>JAUPFV010000002.1:317987846-320807820 GCA_036936605.1 Limnanthes douglasii subsp. nivea | reverse complement strand
ACTTAACTTGTCTCTTACAGGAAGGTGGGTTGCATCAATTTGTTCATTAGAAATAGTATTGACAACATGTAATGACTGTCTAACAGAAGACTTGTATTTTCCACTGTATTTTTTAAATTTTATTTACTACAGTTTGTTGACCAGAGTCTTGCTCATTGTCTCTTTACAGAAGCAGAAGTCTTCTCTAAAGGAAGTGTACACTCTGTTGATTAGAGGTAATATTTTTTCTATGAATTTTAGTGTTAAGCTTCATATATACGGTAATAGTGAGTGACTTAGGTTTTTTTTTTCAGTTTACATTTGTTTATTGTCTGTTAATATATTGTTGTTGTTGCTTGTTAACAATATGCTTGTCTGTTGTAGGAATGTGGGTTGCAGCAAGGTTGTAAGGAAGAATACGATCTATCATTAACATGTATTGATTGTCTTAACATATTAGTTTAAGTATTTTGCTCCATTTATGTTCTAAATGTGACTCTATTGTGTTAGTACTCTGTTTGAATCCAAATTATAGTTATAAATCTAACATGGATATTGTATTGTGTTTATGTTGTGATTCATTGATTTAGTGAGTATGTATTATGTTAGTGATTTAGAGAGTATGTGTTAATGTTGTATTTGTGATTCAGTAAGTTTGTGTACTCATGTCTTGTGTTAATGTTGTGAGTCAGTGATTTAGTGAGTATGTACTGTGCCAGTGATTTAGTGAGTATGTTGTTCCTATTGTGTTTTTTATTCAATAAATTTGTGTTAACACTCATGTATTGTGTTGATGTTGTGAGTCAGTGATTTAGTATGTATGAATATCATGTTGTATATCATATATATGGGTTGATGTTTTTGTTTGTAGTTGTGTTTAGGCTGATGTAGGCTGTTTGTACATTTCTAATAATTTAAATACAACAGTTTAAGTATAAAAAATACTTTTTTTTATGAGAATGAGTACATATAGTGGATAGCCCTATATGCTTGTTGTTGTTATTGTGTTTAATGTTTGAAATTGCTTTATTTAATAATTTAAATTGTTTTTGGAAGGTATGGCTGGTAAGAATAAAAATCTCAAAGGAAAAATATCCATGTTAGATAAATAGAAGAAGTTACCTTTGGTTTCGGTGCCTCAAATTCGCATTCGTTCCCTCAAACTCCGTGATGAAAAATCCTCTAAACCCCCAGCTAGAAAGCTTTTGTTAGGGAGGTAGCTACTGTTCGTCTCCAAATAAGACGGAATACCAACCTGAAAAAAATTCCCATCTCTACTCTCACTCCAACTCTCACTCCCGTTCCCACTCCCACTTCAACTCCCACTCGACTGCCAGTCCACTGCGGATGTTTCTGCATCTAGGACTTGTCTTAGCACTTCACCAGAGATAGAGTCTGGTGAATCTCCGCTTATTCGCAACGTCCTGCTCAAAGTATAGTTGAGGACTACGAATCTGAACAGAGTTAAGAAGAAGAGCATGAAGATGCTAATGAGGAGGAATATGAGGTGGAAGATAAGGTGGAAGACGATGATGAAGGGGAAGAGGAGGGGGAAGATGTTGATGAGGACGCGGACGAGCAAATGGAAGTGGAGGAACAGGAGGGTGGCACCAATCAAAAGGAAGTGGAATAAGAGAATGTTGGTGATGTTCAAGAGGAAGCTAGGGAACAAGACATTGGTGCGTATCCAGAGGGAATGGTGAAGCATTGCTAATGTCGTGGGTATGCTCTACCTTAACCAAAGCTTATTCTGGACCGTAAACACGTCAGGATCTATGAGAACATGCAAGTTTCTTAGTGACTTACAACTACATTTATTTGTATTTAAGTATTATTAATTTTTTGGTAAACTCATTTTTTGTTTCGTATTAGACTAAGACCAGATGATATTGCTCGCTGGTTTACACATAAAATAAGGTATCGGATTACAAGCTTCTGGAAGACTTTTGAGAAGACACCACCTGGTTTTAGGGTTGATATGTGAAAGGCATTTTAGGTAATAACCGTATAATTATTTGTCCATGTATTATTTATGGAATTGAATAACTGGTTTATTTTTTTTTTGTTTGTAGGAATGCTACACTGTACAAGATACCAATTGTGATGTTGTCCACACGTTCTTCTTGGAACAACTAAATAGTTGTTACAAGAATTTTGTTGCTAGAATGAAAGGAAGTGCCTTGAGTAGAGCCAACCTACAGCTTCCATCAGCTGAGCTTATCAATGTTCGGTCACCCTTCTTAAAAAATAGGCCAATATTATGGAAGTCATGGGTTAATTTCTGGTGTAGTCCTAACCAGACGAAGCTGTCGGAAACAAACTCGAGAAACTGCAAAGCTCATTATAGCGGGGCAGGGAATCATGCTGGTGGATCAAGGAGCATGTAAGTGTTTAATTACTTTGAAGTTAAATTAAGTTAATGTTTTTATTACATTAATTTTTACCCTCTGGTGCAGTTTGAGGAAACCGGAGAAATGTTGTGGTGGCCAAACGCCTGAGGTTTACATATGGCAACAAGGATGGCTAGGGTAATGCTACGTCAGAAGTTTTTAACCGCTTGTCTTTTAAAATCATGGTATTTTTTTGGTTAAATTTGTTTCCTAAAAGATTATATGTATATGTACGTAGTATCTTGTAATTTTTGGTTTAGTTGATCATTTTGTATACATGTTTCATATCATGGATTAGTAATTGTATGCAAGTTCTTTTGAGTTCTAAAAGACATTGTCTATATAGTCCCATAGTAGGAATTTCTGATTCTTTATGTGCTTGGAATTTTGAATGACATTGTCTACATATGTTGCATAGTAGTATGACTAAATCTTTTTTATTTCATTGCCATTGTCGAACGGTAATTTCTATATATGTTTTATAGTATGGTTATTGTTTCAGCTTTTGTGTTGTGACGGTTGGTCTTATATATTTTCCTATGGTTATTGCCTGGTTTATACAATGTGATTGTCTTAGTTTACCTACTCTTTTAAACTTGTCAATGTACTTCATATAGTTATGTGTTTTAATTGTTTTATGCATAACTAATAAAGGTCTTTAATTGTGTTCCGACAATTATAGGAAGACTGTAAAGAAGTGTTCAAGTCAAAACATGGTGACGACGCTGACCCATAATCTGTTAATAATCCAGACCTGTTCTTGTCTCTTCCAACTGTGAAATCGAGAAAAAGGAAAGGGCGTTTAATTTGGAACAGTACTAGCGAAGCATTCTTATAACATTGTCGGGGGGATTAGCTCACAAGGATCAATATCTTCATTTTTGGGTAGTTAAGAAGACACAAAATTGGTGGAGAAGAATGAGAAGATGTCAAAGAGGATGGTGATGCTTGAGAGGTTGTCAAGATTCTCGCTGTACATTCTAAATGTAATGTTGCGGAGAAGATTATGTCGGGTGATGTGAATTGGTTCGGCGATGGGAATGAACATAATAAAAGTGTTGGTGATGGCATCAGAGATTGTAGTGGTGATGGTACTAGAAGTTCTTCTCGAGCTTGATTAGTTGTTTTATTTAGTACGTGGTAATTATACATTTTCGGCTGTTGTTTTGTATGAAGTACTGGGGCTTGGGTGTATGTTGTACACCAATTTTGGTTATTGTGTTGTGTACTTTGAAGACGTGTTTTATGTTTGAACATAAATTAATGTAAATATGTAATCTTTTATCAAAATATTCTTGTTTTTGTAGTTGTATTTAAATTATTTAAATTAATATAATAGCTTATGATCTACCATAGCTTAGTGTTTCCAAATAAAACTTGGTGTTAATATAATTTAATGATTCTACAATTTTAATTAAGGCTAATCGGTTTACGAAATCGAATCTAGGTATCATTGGATTTTTATGTACAAATTGCATAGTACAAATTGCATACTTATAATTATTAGTTAATAATAACACTACATTTTGGTTCCATAGACTTAATTACAAGTTTAGTTTAGTAGATAGTGTAAATGGAGTATATATGGTAATGTAGATAATGTAAATCGAAAAACAAGTGGTAATAATAATTCTAACGTAAAGGCTAATACTCGTATGAATTAAGTACCCGAAAGCCCAAAACCAAACCTACAGGCCTCTGCGCATAACACGATTGACTCTAAAGCTGAAACTATCGCAAATGTTCAATGCATCCTCTTCACATAGCAAAAATAGAGTCCATCATCTTCATCTCAGCTTTACATAAACATATCGATAATTTCAATCATTAGGTGAGTCTCTGTACTTCCCAATCTTTGTTTTTCGAGTTTGATTGTTAATTGCTGCTATAAACGCTATGCGCTCGCATTGCTGCTCTAATTCTAAGATTATTAAAGTACTTCTAAGATTCGTAAAGTAAATCCAGTTACCTAAATACATCGTGTTAGGTTAATCTATTTATTTCGTCTCTATTCGAATCTAGTACGACTATCCTAGCCTAGTGTTTTTCATTTTTTTCGAATCAAAGGTACTTGCCATATGCCTACTGGTGTGGATTATTGTTGACTGAGGGTAATTTTATCATGTGTTTTATGGTGTTTCAAAGGTAATTAATGTTTGGGTGTTTTGTAATGAAAGATTTGAAGATTAGCAATTAGCTTAGTCAAAAGGTGATTAGATTTTAATACTTTTGTCCAGTTCGGATGGTTCAGTGGGTGTATTTTATCCGAATTACCCCTGTCCGGCTTCCACAGTGAGTGGTGAAAATTTCCGGACCCATCAGTAGACCATTTTTTAGGTTTTGTTCGAAGGCCTTTGGCAAGACCTAAAAAATCGCTTTTGGGCATCTGTGACATTTCCGGACGGATTTAGAATTGAGTAAATTACTTATACGGACTGAAAAACTCTTCTGAAGCTCAAAGGTTTTACCATGGATCGTGGGATACGTGTCTCCTTCTAATTCGCCTCACCAGGAGTTTTTCCTCTAGAACGGCGCTCCCACTAATCCCAAAAAGTAACCTCTTCAATTAATGCTTGTGACGTCAGCGTCGTCTTTAATCATTACTTTCATCTTTTCGTATTCTCCTAGGTTTTTGGGTATCTTTTTGTCTCTTTAGTATAAATTACCTTATTTTTCACTGTTTTACCATCTTCATCATTCTTTCACTCATTTTCTTCAAAGCTTTCATCTCTCTTTTCAAAACCCTTTTTGGTGTAAGTTTATGTTTATAGCAAGAAACGCACTTGTCAAAGGTGGATGGGTTAATTTTTCGGAGTTAGAGAAAGCACAAAGAATCGAACAAGAAAAGGCGCATTGCTGCAGGCCTTCCAGTTTCTCCAATCGACAAATTTGAAACACCAAGCTCAAAGCCTGATCGAGGTTCGTCTTCTGCCAGAAGCTCCAAACCTAGAAGGTTATTTCAACCTAGTCTCTCACCAATCGTCTTAGGCTCATCGGTTAAGGAGTCACAGCCTATTGTCGAATGGGAAAAAGGTGTTACAATCACAAAGAGACCCTCTCCATTCATAGCCATGTGATCATACGCTGATAACTCTCCAGAAAAGCTAACGCTTCGACGAAGAGGCCGCTTAGTAAAACCCCAGGATGTTGCTCCGTAGTCTAAGTCTCCGAAATCAGGGCCCTCTAAGTCTGGGGCCAAGAACAAAACTACAGGGTCAGAGGCACCTATCAAATTTCCTAAGGACAAGTCGTCTGGTCCGGAGGCTACTGGAACAAGCCTTCGAAATGAACCCTCCAGATCTGAGCCCCAGCCGGACACCAGACCACAAAGGGAAAGCGATGCTCAGCCATCCATACAGCTCACTGAGCCAACTACCAGCATTCCTCCACCAAAGAAAACTGACAACCCTTCCATGGTGATGGAATACGTGATGGAGGACAGTGTCGAAGAAGCCCCATTTGAGACTGACGTCTCCGGGCAGACGCGGGAGGCTTCCATTGTTAATAAAAGCAAGGGTAAAGAGAAGATGTATTTAAAACATACGGACCTGCCTTTGTGGCCAGCCTTTGCATGAACCACATCATCCCCTTCTACTATTTCAACATGGGCGACAATTATAAAGTGGTGGATGACCTGCTTGAATCAGAGAAGAATTGGAAGACCCAATTCTTGTTCATCAGTGGTGTTTGGGAGAATATGAAGAAGATTAAGGCTGGTAACAACCCAAGCATGCTTACCAGCAGATGGAAAAGCACAGGTAAATATTTCACCATGTTAGGTTTTCCTTCCTTATAAAAAGTTTGTTTACTTAAATACTTTTCTTCTTCTTTTGGTAGTGCTGCCGAAGGAGTTCACCGACTACTTGGAAGAGGGGCAGACTACTTGTGCCAAGCTGAATGCTTGGACTGCTGGAAAATGGGGAAATCGCTTCCACAATTGCTTTACTGTTGGCAATCTGGTGAGATCCCATCTCTGGAACACAACCGGTCGGAGAGACTTGTCTTGGGAGGAATTAACCACACCCCCTCATCCAGGTGTCATTCTACAGAGGACAGATGCAAAGGATGGGAAGCTGGCCTTGCCAGGCAGAGCTAAGCACTCCAGTCACATCAGCATTACACCAAGAAAAAACATGCTGATTGTTTGTTAAAAAAGACAACATTTTACTCTTTAGTTTCGATTTCATCTTAGATCCGATCTTGACATTTCTTCCTTCAGCCAGAGAGTGAGTTTCAACCTCTTCAATTGGTATTAAAACACCAGGGGTCTCTCCGGGGTATCAATTTCACCGTCTCCCCTAGAGGGCACCTCCAACTACTAATCTTCACTGGTCTGAACTAACCTCAAAGTTCGAGGGGCCAGTGCTGTTGCATAACACGCCCTTGCTATCTTTCGACTACTTCAGACTACTCCCACTTGCCCTTGCACAGCGTATTTTATAACAAGTGGGACAATCCACCACAACATGCATCCTGGAAAGCCAAGACCTTCCCAAGATGGCATTATAACAAGTGGGACAATCCACCACAACAAAACGTACTCTAACCATTTTCTTAAAAGGATCCTTTCCCAACAAAATCTCCTCCTCAAACTCCCCGATCACATCTACTAAGCTTCTAGTGAAACCCACAATTGACCTGTTCGAATGCTGAATCACTGCTGGATTCTTCATTTGTTTGTAGGAAGTCAAAAAGAGGATATTGCTGAACTACCGGTGTCCACTAGAATTCGTCTGATGTCATTGCCCCCAATGGATGCTCCTATTACCACAACATCTTCGTGGGGACCAGCTATTACCCTCAAATCATCTTCATCGAACACAATGAAGGGGAAAGGAATTTGCGATTGATAGGAAGTCATTCCTCCTTCCAGTTGAGTAGCTAGAGTATGAACATGCCTCTTTCTCAAAGAAGCATTTGGTGTAGTCATGGTGTCTCCCCCAAATATTGTAAGTGACTCAAAAAAGCTAATGAGTCTGGATACCGTCTTGTTGTGTTCTGTGATAACACCCACCTTATTTGGGGTTGGATTAGGATCCAAATACTCTGACTCCACATCAAAACTTTTAATTATCACCATATCCCCATCCGGAGCCGATGTCCCTGCATTGTTTGGGCCAGTCCGATGAGCATTATCAGGCCTATTTCCACTTCTTCTTTTAACATAAGCACCCAATTTTCATCTTTCGATCAAATTTTTCATCTCTTGCTTCAAAGTGATGCAATCTTCTGTGTTATGACCAATATCTTTATGATATTGGTATAAACGATTATTACGACTTTCCTTGGGAGATTGAAGTGCAGCTGGCTTCCTGAAGTGCATTTCATCTTTTGTTTTGTCATAGATGGTTTCCACATTCTCTTTTAACTCGGCAAACCACTCCGGTTGAAACCAAGGCCCTCGCTTATTTCTAGATTGTTGACTCTGAGCTGGTGCTGGGTGGGATTGATCCTTGGCCCTGTTGGGACCCTGTCCGGCTTCTTTAGCCTTATATCGAGACTGATTCTGGTTCTGGTTTGGTGCAGCTGGGGCCGATCTCACCTGCCTATGCACCCTGGTCTTTTTTGTTTCATCTACATTGATTTGTTTCACAACCTCATTAAGTAAACCGGCCCACGTCATGGCCTTGGGCACAATGGATAATAGTGTCTCCATTCCCTTCACTTCCTTACTTCCAACGAACTTCCTCCGGAAGGCCACCCAAAAATTATCAAAATTCATGATGCAGCCCTGTGGCAGACTATTGTACCACTTCAGAGCACTCCCCGTAAATGACAGGGAGAACGCTCGACAAAGCGACTTATCGTCATCATCAAAATTCATCATAAAATTTTGAATTGCTCCAGATGATTATCTGGATCTTTACTCCCATCGTATTTTTCCATCTTTGTGTTGTCAAACCTCTTTGGAAGGTTTCCGGACGGTATCTTGGAAGACAATGGATAATGTCTCCAATTCCGGCCACGACTAAACACAGTATCTTCATTGGGAGTCGCAAAGATACCTGGTTTATCATGAAAGACAAAAGGATCCATCAACAATCGGTCTACATGTCTCCGGCCATGGCTGTGACCATGAGATGACCCTTTTCCTAGATGTCTTTTCAACCTTCCATGTCTGTCCCTCTTTCTTGAATACTTTTAACCAACTTCTGCTTCTTTTTAGAACGGCCTTCATCGTTGCTGGATGACATGGACTCCTCCACTCCATCTTTGTTCGAGGAGCTACTAGAGGATTCTGAATCTGAATTTGAGCTCTCCACCGGTTTATACCGGTGATACTTTTTTGATCTAGCATGAGTCTTTTTAGTACTTACATGCTCCCTAGGATTGTCAGTGTGGTGAACAACTGACACTTTTGATTTTTCTTTCAAGCCCATCTCCACCCTATCTTTCAAGGCTTCTATTTCAGCTTGCAACCTATCTCACTCTTCAATTATGTATTCATCATTTTCTCCCACCACTTCTGCCAAAGTTGGTGGCACTGTGAAAGTTGGTGGCACTGAATTTTCTTGATGGTTTCGAAGGCTTAAATCATTACTTCGTCCCTCGACTATCACGTTTTGTGTCATTTAGTCCCTCGACAAAACAATAACGGTTGAGGGTCCTTCGTCTATCAAAAATCTATAAATTCAGTCCCCGCGCGTGGTTTTTGCTGTAATGCTGCCACGTGTCACTAGAATTAAATGCTTTGCGTTCCACAGATAGTCCTTCGACTTTTAATTCCATTTTTACTCTTCGAATTTAATATTTTTTAAATATTTATTTTTATTTTTTAGTTTTTCTCAAAACAGAGTATAGCCAAATTTGCTATGCTCTGTTTTTTTTTTCCGACTACTTAGTTGGGTTGGTCCCTTCTTGTTGACATCGTGGATTGTTGTCTCAAAGGAAATCTATTCATGGGATTGCGGTGAAAGCTTATCTTGATATTGTGGATAGGAGGACAGGGTTGCAAATGTAGTTCTTGTATACCTCCAGAGAGCTTACTATTACGGTAAACTGCAACTATACTAGCGTTTCTGAAGATCCCTTGAGTCAGTACCTGATCTTCAAACTCGTTGAAGGATAAATTTAAATTCTGTATCAAGCGAAAATCGGCCATATATTTCGGTATGTGGCCGGACAGGTTATTCTATGAAATATCTAGAAATTCAATTCCTTTTATCCCACTAAAATCCGGAAGAGAACCTTTAAAAAGATTGATTTGCATAAAAAGTATTTACATAGCTAAAAACTTCCCCAACGTGGTTGGTAATTCACATGGGAGTTTGTTGTCTGAAATATCTAACCGAAAGAGCCCCTTCAGGTTTCCGAATTCTTGAGGAAATTGGTCGGTCAATGAGTTGGAAGAGACATCTAAGTTCAAAAGAGATGCCAATCCTATAACTTGTTTAGGTAACGTACCATGGAGCTTATTTAAACTTAGATCAAGGATCAAAAGTTCACTGCAGTTTTTAAGAGTTGGAGGTATGCTTCATTCTAAGGTATTAAAAAGCAAATAGAGAGACAGTAAGTGACTGATACTTCCTATAGAAGATGGAATCCACCCGGTCAACTAGTTTGAATGTAAATACAGTACTCTTATATTCAAAGCTTACCAACTGATTCCAGAATTTCCCCAATCAACGAGTTTCTTTCTAAACCAAGTCTGGTAAGGCTTGCGAGATTTCTGATCTCAAAAGTTATGCTTCCCGTGATGAGATTCGCACCGAGATATAGTAATGTCTTCATGTTTTGGACAGGAGGACAGGGTTGCAAATATAGTTCTCGTATTCAAAAGCTTACCAACAGCTTCATGTGAAAGCTGATCTTGATCTTGATCTTTTGGCAATCAAGATCAGCTTTCACCGCAATCCCATGAATAGATTTCCCTTAAGTCAACAATCCACAATGTCTACAAGAAGGGACCAACCCAACTAAAGTAGTCGGGAAAAAAATAAAGTATAGAAAGTTTTGAGAAAAACTAAAAAATAAAAATAAAAATATATATATTTAAAAAATATTAAATTCGAAGGGTAAAAAAATGGAATTAAAAGTCGAAAGACTATCTATGGAACGCAAACCATTTAACTATAGTGACACATGGCAGCATTACAGCAAACACCACGTGCGGGGACTGAATTTAGAGATTTTTGATAGACGAGGGACCATCAACCGTTATTTTTTTGTCGAGGGACTAAATGACACAAAACGTGATAGTCAAGGGACGAAGCAGTGATTTAAGCCTGGTTTTGAATGCTAAATTCAGGCACCTTCTCCTCCCACTGTGGTCGCCAATTTGGTGTGGATTATTGCGGACTGAGGGTAATTTTGTCAGGTGTTTTATAATGTTTCAAAGGTAATTAATGTTTGGGTGTTTTTTAGTGAGAGATTTGAGCTGCATGGTTGTATTAAATGTTCATTACCCTCATTAATGAAAGTGGTTGGGTATTTATACCACTATTTATGGGCCACATGGGCTTTCGGGTCAAACTTATGAAGCCGGATCGAGTTCAAAAACCCATTAGTTTATTAAAAAGATTAGGAATTAGCTTAGTCAAAAGGTGATTAGCTTTTAATCCGCTTGTCCAGTTCGGATGGTTTAGTGGGTGGTTTATGTCTGAATTTCCCCTGTCCGGTTTCTTCAGTGAGTGGTGAAAATTTTCGGACTCATCACCTACTCATATTCCAACTTCTCGTGACTGAATGTATCGTCGTTTAGATGTTACTAGGACTGTTCTTGCTGATGAATTCTTTGATGGTGTCGATGACTTAATTTTACGAGCTCAGGTGCACAAAAGTTCAATAAGAGAGAGCACTTTGATATTATGTCCATGTTGAAATGGAGAACCATTTACCAAAATGCAACTAATATAGCACACCAACATATAGTTAGACATGGATTTGTCGAAGACGACTACTGCTGGGTATATCATAGAAGGAGTTTAAGTAGTGGGGATGCAAGACACTATTACTTATTGGACATAAATTATAGTGTCTAGTCGTCCACTAGTTTTGGACGGTCGTTCCAAGTTAATTCTAGATTTTCACGAGATATATAACGTGAATATTGATAGTTTATGGTATTATATTCCCGAGAATGAATGGGAGAATGACTTAGATAGCTTAAGGATAATTTATATATTGCAACATTCTTGAATAAAATGGAAAGAAGAAAATAAATGACTTAAGAGAGACAATGTTTCATGAATATTGTGAAAGAAGTGGTATGGAGAAAGATGGTGATGGGACTAGTAATTTTTCAGTTGTTAATACTGGAAGTGACAGTTTGATGGTACTAAAGGCCAAAAAACAGTTATGGATACTGATGTTGTCCCAACCAAATATTCTATTGCTTCTTAAAAAAAACGTTGAAACACGACTTCTTATTACGCTATGTTTTGTAATTTTGAAATCATTGTATTTTACTTTTGTATTAAAAATCTTGTTTTATTTTGAAGTAATGTTTATTATAGTTTTAGTTTATGAGTCTTTATTCTTTTATTAAACACTTAACGCTCTTTGTTTTTTATTTAATTGATTAATCCCAATAAGCCGATACTTTATTAATGAACATTTATGAGACTATTTTTTTGGCACAACGTTTTTTTATTAATGTCGAATGCATGCTTAATAAATTCTCGCACCACCAAAAGAGGAAATAGTATATGGTCATAGTCTAACATATACGTTTTACAAGTCGTAGTTAGTTAAAATCTTGAGTATCAAGACCTGTGATAGAGCTTTAAGCTCTCAATTTTTTGAGGATTGAAGAACTTGGTTTTCTTTTTCATCCAATATTCTGTAAGTTATGGTTTCGACCGTTAAAATGATGCTCCCAATTTAGATACAAAATGTCAAGCCAATTATATTTTGTGTGAAGTAAAACTCTGCGTAACACATCATTTCATGGTTCTGAACTTCTGAATCGCACTTTAGAATTATATATATATTTCTCATGAACGCATTGTAATATTTGGATCGCATATGCACTTTAACTCTTCTTTATTTAATTACTTCTACAATAGAAACTTGGGCTTGTGCATTACTGGGTTCATCATATAATTTTTCCATGGTATATGAGATACCTATTTTAGCTGGCATCACTGGTTCTAGATACGTATACTAGGAAATATGCATTTCATTTATTACGATTCGAAATGTGGTTTTGTATAACCGTAGGAATTCTTAAAGGAAATTCGACCAGGTTCTAGATCCTCATTCCAAAGTATTTTTTAAGCCATTGTTATTGTCTTGTTATTCATTTCAACTTGATCGTTGGTTTGAGATAGAAAGAGAAAGAAATTTATTACTTTATTCCAGTTTGAGAATTAAAATTGTAACAAATTTGTCGTTATGGAAATAAATTTCATTATTCATGGTGATGACTTCAGAATACCAAACTTGTAACATATATTTATTTTTAATAAAGTTATTACCTCTTTTTCATGATATTCATTAGTGATCGTGCTTCCTCCCACTTTGAGAAGTAATCTACGGGAACTAATATAAAATTTATTCCTCCTAAAGTTAGTGGTAGAGATCCCACAAAATTAAAACTGTATTTTTTTTGTAAGATTACTTTGGTTATTATCTCAAATAATATTGACATCACTTGTTAGAAGTTTGCAAATTGATGGTATGTGTCGCACTGATTAACTTTTTTTTGTTTATGTTTGGCATTATTGTTGGCTATAATAGCCCTCAATTAGGATTCTTGAGTAGAGTGCCTTACATCCATAATAAACGCTTTATTCTCCATCATGTAGTTCTTAGAAAACAAAATTTTCTTTATATATACATAAGCATCAAAGTAATGTCTTAGTTAGCCATCTTTTGTATAATGTGTCCAAAGTCGAAGCAAATGTTGTTGATTTCATATTTATCTTTCGTGCTTCCTTTTTATCGTAAAATATTATTCCTTCTATCATGTACTTCATAATTGGTGTTCTCCACTATTTTTCTTCTTCTATGTCACCTTGTATTATTATTACTCTCGTGGTCGTGAATGTCAACAAAAAATCGTTTGATAATGTAATAGATGGATTTTCCTCAAGGATTATTTCTACGGCCTTAGATGTCTATACAAAAGATGCGAGTGTGTCAGTTATTGAATTATCAACTCTCGGGACTTGTTTAAATTCCACTTGCTCGAATTTTCTAATTAGAGATTTTAACTGTATCAAGTACTAAATAATGTTATCATATTTGGCTTCGAATATCTTGATGCCTGGTTGACAACTAATTAAGAATTAGTTAAGAGATATACTCTCCTAGCATTGAAGTCTCTCAGACTCAAACTTCATAAACAAATTTGCCAGTGCTTGGCTTGGAGTTTCGTTATCAATTCAACATAGAAATTATAACCCCCTAGTTTTCCTGGCCTTTTGGTCTATCTTCCTGATACATGATGGTTTTGTATCATATTTATAAAAGGAAAATAAGTTTTAACTACTCTTATGTGTGCTTGGAAATATGGTATCATTTTCCTCATGGCAAGTAGTAGTGCTAAAATAAGTTTATCTAATTGTAAATGCCTATTTTCAGTTGGTAATAAAGATTTACTTACATAGTATACTGTATTACAATTCCTTCATTCTTCTCTAAGTAGCACTACATTGACCATATAATCTGACAGTGCTAGGTACATAAACAAGTTGTCCTATCGTTAAGGATTCTTTAACACATTTGAGGAAAATTAAAATATATTATATTATTGAGTTCTTTATCGAATTATATGGTTCATTCAAACATTTTTTTATTCTCTCAGGATTTGAAAAAAGAATGACACTTATTTGAGGATTTTGACAAGAACCTATTAAGTGTTTCTCTTCATGTTAGGATTTAAACTTTTTTGTCATTCCTCGATGGCTTCATTGCTACCAAATTTTCAAGTTGGATTAGATTTTCTTATTTTGCTCACCATGTAATCCAAGAGTTTATTGAACCGTACATCGGAGGTGAACTTTTTAGGATATAATTTATGGTTCATTCGTTCAAGCTTTACACATGTCTCGACTAAGTATGCTAAGTGATCTTCTTTATAAAGGATTGTTACCAACATATCATCAATGTAGGCTTATATGTTAAGCCCTGACTGATTTACAAAGATCTTATTCACTGGCATTTGGTAGGTGCTCTGAATGTTTTTAACAATGTAGCCTTCTTTTGGTAATGATTCTTGTGCGTTTGTGGTCTACACTACACATATATATTTGATTGTATCTTGCAAATACCTCTATAAAAGATAACATTTTGTTTCTAGATTTTGCATCTATAAGTTTTTCAAACCTTGGAAGTGTATATGGATCGTTTGGAAATGATTTGTTGTGGTCTGTAAAGTCTATGCATATTCTCCACTTTCAATTCTTATTTTTTACCCGAACATGATTATATATCTATATAGGTTAATAAGACTCTCATATGTGTTTTACAACATAAATTTTATATATTTATTTAATAATTAACTATATTTTTTTATTTGGATTAGAATCTCTTCTTTTTTACAATAGGCCAAAATATTTTTTTGATACGCAACTGGTGGCTGATGACTTTGTCTCGGACTTTGGTCCCATCACGCGTAATCCATGCAAACATATTTAAGTAGTTTTTCTTAAATAATAATTTTGTACACGAGTTGAGTTGTGATATCTTGGCTAATATTTAGGGTATTTTTTTATTCCATCTCTCTATCTTCAACATCTTCCCCTGGACCAATTGGGGGCCTTGTTTGGGGTTATACATCCCTTCCAAGATAACCAATTCTTCTTTTCTTTGCAATACTCTAAGTGCAATGATTCTACATAAATGATGATTCCTTCAACACTACGAATAAGCATTGCACCTTGTTTTAGTACTCCTTTATGAGAGAAACATTAAGAGTTACCTCCCCTAATACAGTCATATTTACTTCAGTGAAAACTTAAATATTTTCCGAGCTGGGTTCAACATTGTTGCTCTCTTGATTTTTACTCTTGGGAACTCGACTGTTATTAAAACCGCCTCTATTTATGGAGATGTCTATTTCGATAATGTTAGTATCTGATATGGATTTTGGTAAAAATATGGGGACGTCTACCCTCAAAATGTCGCATTTATCTCATTTACATACATTTTTCTAAGATTTTTTAAAACTCTGAAGTATGGATCTCTCACGATTATAGTATTTGTATCCAATGTTCTTTGTCCTTTGCCTCAGGCCGAAGCCTATTTTTCATGTTCACATGAACGTTTTCCCAGTTCCTTTATTTATTTCCTCTTAACAAACTCACTTAGTTTTCCTTCATCAACTAAGTATTGGACTTGATCATTTAAAGTACATCAATTTCTAAGAGAATTACCAATATCGGCATGAAAGTTACGATGTTTACTTATGTTTGTATGCTCTATCACCATATACAACTTCCCTTGCCAATTTTACTTAACACTATCTTTTTTATTTATATAGATTATTGTCAAAGTTTAGGTCAGCTTCGTAGATTTTCCTCTTAGAGGCTACTGAGTCCTCTTGTTACTGATGGTGCAGTAACCACTTTTGAATTTCCCTTTATAATCTTGAGTCTAACTATTTTGTGGCTTTGTCAAAGTTGAAGAACATTGTTCCTTGGTGTATCATTCTTTCTAATTATCTGAGCAACTGTGTCGTTATTATTGGCTTTAAGACATCTCGCTGGGTTTCTGTATTCCCTGTTTTCTTTGTTCTGGACAATTAATTTAGTTTAATATATCGCTCTACCTCAGCTAGTAGATCTTCGTGACTGTAATTAATAGTTTTCATTAGAAATACTCTTGCAAATGATTATGTAGTATATGCTCCCTTGATAACCTTTAAACTCTCAAGATGGTTTCTGGATGGTCTGAAGCATCTTATAGCTTTTGATGCATTTTTTCGGGAAGTTTTTGAACCATGGACGATACTTCCTCGACAGGTTAGAGAAAATATTAAAATACTTGGGCATATACTTCGTTGAAATGTTATCATCAACTCTATAATGTAGTATCACATTGTTGAACTGTTGAATTTGACGCTCTAGTTCTCTTTTCCCGTAGTACTTATCCATTTTGTGGTTTTAAAAGAGTAATGGTATAATGTTATACAAAATATACGGGTCTATAGGGGACTCTTCATAATGCCAATAATTTGCATCCACATTGAAGATATACATCAAGTGATATATGTTCTAGAACTTAGGTTCCTAGAACTTTTCAGCGAAGGATGAGCATTTTATTTCAGCATGTCTCATTGGTATTCTAGGAAGTGTTGGTTTTGTTGCGCCCGGTTGTGCCCTTATAAATTTGGTTGGTTGTATCCTGTTAACACTTGTAGATAATATTACTACTGATTTTGGATGGGCGTACACCATTCAACGATAAACCTATTTGCCCTTCATTGTTGTTTTGGGTCATCCACGAATAGGAGGCTCAACCTTGTTGTTGATTAAGGGGAATTCTCGGCTGGGCTGCTTGGGCCTACTACCATCTCGACGAATGCGAAGAGAAATATTAGTACCTTATCATATTTTTTTCTGATTTAATAACCCTTGTTCTTAGTATTCTCGGCCCTATTTGTGAGACATATTGAAAGGATGCTTCCTCTTCTGATTTTTTCTCAAGAAACAGTTTTTGAATATTCCAAGAATTGTATCATCTCCTTTCTATTTATCCACACACTCCACAATAAATTTGACTATGAGATCATGTAAGACTAATTGTTCATATCCACACACTCCATAATAGATTTGACTATGAGATCATGTAAGACTAATTGTTCATTTAATAATATAAACTATTAGTTTTTTCCTTCCTTAGCGACTGAGCTAGTCGCTCGAGTTCAGTCAAAAGGGTTGCAAGAAGAGTCGAGACAACAAGTTCTCAGTCGGTATCCTCCATCTCCAGCTCATCTACCAATGATTCATATAATTCTCCATAATTTGACATGAAATAGTTTGAATTTTCTTCTTTGCTTTGGTTATTTGGGAGGAAAATATGTTGTTCCCACCGATGACACCAATTGTTGTCATGAATATTAAACTTTATCTTAAACCAACATCATATATTAGATCCCAAGTTTCCAAACACATGCATTCTTTTCTTTCTTTTGAATTTTTAAATAAATGTCGCGATATTTACTTAGATAACATATATGATCTAACCTAAACAAATATATAAACTTAATGTTTTTCGTTCCACAATGTTGCAATAATTCAAGAGTGATTCTAAAAATTGATGAGACAATTTATAAGCGTACAAATATCTTCCACCAATGATAAATATTTAAAGACCTACTTATCCAACCTTAATCAATACATTTAATTCTTTTAATTTTATTGTTTTTGTTATTTAAATACTATCTTTATGTTGGTTTGTTTTAATTCTAATATCTAAGCAACAGATAGGTTTATTACATTTTCATATAAATTTATATTTTGATTAGACACGAGACCTTATTATTCTGAATAAAGCATTATAAGAAAAATTCATACTTTCTTTTTATACGACAACTACTATATAAGAAAGAATTTATTCTTTTGAGGTTTTAATTTTAATGTCAAAGATTATATTCACAACATAATCGTATCTAAATTTTGTTTTTCATATTTTTAATCTTAAAATAATAATAATATGATTACGATATGATCAAATAAAAATATAAAAATACAATTCTCAGTTTTCTAACTTACTAAGAAGCCACCAAAACTACGTTAGATTTCTAAGATTATATTATTATAGTTTTACAATATTCAAAATCATAGAATCGTTATAATGTTAATTAAACTACAATTATGTTACCACCACGCTTAGAACCTAATGGTGTGCATAGTGTTCACAATAATACGATGTAAAATATGAAAAAACACTAATACAAAATAGTCGAGTAAAAAATAAATTATCTAGCGACAAAAATTAAAACGAAAAAGAAAACAAACATCAAAATAAAAGCCAAAATTATATAAAAGTAGTTATATGATAAAAAAAAATATACGAACTGAAATAAAAAAGTTCACGATAATAAATAGAATGAAAAGTAATTGTTTTAGAGTCGCATAAAATAAAATAAACAATATCAAATTCACAAATTAAAAAAATTATCCCCAGTACAATTTTACCACGATGAGTATTACTCATCAATTTTTATTTTTAAATAAAATAGTAAAAAAATTAAAAATTACATAATATTGATTCAATCATCATTTAATTTAAATTAACATGCTTAACCAAATTTAATTATATTGTCAAAACAATTGATAATTATTTTTAAAATAATCATGAATATTTTCCTCAAAATTATTACAATTCTCGAAGAAACAATTTTATTTGTTTTCGTTATTTTATTTGTTCAATATATTTTATTTAAATCAAGTGGATGGTCGAAGAGAAAAATAATTTAAAAATCAGTTCCATTTTTGTTCTAAAATCACTATTTAATAGCTTAGTCGGAGTTAGGTATTATGATATCTATATTTTCTCCATCTTCAAAATTATCTTCAGTCTTCTTATCAGTTGAGATTTTTTTGTTCGATAATAGTTGTAAAAGTGATATGAATTCCTTAGTCGATGAAGTTTTTTAAATTTATTAAGGAAAACTTCGTGAAATATCTGCAGCAATATATTATAGCTATAAAAGTAATATATTTTTTTGTTCGATAATAGTTGTAAACGTGATATGATTTCCTTAGTCGATGAAGTTTTTTAAATTTATTAAGGAAAACTTCGTGAAATATCTGCAGCAATATATTATAGATGTAGTCAACTTGACATTCAAGATATTGGATTGATGTACTATAAATCTAAAATGTAATTATTAGTTTTCCAACTAAATAACAATTCACCGGATCTAAATTAGATTTTAAAATTCTATAATGTATAATTTTATATTATTTCGTGATCATAAAATTGTTATAATATTTCTTAAACAAAGATTCTCTTAACCCCATACTTAAAACAAAACATTATCTATAATTTTTAAAACAAATACTTAAAAAAAATTAAAAGAATAATTTTACATGATAATTAAAACACTATATGCCAACATTATGTAAGAGTATTTATAAGAAAAAAAGAAAAAAAATAGTAAATAAAGTGAAATAAAAAAGTTACAAAAGAATAAGTAACATAAAAAACACATTTTTGTGCGATCGACGGGATACTGAACAATATCGACGTGACAAGTGAATTTTTCATGGTCGTTATGAATAATGCTCCTAGTTGTAAATAGTATCGCCAATCAATGCTTTTTTTAAGTGATGATTGGGTTGTCTTCCAATCATCTCTTAACTTATAGTCACACTGTCAAAACAGTTGATAATCGTCTTTAAGAATAGTAATGCATTCATGCTTCCATGAATATCATTTCACATCCGGAACAACCAATTTCCGCATGTGTTTGCCATTGTCATGCTTGAATATGTTTTCAAGTAAATTGTTGAAGATAAAAATTATTTAAAAATAAGTTTTTATGTGTTCCAAAATCATGATATTTAACATCTTTGTTAGATTTATGTATTATGTTATCTATATTTTATTCATCTTCAATATTATCCTCCATCTTTTTATCACTTTAGATTTCTTGAGTTCGATAACACTTGTAAAAGTGATATGATCTCCGAATCGCTGAAGTTTCTTAAATTTATTAAAATAATCTTCATGAGATCTAGGCAATAACATACTATTGCTCTAGTCAACTTGGAATTCAAGATATTAGATGCATATAGTATGAATTTGAGTAAAATATTGAAAATTCTTTACATAAATCTTAGATTTCTCAAGCCACCTTTCAGTATTCTCTATGAATTTATTTAGAGCATCTTCCTAACGTTTTTTCCACTCTTTGTTTTGGTGTTTTAAAAAATCATTCTGAAAATGTTATTTGATTCTGCAACTAATGCGTAATTGTTGTTTGACATGATTTCAATATGTTTATAGGCATCTTCAAGTATCTTATTTTTTTCAAACCTTTGATAGCTTCATGTACTATAAATCGGTAGTTAGGTATTAAACTATTATAAAAAAGTTTAATTTGCATCCAAATTGGAAGTTCATAAGAAAGATAACTTCATAACAACTTATAGATTCTTTATTATATCCCATAAAGTGATTAATTTTTTATATTGGAAATAATTGAGGATGTATTTTTATAATCTATCTATTGATGGAAAACATTCATGTAAAAAATTAGACTAATTAATCGATTTTTTTACTTTGGGTTGCAGTAAAATCAACTAACCATTAGATTTATCTCGAAGAGATAATATACAAAATAGTTGTTTAGTTTTATGTTCGATACTCCATCAAATTTAAATATGTCATAAAATTCAAGAAAATCTATGACATGTGTATCTTTGGATTTTCATATGGTTCTCCTCCAAATGGAATAAAATGCTTAATTGCGGTAATGATAGCCCGATTGATAAAAAAATAGTTATGGTAATTGTTGGTATGTAAATGATAAAAATAAATTTATTTAAATTTGGATATAATCAATCTATGAATGTTGATACTCTATTATGTTTTTTATTTAATTTATACCGTCGTTTCCAATTGCTTTTCAGTTGTTGATTCAAAATATTCAAGTAATTGACTTTGAGTTTTGATATTTTTAAATCCACACTTGTTAGATATAAAGTTAGTTTTCATATTTCAATCAATTTATAGGTATTATCACATCTATTAACCTAGCTTTCTCGATGTATGTGATTCGTATTGTCTTTATTACACAATTCTCAACTTAAACTAATTTCATGAGAAAGTTTCTAAAGGTATACCTATTAAGTCAAATGGAAGAATAAAATTAGTAAGAAGTTGCAACGATATCACATTATAACACTTAAGTGCAAAAAAATACCACTTAATAGCAACTAACAAGAAGTTGTAAATATCGATTTTATTATTATTATTATTATTATTATTTTAGTTAATTAGAAAATAAATTGTTACTAATTTACTACCAACTATGTCTCGCAAATATTAACCTATCAAACTAATTGGTCAGATGAACATAAATCTCTAAATATTATCCAATAAAATCAATTTATACCGCAAAATTCCAAATATCACAACCACAAAATATGGAATTTCCACAAAAGAACTTCACCATAAGCCCACATTATAACCATCAAAACACTCAACCTAAATCTTTCACACCCAAAGACATTACCTATCCAAATCTCACAACCACTCTCGAACACCTAGTCTCACATATAGGCAATTCGAGTATTCGGTCTCTCCACCAAAACGTAATCCAAGTATTAGAGTTGATTCGAGTATTAGGTTTTCATGAGTTCATGTTTATTTTATTCTTCAGAGTTGATTCAAATGTTAGGTTTCTTTATGAGTTTTGATTGTAGATTCGAGTTTACGGTTCCTAAAATTACTCCACTAAAAGACTTAAAGGACAAGTTAATTAAAATAGTTAATTTTTTAGTGTATTTATTAAATTCCTAGAGTCACTTAACAAAACCCCCAAATTATGATTTGTTTTTTTTTCATCTTCAATGTTTCATGTTTTTTCATTTTCTTTACGTTTTTTTTATATTTTTATTTCAATTTTAATAGTTTGTTACCCAATATAAAAAGATAATTATAAAAATAAAAATAAATTTTAACATATTATTTTAAAAGATATTTTAAAAATATGATATAATCATATTAAAATTTCAATTCCAATATTTAAAGGATATTTTAAAAGACATATGGAACTAAAGTCAAATTCATTATATAAGAGATATTTTTTAAAAACTAATAGAAATAAACTGAATTTTTATAGATAATATGCATGAAATAAAATCAAATTTATTATCTAAAAAGTATTTTTAGAATATACTCGAGCAAATAAAAAAATCAAAACTAATATCTTAACATATATTTAAAATAATACATAGAAATAAAATTAATTTTGTTATTTATAAAATATATCTTTTTAACAATAAATAAAATTAACATCATTTTTTATAACAAATATGTGAAAATAAAATCAAATTTATTTTTGTAAATAATAAAAGTTAGGATGGATCAAAATTAATACTATTAATACATATGTAGTTAGCATTACTTAACATACAAATTTAAAAGGTATGACTAACAATAAAGGTAAACTTTGTTTAGAAAATATATTATGTTTTGCATTCCTTACTAAATGGTTTTTGATAAAATTAATTTAAGATGATCTAGCATATTTGGTTTGATGAATGTTTACTAGCGATGTTCGGGACGGGAAGAGTTTCAGATAAAGCAAAAGAAAAAAATACATAATTACCAAACATAGACAAATTAATTACCCAAAACAAGATTTAAAATAAGGTTGAGAATGTAGTAAATATCAGTGATTGATATGTAAGGGGTAGCAATAGAATCAACACACTTTACCGACATTCATGTAACACTGACATATATAAAAATACACTGGTGATATATGAGAATTAAAGAAAGTATAACATGTAAGTTAACATATGACGAGACATACGAGAATCCAAAATCCACAAGGATGAAAGAATACCTGAAGTAGGAGATGAGAACATACCTGTGCGAGACATGAATGTACATACGACATCGTAATTAGAAACAAAATACTGCCTAAATGACACAAAAATCTAGGGCCTGACGCAGTGGGTAACACGTGGTATCAGTACCTCCTAATGTGCAACATTACTAAAATTTTGGAGGATGAAATGGTGGACAAAACTACTAAAAATGATGTTTATGTTGTTGAAAATATTGCCGCTCAAAGGGTTAATGGTGATTTAATTTCATTAATGGCTATTAATACTTAGAATGATTCTTTTATATGCATAAATATAAAACAATGTACTGAAATGATTGATGGCCAGTACTGACGGGTCATACCATTTATCTCTTTAGTAGTACCCCCTTATTCCTTGTCCTAGTAAAAAACAATGACTAGTTTTGATAAAGCTTGTGAAGTTGAAGAGATTCTATTTATGTTTTGGTTAATAGACAATTTAGTGTAAGAAACTTACACATGTATGGAAGTCTCCTCTTTTTGGCAGGCACGTGCCCTTTTATAATTCTGGCACTCCAAGCTTATTTGGATCCAAAATATTTGTCTTACAAGCTAATCCAAGCCGTAAAAAAATCAAAGATTTATATTTATTTATACATTTTGATATAAATACCCTCTAATATCGTTCATTTACTTTCTTTCTCCCCTTTTTTAATCTATATTATTTCATCTTTTTCGCCTAGTTTATTGGTATTTTTGAATCATTTACTTTCCCTTTGTTATCGTTACAATTTTTTTTCTTATAAATGAGAAAATGTGATGAAAATAATGATTAATGAAATAGTTAAAATAATCTAAATAATGATTTTATAGTTTAATGCACTATTCAATATTATTAAAATATCTTAGATTGTTAGTGGATAAACTTGTAATGGTTATAACCAATTATTCGAGGAATGAATGTCACATATCTATAAATAATCATGTTATTCATATTAAAAGTTAAAGCTAATGATAGAATAGTAATATAAATAAGCTTTGACGTTATTATAAAGGTTCTTCTTTTTTTAATCATGAGAGTAGATTTAATAGTTGAGTAGTTTTCATTTTATTGAGCTTTTTAGCTTATTTCCATTAGAGTTTTGTTAAAGATTTATTTTTATGACATACAAAATACAGATCTTGAATTTCTTATAAGATATTTGAATACGTTGACATCACGTAACAAACAAAGTTTTATCTTATATAGAAAACTTAAAATTTAGAATTTTAAACCCTAAACTTTAACGTTTAACGTTGATTTATTAAAACTTATTTGTTTTTTCATTTATTTTTAAAATATTTTTATATTTCTAATTTCTAATCATAACTATAATTTTAAACCCACCGTTTCATTTAGAGATCAAAATTAATATATCTTCACTATTAAATTTATACTTGGTTAGGATGGTTTGGAAAGTCTAAGTAGATTTGAAATCGAAAATATCCTCAAAATTTTGCGAATAATGTTGATTACCAATATTTCTAAAAAAATAATTATAAAATAAGTAAACATGTAGTTTATTGATGGTCATTAGGTTTTTATTTACAGACTTTACTGTCACAAAATATATTTGTAAGATATTAGAGAGATTTGATATTATCTTATTCTAACTATCTAGGCATCATATTTTTTAGCATTTTTTCAAATTGTTTAGTACTGAAATGATTGATGGGCCAGACCATTTATATCCTTAAGAGTAGCCCTCTAAGGTCTTGTGCGAGTAGCAAAGACAGACTACTTTTAATTGTCCAAACCGTCTACTGACTTTGGCTCAAGCATCTTTTGACGTTAGTCGAGGATTGGACGTTTGACCTTGTTGTCTGCCAAATATCTTACTTCACATCTTCGTTTAGACTCTTAATATTCTTAAGGCTTATTTATTCTAATTTATCATAGCCAAACTATTATCAGAGTCATATCGTGTTTGGTTAGTACCAAAATGTTGATGTCTCATTCAAAACCTTCGTAGGCTAAAACCTCATTTGAGGATTAAAATATATATTTATGAAAGAAGAGAGTAAAACTAACATTTGGTAGGTTTGCTAATTATGTTTTCACTATTTACTAATTTATTTTTTCTTACTACTAGATTCGAAAGGCTTTGATTCTTCATTGGTTGTACTTGAGTAGCATCTTTAGTTTTTAATGAAGAATGAAGTAAAGACTACACATGATCTATAGCGATGATTATTCTTTGCTAACTTCGGGTATCTAGGAGTGTTCTTCGGGCGATATTCTTCTGAAGGTACTCCAGCACCCCCCTCCTCAAGACCTTGGTGAATGATGACGAAAAACTCTACCATTTTATTTATCACTTCTGTAATTTTGGAACGTTGAAAGTGTTTATATTTTTCTTTGCTTTTACTTGTTTTTGAAATTATTTGAGTAGCCCTCCTAGTCGTTGATAAATATTTAGGTGAGGGATGAACTGTTACAACAAATTTTAATTTTTCTTATAAATGGGCAAGGAGGGTGAAGATAATGACTATTGATATAGTCAA
Source organism: Limnanthes douglasii subsp. nivea (assembly GCA_036936605.1). Classification (NCBI taxonomy): domain Eukaryota; kingdom Viridiplantae; phylum Streptophyta; class Magnoliopsida; order Brassicales; family Limnanthaceae; genus Limnanthes; species Limnanthes douglasii. Next base: position 320,782,473 of record JAUPFV010000002.1, on the reverse strand, counting down.
TATAATCATAACAATGGATTTTTTATGGTTGAATATTCTGACTAAGAAGTTTGTAAGTTTAAGCGTCCAATTTATCAAATAACCCAGAAGAAGAAAAAAGATAATTATAGTGAAAAAAGAGAAATTAGACATCTGAAAAAGACAATTATGGTGAAAAAGACAAATAACCTAGAAGTTGTTATATTCCACATTTTTATCATTCCTTCCACTCTTGAAGGTATGAATCTCTCGACATTTGAAAGTTATATCAGAGGTGATGTTTATAGTCGCAGAGATGAACCAAATGTAGAAGATGAATTTTTGGACGAGATGTAGATGAAGAGCATCGTGGAGCATCCATATAGTTATTTTAAAAATGATTAATGTATAAAATATATCACTCATTAGGGAATCCATATGATGTTAATATTAGAGTTCTTATAGTTATAAAAAATCCCTTGGACGCTCGTGAATATGAGGTTGTTTTTTTGAATTTATTTTTTAAATCACGTGCTTCGATTTTCTCTGGCTCGAGACCTAGTTAAAGTTTTTCAAATTATAAATATTTGTCCAAGACAACTTGTTCCTAATTCCTAAAGTTTTTTGCTTCCAACTATTATTTTATCAATAGATCTTAGTTTTGTTAAGGTTTATGGCTGAAAGATCAACCCATTTTTCTACTTCTTAAAGGAATAAAATTCTAATTTTTTTAATGAACATTTATGAGACTATTTTTTCGGCACAAAAAACATTTTATTAATGTCGAATGCATGCTTAATACCTTCTTCGACCACAAAAATAGGAAATAATATATCCCCATAGTCTAACATGTACGTTTTACATATGGTACTCAGTTAAAAGCTTGAGTATCGTGAACTACGATAGAGCTTTAAGCTCTCAATTTTTTGAAGATTGAAAAACTTGGTTTCTTTTTTCATCCAATATTCAGTAAGTTATGGCTTCAGCCGTTAAAGGACACTCCCAATTTAGATACAAAATTTGAAGCCAATTATATTTAGTGTGAAGGAAAACTCTACGTAACACATCATTTCATAGTTTTGAACTTCTAAATCGCACTTTAGAATTATATATATTTCTCATGAACGAATTGTGATATTCAGATCGCATATGCGCTTTGACTCTTCTTTATTTAATTACTTCTACCATAGAACTTTGAGCTTGTGCATTACTAGGTTCAACATATGATTTTTTCATGGTATATGAGATACTTATTTTAGCTGGCATCACTGGTTCTAGATACATATACCAGGAAATATGCATTTCTTTTATTACGATTCTAAAGAGGTTCCAGTTTCTCATTTGAAAGTATGTTTGAGGCCTCTATTATTTCCTTGTTGTTCATTTCAACTTGACCGTTGGTTTGAGATAGAAAGAGGAATAAATTTCTTGTTTTATTCCGGTTTCAGAATAAAACCTTGTAACTTTTTTGTTATGGAACTAAATCTCATTATCCATAGTGATGACTTAGGAATACTAAACCTGTAATATATATTTATTTTTAATAAATGTATTACCTCTTTTTTCATGATATTCATTAGTGATCGTGCTTTCTCCCACTTTGTGAAGTGATCTACGAGAACTAATATAAAATTTATTCCTCCTAAAGCTACTGAAGAGATCCCACAAAATTCAAATCGTATTTTTTTGTAAGATTGCTTCGGCTATTATCTCAAAGAATATTGACATGAGTTGTAAGGAATTATGTTTGGAATTATTGTTGGCTATAATAGCCCTCAATTAGGATTCTTCAGTAGAGTGCCTTACATCTATAATAAACGCTTTATTCTCCATTGTGCAGTTCTTATACAACAAAAGTTTATTTATATATACCTAAGCATCAGAGTAATGTCTTAGTTAGCCCTCTTTTGTATAGTGTGTCCAAAGTCTAAGAAAATGTTGTTGACTTCATATTTATCTTTCGTGCTTCTCTTTTATCGTAAAGGATTATTCCTTCTATCATGTAGTTCTTAATTGGTGTTCTCCAATATATTTCTTCTTCTTTGTCAGCTTGTATTATTATTACTCTTGTGGACTTGAATGTCAACAAAAAATCGTTTGGTAATGTAATAGATAAATTTTCGTGAAGGATTATTTCTGCGGCCGTAGATGTCCATACAAAAGATGTGAGTGTTTTAGTTATTGAATTATCAGCTCTTGGGACTTGTTTAAATTCCACTTGCTCGAACTTACTACTTGGAGATTGTATGTCTATTAAGTACAAAATAATTTTAACATAGTTGGCTTTGCCTATCTTGATGCCTGATTGAAAACTAATTAGGAATTAGTTAAGAGATATAGTCTCCTTGCTCCACAAAAATATTTGCCTGCTGGAGTCTTGCAATTGCAACTTTATACTCGAAATCCTTATTAGATGTTTAAAATTCAAACTTGATGGATTGATTTATGATATTCTCTGTTGGATATATGATTGCCCAAAAACATTGAAGTCTCTCAGACTCGAACTTGATAAACAAAGCTGCCAGCGCTTAGCTTTAATTTTCGTTGTCAATTCAACATAGATTTATAATTCCCTAGTTTTCATGGCTTTTTGGTCTATCTTCCTGATACAACAGGGTTTTGTATCATATTTCTAAAAGGAAAATAAATTTTAACTATTGTTATGTGTGCTTGGAAATATGTTATCATTTTTCTAACTGCAAGTATTAGTGCTAAAATAAGTTTTTCCAATTGTAAATGTCTAGTTTCAATTGGTAATAAATATTTACTTACATAATATACTATATTACAATTCCTTTATTCTTCTTTGAGTAGCACTACATTGACCATATAATCTGGCAGTGCGAGGTACATATACAAGGTTTCATATCGCTAAGGATTCTTTAACACCTTTGAGGAAGATTAAAATATATTTATGTTATTGAGTTCTTCATCAAATTATATGGTCATTCAAACATTACTTATTCTCTCAGGATTTGAAAGAAGGAATGATACTTATCAAAGGATTTTGAAAATAATCTAATTTGATAAGGTTTTGATTTGCTTTGGTAAATTTCTAGAGAGAAATCTTAGAGAGAGAATGTGCTTTAGAGTTTTTAGAGAGAGAAAACACAAGTACAAAATGAGTTTCAAGTAAAAAGTGTTCAACCTTTGTATTAGATCTGTCTGGTCCTTTATATATAGGAGTTAAGACTTACAAATTATGTAAAGTCACAATAGCTATTTAGTACAAAAACGGGTTAATTGCTATTTAGTCCTTACAAATTATGTAAAGTCACAATAGCTTCCTAAAACTTATATCATTCAGAAATTAAAGACAAAACTTACACTAATTACAATTAAGACCCTAAATTTACATCGTTTATAAATTAAATCCTAACTCATTTCCATATCATTCTTCATGTTGGATTAGATTTTATTTAGTTCTTAATTTCCTCACCATGTAATCCAAGAGTTTATCGAACCGTACATTGGAGGTGAACTTTTCAGGATTCAATTTACGGTTCATTCGTTCAAGCTTTGCACGTGTCTCGGTAAAGTATGCTAAGTGATCTTCTTTATAAAGGAATTTTACCAACATATCATCAATGTAGGCTTATATGTTAAACCCCAACTGATTTGCGAAGATCTTATTCACTAGCATTTCGTAGGTGCTCTGAATGTTTTTAATCGGATGGGCATACTTTGTAGCAATGTAGCCTTCTTTTGGGGATGATTGTTGTGTGTTCGTGGTCCTCACTACACATATGTATTTGATTGTACCTTGAAAATACCTCTATAAAAGATAACATTTTGTTTCTAGATTTTGCATCTACAAGCTGTTCACAACTTGGAAGTGTATATGGATCCTTTGGAAACGATTTGTTGTGGTGTATAAAGTCTATGCATATTTTCCAATTTCAATTCTTCTTTTTGACCCGAACATGATTAGATATCTATATATGTTAACAGGACTTTCATATGTGTTTTACAACATTAATTTTATATATATTTAATAATTAACTATATTCTTTTATTTAGAGTATAATCTCCTCTTTTTTACAATAGGCCAAAATATTTTTTTCATACGTAATTGGTGCATGATGACTTTTGCTGGGACTCTGGTCCCATCATGCGTAATCCATGCAAACATATTTAATTAGTTTTTCTTAAATAATAATTTTGTACACGAGGTCAGTTGCGATATCTTGGCTAATCTCAGGGTATTTTTTTTCTTCCATCTCTCTATCTTCAACATCTTCCCCTAGACTAATTTGGAGCCTTTTATGGGGTTATACATCCCGTCCAAAATGACCAGTTCTTCTTTTGTTTGCAATACTTTTAAGTTAAATGATTCTACATAAATGACGATTCCTATACCACTATGAATAAGCATTTCACCTTGTTTTGGTACTCCTTTATGAGAGCAAAATTCAGAGTTACCTCCCCTAATACAGCCATATTTGCTTCGATGAAACATTAAATATTTTCTGAGGTGGGTTCAACATTGTTTCTCCTCTTTATTTCTACTCTGGGGAACTGTACTTTTATTAAAACCGCATTCATGTATGGAGATGTCTATTTCGATAATGTTAGTATCTGATATGGATTTTGGTAAAAAGTGTGGGGACGTCTACCCTCAAAATGTCGCATTTATCTCATTTACATACTTTTTTCTCAGATTTTTAAAAACTCTGGAGTATGGATCTCCTCTATCAATCACACCAACGGTCTTCTTATTTGGATCTAGATCAATGTATCATTCCTCTTTCTTGATCACTATGATAGTATTTGTATCCAATGTTCTTTGTTCTTTGGCTCAGACCGAAGCCTGTTTTTCATGTTCATAGGAACGTTTTCCCAGTTCCTTTATTTCTTTCTTTTTAACAAACTCACTTATTTTTCTTTCATCAACTAAGTATTGGACTTGATCATTCAAAGTACATCAATTTCTAAGAGAATTTCTAATATCACCATGAAACTTACGATATTTACTTATGTTTGTACGCTCTATCACCACATACAAATTCTCTAGCTAATTTTACTTACGAGTAGCTTTTTATTTTTATAGATTATTGTCAAAGTTTAGGTCAGCTCCATATATATATACCTCTTAGAGGCTACTGAGTCCTCTTGTTACCGATGGTGTCGTAACCACTTTTGAATTTCCCTTTATAATCTCGAGTCTGACTATTTTGTGGCTTTTTCAAAGTTCAAGAACCATTGTTCCTTGGTGTATCATTCTTTCTTTTGATCTGAGCAAGCGTGTCGTTCTTATTGGCTTTAAGGTATCTCGCTAGGGTTTCTGTATTCCCCGTTTTCTTCGCTCTGGAAAAAAATTCACTTTAATATATCCCTCTACCTCAGCTAGTAGATCTTCGTGACTGTATTATAATTAATACTTCTTTTCTATGAAGCAATTGATACTCTTTAAGAGTTTTATTAGACATCCTCTTGCAAAGGATTATGTAGTATATGTTCCCTTGATAACCTTTAAACTCACAAGATGGTTTCTGGATGGTCTGAAGCATCTTCTAGATTTTTATGCATCTTTTCGGAAAGATTTTGAACCATGGACGATACTTCATCGACAGATTAGAGAAAACACTGAAATACTTGGGCATATACTTCCTCGAAGTGTTATCATCAGCTCTATAATGTAGTAACACATTGTTGAACTGTCGAATTTGACGCTCTAGTTCTCTTTTCCCGTAGTACTCTTCATCATGCCAATAATCTTCATCCATATAGAAGATATACATGAAGTGATATACGTTCTAGAACCTAGGTTCCTGGAATTTTTCACCAAAGGATGAGCATTTTATTTCAGCATGTCCGCTTGTGCCCTTATAGATTTGGTTGGTTGTATCCTGTTAACACTTGTAGAGAATATTACTACTGCTTTTGGATGAGGGTACACCATTCAACGATAAAACTATTTGTGCTTCATTGTTGTTTTGGATCATCCACGAATAGGAGGATCAACCTTGTTGTTGATTAAGGAGAATTCTCAGCTGGGCTGCTTGGGCCTACTACCATCTCGACGAATGCCCAGAGAAATACTAGTACCTCATCAGATTTTTTTCTGGTTTAATAACCCTTGTTCTGACTATTCTCTGCCTTATTTGTGAGACATATTGAAAAGAAGCTTCCTCCTCTTATTTTTTTCAAGAAACGGTCTATCAATATTAGAGGACTTGTATTATTTTCTTTTCTCTTTATCCACACACTCCACAATAGATTTGACTATGAGATGATGTAAGACTAATTTTTCATCTAATAATATAAGGTGTTAGATGTTTCCTTCCTTAACGACGGAGCTACTCGCTCAAGTTCAGTCAAAAGGGTTGCAAGAAGAGTCGCGACAACAGGTTATCAGTCGGGATCGTCCATCTCCACCTCATCTACCAAGGGTTCATAAAATTTTCTATAATTCGACATCGAATAGTTTGAATTTTGATTTGGTTATTTGGAAAGAAAATATACTATTCCCACTCATGACAACAATTGTTGTCATGAATATTAAACTTTATCTTAAACTTAAATTTCAAGTTTCCAAACACATACACTGTTTTCATTCTCTTGAATTTTTAAATAAATGTCCCGATATTTACTTAGACAAATCTAACCTAAACAAATATATAAGCTTAATGTTTTCCGTTCCATAATGTTACAATAATTCAAGAGTGATTCTAAAAATTGATGACATAATTTATAAGCGTACAAATATCTTCAACCAATGATAAATATTTAAAGACCTACGTATCCATCCTTAATCAATAACTTTGATTTTTTTAATTTTATTTTTCTTGTTTATTTAAATACTATTTTTATTTAGATTTGTTTGATTCTAAAATAATATTTTAATTCTTTGAAGAAAATAAAATGAGAAATTAAACACAAAATATGTAATTAAATCAAATAAAGAATGGATATATGATTATTAAACATATATAAATCGGATAGTCCGTGATGGAATGTGGTTGAAAATAAGTCCTTATTTTCCCGAATGCTATTACCAAGGCTAAGGGAACGTTTCCAACTTGAGGTAGTTTTTCTCAGCATCCAATAATTTCTTGCTAATGTAATAAACTGGGCGAGGGTAATTGTCGACCTCCCGAACTGACACCGTATTAACATCATAATCTAATATCGGTAGATACACATAGAGTGTTTCTCCGATGACTAGTTTGAATAAATTTTTAGGATAATAAATATGTTTCTTAATTTCGAGATACACCTTATCACAATTTGAGGACTAGTTAAATTTTTTAATGTTTCTCAATATTTGGAAAATTTGTGCACATTTATCTGATGATCTTGAAATAAATTGAAGGATGTCAACCTCTCTGTCAACACTTGAACTTCTTTGGTAGTCCGATGAGGGTTCATATTTCTAGTTGTGTTGGGTCAGCCTGGACCTCTTTTTCATTAATAATGTACCCCATGGGATTCTAGATCGTACTCCAAATGTACACATTTCTGGATTCAACTTTAGATTAACGGCCTCCAAATTAGAGAAAGTTTCTTTGAGGTCAAGTAAGTTCTCTTCCACCTTTGGAATTTTTAACTAGCATGTCATCAATGTAAACTTCTGTATTCGTCCAAATCTGACTAGTAAATGCTTTATTCACTAGACGCTGGATAATAACCCCAATATTCTTTAAGCCGAATGGCATTACCTTGTAACAGCGGAGCCCCTGTTAGTGATAAACATAGTATGATCCTGGTCATTCAGATACATTTGTATCTGATTGTACCAAGCTAATGAATTTATAAAAGATAAGAACTTGTTTCCCGAAGTAGAATCCACTACCTAATCTATTCGAGGGACTGGGAAAGGATCCTTGTGATATAATCTGTTGAGATTTGTGAAATGGATACACACTTGATATTTACCATTCTTCTCTCTTATAAGTGCCAGATTTGTTGTCCATAGTGGATATTGAGATTCCAGAATATGTCCTACCTTGGTTAATATGTCTACCTCTTTAATAATAGGCTCAATGTTTTTTTATAAAACCTTTCATTCTTTGATTTACTGGGCCCGCATCAGATCGCACAGATAACTTGTTACAAATGACACTAATTGGTACACCAATCACATTTTCATTGCACCAGGCAAATACATGCTCATTTTTAAATAAGAAATATAACAATTCTCTTTTAATTCTGATGGCAATATAGCTCACACTCTAACACTTTTCCCATTTGCTAAAGTGTGTACTGACCTCTTCAACAAGAATAAAAGCAGTATGAGTCTCTATTGGATCGTCTATTTTTCTTGGATTCGAAGAGGACTCAAGTAATTGCTTTTCATTTTTGTTTATCACATTCTCCAAGGATTTTAGAGCAAGAGCAGTGACATAACATTTCTTAACCATTTTTTGGCTACTCCAAACCAGGCCTACTTGACCTCCGACTGCGTATTTCAAACATTGGTAAACCGTTGAGCAAAGCTGCATGCATGATTGATAGCCAAGATCTACTGAATGTAGCATTATAAGGGGTCAGACAATCTACCACTACGAACAATACTCTGATCATTTTCTTAAATGGTCCTAAACCAAGGATAGTCTCCCCTTCGAACTCCCTAATAACATCAGCGGAGTTGCTTGTAAACTCTATTATTATTTTGTTTGGTCAGAGTATAACATATGGGTTCTTCAATTGTTTATAGGTATATATAAACAATTGTTAGTTGAGTTACCGATGTCAATCAAGATTCGCGGCATTTCAGTGCCCTCAATATATGCTCATATTACCACATCATCCTCAAGTGTGCCTACGATATTTCTTAAATCATCTTCATCAAATACTATGAAGGGAGTATGGTTTTAGTAGAGATTCAAAGATATTTTCCATTCCAATTGCGTGGTCAAACTAACCAAATGCATGTTCCTAGAACAACTCGAAATTGCAGTATTTGTATGTTATCCCAAAACGGTTAATGATTTGAAAAAGTGACACAATTTGGAAATGTTTCTATCGTAATTTCTTGTTGGGATGCTTCTGTTTTTTTCTTTCTAACAACTGGTGATACGGCCTGAGTCCCACTTGTGATTGATTGTGTATGTTACTCAGTTTCCTATTCCCCATTTGTGATTTAACGAAAGTAGTTAATTTTATGTTCTCCATTAACTATTGTGTCTCATTCTTAAAGTAATAAAATCCTTGGTGTCATGTCCCAAGTTATTATGATACTTGTTAAATCATGTGTTTCGATTTTCCCTTGGATTTTTAATAGGCGTAGGCCTTCAGAATTTCAAGACATTCTTGGCCCTATCATAAATGGTAGCCATATTTTCAATTAGTTCTCTAAAATAGCCAGGTTGGACCGACTGATTCCCTCGTGGCCTAGATTGTTACCCCTTAGTAGACTGGATTTTTCTTAGCCGATGAGAACCTTACTCGGAGTTCCTCAGACGATTTCTAACTACAGCTTGTGATTGGCTACTAACTTTTGGGAAAGCATCTGAAGGGGCAGGTCTATACTGATTAGGAGGCATTAATCTTTTGGTTTCCTTCACGGTGATTTGCTTTCCAACCTGGTTTAACAAGCCATCCCAGGTCATTGTATTTTTTTGAGTCACTGAGACAACCAAATCGCAAGCTAACAACCCTTGTTGGAGTGAATTTGTGGCCATCTGCTTGAAGCAATCTACCAACCCAACTTTAGTGCTAAAAAAAATGATACTTGTAATCTTTCAAAGATTAATTTGGATATTGCCAAGAATGGATTATCATATCTACATTCCCTCTATTATATCACCTTAAGTCTTTACCCTTCTAAGTTTGAGAAAAAAATATGCACAATAGCATATCATCATAGCTCATAATAAAATTCTTATAATATTTCATAAATGAAATAACAGTTACATCATTTCCATATTTCCTTTTCTGTATTTGTTGTTTTATCTTAAGGACCTTATCCCTACAAAATATTTGACCCATTTAACCTAAATTGTTTCAACAAAGACCCAAACAAAAGTATTCTCTACTAATTTTGAGGATGAATCGATGAAGAAAAGGTTGGTAGAAATACTTGTAAAAAATTTGAGTGATCCTGGAAAAAGAAAACATCTATCAAAATGTTTTGTGACTTGATCTCTTTTTCTATAAGTTTAGTGAGTTTTCCTTCGATCCCACCACTATCATTACGAAAAACCACCACTTTCATATCTAGAAACCTATATTTCCCTTTGCAAATTAGCAGATTCGATTTTCATCAGATTTTCATTCAACAATTTTGAAGAGCAAATACCCAGCGGTATTGGAGGAATTTGATATGGAAATACCGTTGGAAACCAACTTATGTGATTTTTGTTCGTATAAGTAACTCTCTTACTTGCTTTCTTCACTTATTGATTCTGCGATTGACTTTTGCATTATATTGGCAGATATTGGTTACATCATTTATGTTTAATAGTATTAATTGATTGTCCATGGGCATAGTTTTTTGAATCGTTATCTTCAAGTTTAGTGTTGGTGACGTTTTAGAACACCTTCTCTAGTTGTGTTTTTTTTTTATTGGCCGAACCTGTCATCTAGAGTCAGATTTTGAATAAAAAGAGAGGAGTGAAGATTTGGTAATTTTGTATTTTCTTTTCATTGATTTGTTCCATACACACACGATAGTATTTATAGAGACTTAGAGGGTGTAACAACCTTGGGAATATTCCCATGTGAGGTTTGTTACACCTTGTTACACTTTGTTTGGCTACAAGGATAACTGTAAATACACACTGTTTTATTCTAATGGACTTGGGTTTTGACTGTTTGTAATCTGATCCATGCTCACATAGACTAGGCAAACTTGGAGGCTCAAATCTGGTCCATGACTAAACCCGGTCTGCTACACCAATTAGGGTTTAGTCATGTTTCAGACACAATCTCGACTCACTGATCGAGTCTCTCTCTTCTTTGTCTCTATCACCACCTTCTCTTCTCTCTTCTCTTCAGTTTCTTTCTTCTTCTTCTCTTCTCGAGTGAAGCCATTGTTCTTCACATCTGTCTTTCCTTCGACATCCCCCCTCAAACTCAGCGGCGATTCAGACAGCCCGAGTTTGTCACGAAGGTATAAGAATCGAGAAGAAGTTAGGGCTTTGGTCAGGAAATCAGCGATCTGATCCACCGAAGGTACGTATCGAATTTGCACTTTCCCTTGAATTACTTGATCTCTGATAAAATGCACATCTAATTCGATGTGTTTTGTTCTTGCGTGAAACACAGGATTGGAAGCCAACGAACTGGCTCCAAGATTATCACACCACATCACTGATGGTGGTATAAGTGAGATCTGGAGTTCAGAGAGGAGAGATTTTAACCAGATGAGCTCAGCAGAGAGATTTGCTAGGGCTCGGTACTCCGATTCAGTGGAGGACCGGGCGACGACATTCTGTTTCTTGGATGACCAAGAAATGAGTGTCTCGCCTAGGAACACACAATATGCCCCCACACTGCGACGGTCGTCTGGTGAAGATGCCCAATCGGCATCGGAGTAACCATGAAGTTGTAGTTGATAGCACGGTTTCAGATGAAGCCCCAGCCAGCGTGTACCAGATAAGTATCTAACCACTCGTTTTAAGCTTTGCCAGTGTCTAGAAGTAGGATTCTGTTGGTATTGACTTAGAGTGTTCACTGCAAATGCAATATCTGGCCTAGTGTGAGTCAGGTATTGCAGTGCACCTAACAGACTGCGGTATTGTGTAGGACAGAACAGTGGAGACCCATCAGAAGCAGAATGTTGAGTGCCAGCAGCCATTGGAGATGGACACGGTTTGGATAGAGCCATGCCTTGAGTACTGAGTAAGTCTTCGATGTACTTGTGCTGTGTTAGGTAAAAGCCACTGGGATCACGATAAACCTCTATTCCCAGGAATAGACTGAGTGGTCCCATGTCCTTTAGTGTAAATATGGCATTGAGTTTGTGTATGAATAGAGTCAAGCATGATGCGTCATTTCCTGTTACAATAATGTCATCTACATATACTAGGATTAGTAGTATAGATGTTTTAGAAACCAAATAGAACAAGGAAGAGTCTGCCTTAGAGTTACAGAACTTCCAGCTTAGTAGGGTGTCCCTCAGTCTAGAATACCAGGCCCTAGGAGCTTGTTTCAAGCCATAGATAGCTTTATGCAGTTTGCAGACATGTGTAGGATGGGTGGAATCAATAAAACCCTTAGGCTGTGTCATATACACAGTCTCTTGTAACACCCCGTTGAGAAATGCATTGTTGATGTCCAGTTGCCTCACTGACCAGTTCTTAGAGGCATCAATAGTTAGGATTAACCTGACAGTTGAAGCTTTGACCACAGGACTAAAGGTCTCATAGAAATCAATCCCTGGCTGTTGATGAAAACCTTTAGCCACTAGTCGAGCCTTATACCGTTGAATAGACCCATCAAGACCATACTTAAGCTTGTATATCCACTTGCAACCAATGACATTAGATGCAGTAGACTCAGGCACTATAGACCAGGTCTTATTAGCCAGTAGAGCTCTATATTCAGTAAGCATAGCAGACTGCCAGTCAGGATAGCCAACTGCCTCAGAAAAGCAAGTAGGTTCAAACACATTTTTGGTAGCAGTAGTTAGAGACCCTACATATGGTAGTTTAGGTTTAGAGATTCCACTTCTAAGCCTAGTTTGGATAACATGAGGGATGGGTGATGAGTGGGTGTTAAAAGAATTTTGAGAACTAGGCATGGGCAGTTCCACAGTCAGATTAGGAGTTGGTGAAGTGTTTTCACTAGTATAAGTAGGGAGTTTAGAAACAGAAGCTAAGGGATCAGTATAATTGGATGAGAGAGATACCTTAGAAGGACTTGTAGGAAGCTGTTGAGTGTGACTTTGGGGCTGCAAAGGAGCAGTGCACAGAGATGTGTTCTGTTCAGTTGGAGCTGCAGAGTTGGGCTCAACAGATGATTGAATTCCATCCATCACAAGACCTGTAGACATAGTAGGTAACCATAGATGAACTGACTCAGAAGAAACACTCTCACTCTGATGAGTATTCAAAAACCCTTTTGAAAAAGGAAACTCTCCTTCATTAAACACCACATTCCTAGATATATAAAGCCTCCCAGTAGAACTTAAGCATTTGTACCCCTTATGACTCTGACTGTAACCCAGAAACACACACCTAACAGAATGAAACTGAAACTTATGATGCTGATAAGGTCTGAGACAAGGATAGCATGAGCAGCCAAAAGTTTTAAGTGTGAGGTAGTTAGGAATTTTGTGGAATAAGACTTCAAATGGTGATTTATGATTTAGAACAGGTGTAGGTAGTCTATTAACCAGATAGACACTAGTTTCAAAGGCCTCTACCCAGTATTTGTAAGGTAGATGTGACTGAGCCAGTAGGGTAAGCCCAGTTTCAACAATATGTCTGTGTTTCCTTTCAGCCCTCCCATTTTGGGCTGAAGTATGAGGACAAGACCTCCTAAGAATAAACCAACACTCTTGAGTTATAGGAACTAGCATTCTGTACTCACCACCCCAGTCACTTTGAATAGCTTTAATAGACCTTTCAAATTGTGTTTCAACCAGTGCTTTAAACATTTTGAACACTCCTAACACTTGATCCTTGGACTTGATAGGATATAACCAGGTGTATCTAGAGTAGTCATCTAGAAATAGGACATAGTATTTAGACCCATCAGTAGATTGAATAGGTGCTGGACCCCAAACATCAGTGTGAATTAGATCTAAAACATGTGTAGAATGAGAATTGGATACAGAGTAAGCAAGACTGTGTGATTTACCCAACTGGCAAGCCTCACAGAAACTACTGTCATTACTCAGAACAGAATGAAGTTTACAATCCTTAAGAACTTTGTTTAGAACACTAGATGATGGATGGCCAAGTTTCTGGTGCCATTCATCTTTGACAGACTTAGATACAACTGTGGATAGAACCCTAGAGACTCCTAGATTTAGAATGCCTTGTGACTTAGGAATAGACTCCATCTTGTAGAGCCCATCTTCACATCTCCCTCTGAGCAGAATAGTCCCTGTTACCTTGTCCTTTACCAAGCAGAAAAATTTGTGAAATTCAACAAACACATTATTATGATTGGTTAGTTGAAAAACAGAGAGAAGGTTCTTGTTGATTCTAGGAACATGTAGTATAGGCTTTAGAACAATAGGTTGCTTAGTAAATGAATTTAAGAAAGACTGACCAACATGAGAGATAGGAAGTCTCTCACCACTACCAACTAATATGTGCTTTGTACCTGAATACTCAGATTTCTGAGTCAATTGGCTAGAGCTGCCTGTGACATGGTGACTAGCACCACTGTCTGCATACCAGACCCCTTCTCCTGATGTGTCTTGAGATGCAACCATAGCACTTTGATCACCTTCTGACCTTGACTGCTCAGATGGGGATGAGCCCATAACTGAAGGATCATCCCTATAGTAACACACTGCAGCAGAGTGACCAAACCTATTACAGATCTGACAAGTTGGTTTACTCTGTGAATACCTTCCTCCTCTGCCTGATCCTCTATAGAAATTGCTTCTGCCCCTTGAGTTGTATCCATTATTATTGTAATTAGATCTACCTCTGTAGCCTCTGCCTGAACCTCTGTTCTGATTGTAGTAGCCTTTCTGTCCATTGTTGGTATATGTCTGTTTGCTACCACCTCTGTATGCAACATTAGCACTAGAAACATTGACAGCATTCATAGCATTTTGTAACCCTGTCAACTGTTCTAGTCTGCTCTCAAAGGTGAGTAGACTAGTCTGTAGGTCTAGCCATCCTAACCCTTCTTTGTCAGCCAAACTGACTACAATTAGTGTGTAGTTAGCATCCAAACCAGCAAGCACCTGAGTTAATAGATCATCTGTAGAAGTGAGACATCCAGCTAGAATTAGATTGTCATGAATAAGTTTCATTTTGTTTAGATACTCAGACATAGATGTAGATCCTTTACGAGTTCTTTGGAACTCAGATTTATAGTAGGTTATCCTGGCCCTAGTCTGTGAACCAGACAGTTTCCCAGCAGCATCCCATAGGCCTTTTGCTGACTCCTCTTCCATCAACTGAGCTGCAATTTCTGGGCTCATTGTGGAATATAACCACCCAAGCAGCAACTGATCCTTGGCAACCCAGTCTTCATAGTCTGGGTTGTCTGTGACAATT
Source organism: Limnanthes douglasii subsp. nivea (assembly GCA_036936605.1). NCBI lineage: Eukaryota > Viridiplantae > Streptophyta > Magnoliopsida > Brassicales > Limnanthaceae > Limnanthes > Limnanthes douglasii. The sequence goes on along the minus strand of JAUPFV010000002.1, from coordinate 320,767,384 downwards.
CCTTCTGTGTCTGTCAAGAACTTTGATGGACACACCTTCTCACCATTGACAAAACCCCACAGCTTGTTACCCTTAATCATAGGTATAACAACTGTCTTCCATAGTAAATAATTCTGCCTGTCAAGACGTATATGATTAACATTGTTGATTGGCTGCAAATGCAGGTTTTTGGCTGAGAAGGAAGAGTTATTAGATAGTATGGATCCAATTGAGTCTGTGCTCAGTGAAGGGGAGTCGTTTGGATTTGCCATTGAAGGCTAGAGAAGCTCTGATACCAAGTCAGATTTTGAATAAAAAGAGAGGAGTGAAGATTTGGTAATTTTGTATTTTCTTTTCATTGATTTGTTCCATACACACACGATAGTATTTATAGAGACTTAGAGGGTGTAACAACCTTGGGAATATTCCCATGTGAGGTTTGTTACACCTTGTTACACTTTGTTTGGCTACAAGGATAACTGTAAATACACACTGTTTTATTCTAATGGACTTGGGTTTTGACTGTTTGTAATCTGATCCATGCTCACATAGACTAGGCAAACTTGGAGGCCCAAATCTGGTCCATGACTAAACCCGGTCTGCTACACCAATTAGGGTTTAGTCATGTTTCAGACACAATCTCGACTCACTGATCGAGTCTCTCTCTTCTCTGTCTCTATCACCACCTTCTCTTCTCTCTTCTCTTCAGTTTCTTTCTTCTTCTTCTTTTCTCGAGTGAAGCCATTGTTCTTCACATCTGTCTTTCCTTCAACATCTAGCGGGTTGCGGATTCCCTCCGAAAAAAAAATTCAGATTTGGTAGTTGAACAATCATCTTGGATTTGAGTATGGATACAGTACGATTTCTCGATTTGAGTTAGATATTACTTGTTTTATCAAACGAGAAGGTTGTGCGTAGTTAGTACTGTTTCAAATAAATTAAATTATTTTTTTCGGTGGAGGAACTGCCGTGAATCTTCTTTAAATGTTATAAAGTCTATCATTTGTAATTCGTATGTGTTCTGTAAATTAAAGGAAGGTAGGTTTCCAAGTGAGAACAAGCTGACAAATCTGATTGGCAGAACCTAGGCTAAATCTAGAACTGCGAGCAGCCTGTAAGACAAGTTTATTTTCTATTAAATCTACTAATCTATTATCCGGAATTCTATTAACTCTAATAACCAAATAATTGGAATTTATTAAATACGGTTTTGCATTTTGATTATGTTTAAATTGTTAACAATTGTTTGCATTCTGATTAAGTTCCGAGATGGCCTATGGTATTGTTTTGTAGATATACTCCTATATTTGATCCAGAATCAAATGAGAATTTGATTTATACTCCTGGTTTTAGACGAATTCTTTTCTAGAACACTCTTGTGAAACAACCTTCCTAATTGTATGATTTATATGTAAATTATAATTAAACCAAATCACTCGCATTTCATCTTTGTTGCTTGTAATTTAGGGAATCGATTAAAAAGATAAGAAGATGATAGTGTTAATGATTCAAAAGATAAGAAGATGATAGAGTTAATGCTTGTAGGATATTATGTTTGTTGCTACATAAGAAATACAAGTACAGGTGCATGGATTGACCTGGGTAGAACCGGTGGTGTTGTTACATCTCTTGTCTCCATGCTTTTAACTGGAGGTAGTGTTGGTGGTAGTGGAGGACTAACACAGGTTTGTCCTTTTAACTGTAAAGCTCCTTTTTCTTGTCTGTGTACTTGCTAATAGATTTTGGGACACACATTGGCTGCCCCGCAGCCTGAAATTTTAATTTTCTTGAAGGCTTGAAGTTGGTTTGATTTTTCCGTTCATTTTCATGTTTAAGGGAAAAGTTGACTAGTCTTGCATGCAGATAGAGTATTTGCTATTGTTTTTCAGAATACATTATTCTCCAGAGTTGAGATTCATTTCATAACAACTGAGTGACTGGATACTGGATTGGGGAATGGACATAAAAAACTCCTAAAGTATCAGAATATTGGTCATCGAAGAATAAACCTAATTATCTTTTTAAAAATTTTCTAACTACAGAGATATATACACACATGAAGATATTTAACCACCTTGTTTTTTATATTTTTCTCTAACATGGATCTTATGGTTACGCACGAATGCGCAAGGTAGAGTTCATTTGTTGAAGTAACCCATAGCATATGACTAAAATATGAAAAATATGCTCTAGTTTTAAGATTTTGTACTGGATTTGCAGGTCTGCGACAAGCAAAAATCAATTACGTTGGCTGATCTGGCACACAGTTACTGCAGGTGTGGTTCCTTCTCCATTTGACTATGTATAAATATAGTAACGATTATACTTAAGGATAGTGCATATATTGCAGCCTTCTTGAATAGAATGAAAACAAGGAAATTTTTTATCATTTCAGACTTTGTCATTATTATAGAGTTTATAAAGCCTTTAATGTCTCTGATGGATTACTTTATTTTTAAAAGAGTTATTGTTGAGACTTGCTACTATTAGAGACCTTATTAAGCTTCAGTGTTATGGAGCATTTTATTTTATAAAGAATGGTTTTTTTATCATCTAAGACTTGTGTTAGAGTTTAAAAAGCCTCCGGTCCCATATTTTGGCTTGTTGGCATTTGTTTAATATTTTATGCTTTTGAGAGCATATAAAATGAGATTAAATTTTTGGCACGAAAACATTTTATTAATGTCGAGTGCATGCTTAATAACTTCTCGCACCACCAAAAGAGGAAATAGTATATCCCCATTGGTATAACATATGTTTTACAAGTAGTTGTTAGTTAAAAGCTTGAGTATGAAGAACTATTGTCGAGCTTTAAGCCCTAAATATTTGAGGGTCGAAGATTTTGGTTTCCTTTTTCCATCCAATATTCTGTACGTTATGGCTTCAACCGTTAAAGAACGCTCACAATTTAGATACAAATTGTCAAGCCAGTTATATTTAGTGTGAAGGAAAACTCTGTAACACATTATTTCATGGTTCTGAACTTCTAAATCGCACTTTAGAATTGTATCTATTCCTCATGAACGCATTGTAATATTCTAATCACATATGTGCTTTGAATCTTCTTTATTTAATTAATTCTACCTTAGAACTTTGGACTTGTGCATTGCCTCGTTCATCATACATTTTTTCCATGGTATATGAGATACCTATTTTAGCTGGCACCACTGGTTCTAGATACATATAACATGAAAATTTTCATTTCTTTTATTACGGTTCTAAATGTGGTTTTGTATAACCGTACGAATTCTTGAAGGAAATTAGACCAGGTTCCAGGTATATTCCAAAATATTTTTGAACTCTTTGTTAATGTCTTGTTGTTCATTTCAACTTGACCATTGGTTTGGGATAGAAAGAGGAATAAATTTATTGTTTTATTCGAGTTTGAGAACAAAACCTTTTGACTTTGTCTTTATGGAACTAAATTTCATTATCATTAGTGATGACTTTGTAATTCCAAACCTGTAACATACATTTATTTTTAATAAAGTTATTACCTATTTTTTCATGATATTCATTAGTGAACGTTCTTTCTCCCACTTTAAGAAGTATTCTAGGAGAACCAATATAAAATTTCTTCCTCCTAAAGCTATTGGTAGGGATCCCACAATATTTAAACCCTATTTTTTATGGGATTGCTTCGGTTATTATCTAAAGTAGTATTAACGGGACTTGTAAAGAGTTTGTGAATAGATGGTATGTGTCATAGTGTTTAACTTTTATTTTTGTTTCCGTATTGTCTGCTATAAAATCCCTCAATTAGGATTCTTCTAGTAGAGCGTCTTAGATCCATAATAAATGCTTCGTTCGGTATAATGTAGTTCTTGGACAACAAAAGTTGCTTCATATATACCTAAGCATTAGAGTAATGTCTTAGTTAGCCCTCTTTTGTATAGTATGTCCAAAGTCCAAACAAATGTTGTTGACTTCATATTTATCTTTCGTGCTTCTCTTTTATCGTCAATGATTATTCCTTCTATCATGTACTTCTTGATTGGTGTTCTCCAATATTTTTCTTCTCTTTTGTCACCTAGTATTATTATTACTCTTGTGGACGTGAACGTCCACATGAAATGGTTTGGTAATGTAATAGATGGATTTTCCTGAAGGATTATTTCTGCGGCCGTAGATGTCCATACAAAACATGTGGGTGTGTCGTTTATTAAATTCTCAACTTTCCGGACTTGTTTAAATTCCACTTGCTCGAACTTACTAATTAGAGATTATAAGTCTATCAAGTACTTAATAATGTTATCGTATTTTGCTTCGACTATCTTGATGCATGGCTCACATATAATTAAGAATTAGTTAGTAGATCTACTCTCCTAGCTCCATAGATATTTTTTCTAATCGGAGTCTTGCAATTGGAACTTCATACTCGAATTCATTATTAGATGTTTGAAATTAAAAATTGATGGATTGATTTATGATATTCTTTGTTGGATATATGATTGGCCAAAAGCCTTGATTATTATTTTCTTCATCAATAATAACTTTACAAGTATCTTTAGACGCTTCTTTTGGAAAAAATTGTCTCTCAGACTCGAACTTTATAAACAAATTTTCCAACGCTTGGGCTTTGATTTTCGTTTTCAGTTCAACATAAAAATTATAATCCCCTCATTTTCGTGACCATTTGGTCTATCTTCTTGAAACAACAGGGTTTTGTATCATATTTCCCAGGGGGATAATAAGTTCTAACTACCGTTATTTGTTCTTGGAAATATCGTATCATTTTCCTAACTGCAAGTACTAGTGCTAAAATAAGGTTATCTCATTGTAAATGTCTAGTTTCAGTTGGTAATAAAGATTTACTTACATAGTATACTATATTACACTTTCCTTCCTTCTTCTCTTAGTAGCACTACACTTAGCATATAATTTGACAGTACGAGGTACATATACAAGGTTTCGTGTCACTGAGGCTTCTTTAACACCTTTGAGGAAGATTAAAACATCTTTATGTTATTGAGTTCTTCATAATATTATATGGTTCATTCATACATTACTTATTCTCTCATGACTTGAAAGAAGTGACACTTATCTCAGGATCTTGCCAAGAACCTATTAAGTGTTTATCTTCCTATTAGGAATTTTCTTTAGTTATTATTTCGCTCACCATGTAATCCAAGAATTTATCGAACCGTACGCCAGAGGTGAAATTTTTTGGATTCAATTTACGGTTCACTTGTTCAAGCTTAACACATGTCTCGGTTTAGTATGGTAAGTGATTTTCTATATGAAGGATTTTTACCAACATATCATCAAAATATTTTATATGTTAAGGCCCATCTTAACACATCACTTGTTCAAGCTTAACACATGTTCAAGCTTAACACATGTCTCGGTTTAGTATTTTATATGTTTAGCGCTATAGATCATAATACCATCGAAGTAAACAACAACAAATTTACCGATGAAAGGCCTCAATGCCTGATTCAAGACACGCATGAAAGTGCTCGGTGCGTTAGACATGCCAAACGGCATCACCAACCACTCGAACAGTTCCTCACGCATCTTAAACGCCATCTTCCACTCATCACCAGGACGAATCCGAATCTGATGGTATTCACTCTTCAAATCAAGCTTGTTAAACACAGAAGCACCACCCAACCGGTCTAAAAGATCATCCGGACGAGGTATAGGAAACCTGTAGCAAACAGTGATCTTGTTTATAGCTGGGTTGTCCACACACATACGCTAGGAACCATCCTTCTTCGGTGTCAGCAACGCCAGAACTGCACATGGACTGAGACTTTCTCTAACATGCCCCTTAGCCAACAAATCCTCCACCTGTCGATGTAATTCCTCATGCTCTTTCGGGCTCATGCGATACTGGGGCCGATTTGGGAGAGCAGCACCAGGAACTAGGTCGATTTGATGTTGAATATCCCTCAGATGAGGTAATTCGGGGGGCAAAGTCTCACGAAACACATCTGCAAACTCATGCAAAAGAGACTGAACTACAGGGCTAGGGTCTGCACGAGAATCAGTCACTGCAGGATCAAAAAACAACAAGAAGACCACACGAGCTTCTTCCGTGGCCGCCTGAAAAGGAGCACGGGACAGCAAGGTTTTTGTGGAAGGACCAGAGCCAATGTTGAGGGACCGAGGCTTTGACGGCACTAGAACAATCTTCTTACCCCCAAAAAAAGAATGAATAAGTATTCGCACGACCATCATGCACAACTGACAAATCATACTGCCAAGGGCGGCCAAGCAATAAGTGAGAAGCGTCCATAGGCACTACATCACAAAACAACTCATCACGGTATGTTTGTTCTACAGAAAATGATACAAGCACACGTTGAGACACAGTGATATCAGAACCTTTACTCAGCCAGGCCAACTTGTATGTCTTGGGGTGCTATTCTGATTTCAGCCTGAGCTTCGAAACCGCTGTCTTAGAAATTACATTCTCACAGCTACCAGCATCAATAATGAAGGTGCACACCTTACCGCCAATCGTACAAGTGGACTGAAACACGTTCTTCCCCAGCCAGTCACTCTGATCAGGAACACGAGGGGAAAGAAAAGTACGTCGTACCATCAAAACTGCACCAACATTACCAGTCACAACCTCCTCCGCGACCTCAGTCACATCATCATCATATCTATCAAACTTCGGGAGACCATCAGGAACAATGGGGGCGGGTTCAAACACCTCGTGAGAGAAAAGACCCTAGCACCCGTAGCATTCGGACACTCTACCTGACCATGCCCTAACTCACCACAGCCAAAGCAACGTAACTTACCAGCAGAATGGTTGGTCGCACCGCGCCCAGGAGGGGTCTGATCAGGGGTTGGACGGGGAACTGGTGCGGGCGCTAAGGTCCCTATAGGAGCACCAGTTCGTACGCCAATCTAGGTCCGTCGAGCCAACTGTTTGTTTGCCTAGAGGGCACGTTGATGAGCTTCCAAATCAGACAATAGGTCGAACATGTTCAACGCATCAAGGGGTTGAGGCCGCAACCCCCCAATATAGCGGGATACCCGCTGATGTGTTGACTCGTTCATATTTGTACGAGCAAGCAACTGAAAGAAATCCTCCGTATACTGGTCCACAGAGCGTGGTCCCTGACGAAGATTCTGGAAACGCTCGAATAATTCTCGCTCGAAATGGTAATGTACGAATGCCTTGCGGATTTTCTTCTTGAACTTCTCCCAACTATGTACTTGCTCCTTGCCTTCAGGCGCACGGATCTTTTTCACCTGCTGCCACCAAGCTTGTGCCCTGCCGCGCAGGTGGATGGTAACCCAAGCAACATGTCTCTCCTCAGGAAATTCCTCGAAGTCCAGCACCTCCTCAACCTGGGATAACCAATCAACAAACACCTCCACCCGAAGGCCACCATCAAAGTCAGGAATTTTGACCTTAAATCCAAGCTCCTAGTGGTGGTCCAGATAAGCGTCCAGTTCTGGCCTTTCTCCAAAAAGGTTATTGGGACCTTCAACCTCCACACCGGGTTGCCTGGCTGTAAGTTCAGCCATCTGACGGGCAAGATACTTGACATGACGGCGCATATTAGTATTCTCGCGATCTCTAAAATCACCCGCATCTCCTTCCAAAGAAACGTCGCTGCGACCTCTAGGTCTTCCTCGCACAATCTCGCAGGACTGCCTGTGTCTAATACCAATATGATACAGAGTAAACGCAGAGAAGCCAATATAGGAGAAACCCTAATTTTCTTTATCAAAATTTAACTCCCTTACAGCGTAAACAAAGTCTATTTAAATAAGGGTTCGAATGAAAACCCTAATACGAAAATACCAAAAATGCTCAAAAGTAATAAAAATTCAAAATAAAATAGTAAACGACTCCGAATGTCAAAAAAAAACATCATATGTCACGAGCCTAGCTGGTGACTTCAACGCGTGGTGTTGTTCGCTTCGAAATAAGGTGTTGTGGGTCAAAATCGGACACCAAGAGCTCTGAAACTGTCAATTCGCAGCATTCTTTGGGTGATCGCCTGTCTTCATAAATTCTAGCTCTAATCTGTCTACATCACAACATAATCATATATATATATATATATATATATATTATTTTCAAAATTTTAATCATTAATTAAACTATGATTACCATATAATCAAATAAAAATCTAAGATGTAGTTATTGGTTTTCTAACTAAGTAAGCATTTACTATATCTAAACTAGATTTTTAAGATTTGTTTTTTAAAATCACCGCAACAGTGAGCAGTATCGATGTGACGAATTAATTGTTTTCATAATTATGAACAATGCCCTTAGTTGTAAATAGTATCACCACTGAAAATATTATTTGTCCATGCTTTTTTAAATGATGACTGGTTGTCTCCCGATCATCTCTTAATTTTGAAGTTACACGTTCCATTAAGTTTAACTGCCTTGTCAAAAGCTGAATATGAATCTCTGGACGAAATGCGGATGAAGAGTATCTTCGAGATTTCATATAGTTATTTAACCAATGATTAATGGGTAAAACTCGTCGTTTGGGCTATTCCACATAATGTAGATATTAGGTTTTGTATAAATGGAGAAACTTCCTTCGACACTGGTGAATATGAAGTTTTTTTTTTAATTTTTGTCTTCATTTATGAGCTTCAATTTCCTCTCGCTCCAAGCATTCATAGTTTTTGAAATTATAAATACTTGTCGAAGCCAAATTGTTTCTAATTGCTAGAGTCATTTTCTTTCAGCTATAATATTATCAAGAGGTGTTTTTAATATTTATTTACAATAGAATTCCTTGTTCTTGTTAAGGTGTCTGACCAATAGACCCATCCATTTTTATACTTCTTGATTGTATAACAATGTATGTATAACAATGTATGGAAAGATAAATTTATTTTTGTATCTAACAATTTGAAGACCAAACATGGAACAAAAAATCGGCTTATCAACCGATATTGGGTTTCCAAGTGTAAATTTCCCTCATTCTCATGTGTTTTAATATTTATGTTATTTTTTTATTCTTAGCTCTCATTATTAGGTTTCCTTTTGATTGCAAAATAGAAAATTATACTTGCATCAAGTACACTCAAATGATGGCTGAGGCTCCCAAGTTTTCTTATCCCTACTCTTTCTAATTTTTATGACCAAGGAATATTTCTGTAGTGGGCTATGCTCAACTATTTTTGTGCAAGATGACTTCTCTATTTGATCATCCCTTAAGGGAGATAATCTAAAAAAACCAGCTCCGATGAAGAAGGATTTAGAAAATCAATATTTGAGGAAGAAGATTATAAAGACAAAACTTCTAAAAGAAAAGGTTGTTGAAAGTGTCTTTTCAACATGGAAGTATTTAGAAAATTGAAAGACTGAAGTTCAATTAAAATATCTTATGTTTATTCAGATTCCATAAAGGTCGCAATTGAGGCTCGTCACGTTAGCAAAGAAATTGTTGTGAGTGTTATCATCTTAGGCAATAAACACGGGCCTTGTCCTAATATTATCAAGGAAGAAGTGAAAGATGAGCAAGATGATATACCGTTAATTAACAAATGCTGCCATTTTCTTCCTTTGCATGCTCTTTTAAAGTACATAACTTTGTCAATATGGATGGGTTCTACTTATTTACCATGAGCACTATTTATCTTGTTTTATATAAAAGAGATGTTATTTGTGATAAATATAAAGCGAAATGAGTCCCTGATTTTGAAGTGAAAGATTTAGAAAGGTTGCTATAGTTTATGCATAAGCCTCATTTTGCAAGTTATGAGATATATGACAACTGTTTTTGCTAAGGTGACACCAAATGAGATTGTAATAAGTTATTTCATTTCATTTTTTCACAAAATATAGACAAAGATATTTTGAAGGTTGTAAGTTCTTTATCTTACAAAGAATTAATTTGTACGTTGGTGAAAAAACTGTATTTGAAGTTTTTAAGGGATATGATATTGTATTGGGTGAACCCACATAATCGTTAAATACCTTAGTTGTCTAAATTTTTTAGAAATATGTTAATGTGGAGGAGGATGTGGTTGTCACCATCGAATATTGTGTTAACTCTTTAACCACTTTCGAACCTCCTATTATCGTTAATGATGATCCTTCAAATGCTATCATAATTATTTGACGAGTACTTCTTACTATAGATACAAATATTAAGGATACTATAAATGTGGAACCAAATGGTGACCTACCCAACATGGGTGTATCTTGGTTCAAAATTATCACTATAACTTCTTATATATCTTCTTTGGAGCTTCCTCAGATAGTAACTCACTTTTCTATGTTAACCAATAAAATAAAACTTCCAACCCACCTTTTTCCTATGTACCTAACTAAAAAGTACTTAAATTTGAGATTTAAGATAATATAATTGTTAGAATATTCACGCAATAACATGTTTTTAGTGCGCGAGCATGTAACACATTCACGCTGCATAGTATTAAAAATGTTTGTCATGTTTGGATATTGTTAGAATATTCAGTGTATTATGTTTCCTTTTATAGGCCTCTAAGTTCTCTATATATTGAGAGCCTTACTTGGATTTATTAATATAAAAAACAGTTCAATACAAAAAGGAACATTTTCTAATAAACACAAAACCCTAGCCACCTCCTGCGGCTACTTCTCTCTTTGTTGTTTAACATGGTATCAGAGCACGTGTGATTCTGGGAATTCTAAACATCCTCAACAAATATGGCTGGCAATGAAGTCGTTGTCAGTCAAATCCCTGATGAATTAAAAATGTAGATTGCTTCCATTCTGAGAAATGGTATCGGAACAAAACAACAAACAACTAATCCCGAGAATTTATCCCTAAGGATTAAACACAGTGGTGACAACTATGCCCTATAGGAAAACTTGATGAAAAAAGAAATTGGGGGAAGGAGGGGAGTTTCTCACATTACAGGGGAGCCGACACTTCCATCCAAACCTGACAACAAATATACAAGGTGGGAACAAGATGATCAATGTGTTTTCACATGGATTATCCTGAATCTTGAATCCAGCTTGGTGAATAATATCTCGCAATATCCCACTGCAAAAGCCCTCTGGGATGGGTTAGCCACCACATACGGTTCTGATACAGATTTGTTACATGTGTTTGACCTTCATAAGAGGGCTAATTCATTAAGGCAAGGGTCATATACACTAGAAGACTTGTGGAACAAACTACAGAACATATGGATGTCTATAGATAAGCGAGGTCCGAACCCTATGAAAGACCCAGAAGACATTCAGACCTACAATAAGAAGACTCAAGAACAAATACTCTATCAATTGCTAATGGCGATTAATGACAAGCTGGAACCAATCAAGAGAGATATCCTAAAAAAGGATCCTCTTCCTTCCGTGGAAACAGCATATGCTACAATACGAAGGGAAGTAGCCAGGCTTAATATACTAAAATCAAGTTCTTCTGATAGTCACTCGATTGAAATTGGAATGGGTTTGGCTGCTAAAGATTCTTCACAAAGGTTTAAATTCTGATCCAAAGAGAAAGAAGATAAATCCAAGTTGTATTGAACTCATTGTGTGATGAAGAAACACAGTAAAGAGATATGTTTCCAGCTGGTTGGCTATCCAGAATGGTGGGAGGCCGGTCATAAGGAGAAAAATAACTTGCATTTTAGATCTAATGTAAAACGGTCTTCGTCTACAAGTGGCGGTGAAGATCCAACTAAAAATGGGCAAGGAAGTGGCACTGGTTTTGGAGGAATGGCGGCAAACTCCTATGAAAAACTTGGAGGCAGAAGATTTCGGAAATCAATGAATTGGATCGTTGATTGCGGGGCTACAGACACCATGTATTATGATCCTAAAGACTTTGGTGACATCTCATCTCCAAAGAAGTCCCATACTGAGACTGCTAGTGGAGAAATTTGTGAAGTCAAAGGTGAGGTTCAATTATTTTTCCAGAAAAAATGGAAATTAAAAACTGCCTCTACATTTCTTCATTATCCTTAAATTTATTATCTGTTAGTAAAGTGACAAAACAACTCAACTGTGTGGTTCTTATGTATCCATTTTTTTGCATTTTACATAACATCCGTACGAAGGAGATCATTAGGCGTGGTACCGAACAAGGAGGTATCTATTATGTTGATGAGGTAGTTTATAAGGGCCATGCCATGCTTGCTCACAGAACAACCGAAAGGCAACTTTGGTTATGGAACCGGCGACTTGGTCATCCTTCTTTTAGCTATCTTAAAAGTTTGTTTCCTAGTCTTTTTTTGAATAATTCCATTCATGAGAAATGTGAAACCTGTATTCTTGCAAAAAATCGTAGGGTCTCATTTAATCAAAGTAATACTTGAGTTGATTATGCTTTTTCGCCAATCCATTCTGAAGTTTGGGGTCCAGCACCAAATTCCACTAACAATCAAATCAGATACTTTGTTTTATTTGTGGATGATTTCTCAAGAATGATTTGGATATACTTCATGAAACATAAATCGGAAGTACCAGAAATATTTGTTTGTTTTTACAAGAGGATTTTGACTCAATTTGAATTTTTTTTTACAGATTCTCCGTTCTGATAATGGAACAGAGTTTGTCAACCAAACAATGCATAAATTTTTTAAAACAAATGGTCTTATCCATCAAAATAGTTGTCCAAACACACCTCAACAAAATGGTACCTCAGAACAAAAAAATCGTACTTTACTTGAAAAAACTCGTGCTATTATGATTGAATTTAGAGTTCCTCATTATCTTTGGCCAGAAGCTCTTGCTACATCCACCTATCTTGCAAATCGTCTACCAACCCGATGTCTACGAAATAAAACTCCATTACAAGTGCTTGCCACCCAAGTTACAATTCTCTCTGTTATGACCTTCCCACCTCGTGTCTTTGGTTGTTTGGTGTTTGTTCATATCCCTAAAACTAGTCGAAATAAACTTAATCCGTGTGCTGAAAAGTGTGTATTCGTTGGGTACGGTTTCCATCAAATGGGTTATCGGTGTTACAATCCGGTTACTTGTCGAATGCATGTCACCATGGACTGTGACTTCTTAGAATCCGATTATTTTGTTGACCACCAATCTCGTGCTCAGAGGGAGAAAGTAAGTGAATCACTCGACTGGTTGCGATATGAAAGTTACTTTGAGGATGTGCCGACAGAGTCAGTAGATAGCGCCACCGAACAAGCGTCTTCCAACATAAAGGAGCCTGACGAGGCAGTTCTTACCACCAATGATTCTCCCAAAGACAATGTCCAACAAGAAATAAATGCCATGGATATTACCAGCGAATCAGCCGAAGAAAATGTCCATCAAGAGGTAAACAATTTACAATGTCATAATATCCAAAATGCTACTGACCATGACATTTCAAAAAGTTCATTTGTTGAAACTCAAACTCTGGTTCTTCCCCAAAGAAAAAATAGAGGGGTTCTTCCTCACCGGTATTCACCGGAACATGTTCCTCGTGCTTCTACATATCCTGTAAAAACGGACAGGAACGGAATGACAAAGATTGCAAAGGCGTTTTCAGCTACTATTTTCTCTGAACAAATCCCTAAAACAGCTCATGAAGCTAAGAAGATGACTGAATGGCATGAGGCAATGAATACCAAAATGGAAGCTCTAAAAAGGAATGGTACATGGGACAATTGTGTGTTACCACAAGGGAAGAAAGCAGTTGGGTCTAGATGGGTGTTTAATATAAAATATAAATCTGATAGCACTATTGAGCGACATAAGGCAAGATTGGTTGCCAAAGGATATACACAAACATATTGTATAGACTACTCTTAAACGTTCTCTCCGGTTGCAAAGATTGACACTATCAGAGTTTTACTTTCAATAGCCGCGAATAAAGATTGGCCTCTTCATCAATTTGATGTAAAAAATGCTTTCTTATATGGATACTTGGAAGAAGAGGTATATATGGAACCCCCACCAGGGTTCTCTGATGGTTTTCAAGAAAATGAGGTATGTAAACTGAAAAAGGCATTATATGGGCTCAAACAGTCTTCTCGTGCTTGGTTTGAGAGATTTACAATGGCAATGAAGCAGTATAGCTACAAACAGAGTAATGGGAATCATACCTTGTTTTACAAAAGGAGAGGAGAATTAGTCACTTGTCTTATAATATATGTCGACGATATGATTATAACGGAGAATGACGAAGAAGAAATTAACTCTCTTAGGAAAAACCTCTTCAAGGAGTTCGAAATGAAAGACCTTGGGGGATTGAAGTATTTCCTAGGAATGGAGGTTCTTAGGTCAAGAGGAGGGATTTATATCTCCCAACGGAAATATATATTGGATTTATTAGCTGAAGTTGGCATGGTGGATTGCAAACCAAATGACACTCCTATGGTTGTGAATCACAAACTAAAGATAATTGAAGGGGCCAGACCAGTGAGTAAAGAAAGGTACCAAATTTTGGTAGGGAAATTGATTTACCTGGCTCACACTCGACCCGACATTGCATACGCGATGGGAGTAGTTAGCCAGTTCATGCATCATCCTCAGGAACACCATATGGAGGCAGTAATGAAGATTATTTGATGTCTCAAAGGCGCACACGGAAGAGGCCTAATTTTTAAGAAAAATGGACACCTTGATGTTGAAGTTTTCACAGATGCTGATTAGGGAGGGAATCCTACCGGCAAGCAATCAACTGCTGCCTACTTTACTCTTCTTGGAGGTAACTTGGTGACTTGGAGGAGTAAGAAACAGAAAGTAGTATCACTGTCAAGTGCTGAATCAGAATTTAGAGGAATCGTTAAGGGGATTACCGAGATACTTTGGTTAAAGAAGATAATGGAAGAAATCGGACCCCCTCTGAAGTGTCCAACTCCGTTAATGTGCGATAATAAAATTACGATTAAGATTTCAGAGAACCCGGTACAACACGATAGAACAAAGCACGTTGAAATAGATAGGCACTTCATAAAAGAAAAGATTGAAGATGGGACAGTCGAACTTCCGTTTGTTAGATCCAAAGACCAGGTAGACATCCTGACAAAAGCTATCTATTGGCATTTCTTGTATATTTTTGGGAAGGAAAAATATAAAATAAAATCTATCTATTAAGGTGTTATGTATTTTTTTCCTTCTCCTCTCGCGTTTTAAATTCATAATAAACACAATAATTTAAGATTAATTTGGTGACTTATACAATATTTAGTTTTCTTAAACTTTCTTTCGAATTTGTTTAAAAAATATTGAATTAATATTTTCCGTTCTATTTTCCATTCCAAAAAGTTACGATCATGCGTTAAAATATCCCTAAAATTTTAATAATTTAAATTAATTAAGCTACAAAACGTAAATATTTATTACATTATTATTTAAATTTCACATATAGTATATAAATTAGATAATGAAGCATCACATATAGTATATAAATTCATAATAAACACAATAATTTAAGATTAATTTGGTGACTTATACAATATTTAGTTTTCTTAAACTTTCTTTCGAATTTGTTTAAAAAATATTGAATTAATATTTTCCGTTCTATTTTCCATTCCAAAAAGTTACGATCATGCGTTAAAATATCCCTAAAATTTTAATAATTTAAATTAATTAAGCTACAAAACGTAAATATTTATTACATTATTATTTAAATTTCTATATGGATTAGATAGCACTTACGAGCCTGAGTTAATCAGCAAAGAATTATGAAAACAATTTCTTTTCTTATTTTTATTATATGACAACGAATATCTAAAAAGAATCTATTATTTTAGGATATTAATTTTGTTGCAAAAAATTGTATTCACTACATAATTATATATATATATATATATATATATATATATTATTTTCAAAATTTTAATCATTGAGTAAAATATGATTATCATATAATAAAATAAAAATTTAAAATGTAGTTATTGGTTTTCTAACCAAGTAACAATTTATTAGATCTAAATTAAATTTTTAAGATTCTTTTTTGAAATCTCCGCAACAGTGAAAAGTATCGATGTGATGAATTAATTGTTTTCAGAATTATGAACAATGCTTTTAGTTGTAAATATGATCGCGCAAAAATTATGACCGGTTGTCTCTCAAGCATCCCCTAATTTTGAAGTTACACGTTCCATTAAGTTTAACTACCTTGTCAAAGCAATTAATAATTGTGGCTAAAAATAGTCATGCATTTTTTGAATATTTCTTTATTAAAACAGAATGGTTGAAGATAAAAATGATTTGAAAAGCATGGACAATGTGTTTGTTTGCAAATGTGGAACAACAGACTTCACGCGTGTTTGCCAATGTATTTGTTGAATATTTCTTTATTAAAACAACTTGTTGTTAATAAATGAATGGTTGAAGATAAAAATGATTTGAAAATTAATTTTTATGTGTGCTAGAATTATGATATATATATTTTCTTCATCTCCAAAATTATCTTCAACCAACTTAGCACTTAAGATTTCTCTAGTTCAATTACACTTCTAAACGTAATATGATTCCATCTGTCGCTGGAGTTTCTTAAATTCATTAAACAAATATTAACGAGATCTCTGCAACAGCATAATATGACTCTAGTCAACTTGAACTTCAAGATAATGGATTAATATAGTATGAATTTCCGTAAAATACCAAAAAATCAATGCATTAATCTTGGACTGCTCAAGCCAACTTGAGAAATTTATCCAATGAATCTTACCAACTTTGTTTCCTCTATTTGTTTTGGTAGTGTAAAAGTTCATTTTGAAAAATATTATTTGGTTCTGCAACTAATAAGTAATACTTGTTTGACATAACTTCAATAAGTTTATATGCATCTTGAGGTATCTTATTGGTTATCAAAACTCTTACGGCTTCATTTCTTATAAACATGTCATTATTAAAAGTTCAATTTGTATCAAAAGAGGTAGTTAATAAAGAAGACAACTTCATAACAACTCATTGGATCTTTACCGTATCCCATAAATTGAGGATGTATCTTTGTAATCTAATGGATGGAAAACATTTTCATGTAAAAAACAGAATTATTTATCGCAAATGTTGATTACTCTAGGTTGTAGTGAAATCAACCAACCTTTAGATTTACGTCGAAGAGATAATAGAAAAAATAGCAGATTGAATGTAAATTTGATACTCCATCAAATTTGAACATGTCATAAAATTAAAAAAAAATCCATGATGTGTGTGTTTTGATTGTAACTTTTTCGAAGATAAAAAATATAATTATGTGTGTTCATCTTTTGTGGAAGCTTTCAATGCACAAATTAAATATATTTGTATCCTCCATGTAATAGAATTTGTTTACAACATTCAGATTTTTCTTATGTTGCAAATATCTAAATGTTAGGTTTACTCACTAAGTTGGACTAGTGAATTATTCCTAAATAAATATAAAATACATAAATATACAATTGAGGTAGGATGACATTAGTATTTTCAATTATTATCCCTAACCGTTTATGAATTTGTTCACTTCAAACCATGGTCGTAAATTTGTTAGCAACTAATTCGAAGTTGTAAATATTAGATTTTATTATTAATATTTTAGTTAATCCGAAAGTAAATAATTACTAATTTACTACTAATTATATATTGCAAATATTAATCCGCCAAATGAACATAAATCTCTAAATATTATCCAACAAAATGAATTTATACCACTGAAACCGCAAATGTCAAAATCACGAGTAACACTCCACCTTACTACATTATACCCACCAAAACACTCAACCTAAATATTTTCACAACCAACAAAAGAGACATTACCTATCCAAATCTCAAAACCACTCTCAAATAACTAATCTCACATTAAAGCAATTCGAGTATTGGGTCTCTCCACCAAAAGGTAATTTGGGTATCAGAGTTGATTCGAATAGTAAGTATTCATGAGTTTGTGTTTCTTTTCTTCTTTAGAGTTGATTCGAGTATTAGATTTCTTTATGAATTTCGAATATAGATTTGAGTACACGATTCTTAAAATCAGTCCACCAAACGTGATAAAAGTACAAGTTAACTAAAAAAGCTTAACGTTTTTAGTGTATTTATTAAATTTCAAGAGTCACTTAACAAAACCACCTAATTATCATTTTTTTTTCATCTTTTGTTTTTTCTGTTAATTATTCTCATTTTAACCGTTTGTTATCCAATATAAAAAATAACAATATATTTTAATATATATTATTTTTAACTTTAAAAAAATGATATAATGATATAACAAAACCAATTCCAATATTTAAAGGATATTTTGAATACAAAAGAAGTGTTTAAGAAATAAAATAAAATTAAAATCAAATTTTATACAAAGACATGTGAAAAGGAAATAAAACTTATTATCTAAAAAATAGTTTTAGAAGATACTCGAGAAAAATAAATAAAATCAAAACTAATATTTAACAATAATACATAGAAACAAAATCAATTTTTGCGTTTTTTTACAATAAATAGAAATAATAATAATATTATTTTTATAAAAATTATGTGAATATTGTATAAAACAGACGGTTGGAGGAAAATTAATACTATTAATACATACGTAAATGTCATTCTTCAACGTGTGAATATAAAATGTAAGATTTTAGAAGATCTAAAAATATAATATTCTTTGCATATCTTATTAAATAAGTGTTAATAAAATTAATATAAAATGATTCGATATATTTGGTTTGACGAGTGTTTACTGGCGATGGTCGCAAAGAGAACAGTTTCAGATAAAGGAAAACAAAATATCCAACGACCAAATTAAAAACATTGAACGGCCAAATCAAAATTTAAAATAAAGTGATCAATGATCGATACCTAGTGGGTAGGTATACAACCAACACCCTTTATCGATATTGATGTAACATTGTTATATAAAATTATATACGGGTGATATATGAGAGAATTAAAAAAAGTATAACATGTAGGTTAACATATGACGAGTAATATAAGGAACACCCACAATCGCGTGCAATCAAACAAACCCTAAGATGATGAACTAAGATATACAAAACACCAACAATCCCGAATAATCGAACAAAACATAATATCAAACAGTTGGTAAAATACAAACTCAAATATGATACGATATATATAATAGAGAAAAAGAAAAAAAAGCTAGGTTTCATTATAGAAAAATTAGGTTTCATTGATAAAATAGAAATCCAAAATGACCATTTTATCAAGAATATGATAAAAAAAGTCTCTATACCATATTAGACGATAAACGTATACAGATAATTTAGAGAAACATAAGACAACTATGTTTTATTAAGTAGAAAAATTCATCTAACAAATATCTAATATATTAAAATATATATAAAAGAATTGACAGTTATCATTTAGGATATTAATTTTGTTTCAAAAAATTGTATTCACAACATAATCAAATATATATATATATATATATATTATTTTCAAAATTTTAATCATTGAGTAAAATATGATTACCATATAATCAAATAAAAATTTAAAATGTAGTTATTGGTTTTCTAACCAAGTAACAATTTATTAGATCTAAATTAGATTTTTAAGATTCTTTTTTGAAATCTCCGCAACAGTGAAAAGTATCGATGTGATGAATTAATTGTTTTCAGAATTATGAACAATGCTCTTAGTTGTAAATATGACCGCGCAAAAATTATGACCGGTTGTCTCCCAATCATCCCCTAATTTTGAAGTTACACGTTCCATTAAGTTTAACTACCTTGTCAAAGCAATTAATAATTGTGGCTAAAAATAGTCATGCATTTTTTGAATATTTCATTATTAAAATAATTTGTTAATAAGTGAATGGTTGAAGATAAAAATGATTTGAAAAGCATGGACAATGTGTTTGTTTGCAAATGTGGAACAACAGACTTCACGCATGTTTGCCAATGTATTTGTTGAATATTTCTTTATTAAAACAACTTGTTAATAAGTGAATAGTTGAAGATAAAAATGATTTGAAAATTAATTTTTATGTGTGCTAGAATTATGATATATATATTTTCTTCATTTTCAAAATTATCGTGAACCAACTTAGCATTTGAGATTTCTCTAGTTCAATTACACTTTTAAACGTAATATGATTCCATCTGTTGCTGGAGTTTCTTAAATTCATTAAACAAATATTAACGAGATCTCTGCAACAACATAATATGACTCTAGTCAACTTCAACTTTAAGATACTGGATTAATATAGTATGAATTTCCGTAAAATACCAAAAAATCAATGCATTAATCTTGGATTGCTCAAACCAACTTGAGAAATTTATCCAGTGAATCTTACCAACTTTGTTTCCCCTATTTGTTTTGGTGGCGTAAAAGTTCATTTTGAAAAATATTATTTGGTTCTGCAACTAATGAGTAATACTTGTTTGACATAACTTCAATAAGTTTATATGCATCTTGAGGTATCTTATTGGTTATCAAAACTCTTACGGCTTCATTTCTTATAAACATGTCATTAGTAAAAGTTCAATTTGTATCAAAAGAGGTAGTTAATAAGGAAGACAACTTCATAACAACTCATTGAATCTTTACCGTATCCCATAAATTGAGGATGTATCTTTGTAATCTAATTGATGGAAAACATTTTCATGTAAAAAAGAGAATTATTTATCGCAAATGTTGATTACTCTAGGTTGTAGTGAAATCAACCAACCTTTAGATTTACGTCGAAGAGATAATAAAAAAAATAGCAGATTGATTGTAAATTCGATACTCCATCAAATTTGAACATGCCATAAAATTAAAAAAAAAATCCATGATGTGTGTGTTTTGATTGTAACTTTTTCGAAGATAAAAAATATAATTATGTTTGTTCATCTTTTGTGGAACCTTTCAATGCACAAATTAAATATATTTGTATCCTCCATGTAATAGAATGTGTTTACAAGATTTAGATTTTTCTTATGTTGCAAATATCTAAATGTTAGGTTTACTCACTAAGTTGGACTAGTGAATTATTCCTAAATAAATATAAAATACATAAATATACAATTGAGGTAGGATGACATTAGTATTTTCAATTATTATCCCTACCCGTTTATGAATTTGTTCACTTCAAACCATGGTCGTAAATTTGTTAGCAACTAATTCGAAGTTGTAAATATTAGATTTTATTATTAATATTTTAGTTAATCCGAAAGTAAATAATTACTAATTTACTACTAATTATATATTGCAAATATTAATCCGCCAAATGAACATAAATCTCTAAATATTATCCAACAAAATGAATTTATACCACTGAAACCGCAAATGTCACAATCATGAAATCTAGCATTTTCACCAGTAACACTCCACCTTATTACATTATACCCACCAAAAACACTCAACCTAAATATTTTCACAACCAACAAAAGAGACATTACCTATCCAAATCTCAAAACCACTCTCAAATAACTAATCTCACATTAAAGCAATTCGAGTATTGGGTCTCTCCACCAAAAGGTAATTTGGGTATCAGAGTTGATTCGAATAGTAAGTATTCATGAGTTTGTGTTTCTTTTCTTTTTTGAGTCGATTCGAGTATTAAATTTCGTTATGAATTTCGAATATAGATTTGAGTACACGATTCTTAAAATCAGTCCACCAAACGTGTTAAAAGTACAAGTTAACTAAAAAAGCTTAACGTTTTTAGTGTATTTATTAAATTTCAAGACTCACTTAACAAAACCACCTAATTATCATTTTTTTCATCTTTTGTTTTTTCTGTTAATTATTCTCATTTTAATTATCCAATATAAAAAATAACAATATATTTTAATATATATTATTTTTAACTTTTTAAAAAATGATATAATCATATAACAAAACAAATTCCAATATTTAAAGGATATTTTGAATACAAAAGAAGTGTTTAAGAAATAAAATCAAATTAAAATCAAATTTTATACAAAGACATGTGAAAAGGAAATAAAACTTATTATCTAAAAAATAGTTTTAGAAGATACTCGAGAAAAATAAATAAAATCAAAACTAATATTTAGCAATAATACATAGAAACAAAATCAATTTTTGTCTTTTTTTTACAATAAATAGAAATAATAATATTATTATTTTTTTAAAATTATGTGAATATTGTATAAAACAGACGGTTGGAGGAAAATTAATACTATTAATACATACGTAAATGTCATTCTTTAACGTGTGAATATAAAATGTAAGATTTTAGAAGATCTGAAAATATAATACGCTTTGCATATCTTATTAAATAAGTGTTAATAAAATTAATATAAAATGATTCGACATATTTGGTTTGACGAGTGTTTACCTGCGATGGTCGCAAAGAGAACAGTTTCAAATAAAGGGAAACAAAGTCATTAACGACCAAAATTAAAACATTGAACGGCCAAATCAAGATTTAAAATAAAGTGATCAATGATCGATATGTAGTGGGTAGGTATACAACCAACACCCTTTATCGATATTGATGTAACATTGTTATATAAAATTATATACGGGTGATATATGAGAGAATTAAAAAAAATATAACATGTGAGTTAACATATGCCGAGTAAAATAAGGCACACCCACAATCCCGTGCAATCAAACAAACCCTAAGATGATGAACTAAGATATACAAAACAACAACAATCCCGAATAATCGAACAAAAAATAATATCAAACAGTTGGTAAAATACAAACTCAAATATGATACGATATATATAATAGAGAAAAAAAAAGAAAGCTAGGTTTCATTGATAAAATAGAAATCCAAAATGATCATTTTATCAAGAATATGATAAAAAAAAGTCTCTATACCATATTAGACGATAAATCGTATATAGATAATTTAGAGAAACATAAAACAACTAGGTTTTATTAATTAGAAAAATTCATCTAACAAATATCTAATATATTAAAATATGTATAAAAGAATTGAAGTTTCTTTTGTCATGGGATAGTGAACTTGTAATGCTAGATGGTTAGATGGTCAACTTGTAATGCTTGATGGTTAGATGGTCAACTTGTAATGCTTGTAACAAACTAATTGATGTATGAATGTTACGTATTCATAACTATGAGTGTCATTCCTATCAATAATTAAAGTTTAGAATAGAATAGTTATATAAATAAGCTCTAACCTCATTGTAAAGGGTTCTATCTTTTTAAATCTTAAAGGATATCTAATACATTGAGATAGTTCATTGGTTTCTTCAGTGGTTTAATTTATTTCCACTTAATTTATTTCCATTAGAAGGGTTTTGTTAACGAATTATCCTTACCATATGCAAAATACCGATTATAATTTTTTTATAAGATATATTATTACCGATAGACATTATGTAACAAATTTAGTATTATTTAATATATAAAATCTAGTATTTAGAGTTTTACACCGTAAACTAAAAAGCTAACTTATTAAAATTTTAACTTATTCTTTTATCTTACAAATATTTTCTAATTAGAACTATGAATTTAAATCCGGAGTCTAGTTTAGAGATTAAAAATTAAAATAGCTTAACTAAATATTTTATTTTTATTCAGTCTGATTAATCCAGAGGGGCTCAATAGAGCTAAAGCAGAAAATATCTTGACTAATTTGAGAATAATAAGTATTACCAAGTATTCTATTCATTGTCACAAGGTCTTTATATATGGAATTTAATGTTATCAAATATATTTATTACATATTAATGAGATTTTGTATTATCTTATTATAACACGTAGATATCATATAAATTTACCACGTAAATTATCCGATTCCGCCTTTTCTTTTCTTCTCTAACACCATCGCCCCCAAAGATAAATATAAATGTTGCGTAACCATTTCTCAAACGGAGAAGCAGACGGCAAGGCAGCCAACAAAAGAGCCAACAAGATCAAGTTGAATGTTAAATGGGAGAATGTTGGATAAACATTGAATTTAGACAACTGTTAATATTAGTTATTTAGATAAGATCAAACCGTTTGTTTGTTTCTTCTATATATGAAACAGAAGTGTATATATTGATCTTTGAAATGACAGTTATCATTTCCGTAAAAAAAATAAAAATTATTATTTCCATACTTGCTGTTTGTAACATTATCTGCATTGTTTGTTAATTTTAGGGACTTAGTCCCTACTTTTAGTAAGAACTGGGTTGATTGACTATGTGATGGATGGTGGATTTACATGCAAGATTGGATCTTCTTTTTATATTCCGATTTAGATTGATCTACTCTTTGTTTTATGTATTTCTCTTGTAATTGATTTTTTGTTTCCTGTTTTATTTATGTCTGAATGCATTTCAGCTATATTTAGATGTTTTACGAATTGCTCTACTATCTTGTAATTTTGTTTATTATATATTTAATGTTTTTTTTACAATAAAAAAAAGTTATGCACACTGATGGACGAATGTTGACGGATCATACTATTTATAGCCTTATTAGTAGCCTTCTTAATCCTTGTGCGAGTAGCAATGAAGGTCGAAGATTGTACGTTTGAACTTGCTATTTGGAAAAGATTGGTCTTCACATCCAAAGCTATTACATCTTATATATTTTTCATATTGAAACGTTCATGTCAACCATTTTGGTTAGAATTTTAAGAGTCTTAAGACCTATTTATTCTAATTTACTTTAAGGAAACTGTTACCGGTGATGTCTCTCACTTTTCATGATTCATTAAAAACTTTTGCAGCACAAAACCTCCCTCGAGGATTAAAAGTTTTATTTTTTTGAAAGAAAAGATTAAAACTAAAATTTGGTAGGTTTATAGGGTCTTATATATTCACTATTTACTCCCTTATTTTTTCTTAATATTAGATTCGGAATGCTTCGGTTATTTATTGGTTTTAGTTGAGTATCCCTCTTAGTCTTTATATAGGATAAAGTAAGTACCACACATGATCCGAAATGTTGATATTGATTCCATTCCTTCATGTAGTTAGGAATGTTCTTCGGAACCAATTCTAAAGACCTCCAGTAGACCCCAAGAACTTGGTGAATAATGAAGAGAAAACTCTACCAATTTATTTCATTTATGGAACTTTGGATGTTGAAAATGTTAATATGTTTATTTGCTTTCACTTGTTTTAAAATTCTTGAAGTAGCCCCTTGTCGTTGGTGAAGACTGAGGTGAGGGACGAATATTTCATGGGAACATCTTTGATTTTTTTAATCATCCAAAATTTGCATCTTTGGTTTGTGATTATTGCCGGACTTATATAGTGGTACATATTTTTAAAGAGAAGTACATGATATTTGTATTTTTAATTTTCATCACAGTATCGGTGTGACGTATTAATTGTTTTCCTAATTATGAACAATTCTCCTCGTTGTAGTTGTAAATAGTATCACCGGGACGTATATTGTTTATCGACAATCATCGCTTAGTTAAAAGTTACACGTTAGACTACTTTTAACTATTTTGGGAAAGTAATTGATTATTGTGTTTAAAAACATTCATATGTTCATGTTTTCGAGAAAATCATAACAAATTTGGAACAACCGATTTCACGTGTGTTCGCCAATGTATTGGTTGAATATGTTTTTATTAAACCAACTTGTTTATAAGTGAATGGTCCAACAGAAAATTAATTTGAAAATGAGTTCTTATGTGTGCTAAAATTATGATATTAATATTTTTTTTATGCTTCAATATTATCCTCAACCTACTTATCAGTTGAGATTTCTCTAGTTCGATAACACTTGTAGAAGTGATATGATTACAACGGAAGTCGTTGACAATGGAAGTTGTTGACAAAATTTATATTTTGCTTATAATAATAAAAAAAATTAAATGATAGGTTGAATCACTAAGTCACACTAGTGAGTTACAGCTAAATAAATATAAAATAAATAGAGATACAATTGATTTAGGACGACATTAGTATTTTCAATCATAATCCCTAATGGTTTATGAAGTTTTTTCACATCAAACCATGGCCGCAAATTTGTTAGATTATACTTTGTCGTGTGGTAAATTACAATATGATTGCTTTCTATAACCAACGAGTAACTTTGTTGGAAAGTCGTTTTCCATTTGCGACCAATTTATAACTAATTTGAAACAAGACAATTTTTTTATCCATTAAATCAAATATGGGTCGCAAATTATCATGAAGTCGCAATGATATAACATTTAGTTATTAAACAAATTTATTATACAACGTAATATCAATTATATAACACTTAGTTGAAAAAGAAAGTACAACGTGATAACAACTAAGTAGGAGTTGTAAATATTATATTTTATTATTGTTATTTTAGTTAATCCGAAAGTAAACAGTTACCAATTTACTAGCAATTATAATTGGCAAATATTAATCCGTCAAATGAACATAAATCTCCAAAATTAATTTATACCCCCGAAACCCCAAATGTCACAACCATAAAATCTGGTATTTACAACCACATTATACCCACCAAAACACTCAACCTAAATCTTTCACAACCAACAAAAGAGAAATTACCTACCCTAATTTCACTACCATTCTCGAATACATTATCTCACATAAAATTAATTTGAGTACTGAGTTTCTCCACCAAAAAGTAATTTTAGTATTAGAATTGATAAAAAAATTAGGTTTTCATGAGTTTGCGTTTCTTTTCTTCTTTAGATTTGATTCGAGTATTAGGTTTCTTTATGAGTTTTGGATATAATTGGAATATACGGTTACTAAAATCAGTCCATCAAATGTGTTAAAGTAGAAGTTGATTAAAAAAAAATTCGTTTTTTAGTCTATTTATTCAATTGAGAGAGTCACTTATCTTACATGTGTCTGATTATTTATGTTTTATTTTATCGTTCTTAGCTGCTACTATTAAGATTTATTTTGATGGAAAAATAGAAGATCACACTCGCACGCAATACACTCAAATGATGGATTAGGTTTTCAAGTTTTCTCATTCCTACTCGTCTATTATTATACCCGCATAATTTATTTGTAGTGGTTATAGTTGATTATTTTTGTTCAATGAGATTTCTCTATCTGATCTTCCTTTAAGAGAGATACTCTCGAAAAACCTTCTCCGATGAAGAAGGATTTGGAGAAGAAATTTTTGAGGAAGAAGGTTAAGAAGAAAAAACTTCCAGGACAAAAAGGTTGTTGAAAGTTATTTTCCAAGGTGGAAAATATATTATGTTCATTCAAATTCTACAAAGGCCGCAACGGAGGCTTATGACGTTTGCAATAAAAATGTTGAGAGTCTTTTTTTCTTAGATAATAAACGCGTAAGTTGTTTTAGTATTATCAATGAAGAGGTGAAAGATAAGTAAGATGATACACCGATGATTAACATCTCCTGCCATTTCTCTTCCTTTACATGCTCCTTCGAAGTATGTAATTTTATCAATATGTTTGGGTCATACATACTTACCATGAATATCATTTCTCTTATTCTATCTAAATTAGCTCTTATTTGCGATAGATCTACACCAAAATGAGTCCTTGGTTTTGAAGAGAAATGTATATAAGGCTAGCTATAGTTTATGCCTAAACCTAATTTTAATGCTATGAGATATAATAAAATTGTTGATACTAAGTTGGCCACAAAAAACATTGTGGTGAGTAATTTCATTTCAACTTTGACAAAACAAAGCCAAAAACGTTTTGAAGGTTGTAAGTTCTTTATCTAACAAAGATTTATTTATCTGTTGGTAAGAAAACAAGAGTTGGAGTTTTTAAGGGAGCTGATATTATAGTGGGTGAACCTACATACTCGTTACCTACTTTAGTTGTCAAAGTAGTTTGCCAATAGGTTAATATGGAGAAGGATGTGGTTGTCACAATCCAATATTGTGTTAACACCTCAATGGCTTCCCAAACTCTTATTCATAGTTGATGATGAGTATTCAAAGGCTGCCAAAATGATTGTACGAGTAATTTCTTTTATAAATACAAATATTAAGGATTTTTTTAATATGGATCCAAATGGTGACCTAGCCCACATGGGTGTATCTTAGTTCAAAACTATCACTAAAATATCTTCATGAGATGGTAACTCAGTTTGTTATTTTAGCAAACCAAATCAAGCTTCTAACCCATCTTTTAACCCATCTTTTGCCCATGGAACTAACTAAAAATAACTTAAATTTTAGATTTGAGGCTAGATAATATTTTTAACTCTCTTCCTTTATTGATTTTTAATAAGAATGGCGCATATATTACGACCTCCTTGAATAAATTGAAAAAAAAGGAAATGAATTACATCAGAGAGACTACGTTTCCCAAATATTATGAAGGAAATTGTATCCATAAAGGTGATGGTTGGACTAGTAATGTTCAAGCGGTTGGTGGTAAAACTGACGATGTTGATGGTACTAAAGTCCAAATAACTGATATGAATACTCATTTTATCCCAGCCAAATATGTTATTGTTCCTAAAAATAAATTTTAAACTCGACTTCTTATTACTCAGTGTTTTTTAATTTTCAAAATGTTGTATTTTACTTTTGTACTAAACTCTCGTTTATTTTTGAGTAATTTTTATTACAATTTTATTTTATGATTATTTGTTGTTTCATTAAACACTTAATACTATTTATTTTTTCTATTGATTGATCAATCTCAGTAAGCCGAAACTGTATTGATGAACAATTACGTTCATTTATTGGAGTTTTTAGAATTGTTTAGACATTATTAGGGGTTTTCCCTCTATTTTTTGAAACACTTGAAGTTTGCTTTTCTATCAAAGGATTAAATTTTGATGTCTTTGATAGAGCACTTCAATGTCCCTGATGGAGCAATTTCGTTTTTAATGAATGATACTCATTCCTCAAAAACTAGTTATTATCAAAGACTTTATGAGGTTTCAATGCTCTTGATGTACCCATTTAGTGTCTAAAAATGTTTTTTTATCGACTTAGACATGTGTTAAACTTTAAAAAATCTTCGTTTTTCTTGATGGAATCTCATATTTTGGTATATTGGAGTTTGTTGTATATTTTATGCTTTTGTTTGAGCATACGAAATGAGATTTATTTTTTGGAATGAAAAATATCTACTAAAATATAAATAAAATTTATCTATTAAAGTGTTATGTATTTTTTTTTCCTTCTCCCCTTAAACCACCCATCATTTTTTGTTTTTATACTTTCCTATTATTTATAGATAAATCAATTGGTATTAAGAAATAATAAATATAGTCCATATCCATATTATAATAAGGACCACATAGATATATTTATCATTTTTTATTTTTTTATTAAACTTTTTATTTTTATTTAGACTCATTTTTAGTTTTTCTGGTCAATTTCTTCTAATTAACCATCAAATAGCTTATAAAATTCAAAATAACGACTTGCTAGAATATTTATTCATTTATCAACGAAACTAATTAATAAACTAATAGAAAATTTAAAAAATTAATGTTAAATATACATTAATAAAAATACTCCACATTTATTATTTTTTCCGTCTCCAACAAAACAAAAGTTAATTAAACTATCACAAAAAATGAATATAATAAGACGAGAATTTCTGAACTTACGAAAAAAATGAATATAGTAAGACCACACATTTTACATTTAAGAATATTAATGAAATCTAACGAAATCCTCACATCACTCATTATTTGATGGATATTTTAAAGAAGTCCGTGAAAAAATGATAAAAAGTGATGTGTTTATTTTAATAAAAATATTGCTCATACATATATACCGATTATAGCTAGAACTAATTATAACTATAATCAATACAATCAATCTTAGTTATGAATATAATTAACATAGTCATTGCTAATTATGACTATCATTAGTAGAGTCAATCTCAATAAATTCATACCTAAATTAGTGTAACCATTCATCTACTTTTATTCTACGGTTACTTTACAATAAATACAAAGATACTTTTGCAAACCCCCTCAAGTTGGAGAGTGTAAATCAAGGAGTCCCAACTTGCTACATAAAAAATTAAATTCATCTTTCTTGAGTGTTTTAGTAAAAATATATTTTCCAGTTACATCTTTGTATTAAAATATAGCATGGATGAATTATTTCAGCTTGAAGTTTTTCTCGAATTATATGACAATCAATGATGCCGGTTTATCCAAGTCGTCTTCAAATCTTTACATGTATCTCTACTAGGTTACTTCCAACCAAGTATATTACATTGCTCTAATATCTGATTCCACAAATGATCATGGAACATTAGTCTGTTTCTTTGATTTCCATAATATGAGTGATGAGCCAAGAAAAATATAGTAACCAGAAACATAACCTTTTGATATACGAAATGCACCCCAATCTGTATAAAAAATCCACTAAGTGTCAGATTATTTTTCGATGCAACAAAATCTCGACCATGTGATTTCTTGATGTAACAAAGGATTCTTAACACTGCTTCCCAACATGGCTTCCTAGGTGCTCCCATAAATTGGCTTAATATACGCACAGTACATAATATCAATGATGCTCGCTGTCAAATATACTTACCTTGCCAACCAGTCTTTGATATCTAGTCGAGTAATGAAGTAGTTTACTAGTCTTTATAAATTAATTTCAAATTATGCTCTATTAGGATTTGGTCGAGTTTACTCCTGACAATCACACATCTTGTAAAATATCTAATGCACACTATCTTTGAGACATAAATATTTATCTTTTAGATCGAGAAAATTCAATACGTATAAAATATTTTAACTCGCCAAGTTCTTTAATGTGAAAATGTTGTTGTAGGTAATTCTTCAGTCAATAGTATATCATCAACATATATGAGAATATTAGGTAATTCTTTAGCAATTTTATTGTAATGTAATCCAAGAATAAATATAGATGAATGGTTTCACTAATTTAGGCATGAATGTAATGAAATTGACTATACTATTTATAGTCATAATTATCAATGACTGTGTTGATTATAGTCATAACTAAAATTGGATGTATTGAATATAGTCATAATTAACTCTTGCTATAATCCATATATATATATATATGAGCGGTATTCTTATTGAAATAAACACATCATTTTTATCAGTTTCCTGGCATGGTATCACAACGAAGTCCTCAACGATATGTTTAACAAGCAGCCATATCTGCGATTGCCCTATGGAAAATATCATTCCCATTACATCTCACTATGGTAAATATCATGTCCATTATATCGAATCACGTTTAATGAGGAGTGTTACAAAATAAACTTGACGCTTCACTTGATCAAATGTCCCACATATCTTAGATTGAAAATAATATACAATATATAAGTGAATTAAATATCTCAACTAGTACGAGACATTTTTAGAGTACAACCAAGAGCAAATTCGTGCGGACTCCTTGATCTGAAGTTGAAAATATCATACTAGCAAATGAGACCTAATTCACACCAATTTATTTTTTATAAAGTCCAAATCATATAAGTTATTTTTAAAATAAAATATTATTAATATAGAATCAATATTTTATTTATTTAAACAAACATGAGATTATTTTATTCGAATACTTTTGTTTTTTTAATAAACATAATGATCTTAATTTTCCCCAATCATTGTTATATATCTGTGTGATATTAAATGACTCCAGAGCCACATCGCAAGGATAATTAGAGGATGAAGCACCCCAAATAGTATATAAACTCGGAATAAACATAGTGATTTTTTAAATCAATTCGGCTTATTTATACTTAGTTTAGTTTTCTTACACTTTCTAACTAATTCATTTAACAAATATTGAATCAATGTCTTCCATTCTAGTAAGTTAGGAGCATTACGTGTTAAAATAGCCATAAATATTTAATAACTGAAATTAAATAAGCTACAAAACTAAACACGTATGGGTTTATTACATTTCCTTGCAAATTTCTATGTTGATTAGACAGGAGGCCTCGTTACTCAATAAAGCATTATGAAAACATTCATTGTTAATTTTTATTATATGACAACTACTATCGAAGAAAAATCTATTATTTCAAGATATTAATTATGATGTAAATTTATATTCACAATTTCTTTAACCTACCCTCTTCGAACTACCGTTTGAAAAGTTCCTATATTTTTGTAATTCAGATCCAAGTTAGTGCAACAAAGTCTTACCAAAATATATTTTATTGAGGATCCGTCACAAAATAAAAAAATCTGAGGAGTTTAACCTTTAACTTCTTAGCTAGGATTTTGTCTTCCGGAAAGTTTTATTTAGTTTAGAACTCTTAGATACCAAATCTCTAATCTTGTCTGACTTTGGTTGATCTTTAGAAACTTTCTTCATTTTCAACTTTCATTTCGGGGGTCATTGTTATAGAATGGAACTCTTGTACCAAAATCCAAGAGTATGCTTCGGAATATGCAATAGTGGCTAAAGAGTCAGCCATCAAATTTTTGAATTTTGGCACATGTTTATATTTTACATATGTAAAGCAAGTAGAAATTTCTGTTAACACTTGTAACTACTTTCTCAAATGTTCTTACTTGTTTTAGATCGCCCCTACGTTTGGTGTACAAGCAAGAGTTAATCACTCAACGTTAACAGTCTAAAGCAAATAGCTTGGTAAATTGAATCTCCATAGGGGGTAATTGAACAAATTCCCTCCCCACAACTTATCATTCTAGATCATCCATCTATTTGAATTACCCATAATTTTCCATGTTTGCTAATAGAAGATTCTTCATAGGGCCTACAACTTGAGCTTTGATCGTTGTCTGAGGAGCAACATCTATATCATAGTCTCCCAATTCCACAGACCACTTGGTCATTTGACCCGATATATCTGGTTTTTACAATACATTTTGAAATGGAAAAGAAGTTTGAACCATGATGAAATATGATTGAAAATAAGACTTCATTTTCCCGACTCTTATTACCAAGGCTAAGGGCAACTTTTCCAATTTGAGGTATCTTTTTTCAGCATCCAACAATCTCTTACTAATGTAATAAACTGGGCGAGGGTAATTGTCGACCTCCCGAACTGACACCGCATTGACAATATAATCTAATACCGATAGATACACATAGAGTCTTTCGATGATGACTGGTTTCAATAAAGTTTAAGGAGAATAAAAATATTTCTTAATTTCGATAAACACCTTCTCACAGTTTGGTGACCAGTTGAATTCTTTCACGTTTCTCAATACTTGGAAAATTTGTGCACATTTATCTGATTATCTTGAAATAAACCTATTCAAGGCTGTAAATATTCATGTGAACACTTGACCTTCTTTGGTAGTCTGATGAGGGTTCATATTTAATAATGCATCTAATTATGTTGGGTCAGCATAGATCCCTTTTTCATTAATGATTTACCCTAAAAAGTTAGGTATCGTACTCCAAATGTACACTTTTATAGATTCAACTTTAGATCAACGGCCTCCTAATTAGAGAAAGTTCTTTTGAGGTCGAGTAAGTGCTCTTCCTCAATTGAACTTTTCATCCAACATGTCGTCAATGTAAACTTCAATATTCATCACAATCTCACTAGTAAATGTGTTATTCACTAGATACTTGAAAGTAGCTCAATTATTCTTTAGGTCAAATGACATTAACTTGTAACAGCAGAGCCTCCTGTTAGTGATAAGCATAGTATGATCCTAGTCCTTCAGATACATTTGTATCTGATTGTACCCAACAAAGGCATTTATAAAAGATAACAACTTGGTTCCCGAAGTAGAATTCACTACCTAATTTATTCGAGGAACTATGAAAGGATCCTTGTGACATGCTCTACTGAGATCTGTGAAATATATACACATTTGCTATTTTCCATTCTACTTTCCTATAAGTACCAGATTTTTTATCCATAGTGGATACTGAGATATCCGAATATGTCCTATCTTGGTTAATATGTCTACGTCTTTAACAATGGCCTCACAGTTTTCTTTGTAAAAACCTCTCATTCTTTGATTTACTAGGCCCGCATCGGATCGTACAACTAGCTTGTTACAAATGACATTAGTTGGTACAACAATCAGATATTCATTGCACGAGAGAAATACATGCCAATTTTTAGATTAGAAACATAAGAATTATCTTTTAATTATGATGGCAATATAGCTCTCCCTCTAACACTTTTGCCATTTTCTAAATTGTGTACTAACCTCTTCAACAAGGATAATAGTCGTATTAGTCTCTCTTGGATCATCTACTTTCATTGGATTCTAAAAGGATTCATGTAATTATTATTTTTTCTTGTTTGTCACATTATCCAAGTATTTTAGAGAAAGAGAAGTGACATAACATTCCATAGCCACTTTTTGGCTATTCCGAATCATCCTTACTTGACCTCGAACTACATATTTCAAACATTGGTGAACCGTTGAGGAAACTGCATGCATCCTTGATAGCCAAGATCTACCGAATATAGCATTATCAGGGTCGGAATATATACCACTACATAAAATACTCTATCCATTTTCTTAAATGGTCCTAAACCAAGCATAGTCTCCCACTCGAATTCCTAAATAAAATCAGCGGAGTTTCTTGTAAACCCTAGTATAGTTCTTATCGATCAAAGTATGATATATGGGTTCTTCATACGTTTGTAGGTATATATAAACAAAATATTAGTTGAGCTACCGATGTCAATCAAGAGTCACCGGATTTCAGTGCCCTCAATGGATACTCATATTACCATATTATCCTCAAGTGTGCCTATGAAATTTCTTAAGTCATCTTCATCAAATATTATGAAGGGAGCATGGTTTTAGTAGAGGTGTGAAGAAATTTTCCCTTCCAATTTTGTGATCAAACTAACCATGTGCCTTTTCCTAGAACAACTCAAAGGTGCAATAATTGTATCTATTGCAAAAATGGTTAACGATTTGAAAAAACGACACAACTTGGAAATGTTTCTACTATTTTCAACCACCACATTCACCTAACCCTGATCCGGATCATGATCCAAGTACTCTTTATCCACATCAAATTTTTCAATAATTACTATCGTACTCTCTTATTGGGATGCTTCTGTATTTTGCCTTCCGACAACTGGTAATGCGGCATGAGTCCTACTTGTGATTAACAATGATTTGTTACTCAATTTCCTATTCCTCATTTGTGATTTAACGAAACTAGTTAATTTTATTTTCTCGGTTAACGATTTTATCTCATATCTTAAAGCAATACAATCCTTGGTTTCATGTCCCACATCATTGTGATACTTGCTAAATCGTGTGTTTTGATATTATCTCAGAGTTTTAATAGGCGCAGACCTTCATAATTTCACGATATTCTTGGCCCTATCATAAATGGTAGACATATTTTCAATTATTTTTTCAAAATATCTAGGCTTGACCCACTAAGTCCCTTGTGGCCTAGATTGTTGCCCCTTATTAGACTGGATTTGTCTTGTCCGATGAGAACCATATCTGGAGGACCTCGGATGATTGCTAATTATAGCTTCTGATTGGGTAGGTCTATACTGATGAGGCTACCTCAATCTCTTGGTTTCCTACACAGTTATTTTCTTTTTGTCCTTGTTTAACAAGCCATCCGAGTCATTGTTTTTTTAGTCGCTGAATCAGCCAATTAGCCAGCTAACAACCCTTGTCGAAGTGAAGTTATGGCTACATGTTCGAAGATATCTGCCAACCTAACTTTAGTGTACATAAAATAGTTCGTGTAATCTTTCAAAAATTCATTTGGATATTTCCAACAATGGATCATCATATCTGCATTCCCTTTTAAATTCTTTACTTCCCACAAACTACCTTCCGCATGTCATTGAAAACATGTCGAAATTCTTAATTTATCCTTGGGGTAATTTATTATACCTTTGAAAGTTTGAAAAAAAAATATGGACAATAGCATATCATCATAACTCATCACAAAATTATTAAATTGCTCGAGGTGATTATCAAGGTTGTGACTCGCATCATATTTCTCCATTTTCGAACGGTCAAAACACCAAGTTAGATGTCCGGAGACGGTTTTCAAAGACAATGGTGACTATATCCAAGTATATCTTTGGCTAAACACGTGATCATCATTAGGAGTGGCAAAAATCCGAGACTCGGATTGCACAACAAATTGATCATTTAGCAAGTGATCTATGCTACGATTTTCTGACTCCTTCATCTTTTCCTAATAATTTTATTATTTTACTTTACCCTTTCCGTCTATTTTATTCCTTCAAAAATCATGCTTACTAAATCTATGATGTTTTTTTAAATAGCTAACTTCCTTTTTTTCTGCCTATGACAATGATTACTACTTGATTTGATTCAGATTCTACATTTGACCCCTTAGTAGATTCCGAGCTACTTGAATAATGTTTAGCCCAATGTGCCTTTTTAGATTCTTGGTGGGGTTTCGAAGAATGGTCATTCGGACCTTGCTTCTGATTATGATGGGGATTATTATCTGGCTCGTCATATTCTGACGGATTATTTCCTCATAGATTATTTTCAGCCTATCATTAGGCGTTCAATGCCTTAATTTCTGCTCCCAATTGATCACGCTCTTCCTGCATTAAAATTTCATTAGTATCATGATTCGCATGAGATGTGCGCACATGCTCTTGTTCGACTCTTACCTCCTAATTTTCAAGACGGGGATCTATTTTCATATCTCGATCCATGTTACAAAGAACTCCGAAAGTAAATTATTATGTTAGGTTATGGATATTGCTATCCGGGTACCTTCCGCTTCAACTGTGGTCGCCAATCTAGTGATGATAAAACATAGATGAAGGGTATTTTGGTAAATGTTTAGGTGATATATTAAATTTAGGGTAGAAGGTAGAGAGATAATTGAGCTGCTTTATTTAATGTATAGAGAGAAAGTTTTAACCCTCTTAAATGTTGTTCTTTTGAGTCTTTATAATCTAACTTTAGCTCCATGAGCTAACCGGGTCTGTTCATAAATATAGGTCAAAGACCATAAACCCAAAACCCTATTAACAATTAATTATGAGGCTTCATAAGTAAATGTACAACTAACACACACGTGAGTCAATATGATTTTTATTTTGGGTCTAAATTGGCCCCTCGAAGAAATGTGACCCAACTGCTAATTATCACACTCAAAGAAATCCGACCAGATCAACTACAAATATATTTAATAAATCTCATAAAAGTTCTATTATAGTGCACTGAGGATGATTTCAACCCATAGAAGGGTCTTTTTAACCAACACACATCATTCTTTTCCATTCTTCAAACCCCTTTGGTTGACATATGTAAATTGTCTCTTACAGTTCATTATGCTTGAAAACAGTAATTGATCGTTCGAGAAATATTTGGAGGAGATTTTTGGATAAAATGATATTTCAGGAACTAAATCGTTGTTCAGATTACTTAGACAATATTTCAGAGAGAGAAAGACGTGTTTTAGAGAGGGAAAGTTTATGTAATAATTTCTCATTCATTTATCAATCACATATTTCCCAAAAAGGGATGGTCTATTTATAGTTTAACTATTAGGTCCCATAACTCTAACAATTCAATAATTATGGTCATATCCTCAAGTCTATTGTTTGTTATACATTATTCATTTTCCAGCACATAATTGACAATTTATCCTAAGAAACTTATTTTACTAATAAAATATTCCCATCTTTTCTAGATCTTCAATCTTTCTTTATGAATGGGCTCATGTCCTTGTGAACATGCTTTAAACAAGGACTGTGATATTTTCTCTGAATTGAGCTTGTGGGCAAAAACTGTTTGGTTTAATAAATTTCCACTTTGTTTTATCCCCTCAAACATTGCAAAAAGTAGTTTATGGAGGTTTAATCCATCAGAGAGGCTATCATTAGAAGAGCTTAAGATTTCCCCCTCGCAATAAGATGTGTTGGACATGTTAGACAAGAAGGATATCATCTTTTGTCTCCCCAAAGATAATGAAGGATAACCCGGTCAATGCGTCCTAAGAGTATGTAACTTTTATGCTCAATATTAATCCTCTTCCATTGGCTAACCAGCTTTCCCAAGCACTTCAAGAAAATGTTCAACCCGCAATATCATCACCACTGAATACTTTTGAGGAGGTTTCTCCATCAAGCTGCTTCAAAATTCCTATGGAGGATGAATCCTCTCTTCGATATCGAAGTCTTCTTCACTCCTCTATTTCTATCAGGAAACAGATACAATATCTCAAAGATCGAAAGAGCCATTAAAAATTTGAACCTTCCAAATTCAGAACTCGAAGAACTCAAACAATGACATTCCACACTTGAAAGACAAGCTGATGCACTTTTTCAAAAACGGGTTGTCTATAAGCATTATATCATGCTCTTCGAAAAATTTTGTCATGAAGAAAGGGATCTTTTCGCACAATAAAACGATGATAAGGAAAAACATATTGCTCTTTAAAAATATTCAAAAGCCTTAGCCACAAATGGTTTCAACAATTGTTTTAAAGATTTTGAAAGGGTTGTAAATGAAAAGAAATCTTTTTTAGACAATGTGGAGAAAGAAAAATACAATGTTGTGTAAAGTTATGCTGCCAATTTTGTTAACAAGCTAAATTCAAGGGATGCAAGTGTCAGATGTGCATTGGTACAAGAAAATCATGAGCACTATCCTCACCTTACTTTGGGAAGGTTCTGGGTGAATGTTCCAGTCAATTTCAACCCTCCTGGCATAAAGTTAATTGATAATGAAAGTGACAATTCAAATTTTGAAGACATTGATTCTTCAGAATCTGCAGTGTAAAGAAAATCCTAAATCCTCTAACATTTCTTGGTATCTTTGTAAAAGTCGTCATGAATTTTGAGGCATTTTGTAGAAAGTCCTCATGAATTTCGAGACATTTTGTAAAAAGTCTTCATGAATTTTCATAATGTCTTATCCTTTTGTTTATGTTTTTACCATACGTCAAATAATTCAAACAAACTTTAATAGTTGAAAATCAACTTTCATCAGAAAATATTCTGAGCCCCTCAATTTAATAGTTGTAAGCTAACTTTTGATGGAAATGTAATAGTTGTAAACCAACTTTCATTGGGAATATAATCGTTGTAGACCAACTTTCGTTCGACATATAATCATTGTAGGCCGACTTTCATTGGGCATATAATCATTGTAGACCAACTTTAATTGGGCATATAATCGTTGTAGGCCAACTTTCGTTGGGCATATAATCGTTGTAGACCAACTTTCGTTGGAAGACCCTCTAGTTCAAGCGTTAGAATTTTAAGGCAAAAATTATTATTTATATATAAATAAATCGGCTTAATATGACAACTCATTAAAACCTTCTTGTGCCTATCAGGATAGGAAAGAGTATGCCACCGATGTTTTACAAAACAAAAAAGGAAAAAAAATATAGATTTTTACATTCATTCCAAGTACAATTTAAGATGCTCTATATTCAAAGGGTGTTTGAGATTTCGTCTTTCTTTATCCTCGATTCGATATGTTCCAAATTTCACCCTCTCTTTTACTTCATAGGGGCCTTCCCAATTAGGACCTAATTTCCTAAGATACGTTTCCTTGGCGTGAAAAAAAACGTTCCTTAATACTTTATCTCCCATCTTCAATTCTATTTGTTTTACTTTACTGACATACATGCTTCTCATTAAAGTTTAATAGTGTAAAGCTTTAATTTGTGCTCGCCTTCTTTTTTCTTCAATAAAAGCAAGCTCCACCACTTTGTTTACATCATTAAGTTCCTCGAAATACGTCATAACCCGATAAGATGGAAAGACTTCCTCATATGGTATTATAATGTCCATCCCGTAAATTAATTCAAATGGAGATTCTGATGTTGTTGTTCGAGGAGTCATTTGATATTCCCAAATAACTTCTTGCAAATAAGCAGGCCACTTCCCAGCTTGTCCCTCCAATTTTTTCTTGAATCCATCAAGAATTGTTCGATTAGTAACTTCTACTTTCCATTTTCTTGTTGATGAAATAGAGTTGACAAACACTGTTGTCTCCGCCGAAAACTACAAAAGCTCTTCAAATCCTTGTTATCGAATTGAGGTCCATTATCTGTAGTGAGTTTCATTGGTACTCCAAAACAACAACAAATATTTGACGCAATGATTATGATTACATCCTTGACACTTGTCCCTGTTAGTGGGTCTGCTTCTACCCATTTAGAAATATAATCGACATCCACTATTATTGTCTGTCTTCCCCCAGAAGCCATTGGAAGAGGGCCCACTAGATCAACGCCACATCGGTCAAATAGAAATGCCTTTGATATGATTTAAAGGGGAATTCCTGGCTTATGAATTATATTAGCGTATCTTTGATATGTATCACATTTTTTTACCAAATCCTTTGCATCAAATGATATCATGGGCCAATAATACCCTACCAAAAATACTTTTTTAATCAATGACTTATACCTACAGTGTGCATATCCTTCCCCATCATGAAGTTTTGACTATATCACTTGTGATTCATTTTTTGCCAAACACTGCAGCAAATGTCTACTAAAAGATTTCTTATATAGTACCCATGAGATTTACATCAGATTTTTTAGACACTAATTTATCAATTGGTAACTCATCATTTTCTAAAAATTTAATTATGTCTTGTCTTCAATCTTTATTTCCACAGCTAGGTGCTTGGGTGTCTTCATTAATATTCCCAACTATGGGCTCCAAATTTTTACTGATTGATGGATTTTCCAACGTAATAATGCATACGTATTTCTCAGAATATGAAATAGTAGCCAAATAATTTTCCATTGAATTTTCTTCTCTTCGAACATGTTCATAGCTTATTTTTTCGAAGCTTAAAGATACATCTTTTGGTGCTTTCCACTACTTTATCAAATGGTCCTTCCGAGCCTCAGATTGTCCAGATGCACGATTAATGAGTAGCTGTGAATCACTAACTAGCTTAACTTTTTTCCCCACAAATTTACGAAGCCTTAACCCTTCTAAAGATGCTTCATGCTCTGCTTCATTACTTTTTGCTTTAAACCCAAACCTAATAGCCTGAAAAATTGTTATTCCTTCTAGTGAAACCTATGGAATCCCAGCTCCATTTCTAGACGTACTTGACCCTCCATTTGTTCGAATTATCCATTTAGCCTCGAAATTATCCTTATCAATATCCATATTCGAACGTTCAAAATGAAACTCCACCAAAAATATGCTACGGCTTGAGCTTTAATCGTATTTCTTGGTCAAATTCGATAAAAACTCTCCCAATTCAACCGACTATTTTGTCATTCTCCCCGAAATATCAAGTCTTTAAAGCATATCTTTTAGTGGAAAAGATGTTAGTACTGTAATGGAATGAGCTTGAAAATATGGCCACATTTTTCGAGCAGCAATTATTAATGAAAGAGCCAACTTTTCCAACTTCAAATATTGTTTCTCTGCATCCAATAAGCTTCTACTAATGTAATACACCGGCCTTGGGACATTCTCTTCTTCTCGAACTAAAAAAGCACTTACAACATAATCAGATACAACTAAGTAAATGAACAACCTCACTTCTGAAGAAGGTTTAGTGAAAAATTTTGGGGGAAGAAATATACTCTTTAATCTGTTGAAAATCTTTTTGAACACTTTGTTGTCCAATTAAAAAAATTTCCATGTCTTAACACTTGGAAAAAAAGGACACATTTATCCGAGGAGCGTGATATAAATCTATTTAAAGCTGCCAATATTCCCCTTAATATTTGAACTTCCTTGATATTACGAGGAGGAGTCATAGATGTAAGAGCTTTCAATTGTAATGGGTCAACTTTAATCCTTTTTTCATTAACTATATTTCCGAGGAATTTTCCTGAACGGACGACAAACGTGCATTTTTCTGGGTTTAATTTAACTTCACCCTTTTAAAATTGATGAAGATTTCCTCTAAATCATCAAAATGATTCTCATCCTTTGAACTCTTAATCAGCATGTGATCAATATATACTTCCACGTTTCTCCCAATTTTTTATTCGAAGGTCTTATTCACTAGACGTTGATAAGTTGCCCCTGCATTTTTAGACCAAATGACATAACTATATAATAATATAAACCAATTCCAATAATAAATGAAGTATTTTTGTC
Source organism: Limnanthes douglasii subsp. nivea (assembly GCA_036936605.1). Lineage (NCBI taxonomy): Eukaryota > Viridiplantae > Streptophyta > Magnoliopsida > Brassicales > Limnanthaceae > Limnanthes > Limnanthes douglasii. The sequence goes on along the minus strand of JAUPFV010000002.1, from coordinate 320,725,756 downwards.
ATCACCCGGATGTACCTTGATCTGATTATACCCTGCATAAGCGCCCATAAAAGATAGTAGCCGGTTTCCAGATGTTGAATCTACCAACTGATCAATAAGAGGGATTGGGAAATGATCTTTTGGGCAAACTCTATTCAAATCTGTGAAGTCTACGCATATTTGTAACTTTCTAATCTTTTGTTTACCAAAACCGGGTTTGTAGGCCATTACGGATAACAAGACTCTCGAATGTGTCCAACTATAGTTAAATGTCCTACCTCCGTTATTATCGTCTCAGATTTCTCATGGGAGAAAGGTCTTGTTTTATGAATTATTGGTCTCATATTGTTCTTAATTGACAACTTATGACTAATAATTTCTCAGGGGACAACAGTTACATCTTCTGAACACCAAGAAAACGTACCTAACTTTGACGAGAAAAATTCAACCAACCTTTGCTTTAAATCCAGTGACAACTTTATTCCAATTTTTAAAACATTTCCTCATGAGAATACATGATCTTTGTAATCTTCATCAGGGACCAAAAAACTGGAGGACTTCCTTGGATCAATTAGAGGGGTTGGTTCTGACAAAGTCCCCGCTAGCTACTATGCTTTTTCTGACTCATTCCCTCCAATTTCCTTGGAAGACAAAGTAAATCGATAACGCCCATTAGCCATATTTTGATGGTGCTTCTAATTGTTCCAACATTATTCCCCACGATATACTTCAAAAACGGATATACTATGGAAATAACAACATACATCTTTGACAACCACGACCTCCCAAAAATATTGTTGTAAGATGTTGGTGCATTTACGATGATGAATAGGATTTCAACCTCTTTTCTGAAAGGTCCTCAGCCTAATTATACAACGCATTCAAATTCATCCACCACTTCAACAGTTCCTCCTGTGAATCCTACAATAATTCTATTAGATCGTCTGATAATTGGCGGGTCAACAATGTTCTTGTAAGTACTCATAAACAAAATGTTAGCAGGACTTCTAGTATCAATTAATACTCTCTGCACATGATCACCAACTATCTCTGCTGCAATTACTACTGCATCTTCATGTAGGTCTGCCACATTTCTCATATCATCATCCTCGAAATAAATTATTAGAGGGGAAGTTCGATATCGATGTACTGTGGCACCCACCTCTAACTGAGTAGTTAAACTGACTATGTCCCTTTTTCGGAAACTATTCGAATTTCCTGCCACAATATCACCCCCAAAAATGGTTAAGGATTCAAAATAAGCACACAAGTCCCTAACCTTTTTCCTTGGGCCAACTTCCTCCATAATGTTAATATAATTACTACCTCCTTTTGGATCTAAATACTCAGTCGCAATATCAAAAGAGTTAATTTCCTCGGAAATAACCAAGGCAGTTTCCTATATTTTTTACTGTTCTTTAACCATCGGATTTTTTCTAAAAATATTCTTTACAAAATCTGCCAGCTTTCCATTCTCAATTAACGCCTGAATTTCGTTCTTCAAATAAATGTATTCCTTTGTGTCATGGCCAACATCTTTATGATACTTGAAAAACCTAATTTTTCTATTTTTTTTCGTAGTTTGAATTGTGAAAGGCTTTTAAAATTGTACATGACAACGAGTTTTATCAAATATAGTTACCACACACTTAGTTAGTTCTGCAAATTAATACGGTCGAACTCACTTGTTAGATATGCGCCTTCATACCTCTTGTGTACTATATGTGTGCTGATTTACTCGGGGCCTCGGAGGATTCTGACTCATTGCTTTAGATTATGCATTAGTTCGTTGAGGTTGAGCAGTAGCAAGAGATCTTTGAAACTGATTTTGCTACCATTGATCACTAGATCCTCTTTTTGAAGCTTAAGTTTCTTCTACCAAAATATTTTTTTCAACCTGATAAAAAAGAGCTCTGAATGTCATTGCTTGACTTTCAGCCACTGTTTCTTTTAAAATTCCGAGGAGAAGCCCCATTCGGTACACTGCCAAAGCCATAAAATCTTTAAAGTACTCCATATCAGTCTTTGCCTTAAAAAAAGGTTGGTATAATTTTTAAACTTTTCCCAACCTTCTATCTGCAATATACTATGATATCTCCATTAGCAAGAAATTTTTTAGTTTCCACCAAATGTTGACGGAACACATTCCAAAACATATCAAAATTCTTGATATAACCCTGCGGTAATTGTCTGAGACAAAGCCCTGTATAACAATTTAGTATCATCATCATCATAATTAATCAAGAAAATTTTAAATTGTTTAATGTGAGTATCAGGATCCTGAGTCCCATCGAATTTCTCCAGCTTAAAAATATCGAATGCTTCAGACGATTACAAGAAACTATTTCTGCAGACAGAGGACAAGACCCCGAATTATGACCCACTCTGTAAACATTTGTTCTTGGGCCCTCGTGAGTTATTGTGTAAAGACCTTCCTCGGAAGGCACCGTTTGTTGGTTACTTACATGATTCTCAAAATTTTGACTTCGTGACTGATATTGTATATTCGCATTATATTTCTTAGCATGCTCCTCAGAAATCTGGTCTATCCCCTTCAACTCATTGAAACGATGATTTGATCGGTGTTCATTTTCTATAATTCTTCGAATATTTATTTTTACAATCTCTCTTTCCACGATATACCCGTTCTGATGATGATTCTCTAGAATCATAAATTGAACAATCACTTGACTCATATGATTCATACATGTACCTTCGTTTCAACTTCTTCGTCGTAGAATTATGATGATCCCTACGATGCATGTCCTTCTTACTAATCTGATGATAGTGATAAGGCGCATCTTTCTCAGTCTTATTTTATCTTCGAACTTTAGATCGAATTTTTCTAGCAGCAATCGTGACATATCTTTCAGATTTTAACCTTTCAATTTCTTCCAACAATGTATTTCTACGAGCAACCAATATACCCTACTCTAAAATTTGACCACTGTTCTAACCATCTTGTTGCTAATCAATTTCTATATTATTTTCCGTGGGATTTTCCAATTCTTTTCCAATATCCAAATCGTTACTCATTCTTAAATCTTCATGGATTCTTGTTACTTTTTTTGAAAAAATTTCTGATTGGTTTTGGAAGACAACTCATTTGCCAAATCGTTCCCACAGACGGCGCAAATGATCGTTCCATAAATCTTTGGAGAACGTTTTTGGGTAAAACGATATTTAAGGAACTAGTGTGTTGTTCATATTAATTAGACAATATTTTAGAAAGAGAAATACATATTTTTAGAGAGAGAAAAATATAATAATTGCTGAATCATTTATCAATCACCCATTACCCAAAAAAGGATTATATATATATATATAGTACAAATAGCAGGCCTCGTACCTCTAATAATTCAATAATTGTGGTCCTATCCTTAAGTCTATTGTTTGATATACATTAGTCTTTTTTATTTACATAGTTGAAATTTTTTCTTAAGAAACTTTCTTTATTAATAAAGCACCCGTATGTTTCTTAGATCTTTAATCTTCATTTATGAGTAATAACATTCATTTGATTTAGCTAAATATCAAATCTAACAACAATTAAAAATGACACCATGATGGATATTTATTTCATAACCGGCGAAAATATCTCACTGAAACCAACAACCTTATTTTGTGTAAAAGCCTTAGCCACGAACCTAACCTCGTATCCGGGTAACTCAACAACATGAATACATGTCTTCCTCTCGAATATCCATTTACATCTCAACCAACTTCTCATCATGTGGTTGCTTCATATGAATCCAAGTATTCATCTTCTTAAAAGATATCAATTATTATTTTATGGTCGTAAGCCACTTATATTTGTTATTTTATGTATCTGATCGAGAAACCCATATCTTTACTATTTTTGGCTTGATCTATGTGTTGTATCCCTTGCAAGTTGATAACTACCAAGTTCATATTGCTCTCCTATCAGATCATCTGAAGGCCCTCCAATATCAGACCACATCTTGATTTCGACTCATGCAGTGGTTGAACTCCTTTTATACCACTCGAAGAAAAACTGGGTCCAAAATATTATTTGGCAAAAGCATATCCACCTTCACTTTCTAGATCAGATACATTATCAACTTAAAATCTCTTCCCGATAATACTAAGTTGATTTTTGCATTCATCATGATAATCATGAACAAGTCACTTCGAAAAATCCTAATATATTACACAAAAATAACTTTGAAGCACAAATATTGAAAATATTATACGTTACAAGCTCTCTTTATACCACGGATAATCCTTGCAACCAGCACAACAGACTCATCGAGTACCACCACATTATCATCGGTTTTGTAGGTCATGCCACCACTGCAATAGTCTCCTCCAGAGTTTGGTGAACCATCCCCGCAATATTATTATTGATTTGTTGGTCCACCTCCACAAAATTATCTTTTGGTGACAGTAGTAGAACCATGAATGGATAAAGGCTATCAACGGCTAGATGGTAATTTATAACAACACTTCTTCTTTTTTTAGAATTGTTGTAGAATAATTTCATTATCAATTTTTTTAAACTTTCTTTTTAGTTGTATATAACCATAAGGTCATTCATCCAATTATCGCCTATTTTATTCCGTAATTTCGACTTCACATGCTTCATTTTAGAAAATACTCTTTGAGCTGATGTTGTAGCTCATATGGAAATGAGTTTTTAGGAATTAATTTGTAAACAATGTAAATTCAGGGACTTGATTGTAATTAGTGTAAGTTTTGTCTTTAATTTATGAATGATGTAAGTTTTAAGAAGCTATTATGACTTTACATAATTTATAATGACTAAATAGCAATTAATCCGCTTTTGTAACAGATTCAGTTATTTAAATAAAGCTTGGCTCCTCTATATAAAGGATCCGATAGATCTAACAAAGGGTGGAGCACTTTTTACTTGAAACTCACTTTGCACTTGTGTTTTCTTTTTCTAAAAACTTTTAAGGACTTTCTCTCTCTAAAATTTCTCTCTAGCAATTTACTTAAGCAAATCAAAACCTTATCAAATTAGCTTAGCGACTCCATTGGGGACATAGCAGAAAAATTAGTAGCTTGTTCATTCGGTGATATTCTTTAACTAAAAATCATAAGATGAATCATGAAAATAATAATCCTACGCTTCAATTACCGTTTGAAACATTGAGAGATGATTTGCAAAACAATGGGACTGATGGGAATAAAATTGATGGATCGTGTCTGGTCCAAGTTCAATCTAATGTTGAGACAAGAATGAATCAACTTCTTGATAAAATCAATGCGTTGAATGAAAAATATGAGCGAAATGAGCAACAAATACTCTATGCTAGAATCAGATATGAGGTTAGGCAGGAGTTGGAAAAGACCGATGTTAAAGGTCAGTCAGATTAATCTTTCGATGATAGACATGCTAAGTCCGAGCATAAAAAAACACATTTTGTCTCTCCTAAAGAGAGATATATATCTCGAAAGGATAAGAAAGATAAGTAAAAATTGATAACTTGTAGTGATGAGGGGGTAGAAAGCTCAGCTTCAGGATTTAAAAGGCATGGAGGTTATTCGAAGGGAGAATCCAAAAGCGCTTATTCAAGGAGGTATAAAAAGGAGAGCAAGTCTAAGAATGCTCCTCGATCAACTTGGCATGAAGGAAATCCTTCGAATCAATATGCTGAGACCGACAGGAATTTCTATGTTATAATGGGGACCGATGATCAATTTGTTCAAAGTGTTGATTAGAGAAACTCTCCATTAACAGATGAAATTCGCTATATAACGCTTCCGAAGCGTTTTGATATGTCGAAGGTTGAAAAGTTCGATGCGATGCAAGATCCCGGTGATCACATCGAACAGTTCAAAAATTATACGATGAATTTCGAGGACGACGACCGGGTTGTGTGTCGTGCTTTCTCTCAAACTTTTAAAGGAACAACTCTCAAGTGGTATAGCAGGATTCTGAGGGGGTTTATTACAAATTTCGGGGATTTTTATACTGCTTTCCGAATGCAGTTTGTTGGAAGAAAGGAACTGAAAGCTAATGGTGATACAATTATCCAGTGCAAGCAAGTACCATGAGAAAAATGGAAAGATTATACTAAGAGGTTTGTGTTAACGAAAGTAAGTTTAGATAATTGTGAATAAAATGTGGCAATGGCCGCTTTTCTTCAGGGTTTGTTGCCAGGGGATCTGGTTAATGAGACGACAAAGAGAAGGGTTTGACTTTTGGAGCGTTGATGGCTCAAGTCGAGGAGAAAATTATGGTTGAAGAATCTAACAGAGTCCGAGGTGCACCAGTTAATACTTCGAAGAATTCGGGACAAGCAACCAATAATCAGGGGCAACCCTGGAATGGAAATAATAATGCTAATGGGAATAATCAACACTCGAGGCAGAAGAACAGTAATTTGCCTCCTCGGAGTGGTGAATATTCGAACCACACTTCATCTAACAATTACAACAAGCCTAAGCAGAATACTTGGGCTAGGCCATAGTACTATGCTGATATAACAGAGAGTGTTTCTGTTATTTGGGATAAAACTACGAATTTTGTGAACTTTAGGAAACCAGCTCCTATCAGCAGACCGAGGGAAGAAAGGAATAATAAATTTTGTAGTTATCATGATGACAGTAAGCATGATACAAATGATTTTATTGCTTTGAAAAAAGAAATCCAATATTTGATTGAGAATGGGAAGCTCTTGACTTATGTGAAGTCACATGGAAGTGCATCGAAGAATAACGGTGCATCAACTTCACAATTGAGAATTTGATGATTATGGATTAACAGCTTGAGTCATTCGATGCTTCTAATGAATATGTTAAGAATGATCCAAACAGGTTGCTTCTGATGGCAGTCGAAGAGCATGTTGAGGTGTTTCTATAGAAAATGGACATGTTCGGGAATTGTGCAAGCTTTTTGAATCGTTAACAATTTTTGGGGGCGATTCATTGACTGGAAATTCAGACAGCTCAAGGAAAAGGCATGCCGTCAACTTGACAACTCGAATTGAAGGGAGGATGTCAACGTATTTTTATGGGAAGAAAGACATCCCGTTCATTTTGTTTGATGAAGATGATTTGAGAGGGGTTGCAGGACCACATGAGGATGATGTGGTAATTGGAGCTGAGGTGGATGGCGTCGAAATTCGACGTGTGTTGATTGACACTAGCAATTCCTGCCAATGTTCTTTTTAAGTCCACCTCTGATAGGATGACAAAACCTCCTCGGATTACTCAATCTGATCGCACAATTATTGGATTTACGGGTGTAACAGCTCATGTTGTTGGGGAATTCGAGGGAGAAGTTAGTTTGGGGAAAGGACCATTCAAGAAGAAGGTTCAAGTGCTTTTTGTGGTGGTGGACTGTCCCAAAAGTTATAATTCTTTTTTTGGTAGGTCATGGCTTTCAAGAATGTATGGGGTGGTATCAACACTCCATCAATGTTTTAAGTACGTGGTTTGAGACGGAGTTGGAATGGTTCAAGGCGATCCAAACGTTTCCAGAGAATGCTATGCCACTGCGCTTCGGGTCCGAGGATCCAATAGTGGAGATTTGATGCGAGAATATTAGTTAGAAGGGGTTCCCTTGGAGTTGGAAGAAAGGGTTGCCGATCTGAGGGAAACTACGGTGTCTTTAACAATAAGTGAAGAAATAGAGGAGTTTACTTTTTCAGAAGGAAAAGTGCTTCAGATTGAAACTTTATTGACCCCTAATCTACGTCAACAACTGATTGATTTTTTGTCTAAGAATTCGGATGCCTTCGCTTGGATGACAGAAGATATAACAGGAATACCTATCAAAGTAATCCGGCATAGCTTGGCCATAGATCCGAAGGTTAAGTTAGTGATTAAAAAAATTAGAGTATTTTCATGGGAAAAAACGGAAGCAATTGTTTTTGTGGACACATAAGGGAATCTCAATATCCTTTGTGGACTGCGAATCCAGTAGTTTTTAAAAAGAAGAATGGGAAATGGAGGATGTGTGTGGATTTTACAGATTTAAATAAAGCTTTCCCCAAAGATCTGTTTCCAGTTCCTCGAATTGACCAGTTGATTGATTCCACTTCAGGCAATAAAATTTTGACTTTTATAGATGCTTTCACAGGGTATAATCAGATCCAGATGGATACGAAGGATCAAGAATGCACGACTTTTATAACTGACAGAGGCCTCCATTGTTATAGGGTGATGCCCTTTGGATTGAAGAATGCTGGGGCTACTTATCAAAGATTAATGAGCAAAGCTTTTGTTAAACAGATCGGAAGGAATATGGAGGTATAGATAGACGATAAGGTAGTGGAAGGTTCAAGGGATGAAGTGCATCTTGATGATCTAGAAGAATATTTTTTTAATATAAGGGCAATCAGGTTGAAGCTAAATCAGGAGAAATGTACCTTCGGATTTTGATAGGGGAAGTTTTGGGGTTTTATTATTAGCGAAAAAGGAATAGAAGTCGACCTGAAAACAATTAAAGGCTTTGATATCAATGAATTCACCTCGATTAGTTAAAAAAGTGCAAGTATTGACAGGAAGGTTAGCATCACATAATCGATTTATTTCACGATTTTCTGATAAATACTTTCCTTTCTTTCAAGTGTTGCGAGGACCTAATAGGTTCGAATGGACGTCGGAATGCCAAGCAGCGTTCACAAGAATTAAAAATCTGTTGTCATCACCAGAAGTATTAACAAAGCCTCAAAATGAGGAGAAATTATTCTTGTATATTTCCATATCGAATTATGCACTCAGTGCAGTACTAATTAGTCAAGATTCAAGTATTCCAAAGCGGGTGTATTATGTCAGTAAAAGTCTGGTGGCCGCAGAAAAAAGGTATATGCAGTTGGAGAAGCTGGCTTTAGCATTTGTGATTGCTGCTAGGAAGATGCGTCCATATTTTCAAGCTTATACTATTGAAGTCCAAACTTCATTCCTTTTAAAAAAACGTATTGCAACGACCAGATATTTCAGGGAGGATGACTAAATGGTCAGTGGATTTGGGAGACTGTGATATTTTATTTACACTTCGAACAACAATCAAGGCACATGTATTGGCTGACTTTTTTATTGAGTTCCACTCAAGTAAATCCGATGAGGAAGAAAGCACAAAATTTTTGCATACTGATTCGAGGTGGGTTGTTCGAACAGATGGAGGGTCCAGTATTTCATGGTGCAATGTTGGAGTTCAAATGATAGCTTCGACGGGGGAAACAATGGTCCAATCAATTAAATTCGGTTTTCATGCTTCAAACAATAAAGCTGAGTATGAAGCTGCTTTAGCATGTTTGAGATTGGCAAATATTTATGGGGCAACTTCAGTACGTCTGGAAATAGATTCTCAGTTATTGGAAAATCAAGTATCGGGGTTTTCCGAAGCAAGGAATGATCGATTGATTTTATATCTTCGGGAGCTTCGGAATTTAATGCTTCTGTTTGACAATGTGGTTGTGGAATATATCGGGCGAGGAAGTAACATGGTGGCTGATTCTTTAGCAAATGTTGCTTACAAGGAATAAAATCCTTGGATTTTGTTACAAGAGAATCCTTCAATTGTTGCTCAACCTGGCCAATGTGAAATTATAGAGGAATTTTGTGCCACTGATGAAAGCCGACGCGATTGGCGATCAATATCTTAATTTTTTTACCCAAGGATTACTGCCAGATGATTCTAAACTGGCTAAAACGTTAAGGGGTAAAGCCTTTGGATATATAGTTATGGATGAAATTTTCTATAAAAATGCATTAAGCAGACCATTGCTACGATGCTTAGGTAAGCGAGAATCGCAAGAAGTATTATCAAAGTTGCATGATGGAGAAGGGTCAGCTCATTGTGGGTTTAAAGATTTATCTCGTTGAGTTTTACTTGCAGGGTTTTACTGGCCTACAATCTTGAACGATGTTAAAACATTAGTCCGAGGTTGTGATACCTATGAAAGATTTGCTAATGCTATTCACAGACCAGCAATGCCGCTTATGTCTATATCTGAGACGATACCATTTGATAGATGAGGAATTGATCTGGTGGGACCTTTGCCGATGGCCTCTGGGGAAGGAAAATGATAATTGTGGCGGTGGATTATTTTACGAAGTGGGCAGAAGCAGAACCTCTATCAGGTACAAAAGCAAAGGATGTTATCAAATTTATTGTGAAAAATATATGTTGTCGTTTTGGGGTTCCTCGGAGAATTACAACAGATAATGGCCCTCAATTTGACAATAGGGAAATGGCTGCATATTGTACTTTTAAACGGATTCAGCCATGTGTTTTGACGCCCTTTCATCCTCAAGATAATGGACAAGTGGAAGTGACAAATAGAACAATCTTAGATTGCTTGAAGGAGAATCTATCGGGGGCAGCAGGATAATGGCCAAATTATTTGCAAGAGGTACTTTGGGCTTATGGAACACCTCGAAGAGAGGCTACAAAGAAGACTCCTTTTGCTTTGGCATATGGTATGGATGCGGTTAGTCCTATTGAATCTACGATGTCATCTTTTAGAATACCTCAATATTTTGAAAGATTTAATGATGAAATTCGAATGGCAGATGTGGATTTGATTGAGGAAAAAAGGGTTGGAGCTTATTTGGATACCATACATTATCAAACTCTCATAAGAAGTAGATTTGATTCGAAGATAAAAAGAAGAGAATTTAAAGAAGGTGATAAAGTGTTGCGAAACGTTTTTCTACACACAAAGGACAAGAGCTTCGGCAAAATGGCTCCGAACTGGGAATGGCCTTATACAGTGGTTGAAAGAGTTAAGCCATGATCTTATCATCTTTGTGATTTCGAGGGGAGAATGCTACAACATCCATGGAATATTCAACATTTGAAGCTTTATTGGGAGTAAACATGTGTTTATACTTTGGAATGTTTGTTTTTAATGGCAGACTCTTTCCTACCATGTTGGGCCAGGAAGGTTTTAATGAGGCGTCATGTACTTGTACATATTCAACTTTATCTATAAAGTTCGTTTTGGCCAATGGTTATTTTACGTTTATTTGGATACTATCTTAACAAATCATCAAAGACTGATCACCTTTAAGATTAGTTAAAGGAGGTATATTCTTAAGTGTTTATAACACTTTTCGAAGAAATAACCATGTTTTACAACAATTTTACATTTGGAATTTCGAAGTGAATGTTTTAAAACTCATTGAAAATTTTGATGAGCTAATCAAGCTTAACAATACATTCATATTTTTTCGAAGAAGATGATACTTGTTATTTTTTATTAAGATCTTGCATTGATTTGATATTTAGCGTCGAATAGTGTAAGGAACAACGGTATTAAAAGGAAAAACACTTTGTCATTCAGATTGAGTTGTTACAATATAAAAAGAGGTATTCTGATTAGACAAGCACAAAAAAGACTAAATTAAAAGAGTATTTAGTCAGAAGATTCTTCTTCTTCAGATGTTTCGTCCTCTGAAGATGATGAGCTGAGAACAGGGTCGAATGCCTCACTTGGACGTTTTTCTTCGGGAATATCGTTCCAAAAATTTGTGAGGTTAATATTTGGATAGGCAGCATGGAGTTCTCGAAGGAGAAGGATAGTTGCATCTTCTTTTCCGACCTGAATAGCTGTCTGCATATTTTTTGAGATTTCAACTTCGGTAGTGGTTACAGCAACAACCTTTTCTGATTCAAAATTCTTCTTCAATTTCTCTATCTCATCGGATAACTCTTTTATTTTTTGCTTCACAAAGAGTTAGAGAATTTTAAAGTGTGGTAGAGTTGGACTTTTCAATGTTCAATTCAGCGACCTGATCGGTTTTAAGTTTCTTTTTTTTGTCTTCATGAGACTTTGTCAGCAGTTTTCTGTCAACCATATGCTGGATTCGAAGATGATCATTTATAAAAAGAGTTCATTTTATGAGCTCAGATCTAGCTATCTCATAGGCATAAAATTGGTCGGATACTTTGTTATGCAAGGTCTCTCTGAATTTCCTTTAAGACTCATAAACTTCTTTATATTAAACCATATCCTTGGCCAGCTGTTTGAGATGGTCTTGAGAGGCTTCACTTTGAGAGACAAGAGTTTTTGTAGCAGCATCAAGACCGGAAAATTGTTTAAGAGCGATAGCTATTATAGGATTTGGAGGAGGGCTGCGATATTCCGAGGTATCGGGCTTGTCGATCATATCCAGATATGTACTAGGTTCGAAGGTACGAGTTGATTCTGGAATATCTTTAACTGCAGTATGCCTCGCAAAGTCAAGCATGTGATTCTGAATGACTTGAAGGGTAGGATCCTCTTCGCCAGTAAGTGCTTCTGTGTTTTCAAAATCAATGAACATATTTGGGTCGAAGCTTGTGGGACGATGGTAAACAGTTGGAGAAAAGTCATCCATGACAATCACAGGATTTTCTTGCGAGGAATGATCTTCGGTTGGAGGATTTGGGGGTGTTGTTGTTGTTGGTTTTCAACAGCATCGTCTTCATGCTCATCAATCAACTTGTACGAAGTGATTTATCTTTGTTTCTTCCTCTTTCCGAAGGAATTATAAGATTTTTTCTTCTTTTCTGATGAGTTCTCTTGAATTTCTCCCTCTTCGATGGGTGAAAGAGGATGTTCAGCAACTTTGCGTTTTCGATTCTTCGGTTTTGAGGGCGTGGAAGGGTTAGAACCAGACGTGCTAACTGTCTTTTTGCCTTTTTTCTCTTTGGTGATTTTTTCCTTTTTCTTTTTAGGCAGATGGCTGTCTGATCTGTTCCGAATTGGGAGGAAGACTTTACAATCGACTTGTGGATTTTGTAGGACGATGAGCTTCGTATCTGGTTCAGAAGATAAATCTTTGAGAGGCAGCCCACCTTCTGTGATCGGAAACATGTGGCATTGCAGGAAGTTAATGGGCTGGAAGGCGGTATGGAATGCGTTATTCCACTCTTTTTCAACCCATGCAGCCAATTTTTGGAATATCACCTTAGCTGCTTCTCGACGAGTGGAGTAGCACTTTGAAATTTATAATAAAAACAAACAAAATAAAATATTAAGTAGAGAAAAGGAAATATGTATTAAAAAATTAAGGTTTTTGTAGAGAACTTACGATTGCTTCTCCAGACCATAGTTAACTTCGAAGGAGTGTCTTCGGACATAGGTTTGTCGTTCTCCCAAGCTCCAGAGATGAAAAAAAATCTTTGTTTCCAGAACTTATCAGCTTCCAAAAGATCGTCCATGATTTTAAGATCATCCATCAATGTAAGATAATAGAATGGGAGCTTTGGACCTTTTGAGAGCTGTGTAAGTGAAATGAAGTCCTTGATGCTGATCTGTATTTTGGAGAGGTGAGATGCCATGATCACTGACGTTAGGGTGAACCACTGGTTTGCAGTTACTTGGGTAGGGCACAAGCTAGGAAATTTGAAGTACTCCACAATCATCGGATCGAGTGGAAATCGAAGACCCCAGTTGATGATTTCTAGGTAAACCACCAATCCATCATCCTTGGAGTCAAAGGAAGTTTCTCCTTTCTTTGGTAGTCGAAGTGTGATGTTCTCTCCCATTCCCATTGCTTTTTGAGGAAAGAGGCTTGGATTTCTTTGTAATATATGTATTGAACCTTTTTCAAGGCGATAATATATTTGCATTCGAGGTTTCTCAAATTCCTCCCAATATTTGCTCTTTCATGCTCGGAAACAGAATAGACATCAGCTTTCTCTTGAGCTTTAGCTTCAGCAGCAGATTTGGTAGCCTCTCAATCAACTTCATTGGTTTTCGAGGTACCTTCTTGAGGATCTTGAGAAATGGGAATGTTTGCTTCTGATAAAGGAATTGTATTTTGAATTGCTTCTTCTGTCATTTCTATTTTAAGAGGATCATTGGTGGTGATTTTTGAAGGAGATGGAGTTCGAACTATTGTTGATTCGTCTCCCAGTGCCATAAAGGCCTTTTTAGGTTTGGATGAAGAATGTTTTTGTGAGGAAAGATTATTTGTTTTGACTTGAAGATGTTCAAGGGGTTTTAGGGCCAAAGAATTTAGATAATTATTTTTCTTCGATATTGGGAGTAGGAGAAATTTTTGGAACTTTGGTAGGATCGAAGTTACCGTAATGAAATGTCTCAGTTGTAGTTCCAATTGGGCCACCAAAAATTAACCTTGCTCTTCGAAACTCTTCGGCTCTTTGTGTTATGCAAAAATAGTCGTAACAACTGAACACCAAGTTGGTATCAGTATTAGAAGATTCTGTTGTTTTGGGTAAAATGGCGTTGGACTTTTTGGTTACCGGTTTCTTTCTCATAAACCAGGAAGGGATTGATCGGAGAAGATGAAGATTGATTGGAAGATTTGAGTTTTGCAGTAAGAATTATGGGAATAGAGGAGCAGCAGTTGAAGGTAACCAAAAAAGATCTAACTTCTCTCTAGAATGGTTGTGTGTAAAGAGAGTTGAAATGAGTAATAAATGGTCTTTATACTAAAGTAGGTGAAGACGTGTGAAGATGGACATACCCATTTTGGTGATAGGTTAGAATATGAATCGCTTGGTGGATTAGATATTCGGCACTTGTTAGATTTACATCATCGATTAAATATAACCGTTACGCATGTACAGTGGCGGATCTAGGAATTGAAGTAAGGGGGCCAAAATTCTCGTCGAATTCTTGAATTTTATCTCTAACATTACTATCAGAATTTTCAATAAGTTTGCGTAGTCCACTATATATTCATTCATTCAAATGAATAATCTACACTATCATCGTTAGGTCTTGATATAGAGGCAATCAGATGCAATCAGATTAGGATGAATCATGTTATTATTACTCGAGCTACTTGAAGAACCAACACTATTCTTTGGTTTAATTATATAGATATATATTTAACAATAAATCTTAATGGATCTTAATATATTATTTTTAAAAGATATATAAAATAAAATATAAAATTTAATATCTTAAAAGATATTTTAAAATTGAGATAAAAGTAAAAAATAATTGTTATAAAAAAATATTTTTGAAAAATAGATGAAAATATTAATATATTATTTTTAAAAGATATTTAAAAAATATAACAAAATCATTTAATATATAAAAGATATTTCAAAAGATAAATGTATAAAATATATTTTTGAGAAATGAATTGAAATAAATTCAATTTTTTATATAAAAATATTTTTTTAAATACATATAGATAAAATCAAAATGTTATGTAAAAATTATAGAAAATTAAAATCAAATTTGTATTAAACATAATTTATGATATAAATATATAATTTTATTTTAAAAAAATAAACAAATATTTCCATATATATTTTCTTTAAACTAAGTAAATGTATTTTCATTTTCCTAACCCACAAATCAAATCCGAAACAAATATTGAGTAACAAGTGTTTAAAGATCAAAATAATAATAAAATTTCAAAAGAAAACAAAAACATTATACATACCTTGAAAAAATAAATTGGTGAAACTCCTTCGGACACATCGAAATATAGTCTTGTTCCTATACATCAACTCATTATCTTTTTCTAAATCAAAATAAGCGATGAAATATAATTAATTAGAAAGAATAAACGAATATTAAATCAAAAAAAATTATGGCAAAAACAAATTGAGAATACTTACAAAATCAATCGAATTCTAATATTTTAGAGATTAAGATTCTAAAGACTACATCCAACCATTTATAGATATCAACTTAAATTTTCTTTTTAAAATATTCAAGATTTCTAACTTAAATTATTCCTTAAAAATAGTCATAATCCAAGATTTTGTAAATTAAAATTTACACTATTATTTGAGACTTTTAATCTAAAAAGTTTCTTTAAAATAATCAGCATATTAGTTTTTAAATTAAAAAATTTCTACCATTCTTTCACACATTAAATTTAAAACATTCCTAAAAAAGAATTATTATCTTAAATTTTTACTTTAATATTATTTAAATAGTTATTACCTTAAAAAATTAAAAAATATATATTTTAGTTAAAGGGGCGTAGAATTGTTAGTTTAATATTATTTAAATAATTATTACCTTAAAAAAATTATAAAATATATATTTTAGTTAAGTGGGTGTAGAATTTTTATTTTAATATTATTTAAATAATTTATTACCTTAAAATAATTATAAAACATATATTTTAGGTAAGGGGGGCTATGCCCCTCCGGGCCCAACGTAGATCGGCCGCGCATGTAACCGTTACATTCGAAGAGGGAACACTTAAGCAACATGTTAAAGGTAATTTTTGTTTGGAAATTATTCGAAGTGATTACATCGAATATTTTGGTTATTATTCAAAGGTCATTTGGCTATGGCCTCGAATATATCATTAAGATTTGTTTGGTTTTAAGAGTTTATAATTTTGATATCATATATACGCTTCGAATAATAGTTCAGGCTAATGGCTTCGAATAGTTATTTTTATGATGATAGATCTGTTATTCGAAGACAATGGCTTCGAATAGTTTCCTTGTTTTGAATCATGGCAAGTTGATGAGTCGAAGATAAACGGTTTTGAAGACTTTTTAGTTCTCATTCATTTACTGACATGAAAACTAGGGGGCTTCTAATATGGAAATGAGTTTTTAGTAATTAATTTGTAAACAATGTAAATTCAGGGACTTGATTGTAATTAGTGTAAGTTTTGTATTTAATTTATGAATGATGTAAGTTTTAAGAAACTATTATGAATTTACATAATTTTTTATGACTAAATAGATTCAAGGCTCCTCTATATAAAGGGCCAAACATATCTAATAAAGGGGTGGAACACTTTTTACTTGAAACTCACTTTGTACTTATCTTTTCTTTTTCTAAAATCTCTTAAGCACTTTCTCTCTCTAAAATTTCTCTCTAGCAATTTACTTAAAGCAAATCAAAACCTTATCAGTAGCAACCAGAAGAATTAATGTCAATTCAATCAAGCGATACACCACTGAGAATGTTTTATGTCATTTGGTAGCGACTAATATCTTAGCTAAATTTCACAAATCTTGAATATTGGCGAACTCGACATTGTTAGATATATCACCAAAGTGTGGTTTAAGTTCAGATGGAAGAATTTCATATTGGAACAAAGAAAAGTCACGCAGATAGAGTTCTGCTAGACGAACCAATTTTTTAGGACTGAAACTCACAAATGATTCTTTTGGACTAAGACAATTTATAAAAGTAAACAATTCTATATTTTCTTCCGAAAAACGATGTTGCGTCTCTTCAATAAGTAAATCCAAAAACTTGTAAAATTTGTGATGATACAAATTTAGAATTGTATGTATGGACATATTAGAATCCTAAATGACAATCAAAGCCATAGTATATTTACCTCACAATAGATCTCCACCTAATACAAATTGAAATTGGTTACATCTCCATCTCACTTCATGTGCACACGAGTCTTGATTGTATTTTCCATATTAACAATATCGATAGAATTAGTCTGACCAAACTTCTCGACTTTGGCTAGGAATTTACCCTAACCATTTCTTGTCTTATCGTGTAATGCCTTTTAGTTGGACAATAAAATTAATGCCTTGCAAAATATTTTGGTACATGCGTTGTAAAATGCGTGATAAATCATTTGTTGCCCCTAGTAACAAAAGCATCAAATGAAAAATGAAAATGAAGTTGTAACTCTCCAATCTCATAACCAATGTTTTTATGCCTTTATCATTGGGATTAGAACCATATTCATATACATGTTCAAGTACATTAATTGTTGAAAACCATATACGTTTGTCACCGGGTTGTCTCAAACTTATTTTTTGATTTTGTCATCTCCTCACTTTAACTTTCCCACTTTCAAGATCTGCAGTAATTGTTTCATGCTCAATTTTTCGTAGTTTATCCCTCATTCTACAAGATGTTTGATATGTATTTACAATTACAATGATAATTCTAAAAAAATCATTAATAGCACTATGATTTTTCGCAACAGTAACAACAACTAGTTGGAGTTGGTGAGCAAAACAACGAATATATTTGGCAGATTCATTTTCATCCAATATAAGTGAGTTCAAACCATTAAATTCATCCCGCATATTAGATGCACCATCATAGCCTTGACCCATCAACCGTGAAAAATATAACATATGTTTAGCAAATATTGAATCTATTCCTTCTTTCAAAGATTTTGAAGTTATAATAAAAACATAAACTATTACCTCAAATATATTTCCATGATCGCTCCCTCGATATAAACATATCGGATCCACAAATCCATTTACTTTTTAAAGGACAAGTCACATGCTTCATCAACCAAAAGGGAAAAATTACGATTCTCGATGTCCTTCAATATGGTTTTTGTAGTTTCAACAGCACAACTACGTGTCAAATATTTCTCGACTATTGGAAAAATCATCTCATTATTCTGAGGCGTGATTTCAAATCTAACCATGTCTACATCTCTTTTGTGCTTGAGATACCAGTCTAGTATTTTGAAGAAATTGTCTTTGTTTAATGATTGTGATGATTCATCATGTCCTCGAAAAACAAATCCTTGACATAAAAGCAATTTAACTACATCTAAAGATGGAGATACATGTACACGATAGCCTATTTTTTAGCCAAATCAGGCTCTAACATTTTTGATCTACAACCTTTAAGGTATACCTAAGTCATAATAAAAAATAACATACAAAAAACTATTAAAAAAACGTAATAGAAAACTAACTACGCGTAAGCAAGTTCTATATATACTGTATACTTTATTTAAATAAAATTTAATATATATATTTTAAGATATTTATTAAACTAACTATGAGATAAACAAGTAATATCTTTTACTGTTATTTATTTTTCGAGCATCTTTGGAAATGAAAACAAAATGTGATCAAAGCAGGAGAACAGAACAACATAGGATAAAAAAAACACCAATCCTCCTTCTCGTTTGCCACTTGTAGCAAGTTAGTCCCTTTTTTTTGAGGCTGTAATAAATGGGTCCCTCATGTTTCAGAAATCAGAATAAAACCATTTTTTTTTACCCCAGCCCAACTTTTGTACCCTTAATACCCTTTGACAAGCCACATCAGCGATCCACGCAGGACGCTGATGTGGCAACAGGTAAAAAAAAAGTAAAAAAAAAGTTTTAATTTTACCTACTCCTTTTATCCTATTTTCATACCTTAAACCCGGTCCATTAAATATTATAACTAGGTTAGCCTATTCGACATCTCTTATCCAGCCCAACTTCTAACGTTTACAAGTGACAAAGTTGAAGGACGAGGAGTGTTTATTACCCGAACAACATAATAGAAAACATTATAGACTAATTCGTCAGAAAAGGTTGGGAACAAAAACAAAACAACATAATAAAAAAACTAACTCTTTCACTTTCTTAATTTTAAAGTTTATTCTCCTCATAAAAAAAAATCGTTTTATGTTAAAGATAATGAAAAATTCTAATTAGCATGGGGCAGTCCCGGTAGTTGTACTATGGGACAGTCCCGGTAGTTGTACTAACTTCTCAAACAACAAAAGGAGATAAGAAACTCGATGCATGGGACCGTCCGGATAGTTGTACTAACTTGGAAGATAAGCATGGAACCGTCCGGGTAGTTGTACTAACTTCTCAGACAACAAAAGGACATAAAAAACTTGATGCGGAACAACGGACAATGAAAGAGATAGGAACAAGATTAAGGTAATTGCTTTTTTGCTTAACCTTCTCCAGGTAAATTTTTTATTTTTCCTTGAATGAATCCAAGTCAAGAGGTGTTCTTTGTGTTCTTCCTTTAGCACCAAATAGAAAAGAAAGAAAAAAAATAAAAAAGTCAAGAATTCTCAGAAAATAAAGGTACTTGCAACAAGAAATAAAAAATAGAACCAAACCGAATCGAAAATTTAAAAATCCCGTCCAATTCTTAAAAAATAGAACGGAAAACTTAACAGTGAGATCCGATTATAAACAGCTACAGGAACCGATAAACCCCTAATTAAATTATAAAAAAAGAAAAGTATAAAAGCCCGGTCAAATTTCTATACAATCAACCATTTGTACTTGTCAAATATTTAATTTCTACTCAAATTTCTAATACAATAAACCATTTGTACTGGTTAAAGTTTTGAATTTCTCCGATCCTTTGCGTGCATGTTCCGATATTTTCCGTCCCCTTCTACTCCCACCCAGGTCAAAGTCTTGATACGACAAGTCTTTGCTTTCATTCAATTTTTCGACCGGGCCTCTGCAACTATCATATTCAATTTTTGTCCGTTTTTATTGAGTATTTTGTAGTCCTCAATTTGTCGCTCTAGAATTTTGATTTTGCTTACGACAATCTTGATTGTTGAATCATTTCCCAAATTTTTAGATTGTCCAGAATTTATCTATATATTTTTAATAACTTTATAAGGTATTGAAATTTATCCCATCCCAATGGAAAAAGCGGAGGGAGGGATTGGAGGGCTAGGTTCAAACCTTAGAACCAAATATGCTTTATAAACAAGACATATTTCTTATCTCATTCGGAAAATATTTAAAAGTATGAATGTGGGTGGAAATTGTTTGGGATAATTTAGAAGAAAAAAAACTTTTATAAACAAACATATTTCCTATTTTTTGGGATAATTTAGAAGAAAAAAACTATGATAAAATAAGTATTTTGGTGTGTCGAATCCGGTAATTTTTTATATTTACACCAAAATTTTATAAAATAGTATTGTTTTAATTTAAATAGATTATGGACTAATTATAAAATAAAAAGGATGGAGGAATTCAAGATCACTATTTTTTAATAATATGGAGAACATTTTTTTTCGCACTATTAGCAATATATAAGGAAAGTAAATAAATAAAGTTGGATTCAATTGTTAACGTCTTCTATCAGATATATAATTGACTACGTATTCGAATCATAGCATATGGTTTCATAAAACATTTATAAAACCGTACGATTTCTTCCATCTAAAATAAGCGTGATTTTTAAATTTTAAAGTCCTATATTCTAGTTACAATCTATATTAGTTAAAGATAATTTAAATTTCAAAGGTACGAAATGTTGAAATTTCAGGTGAAGAAAGGAAAACTTATTTAAACACGAACCTAACTAAGTTAATAAATATAAATAAAGTTAACTTATACGATTGCATATCTGCCTTAGAAAAATTTAAGGATTGCTTTAAACCTTTTCTATGTATAATGATTTTTCCCTTTAACTAGAACCTAATTTTAACATTGATTATATTATATATTTGTCGTCTCTGGACTCTTACATATCTCAACACATTTAAAGACGTGTCAAGATACGCACAGATTACATGAAAATAAGTAAAAAAGACTAAGATGAAAATACATAAACGTGAGGCAGCATCGTCAATCCCGATAACCTTAGTGTGCTCATGATTATAGATTGACAAAATACTTAAAAAAATAACCAATACATAATTGATTCATGAATACAAAATACACTAGTTAACCAAACATATGGATAAAAAAATCATAGATGGTGCATAAAAGCCTAAAAATTTCTATTTTATGCTATTTCATTTTTGGTTAATAACTAGGACCCCATAAGGATCAAATCCTGGTTACGCCACTGATGGACGACATCCTCCAACGGCTATAAAAATCCCGCATTTCAAGAAGGTGGACATCAATCTCGCGAGCTCATCTCATTCTTATCCCATAGGATGAACACTCGGACATATGATCGAGCATGATGTCATTTGGCCTCACCTTATCTTCCTCTTCCGCGACATCTAATGTTTGCTTCTGACTCTCTAGTCTTGGGTTAACATGCTTGCTTGTTTCTCCGGTTCTCTGACTTTCCATTTGAGCTACTCCTTTCTCTATACCTTTGACTTTACCATCTGGGATAAGACAATTTTTATATGCACTTACTTGTGTACATCACTCAACTTGCTAGTCAATCGCCAAATCAGTAACATGAAAATATAGATAAACAAAGAATACCTAGGAAGAAAAAATGGAACAATATTTCAAAGCAATCACCTTTCTTCTAAGCCATCCATATGTGTGGACTTTATAAATGGCAGCAAAAGATTAATGTAAGAAATACTCTACATATTTTTTACTTAACTTATTGAACCATGAAATTAAATCATCATGTAATAATGCGGAATAAATACTTACAGGATGTAAACATTCTTTGATCTTCAGATTCCTGACTTGAAGCGGATGATCCGTGATCCTTTGCTAGGTTATCGATTCTTCTAAGAAATGGAAACCAAAACACACTTTTGAAATTGATTCGAAGGAAAAATTAATTTGTTTTTCTTAAAGGATTTTACTCTCTGTATTTGATCTTGTGTCTTTCAAGAATGAGGATTTCATTCTTATATAAAACTGAAGTGAGAAAATGGTTCTTCTCTTTTAACCGTTTGTAACTTCCAGACGGTTACTTAATGAAGACAAGTCCTTATTAAATTTCCACCCTTAGGGACCATAACCCGGTATTATTTTGTTTTACAAAATAACCCTAAAACTTTTACGTTTTGCTTAAGTTGTTTATTTCCGAATCCAATCCTTCACAGTATTCGGAATTAAACATGGTATCTATACAATTACCTCCATGATACATATTTTATCTACTAGTCCATTATTTTCTTTATGATTACTTTTATTGGACAAATATTAACGATAATTCAATACATCGATAAGACATGTGACGGTCCAACTTAATGGAGAAATTCTAACAATCTCCCACTTGGATCATCATATGCTACTATAGGATGAATCTACTTAATGAACGTTCTTAATTTCTATCGTCACATAGATAACCTTAACAATCTCGTAAATGACCATTAACGACATAGGACTAAAGTCATCAATAATGCATTTCAAGGCGCAAATAGATGCATCAGTAATCACGATATCGCAACAATCAACTACATGGATCTATCATGGTGCATATCAGTAATCACGATATCGCAACAATCAACGACATGGATCTATATGAAATGTAATCTTACATATCTGTTCTTAACTAGTCCCACTTAATTGGAGGTCTACTTACAGCAGAGTACGAATATATAAATATGTTTGCATTAATGACCTTAAGTTCACGAATATCATAATACAAGAAAATTTAATAGCTTAATACAAACTCTCACTGAAACTAACAATCCTCTAAGACACAACACCCATGTTAATGGTGTGTTCAATAAAAACTTTAAGTACTAATGCCTTCGTAAGAGGATCTGCTAACATCGAGTTTGTCCCTATGTGCTCCACACTAATTTGACTACTCTGTACTCTCTCTTTAACAGACAAGAACTTGATATCTACATGTTTGGACTTAACCGAGCTCCTGTTACTGTTTGAATACTGAACTGCCGAGTTATTATCACAATATAACCTAAGGGGTCTTTCTATCCACTCTACGATTCGCAGTCCCGTGACAAAATTTCGCAGCCAAAGCGCCTGATTGGATGCCTCGAAACAAGCAACAAATTCCGCAGCCATAGTGGAAGATGCAATGAGTGTTTGTTTAACACTTTTCCATGAAATTGCACCTCCCGCTAAAAGGAATATAATGCCTGAGGTTGAACGACGAGAATCCTCACATCCAGCAAAATCCGAGTCGGAATACCCTATGATTTCCATTTTATCCGACTTCTTATATGTTAATATGTGATGCTTCGTTTGTTGCAAATACCGGAGAACTCTTTTAACTGCTTTCCAGTCTTCCATCCCTGGATTACTTACGTATCTCCCTAACACACCCACCACAAAAGCAATATTTGGTCGTGTACAAACTTGAGCATACATCATACTTCCAACAGCCGAAGCATATGGAACCTTTTGCATTTCCTCAATCTCAAGTTTTGTCTTTGGGCATTGCTTAAGGTTAAAATTTTCACCTTTTGATATAAGGGTTTCCTTTCCTTTGCTGTTAGCCACCCCGTAACGTTGTAACATACTCTCAATATACGCCTTTTGTGATAAACTCAAAATTCTGTGGGATCGACTCCTATGAATTTCAATTCCTAACACAAATGATGCATCATCAAGATCATTCATATCGAATTTGTCCGAAAGAAATTTCTTGGTCGTATGTAACAATTCCTTATCGTTCGTGGCCAATAATATGTCATCAACATACAGCAATAGAAATATGAATTTACTACTACTGAGCTTTTGATACCCACAATCCTCCACTGAATTTATCTCGAAAACAAATGAGACAATAACTTCAAGGAATTTGTGATACCACTGTCGAGACGCTTGCTTGAGACCAAAAATAGATTTCTTCAGTTTACATAGCGTCGACTTTGGATCACCAGAGACAAAGTTTTCAGGTTGTAACATATAGATCGTTTCCTCAATGTCTCCATTAAGAAAAACGGTCTTTACATCCATTTGATGGAGCTCAAGGTCGAAGTGTGCAACTAATGCCATGATTGTCCGAAAAGAATCCTTCAAAGACACTGGAGAGAAGGTTTCTTTAAAGTCAATCCCTTCACGTTGAGTAAAACCCTTAGCTACAAGTCGCGCTTTATGCCTCTCCACATTACCCTTAGAATCCTGTTTGGTTTTAAAAATCCATTTACAACCAATCGGCTTCTTTCCCTTAGGTAATGGAACAAGCTTCCATACCGCATTATCTTGCATTGATTTAAACTCTTCGTTAATTGCTTTCATCCATAAGTGAGAATCAGAACTTTTCACGGCTTCACGAACACTTAAAGGATCGTTTTCTGTTGAACCATAAAATTCTTCATGTTCTTGAAGATACACTATATAGTCTGAAGATATAACGCTCTTTCTTTCTCTAGTAGATCTACGCAAAGGCATAATTTCTTCATTTTGCACTTGAACTTCTTGAGGAGGTAGAGTTTGTTCTTCTTGAACAACTTCATTTTGCTCCATTGGAACAACATCCATAGGAGGAAGATTAACATCATCTTGAGTATGAATATGTTCTAACGAATCTGAAGTGATGATTGGCCTTCTAATTACCATATCATCATCTGACACTATAGTATCATTGTTAGAACCTTCATGAATCTCTATTGATTCTTCCTCAAAATGAATGTTCGTTACTAAATTATTCCCCCCAAACTCTATATCCTCAAAGAATTTCGCTGTACCCGTCTCAAATATATTCTTTGTGGAAGGATCATAAAACTTAAAACCCCTACTGTGCTCGGGATATCCGATGAAATAACTACTAACCGTTTTGGAGTCCAATTTCTTTTCATTCGGCCTATAAGGCTTCGCTTCAGCTGGACATCCCCAAACATGTAAATGTTTTAAACTAGGTTTACGCCCAGTCCAAAGTTCATACAGTGTCTTAGTAGTTGCTTTCGTCGGAACTCTATTGAGTAGGTAGGTCACACATTTTATTTCTTCTCCCCAGAGTGATATAGGTAATGTTGAATGACTAATCATACTTCTTACCATATCCTTCAATGTACGGTTTCGTCTCTCAGATACTCCATTCATGTTGAGCGAACCCGGCATTATATACTGAGGGACTATGCCACACTCTTCTAGGAACTTTGCAAACGGTCATGACGTTGTTCACCTGAACCATCATATCTCCTGTAGTTTTCACCACCACGGTCCGATCTGACGCACTTAATGTCTTTACCAAGTTGTTTTTCAACTTCGGTCTTAAAGACTTTGAACTTGTCAATGGCCTCTGATTTTTCGTGAATGAGATATAGATACCCATATCGTGAAAAATCGTCAACGAAAGATACAAAATATCATTGGCCGTTCCATGATGTTGTAGGGAACGGACTACAAATGTCTGTATGTATCAAATCCAAGACCCATTTCGCTCTGTATGCATCTAATCGTTTCACTTTGGTCTGTTTTCCTTTTATACATTCAACGCAAACGTTGAAGTCCGAAAAATCCAGTTCACTTAATAAACCTTCTGAAACAAGCTTTTCAATTCTATTTCTAGAAATGTGACCTAATCGCTTGTGCCAAAGTTTTGCTAATTTTTCCATTTTACAATTTAGTTTTCCAGGTACATCTACATTCATTATCTCTTTGTGATCCTTTATAGTATCCAATTTTACAATTTAGTTTTCCAGGTACATCTACATTCATTATCTCTTTGTGATCCTTTATAGTATCCAATAAATACAAGTTATCATTTGCTATTAACTTTCCAGAACCAACAACATTACCATGTAAATAAAGACATAAACTTTCATTTCCAAATAGACAACAATAACTTAATTTGTCCAACAACGGAAAAGAAATTAGGTTCCTTCGAAAAGAAGGTACATACAATACGTCTTTTAAATACAAAAAATGTCCACTGGTAAGCAACAAACGAAAATCACAAATAGAATGAACTAAACACGAACTGCCATCAGCTGTATAGATGGATGTTTCACCATCACTCAGGCTTCGGTTTCTTATCATACCCTGCAAAGAAATACAAACATGAGTTGTTGATGCTGTATCAACCCACCAAGTATTTCTCGGCACTGAAACTAAATTGATCTGAGAACAGACCATAGAAGTGAAAATACCTTTGGCTTTCACCATAGCCCTCCATTTTTCACATTCTTTCTTAAAGTGCCTCGGTTTCTTACAATGGAAGCAACGCCCTTTACCAGACGTACCCTTATGCTTCTTTTGTCCCGAACCGGATGCATGTGCATCTGAACCTTCATAATTTCTCTTAATTCCCTTATCCACCTGAGCTTTCACCATTTGCACTTCTGGATGTTCTTGCTTCATCTTTTCCTCCTCTTGCGCTGCCTGAGAGATGAGCTCGTTGAGAGTCCATTTCTCGCGCTGACAGTTATAAGAAGCTTCGAAGTTCTTATACTGAAGAGGGAAAGAGTGAAAAGCAAAGCTTACCACAACATGATCGGGAAGGTCAATCTTAAGTGCTTTTAGTTTGGAAGCGATGTTTGACATTTCCAAGATGTGCTCACGAACAGTCCTTTTGCCACGATATTTCATAAAGGCTAGCTTAATAAGCAGCGTCTTAATCTCTACTTTATCGTTCTTGGCAAAACATTTATCTACCTCTTCGAGAAATATTTTCGCATTAGTGATCTCAGGTGAACTGCACCACGGAATGCTAATGGAATTTCTTGCTTCATGATCCCTAGACTTATCCTGTTCGACTTTTCCCACGCCTCTGACTCTTTCTTCTCCGTAGGAGAATTGTCATCAGTCAGAGGTTTAGGTTCATCGACCCTTAATGCTAAGTCGTAATCATGGCACATCAAGTGCAGCAACATATCTTCTTTCCACAGCTTAAAGTTTCTCCCATTAAGTATGGGTGCCTTTTTGCCTTCCGGGTTATAGAAATACGAATTTGCTAACATAACAAACAACAAACAATAAATAGCCAAAAACATCACTTCACATATAATCTCCATAGTATTTAACAAACAAACATAGCATAATAAAACATACTCTTACAACATCAATAAGATACCTTTGGGCAAGCATATTAATTTGTATATGTATGAGTTAGAGCATAATTAATGCTGATCTTACCAATTGACTTAATTAAGAAAATCTTCCTTTGGGCCGATTTTCCTAGTTCAATTTTCTTAATGATCAATTCACAAATAACTATCTCGTGTCTAAGATTAACTATGTCAAACCTTAAACTTCCTTTGGGCCGATTAAAATTTACATACTTGTCAATCAAAGACTTGTCAAAACTCTAAAATAATTAATTCAGCAATAGGGATCACTTTGGCGATATATTGAATCATTAATTATTTACCGAAGTTCGGACAACTTAAAACATTCTAATTATTCCAAAAAATACTATACGATTACCTTACTTAATGTCTAAACTATTTCGTAGTCTATGTATAATTTAATCAAATTAAATTTACACCTTAAATTTATTATATTATAATACATATATAATTATATTAGGATATAAATACTTATCCATATATATACTATAATATATATTTATATATATAATAAACTTCAACGATATAATATGTATCCAATTCACGTGTGTAGATATGAATAGCACGTTCTTCCGTACCTCACGGTATTAGTGATTAATGCGTAACTAACGGTAGCTGTTAGTGCATTTAGTGGTGGTTAGTGCACTTATATTTTAGTTGTTATAACTCATGCCTATTCTTTAGGCGAATGTTACACTTACAGTTACTAATAAAATTATACAATATATAATTTTATTAATAACTTCAGATTTTAATTTAATTATATTAATTATAGTAATCGCATACGGCACCTCTTAACGGCATATATAATTATACCACCGTAATTATTTAACTGTTTCCGTAATTTTCGATAACCGACATCACATTTAATATATAGATCTAATATATATAATCTAATTTTATAATCGGAAAAACTAAGAATTTAATTTTATGGTGGCTCTGATACCACTTGTAAGAAATACTCTACATATTTCTTACTTAACTTATTGAACCATGAAATTAAATCATCGTGTAATAATGCGGAATAAATACTTACAGGATGTAGAAATTCTTTGATCTTCAGATTCCTGACTTGAAGCGGATGATCCGTGATCCTTTGCTAGGTTATCGATTCTTCTAAGAGATGGCAACCAAAACACACTTTTGTAATTGATTCGAAGGAAGAATCAATTTGTTTTTCTTAAAGGATTTTTCTCTCTGTATTTGATCTCGTGTGTTTTAAGAATGAGGAACTCATTCTTATATAGAACTGAAGTGAGAAAACGGTTCTTCTCTTTTAACCGTTTGTAACTTCCAGACGGTTACTTAATGAAGACCAGTCCTTATTAAATTGCCACCCTTAGGGACCATAACCCGGTATTATTTTGTTTTACAAAATAACCCCAAAACTTTTACGTTTTGCTTAAGTTGTTTATTTCCGAATCCAATCCTTCACAGTATTCGGAATTAAACCTGGTATCTATACAATTACCTCCATGATACATATTTTATCTACTAGTCCATTCTTTTCTTTATGATTACTTTTATTAGACTAATATTAACGATAGTTCGATACATCGATAAGATATGTGACGGTCCAACTTAATGGAGAAATTCCAACAATTAATCCAAAGACTTTATACCGACATCCAATGTGTGTGGACTTTATAAAGGGGCAGCAGAAGATTAATCCAAAGACTTTATACCGATCCATCCATAAATCATCAACAATTTAATAAATAAATTATTGTATGCTAAAATCATTTGGAGATGAAGAATAGGTGAATGAGAAAAAGTTTTTATAAGTTAACAAAGATTTTACGACCATAAAAACAAGGGTTTCAATAGTGATGCTAAACAACACCGCTGGTACAAATAATAGAACGATCATGAAATAAGATTGAATTATAAATGTATTAAGTATACAATCAACCATTTATATTAAAATGATTGTGATATTTAGACAAATCTTGTTAGGTTAATATCGTTGTAATCTACCCTGTTGTGTATATGGGGTTCTTCCCCTCGAAGGCCCTCACGATTTTTTCATTTGGTCCACTACCAAAAGGCCTCATACTAGTTGAGATATGTTCTTATTTATATACCACTCATCCTGCTTATGTTTAACCGATGTGGGATGTGGAACTTTGGTCAGCATCCTAACATAGACAAACACCACAATGTCACACTCTAATCTCTGTTTTAGAGATGAACACATGTTTTACAAACACCACAATGTCATACTCTAATCTTTAAACTTTTGGACGGTCTGCACTCAAAGACATCTTCATTTTCCTCAACATGGAGGTAAAAATATTCATATATCTTTTGGAAAAGAGAAACTTAATGATGGAGATATCCTCAATATTTCTATAAACCAAACAGATACCATTGACAATCTCTCTCAATTTCATTTCAAAGTAACACTTCAATTTTACAACCTGAGAATCACGCTCGAAGGTCTGCAACTTTGCCATTTGTAACTTTGCCTCCATTACACATATGGAGATTTCGCAGCGTCTCTCACGCTGCTACATTTGTTCCTAAAGTCTCTGAGGCTATATTTCCCCTATTCTTTTTCTGTCAATTTTAGAATATTCTGTCTCATGATCCTTTGAGGCGTCCATACTTATATCCTATTGTGCCTTGCTCTGATATCATTGTTGAGTTATTGTCTCTATAATCGACATAAAGATATATACTAAATATATAATATACACAAATACGACAATGTTAGACTTTAATCTCTGATACCAAATGTTGGTCTCGATACTAAAATACAATGTGTTTGAGTTTTGCCAAGTGATCTAATTACCATTTAGATTAAATACCATTCCTCTGGTGCATTTTCTATCATTGGTGTCTCCAGCTAAATCACTATCAATAAAACCAACTAGCTCTTCATATCCTTTCCCTTTTTTAAATTCCAATCCATAGGTTATGGACCGATTGACGCAGCGAAGAATGTGTTTGACTCTTTGATGATGAGTCGTAATAGGTTTCTGCATGAACCTACTCATGAGTCCGAAAACGTATGATACATTTGGACGAGTATGAATTAAGTATCTTAGACATCTGATTGATGCGCTATACAGAGTGGGATCTACCAGTTTTATTTTAGTGTTTTCCCCATTATGTAGTTTTGCTTCTATAAGATAATTGGTAGGATTGCAACCATCCGTCTTGAATTAACGTAACATTTTCTTTGCATAGGTTGTTTGTGTGAGTGTTATGTAACATTTCTTCTGCTCCACCTTAATTCTAACGTTGTAAGAGAGTAACCCGAGATCCGTCATTTCAAACTCTTCCATCATTTGTTTCTTGAATGTTTTATTCCCTCCATACTTGAACCGGTGACAATCAAGTCGTCAGCATACACACCCACTATCAAAGCTTTTCTACAGCTAGTTCTTGTAACAATTGTTTGTTCTTATGAGAACTTTACAGATTCAAGAGTTTTAAAACTCTTGTAGAGGAGAATGTTCCATGCTCTCGATGTCTGTCTTAAACCATAATGTGAATTTGAAAACGTGTATACTTTATGTTTTTCGTTATTTCATTACGAAAGGTTTTGGATGGACAACAAATACTTCTTCTTGGAGATCAGTGTATAAAAATGTTGATTTTACACCCAAGTGATAAATCTCCCATCCATGTTGGGCTGCAAGGGAAAAAATCAATCTCACAATATCGATTCTAGCCACATGTGCGAAACTTCATCAAAATCAAATCCTTGTTGTTGAACATATCCCTTGGTTACGAGCCTCACTTCGTCCTTGGTAACATTTCCTTCACTGCTCTTTTTTAATTTAAACACCCACTTTAAACCTATGGGCTTTTGACCAAGGGGTAAGTTGGTGAATTTCCACGTCTTGTTTTTTTCGATGGCCTCAAGTTCATTTTCCATAGCCTCATGTCATGCTTTCTTTGTTACTGCCTCGTTATAATATTTCGGCTAATGAGCAGCAATCAATACATGATCGTCAGGATGTACTCATCTTTAGGTGCATCATTATAAATTTCAATTAAAAAGAAACGTTTTTTTTTAACAATCATCTATTGTGGACCCTGTTGTACTTCCAATTGAGTTTTCTATTTTAGGAAAGTTCCTCACATCATCTGGTGTAACCGGTGATGTCATGTGTGGGCTTGTTAGTGTAGATGTATCAACACATTCCAAACCTTCATGGTCTTCACTGTTTTCTAAAATTGTAAACTTCATATTAATATGTTTGTTATCATTGTTGATAAACCAATTTCAGTTTTTATTTTCTTCAAATTCAACATCTTTACTAACATAAATTTTGTCACGTCTAGGATCATACAACTTGTGTGCTTTGGTTCCATTTTCTATGCTAAAGTACAGTATATTTTGACTTCTCTCATCAAACTTCTTCATATGTGGTCTTATAATCCTTACATATGTTGTACAACTAAAAACACTTATATGCTCAAAAAGGGATTTCGTACCAACCACATTTCATAAGAGGTATGCTTTCCTAAAATCTTTGTTGGCAAACGATTTAAAAGATACATTGTTTTTCGTACAACCTCACCCCAAAAAGACTGTCAGAACTAACATGCTTTTAAGTAGACTCTTTATAGTATTTATTACAGTGCGATTTCTATGTTCCACAGCGTCATTCTGTAGTGAAGTGTATGGTACGGTGAGATGACAGTGGATACCTTCCTCTTTGCAAAAAATTGAAAACATCTTAGACCACCTCGATCAATACGCAATGTTATTATCTTGTAATAAGATCCAGTTTCAACAAGTCTTTTTACTTTTATAAACACATGAAATGTCTCTCCTTTTTCTTTTATCGTATACACCCACATCCAACGACTATAGTCGTCAACAAGTAAAAGAAAGTATTTATTACCATCAAATTATGTTGGACTAATTGGGGCACGTAAATCTGCATGTATGAGTTGTAATAGTCTCTAGGCAGGAAAATTTGTTTGATTTAGAAATGGTAACCTCGTTTTCCTAAATTATAGGAAATTTTCACATAACTCGTTTGGGTGTATAATTTTGGGCAGCCCGAAACCCATCTCTTTCTCCCCAATCATCTTGAGTACATGAAAGTTCACGTGTCCAAGTCTTGCATGCCATAACCAAACAAGGTCTTCTAGTTTCGTTAATAGAGACGTCGGGTGGCTAGTTTCAAAAACTATTTTGTACAGGCGATTTTTGTGATCTTTCAACCTTCATTAATAGATCTCCAATTCTATAAAATATCTTTAGAAGAAATCTGACTAACTCCAACCTACCCTTTTCTTCAATCATTTGACTAAGACTAATAATATTATTTTTCAAACTAGGAATGTATTATACCTTGGTTAGTGGGAGATTATCTTTGTTCTTGCACCGAAACAAAATCGATCATTTGTCTTGATATCACTGCCAATGAGGCATCTCCAAATTTCATGTTTCCTAGGAATGTTTCATCAACTTTGTAGAACTTTTTTCGGTCTTCGGTCATGTGGTTGCTTACTCCATTATCCAATTACCAAGTGTTACTCTCCACTTGGTTCTCTCTGTTCGAGAGAATGTTCATAACTTTCTTTTCATTCAGACTCGTTTCAGATATCATCAATCCATGATCTTCATAATTTGTACATGTCAAATGTGCTTCATCATCTTGTTTTTTTGTAATGTTCATTCATTTTATAAATTGGAAATAATTATAGATACCAAAACACTGATTAATATATGAAAGTATTTCCTATTTTTATTACCTACTCACGATTTCCTTATTTAGAAGCAACGCGTCTTTCTCTCAATATATTGAAAATATATCTAATAATAATAATAACAATAATATTAATTATAATAAAAATAATAATGGGTGGCTCTCATATAAGTCCCAACATTAGTTCAAAATTAGCATTTTTTAACAAATAGTATTTTTTTTTTGGTACCAAACACTTACCAAAATACAATAATACCATTCTTTGTAATATTATTCAGTAACTTCTTAAAAAACTAGTTTTTCTTTTCTTTTATTAAAAGGTCGTATCTTTTGATTTATAATATTAAATATAAAACCAAAACTACCGTTGTATTTATATTTACAAGAAGAATTAAATAAATGGTCTACATGATATGTTTTGAGAAAAATTAAAAGTGTTAAAAAAACTAGATTAATACTCTTAAAAAATTAAAACGATTAATTAGAATTATTAAAAAAACTAATATTGTTAATTAGAAGTATTAAAAAAAGTTAACACTACTAATCAACATAACCGATGGCATTGTAGATAAAAGTTAACACTACTAATCAACATAATCGATAGTAAAATTTGATACTTCCTTAAGACTATCGTTTACTTTCTCCATATCCATATATGTGCCAGGTTTTCAATCTAATAGGCCTTTCCCTTTTCTTTGTTCAGAATAAGTCCATCTACGAATAGTTTGGCTTCGTGAGTTTCAATGTATTAAATTCGTGTGGGATGCATACTTGCTTAATTAAGTTTGTTAACGTTTTTTTATTTTTTTTAACTTGAAATTTAGTTTAGAAATAAGGACTTCAAAGTTTCCAAAAAAAAACAATACCGTATATTTTAATGAAATAAATGCAAGCATGACTTGGCTGATTCAGACTCTTACAACTACACACTCTAGACGAGAAATTGAGACCATTTCGCATTAGGTTTTTAAGCCGAAAGCTTGGCTAAAATAAGTACTTCATAGATGTTAAAGGTTAGTTTGTTAACTTTAAAATAAAGTGAAACAATATTAATAATATTAAATTAAAATTAAAGAGTTAATTAGTTAATGTCAATTTGTTGTTAAGATTTAGTCAAATAAGAGTCCTAGCTTTTAGCATTTTTGGCTAGTACGTGGACGATAGTTGTTTCTATTTTTCTAGCAGTAGTTGAGGAAGTGGTTTCCTTAGTTGAAGTAGTGGCCTTGCTTCTAGTAATAGGTGGTTGTAATCCCTTTCTATTTATGTAATGTTCTGCAGAATGAATAGGTGG
Organism: Limnanthes douglasii subsp. nivea; assembly: GCA_036936605.1. Lineage (NCBI taxonomy): Eukaryota > Viridiplantae > Streptophyta > Magnoliopsida > Brassicales > Limnanthaceae > Limnanthes > Limnanthes douglasii. The sequence goes on along the minus strand of JAUPFV010000002.1, from coordinate 320,691,539 downwards.
TAAATGTATTTTACCACATAATAGCAATGATATAACACTTAATTGCAAAAGAAAGTACGACGTAATAACAACTAACTCGAACATGTAAACATTAGATATTATTATTATTATTTTAGTCCATCCGAAAGTAAATAGTTACCGATTTACTACTAATTATATATCGCAAATATTAATATGCCAAATGAACATAAATCTCTAAATATTATTGAGTAAAATTAATTTATACCCCGAAAGCCCAAATGTCACAATCACAAAATCTGGCATTTCCATAACAACACTCCACTTTAAGACCATATTATACACACCAAAACACTCAATCTATGTATCTTCACAACCAACACAAGAGACATTACCTATCCAAATCTTAAAACCACTCTCAAATAACTAATCTTACATGAAAGCAATTCGTGTATTAGGTCTCTCCACCAAAAAGGTAATTTGAGTACGAGAGTTGATTCGAATATTAAGTTTTCGTGAGTTTGTGTTTCTTTTCTTTTTTAGAGGTTATTATTGTATTAGGTTTCTTTATACGTTTTGAATATAGATTTGAGTACACGATTTCTAAAATCAGTCCAGCAAACGTATTAAAAGTACAAATTAACTAAAAAAACTTAGTGCATTTATTAAATTTTGAGAGTCACTTAACAAAACCACCTAATTATTATTTTATTTTTTTCATCTTCTATTTTGTTGTGATTTTTATTCCCATTTTAACCGTTTGTTACCCAATATAAAAAATAGCAATAAATTTTAATATATTATCTTAAAAAATACTTTAAAAATATGATATAACCATATAACAAAATTAATTCAAATATTTAAAGGATATTTTAAAAAATACATGTAAAAAATAAATTGTTATATATATAAAAAGATATGTTTAAGAAATAAATAGAAATAAAATAAATTTTTATTAAAAAGACACATGAGAATAAAATAAAAATTATTATCTAAAAATAGTTTTAGAAGATACTCGAGCAAAATAAAGAAAATCGAAACTAATATTTAACATATATTTTAAATAACACATGCTATCTCAAATAAATTATGAAGGTTGGATTCAGTAAGTTGGCCCTAATGAACTTGCGGGAGTACTTGCAGCTCTTTTGAGAAGTTTGCACCTTGCTCGAATATCCCTTCGATATTGATTGTTTATCTCCATAACTCATCTGACTTCATTATAGCTGAGGTCTTTTACCTTGATCTCACCGTTCACGAACTGCAACATTACATGAGTCATCCATATTTCATGATTCTACTTGTATTGCTCTCCACACTTCTGCGAGAGTTTCTTGATCTTCTCGCGTAGATATGTCTCTTGGTCGACCATATTTTTTTCTCGTTGCTCCGGTGACATGTTCATGAATTGCATAAGCATATGCCTAGTTTCATTAATAGGAGGTTGAATTATGGGTTCCGCGTCGATCTCGTTTTGTATGATGGTACAAACTTTAACATCACATAAGATGCTATGCTCACGAGCCTTTTTTAAAATACATTTGCTTCTCTTAGTGAAACTTGCTTTTCTTTGTGCCCTATCAACGATATAAGTATTGATGCTTGTAGGGCATATGGGTACCGTATGTTCCGCCTTTGTATATAAGTAACAATACTTCGAACTCCACACTCGGGGGATATTGTCCGTTTTGGTCCCACTGGCTCGCACGACTTTGGTTTTGGTCCACATCAAAAAAGCCTCACACTAATGGAGATGTATTCTTAATATACTGATCTTTCTTCCCATGTTTAACCGATATGGGATGTGGGACTTTGGTCGCACCTAACAATCCTCCTCTCGAATAAAGTACCACTCTAGCCTCCTCTCAATTTACTTCCATCCACCTACTCTAGTTAGGTGGAGAGACGCCTAAATTCTAGAGCTTTAGGACGGATCTATCTGCTCACTATCGGATGACACTGTGTCACTCCTTGATCAAGCCACCTACTGAAAAAGCTAACAGGCAATCTATCTATAGATGACACTGCGTCGCTCCTTGATCAAGCCACCTGCTTCATGAGCCGTCTGGCGCTCCATCTATCCAGCAGATCACTCACCTTGACTATGGGTCCTGGCAAGATGTTCGGCATCCTGAGAATTTTACCCACATCACACCCTCCACTTCGCGGTTCGTCTGGGCCTGGTGCACTGATACCATTTGTTGGGAATATGGGTAACTCATATTCCGTCTTCGTATATTGTCCAGTTTGGGTCTGAAGGACCGCACGGTTTTCGTTTTGGTCCACTTCCAAAAGGCCTCATACTTATGTACAACTTATCATTTCCATGACTAACCGATGTGGGATGTGGGATGTGGGACTTTGGTCGCCACCCTAACAAATCCTCCTCTCGAACAAAGTACCACTTTAGCCTTCTCTCAATTGACTTCCATCTGTTCACTCTAATTAGGTTGGCAGTCTACTTGACGTCTAGAGGCACTACGGATGTTACTACTCACCTCCTATTAGACCATTATGTCTTGTTCCTTAGCGCCACTCTTTACTACAATCAAGTACATGTTAGGTGCGACCAAAGTCTCACATCCTACATAGGTTAAACATGGGAAGAAAGATCAGTATATAAGTTAAGAATACATCTCCATTAGTGTGAGGCAGGATGATATTTTTAAATATTTTCAATTTTTGAGCGGGGTTAGTGTTGCCAATGTATCCAACTAAAAATTACTTAAATTTGAGATTGAGGTAGGATGATATTTTTAAATATCTTCAATTTTTTAGCTTTAATAAGAATAGTAGATATATTGCGACCTCCTTAAATACCTGAAAACAAGAAAATTCATAACTTGAGAGAGGCTACGTTTCCCAAATATTCTAAAGGAAATTGTATCAAGAAAGATGATTTTGGGACTAGTAATGTTCAAGTTGTTGGTGATTAATATGACGATATTGATGGATACTCATATTATCTCAGCTAAATATATTATTGCTTCTCAAAAGAAAGTTTAAACTCGACTTCTTATTACTCAATATTTTTTAATTTCGAAACACTATATTTCACTTTTTTACTAAAAACTCTTGTTTTAACTTTTAGTATTCTTCATTATAATTTTATTTAATGAGTTTTTTTTATTTTATAAAACACTTAACGATTTCTATATTTTATATTAATTGATCAATGTCAATCAGTGGAGACTTTATTAATGAAAAATTGTGTTAGTTTCTTGGAGTTTTTTATTATTTTCTAAGCATGTTTAGAGTGCATTATTTCCGTTAGGGATTTTTATCTCTTTTTAGAAGTAGTTGGAGCTTGCTTTTTGTCAAATGATTGATTTTTTACCATTTGAGACTTTTCATTATTATAGACTTTATGAAGCTTTTAATGTCACTAATGGAGTATTTTATATTTTAATGACAAACTTTATAAAGCTTTTAATGCCTCTGATGAAGTATTTGATTTTTTTAATTACTTATACTAAATGTTGTTATAGGTTATTCTTCGGCAATTTGATTTTAAGTAAGTCATTGCGAGTCAATAGTATATCATTAACATATATGATAATAGTAGTGAACTTGTTACCTTGCGATTTAGTAAATCCGTAGATATCAAATTCTTCGGCAATTTGACGGTGTTTAAAAAAGTTGAGAACCAATTTTGGGATGCTTATTTTAAACCGTAGATAGATTTTCAAAGACGACATATCAAATTCCATCATATTTAGATATGATCTTATAAACCCAACGACATCTAATAGGGTTGCATCGTGGAGGAAGGAGAACCAACTGCCAAGTGTTGTAATGTTCTAGAGCCTTAAGTTCAGTGGACATGGCTTGGTGCCACAGTGGATCCAATTAGAATTTCCAAAATATGAAGGCTCTATTTGTGCTGATATCAAAGCTAAGAAAGTATGGTGGTTAGGGGAAAACGTAAAACAAAAATATGACAAGAGGGGGATGCCTTGTAGGTTGACGAGAACTTGATTGCATTGAAGATTCATTGATCTCGGTAGACATGTCCTAGTATTGGTGCCATGCAAGTTGATGTATATGGCGGGATAATTCTTTCATGGTATATTTCTATGAAGATGCAATTGGCAGACATATTTACTAAAACACTCGGGAAATATAAAAAAAAAATTATGTGTAGGAAATTGAGAGTGCATTATTTGCACAATCTTACTTGAGAGGGAGTATTAAAGTATCTTTGCCTTTATTGTAAACTAACCCAAGAATAAATATAGATAAATGGTTGCACTATATTAGGCATGAATGCAGTGAGATTGACTCTACTATTTATAGTCATAATTATCGTGGACTGTGTTGATTATAATCATAACTAGGATTGATGGTATTGATTATAGTCATAATTAGCTCTAGCTATAATCTGTGTTTATATATGAGCAGCATTCCTATTGAGATAAACACATCATCTTTATCACTTTTTTGGCATGGTATCACAGTCAAATCCTAAGCGATGTGTTTAACAAGTGCCCATATCCACCATGCCACTATGGAAAATATCATGCCCATTACATCTCACTATGGTAAAATTGCCCATTATTTGAATCAAGTTTAACGGGGGTGTTAAAAATAACCTTGACCCTTCACTTGATCAGTTTTCCCACGTCTCTTAGACTCAAAATAATATACAGTATATAAGTTAATTAACTATCTCAACTAGTATGCGACATTTTTAGAGTGCAACAAAGAGCAAAGTCGTGCATACTCTTTGATCTAAAGAGGAAAATATCATAGTAGCAAGTGAAACCTAATTCAAACCTATGTATTAGAGTATGAAGCACCCAAAATAGTATATAAACTCAGAATAAACATAATGATTTTTAAAATAAATTCGGTTGATATATGCAAAGTTTAGTTTTCTTAAACTTTCAAACTAATTCATTTAGCAAATATTGAATCAATGTCTTCCATTCTAGTAAGTTAAGAGAATTAGGTGTTAAAATACCCATAAATATTTAATAATTCAAATTAAATAAGCTACAAAACTAAACACGTACGAGTTTATTACATTTTCACGCAAATTTCTATGTTGATTAGAAACGAGGCCTCGTTAATCAATAAAGCATTATGAAAAAATTCATTGTTTTTTTATTATATGAAAACTACTATCTAAGAAAAATCTTTTATTTTAAGACATTAATTTTGATGAAAAATTTATATTCACAATATATGAGCATGTACAGTCGTACGTGTAAAAATATACGTTAATAAGTGACACATAAGAAAACAAATATGGTTTACCTATCTTTTAGCTAACTAATTTGATACCGCTATAATCATATATGTTAAAAGATATTAATAATAATAAAATAAAAAATATAGAAAATGAAGGAGGAAGAGAAGGAAAAATAACCGCTAAAATACAAAGGACTTATCTTCTTACCCACTATGCGAATTTAATAGGTAAGTTAGCAAAAATTACTTCCACGTCAACTAACTTCCATCTTAACACATTCATTGGAGTAGATTTTTTTGTGTTTTAACTAAAAGTCAAATTAACGTATGATTTAACGCTTCAACGGTACATGCTCTATATATTTTTTTAAAAAAAACATAAAAATATATGATTACCAAATAATCAAATACAAATCTAAAATGTAGTTATTGGTTTTCTAACTAAGTAATAATTCAATAGATCTAAATTAGATTTTTAAGATTCTATAATACATAATTTTAAAATATTCGAGATCATAAAATTATTATAATATTTCATACATTTGGATATAAATACCCACCCGTTTCGTTCTTTTATTTTTATTCTCCATTTGTTTAATCGATACAATTTTATATTCTTATTCTATTATTAATTTTCTTAATACAATTACTTTCTTATCGTTATTAGTACAACAAGTTTTTATTTTTCTTATAAATGGGCAAGATGGGTAAAGATAATGACTATTCAGATATTCAAAATAATCAAAACAATAGATTATTTATGCATGTATCTTCTAACCAAGAAGAATTTGTAAGGTTACACGCTCAATTGGTCAAATAACCCAGAAGAAAAAGAAGAAAATTATGGTGAACAAGATAAATAATTTAAATTCGTTGTTACACCCCAAGTTATTCCTCTCACTCTTTCCACTTGAAGGTATGAGTCTCTTGAAAGATGAATGTAGTATCAGATGTGACGTTCATTATCGTAGAGATGAACTAAAAGTATAAGATAAATCTTTAGACGAGATGTAGATGAAGAGCATCGTGGAGCCTCCATATAGTTAATTTACCAATGATTAATGTGTAAAACAATCGCGTCGTTTGGGCTATTCCACATGATGTAAATATTAGAGTTCTTGTAAATATAAAAAATCCCTTGGACGCTCGTGAATATGAGGTTGTTTTTTTTTAATTTATTTTTTAAACAACTGGCTTCGATTTTCTATCGCTCCAAACCTAGTCAAATTTTTTCAAATGTTAAATATTTTTCCAAAACAACTTGTTCCTAATTCCTAAAGTCCTTTGATTTCAGCTATTATGTTATCAATAGATGGTTTAGAACTTGGTCTACGAATGAATTTCTTACTCTCGTTAAGGTTTATGGCTGAAAGACCAAACCACTTTCTACTTTTTGAAGGAATAAAATTCTAATTATTTTAATGAACTTCTAACTTATAAAAAAGTGTGAAAAGATAAATTTATTTTAGTCTATAGTAATTGGAAGACCAAGCATGAAACAACAAATCCTCCTATCAGCCGATATTGGGGTTTCAGTTGTAAATTTCTCTCATTTCCTATAATCTTTCTTCTTTGACTTTATTTTTTATCTGTTTGATTATTTATGTTTTATTTTATCATTCTTGGATCTTATTGTTATGATTTCTTTTTATGTAAAAAGAGAAAACCATACCCACATGAAGTATACTCAAATGGTGGATGAAAATTTAAAGTTTTCTTATTCCTACATCTCTATTATATACCCGATGAATTTATCCGTAGTGGGTTATGGTCGAGTATAATGATGCAAGGAGGCTTCATTATTTGTTCTCCCCCTAAGGGACATACTCTAAAAAACCTTTAATGGTGAAGAAGTATTTGTTGAAGTTAATGTCTAGGAAGAAGGTTATAGAGATAAAAGTTCTAGAAGAAACGTTTGCTGAAAGTATTTTCCTAATATGCAATTGGGTAACAAATCGAAAGCCTGAGGTTCAATAAAAATATCTTATGTTACAAAAGTCAAATTTGAGGCTGATGATGTTTGTCAATAAATTGTTGCGAGTGTTCATGGCTTAGAAAATAAACTAGGATCTTGTCGTAGTAGTTTCGAAGAAGAGGGAAAAGATGAGCATAATAATATATCATTTATTAAATGGAGAAACAATCTATGGTCAAACGTAATATGTGTGATTAATATTAACCCTAACATTAAAATTAACTTATATATTGATAATGGCAGTGGTATACCTCTCGCTCCCATTATCGAGAAATAAACTACTACTTCTGCTCCTTAATAATCTCATGCTCCCCATCAATATCATCGTTAAAACATGTTTGTGAGAAAAGTATTTATGAGGCTTTAAATCCTAACATATATCTTTATAAACGTGTTCAAACTAAGTATGTAACTTTGTCTGAAAATATGGTTGGACCAAACCTATTTAACATGAGCATCATTTCTCTTGTTCTATCTAAATGAGTTATTATTTTTTATGGAACTATGCTGAAATGTGTCTCTGATTTTAGAGGGAAAGGTATATAATTCATGATATAGTTAATGCCTAAGCCTAATTTTAAAGATATGAGATATACAAAAATTGTTGATACTAAGGCGGCCACCAAATGAGGTCGTGATGATTTATTTCGTTTCTAATTTTAATAGAATAACGCCAAAGGTATTCTTAAGGTTGTAACTTCTTTATTTATGGAGATTTCTTTCTATATTGATTATGAAACTGTTTAAATTTTTATGACAGCTAACGTTGTAATTAGTGAACCACCATACTCATAAAAATACTTTGGTTGTCGAAGTAGTTAACCAAGAGGTTAATATAATAAGGATGCGGTTGTCACTAGTGAATATTGTGTTAACTCCTCAATGACTCCTCAACCTTGTATCATTGTTGATGATGATCCTTTGAAGGATGCAACATCATATTACCTTATATTATAGATATAAATATTAAGGATACCATAAATGTGGATCCAAATGGTGACCTACTTAATATGGGTGTGTCTTCGTCCGAAGCTACAACTACAACATGTTATTTATTTTCGTTGGAGCCTTAAAATATAGTAACTCATTTTATTTAGTCAACCAAATGAAACTTCCAACACACCCTTCGTCCATGGACTTATCTAAAAGAAACTTTAATTTGGGATTTCAGATAAGATAAGATTTTATATCTCTTCTTATGCTTACCTCTTTGAATCTTGCGGCAGTATATGAACTAATTATATATTGTATATGTGGTACATGTTGTTTTCATGGAATTTATAATGGTTTAACCATGATTTATCTTTACGATGTTCATCATGTAAATTACATTTCTCATCTTTGGACTTTTCTTGATGGTCCTTCTAAACCTTTAGAAAAAAAACTATTCAATAAGAGTTTGTCTTGAAGTCAATATTGTAATGATACAAGCAAAGAAACTGAGCTTGAAAGTTGTTAGGATATATATATATATATATATATATATATATATATATGATATTGAAAACTGAGTTGGAATCCAAGGCTAAAGCCGAGGTTGTACTAAATGAATAATTGAAGAATAAGCCGTTTGCATGTCTCACTTAAGGAGTGCATTGAATCACACCCAATAAACCGGCTTGGCTAGCTATGTGTTTGGTAAGTTTTTTTTGGAGTGTGACTTATGTTCAAGGTACCCTTATTTATTCTTATAAAGAGAATGCTTTTCAAGGTTGAACTAATTGTTTTTTATGATCTATGGTCATCTGTTGATAAAGAGCTCATTGATGCCAAGGCTTATGCTGAGGTTGTGAAGTCAAAGCTATATGAGCAATTAAATGTTTAAAATTTGAAGAATAAATTAGTTTCAAAACTTTTACTTATTGAACGTCAGTCTCGGATGCAAGACGCTATTACTTATTGGACATAAATTATTGTGTCTAGTCGTCCACTAGTTTTGAACGTTCGTTCCAAGTTAGTTCAAGATTTTCACGAGATATAAAACGTGAATTTTAATAGCTTATGGTATTATGTTCCTGAGAATGAATGGGAGAATGATTTAGATAGCATAAGGATAATGCATATATTGCAACCTTCTTGAATAAAATGGAAAGAAGGAAATAAATGACTTAAGAGAGACAATATTTCATGAATATTGTGAAAGAAGTGGTATAGAGAAAGTTGGTGGTAGGACTAGTAATGTTTCAGTTGTTGATACTAGAAGTGAAAATCTCGATGGTACTAAAGGCCAAACAACTGGTATGGATACTGATGTTGTCCCAACCAAATATTCTATTGCTTCTGAAAAAGAACGTCGAAACACGACTTCTTATTACTCTATGTTTTGTAATGTTCAAAGCATTGTATTTTAATTTTGTATTAAAAATATTGTTTAATTTTGAAATACTCCTTATTATAATTTTATTTTATGATTCTTTATTCTTTTATTAAACACTTAACGCTCTCTGTTTTTTAATTATTTGATTAATCCCAATAAGACGATACTTTATTAATGAACTTTTATGAGACTATATTTTTGGCACAAAAAAACATTTTATTAATGTTAAATGCATGCTTAATAACTTCTTGCACCACCAAAAAAGGAAATGGTAGATCCGTATAGTCTAACATATACATTTTACAAATAGTAGTCAGTTAAAAGCTTGAGTATGAAGAACCATGATAGAGCTTTAAGCTCTCAATATTTTGAGGATTGAAGAACTCGGTTTTCCTTTTTCATCCACTATTAGTAAGTTATGGCTTCGACCGTTAAAGGACAGTCTCAATTTAGATACAAAATTTCAAGCCAGTTATATTTAGTGTGAAGGAAAACTCTACGTAACACATCATTTCATGGTTCTGAACTTCTAAATCACACTTTAGAATTATATATATTTTTCATGAACGCATTGTAATATTCGGATCACATATGCGCTTTGACTCTTATTTATTTAAATACGTTTACCATAGAACCTTGGGCTTGTGCGTTACTGGGTTCATCATATGATTTTTCCATGGTATATGAGATACTTATTTTAGTTGGCACCACTGATTCTAGATATATATACCATGAAATATGCATTTCTTTTATTACGATTCTAAATGTGGTTTTGTATAACCGTAAGAATTCTTAAAGGAAATTTGACCAAGTAGGTTCCAGATGCTCATTCCAAAGTATTTTTGAGGCCTATATGATTGTAATGTTGTTCATTTCAAGTGGACCGTTGGTTTGAGATAGAAAGAGGAATAAATTTCTTGCTTTATTCAGGTTTGAGAATAAAACCTCATAACTTTGTCATTATGGAACTAAATTTCATTATCTGTAATGATGACTTAGGAATACCAAACTTTTAACATATATTTAACTTTAATAAAGTTAGTACCTCATTTTTCATGATATTCATTAGTGATCGTGCTTCATCCCACTTTCAGAAGTAATCTACATGAACAAATAAAAAATTTCTTCCTCCGAAAGCTAGCGGTAGAGATCCCACAAAATTCAAGCTGTAATTTTGTTTTGTGAGATTGTTTTGCTTATTATCTCAAATAATATTGACATGGCATCTAAGGAGTTTGCAAATTGATGGTATGTATCGCACTGATTAACGTTTTTTTTTGTTTCCGTTTGGCATTATTGTTGACTATAATAGCCCTCAATTAGGATTCTTTAATAGAGTGTTTTACATCCATAATAAATGCTTTATTCTCCATCATGTAGTTCTTAGAAAACAGAAGTTTCTTTATATATAACTAAGCATCAGAGTAAGGTCTTAGTTAGCCCTCTTTTGTATAGTGTGTCCAAATTCCAAGCAAACGTTGTTGACTTCATATATATCTTTCGTGCTTCTCTTTTATCGTAAAGGATTATTTCTTATATCATGTACTTTTTAATTTGTGTTCTCCAATATTTTTCTTCTTCTTTGTCACCCTGTATTATTATTACTATTGTGGACATAAATTTCAATAAAAAATCGTTTGGTAATGTAATATATGGATTTTATTGAAGGATTATTTATACGGTCGTATATGTCCCTATAAAAGATGTGGGTGTGTCAGTTATTGAATTATCAACTCTTGGGACTTGTTTAAATTCCACTTGCTTGAACTTACTAATTAGAGATTGTAACTTTATCAAGTACTAAATAAAGTTATCATATTTGGATTCGACTATCTTGATGCATGGTTGACAACTAATTAAGAATTAGTTAAAAGATATTTCTTCTAGCTTTATAAATATATTTGCCAACTGGAGTCTTACAATTGCAACTTTATACTCGAATTCATTATTAGATGTTTGAAATCCAAACTTGATGGATAAATTTATGATATTCTCTGTTGGATATATGATTTCCCAAAAGCATTGAAGTCTCTCAGACTCAAACTTCATACAAAAATTTGCATGCGCTTGGCTTTGATTTTCGTTATCAATTCAACCTAGAAATTATAATCCCCTAGTTTTCCTGGCCTTTTGATCTATCTTCCTGATCCAACAGGGTTTTGTATCATATTTCTAAAAGGAAAATAAGTTTTAACTATTGTTATGTGTGCTTGGAAATATGGTAACATTTTCCTAAGTGCAAGCACTAATACTAACATAAGTTTATCCAATTGTAGATGTCTAGTTTCAGTTGGTAATAAAGATTTGCTTACATAGTATACTATATTACAATTCTTTCATTCTTCTCTGAGTAGCACTACATCGACCATATAATCTGACAGTGCGAGGTACATATACAAGGTTTCATATCGCTAAGGATTCTTTAACACCTTTGAGGAAGATTAAAATATCTTTATGTTATTGAGTTCTTCATCAAATTATATGGTTCATTCAAACATTACTTATTCTCTCAGGATTTGAAAGAAAGAATGACACTTATCTGAGTATTTTGAGAAGAACTTATCAAGTGCTTCTCTTCATGTTAGGATTTAAAAAAAAATTGTCATTCCTTGATGGCTTCATTGCTACTAAATTTTCAAGTTGGATTAGATCTTCTTTAGTTCTTATTTCGCTCACCGTGTAAATCAAGAGTTTATCGAACTCAACATCGGAGGTGAACTTTTTAGGATTCAATTTACGGTTCATTCGTTCAATCTTTACACGTGTCTCGGTTAAGTATGCTAAGTGATCTTTATAAAATATTCTTACTAACATATCGTCGATGTAGGCTTATATGTTAAGCCCCGACTGATTTGCAAAGATCGTATTCACTAGCATTTAGTAGGTGCTCTGAATGTTTTTAATCTGATGGGAATTACTTTGTAGAAATGTAGCATTCTTTTGGTGATGATTGTTGTGTGTTCGTGGTCCTCACTACACATATGTATTTAAATGTATATTGCAAATAACTCTATAAAAGATAACGTTTTTTTTTCTAAATTTTGCATCTATAAGTTGTTCAAACCTTGGAAGTGTATATGTATTCTTTGGAAATGATTTGTTGTGGTATGTAAATTCTATGCATATTCTCCACTTTCAATTCTTCTTTTTTACCCAAACATAATTAGATATCTATATAGGTTGACTCTCATATGTGTTTTACAACATTATATATATATATAATTAACTATATTTTTTTATTTGGAGTTGAATCTCTTGTTTTTTACAATAGGCCAAAATAGTTTTTTAATACGCAACTGGTGGCTGATGACTTTTGCTGGGACTCTAGTCCCATCATGCGTAATCCATGGAAACAGATTTAAGTAGTTTTTTTAAAATGATAATTTTGTACACGAGGTCAGTTGCGATATCTTGGCTAATCTTCGGGGTATTTTTTGCTTCTATCTCTCTATCTTCAACATCTTCCCCTGGACCAGTTGGGGGCCTTCTCTCGGGTTATACATCCCTTCCAAGATGACCAATTCTTCTTTTGTCTTCAATATTTTAAGTGCAATAATTCTAAATAAATGATGATGCCTATACCACTATGAATAGGCATTGCACCTTGTTTTGGTACTCCTTTATGATAGCAACATTCAGAGTACCTCCCATAGTACAGTCATATTTGCTTCGGTGAAACCTTAAATATTTTCTGAGCTGGGTTCAACATTGTTGCTCCTCTTGATTTTTACTCTGGGGAACTCTACTGTTATTAAAACTGCATCAATGTATGGAAATGTATATTTCGATAATGTTAGTATCAGATATGGATTTTTGTAAAAATATGGGGACGTCTACCCTCAAAATGTCGCATTTATCTCATTTACATACCTTTTTCTCAGATTTTTTAAAACTCTGGAGTATGGATCTCCTCTAGCAAGCACACCAACGGTCTTTCTGTTTGGATATTGGTCCATGTATTATTCCTCTCTTTTGATCATTATGATAGTATTTGTATCCAATGTTCTTTGTTCTTTGGCTCAGACCGAAGCCTGTTCTTCATGTTCACATGAACATTTTTCCAGTTCCTTTATTTCTTTCTTCTTAACAAACTCACTTAGTTTTCCTTCATCAACTAAGTATTGGACTTGATCATTCAAAGTACATCAATTTCTAAGAGAATTACCAATATCACCATGAAACTTACAATATTTACTTATATTTGTACGCTCTATCACCACGTATAACTTCCCTTGCCAATTTTACTTACCAGTATCTTTTTTATTTTTATAGATTATTGTCAGAGTTTAGGTCAGCTCTATTGATTTTTTGGTTTTGTCAAATTTGAAGAACCATTGTTCCTTGGTGTATCATTCTTTCTATTGATCTGAGCAAGTGTGTCGTTCTTATTGGCTTTAAGGCATCTCGTTGGGGTATCCGTATTCCCCATTTTCTTTGCTCTGTAAAATTAATTTACTTCAATATATCGCAATACCTGAGCTAGTAGATCTTTGTGATGGTATTGTAATTAATATTTTTCTTCAACGAAACAGTGGATACTCTTTAAGAGTTTCATTAGACATTCTCTTGCAAATGATTATGTAGTATATGCTCCCTTGATAACCTTTAAACTCACAAGATGGTTTTTGGATGATCTGAAGGATCTTATAGCTTTTGATGCATCTTTTTGAGAAGTTTTTGAACCATGGACGATACTTCCTCGACAGGTTAGAGAAAAAATTGAAATACTTGGGCATATACTTCCTCGAAATGTTACCATAAACTCTATAATGTAGTATCACATTGTCTTTGAATTTGACGCTCTAGTTCTCTTATCCCGTAGTACTTATCCATTTCTGGTTTTAAAAGAGTAATGGTATAATGTTATACAAAATATATGGGTCTAGTGGGGACTCTTCATCATGCCACATAGAAGACATACATGAAGTGATATACGTCTAGAACCTAGGTTCCTGGGATTTTTCACTGAAGGATGAGCATTTTACTTCAACATGTCTCATTGGTATCCAAGGAAGTGCTGGTTTTGTTGCGCCCGCTTGTGCCCTTATAAATTTGGTTGGTTGTATCCTGTTAACACTTGTAGATAATATTACTGATTTTAGATGGGGGTACACCATTCAACGATAAGCCTATTTGCGCTTCATTGTTGTTTTGGGTCATCCACAAATAGGAGGAGCAACCTTTTTGTTGACTAAGGGGAATTCTCGGTTGGGCTGCTTGGGCCTACTACCATCTCGACGAATGCCCAGAGAAATACTAGTACCTCGTCATATTTTTTTCTGGTTTAATAACCCTTGTTTGAGTATTTTCTGCCCTACTTGTGAGACTTATTGAAAGGATGCTTCTTCCTCTGATTTTTCCCCAAGAAACGGTCTTTCAATATTCCAAGACTTGTATCATCTCCTTTCTCTTTATTCACACACTCCACAATAGATTTGACTATGAGACCATGTAAGACTAATTGTTCATCTAATAATATAAATTGTTAGTTTTTTCCTTCCTTAGCGACTGAGCTAGTCGATCAAATTAAGTCAAAAATGTTGCAAGAAGAGTCGAGACAACAGGTTGTCAGTCGCGATCCTCCATCTCCACCTCATCTACCAATGGTTCATATAATTCTTGATAATTCGACATCAAATAGTTTGATTTTTCTTTTTTGCTTTGGTTACTTCGGAAGAAAATATATTGTTCCCGCCGATGACACCAATTGTTGTCATGATATTAAACTTTATCCGAAACCAAGATGATATATTAAATTTCAAGTTTCCAAACACATGAACTCTTTTCGTTCTCTTGAATTTTTAAATAAATGTCGCGATATTTACTTAGATAACATATAAGATTTAACCTAAACAAATATATAAGCTTAATGTTTTCTTTTCCATAATATTGCAATAATTCAAGAGTGATTCTAAAAATTGATGACATAATTTATAAGGGTACAAATATCTTAAACCAGTGATAAATATTTAAAGACCTACGTATCCAACCTTAATCAATAACTTTAATTCTTTTAATTTTATTTTTTTTTTTTATTTAAATACTATCTTTATGTTTATTTGTTTGTTTCTAAAATCATATTTTAACTTTTTGAAGACAATAAATTGAGAAAATTAAACCCATAATATATAATTAAAATAAATAATGAATGGGTATATGATTATTAAATATAAACCAGATTATATATATAGTATTATCAATTAAATTTTTCTTAAAATCATATTCTCTTAAGAGTTTCGATCTCGAATATACCACCTTATTGTGCGGAGGAAGCTGCATTTGCAGCAGTATGGTTGGCGTGGAAATTGGGAAAAAAATTGATTTCTGTCAATGTATAACGTTTGAGTGATAAATAGGGTCGATTTAATTGGGTATAATAATTTGGTAAATATTTGGAGAAAAAAAAAAGCGGTAATATAAATTGATTTTGATCAATTGATTAAAAAATTAAAAAAAAACTTATATAATCATATTGTTGCAAATCCGTTTTCACCGAAAAGGTTGTTCAGTCAAAGAGTACGTCGCAATTCCATTTTGAAAACTGATCCGTTTTTCAATAAATGTGTCAAAACATACTATGTTATAAATAAATATGTTTATATGTACAACACATTGGCAACTGGAAAAGCGGAGTCGTTGTAAAAACAGTTTATCCAGTGGTGCTTGTTTCTAATTCATAAAGTGATTTGTTTTCGGCTATAATTTTATCAAGATGTGTTTTTGAACATTTCAGTATAAATGAACTCTTTACTCTTGTTAAGGTTTATGACCGGAAGACCAACCCATTTTTCTATTTTTTGGTGAAGTAGCATACCAAATTTTTTTAATGAGCTTCCAACTTATAACAAAGTATGGAAGGATAAATATTGATTTTGTATGTGACAATTTCAATCATAATCTCTCAAGGTTTATGAAGTTTTTTCAGATTAAACTATGGTCGTAAATTTGGTAGATTATACTTGCTCATGTGGTAAAAGACAATCTAATTGTTTTCCATGTTCTCATGTCTTGTATGTTATCTTCAAAACCAAAAAAGGACCAGTTGATTTTATTATAAAATATTTCCATTATAGTGTGTATCAAGAATGTTACTCATAGTCGATACACCATTTTAATTTGTTTGTTTAATTTTCAGTTTTTGGTTCATCTCATATGGTATAACCTCTTGTTTTGAAAAGCCAACGTCATAAGCCAAAGATGAAAATAATTCTCATATGGTATAACCTCCTGTTCTGTAAGGATGCTTAAATGCATGCAAAAGATGTGGTCATAATATATGGTCGTGTACACCTACAAATGCTTAAGTTTTTATGTAGGCAAACATATAATTAAAAATCATTAAACAATATTAAGTTTTATTGAGTTTGCATATTGTATTTGATATTGAATTTGATTATCATTTGTTGATGATTTTTTTTATAATTAGAAATATTATTATTATTATTATTATTGTTACTCATTATATCAGTAATTGTATTATTATTGTTATTCTAACATAATTAATATAAGGTTTCTTTTTAGATAGGGGACAAAAATATATGAACCTATTTTTTTACTATATAAGTTTTGACGATTGTCTCTATAAATATTATTAAACAAATCATTTGAACATTAAACTAATACTTTGAATCAATCTACTTATAACATTATGACATAAAAGTAAGACATCAACCATTTGATTGACATTACAAGAGTTGGAAAAAATTAAATAAAATGGTTATAACAATGTATATGAAGATTATGCAAATTTAACTGCAATTACTTTACACGCAATTTGTCATTTAGAAATGTATGAAATATTAATATAATAAATCTTTGCATTTTCTTCTTCGGATTTAGGCTCAATTTCTTTGGTTGTAAAGACCATGCAATAAGCTCATACCATAATACCACAATCAAGTGAACCGCGTGCCACTTGGGATGGAACTGAGTTCCGATATCCATAGTGATAAGTTTGGGATTCCAAACCTATAACATATATTTATTTTTTATAAAGTTATAAACTCACTCTCCATGATATTCATTAGCGGTCGTGCTTCCAACCACTTTGAGAATTAATGTACGGGAACCAATATAAACCTTTTTCTTTGTAAAGTTATTGGTAGAGGTCTTACAATATTCAAACCTTATTTATAGAAGGGGTTGTTTTAATTATTATCTCAAGCACTGTTGTCATGACTTGTATGGACTTTTCAAATTGATAGCCACTGCTTAACTTTTTTTTATTTCCGTCTATCATTATTGTTGGCTAATAATAACTTTGTATGAGGATTATTTGGTAGAGTGCCTTACGTTCATAATGAGCGCTTCATTTTCCATCATGTAGTTCTGCGACATCGAAAGTTGCTTGATATATATCTAAGTATCAGAGTAATGGCTTAATTAGCCCTCTTTTGTATAGTGTATCAAAAGTCCAAAATGGATCTTGTTAACTTCATTTTTATTTTTTGTTTTTCCTTTTTATCGTCGGGAAATATTCCTTATGTCATGTACTTCTTGATTAGTGTTCTCGAATATTTGTTTTCTTTTCCTTGTGGACGTGAATATCAATCTGAAATGGTTTGGTAATATAATATATGAATTTTATTAAAGGATTATTGCTGGGGCCGATAATGTACATACCAAATATATGTGTGTTAGTTGCTGAATTCTCAACTCTTGAGACTTATTAAAATTTCACCCGCTCAAACACATTAATTAATGATTGTAAATCTTTCAAGTATTGAATAATATTCTCGTATTTGGCTTCCACTATCCCAATGTCTCTGGTCAGCAACTAACCGAGTATTTGGCTTCCACTATCCCAATGTCTCTGGTCAGCAACTAACCGAGAGTTGGTGATGAGTTGTAATCTCCTAATTGTACAGATATTTGGCAACCGAAGTCCTGTAATTGCAACTTTATACTCGAACTCATTATTGGATATTTAAATCCGAAATTCATTTAGGATAAATTTATATGGTGATGCTCACCGAAAAATGCAGTGATCTGATAAAGAATAAATTTCGTTCAAAGCTACAAGATCTAGGTATTTTTATTATTCTTTGTAAAATTGGTTATTTAAACTACTAGAAAATGTGTCTGTCATTTAGGTGCTGGTATAAATCTAATATGAATACATACCTAGCATAGACTAGGACTTAGACGAATTAACTTTAATGCTTTACAATTAGTTGATTGATCCTTCGATTATCCGAAAATAACAATATAGATGTATTCATCAAAGTTGTAAATTTTTGTTTTCTTACATATATATTTTGTTTTTTTTTTTATATAAAAGAAGGTAGACTATTACCCGTAATTTATGGATATATTTCTAGCTATAGGTAGAAATGTGATATATGTTGAACTTGGAAAACTAATTATTCGTATAGGTGGCGAGCATATGTAATTCAATGTATTGAAATCTTTAAAATTTCTAAAATATATTAAATATATGCACATCAATTGATATGCTACATGGGATAAATGGTACATTGTGGCAACTCCACCCCTTATCGGACTATTAATGTTAATATTGTCCTTATATGTTGGAATGTCATTTGATGTCAGGCCTATTGTGGGACATTATTTATCTTCTACAAATAGTGAGAGTTGAATGGATTTATTCGTGTGCGCGCGAGAAAACACTTCAGAGATTTTAGAGAAAACTAAAATCTTTGACATAATGAGATAAAAGATAAAAGCTTGGAAACATTACGCAATCCGTAATTTCTTTGCAGGATTAGAGTGTTTTGTAATAAAGATAAATGGTTGAGTATTTATTAGACTTTAATTGATGGAATATGATAAACATTTTATTGGATCTAATAATAAAATAAACATAATATAAGATATTTTCTTCTACACGTAATAATGTCGAAGAACAGTAGTATATTTATAATAATCTGTTAAATTTTTTTTGTTTCGCATATCAATAAACTGATAAAAGAAAATGTCACCCGTTACCTTTCACCTAACAAATAAATTTTCTCTTTACCACTAAATCTCTGACCCAGAGACGGAACCATCTAGGGGCTAGAGAGACCAAAAGAAAACATTCGCAAGATTTAATACAAAATAATGTCTTTAGGATTTCGAACCGGGTAGATTTCCTACTTTTACTTTTAATATATATTTTGTCAATTTTTTTCGGTTGGCAATGGCACCTATAAAATACTAGGCAGAAAGCAAAGAAAGAAAGGTAGTAAGACATAGGTTAGGTTTATTATTATTATTATGACATTATTTATTATTATTAGATAATTTGAAATAAAGCATGTTATGTATGGGAAGACCCGCACAGTCGGTGGGTTTTTTATTATTATTATTTTTTTTTTTTTTTTTTGTGTATATATATTTTCTATATTTTTATTAGTTTCTATTGTATAGATTTAACTACTAAATTATATATTTTGCATTAGTTTGATGTAAACTTTTTTTTTAGTGCAAGAAATTTAATAATTAAATGAAAGGGTTCATACATAGACCTGGGCATATCCCGTAGTAATACATCAACTATAATAAAAGTCAATAACAAGACAACAGAGGTACTATAAGACAGAACAGTGTCTAAATGCCCAAATAGAGATATGGCACAGTAGATATGACATAGCATAAAAAAATCAAGCTAAAGAGATGAAGCTACTCCGGGAGCTTCCAGTTGGAATCCACACTCCAGTACAGAAACAAGATCACCTGAAACAAATTATAATATAATAAGTTAGGAAAGGTTAAACTACGTTGTTGGCCAGACAATCTCGGTCCCATGAAATCTGTATCGAAGATCCGATAAGATTTGGTATAAGATCGAGGAGGCTAAAGATTTGACAACTTGAAGCGTCACGAGTCCAAGATTGCCAGCTCAGGGATTGAAATGGGAACCCAATTTTATTATTTGCAGAAATCCAGATACTCTGAGTGAAACTACATTCAAATAGACTATGAGATATAGATTCCAAATCAGAGGAGCAGAGAGGGCAATCAGTTGGGGTATTGTAACCCCAACTAATGAGGTTGTCTTTGGTAACTAGCTTGCCCTTAATAGTAAGCCATGATAAGAAGGAACGACTCGGAATGTTGTATTTATTCCAAACTAACCCCGCCCACCCCACAATTTGGGCAGGCACACGAATAGCATTGTACGTGTCCTTGACTGTGAATGTGATGCATCCATCTTTCGCAGTCCAATATGGAACATCCATCAAGAAAGAGTTTGGTTGGGGGAGAGAGAGAATTAGTCTATTGATTTCGTCGAGATGACTCCGACTACGAGCTTGTGCCAATCTCAAGTTTGCAGGCCAGTTCCATTCAACATTGCTTATGATGTTAGCAACCTTAAGATTATTTCCCATTCGAGAGTCAGAAATGATGTTAGTGCCATAATAGACTGCAATCGACGAGGAGATGAGCCACAGGTCGTGCCAGAAGGATGTGTTCAGACCATTTCCAATTGCAACCCTGTATAAATTACGAGCCAAAGGTCGAAGACGGATAATTTTCCTCCAGATCCAAGAGGCGGAGGATCCGAAGGAAACGTCCTAAAAACTTTTATTTTTAATTTTTTCTGTTTTTATCCAATCACACCAGATAAATTGGGTCTTATTACTATCTATGGACCAAAGGTGCTTAAAAACGACCGCCTCATTCCAGCTTTTTAAATCGAGGATGATAAAGTTATTAGAATAAAAATAAAAATAATTAGTTTAAAATGTGCATGAAATACTAATATTTTTGTTTATTAAAATGTTAGGAGAAGATGCGAGGTTTAACCATTTCAAAATTCTTTGTTGCCGTATTATTTGTAAAAAATTGTGTTTTTAAAATTAGACAATTCTAGTCTTTTTAGAATTAGACAAACAGTACTGTTCACTAATCAATGGTGTACTGACATCAACATCATACATGTTAAAGTATATGTTAATTACCTTGTTTGTTAGCGCGTTCCTGAATTAACTCCAATGGACGTGCTAACTAAAAAAAATTAAAAATAGGTAGTGCTCTTGTTAAATACGCAGAACGACTTAACAAAGCCATTTACGTGGTTTTTTTTCTATTTTATTTTATTTTATTTTTCATTTTTAATATTTGGTATTAAATATAAAAATAATTTTTTTTTTTATAAAAATAAGAATAAAATTTTAATATATTATTTTTGAAAGATATTTTGAAAATAGTATATAACAAAATCAAATATAATATTTCACGGATATTTTTAAAAATAAATAAAAATAAAATAAAATTTGTTATATATAAGATATTGTTGTAAAATAGATAAAAATAAAATCAATTATTTTATGACAAAAAATCTTAACAAACCCAATAAATTAGCTAAAATAAAAGTTGTTATTTAGAAGATACATTTAAACTATTCTATGATCAAACTAAAAAATATTATTTTTTATTGCATTTCCTTATTTTTGTCCACTTTATCACTCTAATATATTTGAAGACTTTTTTCTTTACTTCTCAATTTCTAAAAGAAAGGCTTTTGATCTATTTTATCAACATCAAAATAATAAAATAAAATATTTAAAATTTTGTACCATAATAAAATTAAATAACATTTTAATAGATAAAACAAAATAAAATCAAAGATATTAAACAAAAAAATATTATTTCTCTCTCCTACACACCTAAGGTTTATCATGAGATTTTAAAAGATATCATTATAGTGAAATTTAGACGGTTAACTAAAAAAAGCTCAATGAAACTAAATTATATTTCTCTTCCCTACATGGCACTCACTAATGCATAGTCTAAAAGTGAACTCATTAGTCTAAAGATGAACTCATCTAAAATTGACTCATTCGAGTGAAAATTCGCATCGGATGAAACAAATTGGTTATAAGAATATGATTTACTCAGATTATTACGGCTTTCTCAAACATAGACGGTAATTCCATGATTAACCGGCCCTATTTATAAAATTTCGCCAAGTTACATGTCTCTGATATAAGCATATGTTCGCCACAATTCACACAAGGATTTTTGAGCTTCAAATTTAGGAGATTTATTTTGGATTTTGGATTTTGGGTTTTTCAGTGAAATGAGATTTTAATTAAAGTTCAATTTTGATTTTAAAACCAAAAAGAGAAATTAGAATTCAATTTATTATTTATAACGCTTTTGTTAGCAATAATTCAAGTTGTCAAAAAGAATAATGAATGTACCATCGAATTAAAACTATTTCTAATCCAAATATTAGTAGTTTCTAAATTATATTTAATATACATGAATAGCTATTAATTATAATTGTTAAAACCAAAAAAAACAAAAAAAAACAAAAAAAAAACTGAAGTTTATCTTAAATCGTTTTCATGTCTCTTATAACTAGGTTTATTTTCGGTTTAGTCAGTATGATTGTGTTCTTTGATCATATTTATAACTGCAGGTTCACTAAAGAAATCTGGAGTCGTATCCGATCATGGCTGGGGATTACTCGAGAAATGTGATAGTGCACACAAATGGATTAGGAAGGAGCATCGAGGAACATCCTACCGATCCCGCGCCATCAATCTTGCCTTCCAAGCCACTGTTTTTTAGATTTGACGCGCCCCTTGTGTTTGATGAAGAGACCGTGACTCAAGACACCATCGTTATCCGAATCACTCTTATAACCTTGAAGATTTTATTTAGATTATATCCGCATTATCGACTCACATGTTAGAGTCCTTTTTCATTGATACACTCAGTTTTTTGGATTTTCTATGTAATAGTCCATTAGTGCCGGCCTGGAGACTTGTACTCTTTTTCCTTAGACCGGGTTTTTACCCAACGGGTGGTTAAGGTTTTTTAAAGAGGTAAGTGCTCTAGACCTTTATCAAGGCACTCTTGGACATGTCTTTTTCTTTTAGGTACATTACTACCCTGAATTGTACTCACTTGAGAGATCATATGACTCTCTAGACGATTGTAACCTTATATATATATATATATATATATATATATATATATATATATATACATGGTAATCGTAATGACGAGAGAGTATAAATTTCTTTTATTATATGTTCATTTTTTTTTAACAAATTAACATTTTTTAAACCATTTTTTAATTAAAAAAATTGAATGTTCATCAATTACATTTTTTATTCTAAATTAATTCTTTTAAGCAAGTGGATTTTGTTTGTAAAATAAGTGTTTTTAAAATTATATTTTGAAAATAAATTTAATGTTTCTTTAAACAAACAAAACCTATATATTTAAAATAATTAATTTATAGGATTATTTCCATTATAATACCAAAATAAGTCTATAATTCTTTTCTAGTCCATCTCCAAATGCTTATTTCCTATAATGACCTAGTAAAAGTTCATTAACCCATTTTAATACCAAATATTTTGAAAATATCTAATTTACCCTTCTCTAACAAATAACAAGAAAAATAAGTTTTTTTTTTCTTTTTTTTAAAGTTCATATCTTTTGATTTATAATTCAAAAAATAAAACCGAAATCACCGTTGTGTTTATATTTACGAGACGAACGAAACAAGTGGTCTATTTGATATGTTTCAGAAAAAAATTAAAACTGATAAAAAACGAGGTTAGAACTGTTAAAAAATTAAAAATGTTAATTAGCAGTTTTAATTCTATTAATACTCTGAAACATATCAAATAGACCACTTGTTTCGTTTGTCACGTAAATATAAAAACATTTTTGGTTTCGTTTTTATTTTTGGAATTATAAATCAAAAGATGCGAACTAGAGAAAAAAAAAGAATTTTTTTTGTTATTAGTGGATAATATTATAAAGAGGGTATTATAGTATTTTTTTAGATGTTTGGTACCAAATTTGGATAATCATCTTGTTTGGTATCAAATGTTGATTTAGAACAAATTTTGGCACTTATATGGAAGTCTCCCGTTTAATAATTACCTTCAACTGTTTACATAGCAGAAAGGTTTAAAAAAATTTATTTTACTACAAAACTGAAACTCTAACTGAATTTTTAAAATACTTAATTTAAAAAATGAAGTTGATTTAAAAATTATTTTTTGTTAAAAGTTTGAAAAACAATAATTATTTCAAAACTGTTATTTTAAAATATTTTGAAAACTTATTTTTATTATAATAAGACAAGGTTGTAGTGCTATATTACATTAATTAAAAATAAACTTATGATAAGACAACCCAATTAATATATTATTTTATGAATTATTAATTATCATATTTTTAACGTTAAAACCTGAATATAGAAAAAAAGCTAAAGATGTTTTAAAAACAATTAGCCTCTCTCATAGTTACTATTAGTATAAAAAAAAATCTAACTATTAAACAAAAAGTTCCTATTAAATGCTTGCTAACCGGTGCCATGGCACCTGTTAGCATAACCGAACTTTTTTTTAAGTATTTAAAAAGAGAAATAAAACCCGGTTGGCTAGTCAAGGCTATAATACGATCTTTCATGGTGACAATTGGAAAATTTCAAAGGGGGCCATGATGGTTGCTCGCGGAAAGAAGAGTGCTACTCTTTACAAGACAGCATAGACGAGCTACTCAATTGCAATAGCAGCAGGAAAGGAAAATCCAAATGTTTTGCACCAGAGGCTTGGCCATATGAGTGTGAAGTGTATGAAAATTATGTACTCGAATGGAAAGCTTCCAGGTCTAAAGTCAGTCGATATAGACATGTGTGAAGATTGCATACTTGGAAAATAAAAAAAGGTCAGTTTTCAGACGAGTGGTAGAACCCCAAGAAAAGAAAGGTTGGAGCTTGTTCACTCTGACGTTTGGGGGCCAACAACTATTTCATCTATAGGAGGGAAACACTATTTTGTGACCTTTATCGATGATCATTCTCGGAGGGTATGGGTTTATTTTCTGAAGCATAAATCTGAAGTGTTTGATGTTTTTAGGAGATGGAAATCTATGGTTGAGACTAAGACAGGTCTGAAGATTAAAAAGCTGAGAACTGATAATGGTGGTGAATATGAGGACACCAAATTCAAGAACTTTTGCAATGAGCATGGTATCAGGATGGAGAGAACCGTTCCAGGTACGCCTGAATACAATGGTATTGCCGAACATATGAACAGAACGTTGACAGAATGAGCCAGAAGCATTCAAATAAAATCTGGTTTACCGAAGCAAATCTGGGCAGAAGCAATCAACACATCGGCTTACCTGGTTAACCGAGGCCCATCGGTTCCCTTAGAACATCGAATAGCTTTTGGTTGTACAGCATATGTTCATATCGTGTTTGGGATGAGGAAAATAAGAAGATGATACGAATCAGAGATGTGATCTTCAATAAAACATTGATTTACAATGACAGACATAAAACTGAAGCAAATGACTCAAATTCGTATGAATCAGTATTTGCAGATATCGAGAGAGTCCAAAATAGTCAAGAAATAGAGCCGATCAGATTAACCCCTCAACAAGGAGAGTCCGTTGGACAGACCAATCGACAGCAATCCGATACCCTACAGGCGACCGAGGTAGTTCTTGTTTTGCGAAGATCTTCCCGACCCCATGTACCCAACATGAGATACTTGAACTATATGTTACTTACCGATGGAGGGAAACCTGGATGCTATGATGAAGCTTTCCAGACCAGTGTTGCTAGTAAGTGGGAGTTTTCCATGAAAAATAAGATGAAGTCTTTAATCTCAAATGATACATGGGACCTAGCTGAGTTACCAATGGGTAAAAAGGCACTTCATAACAAATGGGTGTATCGGGTGAAAGATAAGCATGATGGCTCTAAGAGATACAAAGCCTGACTAGTTGTCAAAGGGTTCCAGCAAAAGGAAGGAATTGATTACACCGATATTTTTGCTCCAGTTGTGAAGCTCAATACTATTAGATCAGTGTTGAGTATTGTTGCCATTGAAGACCTTTATATTGAACAGTTAGATGTGAAGACTGCATTTCTTCACAGGGATTTGGATGAGGAGATATACATGTATTAACCAGAATGTTTCTTAAAAGAAGGGAAAGAAAACATTGCATGCAGACTTAAGAAAAGTTTGTATGTTTTAAAACAAGCTCCAAAACAGTGGTACAAGAAATTTGACGGTTTTATGCACAAACAGATTTTTCAGAAGTGTAATGCGGACCAGTGTCGCTATTTTAAAAGATGTAAGTCCAGTTATATCATTTTGCTACTCTATGTTGATGATATGTTAGTAGCAGGTTCAGTTATGGATGATATTATAAGATTGAAGCTACAATTGTCAAAATAATTTGACATGAAAGACGTGGGTCCGGCGAAGAAAATTCTTGGAATGCAAATCATAAGAGATAAACATCGAAAGGTTTTGGAGTTATCTGAGTCAGAGTACATCGATTGCGTTTTGAAGAGATTTAACATGTGTGATGCAAAGCCAGTTAGTACACCATTGGCAGGTTAATTTCGTTTATCCAAGGATCAATCCCCTAAGACGGGATGAAGAAAAAAACTTCACGGCTAAGGTTCCTTACGCCTTAGCTATTGGAAGTTTGATATATGCAATGGTCTGTACGAGACCAGACATTAGTCATGCAGTGGGAGTTGTGAGTAGGATTATGTCAAACTCAGGGAAAATTCATTGGGAAGATGTCAAATGGATTTTGAGGTACCTACTAGGTACCACATAAAAGTGTTTGTAGTTTGGTAAATGTGAGTTAAAGGTAAAAGGCTACGTAAATGCAGGTTTTAGAGGTGAAGTTGATCACCAGAAAAGCACTCCCAGTTATATATTTACTGTTGGAACTACAGATGTTAGTTGGATGTCAAAGTTACAGAAAATTGTCATTTTATCAACTACAGAGGCTGAGTATGTAGCAGTGACCGAATCCAGTAAAGAGATGATATGGCTTAAAGGTTTGTTAACTGAGTTGGGATTCAAAGAAGAACAACGTTGACAAATATCCATACTTGAAGATGATGTGCTAATATTGGAAAATATCCAAGGAAGCAAGAATCCAGCTGATATGTTGAAAAAGATAGTAGCCATTGAATATCTGATGTTGTGTTCAGCTTCAGTTGGTCTGGAAGCGTAATAAGACCAGAAAGATTTGTTGCATAGATCAAGGTGTGAAGACATGAAGACAGGTTGAAACCAATCTTCAAGTGGGAGATTGGTATTTTGACTTAATAGTCCAGACTTATTCAACATTAATGTTATTGGATAGAAGAGATGCTAGATGAAAAGACAGTGAAGATGAGGCAAGTGCTAAACACACTAAAGAGAGCTGGAGTGAATTGAAAAGAGAATGTAATCTTAGTGGGTCATAAATTACACACTAAGGACTGTAAATGTTTTCCCCTTTTAAGTGTTATAGTATCCACAAAACTAAGTTTTAGGGTTTTGTGTATGCACCAAAAACGGTAGAGCCACTGTGTTCTTATAATAAAATTGATTTGCAGCAGATCCGGAGACCTAGGCATAATTTGCTGAAATCCGTTAACAATTGTGTGTTTGATTTCACTTTTGTTTTTGTGCTTTCGCTTTTCTTTTCATCTGATTTGATAGGAAATTAGCATATTTCTCTTACACAAATATGCTGAATAATTTTACTACTATAACTGATCTGATTATCGGGATCTATTTTATCTGTAAAAATTTTCAACGGCATCATTTTGTCATAAACATTTGCAATAAAAATTCGTAAGGAAACCGATTTGAAACCAACCTATATTTCAAATAAAACCATTGTTGTCTGTTTTTGACATGAACCGGAATAAAACACAGCTCTACGTCTCTGTTGATGCGACGAATGACGAATTAGGTCCCTCAAAGATCTTTTCTCCTATTCTTTTTTTAGTATAAAAATACTTTCAATTAAATAAATTGTTCATACATAGAAGCTTGGGGCATACCCCGAGGAGATACAAATCTACTACAGAAATCAAAATCAAATAACCATAGAAGAAGGGGTATGGCATACTAGATAAGTCGAATACAAAAGCAAATAACATGCCGTCATGACTAGGTAGCTGGGTGGAGACTCCGAGTGCATCTGAGCAGAGATGACCATGCTCCACTCCAGACTGAGGGGTACCTGCAATAATAAAGGTAGATTATGAGTATGTGTCAATGATAATTACATGGGTCATCCAATCTTGGTGCTATTAAATCTGAATATGAGAGTCAATACAATTTGGTGTGTTAACGAAGATGCATTGACCGGAGCGGAACCAAATACTCTTGAATTCCTCTCTTTCCAAATGTGGTATATAACCGCGTCGAAACAAGTTCGCCAAGTAACGTGGACTCGAGAATTAAACCAACTTGACGCCTCACGGATCCAAGATTACCAGAACGAGGTATTGAAAAGAAATCCAAGTTTATTACTTGTAAAGGTCCAGATACTATGGGTGAAACTATAGTCAAAGAGGAGATCAGGTGTAGATTCACTAGCATAGTTGCATAGGGAACATTCAAATGGGGTGTTTAGACCCCAATTGAGTAGCTTGTCACTGGTGGTAAGCTTGCCCCTAATAGCCAACCAAGAGATAAAGGAATGACGAGGAATATTATATTTATTCCATACTAACCCTGCCCACCCCACTTCTGGGGCAAGCGAACGAATAACGTTGTACGTGTGTTTAATTGTGAAAGAGTTGCATCCATCCATCACGACCAAGAAAGGAACATCCATCGAGAGGATGTTGGGTTGAGGAAGAGTGAGAATAAGGTTGTGAATTTCCTCAAGATGAGTGCGACTTCGAGCTTTTGCCGATCTCAAGTTTTCCCTGTTATATTTAGATGTCTGAATGTATTTGAGCTGTATTTAGATTCTTTACGATTTACTCTACTATCTGGTAACTTTATTTATTATATATTTAATGTTTTTTAAAACAAAAAAAATCTTATGGAATTTTTAGTACTGAAATGACTAATAGACGAATGTTGACGGATCATACTATTTATAGCCTTATCAATAGCCTTCTTAGTCCTTGCGCGAGTAGCAAGGAAGGTCGAAGATTGTACGTTTGAACTTGCTATTTGAAAAAGATTTATCTTCACATCCAAAGCTATTACATCTTATATATTTTTCATATTGAAACGTTCATGCCAACCATTTCTGTTAGAATTTTAAGAGTCTTAAGGACTATTTATTATTATTTAACTTAGGGCAGTTGTTACTAGAGATATCTCTAATTTGGTTAGTACTAAAGTGTTCATGTCATTAAAAAATTTCGTAGTACAAAACTTCCCTTGAGGATTCAAAGTTTTATTTTCTTGAAATGAAAGATTCAAACTAACATTTGGTAGGTTTTTAGGGTCTTATATATTCACTATTTACTCTCTTATTTTTTCTTACTTCTAGATTCGAAATGCTTCGATTATTTATTGGCTTTAGTTGAGTATCCCCTAGTCTTTGATGAAGGATAAGATAAGTACTACACATGATCCAAAATGTTAATATTGTTTCGATAGCTTCAGGTAGTTATGAATGTTCTTCAGCTGGATTTCTTCTAAAGACCTCCAGTAGGCCCCCAAGAACTTCGTGAATAATGAAGAGAAAACTTTACGAATTTATTTAATTTATGGAACTTTAGATGTCAAAAGTGTTAAAATGTTTCTTTGCTTTGACCTGTTTTTAAAATTTTTGAAGTAGCCCTCTTCTCGTTGGTGAATACTAAGGTGAGGGATGGATATTTCATGGGAACAACTCTGGTTTTTTTAATCATTCAAAATTTGCATCTTCAGTTTGTGATTATTGCCGGACTTATATGGTGGTAAATATTTTTAAGGAGAAGTAATTTGCATTATATGATATTTGTATTTTAAATTTTCATCCCATTATCAGTGTGCCATATTAATTATTTTCCCAATTATGAACAATGCTCCTAGCTGTTGTTGTAAATAGTACTAGTATCACCATGACGAATATTGTTTATCGAGAATCAACACTTAATTAAAAGTTACACCTTAGACTACGTTTAACTATCTTGAGAAATTAATTGATTATTGTATTTAAAAACACTTATGTATTCATTTTTTTGTGAAAATCATAACAAATTTGGAACAACCTATTTCACGTGTCTTCGCCAATCTATTGGTTGAATATTTTTTTATTAAAAAAACTTGTTAATAAGTGAATGGTCCAAGAGAAATGTAATTTGAAAATCAGTTCTTATGTGTTCTAAAATTATGATATTAATATCTTCTTCATGCTTTCAATATTATCCTTAACCTACTTATCATTTGAGATTTCTCTAGTTCGATAACACTTGTAGAGGTGATATAATTACAACGGTCACTGAAGTTGTTTAAATTTATGACATCGCTGCAATAACATACTAGGGCTCTAGTCAACTTGAACTTCTAGATACTAGATTAATGTACTATTAATTTGAGTAAAATAAATTTTGGATTTCTCAAGCCACCATTCAGTATTCTCAATGAATTTATCCAGTGCATTTTTTCAACTTAAATTCCTCAATTTGTTTTGATGTCTTAAAAATTTATTTTCAAAATTTTTATTTGGGTCCGCAACTAAAGTGTAATTTTTGTTCAACATGAATTCAATAAGTTTTAGACATTTTCAAATATCTTAGTGTTTATCTAACCTCTAAAAGCTTCATGAATTATAAACTGGTAGTTAGAGATTAAGCTATTATTAAAAGTTTAATTTGCATCCAAATTTGTAGTTCATAAGAAAGACAACTTCGGAACAACTAATTGAATCTTTATATCCCATAAAGTGATTCACTGTTGTATGAAAGATAATTGAGGATGTATCTTTCTAATATAGCTATTGATGGAAAACATTTCATGTAAAAAATTAAAGTAGTTCATCGCAAAGGTTAAATACTATAGGTTGTAGTAAAATCAACCAATTTTTAGATTTATCCTGAAGATATAATATAAAAATAGCAGTTTGATTGTATCTTCGATACTCCATTAAATTTCAACATCACATAAAATTCAAGAAAATCCATGATGTGCGTGTTTGGATTGTATATTATTTAAAAATAAAAGATATGATTATTTCTGTTTATCTTTTAGTACAAGCTTTTAAATGCACAAATTAAAAATATTTGTATCCTCCCTGCAATGGAAGTCGTTGACACGATTAATATTTTTCTTATAATACAAATGTTTAAATGTTAGGTTGAATCACTAAGTCAGACTAGTGAGTTATGCCTAAATAAATATAAAATACATAGAGATACAATTGATTTAGGACGACATTAGTATTTTCAATCATAATCGCAAATGGTTTATGAAGTTTTTTCACATCAAATCATGGTCGCAAATTTGGTAGATTATACTTCCTCGCGTGATAAATTACAATCTGATTGCTTTCCATGTTCTCAAACTATTAGAAAAATATAGTTTTATAACCAACGAGTAAATTTGTTGGAAAGTCGGTTTCCATTAGCGACCAATTTATAACTAATTTAAAACAAGACAAATTTTTTATCCATTAAATCGAATATGGGTCGCAAATTACCTTGAAGTAGCAACGATATAACAGCTAGTTATAAAATAAATTTATTATACCACGAAATAGAAATTATATAACATTTAGTTGCCAAAGAAAGTACCACGTGATAACAACTAAGTAGGATTTGTAAAATATTAGATTTTATTATTGTTATTTTAGTTAATCCGAAAGTAAATAATTACTAATTTACTACCAATTATATGTCACAAATATTAATCCGTCAAATGAACATAAATCTTTAACGATTATCCAGTAATATTAATTTATATTCCGCAAATCCCAAATGTCACAACCATTAAATCTGGGATTTACAAAAAAAAAACACTCCACCTTAAGACCATATTATACCCACCAAAACACTCAACATAAATCTTTCACAACTAACAAAAGAGACCTTACCTACCCTAATCTCACAACCATTCACGAATACATAATCTCACATAAAACTAATTTGATTATTGAGTTTCCCCACCAAAAGGTAGTTTTAGTATTAGAATTGATAAAATATTAGGTTTTAGATTTGAATATAATCTGAGTATACGGTTCATAAAATCAGTCCACCAAACGTGTTAAAGTACAAGTTGATTAAAAAAGATTTTCTTTTTTAGTGTCTTTATTAAATTTCCAGAGTCACTTCTCTTTCATGTGTCTCACTATTTATGTTTTAATTTATCATTTTTAGCTGCCACTATTAAGATTTATTTTGATGGAAAATGAAAGATCACACTTGCACGCAATACACTCAAATGATGGATGAGGTTTCCAAGTTTTCTCATTCTTACTCCTCTATTATTATTCCCGAGGAATTATCTGTAGTGGTTATACTTGATTATTTATGTTCGAGGCGATTTCTCTATTTGATGATCCTTTAATAGAAGTACTCTCGAAAAACCTTCTCCGATGAAGAAGGATTTAGAGAAGAAATATTTGAAGAAGATGGTTAAGAAGAAAAAAACTTCCACAACAAAAAGGTTGTTGAAAGTTATTTTCCAAGATGGAAAATATCTTATGTTCATTCAAATTCTACAAAGCCGCAACCAAGGCTTACGACGTTTGCAATGAAATTTTTGTGAGTGTTTTTTTCTTAGATAATAAACGCATAATTTTTTTTAGTATTATCAAGGAAGTGGTGAAAGATAAGTAAGATGATATACAGATGATTAACATCTCATGCCATTTTTCTTCATTTACATGCTCCTTCAAAGTGTGTAATTGTATCAATATGTTTGGGCCATACCTACTTACCATGAACATCATTTATCTTGTTCTATCTAAATTAGCTCTTATTTGTGTTGGATCTACGCCAAAATAAGTCCTTTGTTTTGAAGAGAAATGTTTATAAGGCTAGCTATAGTTAATGCCTAAACCTAATTTTAAAGCTATGGGATATAAGAAAATTGTTGATACTAAGATGGCCACAAAAGACATTGTGGTGAGTAATTTCATTTTAAGTTTGACAAAATAAAGCCAAAAATATTTTGAAGGTTGTAAGTTCTTTATCTAACAAAGATTTATTTATCTATTGGAAATAAAACAAGAGTTGCAGTTTTTAAGGGAGCTGGTATTATAGGGAATGATTTACATACTTGTTAACTACTTTAGTTGTCAAAGAAGTTTACCAATAGGTTAATATGGAGAAGGATGTGGTTGTCACGATCGAATATTGCGTTAACTCCTCAATGGCTTCCCAAACTCCTATTCATAGTTGATGATGAGCCTTCAAAGGCTGCCAGAATGATTGTACGAGTACTTTCTTTTAGAAATACAAATATTAAGGATTTTTTAATGTGAATCCAAATAGTGACCTACCAAACATGGGTGTATCTTCGTTCAAAACTATCACTAAAATATCTTCATGAGATGGTAACTCACTTTGCTATTTTAGCCAACCAAATCAAGCTTCTAACCCACCTTTTGCCCATGGAACTAACTAAAAATAACTTAGATTTGAGATTTAAGGCTACATAATATTTTTAACTCTCTTCCTTTATTGATTTTTGATAAGGATGGTGCATATATTGTGACCTCCTTCAATAATTTGGAAACAAGGAAATGAATGACATGAGAGAGGCTACGTTTTCCAAATATTATGAAGGAAATTGTATCCATAGAGATGATGGTTGGACTAGTAATGTTCAAGTTGTTGGTGCTAAAACTGACGATATTGATGGTACTAAAGTCCAAATAACTGATATGGATACTCATATTATCCTAGCCAAATATGTTATTGCTCTTAAAAATAAAATTTAAACTTGACTTATTATTACTCATTGTTTTTTAATTTCCAAAATGTTATATTTTACTTTTGTACTAAACTATGGTCTATTGGAATTTGTTGTATATTTTATGCTTTCGTTTGAACATATGAAATGAGATTTATTTTTTGGAATGAAAAATATCTACTAAAATATAAATAAAATTTATCTATTAAAGTGTTATGTATTTTTTTCCTTCTAATCTTATGTTTTTGTGAAAGAAAAAGCCACCCATCATTTTTGTCTTTGTACTTTGCCTGTTGATTGGTATTAAGAAATAATACATATAGTCTATATCCATGTTATAATACACGTAGATATTTATTTAATAAGTCTTATTCTTTTATCTTTTTTATTGAACCTTTTACTTTTAAGGCTAAGTAGATTTGAAATCCAAGATATCCTAAAACGTTTTTGAATAATATGGATTACCAATATTTCTAAAAAATGATAATAAAATAAGTACACATGTATTTTATTCATCTTCATTAGGTTTTTATTTACAGACTTTACTATTACAAAATATATTTGTAAGATTTTAAAGAGATTTGATACTATCTTATTCTAACTATCTAAATATCATATTTTTTACCATTTTTAAAAATTGTTTAGTACTGAAATGATTGATGGGCCATATCATTTATATCCTTAACCGTAGCCCTCTAAGTTCTTGTGCGAGTAACAAAGACGGGCTAGTTTTAATTGTCCAAACCATCTACTGACTTTGGCTGAAGCATCTTTTGACGTTAGTCGAGGATTGGACATTTGAACTCGTTGTCTGCCGAAAATCTGACTTCACATCTTCCTTTAGACTTTTAATATTTTTAAGGCTTAGTTATTTTAATTTATCAAAGCCGAACTGTTATCAGAGACATATCGGGTGTGGTTAGTACCAAAATGTTCATCTCTCATTAAAAACATTCGTAGGCCAAAACCTCATTTGAGGATTAAAATATATATTTATGAAAGGAGAAAGTAAAACTAACATTTGGTAGGTTTGCTAACTATTTTTTCACTAATTACAAATTTATTTTTTCTTATTCCTAGATTCTAAATGCTTTGATTTTTCATTGGTTGTACTTGAGTAGCCTCTTTAGTATTTAATGAAGAATGAAGTAAATACTACACATCATCTAAAGTGATGATTATAATTTTATAAATTCAGGTATCTAAGAGTGTTATAAAGAAAATAAATTTAAGGGGACTTTTTTCTTGAAATTCTGAATCCATTCAAGTTGATCAAATTACATATACATAACGGAAACACGGAATTTATGGAGGCAGTTACAATTGCACATAATTTATAACGAAAACTAATAAAATATAACTGCATACATATAAATAAGATACGAGATTATATTAATTATGCCAACATTTCTCCCTCTTAATCTCGTAACTCAAGCTTCAAGTTGAACACCAGTTGCATCTCTTAAGAACTCGAATCTGTCACGCGGCAATGTCTTGGTAAACAAATCTGCAATTTATTCTTTTGTGTTGACATGCGCAATATCAAGAATTCCTCGTTTCAGGAAATCAAACAAAAAATGAATCTTGATATCTATGTGTTTACTTTTTCCATGGAAAACTAGGTTCTTTGCTTAAGGAATTGCAGACTTGTTATCAACTCCCAAACTAACTTTTTCAAATTTAATTTCGCATAACTCTTCCAGCAACCTCTTCAGCCACATTGCTTGGCAAGCTCCTGCAGAAGCAGCAACATATTCAGCTTCACATGAAGACAGTGCTACAACCTTCTATTTTTTGAAGTCCAACTAATGGGATCATTGTCCAGAAAAAAACAACCCCAGATGTACTTTTCTGATCATCAATCTCTCCAGCAAGATCACTATCAGCATATCCAATTAACTCAGGATGTTGCTGTTTTCTTCTAACATACTTCAAACCGAAAATTGAGTGTACCCTTTACATATCAAAGAATTTGTTTGATGCACTAAGATCTTTTATAAATGGGTTTTCTATGAAACGGCTAGCCACGCAAACAACAAATGATATATCAGGTTTAGTATGGACTAAGTACCTCAGACTCCCAATTATATTGCGATACATCGTTGCATCAACGTATGTATTTCCATCAGTCTTGCTTAGCTTTAGCCTTGAATCCATTGGTACACGACATGGTTTACAACTCAGCATTACTATTTTCTCCAAAATCCTTCCTGCATAACTTGTTTGGCTCAAAGTTATATGATCAGACCTGTGTTTAACCTCAATTCTCACATAAAAACTTAATAAACCCAAACCTATCATGTCAAACATTTCTTTCATCTTTTCTTTGAAACTTCTCAGGTTCGCCAACTTTGAGTCCGTTATAACTAAATCATCGACATAAAAACCAACATATTGCATATCACCTCCATTTTTTTGTTGTAAACTGAATGTTCAAGACTACATTTCTCATAACCCAAATTCTGTAAACAAAATTCTAGTTTTTCATTCCAAGCTCTTGGAGCCTAATGCTTTATTCAATCTTAGAACTTCATCTTCTATTCCTTTCTCAATAAAACCTGATGGTTGCTTAACATAAACAAATTCTTTTAGATCCCCATTCAAGAACGTTGATTTCACATCCATATGGTGTACTTGCCACCCTTCATGGGCTGCTAGTACCATAAGCAACCTAATAGTTTTTAATCGAGCAATTGGAGCAAAAACATCCTCATAATCAATTCCATGTTCTTTAATGTAGCCTTTAACCACGAGTCTGGCCTTATATTTAATAATTTCACCGTCTAGATTCTTCTTCAACTTATAAACCCATTTTAAACCTATCGCTTTGTGTTTCTCGTGGTAATTTTCTAAGCTCCCATGTTTTATTTTTCTTAATCACCTCAAGCTCCTCCACCATTGCCAACCTCCAATTTTTATTGTTGAATGCTTCTTATTGCATCGTTGGTTCTTCAATAGACAGAAGGCTTATATCTGAATATAACCCAATTTCATTACTTTCATCATATAACTATTGTAAAGATCGAAACTTTTTGGGTGGAGTTTCATCGTCCTCGTTGCTAGGTTCCTTATATGATCTTGTATTCTCCCCATTTAATACACTTTTTGAGAAAAAATTGATGTTGATTCAAGATTCATAGATTATACTTCTCTACTTGAATATCTAATGGAAATGAAGTTTCGAGGTTGAAGTTCCATGGATTCTAAAGTGTCAGACCAGTTCCATGGATTCTACAGTGTCAAACCAGTTCCATTTCTCAGACTCTCAAAATAGCACATCTCGACTCACTATTACTTTCATTTTTTTTGGATTCACAAATCTGTAGGCTTTTGAACCAGGTTCATAAGCAAGAAAAACAAATTTGTTGTTTCGATCATCAAGCTTCTTCACATCATATTTCAGATTTTTAACATAAGCTATACATCCAAAAATTTGAAAATGACTTACACTTGGTATTTTTCCGAAGTAGACTTCACACAGTGTCCTTCCACTTATAGCTTTTGTGGGACCACGATTTAGAAGATAGGTTGCTGTAACAGCAGCTTCTGCCCAAAATTCATACGGTATTTGTTTATCCTTCAGCAAACATCTCATCATCTCGACAATGGTTTTATTTCTTCTTTCTACCACACCATTTTATTATGGTGAATATCGTGCTTTCACTTGCTTTTGAATTCCATGAAGCTCACAAAAAAATTTAAACTTTTGAGAGTGAAAATCTCCGCCTCTGTCTGTCCGGAAGATTTTTATTCTTTTTCGCAATTGCATTTCGACTTCTGCTTTGAACTTCTTAAATCCATTAAGTGCTTCATCTTCACATGTACCCGCTAAAATCATCAACAAACAAAATAAAAATGTTGTTCCCTCCTTCGGTAATTGGTGAAATAGGACCACAAATATCTGCATGGCTTAGATGTAACAACGAACTTACTCGATAGTGACTTTGTGTTGGAAAGCTTCCTCTGTGTTGTTTCCCAAGAATAGATACATCACAATTCTGACCATCTTGTTTAAACTCAGGTAATCCATGGGTGAATATATCTCGTCAAGTTGTTCCAAGGCTTGAAAGTGAAGATGCCCATAACCAGCATGCCACAAGCGAGAGTTTTCGGATTCGCTAGATATGAGACATTGTGAAATTTTATAACTCATTTTCGTTGCATAGAGTCTATTTTCTGTTCGAGGTATTTTGGCCACCATATTGTAATCTGCATAAAAACACTTAGAAATCCACCTTCAACAACAACGTTTCCTCCTAACTCATCTACTTGTCCCAAACTAATGATATTAGATTTTAATCCCGTACATAATAGACGTTCTTCATGCACAAGTTTTGCTCGGTTTTGCTTCGGAAGTTTCTCGTTCCTCTTCCATAAATATTGAACATAGAGCCATCACCAAACTTTACAGTACCACTCATTGATTTATCTAAGTCTGTCAATAGATTTCGGTCCTTGAACATATGATTTGAAGCGCCTATGTCGTAGTAATGTATCTTTCTATCTAGAAAAAACACAATTGGTCTCTATGACTAGGAATGTATCTTTCTCTTCCAACTTCTTTTGTTAGATTAATTGTTTCCTCTTTCTTTGGTTTGCAATCCCTAGCATAATACCCAAAATTATGACAAGTATAACATCGTACATTTGTGATATTAAAGTTCGAATTTCTCTGGATATGTCATTCTCCATCAACAGATTTTGATATTCCATTAGAAAAGCTTCCTCTCCCATAGCCAAAGCCAACTCTACCTCTTCATCGAACGCGACCTCGGGTCCCTCCAGAATATGTCGAGTTGAATCGTGACTCCCATTTTTCTTTTTTTAACCACACTTTTTCATCATGTTTTTCTTCTTCATCAACTTTGAGACACTCCTCATGGGCTCTTAGTTCCCCAATAACATCTTCAAAAGACTTGTTTTTGGCATTTCCAAATTGTTCAATCGACGCTGCAATTTGGTTAAACTTTGACGATACCGATCTTAACAATTTCTTGTTCACATAGTCTGGCTTAATCACAACACTAAGGGCTTTCATTTAGTTAACCACAGGTGCCACATTTCTCGCATACTCCACTACTGTTTCATTCTTTTTCATTTTCATACCTTCAAATTCCCATCGGAACGCTTGCGCTCCAACCTCTTTGACCTTATCTCCTCATTCATTCATATTGCGAAGAGACTCCCACGCTTCTCGTGCTGTCTCGATGTCACCCAATTCCACCAATTGGCCTTCAGTCAATCCTTGAGAGAGAATTCCATACGCGATTTGATCTTGACGGAGATCAAATGGTCTGTCGGGCAACCCAGCTTCCCAAACTCCATGAGCCCTCATGCATATCTTCATCTTTAATGCCCATCCTTGATAGTTTGTGTCCGTGAGAATTAGATACATAAGTGATAGATTTCCTTCCTCTTCTCTTCACACTCTCCACACTCTCATAACTATCGTTTTTCTTCGACATTGGCTTTGTTACCAAATGAAGAAAATAAATTTAAAATAATTTGTTTTCCTGAAATTCTGAATCCATTCAAGTTTATCAAATTACATATACATAACATCCAATTACATATGCATAACGAAAACGCAGAATTTACGGAGGCAGTTACAACTGCACATAAATTATAACATAAACTAATAAAATATAACTGTATACATATAAATAAGATACGAGATTATATTAATTATATCAACATGTTCTTCAGTGATCTTCTTCTAAACGTACTCCAGCACCCCCTCCCCCTAAGACCTTGGTGAATGATGACGAAAAAACTCTACCATTTTATTTTTCACTTTTGTAATTTTGGAACGTCGAAAGTGTTTATATTTTTCTTTGGTTTTACTTGTTTTTTAAATTATTTGAGTAGCCCTCATAGTCATTGGTAAATATTTAGGTGGGGGACTCCATGGGAACATCTCCGGTTTTTTAATAATCCAAAGTTTGAATCTTCGGTTTGTGATTCTTGCCACAAATCTATGGTGGTAAATATTTTTAACAAGAAGTAATTTTCATTGCATGAGATTTATATTTATTGAGTCTCTTAATGGTAGAGCTTCTATTTATGTTTTGGTTAGTATACAAGTTAGTAGAAGAGACTTACACGTGTATGAAAGTCTCTTCTTTTAGGCAAACGCGAGCACATTCTGTACCTTCTATAATCTTGCCCCTCCAAGCTTATTTCGATTTGAACTGCTTATCCTACAAGTGAATCCAAACCATAAAAAAAGTCGAAAGTTAAAATTTATTCATACCCTTGATATCTTATGTTGTTTCTTCATTTTTTGGCTCCACTTTCTTGATAAATGTTCTTTCATCATATTCTCCTAGTTGATTGATTTTTTGAATCAGTTACTTACTTGTCGTTATTGTTACAATAAATTTTTATTTTTCTTATAAATGGGCAAGGAGGGTGAAGATAATGACTATTGAGATAGTCAATATAATCATAACAATGGATTTTTTATGGTTGAATCTTCTGACTAAGAAGAAGTTTGCAATTTTAAGCGCCAAATTTATCAAATAACTCTACAGAAGAAGAAAAAGACAATTATGGTGAAGAATGATAAATTAGTTAAAGTTGTTATATTCTACATTTTTCTCATTCTTTCCACTCTTGAATGTATGAATCTCTGGACATCTGAAGGTTATATCATAGGTGATGTTTATAGTCGCAGAAATGAACCAAAAGTAGAACATGAATCTTTGGACGACATGTAGATGAAGAGCATCGTCGAGCATTCATATAGTTATTTTAAAAATGATTAATGTATAAAATATCTCACCGATTGGGGACTCTATATGATGTCAATATTAGAGTTCTTGTAAATATAAAAATTCCCTTGGACGCTCGTGAATATGAGGTTGTTTTTTGAAAATCACGGGCTTTGATTTTCTCTCGCTGCAAACCTTGACAAAGTTTTTAAAATTATAAATATTTGTCCAAGACAACTTATTCCTAATTCCTAAATACCTTTGCTTCCAGCTATTATTTTATCAATAGATGTTTTAGATCTTGGTCTACGAATGAATTTCTTACTCTTGTTAAGGTTTATGGCCGAAAGACCAACCCATTTTCCTACTTTTTGAAGGAATAAATTTTTTATTTTTTTAATGAACTTCTCACTTATAAAAAAGTGTGAAAGGATAAATTTATTTTATTTTATAGTAATTGGAAGACCAAGAATGGAACAACAAATACTCATATCAACCGGTATTGGGGTTTCAGTTATAAATTTCCCTCATTTCCTATAAGCTTTCTTCTTTGACTTTATCTTCTATGTGTTTAATTATTTATGTTTTATTCTATCTTTGTTGGATCTTATTGTTAAGATGTTTTTTATAGAAAAAGAGCAAACCATACCCGCATGAAGTATACTCAAATGGTCGGTGAGGATTCAAAATTATGTGTGCCAAAATTATGATATTAATATTTTCTTTATGCTTCAATACCTACTTATCATTTGAGATTTCTCTAGTTCGATAACACTTGTAGAAGTGATATGATTACAACGGTCATTGAAATTGTTTAAATTCATGAGATCGCTGCAATAACATACTAGGGCTCTAGTGAACTTGAACTTGTAGATACTGGATGAATTTGAGTAAAATACTGAAACTTCATTGCATAAATTTTGGATTTCTCAAGCCACCACTCCAATTTCTCAATGAATTTACCCACAACATTTTTTCCAACTTTAATTCCTCAATTTGTTTTGGTGTCTTAAAAGTTCATATTCAAAAAATTATTTGGGTCCGCAACTAATTAGTAGTTATTGTTCAACATGACTTCAATAAGTTTTAGACATTTTCACATATCTTATTGTTTATCAAACC
This sequence comes from Limnanthes douglasii subsp. nivea, assembly GCA_036936605.1. NCBI lineage: Eukaryota > Viridiplantae > Streptophyta > Magnoliopsida > Brassicales > Limnanthaceae > Limnanthes > Limnanthes douglasii. The sequence goes on along the minus strand of JAUPFV010000002.1, from coordinate 320,649,671 downwards.
TCTAAAAGCTTAGTGTACTATAAACGGGTAGTTAGAGATTAAACTATTATTAAAAGTTTAATTTGCATCCAAATTTGTAGTTCTGAGAAAGACAACTTCGGAACAACTAGTTGAATCTTTATATCGGATAAAGTGATTCATTGTTGTATGAAAGATAATTGAGGATGTATCTTTCTAATATAGCTACTAATGGAAAACATTTCATGTAAAAAATTAGAGTAATTCATTGCAAATGTTAATTACTATAGGTTATAGTGAAATCAACCAATTTTTAGATTTATCCCGTAGAGATAATATAAAAAAAGCAGTTTGATTGTATCTTCGATATTCCATTAAATTTGAACATGATATAAAATTCAAGAAAATTCATGATGTGCGTGTTTGGATTGTATATTTTTTAAAGATAAAAGATATGATTATGTTTTGTATCTTCTAGTAGAAGTTTTAATGCACAAATTAAAAATATTTGTATCTTCCATGTAATGGAAGTCGTTGACACGATTCATATTTTTCTTATAATACAAATGTTTAAATGTTAGGTTGAATCACTACGTGGGACTAGTGATTTTTGCCTAACTAAATATAAAATACATAAAGATAAAATTGATTTAGGACGACATTAGTATTTTCAATCATAATCTCTAGTGGTTATGAAGTTTTTTCACATCAAACCATGTTGGTCGCATATTTGGTAGATTATACTTCATCGTGTGGTAAATTATAATCTGATTGCTTTCTATGCTCTCAAACTATTAGAAAAATATAGTTTTACAACCAACGAGTAACTTTGTTGGCAAGTCGGTTTCCATTAGCGACCAATTTATAACTAATTTACAACAAGACAATTTTTTTATCCATTAAATCGTATATGGGTCGCAAATTACCATGAAGCTACAAGGATATAACATTTAGGTATAAAATAAATTTATTATACCACATAATAGCAATTATATAACACTTAGTTTCAATATAAAGTACCACGTGATAACAACTAAGTATGAGTTGTAAAATATTAGATTTTATTATTGTTATTTTAGTTAATCCGAAAATAAATAATTACTGATTTACTACCAATTATATGTCGCAAATATTAATCGGTCAAATGAACATAAATCTTTAAAGATTATCCATTAAACTTAATTTATACCCGAAACCCCAAATGTTACAACCATAAAATCTGGTATTTATAATAAAAAAAACGCTCCACCTTAAGACCACATTATACCCATCAAAATACTCAGCCTAAATGTTTCACAACCAAAAAGAGACATTAGCTACTCTAATCTCACAACCATTCTCAAATACATATTCTCACATAAAATTAATTTGGTTACTGAGTTTCTCCATCAAAAGGTTTTTTTAGTATTAGAATTGATAAAATATTAGGTTTTCATGAGTTTGCATTTCTTTTCTTCTTCTGACTTGATTCGAGTATTAGGTTTTTTTATGAGTTTTGAATATAATCTGAGTATATGGTTCCTAAAATGAGTCCACCAAACGTGTTAAAGTACAAGTTGATTAAAAAATATTTTTTAGTGTCTTTTATGTGTCTGACTATTTATGTTTTATTTTATCATTCTTAGCTGATTGCGTTAAGATTTATTTTGATCGAAAAATGGAAGATCACACTCGCACGCAGTACACTCAAATGATGGATGAGGTTTTCAAGTTTTCTCATTCCTACTCCTCTATTATTATGCCCGATGAATTATCTGTAGTGGTTATAGTTGATTATTTCTGTTCGAGGCGATTTCTCTATTTGATCTTCCTTTAATAGAGGTACTATCGAAAAACCTTCCCCGATGAAGAAGGATTTAGAGAAGAAATATTCGAAGAAGAAGGTTAAGAAGAAAAAACTTCCACAATAAAAAAGTTGTTGAAAGTTATTTTCCAAGATGGAAAATATCTTATGATCATTCAAATTCTAGAAAAGCCGCAACCGAGGCTTATGGCGTTTGTAATGAAATTTGTTTGAGTGTTTTTTTCTAAAATAATAAACGTGTAAGTTGTTTCTTAAATAATTAACATCTCCTGCCATTTCCCTTCGTTTACATGCTCCTTCAAAGTATATAATTGTATCAATATGTTTGGGTCATACCTACTTATCATGAACATTGTTTCTCTTGTTCTATCTAAATTAGCTGTTATTTGTGTTGGATCTACGCCAAAATGAGTCCTCGGTTTTGAAAAGAAATGTATACAAGGTTAGCTATGGTTTATGCCTAAAACTAATTTTAAAGCTATGAGATATAAAAAATTTGTTGATACTAAGATGGCCACAAAAAACATTGTGGTGAGTAATTTCATTTTAACTTTGAAAAAATAAAGCCAAAAATATTTCGAAGGTTGTAAGTTCTTTAACTAACAAAGATTTATTTATCTATTGGTAATAAAACAAGAGTTTTAGTTTTTAAGGGAGCTGATATTATAGTAGGTGAACCTACATACTCGTTAACAACTTTACTTGTCAAAGAAATTTACCAATAGGTTAATATGGAGAAGGATGTAGTTGTCACGATCGAATATTGCGTTAACTCCTCAATGGCTTCCGAAACTCCTATTCATAGTTGATGATGAGCCCTCAAAAGCTGCCAAAATGATTGTACGAGTACTTTCTTTTATAAATATAAATATTAAGGATTTTCTAATGCGGATCCAAATGGACCCAACATGGGTGTATCTTTGTTCAATACTATCACTAAAATATCTTCATGAGATGGTAACTCACTTTGCTATTTTAGCCAACCAAATCAAGCTTCTAACCCACCTTTTGCTCATGGAACTAACTAAAAATAACTTAAATTTGAGATTTGAGGCTAGATAATATTTTTAACTCTCTTCCTTTATTTATTTTTAATAAGGATGGTGCATATATTGCGACCTCCTCCAATAAATTGAAAAAAAAGGAAATGAATGACATGAGAGAGGCTACGTTTTCCAAATATTATTATGAAGGAAATTGTATCCATAAAGATGATGGTTGGACTAGTATTGTTCAAGCTGTTGGTGCTAAACTTGAAGATGTTGATGGTACTAAAGTCGGAATAACTGATATGAATACCCATATTATCACAGCCAAATATGTTATTGCTCCTAAAAATAAAGTTTAAGCTCGACTTCTTATTACTCACTGTTTTTTAATTTCCAAAATGTTGTATTATACTTTTGTACTAAACTCTGGTTTATTTTTGAGTAATTTTTATTATAATTTTATGTTATGAGTATTTTTTGTTTCATTAAATACTTCATACTCTTTATTTTTTCTATTGATTGATCAATATCAATAAAGCAATGCTATATTGATGGACAATTACGTTCATTTCTTGCAGTTTTTTAGAATTGTTTAGGCATGTTTAGGGGATTTTCTCTCTATTTTTTGAAACAGTTGAAGCTTGCGTTTCTATCAGAGGATTAAATTTTGATGTCTATGATAGAGCACTTCAATGTGTCTAATGGACCACTTTATTTTTTATACAATTGTTCCTCTCATTATTATAGAATTTATTAAACCTTAACGTTCGTGACGGAGCAATTTCTTTTTTAATGAATGATACTCAATCTTTAAAGATTTGTTATTATCAAAGACATTATAAGCTTTCAATGCTCTTGATGAAGCCATTTATTGTGGAGTCTCATATTTTGGTCTATTGGAATTTGTTGTATATTTATGCTTTCGTTTGAGCATACGAAATGAGATTTATTTTTTGGAATGAAAAATATCTACTAAAATACAAATAAAATTTATCTATTAAAGTGTTATGTATTTTTTTTCCTTATCTACTAATGTTTTTGTGAAAGAAAAAGTCGCCCATCATTTTTGTTTTTGTACTTTGCCCATTATTTATAGATAAATTGATTGGTATTAATAAATAATACATATCATATCCATGTTATAATACACTTAGATATTTATTTAATGAGTCTTATTCTTTTATCTTTTTAATTGAACCTTTTACTTTTATTCAGACTCATTTTCAGTTTTTTTGGTCAATTTCTTTTAATTAACCATCAAATAGATTATAAAATTCAAAACAACCACTTGTTAGAGTATTTATTCATTTATCAACGAAACTAATTAATAAATTAAATAAAAAATATAAAACTCAATAATAAATATACATTAATAAAGATACTCCACAATTATTATTTTTCCAGTCTCGAACAAAAGTTAATTAAACTACCACAAAAAAAATGCATATAATAAGGCCAGAAGTTTTAAACTTACGAAAAAAATGAATGTAATAAGACCACAACTTTTAAATTTAAGAATATTAATGAAATCTAATTAAATCCTCCCATCATAAGTTATTTGATGGATATTTTAAAGAAGCCTGTAAAAAAATGATAAAAAGTGATGTGTTTATTTCAATAAAAGTATTACTCATTAATATAAAGAGATTATAGCTAGAGCGTATTATGACTCTAATCAATACAATCAATCTTAGTTATGAATATAATTAACATAGTCATTGCTAATTATGACTATCATTAGTAGTCATTCTCGTTAAATTCATACATAAATTAGTGCAACCATTCATCTACTTTCATTATACGGTTACTTTACAATAAATACAAAGATACTTTAGTAATCTCTCTCAAGTTGGAGAGTGTAAATGAAGGAGTCCCAACTTGCTACATAAAAAATTAAATTCATCTTTCTTGAGTGCTTTAGTAAAAATATATCTATCAATTACATCTTTGTATTAAATATAGCATGGATGAATTATTCGAGCTTGAAGTTTTTCTCGAATTATATGACAATCAATGCCTATGTACTTAGTACGCTCATGAAAAAATGGATTGGCCGCAATATATAAAGCCGCTTTATTATCACAAAACAATGATGTCGGTTTGTACAAGTCGACCTTCAAATCTTTACATGTATCTCTACTAGGTTAATTCCAACATACTATTTACATTGCTCTATAATGTGATTCCATAAATGATCGTGAAACATTAGTCTCTTTCTTTGATTTCTATGATATGAGTGATGAGCCAAGAAAAACACAGTAACCAGAAACATACCTGTTTGACATACGACATGCACCCCAATCTGTATATAAAACTTACTAAGTGTCAGATTATTTTTCGATGAAAGAAAACCTCGACCATGTGATTTATTGATGTAAAAGAGGACTCTTAACACTACTTCCTAGTGTTGCTTCCTAGGTGCTCCCATAACTTGGCTTAATGTACGCATTGAGTACATAATATAAGTCATGGTCGTTGTCAAATATTTTACTTTGCCAACCAGTCTTTGATATCTAGTCGAGTCATGAAGTAGTTTACAGTCTTTGTCAATTAATTTCAAATTATGCACTATTAGGTTTTGGTCGAGTTTACTCGTGACAATCCTGTATCTTGTAAAATATTTAATGCATATTATCTTTGAGACATAAATATTCATCTCTTAGATCGAGATAATTCAATACCTAGAAAATATTTTAACTCGCCGATATCTTTAATGTGAAAATGTTGTTGTAGGTAATTCTTAAGCAATTTGATTTCATGTAAGTCATTTCCCGTCAATAATATATCATCAACATATATGAGAATAATAGGTATATCATCAACCAGTCTTTAATGTAATCCAATAATAAATAAAGGTGAATGGTTTCACTAATTTAGGCATGAATGTAATGAAATTGACTCTACTCTTTATAATCACAATTATCATTGATTGTGTTGATTACAGTCATAACTATGGTTCGATGTATTGGTTATAGTCATAATTACCTCTTGCTATAGTCAGTGTATATGTATATATATATATATATATATATATATGAGCAGTATTCTTCTTGAAATAAACACATCAATTATTATCACTTTTCTGCCATGGTATCACAATGAAGTTCTAAGCGATGTGTCTAACAAGCAGTCATATCCGCGATGGCACTATGGAAAATAAACTTGATCCTTCACTTGATCAGCTGTCCCACATCTCTTAGATTGAAAATAATATACAATATATATGAATTAAATATCTCAACTACTATGAGTCATTTTTAGAGTATATATTATTGATATATAATCAATATTTTATTTATTTAAGATAAAGTCCAAATCATATAAGTTATTTTTTAAATAAAATATTATTAATATATAATCAATATTTTATTTATTTAAACAAACATGAGATTATTTTATTCCAATACTTTTGTTTTTTTAATAAATAAAGTGATCTTAATTTCCCCATCATTGTTATATATTCGTGTGATATTCAATGACTCCGGAGCAACATCGCAAGGATGATTAGAGGATGAAGCACCCCAAATAGTATATAAACTCATAATAGACATAATAATTTTTAGAATAAATTCGACTCATTTATACAATGTTTAGTTTTCTTAAACTTTCTAACTAATTCATTTAGCAAATAATTTAGCAAATATTGAATAAATGTCTTCCATTCCAGTAAGTTAAGAGCATTAGGTGTTAAAATACCCATAAATATTTAATTAACAACAAAACTACATACGTATGGGTTTTTTACATTTTCACACAAATTTCGATCTTGATTAGACATGAGGCCACGTTACTCAATAAAGTATTATGAAAACATTCATTGTTTATTTTTATTATATGACAACTACTGTTTAAGGAAAATCTATTATTTCAAGATATTAATTATGATGTAAATTTATATTCACAATATAAGAGGGTGTATAGTCGTACGTATTAAAATTAAACGTTAATTAGTGACACGTAAGAAAACAAATATGGTTTACCTATTTTTTAGCTAAGTAATCTATTCCACTCTAATGATATATGTTAAAAGATATTAATTAATAAATAAAATAACAAATAGAGAAAATGAAGGAGGAAAATAAGGAAAAACAACCACATATGCTCACTCACTATGGGAATTTAACAGGTGAGTTAGCAAAAATTACTTTCACGTCAACTAACTTCGATCTTAACATATTCATTGGAGTAGATTTTTTAGTGTTTAATGTATGATTTAACGCTTCCGTTGTTAATGATCTAATCATATTTATTTTTGGAACATTTTATTCATAAAATAATATGATTTCCAAATAATGAAATACAAATCTAAAATGTAGTTATTAGTTTTCTAACTAAATAACAATTCACCAGATCTAAATTAGATTTAAAGATTCTTAAATATATAATTTTATATTATTCGTGATCATGAAACTAATATAATATTTCGTAAAAAAAGATTCTCTTACCCCACACTTAAAACCAAACATTATCTATAATGTTTTAAAAAATACTTAAAAAAATTAAAATAATAATATGAGATGATAATCAAAACACTATATGCCAACATTTATGTAAGAGTATTTATAAGATAAAAAGACAACAAAATAGTAAATAAAGTGAAAAACAAAAATTACGAAAGAATAAATAACATAAAAAAATATTTTTTTGTGTGATCCCCGCAACGCTGAACACTATCGATGTGCCAAATTAATTTTTGATAGTTATGAACAATGCCCCTAGTTGTAAATAGTAGGGCGAATATTATTTATCGATGCTTTTTTTAAGTGATGATTGGGTTGTCTTCCAATCATCTCTTAACTTAAAGTCACACAGTCAAAACAATTGATAGTTGTTTTTAAAAATAGTAATGCATCCATGCTTCCATGAATATCATTACAAATCTCGAACAACCAATTTCCCATGTGTTCGCCATTGTCATGGCTGAATATGTTTTCAAGTAAATGGTTGAAGAGAAAAATTATTTAAAATAAGTTTTAATGTGTGCCAAAATCATGATATTTAATATCTTGGTTAGATTTAGGTATTATGTTATCTATATTTTCTTCATGTTCAAGATTATCGTCCACCTTTTTATCACTTGAGTCGATAACACTTGTAAAAGTGAGATAATCCCCCAATCACTGAAGTTTTTTAAATTTATTAAAATGATCTTCATGAGATCTCGGCAACAACATACTATTGCTCTAGTCAACTTGGAATTCAAGATATTAGATTAATGTACTATGAATTTGAGTAAAATATTGAAACTTCTTTATATAAATTTTGGATTTCTCAAGCCACCTTTCAATAGTCTCTATGAATTTATCTAGTGCATCTTCTTAACTTTTTTTCCTCTCTTTGTTTTGGTGTTTTAAAAATTCATTCTGAAAAATGTTATTTGGTTCTGCAACTAATGAGTAATTATTGTTTGATATGACTTCAATAAGTTTATAGGCATCTTCAAGTATCTTGTTTTTTATCAAACCTTTGATAGCTTCATTTATATAAATCGGCAGTTAGGTATTAAACCATTATAAAAAGTTTAATTTGCATCCAAATTTGTAGTTCATAAGAAAGACAACTTCATAACAACTTATAGAATGTTTATCATATCTCGTAAAATGATTCATTTTTATATTATACATAATTGAGGATGTCATAAATTCAAATGAAATAAAATGCTTAATTACGGTAATGATAGCCGGATTTATAAAAAAATTGGTTATGGTAATTATTGGTATGTAAATGATAAAAATAACTTAATTTAAATTTGGATATAATTAATCCATTAATGTTTATACTTGTTTATATATATTTTTTATTTAATTTATACCACTGTTCTCAATTGCTTTTTCAGTTGTTAATTCAAAATATTCAAGTAATTGGTTATGGGCTTTGATATTTCTAAATCTAAACGTGTTACATATAAAGTTAATTTTTAATTTTTGAATATTATCACATCTATTCAGTCTAGCTTTCTCTATGTATGTCATTCGTATTGTCTTTATTACCCAATTCTTAACTTAAAATAATTTCTTAAGAAAGTTTATAACGGTATATAAAATAAATTTGTTAATAACTTTGAAGAATATGATTATTCTCCTACTGAACATCTATTTTATTTGAAGTGTATGGATGAGTTCATGAAAGACGTTATAACTACACTGATTACCTTTTTAGAAAAGCTACATCCCACAACTATTCAAATGCGTTTTTGGAGATAAAACATATGATTGTGTTTGTTCATTTTCAGTGAAAGCTTTAAATGCACAAATTAAATATATTGTACCCTTCATGTAATGCAAGTCGTCGACCAGATTCAGATTTTTCTTATGATACAAAAATCAAACGTTAAGTTGAATCACTAAGTTGGATTAGTGAATTATACCAGATATATATATATATATATAATACATAGAGATACAATTGAGTTAGGACGACATTAATAATTTCAATTATAATCCTTATCGGTTTATGATGTTGTTTCACATAAAATCATGGTAGTAAACTTAGTAGATTATATTTCCTCATGTGGTAATTAACAATCTGATTGCTTTTTTATTTTCACAAACTATTGGAAAATAGATTTTTACAACCAACCAATAACTTTGTTGCAAAAGTCGATTGTCATTCGCGATCAATGTATAACAAATTTCAAACAATAATGTTTTTCACATATTAAGTCAAATGTAAGAATAAAATTACTACGAAGTTGCAACGATATAACATTCAGTTGTAAAATAAAATTATTTATAACACTTAGGTGCAACAAAATACCACTTACTTGCAACTAACTGGAAGCTGTAAATATTGATTTATTATTATTATTATTATAGTTAATTAAAAAATAAAATTTACTAATTTACTACCAATTATATCTCACAAATATTAACCTGCCAAACTAAGTGAAATGAACATAAATCTCTAAATATTATCCAATAAAATTAATTTATACCCCAAAAACCCAAATGTCACAACCACAAAACATGGCATTTCTAAAAAAAAAAGACTCCACCATAAGCCCACATTATAACCATCAAAACACTCAACCTAAATCTTTCACAACCAACAAAAGAGACATTACCTATCCAAATCTCACACCCACTCTCGAATACCTAGTCTCACATATAGGAAATTCGAGTATTCGGTCTCTTCACCAAAAAATAATCCAAGTAGTAGATTTGATTCGAGTATTAGGTTTTCACGAGTTCGTGTTTGTTTTATTCTTTAGAGTTGATTTGATTATTAGGTTTCTTGATGAGGTTTGATTATAGATTCGAGTATATGGTTCCAAAAATTATTCCACTAAATGAGTTAAAGTGCAAATTAATTAAAACAATTTAATATTTTTAGTGTATTATGAAATTCTAAGAGCCACTTAACAAAACCCCGAAATTATGATTTTTTTTCCTCTTCCATTTTTCATTTTATTTAGTTTTTTAATAATTTTATTTCCATTTTAATAGTTTGTTACCTAATATAAGTTTTAACATATTATTTTAAAAGATATTTTAAAAATATGATATAATCATATAACAAAATCAATTCCAATATTTGAAAGATATTTTAAAAGATACATGGAACTAAAATCAAATTCATTATATAAAAGATATTTTTGACAAACTAATTGAAATAAAATCAATTTTTATACAAAATATGCATGAAACAAAATTAAATTTATTATCTAAAAATTATTTTTAGAATATACTCGAGCAAATAAAAAAATCAAAACTAATATTTAACATATATTTTAAATAATACATAAAAATAAAATCAATTTTTTATTTAAAAAAAGAATCTTTTTAAAAATATGCAAAAATAAAATCAAATTTGTTTTTGTAAAAGATAAAAGTTAAGGATGCATCAAGATTAATATTATTAATACATATGTAGTTGACATTAGTTGACATGCATATTTAAAAAGTACCACTATAAATGATCTAATAGTAAAGGTGAACTTTGTTTATAAAATAAATTACGTTCTGCCTTCGTCTCTGATAAAATTAATTTAAGATGATCTAGTATGTTTGTTTTGATGAATGTTTACTAGCGATGTTCGGGACGGAAGAGTTTCACATAAAGAAAGAAAGAAAAAAATACATAATGACCAAACTTAAAAAAATTGGCTGCCGAAAACCAGATTTAAAATAAGATTGAAAATGTAGTAAATATCAGTGATTGATATGGGAGGGGTAGCAATATAACCAACACTCTCTACCAACATTAATGTAACACTGACATATATAAAAATACACGGATGATATATGAGAATTAAAGAAAGTATAACATGTAATTTAGCATATGCCGCATTGAGAGGAGGCATGTCTGCTTCAATTCTATTAATTTGTGAATAAGCATAGACAAAACTGTTTATAACGATTAGTTTAAATAATTAAAAAAACACATTGGTTACTATAAATATTTGGGTGAAAATTTAAAGAAGACTAACTTTATGTAAGGCAGCTGAGAAGAGGAAACCCAAAAGCTTGTCAAAAAAGTTGTCAAGAATTCAAGGGATATGAAAAGAGAGAGCAAAGTAAGATCGTTTTAGACATAACACAGTTCTAATAACAAGGTACATATTAACCGAAATAATTAATTTCTGTTAAATAATTTAAAAACATTCCAACTTTCAGTTATACACTAATTTCTTTGAAGCTTTTGCAGCTAATGGGTCAATTTTTTCGGTGACAAAATTAACAATACGAGTTCAACTTCCAAATGATTCACACCGCCTACTATACCCCAAAGATACCAATATTTTGACAAGATAACAAATTTAAGTATCAATTTGTTCCTCCATGATGTGTCCATCGTCATATGAGATGGAGGTAGACGAAGGACGTGCAAACTCATCCAGTTAGGGTGACCATATTCAGGATCAAAACTTAGCAACTAACGATCATCGAATGGTCCGAATCGGGTGGAATAGATGAGTTTGTGACTAAAATGTATTTAGATTCTCTAAAATAAAAAAAATACCAAATATATATATTTTTCTATTAATTAAAATTCTAAACATTCATAACTTTTTTTGTCTTAACCCTTAACTTTTTGTCTATTATAATTGGTGTGATTCACATCCGAAAAATTCTGGTCCGATAAGAACTCATAACTCATAAAGATAAATAAATGATGATAAAAGGTATTCGTCGACCAAAACAACTTAAAAACAACTTCAACAAGATAAAAACGAGAAACGAAGATAAAAATATTACCTGAAGTCGAAAGTCGATAATACAGGGGACGATGACATGAAACTTCACCAAATAATGTAGATAGTTAAAGAGTAAAAAGAATTAAATATTAAAAAAATATTATTTTGGTGAGATGAGTATTAAATAGATAAAAAATAGGTGGAGTATTAAATGATAATAAAATTGGTGTGTGGATATTTAATGGAACATTCCCCATATAATTATTTGTTATAACCAAATTTAGCCAATGCCATAAATAAACACGTTATTTTAGGAGAAGACGGTACTAGAGAAGGAGTAGAAAGAGCCTCCTCTCGAATAAAACCAGCAGGTGGGACGGGTCGGTACGAGAGAAGCTGTGGGAAACAGCTTTTGGGGTTCAGAATCTATACTTGTATGCCCTGATCCTGCTTTAATTACTTACCCAGATGATACCGCTATTTGGCCAAGAATATTTGCAAAGGATTTTTGCAGTTGGTAGGTGACTTGATTTCTTCAAATACACTATTATTTCTCATATTTCATAATTGTTTGTGCAGTCACCAAATCCATTTGATTCTACGGTTGCGGCTCGCAAGCAGTTAAGTGTTTGCGGGCAGACCCGAAGGTAGTATGTCGGTGCAGAAGGAGTTCGCCTTTGTATATATTGCTGTTTGCCAACTTTGACCCATATCATACTCATGAAATTGAAACTTACTCTCATTTTCCAAAATGACCTATAGTGGGTAAACCAAAATGGTCAACAATAAATTGTTATATGAATTAGTTAAATTGAACTCAGTAGAGCAGAAGAAGAACATAATAACATGTTTTATTAACTAGTTTATGTTTTTTTTTCTTGCTATAATGCTCCTTTAACCAATTTTAGGTGACGGAAACATCCGATGCAAAGCGGCGAGAGACACACACTAGTTGAAAATGAAATGAAAGGAGAGCTTAAAGATGAGAATGGTAAATAGGTCTGGACTTCTATTTACTAATATAAATGTTGATACAAAATATAAAAGAAATAAGCGGCCATGAGAATATCGCAAGATTTCAAACTGGAGAAACATAGACTGGCCAAAACATGACGAAGCAAAAAAAACCTTAAAAAATATTCATGGAAGTTTTAATGAACCGAAAAAGACAACATAACAATCAACCAATGCCTGAAATTTATAAATTATGAATGCTGGATTCAGTGAGTTGGCCCTGATGAACTCACAGAAGTACTTGCAGCTCTTTTGAGAAGTTCGCACCTTGCTTCAATATCCTTTAGATATTGATTGTTTATCTCCATAACCCATATGAGTTCATCATAGCTGAGGTCTTTTACCTCGATCTCACCGTTCGCAAGCTGGAACATGACATGAGTCATCCACATGTCATGATTCTTCTTGCTTTGCTCTCCACACTGCTGCCAGAGTTTTTTTATTTTTTCGCGTAGATATGTCTCTTGGTCGAGCATATTTTTCTCTCGTTGCTCCGGTGCCATGTTCATGAATTCCTGAAGAATATGCCTAGCTTCATTAAGAGAAGGTTGAATGATGGGTGCAGCGTCGAACTCACTTTGTATGATGGTACACACTTTAACATCGCACAAGATGCTAAGCTCCTCAGCCATTTTCAAAATACCCTTGCTTCTGTTAGTGTAACATGCTTTTCTTTGTGCCCTGTCAACAATATAAGTACTGTTTCTCTTAACCATGTTGACAGCACAGGAAAAAAGAGAAGAAGAGTTCAACCTTTTGTGTATCTAGATTATAGGAGTTGTGTTGTTTATAAAGAAGAGGCACTAGGGTATTAATATATGCATCTGGTTTAGGTTTAATTATATTTTGGAATCAAATAATCCAGAAAAGGAATTAACCTATCAGTATAGTAATACATAAGATAAGATCCAACTCATCGTGGAACACAAATTTGGTATAGTTATATTTGGTAGGTGACAAGGTTTAATTTTTTTTTTCCACCACGACTGGACATATAATTTCTCTACGAATACATAATCATGCATTCTCTGAGGCGATATTAAAAAAGAGGTTTTATACTGAACACAAAGTTTTGGATAAAGTGAACATCTTGTAGTGAATAAGTATATTATTATTAATTTAGAATTAACAAATACATTGAAAAAATTATCTGAACATGAGATGAGGTCAAGCGGATGGAAAGATATTTAACAAGACATATACTACACACCACAAGTAGAGTGTTCAAATCGAGTAAAATAAGATATAAAATAAAGAGAAAATATGATGCGGCGGAAACAATGTTTAATAATATTCCAATACTTTTTTTAATACACTATCTAATATTAGTTGAATATTTTAAATGGTTAACGGTTGAATTTATAATGTTTATAACGAATTATTTGATGAATGAATGTAATGTATCCATAAATACGTGTGTCTTCTAACAGTTAAAGCTAATGTTGAAATAATAATACAAATAAGTTCTGCAAGGGTGTTATTTATTTTATTTTTCTTGAGAGTAAATATTGAAAGTAGTTTTTATTTGAGTTGGTGAGCTTATTTTCATTACAATGGCTCTGTTAAAAATTTATTATTACCGTATACAAAGTATGGATTTTAAATTTGTTATAAGATATTTGAATACACTGGTCCCATAATAAATTATGTTTTATTTAATGTATGAAGTTTGAGACTTAAAAGTCTATACCCTAAACTATAAAGTTAAATTATTAGAAATTTAATTTGTTTTATTTATTTTAAAATAAAATTTATATTTATAGTTTCTAATTACAACTATAATTTTAAACCCATATTTAGTTTAGAGATTAAAATTAAAATATTTTGACGAGATATTAAATTTGTTTTTGGTTTGGATAATTCATGATTAGATCTAAAATCAAAAATATTCTGAAAAGTTTATAATAATATCGATTACCAATATTTTCTAAAAATGATTATAAAATAGATGAATGGGTATTTAATTCATGGTTATTTATCTATAGATTTTACTATTACAAAATTTATTTGTAAGATATTAGGAAATTTTAATATTATCTTATTCTAACCACTTAGAAATCATATACTTTACCGATTGTTTTGGATTTTTTTAGTACTGAAATGATTGATGGGCCACTACTGACGTGTTATACCATTTATCTCTTTTGCAGTACCCCTTACTCTTTGTCCGAGTAACAAAGAATGACAAGTTTTGATTGTCCAAAGAATCTACTCACATTTGTCGAAACATCTCTTGATGTTTGGTGAGGATTGGACGTTTGAACTTGTTCTCTGCCGAACGGCTGTCTTCAGATTCGAAGCCATTACATATTGAAATATTGAAATATTTATGCCAACCATCTTCGTTTAGTCTTTTAAAAGTCTTACGACCTATTGATTCTAATTTATCATAGCTAAACTGAAAATAGACATGTCTTTGGATTGGTTAGTATTAAACCGTTATTGCCTTATTAAAAACATTCTCTCACAAAAACTTTCCTTAGGATTAAGAACTTTATTTTCCTGAAGGGAAAGAGTGAAACTAACATCTGGTAGGTTGCTATCTAAAGTGTTGACTATTCTTTGATAACTTCAAGATTATATGAGTGTTTTTTGTGCGAGATTCTTCTAAAGGTACTCGAGTCCCTCCCGACCTTGGTGAATGATGACGAAAAAAATCTACCAATTTATTTTCCACTTCTGTAATTTTAGAACATCATAGGTGTTTATATGTTTATTTTCTTTGACTTGTTTTTGTAAATTATCTTAGCAATCCTCCTATTTGTTGGCAAAATTGAGGTAAGAGATAAACATTTCTAGGGAACATCTTCGGGTTTTTTAATCATTCAATGTTTGAATATTCGGTTTGTGGTTCTTGCCAAAATATGGTGGTAAATATTTGTAAGGAAAATTAATATCCATTATAGGAGATTTGTATTTATTAAGGTTTTTTTTTGTGATAAAACTTGTGAAGTTGAAGGGATTCTATTTATTTTTTGGTTAATAAACAAGTTAGTGGAAGAAACTTACACATGCGAAATCTCTATTTTTTAGGCAGGCACGTGCACATTCTTCCCCTTTTATAATCTTGGCACTCCAAGTTTATTTTAATCCAAACTATTTGTCTTACAAGTTAATCCAAACCGTAAAAGGTTAAATATTTTTAAATTTATTAATACATCTTGATATACCCACTCATGTCCTTCATTTACTGATATTTATTGATATTTTTGAATCATTTATTTGTCTGTTGTTATCGTTACAAAAAAATTATTTTTCTTATATATGGGAAAATGTGATGAATATAATGACTAATGAGATATTTAAAATATTCAAAATAATGGTTTTATGGTTTAATCTTCTGACTAAGAAGAAATTTTTAAGTTTACCCATCTAATTTATCAGATAACCCAGACAAAAAAGGAGATATTATTTAAAGGTGTTGTTACATTCCACATCGTTCCTCTCATTCCTTCCACTTTTGAAGGTATGAGTCTCTCTATAGCTAAATGTAATATCACATACTATGTTTATAGTCGCAAAGATGAACCAAAAATAAAAGATAAATTTTTGGACGAAATGTAGATGAAGAGTACCGTTGAACATTCATATAATTATTTTACCAATTCAAACATTCATATAATTATTTTACCAGTGATGAATGTATAACGTATCTCACCGATTAGAAAATTCCAAATGATATACAATATATGTCATATGTTATTCTGATAAATTCATATTCTTTATGATCTTATACTATTTATATGAAAGTTTTGGATTGAATAAACGTCATGTCAAATTATTTAGGGACTAAAATTAATAGTGATAATCCTTAATAATCAAATACATTAAATATAATTATTTGCACATGAATCAATGAACATTAAATATTAAAATATGAGCTGATAAAGTTTTATGGCGAACCTAAAATAATATTCAAGCGGACCAAAATAAATAGAAATATATTTAACAAGGCATATGCAACCTAAATTCACTATTCAGGTCGAGTAAAATAATATAGGGAATAAAAACAGATCAAAGCTGATGTGTTGGAAAAAACGTTTAATAATCGTCTAACCTTTTTTAGTATACTATTCAATATTATTAAAATATCTTCAAAATGGTTTATAGATAAACTTGTTACGGTTATAACAAATTATTTGACGAATGAATGTCACGTACATATAAATACGCATGTAATCCGTATTAAGAGTTAATTTAGCTAACGCTAAAATAGTATAAATAAGCTTTGACTTATAATATTATAAGTGTTCTTATTTTTTAATCATAAGAGTAAATCTAATATGTTAAAGAGTAGTTTTCGTTTTCTTGTGTTTATTAGCTTACTTCCATTAGAACTTTGTTAAAAAATTATCATTTCCATTAGAACTTTGTTAAAAAATTATCATTTCCATATACAAAATACGGATCTTCAATTTATTACTAGATATTTGAATACATTGACATCACGTAACAAACAAATTTTTATTTAATATACAAGATGTAGAACTTAGAATTTCAAACCCTAAACTATAAAAGTTAACTTATTAAACCTTTAACTTGTTTTTATTTATTTTTAAAATACTTTTATATTTATAGTTTCTAATCATAACTATAATTTTAAACCCATCATTTTATTTAAAGATCAAAACTAAAATATCTTTATTATTGAATTTGTATTCGGTGTGGATAATTCGGAAAGGCGGAGTAGATTTGAAATCGAAGATATCTTGAAAAGTTTGAGAATAGTGTGGATTAGCAATATTTCTAAAAATGATAATAAAATATATAAACGTATATTTTATTCATGGTCATTAGGTTTTTATTTACAGACTTTACTGTTACAAAATATATTTATAAGATATTAGAGAGATTTGATACTATCTTATTTTAACCACATAGAGATCATTTTTTTTTCTCATTTTTTTTCTGAATTGTTTAGTATTGAAATGATTGATGGGCAAATATTGACGGGCAAAACCATCTATATCCCTAGCAGTAGCCCTCTAAGTCCTTGTGCGAATAACAAAGATGTACTAGTTTTGATTGTCCAAACCATCTACTAACTTTGGATGAATCATCTTTTGACATTAGCTGAGGATTGAACGTTTGAACTTGTTGTATGCCGGATATCGACATTACATCTGAAGCGATTACGTCTTGCATATTTTTCATATTGAAATATTTATGACAACCATCTTCGTTTAGAATCTTAAGAGTCTTAAGGCTTATTTATTCTAATTTATCATAGCCGAACTGTTATCAGAGACGTATCTGGTTTGGTTAATACTAAACTGGTCATGCCTCATTAAAAACTTCCGTAGGTCAAAATCTTCTTTGAGGAATAAAATATTTATTTTTTTCAAATGAGAGAGTAAAAATAGCTTTGGTGGGTTTTCTAACTAGTTTTTCACTATTTACTAATTAATTTTTTCTTACTACTAGATTCGACATGTTTGATTCTTCATTGGTTGTACTTGAGTAGTCTCATTAATCGTTGATGAGGAATAAAGTAAAGACTACACATGATCCAAAGTGTTAATATTCTTTTAATAGATTTAGGTAGTAGGAATATTCTTCGGCCAAACTTCTTCTAAAGGTACTCCAGCAGCCCCCTAAGACTTAGGTGAATAATGACGAATAAATTCTACCACTTTATTTTCCACTTCTTCAATTTTGGAACCTCAAAATGTATTTATATATTTCTTTGATTTCTTATTTTTGAAATTATTTGAGTAGCCCTCCTAGTCTTTGGTAAAGATTTAGGTAAGGGATGAACATTCCACGGGAACATATTCGGTTTTTTAATCATCCAAAGTTTGATTTCCGTCTGTGGTTTTTGCCAAAGTTATATGTTGGTAAATATTTTCACGAGGAGTAATTTTTATTGCATGAGATTTATATTTATTAAGTTTCTTTAATGATACAACTTAAGTTGAAGGGATTCTATTTATGTTTTAGTTAAAATACAAAATAATGGAAGTTACTTACACTTGTATGAAAGTCTCTTATTTTAGGCAGACGCGTGCACATTCTTTACTTTCTATAATCTTGGCCCTCCAAACCTATTTTGATATGAACCGCTTATCCTACAAATGAATCAAGCCATAAAAAAATCGAAGGTTTAAATTTATTCATACCATTGGATATCTCATGTTGTTCCTTCATTTTGTTTCTATACTTTCTTAATCAATATTCTCGCATCTTCTTATCCTAGTTGATTGATTTTTTTGAATCAGTTACTTTCTCATTGTTATTGGTACAACAAATTCTTATTTTTATTATAAATGGGCAAGAAGAATGAAGATAATGACTTTTCAGATAGTCAATATAATCATAACAATGTATTATTTATGGTTAAATCTTTTGACTAAGATGAAGTTTGTAAGTTAACACGTCCGATTTATCAAATAACCCAATAGAAGAAGAAGAAGACAATTGTGGTGAATAATGATAAATTAGTTATGTTGTTATATTCCACATTGTTCTTATTCCTTCCACTCTTGAAGGTACGAGTCGCTTGACATCTCAAGGTAGTATTAGAGGTGATGTTTATAGTCGTAGAGATAAACCAAAATTAAAGATGAATATTTTGACGAGATGTAGATGAAGAGCTTTGTGGAGCATTCATATAGTTATTTTACTAATGATTAATGTATAAAATATCTAACCGATTCGGGAATCTATATTATGTAAATATAGATTTCTTGTAAATATAAAAAATCCCTTAGAAGGTCGTGAATATGAGGTTATTTTTTAAAAATTATTTTTGAATCACGGGCCTCGATTTTCTCTCGCTCCAGACCTAGTCATTTTTTTTTCAGATTATAAATATTTGTCCAAGACAACTTGTTCCTAATTCCTAAAGTCCTTTGCTTTCAGCTATCAATTTATCAATAGATTCTTTGGGACTTTGTCTACGAACGAATTTCTTACTCTTGTTAAGGTTTATAACTGAAAGACCAACCCATTTTTCTACTTTTAAATGAGTAAAATTCCAAAAAATATTAATGAACTTCTAACTTATAAAAAAGTGCGGAAGGATAAATTTATTTTTTTTCTATAGTAATTGGAAGAACAAACATGGAACAACAAATCCTCATATCAGCCGACAATGGGTTTTAATTGTAAATTTTCGTCATTCCCTATAAATCTTTCTTTTTTTACTTTATTTTTTATGTGTTTGATTATTTATGCTTTATTTTCTCGTGCTTGGCTCCTATTATTAAGATGTCTTTTATAGAAAAAGAGAAAACCATACTCGCATGAAGTACACGCAAATGGTGGATGAGGTTTCTAATTTTTCTTATTCCTATATTTTTATTATAATACTCATGGAATTTATGCATAGTGGGTTATGGTCGAGTATTGTTGTGCAAGGAGGCTTCATTATTTGTTCTTGCCCTAAGGGGAACACTCAAAAAAACCTTTTCAAGTGAAGAAGAATTTGTTGAAACTATTTTCGAGCAAGAAGGATGTGAAGTTAAAAATTCTAGACGAAACGTTTGCTGAAAGTGTTTTTCTAATATGGAATTGTGTAGCAAATCGAAATCCTGAGGTTCAAGTAAAATATCTTATGTTCGTTCCGATGCTACAAATGTCAAACCTGAGGCTGATGATGTTTGTAAAGAAGTTGTTGCGAGTATTATTAGCTTAGAAAATAAACGAGGATCTTGTCATACTATGTTCGAAGAAGAGGTAAAAGATGAGCATGATGATATATCGTTGATTAACTGGAGAAGCAATCGGTGGCCAAACGTAATATGTGTGATAAATATTATCACTACCATTAAAAATAACTTATTGAGTAATAATGAAAGTGATATACCTTTGGCTTCCATTACCGAGCAATAACCTACTACATTCGCTCCTTAATGTTTTCATGCTACCCATAAATCTCAATTGTTAAAGCATGTTTTTAGAAAAGTATTTATGAGGATTTAACTGCTACCGGTTATCTTCATTATTACTTTGTCTGAAAATGTGGTTGAACCAGACCTATTTAACATGAGCATCATTTCTCTTGTTATATCTGAAGGAGTTATTATTTTTGATGGCTCTACTCCAAAATGAGTCTCTGATTTTAGATGGAAAGGTATAGAAGCCATACCATAGTTAATACCTAAGCTTGATTTTGAAAATATGAGATATAAGAAATTTGTTGATACTAAGGCCGCCACCAAATGAGATCGTGATGATTTATTTTGTTTCCAATTTCGATAGAATAAAGTCAAAGGTCTTCCTAAGGTTGTAACTTCTTTATTTATGGAGCTTTCTTTCTTTATTGGTAATAAAACTGCTCAACTTTTGAAGGCAGCTGATGTTATAATTACTGAACCCACATACTCATAAAAATTCTTTAGTTGTCGAAGTACTTAACCAATAGGCTATTGTATTGAGGATCCAGTTGTCACCCGTGAATATTGCATTAACTCATCAACGACTCCTCAACCTCATTTTTTTTATGATGAGTTTTTGAAGGATGCAACATCATATTATGACTACCTTATATTATAGATATCAATATTTAGGATACCATATATATGTTACCAAATGGGGACCTCCCCAATATGGTTTTGTCTTCGTCCAAAGCTACCACTGCAATGTATTTTTTTTTTGAGCTTTAAGAGATAGTAACTCACTTTATTTAGTCAGCCAAATGAAACTTCCAACCCACCTTTTGTGCATTGTCCTATAAAAAGGAACATTAATTTAGGATTTGAGATAAGATAAGATTTTACTTCTCTTCTTATCCTTACCTCCCTGAATCTTGCTGCATTTATATGAACTAATTATATAATATATATATATATATGCTACATGTTGTTTTCATGGATTTTTTTAATGGTTTAACCATGCTTTATCTTTACAATGTTCATCATGTAAATTACGTTTCCGATCTTTTGATGTTTCTTGATGGTTCTGCTAAACCTTTAGAATAAAAACTATTCAATACGAATTTCTCTTGAAATTAAGATTGAAATGAGACAAGCTAAGAAACAAAAATTGAAATTTGTTAGGAGAGAGAATGAGAAAAAAAAAGATATGATGTTTCAAATTGAGTTGGAATCCAAGGCTAAAGCCGAGGTTGTACTAAATGAATAACTGAAGAATAAGTCGTTTACATTCCTCAGTTAAGGAGTGCATTGAATCATACCTAAGAAACCATCTTGGCTAGCTACAAGTTTTGTAATATGGCTTATGTTCAAGGTAGCGTTACTTATTCTTATAAAGAAAATGTTTTTAAGGTTGAACTAATTATTGTTTATGATCTATAGTCTTCTAATGACAAAGAGCTCATTGATACCAAGGCCTACACCAAGGTTGTAAAGTCAAAGCTGCTTGAATAATTAAATGATTAGAAGTTGAAGAACAACTCATATTCAAAACTTTTACTTCCTGAACGTCAGTCTTGGATGCAATACGTTATTACTTATTAGACATAAATTATTGTGTCTAGTCGTGCACCAATTTTGGACGGTCATTCCAAACTAGTTCTAGATTTTCACAAGAAATACCTCAACGTAAATTTACATAGCTTATGGTATTATGATCCTAAGAATGAATTGGATAATGACTTAGATAGCTTAAGGATAGTGCATATATTGCAGCCTTCTTGAATAAAATAAAAAACAAAGAAATAAATGACTTAAGAGAGACAATGTTTATGAATGTTGTGAAAGAAGTGGTATTGAGAAAGATGGTGGTGGACTAGTAATGTTTAAGCTGCTAGTACTAGAAGTGACAATATTGATGGTACTAAAGGCCAAACAACTATTATGGATTCTTATGTTATCCCAACCAAATATTCTATTGCTTCTCAAAAGAATGTCGAAACACGACTTCTTATTACTCTATGTTTTGTAATGTTGAAAGCATTGTATTTTACTTTTGTATTAAGAATCTTGTTTTATTTTGAAGTACCCCTTATTATAATTTTATTTGACGAGTCTTTATACTTTTATTAAATACTTAACGCTCTCTGTTTTTTAATTCATTAATAAATCCAAATAAGCCGACACTTTATTAATGAACATTTATGTTCATTGTTTGGAGTTTTTAGAATTGTTTAGATAGCTTTTGGGTACTAACTCCCATTCTTGGTTCTCTCTCTTGTTTTTTGAAGCATCTGAAGCTTACTTTTCTGTCAAAGGATTAATTTTTTATCATTTCAGACTTGTCATTATTATAGACTTTATGAAGCCTTTAATGTCTATGATGGATCACTTTATTTTTTCAAGAGTGATTGTTGAGACTTGCTATTATTAGAGACTTTATTAAGCTTCTGCGCTCTTGATGGAGCATTTGATTTTATAAAATTGATTTTTATATCATCTAAGACTTGTGTTAGAGTTTAAAAAGCCTTTAAATTTCTTGATTGAATCCCATATTTTGGCTTGTTAGCATTTATTTTATATTTTATGCTTTTGAGAGCGTATGAAATGAGACTTATATTTTGGCATGAATAACATTTTATTAATGTTGAATACATGCTTAATAACATCTCGCACCGCCAAAGTAGAAAATAGTATATCCCTATAGTCGAACATATACATTTTACAAGCAGTAGTAAGTTAAAATCTTGAGTATCAAGAACTATATTAGAGCTATAAGCTTTCAATATTCGAGGGTTGAAGAACTTGGTTTCCTTTTTCATCCAATATTCTGTAAGATATGGCTTCGAACGTTAAAGGATGCTCCCAATTTAAATATAAATTGTCAAGCCAATTATATTTAGTGTGAAGGAAAACTCTGTAAGATATGGCTTTGAACGTTAAAGGACGCTCCCAATTTAAATATAAATTATCAAGCCAATTATATTTAGTGTGAAGGAAAACTCTCTATAACACATCATTTCATGTTTCTGAAATTCTAAATCACACTTTAGAATTATATATATTCCTCAAGAACGTATTGTAATATTCTGATCGCATATGCGCTTTGATTCTTCTTTATTTAATTACTTAAACCATAGAACTTTGGACATGTGCATTACTTGGTTCATTATATTATTCTTCCATGGTATATGAGATACCTATTTTATCTAGCACCCCTGGTTCTAGATACATATACCATGAAAATTTGCATTTCTTCTATTACGGTTGTAAATGTGGTTTTGTATAACCGTAGGAATTCTTGAAGGAAATTCGACCAGGTTCCAGTTACTCATTCTAAAATATATTTGAGCCCTATGTTATTGTCTTCTTGTTCATTTCAACTTGGTCGTTGGTTTGAGATAAAAAGAGAAAGAAATTTATTGCTTTAGTTCAATTTGAGAAGAAAACCTTGTGACTTTTTCATTATGGAATTAAATTTCATTATCCGTAGTGACGACTTTAGAATTCCAAACGTGTAACATATATTTATTTTTAATAAAGTTATTAACTCTTTTGCATGATATTCATTAGGGATCGTACTTCCTCCCACTTTGAGAAGTAATCTACGGGAACCAATATAAACTTTCTTCCTCCTAAAGCTATTGGTAGGGACCCCACAATATTCTAACAGCATTGATTTGATGGGATTGCTTCAATTATTATCTCAAGTAGTATTGACATGAGTTGTAAGGAGTTTGCGAATTGATGGTATGTATCACACTAAGCTTTTCTTTTTGTTTCAGTCTAGCATTATTTTTGGCTATAATAGCTCTCAATTAGGCTTCTTCAGTAGAGCGCCTTACATCCATAATAAACACTTCATTCTTCATCATGTAGTTCGTAGAAAAAAACGTTGCTTCATATATACCTAAGCATCAGAGTAATGTATTAGTTAGCCCACTTTTGTATAGTGTATCTAAAGTCCAAACGAATTTTGTTGACTTTATATTTATCTCTCGTGCTTCTCTTTTATCATCGAGGATTATACTTTCTATCATGTACTTCTTGATTGGTGTTCTCTAATATTTTTCTTCTTTTTTGTCACCTTGTATTATTATTACTCTTATGGACATCACTGTCAACATAAATGGTTTGGTGATGTAATAGATGAATTTTCCTGAATGATTATTTTTGTGGCCATAGATGTTCATACAAAATATGTGAGTTTGTCAGTTATTAGATTCTCAACTCTCGGGACTTGTTTAAATTCCACTTGCTCGAATTTACTAATTAGAGATTATAACTCTATCAAGTACTAAATAATGTTATCGTATTTGGCTTCGACTATCTTGATGCATGGGTGAAAATTAATTAAGAATTAGTTAGGAGATCTACTTTCCTAGCTCCGTAGATATATTTGCCAACTAGAGTCTTGCAATTGCAAATTCATACTCGAATTCATTATTAGATGTTTGAAATTCAAACTTGATGGATTGATTTATGATATTTTGTGTTGGATATATGATTTCCAAAAAGCCATGATCATTATTTTCTTCATTAATTATAACTCAACAAGTATATTTAGACTCGTCCTCTAGAAAAAATTGTCTCTCAGACTCGAAACTCCATAAACAAATTTTCCAGCGCTTGGGCTTTGATTTTTCTTACCAGTTCAACATAGAAATTATAATCCCCTAATTTTCCTCACTATCTGGTCTATCTTCCAGATAGAACAGGGTTTTGTATCATATTTCCCAAAGGAAAATACGTTATAACTGATTTGAAAATAGAGTTTTAAGGATAAGTTTGTAAATAATATAAATTTAGGGATTAAATTGTAATTAAAGTAAGTTCTATCCTTAATCTGTGACTGGTGTAAGTTTTAGATGATATTTGTGACTCTGTATAATTTATAAGGACTAAACGACAATTAGTCCACTTTTGTAAGAAATTCAGTTTGAGACAAAGTCTTGGCTCCTTATAACATTTGTAAGGACTGAACGACAATTAGTCCACTTTTACCTTGAAACACATTTGTAATTGTGTTTTCTCTCTCTAAAAACTCTCTAACATTTTCTCTCTCTAAAATTCTTCTTTAGCAATTTACTAAAGCAAAATAAAACCTCATCAAATTGACGACTCTATTGGGGACTGAAAAAGAAAAATCACTGGCTTACTCTGCTCGAAAGTGATACTATGCAGTGCTATTTCTTGACTAAAATTCATAAGATGAATCTTGATAATAATCATATGCTTCAATCAGCAATAGAAATCACGAGAGATGATTTGCAAAAGAATATAACTGATGGGAATAGAACTGATGGATCGTCTTCGGTCCAAGTTCGATCTGATGTTAAGACAAGAATGAATCAACTCCTAGATAAAATTAATGCTTTGAATGAAAAATATAAATAGAAAAAACAAGAGATACTTTCTGTAAGAATTAGATCTGAAGTTAGACAAGAAATGGAAAAAATCGATGTGGAAAGTCTGTCAAATCGATCTTTTGATGATTGACATGCTAAGTCTGAGCATAAAAAAGCACGCTTTGTGTCTTCTAAATAGCGATATTCGTCTCGAAAGGAGAAAAAAGACCAACAAAAGTTAATAACTTCTAGTGATTCAAGGAGGAATAAAAAATAGAGGTTTTTCAAAAGGGGAATAAAAAATAGAGTATTCGAGGAGGTATAAAAAGAAGAGTAAGTCTAAGAATGGTCCTCGATCAACTTGGCATGAAGGGAATCCTTCGAATTAGTATGCTGAAACTGAGAGGAATCTATATGTCACAATGGGAACCGATGATAAATTTGTTCAAGGCGTTGATTGGAGAAATTCTCCATTGACAAATGAAATTCATTCTATGACACTTCCAAAGCCTTTTGATATTTTGAAGGTTGAAAAGTTTGATGGGATGCAAGATTCTAATGATCACATTGAACAATACAAAAATTATATGATTAACTTCAAGGATGACGACCGGCTTGTGTGTCATGCCTTTTCTCAAACTTTTAAGGGAACAGCTCTCAAGTGGTACAACAAGATTCCGAGGGGATCCATATCAAATTTCATAGATTTTTATATTTCTTTTCGAATGCAGTTTGTGGGAAGCAAAGAGATGAGAACCAATGGTGATACGATTATTCAGTGCAAGCAAAAGAACAAAACTTTGCCTCCTTGGAGTGCTGGTTATACAAACCACGCTTCATTTAATAATTACAACAGGCCTAGGCCAAATACATGGGTCAGGCCAGAGTACTATACTGATTTAACATAGAGTGTTTTTATCATTTGGGATAAGACTAAGAATTCTGTGAACTTTTGGAAGCCAACTCCTATCAACAGACTGAGGGAGGAAATGAATAATAAATTTTGTAGGTATCATGATGATATTGGGCCTGATATGAATGATTGTATTGCTCTGAAGAAGCAAATCCAATATTTAATTGAGAATGGAAAGCTCCTGACTTATGTGAAGTCACATGGAAGTTCATCGAAGAATAATGGTGCATCAATTCTGAAGGTTGCACCGCCAGCTGAGAACTTGATGATTATGGATTCATAGATTAAGTCATTCGATGCCTCATTGAATATGTTGAAAAGGATCCGAACAGCTTGCTTCTGATGGCAGTCGAGGAGCCTGTTGAGGTAGCTTCTGTGGAAAAGGGGCATGTTCGGGAATTGTGCAAGTTTTTTTAATCATTGGCAATTTTTAGAGGCGATTCAATGACTGGAAATTCAGGTAGTTCGAGGAAAAGGCATGTTGTCAACTTGACAACTTAAATTGAAGGGAAGATGTCAACACATTTTGAGAGGGACGACAGCATCCTCATGTGGTCCTGCAGTCCCACTCAAATCATCTTCATCAAACAAAATGAAGGGAAAGTGTTGAGTGACACTGGCAGTTCCGCTAATGTCATTTTTAAGTCCACCTATGTTATGATGATAAACCCACCTCGGATTACACAATCATAACGTATAATTATCGAATTCACGGGTGTAACAGCTCATGTTGTTGGAGAATTCGAAGGTGAAGTTAGTTTGGGAAAATGACCATTCAAGAAAAAGGTCCAAGTACTCTTTATGGCGGTGGACTGTCCCACAAGTTATAATGCTCTTTTTGCAAGATCATGGCTTTCAAGAATGTACAGGATGTTTTCAACAGATCATCAGTGCTTTAACTACGTGGTTAGAGACAGAGTTGGAGTGGTTCGAGGCGATCAAAAGGTTTCTAGAGAATGTAATGACACTACAGTTCAGGTCCGAGGATCCAGCGGTGGAGATTTGATGCAAGAATAACAATTAGAGAGGGCACCCTTGGATTTAGAAGAAAGGGTTGACGATCTGAGGGAAACCTCGGGGTCTTTAACAGAGAGTGAAGAAATAAAAGAGTTTACTTTTTCGGAAGGGAAAGTGCTTCGGATTGGAACTTTATTGACCCATTTTCTACGTCAACAACTGCTTGATTTTTTATCTCAGAATTTGGATGTCTTCGCTTGAAAGACAGAAGATGTAATAGAAGTACCTATTGAGTTTATTCGACATATCTTGGCCATAGATCTGAAAGTCAAGCCGGTGATTCAAAAAAGGAGAGCGTTTTCCTTGTAAAAAGCGGAAGAAATAGTAGTTGAAGTGGATCGGTTGTCTAAGGTCGGACACATAAGGAAATCACAATATCTTTTGTGGACAGTGAATCCGGTGGTGGTTAAAAAGAAAAATGGGAAATGAAGGATGTGTGTGTATTTTAAAGATTTGAATAGAGCTTGCCCCAAAGATCCATTTTGTGTTCCTGGAATAGATTAGTTGATTGATTCCACTTCAGGATGCTTTTGCAAGGTATAATCAGATCCAAATAGATCCAAAAGATCAGGAGTGCACAAATTTTATAACTGATAGTGGCCTTCATTGTTATGGAGTGATGCCTTTCGGATTAAAGAATTATGGCGCCACTTATCAGAGATTAATGAATAAAGCTTTTGCTACGCAGATCGGAAAAATATGGAAGTATATATAGATGATATGGTAGTGAAACATCCAAGGGACGATGTGCATCTTGATAATCTAGAGGAAGCTTTTTTGAATCTAAGAGCGATCAAGTTGAAATAAAATCATGAGAATTATACATTCGGAGTTCGGTCGGGGAAGTTTTTGGGTTTAATTATTAGTGAAAAAGGAATGGAAGCCGACCAGGAACAGTTGAAAGCTTTGATAACAATTAATTCACCTTGACTAATTAAAGAAGTGAAAATACTGACAGGAAAGTTAGCAGCACTTAATCGATTTATTTCAAGATTTTCTGACAAATTCTTTCCTTTCTTTCAAGTGTTACGAGGACCCAACAGGTTCGAATGGACGTCGGAATGCGAACCAACGTTTACAAACATTCAAAATTTGTTGTCATCACCGGAAATATTAACAAAGCCTCAAAATGGGGAGAAATTATTTGTGTACATCGTGGTACCGGATTTTGCACTCAGCGCAGCGTTAATTAGTGAAGATTCAGGAATTCCGAAGTTGGTGTCTTACGTTAGCAAAAGGCTGGTGGCAATAGAAAAGAGATATATAAAATTAGAAAAGCTGGCTTTAGCATTGGTGATTGTCGCTAGGAAGATGCGTCCATATTTTTAAGCTCATACTATAGAAGTTCGAACTTCATTCCCCTTAAAAAATGTATTGCAACGACCTGATATCTGAAGGAGGATGACCAAGTGGTCAATGGAGTTGGGGGATTACGATATTTTATTTACACCTCAAACAACGATCAAGGCATAGGCACTGACTAATTTTATTGTTGAGTTCCACTCAAGTCGATCGGATGAGGAAGAAAGTAAAAATTCTTTGCCTATAGATTCGAGGTGGATTGTTTAAACAAATGGAGGATCCAGTATTTCAGGGTGCAGTGTTGGGGTCCAATTGATAACTCTGAGGGGGGAAACAATGGTCCGCTCTATTAAATTTGGTTTTCATGCTTCAAACAATGAAGCTGAGTACGAAGCTGCTTTGGCAGGTCTGATATTGGCAAACATTTGTGGGGAACTTTGGTACGTTTGGAAACGGATTCTTAATTATTGGCAAATCAGTATCTTGATTATCCAAAGCAAGGAAGGATCGTTTGATTTTATATCTTCGGGAGCTTCAAAATTTAATGCTTCTGTTTGACAATATGGTTGTGGAATATATCATGCGAATTAGTAACATGGTGGATGATTCTTTAGCAAATATTTCCTACAAGGAAGAATATTACTGGATTTTTCTACAAGAAAATCCTTCAATTGTTACTCAGTCTAGCCAATGTGTAATTATAGAAGAATTTCTAGTCAGTGATGAAAGCCGGCGTGATTGGCGATCGGTCATCTTAATTTTTTTACCCAAGGATTACTGCCAAATGATTCTCAATTGGCTAAAAAATTAAGGGGTAGATATATAGTCACAGATGGAATTTTATATAAAAAGTCATTAAGCAGACCATTACTACGATTTTTAGGCAAACAAGAATCACAAGAAATATTGTCAAAATTGCATGATGGTGAAGGGTCAGCTCATTGTGGGTTCAAAGCCTTATCACGTCGAGTTTTACTTGCATGGTTTTACTGGCCTACAATCATGAATGATGCTAAGAATTTAGTATGAGGTTGTGATACTTGTCAAAGATTTGGTAATGCTATTGATAGACCAGGAGTACCACTTATGTCTATATATGAAGCAATACCATTTGATAGGTGGGGAATTGATCTTGTGGGACCTTTGCCGATGGCTTCTGGGGAAGGCAGATGATAATTGTGGCGGTGGATTATTTTACAATGTGGGCAAAAGCAGAACCACTATCAGACACAAAAGCAAAGGATGTTATCAAATTCATTGTGAATAATATATGTTGTAGTTTGGGGGTTCCTCGAAGAATTACAACAGATAATGGCCCTCAATTTAACAATAGGGAAGTGGCTGCATTTTGTACTTCTAAAGGAATTCAACAATGTTTTTCGACACCCTTTCATCCTCAAGCTAATGAACAAGTGGAAGTGACAAACAGAACGATTTGAAATGGCTTGAAAAAGAATCTATCGAGGGCACCAGGAAAATGGCCAAATTATTTGCAAAAGGTGCTTTGGGCTTATCAAACAACTCCAAGAGAGGCTACAAAGGAGACTCCTTTTGGTTTGGCATATGGTATGGATGCAGTTAGCCCTATTGAATCTACGATGTCATCTTTTAGAATATATCAATATTCTGAAAGGTTTAATGACGAAATTTGAGGGGAAAATTTGTATTTGATTGAGGAAAAAAGGGTTCGAGCTCATTTTAATGCAATATATTATCAAACTCTTATGAGAAGTAGATATGATTCGATGCTGAAAAGAAGAGAATTTAAAGAAGGTGATAAAGTGTTGCGAAATGTTTTCCTGCACACAAAGGAAAAGAGCCTCAGAAAAATGGCTCTAAATTGGGAAGGGCCTTATAGAGTTGTTGAAAGAATTAAGTCGGGATCCTTATCGTTTTTGTGATTTCGAAGGAGAATGCTACAACATCCTTAGAATATTCAGCACTTGAAGCTTTATTGGGAGTAGACATGTTTTTGTACTTTGGAATTTTTGTTTTGAATTACGCACTCTTTCCTACCCTGTTGGTCGAGGAAGGTTTTAACGAGGCGCAATATACATGTACATATTCCACTTTATCAATAAAGTTCGTTTTTGGCCAATGGTTGTTTACATTTATTTGGATACTATCTTAACAAATCATCAAATATTGATCACCTTTGAGATTAGTTAAGAGTAGAATATTCTGAAGTGTTTATGACACTTTTCAAAGAGATAACCATGTTTTATAACACACTACATTTATTATTTCAAAGTGAATGCTTAAAAGCGCACTAAGAATTTTGATGAGCTAATCAAGCTTAACGACACATTCATATCTTTTCGAAGAATTATAATATCCATAAAGTTTTATTAAGGTATTTGAGGTGGTAAGTTTATGTTATTTTGTTAAGATTTTGCAATCATTTTATTTATTAAGTATTTAACATCAAATAATATGTAAGAGAATGGTAACATACAAAAACTCTTGGTCATTTAAATCAAGTTGTTACAATTCAAAAAGAGATATTTTGATTAGATAAATACAAAAAAAAACTGAAAGGGTAGTTAGGCAGAAGATTCTTCTTCTTTGGATGACTCGTTTTCTGAAGATGATGAGCTGGGAACAGGGTCGAAAGCTTCGCTTGGACGTTTTTCTTCCGGAATATCGTTCCAAAAAATTTTAAGATTGATTTTTGGATAAGCAACATGAAGTTCTCGAAAAATAAGGATGGTTGCATCTTCTTTTCCGACGTGAATAGATATCTGCATATCCTTTGAAAGCTCACATTCGGCAGCAGTTACAGCAGCAGCTTTTTCTACTTCGAAATTCTTCTTCAGTTTGTCTATTTCATCGGTCAACTCCTTGTTTTTTTCTTCACAAAGAGTTAGAGAATTTCAAAGTGTGGAGGAGTTTGTTTTTCGATCTTCAGTTCAGCAACATGCTCAGTTTTGAGTTTCTTTATTTTTTCTTCATGAGATTTTGCCAGCAGCTCTGTGTCAACCATATGCTTGATTCGAAGATGATCCTTTATACAGAGAGCGTTTTTTATCAACTCGGATCTAATTATCTCATAACCATAAAACTGTTTGGCTACATTATTGTGCAAAGTCTCTCTAATTTATTTTCAGCTTCATAAGATTCCTTATAGTATACCATATCTTTGGCCAACTTTTTGAGATGGTCTTGAGAAGCTTCGATTTGAGAGGCAAGAGTTTTTGCAGCAGCGTCAAGACCGGAAAATGGTTGAAGAGCGATGGCAATTGCAGGATTTGGAGGAGGACTGCGAAATTTCGATGTACTAGGCTTGTGAATCATATCCAGAGATATGACACGTTCGTAAGAACGAGTAACTTCTGGAAGAACTTTGTCTATGGCAGGCCTCACAAATCAAGCATGTGATTTTGGATGACTTGAATATCATGGGTCTTCTTCGCCAGCAAGCGCTTCTGTGTTCTCGAAATTCATGAACATATTTGGGTTGAAGCTTGTAGGAGCATGATAAACGGTAAGGGAATTGTCATCAATGAGAATCACATGATTGTTTTTGTTAGAATGTTCTTCCGTCGAAGGGTTTGGGGGGTGTTGGTTGTTTCTAACAGCATCATCTTCATCAACCGAATTGTACGAAATGATTTTCTTCTGTTTCTTTTTCTTACCGAAGGAATCCAAAGATATTTTATTTTCCTTTGATGATGGTTCTTGAACTTTTCCCCCTCTGATGGGCGAAAGAGGTTGTTCTGCAACTTTGTATTTTCGACGCTTTGGTTTTGAGGGCGTGGAAGGGTTAGCACCAGATGTGCTAATTACCTTTTTACCTTTCTTTTCTTTGGTGATTTTTTCTTTGTTCTTTTTTCGGTTGATGGCTATCCGATCGTTTGCAAATAGGAAGAAATACTTTGCAGTCAGGTTGGGGTATTCGTTGGCACACAAGTTGGATCGGAAAACAAATTTTGAGGAGGGAGCCCACCTTCTTTGATCGAAAACATGTGGCATTAAAAGAAATTAATGGGCTGAAAGGTAGTATGAAATGCATTATTCCATTCTTTTTCAGCCCAAGCGACTAGTTTTTGGAAAATATCTTTAGCAGCTTCTCGATATGTTGAGTAGCGCTTCGAAATTTCTAGTATAAGTTAACAAAATAAAATGTTTAAAAAAAACAAAAATTGTATTAAAACTTAAAATGTTCGAAGAACTTACGGTTGCTTCTTCAAACAAGAGTTAATTTCGAAGGGTTGTTTTCGGAAATTGCCTTGCCATTTTCCCAAGCCCCAGATATGAAAACAAATTTTTGTTTCTAGAATTTATCAGCCTCCAGAAGATCGTCAATGATCTTGAGGTCATCTATCAATGTGAGGTAATAGAATGGAAGCTTCAGACCTTTTGAAAGCTGAGTCAGTGAGATGAAGTCTTTAATGCTGATGGGTATTTTGGATAGACGGGATGCAATGATCACCTCCATGAGGGTGAACCATTGATTCGGTGTCACCTGAGTAGGGCACAAACTGAGGAATTCGAAGTACTCTACAATCATCGGATCTAGTGGAAATCTAAGACCCCAATTAATTATTTTTGGGTATACCACTAGTTCATCATCCTTGCAGTGGAGGGGATTTCTCCTTCTTTTGGAAGACGAAGGGTTATATTTTCTCCCATTCCTCATTGCTTCTTAAGGGAAGAGGCTTGACTTTTTCTTTAGTATATATATCAAACTTTCTTCAAAAAAATAATATATTTGCTTTCGAGGTTCCTTAGATTCCTCCCAATTTTTGCTCTTTCTTCTTCGGAGATGGAGCAAATATCAGCCTCTTCTTGAGAGTCAGCATCTTCTTGAGAGTCAACCTCAAGATCAGTTTTCGTAGCCTCCGAGTCAGCTTCGTTGGCTTTTGAAGTTTCTTCTCGAGGGTCTTGAGAAGTTGGAATAATTATTTATATAAGAGGGTTAGCAGTTCGAGGCGCCTCCTCCATCACTTCTCTTTGAGGAGGATCGTTAGTAGTGGGATTTGGAAGAGAAAGAGTTCGAATGATTGATGATTCATCTCTCATGGCGATGAAGGTCTTTCTTTGTTTGGTTAATTAAGATCTTTCTGAGGAAGGGTTATTTGTTTTCAATTTCAGAGGAGAAACTCTGCTTTGAGATGAGGAGGCTCGAGGTGTTTTAGGACCTGAGATTCTAGAGGACGTTTGTTCTTTGATTCTGGGAGAAGGTGAAAGCTTTGGGACTTTGGTAAAATTGAAATCACTGTAATAAAATGTCTCAGTTGTAGTTCTGATTGGACCACCTCGATATTCTTTGGTATTCTTCAGCTCTTTGCGTAGTATAAAAATAATCGTAAGATCTGAACACTAGGTTACTGTCAGTATCAGAGGTTTCTAGTGTTTTGGGAAGAATGGCCTTCGAATTTTTGGTTCTTGGTTTCTTTCTCATAAACTAAGTACAGGTTGATCGGAGAAGATGAAGGTTGATCCGAAAATTCGACTTTTTTCGGTGAGAATTCTGGGAATAGGGGAGGAGGAGATGAAAGTAGCCAAAAACTCTAACTTCTTTCTAAAGTGGTTTTTGTATGAGGAGAGTTGGAATGAGATATATGTTGTATTTATACTAAAGTAAGTGAAGACGTGTGAAGATGGAGAGACCCATATGGTGATAGGTTGGAATATGAATCGTTGGGTGGATTAGATGTTCGACATCTGTCAGGCTAGATTACTAGGGTCATGATGAATGTAACGGTTACATACATAACGGTTATATTCGAGGATGATCAGTCTACATAATACTTCGAGGGAAATTTTCATAAAAATTAATTACATCGATTAGAAGTGATTACAAATTTACTAGCCCATATTTATCTTTTGGTTATTTGAAGATTATTCAAAAGAGTTGAATATTATCTTTTGGTACGAATATGTTTTTAAGCTTTTATATTGTATACATTCTTCAAATAATAGTTTAAGCTAATGGTTTCGAACAGTTGTTTTTTTTACAGGTTAAAGATTCGAAGACTTTTTAGTTCTCATTCATTTACTGACATGAGAACTAGGGGGCTTCTGATATAGAAATAGAGTTTTAAGAATTAATTTGTAAATAATGTAAATTTAGGGATATAATTGTAATTAAAGTAATATTTATCCTTAATTTGTGATTGGTGTGTGTTTTAGAGGATATTTGTGACTTTGTATAATTTATAAGGACTAAACGGTAATTAGTCCAGTTTTTTAACAAATTCAGTTTGTGACTAACTCTTGTCTCCTCTATATAAAAAGACCTGACTACTCTAATAAAGGGGTTGAACACTTTTACTTTGAAACTCATTTGTACTTGTGTTTTCTCTCTCTAAAAACTCTCTACCATTTTCTCTCTCTAGACGGACGAGCATTACTTTGTAACAATGTAGCCTTCTTTTGGTGATGAAGGTTGTGTGTTCGTGTTCCTGACTGCACATATGTATTTGATTGTATCTTGCAAATAAATTTATAAAGGATACCATTTTGTTTCCAGATTTTGCATTTATACGTTTTTCAAACCTTGGAAGTGTAAATGGATCATTTCGAAATGATTGGTTGCGGTCTGTAAAGTCTATACATATTCTCCTCTTTCAATTCTTATTATTGTCCTGAACATGATGGATATCGGCATAGAGTAATAGGACTGTCATATGTGTTTCAAAACAATAATTTCATATATTTATTTAACAATTGACTATATATTTTTATTATGAGTAGAATCTCATCGTTTTTAGAATAGGTCAAAATAGTTTTTTGATACGTAACTGGTGGCCTATGACGCTTGCTAGGACTCTGGTCGTATCATGCGTACTCCATGCAAATATATTTAAGTAGTTTTTTTAAATTATAGTTTTGTACACGAAGTTAGTTTCGATATATCTACTAATATTCAATGTATTTTTTGCTTCTATCTCTCTATCTTCAGTATCTTCCCCAATACCAATTGGAGGCCTGCTCGGGGATCATGCATCCCTTCCAAGATGACCAATTCTTCTTCTGTTTGCACTACGTTAAGTGCAATGTCTCTACATAAATGATGATGCATATACCACTATGAATAAACATTGCACCTTGTTTTGGTACCCCCCCCTAATGCAGTCGTATTTGCTTCGGTGAAACCTTAAATATTTTCTGAGTTGGATTCAACATTGGTGCTTGATTTCTACTCCGACGAACTCTACCGTTATTAATATCGCATCAATGTATGAAGATGTCTATTTCGAGAATGTTAGTATCGAATATGGATTTGGGTAAAAATGTGGGGATGTCTACCCTCAACATGTCGCAATTATATCATTTATATACCTTATTCTTAGATTTTCGAAAAATCTGGAGTATGGATCTCCTCTAGCAATCACACCAATTGTATTTTAGTTTGGATCCACATCCATGTATCATTCATCTCTTTTGATCACTATGATAGTATTTATATCCAATGCTCTTTGTTTATTGGCTCGGACCAAAGTCCGTTTTTCATGTTCACATTAATGTGTTCCTAGTTCCTCTATTTTTTCTTCATAAAAAACTCACTGAGTTTTCCTTCATCAACTAAGTATTGGACTTGATAATTCAAAGTACATCAATCTCTAAGATAATTACCAATATCACCATGAAACTTATGATATTTATTTATCTTGGTACACTCCATCACCACATACAACTTCTTTGGCCAGTTTTACTTAACAGTATCTTTTTTTACTTTTATAGATTATCGTCAAAGTTTATGTCAAATCCTTAGATTTTACTCTTGGAGGCTAATGAGTCCTCTTGTTACTGATGGTGTTAACAACTTTTGAATTTCCTTTTTTACCCTTGAGTCTGACTATGCTCCCTTGATAACCTTTAAACCCACAAGATGGTTCCTGGATGGTCTGAACCATCTTATAGCTTTTGATGCATCTTTTCGGGAAGTTTTTGAACAATGGACGATACTTCCTTGACATGTTAAAGAAAACATTGGAATACTTGGGCATATACTTCCTCGAAATGTTATCATCATCTCTATAATGTAGTATAACATTGTTGAAAAGGTGAATTTGAAGGTGGAGGTCAACTTTGACATAATACTTATCCATCTTATGGTTTTAGAAGAGTAATGATATACTATTATATAAAATATATGGAAATCTTCATCATGCCAATATTCCTCATCCACATAGAAGATATTTATAAAGGGATATACGTTCTAGAACCCATGTCCCTAGAATTGTTCACCCAACGGATGAGCATTTTATTTCAGCATGTCTCATTGGTATCATAGGAAGTGTTGGTTTTGTCGCGCCCGCTTTTGCCCTTATAAATTTGGTTGGTTGTATCCTGTTAAAGCTTGTGGATAATATTACGACTAATTTTGGATGAGGGGTACACCATTCAACGAGAAACCTATTTGCGTTTCATTGTTGTTATGGGTCATCCACGAATTTGAGGATCAACATTGTTGTGGATTAAGGGGAAGTCCTGGCTAGGCTGCTTGGGCCTACTGGAATCTCGATGAATTCCCAGAGAACTACTAGTACCTCATCAATTATTGTTTAAGTTTAATGACCCTTGTTCTGAGTATTCTCTACCCTCTTTGTGAGACATATTGAAAGAAAGCTTCATTCTCTGGTTTTTGCTCAAGAATAGGTCTTTCAATATCCACAGACTTGTATCATTTCCTTTCTCTTCATCCACACACTTTACAATAGATTTGAATATGGGATCATGTGAGAATAATTGTTCATTTAATAATACAAACTGGTAGTTTTTTCCTTCTTCAGCGACTGAGCTAGTCGCTTAAGTTCAGGCAAAAAGGTTTCACGAGGTGTCGATACAAGAGGTTGTCAGTCGGGATCCTCCATCTCCACCTCATCTACTAATGGTTCATATATTTCTCCATAATTCAACATCAAATAGTTTGAATTTACTTCTTTGCTTTGGTTACTAGAGAGGAAAATATATTGCTCCTACCGATGACACTAATTGTTGTCATGAATATTAAAATTTATCTTAAACCAACATGATATGAGTTGCCAAACACATGCACTCTTTTCCTTCTAGTGAATTTTTAAATCAATCTCACGATATTTACTTAGATAACACATATAATCTAACCTAAACAAATATATAAGCTTAATATTTTCCATTCCATAACATTGCAATAATGCAATAGTGATTCTAAAGAATTGATGGTATAATCTATGAGCGCACAAATACCATCTACTAATGATAAATATATAAAGACCTACATATCGAACCATAACGAATAACTTTTGATGCGCTCAGAGATTCTTTAGTGAGGCTTATAAATAAAGATGCTCGTGTGAAAGAGATCAACTAGAGAATGTTCGTATGACGTGACAGTAAATAGTGAATTGCTAGAAATGGAAAAGACAAAAGGAATATATGTTGTAATTATTACTCAAGCATTGGACCCTTTTCCCAAAAGGGAATATCCTTTTTATAAGGAAAAAGGTAGAGGGTGAAATTACATGTTTACCATTATGAAAATGGATTTCTTACCCCACTATTTTACTATTTACAAACAAGTTCTACGGGATTATCATTCAAATCCCTCATTTCTTATGTATGCTTTACTTTGGGCCTTAGACACTAATACATTGACCTTAACCTTATTAGTGGACTTATCAGTTTTAATTTTTTTATTTTTTTATTGATTTAAATATTGTCTTTATATTTATTTGTTTGATTCTAAAATCATAATTTGATTTTTTTCAAGAAAATAAGTTACAAAATTAAACACAAAACATGCAATTAAATCAAATAATGAATGTATATATTGATTATCGAACATAAACCAGACTTTATATATATATATATATATATATATATATATATATATATATATATTATTAGTATAGTCAATTAAAATTTTCTCAAAATCATATTCTCTTAAGAGTATTAGTATGATTTTTTCGATCTCAAATACACTACCTTAATCAAGAAAATAAGTTAAAAATTAAACACAAAATATGCAATTAAATCAAATAATGAATGTATATATTGATTATCGAACATAAACCAGACTTTATATATATAAAATTAGTATAGTCAATTAAAATTTTCTCAAAATTATATTCTCTTAAGAGTATTAGTATGATTTTTCGATCTCAAATACACTACCTTATTGAATGGAGGAAGCTATATTTAATCTCCTACTACGTATGCGTGTTCGATCCACATATTCTACCTCCGTATATAAGTAAGAACACAACCAATCTCAAAAGACCTCCTTACTAGTTGAGATATGTTCTATCTTATATACCACTAATCCTTTCCATATTTAAGCGATATGGGATGTAGGACTTTGATCGACACTCGCCACCCTAACATATCCATGTGACAATATTTAGTTTTTTTTTAATTTTTTTAAGAAATACATTTATACAACGTTCGCTTAATATCTTGTTCAGAGCATTAGGTGTTGAAATACTCCAAAACATTTAATAATTGAATTTAGAAAAGCTACAAACCTAAAGACGATACCCAGTTTATTACATTTTCACACAAATTTATATTTTGATTAGACACCATATTACTCAATAAAGTATTATTAAAAGGGTTTAAATTTTACTTTTTTATATTACAACTACTATCTAATAAATCTATTATTTCAAAGTATTAATTTTGATGTAAATGATTATATTCGCAGTATAATCGTATCTAAACTTTGTTTTTCATAATAATAATAATATTATTACGATATAATCAAATAAAAATATAAAATACAATTATCAATTTTCTAACTTAGTAAGAATTCTGCAAAACTAACTTCGATTTCTAAGATTCTATAATATATAGTTTAACCATACTCGAGATCATAAAATTGTTATAATGTTATTTAAACTATAATTATGTAACTTCCACGCTTAAAACTAAAGACATTATCCAGTGTTCAGTGTAATACGATGTAAAAAACTAAAAGAACACTATTTCAAAATAGTCGGGGTGGTTTTTTGTCTGAACTAGTACTTCAGATCCGAAATAAATTATCTAGCTACAAAAATTAAAACGAAGGAGAAAATTAACAACACAATAAAATCCAAAATTATATAAGAGTAATTATATGATAAAACAATAAAAAAATAATACAAACTGACATAAAATAAATTACAGAAGAATAAATAAAATAAAAAATAATTACTTTTGGAATTGCACAACCATGAACGATATCAAAGTAACAAATTAATTTTTTCCCCAGTTACAAAAAATGTTCCCAGTTGTAAAGAATTTTACCGTCGAGTATTATACATTAAATTTTTTTAAATCAAATAATGAAATGGTAAAACAATTAAAATAAAATAATATTAATTCAATTGTTTTTCAGTTATCACTTAATTTAAAATCACACTCGACTAAGTTTAATTATCTTGTCAAAACAGTTGATATTTCTCTTTAAAATAGCCATGCATTCGATTGCAATTCTCAAACATGCAACTTCACTTTTGGTTATATTTTATTGGTTCAATATATTTGTATCTAAATAACTTGTTAATAAGTTTGATGGTAAAAAAATATATTTAAAAATCAGTTTTGTTTGTGTTCTAAAATCACTATTTAATAGCTTAGTCTGAGTTAGGTAATATGATATATATATTTTCCCATTTTCAAAATTATCTTCTTATAAAGTGAGATTTCTTTGTTCGATAATAGTTGTAAAAATGTTACGATTTCACTGGTTGATTGAAGTTTCTTAAATTCATTAAGAAAACTTCGTGAGATCAACATATTATAACTCTTGTCAATTTAACCTTCACATATTCACATATTGGATTGATTGCAACAACATATTATAACTCTAGATATTATAACTCTAATCAACTTAAACTTCAAGATATTGGATTGATGTACTATAAACTTGAGTAAAGTAACGAAACTGGATAAATCTTAGATTTCTCAAGTCACATTTTAGTATTCTCAATTAATTTATCTAGTGCATCTTTCCAACTTTATTTCTTCTCCTTGTTTCGGGTTTTTTAGAAACTCATTTTGAAAATGCTATTTGGTTCCGCGACTAATCAGTAATTATTTTTTACATGACTTTAATATGTTTATATGGCATATTTAGGTGTCTTAAGGTTTATCGATCCCCTCATAGCTACATATACTATAAATCAATAGTTAAAGATTAAACCATGACCAAAACTTTAATTTGCATCCAAATCGGTATTTCAAAAGAAAAACATCTTCATAACAACTTATTTCGTATTTGATAAGGATATGAAATATTAAGGACTTAATTTAATGATTTTAAGGTTATTTATGATAAATTGTATAGTTTTAAGAGGAAATTTAAATATTTGTAAATATAAGAGTTAGCGATGCAATTTGCCCATTTATATAACTGATTCAGCTATAAAAGTCTGACACACCTATAAATAAGACGTGCGGTGATTAATAAAGGATGATTTTTTTTTCATAAGTGACATTAGGTTATTCTTAATTACTTTGTCTCTCTAAAATTTCATTCCATCTTTTACTTTCTCTTTCTAAAAGTAAGATTCATACCTAACAAACTGGCGGCCACAGAGGGAGAGATTTTTGGTTGGCACCTTGATTTCACGTCAAAAATCAAAAAATGTTGAATTTTTAGTCAGTAATATCGTTCTTGATCGATATGGGACCAAGGAATGAAGCTAATCCACCAGTTCCCAAACCTATTGAAACTTTGAAATCTGATTTACATTGGGACGAGAGTAAAGAAGATGATTGAAAGAAAGCACATTTTGAGTCTGATTAAGAATATCGAATTTCGTGAACGGAAAAGAAAGATAAACATATTACATCACATCTAGTGATAAGTATGATAGCTCGTAATCTGATGATGGATTTTTTATGTAGAAGAAGTACTAGGGACCTTTGAAAGGAGAAAGAATTCGGCACTGGAAATCACACAATGAATATAAATCAAAGAGAGACAGTAAACCTTGTCATATAAGGGATACTGCATAATATGAAGGAAACACATCCAATTAATAAAAAATTATACTAGACACAATTTGTTTGTTGTTATGGGAACCAGAGGAGATAACCAATATGCGCAAAGAATACATTGGAGAAATTCTCCTTTAACTGGTAAGATTAAGTCTATATCTCTTCCGAAGAATTTTCACATCTCCAAGTTCCAAATTTTTGATGAGACTCAAGATCTTGATGATAATATCGAACAATTCAAAAATTACATGATAATGTTCGAAGATGATGACCCGCTGGTATGCAGATTATTCTCCCAGACTTTCAAGGGCACTATACTGAACTGGTATTATAGAATTCTGAGGAGATCTATTATCAACTTTATAGACTTTTATACGGCTTCCCAACGATAATTTGGGGGAACTAGAAAGGTGCGAGCTAATGACGACACTATAATAAAGTGTAAGCAGGTTGCAGGTGAAAAAATGAAATATTATACGAATTGGTTTGTGCTAACAAAAGCAGGGTTGGATGATTGTGAAGAGTTATTACTTGATATGGAAGCTTTCAGACAAGGTTTATTGCCAGCAAATTTAGAGAACTAAACGACAAAAATGAGAGTGTTAACTTTTGGAGCATTGATAACTCAAGTCAAGGACCAAATTAAAAAAAGACAATTTGACTAGGATTCGAGGAGGCGTTGGGTCTACTCAGAGGAACTCAGGGCATGCATTAAATAATCAAGAAAATTACTCAAAATATCAAAAATTACTTAATATTAACAACAATTTTCCTCCTCGAACATGAGGGGTTCCAACTCAAGCTGCAGGTTATAAATTTCATAGATCAAGGTCAAATTAGTGGGTGAGGCCGAATTTTTTTGCACAATTGTTGAGAATGTAGCTGCTATCTTTAGAAGACTAAAGGTCATGTAAGCTTTAAAAAGCCAACTCCAATAAACAGACCAAGAGAAGAGCGCAATAATAGATTTTGTAAGAATCATAATGATATCCGGTAGAACACTACATATTGTATAGCATTAAAGAATGAGATAC
Organism: Limnanthes douglasii subsp. nivea; assembly: GCA_036936605.1. Classification (NCBI taxonomy): domain Eukaryota; kingdom Viridiplantae; phylum Streptophyta; class Magnoliopsida; order Brassicales; family Limnanthaceae; genus Limnanthes; species Limnanthes douglasii. The sequence continues at coordinate 320,606,427 of JAUPFV010000002.1, read as the reverse complement.
ATGTTTTAACAGAGAATGACAAATTAGCAGGTTTTGGTAAAGAGTAGAGTAGAGGAGCGGATCGAAACTCCAACCTCATCGACACAACAAACTACTATTCCAAATTCGAAGGAAAAAAGGGCATTGGTGATATCAAACTTTAAATGTGATGAGTTTGATGTAGGCTCAAAATATTTAGGAACAGATCTAGACCGATTAATTTTGATGGTTATGGATGAACCAGTGGAGCAAAGACGAGCTCGAATTTCATGTGAGTATTCTGAATCTTTAGCAATTTTTTGAGGATATTCTAGGAGCGGATCGAAACTCCAAGCTCATCGACACAACAAACTACTATTCCAAATTCGAAGGAAAAAAGGGCATTGGTGATATCAGACTTTAAATGTGATGAGTTTGATGTAGGCTCAAAATATTTAGGAACAGATCTAGACCGATTAATTTTGATGGTTATGGATGAACCAGTGGAGCAAAGACGAGCTCGAATTTTATGTGAGTATTCTGAATCTTTAGCAATTTTTTGAGGATATTCTAGGAGCGGATCGAAACTCCAAGCTCATCGACACAACAAACTACTATTCCAAATTCGAAGGAAAAAAGGGCATTGGTGATATCAGACTTTAAATGTGATGAGTTTGATGTAGGCTCAAAATATTTAGGAACAGATCTAGACCGATTAATTTTGATGGTTATGGATGAACCAGTGGAGCAAAGACGAGCTCAAATTTCATGTGAGTATTCTGAATCTTTAGCAAATTTTTGAGGAGATTCTATTGCTGACAGTACTAATAATTCCAGAATAAGACACATAGTAAGTTTAATTACTCAAGTAGAAGAAAGAATGTCTACCTATTTATATGTAAAAAATGACACTCATTTAATTTTTTTCGATGAGGATGATTTGAGGGGGATAGCAGGACCTCATGAAGATGCAGTGGTTATAGGGGCAGAAATAGCCGAAATTAAAATTTGACATATTTTGATAGATACGGGGAGTTATGCATATGTCTTGTTCAAATATACATATGGTAGGATGCGTAACCCACCTCCAATTTGCCAATCTGATCATACTATAATTGGGTTTACAAAGGTGACAACTCAGGTGATTGGTGAATTCGAGGATGAAGTGTGTTTGGGAAAATGTCATTTTAAAAAGAAGGTCTAAGTTTTATTCATGGTTGTTAAATATCCGACCAGTTATAATGATATTTTCGGGAGTTCTGGGCTTTCAATAATGTATATTATTTTTTATATTGTTCACCAATACTTGAAGTATGTCTTTGGAGATCGTGTTGGGGTGGTTCAAATTGACCAAAAGGTAGCCGAAGAATGTTATGAAACAATTCTTCGTATTCAAGGTTCTAATGGTGATGATCACAAGATTGATTAGAAATCGAGGGGGCTAACCTTGGATGAAGAACGAATTGATGATCCGATGGAAACCCCGGGTTCTTTGACAGTGAGTGAGTATATTGAGGAATATACGTTCTCTAATCGGAAGACTCTGTGAATAGGGACACCGTTGTCACTTACTTTGCGTTATCAGTTCTTATAATTCTTGTTTTGATGATTTCGATGTTTTTCTTGGAAAACAGAGGATAAAATAGGGGTTCCTCTTGAAGTATTATTCCATGGCTTAGCTATAAATCTTAGGATCAAGCATGTTATTCAGAAGATACATGTTTTTTTGTAGAAAAATTGCAAAGCTATTGTTGTGCAGGTGGATCACTTTTCTAGGCTCGGGCATATTCGGGGGGGGGGGGGGGGGGGGCAATATCCTTTATGGATAGAAAATCCAATGTTGGTTTAAATGAAGAATAGAAAATGATGAATGTGTGTTGATTTCACATCTTTGAATCGAGCTTGTCCTAAAGATCAATTTCTTGTTGCTCGAATAGATAAGCTGGTTGATTTAACTTCAGGAAATAAAATTTTATCATTTATGGATGATTTTGCAGGATACAACCAGATTCAAATAGATCTAAAAGATCATGAAAAAACTACGTTCATCAATGGACTATGATTACAATGTTATACACTTATGCCTTTTTGAGTTGAAGAATTGTGGAGCGACATATCAAATGTTGGTGAACAAGGATTCCGCTTCTCAGATTATGAGGATTGAGGAAGTTTACATTGATGATAAGCTGGTTATAAGCCAATAGATGGTGAACACGTGAAATATTTAGAGGATATTTTTTTATGGTTATTCGATTGAAGTTAATTCATGAGAAATGTACCTTTGGTATACGCTCAGGAAAATTTCTAAGATATATCATCAGTGAAAATGAATAGAGGCAGATTATGAGTAATTAAATGACCTGGTTTCAATGAGATTACCTCGAACGATAAAACAGGTGCAAATATTGACAAGAAGGTTAGCTACTCTTGATTAGTTTATTTCAAGATTTTTTGACAAATGTTTTCCTTTTTTCCAAGTTTTACGAAAACCAAAGAGTTTATATGAACACCATATTGTGAAGCTACGTTTTTAAATATTAAGGAACTTTTGTTATCACTAGAAATCTTGTCTAAGCCTCAAACTAGAGAGCAGTTGTTTTTATATATAACAGTTTTTTTTTCTACGAGCGCGATTTTTATAAGTAAATACAAAGGAGTTTCAAAACCAGTCTTTTATGTTAGTAAAAATTTGCTTGCATCAGAGAAAATGAATCTAAAGCTTGAAAAATTGGCTTTGCATTTAGTGGTGGCTACTAGGAAGATGCGCCCTTATTTACAAGCTCACACCATTGTGGTTCAAACTTCTTTCCCACTCAAAAATGTGTTAGAACGACCAGACATTTCTGGTAGAATGACCAAATAGTTAGTGGAATTGGGAGATTTTGATATAATTGTTTCTCCTTGAACGGTAATTAAAGCTCAAGTTTTAGGTGATTTTCTAGTCAAGTTTCATTCGAGCCGATCAGATGAGAGGACAGATAAAACTGTCATTTTAGAAACTTCGACATACGTGGTTCAAACTGATAGTGGCTCTAGGATATCGAATCCAGTGCAGGGGTTCAGTTAGTTTCTCATTTTGGGGAGGTAATGTACCATATTTTTCTATTTAACTACCATGCGTCGAATAATGAGGCTGAATATAAGGTTGGCTTAGCTAGTTTAAGGCTTGCAAATATTTATAGAGCGACAACAACTTATATGGAAACAGATTCGCAGCTAGTGTTAAATCATATGACAGGTGTGTATGAGGCTGACAGAGATCATTAAATTTTGTATCTACCCATACATCAAAATTTGACTTTTTTTGAACAAAAAGATAGTCGAGCACAATAATCGAGGAGATAATACAATTGTTGATTCTTTGAAAAAAATTACTTATAATGAGGAATATCTATGGATATTGCTACATGAAATTCCTTCAGTTTTAACATGGCCAGATCAATGTAAATATGTTGAGGAAGTATTTGTTACTCCATACATAATTCGAAGTGATTGGAGGTCTGATATCTTTAATTATTTACTAAAAGGTATGTTACCTCAAGATACACAAATGGTTAAAACGTTAAGGTACAAGGTCCATGGTTATGTTGTGTTAGATGAAGTCTTATACAAAACAAATTGTTAAGTAGACTATTGTTGTCTTGTTTGGGTAAGCAAAAATTTCAGGAAATTTTATCTGAGTTGCATGATGGTAAAGGTTCAGCTCATTGTGGGTTTAAGTCTTTGACGCGTAGGGTTTTGTTTTCATGATATTACTGGCTTTCAATTATGAATGATGCTAAAATTTTAGTTTGAGGTTGTGATACTTGTCAATGGTTTGGAAATTCTGTTTACAAACCAGCAGTTCCACTTACGTTTATTTCCAAAGCTACTCATTTTAATAGATGGGGAATAGACTTGGTAAGACCATTACCTATGGCATTTAGAGGACGTCAAATGATTATTTTGGCGGTAGATTACATTTCGAAATGGGCTAAAGCTGAACCATTATCCGCTAAAAAAGCTAACGATTTATTAAATTCATTATGAATAATATTTTTTGCCGCTTTTGAATTCATCGGAAAATCACCACAAATAATGGTCTTTAATTTAACAGCAGAGAACTGACTTTTTTTTACGTTCTGAGGGGTATTACACAATATCTTTCTACACCTTTTCATTCCCAATAAAATGGTCAAGTGGAGGTACCCAATAGATATATTCTTGAAGGTTTGAAGAAAAATTTAACAGGTGCTGTAGGGAAATGGCCTAACTATTTGTAAGATGTGTTGTGGGTTTATCGTACAACTCCTAGAGAGGTTACTCAAAAAAACTCATTTTCCTTAATATATGGTATAGATGTTGTTATCCCTTCATAATCTACTTTACCTTCTTATTGATTACTTTATTATTCCGAAGAGCTAAATAAAGAGGCAAAAAGAACACATCTAGACTTGATCGTGAAGAAAAGAGTTAGGGAGCACTTAAATATGATTCATTATCAAACTTTGATGAAGATTTTCTATAATTCGAAGGTTAGAATGAGAGATTATTAAGTAGGTGACAAATTCTTGAGGAAATTATTTATTCATATAAAGGATAAACGACTTGAAAATATGGCCCCAATTGGGAGGGTCCTTATGTGGTAATGGAGCGAATAAAGTCGGGTACATATTCCCTTTGTAATGAGTATGTAATATTATTTCAACATCCTTGGAATGTAGAACATTTGAAACTATATTTGGAGTGAATATTTCTTTGGATACTTTTTGAATAATTGACATGTATGTTGCCGAGGATATTAATAAAATTATTTTTGGCCAATGGTTGTTTTGAAGCTATTGACGAAGAATAAATGTTTTGATTCGAATTATTTAAGCTGCTAATTTCTTTTTTCTTCTTACCCTTCTTTTTCGAGGGCAGTTGACTTTCAGATGTATTTCAAACTAGCATAATGACCTTGCTTTCAGGTGATATTAGTGTCTTCACAACATCGTTTGGGTTTGGAGGCTCTATCAAATTTTTGGGGAGAGCATTGTCCGAAGAGATCCTCCAGAGGTGAGTGTTGATGGATTTTATGGACATGAAAGCTGAGTGGAACCCATTTCCCCATGTATTTTTGGCCCAAGTGGCCAGCTTGACAAACATTTCCTTCGCATCCTTCTTGCGAGCTTTGTACCTTCTCGGTATTCATGCATACAGTAGTAATGCATGTGAAAAATTATTGTATAAGTTCTAAATAGTAGAATAAAAGATAAGAGAACTAATTGTTACTTCTCCAAACAAGGTAGACTTGAGGGGTTCTCCTTTGATATATTATTTTCATTCTTCCATGCCCCAGAAATGAAGACAAATATTTTTCTTCCCGAACTTGTCAGCCTCGAGAAGATCATCGGTTATTTTAAAATCATCTACAAGATTCAATTAATAGAAGGGAAATATTGGACCTTTTGAAAGGCCAGTGATAATAATAAAGTCTTTTATGGAAATGGAGGTATGGCTTAGTCTAGAATCTATAATAACTCACATGAGAGTGAACCATAAATTCGGTATATCTTGTGTAAGGAAGAGATCCAGGAGTTCGTAGTACTCCACTATCATTGGGTTCCGTGGGAACCAAAGTCCCCAATTGAGGACCTCATGATAGACCACCAATTCATTTGCTTTAAAGTCAAGTGAGGTTTATTCATTCTCTCGTAGCTGAAGCACTACATTTTTCGGCAGCCGCCTTTATTTCTTTAGATGTCTAGGAAGGGCTTGATTGTAATAGTCATATGGTACATTCCTCAGCGCCATGATATATTTGGGGATACATGGTTTTAAATTTACACTGACTGAGCCAACAACATCTTTAGGTTGCTCAGTTGGAAATTTCTTTTTCTTTAATTTTTTGCCCTCATACACCTTTTTTCAAAGCGTTATTTTTTGTTTCGAAAGCAACACCGCTTTCTGTAGCTTCAACATTTGAGTTTGTTTCTGTCCTTTCCTCTAAATCAGCTTCTTTTACAGAAACTTTATCTACCAATCGAGGTGGATTTAGCTTGAGGTTGGATTTTGATGTTGGGTATTCGAAGGAGTTTGTTGTGACTCCACGATGGTCGTGGCAATCTCCCTTAGAGGAAGAGATTGTGGTATATGATTATTTGTGGTATTTTGGGCAGGATTTTGTGGACTATTATTTGATAAGTTATAATTCTGCTTTAGTAAATTGTTTAGGAAAGATTTCTACAGAGAGAAACATCTAGAAAGTATTTAGAGAGAGAAACACAAGTACTAATGAGTTTTCAAGTAAAAGTGTTGAACCTCTTTATTGGAGGTGCTTTTCCCTTTATATAGAGGAGCTAAGACTTATCCTAAAAATGAAATCTGTTACAATAAATGTACTAATTGCTATTTAGTCTTTCACAATTATACATAGTTACAAATATCTCCTAAAACTTACATCAGTCGCGAATTAAGGACAAAACCCACATCACTTACAATTAAATCCTTAAATTTACATTATTTACAATTTAGTCCTTAAACCTCTATTTCAATATCAGAAGCCCCCCTAGTTCTCATGTCAGTAAATGAATGAGAACTGAAAAATCTTCCAATCTGCTTTGTCTTCGAATCTTTACATCTTCGAAACTTTCCATACTCTATGTAACCTGTCATAAACTTAAAAACAATCATTCGAAGCAATTAGCTTAAATAATTATTCAAAGCGTTTATGCAATCTTAAAGCATATTTGAATCAAAGAATAAACACCATTAACCTCGAACATCCTTGATAGGTAAATGTAAGCTCGAAGTCACTTCGGATCATCATAACAAAATGCTTAATTAATAAATCGTCCTCAAACATAATCGTTCGAATATAACCGTTATATTCATCATAACCCTAATAGTCTAGCCTGACAGATGTCAAGAATCTAACCACCTCACGATTCACATTCCAACCTATTACCACAAAGGACTTTCCATCTTCACACGTTTTCAGCCGTTTTAATATAAATACAACCTTCCCTTCATTTTGATTATCCTCACACATAAACATGTTTAGAGAGAAGTTAGAGTTTTGGGCTACCTTCATTGTAATCCTCCCCTGCTTTTAAGATTTTCACCGGAAAATTCAAGATTTCCAACCAATATTCATCCTCTCTGACCATCCGGTACTTGGTTTATGAGAAAGAAACCAAGAACCAGAAAATCGAAATCTATTCTACCCAAAACACCAGAATTGATGTAGCCCAGAAAGTCCAAACAAAAGCATTGTTTATTTCATTTTATTTTATTCAAATATCTTATGTATTTAAATGTCGCGGCGGAAATTGAAGAAGAATCAACGATTAATGAAACCCTAATTCAAAGGTAACATGATGAAACCCTAATCTAAGGGTAACAAAGAGTGAAATTTTCAGAGATTAATAATATATTATTCCAAAGACTTAAAATAACTTAAGGCATATGAGGCTTTATATAATAGCTTCTCAAAAACCCCTAAATTATAATACAAGGAAATAAAATAAATATTTTAAAATAAAATAAAATCAATTCAAATCAAATCTTAATATAATTAGATTTGATTTAAATACATAAAATATTTGAATAGAATAAAATAAAATAAACAAGGCTTTTGTTTGGACTTTCTAGGCTACATCATCCTCTATGGGTTGACAAGAATTCGTCCTCGAATTCACAGCACCATCACCATCAGGAACCCAAATTATTTATTTTATTTTATTTAATCGTTACATTGGGAATTATAATTATTGACCTTATCGGAATAAGATAAATTATTCTCGAGTGTTCCTTATTCGAAGTCACATTGAAGCCATCCAGTTGATAAAAAAACTAATTTCGAAAACTTTTTCATAGCCTGAAGACAACATCCACATGTTCAGTTGATGAAAAAAATGGTTTTGAAAACCTTTTCATAGCATGAGACAACATCTCGATAAGCAATTTTTACCTTGATTCGACGATTGGTAGCCAATTTAAATTCCTTCAGTAACCGGTCAATACGGTTGTCATTGAAACGGTTGGTATGCCCCCTCATACTCAAACGATCTTCCCGATCTTAATGACCATGTGTATTGTTCTCTTCTTTAAACCTTGAATCAGAATAGTCACGCTTTAGAAACATGCTTCCCCATAGCAGGAACTAAGGCTCTAATACCAAACTGATGTCGCGGCGGAAATAGAAGAAGAATCAACGATAGATGAAACCCTAATTCAAAGGTAACATGATGAAACCCTAATCTAAGGGGAACAAAGAGTGAAATTTTCAGAGATAAAAAATATATTATTCTAAAAATTAAAATAACTTAAGACATATGAGGCTTTATATAATAGCTTCTCAAAAACCTTAAATTATAATATAAGGAAATAAAATCAATATTTTAAAATAAAATCAAATCTCAATATAATTAGATTTGATTTAAATACATAAGATATTTGAATAAAATAAAATAAAATAAACAAGGCTTTTGTTTGGACTTTCTGGGCTACCTCAAGAATCCTCTGATATTTAAAGAAATTTTGTGTTCGGATCTTACGACTACTTTTGTATCACTCAAAGGTCTGAAGAATACAAAAGAGCTGGATTAATCAATAGCCTCGGAGTAGGAACTACTACTCAAACAATCTATTACGGTAATTTCGATCCTACTAAAGCTCCAATTCTTTCGCCTTCTTCCACAGCTGAAGATAATTCCTCATCAAAAATATTATGACCTAAAACACGTCTAACCTCCTCGAATCAGAGTAAGATTAGTGAGAAATCCCCCCTTAAAAAAAATATTCCCTCTTTGAGTCGCTCTTCAGCAAATAAAATAAAAAGAACTTTCATAGCAATGAGAGACGAATCAGAAATCATTCGAACTCCTTTTTCTCCAAATCCCACTCTAACGATCCTCCTCAAAAAGAATTGGTGGAGGAGTCCCTTCGCATTGTTAACCCATCTACCGAACCAATTATCTCAACTTCTCAAAATCCTCGAGAATAAACTTCAAAAGCCAACGAAGCTGACTCTGAAGCTATGAAAACTGATCTTGAGGATGACTCTCAAGAAGAAGCTGACGTTTGCTCCATCTCCGAAGAAGAGAGAGCAAAAATTAGGAGGAATCTGAGAAACATCAAAAGCAAGTATATTATCGGCTTGAAGAAAGTTCTTATATATACTACAGAGAAAGCCAAGCCTCTGATCTTAAGAAACAATGGGGAATGGGAGAAGACATAACCCTTCTTCTGCCAAAAGAAGGCGAAACTCCCCTCAACTACAAAGACGATGAACTAGTGCTATACACAGAAATCATCAACTTGGGGTATTCGATTTCCACTAGATCCAATGATCGTGGAGTACTTCGAACTCATCAGTTTATGCCCCACTCAGGTGACACCGAATCAAATGCTCACCCTCATGTCAGTGATCATGGCATCCCGTCTATCCAAAATTCCCATCAGCATAAAGGACTTCATCTCACTGACTCAACTTTCAAAAGGTCCAAAGCTTCCACTCTATTACCTCAAATTGATGGATGACCTCAAAATCATCGACGATCTTCTAGAGGCTGAAAAATTTTGAAAACAAAAATTTGTTTTAATATCTGGAGCTTGGGAAAACGGCAAAGCAATTTCAGAAACTAACTCTTTGAAACTAACTCTAGTTTGGAGAAACAATCGTAAGTTCTTCAAAATTTTTATATTTTAATACAAATTTTATCTCTTCTTTCTAACATTTTATTTTTTCAATTTATACTAGAAATTTCGAAGCACTACTCAACACGTCGAGAAGCAACTAAAGATATTTTTCAAAAACTCGTCGCCTGAGCTGAAAAGGATTGGAATAATGCATTTCATACTGCCTTTCAGCCCATCAATTTCCTCCATAACCACATGTTTCCAATCAAAGAAGGTGGGTTGCCTCCTCAAGATTTGTTTTCTGAACCAGATCCAAAGCTTGTCTGCCAACGAATACCGTAGCCTGACTGAAAGTCTTTCTTTATATTCGCAACAGATCAGATAGCCATTTGCCAAAAAAGAAGAAACAAAAAGTCATCAAAGAAAAGAAGGGTAAAAAGGCAACTAGAACATCTGGTGCTAACCCTTCCACGCCCTCGAAACCAAAGCGTCAAAAATAAAAAAGTGCAGAACAGCACCTTTCTCCGATCGAAGAGGATAAAAATGAAGAACCGTCCTCGAAGAAAAAAAAAGTTCTTCTAGTTCTCATGTAAAGAAAAAGAAGAAACTGGGAATCACTTCGTATACTCTAATTGACGAAGATGAAAACGCTGCTGCTGGAAACCAACAAAACCCCCCAATTCCTTAGACCGAAGAACATTCTAACAAAGACAACCCTGTGATTCTCATCGATGACAATTCTCCCACCATTTACCATGCTCCTACAAGCTTCGACCCAAATATGTTCATCAATTTCGAGAATACAGAGGCGCTTACTGAAGAAGAGGATCATATTCTTCAAGTCATGCAAAATCATATGTTTGATTTTGGGAGACCTACACCAGACAAAGTTCTTCCAGAAGTTACTCGTTCTTACGAACCTACCACATCTCTAGATATGATTCAAAATCCTAGTACATCGGAATTTTGTAGCCCTCCTCCAAATCCTGCAATTGACGTCGCTCTTCAACCATTTTCCGGTCTTGACACTGCTGCAAAAACTCTTCCCGCTCAAATTGAAGCTTCTCAAGACCATCTCAAACAGCTGGCCAAAGATATGGTTTACTATAAGGAATCTTATGAAGCTGAAAAGAAGTTTAGAGAAACTTTGAATAATAATGTAGTTGAATAATTTTATGGTTATGAGATAGTAAGATCCGAACTGATAAAAGACGCTCTCTGCATAAAGGATCATCTTCGAATCAAGCATATGGCTGATACAGAGCTACTGACAAAATCTCACGAAGAAAAAATGAAAAAACTCAAAGTCGAGCATGCTACTGAATTGAACACTAAAGAATCTAACTCCACCATACTTTGAAATTTTATCGCTCTTTTTGAAATAAAATACAAAGATTTGACCCATGAAATAGAGAAACTAAAGACAAATTTTGAAGCAGAAAAAGCTGCAACTGTAGCTTCTGTCGAAGTTGAGCTTTCAAAGGATATGCAAACAACTATTCATGTCGGAAAATAAGATGCCACAATCCTTCTTCTTCGAGAACTTCACACTACTTATCAAAAAATCAATCTTACAAGGTTTTAGAACGATATTCCTGAAGAAAAAATTCCAAGCGAAGATTTGGACCTTGTTCCCAGTTCATCATCTTCAGAAGACGAATCGTCCGAAGAGGAAGAATCTTCTGACTAACTATCTTTTTAATCCCTTTTTTTGTCTTTGATATTTAAAATATCTTTTTTTGTACTCTAACAACTTGATGTAAATGACAAAGAGTTTCTATATGCTACCATTCTTTTGCATATTATTCGATGTTAAATACTTAATAAACAAAATGATTGCAAAATCTTAACAAAATAATATAAACGTACCACCTCAAATACCTTAATAAAAATTGATGGGTATTATAATTCTTCGAAAAAATTGTATCTCTTTGAAAAAAAATATGAATTTCTTGTTAAGCCTGATTAGCTCATCAAAATTCTTAGTGCGCTTTTAAGTATTCACTTTGAAATAAAAAATGTAGTGTGGTTATAAACATGTTTATCTCTTCGAAAAGTATCATAAACACTTCGGAATATTCTACTCTTAACTACGAATCTCAAAGGTGATCAATCTTTGATGATTTTTCAAGATAGTATCCAAGTAAATGTAAACAACCATTTTCAAAAAAATGAACTTTATTGATAAAATTGAATATGTACATGAGGCCTCATTAAAACCTTCCCGGTCCAACAGGATAGGAAAGAGTGCGCCATTCAAAACAAAAATTCCAAAGTACCAAAACATGTCTACTTCGAATAAAGCTTCAAGTGCTGAATATTCCACGGATGTTGTAGTATCCCTCTTGAGTTGTAGAGAAAGGTAATCGAGACAACTGCACTTGGTCCAAGTGAAACTTGAATTTTGAATTTTTAGTATCCCTCTTGAGTAGTAGAGAAAGGTACTCGAGATAAACAAAATATAAAGAGATGACGAGAAAACGGAGTCTCCTTGTCTCAACCTCTTTTTTCCTTTAAAGAAAAATGCTTCCGCTGATCAAAACCAAATAGGAATTGGTCGTAATGCATTCCATTATCCATGAAATAAACTGATCCGAAAAATCTAGCCCATTTAAAAGTGGTTCCAAAAAATTCCAAGATATTGTGTCGTAAGCTTTTCGAAGGTCGATCTTAATAATGCATTTTGGCGAAGACCTTTTACGATTGCAACCTCACATCAAATCGTACATGAGTTGAATGTTATCTGTCATCAATCTTCCCATCACGAAATCAGATTGAGCTTTATCCATTAAGAAAACCAGAATAGGTGCCAAACGTATAACTTATACAAAACATTGCACAAACTGATCAGCCTCTAGTCCATCATGGAATTCAAATTGTTGGACTTAGAGATCAATGCGATAACTAAATGATTAATTTTGTTTAACGGGAGCAGTAATATCCTCTCCAATAACGTCCCAAGAAGATTTGAAAAAATAAGACGACAATCATATGGCACGGGCATTTGTCCCTCATAATATCTGTTGGCATAATTAATTTAATCTCGTATCTTAGTTATATGTATGTAGTTTTATTTTATTAGTTTTCGTTATAAATTATGTGCAGTTGCAACTGCCTCCGTAAATTCCGCGTTTCCGTTATGTATATGTAATTTGATCAACTTGAATGGATTCAGAATTTCAGGAAAACAAATTCTCTTAATTGTTGAGATGATGAGATGTTTGCTAAAGGATAAACAAATACCCTATGAATTTTGGGCAGAAGCAGCAGTTACAGCAACCTATCTTCTAAATTGTTGTCCCACAAGAGCTATAAGTGGAAGGACACCATATGATGTCTACTTCGGAAAACACCAAGTGTAAGTCATTTTCGAATTTTTCGATGTATAGCTTATGTTAAAAATCTGAAATATAATGTGAAGAAGGTTGATATTCGAAGCAACAAAGTTGTTTTTCTTGGTTATAAACCTGGTTCAAAATCCTACAGATTTGTGAATCCAAAAACAATGAAAATAATAGTGAGTCGAAATGTGGTATTTCGAGACTCTGAGAAATGGAACTGGTCTAACACTGTAGAATCCATGGAACTTAAACCCAGTAACTCCATTTTCATTAGATATTCATCTGGAGAAGTGGAATCTATGAATCTTGAATCACCATCAATTTCTTCTCAAAGTGTATTAAATTGGGATGATACAATATCAGATGAGCAACCTAGCAACGAGGACGATAAAACTCCACCAAATTTTTTTCGATATTTACAAGAGTTATATGATGAAAATAAGGAAATTTTGTTAGATTCAGATATGAGCCTTCTGTCTATTGAAAAACCAACGACGCAAGAAGAAGCATTCAACAATGAAAATTGGAAGCTGGCAATAATGGAGGAGCTCGAGGCGATTAAGAAAATTAGAATATGGGAGCTTAGAAAATTACTACCAGAACGCAAAGAAATAGGTTTGAAATGGGTTTATAAGTTGAAGAAGAATCCAGACGGTGAAATTATTAAATATAAGGCAAGACTCGTGGTCAAATGCTACATTCAAGAACATAGAATTGATTATAACGAGATTTTTGCTCCAGTTGCTCGATTAGAAACTATTAGATTTCTTATGGCACTAGCAGCCTATGAAGGGTGGCAAGTAAACCATATAGACGTGAAATTAGCGTTCTTGAATGGAGATCTAAAGGAATTTATTTACGGTAAGGAACCACCAGGTTTTGCTGAGAAAAGAAGAGAAGATGAAGTTCTGAGATTGAAGAAATCATTATATGGTTTGAAACAGGATCCAAGAGCTTCGAATGAAAAACTAGACTTTTGTTTACATAATTTGGGTTATGAGAAATGTAGTCTCGAACATGAAGTTTACAAAAGAAGAAATGAAGGTGATATGCAGTATGTTGGTGTTTATGGAGATGATTTAGTAATAACCGGCTCAAACTTGGCGAAGCTGAGAAGTTTCAAAGTAAAGATGAAAGAAATGTTTAACATGACAGATTTGGGTTTATTAAGTTTTTATGTGGGAATTAAGGTTAAACAGAGGTCTGATCATATAACTTTGAGCCAAACAAGTTATGCAGAAAGGATTTTGGAGAAAATGGGAATGCTGAGTTGTAATCCATGTCGTGTACCAATGGATTTAAGGCTAAAGCTAAGCAAGACTGATGGAAATCCATTCGTTGATGCAACAATGTATCGCAATGTCATTGAGAGTTTGAGGTACTTAGTTCATACTAGACTTGATATATCATTTGCTATCGGCGTGGCTAGCCGTTTCATGGAAAAACCCTTTATAAAACATATGAGTGTTGTCAAACAAATTCTTTGATATATAAAGGGTATACTCAATTTCGGTTTGAATTATGTTAAAAGAGAACAACAACATCCAGAGATGATTGGGTATGCTGATAGTGATCTTGCTGGAGACATTGATGATTGAAAAAGTACCTCTGGGTTGTTTTTTTCTAGGCAGTGATCAGATTAGTTGGACTACTTCACAAAAACAGAAGGTTGTAGCACTGTCTTCATGTGAAGCTGAATATGTTAACTTGCCAAGCAATGTGGCTCAAGAGGTTGCTGGAAGAGTTATGTGAAACTAAAGTTGAAAAAGTTAGTCTGCGAGTTGATAACAAGTCTGTGTTAGATAAATATTGAACTTGAACACGTGTTTATAATATAAGATCAAACCGTTAGTAATTTGTCTATATAAGAGACAAACCGTGTACATTAATCTTTGAAATGACAGTTATCATTTCCATATTGATCTTAGAAATGATAAGTTAATATTTCCAAGTTCTTGTCTGCCTGCGAGTGTATCTGAATTGTTGTTTTATAGGAGGGATTCGTATCCCTACATTTGGTATCAAAGCCTGTGTTGCAGATCACTCGAACGCAAATGCGAAGAAGCAGAGGGATTCAATCCTACATTCTTAAAGATACATTCTGAAGAAGTAGAGGGATTCAATCCTACATTCTTAAAGAAGTAGACGGCTAGACCGCCATTTCTCAAGCGGAGAAACAGACGGCAAGGCAGTCATTTCTCAAGGCGGAGAAACAAACAGCAAAGCAGCCATTTCTCAAAACGAAGAAACAGACGGCAAGGCAGCCATTTCTCAAGCAGAGAAGGCAAGGCAACCATTTCTCAAGCGGAGAAACAGACGGCAAGGCAGCCATTTCTCAAGCGGAGAAATAGACGGCAATGTAGAAACAGACGGCAAAGGAAGTGCCAACAAGATCTTCAGGAACTCTTCGGATAAAGAGGAAGATCAGACAGATGACTAAGAAGACATCAGTCAAGTTCAATTTTAAGGGGGAGAATGTTAGATAAACATTGAACTTGAACACGTGTTTATAAGATAAGATCAAACCGTTAGTAATTTGTGTATATAAGAGACAAACCGTGTACATTAATCTTTGAAATGACACTTATCATTTCCATATTCATCTTAGAAATGATAAGTTAACATTTCCAAGTTCTTGTCTGTGTGTGAGTGTATCTGCATTGTTGTTTTATAGCAGGGACCTAGTCCCTTCAGTCTGCAATTGCTTTAGTAAAGAACCCAGTCTTCCATGAAAAAAGTAAACACATAGATATCAAGATTCATTTTTTACGTGATTGCCTGAAACAAGGAATCCTTGATATTGCGCATGTCAACACAGAAGAACAAATTGCAGATTTGTTTACCAAGCCATTGTCGCGTGACAGATTCGAGTCTTAAGAGATGCAACTGTGTGTTCAACTTGAAGCCTGAGTTGGCATAATTAATTTAATCTCGTATCTTATTTATATATAAATAAGTATGCAGTTATATTTTATTAGTTTTCGTTATAAATTATGTGCAGTTGCAACTGCCTCCGATAAATTTCGCGTTTCCTTTATGTATATTGATTCACAAAAATAAATTCTCTTAATTTTATTTTTTTCAATATCGTTAAGGGTTTCTCGTATTTCATCCTCCAAAAGGTCGGAACACATGAGCACTCTTTGATCATCACAACACTTTTTTGCCAAAGTCTGTCAATTTACGTACTACTCTATCCAACGTCTTTTGGATTTCCTCTAAAATGATATGGTTTGTGATGATCGTTTGTTGAAAGGTGATAAAGAAAAAAGAAATATTGTTTGATTCCTCAAATTGCATATAACCATGTAAGACTAGAATTACGTTTCCTTTGCTATTGTGATGATTATTCGTGTCCTGTATCTATAAGATATCTTACAACTAAGAAAGCTTATTACCTTATTTGGTGGAAATGTTTACCGTGGGTTATGCTTCGATCCACATTTGGAGAAGTAATCAATGGCTAGTAATAGAAATTTCATTTCCCTCGTAACTTTTTAGTATTGGTCTTATGATGGCTACATCTTATCTTTCGTATATGGTTTTTTAATAATATGTTTGGAACCGGAGTAGAAAAATGTTGATATGTGTTGTTGCAATACTTGACCTTTTTACTGCATCCTAGAGTGTTGTAGTCTAATATTATTACCTTTTTACAACAATATTATTCTTTGGAGTGCTTTGTGTCCATAACGTGTGCTTCTCTTTCCGTCATGGAGTTCTTCAATTATGAAATCGACTTCTTCCTAAGGAAACGAAGCAGAGGTTTGGTTAAATTATGTCAATAGAGTATGTGGACAATACAGTTGTACCTGGACAACTGGGACCTGACCCGTCTTGCTTCGGCATATCGACCGACTGCTACTCGCCTTCTATCACCAGGAGTCTTGTCATTGATACAGTGTGATAGGCTAATGAAAGGTTCTTTTAAAAAAAATATTACTTCTACTTCTTGCATGTTGTAGAGGCTAAATCATTACATAGGTTATTGTCTGCCCCAAGATCTTTTTCAAACGTGACATTATCGAATAGTGCGGCCTAGTGTCAAAGCTCCTTCCACTAATGGATGTTGGTGTCCTTTTTAGCTTCTGCCAACCCCAATAATTGATGACAAAAAAGCTAAGAACTGGTAAATATCTAAACTCATTTGGCCGAGTAAATTTTGGTTAGTCGTAGGCCGACAATTACAACCTCATACTCTGCCTTTTTTAGTAGTTAGAAAGCCGAGTTTGATTGATCGTGTCAGAATATCGCTTGCTGATGAGTTGGTTGTCTCCTCTTGAGCCTTGGATATTTCTCTCACCGGATTTATGAACCTTCTAGGTTGATTTTGCTTGCTCACTTGTAGGTTTTCAGACTTTAAATTACTTAAGAAGTATGCTTTGGCCTGATTCTTGACTAATGTTTGCAGCTCGAACTTAATATTGCGATCTTTTAGCCCCAGGAAGTATGTGGTCAATCCTAGTAAACTGTTTGGCTTGTGTAGAATGATACACAAAAGGAAAGAGGTTTGAACGATGATGCCATGGTATTAAAGATATGAATTCATTTTTCATGCGGCTAAGAAAACAAAGTATACGAATAAGGTTTCCACTGGTTACGGGATTTGTCAACACTTCTAGAGAGGTGATAAATTGTTTGATAATTTAAAAAGCTTATTCACAGGATGGAGTCAATATAAATTTTCATGCTTTACTTTAAAGAGAGGTTGCCATTTATTCGAAGAATGAAAAATAAACTGGTTTAATACGGTTAGCTTTCTAGTTAATATTTGAACTTTTATGTAGTGTATGAAGATTTTATTAAGGATATAAAGCCCAATCTCATTAGTTCATATATTTTATCTATAAATATGAGCTTATGCAATATGTAATAAATACACATTCTAAATAAACAACAACCTTAGTCGCTTCTTTACGGCTACTTCTCTATTTCCTCTCTTTGTTTATTAACATGGTATCCAAGCATGTTCGATAATTGGAGTAATATAATCGATTTATTTGTCAGACCTATTACTGTTGTGCTTTGATCTGTTTTGTTTGATGTTAATATGGTTCTTCATTTTGATAATGATTTGTAGAATAATTAGGTCACGAAATCAGTAGAAGGGATACAGTTTTCGGTTTTTGGATCTGCTATGTGGAAACCAATCAAACGGTCCGATCAAAAGGTAAACGGTATCCGTTTCTGCTGAACTTCAGAGAGGGTGTTCGTGATTTCCAATCCTTTCATCTGACTAGTTGGATTATGATTTGGTGCTGTGGTTTAGAATAAATCACACCGGAACAGTAAAGTAATTTTTGTTGGTAAAATATGTTTGATTTTAAAAAAAAGTTAATATTGGATTTGATTTGGATTTTAATTTGATTAGGTATTCGATTTGATTTTGCTGGACCACTGATATTTTGAATTTGGACTTGGTTTGATTTTGGATTTGGGTTTCATTAAGATTTCAATTTGATTTTTCCGATTTGGATTTTGTATCTCTTGATTGTTTGATTTTGTTCATTAGAGATTGTGGATCTTATTGCAAATATGATAAGAAGATATGATTTTCTACAGTCTACCAGTAATAAACTGAATAAGAACTTTTTTATATCTACATTTGCATACCATTCAGGTATGTTATCGTCTTCCACTTTAGGTATTGATTAATCATTGTGGATTTTGGCTCTGGGTGCGTCTTATCATATGTCACCTCACATGTCGAACCTTGTTTTGTTATCTCATTTTTCACTCGTATCTGTTTTGTCTACTAATGCTACAACAATGTCAGTAGACGATATTGTCTCTATTTGTACCCCTCGTATATCGCTATCTGATATATACTATGTTCCCGTTATTGATTGGAATCTTGTTTCGGTTAGTCAATTCTGTAAATATGGTTATCGGGTCTTGTTTTCTAATTCTATTTGTGTTATACAAAATCAACAGACTCATAGAGTGATTGGGACAAGTCGTAAAATAGTGGAACTCTATGTTTTAGAAAAAACTCGAAGTAACAGATGTGGATTTATATAGTGTTGATTGTGAAGAAACATACTTAACTAATATTGCTGCCTCTGGTGTTGATTTGTCTTCTTTTCATTTGAATCATTCGTCGTCTGATTTTTATCTTTGGTATCCTTATCTAGGACATGTATCTGCATCGTATTTTAAAAAATTTAGTCTCTACAGGTGCTTTAGATCAGTTAAATACTTGTAACATGTCGGATTATAGTGGTTGTCAACTAGAAACAAATTTAGCGTTTTCATTTAATGAAAGTGAACCTCTTCTATTACTCCATTTGATATTATTCATTCTGATAGCCGGAGTCCATCATCTGTCTCCACAAAGGGTAGTTTTCATATTACGTATCATTTATAGATGATTATAATCGATACACGTGGATTTATCTCATAAAACAAAAGTTAGATTTCCTTGGGATTTATAAAAACTTTAGAGCATTGGTTAAGACCCAACATTATGATTTGATAAAATGCTCCAGGTATGACTTAGAGGGTGAATATACCTCCAATAATTTCAAAGCTTCACTTGCATATGATGGTATTATACATCAATCATCTTGTATTCACACCCCTACAAAAATGGCGTTGTAGAAGGAAAACATTGTCACTTTGTTAAGACTGCTCGTTCTTTTCATTTATCAGCTGAAGTTCCATTTGTTTTTTGGGGATAAGCAAGTTGGATTGTTGTTGATGTGATTAATCAAATTCCTAGTGCTCATAATGCAGGAATGTCTCTATTTCATAAGTTATACGGACAAATTCCAGATTATTCTTCCTTACGAGTGTTTAGATGTACATGTTTTGTCCTTCGTCCTTATGTTGAGCGCAACAAATTCGGTCCTAAAAAAATTATATATGCTTTTCTAGGTTATGATGTTACACAGAAATGTTATCATTGTTATGATCCCACAAGCCATAAGATATATGTATCTCGTCAAGTCATGTTTCTTGATCATATCCTATTTTATTCAATTTCGAAAAAATAACATAATGTTACAAAAATAGACATTGAGGTTATTGATCCTTTAGAAACTGATAGTGATAAATCTTTTGACATTAATATTCCAACTCATGAGACATCTACAATAGTTGATACTACTTTTTCTTCATCAATGTCAGAGTCAGCTTCATCAATGCATAAGGCAGCTTCATCAATGCATGAGTCAACTCATATCTCTAGTAAAACAACATATCCTCCACCTCTAAGGAGATCCAGGCGTATAAGTAAGTTTACTAAACTACCATATTTTGCGTACTCTTCTTACGCAGCTCCTTTTTCTTTTTTCATAGCAAAGATACATGATTTTTATGAACCTTACTCGTTTAAAGAATTTGTTTGTGATCTTTGCTGGAAACATCATATAGTAAAAAATCTTATTGCTCTTTATCATACTCATATATGAGATATAGTTAAACCTCAATCTAGTAAGCATATAATCGGTTCTCGTTGGGTTTTTAAATTTTTTACAAATTCTAATGGATCTATTGAATGATATAAGGCTTGTCTTGTAGCAAAAGATTATTCACAGAAATATGGTATGAATTATGATGAGACATTTTCTTAGTGGTAAAAATGACGACAATTCGTACTCTGATTGTGGTTGCATTCGTTCGCTAGTTGCACATCTTCCAACTAGATGTCGAAAATGCGTTTTTGAGTGGTGATCTTCATGATGAGGTTATATGACTCCTCCTCCAGGTGTTTCTCATCAATCATGTGTGATAAGGAAGAATAAAAGACAAGGAGAAAAGTGTGAAGAAGAAATATGACAGGAGAAAATAGCAAAGGAAAAGTGTGATAGGAGGAAAATGCATGGAGAAAACTGTGTGAGGACTAAATTGTACAAGCTATATAAAGGGATAGCCAGAATAGGAAGAAAGTAAAATGTAAGGACTAAAAGATGAATTGACCGATGTAAGGACTAAAAGATGTAATTAACAGAAGTTAAAGCGTGTGGGGTCTGCAATTGTACTATAAAAGGACCACACACGCTTCACAAATCCCGAGATGAATAATATGAGATTTCTCTCTCTACTTAACCTAATAACCCTTACTTTCTCTCTCTAAAATTGACACTAAGAGATTTCTGTATCGCCGAATTGTCACTAAGTAATCCTCATATCGCATAATCACCCCTGGACCATCTTACAACTCTTCAGTGGAGCCGTCTGTGCGAAGCGAGAATCGCTCTGACGACAATCGCTTCCTGGAAATAATTCCTATTCCGAGGAGAACCATGGAGGGCCAAGGGGACGACTTGGTTAACAATTGCGAGGAGAACCTGGTGGGAGATGACTACCGGAACGATATGGAGTACGAGGGACTAGGGGGCCAGCGAGTTGGAAATATCGTTGACGACTCAGATCTGTTGGCTCAGAGAAATGAGTTGCTGCTAGAAATCGAAAGGTTGAAAGCAGAAAAGAACCTCGTACAGGAGAATCTTCGATCCGAGATAAGGAGGGAGCCGGTTAGCGAAAATGAAGATCACGAAACTGAACTTCGTCCCAAGAAAAGGGACGACCGATAACGGGGAGGCGAGCGGCAATCGCCGAAGAGAAGAGAGAGCGACATGTGGATTCATCTTACCTGAGTGACTACTCTCGATATAGCTCCTCGGATCCGTCCCCGCGAAAATACCACAGAAATAAAAAGTATGATCGCAGACACACCGATTTCCGAATAGGGAGAAGTTCTGAGAGGAAATCTCTGAGGGAGAAGGGTCACCACGCCCGAGGTGGCGAACGATATTATGAACAGGCAAAGTATGCTGAGAGGAAAGATGATATGGGCCCTCGAACCTCGGAATTGCAGCACCAGTATACTTTGCCATCCGAGGAGGGTTTGTACTTTCCAAATAATGAAAACCTAAGGACCGGAGTTTATCGTGCGGGTCACAATTGGAGAGCTTCCCCCCTGTCCCCGGACATTTTGGTGGGAAATCTTCCGAAGCACTTTGATATTTCGAAGCTAGAGAAATTCGATGGGACACGGGATCCAGATAATCAAATTGAGCAATTTAAGAATTTTATGATCAATTTTGACGACGACGATAAGCTGCTATGCAGAGCATTTTCTCAGACTTTCAAGGGAGTAACATCTAAGTGGTATAACAGGCTACCTCAGGGCTCGCTAAAGAATTTTGATATGTTCTGGAACATCTTCAGACAACACTTCGTGAGGAGCAAGAAGTTCAGAGCTAACGGAGACACGATCATCTACTGCCGACAGAAGGTGGGGGAGAGCCTCAAAAATTACACTAATCGTTTTGTTAAAATAAAAACAGATATGGAATATTGCAAGGATTCAGTGGCGCTTGCAGTATTCAGGATGGGCCTGCTCCACGGGTTGTTGAAGGATACGGTGGCGGAAAGTCAGGCGATTACTTTTGGAGCATTGATAGATCAAGTTGAGAAGAGGATCCTGGTGGAAGAGACCCAGGCCTCGGAGAAAGGGTCGGGCGATCAGTTGGACCAGAATCAATTTCAAAGGACTGAGTCGAGCAACCAGGGCCCTCGTTCGAATGTTCAGACTAAAATTACGGGTCAATATCCTCCGAGGCAGAAGTCGAACCCGCAGTACTATGGCAACCAGCAAAACTACAATCAAGGAGCGAGACTCATGTCAAACAAATGGGAAAGCAGAAGCGTCAATAAATATTGCAAATATCATGAGGATATTGGACACGACACCAAGGATTGTATAGCTTTGAAAAAAGAGGTGCAAGCCCTAATTGAGAATGGAATGTTGTTGGAGTTCGTCCAAAAAACACTCCCAGAAAAATGCCGTGGTGAAAGCAGTCTCAAAGAACACTGACACAGCCATGGTGATTTCCGAAGGGGTCGACGATTTTGACATCGCGCAAGAGTATTTTGATCCCAAGATGGGGAGGAACAATATAAACTTGGTGGAAGAAGAAATTCCGAAGAGGAGAGTGGACAGCCTTTGTGCGTTCTTCGATTCTTTGGCAATTTTTGGGGGAGACACTATTGCGGGAAATTCCAACAGCTCCCGAAAAAGGCACATGGTCAACCTGGCCACCCAGATTGAAGCGGGAGTGTCAGCACAAATGCACCGATCGCCTTCCGCCATTATTTGTTTCGACGATGATGATATGCGAAATGTTGCAGGACCTCATGAGGATATGGTAGTGATAGCGGCAGGCATCGCTGGTGATCAAATTCAGAAGATACTCATCGACACACGGAGCTCCGCGAATATATTGTTTATGAGTACTTACGGACGAATCTCTGACCCGCCTGTTATCCGAAGATCCGACAGGACTATAGTGGGCTTTACTGGCGCTACAGCAGTGGTGGTTGGAGAATTTCAGTGTGTGGTCGAGTTGGGCCGTGGACCATTCAAGAAAGAGGTGGAGGTATTTTTTATTGTTGTTGACGCGCCGACATCGTATAATGCCATCCTGGGTTGCTCTTGGTTGTCCCGAATGCATGACGTAATAGCAAAGGACTTTTACTAGGACTTGGGGGCTACTAATAAGGAAGAATAAAAGACAAGGAGAAAAGTGTGAAGAAGAAATATGACAGGAGAAAATAGCAAAGGAAAAGTGTGATAGGAGGAAAACGCATAGAGAAAACTGTGTGAGGACTGAATTGTACAAGCTATATAAAGAGATAGCCAGAATAGGAAGAAAGTAAAATGTAAGGACTAAAAGATGTAATTGACAGATGTAAGGACTAAAAGATGTAATTAACAGAAGTTAAAGCGTGTGGGGTCCGCAATTGTACTATAAAAGGACCACACACGCTTCACAAATCCCGAGATGAATAATATGAGACTTTCTCTCTCTACTTAACCTAATAACCCTTACTTTCTCTCTCTAAAATTGACACTAAGAGATTTCTGTATCGCCGAATTGTCACTAAGTAATCCTCGTATCGCATAATCATCCCTGGACCATCTTAAAACTCTTCAATGTGAAGTGCATCGACTTAGGAAAGCTTTATATGGTATGAAACAAGCTCTTGAAGGTTGGTTTGAAAAATTCTCTACGATTATTACTTCCTTTGGTTTCTTACTAATAATCATGATTCGGACTTGTTTATCAGGTATATGCGTGCATGAAGAATTATTGTATCCCTATATGTGGATGATATGATCATTACAGCTGATGATATTGATAGAATTGAGGCACTAAAACGTAATTTGCCTTAGCGTTTTGCGATGAATGACTTGGGACTTTTACGTTATTTTCTAGGTATTGAGGTGTCTCACTCTACAAAAGGTTATATTCTCTCTGAGATAAAATATATATCTGATTTATTCAAGGGAGAAGACTTTTTGATAACAGGACGGTGGATACCCCTCTTGAAACCAATGTCCAATAGTCTCCGAATAATGGTGTGCCTTTATCAGACACAACTCTATATTGAACTCTTGTAAGGAGCTGGGTCTATATTACAATTACCCGGCTAGATAGAGCTTATGTTGTTTATGTGGTTAATCAGTTTGTTACTGCTCCTACATCCGTCCATTGGGGAGTTGTTCTTCGAGTATTGAGATATCTTCGTGGCACTTAGTTCCAAAACATTTTGTTTTCGTCTATCTCTTCACTTGAACTGCGTGCCTATAACGATGCTAATTGGGATGGTGATCCTCATGACCAAAAATCTACTATTAATTTCTGTATTTTCTTTGGAGATTCATTAATCTCATAAAAAAAACAACATGTTGTCTCTAGATCGTCTACGGAAGTTGAGTACTGTGTTATGGTCGTGAGTACATGTGAGATTGTTTGGTTCTCATGGCTTCTTGTAAGTATAGGGGTTAATATTACTAAACCCACCTCTTTACATTGTGATAAAAAAAACACCATGGGAATAACAAATAATTCTTTTATTCATGAGAGGACGAAGCACATTGAAATATATTTTCACTTCACTTGGCATCATCTTCGGATCGACACAATCTTTCTTACCTATGTTCCATCATCTTTGTAGGTTGCTCATATTTTCACGAACGCTCAGTCAACAACGCGGTTTCATTTTCTTTGTGACAAACTCGCAATGCTTATTATTGTTTCATTGTGATTTTGAGATAGAGTATTAAAGATATAAAGACATAGCCCGTTAGCTCATATATTTTATGTATAAATAAGAGCCTATACACTACCTAGTAGATACTCTTTCTAAATAAATAGAACCATAGTCGCTTTTTGGCAGTTACTTCTCTCTTTTATCTCGTTGTGTATCAACAATTTTATTGAACACCAATAATGAGAGCCTATACACTACCTATCTTCTCTCTTTTCTCTCTTTTTGGCACTTACTTCTCTTTTTTCTCTCTTTTCTTTCTTTGTGTAAGCAGCCATGTATGATAGTAACTTATTTCCTAGTGTGGTATCGAATATATGATTGATTCTCGACAAAGAGAAATGATCATTTGGACAAGGTTTATTGAGATCCATGAAGTGGGCGTATATTCACCATTTGTCATTCTTCTCATTTGGACAAGGTTTATTGAGATCCTTGATGTTTTCGATTGTGGTAAGCTTGTCTACTTCTTCAATAATGGCTTTCATCTTCTCTTGAGAGTGAGACTAATGTTTTTATTGTCCACACTTTGTTGTTTATAGAAAACGTTTGGCATATTATCTCAGCTAAGGATCCAATGGTATCATGCGTGGTCCAAGAAAATAATTCTAAATTTTTCTAAAAAAAGTCAAGTAGTTTATATATAATATCTGTGGGCAGGTTACGTCTAATTCGTAGGTTAACTTTTTATACTTTCTCAATATAGTGGTGGACCTTTCTTAGATCGTCTATCTTGTCAAGGACGATTGATTCTCCTACTATTTTTTTTTAATTTTTTGAGTGCAAAAAACTCACATAATATTCCTGAAAGATCTTATGATATCCTCGATTTTTAATTTACCGATAATTGGGTACCGAAAACATTGGTGAACCATAAAATCTCCAAAATGCATCTGAACCATCTATGATCTACCAAGGATAACGTTATAAGAAGATGAAGCTTATACTATCATGATTAGGCACTAAACCTTCTTCTCTAACTCCGTTTTACCAAACACCACATCCAACATGAGGTCTCCAAAAATGTTAGCATAAGATCGGTGAAGACTCTCTAAAATATTACAAAACTTCTTGTAGTACGTTATTTTGTACCAAATATTGACTAAACTTCCCGTGTAAATTATGATGTTGTTTGTTGCAAACCTTACCAGTAAAATTATAATTAAGATGATATTAATTTTTGGTATCACGACACCTAGCAAGTCGTCATTTGTAAATCCAACGCGGGTAAGGGTTACGATACAGGTGTTAAGATTTATTCCCCTAGAATATTATCTCTAGCTCATATAGATGCTCCTTTTATTTATTTGGGCAAGAATTAACAATTGCATGGTTTTCCACGGTTCTCGAACTCTCTTTTATATGTTTGGATTTTCTCTCTCATCTTAGTAAGAGGTCTCGGGGCAGATATAACATCAGGTGGTTCATTGAAATTCTTGTTCTTTACCATATATGTAAGTTTCCCTTAATTCATTAAGTTCTGTATTTGATCTTATATAGCCTAACAGTCTCTTATTTGGTGTCCAAAATCGCCGTGGAACTTGTAGTGTTTGGTTTTGTTTCAGTGGTTTAGTCGGCTCTTGTAGTTTTTTCGAGATTACGTTATAGACCAGATATTTGGTCTTATCATAAATGGTTTCTAGGTTCCAATTAACTCAGTGGATTGGTCTTGTGCTGGATGTGTTGGAATTTCTCCATTAAGTTGGACCGTCACATGTCTTATCGATGTATCGAACTATCGTTAATATTAGTCCAATAAAAGTAATCATAAAGAAAAGAACGGACTAGTAGATAAAATATGTATCATGGAGGTAATTGTATAGATACCAGGTTTAATTCCGAATACTGTGAAGGATTGGATTCGGAAATAAACAACTTAAGCAAAACGTAAAGTTTTGGGGTTATTTTGTAAACAAAATAATACCGGGTTATGGTCCCTAAGGGTGGCAATTTAATAAGGACTGGTCTTCATTAAGTAACCGTCTGGAAGTTACAAACGGTTAAAAGAGAAGAACCGTTTTCTCACTTCAGTTCTATATAAGAATGAGTTCCTCATTCTTAGAAGACACGAGATAAAACACAGAGAGAAAAATCCTTTAAGAAAAACAAATTGATTCATCCTTCGAATGAATTACAAAAGTGTGTTTTGGTTGCCATCTCTTAGAAGAATCGATAACCTAGCAAAGGATCACGGATCATCCGCTTCAAGTCAGAAATCTGAAGATCAAAGAATGTCTACATCCTGTAAGTATTTATTCCGCATTATTATAGGATGATTTAACTTCATGGTTCAATAAGTTAAGTAAGAAATCCGTAGAGTATTTCTTACAAGTGGTATCAGAGCCACCATGAAATTAAGTTCTTAAATTTTCAGATTATAAAATTAGATTTAGATCTGAAGTCTGTTATCGAAAATTACACAAACAGGTAAATAATTCAATTACGATAGTATAATTGTATATGCAGTTAAGAGGTGACGTATGGATTACTATAATTAATATAATTATATTAAAATCTGAAGTTATTAATAAAATTATATATTATATAATTTTAGATAACTGTAAGTGTAAGGATAAATTGACGTGCCTTACTAAACGAAATATAAATCTTAGTCGTCATTCTGCTAAAGCACCGAGTTACTGCTAAAGAAAAGTAACTCATTGGATGTCATGGTTATAATTGGTAGTGACGTTTTACTCCTCCTTTCCCGTAAAAGCAAAAGAATTTAAGTAAGAATTGGAACATTCGAGAACAAATTCAATGTTACTGACGAGACCGACCGTGTGAATAAGGAGTATAAGTATAACGTTACTAACTGCCCTCCTAATATAACTATAAAATTAAAAAACTAACTCACGTTCGCCTAAAGAATAGGCGAAATACGTACGTGCACTAACCGCCGGGCGA
This sequence comes from Limnanthes douglasii subsp. nivea, assembly GCA_036936605.1. NCBI lineage: Eukaryota > Viridiplantae > Streptophyta > Magnoliopsida > Brassicales > Limnanthaceae > Limnanthes > Limnanthes douglasii. The sequence continues at coordinate 320,578,558 of JAUPFV010000002.1, read as the reverse complement.
TAAATGTGTAATTATTATGAAAGACGTGCATGAGTTATATAACAACTCAAAAGTTATTGCACAGTATAATAATATAATATATATAAATCCGAATTATATAATTATTATATAATTATTATATATATATTAAGTATTATATTATAATATATAAATAAAGATATATTATAGTATAATAATTTAAGGTATAAATTTAATTTTATTAAGGCAGTACAGTGTCAAGGCAGTATTCGACTCATTCACAACACTATTCGATGTAATATTTAGGATATTTCTCGCTTTTTGTACTTTTTCTTCCTATAGCCATTGTAGTTGGGCGTAAATCTCCATATATAATTGGCTACCATATCGCCTTGATTTTTTACGACGTCTCTGTTTTCACCTTCGATCACGGACCATACTCCTAGTGAACGCAAGATTATCTTCATCTTTCCAGCCCATATGTTGTAGTTCATTTCGTGGGGTATTGGATCGGGAGTGAGACTCCTCTTATCGTCGGTTTGATTATTGTAACTACCTTTGATTGATCTCCTTCAATGTCATTCATTTCTTTGGCAACACAGGCTCTGATACCAAATGTAGGGAAAGTTCCCTAAAATAAAACAACAATGCCGATAACCTTTAGCGACACAGACATATTTATAAACACTTAGATAAACAACAAGTATGGAAATGATAGAACTGTCATTTCAAAGATAAATGTACACGGTTCTCTTTCTTATATAGAAGATACAAACAAATGGTTTGATCTTATTTAAATAACTAACATAATAACGGATATAAACACGTGTTTAAGTTCAATATTAACATATATTTGGTTGTTTGTTGATGAGATGGGAGAGTAACGGAAAATTATCCTTGTTTCAAATTGATTTCACGCTTCGTTGGGTCCCACGATAGTAATGAGCAATGTTAATCCGGAATTTGGAAGAACTTGTTGAAAAAACTGGTGAACTCGTTCGCCCACTATTGCTTATATTTCATTTTTAAAGGTAGTCAGGGGCGGTCAACGGTACTCCAGAACCGAGAACCGGACAGGGATCGAATCGATAAGGACCAGATCGAATCTTAATGGTCCGGTTCGCGGTCCCATTCTAAAAACCGAAAACTGATAAGGAACCGAAACAAAAAAAACGGTTAGGAACCGAAACGATAAAACCGATAAACCGATAGGACCGATATGGAATTGAACCGGTAAAACCGATATGGAATCGAACTGATAAAAACCGATAAACCGGTAGAACCGATCTGACCAATAAAACCGTTAGAACCGATTATTTCTTATTATTATAAATTCTTTTATAAATTATAGTACCAAAATTAATAGTTAATTACCAATAATTTAAGAAAATCAAAGATTAACTTATAAACTTTATTTTTATATCATTTATTTCAATAAAAAAATTGAAAATCAAATTTTAATTGGTTTTTATTTTTTTTAAGTGGACCGAACTGGACCCAAACCGGACCGAAACGGGACTGGACCGAATTCGGACCGAATCGGAACCGGAACCGAACCGAATCGGACCAAACCAGACCGGACCGGACCGAACCGAACCCAAAGCTTAGCGGTTTGGTCTGGTTCGAAAAATTAGAACCGAAAGCTTAGCGGTCCAGTCCGGTCCGGTTCCTTCTAAACTCGGACCGAACCGAACCGATAAAAACCCTAGACTCCAGGAAGATGCCGAAGGTTTCACTATTATATATTATTTGAAATCGCATTAAATAATATATAACAAATCGTGGAGAATTTTTTTTGAATAAAAATAAATTCATGAACACTTACGGGTATGTCTCCTGTTTTCCATCAATTTTTTTATTTTGTTCATCTTCGTTCTTTAGCGATTTTGTATATTGTCTTGAGAAACCTGCCGAACGAGTTAGTAGAAAGAAAACGTTTTCGGACACTGAAGGAAGCGATCTTCTGTTTGATTAAGGTTTATGATGATTGAAATTCCTAAACATAGCTCTTTACCTATAGTATTTACAATGTGAAGCTCAACACTATAAAATCCATCATTTATTATTTCCTTGTGTCCGGAGACCATAACCCGATAAATTGATAACTCAGTTTGTGTCTTTAATTTATTAATTCAAGCTTAAGTGTTGGAGATTTGGCTCTTTTTCATCGCAGCTCCTAAATTCAACCCGGTTGTCATACTTAACCCATAACTCCCTTTCACTTAGTTAATTAAATAATTAACTTGATTACTTTTAATTTTGAATTCTTTAAAACGATGACCGAATATGTCTATTTAGTATGTCGGTCTAAATTATTGTCGGTCCAATAATATATTTAATAAATATATTCCAACATTCACTGGACTCTATAATGTTGCTGGAGGTTTAGCTGGACTCCATGTTGCGGCTGGAGATTTGGCTGGTCACTAGGCGGTAACATGACATTCGGCTAGATTCTATGTTGTTGCTGGAGATTTGGGTGGATTTTGGATTGCGGCAAGAGGTTTGGCTTGGCACCGGACTGTAACATGAGGTTTGGCTAGACTCCGTGTTATTGTTGGAGGTTCGGATGACTCCAGTTTGCCGCTGGATATTTGGCTAAACAGGAGGTTCGGTTGGATCCTATGCTGTTGTTGGAGGTTCAACTAGACTTGGAGTTGTGCCTGAACAATCGGTTGGACTCTAAATTCCTGCTCTTGAGGCTGAGCTGGGTTGCCGGCAACAGCGATTGGTCCATGCTCCTTGCTGCCGCTAGTATTAAATTATGCAACTGCAGTCAAAATTATAAAGACTTTGCATTTGAATAGGTACTAATATTGTAACCCCAGTATCACTCTAGATTTACAGTCAATTATTACGCATCAAAGGTACCCATTGTTCAGCAATTGAATGGTTGGATTGCTGCTTAGGATCTGCTATTTCATCCTTATCATAAGATCCCCTATCATGGGTATCTTCGACTTCCTCATGATCCATTTGAAAATCCACACTACCAAAAGCCTTCGTCAGGTTGCAAGTCTTTGTTCGTGGACCTTAAAAGATTTTAGCCACACCAGCATATATTTAGATGAACCTTAAAGGTTTGGACCTTCTTGGAGGGATGACTAAACGACCTTGCAGTATAACTGGCTCCTCAACGGCTTATGAGGGCTTATGAGTGATAATTTTGGTGGTTGATTGGCTCCTCTACGAAGTATGATGGCTGATGAATGATGATTGTTCAGTTTGGTTGAACATGATCGATAGGATCATTTTGTGTGCTGGACAATGTTGAATTTGTTCAAAATTTATATCCTAAGCTCTGATCCAGCGTTATTGTACTATCTACAAATTATAAATATGATAGATAAGTCTTAACTTCTATTTCGTCCGTGATAAATTTTTATCTTTAATTGCGTGATCATATGTAGAGTATTTTGTCGTTTGATAATATTTCATACTGATTTTCTCTCTTGACTAAAAGAAAATGGTGTCAAAATGTTATACTACGATATCACATATAAATGTTGATGCAAAGTATGAAAGAAAAAAACGCCCTTGCCAATACCGCAAGACTTTAAATTGAAGAAACATAGACCGACCAAAAACATAAAGACCCATAAAAACCTCTAAAACATTCATGAAAGTTTTAGTGACCTTAAAAAAAGGCATTAACTGCCAACATAACAATCAAGCAATGCCTGAAATCCATGAATTATGAATGCTGGATTCAGTCGGTTAGCCCTGATGAACTCGCGAAAGTACTTGCATCTCTTTTGAGAAATTCGAACCTTTCTTCAATATCCCTTCGATATTGATCGTTTATCTCCATAACCGATCTGAGCTCATCATAGCTGAGGTCTTTTACATCGATCTCACCATTCGCAAGCTGGAACATAACATGAGTCATCCACATTTCATGATTCTTCTTGCTTTGCTCTACACACTTCTGGGAGAGTTTCTTAAGCTTCTCACTTAGATATGTCTCTTGGTCGACCATATTTTTCTCTCTTCGCTCCGGTTCCATGTTCATGAATTGCATAAGCGTATGTCTAGATTCATTAATAGAAGGTCGAATAATTGGTTCAGCGTTAAACTCGCTATGTATGATGGTACAAATTTTAACATCACATAAGATGCTAAGCTCGTCAGCCTTTTTCAAAAGACCATGCTTTTCTTTGTGCCCTATCAGAAATGTAAGTCATGGTCTTAACCATGTTAAGAGCAGAGGTAAATTTGTTGGAACAAAGTACAGAAAGAAAGCTTTTTTGTTCGGCTAGATGATATGATTTGTGTCATTTATATAGAAGAGGCAATACGGTAATGAATATGTATTTGGATAGGTTTAATTTTATTTGGAATAAAATAATCCAGAAAAGGAATACATGTTTGTAGAGATATTAACATATAACTATCTAAACAAATCAGTACCTATAAGATAAGATACAAGTCATGTAGAACACAGATTTGGTATAGTAAATCACCTGCGCATTGATGACAATATATACTATACTTATATTTGAAGGGTGAGAATGTTTAATTTATATATTCACGCTGGCCATGTATTATTTGAGGTGATATAAAAATATTGTATGCTTTATAAATTAATTAGATACAATTTTAATAACCGACTCTAGCTTTTTATAATGTAGTGAAAAGCCATTTCCTCCGTAATTTTCTTATTTCTTCTTATTTCATAATTTTTGTTATTTTGGTCTTTTTTCGATGGAGAAAATTTCAAATATAATTTTATAAATTTTGTCTTATACAAAAAAATAATTTTAAATTGACATCTAATTCTCATACTAACACTCAAAATTCAGTGCAACGTTGGAAAACAAAAACACCAAATTTAGTGATAGTCTGTTAGTACTATGTGTTTCTTCAGAGAAAGACATCGAACTCCGATACCAGTTTTTGAAATTAGTTGGTTTTTCTAATCTGTAATCTCATGAATGTTTTTTATTATTTTTTGGAAATTGGGTTTTTAAAGTTTAATGAATTTAGAGACTTAAATGCAAGAGTAATAGATTTCGTGTAGGACTGTCAAACGTATATTTCGGATACGAGAATCTGAATCCAAAATCCGAAATCCGAAATCACGAATACGAATTCGAATCCCAATTTTTTAAACAATAATGCCTGAATCTGTATCCCACATATATTATCTGGATACAGATAATATATCAATCTGAATATCTGAATTTCCACTAATTTTTCTAACTAATTGCGCTATTGGTTGGGCTACTTTTATAGGCACCTAGTAGAAATCCATATTCCTATTTTAGATACGGGATAAGGCAACTAAAAATATACTTATTTTGAAACGCCACCAAGTCTTTTATAGAAAGTTTGGTAGCAATCTTTTTCCACATTTTAGATGTGGATAAAAATCATAATACTAAAAAAGATATACTTGTTAAAAAAAGTCACCATGTGTTTATAAAAAATTTGGTAGCAATTCTTTTCCACATTTTAGATGTGGGATAAAAGTCATAAGACTGAAAAAGATCTTGTTAAAAAAAGTCACCATGTGTTTTATAAACAGCTTGGCAGCAACTCTTTTTCCAACTTTAGATGTGGAATAAAATACAATTTTTAAAGAAGCAACCCTTTATTTATGACCAACTTTGTTGGTAATTTGGCAGCACTAGGTATGGGCATATTAACCGGAACCGAAAGAACCGAACTGAACCGAACCGAAAGAACTGAACCGAAGTAGATTTGGTTCTTTTAAATACCCGAATGGTTCCAGTTTTCAATTACCCACGGTTCTCGGTACCGAACCGAACCGAACCGAAGAACCGTGGGTACCCGTTAGGAACCGAAGCTATGTATTAACCTTTAATTTTGAATTGTTTTGAAAATATATTTTCTTTTTCAAAGTTAGATTTTTCTAAATTTGTCTTTTATCATTGATCTCCAATTATATTCTCTTTAATAAATGACAACATAATTTATTCAAAATGACCAAATATTTACAAACTATTATGCGTATAAATAAAATAACAAAATATCAACCTTTATATAATTTAATAAACTTGATATCATCTTTCCAATTTCTTTATATTACTAATATTATTCTTTAATATATTAATTCTGAATACTTTTTATATTTAGTATATTATTTCTTACAATCTAACATAGTTTTATTGTTTTAAAGTGTGAAAAGAGTTTTATATATGTTGATATTGCAAAGCATTTAAAGTATCCAAAACTACCCGATTGGAACCGAGTTAAGTACCCATACCGAACCGAATTAAGAAGAACCCAACCGAACCGAACCGAAATTTATTCGGTTCCTAAATGGGTACTAGTTTTGAAGAACCGAAAGAACCGAGAACCGAAAGAACCGAACCGAACCGAACCGAAGAACCGAATACCCATGCCTAGGCAGCACCATGTGTTTTGCTTTGTTATTAAAATAAGGATCATTATCTGTAGTAATTTTTTGAGGTACTCCAAAATGACAACAAATACTGTTCACGATGAACTTAATCACATCCTTAGCTTTTGTTCGAGACAATGGTTCAGCTTCCCCTCACTTCATATAATAGTCCACTCCAACCATTATCATTTGTCATTCTCAAGACGCCATCGGTAAAGGTCCTACCAAATCTATTCCATATCTATCAAATAGGATGGTCTCAGTAATAGACATAAGTGGAACTTCTCATTTATGAGTAGAATTGGAATTTTTTTAAAAAGTATCACACTTTCGAACTAGATTATTTGCATTGTTCATAATTGAGGGCCAATAAAACCCTGCCAATAAAACTCGACGAGTCAATGCCTTGAACCTGCAATGTGTTGAACTTTTTCCATCATGTAATTCTGACAAAACTTCCTCTGATTCCTGCTTTTTTATACAAAATCCCATCTAGCACTATATAGCCAAATGTTTTGCCTCACAATATTTAGCCAATTTAACATATTCATGAAGCGCTCCTCTAATAAAAAAATTCAAAATATCAATTCTCGAATCTCCCCGGTCTGTGTCTAGAGTGACGAACACTTCCCTAATATGCTCGCATTGCTCTAAATGAGTTAAATTGATGGATTCTCATGTAATAAAATCCAAGGATTCATCTTTGTACGCTACAGTTTCCAAAGAACCACCAACTGTATTATTTCCTTTGCTTATATGCTCTACAACGACATGATCAAACAGAAGAACCAGTATTCGAAGCTCTCGAAGATACAAATTAAGTGGTCAATTTTGCCTCCAAAACTTCAGACATTTTATTTGCTACTAATTGAGAATCTGTCTCGAATCGTACTGATTTTCACTACATATCTTTGAAAGCCTCAAACCAGCTAATGCAGCTTTATACCTAGTTTCGTTATTTGATGCGTGAAATCCAAATTTAATAGATTAAAGCACCGTTTCTCTAGATGTATCAATCAGTTGAACCCTAGAGTTGCATCAAAATATACTAGAACCCCCCCCCCCCCCCCCCCATAAGTTCGAATTACCTACATCGAACTGGTTGGCAAAACATCTATGTTAACTTCCTCATCATATCTACTTGAATGGAACTCAAAAATAAAATCTGCCAAGGCTTGCGCTTTAATTATTGTTCGGGGTGAAAAGGTGATGTCAAAATATCTCAATTCAATTGACCACTTAGTCATCCTCCCACAAAGTTTGAACCTCAATGGTATGAGCTTGAAAATTGGGGGGTATTTTTCTAGCAACTTCTACCAACGTTTCGAGCTTCTAATACCTCTTTTCTGCTCCCACTAAACTCTTGCTAACATAATATATTAGCCTCGAAATTCTTGTGTTCTCACTTATCAATATTGCACGTGCTGCATCAAAATTATCAACCTTTGAATCCAAAATCATAAAACTTTCAGCTTGCGAATTTGGATACGTTTGTTGTGAAAAGTCAATATGATAGGATTCTTCGATGTATTGCTCTGCGCTTTTACATAAGTCAACAAATTCCCATTTTTCAATCAAAGTTTTTACTTCATTTTTCAATGCAATACAATCCGCGGTATCATGTCCGATATCGTTGTGATACCTGTAAAACCTGTTGTTTCGCTCCTACCTATGGTTATTAATTGGGGCAGGCTTCGTGAAATTCATATACCCTTTAGCTTTGTCAAAGATTGTAGCAATACTCTAAGTTAGATCCTCATAATACTCAGGCCTTATCCACTGATTGGGCCTCGGCCTATGAACTTGGTACCCTGATGTTTGGTTTGAATATCTTCAAGTTCGAGGTGGTAGATTATTGTTCCTCAGACGAGCATATTGGGTAGAATTCAAAGATTGCCCCTAATTATTTGGCAGTTGCCCATAATTGTTTTTACCAGCTCCAACTACTCTTCGAACGCTGGTCGACACTTCCACCTTGATACGATCCTCTACTTTAGCCATTAGTGCTCCAAAAGTTAAAGCTCTTTGTTTTGTTGTTTCGTTTCCTACTCCTCATGGTAGCAATCGTTGTCGAAAGGCTGGTATTGTTACCAACTTCTCACAATTATCTACACCCGCTTTGGTTAAGACAAACCGTTTAGTATAATCTTTCAATTTTTCTCCCACTGCCTGCTTGCATTGAATTATTGTATCCCCGTTTTCTCTTATTTCTTTGCTCCCAACAAATTGTTCTCGAAAATTTGGAATTGACCCCTTGGAATTCTTTTATACCACTTTAAAGTTGTTCCTTTGAAAGTTGGAGAGAAAGCTGGACATACCAACTTGTCTTCATCCTTAAAATTCATCATGTAATTTTTGGACTGTTTGATGTGATCGTCCGCGTGTCGAATTTCTCAACCTTTGAAATATCAAAGCGCTTTGGAGGAGTGATAGATCTTATTTCAGTTTCAACGAAGAATTTCACCAATTAACACATTGAACATATTGATTGTCATCTATATTTCCCATCATAGCGTACAAATTTCGATTATCCACAACATTGTATTGGTTCGATGTATTTCCTTCACACTAATTAGCCTCCCACAAGCATCGAGCTACACTTGCCCTCCTAGCCTTGTATTCATTTCGACATTTTCGAGGTTGATATTTCTCTTCTTTCGAAGATCCTCGATATTTATTCGTCACTGGATGTGACATACATTCGCTTATCTTTTTTGTGTTTTCGAGAAGTGTGGCATCCTTTAGCAGGTTCCAACCACGCTTTTTTCTGTTCATTTCTAACCTGGCGAGTTGTGCAAGATCGATCAGATTGATCGCCAGTGTCATTTTTTTGTTTACTTGTCTCACTTTTGATTTCAGCCTGGCTGATTGAATCTCCTGCTCTCTCTAGTCGTATTTTTTCGTTCAAATATGTACTTTTGTCCAACAGTTGGTTCATTCGAACTTCTATATCTGATTGTGTCTGTGAAACCGGAATAGATTCTTATTGTCTATTACCAGCCCCATGCAAATCGTATTTCAATGTTTCAACTGTCGATCGCACTAATGGATCGTTCTCACTTCTTGGATTCATCGTCAACTTTAGAGTTTTCTAACATTCGAAATAGAGAAAATAGAAAATTTGAACAAGGCACTAATCAATGATCAGGTCCCTAGTGAAGTCTCCAATTTGGTGAGTTAATAGTTGGATTGACTAAGTATACTTGAGAGAAGTAAAATTTTATAGCGAGAGAAATAACTTTTAGAGTTACAGTTAAGTTGCAAGAATGATCTATCTCAAAAAGTCAAACCCTTTTATTAAATCAACCTTGGCCTTTATATAGAGGCGCAAAGAAAAGTGGTTCAATTACACATTAGTCTCTGACTAAAATAAAAAGTTCTAACTCTCTCCTCTGATTATACAATATGTCATACCAAGTTTTATTCCTTTACATTTTAGTCCTTAAGTTCTATTTCCTTATCATTATAGAATGGCACTGTTATACCAAAATCCAAGGGTACGCTTCGGAATATGCAACACCGGCTAAGAAGTCAGCCATCAAATTTTCGGATTTTGGCACATGTTTATATTTTATATATTTAAAGCAAGTATAAATTTCTTTTAACACTTGTAAATACTTTCCTAATTGCTCTTTACTTGTTCCGGATTTCCCCTACATTTGGGGTACAAGCAGTAGCAAATCACTCAACAATCGGATTCTTTTGACAGCATATATTTAAGAGAGCCTTAAACCTCCTATAGTTGTTTTGTATTATGCTTCATTGTTTGATGGCTTAAATCCAAAGCATATAGCTTGGTACCACCAAGTTGTAAAAAGTGCCGCTGTGGCGCCACCGCAGCGCACGACAGTGTGTAACGCTCAAAAATCATTACGGAGAGTCACGTAACGGTCGAAGCGGAAAAATGCCCGCCACTACGACATTACAGAGGCGTAGCGTAGCGTCACGTTGCGCTACGAGCGTTATTCCACTGGCTACATCTATTATTGTTTTTATTATCTATAAACTAATTTTAATTACTTAAGCTGCCATAATTGAACTGAAACTATATGTATAAAGTAAAATAAATTCAAACACTTACTATTCAAGTTTCAAACCATTCGACTCGATGATATGAGGTTGTCTCCTATGTAACTTTCCAACAATTCAACTTTATGTAAAATCGCTCCCCGTTGCATCCTATGTTGGATGTATATGAGGAAAAAGACCAAAGAGATGAAAGATAATTTAATTGATGATGATATTTGATATTTTTATGTTTAGTTTGAGTATTTTTTTTATGTTTAACCGCATTTTAATGTTTTATAATATTCGAAGTTCAGATTTTATAATATTTTTAATGATTTTTGGACTTAATTTCTTATCTTTTTACTATAATATATTATTTAATTAATAGTATCGGTAAACAGAATAACTCTCGTCGTAACTCTCGTCGCGTCGCTGCAATTTTTAACCTCTCGTTGTCGCGGGGCATCGCACGTCGCTTAAAACAATGCTTGGTGCATTTAATTTACAAAGGGAGTAACTGAACAAATTCCTGCCCCACAACCCATCATGCTACATCCTTCACCTGTTGGAATTACCCAAAATATTCCATGTTTGCTAATAAAAGATTCTTCATAAGGCCTATAGCTTCAGCTTTGATCGTTGTTCGAGGAGCAAAATTGATGTCATATTTTCCAAATTCCACAGACCACTTGGTCATTGAAACCGATATATCTGGTTTCTGCAATACATTTTGAAGTGAAAAATTAAACTGTGATGGAATATGGTTGAAAATAAGACCTTATCTTCCCGGATACTATTACCAAGGCTAAGGAAAACTTTTCCAACTTGAGGTAGCTTTTCTCAGCATCCAACAATCTCTTGCTAATGTAATAAATTGGGCGAGGGTAATTGTCGACCTCCCGAACTGACACCGCATTAATAGCATAATCTAATATCGTTAGATACACGTAGAGTCTTTCTCCGATGACTAGTTTGAATAAAAATTTAGGAGAATAAATATATTTCTTAATTTCGAGATACACTTATCAAAATTTGGGGACTAGTTAAATTCTTTAACGTTTCTCAATACTTGGAAAATTTGTGCACATTTATGTGATGATCTTGAAATAAATTGAAGGCTTTTAATCTCTCTGTCAACATTTGAACTTCTTTAGTAGCCCAATAAGGGTTCATATTTAATAATGCATCTAGTTGGGTTGGGTCAGCCTGGACCCCCTTTTCATTAATAACGTACCCCAAAAAGTTTATGAATCGTACTTCAAATGTAGACCTTTCTGGATTCAACTTTAGATTAATGGCCTCCAAATTAGAGAAAGTTTCTTTGAGGTCGAGTAAGTGCTCTTCCTCCTTTGGACTTTTCAACCAGCATGTCATCAGTGTAAACTTCTGTATTCGTCCTAATCCGACTAGTAAATTCTTTATTCACTAGACGCTGGATAGTAGCCCCTGTTAGTGATAAACATAGTATGATCCTGGTTATTTAGATCCATTTGTATCTGATTGTACCAAGCAAATGAATTTATAGAAGATAACAACTTGTTTTCCAAAGTAGAATCCACTACCTAATCTATTTGAGGGACTGGGAAAGGATCCTTGTGACATATTATGTTGAGATCTGTGAAATGGATACACATTTTCTATTTACCACTCTTCTCTCTTATAAGTGCCAGATTTCTTGTCCATAATGGATACCGAGATTCCCGAATATGTCCTACCTTGGTTAATATATCTACCTCTTTAACAATAGCCTCAAATTTTTCTTTGTAAAAACCTCTCATTCTTTGATTTACCTGGCCCGCATCGGATCGCACAAATAACTTGTTACAAATGACACTAGCTGGTACATCAATCACATCTTTATTGCACCAGGCCAATACATCTCAATTGTTAAATAAAAAAGATAGCAATTCTCTTTTAATTCTGATTACAATGTAGCTCACACTCTAACACTTTTCCCATTTGCTAAACTGTGTACTAACCTCTTCAACAAGGATAACAGCAGTATGAATCTCCATTGGATCATCTATTTTCCTTGGATTCGAAGAGGAATCAAGTAATTGCTTGTCATTTTTGTTTGTCATATTCTCTAAGGATTTTAGAGCAAGAGCAGTGACATAACATTCCATAACCACTTTTTGGCTACTCCAAACCACGCCCTACTTGACCTCCGACTGCATATTTCAAACATTGGTGAACCGTTAAAGAAACTGCATGCATCCTTGATAACAAAATCTACCGAATGTAGCATTATAAGGGGTCAGACAATCTACCACTACAAACAATACTCTGACCATTTTCTTAAATGGTCCTAAACTAAAGATAGTCTCCCCTTCGAATTCCCCAATAACATCAGCGGAGTTTCTTGTAAAATCTATTATAGTTTTGTTCGATCAGAGTATAACATATGGGTTCATCATCTATTTATAAGTATACACAAATAATATATTAGCTGAGCTACTGATGCCAATCAAAATTCGCCGGATTTCAGTGCCCTTAATATATGCTCATATTACCACATCATCCTCAAGTGTGCCTACGACATTTCTTAAGTCATCTTCATAAAATACTATAAAGGGAGTATAGTTCTAGTAGAGATTTGAAGATATATTCCATTCCAGTTGCGTGGTTAAACTAACCACATGCATTTTCCTAGAACAACTCGAAAGTGCAGTAATTGTATGTTATCCCAAAATAGTTAATGATTTGAAAAAGTGACACAATTTGGAAATGTTTATATCGTACTTTCTTGTTGGGATGCTTCTGTGTTTTTCCTTCTGACAACTGGTGATGCGGCCTGAGTCCCACTTGTGATTGATTGTGTTTGTTACTCAGTTTCTTATTCCCCATTTGTGATTTAACGAATGTAGTTAATTTTATGTTCTCGATTAACGATTGTGTCTCATGTCTTAATGAAATAAATCCTTGGTGTCATGTCCCACGTTATTGTGATACTTATTAAATAGTGTGTTTTAATTTTCCCTTGGAGTTTTAATAGGCGCAGGCCTTCAGAATTTCACAACATTCTTGGCCCTATCATAAATGGTAGCCATATTTTTAATTAGTTTTGCAAAATAGCCAAGCTGGACCTACTGATTCCCTCGTGGCCTAGATTGTTACCCTAGAGTTCCTCGAACGATTGCTAACTGTAACTTGTGACTAACTACTAGCTTCTGGGAGAGCAGCTGATGGGGTAGGTCTATACTGATTAGGTTCCATCAATCTCTTGGTTTCCTTCAAAGTGATTTTCTTTCCGACCTGGTTTAACAAGTCGTCCCAGGTCATTGTATTTTTTAATTCATTGAGACAACCAAATCCCAAGCTAACAACCCATGTTGGAGTGAATTTATGGCCACCTTCTTGAAGCAATCTACCAACCCAACTTTAGTGTTAAAAAATGGTGCTTGTAATCTTTCAAAGATTTATTTGGATATTGCCAAGAATGGATTATCATATCCACATTCTCTCCAAGTTCTTAACTTCCCACAAACTACATTCGAAAATGTCGTAAAAAATATGTCGAAATTATCGATGGATCATTGGAGTAATCTATTATATCACTTCAAGTCTTTTTCCTTTACAGTTTGAGAAAACAATATGCACAATAGCATATCATTATAGCTCATCATAAAATTCTTAAATTGGTCGAGATGATTATCTGGATCCTGACTCCCATCACATTTCTCTATTTTCAAATTCTCAAAGCGCCTAAGTAGAATGTTTATTTTTCCTTAGCCCCCAAGGGGGGTAGCCGAGTTTGTGGAGTAGGGCATGCTTGTGACCAAAGGTCATGAGTTCGAGTCCTTTTACAAACGTTTTCTTGGCTGAGCCTGTTACCTTGTGTAGTTTACCTTCTGGCGTTGGTTTGTAGGCTATTGCGTCATACTGAGGGTTTACCCTGTGTGCACTCGTTGAGTAGCGGCTGCGGGTCCCCTCTGAAAAAAATGTCTAAGTAGATGTCCGGAGAGGGTTTTCAAAGACAACGGCGACTACATCAAATTATATCTTTGGCTAAACATCTAATCCGCATTAGTAGTGGAAAAATCCCAAGTTTGGATTGCAAAACAAATTGATCATTTAGCAAGTGATCTATGCTACGCTTTTTTAACCCCCCTTATCTTTCCCTAATATTTTTCATTTTTTCCTTTACCTTTTCCGTCTACTTTATTGCTTCAAAAATCATGCTTACTTGATCTATGATGCTTTTTAAAATATTTCTTAGCTAGCTTCCCTTTCTTCCACCTATGACAATGATCACTATATGATCAGATTTAGATTTTGTATTTGATCCCTCAATATACTCCAATATACTTGAACAATGTTCCTTTTTGGATTCTTGGTTGGATTTGAAAGACTGATCATTCGAACCTTACTTTGGATTATGACGGGGATTATTATGTGGCTCGTCCGATTTGGGATACTCTGACGGATTATTTCCCATTATATCATTTTCAGCATATCTCTGCATGCTCAATACCTTAATTTCTCTCGTAATTAATCGCGTTCTTCGTGCATGAAACTTTCACGAGTATCATAATTCACATGAGACATGTGCACATGCTCCTCTTCGAATCTGACCTCCTCATTTTCAAAAGGGAATCTATTTGCATATCTTGATCAATGTCTCAAAGAAATCTGATGGTAAATTATTATGTTAGATTCTGGATATTGTTATCCAGGTATCTTCTACTCCCACTGGGGTCGTCAATCTGGTGATGATAAAACTTAGATGAAGGGTATGTTAGTAACTGTTTATGTGATATATTAAATTTAGGGTGGAATGTAGAGAGATAATTGAGCTGTTTTATTTAATATTTAGAAATAAAGTCTTAACCCTCTTAAATGTTGTTTTTTGTGTCTTTATAGTCTAACTTTATGTCCATGAGCTAACCGGGTCGGGTCATGAATACTATACAAAGACCATAAGCACAAAATCATATTAACCTTTAATTATGAGTCTTTATAAGTAAAGATACAACTAACACAGCATAGTCAAAATGATTTTTATTTTTGGTCTAAATTGCCCCCGCGAAGAAATCCGACCCAACCCCTAATTATCACACTCAAAAAAATGTGATCCGATCAACTACTATATTTAATAAATCTCATAAAAGAATCAAATCTTATATTATGGTGCGTTGACAATTATTTTAGCCCGTAGAGGGGTCTCTTCAACCAGCACACATTATTCTTTTCCATTCTCCAAACCCCTTTAGTTGGTATATGTAAATTGTCCCTTACAATTCATTATGCTGGAAGACAGTAATAACATCCATTTTATTTAGCTAAAGATTAAATCTAGCAAAAATTAAAAACAGAACCGTGATGGACGTTTGTTTCATAACCGACAAAAATATCTCATTGAAACCAAGAACCTCATTTTGCATAAAACCCTTAGCCACGAATCTAACCTCGGATCCGGCTAACTCAATAATATAAATACATGTCTTCCGCTTGAATATCCATTTACTCTCAACCAAATTCTCATCATTTGGTTGCTTCACATGAATCCATGTATTCATCTTCTTTAAAGATATCAATTCTTCTTTTATGGTACGTAAGCCACTTCTATTTGTTATTGCTTTTTATTGCATCGTGTTATGTTTCAGGTTCAAGAACACCCCTATGCATTTGAATAAATAAAACATACCCAATTACATCGACAAAACCATATCTCTACTATTTTTGGCTTGCTCTATATACTCTATCTCTTGCAAGCTAATAACTACAAACTTCATAGTGCTCTCCTATCTGATCATCTGAAGGCCCTTCAACACCAGCCCTCATTTTGTTTCAACTCATGCAGTGGTTGAACTTTCTTTATACAACCCGAAGCAAATGTAGGTCCAAAATATTATTCGGCAGAAGTGTATCAACCTTCACATTCTAGACCAGATACATCAGCAACTTAAAATCTCTTCCGAAAATAATAAGTTGATTTTTGCATTCATCGTGATAATTATGATGAATCTCGATACAACTCAAAAAATAAAATATATCAAACCTCGTTCAAATATATATATATATATATATATATATATATAGATTTTTGCATTCATCACGATAATCACGACCAAGTCACTTCAAAAAAATCCTAGTATTGTTAACAACAATAACTTTTAAGCACAAATATTCAAAAGATTATGTGTTATAATCTCTATTTATCCTCCAGGACAATCCTTGCAACCAACACAACAGACTCATCCAGTACCACCATATTATCATCGGGTTGGTAGATCATGCTACCATTGCAATAGTCTCCTCCAGAGTTAGGTGAACCATCCCCACAACATTATTATAAAAAATTTGGGCCACCACTACAACAGTATATTTTGGTGACAATAGTGGAACCATGAATGGATAAAGGTTACCAACAACTAGATGGTAATTGATAACGATGCTTCTTATTTTTTTTGGAACTGTTGTAGACCAGTTTCATTATCAATTTTTTTTTTAAATTTCATTTCTCGTTGTATACAACCAAAAGGTCAATCATCCAATCGTTTCTCATTTTATTCCGCAACTTCGACTTCACAAACTTCATTGTAGAAAATACTCTTTCAGCTGATGTTGTAGTAACCAGAAGGATTAATATCAATTCAATCAAGAGATACACCAATAGAAATATTTGATGTCTTTTGTAAGCAACTAATATCTTAGCTAAATTTCCCAAATCTTTAATATTGGTGAACTCGACTTTGTTAGATATATCACAAAACTGTGCTTTAAGTTCATATGGAAGAATTTCATATTCAAACGAAAAAAGTCACACAGATAGAGATTGCTAGATGAACCAATGTTGCAGTGAAAATGGCAAATGATTTTTTTGGACTAAGACAATTCAAGCAAGTAAGCAACTTTGTATTTGCTTCTGGAAAACGATGTTGTATCTCTTGAATAAGTAAATCCATAAATTTGAGAAATAAAAATTTAGAATTGTATGTATGGACATATTATAATCCTAAATGACAATCAAAGCCACAGTAAATTTACCTCACAATAAATCTTCACCTTATAATGATGGAAATTCGTTACATATCCATCTCGCTTCATACGCACACGAGTCTTGATTGTATCTTCCATATTAACAATATCAATAGAATTAGTTTGACGGAAGTTCTCGACTTTGGCTAAGAATTTACCCTAACCATTTGTTCTCTTATCTTGTAATGTCCTTTTAGTTGAATCAATAAAATTAATAGCTTGAAAAATATTTTGGTCCCTCCTCTGTAAAATGCGTGATAAATCATTTGTTGCCCCAAGTAACAAAAACATCAAGTTGAAAATGAAGATGAAGTCGTAACTCTTTATTCTCATAAAAAATATTTTAGATATGCCTCTATCACTGGTATTAGGACCATCTTCATATACATGTGCAAGCACATTAAGACCACATATGTCTCAACCGTGACAAAATAGTGAAATGTGATCCCCATCGAGTGTCACCGAGTGGTCTCAAACTCATTTTTTGGTTTTTTCCTCTCCCCGTTTTAACTTTCCCACTTTCAAGATCAACAATAATTCTGTCATACTCGGTTTTTAGTAGTTTATCCTTCATTCTCTAAGATATTTGAGATGTGTTTACAATCATAGTGATAATGCTGAAAAAATCACTAATAACGCTATGATTTTTCACAACAGTTACAACAACTAGTTGGAGTTGGTGAGCAAAACAATGAACATATTTTTAAGATTCATTTCCATTCAATAAGTGATTTCAAGCCATCAACTGTGACAAAGATAGCGTATGTTTATCAAATATTAAGTTTATCTCTTCTTTCAAAGATTTTGCAGTTCTATTAGGAACTTGAATTAGACCTAAAACTCTTTCTGTGATCGTTCCCTCGATATTAACATATCGAATGACCAAAGCTATTTGCTCGTTAATCGACAAGTCACGTGCTTCATCAACCAAACGGAAAAAATTATGATCTTCGATATCCTTCAATATGGCTTTTGTAGTTTTAACAACACAACAATGTGTCAAATCTTTCTGGACTATTGGAGAAACCACCTGATTATTACTAGACGCATTTTCAAATGTAACCATCTCTATCTCTCTTTTACGCTTACGATATCAGTCCCATACTTTTAAAATTTTGCCTTTGTTTAATGAATGTTATGATTTATCATGTTCTTGAAAAATCGATCTTCAATATAAAAACAATCTCACCACGTCTAAAAATGCACATAGGTGTAAACGATAGTCCGTTTCTTTAGCTGTAAGGCTCCAACATTTTAAATCTACAACTATTAAATAAAATAAAATAAAACTATATATATATATATATTTATTTATTTATTTTATGTTCATAAGTCACAAAACAAACACAAAACAAACTCTGACAAGTTATATGTTCTATTATATTCAACATAATAGAAAACTAACTCGACATAAACAAGTTCTATATTTAATATATATTTTATTTAAATATAATATATATATATATATATATTATTAACTATATATATATATATATATATATATATATATATATATATATATTATTCAGTTTATTATTAAACTAACTATAACATAAACAAGTTATATATTAAATGTATATTTTATTTAAATGTTACTTGCGATAACAAATACAAAAGTAGCAAATTCAATTCAAAAAAATTGCTAGATTAAAAAAAAAAATAAGGCAACGACAACATTCTGGCCTTTGATAATAATTATAGAATTGCTGACCATATTTATAATGATTTTTTTTAATGTTTCTCCTTTTCTAAATTCAAACTCATTATAGATACTAAAACACGGTTTAACGGTTTAATATAGGAAAGTAAATTTTCTTATTTACACGCAACGTATTTTTCTCTTTCTAAATATATCTGATAACAATGATTATAATAATAGTAATCATAATAAATAAGAATAAAAGTGATAATAATAATAATAATAAAATAATAATAATCAAAATCAGAATCAAAATATTAATAATAAAAATAATAAGCATTAAATACAAAAGTAACCAATTTTTTTTTTTTTAAAAAAGGAGGGCACATCAGAAAATAGTTACTTAACCCGAAAGTAAGATTCCATGAATTAACAAAAACATTAATTAAAAAATAAATGTCGTTTCATTTGGTCCTTTCCTGAATCACATCCATCCCCATCTCGGTCGGATCGGTTGCTTGCAGCTCGTAACTAATACCATCCAACACTCTCCTCAGCCCATCTTTTGACGTTGCGTACAAAATTTTCGCTCTAATCCACGCTGCGGCACCAAGCAATGAAGAAGATCTTGCTTTTCCGGCAATTATCAACGGTGACGAAATCGAAATCGAACACTATATAACGACAATCATCTTCCGGTAAAGAAGCGACAAGTCCGTCGACGGTGAGGAGCTTCGATTTCTCCTCTTTTTTCCATTTCATTTCCTGGAATGAGTTCTTGCACTCATCACTCACCCACATGTTAGTAGTAGCCATTTTGAAATGTTTTTAGTATTCAGAAAGCTTGAAATTGAAGGAAGGTTGAAGACCACAAAAGGTAACCAATTGAATTCCAATAAAAAGTTGCTAGATTAAAAAAACAACATTGTGTTTTTTTATAATGATTAAAGAAAATAACATACATTATAGATTAAAAAATAAGGCAAGGACAACATTGAGATTGTTGACCATATTTATAATGATTTTTTTAATGTTTCTCCCTTTGTAAATTCGAATTAATTATAGATACCAAAACACTGTTTAATATAGAAAAGTAAATTTTCTTATTTACACCGAATGTCTTTTTTTTTTCACTAAATTGAAAATATCTCTAATAACAATAATAATAGAGGTAACAATGATTACAATAAATAATAATAAAATAATAATAAGATCAAAATATTAATAATAAAAATAATAAGTGAAGGTACTTGGAATAAGAACTACAAAAGGTAACAAATTTAATTCCAATACACTAACTGAATTGTTGACTATATGTAATCACGTAACAATGATGAACATTTGTTTTTACCTATTTGTCATTTATTTATTTTCTAATTTTATAATTTGATGCCATTATCCACTGCCAATTCCTTATTACAACAAACACATCATTGAGTTAAATTACAGCCACCATATATGATTTAACTTTTAAAATTAAATCTTAAAAAACATAAAAACTCAATTATTTTTAAGATTAGTCACAAAATTACACGTTTTTAAAAAATAAAACATGTAGTTCCGAGACAACTACTCTGAATTACATGTTTTTTTAAAAAGCTGATTCTGAGTTATGAGCTCGAAATCACAAAATATTTAGAAAAGAATCCAATCAACAGACACTAATCAAACCACAAAAAATCTATATTTTGAACTCAATATACATGAAAGAAACAATTAAACCCGAAATTGATATTAAAAACGATTAAACTAGTAACTCGATATGCAGGAACTCGATTAAACGATGAACAAGTTTTTTTTCAGCATATAGAGTTCTTATAACTCATTATGCAAAAAAATCATAGATTTAAAAAGAGATTTTATTCGATATGTCAACCCATATATTTAAAGTAAAAATAAGATTAACGATAGATTTTTATCTTTGGAACTCCAGATGCGGCTTCAAAATTGTTTGGTTGCTAGGGTTTTTTTAGGGTTAGAATAGAATAGGTGAAGGTGGATAGTTACTGGAGAAATTTGAGTTTTGGTGTAAAATTAAAGCAATGATAAATTATGATTTTCCTTTATGAAGTAAATAACAAGATGGGGGTTTTTATGAATGATGGAAGAAATAATATATTTTATGGAGGAACTAGCTTCACCCTAATAGTAATCATAATAAATAATAATAATCAAAATAATAAGTGAAGGCAGGTGTCTCCGTATCAATTACTGTCATCAACAGCTTGTCATCAACAGCTTTTCGGTGAAGAAAAGAACTACAAAAGGTAACAAATTTAATTCCAATACACTAACTGGATTGTTCACTATATGTAATGATTTCTTTTAATCTTTTTCCTTTTCTGAATTCAAACTAATTATAGATACCAAAACACTGTTTAATATAGGAAAGTAAATTTTATTATTTACGCTCAACGTCTCTTTCTTCCACTAAATTGAAAATATCTCTAATAACAATAATAATAGACGTAACAATAATTATAATAATAGTAATCATAATAAATAATAATAAAATGATAATAATAATAATAATAAAATAATAATAATCAAAATCAAAATATTAATAATAAAAATAATAAGTGAAGGCAGAGAGTTGGTGTCTCCGTATCAATTACTGTTATCAACCGCTTTTTCGGTGAAGACTTGAACTAGTTCACTCGATAGATTAGAAGCAATGTTGATTGGAACAGGACTAATAAGCACCAAATCGTTAAGGTCCGGATTAATAAAAACCAAATCGAATCTTAACAATTCGGTTCATAATTTATTTTAAATATCAAACTTGATAAAGAAAAAAATTGACAGATAAAATCAATAAAACGGTAGAACTGATTAGAAACCGAACCAATAAAATCGATAAATCGATCAAACAAACGAGGAACTGATAAAATTGTCATAGAAATCGAACCAATGAAACAGTTAAAACCAATTATTTTATTATTATTATTATTATTTACTTTTTATACATTATATCGCTAAATTAATAGTAATTACTAATTTTTAATAAAAATCAAAAGATTAATTTTTAATTTCTAATTTTTATCTTATTTATTTAAGTTAATCAATTGAAAAATAAATTATAATTTTATTTATTTATTTTTAAGTGGACTTGACCGTATCAGATAGGATCGACCGATTGAATCGAACCGAGTTCGGACCGGATGGAAATCGGAACCGAAATGAATCGGACCGAACGAGAATTGGAACCAAACCGAAACGGACATGACCGAATCGAACCGAAAACTTAACAGTCCGACCTGATTCTAAAAAATAGAGCCAAAAATTCAACGGTACGATCCGGTCCGATATATTTAGTTGTTCGGCCGGATTGGCGAAACCCGGACCGATAACCCCCTAATTAGAATTAACAAAAGAGTATAAAAGCTGTTATAATATTCAGTGTATTAAGTTTTCTTGTATAGGTCTCTAAGTTCTCTATATATTGAGAGCCTTACTATTGGTCAATTCTTGAATTACATCTCTAATGCATCAATAAAACAAAAGGGAACATTTTTTAATAAACACAAAACCCTAGCCGCTTCCTGCGGCTAATTCTCTCTTTGTTTTTAACAAAGAAAACAACTGAGATGCTACGTAGAACATGTGCATGTTAACATAGTATCAGAGCACGTGTTGTCAGTCAAATCTCTGATGAATTAACAATGCAGATTGCTGCCATTCTGAGAAATGGTCTCGGAACACAACAACAAACAACTAACCCCGAGAATTTATCCCTAGGATTTAAACTCGGTGGTGACAATTATGCTCTATGGGAAAACCTAATGAAGAAAGCAATTGGGGGAAGGGGAGAGGTTCTCACATTACAGGGGAGCCTACACCTCCATCCAAAACTGACAAAACATATACAAGGTGGGAACAAGATGATCAATGTGTTTTCACATGGATTATCCAAAATCTTGAATCTAGCTTGGTGAATAATGTCTCGCAATATCCCACTGCAAAAGCCCTCTGGGATGGGTTAGCCACCACATACAGTTCTGGTACAGATTCGTTATAGGTGTTTGACCTTCATAAGAGGGCCAATTCATTAAGACAAGGGTCCGATACACTAGAAGACTTGTGGAACAAACTGCAGAACATCTGGATCTTTATAGATAGGCGAGATCCGAACCCTATGAAATACCCAGAAGACATTCAGATCTACAATAAGAAGACTCAAGAACAAAGACTCTATCAAATGCTAATGGCGATTAATGACAAGTTGGAACCAGTCAAGAGAGATATCCTGAAAAAGGATCCTCTTCCTTCCGTGGAAACAACATATGCTATAATACGAAGGGAAGTGGCCAGGCTTAATATATTAAAATCAAGTTCTTCTGATAGTGACTCGATTGAAATTGGAATGGGTTTGGCTGTTAAAGATTCTGCACAGAGGTTTAAATTCTGATCCAAAGATAAAGAAGATAAATCCAAGTTGTATTGCACTCATTGTAAGATGAAGAAACACACTAAAGAGACATGTTTCCAGCTGGTTGGCTATCTAGATTGGTGGGAGGACGGTCATAAGGATAAAAATAACCAGTGTTTCAGATCTAATGTCAAACGGGCTTCGTCTACAAGTGGCGGTGAAGATCCGACTAAAAATGAGCAAGGAAGTTGTATTGGTTTTGGAGGAATGGCGGCGAACTCCTATAAAAAACTTGGAGGTAAAAGGTTTGAGAAATTAATGAATTGGATCTTTGATTGCGGGCTAGGGACACCATGTCTTATGATCCTAAAGACTTTGGTGACATGTCATTTCCAAAGAAATCCCATATTGAGACTAGTGTGGAGATCGGAGTATTCTTACTTATATATATTAAGGCGGAATATTCAGACCCTATACTTCCTACAAATGGAATATGCTAGTGGAGAAATTTGTGAAGTCAAAGGGGGAGGTTCAATTATTTTTTCGGAAAAAATAGAAATTAAATACTGCCTCTATATTCATTCACTATCCTTAAAGTTATTATCTGTTAGTCAAGTGACAAAACAACTCAACTGTGTGGTTCTTATGTATCTATTTTTTTGCATTTTACAGGACATTCGTACAAAGGATATCGTTGGTTGTGGCACTGAACAAGGAGGTCTCTATTATGTTGATGAGGTAGTTCATAAGGGACATGGCATGCTTGCTCACGGAACATACGAAAGGCAACTTTGGTTATGGCACCGATGACTTGGTCATCCTTCTTTTAGCTATCTTAAGAGTTTGTTTCCTAGTATTTTTTTTGAATAATTTCATTCACGAGAAATGTAAAACCTGCATTCTTGCACAACATCGTAGGGTCTCATTTAATCAAAGTAATACTAGAGTTGATTATGCTTTTTCACTAATCCATTCTGATGTTTGGGGTCCAACAACAAACTCCACTAACAATCAAATCAGATACTTTGTTTTATTTGTGGATGATTTATCAAGAATGACTTGGATATACTTCATGAAACATAAATCGGAAGTACAAGAAATATTTGTTTGTTTTTACAAAATGATTTTGACTCAATTTGAAAAAAAATACAGATTCTCCGTTTTGATAATGGAACAGAGTTTGTCAACCAAACAATGCATAATTTTTTCAAAACAAATAGTCTTATCCATCAAACCACTTTTCCAAACACACCTCAACAAAACGGTACTTCAGAACGAAAAAATTGTACTTTACTTGAAAAAATCGTGCTATTATGATTGAATCTAGAGTTCCTCATTCTCTTTGGCCAGAAGCTCTTGCTACAGCTACGTATCTTGCAAATCGTCTACCAACCCGATGTCTAGGAAATAAAACTCCATTACAAGTGCTTGCCACCCAAGTTACAATTCCATCTGTTATGACCTTACCACCTCGTGTCTTTGGTTGTTCGGTGTTTGTTCATATCCCTAAAACTAGTCGAAACAAACTTAATCCTTGTGCTGAAAAGTGTGTATTCGTTGGATACGGTGTTCATCAAATGGGATATCGGTGTTAAAATCCGGTTACTCGTCGAATCGATGTCACCATGGATTGTGACTTCTTAGAATCTGATTATTTTTTTGACCACCAATCTTGTGCTCAGGGGGAGAAAGTAAGTGAATCACTCGACCGGTTGCTATATGAAAGTTACTTTGAGGATGTGCCGACAGAGTCGATAGATGGCGCCACCGAACACGCCTCTTCCAACATAAAGGAGACTGACGAGGCAGTTCTTACCACCAATGATTCTCCCGAAGACAATGTCCAACAAAAAATAAATGTCATGGATACTACCAGCGAATCAGCCGAAGAAAAGGTCCATCAAGAGGTAAACAATTTACAATGTCATAATTCACAAAATGCTATTGACCATGACATTTCAGAAAGTTCATTTGTTGAAACTTAAAATCCGGTTCATCCCCCAAGAAAAAATAGAGGGGTTCCTCCATACCGATATTCATCGGAACACGTTCCTCGTGCTTCTACATATCCGGTAAAAATGGATAGGAAAGGAATGATGAAGATTGCAAAGGAATTTTCAGCTACTATTCTCTCTGAACAAATCCCTAAAACAGCTTAAGAAGCTAAGAAGATGACTGAATGGCATGAGGCAATGAATACCAAAATGGAAGCTCTAAAAATGAATGGTACATGGGAGAATTGTGTGTTACCACAAGGGAAGAAAGCAGTCGGGTGTGGATGGTGTTTAATATAAAATATAAATCTGATGGCACCATTGAGCGACACAAGGAAAGATTGGTTTCCAACGGATATACACAAACATATGGTATTGACTACTCTGAAATGTTCTCTCCGGTTGCAAAGATTGACACTATCAGAGTTTTACTTTCAATAACCGCGAATAAAGAATGACCTCTCCATCAATTTGATGTAAAGAATGCTTTCTTACATGGAGACTTGAAAGAAGAGGTATATATGGAACCCCCACCAGGGTTCTCTGATGGTTTCCAAGAAAATGAGGTATGCAAACTGAAAAAGGTATTATATGGGCTCAAACAGTTTCCTCGTGCTTGGTTTGGGAGATTTATAATGGCAATGAAGCAGTATAGCTACAAACAGAGTAATGGGGATCATACCTTGTTTTACAAAAAGAGAGGAGAATTAGTCACTTTTCTTATAATATATGTCGATGATATGATTATAACGGGGAATGACGAAGAAGAAATTAGCTCTCTTAGGAAAAAACTATTCAATGAGTTCGAAATGAAAGACCTTGGGGGATTGAAGTATTTCCTAGGAATCGAGGTTCTTAGGTCAAGAGGAGGGATTTATATCTCCCAACGGAAATATATATTGGATTTATTAGCTGAAGTTGGCATGGTGGATTGCAAAACAAATGACACTCATATGGTTATTATTCACAAACTAAAGATAATTGAAGAGGCCAGACCAGCAAATAAAGAAAGGTACCAAAGGTTGGTGGGAAAATTGATTTACCTGGCTCACACTCAACCCGACATTGCATACGCGGTGGGAGTAGTTAGCCAGTTCATGCATCATCCTCAGGAACACCATATGGAGGCAGTAATGAGGATTATTCGATATCTCAAAGGAACACCAGGAAGATGCATAATGTTTAAGAAAAATAAACACCTTGATGTTGAAGTATTCACAAATGCTGATTGGGGAGGGAATCCTAACGACAAGCGATCAACTGCTGGCTACTTTACTCTTGTTGGAGGTAACTTGGTGACTTGGAGGAGTAAGAAACAGAAAGTAGTATCACCGTCAAGTGCTGAATCAGAATTTAGAGGAATCGTTAAGGGGATTACCGAGATACTTTGGTTAAAGAAGATAATGAAAGAAATTGGATCCCCTCTGAAGTGTCCAACTCAGTTAATGTGCGATAATAAAGCTGCGATTAAGATTTCAGAGAACCTGGTACAGCACGATAGAACAAAGCATGTTGAAATAGATAGACACTTCATAAAAGAAAAGATTGAATATGGGACAGTCGCACTTCCGTTTGTTAGATCCAAAGACCAACTGGCAGACATCCTGACAAAAGCGGTTGCTGCAAGAACATTCGAATCAGTTTTATCCAAGTTGGGTATTGGTGATCCCACTACACAACTTGAGGGGGAGTGTTAGAATAGTCAGTGTATTAAGTTTCCTTGTATAGGCCTCTAAGTTCTCTATATATTGAGAGCCTTACTATTGGTCAATTATTGAATTACATCTCTAATGCAGCAATAAAACAAAAGGGAACATTTTCTAATAAACACAAAATCCTAGCCGCTTCCTGCAGCTACTTATCTCTTTGTTTATAACAAAGACAACAACTGAGATGCTACGTAGAACATGTGCATGTTAACAAAAGCCTTGTCATATTTCTATACAATCAACCCTTTGTACTTGTCAAAATATTTAATTTCTTCTCAAATTTCTAATACAACCAACCATCTGAACTAGTTAAAGTTTTAATTTCTCCGACCCTTTTCATGTTCCGATATTTTTTCGTCCCCTCGTACTCCCACCCAGGTCAAAGTCGTGATACGAAGAGTCTTTACTTTTATTCATCAATTTGTTATTAAACAGTTCTCTTATTGACTCTTGAGTTTTTTAGCTGGCCACTGAAACTATAATATTCAATCTTCCCCCTTTTTGTTGGTACCAGGTACCTCTGTAGTCTTCTCCAATTTGTTCATCAATTCGACTGTGATCTCAAGGGTTGTCAACTTTTGTTTATGAGAATTAAGTCGCTCTAGAATTTTGCTTTTGCTTACTCCATCTTGATTGTTGAATCTTTCCTAAATATCTAGCTTATAGACAACATCCTCCGCGAACGGATAAGGTTTCTCTTCTTTTATTTCAACACTCATTTCAAAGAGATCACAGACGCAACAAGAATCCCACATTATAAGAAGCTGGACATCTATCTCTCGAGCTTGTCTCTTGGTTATCCCATAGGATGAACACTCGAAAATATGTCATTTCGTCTCACCTCATTTTCCTCTTCCGCAACATCCAATGATGCTAAACAATACCACTGTACAAATAATAGAATAAATAATAATAGAACGATCATGAAATAAGATTGTTTAACAGTTTGTAAGAGAGATATAATGGTGACCTTGGACGAAATGTACGAAACCAACCGTATACAATCAACCATTTATATTAAAATCTTTGTCATATTTACCAAATCTTGTTGCGTTATGATTTTTGTAATTTACGCTAAATATATAATATACACAAACACCATCACGTTAGACTCTAATATAGTTTTAGAGATGTAAACATTTTTTTACAAACATAGACATACAGTGGAAATAGTAAACATTTTCTTACAAACATAGATATACAGTGGAAATAAAACAGTATATTATGGAAATGTTTCTCCCATTTCATTTTAAACATCAATACACGGTGTATTTGTATAGAAGATACTAAATAACTGTGTGGACTTGATTGCTAGTCTAACATTCTCCCCATGAAGCTTGAACTTGATTGTTGTCTTCTTCGTCTTCTGCATCCAATTGCACACATAATTCATTTTGTGGTGGTTTATTTAAGCACAGTTTTTTCATATGAACCATTACATATGTTACATTCTTATTTTTTTTTTTCTTCTTGATCTTCCTCTTTTTTAGAAGAGTTCATGGAGATTTTTTTCACTTGTCTTCTCTTGGTTAGGCTCTTAGACGGTCTGCACTCAAAGCCATTTTTATTGTCCTCAACATGGAGGAACAACCCATTATCCTCAACATGAAGGTAAAAATCTTCATATATCTTTTGGAAAGGAGAAACTTCTTGTTGGAGATATCCTCAATATTTTCATAAACCAAACACATACCATTGACAATTGCTCTCAATTTCATTGGAAAGTCGCTCTTCAATTTCACAACCTGGAATCACTCTCGAAGGTTTGTAACTTTAGCATTTGTAACTTTTCCTCCATTACACATATGCATATTTCGCAGCGTCTATCACGTTGCTACATTTGTTCCCAAAGTCTTTGAGGTTATATTTCTCCGATCTTTCTCTGCCAATTTTGGCATGTTCTGTCTTATGATCCTTTGAGGCCTTTATACCTATATCTTCTTGTGCCCTGCTTTGTGTTGAGTTATTGTCCCTTTAATATACTCAAAGATATATAATAAATATATACTATACACAAACACACATATTTTAAACTTAAATCTTTGATAACAAATGTTGGTCTCGATACTAAAATAAAATGTGTTTGAGTTTTGTTAGGTGATCAAATTACCATTGAGATGAAATACCATTCCTCCGGTTCTTTTTGTATTCTCGGTGTCTCCAACTAAATCACTATCAGTAAAACCAACTAGATCTTCTGATCATTTCCATTTTTCTTATTTCAATCCACAGGTTATGGACCATTTTACATAGCGAAGAATGTGTTTGACTCGTAGTATGTTTCTGCGTGTACCTACTCATGAGTCCAATAACATATGATAAATTTGGACGAGTATGAATTACGTACCTTAGACATCCGATGATTCGCCTGTACAGAGTGGAATCTACCGGCTTTCCTTTAATGTTTTTCCCATTATGTAGCTTTGGTTCTATGGGATACTTGGTAGGATTGTAAAATTCCATCTTTAATTGATATAACATTTTCTTTGCATAGTATGTTTGTATGAGTGTTATGTAACATTTATTCTACTCTACCTCAATCTCAATGTAGTAAGAGACTAATCCGAGATCACTCATTTCAAACTCTTCCATAATTTGTTTCTTAAATGTTTAAATTCCCTTCATACTTTAACCGCTGACAATCAAGTCGTCAACATACAGACCCACTATCAAAGCTTGTGTACTGCTACTTCTTGTATAGATCGTTTGTTCTTGTGAGAACTTTACATTTACAAGAGTTTTAAAACTCTTGTAAAGGCAAATTTTCCACGCCCTGGGTGTCTATCGTTAACCATAAAGTTCGTTTGACAACTTGAATACTTTATGTTATTCGTTACTTGATAATGAAAGGTTTTGGATGGATAAAAAATAGTTTTTCTTGGAGATCACCGTTTAAAAAGGCTAATTTTACATCCAAGTGATGAATCTCCCATCCATGTTGGGATGCAAGGGCAAGAATCAATCTCACAGTATCGAGTCTAGCCACATGTGTGAAATCTTTATCAAAATCAACTCCTTGTTGTTGAGCATAACCCTTCGCTACAAGCCGTGCTTCGTGGTTGGTAACATTTCCTTCACTGTTCTTTATAAGTTTAAACACCCACTATAAACCTATGGGCTTTTGACCATAGGGTAAGTTGGTGAGTTTCCATGTCTTATTTATTTCGATGGCCTCAAGTTCATTTTTCATAGCCTCACTACCATTCTTTTTTTAGTTACGTCGTCGCTATAATATTTCGGCTCCTCAACAGCAAGTAATACTTGATCGTCAGGACGTAACTCATCTTCGGGTGCATCACTCAGTTAGAAAGCAAAATTTGTTTGGACAATCATCTGTTGTGGACCTGTTGTATAACCAAATAAGTTTTTTATTTTAGGAAACTTCCTCATATAATCTGGTGTAACCACTGATGTCATGGGCTTGTTGGTGTAGATTTATGAATATATCCCAAACCTTCATGGTCTATATTGTTTTCTAAAATTACAAATTACGTACTAATATGTTTGTTATTATCGTTGATTAACCAATCCTATTTTTAATTTCTTCAAATTCAACATCTCTACTAACATGAATTTTCTCACGTCTAGGATCATATAACCTGTGTGCCTTGGTTCCATTTTCTACGCTAAAGTACACCATCTTTTGACTTCTATCATCAAGCTTCTTCATATGTAGTTCTATAATCCTTACAAATGTTGTATAACCAAAAAACACTCACACGCTCAAAAAGGGGTTTCTTACCATACCACATTTCATAAGTGGTATGATTTCCTAAAATCTTTGTTGGCAAATGATTTTAAAAAAACATAGTATGTCGTACAACCTCACCAAAAAGACTGACAGAACTAACATGCTTTTAAGTAGACTCCTTACAATATTCATTACCGTGCGATTTTTGTCTTCCACAACGTCACTCTGTTATGGAGTGTATGGTGCGATAAGATGACGTTGGATACCTTCCTCTTCGCAAAAATCTGAAAACATATTATATAAGAACTCACCAGCTCGATCAATACGCAAGATTATTATCTTGTAATCAGATCCATTTTCAACAAGTTTTTTAAATTTTCTAAACATATGAAGTGCCTCTACTTTATTCTTCTATCATTTGACTAAGACTAATAATATTATTTTTCAAATTGAGAATTTAATATACCTTGGTAAGTGGGTGATTATATCCATTCTTGCACCGAAACAAGATTGATCATTTTCTTTGGATCACTACCAATGAGCGATCTCTCAATTTCATGTTTCGTAGGAATATTTCATCAAATTTCTGAAAAAAAATTCGATCTCCGGTCATGTGGTTGCTTGCTCCATTATCCAAGTACCAAGAGTAATTCTACACTTAGTTCTCTCCATCCAAAAGAATGTCATAACTTTCTTTTCATTTGAGTCGTTTCGGATATCATCAA
Source organism: Limnanthes douglasii subsp. nivea (assembly GCA_036936605.1). Classification (NCBI taxonomy): domain Eukaryota; kingdom Viridiplantae; phylum Streptophyta; class Magnoliopsida; order Brassicales; family Limnanthaceae; genus Limnanthes; species Limnanthes douglasii. The sequence goes on along the minus strand of JAUPFV010000002.1, from coordinate 320,547,117 downwards.
TCATGCTCTTCATAATTTGTGCACGTCAAATTTGCTTCAACATCTTGTTTTTATAAATGATGATTCCTTTTTCAAATGTGAAATAATTATAGATACCAAAACGATGATTAATATAGGAATCTATTTCCTATTTTTATTAACTACTCACGATACGCCACTTTCTCTCACTAAATTGAAAATATTTCTTTTTATAATAATAATAATAATAGCAACAACAATAATAATAATAGTCAAACTAATAATGGGTGATTCTCATATAAGTCCAAATATTAGTTCAAAATTAGCATTTGATACCAAATATGATTATCTATCGTTACCAAACACTTACGAAAATACAATAATACCCTTCTTTGTAATATTATTCACTAACTTCTTAAAAATAATTATTTTTAAAAAACTCGTATCTTTTGATTTATAATTCCAAAAATAAAACTTAAAGCAACATTTTATTTATATTTACGAGACGAATCAAATAAGTGGTGTATATGATATCTTAAAAAAAATTAAAACTATTAAAAAACTAGATTAATAAATTAGCAGTATTAATTCTTTTAATACTGTTAATTAGTAATATTAAAAGAATTGATACCGTAATTAATAGAATTAAAAAGACTAATAATGTTAATTAACAATATTAAAAAACTTAACACTGTTAATCAACATAACCAACGGTTTGGATCTGAGAGTTTTGGTGTATTAAATCTGTGTGGGATGCATCTTTACGTAGGTAAGTTTGTTAACTTTTTCTTTTAACTTGAAATTTAGTTTAGAAATAAGGACTTCAAAGTTGCAAAATAAAAATACGGTATATGTTAATAAAATAACTTCAAGCATGACTTGGCCGATTCAGACTTTTACAACTACACCCTCTAGACAAGAAGTTTAGACCATCTAGCGTTAGGTTTTCACAATGAAGGATGTCCTGCTGTTGCTAAAGGTGTCAAGAGAATGAAAAAAGGTTATGATCTATGTGAAAACACAATATAATTTCGGTGAGAAAAGGAAACCGGCTTATGGGCGTGAACAACAGGTATGAATTCGTTTATAACCTTTATTTGTCATAAACTAGTCGAATTTATAATATCACTATCTTATCGCTTGTTTAAGATAATAACTGATATTAACACGTGTTTAAGTTTAATGTTTATCCAACATTCTCCTTTTTAACTCGTGTCTTTGTCGTCGTCTGCCTGATCTTTCTCTTTATCCAAAGATTCGTGAAGATCTTGTTGGCTCTTCCTTTCTGGTTTGCTTCTCCGAAATTGTCATCTGTGTAGTTTTATTCAGTTGTCGTTTAGCACTTGTACGCGTGCGGTTTTTACGCTATCTTCACCAATCCTACATCTCCCTGAGTGCGTCTCAAGCCTCTTTTCCCTCTGCTTCGGCTTGAGAAATGGCTACCATGGCGAACGCAAGATTATCTTCATCTTGATAGATCATACGTTGGATATTTGATCGGGACTGAGACTCCAATCGCCCTCGATTTGATGACTGCAACTGTCATCAAGTGATCTCCAACACGCGCTCTAATACCAAATGTAGGGAAAAGGTCCCTAAGAAAAAACAGCAGATACAAAACAGCAAGTATGGAAATGATATAATTGTCATTTCAAAGATCAATGTACACAGTTCTGTTTTTTATATAGAAGATACAAACAAACGGTTTGATCTTATCTAAATAGCTAACATAATAACTAATATTAACACGTGTTTACGTTCAATGTTTATCCAACATTTTTCCTCTTAACATTGAACTTAACTGTTGTCTTCTTCGTCGTCTTCCTGATCTTCCTCTTTATCCGAAGAGTTTGGCTCTTCCTTTGTCGTCTGCTTCTCTGAAATTGCCATCTGTGTAATCTTATTCAGTTGTCATTTCGCACCTCTACGCGTGCCTTCTTGACACTATCTTCACCAACACTGCATCTCCCTGAGTGCGTCTTAAGACTCTTTTGCCCTCTGCTTTGGCTTGAGAAATGGCTACCATGGCGAACGAAAGATTATCTTCATCTTGACAAACCATAAAATAAACACTTGACTGCTGTTTTCTTCGTCGTCTTCCTGATCTTCCGGCTGCCTGATTTTCCTCTTTATCCGAAGAGTTCCTGAAGATCTTGTTGGCTCTTCCTTTGTCGTCTGCTTCTCTAAAATTGCCACGTGTGTAATCATATTCAGTTGTCATTTAGCACTTTTACGCGTGCCTTCTTGACAATATCTTCACCAACACTGCATCTCCATGAGTCCGTCTCAAACGTCTTTTTCCCTCTATTTCGGCTTGAGAAATAGCTACCCCAACGTTTGTGTCTTCAACTTCGATCACTGACCATACTCCTATCGAAAGCAATATTATCTTCATCTTGGCAACCCATATGTTGTAGTTCGTTTCATTTATCCGTACATTTGGTAATCTTGCGTTCGCTAGGAGTATGGTGAGTGATCGAAGTTGAAGACACAAACGTCGTAGCTATTTCTCAAGCCGAAGTAGAGGGCAAAAGAAGCTAGAGACGCACTCAGGGAGATGCAGTGTTGGTGAAGATAGCGTCAAGAAGGCACGCTTAAAGGTGCTGAAACGACAACTGAAAATGTTGGATAAACATTGAACTTAAACACGTGTTAATATCAGTTATTATGTTAGTTATTTAGATAAGATCAAACCGTTTGTTTGTATATTCTCGATAAGAAATAGAAATGTAAACATTAATGTTTGAAATAATAGTTATATCATTTCTAAAATCTATTTTTTCTGAGGGACCTTTTCCCTGCATTTGGTATCAGAGCTCGTGTTGAAGATCACTCGATGGCAGTTGCAGTCATCAAATCGAGGGGGATTGGAGTCTCAGTCCCGTTCAAATATCCAACGTATGCTCTGTCAAGATGAATGGAATCTTGTGTTCGCCATGGTAGCCATTTCTCAAGCCGAGCAGAGGGAAAAAGAGGCTTGAGACGCACTCAGGGAGATGTAGGGTTGGTGAAAATAGTGTAAAAAAGGCACGCTTAGAGATGCTGAAACGGCAACTAAATAAGATAACACAGGTGGCCACAGTAGCAGACGCAACTGAATAAGATTACACAAGTGGCCACAGTGGGAGACAACAAGATCTTCAAACTCTTCGAATAAAGAGGAATATCAGGGAGACAAAAGAGGAGACAATAATATCTTCAAGAACTTTGGATAAAGAGGAAGATTAGGGAGATGACGAAGAAAACATGAGTCAAGTTCAATGTTAAGGGGGAGAATGTTAGATAAACATTGAACTTGAACACGTGTTATTATGTTAGTTATTTAGATAAGATCGAACAATTTGTCTGTATTTTCTATATAAGAAAACAGCCCTGTAATGATGTTTGAAATGACAGTTACATCATTTCCATACTTACTATTTTATGTCAGTATACATATCTGTGTTTGTAAAGCGTATCTGCAGTGTTTATTTTAGGGACCTTATCCCTACAAAGTCACCATGTAAAAATATTTTTTTCACATCAAGTTACTTTAACTCAAGATTTAGACTTGCAGTTAAACCCTTTCCACCAAATTCAACACTTCAAATCAATCTTGAATTACTATCTTGAAAAGTTGTAGCTAAAGTAACCGATGATGATGAGAATGTTATTAAGAAGATTTTGAAAGAAAGAGATAGTTTATCCTAAACCTAATGAGGGCGTTGTTGTTCAAGTGAAGTTTATTCATAAAGAAAAACCATGAGACCATGAGGATGCATATGAGCCTTTTGAGTTCAAAATAGATGAAGCGCAAGTCATTAATGGCCAAACCCAAAGCCACGACCCAAGCCCTAATCTAATAGACCACTATCCCTCTTATCTCGCTTCTTTTAAATGTCTCCCTGTTAAATTAAACGCATGTGTTGTCTCTACTCTTTTGTTAAATTCCAAACACTGCTTCTTGTTGTTACTATTCTTTTTTTGAGTTGATGCTGATTGTAGTGTCCAATTCTGTTGGATAAACATTGAACTTAGACACATGTTAATATTAGTTATTATGTCAGTTAGTAAGATAAGATCAAACCGTTAGTTATTTGTCTATATAAGAGAAAGTGTAATGATGTTTGATAAATGAAATGAAAGTTACATCATTTCCATACTTGCTGTCTGTAAACGTTATCTGCATTGTTTGTTAATTTTAGGGACCCTATCCCTACATTTGATATCAAAGCCTGTGTTGCAGATCACTCGAACGCAAATGCGAAGAAGCAGAAGGATTCAATCCTACATTTTTAAGGAAGCAGAAGGATTAAATCCTACTTTCTAAAGAAGCAGATACATTCTGAAGAAGCAGATGGATTCAATCCTACATTCTTAAAGAAGAAAACGGAAAGGCAGCCATTTCTCAAGCGGAGAAACAGACGGTAAGGCAGCCATTTCTCAATGCGGAGAAACGGACGGCAAGGCAGCCATTTCTCAAGACGGAGAAACAGACGGCAAGACAGCCATTTCTCAAGCGGAGAAACAGACGGCAAGACAGCCATTTCTCAAGCAGAGAAACAGACGGCAAAGGAAGTGCTAACAAGATCTTCAGGAACTCTTCAGATAAAGAGGAATATCAGACAGATGACTAAGAAGACAACAGTCAAGTTCAATGTTAAGCGGGAGAATGTTGGATAAACATTGAACTTGACCACGTGTTTATATTAGTTATTAAAACACTTAATAAGATAAGATCAAACCGTTAGTTATTTGTCTATATAAGAGACAGAACTGTGTACATTGATCTTTGAAATGACAATTATCATTTCCAAGTTTTTGTCTGCCTGTGAGTGTATCTGTATTTTTGTTTTTTAAGAGGGACCTAGTCCCTTCATTTGGTATCAGAGCATGTGTTGCAGATCACTCGAACGCAATAGCGGAGAAACAGACGGCAAGACAGCCATTTCTCTAGCGTAGAAATAGACGGGCAGCCATTTCTCTAGCGGAGAAACAGACGGCAAGGCAGCCATTTCTCTAGCGGAGAAGGAGACGGAAAGGCATTCATTTCTCAAGCGGAGAAGCAGACAGCAAGGCAGCCATTTCTCTAGCAGAGAAACAGACGGCAAGGCAGCAATTTCTCAAGCGGAGAAGCAGACGGCAAGACAACCATTTCTCAAACGGAGAAGCAGACGGCAAGGCAGCCATTTCTCAAGCGGAGAAGCAGCGGCAGCAGCAAAAGAGCAAAAAATATCTTTAAGAACTCTTCGGATAAAGAGGAAGATCAAGCCGATAACTAAGAAGACGAGACTCAAGTTCAATGTTAAGAGGGAGAATGTTGGATAAACATTGAACTTAGACAATATTTCTTTGTTGTAATTATTTCCAGGTCCTTCCACCATTAGACAATCGTCTTAGATGAGGGAGGACTACGCCACGATGAGAAGGAAAGTTAACCTATTCCAATTTTGTATAAGAATCTCATGATTCTGGACAACTTTATCGTTAGTGGTCTATTCCTTAGTATTGGTGCTCTTAGTGGATTATCAATATCCGAAATTTCAATAAATGGTGAAGTCATGAAGGATAAAACATATGCAAAAATGTCGATCAAGGTTGAGTCATTCATTCAATCTAGAAGTGGAAATGTGTTGGCACCAGAGTTTTTGATGCTTCTAAGCGTTCTTCTTCAAATTAGTATGTGTTAGTGTGGAAGATAGAACTGTAAGGCAAGAATGAATATTAAAAATTGAAGAGAAAATAGAGCAGAGGAGTCACAGAAGATTAAAAGACTGGTTCACCTTCATTTGGTAACAAGTGATGTTTTAAATAAGAAAAGAAAACCACTAACAAACGCGTTAAAAAAAAAATAAGGTATCTAAGAGCCAATTGAAAAACAAAACAATTAAACCAATAGAAAGAAGAACAACTTCTAAACAATAGAGTAGAAACTCTATAAAAGAATACACTTGAGACCACCAAAATTTATTAATTAAAAGATTTATTAATTAATCGATATATTAATAATTATTAATTTATGGTAAAATACTTAGTTTACAAACATCTTTCAAGCTTCCACTTAATTATTGCACAGTATATAATGCATGTATATCAAATGAAGGGCCCAATTTGAAAGAAACCTTTAATCTTCCACCTTATTATGCTTCTTGTATTCAATGTATCACTTTATGGACATTAAAAATATTTTCTATATAAATACAAGAAACAAGGGGAAATTGATTTCAACAATTAACAAAAGACAAATGAGTCATTTTTCAAGAAACCTTCATAAATCATTCACGTAATATGCTATATATAAAGAATTAATTAATTTATATTTTATATGTGGTCTAAAGAAATTATCAAAAATGTATTATCTTATAATTTTAGCGAATTATTAAATTATCGAGTTTCTACTGTATTAACACTCCTCTTTGTTTGAATACTGCAAAGTCCAAGATTCTTTATGAAGTATTCAAACTTGCTAAGTAGCAGAGGTTTAGTGAAAATATCTGTAATTTGATCTTCTGATTTGTAGTAAGACAAAGTCATATCACCACTCTTTTGAAGTTCTAAAAAAAACTTGATGTTGAAGTACTTAATTTTTCTATAAAAGATTGGATTATTGAAGATCGCAATGACATCCTGATTATCAACTAGTATTTTAATTGTTTGTTTTTTATTCATGTTTAGAGCATCTAGAATTTTACTTAACCATAGAGCTTGATTAACATTAGTTGTTGCAGCTATAAATTCTACTTGAGTAGTGGATTGAGTTACCGTTTACTACTTCCTTGAGCTCCAAAAGAATATACTTTATCTGAGGCAAAATCAATAACCAGATGTACTCTTCATGTCATCAATTGAGCCACCCCAATCACTGTCAGAGAAAATAATTAGCTGCATCTCTTTCTATTTTAAAAACTTCTTCATAATTATAGGTCCCATTTATGTGTCTGATAACTCTTTTTGCAGCTCCCATGTAAGTTCCATTGGGACAAAACATGAATCTAGAGAGAATACTTACAATATTAAAGATGTTAGTACTGGTTGTTGTTAAATACATCAGACAACATTTAAAAATCCGTAACTCAGCTTCAACAACCTTAACACACATATGCTTTAAGAGACTTTAAATAAGGTTTGTCACCATACCAAGCTTCAAATGGTTTCAGGTGTTTTAAAACTTTTATTAACTTTCGATTATGTAAGTACACATTAGTGTATGTTGCTTCACCCCGAAAGTATTTTGAAAGATTATTTTCATGAAGCAAGTATCTCATCATCTCCATTATGAAACTATTTCTTCTTTTACTTCCCCCATTCTATTGAGGAAAATATGATGATATCAGTTCATGTTCAATTCTAGCCTCTTCACAAAACCTGTTAAAAGTTTATGAAGTGTACTCCCCGTCATTATCACACTGTATAGTATGAATTAACATAGACTTTCATTCTCAACTTTGGATTTAAATTTCTAACTTTATAAAGTGTACTCCCCGCCAACAACTTCTAACTTTTTATTTATAAACTAGATCCAACAAAATAATGTAATAAAGAGTACCATTTAGTGATGGTTTTCGTTGAGGACCACAAAGATCAATATGAACCATCTGTAGATTTGATGAGGCTATTCAAGCTTGTTTAGGAAATGGTTTTCCTATATTTCTTCCAAAAATTACAAGCATGAAAAGGAGGCATGACATTATAAATGGATGAGAGTCTTTCTGAGAACTTCTTTGATTGCATGTGAAGCAATCCTCAATGATGAAAAATGCAGTCTTTTTTGCCAAATCTCAGTGGCACTAACTTTGAATTTAAAGACCATATGTTCTTTCTTTATTCAATTTAGAGCAAAACGTTTTCCTTTCATTTTGACATTAAACAAGTCTTTACCACTAGTATCTCTGGTCAAACATTGTATATTCTCAAAGAAACTTTTATAGCCTTTATCGAGTAATTGACAAACAATTAAGAGATTTTGATCAATTTTAGGTAAAAATAAAACATCTAAAATAAACTGTGTACCTCCATAGCTTGTTATAGCTACTGTATATTTCTCTTGACTTCAAGTGTCAATCAACCAGCTCTCATACGATTCTCTGCATGAGAAACAAGTGACCACAAACAATTGATCTTCTTCCTTTTGATTAGCTACCCTTGCAACAGTTTCTTGTATCTCACCTTTCACTTTGCTAAATTATAGCTTCATGTCCGAGTTAATTACATTTGGAACATTTAGCATCATATCTCCCCTAACACTTGTATTGTGGATGACCTTTCCTCTCACAATGGCGGCAGAGTGGCTAGGATTTTTTCATACCTCCTTCTTTTCTCATTTGATAATTGCTAAATGAATCTTTAGTTGTTGAGTTGATTTTTATTTTTTATACATGTTGTTGTCTTCATGTTTTATAGGTAAGGCACCTTCAATCATCCTTTCTTGCCTCATAAACCTTATCTGCTCTTGTGCTTGTAAAGCATTTAAGAGTTCTGTAAGAGAGATATTTGACAGGTATTTGGTGTTCTCTAGAGTAGTAATGGTGACTTTAAACTTTTTTAGAACATTGAGAAATTTTTTTCAACAATCCTAAAGTTTTCTAACTCAGAGCCAAGACATTTCACCTTGTTGGAAATGCTCAGAATTTTGTATGAGTACTTATTCACGCACTCAAACTCCTTCATCTTCAACTTTGAGGTAATCCCATATTTATTTGGATTTTTTGAGGGACATTATTCGTGTGAATATCATATGAGATACAAATGCAAATAGAAAACCTTTTGCCTTTGATTTTCTTCCTTCTTTTCTTGTTGTGCTCTAATTTGTACCATAATAGTATTTACTGGAAATTGGGGGATATCGTAATTAACCTATACTTCTTCCTAAAGATTCAAATCCTCCAAATCTATATCCATACAAACTTCTCAAATTTGATAATTGTCTTCATCGAAGACTGGTGGTTCAGCAATTGAAAATTCTCTTTCTATTTTAACCTAACACATCTCTTAAGAAGAGGGTTCTGGTACTGTTTTATTAGTGTAGAAGACATAAATTTAATTGTGAGAATATATATTAAAAATTGAAGAGAAAATGGAGCTGAGGAGTTACTCAAAGATTAAAATATTGGTTCACCTTCATTTGGTAACAAGTGATGGTTTAAGTACGAAAAGAAAACCACCGACGCACATTAAAAAAACAATCTAACAGCCAATAGAAATACAAAACAACTAAACCAATAAAAAACAAGAACAACTTCTAAACAATATTAACATTTTGGAGGTTTATAGATAAGGATGTCTAAGAAAATATGAGGCAAAGATGTTGTGTTTCGGTATAACTGAAACTACAAAGATTGGAACTTCTTTTCCAAAATATTTTAACCAATCTTTTAATACGAGTAAAAGAAGTTATGGTAGTTTTAAACACCAATCTCTATCTAAGGAGAGGAAAGAAAGTCTTTTGAATCGTAAATTCTTCGAAACGCTTGTTGTTGGGGATGAGTATGTAGAGCGGTTAACCTCACAGTGGTTGAAGAGTTGCTTGAGGATGTCTTTTTGTTATGGTCGAAAAAATAGATTATTGTTGTCCATATTGGTCGGAGATAATACTATTTTTTATACGTTATTAGACTAAATGTCCCATGCTATTTATTACAAGACTGTGTTTGATATTGCTGGTAAAGAAGGTGACTATCCCTTTAATGATGAAAAGTTGTTAATTTTTCGGTAACTTACATGTGGCTCCTGCACGAGGAGTGGTCATTGGAGAGATAACAAAAATTGATGAGTAAATTAAAAGAATATATCTCCCATCAACTAATGTGATATTGTCTGCTTTGGGCATATAGACCTGCAAGGTTTTGTCCTTGGTTCACTCCCAAAAGGCATCATTATAATTGAAATATCTAAGTAATGTGGGGTAATAAACCAAGTTATGACAACGAGTTTACTTTAACACATACATGTGGCTCCTACACGAGGAGTGGTCATTGGTCAGAGAGGATGAGACAAAGGTAGAAGATAACATATTCAAGAATCATAAAATATTTATTATTATTCAATGTAATATGTGATACACATTTTTATACTAAAAATGTAAGTTGTTGGTGTAACAAATTATTGTTACATTTTGTTAGTAATTAAGTAACAGATTCTAGATAAGCCTTTAAACAAGATTGACCCAGACATTTGGAGTCATACACACCTTCGTGGGCTAACATCTAGTCCAAAAGACGACTCGAATCTAAACCAAGAGCCAACACATAAATGAGCTTAGACTCACCCCACTTTCCCAATTTTCTCTAACCCTAGTTCGACAACCACCTCTTTCTTCTCTTCTTCTCTTTCTCTAACTTCCTCCCTCAAACAAAGTGGAGGAACACCGAGGCCAATTTTGTCTCATATGAATAAGAATCAAGATTGGGAAAGAGTTTGGTGAGAAGATCAACTACTTGGTCATGTGTCCGGACATAAAAAATGTTAAGAGGGCCGTGGACCACTTGATCCCAAATGAAATGAAGCTCAAGCTCAACGTTTTTGGTTTGGGCGTGAAACGCAGGATTTGATGCCAAATCATTTACTCAACGGTTATCACACCAGATAACCGGAGTTTGATGAAGAGGAAGACCAATTTCATCCAAGACAAAATGGAGCCAAATCAATTCAGACGAAAGATTTACAAGAGACCATTACTCTGATTTTGTACTGGATCGAGAGACTACTCCTTGTTTCTTAGAAGACCAAGAGAATAGTGAGGCACCCAGAAACACACAATAGCCTTCCATTAAACGACGGTCATCCCTAGAACCATCCTAGTCCGCATTAATAAATCCAGTGAGCTGATGCACATGACTGGTTTAATATGAAAACCTAACGACATTGTCCCACATAAGTATCTTAGAATTTTCCTTACGATTTGTAAATGTGTAGTTCTAGGAGATTTTTGAAATTGTCTCATTTAATTGACATCAAAGGAGATGTCGGGTCTAGTGTGGAGTATGTATATAACAAGCTCAACACACTTTTGTACCGTGTAGTGCAGTGAAGACTTTCACCATCAAACTTGGAGACAACAGGACTGACTCGCATTGGAGTGGAGCATGAATTAGCACTGGAAATCCCTTCCTTAACACGTACATCGTTATTGTATTTTGTTTGAGTCAGTTATAAACCAGAGTCATCCATATACACCTCCATGCCCAGAAAAAGTTTGAGACAACCCATATCTTTGAGTGCAAACTCAGAGTGAAATCTCTATATGAACTTAATCAGGTAGGTAGAGCTATTACCAGTGACTATTATATCGTCCATATAAACAAATAGGATGATGGATACCTCTTTAGTCATTAGGAAGAACATAGAGTAATCTGCTCGTGAGTTTTGAAAACCCCACAAGAGCAATGTATACTTTAGCTTGGAATACCAGGATCTAGGTGCTTGCTTTAAGCCATACAGGGCTTGATGTAGTTTACAAACGGGATTAGGAAGAGACCAGCATCCACAAACCTTGAGGTTGCTCCATAATCATCTCTTCTTTTAAATCACCAATTAGAAATGTATTATTTATATCAAGTTGCCTTATGGTCCAGTCCCTGGATACAACCAGTGTAAATACAAGTCTTATGGTGGAAGCCTTGATAACAAGGCTAAAGGTTTATGTGAAGTCAATGCACGCTGTTAATGAAATCCATTAGCCATAAGTCTGGCTTTGCACCTTTGAATAAACCCATTAGGATTATATTTCAATTTATAAACGCATTTACACCCCACCATGCTCGTGCCATCTGTGTATGGGACCAGGGACCAAGTATGATTTTCCATTAAGGAATCATACTCAGTCTTCATAGCTTGAGACCACTGAGGAATAATGATAGCCTCAAATAATTATGAGGTTATCTAGTAGCAACAATAGGCATAGTAGTAAGACTAGTGTAACTTTAGGTTTGAAAATACCAGCCTTGGCCCTTGTAATCATAAAATGGGCATTGAGATCAGTTGAAGAGGGAGGTTGGGTACCGGGATTATCAAACGGTAGTTCAATCACTAACATAGGTGAACTAGATGATTGTGTAACAAGTTTTGGTGACAACAAGGCTATATTTCTGGCAGGGGACATTGTTAGACTATTGTGCTCTTGTTGTGAAGAGCTAAGGCTAACAGGTATGTTTGTATTGTGTGATTATTGATTTGGTAGGTGTGAAGTATTGTTGTTAGGACTAATCACCAGAGAGCTAGATAGTTTTGTAGGAAGAGTCTGTTGTAGATTAGAAGTCTCATCTAAAACTTGACATTAGGAAATCTAAGTAACCATAGAGACACAGATTTAGAGACATGACCCTTTGAACCCAGAAAACTAGAGAAGCAAGGAAATTCATCTTCATTGAGGATGAAATTTCTAGAAACATAGACTCTTCCAGTAGAACTTAAGTACTTGTACCCTTTATGCACAGAACTATAACCCATAAAACACATTTAGTAGAGTGGTATTAAAATCTATTCGTCTGATAAGGCCTGAGACACGGAAAACAAGAACAAACAAACACCTTTAGAAAGCCATAATCACGTTGAGTGTTAAAAAAATATTCAAAAGGAGACTTGTCTTCGAGAACAATAGTATGAAGTCTATTGATTAGATATACAGTTGTGTGAAAGGCATCATGCCAATAGCTGAAAGAGTAAGAATATCCTGAGTAAGGATAGGATGTCCTGAGTTGGATTCCTAACTTCTTTGTCAAAGAGCGAAAGGTCTTAAACTCACCACTCTCATCTGACTGAAAATAATTCATCTTTTTATCAATTTGATTTTCTACTAAAGTCTTAAATTCTGTGAAAGCATGTAGAACCTCACCTTTATGCTTTAGAGAGTACAACCATGTAAATCTAGAAAAATCATCCACAAATAGAATGTAAAAGCTAAATCCATTCTTAGAAACAGCATGAGCAGCCCCCACAAGTCAGAATGTACTAAGTATTGAATATTTATGGACTGAGAAAGAGACCTAGAATAAGGAAGAGAATGTGACTTTCCTAGCTAGCATTCATCACATAACACTTTTTCATTAGCAGAACCAACAAAAATATTACAAAGCTTCATAACAAGAGAAATAATCCTTGTGGAAGGATGACCTAACTTCCTATGCCACCCTTCCTTTAGAGACCTAGAAGATTTAGCTAAAACAAAAATAGTTGACACACTAGGATAACCCCTTAGGACAACAGCCTTTGAATTACAAGAGTCAGATGAGTCTTCCAACCTATAGAGCCCATTATCAACCTTCCCTGAAAGAGGAGTCCTCCTTGTGATCTTGTCCTTCAGAAAACAGTTAAAGGTATGAAATTCAAGAAAGATATTATTATGTGTAGTTAATTAAGAAATGAATAGAAGGTTTTGGTTGATTTGAGGGACATGTAAGATGTTATTTAGCTAAATATGCTTATTGGTTTTAGTAGAAAGAGTAGTTTTACCTAAATGTTTAATTTCGAGCTTACTACCATTACCTACAGCCACTGACTTAGTACCTCAATACTCTGATTTTTTAGAAATCATCTTAGCTAAATTAGTGACATAGTGGCTAGCACCACTGTCAATATACCATGCCTCATCTCTACCTCCAGACTTTTGAGAAACAGTCGAGGCACTCTAATCTTGAGCAACCTTGTTCTAATCAGTTGGTAATTGTCCTATAACACCAGGATCATCCATGAACTAGCAATAGGCACCTCCATAACCATATTTCCCACATATCTAAGAAATAGGCTTATTATTACAGTTGAACCTGCCTCCTCTATCCCTATAAGATCTTCTTTCTCTGTTGTTGATAAATTAGATAAATGAATACCTCCCTTTATAAGCACCTCTTCCTTGTCCTCTGTTACCATTTTTTGAATTAAATTTGTAGTTGTTGCTACCAGATGGCCTAGATCCGGTCTTATTAGCTGAGGTAAAATTAACATTTACCAAGGAGAACTGCACCTTGTTTAGCTGATCCAATATGTTCTCATAGGTCAACGGAGTGGCTTGAAGGTCTAGCAAATTTTGTACGTCATTTTCTGCTAAGTGCACAACAATAGGAGTGTATTCTACGTACATTCTAGCTAACACTAGAGGCACCAGATCATCTAGTGACACAAGAGAACCTGCTAGAGCTAGGTTGCCTGATAAATGCTTCATCCTAGCAAGATAGTCCTCCATTGAGGAATTACCTTTCCTGGTTCTCTGAAACTTTGCCTTAAAAAAGGTTACTCTAGACTTTATTTGGGAGCCAGAAAGCCTAACTATAGCATCTCACAGTCCTTTGGAGGTCTCTTCCTCTAGTATATGGGATAGAACCTCAGGGCACATCGTACTATAGAGCCATCTCAATAGTAACTAGTAATTTGCTATCAGTTATCGTATTCAGCATTTTCAATTACTGAGCCATCAGAAGTGCTTAACAGCTTGAGAGGCCAATGTTTATCACCATTGTTGGCCAACAGTTTATTCAATGGAGATGAAGCTTGATCAGCAGAGCCGAAGAGAAAGAATAGAGTTTTCCATTGAAGGAACTGCTCTGATACTAAGTTAGACAAAAGTAGAAGACAACAGATTCCAGAATCAGAAAATATTTCTTATTGTTCAATGTAATATGTGATACATATTTTTAGTATAGAAATGTAAGTTGTTGGTTTAACTGTTAAATTTTGTTAGTAATTAAGTAAGAAACTCTAGTTGAGCCTTTAAACAAGATTGATCCAGACATTTGGATTCATACGCACACCTTCGTGGGTTAACATCTGGTCTAAAATACGACCCGAATCTAAACCAAGACCCGACACATAAATGAGCTTAGACTCAACTCATTTTCCTAATTTTCTCTACCCTAGTTCGACAGCCACCTTTTTCTTCTCTTCTTCTCTATCTCTGACTAGGACCACAACTGAGGAGCAAATCCCTCACTGGCAAAAGCAAAAGTGGGGCACTTATCCATAATGTTTTACAGAAACTTGATTTGAAAGCTATGCGAGGTGAGAATACGACTGGTGCTGGTGTTGGAGCTGAATGTGAAATAAACTTAATCATGAAAAAAAAAAGAAAAAAAAAAAGGAAGGTGAGGGGACCTTTCGAAGCCACGAAACATAAGCATGTGGATTGTGATAGTTAAGTAGTTCTAGCCGCAAGTCTTGCTGTTGTGGTGGTCGAGATTTTCAATATTTCCGAAATTATACCCAACCGAGAGATATTATGGATGTTGTTGTTTTACCTAGGGAAACCAAGACCTTTTTTTGCGTTAGAGCAGATTTCTGAAGTTTTTAGTCAATTTGGAACTGCTTCTAGCAGGAGGGACATTCCTACAGACTTGACACTCACACAGTTAGTGAAAAGGAAGGTCGACTTAGGGGTTGAGGTATAATTTTTTATGTGTAAATAATTGTTGTTGGTTCTTAAATTGGACCATGATACATCGATTGGGACAGTTTTGGCCAATATCATGTTTGACCTCCAACTATTACTAGAAGCTTCTGGTGATTCCTTTGGCATGGAGGCCAAGCTTAAGGTTGTATTGTAATTCGGATGAAAAGTCGGAGCTACAGTTTTATCATATACATATTTCTATTATAATGTTGAGCAGGGATTCACAAGACAAAGCCGAGGAGGATATGTTTCTTAAAGAGACGGTTGAATCATATTGTGGTCGAGGTTCTAAAGGTGGAGTAGACCTGGATTTTTTAAAGAATGATAGTGATGCAAGAGAAGATTGAACTGGAGAGGGGATTAGATAAAAGATTGGCTCAAAATGGACTTATCCTCGTTTGCATCATGAAGTTTCCAAAATTCAGTTTGGTTCAATATACAATGTAGTTCAGGAGATAAAAGTCCGCGAAGATGTGGTTAAAGTAGCTCTCTAGCTTATGAGCCTCTTGTTAAGTGAACCAAAGGTGGTGAGTACGGGTACGAAAGTGTTATTAAATTACTATGCAATTATCATAAAATGGCTCAAGCACAGAATATATGCGAATAAAAGATTTAAATAAACACAGGATTTAACGTGGTTCGACAATTGTCTACGTCTACGGGTGCCGCAAGAGAAAAGAGTTTCACTATGGTAGAAAAGGTACAGATTTCAGATTGTGTTTTGTGTCGCTCTAGTAGTCTATTTATAGGGAATTAATAGACTTACTAGACAATGGGCCTAATTGGCTCATACCACAAGTCTAACAACGATACTGTCACAACACTTATTTGTACTGCCGAACACAGTACACTGCCAAGGCACAATATCACTATCACAGACACAAAACGGTACTACCGGACACAGTAAATTGTCAATGCAATATTCGACTCATTCACAACAAATCTTCCCCTTGAGGCGAATATCATTTCTTCACTATCAACAAAGAAACTTCTCTTCTTCTGACTCACCAGATGCCCCTAAGGCATTCACTCTATACTGCGAACACCAATCCAGTTTAGGCACTCCCTAAACTTTCGAACTGATATTGCCTTGGTCATTATATGTGCTGGATTATCGTGTGTAGACACTTTATTCACATTAAAAATTCCATTTAATACTATATCACGAATAAAATGATACCTGAAATCTATGTGCTTTGTACGCTCATGGTACATCTGGTTTCCTGTAAGGTGTATGGCGCTTTGACTGTCACAAAACACTTTCGTAGTATTCCTATCCAAGCCCAAAGCTACCACCAAACCTTGCAACCATATTGACTCTTTAACTTCTTCTGTTACCTCCATGTACTTTGCCTCTGTTGTAGACAAAGCTACAGTAGCTTACAACTCTGCTTTCCAACTGATCGCACTCCCAGCTAGGGTAAATACATATCTTGTCAGAGATCTTCTTTTATCCATATCACCTGTAAAATCGGAATCAACAAAACCAACCAATGATCCTGTAACATCATTCATCGATTCACCAATATCGGTCTTGTTAAAAGTTAAGCCAACGTTTATAGTATTCTTAGCATACCGAAATATCCATTTCACTGCATGCCAGTGTTCTTTCTCCTACTAATTTTTATTTTTTGAGTGCAAAAAACTCGTATAATATTCCCGAAATATCTTATGATATTCTCTAATAAATCTTAATTTCCTGATGATTGGGTATCAAAGACATTGATGAGCCATAAAAACCTGAACATGCATCAGATCCATCTATGATCTATCAAGGATAACGTTATAAGAGGATGAAGCTTCTACTATCATGACTAGACATTAAACCTTTTTCCCTAACTACACTCTGCCAAAGACCATATCCAACATGATTTCTCCAATAACGTTAGAATAAGATCGATGAAAAATCTCTAAAATAAGACGAAGCTTCTTGTCGTATGTTATTTTCTACCGTGTCAATTGTGATCTGGTTTGTTGCAAGCCTTACCAATAAAATTATGATTAAAATAATATTAACGTGTGGTACGACGACAACTTCAAAATTTTCATTTGTAAATCCAACGCCGGGTAAGGGTTACGATAGAGGTGTTAAGATTTATGCCCATGGAATATTATTTCTAGCTCATATACATGATTTTTTCTTGATTTGTGCAAGAATTAACGATTGCATGGTTTTTGAGTGTTCTCGAACTTTCTTTCATATGTTTGGATTTTTTCTCTCATCTTAGTAAGAGGTCTCTGGCCATATATAACATGAGGTGGTTCATTGAAATTCTTGTTCTTTACAAAATATGTGAGTTTCCCTTGTCCATTTATGGGTGCCACCGCTGCGGCTTGTCAAGGTATTTGGCTACAGAAGGTGCTAAGTCGTATATCAAAAGTGAAAGCAGGTCATGTCATTCTTTACATCGACAATAGGTCTGCAATTGACTTCACGAAGAACCCAGTATTTCACGGGAGGAGTAAACACATCAATGTGCGTTATCATTTTATTCGTGAGTGTGTTGAAAATGGAACAATTTTCATCAAGCATGTGAGTACTAGTGAGCAGCGTGCAGATGTTTTAACAAAGGCACTGCACACAACTAAGTTTGAAGAAATGAGGAGTTTTCTTTGCGTAAAAAATCTCCAGGCACGTTCAGATTAAAGGGGAGTATGTTGACATATTAATCTAAACGTGTATTTTATTTATTGTTATGTTTTGAATAAGTCAGTTACAAAGCGAGAAAGTAGGAGCTGAATCAGTCTCTTCTGCAACGTGACCAGGACATGAACTAGTGGTTGCATTTTATTAGGAGTTGTTGATAACTGTTAGCGTATGTTTCGCTCTAAGTAATTATTCTATTTTCTTATATATTCATGTAGTTCATTCGTAGTATGAAAAGTAGTTTGTACTCTTCTTTCAGCAGTTTTAGTATAAAACGAGTTTAACTCATTTTTGTTTGCCTGTTAATTATCTGCATACATTCATACACTTCTAAATTTCCAACATGGTGAACTTATAATGAAGATATGTTTGCAATATTTTAAACTATCTTATACTTCTGGGTGGTAAATTATTGAATCACTTTAAGGCTCCAAGGCCCGGTTGGCTTCATAGTGCAGTATTGAGTCATGTATATAGGGTTATATTTTGTTTTTTTGTTGATGAGATGGCAGAGTAACGGAAACTTATCCCTGTTTGGAACTGATTTCACCCTTCGTTGGGTCCCACGATAGCATTGACCAATCTTCGGCAGCAATCCGGGATTCGGAGGAACTTGTTGGAAAAACTGGTGAACTCCGCGGGTCGATTGTTGGTTATATTGCATCCCAAGGGGCGTTAGGAATTATTAATGGAGTCCAAGAAGATACAGAAGGTTTCACTGTAATATATTATTCAAAATCGCATCAAATAATATATAACAAAATCGTGGAATTTTAAATAGAAACCCTTTTGTGGATTCACCTAATAAATAACAGAAAGCCAAAAACACTTACAGGTTTTCCTGCTGCTTTTTATCTAGTATTCTATTTTGTTCATTTTCGTTCTTTAGCTATTCTGTGTATTTGTCTTGAGAAACCTGCAAAACGAGTTAGTAGAAATGAAAGGTTTCCAAACACTAAAGGAAGCGGGCTTCTGTTTGATTAGGGTTTAGGATGATGAAATTCCTAAACCTAACCCCTTACCTATACTCTTTACAATGTGAACCCCAACATTGTAAAGTCCATCATTTATTACTTCTTTGTCTCCAGGAACATAACCCGATAAATTGATAATTCAATTTATATCCCTAATTTATTAATTTAGGTTTAAGTGTTGAAATTCAGATCCTCTTCATCGTAGTTCCAAATTCAACCCGATTACCACACTTGATCCCATAACGCATTTTCACCAATAGATCCAATTTAGTTAATTATATAATTAAAAAATCGATTATTTTTAATTTTGACTTCCTTAAGATAATGACCGACTATATTTATTTAGCATATCGGTCCAAACATATATTTAATAAATACATTTCAACTTTCACTAGACTCCATGATGTTGCCGGAGGTTTGGCTGGACTTCAGGTTACGACTGGAGATTTGGCTGGCCACTAGGCTGCAACAGGACATTCTGCTAGATTCTATGTTGTTGCTGGAGATTTGGCTGGTCACTAGGCTGCAATAGGACATTTGGCTAGATTTTTTGTTGTTGCTAGAGATTTGGGTGGACTTTGGATTGTGGCAAAAGGTTTGGCTTGACACTGGCCTGTAAGAGGAGGTCTGGTTAGACTCCCTGCTATTGTTGGAGGTTCTGGTGGACTCCAGGTTGCCGCTGGATATTCAGCTAAACACCCGGCTACAACATGAGGTTCGGTTGGATTCTATGTTGTTGTTGGAGGTTTAGCGTCACGTTGCGTTGCGAGCGTTATTCCACTGGCCACATCTATTTTTTTATTATATATAAACTAATTTTAATTAATTAAACTACTATAGTTGAACTGAAACTATACGTATAAAGTAAAATAAACTCAAACGCTTACTATTCAACTTTCAAACTATTCGACTTGATGATATAAGGTTGTCTCCTATATAACTTTCAAACCATTCAACTCTATGTAACATCGCATGCCGCTGCCTCCTATGTGGACTGTATATGAGGCAAAAGACCAAAAAAATTGAAATATAATTTAATTGATGATGATATTTGATTATTTTTATGTTTAGTTTAAG
This sequence comes from Limnanthes douglasii subsp. nivea, assembly GCA_036936605.1. Lineage (NCBI taxonomy): Eukaryota > Viridiplantae > Streptophyta > Magnoliopsida > Brassicales > Limnanthaceae > Limnanthes > Limnanthes douglasii. Next base: position 320,527,109 of record JAUPFV010000002.1, on the reverse strand, counting down.
TATTTTTATGTTTAATCGCATTTGAATGTTTTAAAATATTTGAAGGTCAGATTTTATAATATTTTTATTGATTTTTAAACTTAATTTCTTATCTTTTTACTATATTATATATTATTTAATTAATAGTATTGGTAAACAGAATAACTCTCACCGCAACTCTCGTCGCGTTGCCGGAATTTTTTGACCTCTCGTCGTCGTGGGGCGTCACACGTCGCTTAAAACTATGCTTGGTACATTGAATTTCCATATGGGGTAACTGGACCAATTCCTGCCCCACAACCCATCATGCTACATCCTCCACCTGTTGGAATTACCCACAATATTCTATGTTTGCTAATCAAAGATTCTTCATAGCGCCTACAACTTCAGCTTTGATCGTTGTTCGAGAAGAAAAATCTATGTCATATTCCCCCAATTCCACAGACCACTTGGTCATTGAACCCAATATATCTGGTTTTTGCAATATATTTTGAAGTGAAAAAGAAGTTCAACCCGTGATGGAATGTGGTTGAAAATAAGACTTTATTTTCCCGGATGCTATTACCAAGGCTAAGGAAAACGTTTCTAACTTGAGCTAGCTTTTCTTAGCATCCAACAATCTTTTACTAATGTAATAAACTAGCCGAGGGTAATTGTCGACCTCCCGAACTGACACTGCATTAACAACATACTCTAATATCGCTAGATACACAAAGATTCTTTCTCCGATAACTCGTTTGAATAAATTTTTAGGAGAATAAATATGTTTCTTAATTTCGAGATACACCTTATCAGAATTTGAGGACTAGTTAAATTCTTTAACGTTTCTCAATAATTGGAAAATTTGTGCACATTTATATGATAATCTTGAAATAAATTGAAGGCTGTCAATCTATTCGTCAACACTTGAACTTCTTTGGTAGTCCAGTGAGGGTTCATATTTAATAATGCATCTAGTTGTCTTGGGTCAGCCTGGACCCCTTTTTCATTAATAATGTACCCCAAACAGTTTCTGGATCATACTCCAAATGTACACCTTTCTGGATTCAACTTTAGATTAACGGCCTCCAAATGAGAGAAAGTTTCTTTGAGGTCGAGTAAGTGGTCTTCCTCCTTTGGAATTTTCAACTAGCATGTCATCAATGTAAACTTTTGTATTCGTCCCAATCTTACTAGTAAATGCTTTATTCACTAGACGATGGATAGTAGCCCCAATATTCTTTAGGACGAATGGCATTACCTTGTAACAGCGGAGCCCCTGTTAGTGATAAACATAGTATGATCCTGGTCATTCAGATTTATTTGTATCTTATTGTACCAAGCAAATGAATTTATAGAAGATTGTAACTTGTTTCCCAAAATCCTTGTGACATACTCTGTTGAGATCTGTGAAATGTATACACATTTTCTATTTGCCATTTTTCTCTCTTATAAGTGCCAGATTTGTTGTCCATAGTGGATACTAAGATTCCCAAGTATGTCCTACCTTGGTTAATATGTCTACCTCTCTAACAATGGCCTCAAAGTTTTCTTTGTAAAAACCTCTCATTCTTTGATTTACTGGGCCCGCATCGGATCGCACAAGCAACTTGATACAAATGAAAGTAGTTGGTACACCAATCACATCTTCATTGCACCAGGAGAATACATGCCAATTTTTAGATAAGAAAGATAACAATTCTCTTTTAATTATGATGGCAATGCAGCTCACACTCTAACACTTTTCCCATTTGCTAAACTGTGTACTGACCTCTTCAACAAGGTTAACAGCAATTGAGTCTCTATCGGATTATCTATTTTCCTTGCATTCGAAGAGGACTCATGTAATTTCTAATAATTTTTTTGTCATATTACCCAAGGATTTTATAGCAAGAGCAGTGACATAACATTTCATAACCACTTTTTTGCTAGTCTAAACCACGCCTACTTAACCTCCGAGTGCGTATTTCAAACATTGGTGAACCGTTGAGTAAACTGCATATATCCTTGATAGCCAAGATCTACCACATGTAGCATTATAATGGGTCAAAAAATCTACCACTACATACAATACTCTAACCATTTCTTAAATGGTCCTAAACCAAGGATAGTCTCCCCTTCGAACTCCCCAATAACATCAGCGAAGTTGCTTGTAAACTCTATTATGGTTCTATTCGACCGGAGTATGACATATGGGTTCTTCATCTGTTTATAGGTATATATAAACAATATATTAGCTAAGATACCAATGTCAATCAAGATTCGCCGAATTTCAGTGCCCTCAATATATGTTCATATTACCACATCATCCTCAAGTGTGCCTACGATATTTCTTAAGTCATCTTCATCTAATACTATGAAGGGAGTATGGTTTTAGTAGAGATTTGAAGATATTTTCCATTCCAATTGCCTGGTCAAACTAACCACATATATCCTAAAAAATATAATTGTAATATAATTTTGATATTGTTTCATTATATTTATATATTTAAGATATTTTATTTCATATTACGTAGATATTAAATAAAATATATACATCTAATTGTATTTTGATTATAAATTTCAATATTATTGAATATAGTTTTATGATTATAAAATTAATAATTTGATTGTCTTAAACAAGATAATTGTAATATGATTTCGGTATTGTTTGATTATATTTAGATATTTAAGATATTTTATTTAATATCAGGTACATATTAAATAATATATACCTATTAGACATATAATTGTATTTTGATTTTAAATTATCAGGTAGTTCTGTAGATCTTTCAAGCTTGCAGTGTATATGTTTAGATGATTTAAATAGTTTATTGTATTTTCGAACTATTTAATATTTGAACTATAAATTTAAAGTTTTTAGAATTGTATAGGTATATGCATAAACATAAATTACTTGTAAATAACAAAATTAAAATTAAAATTGAAAGAGATTTAAATAACATTTAATAAAAAATAGAAGCAAAACAAACAATTCCTTAATAATAAAAACCAAACAAGTAACATAGTTGTTCAATCAAATAAAAAAGAAAAACATTACAACGAAAATGCTTAATACAATCAAATGTAAAAAACTAAGGAGCTTCATTGTTGTTGTTGTTGTTAGGTGGTGGACCTTGCAAATGCATGTTCTCCATCATCTGCCGCATGTATTCCGATTGTTCGGCTTGAGAGTTTGCAAATCGCTCATTCCATTGATCTTGTTTATCATGTCACTGCACGTATTGACCATGCCACTATTGTAGGTGACCAAGCTGATCATTCACTCCTCCCTGCCACTCCTGTATCTGGCTAACATGGTTTTTTACCCCTCTCTGCCACTGTTGAAATTAACCCTGCCACTCCGTATATTTAGAATGCAACTCCGTATATTGAGTATGCACCCCGTGGATATACTTGATCTGCTTCTCGTGCAAATGCTCAGCCAATTTGCGGTCAAAACGTCTTTCTTGTTGCGGTAGTCCATAAGAACCACCATGGGTAGCTGGATCGACAGGCGGCTGAATTTGTTGCTCAGAAGGTGGATTTGGCGATTTTGTAAGATTGTTCGCAGCCCATATATCATTCAACGCGTGCCTATGGTGATGTCATTCCTGCCATTTTAATATCAACTCTTCATCCCAAATGTATATCTCCTGCAATTTTAAAGAGTTTCTACATATATCACTACTTGGCCTAACCTTCATCGGAGTGTACATACTCACATCAACCCCTTTCGTAACAAGAAAATGACTCAATATCATCCCATAAGGTAGTTTATTCCCCGATACCTCATAGCCATATTTCGAATCATCAAACTAGGTAAATTAATTATTCCCTTATTTCGCACCATAAAAGCAGTTAAAATGTGTGAATGTATGAAAGTTGCAAATTATTGTTACTATGGGGAAGAAATAAACCTTTTACCAATTTCAAAGCTAATTTCCCATTAGTATCCAAAATACTTCTTATGGCTCGGAATTTACCGTTAATTTTTTTATCCTCCAAACCAAAACTGAGAAGCTCTACTCCTTCTTCATAGGACATAGGCCAATCAGCATCCCAGCCCGAACAAGGATAAGTAATGGGATGTAATTTTTTACCAGTATATATATATATCATGGGTTGGAACAAAAAACAGATCTTCAAAATCAGTTTCAAATAAACTATATGCATCACCATCAATTAAACAACTCATTCCTAAACCTCTACCATGTGAATCATTCTCAATTAAATCTGTTGTGGCATAAAAATTTCGTACTAATTTGATATACCATTCACAATTGAATCTAGAAATTCCCATCCAACCTACGCCATTATTAGGTTCAATAAGTCTGAATTTTTTTTGTATACCTTCAACTTGGACCAGTTCATCGTAATCCAAATACATACCCGCCCAAAATTTGGTTACACCTCGTGGTGCTAATTTGAGTGCTATAAAATTGCTTAAAGAATATTGCATTCCCATTTTTCCTAAAATTTTTCACACCAAATTTTTATGCCAGGTACTTCAATTAGTTGTGAGCGATGGAATAAGGATGGTTTTGGAAGATTATATTGCTCCTATTAAAAATGGGATCTTATTTCGCAGGACCTCCGCTGCAAAAAAAGATCTTTTAAAACACTTGTTATTCAAAAATGAAACACTAAAAGAAACTTATATTAGATGTCGAAACTATATGGAATTCTACTAGTGCAATGCTTGCACGTGCTCATGTTTTTAAAGAAGAGATTATGTCGCTTTATAATGCATCTTATCCTCAAACAGTTATTGAAAATCAAAATTTGACATATTGTGCACACATGTTAAGATTTTAAAAACTTTTTAAAGAAAACACTAACCTTTTATTCACAAAATCAACCTAATGCTCATTTGGCTCTTTTTATGATTACTAATCTTGCCATGCATATGAATGAATTTAGATCAAATTTTGTATGCGTAGATATGGTGCCCCAAATGGAATTCAAGTTCACAAACTATTTTCATCCAATCACTATGACTTATTTAATTGCTTGCATTTTGGATCCTTTTTCACGAAAATATCAATTTGAATGGCTAGTTAGATGGTTTTATCAATGCGTACAGTTTTCTAAAACTAGTCCAGTGGATGATCCAGTTCACCCTAAAGGGTATATTGTCAGCGTATATGAATGTATGCATAATATGTATGATAAGTATGCTGAAAGATATAGATTAAATACAACTACAAATGTAAGGAGCTGTAACAATAGGGGTAGAGGAAGTTTTTCTACTAACTATGTTCAAATGGCAATGTTACGAAGCAATGAATTTACAGAAACCCCTCAATCTGATAATGAGATGTCTAGATATTTGAGCAGTAGGTTTGATTTTACGAATTTTCCCGACCGTGGTACTGAAGATATCATAAGATAGTGGGGTACCAAAACTGAAGAGTATCCTATTCTTTGTAGGTTTGTTAAAGAGACTTATGCAATACCTATGTCTACAGTTGCAAGTGAGTGTGTTTTCAGCCAAGCGAGGTTGCAATACACGACTAAGAGAACAAAGATTGACGGGCAAATCACTTGGAGTGCTTGTGGCAGTCAAGGATTGCACCGCGGCAGATAAAAGGATGCAAGACATATAGTTTAGAGACGAAGTGAATGTAGACGACATCATCGAAGATTATCCGGATGATTATGACAATACACTTGAACAAGAAATTATGGAAGAAAACGAAGCTGAAGGTGAATCAAGTGAGGAGGAAGACTTTACTTACGAATAAGAACTTGAAGAAGATGAATGATGTTTTTACTTACTATTTTGTATTTTAATTTGAAAACATTTGTACAACTCGTGGCCCGCAAGAGTATAAACTGTGAACGACTAAATAAACCAAAAAAATTTATTTTGGTTTAAAAAATAGTAACAACAATTGTACTATGGAATAATTATAAGATCTGATTTTGGTTTAAAAAATAGTAACAAACACTTGTAATATTTATAACCAAATCACAATAGTAATCAAAATGTAATAATAAAATGACAACCATATGACTTGTAATATTTTACCATTATAAAATATAATTTTGGTTTAAAAATAATAAATAACACTTGTAATATTTATAACCAAATCACAATAATAATATTCAAAATATAATATTAAAATTATAACAATAAAATTTGTAATATTTTAACATGATAAGATATGGTTTTGGTTTATAACATAATATCAACATTTCTAATATTTAAAACCAAAACATAATAATATTCAAAATGTAATAATAACATTATAACCTACCTCAAAAGTAATATTTAAAATTTTGATTTATATAATAATTACAACACTTAAAATATTAATAACCAAAACAAATTAATACTAACCAAAATATAATAATAAATTTATAATCATATACATTATAAAAATACTTTTTAAATATAACTTAAAGATATAATTTTGGTTATAAAATAATTACAACACTTATAATATTTAAACAGGTCTGTCGGGTTGCAGGTCTAACGTGTCAGGTTCGCAGGTTATCCGTCGGATTACTGACAGGTCTCCATTTATTACTTCTTTGTGTCTCGGGACCATAACCTGATAAATTGATAATTCAATTTATATCTTTAATTTATTAATTCAAGCTTAAGTGTTGAGGTTTGGCTCCTTTTCATCATAGCTCCCAAATTCAATCCGGTTACCATACTTGAACCATAACTCCCTTTCACCCATAGGTCCAATTTAGTTAATTAAATAATTAACTCGATTACTTTTCATTTTGACTTCCTTAAAACGATGACCGAATATGTCTATTTAGTATGTCGGTCCAAATTATTGTCGGTCCAACCATATATTTAATAAATATATTCCAACATTCACTAGACTCTATAATGTTGCTGGAGATTTGGCTGGACTCTATGTTGCGGCTAGAGATTTGGCTGGTCAATAGGCTGGAACATGACATTCGGCTAGATTCTATGTTGTTGCTGGAGATTTGGGTGGACTTTGGATTGCGGTAAGAGGTTTGGCTTGGCACCGGGCTGTAACAGGAGGTTTGGATGGACTCCAGTTTGCCGCTGGATATTTGGCTAAACACCCGGCTGCAACAAGAGGTTCGGTTGGATCCTATGCTGTTGTTGGAGGTTCAACTAGACTTCAAGTTGTGCCTGAACAATCGGTTGGACTCTAAATTCCTGCTCTTGAAGCTGAGCTGGGTTGCCGGCAACAGCGATTGGTCCATGCTCCTTGCTGCCGTTAGTATTAAATTATGCAACTGCAGTCAAAATTATACAGACTTTGCATTGGAATAGGTACTAATATTGTAACCCCAATATCACTCTAGATTTACAGTCAATTATTACGCATGAAAGGTACCCATTGTTCAGCAATTGAATGGTTGGATTGCTGCTTAGGATCTGCTATTTCATCCTTATCATAAGATCCCCTATCATGGGTATCTTCGACTTCCTCATGATCCATTTGAAAATCCACACTACCAAAAGCCTTCGTCAGGTTGCAAGTCTTTGTTCGTGGACCTTAAAAGATTTTAGCCACACCAGCATATATTTAGATGAACCTTAAAGGTTTGGACCTTCTTGGAGGGATGACTAAACGACCTTGCAGTATAACTGGCTCCTCAACGGCTTATGAGGGCTTATGAGTGATAATTTTGGTGGTTGATTGGCTCCTCTACGAAGTATGATGGCTGATGAATGATGATTGTTCAGTTTGGTTGAACATGATCGATAGGATCATTTTGTGTGCTGGACAATGTTGAATTTGTTCAAAATTTATATCCTAAGCTCTGATCCAGCGTTATTGTACTATCTACAAATTATAAATATGATAGATAAGTCTTAACTTCTATTTCGTCCGTGATAAATTTTTATCTTTAATTGCGTGATCATATGTAGAGTATTTTGTCGTTTGATAATATTTCATACTGATTTTCTCTCTTGACTAAAAGAAAATGGTGTCAAAATGTTATACTACGATATCACATATAAATGTTGATGCAAAGTATGAAAGAAAAAAACGCCCTTGCCAATACCGCAAGACTTTAAATTGAAGAAACATAGACCGACCAAAAACATAAAGACCCATAAAAACCTCTAAAACATTCATGAAAGTTTTAGTGACCTTAAAAAAAGGCATTAACTGCCAACATAACAATCAAGCAATGCCTGAAATCCATGAATTATGAATGCTGGATTCAGTCGGTTAGCCCTGATGAACTCGCGAAAGTACTTGCATCTCTTTTGAGAAATTCGAACCTTTCTTCAATATCCCTTCGATATTGATCGTTTATCTCCATAACCGATCTGAGCTCATCATAGCTGAGGTCTTTTACATCGATCTCACCATTCGCAAGCTGGAACATAACATGAGTCATCCACATTTCATGATTCTTCTTGCTTTGCTCTACACACTTCTGGGAGAGTTTCTTAAGCTTCTCACTTAGATATGTCTCTTGGTCGACCATATTTTTCTCTCTTCGCTCCGGTTCCATGTTCATGAATTGCATAAGCGTATGTCTAGATTCATTAATAGAAGGTCGAATAATTGGTTCAGCGTTAAACTCGCTATGTATGATGGTACAAATTTTAACATCACATAAGATGCTAAGCTCGTCAGCCTTTTTCAAAAGACCATGCTTTTCTTTGTGCCCTATCAGAAATGTAAGTCATGGTCTTAACCATGTTAAGAGCAGAGGTAAATTTGTTGGAACAAAGTACAGAAAGAAAGCTTTTTTGTTCGGCTAGATGATATGATTTGTGTCATTTATATAGAAGAGGCAATACGGTAATGAATATGTATTTGGATAGGTTTAATTTTATTTGGAATAAAATAATCCAGAAAAGGAATACATGTTTGTAGAGATATTAACATATAACTATCTAAACAAATCAGTACCTATAAGATAAGATACAAGTCATGTAGAACACAGATTTGGTATAGTAAATCACCTGCGCATTGATGACAATATATACTATACTTATATTTGAAGGGTGAGAATGTTTAATTTATATATTCACGCTGGCCATGTATTATTTGAGGTGATATAAAAATATTGTATGCTTTATAAATTAATTAGATACAATTTTAATAACCGACTCTAGCTTTTTATAATGTAGTGAAAAGCCATTTCCTCCGTAATTTTCTTATTTCTTCTTATTTCATAATTTTTGTTATTTTGGTCTTTTTTCGATGGAGAAAATTTCAAATATAATTTTATAAATTTTGTCTTATACAAAAAAATAATTTTAAATTGACATCTAATTCTCATACTAACACTCAAAATTCAGTGCAACGTTGGAAAACAAAAACACCAAATTTAGTGATAGTCTGTTAGTACTATGTGTTTCTTCAGAGAAAGACATCGAACTCCGATACCAGTTTTTGAAATTAGTTGGTTTTTCTAATCTGTAATCTCATGAATGTTTTTTATTATTTTTTGGAAATTGGGTTTTTAAAGTTTAATGAATTTAGAGACTTAAATGCAAGAGTAATAGATTTCGTGTAGGACTGTCAAACGTATATTTCGGATACGAGAATCTGAATCCAAAATCCGAAATCCGAAATCACGAATACGAATTCGAATCCCAATTTTTTAAACAATAATGCCTGAATCTGTATCCCACATATATTATCTGGATACAGATAATATATCAATCTGAATATCTGAATTTCCACTAATTTTTCTAACTAATTGCGCTATTGGTTGGGCTACTTTTATAGGCACCTAGTAGAAATCCATATTCCTATTTTAGATACGGGATAAGGCAACTAAAAATATACTTATTTTGAAACGCCACCAAGTCTTTTATAGAAAGTTTGGTAGCAATCTTTTTCCACATTTTAGATGTGGATAAAAATCATAATACTAAAAAAGATATACTTGTTAAAAAAAGTCACCATGTGTTTATAAAAAATTTGGTAGCAATTCTTTTCCACATTTTAGATGTGGGATAAAAGTCATAAGACTGAAAAAGATCTTGTTAAAAAAAGTCACCATGTGTTTTATAAACAGCTTGGCAGCAACTCTTTTTCCAACTTTAGATGTGGAATAAAATACAATTTTTAAAGAAGCAACCCTTTATTTATGACCAACTTTGTTGGTAATTTGGCAGCACTAGGTATGGGCATATTAACCGGAACCGAAAGAACCGAACTGAACCGAACCGAAAGAACTGAACCGAAGTAGATTTGGTTCTTTTAAATACCCGAATGGTTCCAGTTTTCAATTACCCACGGTTCTCGGTACCGAACCGAACCGAACCGAAGAACCGTGGGTACCCGTTAGGAACCGAAGCTATGTATTAACCTTTAATTTTGAATTGTTTTGAAAATATATTTTCTTTTTCAAAGTTAGATTTTTCTAAATTTGTCTTTTATCATTGATCTCCAATTATATTCTCTTTAATAAATGACAACATAATTTATTCAAAATGACCAAATATTTACAAACTATTATGCGTATAAATAAAATAACAAAATATCAACCTTTATATAATTTAATAAACTTGATATCATCTTTCCAATTTCTTTATATTACTAATATTATTCTTTAATGTATTAATTCTGAATACTTTTTATATTTAGTATATTATTTCTTACAATCTAACATAGTTTTATTGTTTTAAAGTGTGAAAAGAGTTTTATATATGTTGATATTGCAAAGCATTTAAAGTATCCAAAACTACCCGATTGGAACCGAGTTAAGTACCCATACCGAACCGAATTAAGAAGAACCCAACCGAACCGAACCGAAATTTATTCGGTTCCTAAATGGGTACTAGTTTTGAAGAACCGAAAGAACCGAGAACCGAAAGAACCGAACCGAACCGAACCGAAGAACCGAATACCCATGCCTAGGCAGCACCATGTGTTTTGCTTTGTTATTAAAATAAGGATCATTATCTGTAGTAATTTTTTGAGGTACTCCAAAATGACAACAAATACTGTTCACGATGAACTTAATCACATCCTTAGCTTTTGTTCGAGACAATGGTTCAGCTTCCCCTCACTTCATATAATAGTCCACTCCAACCATTATCATTTGTCATTCTCAAGACGCCATCGGTAAAGGTCCTACCAAATCTATTCCATATCTATCAAATAGGATGGTCTCAGTAATAGACATAAGTGGAACTTCTCATTTATGAGTAGAATTGGAATTTTTTTAAAAAGTATCACACTTTCGAACTAGATTATTTGCATTGTTCATAATTGAGGGCCAATAAAACCCTGCCAATAAAACTCGACGAGTCAATGCCTTGAACCTGCAATGTGTTGAACTTTTTCCATCATGTAATTCTGACAAAACTTCCTCTGATTCCTGCTTTTTTATACAAAATCCCATCTAGCACTATATAGCCAAATGTTTTGCCTCACAATATTTAGCCAATTTAACATATTCATGAAGCGCTCCTCTAATAAAAAAATTCAAAATATCAATTCTCGAATCTCCCCGGTCTGTGTCTAGAGTGACGAACACTTCCCTAATATGCTCGCATTGCTCTAAATGAGTTAAATTGATGGATTCTCATGTAATAAAATCCAAGGATTCATCTTTGTACGCTACAGTTTCCAAAGAACCACCAACTGTATTATTTCCTTTGCTTATATGCTCTACAACGACATGATCAAACAGAAGAACCAGTATTCGAAGCTCTCGAAGATACAAATTAAGTGGTCAATTTTGCCTCCAAAACTTCAGACATTTTATTTGCTACTAATTGAGAATCTGTCTCGAATCGTACTGATTTTCACTACATATCTTTGAAAGCCTCAAACCAGCTAATGCAGCTTTATACCTAGTTTCGTTATTTGATGCGTGAAATCCAAATTTAATAGATTAAAGCACCGTTTCTCTAGATGTATCAATCAGTTGAACCCTAGATTTGCATCAAAATATACTAGAACCCCCCCCCCCCCATAAGTTCGAATTACCTACATCGAACTGGTTGGCAAAACATCTCTGTTAACTTCCTCATCCTATCTACTTGAATGGAACTCAAAAATAAAATCTGCCAAGGCTTGCGCTTTAATTATTGTTCGGGGTGAAAAGGTGATGTCAAAATATCTCAATTCAATTGACCACTTAGTCATCCTCCCACGAAGTTTGAACCTCAATGGTATGAGCTTGAAAATTGGGGGGTATTTTTCTAGCAACTTCTACCAACGTTTCGAGCTTCTAATACCTCTTTTCTGCTCCCACTAAACTCTTGCTAACATAATATATTAGCCTCGAAATTCTTGTGTTCTCACTTATCAATATTGCACGTGCTGCATCAAAATTATCAACCTTTGAATCCAAAATCATAAAACTTTCAGCTTGCGAATTTGGATACGTTTGTTGTGAAAAGTCAATATGATAGGATTCTTCGATGTATTGCTCTGCGCTTTTACATAAGTCAACAAATTCCCATTTTTCAATCAAAGTTTTTACTTCATTTTTCAATGCAATACAATCCGCGGTATCATGTCCGATATCGTTGTGATACCTGTAAAACCTGTTGTTTCGCTCCTACCTATGGTTATTAATTGGGGCAGGCTTCGTGAAATTCATATACCCTTTAGCTTTGTCAAAGATTGTAGCAATACTCTAAGTTAGATCCTCATAATACTCAGGCCTTATCCACTGATTGGGCCTCGGCCTATGAACTTGGTACCCTGATGTTTGGTTTGAATATCTTCAAGTTCGAGGTGGTAGATTATTGTTCCTCAGACGAGCATATTGGGTAGAATTCAAAGATTGCCCCTAATTATTTGGCAGTTGCCCATAATTGTTTTTACCAGCTCCAACTACTCTTCGAACGCTGGTCGACACTTCCACCTTGATACGATCCTCTACTTTAGCCATTAGTGCTCCAAAAGTTAAAGCTCTTTGTTTTGTTGTTTCGTTTCCTACTCCTCATGGTAGCAATCGTTGTCGAAAGGCTGGTATTGTTACCAACTTCTCACAATTATCTACACCCGTTTTGGTTAAGACAAACCGTTTAGTATAATCTTTCAATTTTTCTCCCACTGCCTGCTTGCATTGAATTATTGTATCCCCGTTTTCTCTTATTTCTTTGCTCCCAACAAATTGTTCTCGAAAATTTGGAATTGACCCCTTGGAATTCTTTTATACCACTTTAAAGTTGTTCCTTTGAAAGTTGGAGAGAAAGCTGGACATACCAACTTGTCTTCATCCTTAAAATTCATCATGTAATTTTTGGACTGTTTGATGTGATCGTCCGCGTGTCGAATTTCTCAACCTTTGAAATATCAAAGCGCTTTGGAGGAGTGATAGATCTTATTTCAGTTTCAACGAAGAATTTCACCAATTAACACATTGAACATATTGATTGTCATCTATATTTCCCATCATAGCGTACAAATTTCGATTATCCACAACATTGTATTGGTTCGATGTATTTCCTTCACACTAATTAGCCTCCCACAAGCATCGAGCTACACTTGCCCTCCTAGCCTTGTATTCATTTCGACATTTTCGAGGTTGATATTTCTCTTCTTTCGAAGATCCTCGATATTTATTCGTCACTGGATGTGACATACATTCGCTTATCTTTTTTGTGTTTTCGAGAAGTGTGGCATCCTTTAGCAGGTTCCAACCACGCTTTTTTCTGTTCATTTCTAACCTGGCGAGTTGTGCAAGATCGATCAAATTGATCGCCAGTGTCATTTTTTTGTTTACTTGTCTCACTTTTGATTTCAGCCTGGCTGATTGAATCTCCTGCTCTCTCTAGTCGTATTTTTTCGTTCAAATATGTACTTTTGTCCAACAGTTGGTTCATTCGAACTTCTATATCTGATTGTGTCTGTGAAACCGGAATAGATTCTTATTGTCTATTACCAGCCCCATGCAAATCGTATTTCAATGTTTCAACTGTCGATCGCACTAATGGATCGTTCTCACTTCTTGGATTCATCGTCAACTTTAGAGTTTTCTAACATTCGAAATAGAGAAAATAGAAAATTTGAACAAGGCACTAATCAATGATCAGGTCCCTAGTGAAGTCTCCAATTTGGTGAGTTAATAGTTGGATTGACTAAGTATACTTGAGAGAAGTAAAATTTTATAGCGAGAGAAATAACTTTTAGAGTTACAGTTAAGTTGCAAGAATGATCTATCTCAAAAAGTCAAACCCTTTTATTAAATCAACCTTGGCCTTTATATAGAGGCGCAAAGAAAAGTGGTTCAATTACACATTAGTCTCTGACTAAAATAAAAAGTTCTAACTCTCTCCTCTGATTATACAATATGTCATACCAAGTTTTATTCCTTTACATTTTAGTCCTTAAGTTCTATTTCCTTATCATTATAGAATGGCACTGTTATACCAAAATCCAAGGGTACGCTTCGGAATATGCAACACCGGCTAAGAAGTGAGCCATCAAATTTTCGGATTTTGGCACATGTTTATATTTTATATATTTAAAGCAAGTATAAATTTCTTTTAACACTTGTAAATACTTTCCTAATTGCTCTTTACTTGTTCCGGATTTCCCCTACATTTGGGGTACAAGCAGTAGCAAATCACTCAACAATCGGATTCTTTTGACAGCATATATTTAAGAGAGCCTTAAACCTCCTATAGTTGTTTTGTATTATGCTTCATTGTTTGATGGCTTAAATCCAAAGCATATAGCTTGGTACCACCAAGTTGTAAAAAGTGCCGCTGTGGCGCCACCGCAGCGCACGACAGTGTGTAACGCTCAAAAATCATTACGGAGAGTCACGTAACGGTCGAAGCGGAAAAATGCCCGCCACTACGACATTACAGAGGCGTAGCGTAGCGTCACGTTGCGCTACGAGCGTTATTCCACTGGCTACATCTATTATTGTTTTTATTATCTATAAACTAATTTTAATTACTTAAGCTGCCATAATTGAACTGAAACTATATGTATAAAGTAAAATAAATTCAAACACTTACTATTCAAGTTTCAAACCATTCGACTCGATGATATGAGGTTGTCTCCTATGTAACTTTCCAACAATTCAACTTTATGTAAAATCGCTCCCCGTTGCATCCTATGTTGGATGTATATGAGGAAAAAGACCAAAGAGATGAAAGATAATTTAATTGATGATGATATTTGATATTTTTATGTTTAGTTTGAGTATTTTTTTTATGTTTAACCGCATTTTAATGTTTTATAATATTCGAAGTTCAGATTTTATAATATTTTTAATGATTTTTGGACTTAATTTCTTATCTTTTTACTATAATATATTATTTAATTAATAGTATCGGTAAACAGAATAACTCTCGTCGTAACTCTCGTCGCGTCGCTGCAATTTTTAACCTCTCGTTGTCGCGGGGCATCGCACGTCGCTTAAAACAATGCTTGGTGCATTTAATTTACAAAGGGAGTAACTGAACAAATTCCTGCCCCACAACCCATCATGCTACATCCTTCACCTGTTGGAATTACCCAAAATATTCCATGTTTGCTAATAAAAGATTCTTCATAAGGCCTATAGCTTCAGCTTTGATCGTTGTTCGAGGAGCAAAATTGATGTCATATTTTCCAAATTCCACAGACCACTTGGTCATTGAAACCGATATATCTGGTTTCTGCAATACATTTTGAAGTGAAAAATTAAACTGTGATGGAATATGGTTGAAAATAAGACCTTATCTTCCCGGATACTATTACCAAGGCTAAGGAAAACTTTTCCAACTTGAGGTAGCTTTTCTCAGCATCCAACAATCTCTTGCTAATGTAATAAATTGGGCGAGGGTAATTGTCGACCTCCCGAACTGACACCGCATTAATAGCATAATCTAATATCGTTAGATACACGTAGAGTCTTTCTCCGATGACTAGTTTGAATAAAAATTTAGGAGAATAAATATATTTCTTAATTTCGAGATACACTTATCAAAATTTGGGGACTAGTTAAATTCTTTAACGTTTCTCAATACTTGGAAAATTTGTGCACATTTATGTGATGATCTTGAAATAAATTGAAGGCTTTTAATCTCTCTGTCAACATTTGAACTTCTTTAGTAGCCCAATAAGGGTTCATATTTAATAATGCATCTAGTTGGGTTGGGTCAGCCTGGACCCCCTTTTCATTAATAACGTACCCCAAAAAGTTTATGAATCGTACTTCAAATGTAGACCTTTCTGGATTCAACTTTAGATTAATGGCCTCCAAATTAGAGAAAGTTTCTTTGAGGTCGAGTAAGTGCTCTTCCTCCTTTGGACTTTTCAACCAGCATGTCATCAGTGTAAACTTCTGTATTCGTCCTAATCCGACTAGTAAATTCTTTATTCACTAGACGCTGGATAGTAGCCCCTGTTAGTGATAAACATAGTATGATCCTGGTTATTTAGATCCATTTGTATCTGATTGTACCAAGCAAATGAATTTATAGAAGATAACAACTTGTTTTCCAAAGTAGAATCCACTACCTAATCTATTTGAGGGACTGGGAAAGGATCCTTGTGACATATTATGTTGAGATCTGTGAAATGGATACACATTTTCTATTTACCACTCTTCTCTCTTATAAGTGCCAGATTTCTTGTCCATAGTGGATACCGAGATTCCCGAATATGTCCTACCTTGGTTAATATATCTACCTCTTTAACAATAGCCTCAAATTTTTCTTTGTAAAAACCTCTCATTCTTTGATTTACCTGGCCCGCATCGGATCGCACAAATAACTTGTTACAAATGACACTAGCTGGTACATCAATCACATCTTTATTGCACCAGGCCAATACATCTCAATTGTTAAATAAAAAAGATAGCAATTCTCTTTTAATTCTGATTACAATGTAGCTCACACTCTAACACTTTTCCCATTTGCTAAACTGTGTACTAACCTCTTCAACAAGGATAACAGCAGTATGAATCTCTATTGGATCATCTATTTTCCTTGGATTCGAAGAGGAATCAAGTAATTGCTTGTCATTTTTGTTTGTCATATTCTCTAAGGATTTTAGAGCAAGAGCAGTGACATAACATTCCATAACCACTTTTTGGCTACTCCAAACCACGCCCTACTTGACCTCCGACTGCGTATTTCAAACATTGGTGAACCGTTAAAGAAACTGCATGCATCCTTGATAACAAGATCTACCGAATGTAGCATTATAAGGGGTCAGACAATCTACCACTACAAACAATACTCTGACCATTTTCTTAAATGGTCCTAAACTAAAGATAGTCTCCCCTTCGAATTCCCCAATAACATCAGCGGAGTTTCTTGTAAAATCTATTATAGTTTTGTTCGATCAGAGTATAACATATGGGTTCATCATCTATTTATAAGTATACACAAATAATATATTAGCTGAGCTACTGATGCCAATCAAAATTCGCCGGATTTCAGTGCCCTTAATATATGCTCATATTACCACATCATCCTCAAGTGTGCCTACGACATTTCTTAAGTCATCTTCATAAAATACTATAAAGGGAGTATAGTTCTAGTAGAGATTTGAAGATATATTCCATTCCAGTTGCGTGGTTAAACTAACCACATGCATTTTCCTAGAACAACTCGAAAGTGCAGTAATTGTATGTTATCCCAAAATAGTTAATGATTTGAAAAAGTGACACAATTTGGAAATGTTTATATCGTACTTTCTTGTTGGGATGCTTCTGTGTTTTTCCTTCTGACAACTGGTGATGCGGCCTGAGTCCCACTTGTGATTGATTGTGTTTGTTACTCAGTTTCTTATTCCCCATTTGTGATTTAACGAATGTAGTTAATTTTATGTTCTTGATTAACGATTGTGTCTCATGTCTTAATGAAATAAATCCTTGGTGTCATGTCCCACGTTATTGTGATACTTATTAAATAGTGTGTTTTAATTTTCCCTTGGAGTTTTAATAGGCGCAGGCCTTCAGAATTTCACAACATTCTTGGCCCTATCATAAATGGTAGCCATATTTTTAATTAGTTTTGCAAAATAGCCAAGCTGGACCTACTGATTCCCTCGTGGCCTAGATTGTTACCCTAGAGTTCCTCGAACGATTGCTAACTGTAACTTGTGACTAACTACTAGCTTCTGGGAGAGCAGCTGATGGGGTAGGTCTATACTGATTAGGTTCCATCAATCTCTTGGTTTCCTTCAAAGTGATTTTCTTTCCGACCTGGTTTAACAAGTCGTCCCAGGTCATTGTATTTTTTAATTCATTGAGACAACCAAATCCCAAGCTAACAACCCATGTTGGAGTGAATTTATGGCCACCTTCTTGAAGCAATCTACCAACCCAACTTTAGTGTTAAAAAATGGTGCTTGTAATCTTTCAAAGATTTATTTGGATATTGCCAAGAATGGATTATCATATCCACATTCTCTCCAAGTTCTTAACTTCCCACAAACTACATTCGAAAATGTCGTAAAAAATATGTCGAAATTATCGATGGATCATTGGAGTAATCTATTATATCACTTCAAGTCTTTTTCCTTTACAGTTTGAGAAAACAATATGCACAATAGCATATCATTATAGCTCATCATAAAATTCTTAAATTGGTCGAGATGATTATCTGGATCCTGACTCCCATCACATTTCTCTATTTTCAAATTCTCAAAGCGCCTAAGTAGAATGTTTATTTTTCCTTAGCCCCCAAGGGGGGTAGCCGAGTTTGTGGAGTAGGGCATGCTTGTGACCAAAGGTCATGAGTTCGAGTCCTTTTACAAACGTTTTCTTGGCTGAGCCTGTTACCTTGTGTAGTTTACCTTCTGGCGTTGGTTTGTAGGCTATTGCGTCATACTGAGGGTTTACCCTGTGTGCACTCGTTGAGTAGCGGCTGCGGGTCCCCTCTGAAAAAAATGTCTAAGTAGATGTCCGGAGAGGGTTTTCGAAGACAACGGCGACTACATCAAATTATATCTTTGGCTAAACATCTAATCCGCATTAGTAGTGGAAAAATCCCAAGTTTGGATTGCAAAACAAATTGATCATTTAGCAAGTGATCTATGCTACGCTTTTTTAACCCCCCTTATCTTTCCCTAATATTTTTCATTTTTTCCTTTACCTTTTCCGTCTACTTTATTGCTTCAAAAATCATGCTTACTTGATCTATGATGCTTTTTAAAATATTTCTTAGCTAGCTTCCCTTTCTTCCACCTATGACAATGATCACTATATGATCAGATTTAGATTTTGTATTTGATCCCTCAATATACTCCAATATACTTGAACAATGTTCCTTTTTGGATTCTTGGTTGGATTTGAAAGACTGATCATTCGAACCTTACTTTGGATTATGACGGGGATTATTATGTGGCTCGTCCGATTTGGGATACTCTGACGGATTATTTCCCATTATATCATTTTCAGCATATCTCTGCATGCTCAATACCTTAATTTCTCTCGTAATTAATCGCGTTCTTCGTGCATGAAACTTTCACGAGTATCATAATTCACATGAGACATGTGCACATGCTCCTCTTCGAATCTGACCTCCTCATTTTCAAAAGGGAATCTATTTGCATATCTTGATCAATGTCTCAAAGAAATCTGATGGTAAATTATTATGTTAGATTCTGGATATTGTTATCCAGGTATCTTCTACTCCCACTGGGGTCGTCAATCTGGTGATGATAAAACTTAGATGAAGGGTATGTTAGTAACTGTTTATGTGATATATTAAATTTAGGGTGGAATGTAGAGAGATAATTGAGCTGTTTTATTTAATATTTAGAAATAAAGTCTTAACCCTCTTAAATGTTGTTTTTTGTGTCTTTATAGTCTAACTTTATGTCCATGAGCTAACCGGGTCGGGTCATGAATACTATACAAAGACCATAAGCACAAAATCATATTAACCTTTAATTATGAGTCTTTATAAGTAAAGATACAACTAACACAGCATAGTCAAAATGATTTTTATTTTTGGTCTAAATTGCCCCCGCGAAGAAATCCGACCCAACTCCTAATTATCACACTCAAAAAAATGTGATCCGATCAACTACTATATTTAATAAATCTCATAAAAGAATCAAATCTTATATTATGGTGCGTTGACAATTATTTTAGCCCGTAGAGGGGTCTCTTCAACCAGCACACATTATTCTTTTCCATTCTCCAAACCCCTTTAGTTGGTATATGTAAATTGTCCCTTACAATTCATTATGCTGGAAGACAGTAATAACATCCATTTTATTTAGCTAAAGATTAAATCTAGCAAAAATTAAAAACAGAACCGTGATGGACGTTTGTTTCATAACCGACAAAAATATCTCATTGAAACCAAGAACCTCATTTTGCATAAAACCCTTAGCCACGAATCTAACCTCGGATCCGGCTAACTCAATAATATAAATACATGTCTTCCGCTTGAATATCCATTTACTCTCAACCAAATTCTCATCATTTGGTTGCTTCACATGAATCCATGTATTCATCTTCTTTAAAGATATCAATTCTTCTTTTATGGTACGTAAGCCACTTCTATTTGTTATTGCTTTTTATTGCATCGTGTTATGTTTCAGGTTCAAGAACACCCCTATGCATTTGAATAAATAAAACATACCCAATTACATCGACAAAACCATATCTCTACTATTTTTGGCTTGCTCTATATACTCTATCTCTTGCAAGCTAATAACTACAAACTTCATAGTGCTCTCCTATCTGATCATCTGAAGGCCCTTCAACACCAGCCCTCATTTTGTTTCAACTCATGCAGTGGTTGAACTTTCTTTATACAACCCGAAGCAAATGTAGGTCCAAAATATTATTCGGCAGAAGTGTATCAACCTTCACATTCTAGACCAGATACATCAGCAACTTAAAATCTCTTCCGAAAATAATAAGTTGATTTTTGCATTCATCGTGATAATTATGATGAATCTCGATACAACTCAAAAAATAAAATATATCAAACCTCGTTCAAATATATATATATATATATATAGATTTTTGCATTCATCACGATAATCACGACCAAGTCACTTCAAAAAAATCCTAGTATTGTTAACAACAATAACTTTTAAGCACAAATATTCAAAAGATTATGTGTTATAATCTCTATTTATCCTCCAGGACAATCCTTGCAACCAACACAACAGACTCATCCAGTACCACCATATTATCATCGGGTTGGTAGATCATGCTACCATTGCAATAGTCTCCTCCAGAGTTAGGTGAACCATCCCCACAACATTATTATAAAAAATTTGGGCCACCACTACAACAGTATATTTTGGTGACAATAGTGGAACCATGAATGGATAAAGGTTACCAACAACTAGATGGTAATTGATAACGATGCTTCTTATTTTTTTTGGAACTGTTGTAGACCAGTTTCATTATCAATTTTTTTTTAAATTTCATTTCTCGTTGTATACAACCAAAAGGTCAATCATCCAATCGTTTCTCATTTTATTCCGCAACTTCGACTTCACAAACTTCATTGTAGAAAATACTCTTTCAGCTGATGTTGTAGTAACCAGAAGGATTAATATCAATTCAATCAAGAGATACACCAATAGAAATATTTGATGTCTTTTGTAAGCAACTAATATCTTAGCTAAATTTCCCAAATCTTTAATATTGGTGAACTCGACTTTGTTAGATATATCACAAAACTGTGCTTTAAGTTCATATGGAAGAATTTCATATTCAAACGAAAAAAGTCACACAGATAGAGATTGCTAGATGAACCAATGTTGCAGTGAAAATGGCAAATGATTTTTTTGGACTAAGACAATTCAAGCAAGTAAGCAACTTTGTATTTGCTTCTGGAAAACGATGTTGTATCTCTTGAATAAGTAAATCCATAAATTTGAGAAATAAAAATTTAGAATTGTATGTATGGACATATTATAATCCTAAATGACAATCAAAGCCACAGTAAATTTACCTCACAATAAATCTTCACCTTATAATGATGGAAATTCGTTACATATCCATCTCGCTTCATACGCACACGAGTCTTGATTGTATCTTCCATATTAACAATATCAATAGAATTAGTTTGACGGAAGTTCTCGACTTTGGCTAAGAATTTACCCTAACCATTTGTTCTCTTATCTTGTAATGTCCTTTTAGTTGAATCAATAAAATTAATAGCTTGAAAAATATTTTGGTCCCTCCTCTGTAAAATGCGTGATAAATCATTTGTTGCCCCAAGTAACAAAAACATCAAGTTGAAAATGAAGATGAAGTCGTAACTCTTTATTCTCATAAAAAATATTTTAGATATGCCTCTATCACTGGTATTAGGACCATCTTCATATACATGTGCAAGCAGATTAAGACCACATATGTCTCAACCGTGACAAAATAGTGAAATGTGATCCCCATCGAGTGTCACCGAGTGGTCTCAAACTCATTTTTTGGTTTTTTCCTCTCCCCGTTTTAACTTTCCCACTTTCAAGATCAACAATAATTCTGTCATACTCGGTTTTTAGTAGTTTATCCTTCATTCTCTAAGATATTTGAGATGTGTTTACAATCATAGTGATAATGCTGAAAAAATCACTAATAACGCTATGATTTTTCACAACAGTTACAACAACTAGTTGGAGTTGGTGAGCAAAACAATGAACATATTTTTAAGATTCATTTCCATTCAATAAGTGATTTCAAGCCATCAACTGTGACAAAGATAGCGTATGTTTATCAAATATTAAGTTTATCTCTTCTTTCAAAGATTTTGCAGTTCTATTAGGAACTTGAATTAGACCTAAAACTCTTTCTGTGATCGTTCCCTCGATATTAACATATCGAATGACCAAAGCTATTTGCTCGTTAATCGACAAGTCACGTGCTTCATCAACCAAACGGAAAAAATTATGATCTTCGATATCCTTCAATATGGCTTTTGTAGTTTTAACAACACAACAATGTGTCAAATCTTTCTGGACTATTGGAGAAACCACCTGATTATTACTAGACGCATTTTCAAATGTAACCATCTCTATCTCTCTTTTACGCTTACGATATCAGTCCCATACTTTTAAAATTTTGCCTTTGTTTAATGAATGTTATGATTTATCATGTTCTTGAAAAATCGATCTTCAATATAAAAACAATCTCACCACGTCTAAAAATGCACATAGGTGTAAACGATAGTCCGTTTCTTTAGCTGTAAGGCTCCAACATTTTAAATCTACAACTATTAAATAAAATAAAATAAAACTATATATATATATATATATATATATATATATATATATATTTATTTATTTTATGTTCATAAGTCACAAAACAAACACAAAACAAACTCTGACAAGTTATATGTTCTATTATATTCAACATAATAGAAAACTAACTCGACATAAACAAGTTCTATATTTAATATATATTTTATTTAAATATAATATATATATATATATATATTATTAACTATATATATATATATATATATATATTATTCAGTTTATTATTAAACTAACTATAACATAAACAAGTTATATATTAAATGTATATTTTATTTAAATGTTACTTGCGATAACAAATACAAAAGTAGCAAATTCAATTCAAAAAAATTGCTAGATTAAAAAAAAAATAAGGCAAGGACAACATTCTGGCCTTTGATAATAATTATAGAATTGCTGACCATATTTATAATGATTTTTTTTAATGTTTCTCCTTTTCTAAATTCAAACTCATTATAGATACTAAAACACGGTTTAACGGTTTAATATAGGAAAGTAAATTTTCTTATTTACACGCAACGTATTTTTCTCTTTCTAAATATATCTGATAACAATGATTATAATAATAGTAATCATAATAAATAAGAATAAAAGTGATAATAATAATAATAATAAAATAATAATAATCAAAATCAGAATCAAAATATTAATAATAAAAATAATAAGCATTAAATACAAAAGTAACCAATTTTTTTTTTTTTTAAAAAGGAGGGCACATCAGAAAATAGTTACTTAACCCGAAAGTAAGATTCCATGAATTAACAAAAACATTAATTAAAAAATAAATGTCGTTTCATTTGGTCCTTTCCTGAATCACATCCATCCCCATCTCGGTCGGATCGGTTGCTTGCAGCTCGTAACTAATACCATCCAACACTCTCCTCAGCCCATCTTTTGACGTTGCGTACAAAATTTTCGCTCTAATCCACGCTGCGGCACCAAGCAATGAAGAAGATCTTGCTTTTCCGGCAATTATCAACGGTGACGAAATCGAAATCGAACACTATATAACGACAATCATCTTCCGGTAAAGAAGCGACAAGTCCGTCGTAGCTCTCACCGGAGCCATCGACTTTATGGACGGTGAGGAGCTTCGATTTCTCCTCTTTTTTCCATTTCATTTCCTGGAATGAGTTCTTGCACTCATCACTCACCCACATGTTAGTAGTAGCCATTTTGAAATGTTTTTAGTATTCAGAAAGCTTGAAATTGAAGGAAGGTTGAAGACCACAAAAGGTAACCAATTGAATTCCAATAAAAAGTTGCTAGATTAAAAAAACAACATTGTGTTTTTTTATAATGATTAAAGAAAATAACATACATTATAGATTAAAAAATAAGGCAAGGACAACATTGAGATTGTTGACCATATTTATAATGATTTTTTTAATGTTTCTCCCTTTGTAAATTCGAATTAATTATAGATACCAAAACACTGTTTAATATAGAAAAGTAAATTTTCTTATTTACACCGAATGTCTTTTTTTTTTCACTAAATTGAAAATATCTCTAATAACAATAATAATAGAGGTAACAATGATTACAATAAATAATAATAAAATAATAATAAGATCAAAATATTAATAATAAAAATAATAAGTGAAGGTACTTGGAATAAGAACTACAAAAGGTAACAAATTTAATTCCAATACACTAACTGAATTGTTGACTATATGTAATCACGTAACAATGATGAACATTTGTTTTTACCTATTTGTCCTTTATTTATTTTCTAATTTTATAATTTGATGCCATTATCCACTGCCAATTCCTTATTACAACAAACACATCATTGAGTTAAATTACAGCCACCATATATGATTTAACTTTTAAAATTAAACCTTAAAAAACATAAAAACTCAATTATTTTTAAGATTAGTCACAAAATTACACGTTTTTAAAAAATAAAACATGTAGTTCCGAGACAACTACTCTGAATTACATGTTTTTTTAAAAAGCTGATTCTGAGTTATGAGCTCGAAATCACAAAATATTTAGAAAAGAATCCAATCAACAGACACTAATCAAACCACAAAAAATCTATATTTTGAACTCAATATACATGAAAGAAACAATTAAACCCGAAATTGATATTAAAAACGATTAAACTAGTAACTCGATATGCAGGAACTCGATTAAACGATGAACAAGTTTTTTTTCAGCATATAGAGTTCTTATAACTCATTATGCAAAAAAATCATAGATTTAAAAAGAGATTTTATTCGATATGTCAACCCATATATTTAAAGTAAAAATAAGATTAACGATAGATTTTTATCTTTGGAACTCCAGATGCGGCTTCAAAATTGTTTGGTTGCTAGGGTTTTTTTAGGGTTAGAATAGAATAGGTGAAGGTGGATAGTTACTGGAGAAATTTGAGTTTTGGTGTAAAATTAAAGCAATGATAAATTAGGATTTTCCTTTATGAAGTAAATAACAAGATGGGGGTTTTTATGAATGATGGAAGAAATAATATATTTTATGGAGGAACTAGCTTCACCCTAATAGTAATCATAATAAATACTCCCTCCGTTCCCTTTTATTAGTCGTTTTAGAAAATTGTAAAAATTCCAAATTAGTAGTCGTTCCCACTTATCAAGATAACATTAATTAATATTTAATTAAAACAATAAAGTATGACCAATAGATGGAACACGTTAATAAAAACTGACCAATTAAATTTCTTTCCTTTTTAACTTCTACAAGAAAAAGAAGTCATTATGATGTTTATTAATACTCGTGCCCATACCTTAAACGTCCTATATTTCGGAACAGAGGGAGTAATAATAATCAAAATAATAAGTGAAGGCAGGTGTCTCCGTATCGATTACTGTCATCAACAGCTTGTCATCAACAGCTTTTCGGTGAAGAAAAGAACTACAAAAGGTAACAAATTTAATTCCAATACACTAACTGGATTGTTCACTATATGTAATGATTTCTTTTAATCTTTTTCCTTTTCTGAATTCAAACTAATTATAGATACCAAAACACTGTTTAATATAGGAAAGTAAATTTTATTATTTACGCTCAACGTCTCTTTCTTCCACTAAATTGAAAATATCTCTAATAACAATAATAATAGACGTAACAATAATTATAATAATAGTAATCATAATAAATAATAATAAAATGATAATAATAATAATAAAATAATAATAATCAAAATCAAAATATTAATAATAAAAATAATAAGTGAAGGCAGAGAGTTGGTGTCTCCGTATCAATTACTGTTATCAACCGCTTTTTCGGTGAAGACTTGAACTAGTTCACTCGATAGATTAGAAGCAATGTTGATTGGAACAGGACTAATAAGCACCAAATCGTTAAGGTCCGGATTAATAAAAACCAAATCGAATCTTAACAATTCGGTTCATAATTTATTTTAAATATCAAACTTGATAAAGAAAAAAATCGACAGATAAAATCAATAAAACGGTAGAACTGATTAGAAACCGAACCAATAAAATCGATAAATCGATCAAACAAACGAGGAACTGATAAAATTGTCATAGAAATCGAACCAATGAAACAGTTAAAACCAATTATTTTATTATTATTATTATTATTTACTTTTTATACATTATATCGCTAAATTAATAGTAATTACTAATTTTTAATAAAAATCAAAAGATTAATTTTTAATTTCTAATTTTTATCTTATTTATTTAAGTTAATCAATTGAAAAATAAATTATAATTTTATTTATTTATTTTTAAGTGGACTTGACCGTATCAGATAGGATCGACCGATTGAATCGAACCGAGTTCGGACCGGATGGAAATCGGAACCGAAATGAATCGGACCGAACGAGAATTGGAACCAAACCGAAACGGACATGACCGAATCGAACCGAAAACTTAACAGTCCGACCTGATTCTAAAAAATAGAGCCAAAAATTCAACGGTACGATCCGGTCCGATATATTTAGTTGTTCGGCCGGATTGGCGAAACCCGGACCGATAACCCCCTAATTAGAATTAACAAAAGAGTATAAAAGCTGTTATAATATTCAGTGTATTAAGTTTTCTTGTATAGGTCTCTAAGTTCTCTATATATTGAGAGCCTTACTATTGGTCAATTCTTGAATTACATCTCTAATGCATCAATAAAACAAAAGGGAACATTTTTTAATAAACACAAAACCCTAGCCGCTTCCTGCGGCTAATTCTCTCTTTGTTTTTAACAAAGAAAACAACTGAGATGCTACGTAGAACATGTGCATGTTAACATAGTATCAGAGCACGTGTTGTCAGTCAAATCTCTGATGAATTAACAATGCAGATTGCTGCCATTCTGAGAAATGGTCTCGGAACACAACAACAAACAACTAACCCCGAGAATTTATCCCTAGGATTTAAACTCGGTGGTGACAATTATGCTCTATGGGAAAACCTAATGAAGAAAGCAATTGGGGGAAGGGGAGAGGTGCTCACATTACAGGGGAGCCTACACCTCCATCCAAAACTGACAAAACATATACAAGGTGGGAACAAGATGATCAATGTGTTTTCACATGGATTATCCAAAATCTTGAATCTAGCTTGGTGAATAATGTCTCGCAATATCCCACTGCAAAAGCCCTCTGGGATGGGTTAGCCACCACATACAGTTCTGGTACAGATTCGTTATAGGTGTTTGACCTTCATAAGAGGGCCAATTCATTAAGACAAGGGTCCGATACACTAGAAGACTTGTGGAACAAACTGCAGAACATCTGGATCTTTATAGATAGGCGAGATCCGAACCCTATGAAATACCCAGAAGACATTCAGATCTACAATAAGAAGACTCAAGAACAAAGACTCTATCAAATGCTAATGGCGATTAATGACAAGTTGGAACCAGTCAAGAGAGATATCCTGAAAAAGGATCCTCTTCCTTCCGTGGAAACAACATATGCTATAATACGAAGGGAAGTGGCCAGGCTTAATATATTAAAATCAAGTTCTTCTGATAGTGACTCGATTGAAATTGGAATGGGTTTGGCTGTTAAAGATTCTGCACAGAGGTTTAAATTCTGATCCAAAGATAAAGAAGATAAATCCAAGTTGTATTGCACTCATTGTAAGATGAAGAAACACACTAAAGAGACATGTTTCCAGCTGGTTGGCTATCTAGATTGGTGGGAGGACGGTCATAAGGATAAAAATAACCAGTGTTTCAGATCTAATGTCAAACGGGCTTCGTCTACAAGTGGCGGTGAAGATCCGACTAAAAATGAGCAAGGAAGTTGTATTGGTTTTGGGGGAATGGCGGCGAACTCCTATAAAAAACTTGGAGGTAAAAGGTTTGAGAAATTAATGAATTGGATCTTTGATTGCGGGCTAGGGACACCATGTCTTATGATCCTAAAGACTTTGGTGACATGTCATTTCCAAAGAAATCCCATATTGAGACTAGTGTGGAGATCGGAGTATTCTTACTTATATATATTAAGGCGGAATATTCAGACCCTATACTTCCTACAAATGGAATATGCTAGTGGAGAAATTTGTGAAGTCAAAGGGGGAGGTTCAATTATTTTTTCGGAAAAAATAGAAATTAAATACTGCCTCTATATTCATTCACTATCCTTAAAGTTATTATCTGTTAGTCAAGTGACAAAACAACTCAACTGTGTGGTTCTTATGTATCTATTTTTTTGCATTTTACAGGACATTCGTACAAAGGATATCGTTGGGCGTGGCACTGAACAAGGAGGTCTCTATTATGTTGATGAGGTAGTTCATAAGGGACATGGCATGCTTGCTCACGGAACATACGAAAGGCAACTTTGGTTATGGCACCAATGACTTGGTCATCCTTCTTTTAGCTATCTTAAGAGTTTGTTTCCTAGTATTTTTTTTGAATAATTTCATTCACGAGAAATGTAAAACCTGCATTCTTGCACAACATCGTAGGGTCTCATTTAATCAAAGTAATACTAGAGTTGATTATGCTTTTTCGCTAATCCATTCTGATGTTTGGGGTCCAACAACAAATTCCACTAACAATCAAATCAGATACTTTGTTTTATTTGTGGATGATTTATCAAGAATGACTTGGATATACTTCATGAAACATAAATCGGAAGTACAAGAAATATTTGTTTGTTTTTACAAAATGATTTTGACTCAATTTGAAAAAAAATACAGATTCTCCGTTTTGATAATGGAACAGAGTTTGTCAACCAAACAATGCATAATTTTTTCAAAACAAATAGTCTTATCCATCAAACCACTTTTCCAAACACACCTCAACAAAACGGTACTTCAGAACGAAAAAATTGTACTTTACTTGAAAAAATCGTGCTATTATGATTGAATCTAGAGTTCCTCATTCTCTTTGGCCAGAAGCTCTTGCTACAGCTACGTATCTTGCAAATCGTCTACCAACCCGATGTCTAGGAAATAAAACTCCATTACAAGTGCTTGCCACCCAAGTTACAATTCCATCTGTTATGACCTTACCACCTCGTGTCTTTGGTTGTTCGGTGTTTGTTCATATCCCTAAAACTAGTCGAAACAAACTTAATCCTTGTGCTGAAAAGTGTGTATTCGTTGGATACGGTGTTCATCAAATGGGATATCGGTGTTAAAATCCGGTTACTCGTCGAATCGATGTCACCATGGATTGTGACTTCTTAGAATCTGATTATTTTTTTGACCACCAATCTTGTGCTCAGGGGGAGAAAGTAAGTGAATCACTCGACCGGTTGCTATATGAAAGTTACTTTGAGGATGTGCCGACAGAGTCGATAGATGGCGCCACCGAACACGCCTCTTCCAACATAAAGGAGACTGACGAGGCAGTTCTTACCACCAATGATTCTCCCGAAGACAATGTCCAACAAAAAATAAATGTCATGGATACTACCAGCGAATCAGCCGAAGAAAAGGTCCATCAAGAGGTAAACAATTTACAATGTCATAATTCACAAAATGCTATTGACCATGACATTTCAGAAAGTTCATTTGTTGAAACTTAAAATCCGGTTCATCCCCCAAGAAAAAATAGAGGGGTTCCTCCATACCGATATTCATCGGAACACGTTCCTCGTGCTTCTACATATCCTGTAAAAATGGATAGGAAAGGAATGATGAAGATTGCAAAGGAATTTTCAGCTACTATTCTCTCTGAACAAATCCCTAAAACAGCTTAAGAAGCTAAGAAGATGACTGAATGGCATGAGGCAATGAATACCAAAATGGAAGCTCTAAAAATGAATGGTACATGGGAGAATTGTGTGTTACCACAAGGGAAGAAAGCAGTCGGGTGTGGATGGTGTTTAATATAAAATATAAATCTGATGGCACCATTGAGCGACACAAGGAAAGATTGGTTTCCAACGGATATACACAAACATATGGTATTGACTACTCTGAAATGTTCTCTCCGGTTGCAAAGATTGACACTATCAGAGTTTTACTTTCAATAACCGCGAATAAAGATTGGCCTCTCCATCAATTTGATGTAAAGAATGCTTTCTTACATGGAGACTTGAAAGAAGAGGTATATATGGAACCCCCACCAGGGTTCTCTGATGGTTTCCAAGAAAATGAGGTATGCAAACTGAAAAAGGTATTATATGGGCTCAAACAGTTTCCTCGTGCTTGGTTTGGGAGATTTATAATGGCAATGAAGCAGTATAGCTACAAACAGAGTAATGGGGATCATACCTTGTTTTACAAAAAGAGAGGAGAATTAGTCACTTTTCTTATAATATATGTCGATGATATGATTATAACGGGGAATGACGAAGAAGAAATTAGCTCTCTTAGGAAAAAACTATTCAATGAGTTCGAAATGAAAGACCTTGGGGGATTGAAGTATTTCCTAGGAATCGAGGTTCTTAGGTCAAGAGGAGGGATTTATATCTCCCAACGGAAATATATATTGGATTTATTAGCTGAAGTTGGCATGGTGGATTGCAAAACAAATGACACTCATATGGTTATTATTCACAAACTAAAGATAATTGAAGAGGCCAGACCAGCAAATAAAGAAAGGTACCAAAGGTTGGTGGGAAAATTGATTTACCTGGCTCACACTCGACCCGACATTGCATACGCGGTGGGAGTAGTTAGCCAGTTCATGCATCATCCTCAGGAACACCATATGGAGGCAGTAATGAGGATTATTCGATATCTCAAAGGAACACCAGGAAGATGCATAATGTTTAAGAAAAATAAACACCTTGATGTTGAAGTATTCACAAATGCTGATTGGGGAGGGAATCCTAACGACAAGCGATCAACTGCTGGCTACTTTACTCTTGTTGGAGGTAACTTGGTGACTTTGAGGAGTAAGAAACAGAAAGTAGTATCACCGTCAAGTGCTGAATCAGAATTTAGAGGAATCGTTAAGGGGATTACCGAGATACTTTGGTTAAAGAAGATAATGAAAGAAATTGGATCCCCTCTGAAGTGTCCAACTCAGTTAATGTGCGATAATAAAGCTGCGATTAAGATTTCAGAGAACCTGGTACAGCACGATAGAACAAAGCACGTTGAAATAGATAGACACTTCATAAAAGAAAAGATTGAATATGGGACAGTCGCACTTCCGTTTGTTAGATCCAAAGACCAACTGGCAGACATCCTGACAAAAGCGGTTGCTGCAAGAACATTCGAATCAGTTTTATCCAAGTTGGGTATTGGTGATCCCACTACACAACTTGAGGGGGAGTGTTAGAATAGTCAGTGTATTAAGTTTCCTTGTATAGGCCTCTAAGTTCTCTATATATTGAGAGCCTTACTATTGGTCAATTATTGAATTACATCTCTAATGCAGCAATAAAACAAAAGGGAACATTTTCTAATAAACACAAAATCCTAGCCGCTTCCTGCAGCTACTTATCTCTTTGTTTATAACAAAGACAACAACTGAGATGCTACGTAGAACATGTGCATGTTAACAAAAGCCTTGTCATATTTCTATACAATCAACCCTTTGTACTTGTCAAAATATTTAATTTCTTCTCAAATTTCTAATACAACCAACCATCTGAACTAGTTAAAGTTTTAATTTCTCCGACCCTTTTCATGTTCCGATATTTTTTCGTCCCCTCGTACTCCCACCCAGGTCAAAGTCGTGATACGAAGAGTCTTTACTTTTATTCATCAATTTGTTATTAAACAGTTCTCTTATTGACTCTTGAGTTTTTTAGCTGGCCACTGAAACTATAATATTCAATCTTCCCCCTTTTTGTTGGTACCAGGTACCTCTGTAGTCTTCTCCAATTTGTTCATCAATTCGACTGTGATCTCAAGGGTTGTCAACTTTTGTTTATGAGAATTAAGTCGCTCTAGAATTTTGCTTTTGCTTACTCCATCTTGATTGTTGAATCTTTCCTAAATATCTAGCTTATAGACAACATCCTCCGCGAACGGATAAGGTTTCTCTTCTTTTATTTCAACACTCATTTCAAAGAGATCACAGACGCAACAAGAATCCCACATTATAAGAAGCTGGACATCTATCTCTCGAGCTTGTCTCTTGGTTATCCCATAGGATGAACACTCGAAAATATGTCATTTCGTCTCACCTCATTTTCCTCTTCCGCAACATCCAATGATGCTAAACAATACCACTGTACAAATAATAGAATAAATAATAATAGAACGATCATGAAATAAGATTGTTTAACAGTTTGTAAGAGAGATATAATGGTGACCTTGGACGAAATGTACGAAACCAACCGTATACAATCAACCATTTATATTAAAATCTTTGTCATATTTACCAAATCTTGTTGCGTTATGATTTTTGTAATTTACGCTAAAGATATAATATACACAAACACCATCACGTTAGACTCTAATATAGTTTTAGAGATGTAAACATTTTTTTACAAACATAGACATACAGTGGAAATAGTAAACATTTTCTTACAAACATAGATATACAGTGGAAATAAAACAGTATATTATGGAAATGTTTCTCCCATTTCATTTTAAACATCAATACACGGTGTATTTGTATAGAAGATACTAAATAACTGTGTGGACTTGATTGCTAGTCTAACATTCTCCCCGTGAAGCTTGAACTTGATTGTTGTCTTCTTCGTCTTCTGCATCCAATTGCACACATAATTCATTTTGTGGTGGTTTATTTAAGCACAGTTTTTTCATATGAACCATTACATATGTTACATTCTTATTTTTTTTTTCTTCTTGATCTTCCTCTTTTTTAGAAGAGTTCATGGAGATTTTTTTCACTTGTCTTCTCTTGGTTAGGCTCTTAGACGGTCTGCACTCAAAGCCATTTTTATTGTCCTCAACATGGAGGAAAAACCCATTATCCTCAACATGAAGGTAAAAATCTTCATATATCTTTTGGAAAGGAGAAACTTCTTGTTGGAGATATCCTCAATATTTTCATAAACCAAACACATACCATTGACAATTGCTCTCAATTTCATTGGAAAGTCGCTCTTCAATTTCACAACCTGGAATCACTCTCGAAGGTTTGTAACTTTAGCATTTGTAACTTTTCCTCCATTACACATATGCATATTTCGCAGCGTCTATCACGTTGCTACATTTGTTCCCAAAGTCTTTGAGGTTATATTTCTCCGATCTTTCTCTGCCAATTTTGGCATGTTCTGTCTTATGATCCTTTGAGGCCTTTATACCTATATCTTCTTGTGCCCTGCTTTGTGTTGAGTTATTGTCCCTTTAATATACTCAAAGATATATAATAAATATATACTATACACAAACACACATATTTTAAACTTAAATCTTTGATAACAAATGTTGGTCTCGATACTAAAATAAAATGTGTTTGAGTTTTGTTAGGTGATCAAATTACCATTGAGATGAAATACCATTCCTCCGGTTCTTTTTGTATTCTCGGTGTCTCCAACTAAATCACTATCAGTAAAACCAACTAGATCTTCTGATCATTTCCATTTTTCTTATTTCAATCCACAGGTTATGGACCATTTTACATAGCGAAGAATGTGTTTGACTCGTAGTATGTTTCTGCGTGTACCTACTCATGAGTCCAATAACATATGATAAATTTGGACGAGTATGAATTACGTACCTTAGACATCCGATGATTCGCCTGTACAGAGTGGAATCTACCGGCTTTCCTTTAATGTTTTTCCCATTATGTAGCTTTGGTTCTATGGGATACTTGGTAGGATTGTAAAATTCCATCTTTAATTGATATAACATTTTCTTTGCATAGTATGTTTGTATGAGTGTTATGTAACATTTATTCTACTCTACCTCAATCTCAATGTAGTAAGAGACTAATCCGAGATCACTCATTTCAAACTCTTCCATAATTTGTTTCTTAAATGTTTAAATTCCCTTCATACTTTAACCGCTGACAATCAAGTCGTCAACATACAGACCCACTATCAAAGCTTGTGTACTGCTACTTCTTGTATAGATCGTTTGTTCTTGTGAGAACTTTACATTTACAAGAGTTTTAAAACTCTTGTAAAGGCAAATTTTCCACGCCCTGGGTGTCTATCGTTAACCATAAAGTTCGTTTGACAACTTGAATACTTTATGTTATTCGTTACTTGATAATGAAAGGTTTTGGATGGATAAAAAATAGTTTTTCTTGGAGATCACCGTTTAAAAAGGCTAATTTTACATCCAAGTGATGAATCTCCCATCCATGTTGGGATGCAAGGGCAAGAATCAATCTCACAGTATCGAGTCTAGCCACATGTGTGAAATCTTTATCAAAATCAACTCCTTGTTGTTGAGCATAACCCTTCGCTACAAGCCGTGCTTCGTGGTTGGTAACATTTCCTTCACTGTTCTTTATAAGTTTAAACACCCACTATAAACCTATGGGCTTTTGACCATAGGGTAAGTTGGTGAGTTTCCATGTCTTATTTATTTCGATGGCCTCAAGTTCATTTTTCATAGCCTCACTACCATTCTTTTTTTAGTTACGTCGTCGCTATAATATTTCGGCTCCTCAACAGCAAGTAATACTTGATCGTCAGGACGTAACTCATCTTCGGGTGCATCACTCAGTTAGAAAGCAAAATTTGTTTGGACAATCATCTGTTGTGGACCTGTTGTATAACCAAATAAGTTTTTTATTTTAGGAAACTTCCTCATATAATCTGGTGTAACCACTGATGTCATGGGCTTGTTGGTGTAGATTTATGAATATATCCCAAACCTTCATGGTCTATATTGTTTTCTAAAATTACAAATTATGTACTAATATGTTTGTTATTATCGTTGATTAACCAATCCTATTTTTAATTTCTTCAAATTCAACATCTCTACTAACATGAATTTTCTCACGT
The DNA here is from genome assembly GCA_036936605.1 of Limnanthes douglasii subsp. nivea. Taxonomy (NCBI): domain Eukaryota; kingdom Viridiplantae; phylum Streptophyta; class Magnoliopsida; order Brassicales; family Limnanthaceae; genus Limnanthes; species Limnanthes douglasii. The sequence continues at coordinate 320,491,787 of JAUPFV010000002.1, read as the reverse complement.
CTAGGATCATATAACCTGTGTGCCTTGGTTCCATTTTCTACGCTAAAGTACACCATCTTTTGACTTCTATCATCAAGCTTCTTCATATGTAGTTCTATAATCCTTACATATGTTGTATAACCAAAAAACACTCACACGCTCAAAAAGGGGTTTCTTACCATACCACATTTCACAAGTGGTATGATTTCCTAAAATCTTTGTTGGCAAATGATTTTAAAAAAACATAGTATGTCGTACAACCTCACCAAAAAGACTGACAGAACTAACATGCTTTTAAGTAGACTCCTTACAATATTCATTACCGTGCGATTTTTGTCTTCCACAACGTCACTCTGTTATGGAGTGTATGGTGCGATAAGATGACGTTGGATACCTTCCTCTTCGCAAAAATCTGAAAACATATTATATAAGAACTCACCAGCTCGATCAATACGCAAGATTATTATCTTGTAATCAGATCCATTTTCAACAAGTTTTTTAAATTTTCTAAACATATGAAGTGCCTCTACTTTATTCTTCTATCATTTGACTAAGACTAATAATATTATTTTTCAAATTGAGAATTTAATATACCTTGGTAAGTGGGTGATTATATCCATTCTTGCACCGAAACAAGATTGATCATTTTCTTTGGATCACTACCAATGAGCGATCTCTCAATTTCATGTTTCGTAGGAATATTTCATCAAATTTCTGAAAAAAAATTCGATCTCCGGTCATGTGGTTGCTTGCTCCATTATCCAAGTACCAAGAGTAATTCTACACTTAGTTCTCTCCATCCAAAAGAATGTCATAACTTTCTTTTCATTTGAGTCGTTTCGGATATCATCAATCATGCTCTTCATAATTTGTGCACGTCAAATTTGCTTCAACATCTTGTTTTTATAAATGATGATTCCTTTTTCAAATGTGAAATAATTATAGATACCAAAACGATGATTAATATAGGAATCTATTTCCTATTTTTATTAACTACTCACGATACGCCACTTTCTCTCACTAAATTGAAAATATTTCTTTTTATAATAATAATAATAATAGCAACAACAATAATAATAATAGTCAAACTAATAATGGGTGATTCTCATATAAGTCCAAATATTAGTTCAAAATTAGCATTTGATACCAAATATGATTATCTATCGGTACCAAACACTTACGAAAATACAATAATACCCTTCTTTGTAATATTATTCACTAACTTCTTAAAAATAATTATTTTTTAAAAACTCGTATCTTTTGATTTATAATTCCAAAAATAAAACTTAAAGCAACATTTTATTTATATTTACGAGACGAATCAAACAAGTGGTGTATATGATATCTTAAAAAAAATTAAAACTATTAAAAAACTAGATTAATAAATTAGCAGTATTAATTCTTTTAATACTGTTAATTAGTAATATTAAAAGAATTGATACGGTAATTAATAGAATTAAAAAGACTAATAATGTTAATTAGCAATATTAAAAAACTTAACACTGTTAATCAACATAACCAACGGTTTGGATCTGAGAGTTTTGGTGTATTAAATCTGTGTGGGATGCATCTTTACGTAGGTAAGTTTGTTAACTTTTTCTTTTAACTTGAAATTTAGTTTAGAAATAAGGACTTCAAAGTTGCAAAATAAAAATACGGTATATGTTAATAAAATAACTTCAAGCATGACTTGGCCGATTCAGACTTTTACAACTACACCCTCTAGACAAGAAGTTTAGACCATCTAGCGTTAGGTTTTCACAATGAAGGATGTCCTGCTGTTGCTAAAGGTGTCAAGAGAATGAAAAAAGGTTATGAAATATGTGAAAACACAATATAATTTCGGTGAGAAAAGGAAACCGGCTTATGGGCGTGAACAACAGGTATGAATTCGTTTATAACCTTTATTTGTCATAAACTAGTCGAATTTATAATATCACTATCTTATCGCTTGTTTAAGATAATAACTGATATTAACACGTGTTTAAGTTTAATGTTTATCCAACATTCTCCTCTTTAACTCGTGTCTTTGTCGTCGTCTGCCTGATCTTTCTCTTTATCCAAAGATTCGTGAAGATCTTGTTGGCTCTTCCTTTCTGGTTTGCTTCTCCGAAATTGTCATCTGTGTAGTTTTATTCAGTTGTCGTTTAGCACTTGTACGCGTGCGGTTTTTACGCTATCTTCACCAATCCTACATCTCCCTGAGTGCGTCTCAAGCCTCTTTTCCCTCTGCTTCGGCTTGAGAAATGGCTACCATGGCGAACGCAAGATTATCTTCATCTTGATAGATCATACGTTGGATATTTGATCGGGACTGAGACTCCAATCGCCCTCGATTTGATGACTGCAACTGTCATCAAGTGATCTCCAACACGCGCTCTAATACCAAATGTAGGGAAAAGGTCCCTAAGAAAAAACAGCAGATACAAAACAGCAAGTATGGAAATGATATAATTGTCATTTCAAAGATCAATGTACACAGTTCTGTTTTTTATATAGAAGATACAAACAAACGGTTTGATCTTATCTAAATAGCTAACATAATAACTAATATTAACACGTGTTTACGTTCAATGTTTATCCAACATTTTTCCTCTTAACATTGAACTTAACTGTTGTCTTCTTCGTCGTCTTCCTGATCTTCCTCTTTATCCGAAGAGTTTGGCTCTTCCTTTGTCGTCTGCTTCTCTGAAATTGCCATCTGTGTAATCTTATTCAGTTGTCATTTCGCACCTCTACGCGTGCCTTCTTGACACTATCTTCACCAACACTGCATCTCCCTGAGTGCGTCTTAAGACTCTTTTGCCCTCTGCTTTGGCTTGAGAAATGGCTACCATGGCGAACGAAAGATTATCTTCATCTTGACAAACCATAAAATAAACACTTGACTGCTGTTTTCTTCGTCGTCTTCCTGATCTTCCGGCTGCCTGATTTTCCTCTTTATCCGAAGAGTTCCTGAAGATCTTGTTGGCTCTTCCTTTGTCGTCTGCTTCTCTAAAATTGCCACGTGTGTAATCATATTCAGTTGTCATTTAGCACTTTTACGCGTGCCTTCTTGACAATATCTTCACCAACACTGCATCTCCATGAGTCCGTCTCAAACGTCTTTTTCCCTCTATTTCGGCTTGAGAAATAGCTACCCCAACGTTTGTGTCTTCAACTTCGATCACTGACCATACTCCTATCGAAAGCAATATTATCTTCATCTTGGCAACCCATATGTTGTAGTTCGTTTCATTTATCCGTACATTTGGTAATCTTGCGTTCGCTAGGAGTATGGTGAGTGATCGAAGTTGAAGACACAAACGTCGTAGCTATTTCTCAAGCCGAAGTAGAGGGCAAAAGAAGCTAGAGACGCACTCAGGGAGATGCAGTGTTGGTGAAGATAGCGTCAAGAAGGCACGCTTAAAGGTGCTGAAACGACAACTGAAAATGTTGGATAAACATTGAACTTAAACACGTGTTAATATCAGTTATTATGTTAGTTATTTAGATAAGATCAAACCGTTTGTTTGTATATTCTCGATAAGAAATAGAAATGTAAACATTAATGTTTGAAATAATAGTTATATCATTTCTAAAATCTATTTTTTCTGAGGGACCTTTTCCCTGCATTTGGTATCAGAGCTCGTGTTGAAGATCACTCGATGGCAGTTGCAGTCATCAAATCGAGGGGGATTGGAGTCTCAGTCCCGTTCAAATATCCAACGTATGCTCTGTCAAGATGAATGGAATCTTGTGTTCGCCATGGTAGCCATTTCTCAAGCCGAGCAGAGGGAAAAAGAGGCTTGAGACGCACTCAGGGAGATGTAGGGTTGGTGAAAATAGTGTAAAAAAGGCACGCTTAGAGATGCTGAAACGGCAACTAAATAAGATAACACAGGTGGCCACAGTAGCAGACGCAACTGAATAAGATTACACAAGTGGCCACAGTGGGAGACAACAAGATCTTCAAACTCTTCGAATAAAGAGGAATATCAGGGAGACAAAAGAGGAGACAATAATATCTTCAAGAACTTTGGATAAAGAGGAAGATTAGGGAGATGACGAAGAAAACATGAGTCAAGTTCAATGTTAAGGGGGAGAATGTTAGATAAACATTGAACTTGAACACGTGTTATTATGTTAGTTATTTAGATAAGATCGAACAATTTGTCTGTATTTTCTATATAAGAAAACAGCCCTGTAATGATGTTTGAAATGACAGTTACATCATTTCCATACTTACTATTTTATGTCAGTATACATATCTGTGTTTGTAAAGCGTATCTGCAGTGTTTATTTTAGGGACCTTATCCCTACAAAGTCACCATGTAAAAATATTTTTTTCACATCAAGTTACTTTAACTCAAGATTTAGACTTGCAGTTAAACCCTTTCCACCAAATTCAACACTTCAAATCAATCTTGAATTACTATCTTGAAAAGTTGTAGCTAAAGTAACCGATGATGATGAGAATGTTATTAAGAAGATTTTGAAAGAAAGAGATAGTTTATCCTAAACCTAATGAGGGCGTTGTTGTTCAAGTGAAGTTTATTCATAAAGAAAAACCATGAGACCATGAGGATGCATATGAGCCTTTTGAGTTCAAAATAGATGAAGCGCAAGTCATTAATGGCCAAACCCAAAGCCACGACCCAAGCCCTAATCTAATAGACCACTATCCCTCTTATCTCGCTTCTTTTAAATGTCTCCCTGTTAAATTAAACGCATGTGTTGTCTCTACTCTTTTGTTAAATTCCAAACACTGCTTCTTGTTGTTACTATTCTTTTTTTGAGTTGATGCTGATTGTAGTGTCCAATTCTGTTGGATAAACATTGAACTTAGACACATGTTAATATTAGTTATTATGTCAGTTAGTAAGATAAGATCAAACCGTTAGTTATTTGTCTATATAAGAGAAAGTGTAATGATGTTTGATAAATGAAATGAAAGTTACATCATTTCCATACTTGCTGTCTGTAAACGTTATCTGCATTGTTTGTTAATTTTAGGGACCCTATCCCTACATTTGATATCAAAGCCTGTGTTGCAGATCACTCGAACGCAAATGCGAAGAAGCAGAAGGATTCAATCCTACATTTTTAAGGAAGCAGAAGGATTAAATCCTACTTTCTAAAGAAGCAGATACATTCTGAAGAAGCAGATGGATTCAATCCTACATTCTTAAAGAAGAAAACGGAAAGGCAGCCATTTCTCAAGCGGAGAAACAGACGGTAAGGCAGCCATTTCTCAATGCGGAGAAACGGACGGCAAGGCAGCCATTTCTCAAGACGGAGAAACAGACGGCAAGACAGCCATTTCTCAAGCGGAGAAACAGACGGCAAGACAGCCATTTCTCAAGCAGAGAAACAGACGGCAAAGGAAGTGCTAACAAGATCTTCAGGAACTCTTCAGATAAAGAGGAATATCAGACAGATGACTAAGAAGACAACAGTCAAGTTCAATGTTAAGCGGGAGAATGTTGGATAAACATTGAACTTGACCACGTGTTTATATTAGTTATTAAAACACTTAATAAGATAAGATCAAACCGTTAGTTATTTGTCTATATAAGAGACAGAACTGTGTACATTGATCTTTGAAATGACAATTATCATTTCCAAGTTTTTGTCTGCCTGTGAGTGTATCTGTATTTTTGTTTTTTAAGAGGGACCTAGTCCCTTCATTTGGTATCAGAGCATGTGTTGCAGATCACTCGAACGCAATAGCGGAGAAACAGACGGCAAGACAGCCATTTCTCTAGCGTAGAAATAGACGGGCAGCCATTTCTCTAGCGGAGAAACAGACGGCAAGGCAGCCATTTCTCTAGCGGAGAAGGAGACGGAAAGGCATTCATTTCTCAAGCGGAGAAGCAGACAGCAAGGCAGCCATTTCTCTAGCAGAGAAACAGACGGCAAGGCAGCAATTTCTCAAGCGGAGAAGCAGACGGCAAGACAACCATTTCTCAAACGGAGAAGCAGACGGCAAGGCAGCCATTTCTCAAGCGGAGAAGCAGCGGCAGCAGCAAAAGAGCAAAAAATATCTTTAAGAACTCTTCGGATAAAGAGGAAGATCAAGCCGATAACTAAGAAGACGAGACTCAAGTTCAATGTTAAGAGGGAGAATGTTGGATAAACATTGAACTTAGACAATATTTCTTTGTTGTAATTATTTCCAGGTCCTTCCACCATTAGACAATCGTCTTAGATGAGGGAGGACTACGCCACGATGAGAAGGAAAGTTAACCTATTCCAATTTTGTATAAGAATCTCATGATTCTGGACAACTTTATCGTTAGTGGTCTATTCCTTAGTATTGGTGCTCTTAGTGGATTATCAATATCCGAAATTTCAATAAATGGTGAAGTCATGAAGGATAAAACATATGCAAAAATGTCGATCAAGGTTGAGTCATTCATTCAATCTAGAAGTGGAAATGTGTTGGCACCAGAGTTTTTGATGCTTCTAAGCGTTCTTCTTCAAATTAGTATGTGTTAGTGTGGAAGATAGAACTGTAAGGCAAGAATGAATATTAAAAATTGAAGAGAAAATAGAGCAGAGGAGTCACAGAAGATTAAAAGACTGGTTCACCTTCATTTGGTAACAAGTGATGTTTTAAATAAGAAAAGAAAACCACTAACAAACGCGTTAAAAAAAAAAATAAGGTATCTAAGAGCCAATTGAAAAACAAAACAATTAAACCAATAGAAAGAAGAACAACTTCTAAACAATAGAGTAGAAACTCTATAAAAGAATACACTTGAGACCACCAAAATTTATTAATTAAAAGATTTATTAATTAATCGATATATTAATAATTATTAATTTATGGTAAAATACTTAGTTTACAAACATCTTTCAAGCTTCCACTTAATTATTGCACAGTATATAATGCATGTATATCAAATGAAGGGCCCAATTTGAAAGAAACCTTTAATCTTCCACCTTATTATGCTTCTTGTATTCAATGTATCACTTTATGGACATTAAAAATATTTTCTATATAAATACAAGAAACAAGGGGAAATTGATTTCAACAATTAACAAAAGACAAATGAGTCATTTTTCAAGAAACCTTCATAAATCATTCACGTAATATGCTATATATAAAGAATTAATTAATTTATATTTTATATGTGGTCTAAAGAAATTATCAAAAATGTATTATCTTATAATTTTAGCGAATTATTAAATTATCGAGTTTCTACTGTATTAACACTCCTCTTTGTTTGAATACTGCAAAGTCCAAGATTCTTTATGAAGTATTCAAACTTGCTAAGTAGCAGAGGTTTAGTGAAAATATCTGTAATTTGATCTTCTGATTTGTAGTAAGACAAAGTCATATCACCACTCTTTTGAAGTTCTAAAAAAAACTTGATGTTGAAGTACTTAATTTTTCTATAAAAGACTGGATTATTGAAGATCGCAATGACATCCTGATTATCAACTAGTATTTTAATTGTTTGTTTTTTATTCATGTTTAGAGCATCTAGAATTTTACTTAACCATAGAGCTTGATTAACATTAGTTGTTGCAGCTATAAATTCTACTTGAGTAGTGGATTGAGTTACCGTTTACTACTTCCTTGAGCTCCAAAAGAATATACTTTATCTGAGGCAAAATCAATAACCAGATGTACTCTTCATGTCATCAATTGAGCCACCCCAATCACTGTCAGAGAAAATAATTAGCTGCATCTCTTTCAATTTTAAAAACTTCTTCATAATTATAGGTCCCATTTATGTGTCTGATAACTCTTTTTGCAGCTCCCATGTAAGTTCCATTGGGACAAAACATGAATCTAGAGAGAATACTTACAATATTAAAGATGTTAGTACTGGTTGTTGTTAAATACATCAGACAACATTTAAAAATCCGTAACTCAGCTTCAACAACCTTAACACACATATGCTTTAAGAGACTTTAAATAAGGTTTGTCACCATACCAAGCTTCAAATGGTTTCAGGTGTTTTAAAACTTTTATTAACTTTCGATTATGTAAGTACACATTAGTGTATGTTGCTTCACCCCGAAAGTATTTTGAAAGATTATTTTCATGAAGCAAGTATCTCATCATCTCCATTATGAAACTATTTCTTCTTTTACTTCCCCCATTCTATTGAGGAAAATATGATGATATCAGTTCATGTTCAATTCTAGCCTCTTCACAAAACCTGTTAAAAGTTTATGAAGTGTACTCCCCGTCATTATCACACTGTATAGTATGAATTAACATAGACTTTCATTCTCAACTTTGGATTTAAATTTCTAACTTTATAAAGTGTACTCCCCGCCAACAACTTCTAACTTTTTATTTATAAACTAGATCCAACAAAATAATGTAATAAAGAGTACCATTTAGTGATGGTTTTCGTTGAGGACCACAAAGATCAATATGAACCATCTGTAGATTTGATGAGGCTATTCAAGCTTGTTTAGGAAATGGTTTTCCTATATTTCTTCCAAAAATTACAAGCATGAAAAGGAGGCATGACATTATAAATGGATGAGAGTCTTTCTGAGAACTTCTTTGATTGCATGTGAAGCAATCCTCAATGATGAAAAATGCAGTCTTTTTTGCCAAATCTCAGTGGCACTAACTTTGAATTTAAAGACCATATGTTCTTTCTTTATTCAATTTAGAGCAAAACGTTTTCCTTTCATTTTGACATTAAACAAGTCTTTACCACTAGTATCTCTGGTCAAACATTGTATATTCTCAAAGAAACTTTTATAGCCTTTATCGAGTAATTGACAAACAATTAAGAGATTTTGATCAATTTTAGGTAAAAATAAAACATCTAAAATAAACTGTGTACCTCCATAGCTTGTTATAGCTACTGTATATTTCTCTTGACTTCAAGTGTCAATCAACCAGCTCTCATACGATTCTCTGCATGAGAAACAAGTGACCACAAACAATTGATCTTCTTCCTTTTGATTAGCTACCCTTGCAACAGTTTCTTGTATCTCACCTTTCACTTTGCTAAATTATAGCTTCATGTCCGAGTTAATTACATTTGGAACATTTAGCATCATATCTCCCCTAACACTTGTATTGTGGATGACCTTTCCTCTCACAATGGCGGCAGAGTGGCTAGGATTTTTTCATACCTCCTTCTTTTCTCATTTGATAATTGCTAAATGAATCTTTAGTTGTTGAGTTGATTTTTATTTTTTATACATGTTGTTGTCTTCATGTTTTATAGGTAAGGCACCTTCAATCATCCTTTCTTGCCTCATAAACCTTATCTGCTCTTGTGCTTGTAAAGCATTTAAGAGTTCTGTAAGAGAGATATTTGACAGGTATTTGGTGTTCTCTAGAGTAGTAATGGTGACTTTAAACTTTTTTAGAACATTGAGAAATTTTTTTCAACAATCCTAAAGTTTTCTAACTCAGAGCCAAGACATTTCACCTTGTTGGAAATGCTCAGAATTTTGTATGAGTACTTATTCACGCACTCAAACTCCTTCATCTTCAACTTTGAGGTAATCCCATATTTATTTGGATTTTTTGAGGGACATTATTCGTGTGAATATCATATGAGATACAAATGCAAATAGAAAACCTTTTGCCTTTGATTTTCTTCCTTCTTTTCTTGTTGTGCTCTAATTTGTACCATAATAGTATTTACTGGAAATTGGGGGATATCGTAATTAACCTATACTTCTTCCTAAAGATTCAAATCCTCCAAATCTATATCCATACAAACTTCTCAAATTTGATAATTGTCTTCATCGAAGACTGGTGGTTCAGCAATTGAAAATTCTCTTTCTATTTTAACCTAACACATCTCTTAAGAAGAGGGTTCTGGTACTGTTTTATTAGTGTAGAAGACATAAATTTAATTGTGAGAATATATATTAAAAATTGAAGAGAAAATGGAGCTGAGGAGTTACTCAAAGATTAAAATATTGGTTCACCTTCATTTGGTAACAAGTGATGGTTTAAGTACGAAAAGAAAACCACCGACGCACATTAAAAAAACAATCTAACAGCCAATAGAAATACAAAACAACTAAACCAATAAAAAACAAGAACAACTTCTAAACAATATTAACATTTTGGAGGTTTATAGATAAGGATGTCTAAGAAAATATGAGGCAAAGATGTTGTGTTTCGGTATAACTGAAACTACAAAGATTGGAACTTCTTTTCCAAAATATTTTAACCAATCTTTTAATACGAGTAAAAGAAGTTATGGTAGTTTTAAACACCAATCTCTATCTAAGGAGAGGAAAGAAAGTCTTTTGAATCGTAAATTCTTCGAAACGCTTGTTGTTGGGGATGAGTATGTAGAGCGGTTAACCTCACAGTGGTTGAAGAGTTGCTTGAGGATGTCTTTTTGTTATGGTCGAAAAAATAGATTATTGTTGTCCATATTGGTCGGAGATAATACTATTTTTTATACGTTATTAGACTAAATGTCCCATGCTATTTATTACAAGACTGTGTTTGATATTGCTGGTAAAGAAGGTGACTATCCCTTTAATGATGAAAAGTTGTTAATTTTTCGGTAACTTACATGTGGCTCCTGCACGAGGAGTGGTCATTGGAGAGATAACAAAAATTGATGAGTAAATTAAAAGAATATATCTCCCATCAACTAATGTGATATTGTCTGCTTTGGGCATATAGACCTGCAAGGTTTTGTCCTTGGTTCACTCCCAAAAGGCATCATTATAATTGAAATATCTAAGTAATGTGGGGTAATAAACCAAGTTATGACAACGAGTTTACTTTAACACATACATGTGGCTCCTACACGAGGAGTGGTCATTGGTCAGAGAGGATGAGACAAAGGTAGAAGATAACATATTCAAGAATCATAAAATATTTATTATTATTCAATGTAATATGTGATACACATTTTTATACTAAAAATGTAAGTTGTTGGTGTAACAAATTATTGTTACATTTTGTTAGTAATTAAGTAACAGATTCTAGATAAGCCTTTAAACAAGATTGACCCAGACATTTGGAGTCATACACACCTTCGTGGGCTAACATCTAGTCCAAAAGACGACTCGAATCTAAACCAAGAGCCAACACATAAATGAGCTTAGACTCACCCCACTTTCCCAATTTTCTCTAACCCTAGTTCGACAACCACCTCTTTCTTCTCTTCTTCTCTTTCTCTAACTTCCTCCCTCAAACAAAGTGGAGGAACACCGAGGCCAATTTTGTCTCATATGAATAAGAATCAAGATTGGGAAAGAGTTTGGTGAGAAGATCAACTACTTGGTCATGTGTCCGGACATAAAAAATGTTAAGAGGGCCGTGGACCACTTGATCCCAAATGAAATGAAGCTCAAGCTCAACGTTTTTGGTTTGGGCGTGAAACGCAGGATTTGATGCCAAATCATTTACTCAACGGTTATCACACCAGATAACCGGAGTTTGATGAAGAGGAAGACCAATTTCATCCAAGACAAAATGGAGCCAAATCAATTCAGACGAAAGATTTACAAGAGACCATTACTCTGATTTTGTACTGGATCGAGAGACTACTCCTTGTTTCTTAGAAGACCAAGAGAATAGTGAGGCACCCAGAAACACACAATAGCCTTCCATTAAACGACGGTCATCCCTAGAACCATCCTAGTCCGCATTAATAAATCCAGTGAGCTGATGCACATGACTGGTTTAATATGAAAACCTAACGACATTGTCCCACATAAGTATCTTAGAATTTTCCTTACGATTTGTAAATGTGTAGTTCTAGGAGATTTTTGAAATTGTCTCATTTAATAAACATCAAAGGAGATGTCGGGTCTAGTGTGGAGTATGTATATAACAAGCTCAACACACTTTTGTACCGTGTAGTGCAGTGAAGACTTTCACCATCAAACTTGGAGACAACAGGACTGACTCGCATTGGAGTGGAGCATGAATTAGCACTGGAAATCCCTTCCTTAACACGTACATCGTTATTGTATTTTGTTTGAGTCAGTTATAAACCAGAGTCATCCATATACACCTCCATGCCCAGAAAAAGTTTGAGACAACCCATATCTTTGAGTGCAAACTCAGAGTGAAATCTCTATATGAACTTAATCAGGTAGGTAGAGCTATTACCAGTGACTATTATATCGTCCATATAAACAAATAGGATGATGGATACCTCTTTAGTCATTAGGAAGAACATAGAGTAATCTGCTCGTGAGTTTTGAAAACCCCACAAGAGCAATGTATACTTTAGCTTGGAATACCAGGATCTAGGTGCTTGCTTTAAGCCATACAGGGCTTGATGTAGTTTACAAACGGGATTAGGAAGAGACCAGCATCCACAAACCTTGAGGTTGCTCCATAATCATCTCTTCTTTTAAATCACCAATTAGAAATGTATTATTTATATCAAGTTGCCTTATGGTCCAGTCCCTGGATACAACCAGTGTAAATACAAGTCTTATGGTGGAAGCCTTGATAACAAGGCTAAAGGTTTATGTGAAGTCAATGCACGCTATTAATGAAATCCATTAGCCATAAGTCTGGCTTTGCACCTTTGAATAAACCCATTAGGATTATATTTCAATTTATAAACGCATTTACACCCCACCATGCTCGTGCCATCTGTGTATGGGACCAGGGACCAAGTATGATTTTCCATTAAGGAATCATACTCAGTCTTCATAGCTTGAGACCACTGAGGAATAATGATAGCCTCAAATAATTATGAGGTTATCTAGTAGCAACAATAGGCATAGTAGTAAGACTAGTGTAACTTTAGGTTTGAAAATACCAGCCTTGGCCCTTGTAATCATAAAATGGGCATTGAGATCAGTTGAAGAGGGAGGTTGGGTACCGGGATTATCAAACGGTAGTTCAATCACTAACATAGGTGAACTAGATGATTGTGTAACAAGTTTTGGTGACAACAAGGCTATATTTCTGGCAGGGGACATTGTTAGACTATTGTGCTCTTGTTGTGAAGAGCTAAGGCTAACAGGTATGTTTGTATTGTGTGATTATTGATTTGGTAGGTGTGAAGTATTGTTGTTAGGACTAATCACCAGAGAGCTAGATAGTTTTGTAGGAAGAGTCTGTTGTAGATTAGAAGTCTCATCTAAAACTTGACATTAGGAAATCTAAGTAACCATAGAGACACAGATTTAGAGACATGACCCTTTGAACCCAGAAAACTAGAGAAGCAAGGAAATTCATCTTCATTGAGGATGAAATTTCTAGAAACATAGACTCTTCCAGTAGAACTTAAGTACTTGTACCCTTTATGCACAGAACTATAACCCATAAAACACATTTAGTAGAGTGGTATTAAAATCTATTCGTCTGATAAGGCCTGAGACACGGAAAACAAGAACAAACAAACACCTTTAGAAAGCCATAATCACGTTGAGTGTTAAAAAAAAATTCAAAAGGAGACTTGTCTTCGAGAACAATAGTATGAAGTCTATTGATTAGATATACAGTTGTGTGAAAGGCATCATGCCAATAGCTGAAAGAGTAAGAATATCCTGAGTAAGGATAGGATGTCCTGAGTTGGATTCCTAACTTCTTTGTCAAAGAGCGAAAGGTCTTAAACTCACCACTCTCATCTGACTGAAAATAATTCATCTTTTTATCAATTTGATTTTCTACTAAAGTCTTAAATTCTGTGAAAGCATGTAGAACCTCACCTTTATGCTTTAGAGAGTACAACCATGTAAATCTAGAAAAATCATCCACAAATAGAATGTAAAAGCTAAATCCATTCTTAGAAACAGCATGAGCAGCCCCCACAAGTCAGAATGTACTAAGTATTGAATATTTATGGACTGAGAAAGAGACCTAGAATAAGGAAGAGAATGTGACTTTCCTAGCTAGCATTCATCACATAACACTTTTTCATTAGCAGAACCAACAAAAATATTACAAAGCTTCATAACAAGAGAAATAATCCTTGTGGAAGGATGACCTAACTTCCTATGCCACCCTTCCTTTAGAGACCTAGAAGATTTAGCTAAAACAAAAATAGTTGACACACTAGGATAACCCCTTAGGACAACAGCCTTTGAATTACAAGAGTCAGATGAGTCTTCCAACCTATAGAGCCCATTATCAACCTTCCCTGAAAGAGGAGTCCTCCTTGTGATCTTGTCCTTCAGAAAACAGTTAAAGGTATGAAATTCAAGAAAGATATTATTATGTGTAGTTAATTAAGAAATGAATAGAAGGTTTTGGTTGATTTGAGGGACATGTAAGATGTTATTTAGCTAAATATGCTTATTGGTTTTAGTAGAAAGAGTAGTTTTACCTAAATGTTTAATTTCGAGCTTACTACCATTACCTACAGCCACTGACTTAGTACCTCAATACTCTGATTTTTTAGAAATCATCTTAGCTAAATTAGTGACATAGTGGCTAGCACCACTGTCAATATACCATGCCTCATCTCTACCTCCAGACTTTTGAGAAACAGTCGAGGCACTCTAATCTTGAGCAACCTTGTTCTAATCAGTTGGTAATTGTCCTATAACACCAGGATCATCCATGAACTAGCAATAGGCACCTCCATAACCATATTTCCCACATATCTAAGAAATAGGCTTATTATTACAGTTGAACCTGCCTCCTCTATCCCTATAAGATCTTCTTTCTCTGTTGTTGATAAATTAGATAAATGAATACCTCCCTTTATAAGCACCTCTTCCTTGTCCTCTGTTACCATTTTTTGAATTAAATTTGTAGTTGTTGCTACCAGATGGCCTAGATCCGGTCTTATTAGCTGAGGTAAAATTAACATTTACCAAGGAGAACTGCACCTTGTTTAGCTGATCCAATATGTTCTCATAGGTCAACGGAGTGGCTTGAAGGTCTAGCAAATTTTGTACGTCATTTTCTGCTAAGTGCACAACAATAGGAGTGTATTCTACGTACATTCTAGCTAACACTAGAGGCACCAGATCATCTAGTGACACAAGAGAACCTGCTAGAGCTAGGTTGCCTGATAAATGCTTCATCCTAGCAAGATAGTCCTCCATTGAGGAATTACCTTTCCTGGTTCTCTGAAACTTTGCCTTAAAAAAGGTTACTCTAGACTTTATTTGGGAGCCAGAAAGCCTAACTATAGCATCTCACAGTCCTTTGGAGGTCTCTTCCTCTAGTATATGGGATAGAACCTCAGGGCACATCGTACTATAGAGCCATCTCAATAGTAACTAGTAATTTGCTATCAGTTATCGTATTCAGCATTTTCAATTACTGAGCCATCAGAAGTGCTTAACAGCTTGAGAGGCCAATGTTTATCACCATTGTTGGCCAACAGTTTATTCAATGGAGATGAAGCTTGATCAGCAGAGCCGAAGAGAAAGAATAGAGTTTTCCATTGAAGGAACTGCTCTGATACTAAGTTAGACAAAAGTAGAAGACAACAGATTCCAGAATCAGAAAATATTTCTTATTGTTCAATGTAATATGTGATACATATTTTTAGTATAGAAATGTAAGTTGTTGGTTTAACTGTTAAATTTTGTTAGTAATTAAGTAAGAAACTCTAGTTGAGCCTTTAAACAAGATTGATCCAGACATTTGGATTCATACGCACACCTTCGTGGGTTAACATCTGGTCTAAAATACGACCCGAATCTAAACCAAGACCCGACACATAAATGAGCTTAGACTCAACTCATTTTCCTAATTTTCTCTACCCTAGTTCGACAGCCACCTTTTTCTTCTCTTCTTCTCTATCTCTGACTAGGACCACAACTGAGGAGCAAATCCCTCACTGGCAAAAGCAAAAGTGGGGCACTTATCCATAATGTTTTACAGAAAATTGATTTGAAAGTTATGCGAGGTGAGAATACGACTGGTGCTGGTGTTGGAGCTGAATGTGAAATAAACTTAATCATGAAAAAAAAAAGAAAAAAAAGAAGGAAGGTGAGGGGACCTTTCGAAGCCACGAAACATAAGCATGTGGATTGTGATAGTTAAGTAGTTCTAGCCGCAAGTCTTGCTGTTGTGGTGGTCGAGATTTTCAATATTTCCGAAATTATACCCAACCGAGAGATATTATGGATGTTGTTGTTTTACCTAGGGAAACCAAGACCTTTTTTTGCGTTAGAGCAGATTTCTGAAGTTTTTAGTCAATTTGGAACTGCTTCTAGCAGGAGGGACATTCCTACAGACTTGACACTCACACAGTTAGTGAAAAGGAAGGTCGACTTAGGGGTTGAGGTATAATTTTTTATGTGTAAATAATTGTTGTTGGTTCTTAAATTGGACCATGATACATCGATTGGGACAGTTTTGGCCAATATCATGTTTGACCTCCAACTATTACTAGAAGCTTCTGGTGATTCCTTTGGCATGGAGGCCAAGCTTAAGGTTGTATTGTAATTCGGATGAAAAGTCGGAGCTACAGTTTTATCATATACATATTTCTATTATAATGTTGAGCAGGGATTCACAAGACAAAGCCGAGGAGGATATGTTTCTTAAAGAGACGGTTGAATCATATTGTGGTCGAGGTTCTAAAGGTGGAGTAGACCTGGATTTTTTAAAGAATGATAGTGATGCAAGAGAAGATTGAACTGGAGAGGGGATTAGATAAAAGATTGGCTCAAAATGGACTTATCCTCGTTTGCATCATGAAGTTTCCAAAATTCAGTTTGGTTCAATATACAATGTAGTTCAGGAGATAAAAGTCCGCGAAGATGTGGTTAAAGTAGCTCTCTAGCTTATGAGCCTCTTGTTAAGTGAACCAAAGGTGGTGAGTACGGGTACGAAAGTGTTATTAAATTACTATGCAATTATCATAAAATGGCTCAAGCACAGAATATATGCGAATAAAAGATTTAAATAAACACAGGATTTAACGTGGTTCGACAATTGTCTACGTCTACGGGTGCCGCAAGAGAAAAGAGTTTCACTATGGTAGAAAAGGTACAGATTTCAGATTGTGTTTTGTGTCGCTCTAGTAGTCTATTTATAGGGAATTAATAGACTTACTAGACAATGGGCCTAATTGGCTCATACCACAAGTCTAACAACGATACTGTCACAACACTTATTTGTACTGCCGAACACAGTACACTGCCAAGGCACAATATCACTATCACAGACACAAAACGGTACTACCGGACACAGTAAATTGTCAATGCAATATTCGACTCATTCACAACAAATCTTCCCCTTGAGGCGAATATCATTTCTTCACTATCAACAAAGAAACTTCTCTTCTTCTGACTCACCAGATGCCCCTAAGGCATTCACTCTATACTGCGAACACCAATCCAGTTTAGGCACTCCCTAAACTTTCGAACTGATATTGCCTTGGTCATTATATGTGCTGGATTATCGTCTGTAGACACTTTATTCACATTAAAAATTCCATTTAATACTATATCACGAATAAAATGATACCTGAAATCTATGTGCTTTGTATGCTCATGGTACATCTGGTTTCCTGTAAGGTGTATGGCGCTTTGACTGTCACAAAACACTTTCGTAGTATTCCTATCCAAGCCCAAAGCTACCACCAAGCCTTGCAACCATATTGACTCTTTAACTTCTTCTGTTACCTCCATGTACTTTGCCTCTGTTGTAGACAAAGCTACAGTAGCTTACAACTCTGCTTTCCAACTGATCGCACTCCCAGCTAGGGTAAATACATATCTTGTCAGAGATCTTCTTTTATCCATATCACCTGTAAAATCGGAATCAACAAAACCAACCAATGATCCTGTAACATCATTCATCGATTCACCAATATCGGTCTTGTTAAAAGTTAAGCCAACGTTTATAGTATTCTTAGCATACCGAAATATCCATTTCACTGCATGCCAGTGTTCTTTCTCCTACTAATTTTTATTTTTTGAGTGCAAAAAACTCGTATAATATTCCCGAAATATCTTATGATATTCTCTAATAAATCTTAATTTCCTGATGATTGGGTATCAAAGACATTGATGAGCCATAAAAACCTGAACATGCATCAGATCCATCTATGATCTATCAAGGATAACGTTATAAGAGGATGAAGCTTCTACTATCATGACTAGACATTAAACCTTTTTCCCTAACTACACTCTGCCAAAGACCATATCCAACATGATTTCTCCAATAACGTTAGAATAAGATCGATGAAAAATCTCTAAAATAAGACGAAGCTTCTTGTCGTATGTTATTTTCTACCGTGTCAATTGTGATCTGGTTTGTTGCAAGCCTTACCAATAAAATTATGATTAAAATAATATTAACGTGTGGTACGACGACAACTTCAAAATTTTCATTTGTAAATCCAACGCCGGGTAAGGGTTACGATAGAGGTGTTAAGATTTATGCCCATGGAATATTATTTCTAGCTCATATACATGATTTTTTCTTGATTTGTGCAAGAATTAACGATTGCATGGTTTTTGAGTGTTCTCGAACTTTCTTTCATATGTTTGGATTTTTTCTCTCATCTTAGTAAGAGGTCTCTGGCCATATATAACATGAGGTGGTTCATTGAAATTCTTGTTCTTTACAAAATATGTGAGTTTCCCTTGTCCATTTATGGGTGCCACCGCTGCGGCTTGTCAAGGTATTTGGCTACAGAAGGTGCTAAGTCGTATATCAAAAGTGAAAGCAGGTCATGTCATTCTTTACATCGACAATAGGTCTGCAATTGACTTCACGAAGAACCCAGTATTTCACGGGAGGAGTAAACACATCAATGTGCGTTATCATTTTATTCGTGAGTGTGTTGAAAATGGAACAATTTTCATCAAGCATGTGAGTACTAGTGAGCAGCGTGCAGATGTTTTAACAAAGGCACTGCACACAACTAAGTTTGAAGAAATGAGGAGTTTTCTTTGCGTAAAAAATCTCCAGGCACGTTCAGATTAAAGGGGAGTATGTTGACATATTAATCTAAACGTGTATTTTATTTATTGTTATGTTTTGAATAAGTCAGTTACAAAGCGAGAAAGTAGGAGCTGAATCAGTCTCTTCTGCAACGTGACCAGGACATGAACTAGTGGTTGCATTTTATTAGGAGTTGTTGATAACTGTTAGCGTATGTTTCGCTCTAAGTAATTATTCTATTTTCTTATATATTCATGTAGTTCATTCGTAGTATGAAAAGTAGTTTGTACTCTTCTTTCAGCAGTTTTAGTATAAAACGAGTTTAACTCATTTTTGTTTGCCTGTTAATTATCTGCATACATTCATACACTTCTAAATTTCCAACATGGTGAACTTATAATGAAGATATGTTTGCAATATTTTAAACTATCTTATACTTCTGGGTGGTAAATTATTGAATCACTTTAAGGCTCCAAGGCCCGGTTGGCTTCATAGTGCAGTATTGAGTCATGTATATAGGGTTATATTTTGTTTTTTTGTTGATGAGATGGCAGAGTAACGGAAACTTATCCCTGTTTGGAACTGATTTCACCCTTCGTTGGGTCCCACGATAGCATTGACCAATCTTCGGCAGCAATCCGGGATTCGGAGGAACTTGTTGGAAAAACTGGTGAACTCCGCGGGTCGATTGTTGGTTATATTGCATCCCAAGGGGCGTTAGGAATTATTAATGGAGTCCAAGAAGATACAGAAGGTTTTACTATCTTGAAAAGTTGTAGCTAAAGTAACCGATGATGATGAGAATGTTATTAAGAAGATTTTGAAAGAAAGAGATAGTTTATCCTAAACCTAATGAGGGCGTTGTTGTTCAAGTGAAGTTTATTCATAAAGAAAAACCATGAGACCATGAGGATGCATATGAGCCTTTTGAGTTCAAAATAGATGAAGCGCAAGTCATTAATGGCCAAACCCAAAGCCACGACCCAAGCCCTAATCTAATAGACCACTATCCCTCTTATCTCGCTTCTTTTAAATGTCTCCCTGTTAAATTAAACGCATGTGTTGTCTCTACTCTTTTGTTAAATTCCAAACACTGCTTCTTGTTGTTACTATTCTTTTTTTGAGTTGATGCTGATTGTAGTGTCCAATTCTGTTGGATAAACATTGAACTTAGACACATGTTAATATTAGTTATTATGTCAGTTAGTAAGATAAGATCAAACCGTTAGTTATTTGTCTATATAAGAGAAAGTGTAATGATGTTTGATAAATGAAATGAAAGTTACATCATTTCCATACTTGCTGTCTGTAAACGTTATCTGCATTGTTTGTTAATTTTAGGGACCCTATCCCTACATTTGATATCAAAGCCTGTGTTGCAGATCACTCGAACGCAAATGCGAAGAAGCAGAAGGATTCAATCCTACATTTTTAAGGAAGCAGAAGGATTAAATCCTACTTTCTAAAGAAGCAGATACATTCTGAAGAAGCAGATGGATTCAATCCTACATTCTTAAAGAAGAAAACGGAAAGGCAGCCATTTCTCAAGCGGAGAAACAGACGGTAAGGCAGCCATTTCTCAATGCGGAGAAACGGACGGCAAGGCAGCCATTTCTCAAGACGGAGAAACAGACGGCAAGACAGCCATTTCTCAAGCGGAGAAACAGACGGCAAGACAGCCATTTCTCAAGCAGAGAAACAGACGGCAAAGGAAGTGCTAACAAGATCTTCAGGAACTCTTCAGATAAAGAGGAATATCAGACAGATGACTAAGAAGACAACAGTCAAGTTCAATGTTAAGCGGGAGAATGTTGGATAAACATTGAACTTGACCACGTGTTTATATTAGTTATTAAAACACTTAATAAGATAAGATCAAACCGTTAGTTATTTGTCTATATAAGAGACAGAACTGTGTACATTGATCTTTGAAATGACAATTATCATTTCCAAGTTTTTGTCTGCCTGTGAGTGTATCTGTATTTTTGTTTTTTAAGAGGGACCTAGTCCCTTCATTTGGTATCAGAGCATGTGTTGCAGATCACTCGAACGCAATAGCGGAGAAACAGACGGCAAGACAGCCATTTCTCTAGCGTAGAAATAGACGGGCAGCCATTTCTCTAGCGGAGAAACAGACGGCAAGGCAGCCATTTCTCTAGCGGAGAAGGAGACGGAAAGGCATTCATTTCTCAAGCGGAGAAGCAGACAGCAAGGCAGCCATTTCTCTAGCAGAGAAACAGACGGCAAGGCAGCAATTTCTCAAGCGGAGAAGCAGACGGCAAGACAACCATTTCTCAAACGGAGAAGCAGACGGCAAGGCAGCCATTTCTCAAGCGGAGAAGCAGCGGCAGCAGCAAAAGAGCAAAAAATATCTTTAAGAACTCTTCGGATAAAGAGGAAGATCAAGCCGATAACTAAGAAGACGAGACTCAAGTTCAATGTTAAGAGGGAGAATGTTGGATAAACATTGAACTTAGACAATATTTCTTTGTTGTAATTATTTCCAGGTCCTTCCACCATTAGACAATCGTCTTAGATGAGGGAGGACTACGCCACGATGAGAAGGAAAGTTAACCTATTCCAATTTTGTATAAGAATCTCATGATTCTGGACAACTTTATCGTTAGTGGTCTATTCCTTAGTATTGGTGCTCTTAGTGGATTATCAATATCCGAAATTTCAATAAATGGTGAAGTCATGAAGGATAAAACATATGCAAAAATGTCGATCAAGGTTGAGTCATTCATTCAATCTAGAAGTGGAAATGTGTTGGCACCAGAGTTTTTGATGCTTCTAAGCGTTCTTCTTCAAATTAGTATGTGTTAGTGTGGAAGATAGAACTGTAAGGCAAGAATGAATATTAAAAATTGAAGAGAAAATAGAGCAGAGGAGTCACAGAAGATTAAAAGACTGGTTCACCTTCATTTGGTAACAAGTGATGTTTTAAATAAGAAAAGAAAACCACTAACAAACGCGTTAAAAAAAAAAATAAGGTATCTAAGAGCCAATTGAAAAACAAAACAATTAAACCAATAGAAAGAAGAACAACTTCTAAACAATAGAGTAGAAACTCTATAAAAGAATACACTTGAGACCACCAAAATTTATTAATTAAAAGATTTATTAATTAATCGATATATTAATAATTATTAATTTATGGTAAAATACTTAGTTTACAAACATCTTTCAAGCTTCCACTTAATTATTGCACAGTATATAATGCATGTATATCAAATGAAGGGCCCAATTTGAAAGAAACCTTTAATCTTCCACCTTATTATGCTTCTTGTATTCAATGTATCACTTTATGGACATTAAAAATATTTTCTATATAAATACAAGAAACAAGGGGAAATTGATTTCAACAATTAACAAAAGACAAATGAGTCATTTTTCAAGAAACCTTCATAAATCATTCACGTAATATGCTATATATAAAGAATTAATTAATTTATATTTTATATGTGGTCTAAAGAAATTATCAAAAATGTATTATCTTATAATTTTAGCGAATTATTAAATTATCGAGTTTCTACTGTATTAACACTCCTCTTTGTTTGAATACTGCAAAGTCCAAGATTCTTTATGAAGTATTCAAACTTGCTAAGTAGCAGAGGTTTAGTGAAAATATCTGTAATTTGATCTTCTGATTTGTAGTAAGACAAAGTCATATCACCACTCTTTTGAAGTTCTAAAAAAAACTTGATGTTGAAGTACTTAATTTTTCTATAAAAGACTGGATTATTGAAGATCGCAATGACATCCTGATTATCAACTAGTATTTTAATTGTTTGTTTTTTATTCATGTTTAGAGCATCTAGAATTTTACTTAACCATAGAGCTTGATTAACATTAGTTGTTGCAGCTATAAATTCTACTTGAGTAGTGGATTGAGTTACCGTTTACTACTTCCTTGAGCTCCAAAAGAATATACTTTATCTGAGGCAAAATCAATAACCAGATGTACTCTTCATGTCATCAATTGAGCCACCCCAATCACTGTCAGAGAAAATAATTAGCTGCATCTCTTTCAATTTTAAAAACTTCTTCATAATTATAGGTCCCATTTATGTGTCTGATAACTCTTTTTGCAGCTCCCATGTAAGTTCCATTGGGACAAAACATGAATCTAGAGAGAATACTTACAATATTAAAGATGTTAGTACTGGTTGTTGTTAAATACATCAGACAACATTTAAAAATCCGTAACTCAGCTTCAACAACCTTAACACACATATGCTTTAAGAGACTTTAAATAAGGTTTGTCACCATACCAAGCTTCAAATGGTTTCAGGTGTTTTAAAACTTTTATTAACTTTCGATTATGTAAGTACACATTAGTGTATGTTGCTTCACCCCGAAAGTATTTTGAAAGATTATTTTCATGAAGCAAGTATCTCATCATCTCCATTATGAAACTATTTCTTCTTTTACTTCCCCCATTCTATTGAGGAAAATATGATGATATCAGTTCATGTTCAATTCTAGCCTCTTCACAAAACCTGTTAAAAGTTTATGAAGTGTACTCCCCGTCATTATCACACTGTATAGTATGAATTAACATAGACTTTCATTCTCAACTTTGGATTTAAATTTCTAACTTTATAAAGTGTACTCCCCGCCAACAACTTCTAACTTTTTATTTATAAACTAGATCCAACAAAATAATGTAATAAAGAGTACCATTTAGTGATGGTTTTCGTTGAGGACCACAAAGATCAATATGAACCATCTGTAGATTTGATGAGGCTATTCAAGCTTGTTTAGGAAATGGTTTTCCTATATTTCTTCCAAAAATTACAAGCATGAAAAGGAGGCATGACATTATAAATGGATGAGAGTCTTTCTGAGAACTTCTTTGATTGCATGTGAAGCAATCCTCAATGATGAAAAATGCAGTCTTTTTTGCCAAATCTCAGTGGCACTAACTTTGAATTTAAAGACCATATGTTCTTTCTTTATTCAATTTAGAGCAAAACGTTTTCCTTTCATTTTGACATTAAACAAGTCTTTACCACTAGTATCTCTGGTCAAACATTGTATATTCTCAAAGAAACTTTTATAGCCTTTATCGAGTAATTGACAAACAATTAAGAGATTTTGATCAATTTTAGGTAAAAATAAAACATCTAAAATAAACTGTGTACCTCCATAGCTTGTTATAGCTACTGTATATTTCTCTTGACTTCAAGTGTCAATCAACCAGCTCTCATACGATTCTCTGCATGAGAAACAAGTGACCACAAACAATTGATCTTCTTCCTTTTGATTAGCTACCCTTGCAACAGTTTCTTGTATCTCACCTTTCACTTTGCTAAATTATAGCTTCATGTCCGAGTTAATTACATTTGGAACATTTAGCATCATATCTCCCCTAACACTTGTATTGTGGATGACCTTTCCTCTCACAATGGCGGCAGAGTGGCTAGGATTTTTTCATACCTCCTTCTTTTCTCATTTGATAATTGCTAAATGAATCTTTAGTTGTTGAGTTGATTTTTATTTTTTATACATGTTGTTGTCTTCATGTTTTATAGGTAAGGCACCTTCAATCATCCTTTCTTGCCTCATAAACCTTATCTGCTCTTGTGCTTGTAAAGCATTTAAGAGTTCTGTAAGAGAGATATTTGACAGGTATTTGGTGTTCTCTAGAGTAGTAATGGTGACTTTAAACTTTTTTAGAACATTGAGAAATTTTTTTCAACAATCCTAAAGTTTTCTAACTCAGAGCCAAGACATTTCACCTTGTTGGAAATGCTCAGAATTTTGTATGAGTACTTATTCACGCACTCAAACTCCTTCATCTTCAACTTTGAGGTAATCCCATATTTATTTGGATTTTTTGAGGGACATTATTCGTGTGAATATCATATGAGATACAAATGCAAATAGAAAACCTTTTGCCTTTGATTTTCTTCCTTCTTTTCTTGTTGTGCTCTAATTTGTACCATAATAGTATTTACTGGAAATTGGGGGATATCGTAATTAACCTATACTTCTTCCTAAAGATTCAAATCCTCCAAATCTATATCCATACAAACTTCTCAAATTTGATAATTGTCTTCATCGAAGACTGGTGGTTCAGCAATTGAAAATTCTCTTTCTATTTTAACCTAACACATCTCTTAAGAAGAGGGTTCTGGTACTGTTTTATTAGTGTAGAAGACATAAATTTAATTGTGAGAATATATATTAAAAATTGAAGAGAAAATGGAGCTGAGGAGTTACTCAAAGATTAAAATATTGGTTCACCTTCATTTGGTAACAAGTGATGGTTTAAGTACGAAAAGAAAACCACCGACGCACATTAAAAAAACAATCTAACAGCCAATAGAAATACAAAACAACTAAACCAATAAAAAACAAGAACAACTTCTAAACAATATTAACATTTTGGAGGTTTATAGATAAGGATGTCTAAGAAAATATGAGGCAAAGATGTTGTGTTTCGGTATAACTGAAACTACAAAGATTGGAACTTCTTTTCCAAAATATTTTAACCAATCTTTTAATACGAGTAAAAGAAGTTATGGTAGTTTTAAACACCAATCTCTATCTAAGGAGAGGAAAGAAAGTCTTTTGAATCGTAAATTCTTCGAAACGCTTGTTGTTGGGGATGAGTATGTAGAGCGGTTAACCTCACAGTGGTTGAAGAGTTGCTTGAGGATGTCTTTTTGTTATGGTCGAAAAAATAGATTATTGTTGTCCATATTGGTCGGAGATAATACTATTTTTTATACGTTATTAGACTAAATGTCCCATGCTATTTATTACAAGACTGTGTTTGATATTGCTGGTAAAGAAGGTGACTATCCCTTTAATGATGAAAAGTTGTTAATTTTTCGGTAACTTACATGTGGCTCCTGCACGAGGAGTGGTCATTGGAGAGATAACAAAAATTGATGAGTAAATTAAAAGAATATATCTCCCATCAACTAATGTGATATTGTCTGCTTTGGGCATATAGACCTGCAAGGTTTTGTCCTTGGTTCACTCCCAAAAGGCATCATTATAATTGAAATATCTAAGTAATGTGGGGTAATAAACCAAGTTATGACAACGAGTTTACTTTAACACATACATGTGGCTCCTACACGAGGAGTGGTCATTGGTCAGAGAGGATGAGACAAAGGTAGAAGATAACATATTCAAGAATCATAAAATATTTATTATTATTCAATGTAATATGTGATACACATTTTTATACTAAAAATGTAAGTTGTTGGTGTAACAAATTATTGTTACATTTTGTTAGTAATTAAGTAACAGATTCTAGATAAGCCTTTAAACAAGATTGACCCAGACATTTGGAGTCATACACACCTTCGTGGGCTAACATCTAGTCCAAAAGACGACTCGAATCTAAACCAAGAGCCAACACATAAATGAGCTTAGACTCACCCCACTTTCCCAATTTTCTCTAACCCTAGTTCGACAACCACCTCTTTCTTCTCTTCTTCTCTTTCTCTAACTTCCTCCCTCAAACAAAGTGGAGGAACACCGAGGCCAATTTTGTCTCATATGAATAAGAATCAAGATTGGGAAAGAGTTTGGTGAGAAGATCAACTACTTGGTCATGTGTCCGGACATAAAAAATGTTAAGAGGGCCGTGGACCACTTGATCCCAAATGAAATGAAGCTCAAGCTCAACGTTTTTGGTTTGGGCGTGAAACGCAGGATTTGATGCCAAATCATTTACTCAACGGTTATCACACCAGATAACCGGAGTTTGATGAAGAGGAAGACCAATTTCATCCAAGACAAAATGGAGCCAAATCAATTCAGACGAAAGATTTACAAGAGACCATTACTCTGATTTTGTACTGGATCGAGAGACTACTCCTTGTTTCTTAGAAGACCAAGAGAATAGTGAGGCACCCAGAAACACACAATAGCCTTCCATTAAACGACGGTCATCCCTAGAACCATCCTAGTCCGCATTAATAAATCCAGTGAGCTGATGCACATGACTGGTTTAATATGAAAACCTAACGACATTGTCCCACATAAGTATCTTAGAATTTTCCTTACGATTTGTAAATGTGTAGTTCTAGGAGATTTTTGAAATTGTCTCATTTAATAAACATCAAAGGAGATGTCGGGTCTAGTGTGGAGTATGTATATAACAAGCTCAACACACTTTTGTACCGTGTAGTGCAGTGAAGACTTTCACCATCAAACTTGGAGACAACAGGACTGACTCGCATTGGAGTGGAGCATGAATTAGCACTGGAAATCCCTTCCTTAACACGTACATCGTTATTGTATTTTGTTTGAGTCAGTTATAAACCAGAGTCATCCATATACACCTCCATGCCCAGAAAAAGTTTGAGACAACCCATATCTTTGAGTGCAAACTCAGAGTGAAATCTCTATATGAACTTAATCAGGTAGGTAGAGCTATTACCAGTGACTATTATATCGTCCATATAAACAAATAGGATGATGGATACCTCTTTAGTCATTAGGAAGAACATAGAGTAATCTGCTCGTGAGTTTTGAAAACCCCACAAGAGCAATGTATACTTTAGCTTGGAATACCAGGATCTAGGTGCTTGCTTTAAGCCATACAGGGCTTGATGTAGTTTACAAACGGGATTAGGAAGAGACCAGCATCCACAAACCTTGAGGTTGCTCCATAATCATCTCTTCTTTTAAATCACCAATTAGAAATGTATTATTTATATCAAGTTGCCTTATGGTCCAGTCCCTGGATACAACCAGTGTAAATACAAGTCTTATGGTGGAAGCCTTGATAACAAGGCTAAAGGTTTATGTGAAGTCAATGCACGCTGTTAATGAAATCCATTAGCCATAAGTCTGGCTTTGCACCTTTGAATAAACCCATTAGGATTATATTTCAATTTATAAACGCATTTACACCCCACCATGCTCGTGCCATCTGTGTATGGGACCAGGGACCAAGTATGATTTTCCATTAAGGAATCATACTCAGTCTTCATAGCTTGAGACCACTGAGGAATAATGATAGCCTCAAATAATTATGAGGTTATCTAGTAGCAACAATAGGCATAGTAGTAAGACTAGTGTAACTTTAGGTTTGAAAATACCAGCCTTGGCCCTTGTAATCATAAAATGGGCATTGAGATCAGTTGAAGAGGGAGGTTGGGTACCGGGATTATCAAACGGTAGTTCAATCACTAACATAGGTGAACTAGATGATTGTGTAACAAGTTTTGGTGACAACAAGGCTATATTTCTGGCAGGGGACATTGTTAGACTATTGTGCTCTTGTTGTGAAGAGCTAAGGCTAACAGGTATGTTTGTATTGTGTGATTATTGATTTGGTAGGTGTGAAGTATTGTTGTTAGGACTAATCACCAGAGAGCTAGATAGTTTTGTAGGAAGAGTCTGTTGTAGATTAGAAGTCTCATCTAAAACTTGACATTAGGAAATCTAAGTAACCATAGAGACACAGATTTAGAGACATGACCCTTTGAACCCAGAAAACTAGAGAAGCAAGGAAATTCATCTTCATTGAGGATGAAATTTCTAGAAACATAGACTCTTCCAGTAGAACTTAAGTACTTGTACCCTTTATGCACAGAACTATAACCCATAAAACACATTTAGTAGAGTGGTATTAAAATCTATTCGTCTGATAAGGCCTGAGACACGGAAAACAAGAACAAACAAACACCTTTAGAAAGCCATAATCACGTTGAGTGTTAAAAAAAAATTCAAAAGGAGACTTGTCTTCGAGAACAATAGTATGAAGTCTATTGATTAGATATACAGTTGTGTGAAAGGCATCATGCCAATAGCTGAAAGAGTAAGAATATCCTGAGTAAGGATAGGATGTCCTGAGTTGGATTCCTAACTTCTTTGTCAAAGAGCGAAAGGTCTTAAACTCACCACTCTCATCTGACTGAAAATAATTCATCTTTTTATCAATTTGATTTTCTACTAAAGTCTTAAATTCTGTGAAAGCATGTAGAACCTCACCTTTATGCTTTAGAGAGTACAACCATGTAAATCTAGAAAAATCATCCACAAATAGAATGTAAAAGCTAAATCCATTCTTAGAAACAGCATGAGCAGCCCCCACAAGTCAGAATGTACTAAGTATTGAATATTTATGGACTGAGAAAGAGACCTAGAATAAGGAAGAGAATGTGACTTTCCTAGCTAGCATTCATCACATAACACTTTTTCATTAGCAGAACCAACAAAAATATTACAAAGCTTCATAACAAGAGAAATAATCCTTGTGGAAGGATGACCTAACTTCCTATGCCACCCTTCCTTTAGAGACTTAGAAGATTTAGCTAAAACAAAAATAGTTGACACACTAGGATAACCCCTTAGGACAACAGCCTTTGAATTACAAGAGTCAGATGAGTCTTCCAACCTATAGAGCCCATTATCAACCTTCCCTGAAAGAGGAGTCCTCCTTGTGATCTTGTCCTTCAGAAAACAGTTAAAGGTATGAAATTCAAGAAAGATATTATTATGTGTAGTTAATTAAGAAATGAATAGAAGGTTTTGGTTGATTTGAGGGACATGTAAGATGTTATTTAGCTAAATATGCTTATTGGTTTTAGTAGAAAGAGTAGTTTTACCTAAATGTTTAATTTCGAGCTTACTACCATTACCTACAGCCACTGACTTAGTACCTCAATACTCTGATTTTTTAGAAATCATCTTAGCTAAATTAGTGACATAGTGGCTAGCACCACTGTCAATATACCATGCCTCATCTCTACCTCCAGACTTTTGAGAAACAGTCGAGGCACTCTAATCTTGAGCAACCTTGTTCTAATCAGTTGGTAATTGTCCTATAACACCAGGATCATCCATGAACTAGCAATAGGCACCTCCATAACCATATTTCCCACATATCTAAGAAATAGGCTTATTATTACAGTTGAACCTGCCTCCTCTATCCCTATAAGATCTTCTTTCTCTGTTGTTGATAAATTAGATAAATGAATACCTCCCTTTATAAGCACCTCTTCCTTGTCCTCTGTTACCATTTTTTGAATTAAATTTGTAGTTGTTGCTACCAGATGGCCTAGATCCGGTCTTATTAGCTGAGGTAAAATTAACATTTACCAAGGAGAACTGCACCTTGTTTAGCTGATCCAATATGTTCTCATAGGTCAACGGAGTGGCTTGAAGGTCTAGCAAATTTTGTACGTCATTTTCTGCTAAGTGCACAACAATAGGAGTGTATTCTACGTACATTCTAGCTAACACTAGAGGCACCAGATCATCTAGTGACACAAGAGAACCTGCTAGAGCTAGGTTGCCTGATAAATGCTTCATCCTAGCAAGATAGTCCTCCATTGAGGAATTACCTTTCCTGGTTCTCTGAAACTTTGCCTTAAAAAAGGTTACTCTAGACTTTATTTGGGAGCCAGAAAGCCTAACTATAGCATCTCACAGTCCTTTGGAGGTCTCTTCCTCTAGTATATGGGATAGAACCTCAGGGCACATCGTACTATAGAGCCATCTCAATAGTAACTAGTAATTTGCTATCAGTTATCGTATTCAGCATTTTCAATTACTGAGCCATCAGAAGTGCTTAACAGCTTGAGAGGCCAATGTTTATCACCATTGTTGGCCAACAGTTTATTCAATGGAGATGAAGCTTGATCAGCAGAGCCGAAGAGAAAGAATAGAGTTTTCCATTGAAGGAACTGCTCTGATACTAAGTTAGACAAAAGTAGAAGACAACAGATTCCAGAATCAGAAAATATTTCTTATTGTTCAATGTAATATGTGATACATATTTTTAGTATAGAAATGTAAGTTGTTGGTTTAACTGTTAAATTTTGTTAGTAATTAAGTAAGAAACTCTAGTTGAGCCTTTAAACAAGATTGATCCAGACATTTGGATTCATACGCACACCTTCGTGGGTTAACATCTGGTCTAAAATACGACCCGAATCTAAACCAAGACCCGACACATAAATGAGCTTAGACTCAACTCATTTTCCTAATTTTCTCTACCCTAGTTCGACAGCCACCTTTTTCTTCTCTTCTTCTCTATCTCTGACTAGGACCACAACTGAGGAGCAAATCCCTCACTGGCAAAAGCAAAAGTGGGGCACTTATCCATAATGTTTTACAGAAAATTGATTTGAAAGTTATGCGAGGTGAGAATACGACTGGTGCTGGTGTTGGAGCTGAATGTGAAATAAACTTAATCATGAAAAAAAAAAGAAAAAAAAGAAGGAAGGTGAGGGGACCTTTCGAAGCCACGAAACATAAGCATGTGGATTGTGATAGTTAAGTAGTTCTAGCCGCAAGTCTTGCTGTTGTGGTGGTCGAGATTTTCAATATTTCCGAAATTATACCCAACCGAGAGATATTATGGATGTTGTTGTTTTACCTAGGGAAACCAAGACCTTTTTTTGCGTTAGAGCAGATTTCTGAAGTTTTTAGTCAATTTGGAACTGCTTCTAGCAGGAGGGACATTCCTACAGACTTGACACTCACACAGTTAGTGAAAAGGAAGGTCGACTTAGGGGTTGAGGTATAATTTTTTATGTGTAAATAATTGTTGTTGGTTCTTAAATTGGACCATGATACATCGATTGGGACAGTTTTGGCCAATATCATGTTTGACCTCCAACTATTACTAGAAGCTTCTGGTGATTCCTTTGGCATGGAGGCCAAGCTTAAGGTTGTATTGTAATTCGGATGAAAAGTCGGAGCTACAGTTTTATCATATACATATTTCTATTATAATGTTGAGCAGGGATTCACAAGACAAAGCCGAGGAGGATATGTTTCTTAAAGAGACGGTTGAATCATATTGTGGTCGAGGTTCTAAAGGTGGAGTAGACCTGGATTTTTTAAAGAATGATAGTGATGCAAGAGAAGATTGAACTGGAGAGGGGATTAGATAAAAGATTGGCTCAAAATGGACTTATCCTCGTTTGCATCATGAAGTTTCCAAAATTCAGTTTGGTTCAATATACAATGTAGTTCAGGAGATAAAAGTCCGCGAAGATGTGGTTAAAGTAGCTCTCTAGCTTATGAGCCTCTTGTTAAGTGAACCAAAGGTGGTGAGTACGGGTACGAAAGTGTTATTAAATTACTATGCAATTATCATAAAATGGCTCAAGCACAGAATATATGCGAATAAAAGATTTAAATAAACACAGGATTTAACGTGGTTCGACAATTGTCTACGTCTACGGGTGCCGCAAGAGAAAAGAGTTTCACTATGGTAGAAAAGGTACAGATTTCAGATTGTGTTTTGTGTCGCTCTAGTAGTCTATTTATAGGGAATTAATAGACTTACTAGACAATGGGCCTAATTGGCTCATACCACAAGTCTAACAACGATACTGTCACAACACTTATTTGTACTGCCGAACACAGTACACTGCCAAGGCACAATATCACTATCACAGACACAAAACGGTACTACCGGACACAGTAAATTGTCAATGCAATATTCGACTCATTCACAACAAATCTTCCCCTTGAGGCGAATATCATTTCTTCACTATCAACAAAGAAACTTCTCTTCTTCTGACTCACCAGATGCCCCTAAGGCATTCACTCTATACTGCGAACACCAATCCAGTTTAGGCACTCCCTAAACTTTCGAACTGATATTGCCTTGGTCATTATATGTGCTGGATTATCGTCTGTAGACACTTTATTCACATTAAAAATTCCATTTAATACTATATCACGAATAAAATGATACCTGAAATCTATGTGCTTTGTATGCTCATGGTACATCTGGTTTCCTGTAAGGTGTATGGCGCTTTGACTGTCACAAAACACTTTCGTAGTATTCCTATCCAAGCCCAAAGCTACCACCAAGCCTTGCAACCATATTGACTCTTTAACTTCTTCTGTTACCTCCATGTACTTTGCCTCTGTTGTAGACAAAGCTACAGTAGCTTACAACTCTGCTTTCCAACTGATCGCACTCCCAGCTAGGGTAAATACATATCTTGTCAGAGATCTTCTTTTATCCATATCACCTGTAAAATCGGAATCAACAAAACCAACCAATGATCCTGTAACATCATTCATCGATTCACCAATATCGGTCTTGTTAAAAGTTAAGCCAACGTTTATAGTATTCTTAGCATACCGAAATATCCATTTCACTGCATGCCAGTGTTCTTTCTCCTACTAATTTTTATTTTTTGAGTGCAAAAAACTCGTATAATATTCCCGAAATATCTTATGATATTCTCTAATAAATCTTAATTTCCTGATGATTGGGTATCAAAGACATTGATGAGCCATAAAAACCTGAACATGCATCAGATCCATCTATGATCTATCAAGGATAACGTTATAAGAGGATGAAGCTTCTACTATCATGACTAGACATTAAACCTTTTTCCCTAACTACACTCTGCCAAAGACCATATCCAACATGATTTCTCCAATAACGTTAGAATAAGATCGATGAAAAATCTCTAAAATAAGACGAAGCTTCTTGTCGTATGTTATTTTCTACCGTGTCAATTGTGATCTGGTTTGTTGCAAGCCTTACCAATAAAATTATGATTAAAATAATATTAACGTGTGGTACGACGACAACTTCAAAATTTTCATTTGTAAATCCAACGCCGGGTAAGGGTTACGATAGAGGTGTTAAGATTTATGCCCATGGAATATTATTTCTAGCTCATATACATGATTTTTTCTTGATTTGTGCAAGAATTAACGATTGCATGGTTTTTGAGTGTTCTCGAACTTTCTTTCATATGTTTGGATTTTTTCTCTCATCTTAGTAAGAGGTCTCTGGCCATATATAACATGAGGTGGTTCATTGAAATTCTTGTTCTTTACAAAATATGTGAGTTTCCCTTGTCCATTTATGGGTGCCACCGCTGCGGCTTGTCAAGGTATTTGGCTACAGAAGGTGCTAAGTCGTATATCAAAAGTGAAAGCAGGTCATGTCATTCTTTACATCGACAATAGGTCTGCAATTGACTTCACGAAGAACCCAGTATTTCACGGGAGGAGTAAACACATCAATGTGCGTTATCATTTTATTCGTGAGTGTGTTGAAAATGGAACAATTTTCATCAAGCATGTGAGTACTAGTGAGCAGCGTGCAGATGTTTTAACAAAGGCACTGCACACAACTAAGTTTGAAGAAATGAGGAGTTTTCTTTGCGTAAAAAATCTCCAGGCACGTTCAGATTAAAGGGGAGTATGTTGACATATTAATCTAAACGTGTATTTTATTTATTGTTATGTTTTGAATAAGTCAGTTACAAAGCGAGAAAGTAGGAGCTG
The DNA here is from genome assembly GCA_036936605.1 of Limnanthes douglasii subsp. nivea. Classification (NCBI taxonomy): domain Eukaryota; kingdom Viridiplantae; phylum Streptophyta; class Magnoliopsida; order Brassicales; family Limnanthaceae; genus Limnanthes; species Limnanthes douglasii. The sequence goes on along the minus strand of JAUPFV010000002.1, from coordinate 320,457,790 downwards.
AATCAGTCTCTTCTGCAACGTGACCAGGACATGAACTAGTGGTTGCATTTTATTAGGAGTTGTTGATAACTGTTAGCGTATGTTTCGCTCTAAGTAATTATTCTATTTTCTTATATATTCATGTAGTTCATTCGTAGTATGAAAAGTAGTTTGTACTCTTCTTTCAGCAGTTTTAGTATAAAACGAGTTTAACTCATTTTTGTTTGCCTGTTAATTATCTGCATACATTCATACACTTCTAAATTTCCAACATGGTGAACTTATAATGAAGATATGTTTGCAATATTTTAAACTATCTTATACTTCTGGGTGGTAAATTATTGAATCACTTTAAGGCTCCAAGGCCCGGTTGGCTTCATAGTGCAGTATTGAGTCATGTATATAGGGTTATATTTTGTTTTTTTGTTGATGAGATGGCAGAGTAACGGAAACTTATCCCTGTTTGGAACTGATTTCACCCTTCGTTGGGTCCCACGATAGCATTGACCAATCTTCGGCAGCAATCCGGGATTCGGAGGAACTTGTTGGAAAAACTGGTGAACTCCGCGGGTCGATTGTTGGTTATATTGCATCCCAAGGGGCGTTAGGAATTATTAATGGAGTCCAAGAAGATACAGAAGGTTTCACTGTAATATATTATTCAAAATCGCATCAAATAATATATAACAAAATCGTGGAATTTTAAATAGAAACCCTTTTGTGGATTCACCTAATAAATAACAGAAAGCCAAAAACACTTACAGGTTTTCCTGCTGCTTTTTATCTAGTATTCTATTTTGTTCATTTTCGTTCTTTAGCTATTCTGTGTATTTGTCTTGAGAAACCTGCAAAACGAGTTAGTAGAAATGAAAGGTTTCCAAACACTAAAGGAAGCGGGCTTCTGTTTGATTAGGGTTTAGGATGATGAAATTCCTAAACCTAACCCCTTACCTATACTCTTTACAATGTGAACCCCAACATTGTAAAGTCCATCATTTATTACTTCTTTGTCTCCAGGAACATAACCCGATAAATTGATAATTCAATTTATATCCCTAATTTATTAATTTAGGTTTAAGTGTTGGAATTCAGATCCTCTTCATCGTAGTTCCAAATTCAACCCGATTACCACACTTGATCCCATAACGCATTTTCACCAATAGATCCAATTTAGTTAATTATATAATTAAAAAATCGATTATTTTTAATTTTGACTTCCTTAAGATAATGACCGACTATATTTATTTAGCATATCGGTCCAAACATATATTTAATAAATACATTTCAACTTTCACTAGACTCCATGATGTTGCCGGAGGTTTGGCTGGACTTCAGGTTACGGCTGGAGATTTGGCTGGCCACTAGGCTGCAACAGGACATTCTGCTAGATTCTATGTTGTTGCTGGAGATTTGGCTGGTCACTAGGCTGCAATAGGACATTTGGCTAGATTTTTTGTTGTTGCTAGAGATTTGGGTGGACTTTGGATTGTGGCAAAAGGTTTGGCTTGACACTGGCCTGTAAGAGGAGGTCTGGTTAGACTCCCTGCTATTGTTGGAGGTTCTGGTGGACTCCAGGTTGCCGCTGGATATTCAGCTAAACACCCGGCTACAACATGAGGTTCGGTTGGATTCTATGTTGTTGTTGGAGGTTTAGCGTCACGTTGCGTTGCGAGCGTTATTCCACTGGCCACATCTATTTTTTTATTATATATAAACTAATTTTAATTAATTAAACTACTATAGTTGAACTGAAACTATACGTATAAAGTAAAATAAACTCAAACGCTTACTATTCAACTTTCAAACTATTCGACTTGATGATATAAGGTTGTCTCCTATATAACTTTCAAACCATTCAACTCTATGTAACATCGCATGCCGCTGCCTCCTATGTGGACTGTATATGAGGCAAAAGACCAAAAAAATTGAAATATAATTTAATTGATGATGATATTTGATTATTTTTATGTTTAGTTTAAGTATTTTTATGTTTAATCGCATTTGAATGTTTTAAAATATTTGAAGGTCAGATTTTATAATATTTTTATTGATTTTTAAACTTAATTTCTTATCTTTTTACTATATTATATATTATTTAATTAATAGTATTGGTAAACAGAATAACTCTCACCGCAACTCTCGTCGCGTTGCCGGAATTTTTTGACCTCTCGTCGTCGTGGGGCGTCACACGTCGCTTAAAACTATGCTTGGTACATTGAATTTCCATATGGGGTAACTGGACCAATTCCTGCCCCACAACCCATCATGCTACATCCTCCACCTGTTGGAATTACCCACAATATTCTATGTTTGCTAATCAAAGATTCTTCATAGCGCCTACAACTTCAGCTTTGATCGTTGTTCGAGAAGAAAAATCTATGTCATATTCCCCCAATTCCACAGACCACTTGGTCATTGAACCCAATATATCTGGTTTTTGCAATACATTTTGAAGTGAAAAAGAAGTTCAACCCGTGATGGAATGTGGTTGAAAATAAGACTTTATTTTCCCGAATGCTATTACCAAGGCTAAGGAAAACGTTTCTAACTTGAGCTAGCTTTTCTTAGCATCCAACAATCTTTTGCTAATGTAATAAACTAGCCGAGGGTAATTGTCGACCTCCCGAACTGACACTGCATTAACAACATACTCTAATATCGCTAGATACACAAAGATTCTTTCTCCAATAACTCGTTTGAATAAATTTTTAGGAGAATAAATATGTTTCTTAATTTCGAGATACACCTTATCAGAATTTGAGGACTAGTTAAATTCTTTAACGTTTCTCAATAATTGGAAAATTTGTGCACATTTATATGATAATCTTGAAATAAATTGAAGGCTGTCAATCTATTCGTCAACACTTGAACTTCTTTGGTAGTCCAGTGAGGGTTCATATTTAATAATGCATCTAGTTGTCTTGGGTCAGCCTGGACCCCTTTTTCATTAATAATGTACCCCAAACAGTTTCTGGATCATACTCCAAATGTACACCTTTCTGGATTCAACTTTAGATTAACGGCCTCCAAATGAGAGAAAGTTTCTTTGAGGTCGAGTAAGTGGTCTTCCTCCTTTGGAATTTTCAACTAGCATGTCATCAATGTAAACTTTTGTATTCGTCCCAATCTTACTAGTAAATGCTTTATTCACTAGACGATGGATAGTAGCCCCAATATTCTTTAGGACGAATGGCATTACCTTGTAACAGCGGAGCCCCTGTTAGTGATAAACATAGTATGATCCTGGTCATTCAGATTTATTTGTATCTTATTGTACCAAGCAAATGAATTTATAGAAGATTGTAACTTGTTTCCCAAAATCCTTGTGACATACTCTGTTGAGATCTGTGAAATGTATACACATTTTCTATTTGCCATTTTTCTCTCTTATAAGTGCCAGATTTGTTGTCCATAGTGGATACTAAGATTCCCAAGTATGTCCTACCTTGGTTAATATGTCTACCTCTCTAACAATGGCCTCAAAGTTTTCTTTGTAAAAACCTCTCATTCTTTGATTTACTGGGCCCGCATCGGATCGCACAAGCAACTTGATACAAATGAAAGTAGTTGGTACACCAATCACATCTTCATTGCACCAGGAGAATACATGCCAATTTTTAGATAAGAAAGATAACAATTCTCTTTTAATTATGATGGCAATGCAGCTCACACTCTAACACTTTTCCCATTTGCTAAACTGTGTACTGACCTCTTCAACAAGGTTAACAGCAATTGAGTCTCTATCGGATTATCTATTTTCCTTGCATTCGAAGAGGACTCATGTAATTTCTAATAATTTTTTTGTCATATTACCCAAGGATTTTATAGCAAGAGCAGTGACATAACATTTCATAACCACTTTTTTGCTAGTCTAAACCACGCCTACTTAACCTCCGAGTGCGTATTTCAAACATTGGTGAACCGTTGAGTAAACTGCATATATCCTTGATAGCCAAGATCTACCACATGTAGCATTATAATGGGTCAGAAAATCTACCACTACATACAATACTCTAACCATTTCTTAAATGGTCCTAAACCAAGGATAGTCTCCCCTTCGAACTCCCCAATAACATCAGCGAAGTTGCTTGTAAACTCTATTATGGTTCTATTCGACCGGAGTATGACATATGGGTTCTTCATCTGTTTATAGGTATATATAAACAATATATTAGCTAAGATACCAATGTCAATCAAGATTCGCCGAATTTCAGTGCCCTCAATATATGTTCATATTACCACATCATCCTCAAGTGTGCCTACGATATTTCTTAAGTCATCTTCATCTAATACTATGAAGGGAGTATGGTTTTAGTAGAGATTTGAAGATATTTTCCATTCCAATTGCGTGGTCAAACTAACCACATATATCCTAAAAAATATAATTGTAATATAATTTTGATATTGTTTCATTATATTTATATATTTAAGATATTTTATTTCATATTACGTAGATATTAAATAAAATATATACATCTAATTGTATTTTGATTATAAATTTCAATATTATTGAATATAGTTTTATGATTATAAAATTAATAATTTGATTGTCTTAAACAAGATAATTGTAATATGATTTCGGTATTGTTTGATTATATTTAGATATTTAAGATATTTTATTTAATATCAGGTACATATTAAATAATATATACCTATTAGACATATAATTGTATTTTGATTTTAAATTATCAGGTAGTTCTGTAGATCTTTCAAGCTTGCAGTGTATATGTTTAGATGATTTAAATAGTTTATTGTATTTTCGAACTATTTAATATTTGAACTATAAATTTAAAGTTTTTAGAATTGTATAGGTATATGCATAAACATAAATTACTTGTAAATAACAAAATTAAAATTAAAATTGAAAGAGATTTAAATAACATTTAATAAAAAATAGAAGCAAAACAAACAATTCCTTAATAATAAAAACCAAACAAGTAACATAGTTGTTCAATCAAATAAAAAAGAAAAACATTACAACGAAAATGCTTAATACAATCAAATGTAAAAAACTAAGGAGCTTCATTGTTGTTGTTGTTGTTAGGTGGTGGACCTTGCAAATGCATGTTCTCCATCATCTGCCGCATGTATTCCGATTGTTCGGCTTGAGAGTTTGCAAATCGCTCATTCCATTGATCTTGTTTATCATGTCACTGCACGTATTGACCATGCCACTATTGTAGGTGACCAAGCTGATCATTCACTCCTCCCTGCCACTCCTGTATCTGGCTAACATGGTTTTTTACCCCTCTCTGCCACTGTTGAAATTAACCCTGCCACTCCGTATATTTAGAATGCAACTCCGTATATTGAGTATGCACCCCGTGGATATACTTGATCTGCTTCTCGTGCAAATGCTCAGCCAATTTGCGGTCAAAACGTCTTTCTTGTTGCGGTAGTCCATAAGAACCACCATGGGTAGCTGGATCGACAGGCGGCTGAATTTGTTGCTCAGAAGGTGGATTTGGCGATTTTGTAAGATTGTTCGCAGCCCATATATCATTCAACGCGTGCCTATGGTGATGTCATTCCTGCCATTTTAATATCAACTCTTCATCCCAAATGTATATCTCCTGCAATTTTAAAGAGTTTCTACATATATCACTACTTGGCCTAACCTTCATCGGAGTGTACATACTCACATCAACCCCTTTCGTAACAAGAAAATGACTCAATATCATCCCATAAGGTAGTTTATTCCCCGATACCTCATAGCCATATTTCGAATCATCAAACTAGGTAAATTAATTATTCCCTTATTTCGCACCATAAAAGCAGTTAAAATGTGTGAATGTATGAAAGTTGCAAATTATTGTTACTATGGGGAAGAAATAAACCTTTTACCAATTTCAAAGCTAATTTCCCATTAGTATCCAAAATACTTCTTATGGCTCGGAATTTACCGTTAATTTTTTTATCCTCCAAACCAAAACTGAGAAGCTCTACTCCTTCTTCATAGGACATAGGCCAATCAGCATCCCAGCCCGAACAAGGATAAGTAATGGGATGTAATTTTTTACCAGTATATATATATCATGGGTTGGAACAAAAAACAGATCTTCAAAATCAGTTTCAAATAAACTATATGCATCACCATCAATTAAACAACTCATTCCTAAACCTCTACCATGTGAATCATTCTCAATTAAATCTGTTGTGGCATAAAAATTTCGTACTAATTTGATATACCATTCACAATTGAATCTAGAAATTCCCATCCAACCTACGCCATTATTAGGTTCAATAAGTCTGAATTTTTTTTGTATACCTTCAACTTGGACCAGTTCATCGTAATCCAAATACATACCCGCCCAAAATTTGGTTACACCTCGTGGTGCTAATTTGAGTGCTATAAAATTGCTTAAAGAATATTGCATTCCCATTTTTCCTAAAATTTTTCACACCAAATTTTTATGCCAGGTACTTCAATTAGTTGTGAGCGATGGAATAAGGATGGTTTTGGAAGATTATATTGCTCCTATTAAAAATGGGATCTTATTTCGCAGGACCTCCGCTGCAAAAAAAGATCTTTTAAAACACTTGTTATTCAAAAATGAAACACTAAAAGAAACTTATATTAGATGTCGAAACTATATGGAATTCTACTAGTGCAATGCTTGCACGTGCTCATGTTTTTAAAGAAGAGATTATGTCGCTTTATAATGCATCTTATCCTCAAACAGTTATTGAAAATCAAAATTTGACATATTGTGCACACATGTTAAGATTTTAAAAACTTTTTAAAGAAAACACTAACCTTTTATTCACAAAATCAACCTAATGCTCATTTGGCTCTTTTTATGATTACTAATCTTGCCATGCATATGAATGAATTTAGATCAAATTTTGTATGCGTAGATATGGTGCCCCAAATGGAATTCAAGTTCACAAACTATTTTCATCCAATCACTATGACTTATTTAATTGCTTGCATTTTGGATCCTTTTTCACGAAAATATCAATTTGAATGGCTAGTTAGATGGTTTTATCAATGCGTACAGTTTTCTAAAACTAGTCCAGTGGATGATCCAGTTCACCCTAAAGGGTATATTGTCAGCGTATATGAATGTATGCATAATATGTATGATAAGTATGCTGAAAGATATAGATTAAATACAACTACAAATGTAAGGAGCTGTAACAATAGGGGTAGAGGAAGTTTTTCTACTAACTATGTTCAAATGGCAATGTTACGAAGCAATGAATTTACAGAAACCCCTCAATCTGATAATGAGATGTCTAGATATTTGAGCAGTAGGTTTGATTTTACGAATTTTCCCGACCGTGGTACTGAAGATATCATAAGATAGTGGGGTACCAAAACTGAAGAGTATCCTATTCTTTGTAGGTTTGTTAAAGAGACTTATGCAATACCTATGTCTACAGTTGCAAGTGAGTGTGTTTTCAGCCAAGCGAGGTTGCAATACACGACTAAGAGAACAAAGATTGACGGGCAAATCACTTGGAGTGCTTGTGGCAGTCAAGGATTGCACCGCGGCAGATAAAAGGATGCAAGACATATAGTTTAGAGACGAAGTGAATGTAGACGACATCATCGAAGATTATCCGGATGATTATGACAATACACTTGAACAAGAAATTATGGAAGAAAACGAAGCTGAAGGTGAATCAAGTGAGGAGGAAGACTTTACTTACTAATAAGAACTTGAAGAAGATGAATGATGTTTTTACTTACTATTTTGTATTTTAATTTGAAAACATTTGTACAACTCGTGGCCCGCAAGAGTATAAACTGTGAACGACTAAATAAACCAAAAAAATTTATTTTGGTTTAAAAAATAGTAACAACAATTGTACTATGGAATAATTATAAGATCTGATTTTGGTTTAAAAAATAGTAACAAACACTTGTAATATTTATAACCAAATCACAATAGTAATCAAAATGTAATAATAAAATGACAACCATATGACTTGTAATATTTTACCATTATAAAATATAATTTTGGTTTAAAAATAATAAATAACACTTGTAATATTTATAACCAAATCACAATAATAATATTCAAAATATAATATTAAAATTATAACAATAAAATTTGTAATATTTTAACATGATAAGATATGGTTTTGGTTTATAACATAATATCAACATTTCTAATATTTAAAACCAAAACATAATAATATTCAAAATGTAATAATAACATTATAACCTACCTCAAAAGTAATATTTAAAATTTTGATTTATATAATAATTACAACACTTAAAATATTAATAACCAAAACAAATTAATACTAACCAAAATATAATAATAAATTTATAATCATATACATTATAAAAATACTTTTTAAATATAACTTAAAGATATAATTTTGGTTATAAAATAATTACAACACTTATAATATTTAAACAGGTCTGTCGGGTTGCAGGTCTAACGTGTCAGGTTCGCAGGTTATCCGTCGGATTACTGACAGGTCTCCATTTATTACTTCTTTGTGTCTCGGGACCATAACCTGATAAATTGATAATTCAATTTATATCTTTAATTTATTAATTCAAGCTTAAGTGTTGAGGTTTGGCTCCTTTTCATCATAGCTCCCAAATTCAATCCGGTTACCATACTTGAACCATAACTCCCTTTCACCCATAGGTCCAATTTAGTTAATTAAATAATTAACTCGATTACTTTTCATTTTGACTTCCTTAAAACGATGACCGAATATGTCTATTTAGTATGTCGGTCCAAATTATTGTCGGTCCAACCATATATTTAATAAATATATTCCAACATTCACTAGACTCTATAATGTTGCTGGAGATTTGGCTGGACTCTATGTTGCGGCTAGAGATTTGGCTGGTCAATAGGCTGGAACATGACATTCGGCTAGATTCTATGTTGTTGCTGGAGATTTGGGTGGACTTTGGATTGCGGTTGGAGTGGACTTTGTTGGTAATTTGGCAGCACTAGGTATGGGCATATTAACCGGAACCGAAAGAACCGAACTGAACCGAACCGAAAGAACTGAACCGAAGTAGATTTGGTTCTTTTAAATACCCGAATGGTTCCAGTTTTCAATTACCCACGGTTCTCGGTACCGAACCGAACCGAACCGAAGAACCGTGGGTACCCGTTAGGAACCGAAGCTATGTATTAACCTTTAATTTTGAATTGTTTTGAAAATATATTTTCTTTTTCAAAGTTAGATTTTTCTAAATTTGTCTTTTATCATTGATCTCCAATTATATTCTCTTTAATAAATGACAACATAATTTATTCAAAATGACCAAATATTTACAAACTATTATGCGTATAAATAAAATAACAAAATATCAACCTTTATATAATTTAATAAACTTGATATCATCTTTCCAATTTCTTTATATTACTAATATTATTCTTTAATATATTAATTCTGAATACTTTTTATATTTAGTATATTATTTCTTACAATCTAACATAGTTTTATTGTTTTAAAGTGTGAAAAGAGTTTTATATATGTTGATATTGCAAAGCATTTAAAGTATCCAAAACTACCCGATTGGAACCGAGTTAAGTACCCATACCGAACCGAATTAAGAAGAACCCAACCGAACCGAACCGAAATTTATTCGGTTCCTAAATGGGTACTAGTTTTGAAGAACCGAAAGAACCGAGAACCGAAAGAACCGAACCGAACCGAACCGAAGAACCGAATACCCATGCCTAGGCAGCACCATGTGTTTTGCTTTGTTATTAAAATAAGGATCATTATCTGTAGTAATTTTTTGAGGTACTCCAAAATGACAACAAATACTGTTCACGATGAACTTAATCACATCCTTAGCTTTTGTTCGAGACAATGGTTCAGCTTCCCCTCACTTCATATAATAGTCCACTCCAACCATTATCATTTGTCATTCTCAAGACGCCATCGGTAAAGGTCCTACCAAATCTATTCCATATCTATCAAATAGGATGGTCTCAGTAATAGACATAAGTGGAACTTCTCATTTATGAGTAGAATTGGAATTTTTTTAAAAAGTATCACACTTTCGAACTAGATTATTTGCATTGTTCATAATTGAGGGCCAATAAAACCCTGCCAATAAAACTCGACGAGTCAATGCCTTGAACCTGCAATGTGTTGAACTTTTTCCATCATGTAATTCTGACAAAACTTCCTCTGATTCCTGCTTTTTTATACAAAATCCCATCTAGCACTATATAGCCAAATGTTTTGCCTCACAATATTTAGCCAATTTAACATATTCATGAAGCGCTCCTCTAATAAAAAAATTCAAAATATCAATTCTCGAATCTCCCCGGTCTGTGTCTAGAGTGACGAACACTTCCCTAATATGCTCGCATTGCTCTAAATGAGTTAAATTGATGGATTCTCATGTAATAAAATCCAAGGATTCATCTTTGTACGCTACAGTTTCCAAAGAACCACCAACTGTATTATTTCATTTGCTTATATGCTCTACAACGACATGATCAAACAGAAGAACCAGTATTCGAAGCTCTCGAAGATACAAATTAAGTGGTCAATTTTGCCTCCAAAACTTCAGACATTTTATTTGCTACTAATTGAGAATCTGTCTCGAATCGTACTGATTTTCACTACATATCTTTGAAAGCCTCAAACCAGCTAATGCAGCTTTATACCTAGTTTCGTTATTTGATGCGTGAAATCCAAATTTAATAGATTAAAGCACCGTTTCTCTAGATGTATCAATCAGTTGAACCCTAGAGTTGCATCAAAATATACTAGAACCCCCCCCCCCCATAAGTTCGAATTACCTACATCGAACTGGTTGGCAAAACATCTCTGTTAACTTCCTCATCCTATCTACTTGAATGGAACTCAAAAATAAAATCTGCCAAGGCTTGCGCTTTAATTATTGTTCGGGGTGAAAAGGTGATGTCAAAATATCTCAATTCAATTGACCACTTAGTCATCCTCCCACGAAGTTTGAACCTCAATGGTATGAGCTTGAAAATTGGGGGGTATTTTTCTAGCAACTTCTACCAACGTTTCGAGCTTCTAATACCTCTTTTCTGCTCCCACTAAACTCTTGCTAACATAATATATTAGCCTCGAAATTCTTGTGTTCTCACTTATCAATATTGCACGTGCTGCATCAAAATTATCAACCTTTGAATCCAAAATCATAAAACTTTCAGCTTGCGAATTTGGATACGTTTGTTGTGAAAAGTCAATATGATAGGATTCTTCGATGTATTGCTCTGCGCTTTTACATAAGTCAACAAATTCCCATTTTTCAATCAAAGTTTTTACTTCATTTTTCAATGCAATACAATCCGCGGTATCATGTCCGATATCGTTGTGATACCTGTAAAACCTGTTGTTTCGCTCCTACCTATGGTTATTAATTGGGGCAGGCTTCGTGAAATTCATATACCCTTTAGCTTTGTCAAAGATTGTAGCAATACTCTAAGTTAGATCCTCATAATACTCAGGCCTTATCCACTGATTGGGCCTCGGCCTATGAACTTGGTACCCTGATGTTTGGTTTGAATATCTTCAAGTTCGAGGTGGTAGATTATTGTTCCTCAGACGAGCATATTGGGTAGAATTCAAAGATTGCCCCTAATTATTTGGCAGTTGCCCATAATTGTTTTTACCAGCTCCAACTACTCTTCGAACGCTGGTCGACACTTCCACCTTGATACGATCCTCTACTTTAGCCATTAGTGCTCCAAAAGTTAAAGCTCTTTGTTTTGTTGTTTCGTTTCCTACTCCTCATGGTAGCAATCGTTGTCGAAAGGCTGGTATTGTTACCAACTTCTCACAATTATCTACACCCGCTTTGGTTAAGACAAACCGTTTAGTATAATCTTTCAATTTTTCTCCCACTGCCTGCTTGCATTGAATTATTGTATCCCCGTTTTCTCTTATTTCTTTGCTCCCAACAAATTGTTCTCGAAAAGCAATGTAAAAATCTCTAAAATTTGGAATTGACCCCTTGGAATTCTTTTATACCACTTTAAAGTTGTTCCTTTGAAAGTTGGAGAGAAAGCTGGACATACCAACTTGTCTTCATCCTTAAAATTCATCATGTAATTTTTGGACTGTTTGATGTGATCGTCCGCGTGTCGAATTTCTCAACCTTTGAAATATCAAAGCGCTTTGGAGGAGTGATAGATCTTATTTCAGTTTCAACGAAGAATTTCACCAATTAACACATTGAACATATTGATTGTCATCTATATTTCCCATCATAGCGTACAAATTTCGATTATCCACAACATTGTATTGGTTCGATGTATTTCCTTCACACTAATTAGCCTCCCACAAGCATCGAGCTACACTTGCCCTCCTAGCCTTGTATTCATTTCGACATTTTCGAGGTTGATATTTCTCTTCTTTCGAAGATCCTCGATATTTATTCGTCACTGGATGTGACATACATTCGCTTATCTTTTTTGTGTTTTCGAGAAGTGTGGCATCCTTTAGCAGGTTCCAACCACGCTTTTTTCTGTTCATTTCTAACCTGGCGAGTTGTGCAAGATCGATCAGATTGATCGCCAGTGTCATTTTTTTGTTTACTTGTCTCACTTTTGATTTCAGCCTGGCTGATTGAATCTCCTGCTCTCTCTAGTCGTATTTTTTCGTTCAAATATGTACTTTTGTCCAACAGTTGGTTCATTCGAACTTCTATATCTGATTGTGTCTGTGAAACCGGAATAGATTCTTATTGTCTATTACCAGCCCCATGCAAATCGTATTTCAATGTTTCAACTGTCGACCGCACTAATGGATCGTTCTCACTTCTTGGATTCATCGTCAACTTTAGAGTTTTCTAACATTCGAAATAGAGAAAATAGAAAATTTGAACAAGGCACTAATCAATGATCAGGTCCCTAGTGAAGTCTCCAATTTGGTGAGTTAATAGTTGGATTGACTAAGTATACTTGAGAGAAGTAAAATTTTATAGCGAGAGAAATAACTTTTAGAGTTACAGTTAAGTTGCAAGAATGATCTATCTCAAAAAGTCAAACCCTTTTATTAAATCAACCTTGGCCTTTATATAGAGGCGCAAAGAAAAGTGGTTCAATTACACATTAGTCTCTGACTAAAATAAAAAGTTCTAACTCTCTCCTCTGATTATACAATATGTCATACCAAGTTTTATTCCTTTACATTTTAGTCCTTAAGTTCTATTTCCTTATCATTATAGAATGGCACTGTTATACCAAAATCCAAGGGTACGCTTCGGAATATGCAACACCGGCTAAGAAGTCAGCCATCAAATTTTCGGATTTTGGCACATGTTTATATTTTATATATTTAAAGCAAGTATAAATTTCTTTTAACACTTGTAAATACTTTCCTAATTGCTCTTTACTTGTTCCGGATTTCCCCTACATTTGGGGTACAAGCAGTAGCAAATCACTCAACAATTGGATTCTTTTGACAGCATATATTTAAGAGAGCCTTAAACCTCCTATAGTTGTTTTGTATTATGCTTCATTGTTTGATGTCTTAAATCCAAAGCATATAGCTTGGTACCACCAAGTTGTAAAAAGTGCCGCTGTGGCGCCACCGCAGCGCACGACAGTGTGTAACGCTCAAAAATCATTACGGAGAGTCACGTAACGGTCGAAGCGGAAAAATGCCCGCCACTACGACATTACAGAGGCGTAGCGTAGCGTCACGTTGCGCTACGAGCGTTATTCCACTGGCTACATCTATTATTGTTTTTATTATCTATAAACTAATTTTAATTACTTAAGCTGCCATAATTGAACTGAAACTATATGTATAAAGTAAAATAAATTCAAACACTTACTATTCAAGTTTCAAACCATTCGACTCGATGATATGAGGTTGTCTCCTATGTAACTTTCCAACAATTCAACTTTATGTAAAATCGCTCCCCGTTGCATCCTATGTTGGATGTATATGAGGAAAAAGACCAAAGAGATGAAAGATAATTTAATTGATGATGATATTTGATATTTTTATGTTTAGTTTGAGTATTTTTTTTATGTTTAACCGCATTTTAATGTTTTATAATATTCGAAGTTCAGATTTTATAATATTTTTAATGATTTTTGGACTTAATTTCTTATCTTTTTACTATAATATATTATTTAATTAATAGTATCGGTAAACAGAATAACTCTCGTCGTAACTCTCGTCGCGTCGCTGCAATTTTTAACCTCTCGTTGTCGCGGGGCATCGCACGTCGCTTAAAACAATGCTTGGTGCATTTAATTTACAAAGGGAGTAACTGAACAAATTCCTGCCCCACAACCCATCATGCTACATCCTTCACCTGTTGGAATTACCCAAAATATTCCATGTTTGCTAATAAAAGATTCTTCATAAGGCCTATAGCTTCAGCTTTGATCGTTGTTCGAGGAGCAAAATTGATGTCATATTTTCCAAATTCCACAGACCACTTGGTCATTGAAACCGATATATCTGGTTTCTGCAATACATTTTGAAGTGAAAAATTAAACTGTGATGGAATATGGTTGAAAATAAGACCTTATCTTCCCGGATACTATTACCAAGGCTAAGGAAAACTTTTCCAACTTGAGGTAGCTTTTCTCAGCATCCAACAATCTCTTGCTAATGTAATAAATTGGGCGAGGGTAATTGTCGACCTCCCGAACTGACACCGCATTAATAGCATAATCTAATATCGTTAGATACACGTAGAGTCTTTCTCCGATGACTAGTTTGAATAAAAATTTAGGAGAATAAATATATTTCTTAATTTCGAGATACACTTATCAAAATTTGGGGACTAGTTAAATTCTTTAACGTTTCTCAATACTTGGAAAATTTGTGCACATTTATGTGATGATCTTGAAATAAATTGAAGGCTTTTAATCTCTCTGTCAACATTTGAACTTCTTTAGTAGCCCAATAAGGGTTCATATTTAATAATGCATCTAGTTGGGTTGGGTCAGCCTGGACCCCCTTTTCATTAATAACGTACCCCAAAAAGTTTATGAATCGTACTTCAAATGTAGACCTTTCTGGATTCAACTTTAGATTAATGGCCTCCAAATTAGAGAAAGTTTCTTTGAGGTCGAGTAAGTGCTCTTCCTCCTTTGGACTTTTCAACCAGCATGTCATCAGTGTAAACTTCTGTATTCGTCCTAATCCGACTAGTAAATTCTTTATTCACTAGACGCTGGATAGTAGCCCCTGTTAGTGATAAACATAGTATGATCCTGGTTATTTAGATCCATTTGTATCTGATTGTACCAAGCAAATGAATTTATAGAAGATAACAACTTGTTTTCCAAAGTAGAATCCACTACCTAATCTATTTGAGGGACTGGGAAAGGATCCTTGTGACATATTATGTTGAGATCTGTGAAATGGATACACATTTTCTATTTACCACTCTTCTCTCTTATAAGTGCCAGATTTCTTGTCCATAATGGATACCGAGATTCCCGAATATGTCCTACCTTGGTTAATATATCTACCTCTTTAACAATAGCCTCAAATTTTTCTTTGTAAAAACCTCTCATTCTTTGATTTACCTGGCCCGCATCGGATCGCACAAATAACTTGTTACAAATGACACTAGCTGGTACATCAATCACATCTTTATTGCACCAGGCCAATACATCTCAATTGTTAAATAAAAAAGATAGCAATTCTCTTTTAATTCTGATTACAATGTAGCTCACACTCTAACACTTTTCCCATTTGCTAAACTGTGTACTAACCTCTTCAACAAGGATAACAGCAGTATGAATCTCTATTGGATCATCTATTTTCCTTGGATTCGAAGAGGAATCAAGTAATTGCTTGTCATTTTTGTTTGTCATATTCTCTAAGGATTTTAGAGCAAGAGCAGTGACATAACATTCCATAACCACTTTTTGGCTACTCCAAACCACGCCCTACTTGACCTCCGACTGCGTATTTCAAACATTGGTGAACCGTTAAAGAAACTGCATGCATCCTTGATAACAAGATCTACCGAATGTAGCATTATAAGGGGTCAGACAATCTACCACTACAAACAATACTCTGACCATTTTCTTAAATGGTCCTAAACTAAAGATAGTCTCCCCTTCGAATTCCCCAATAACATCAGCGGAGTTTCTTGTAAAATCTATTATAGTTTTGTTCGATCAGAGTATAACATATGGGTTCATCATCTATTTATAAGTATACACAAATAATATATTAGCTGAGCTACTGATGCCAATCAAAATTCGCCGGATTTCAGTGCCCTTAATATATGCTCATATTACCACATCATCCTCAAGTGTGCCTACGACATTTCTTAAGTCATCTTCATAAAATACTATAAAGGGAGTATAGTTCTAGTAGAGATTTGAAGATATATTCCATTCCAGTTGCGTGGTTAAACTAACCACATGCATTTTCCTAGAACAACTCGAAAGTGCAGTAATTGTATGTTATCCCAAAATAGTTAATGATTTGAAAAAGTGACACAATTTGGAAATGTTTATATCGTACTTTCTTGTTGGGATGCTTCTGTGTTTTTCCTTCTGACAACTGGTGATGCGGCCTGAGTCCCACTTGTGATTGATTGTGTTTGTTACTCAGTTTCTTATTCCCCATTTGTGATTTAACGAATGTAGTTAATTTTATGTTCTCGATTAACGATTGTGTCTCATGTCTTAATGAAATAAATCCTTGGTGTCATGTCCCACGTTATTGTGATACTTATTAAATAGTGTGTTTTAATTTTCCCTTGGAGTTTTAATAGGCGCAGGCCTTCAGAATTTCACAACATTCTTGGCCCTATCATAAATGGTAGCCATATTTTTAATTAGTTTTGCAAAATAGCCAAGCTGGACCTACTGATTCCCTCGTGGCCTAGATTGTTACCCTAGAGTTCCTCGAACGATTGCTAACTGTAACTTGTGACTAACTACTAGCTTCTGGGAGAGCAGCTGATGGGGTAGGTCTATACTGATTAGGTTCCATCAATCTCTTGGTTTCCTTCAAAGTGATTTTCTTTCCGACCTGGTTTAACAAGTCGTCCCAGGTCATTGTATTTTTTAATTCATTGAGACAACCAAATCCCAAGCTAACAACCCATGTTGGAGTGAATTTATGGCCACCTTCTTGAAGCAATCTACCAACCCAACTTTAGTGTTAAAAAATGGTGCTTGTAATCTTTCAAAGATTTATTTGGATATTGCCAAGAATGGATTATCATATCCACATTCTCTCCAAGTTCTTAACTTCCCACAAACTACATTCGAAAATGTCGTAAAAAATATGTCGAAATTATTGATGGATCATTGGAGTAATCTATTATATCACTTCAAGTCTTTTTCCTTTACAGTTTGAGAAAACAATATGCACAATAGCATATCATTATAGCTCATCATAAAATTCTTAAATTGGTCGAGATGATTATCTGGATCCTGACTCCCATCACATTTCTCTATTTTCAAATTCTCAAAGCGCCTAAGTAGAATGTTTATTTTTCCTTAGCCCCCAAGGGGGGTAGCCGAGTTTGTGGAGTAGGGCATGCTTGTGACCAAAGGTCATGAGTTCGAGTCCTTTTACAAACGTTTTCTTGGCTGAGCCTGTTACCTTGTGTAGTTTACCTTCTGGCGTTGGTTTGTAGGCTATTGCGTCATACTGAGGGTTTACCCTGTGTGCACTCGTTGAGTAGCGGCTGCGGGTCCCCTCTGAAAAAAATGTCTAAGTAGATGTCCGGAGAGGGTTTTCGAAGACAACGGCGACTACATCAAATTATATCTTTGGCTAAACATCTAATCCGCATTAGTAGTGGAAAAATCCCAAGTTTGGATTGCAAAACAAATTGATCATTTAGCAAGTGATCTATGCTACGCTTTTTTAACCCCCCTTATCTTTCCCTAATATTTTTCATTTTTTCCTTTACCTTTTCCGTCTACTTTATTGCTTCAAAAATCATGCTTACTTGATCTATGATGCTTTTTAAAATATTTCTTAGCTAGCTTCCCTTTCTTCCACCTATGACAATGATCACTATATGATCAGATTTAGATTTTGTATTTGATCCCTCAATATACTCCAATATACTTGAACAATGTTCCTTTTTGGATTCTTGGTTGGATTTGAAAGACTGATCATTCGAACCTTACTTTGGATTATGACGGGGATTATTATGTGGCTCGTCCGATTTGGGATACTCTGACGGATTATTTCCCATTATATCATTTTCAGCATATCTCTGCATGCTCAATACCTTAATTTCTCTCGTAATTAATCGCGTTCTTCGTGCATGAAACTTTCACGAGTATCATAATTCACATGAGACATGTGCACATGCTCCTCTTCGAATCTGACCTCCTCATTTTCAAAAGGGAATCTATTTGCATATCTTGATCAATGTCTCAAAGAAATCTGATGGTAAATTATTATGTTAGATTCTGGATATTGTTATCCAGGTATCTTCTACTCCCACTGGGGTCGTCAATCTGGTGATGATAAAACTTAGATGAAGGGTATGTTAGTAACTGTTTATGTGATATATTAAATTTAGGGTGGAATGTAGAGAGATAATTGAGCTGTTTTATTTAATATTTAGAAATAAAGTCTTAACCCTCTTAAATGTTGTTTTTTGTGTCTTTATAGTCTAACTTTATGTCCATGAGCTAACCGGGTCGGGTCATGAATACTATACAAAGACCATAAGCACAAAATCATATTAACCTTTAATTATGAGTCTTTATAAGTAAAGATACAACTAACACAGCATAGTCAAAATGATTTTTATTTTTGGTCTAAATTGCCCCCGCGAAGAAATCCGACCCAACTCCTAATTATCACACTCAAAAAAATGTGATCCGATCAACTACTATATTTAATAAATCTCATAAAAGAATCAAATCTTATATTATGGTGCGTTGACAATTATTTTAGCCCGTAGAGGGGTCTCTTCAACCAGCACACATTATTCTTTTCCATTCTCCAAACCCCTTTAGTTGGTATATGTAAATTGTCCCTTACAATTCATTATGCTGGAAGACAGTAATAACATCCATTTTATTTAGCTAAAGATTAAATCTAGCAAAAATTAAAAACAGAACCGTGATGGACGTTTGTTTCATAACCGACAAAAATATCTCATTGAAACCAAGAACCTCATTTTGCATAAAACCCTTAGCCACGAATCTAACCTCGGATCCGGCTAACTCAATAATATAAATACATGTCTTCCGCTTGAATATCCATTTACTCTCAACCAAATTCTCATCATTTGGTTGCTTCACATGAATCCATGTATTCATCTTCTTTAAAGATATCAATTCTTCTTTTATGGTACGTAAGCCACTTCTATTTGTTATTGCTTTTTATTGCATCGTGTTATGTTTCAGGTTCAAGAACACCCCTATGCATTTGAATAAATAAAATATACCCAATTACATCGACAAAACCATATCTCTACTATTTTTGGCTTGCTCTATATACTCTATCTCTTGCAAGCTAATAACTACAAACTTCATAGTGCTCTCCTATCTGATCATCTGAAGGCCCTTCAACACCAGCCCTCATTTTGTTTCAACTCATGCAGTGGTTGAACTTTCTTTATACAACCCGAAGCAAATGTAGGTCCAAAATATTATTCGGCAGAAGTGTATCAACCTTCACATTCTAGACCAGATACATCAGCAACTTAAAATCTCTTCCGAAAATAATAAGTTGATTTTTGCATTCATCGTGATAATTATGATGAATCTCGATACAACTCAAAAAATAAAATATATCAAACCTCGTTCAAATATATATATATATATATATAGATTTTTGCATTCATCACGATAATCACGACCAAGTCACTTCAAAAAAATCCTAGTATTGTTAACAACAATAACTTTTAAGCACAAATATTCAAAAGATTATGTGTTATAATCTCTATTTATCCTCCAGGACAATCCTTGCAACCAACACAACAGACTCATCCAGTACCACCATATTATCATCGGGTTGGTAGATCATGCTACCATTGCAATAGTCTCCTCCAGAGTTAGGTGAACCATCCCCACAACATTATTATAAAAAATTTGGGCCACCACTACAACAGTATATTTTGGTGACAATAGTGGAACCATGAATGGATAAAGGTTACCAACAACTAGATGGTAATTGATAACGATGCTTCTTATTTTTTTTGGAACTGTTGTAGACCAGTTTCATTATCAATTTTTTTTAAATTTCATTTCTCGTTGTATACAACCAAAAGGTCAATCATCCAATCGTTTCTCATTTTATTCCGCAACTTCGACTTCACAAACTTCATTGTAGAAAATACTCTTTCAGCTGATGTTGTAGTAACCAGAAGGATTAATATCAATTCAATCAAGAGATACACCAATAGAAATATTTGATGTCTTTTGTAAGCAACTAATATCTTAGCTAAATTTCCCAAATCTTTAATATTGGTGAACTCGACTTTGTTAGATATATCACAAAACTGTGCTTTAAGTTCATATGGAAGAATTTCATATTCAAACGAAAAAAGTCACACAGATAGAGATTGCTAGATGAACCAATGTTGCAGTGAAAATGGCAAATGATTTTTTTGGACTAAGACAATTCAAGCAAGTAAGCAACTTTGTATTTGCTTCTGGAAAACGATGTTGTATCTCTTGAATAAGTAAATCCATAAATTTGAGAAATAAAAATTTAGAATTGTATGTATGGACATATTATAATCCTAAATGACAATCAAAGCCACAGTAAATTTACCTCACAATAAATCTTCACCTTATAATGATGGAAATTCGTTACATATCCATCTCGCTTCATACGCACACGAGTCTTGATTGTATCTTCCATATTAACAATATCAATAGAATTAGTTTGACGGAAGTTCTCGACTTTGGCTAAGAATTTACCCTAACCATTTGTTCTCTTATCTTGTAATGTCCTTTTAGTTGAATCAATAAAATTAATAGCTTGAAAAATATTTTGGTCCCTCCTCTGTAAAATGCGTGATAAATCATTTGTTGCCCCAAGTAACAAAAACATCAAGTTGAAAATGAAGATGAAGTCGTAACTCTTTATTCTCATAAAAAATATTTTAGATATGCCTCTATCACTGGTATTAGGACCATCTTCATATACATGTGCAAGCACATTAAGACCACATATGTCTCAACCGTGACAAAATAGTGAAATGTGATCCCCATCGAGTGTCACCGAGTGGTCTCAAACTCATTTTTTGGTTTTTTCCTCTCCCCGTTTTAACTTTCCCACTTTCAAGATCAACAATAATTCTGTCATACTCGGTTTTTAGTAGTTTATCCTTCATTCTCTAAGATATTTGAGATGTGTTTACAATCATAGTGATAATGCTGAAAAAATCACTAATAACGCTATGATTTTTCACAACAGTTACAACAACTAGTTGGAGTTGGTGAGCAAAACAATGAACATATTTTTAAGATTCATTTCCATTCAATAAGTGATTTCAAGCCATCAACTGTGACAAAGATAGCGTATGTTTATCAAATATTAAGTTTATCTCTTCTTTCAAAGATTTTGCAGTTCTATTAGGAACTTGAATTAGACCTAAAACTCTTTATGTGATCGTTCCCTCGATATTAACATATCGAATGACCAAAGCTATTTGCTCGTTAATCGACAAGTCACGTGCTTCATCAACCAAACGGAAAAAATTATGATCTTCGATATCCTTCAATATGGCTTTTGTAGTTTTAACAACACAACAATGTGTCAAATCTTTCTGGACTATTGGAGAAACCACCTGATTATTACTAGACGCATTTTCAAATGTAACCATCTCTATCTCTCTTTTACGCTTACGATATCAGTCCCATACTTTTAAAATTTTGCCTTTGTTTAATGAATGTTATGATTTATCATGTTCTTGAAAAATCGATCTTCAATATAAAAACAATCTCACCACGTCTTAAAATGCACATAGGTGTAAACGATAGTCCGTTTCTTTAGCTGTAAGGCTCCAACATTTTAAATCTACAACTATTAAATAAAATAAAATAAAACTATATATATATATATATATATATTTATTTATTTTATGTTCATAAGTCACAAAACAAACACAAAACAAACTCTGACAAGTTATATGTTCTATTATATTCAACATAATAGAAAACTAACTCGACATAAACAAGTTCTATATTTAATATATATTTTATTTAAATATAATATATATATATATATATATATATTATTAACTATATATATATATATATATATATATATATATATATATATATATATTATTCAGTTTATTATTAAACTAACTATAACATAAACAAGTTATATATTAAATGTATATTTTATTTAAATGTTACTTGCGATAACAAATACAAAAGTAGCAAATTCAATTAAAAAAATTGCTAGATTAAAAAAAAAAAATAAGGCAAGGACAACATTCTGGCCTTTGATAATAATTATAGAATTGCTGACCATATTTATAATGATTTTTTTTAATGTATACTAAAACACGGTTTAACGGTTTAATATAGGAAAGTAAATTTTCTTATTTACACGCAACGTATTTTTCTCTTTCTAAATATATCTGATAACAATGATTATAATAATAGTAATCATAATAAATAAGAATAAAAGTGATAATAATAATAATAATAAAATAATAATAATCAAAATCAGAATCAAAATATTAATAATAAAAATAATAAGCATTAAATACAAAAGTAACCAATTTTTTTTTTTTAAAAAAAGGAGGGCACATCAGAAAATAGTTACTTAACCCGAAAGTAAGATTCCATGAATTAACAAAAACATTAATTAAAAAATAAATGTCGTTTCATTTGGTCCTTTCCTGAATCACATCCATCCCCATCTCGGTCGGATCGGTTGCTTGCAGCTCGTAACTAATACCATCCAACACTCTCCTCAGCCCATCTTTTGACGTTGCGTACAAAATTTTCGCTCTAATCCACGCTGCGGCACCAAGCAATGAAGAAGATCTTGCTTTTCCGGCAATTATCAACGGTGACGAAATCGAAATCGAACACTATATAACGACAATCATCTTCCGGTAAAGAAGCGACAAGTCCGTCGTAGCTCTCACCGGAGCCATCGACTTTATGGACGGTGAGGAGCTTCGATTTCTCCTCTTTTTTCCATTTCATTTCCTGGAATGAGTTCTTGCACTCATCACTCACCCACATGTTAGTAGTAGCCATTTTGAAATGTTTTTAGTATTCAGAAAGCTTGAAATTGAAGGAAGGTTGAAGACCACAAAAGGTAACCAATTGAATTCCAATAAAAAGTTGCTAGATTAAAAAAACAACATTGTGTTTTTTTATAATGATTAAAGAAAATAACATACATTATAGATTAAAAAATAAGGCAAGGACAACATTGAGATTGTTGACCATATTTATAATGATTTTTTTAATGTTTCTCCCTTTGTAAATTCGAATTAATTATAGATACCAAAACACTGTTTAATATAGAAAAGTAAATTTTCTTATTTACACCGAATGTCTTTTTTTTTTCACTAAATTGAAAATATCTCTAATAACAATAATAATAGAGGTAACAATGATTACAATAAATAATAATAAAATAATAATAAGATCAAAATATTAATAATAAAAATAATAAGTGAAGGTACTTGGAATAAGAACTACAAAAGGTAACAAATTTAATTCCAATACACTAACTGAATTGTTGACTATATGTAATCACGTAACAATGATGAACATTTGTTTTTACCTATTTGTCATTTATTTATTTTCTAATTTTATAATTTGATGCCATTATCCACTGCCAATTCCTTATTACAACAAACACATCATTGAGTTAAATTACAGCCACCATATATGATTTAACTTTTAAAATTAAACCTTAAAAAACATAAAAACTCAATTATTTTTAAGATTAGTCACAAAATTACACGTTTTCAAAAAATAAAACATGTAGTTCCGAGACAACTACTCTGAATTACATGTTTTTTTAAAAAGCTGATTCTGAGTTATGAGCTCGAAATCACAAAATATTTAGAAAAGAATCCAATCAACAGACACTAATCAAACCACAAAAAATCTATATTTTGAACTCAATATACATGAAAGAAACAATTAAACCCGAAATTGATATTAAAAACGATTAAACTAGTAACTCGATATGCAGGAACTCGATTAAACGATGAACAAGTTTTTTTTCAGCATATAGAGTTCTTATAACTCATTATGCAAAAAAATCATAGATTTAAAAAGAGATTTTATTCGATATGTCAACCCATATATTTAAAGTAAAAATAAGATTAACGATAGATTTTTATCTTTGGAACTCCAGATGCGGCTTCAAAATTGTTTGGTTGCTAGGGTTTTTTTAGGGTTAGAATAGAATAGGTGAAGGTGGATAGTTACTGGAGAAATTTGAGTTTTGGTGTAAAATTAAAGCAATGATAAATTAGGATTTTCCTTTATGAAGTAAATAACAAGATGGGGGTTTTTATGAATGATGGAAGAAATAATATATTTTATGGAGGAACTAGCTTCACCCTAATAGTAATCATAATAAATAATAATAATCAAAATAATAAGTGAAGGCAGGTGTCTCCGTATCAATTACTGTCATCAACAGCTTGTCATCAACAGCTTTTCGGTGAAGAAAAGAACTACAAAAGGTAACAAATTTAATTCCAATACACTAACTGGATTGTTCACTATATGTAATGATTTCTTTTAATCTTTTTCCTTTTCTGAATTCAAACTAATTATAGATACCAAAACACTGTTTAATATAGGAAAGTAAATTTTATTATTTACGCTCAACGTCTCTTTCTTCCACTAAATTGAAAATATCTCTAATAACAATAATAATAGACGTAACAATAATTATAATAATAGTAATCATAATAAATAATAATAAAATGATAATAATAATAATAAAATAATAATAATCAAAATCAAAATATTAATAATAAAAATAATAAGTGAAGGCAGAGAGTTGGTGTCTCCGTATCAATTACTGTTATCAACCGCTTTTTCGGTAAAGACTTGAACTAGTTCACTCGATAGATTAGAAGCAATGTTGATTGGAACAGGACTAATAAGCACCAAATCGTTAAGGTCCGGATTAATAAAAACCAAATCGAATCTTAACAATTCGGTTCATAATTTATTTTAAATATCAAACTTGATAAAGAAAAAAATCGACAGATAAAATCAATAAAACGGTAGAACTGATTAGAAACCGAACCAATAAAATCGATAAATCGATCAAACAAACGAGGAACTGATAAAATTGTCATAGAAATCGAACCAATGAAACAGTTAAAACCAATTATTTTATTATTATTATTATTTACTTTTTATACATTATATCGCTAAATTAATAGTAATTACTAATTTTTAATAAAAATCAAAAGATTAATTTTTAATTTCTAATTTTTATCTTATTTATTTAAGTTAATCAATTGAAAAATAAATTATAATTTTATTTATTTATTTTTAAGTGGACTTGACCGTATCAGATAGGATCGACCGATTGAATCGAACCGAGTTCGGACCGGATGGAAATCGGAACCGAAATGAATCGGACCGAACGAGAATTGGAACCAAACCGAAACGGACATGACCGAATCGAACCGAAAACTTAACAGTCCGACCTGATTCTAAAAAATAGAGCCAAAAATTCAACGGTACGATCCGGTCCGATATATTTAGTTGTTCGGCCGGATTGGCGAAACCCGGACCGATAACCCCCTAATTAGAATTAACAAAAGAGTATAAAAGCTGTTATAATATTCAGTGTATTAAGTTTTCTTGTATAGGTCTCTAAGTTCTCTATATATTGAGAGCCTTACTATTGGTCAATTCTTGAATTACATCTCTAATGCATCAATAAAACAAAAGGGAACATTTTTTAATAAACACAAAACCCTAGCCGCTTCTTGCGGCTAATTCTCTCTTTGTTTTTAACAAAGAAAACAACTGAGATGCTACGTAGAACATGTGCATGTTAACATAGTATCAGAGCACGTGTTGTCAGTCAAATCTCTGATGAATTAACAATGCAGATTGCTGCCATTCTGAGAAATGGTCTCGGAACACAACAACAAACAACTAACCCCGAGAATTTATCCCTAGGATTTAAACTCGGTGGTGACAATTATGCTCTATGGGAAAACCTAATGAAGAAAGCAATTGGGGGAAGGGGAGAGGTTCTCACATTACAGGGGAGCCTACACCTCCATCCAAAACTGACAAAACATATACAAGGTGGGAACAAGATGATCAATGTGTTTTCACATGGATTATCCAAAATCTTGAATCCAGCTTGGTGAATAATGTCTCGCAATATCCCACTGCAAAAGCCCTCTGGGATGGGTTAGCCACCACATACAGTTCTGGTACAGATTCGTTATAGGTGTTTGACCTTCATAAGAGGGCCAATTCATTAAGACAAGGGTCCGATACACTAGAAGACTTGTGGAACAAACTGCAGAACATCTGGATCTTTATAGATAGGCGAGATCCGAACCCTATGAAATACCCAGAAGACATTCAGATCTACAATAAGAAGACTCAAGAACAAAGACTCTATCAAATGCTAATGGCGATTAATGACAAGTTGGAACCAGTCAAGAGAGATATCCTGAAAAAGGATCCTCTTCCTTCCGTGGAAACAACATATGCTATAATACGAAGGGAAGTGGCCAGGCTTAATATATTAAAATCAAGTTCTTCTGATAGTGACTCGATTGAAATTGGAATGGGTTTGGCTGTTAAAGATTCTGCACAGAGGTTTAAATTCTGATCCAAAGAGAAAGAAGATAAATCCAAGTTGTATTGCACTCATTGTAAGATGAAGAAACACACTAAAGAGACATGTTTCCAGCTGGTTGGCTATCTAGATTGGTGGGAGGACGGTCATAAGGATAAAAATAACCAGTGTTTCAGATCTAATGTCAAACGGGCTTCGTCTACAAGTGGCGGTGAAGATCCGACTAAAAATGAG
Organism: Limnanthes douglasii subsp. nivea; assembly: GCA_036936605.1. Taxonomy (NCBI): domain Eukaryota; kingdom Viridiplantae; phylum Streptophyta; class Magnoliopsida; order Brassicales; family Limnanthaceae; genus Limnanthes; species Limnanthes douglasii. The sequence goes on along the minus strand of JAUPFV010000002.1, from coordinate 320,430,907 downwards.
CAAGGAAGTTGTATTGGTTTTGGAGGAATGGCGGCGAACTCCTATAAAAAACTTGGAGGTAAAAGGTTTGAGAAATTAATGAATTGGATCTTTGATTGCGGGCTAGGGACACCATGTCTTATGATCCTAAAGACTTTGGTGACATGTCATTTCCAAAGAAATCCCATATTGAGACTAGTGTGGAGATCGGAGTATTCTTACTTATATATACTAAGGCGGAATATTCAGACCCTATACTTCCTACAAATGGAATATGCTAGTGGAGAAATTTGTGAAGTCAAAGGGGGAGGTTCAATTATTTTTTCGGAAAAAATAGAAATTAAATACTGCCTCTATATTCATTCACTATCCTTAAAGTTATTATCTGTTAGTCAAGTGACAAAACAACTCAACTGTGTGGTTGTTATGTATCTATTTTTTTGCATTTTACAGGACATTCGTACAAAGGATATCGTTGGGCGTGGCACTGAACAAGGAGGTCTCTATTATGTTGATGAGGTAGTTCATAAGGGACATGGCATGCTTGCTCACGGAACATACGAAAGGCAACTTTGGTTATGGCACCGATGACTTGGTCATCCTTCTTTTAGCTATCTTAAGAGTTTGTTTCCTAGTATTTTTTTTGAATAATTTCATTCACGAGAAATGTAAAACCTGCATTCTTGCACAACATCGTAGGGTCTCATTTAATCAAAGTAATACTAGAGTTGATTATGCTTTTTCGCTAATCCATTCTGATGTTTGGGGTCCAACAACAAATTCCACTAACAATCAAATCAGATACTTTGTTTTATTTGTGGATGATTTATCAAGAATGACTTGGATATACTTCATGAAACATAAATCGGAAGTACAAGAAATATTTGTTTGTTTTTACAAAATGATTTTGACTCAATTTGAAAAAAAATACAGATTCTCCGTTTTGATAATGGAACAGAGTTTGTCAACCAAACAATGCATAATTTTTTCAAAACAAATAGTCTTATCCATCAAACCACTTTTCCAAACACACCTCAACAAAACGGTACTTCAGAACGAAAAAATTGTACTTTACTTGAAAAAATCGTGCTATTATGATTGAATCTAGAGTTCCTCATTCTCTTTGGCCAGAAGCTCTTGCTACAGCTACGTATCTTGCAAATCGTCTACCAACCCGATGTCTAGGAAATAAAACTCCATTACAAGTGCTTGCCACCCAAGTTACAATTCCATCTGTTATGACCTTACCACCTCGTGTCTTTGGTTGTTCGGTGTTTGTTCATATCCCTAAAACTAGTCGAAACAAACTTAATCCTTGTGCTGAAAAGTGTGTATTCGTTGGATACGGTGTTCATCAAATGGGATATCGGTGTTAAAATCCGGTTACTCGTCGAATCGATGTCACCATGGATTGTGACTTCTTAGAATCTGATTATTTTTTTTACCACCAATCTTGTGCTCAGGGGGAGAAAGTAAGTGAATCACTCGACCGGTTGCTATATGAAAGTTACTTTGAGGATGTGCCGACAGAGTCGATAGATGGCGCCACCGAACACGCCTCTTCCAACATAAAGGAGACTGACGAGGCAGTTCTTACCACCAATGATTCTCCCGAAGACAATGTCCAACAAAAAATAAATGTCATGGATACTACCAGCGAATCAGCCGAAGAAAAGGTCCATCAAGAGGTAAACAATTTACAATGTCATAATTCACAAAATGCTATTGACCATGACATTTCAGAAAGTTCATTTGTTGAAACTTAAAATCCGGTTCATCCCCCAAGAAAAAATAGAGGGGTTCCTCCATACCGATATTCATCGGAACACGTTCCTCGTGCTTCTACATATCCGGTAAAAATGGATAGGAAAGGAATGATGAAGATTGCAAAGGAATTTTCAGCTACTATTCTCTCTGAACAAATCCCTAAAACAGCTTAAGAAGCTAAGAAGATGACTGAATGGCATGAGGCAATGAATACCAAAATGGAAGCTCTAAAAATGAATGGTACATGGGAGAATTGTGTGTTACCACAAGGGAAGAAAGCAGTCGGGTGTGGATGGTGTTTAATATAAAATATAAATCTGATGGCACCATTGAGCGACACAAGGAAAGATTGGTTTCCAACGGATATACACAAACATATGGTATTGACTACTCTGAAATGTTCTCTCCGGTTGCAAAGATTGACACTATCAGAGTTTTACTTTCAATAACCGCGAATAAAGATTGGCCTCTCCATCAATTTGATGTAAAGAATGCTTTCTTACATGGAGACTTGAAAGAAGAGGTATATATGGAACCCCCACCAGGGTTCTCTGATGGTTTCCAAGAAAATGAGGTATGCAAACTGAAAAAGGTATTATATGGGCTCAAACAGTTTCCTCGTGCTTGGTTTGGGAGATTTATAATGGCAATGAAGCAGTATAGCTACAAACAGAGTAATGGGGATCATACCTTGTTTTACAAAAAGAGAGGAGAATTAGTCACTTTTCTTATAATATATGTCGATGATATGATTATAACGGGGAATGACGAAGAAGAAATTAGCTCTCTTAGGAAAAAACTATTCAATGAGTTCGAAATGAAAGACCTTGGGGGATTGAAGTATTTCCTAGGAATCGAGGTTCTTAGGTCAAGAGGAGGGATTTATATCTCCCAACGGAAATATATATTGGATTTATTAGCTGAAGTTGGCATGGTGGATTGCAAAACAAATGACACTCATATGGTTATTATTCACAAACTAAAGATAATTGAAGAGGCCAGACCAGCAAATAAAGAAAGGTACCAAAGGTTGGTGGGAAAATTGATTTACCTGGCTCACACTCGACCCGACATTGCATACGCGGTGGGAGTAGTTAGCCAGTTCATGCATCATCCTCAGGAACACCATATGGAGGCAGTAATGAGGATTATTCGATATCTCAAAGGAACACCAGGAAGATGCATAATGTTTAAGAAAAATAAACACCTTGATGTTGAAGTATTCACAAATGCTGATTGGGGAGGGAATCCTAACGACAAGCGATCAACTGCTGGCTACTTTACTCTTGTTGGAGGTAACTTGGTGACTTGGAGGAGTAAGAAACAGAAAGTAGTATCACCGTCAAGTGCTGAATCAGAATTTAGAGGAATCGTTAAGGGGATTACCGAGATACTTTGGTTAAAGAAGATAATGAAAGAAATTGGATCCCCTCTGAAGTGTCCAACTCAGTTAATGTGCGATAATAAAGCTGCGATTAAGATTTCAGAGAACCTGGTACAGCACGATAGAACAAAGCACGTTGAAATAGATAGACACTTCATAAAAGAAAAGATTGAATATGGGACAGTCGCACTTCCGTTTGTTAGATCCAAAGACCAACTGGCAGACATCCTGACAAAAGCGGTTGCTGCAAGAACATTCGAATCAGTTTTATCCAAGTTGGGTATTGGTGATCCCACTACACAACTTGAGGGGGAGTGTTAGAATAGTCAGTGTATTAAGTTTCCTTGTATAGGCCTCTAAGTTCTCTATATATTGAGAGCCTTACTGGTCAATTATTGAATTACATCTCTAATGCAGCAATAAAACAAAAGGGAACATTTTCTAATAAACACAAAATCCTAGCCGCTTCCTGCAGCTACTTATCTCTTTGTTTATAACAAAGACAACAACTGAGATGCTACGTAGAACATGTGCATGTTAACAAAAGCCTTGTCATATTTCTATACAATCAACCCTTTGTACTTGTCAAAATATTTAATTTCTTCTCAAATTTCTAATACAACCAACCATCTGAACTAGTTAAAGTTTTAATTTCTCCGACCCTTTTCATGTTCCGATATTTTTTCGTCCCCTCGTACTCCCACCCAGGTCAAAGTCGTGATACGAAGAGTCTTTACTTTTATTCATCAATTTGTTATTAAACAGTTCTCTTATTGACTCTTGAGTTTTTTAGCTGGCCACTGAAACTATAATATTCAATCTTCCCCCTTTTTGTTGGTACCAGGTACCTCTGTAGTCTTCTCCAATTTGTTCATCAATTCGACTGTGATCTCAAGGGTTGTCAACTTTTGTTTATGAGAATTAAGTCGCTCTAGAATTTTGCTTTTGCTTACTCCATCTTGATTGTTGAATCTTTCCTAAATATCTAGCTTATAGACAACATCCTCCGCGAACGGATAAGGTTTCTCTTCTTTTATTTCAACACTCATTTCAAAGAGATCACAGACGCAACAAGAATCCCACATTATAAGAAGCTGGACATCTATCTCTCGAGCTTGTCTCTTGGTTATCCCATAGGATGAACACTCGAAAATATGTCATTTCGTCTCACCTCATTTTCCTCTTCCGCAACATCCAATGATGCTAAACAATACCACTGTACAAATAATAGAATAAATAATAATAGAACGATCATGAAATAAGATTGTTTAACAGTTTGTAAGAGAGATATAATGGTGACCTTGGACGAAATGTACGAAACCAACCGTATACAATCAACCATTTATATTAAAATCTTTGTCATATTTACCAAATCTTGTTGCGTTATGATTTTTGTAATTTACGCTAAATATATAATATACACAAACACCATCACGTTAGACTCTAATATAGTTTTAGAGATGTAAACATTTTTTTACAAACATAGACATACAGTGGAAATAGTAAACATTTTCTTACAAACATAGATATACAGTGGAAATAAAACAGTATATTATGGAAATGTTTCTCCCATTTCATTTTAAACATCAATACACGGTGTATTTGTATAGAAGATACTAAATAACTGTGTGGACTTGATTGCTAGTCTAACATTCTCCCCATGAAGCTTGAACTTGATTGTTGTCTTCTTCGTCTTCTGCATCCAATTGCACACATAATTCATTTTGTGGTGGTTTATTTAAGCACAGTTTTTTCATATGAACCATTACATATGTTACATTCTTATTTTTTTTTCTTCTTGATCTTCCTCTTTTTTAGAAGAGTTCATGGAGATTTTTTTCACTTGTCTTCTCTTGGTTAGGCTCTTAGACGGTCTGCACTCAAAGCCATTTTTATTGTCCTCAACATGGAGGAAAAACCCATTATCCTCAACATGAAGGTAAAAATCTTCATATATCTTTTGGAAAGGAGAAACTTCTTGTTGGAGATATCCTCAATATTTTCATAAACCAAACACATACCATTGACAATTGCTCTCAATTTCATTGGAAAGTCGCTCTTCAATTTCACAACCTGGAATCACTCTCGAAGGTTTATAACTTTAGCATTTGTAACTTTTCCTCCATTACACATATGCATATTTCGCAGCGTCTATCACGTTGCTACATTTGTTCCCAAAGTCTTTGAGGTTATATTTCTCCGATCTTTCTCTGCCAATTTTGGCATGTTCTGTCTTATGATCCTTTGAGGCCTTTATACCTATATCTTCTTGTGCCCTGCTTTGTGTTGAGTTATTGTCCCTTTAATATACTCAAAGATATATAATAAATATATACTATACACAAACACACATATTTTAAACTTAAATCTTTGATAACAAATGTTGGTCTCGATACTAAAATAAAATGTGTTTGAGTTTTGTTAGGTGATCAAATTACCATTGAGATGAAATACCATTCCTCCGGTTCTTTTTGTATTCTCGGTGTCTCCAACTAAATCACTATCAGTAAAACCAACTAGATCTTCTGATCATTTCCATTTTTCTTATTTCAATCCACAGGTTATGGACCATTTTACATAGCGAAGAATGTGTTTGACTCGTAGTATGTTTCTGCGTGTACCTACTCATGAGTCCAATAACATATGATAAATTTGGACGAGTATGAATTACGTACCTTAGACATCCGATGATTCGCCTGTACAGAGTGGAATCTACCGGCTTTCCTTTAATGTTTTTCCCATTATGTAGCTTTGGTTCTATGGGATACTTGGTAGGATTGTAAAATTCCATCTTTAATTGATATAACATTTTCTTTGCATAGTATGTTTGTATGAGTGTTATGTAACATTTATTCTACTCTACCTCAATCTCAATGTAGTAAGAGACTAATCCGAGATCACTCATTTCAAACTCTTCCATAATTTGTTTCTTAAATGTTTAAATTCCCTTCATACTTTAACCGCTGACAATCAAGTCGTCAACATACAGACCCACTATCAAAGCTTGTGTACCGCTACTTCTTGTATAGATCGTTTGTTCTTGTGAGAACTTTACATTTACAAGAGTTTTAAAACTCTTGTAAAGGCAAATTTTCCACGCCCTGGGTGTCTATCGTTAACCATAAAGTTCGTTTGACAACTTGAATACTTTATGTTATTCGTTACTTGATAATGAAAGGTTTTGGATGGATAAAAAATAGTTTTTCTTGGAGATCACCGTTTAAAAAGGCTAATTTTACATCCAAGTGATGAATCTCCCATCCATGTTGGGATGCAAGGGCAAGAATCAATCTCACAGTATCGAGTCTAGCCACATGTGTGAAATCTTTATCAAAATCAACTCCTTGTTGTTGAACATAACCCTTCGCTACAAGCCGTGCTTCGTGGTTGGTAACATTGCCTTCACTGTTCTTTATAAGTTTAAACACCCACTATAAACCTATGGGCTTTTGACCATAGGGTAAGTTGGTGAGTTTCCATGTCTTATTTATTTCGATGGCCTCAAGTTCATTTTTCATAGCCTCACTACCATTCTTTTTTTAGTTACGTCGTCGCTATAATATTTCGGCTCCTCAACAGCAAGTAATACTTGATCGTCAGGACGTAACTCATCTTCGGGTGCATCACTCAGTTAGAAAGCAAAATTTGTTTGGACAATCATCTGTTGTGGACCTGTTGTATAACCAAATAAGTTTTTTATTTTAGGAAACTTCCTCATATAATCTGGTGTAACCACTGATGTCATGGGCTTGTTGGTGTAGATTTATGAATATATCCCAAACCTTCATGGTCTATATTGTTTTCTAAAATTACAAATTACGTACTAATATGTTTGTTATTATCGTTGATTAACCAATCCTATTTTTAATTTCTTCAAATTCAACATCTCTACTAACATGAATTTTCTCACGTCTAGGATCATATAACCTGTGTGCCTTGGTTCCATTTTCTACGCTAAAGTACACCATCTTTTGACTTCTATCATCAAGCTTCTTCATATGTAGTTCTATAATCCTTACATATGTTGTATAACCAAAAAACACTCACACGCTCAAAAAGGGGTTTCTTACCATACCACATTTCATAAGTGGTATGATTTCCTAAAATCTTTGTTGGCAAATGATTTTAAAAAAACATAGTATGTCGTACAACCTCACCAAAAAGACTGACAGAACTAACATGCTTTTAAGTAGACTCCTTACAATATTCATTACCGTGCGATTTTTGTCTTCCACAACGTCACTCTGTTATGGAGTGTATGGTGCGATAAGATGACGTTGGATACCTTCCTCTTCGCAAAAATCTGAAAACATATTATATAAGAACTCACCAGCTCGATCAATACGCAAGATTATTATCTTGTAATCAGATCCATTTTCAACAAGTTTTTTAAATTTTCTAAACATATGAAGTGCCTCTACTTTATTCTTCTATCATTTGACTAAGACTAATAATATTATTTTTCAAATTGAGAATTTAATATACCTTGGTAAGTGGGTGATTATATCCATTCTTGCACCGAAACAAGATTGATCATTTTCTTTGGATCACTACCAATGAGCGATCTCTCAATTTCATGTTTCGTAGGAATATTTCATCAAATTTCTGAAAAAAAATTCGATCTCCGGTCATGTGGTTGCTTGCTCCATTATCCAAGTACCAAGAGTAATTCTACACTTAGTTCTCTCCATCCAAAAGAATGTCATAACTTTCTTTTCATTTGAGTCGTTTCGGATATCATCAATCATGCTCTTCATAATTTGTGCACGTCAAATTTGCTTCAACATCTTGTTTTTATAAATGATGATTCCTTTTTCAAATGTGAAATAATTATAGATACCAAAACGATGATTAATATAGGAATCTATTTCCTATTTTTATTAACTACTCACGATACGCCACTTTCTCTCACTAAATTGAAAATATTTCTTTTTATAATAATAATAATAATAGCAACAACAATAATAATAATAGTCAAACTAATAATGGGTGATTCTCATATAAGTCCAAATATTAGTTTAAAATTAGCATTTGATACCAAATATGATTATCTATCGGTACCAAACACTTACGAAAATACAATAATACCCTTCTTTGTAATATTATTCACTAACTTCTTAAAAATAATTATTTTTAAAAAACTCGTATCTTTTGATTTATAATTCCAAAAATAAAACTTAAAGCAACATTTTATTTATATTTACGAGACGAATCAAATAAGTGGTGTATATGATATCTTAAAAAAAATTAAAACTATTAAAAAACTAGATTAATAAATTAGCAGTATTAATTCTTTTAATACTGTTAATTAGTAATATTAAAAGAATTGATACGGTAATTAATAGAATTAAAAAGACTAATAATGTTAATTAGCAATATTAAAAAACTTAACACTGTTAATCAACATAACCAACGGTTTGGATCTGAGAGTTTTGGTGTATTAAATCTGTGTGGGATGCATCTTTACGTAGGTAAGTTTGTTAACTTTTTCTTTTAACTTGAAATTTAGTTTAGAAATAAGGACTTCAAAGTTGCAAAATAAAAATACGGTATATGTTAATAAAATACCTTCAAGCATGACTTGGCCGATTCAGACTTTTACAACTACACCCTCTAGACAAGAAGTTTAGACCATCTAGCGTTAGGTTTTCACAATGAAGGATGTCCTGCTGTTGCTAAAGGTGTCAAGAGAATGAAAAAAGGTTATGATCTATGTGAAAACACAATATAATTTCGGTGAGAAAAGGAAACCGGCTTATGGGCGTGAACAACAGGTATGAATTCGTTTATAACCTTTATTTGTCATAAACTAGTCGAATTTATAATATCACTATCTTATCGCTTGTTTAAGATAATAACTGATATTAACACGTGTTTAAGTTTAATGTTTATCCAACATTCTCCTCTTTAACTCGTGTCTTTGTCGTCGTCTGCCTGATCTTTCTCTTTATCCAAAGATTCGTGAAGATCTTGTTGGCTCTTCCTTTCTGGTTTGCTTCTCCGAAATTGTCATCTGTGTAGTTTTATTCAGTTGTCGTTTAGCACTTGTACGCGTGCGGTTTTTACGCTATCTTCACCAATCCTACATCTCCCTGAGTGCGTCTCAAGCCTCTTTTCCCTCTGCTTCGGCTTGAGAAATGGCTACCATGGCGAACGCAAGATTATCTTCATCTTGATAGATCATACGTTGGATATTTGATCGGGACTGAGACTCCAATCGCCCTCGATTTGATGACTGCAACTGTCATCAAGTGATCTCCAACACGCGCTCTAATACCAAATGTAGGGAAAAGGTCCCTAAGAAAAAACAGCAGATACAAAACAGCAAGTATGGAAATGATATAATTGTCATTTCAAAGATCAATGTACACAGTTCTGTTTTTTATATAGAAGATACAAACAAACGGTTTGATCTTATCTAAATAACTAACATAATAACTAATATTAACACGTGTTTACGTTCAATGTTTATCCAACATTTTTCCTCTTAACATTGAACTTAACTGTTGTCTTCTTCGTCGTCTTCCTGATCTTCCTCTTTATCCGAAGAGTTTGGCTCTTCCTTTGCCGTCTGTTTCTCTGAAATTGCCATCTGTGTAATCTTATTCAGTTGTCATTTCGCACCTCTACGCGTGCCTTCTTGACACTATCTTCACCAACACTGCATCTCCCTGAGTGCGTCTTAAGACTCTTTTGCCCTCTGCTTTGGCTTGAGAAATGGCTACCATGGCGAACGAAAGATTATCTTCATCTTGACAAACCATAAAATAAACACTTGACTGCTGTTTTCTTCGTCGTCTTCCTGATCTTCCGGCTGCCTGATTTTCCTCTTTATCCGAAGAGTTCCTGAAGATCTTGTTGGCTCTTCCTTTGTCGTCTGCTTCTCTAAAATTGCCACGTGTGTAATCATATTCAGTTGTCATTTAGCACTTTTACGCGTGCCTTCTTGACAATATCTTCACCAACACTGCATCTCCATGAGTCCGTCTCAAACGTCTTTTTCCCTCTATTTCGGCTTGAGAAATAGCTACCCCAACGTTTGTGTCTTCAACTTCGATCACTGACCATACTCCTATCGAAAGCAATATTATCTTCATCTTGGCAACCCATATGTTGTAGTTCGTTTCATTTATCCGTACATTTGGTAATCTTGCGTTCGCTAGGAGTATGGTGAGTGATCGAAGTTGAAGACACAAACGTCGTAGCTATTTCTCAAGCCGAAGTAGAGGGCAAAAGAAGCTAGAGACGCACTCAGGGAGATGCAGTGTTGGTGAAGATAGCGTCAAGAAGGCACGCTTAAAGGTGCTGAAACGACAACTGAAAATGTTGGATAAACATTGAACTTAAACACGTGTTAATATCAGTTATTATGTTAGTTATTTAGATAAGATCAAACCGTTTGTTTGTATATTCTCGATAAGAAATAGAAATGTAAACATTAATGTTTGAAATAATAGTTATATCATTTCTAAAATCTATTTTTTCTGAGGGACCTTTTCCCTGCATTTGGTATCAGAGCTCGTGTTGAAGATCACTCGATGGCAGTTGCAGTCATCAAATCGAGGGGGATTGGAGTCTCAGTCCCGTTCAAATATCCAACGTATGCTCTGTCAAGATGAATGGAATCTTGTGTTCGCCATGGTAGCCATTTCTCAAGCCGAGCAGAGGGAAAAAGAGGCTTGAGACGCACTCAGGGAGATGTAGGGTTGGTGAAAATAGTGTAAAAAAGGCACGCTTAGAGATGCTGAAACGGCAACTAAATAAGATAACACAGGTGGCCACAGTAGCAGACGCAACTGAATAAGATTACACAAGTGGCCACAGTGGGAGACAACAAGATCTTCAAACTCTTCGAATAAAGAGGAATATCAGGGAGACAAAAGAGGAGACAATAATATCTTCAAGAACTTTGGATAAAGAGGAAGATTAGGGAGATGACGAAGAAAACATGAGTCAAGTTCAATGTTAAGGGGGAGAATGTTAGATAAACATTGAACTTGAACACGTGTTATTATGTTAGTTATTTAGATAAGATCGAACAATTTGTCTGTATTTTCTATATAAGAAAACAGCCCTGTAATGATGTTTAAAATGACAGTTACATCATTTCCATACTTACTATTTTATGTCAGTATACATATCTGTGTTTGTAAAGCGTATCTGCAGTGTTTATTTTAGGGACCTTATCCCTACAAAGTCACCATGTAAAAATATTTTTTTCACATCAAGTTACTTTAACTCAAGATTTAGACTTGCAGTTAAACCCTTTCCACCAAATTCAACACTTCAAATCAATCTTGCTATCTTGAAAAGTTGTAGCTAAAGTAACCGATGATGATGAGAATGTTATTAAGAAGATTTTGAAAGAAAGAGATAGTTTATCCTAAACCTAATGAGGGCGTTGTTGTTAAAGTGAAGTTTATTCATAAAGAAAAACCATGAGACCATGAGGATGCATATGAGCCTTTTGAGTTCAAAATAGATGAAGCGCAAGTCATTAATGGCCAAACCCAAAGCCACGACCCAAGCCCTAATCTAATAGACCACTATCCCTCTTATCTCGCTTCTTTTAAATGTCTCCCTGTTAAATTAAACGCATGTGTTGTCTCTACTCTTTTGTTAAATTCCAAACACTGCTTCTTGTTGTTACTATTCTTTTTTTGAGTTGATGCTGATTGTAGTGTCCAATTCTGTTGGATAAACATTGAACTTAGACACATGTTAATATTAGTTATTATGTCAGTTAGTAAGATAAGATCAAACCGTTAGTTATTTGTCTATATAAGAGAAAGTGTAATGATGTTTGATAAATGAAATGAAAGTTACATCATTTCCATACTTGCTGTCTGTAAACGTTATCTGCATTGTTTGTTAATTTTAGGGACCCTATCCCTACATTTGATATCAAAGCCTGTGTTGCAGATCACTCGAACGCAAATGCGAAGAAGCAGAAGGATTCAATCCTACATTTTTAAGGAAGCAGAAGGATTAAATCCTACTTTCTAAAGAAGCAGATACATTCTGAAGAAGCAGATGGATTCAATCCTACATTCTTAAAGAAGAAAACGGAAAGGCAGCCATTTCTCAAGCGGAGAAACAGACGGTAAGGCAGCCATTTCTCAATGCGGAGAAACGGACGGCAAGGCAGCCATTTCTCAAGACGGAGAAACAGACGGCAAGACAGCCATTTCTCAAGCGGAGAAACAGACGGCAAGACAGCCATTTCTCAAGCAGAGAAACAGACGGCAAAGGAAGTGCTAACAAGATCTTCAGGAACTCTTCAGATAAAGAGGAATATCAGACAGATGACTAAGAAGACAACAGTCAAGTTCAATGTTAAGCGGGAGAATGTTGGATAAACATTGAACTTGACCACGTGTTTATATTAGTTATTAAAACACTTAATAAGATAAGATCAAACCGTTAGTTATTTGTCTATATAAGAGACAGAACTGTGTACATTGATCTTTGAAATGACAATTATCATTTCCAAGTTTTTGTCTGCCTGTGAGTGTATCTGTATTTTTGTTTTTTAAGAGGGACCTAGTCCCTTCATTTGGTATCAGAGCATATGTTGCAGATCACTCGAACGCAATAGCGGAGAAACAGACGGCAAGACAGCCATTTCTCTAGCGTAGAAATAGACGGGCAGCCATTTCTCTAGCGGAGAAACAGACGGCAAGGCAGCCATTTCTCTAGCGGAGAAGGAGACGGAAAGGCATTCATTTCTCAAGCGGAGAAGCAGACAGCAAGGCAGCCATTTCTCTAGCAGATAAACAGACGGCAAGGCAGCCATTTCTCAAGCGGAGAAGCAGACGGCAAGACAACCATTTCTCAAACGGAGAAGCAGACGGCAAGGCAGCCATTTCTCAAGCAGAGAAGCAGCGGCAGCAGCAAAAGAGCAAAAAATATCTTTAAGAACTCTTCGGATAAAGAGGAAGATCAAGCCGATAACTAAGAAGACGAGACTCAAGTTCAATGTTAAGAGGGAGAATGTTGGATAAACATTGAACTTAGACAATATTTCTCTGTTGTAATTATTTCCAGGTCCTTCCACCATTAGACAATCGTCTTAGATGAGGGAGGACTACGCCACGATGAGAAGGAAAGTTAACCTATTCCAATTTTGTATAAGAATCTCATGATTCTGGACAACTTTATCGTTAGTGGTCTATTCCTTAGTATTGGTGCTCTTAGTGGATTATCAATATCCGAAATTTCAATAAATGGTGAAGTCATGAAGGATAAAACATATGCAAAAATGTCGATCAAGGTTGAGTCATTCATTCAATCTAGAAGTGGAAATGTGTTGGCACCAGAGTTTTTGATGCTTCTAAGCGTTCTTCTTCAAATTAGTATGTGTTAGTGTGGAAGATAGAACTGTAAGGCAAGAATGAATATTAAAAATTGAAGAGAAAATAGAGCAGAGGAGTCACAGAAGATTAAAAGACTGGTTCACCTTCATTTGGTAACAAGTGATGTTTTAAATAAGAAAAGAAAACCACTAACAAACGCGTTAAAAAAAAATAAGGTATCTAAGAGCCAATTGAAAAACAAAACAATTAAACCAATAGAAAGAAGAACAACTTCTAAACAATAGAGTAGAAACTCTATAAAAGAATACACTTGAGACCACCAAAATTTATTAATTAAAAGATTTATTAATTAATCGATATATTAATAATTATTAATTTATGGTAAAATACTTAGTTTACAAACATCTTTCAAGCTTCCACTTAATTATTGCACAGTATATAATGCATGTATATCAAATGAAGGGCCCAATTTGAAAGAAACCTTTAATCTTCCACCTTATTATGCTTCTTGTATTCAATGTATCACTTTATGGACATTAAAAATATTTTCTATATAAATACAAGAAACAAGGGGAAATTGATTTCAACAATTAACAAAAGACAAATGAGTCATTTTTCAAGAAACCTTCATAAATCATTCACGTAATATGCTATATATAAAGAATTAATTAATTTATATTTTATATGTGGTCTAAAGAAATTATCAAAAATGTATTATCTTATAATTTTAGCGAATTATTAAATTATCGAGTTTCTACTGTATTAACACTCCTCTTTGTTTGAATACTGCAAAGTCCAAGATTCTTTATGAAGTATTCAAACTTGCTAAGTAGCAGAGGTTTAGTGAAAATATCTGTAATTTGATCTTCTGATTTGTAGTAAGACAAAGTCATATCACCACTCTTTTGAAGTTCTAAAAAAAACTTGATGTTGAAGTACTTAATTTTTCTATAAAAGACTGGATTATTGAAGATCGCAATGACATCCTGATTATCAACTAGTATTTTAATTGTTTGTTTTTTATTCATGTTTAGAGCATCTAGAATTTTACTTAACCATAGAGCTTGATTAACATTAGTTGTTGCAGCTATAAATTCTACTTGAGTAGTGGATTGAGTTACCGTTTACTACTTCCTTGAGCTCCAAAAGAATATACTTTATCTGAGGCAAAATCAATAACCAGATGTACTCTTCATGTCATCAATTGAGCCACCCCAATCACTGTCAGAGAAAATAATTAGCTGCATCTCTTTCTATTTTAAAAACTTCTTCATAATTATAGGTCCCATTTATGTGTCTGATAACTCTTTTTGCAGCTCCCATGTAAGTTCCATTGGGACAAAACATGAATCTAGAGAGAATACTTACAATATTAAAGATGTTAGTACTGGTTGTTGTTAAATACATCAGACAACATTTAAAAATCCGTAACTCAGCTTCAACAACCTTAACACACATATGCTTTAAGAGACTTTAAATAAGGTTTGTCACCATACCAAGCTTCAAATGGTTTCAGGTGTTTTAAAACTTTTATTAACTTTCGATTATGTAAGTACACATTAGTGTATGTTGCTTCACCCCGAAAGTATTTTGAAAGATTATTTTCATGAAGCAAGTATCTCATCATCTCCATTATGAAACTATTTCTTCTTTTACTTCCCCCATTCTATTGAGGAAAATATGATGATATCAGTTCATGTTCAATTCTAGCCTCTTCACAAAACCTGTTAAAAGTTTATGAAGTGTACTCCCCGTCATTATCACACTGTATAGTATGAATTAACATAGACTTTCATTCTCAACTTTGGATTTAAATTTCTAACTTTATAAAGTGTACTCCCCGCCAACAACTTCTAACTTTTTATTTATAAACTAGATCCAACAAAATAATGTAAGAAAGAGTACCATTTAGTGATGGTTTTCGTTGAGGACCACAAAGATCAATATGAACCATCTGTAGATTTGATGAGGCTATTCAAGCTTGTTTAGGAAATGGTTTTCCTATATTTCTTCCAAAAATTACAAGCATGAAAAGGAGGCATGGCATTATAAATGGATGAGAGTCTTTCTGAGAACTTCTTTGATTGCATGTGAAGCAATCCTCAATGATGAAAAATGCAGTCTTTTTTGCCAAATCTCAGTGGCACTAACTTTGAATTTAAAGACCATATGTTCTTTCTTTATTCAATTTAGAGCAAAACTTTTTCCTTTCATTTTGACATTAAACAAGTCTTTACCACTAGTATCTCTGGTCAAACATTGTATATTCTCAAAGAAACTTTTATAGCCTTTATCGAGTAATTGACAAACAATTAAGAGATTTTGATCAATTTTAGGTAAAAATAAAACATCTAAAATAAACTGTGTACCTCCATAGCTTGTTATAGCTACTGTATATTTCTCTTGACTTCAAGTGTCAATCAACCAGCTCTCATACGATTCTCTGCATGAGAAACAAGTGACCACAAACAATTGATCTTCTTCCTTTTGATTAGCTACCCTTGCAACAGTTTCTTGTATCTCACCTTTCACTTTGCTAAATTATAGCTTCATGTCCGAGTTAATTACATTTGGAACATTTAGCATCATATCTCCCCTAACACTTGTATTGTGGATGACCTTTCCTCTCACAATGGCGGCAGAGTGGCTAGGATTTTTTCATACCTCCTTCTTTTCTCATTTGATAATTGCTAAATGAATCTTTAGTTGTTGAGTTGATTTTTATTTTTTATACATGTTGTTGTCTTCATGTTTTATAGGTAAGGCACCTTCAATCATCCTTTCTTGCCTCATAAACCTTATCTGCTCTTGTGCTTGTAAAGCATTTAAGAGTTCTGTAAGAGAGATATTTGACAGGTATTTGGTGTTCTCTAGAGTAGTAATGGTGACTTTAAACTTTTTTAGAACATTGAGAAATTTTTTTCAACAATCCTAAAGTTTTCTAACTCAGAGCCAAGACATTTCACCTTGTTGGAAATGCTCAGAATTTTGTATGAGTACTTATTCACGCACTCAAACTCCTTCATCTTCAACTTTGAGGTAATCCCATATTTATTTGGATTTTTTGAGGGACATTATTCGTGTGAATATCATATGAGATACAAATGCAAATAGAAAACCTTTTGCCTTTGATTTTCTTCCTTCTTTTCTTGTTGTGCTCTAATTTGTACCATAATAGTATTTACTGGAAATTGGGGGATATCGTAATTAACCTATACTTCTTCCTAAAGATTCAAATCCTCCAAATCTATATCCATACAAACTTCTCAAATTTGATAATTGTCTTCATCGAAGACTGGTGGTTCAGCAATTGAAAATTCTCTTTCTATTTTAACCTAACACATCTCTTAAGAAGAGGGTTCTGGTACCGTTTTATTAGTGTAGAAGACATAAATTTAATTGTGAGAATATATATTAAAAATTGAAGAGAAAATGGAGCTGAGGAGTTACTCAAAGATTAAAATATTGGTTCACCTTCATTTGGTAACAAGTGATGGTTTAAGTACGAAAAGAAAACCACCGACGCACATTAAAAAAACAATCTAACAGCCAATAGAAATACAAAACAACTAAACCAATAAAAAACAAGAACAACTTCTAAACAATATTAACATTTTGGAGGTTTATAGATAAGGATGTCTAAGAAAATATGAGGCAAAGATGTTG
The DNA here is from genome assembly GCA_036936605.1 of Limnanthes douglasii subsp. nivea. NCBI lineage: Eukaryota > Viridiplantae > Streptophyta > Magnoliopsida > Brassicales > Limnanthaceae > Limnanthes > Limnanthes douglasii. The sequence continues at coordinate 320,413,795 of JAUPFV010000002.1, read as the reverse complement.
TGTTTCGGTATAACTGAAACTACAAAGATTGGAACTTCTTTTCCAAAATATTTTAACCAATCTTTTAATACGAGTAAAAGAAGTTATGGTAGTTTTAAACACCAATCTCTATCTAAGGAGAGGAAAGAAAGTCTTTTGAATCGTAAATTCTTCGAAACGCTTGTTGTTGGGGATGAGTATGTAGAGCGGTTAACCTCACAGTGGTTGAAGAGTTGCTTGAGGATGTCTTTTTGTTATGGTCGAAAAAATAGATTATTGTTGTCCATATTGGTCGGAGATAATACTATTTTTTATACGTTATTAGACTAAATGTCCCATGCTATTTATTACAAGACTGTGTTTGATATTGCTGGTAAAGAAGGTGACTATCCCTTTAATGATGAAAAGTTGTTAATTTTTCGGTAACTTACATGTGGCTCCTGCACGAGGAGTGGTCATTGGAGAGATAACAAAAATTGATGAGTAAATTAAAAGAATATATCTCCCATCAACTAATGTGATATTGTCTGCTTTGGGCATATAGACCTGCAAGGTTTTGTCCTTGGTTCACTCCCAAAAGGCATCATTATAATTGAAATATCTAAGTAATGTGGGGTAATAAACCAAGTTATGACAACGAGTTTACTTTAACACATACATGTGGCTCCTACACGAGGAGTGGTCATTGGTTAGAGAGGATGAGACAAAGGTAGAAGATAACATATTCAAGAATCATAAAATATTTATTATTATTCAATGTAATATGTGATACACATTTTTATACTAAAAATGTAAGTTGTTGGTGTAACAAATTATTGTTACATTTTGTTAGTAATTAAGTAACAGATTCTAGATAAGCCTTTAAACAAGATTGACCCAGACATTTGGAGTCATACACACCTTCGTGGGCTAACATCTAGTCCAAAAGACGACTCGAATCTAAACCAAGAGCCAACACATAAATGAGCTTAGACTCACCCCACTTTCCCAATTTTCTCTAACCCTAGTTCGACAACCACCTCTTTCTTCTCTTCTTCTCTTTCTCTAACTTCCTCCCTCAAACAAAGTGGAGGAACACCGAGGCCAATTTTGTCTCATATGAATAAGAATCAAGATTGGGAAAGAGTTTGGTGAGAAGATCAACTACTTGGTCATGTGTCCGGACAAAAAAAATGTTAAGAGGGCCGTGGACCACTTGATCCCAAATGAAATGAAGCTCAAGCTCAACGTTTTTGGTTTGGGCGTTAAACGCAGGATTTGATGCCAAATCATTTACTCAACGGTTATCACACCAGATAACCGGAGTTTGATGAAGAGGAAGACCAATTTCATCCAAGACAAAATGGAGCCAAATCAATTCAGACGAAAGATTTACAAGAGACCATTACTCTGATTTTGTACTGGATCGAGAGACTACTCCTTGTTTCTTAGAAGACCAAGAGAATAGTGAGGCACCCAGAAACACACAATAGCCTTCCATTAAACGACGGTCATCCCTAGAACCATCCTAGTCCGCATTAATAAATCCAGTGAGCTGATGCACATGACTGGTTTAATATGAAAACCTAACGACATTGTCCCACATAAGTATCTTAGAATTTTCCTTACGATTTGTAAATGTGTAGTTCTAGGAGATTTTTGAAATTGTCTCATTTAATTGACATCATAGGAGATGTCGGGTCTAGTGTGGAGTATGTATATAACAAGCTCAACACACTTTTGTACCGTGTAGTGCAGTGAAGACTTTCACCATCAAACTTGGAGACAACAGGACTGACTCGCATTGGAGTGGAGCATGAATTAGCACTGGAAATCCCTTCCTTAACACGTACATCGTTATTGTATTTTGTTTGAGTCAGTTATAAACCAGAGTCATCCATATACACCTCCATGCCCAGAAAAAGTTTGAGACAACCCATATCTTTGAGTGCAAACTCAGAGTGAAATCTCTATATGAACTTAATCAGGTAGGTAGAGCTATTACCAGTGACTATTATATCGTCCATATAAACAAATAGGATGATGGATACCTCTTTAGTCATTAGGAAGAACATAGAGTAATCTGCTCGTGAGTTTTGAAAACCCCACAAGAGCAATGTATACTTTAGCTTGGAATACCAGGATCTAGGTGCTTGCTTTAAGCCATACATGGCTTGATGTAGTTTACAAACGGGATTAGGAAGAGACCAGCATCCACAAACCTTGAGGTTGCTCCATAATCATCTCTTCTTTTAAATCACCAATTAGAAATGTATTATTTATATCAAGTTGCCTTATGGTCCAGTCCCTGGATACAACCAGTGTAAATACAAGTCTTATGGTGGAAGCCTTGATAACAAGGCTAAAGGTTTATGTGAAGTCAATGCACGCTGTTAATGAAATCCATTAGCCATAAGTCTGGCTTTGCACCTTTGAATAAACCCATTAGGATTATATTTCAATTTATAAACGCATTTACACCCCACCATGCTCGTGCCATCTGTGTATGGGACCAGGGACCAAGTATGATTTTCCATTAAGGAATCATACTCAGTCTTCATAGCTTGAGACCACTGAGGAATAATGATAGCCTCAAATAATTATGAGGTTATCTAGTAGCAACAATAGGCATAGTAGTAAGACTAGTGTAACTTTAGGTTTGAAAATACCAGCCTTGGCCCTTGTAATCATAAAATGGGCATTGAGATCAGTTGAAGAGGGAGGTTGGGTACCGGGATTATCAAACGGTAGTTCAATCACTAACATAGGTGAACTAGATGATTGTGTAACAAGTTTTGGTGACAACAAGGCTATATTTCTGGCAGGGGACATTGTTAGACTATTGTGCTCTTGTTGTGAAGAGCTAAGGCTAACAGGTATGTTTGTATTGTGTGATTATTGATTTGGTAGGTGTGAAGTATTGTTGTTAGGACTAATCACCAGAGAGCTAGATAGTTTTGTAGGAAGAGTCTGTTGTAGATTAGAAGTCTCATCTAAAACTTGACATTAGGAAATCTAAGTAACCATAGAGACACAGATTTAGAGACATGACCCTTTGAACCCAGAAAACTAGAGAAGCAAGGAAATTCATCTTCATTGAGGATGAAATTTCTAGAAACATAGACTCTTCCAGTAGAACTTAAGTACTTGTACCCTTTATGCACAGAACTATAACCCATAAAACACATTTAGTAGAGTGGTATTAAAATCTATTCGTCTGATAAGGCCTGAGACACGGAAAACAAGAACAAACAAACACCTTTAGAAAGCCATAATCACGTTGAGTGTTAAAAAAAATTCAAAAGGAGACTTGTCTTCGAGAACAATAGTATGAAGTCTATTGATTAGATATACAGTTGTGTGAAAGGCATCATGCCAATAGCTGAAAGAGTAAGAATATCCTGAGTAAGGATAGGATGTCCTGAGTTGGATTCCTAACTTCTTTGTCAAAGAGCGAAAGGTCTTAAACTCACCACTCTCATCTGACTGAAAATAATTCATCTTTTTATCAATTTGATTTTCTACTAAAGTCTTAAATTCTGTGAAAGCATGTAGAACCTCACCTTTATGCTTTAGAGAGTACAACCATGTAAATCTAGAAAAATCATCCACAAATAGAATGTAAAAGCTAAATCCATTCTTAGAAACAGCATGAGCAGCCCCCACAAGTCAGAATGTACTAAGTATTGAATATTTATGGACTGAGAAAGAGACCTAGAATAAGGAAGAGAATGTGACTTTCCTAGCTAGCATTCATCACATAACACTTTTTCATTAGCAGAACCAACAAAAATATTACAAAGCTTCATAACAAGAGAAATAATCCTTGTGGAAGGATGACCTAACTTCCTATGCCACCCTTCCTTTAGAGACCTAGAAGATTTAGCTAAAACAAAAATAGTTGACACACTAGGATAACCCCTTAGGACAACAGCCTTTGAATTACAAGAGTCAGATGAGTCTTCCAACCTATAGAGCCCATTATCAACCTTCCCTGAAAGAGGAGTCCTCCTTGTGATCTTGTCCTTCAGAAAACAGTTAAAGATATGAAATTCAAGAAAGATATTATTATGTGTAGTTAATTAAGAAATGAATAGAAGGTTTTGGTTGATTTGAGGGACATGTAAGATGTTATTTAGCTAAATATGCTTATTAGTTTTAGTAGAAAGAGTAGTTTTACCTAAATGTTTAATTTCGAGCTTACTACCATTACCTACAGCCACTGACTTAGTACCTCAATACTCTGATTTTTTAGAAATCATCTTAGCTAAATTAGTGACATAGTGGCTAGCACCACTGTCAATATACCATGCCTCATCTCTACCTCCAGACTTTTGAGAAACAGTCGAGGCACTCTAATCTTGAGCAACCTTGTTCTAATCAGTTGGTAATTGTCCTATAACACCAGGATCATCCATGAACTAGCAATAGGCACCTCCATAACCATATTTCCCACATATCTAAGAAATAGGCTTATTATTACAGTTGAACCTGCCTCCTCTATCCCTATAAGATCTTCTTTCTCTGTTGTTGATAAATTAGATAAATGAATACCTCCCTTTATAAGCACCTCCTCTTGTCCTTTGTTACCATTTTTTGAATTAAATTTGTAGTTGTTGCTACCAGATGGCCTAGATCCGGTCTTATTAGCTGAGGTAAAATTAACATTTACCAAGGAGAACTGCACCTTGTTTAGCTGATCCAATATGTTCTCATAGGTCAACGGAGTGGCTTGAAGGTCTAGCAAATTTTGTACGTCATTTTCTGCTAAGTGCACAACAATAGGAGTGTATTCTACGTACATTCTAGCTAACACTAGAGGCACCAGATCATCTAGTGACACAAGAGAACCTGCTAGAGCTAGGTTGCCTGATAAATGCTTCATCCTAGCAAGATAGTCCTCCATTGAGGAATTACCTTTCCTGGTTCTCTGAAACTTTGCCTTAAAAAAGGTTACTCTAGACTTTATTTGGGAGCCAGAAAGCCTAACTATAGCATCTCACAGTCCTTTGGAGGTCTCTTCCTCTAGTATATGGGATAGAACCTCAGGGCACATCGTACTATAGAGCCATCTCAATAGTAACTAGTAATTTGCTATCAGTTATCGTATTCAGCATTTTCAATTACTGAGCCATCAGAAGTGCTTAACAGCTTGAGAGGCCAATGTTTATCACCATTGTTGGCCAACAGTTTATTCAATGGAGATGAAGCTTGATCAGCAGAGCCGAAGAGAAAGAATAGAGTTTTCCATTGAAGGAACTGCTCTGATACTAAGTTAGACAAAAGTAGAAGACAACAGATTCCAGAATCAGAAAATATTTCTTATTGTTCAATGTAATATGTGATACATATTTTTAGTATAGAAATGTAAGTTGTTGGTTTAACTGTTAAATTTTGTTAGTAATTAAGTAAGAAACTCTAGTTGAGCCTTTAAACAAGATTGATCCAGACATTTGGATTCATACGCACACCTTCGTGGGTTAACATCTGGTCTAAAATACGACCCGAATCTAAACCAAGACCCGACACATAAATGAGCTTAGACTCAACTCATTTTCCTAATTTTCTCTACCCTAGTTCGACAGCCACCTTTTTCTTCTCTTCTTCTCTATCTCTGACTAGGACCACAACTGAGGAGCAAATCCCTCACTGGCAAAAGCAAAAGTGGGGCACTTATCCATAATGTTTTACAGAAACTTGATTTGAAAGCTATGCGAGGTGAGAATACGACTGGTGCTGGTGTTGGAGCTGAATGTGAAATAAACTTAATCATGAAAAAAAAAAGAAAAAAAAGAAGGAAGGTGAGGGGACCTTTCGAAGCCACGAAACATAAGCATGTGGATTGTGATAGTTAAGTAGTTCTAGCCGCAACTCTTGCTGTTGTGGTGGTCGAGATTTTCAATATTTCCGAAATTATACCCAGCCGAGAGATATTATGGATGTTGTTGTTTTACCTAGGGAAACCAAGACCTTTTTTTGCGTTAGAGCAGATTTCTGAAGTTTTTAGTCAATTTGGAACTGCTTCTAGCAGGAGGGACATTCCTACAGACTTGACACTCACACAGTTAGTGAAAAGGAAGGTCGACTTAGGGGTTGAGGTATAATTTTTTATGTGTAAATAATTGTTGTTGGTTCTTAAATTGGACCATGATACATCGATTGGGACAGTTTTGGCCAATATCATGTTTGACCTCCAACTATTACTAGAAGCTTCTGGTGATTCCTTTGGCATGGAGGCCAAGCTTAAGGTTGTATTGTAATTCGGATGAAAAGTCGGAGCTACAGTTTTATCATATACATATTTCTATTATAATGTTGAGCAGGGATTCACAAGACAAAGCCGAGGAGGATATGTTTCTTAAAGAGACGGTTGAATCATATTGTCGTCGAGGTTCTAAAGGTGGAGTAGACCTGGATTTTTTAAAGAATGATAGTGATGCAAGAGAAGATTGAACTGGAGAGGGGATTAGATAAAAGATTGGCTCAAAATGGACTTATCCTCGTTTGCATCATGAAGTTTCCAAAATTCAGTTTGGTTCAATATACAATGTAGTTCAGGAGATAAAAGTCCGCGAAGATGTGGTTAAAGTAGCTCTCTAGCTTATGAGCCTCTTGTTAAGTGAACCAAAGGTGGTGAGTACGGGTACGAAAGTGTTATTAAATTACTATGCAATTATCATAAAATGGCTCAAGCACAGAATATATGCGAATAAAAGATTTAAATAAACACAGGATTTAACGTGGTTCGACAATTGTCTACGTCTACGGGTGCCGCAAGAGAAAAGAGTTTCACTATGGTAGAAAAGGTACAGATTTCAGATTGTGTTTTGTGTCGCTCTAGTAGTCTATTTATAGGGAATTAATAGACTTACTAGACAATGGGCCTAATTGGCTCATACCACAAGTCTAACAACGATACTGTCACAACACTTATTTGTACTGCCGAACACAGTACACTGCCAAGGCACAATATCACTATCACAGACACAAAACGGTACTACCGGACACAGTAAATTGTCAATGCAATATTCGACTCATTCACAACAAATCTTCCCCTTGAGGCGAATATCATTTCTTCACTATCAACAAAGAAACTTCTCTTCTTCTGACTCACCAGATGCCCCTAAGGCATTCACTCTATACTGCGAACACCAATCCAGTTTAGGCACTCCCTAAACTTTCGAACTGATATTGCCTTGGTCATTATATGTGCTGGATTATCGTGTGTAGACACTTTATTCACATTAAAAATTCCATTTAATACTATATCACGAATAAAATGATACCTGAAATCTATGTGCTTTGTACGCTCATGGTACATCTGGTTTCCTGTAAGGTGTATGGCGCTTTGACTGTCACAAAACACTTTCGTAGTATTCCTATCCAAGCCCAAAGCTACCACCAAACCTTGCAACCATATTGACTCTTTAACTTCTTCTGTTACCTCCATGTACTTTGCCTCTGTTGTAGACAAAGCTACAGTAGCTTACAACTCTGCTTTCCAACTGATCGCACTCCCAGCTAGGGTAAATACATATCTTGTCAGAGATCTTCTTTTATCCATATCACCTGTAAAATCGGAATCAACAAAATCAACCAATGATCCTGTAACATCATTCATCGATTCACCAATATCGGTCTTGTTAAAAGTTAAGCCAACGTTTATAGTATTCTTAGCATACCGAAATATCCATTTCACTGCATGCCAGTGTTCTTTCTCCTACTAATTTTTATTTTTTGAGTGCAAAAAACTCGTATAATATTCCCGAAATATCTTATGATATTCTCTAATAAATCTTAATTTCCTGATGATTGGGTATCAAAGACATTGATGAGCCATAAAAACCTGAACATGCATCAGATCCATCTATGATCTATCAAGGATAACGTTATAAGAGAATGAAGCTTCTACTATCATGACTAGACATTAAACCTTCTTCCCTAACTACACTCTGCCAAAGACCATATCCAACATGATTTCTCCAATAACGTTAGAATAAGATCGATGAAAAATCTCTAAAATAAGACGAAGCTTCTTGTCGTATGTTATTTTCTACCGTGTCAATTGTGATCTGGTTTGTTGCAAGCCTTACCAATAAAATTATGATTAAAATAATATTAACGTGTGGTACGACGACAACTTCAAAATTTTCATTTGTAAATCCAACGCCGGGTAAGGGTTACGATAGAGGTGTTAAGATTTATGCCCATGGAATATTATTTCTAGCTCATATACATGATTTTTTCTTGATTTGTGCAAGAATTAACGATTGCATGGTTTTTGAGTGTTCTCGAACTTTCTTTCATATGTTTGGATTTTTTCTCTCATCTTAGTAAGAGGTCTCTGGCCATATATAACATGAGGTGGTTCATTGAAATTCTTGTTCTTTACAAAATATGTGAGTTTCCCTTGTCCATTTATGGGTGCCACCGCTGCGGCTTGTCAAGGTATTTGGCTACAGAAGGTGCTAAGTCGTATATCAAAAGTGAAAGCAGGTCATGTCATTCTTTACATCGACAATAGGTCTGCAATTGACTTCACGAAGAACCCAGTATTTCACGGGAGGAGTAAACACATCAATGTGCGTTATCATTTTATTCGTGAGTGTGTTGAAAATGGAACAATTTTCATCAAGCATGTGAGTACTAGTGAGCAGCGTGCAGATGTTTTAACAAAGGCACTGCACACAACTAAGTTTGAAGAAATGAGGAGTTTTCTTTGCGTAAAAAATCTCCAGGCACGTTCAGATTAAAGGGGAGTATGTTGACATATTAATCTAAACGTGTATTTTATTTATTGTTATGTTTTGAATAAGTCAGTTACAAAGCGAGAAAGTAGGAGCTGAATCAGTCTCTTCTGCAACGTGACCAGGACATGAACTAGTGGTTGCATTTTATTAGGAGTTGTTGATAACTGTTAGCGTATGTTTCGCTCTAAGTAATTATTCTATTTTCTTATATATTCATGTAGTTCATTCGTAGTATGAAAAGTAGTTTGTACTCTTCTTTCAGCGGTTTTAGTATAAAACGAGTTTAACTCATTTTTGTTTGCCTGTTAATTATCTGCATACATTCATACACTTCTAAATTTCCAACATGGTGAACTTATAATGAAGATATGTTTGCAATATTTTAAACTATCTTATACTTCTGGGTGGTAAATTATTGAATCACTTTAAGGCTCCAAGGCCCGGTTGGCTTCATAGTGCAGTATTGAGTCATGTATATAGGGTTATATTTTGTTTTTTTGTTGATGAGATGGCAGAGTAACGGAAACTTATCCCTGTTTGGAACTGATTTCACCCTTCGTTGGGTCCCACGATAGCATTGACCAATCTTCGGCAGCAATCCGGGATTCGGAGGAACTTGTTGGAAAAACTGGTGAACTCCGCGGGTCGATTGTTGGTTATATTGCATCCCAAGGGGCGTTAGGAATTATTAATGGAGTCCAAGAAGATACAGAAGGTTTCACTGTAATATATTATTCAAAATCGCATCAAATAATATATAACAAAATCGTGGAATTTTAAATGGAAACCCTTTTGTGGATTCACCTAATAAATAACAGAAAGCCAAAAACACTTACAGGTTTTCCTGCTGCTTTTTATCTAGTATTCTATTTTGTTCATTTTCGTTCTTTAGCTATTCTGTGTATTTGTCTTGAGAAACCTGCAAAACGAGTTAGTAGAAATGAAAGGTTTCCAAACACTAAAGGAAGCGGGCTTCTGTTTGATTAGGGTTTAGGATGATGAAATTCCTAAACCTAACCCCTTACCTATACTCTTTACAATGTGAACCCCAACATTGTAAAGTCCATCATTTATTACTTCTTTGTCTCCAGGAACATAACCCGATAAATTGATAATTCAATTTATATCCCTAATTTATTAATTTAGGTTTAAGTGTTGAAATTCAGATCCTCTTCATCGTAGTTCCAAATTCAACCCGATTACCACACTTGATCCCATAACGCATTTTCACCAATAGATCCAATTTAGTTAATTATATAATTAAAAAATCGATTATTTTTAATTTTGACTTCCTTAAGATAATGACCGACTATATTTATTTAGCATATCGGTCCAAACATATATTTAATAAATACATTTCAACTTTCACTAGACTCCATGATGTTGCCGGAGGTTTGGCTGGACTTCAGGTTACGGCTGGAGATTTGGCTGGCCACTAGGCTGCAACAGGACATTCTGCTAGATTCTATGTTGTTGCTGGAGATTTGGCTGGTCACTAGGCTGCAATAGGACATTTGGCTAGATTTTTTGTTGTTGCTAGAGATTTGGGTGGACTTTGGATTGTGGCAAAAGGTTTGGCTTGACACTGGCCTGTAAGAGGAGGTCTGGTTAGACTCCCTGCTATTGTTGGAGGTTCTGGTGGACTCCAGGTTGCCGCTGGATATTCAGCTAAACACCCGGCTACAACATGAGGTTCGGTTGGATTCTATGTTGTTGTTGGAGGTTTAGCGTCACGTTGCGTTGCGAGCGTTATTCCACTGGCCACATCTATTTTTTTATTATATATAAACTAATTTTAATTAATTAAACTACTATAGTTGAACTGAAACTATACGTATAAAGTAAAATAAACTCAAACGCTTACTATTCAACTTTCAAACTATTCGACTTGATGATATAAGGTTGTCTCCTATATAACTTTCAAACCATTCAACTCTATGTAACATCGCATGCCGCTGCCTCCTATGTGGACTGTATATGAGGCAAAAGACCAAAAAAATTGAAATATAATTTAATTGATGATGATATTTGATTATTTTTATGTTTAGTTTAAGTATTTTTATGTTTAATCGCATTTGAATGTTTTAAAATATTTGAAGGTCAGATTTTATAATATTTTTATTGATTTTTAAACTTAATTTCTTATCTTTTTACTATATTATATATTATTTAATTAATAGTATTGGTAAACAGAATAACTCTCACCGCAACTCTCGTCGCGTTGCCGGAATTTTTTGACCTCTCGTCGTCGTGGGGCGTCACACGTCGCTTAAAACTATGCTTGGTACATTGAATTTCCATATGGGGTAACTGGACCAATTCCTGCCCCACAACCCATCATGCTACATCCTCCACCTGTTGGAATTACCCACAATATTCTATGTTTGCTAATCAAAGATTCTTCATAGCGCCTACAACTTCAGCTTTGATCGTTGTTCGAGAAGAAAAATCTATTTCATATTCCCCCAATTCCACAGACCACTTGGTCATTGAACCCAATATATCTGGTTTTTGCAATACATTTTGAAGTGAAAAAGAAGTTCAACCCGTGATGGAATGTGGTTGAAAATAAGACTTTATTTTCCCGGATGCTATTACCAAGGCTAAGGAAAACGTTTCTAACTTGAGCTAGCTTTTCTTAGCATCCAACAATCTTTTGCTAATGTAATAAACTAGCCGAGGGTAATTGTCGACCTCCCGAACTGACACTGCATTAACAACATACTCTAATATCGCTAGATACACAAAGATTCTTTCTCCAATAACTCGTTTGAATAAATTTTTAGGAGAATAAATATGTTTCTTAATTTCGAGATACACCTTATCAGAATTTGAGGACTAGTTAAATTCTTTAACGTTTCTCAATAATTGGAAAATTTGTGCACATTTATATGATAATCTTGAAATAAATTGAAGGCTGTCAATCTATTCGTCAACACTTGAACTTCTTTGGTAGTCCAGTGAGGGTTCATATTTAATAATGCATCTAGTTGTCTTGGGTCAGCCTGGACCCCTTTTTCATTAATAATGTACCCCAAACAGTTTCTGGATCATACTCCAAATGTACACCTTTCTGGATTCAACTTTAGATTAACGGCCTCCAAATGAGAGAAAGTTTCTTTGAGGTCGAGTAAGTGGTCTTCCTCCTTTGGAATTTTCAACTAGCATGTCATCAATGTAAACTTTTGTATTCGTCCCAATCTTACTAGTAAATGCTTTATTCACTAGACGATGGATAGTAGCCCCAATATTCTTTAGGACGAATGGCATTACCTTGTAACAGCGGAGCCCCTGTTAGTGATAAACATAGTATGATCCTGGTCATTCAGATTTATTTGTATCTTATTGTACCAAGCAAATGAATTTATAGAAGATTGTAACTTGTTTCCCAAAATCCTTGTGACATACTCTGTTGAGATCTGTGAAATGTATACACATTTTCTATTTGCCATTTTTCTCTCTTATAAGTGCCAGATTTGTTGTCCATAGTGGATACTAAGATTCCCAAGTATGTCCTACCTTGGTTAATATGTCTACCTCTCTAACAATGGCCTCAAAGTTTTCTTTGTAAAAACCTCTCATTCTTTGATTTACTGGGCCCGCATCGGATCGCACAAGCAACTTGATACAAATGAAAGTAGTTGGTACACCAATCACATTTTCATTGCACCAGGAGAATACATGCCAATTTTTAGATAAGAAAGATAACAATTCTCTTTTAATTATGATGGCAATGTAGCTCACACTCTAACACTTTTCCCATTTGCTAAACTGTGTACTGACCTCTTCAACAAGGTTAACAGCAATTGAGTCTCTATCGGATTATCTATTTTCCTTGCATTCGAAGAGGACTCATGTAATTTCTAATAATTTTTTTGTCATATTACCCAAGGATTTTATAGCAAGAGCAGTGACATAACATTTCATAACCACTTTTTTGCTAGTCTAAACCACGCCTACTTAACCTCCGAGTGCGTATTTCAAACATTGGTGAACCGTTGAGTAAACTGCATATATCCTTGATAGCCAAGATCTACCACATGTAGCATTATAATGGGTCAGAAAATCTACCACTACATACAATACTCTAACCATTTCTTAAATGGTCCTAAACCAAGGATAGTCTCCCCTTCGAACTCCCCAATAACATCAGCGAAGTTGCTTGTAAACTCTATTATGGTTCTATTCGACCGGAGTATGACATATGGGTTCTTCATCTGTTTATAGGTATATATAAACAATATATTAGCTAAGATACCAATGTCAATCAAGATTCGCCGAATTTCAGTGCCCTCAATATATGTTCATATTACCACATCATCCTCAAGTGTGCCTACGATATTTCTTAAGTCATCTTCATCTAATACTATGAAGGGAGTATGGTTTTAGTAGAGATTTGAAGATATTTTCCATTCCAATTGCGTGGTCAAACTAACCACATATATCCTAAAAAATATAATTGTAATATAATTTTGATATTGTTTCATTATATTTATATATTTAAGATATTTTATTTCATATTACGTAGATATTAAATAAAATATATACATCTAATTGTATTTTGATTATAAATTTCAATATTATTGAATATAGTTTTATGATTATAAAATTAATAATTTGATTGTCTTAAACAAGATAATTGTAATATGATTTCGGTATTGTTTGATTATATTTAGATATTTAAGATATTTTATTTAATATCAGGTACATATTAAATAATATATACCTATTAGACATATAATTGTATTTTGATTTTAAATTATCAGGTAGTTCTGTAGATCTTTCAAGCTTGCAGTGTATATGTTTAGATGATTTAAATAGTTTATTGTATCTTCGAACTATTTAATATTTGAACTATAAATTTAAAGTTTTTAGAATTGTATAGGTATATGCATAAACATAAATTACTTGTAAATAACAAAATTAAAATTAAAATTGAAAGAGATTTAAATAACATTTAATAAAAAATAGAAGCAAAACAAACAATTCCTTAATAATAAAAACCAAACAAGTAACATAGTTGTTCAATCAAATAAAAAAGAAAAACATTACAACGAAAATGCTTAATACAATCAAATGTAAAAAACTAAGGAGCTTCATTGTTGTTGTTGTTGTTAGGTGGTGGACCTTGCAAATGCATGTTCTCCATCATCTGCCGCATGTATTCCGATTGTTCGGCTTGAGAGTTTGCAAATCGCTCATTCCATTGATCTTGTTTATCATGTCACTGCACGTATTGACCATGCCACTATTGTAGGTGACCAAGCTGATCATTCACTCCTCCCTGCCACTCCTGTATCTGGCTAACATGGTTTTTTACCCCTCTCTGCCACTGTTGAAATTAACCCTGCCACTCCGTATATTTAGAATGCAACTCCGTATATTGAGTATGCACCCCGTGGATATACTTGATCTGCTTCTCGTGCAAATGCTCAGCCAATTTGCGGTCAAAACGTCTTTCTTGTTGCGGTAGTCCATAAGAACCACCATGGGTAGCTGGATCGACAGGCGGCTGAATTTGTTGCTCAGAAGGTGGATTTGGCGATTTTGTAAGATTGTTCGCAGCCCATATATCATTCAACGCGTGCCTATGGTGATGTCATTCCTGCCATTTTAATATCAACTCTTCATCCCAAATGTATATCTCCTGCAATTTTAAAGAGTTTCTACATATATCACTACTTGGCCTAACCTTCATCGGAGTGTACATACTCACATCAACCCCTTTCGTAACAAGAAAATGACTCAATATCATCCCATAAGGTAGTTTATTCCCCGATACCTCATAGCCATATTTCGAATCATCAAACTAGGTAAATTAATTATTCCCTTATTTCGCACCATAAAAGCAGTTAAAATGTGTGAATGTATGAAAGTTGCAAATTATTGTTACTATGGGGAAGAAATAAACCTTTTACCAATTTCAAAGCTAATTTCCCATTAGTATCCAAAATACTTCTTATGGCTCGGAATTTACCGTTAATTTTTTTATCCTCCAAACCAAAACTGAGAAGCTCTACTCCTTCTTCATAGGACATAGGCCAATCAGCATCCCAGCCCGAACAAGGATAAGTAATGGGATGTAATTTTTTACCAGTATATATATATCATGGGTTGGAACAAAAAACAGATCTTCAAAATCAGTTTCAAATAAACTATATGCATCACCATCAATTAAACAACTCATTCCTAAACCTCTACCATGTGAATCATTCTCAATTAAATCTGTTGTGGCATAAAACTTTCGTACTAATTTGATATACCATTCACAATTGAATCTAGAAATTCCCATCCAACCTACGCCATTATTAGGTTCAATAAGTCTGAATTTTTTTTGTATACCTTCAACTTGGACCAGTTCATCGTAATCCAAATACATACTCGCCCAAAATTTGGTTACACCTCGTGGTGCTAATTTGAGTGCTATAAAATTGCTTAAAGAAGATTGCATTCCCATTTTTCCTAAAATTTTTCACACCAAATTTTTATGCCAGGTACTTCAATTAGTTGTGAGCGATGGAATAAGGATGGTTTTGGAAGATTATATTGCTCCTATTAAAAATGGGATCTTATTTCGCAGGACCTCCGCTGCAAAAAAAGATCTTTTAAAACACTTGTTATTCAAAAATGAAACACTAAAAGAAACTTATATTAGATGTCGAAACTATATGGAATTCTACTAGTGCAATGCTTGCACGTGCTCATGTTTTTAAAGAAGAGATTATGTCGCTTTATAATGCATCTTATCCTCAAACAGTTATTGAAAATCAAAATTTGACATATTGTGCACACATGTTAAGATTTTAAAAACTTTTTAAAGAAAACACTAACCTTTTATTCACAAAATCAACCTAATGCTCATTTGGCTCTTTTTATGATTACTAATCTTGCCATGCATATGAATGAATTTAGATCAAATTTTGTATGCGTAGATATGGTGCCCCAAATGGAATTCAAGCTCACAAACTATTTTCATCCAATCACTATGACTTATTTAATTGCTTGCATTTTGGATCCTTTTTCACGAAAATATCAATTTGAATGGCTAGTTAGATGGTTTTATCAATGCGTACAGTTTTCTAAAACTAGTCCAGTGGATGATCCAGTTCACCCTAAAGGGTATATTGTCAGCGTATATGAATGTATGCATAATATGTATGATAAGTATGCTGAAAGATATAGATTAAATACAACTACAAATGTAAGGAGCTGTAACAATAGGGGTAGAGGAAGTTTTTCTACTAACTATGTTCAAATGGCAATGTTACGAAGCAATGAATTTACAGAAACCCCTCAATCTGATAATGAGATGTCTAGATATTTGAGCAGTAGGTTTGATTTTACGAATTTTCCCGACCGTGGTACTGAAGATATCATAAGATAGTGGGGTACCAAAACTGAAGAGTATCCTATTCTTTGTAGGTTTGTTAAAGAGACTTATGCAATACCTATGTCTACAGTTGCAAGTGAGTGTGTTTTCAGCCAAGCGAGGTTGCAATACACGACTAAGAGAACAAAGATTGACGGGCAAATCACTTGGAGTGCTTGTGGCAGTCAAGGATTGCACCGCGGCAGATAAAAGGATGCAAGACATATAGTTTAGAGACGAAGTGAATGTAGACGACATCATCGAAGATTATCCGGATGATTATGACAATACACTTGAACAAGAAATTATGGAAGAAAACGAAGCTGAAGGTGAATCAAGTGAGGAGGAAGACTTTACTTACGAATAAGAACTTGAAGAAGATGAATGATGTTTTTACTTACTATTTTGTATTTTAATTTGAAAACATTTGTACAACTCGTGGCCCGCAAGAGTATAAACTGTGAACGACTAAATAAACCAAAAAAATTTATTTTGGTTTAAAAAATAGTAACAACAATTGTACTATGGAATAATTATAAGATCTGATTTTGGTTTAAAAAATAGTAACAAACACTTGTAATATTTATAACCAAATCACAATAGTAATCAAAATGTAATAATAAAATGACAACCATATGACTTGTAATATTTTACCATTATAAAATATAATTTTGGTTTAAAAATAATAAATAACACTTGTAATATTTATAACCAAATCACAATAATAATATTCAAAATATAATATTAAAATTATAACAATAAAATTTGTAATATTTTAACATGATAAGATATGGTTTTGGTTTATAACATAATATCAACATTTCTAATATTTAAAACCAAAACATAATAATATTCAAAATGTAATAATAACATTATAACCTACCTCAAAAGTAATATTTAAAATTTTGATTTATATAATAATTACAACACTTAAAATATTAATAACCAAAACAAATTAATACTAACCAAAATATAATAATAAATTTATAATCATATACATTATAAAAATACTTTTTAAATATAACTTAAAGATATAATTTTGGTTATAAAATAATTACAACACTTATAATATTTAAACAGGTCTGTCGGGTTGCAGGTCTAACGTGCAGGTTATCCGTCGGATTACTGACAGGTCTCCATTTATTACTTCTTTGTGTCTCGGGACCATAACCTGATAAATTGATAATTCAATTTATATCTTTAATTTATTAATTCAAGCTTAAGTGTTGAGGTTTGGCTCCTTTTCATCATAGCTCCCAAATTCAATCCGGTTACCATACTTGAACCATAACTCCCTTTCACCCATAGGTCCAATTTAGTTAATTAAATAATTAACTCGATTACTTTTCATTTTGACTTCCTTAAAACGATGACCGAATATGTCTATTTAGTATGTCGGTCCAAATTATTGTCGGTCCAACCATATATTTAATAAATATATTCCAACATTCACTAGACTCTATAATGTTGCTGGAGATTTGGCTGGACTCTATGTTGCGGCTAGAGATTTGGCTGGTCAATAGGCTGGAACATGACATTCGGCTAGATTCTATGTTGTTGCTGGAGATTTGGGTGGACTTTGGATTGCGGTAAGAGGTTTGGCTTGGCACCGGGCTGTAACAGGAGGTTTGGATGGACTCCAGTTTGCCGCTGGATATTTGGCTAAACACCCGGCTGCAACAAGAGGTTCGGTTGGATCCTATGCTGTTGTTGGAGGTTCAACTAGACTTCAAGTTGTGCCTGAACAATCGGTTGGACTCTAAATTCCTGCTCTTGAAGCTGAGCTGGGTTGCCGGCAACAGCGATTGGTCCATGCTCCTTGCTGCCGTTAGTATTAAATTATGCAACTGCAGTCAAAATTATACAGACTTTGCATTGGAATAGGTACTAATATTGTAACCCCAATATCACTCTAGATTTACAGTCAATTATTACGCATGAAAGGTACCCATTGTTCAGCAATTGAATGGTTGGATTGCTGCTTAGGATCTGCTATTTCATCCTTATCATAAGATCCCCTATCATGGGTATCTTCGACTTCCTCATGATCCATTTGAAAATCCACACGACCAAAAGCCTTCGTCAGGTTGCAAGTCTTTGTTCGTGGACCTTAAAAGATTTTAGCCACACCAGCATATATTTAGATGAGCCTTAAAGGTTTGGACCTTCTTGGAGGGATGACTAAACGACCTCACAGTATAACTGGCTCCTCAACGGCTTATGAGGGCTTATATATGAGTGATAATTTTGGGGGTTGATTGGCTCCTCTACGAAGTATGATGGCTGATGAATGATGATTTTTCAGTTTGGTTGAACATGATCGATAGGATCATTTTGTGTGCTGGACAATGTCGAAGTTGTTCAAAATTTATATCCTAAGCTCTGATCCAGCGTTATTGTACTATCTACAAATTATAAATATGATAGATAAGTCTTAACTTCTATTTCGTCGGTAATAAATTTTTATCTTTAATTGCGTGATATGTAGAGTATTTTGTCGTTTGATAATATTTCATACTGATTTTCTCTCTTGACTAAAAGAAAATGGTGTCAAAATGTTATACTACGATATCACATATAAATGTTGATGCAAAGTATGAAAGAAAAAAACGCCCTTGCCAATACCGCAAGACTTTAAATTGAAGAAACATAGACCGACCAAAAACATAAAGACCCATAAAAACCTCTAAAACATTCATGAAAGTTTTAGTGACCTTAAAAAAAGGCATTAACTGCCAACATAACAATCAAGCAATGCCTGAAATCCATGAATTATGAATGCTGGATTCAGTCGGTTAGCCCTGATGAACTCGCGAAAGTACTTGCATCTCTTTTGAGAAATTCGAACCTTTCTTCAATATCCCTTCGATATTGATCGTTTATCTCCATAACCGATCTGAGCTCATCATAGCTGAGGTCTTTTACATCGATCTCACCATTCGCAAGCTGGAACATAACATGAGTCATCCACATTTCATGATTCTTCTTGCTTTGCTCTACACACTTCTGGGAGAGTTTCTTAAGCTTCTCACTTAGATATGTCTCTTGGTCGACCATATTTTTCTCTCTTCGCTCCGGTTCCATGTTCATGAATTGCATAAGCGTATGTCTAGATTCATTAATAGAAGGTCGAATAATTGGTTCAGCGTTAAACTCGCTATGTATGATGGTACAAATTTTAACATCACATAAGATGCTAAGCTCGTCAGCCTTTTTCAAAAGACCATGCTTTTCTTTGTGCCCTATCAGAAATGTAAGTCATGGTCTTAACCATGTTAAGAGCAGAGGTAAATTTGTTGGAACAAAGTACAGAAAGAAAGCTTTTTTGTTCGGCTAGATGATATGATTTGTGTCATTTATATAGAAGAGGCAATACGGTAATGAATATGTATTTGGATAGGTTTAATTTTATTTGGAATAAAATAATCCAGAAAAGGAATACATGTTTGTAGAGATATTAACATATAACTATCTAAACAAATCAGTACCTATAAGATAAGATACAAGTCATGTAGAACACAGATTTGGTATAGTAAATCACCTGCGCATTGATGACAATATATACTATACTTATATTTGAAGGGTGAGAATGTTTAATTTATATATTCACGCTGGCCATGTATTATTTGAGGTGATATAAAAATATTGTATGCTTTATAAATTAATTAGATACAATTTTAATAACCGACTCTGCGTTCTTTTAGTAAAACATGCTTTTCTTTGTGCCCTGTCAGGGATGTAACTCATGCTCTTAACCATGTTAAGAGCAGAGGTAAATTTCTTGGAACAAAGTACAGAATGAAAGCTTTTTTTGTTCGGCTAGATGATATGATTTGTGTCATTTATATAGAAGAGGCAATACGGTAATGAATATGTATTTCGGTAGGTTTAATTTTATTTTGGAATGAAATAATCCAGAAGAGGAATTCATGTCTGCAAAGATATTAACATATAACTATCTAAACAAATCAGTACCTATAAGATAATATACAACTCTTGTAGAACACAAATTTGGTATAGTAAATCACCTTTGCATTGATGACAATATATGGCTTAAGAAAATATATAATACTTATATTTGAAGGGTGACAATGTTTAATTTATGTTTTCACGCTGGCTAAACATATAACTTAGCTAAGGATTCATTATAAAAAAATGAGATTATGAAAATAATGAAAATACAATTTTAATAACTGACTCTAGCTTTTTATAATGTAGTGAAAAGCCATTTCCTCCTGATTTCAGAATTTTTGTTATTTTGGTTTTTTCGATGGGAAAAATCAAATATAATTTTATAATTTTTTTGTCTTATAAAAAAAAATATTTAATTTTGTGGGGTGATTACGAAATTAGGTGTTTTTTTTATTAAGATACGATACCTAATTCTAAGACTAATCCTCAAAATTCAGCGCAGTTTTGAAAAACAAAAACACCAAGTTGTGATCGCCTTTTAGAATTATGTGTTTTCAAAATTAGTTGGTTTTTCTAATCCGCAATTTCATGAATTATTTTAAGAGTTTTTGGAAATTGGGTTTTTAAAGTTTAATGAATTTAGAGACTTAAATACAAGAGTAATAGATTTTGTTAGTGGGTTGAGTGTAAGGCTGTCAAACGGATATTTCGGATACAAGAATTTGAATCCGAAATCCAAAATCACTATCTGAATCTGAATTCGAATTCCATTTTTTTTAAAAATAATATCTGAATTCGTATCCAACGGATATTATCCGGATACGGATAATATCTCAATCCGAATATCTGAATTTTCACTAAATTCTTTAACTAACTGCACTATTGGTTGGGCTACTTTTATAGGCACCTAGTAGAAATTCATATTCTCATTTTAGATATGAGATAAGACAAATAAAAATATAATTATTTTGAAAAGACACCAAGTCTTTTATAGAAAGTTTGGCAGCAATTATTTTCCACATTTTAAATGTGGATAAAAGTCATAAGACTAAAAAAGATATACTTGTTAAAAAAGTCACAATATGTTTATAAATAGCTTGGTAGTAATTCTTTTCCACATTTTAGATGTGGGATAAAAGTCATAGGACTGAAAAAGATATATTTGTTAAAAAAAAGTCACCATGTGTTTTATAAACAGCTTGGCAGCAACTCTTTTTCCAACTTTAGATGTGGGATAAGATACAATTTTAAAAGAAGCAACCCTTTATTTATGACCAACTTTGTTATTAATTTGGCAGCACCATGTGTTTTGCTTTGTTATTAAAATAAGGATCGTTATCTTAGTAATTTTTTGAGGTACTCCAAAATGACAACAAATACGGTTCACAATGAAGTTAATCAAATCCATAGCTTTTATTCCAGACAATGGTTCAGCTTCCCATCACTTCATATAATAGTCCACTGGAATAATTATCATTTGTCATTCTCAAGACGCCATCGGTAAAGGTCCCACCAAATCTATTACTTATCTATCAAATAGGACGGCCTTAGTAATGGACATAAGTGGAACTTCTGATTTATGAATAGAATTTGAAAAAATTTGACAAGTATCACACTTTCGAACTAGATTCTTTGCATTGTTCATAATCGAGACCCAATAAAACTCAACGAGTCAATGCCTTGAACCCGCAATGTGTAGAACCTTTTCCATCATGTAATTCTGACAAAACTTCTTCTGATTCCTGCTTTTTTATACAAAATCCCATCTAGCACTATATAGCCAAATTCTTTGCCTCATAATTTTTTAGCCAATTTAACATATTCATGAAGCGCTCCACTAATAAAAAAATTCAAAATATCAATTTTCCATTCTCCTCGGTTTGTGTCTAGAGTGACGAACACTTCCCTAATATGCTCGAATTGCTCTAAATGAGTTAAAATTGATGGACTCTCCTGTAATAAAATCCAAGCGTTCATCTTTGTACGCTACAGTTTCCAAAGAACCACCAACTGTATTAATCCCTTTGCTTATATGCTCTACAACAACATGATCAAACAGAAGAACCAGTTTTTAAAGCTCTCGAAGATACAAATTAAGTGGTCATTTTTCACCTCCAAAACTTTAGAAATTTGATTTTCTACTAATTGAGAACTTGTCTCGAATCGTACTGGATTTTCACTACATATATTTAAAAGACTCAAACCAGCTAATGCAGCTTTATACCTAGTTTCATTATTTGATGCGTGAAATCAAAATTTAATAGATTAAAGCATCGTTTCTCCAGATGGAGCAATCAGTTGAACCCTAGAGCTGCATAAAAAAATACTAGAAGCCCCATTAGTTCGAATTACCCACATCAAACTGGTTGGCAAAACATCTCTGTTAACTCCCTCATCCCATCTGCTTGAATGGAACTCAAAAATAAAATATGTCGGGGCTTGCGCTTTAATTGTCGTTTGAGGTGAAAATGTGATGTCGAAATATCTCAATTCAATTGACCACTTTGTCATCCTTTCACAAAGTTTGAACTTCAATGGTATGAGCTTGAAAATTGGGGCGTATTTTACTAGTAGCAACTACCAACTTTTTGAGCTTCTAATACGTCTTTTATGATGCCACTAAACTCTTGCTGACATAGTATATTGGCCTTGAAATTCTTGTGTTTTCACTTATCAATACTGTAGTTACTGCAAAATCAGATACCACAACGTAGAAAAAACATTGTTCTCCACTTTGAGGTTTAGACAGTATTTCCGTTGATAATAACAAATCTTTGATACTTGAAAATGATACTTCACACTCTGAAGTTCACTCATATTTTTTGGTCTTTGTAACACTTGAAAGAAAGGAAAACATTTATGAGAAAATCTAGAAATGAATCTGTTAAGAGCAGTTAACCTTCCTGTCAAAATTTGCACTTCTTTGATAGTTCGAGGATATTTTATTCATACTACAGTTTTTAACTGTTCTGGGGCACCTTATATCCCTTCTCACTAATAACATAACCCCAAAAGTTCCTTAATCTAACTCCAAATGTTCACTCTTCTAGATTCAACTTTAGCTATATTGATCTTAAATTCAAAAGGTTATCCTCTAAATCTTCCAAGTGTGCATCATATGTTAAGCTTTTGACCACCATGTCATTGATATACACCTTCATGTTCTGTCCGACCGGAAAAGCAAATGCCTTTTTCATTAATATTTGATATGTAGCCCCAACATTCTTTAATTCAAAAGGCATAACCCTGTAACAGGGCAAGCCTCGGTCTATGATGAAAATTGTACTTTATTGATCCTTTATATCCATCTGAATTTGATTATATCCTGCAAAAGCATCCATAAAGGTCAATATTTTATTTCTCGAAATAAAATCAATCAACTAGTATATTCGAGGAACGGGAAACGGGTCTTTAGGACATGCTCGATTCAAGTCTGTAAAATCGACGCACATTATCCACTTCACATTCTTCTTCTTAACCACTACCTGGTTTTTCGTCCATAAAGGATATTGTAACTCCCTGATATGTCCGACCTTTGATAAACAGTCGACTTCAGAAACAATTGCTTTTGCTTTCTCAAAATAAAATCTTATATCTTTTATATAACAGGTTTCACCTTCGGATTAATGGCTAGGCTTTGGAAAATTACTTCGACTGGAACTTCTATTACATCTTCTGTTTTGCAAGCAAAAACATCCAAATTTTGAGATAAAAACTGTAATAGCTGTTGACGTAAAATTGGGGTCAGTAAGGTTCTTATTCGAAATACTCTTCCATCTAGGAAATCATATTTCTCTATTTCTTCACTTACTATCATTGACTCTAGGTTTCCCCGGATCGTCAAACCCTTCCCTGAGGTCCGAAGTTAACCTGATTGACTAGTATTCAACCATTTTATCACCACTGCTAGATCCTCGTATCCGAAGAGCAGTGGCATAACATTCTCTGGCAACCTTTTGGTCACTTTGAATGATCGTCACTCGGTCTTCGACGACATACTTAAAAGATTGATGGATTGTTGACACATCGTCGTACATCCTTGATAATCAAGATCTTCCAAAAATGGCATTGTAGATTGTTGGACAGTCTACCACCATCAAAGCACTTGAACCTTCTTCTTGAATGATGTCTTTTCCAGACTCACTTTTTCCCTCAAATTCCCCAATTACTTTCCCAGTCCGATGATAGTACGCTATAATCGGAAATCCGATGAGGGTTGCGCATTTTATAATAAGTTCTTTGAAAAAGAACGTTCGCGGAGCTCCTTGTGTCTATCACCGCGCATCGGATTTCAACGCCAACAATCTCTTCTCTAATAACCATTGTATCTTTACATGGTCTTGCAATACCTTGTAAATCATCTTCATAAAAAAGAATAAAGGGAACATTCATCTTACCATACAGATGGGTAGTAATCTTTCCCTCGATTTGAGTTGTTATACTCACTATGTGTCTTTGTCTTGAACTGTCAGTATTACCAATCATAGTATCCCCCCCCCCCAACCAAGGATTCAAAATATTCTCAACGGCTTTGAACGTGTCCTCACTTTACTGGTTCCTCTACTGCGATTAAGATTAACCGATATCGATATGCATCAAAGTATTTTGATGATGCATCAAAACTATCAACCTTTGAATCCAAAAATCATCAAACTTTCAGCCTGTGAATTTGGATACGTTGGTTGTGAAGTCGATGCGATAGGATTCTTTGATGCATTTCTCTACACTTTTACATAAGTCAACAAAATCTCATTTTCAATCAAAGTTTGTACCTCCTTTTTCAATGCAATACAATCCCCGGTATCATGTCCGATATCGTTGTGATACCTGCAAAACGTGTTGTTTCGCTCCTACTTATGCTTATTAATTGGAGCAGGCTTCCTGAAATTCATATACCCTTTAGCTTTGTCAAAGATTGTAGCAATACTCTTAGTTAGATCGTCATAATACTCAGGCCTTATCAACTGATTGGGCCTCGGCCTATGAACTTGGTACCTTGATATTTTGTTTGAATATCCTCTAGTTCGAGGTGGTAGATTATTGTTCATCGGACGAGCATGTGGGGTAGAATTCGAATATTTCCCCTAATTATTTGGCACTTGACCATAATGTTTTTTACCAACTCCAACTATTCCTCGAACCGTGGTCGACACTTTCACCTTGATACGATCCTCTACTTGAGCCATAAGTGCTCTAAAAGTTAAAGCTCTTTGTTTTGTTGTTTCGTTTCCCACACCTCCTTGTAGAAATCCTTATCGAAAGGTTGTCATTGCTACCAACTCCTCACAATTATCTACACCCGCTTTGGTTAAGACAAACTATTTAGCTGTCTTCTTGCATTGAATTATTGTATCCCCGTTTTCTCTGATTTCTGTGCTCCCAACAAATTATTCTCAAAAAGTAGTGTAAAAATCTCTAAATTTGAAATTGACCCCCTTGAAATTCTGTTATACCACTTTAAAGTTGTTCCTTTGAAAGTTAGAGAGAAAGCCGAACACACCAGCTTGTCGTTACCCTCAAAATTCATCGTGTAATTTTTGAAATGTTTGATGTGATCGTCCGCGTATCGAATTTCTCAACCTTTGAAATATCAAAGCGCTTCGGAAGAGTGATAGATCTTATTTCAGTTTCAAAGGATAATTTCACTAATCAACACATTGAACATATTGATTGTCACCTCTATTTTCCATCACAACGTACAAATTTTGATCATCCATAACATTGTATTGCCTCAGTGTATTTCCTTCATACTAATTAGCCCCCCTCAAGCATCGAGGTACACTTTCCCTCCAAGACTTGTATTCATTTCGAGATTTTTGAGGTTTATCTTTCTATACTTTCGAAGATCCTCGATATTTATTCGTCATTGGATGTGACATACATTTGCTTATCTTTTTTGTCTTTTCGAGAAGTGTGGCATCCTTTAGCAAGTTCCAACCGCGCTTTTTCTGTTCATTTCTAACCTGGCGAGCTGTGCAAGATCGATCATATTGATCTCCAGTGTCATTTTTTTGTTGGTTCATTCGAACTTATATATCTGATTGGGTTTGTGGAACCGGAATAGATTCTTATTATTTATTACCAGCCCCGTGCATATTATTTTTCAATGTTTCAACAGTCGATCACACTAATAGATCGTTCTCACTTCTTGGATTGATCGTCAAATTTAGAGTTTTGTAACATTCAAAACGGAGAAAATAGAAAATTCGAACAAGGAATTAATCAATGATCAGGTCCCCAGTAAAGTCTCCAATTTGGTGAGTTAATACTTGGATTGACTAAGTAAACTTGAGAGAAGTAAAATTGTAGCGAGAGAAATAACTTTTAGAGAGATACAGTTAAGTGGCAAGAATGATCTATCTCAAAAAGTCGACCCTTTTATTAGATCAACCTTTGCCTTTATATAGAGGCGCAGAGACTTAGCTTCAACTAAAACAATTAGAAAAAGGGTTCAATTACACATTAGTCCATGACTAAAATAAAAAGTTCTAATTCTCTCTTCTGATTATACAATATTTCATAACAAGTTTTATTCCTTTACATTTTAGTCCTTGGATTTCTATTTCCTTATCATTATAGAATGGCACTTTTGTACCAAAATCCAAGGGTATGCTTCGGAATATGCAACACTAGCTAAGAAGTCATCCATCAAATTTTCGGATTTTGGCACATGTTTATATTTTACATATTTTAAGCAAGTATAAATTTCTTTTAACACTTGTAAATACTTTCCTAATTGTTCTTTGCTTGTTCCGAATTTCCCCTACATGTGGTGTACAAGCAGTAGCAAAACATTCAACAATCGGATTCTTTTGACACCATATATTTAAGAAAGCCTTAAACCTCCTATAGTTGTTTCGTATTATTCTTCATTGTTTGATGGCTTAAATCCAAAGCATATAACTTGGAACCATAGTATTAAAAAGTTCCGTTGTGGCGCCACCGTAGCCCGTGACAGCTTGTAAAGCTCAAAAATCGTTACAGTGAGTCATGTAACGGTCCAAACGGAAAAATTCCCGCCACGACGACATTACAAAGGCGTAGCGTAGCGCCACGTTGCGTTGCGAGCGTTATTCCACTGGCTACATCTATTATTGTTTTTATTGTCTATAAGCTAATTTTAATTACTTAAACTACTACAATTGAACTGAAACTATATGTATAAAGTAAAATAAACTCAAACACTTACTATTCAACTTTCAAACCATTCGACTCGATCATATGAGGTTGTCTCCTATGTAACTTTCAAACCATTCAACTTTATGTAACACCGCCCGACGTTGCCTCTTATGTTGGATGTATATATGAGGCAAAAGACCAAAGAGATGAAAGATAATTTAATTGATGATGATATTTGATTTTTTTATGTTTAGTTTGAGTATTGTTTATGTATAATCGCATTTGAATGTTTTAAAATATTCGAAGTTCAGATTTTATAATATTTTATTGATTTTTGGACTTAATTTCTTATCTTTTTACTATAATATATATTATTTAATTAATAATATTGGTAAACAGAATAACTCTCGCTGCAACTCTCGTCGCGTCGCTGCAACGATATTTGGACTTAATTTCTTATCTTTTTATCATCATGCTACATCCTCCACCTTTTAGAATTACCCACAATATTCCATGTTTGCTAATAAAAGATTCATCATAAGGCCTATAGCTTCAGCTTTGATCGTTGTTCGAGGAGAAAAATCTATGTCATATTCCTCCAATTCCACAGACCACATGGTCATTCAAAACCGATATATCTGGTTTCTACAATACATTTTGAAGTGAAAAAGAAGTACAAACCGTGATGGAATATGGTTGAAAATAGGACCTTATTTTCCTGGATGTTATTACCAAGGCTAAGGATAACTTTTCCAACTTGAGGTAGGTTTTCTCAACATCTAATAATCTCTTGCTAATGTAATAAACTGGGTGAGGGTAATTCTCGACCTCCCAAACTGACACTGCATTAACAGCATAATCTAATATCGCTAGATACACGTACAGTCTTTCTCTGATGACTAGTTTGAATAAATTTTTAGGAAAATAAATATGTCTCTGAATTTCAAGATACACCTTATCACAATTTGGGGACTAGTTAAATTCTTTAACTTTTCTCAATACTTGGAAAATCTGTGCACATTTATCTGATGATCTTGAAATAAATCGAAGGCTTTCAATCTCTGTGTCAACACTTGAACTTTTTTGGTACTCCGATGAGGATTCATATTTAATAATGCATCTAGTTGGGTTGGGTCAGCTTGGACCCTTTTTTTATTAATAATGTACCTCAAAATGTTTCCGGATCGTACTCTAAATGTACACCTTTCTGGATTCAACTTTAGATTAACGGCCTCCAAATTAGAGAAAGTTTCTTTGAGGTCTAGTAAGTAATCTTTCTCTTTTGGACTTTTCAACCAGCATGTCATCAGTGTAAACTTCTGTATTCGTCATAATTTGACTAGTAAATTCTTTATTCACTAGACGCTGGATAGTAGCCCCAATATTCTTTAGGCCGAATGGCATTACCTTGTAACAACAGAGCCCCTGTTAGTGATAAACATAGTATGATCCTGGTAATTCAAATCCATTTGTATCTGATTGTACCAAGCAAACGAATTTATAAAAGATAACAACTTATTTCCCGACGTAGAATCCACTACCTAATCTATTTGAGGAACTGGGAAAGGATCCTTGTGATATACTATGGTGAGATCTGTGAAATGGATACATATTTTCTATTTACCATTCTTATCTCTTGTAAATGCCAGATTTGTTGTCCATAGTAGATACTAAGATTCTCGAATATGTCCTACCTTGGTTAATATGTCTACCCCTTTAACAATTGCCTTAAATTTTTATTTGTAAAAACCTCTTATTCTTTGATTTACTAGGCCCGCATCGGATCGCACAAATAACTTGTTACAAATGACACTAGCTGATACATCAATCACATATTTATTGCACCAGACCAATACATCTCAATTGTTAAATAAAAAAGATAACAATTCTCTTTTAATTCTGATGGCAATGTAGCTCACACTCTAACACTTTTCTCATTTGCTAAACTGTGTACTGACCTCTTCAACAAGGATAACCGCAGTATGAATCTCTATTGGATCGTCTATTTTCCTTGGATTCAAAGAGGAATCAAGTAATTTTTATTCATTTTTTGTTTGTCACATTCTCCAAGGATTTTAGAGCAAGAGCAGTGACATAACATTACATAACTACTTTTTTGCTACTCCAAACCACGCCCACTTGACCTCTGACTGCATATTTCAAACATTGGTGAACCATTAAGGAAACTACATGCATCCTTGATAACAAGATCTACCGAATGTAGCATTATATGGGGTCAGACAATCTACCACTACAAACAATACTCTCATCATTTTCTTAAATGGTCCTAAACCAAGGATAGTCTCCCCTTCGAATTCCCCAATAACATCAGCAGAGTTTCTTGTAAACTCTATTATAGTTATGTTCGATCAGAGTATGACATAAAGGTTCTTCATTTATTTATAGGTATACACAAACAATATATTACTTGAGCTACCGATGTGAATCAATATTCGTCAGATTTCAGTGCCCTCAATATATGTTCTATTACCACATTATCCTCAAGTGTGCCTACGATATTTTTTTAAGTCATCTTCATAAAATACTAAGAAGGGAGTATGGTTTTAGTATAGATTTGAAGATATTTTCCATTCCAACTGCGTGGTCAAATTAACCACATGCATTTTCTTAGAACAGCTCGAAAGTGCAATAATTGTATGTTATCCCAAAATGGTTAATGATTTGAAAAAGTGACACAATTTGGAAATGTTTCTATCGTACTTTCTTGTTGGGATGCTTTTGTGTTTTTCCTTCTTACAACTGGTGATGCGGCCTGAGTCCCACTTGTGATTGATTGTTTTTGTTACTCAGTTTCCGATTCCCCATTTGTGATTTAACGAAAGTAGTTAATGTTGTGTTCTCGATTAACGATTGTGTCTCATGTCTTAAAGAAATAAAATCCTCGGTGTCATGTCCCACGTCATTGTGATACTTGTTAAATCTTGTGTTTTAATTTTCCCTTGGAGTTTTAATAGGCGCATGCCTTTAGAATTTCATGATATTCTTGGCCATATCATAAATGGTAGCCATATTTTTAATTAGTTCTGCAAAATAGCCAGGCTGGACCCATTAATTCCCTCGTGGCCTAGATTGTTACCCCGGGGTTCCTCGGTCGATTGCTAATTGTAGCTTGTGACTGGCTACTAGCTTTTGGGAGAGCATATGAAAGGGTAGGTCTATACTGATTAGGCTGCATCAATCTCTTGGTTTCCTTTACATTGATTTGCTTTCCGACCTGGTTTAACAAGCCATCCCAGGTCATTGTCTTTTTTCGAGTTATTGTGACGACCAAATCGCAAGCTAACAACCCTTGTTGGAGTGAATTTATGGCCACCTGCTTGAAGCAACCTACCAACCCAACTTTAGTGTAAAAAAAATGGTACTTGTAATCTTTCAAAGATTCATTTGGATATTGCCAAGAATGGATTATCATATCTACATTTTGACTAAGTTCTTAACTTCCCACAAACTGCCTACGAAATTTCATCCAAAACATGTCGAAATTATTGACGGATCCTTGGAGTAATCAATTATATCACTTCAAGTCTCTACCTTTTAAAGTTTGAGAAAAAAATATGCACAATAGCATACCATTATCGCTCATCATAAAATTCTTAAATTGGTCGAGATGATTATCAGGGTCCCGAGTCCCTTCATATTTCTCCATTTTCAAAATGTCAAAGCGCCTAAGTAGAATGTTTATTTCTCTTTAGCCCCCAACGAGGTAGCCGATTTTGTGGAGTAAGGCATGCTTGTGACCAAAGGCCATGAGTTCGAGTCCATTTATAAACGTTTTTTGGCTAAGCCTGTTAGCTTTGTGGTTTACCTTCTAGCGTTGTTTTGTAGGATATTGCGTCATAGTGAGGGTTTACCTTGTGCGCACTCGTTGAGCAGAAACGGCGGGTTCCCTCTGAAAAAACATGCCTAAGTAGATGTCCGGAGAGGGTTTTCGAAGACAACGGCAACTACATCCAAGTATATATTTGGCTAAACATCTAATCCTCATTAGTAATGGAAAAATCCCAGATTCGGATTGCAAAACAAATGGATCATTTAGCAAATGATCTATGCTACGGTCTGTTGACCCCTTCATCCTTCCCTAATATTTTTTATTTTTTCCTTTACCATTTCCGTCTTTTTTATTCCCTAAAAATCATGCTTACTTGATCTATGATGCTTTTTCAAATATTTCTTAGCTAGCTTCCCTTTCTTCCACCTATGAAAATGATCACTACTTGATCAGATTTAGATTTTGTATTTGATCCCTCACTAAACTCCAAGCTACTTGAACAATGTTGCTTTTTGGATTCTTGGTTGGACTTGAAAGACTGATTATTTGGACCTTGCTTCGGATTACGATGAGGATTATTATCTTGCTCGTCAGATTTGGGATAATCTGACGTATTATTTCCCCTTATATCATTTTCAACCTATCTCTGGACGCTCAATGCCTTAATTTCTTCTCGTAATTGATCACGCTCTTCGTGCATGAACTTTCACCAGTATCATAATTCACATGAGACATGTTCACATGCTCCTCTTCGATTTGGACCTCCTCATTTCTAAAACGGGATCTATTTGCATATCTTGATCAATGTCTCAAAGAACTCCTAAGGTAAATTATTATGTTAGGTTCTTGATATTGTTATCCAGGTATCTTCCGGTCCCACAAGGGTCGCCAATATGGTGATGATAAAACTTAGATGAAGGGTATGTTGGTAACTGTTTATGTGATATATTAAATTTAAGGTGGAAGGTAGAGAGATAATTGAGCTGTTTTATTTAATGTTTAGACAGAAAGTCTTAACCCTCTTAAATGTTGTTCTTTTGTGTCTTTATAGTCTAACTTTATGTCCATGAGCTAACCGGATCGGGTCATGAATAATATTCGAAGACCATAAGCACAAAATCTTATTAACCATTAATTATGAGGCTTTATAAGTAAAGATACAACTAACACACATCAGAGTCAAAATGATTTTTATTTTTGGTCTAAATTGCCCCCTCGAAGAAATCCAACGCAACTCCTAATTATCACACTCAAATAAATGTGATCTGATCAACTACTATATTTAATAAATCTCATAAAATAATCAAAACTTCTATTATGATGCATTGATGATTATTTTAGCCCATAGAGGGGTCTTTTCAACAAGCACACATTATTCTTTTCCATTCTCCAAACCCCTTTAGTTGGCATATGTAAATTATCCCGTCCAATTCATTATGCTGGAAGACAGTAATAACATCCATTTTATTTAGCTAAAGATTAGATCTAGCAACAATTGACAACAAAACCGTGATGGACGTTTGTTTCATAACCGACCAAAATATTTCACTAAAACCAACAACTCATTTTGCATAAAACCTTTAACCACGAATCTAACCTCGTTTCCGGGTAACTCAACAACATGAATACATGTATTCCGCTTGAATATCCATTTACTCCCAACCAACTTCTCATCATTTGATTACTTCACATGAATCCAAGTATTCATCTTCTTGAGAGATATCAATTCTTCTTTTATGGTACGTAAGCCACTTCTATTTGTTATTGTTTTTTATTGCATCGTGTTATGTTTCAGGTTCAAGAACACCTCCAACCATTTGAACAAATAAAACATACCCAATTACATCGACAAAACTATATCTCTACTATTTTTGGCTTGCTCTATATGCTCTATCCCTTGCAAGTTGATAACTACAAACTTCATATTTCTCTCCTATCTGATTATCTGAAGGCCCTCCAATACCATCCCTCATCTTGTTTCGACTCATGCAGTGGTTGAACTTTCTTTATACAACCCGAAGCAAACGTAGGTCCAAAATATTATTCGGCAGAATTGTATCAACTTTCACTTTCTAGACCATATACATCAGCAACTTAAAATCTCTTCCCGACAATAATAAGTTGATTTTTGCATTCATCTTGATCATTATGATGAATCTCGATACGAATCAAACATCAAATATATCAAACCTCGTTAAAAAAATATAGATTTTTGCATTCATCACGATAATCATGACCAAGTCACTTCAAAAAAATCCTAGTATTGCTAACAACAATAACTTTGAAGTACAAATATTCAAAATATTTTGGGTTACAATCTCTCTTTATCCTCCGGGACAATCCTTGCAACTAACACAACAGACTCATCCAGTACCACCATATTATCATCGGTTTGGTAGGTCATGCTAACACTACAATAGTCTCCTCCAGAGTTTGGTGAACCATCCCCACAACATTATTATAGATTTGTTGGGCCACTACACAACATTATCTTTTGGTGACAATAGTGGAACCATGAATGGATAAAGGTTATCAATGGCAAGATGGTAATTGATAATGATGCTTCTTATTTTTTTTGGAATTGTTGTAGACCAGTTTTATTATCAATTTTTTTAAAAAATTCATTTCTCGTTGTATACAACCAAAAGGTTATTCATCCAATCGTTTCTCATTTTATTCTGCAACTTCGACTTCACAAACTTCATTGTAGAAAATACTCTTTCAACTGATGTTGTAGTAACCAGACGGATTAATATCAATTCAATCAAGTGATACACCAATGGGAATGTTTGATGTCTTTTGTAAACAACTAATATCTTAGCTAAATTTCCCAAATCTTTAATATTGGTGAACTCGAATTTGTTAGATATATCACCAAAGTGTGCTTTAAGTTCATATGGAAGAATTTCATATTCGAATGAAAAAAGTCACGCAGATAGAGTTCTGCTAGACGAACCAATTTTTTAGCAGTGAAAGTGACAAATGATTCTTTTGGACTAAGACAATTCAAGCAAGTACGCAACTTTGTATTTGCTTATAGAAAACGATGTTGCATCTCTTGAATAAGTAAATCAAGAAATTTGAGAACATACAAATTTAGAATTATATGTATGGATATTATAATCTTAATTGACAATCAAAGCCATAGTAAATTTACCTCACAATAAATCTTCACCTTATAATGATAAAAATTGGTTACATCTCCATCTCGCTTCATACGCACACGAATCTTGATTGTATCTTCTATATTAACAATATCAATAGAATTAGTCTGACAGAACTTCTCGACTTTGGCTAAGAATTTACCCTAACCATTTGTTATCTAATCTTTTAATGTCATTTTAGTTTAATCAATAAACTTTAATAGCTTGCAAAATATTTCGGTCCTTCCTTTGTAAAATGCGTGATAAATCATTTGTTGCCCCAAGTAACAAAAGCATCAAGTTGAAAATGAAGATGCAGTCGTAACTCTTCATTCTCATAACAAATGTTTTTCATATGCCTCTATCACTGGGATTAGGACCATCTTCATATACATGTGCAAGCGCATTAAGGCCACATATGTCCCAACTGTGACAAAGTATTGAAATGTGATCCCCATCGAGTGTCACCGAGTGGTCTCAAACTCATTTCTTGGTTTTTTCCTCTCCCCGTTTTAACTTTCCCACTTTCAAGATCAGCAATAATTCTTTCATACTCAGTTTTTCCGTTGTTTATCCTTCATTCTATAAGATGTTTGAGATGTATTTACAATCATAGTGATAATGATGAAAAAAATCACTAATAACACTATGATTTTTCACAACAGTGACAACAATTTGTTGGGATTGGTGAGCAAGACAATAAACATATTTGACAGATTCATTTTCATTCAATATAAGTGATTTCAAAACATCAACTGTGACAAAGATAGCGTATATTTATCAAATATTGAGTTTATCTCTTTTTTCAAAGATTTTGCAATTATATCAGGAACATGAACTAGACCTAAAAAGCTTTCCGTGATCGTTCCCTCGATATTAACATATCGAATGACCAAAGCCATTTGCTCGTTAATCGACAAGTCACATGCTTCATCAACCAAACGGAAAAAATTATGATATCCGATATCCTTCAATATGGCTTTTGTAGTTTTAACAACACAACAATGTGTTAAATCTTTCTGGACTATTGGAGAAACCACTTTATTATTACTAAACGCATTTTCAAATGTAACCATCTCTATCTCTCTTTTACGCTTACAATATTAGTCCAGTATTTCTAAAAAATTCCCTTTGTTTAATGATTGTTATGATTTATCATGTTCTTAAAAAATCAATCTTCGATATAAAAACAATCTCACCACGTCTAAAAATACGTGTCCATTTTTTTAGCAATATGGCTGCATTTTCAATTTACAACTATTAAATAAAATAAAATAAAATAAAATTATATATATATATATTATTCATAAGTGACAAAAACAAACAACATAATAGAAAACTAACACGACATGTTATATGTTTAATGTATATTTAACATAATAGAAAACTATCTCAACATAAACAAGTTATATATTTAATATATATTTTATTTAAATATAATATATATATATATATATATATATATATTAACTATAACATAAACAAGTTATATAAATAAATTATATGTTTTAATGTTTTTTATTTTTCCAGCATTGTGTTTGCAAATACAAAGTTTAGAAAAGAAAATTTGAACAAAACAAAATAACAAAACAGCAGAAAACTTTCTGCACTAATTCAGTGGAGAGAGAGTTGGAAACAAGAACAAAACAATATAAAAGAAAACTTTAGCTCTTCTCCTTATTTATTTTTGGATTATACTCCTCTTCAAGAATTTATTTTTTTTATAAAAAAAATAAAAAATTCTCATAAATGTGGAGCCATTCAAAGAGTTGTACTAACTTCTCATGCAACAAAAGAAGATAGAAGATAAGAAACTGGATGCCGACTAACGGACAATAAAAGAGAAATGACTAAGATTATTCGACAATATATCCCACCAAATAAGCTAACTTATTGTTTAGCTTAACCTTTTCTTTGCATGGATTCCAATTGCACTTCGCTTATCACCAAACAAGAAAGAAGGACAATATCAAGAATTTTCACACTAAAGATGCTTGCAATAAGAATTGCAATAAGAAATACAAAGCTAACAAATTTAATTCGAATAAAAAGTTGCTAGATTAAAAAATATATAAGGAAAGATCATGTGACAACATTCAGACCTTCGATAATTATACACTAACAATATTATTAACCATATATAATGATTATTTTTAATGTTTCTCCTTTTTAAATTCAAACTAATTATAGATAACAAAAATGTTTAATATAGGAAAGTAAATTTTCTTATTTACACGCAACATCTCTTTCTTTCACTAAGTTAAAACATCTCTAATCATCATAATAAATAATAATAAAAGTAATATAAGAATAAATAAATAAATAATCAAAATCAAAATCAAAATATAAATAAAAAAATTCTTTCACTAAGTTCAAAACATCTCTAATGATTATAATAATAGTAATCATAATAAATAATAATAAAAGTAATATAATAATAAATAAATAAATAATCAAAATCAAAATCAAAATATAAATAAAAAATAATAAGTGAAGTTACGTGAAATAAAAAAAAATAAAAATGGTAACAAATTTAATTCCAATAAATTTTAATAAGGAAAGTACTCGGACTTTGAGGATTATTCTACAAATTTAATTTCAATAAATTTTAATAAGACAAGTACAGATTTTGAGGATAATTATACACTAACTGAATTGTTGACCATATTTATAATTCCCCTTTTCTTTTTCTTTTTTTCAGTCAGCCCAGTAATAATTATGCAGCCTTACAAAACCAAGGGCCACGCTGCATAAGAGAAACCTCAAATGCAAAACGTTATCGTATAGTAGGTTTGAACATCAGCTTATCACGAGACTAGTTATCGTATAGTAGGTTTGAACATCAGCTTATCACGAGACTATGCTTCTCTGGACTCTAAATTCAGAATACAACAGATTAAACTTTATATTACTCCATCTAAAGATACATCCCCAAGCATCCATATCCACATCAGATGCTGCTACACCAGTATGCAAAATGTTCATCTTTGCGGTTATTACTAACAAGACCCCCGCACTATAAACAAATGAAGCTGCTTCCATCGGCAAATGCATCCAACACAATTTGGGTCCAACCACTTTCAGTTAAAATGGAACTACTGTGAGCATCTGATGTAATCGGTGGACATGTAGTGTTCGTATATGATGTTGATTGAGGTTGCACTTCCGCAATGTCACATTCTGCAAACAAAGAAGCCAACTGATCCATCGTATACGAGTTTTGTACTGTTCACGAGCACGGACCAAGAACTGAGATACAGCTTCATCACCACCTTGGATTCTAGTTGCCATCACAACCGCTTGGAGAGCTTGAGAGGGATTGCCTTGATCGATAAATTGGCGAGCTTTCGAAAGAAATTCTTCAACGGATTTATGCGGTGGTGCGGCCGGAACAGAGGTGTCGGTTTCCATCATATCGGAATCCGGAGTGTTCATTGAGTGGTTTCCTTTACTATATTACTATATTGATTTGGTTTGATACAAGAGTATGTGATAATAAATTCACTAAGAAATTGGAAAGAAGTTTTGGTTCGAGGATTGGTTTTAGCTCCTTCTGTTATATAATTCCCCTTTTCTAAATTCGAACTAATTATAGATACCAAAAATATAGGAAACTAAATTTTTTTATTTACACTCTCATTTTCACTAAATTGAAAATATATCTAATAACAATAATAATACAGGTTATAATAATAGTATAAATAATAATAAAAGTGATAACAATAATAATAAATAATCAAAATAATAATAAAAATAATAAGTGAAGGTATTTGCGATAAAAATACAAAAGATAACAAATTTAATTCCAATAGAAAGTTGCTAGATTAAAAAAAATAAGGCAACATCATGTGGACAACATTCATAATTATACACTAACTGAATTGTTGACCATATATAATGATTTCTTTTAAGGCCAAAGCTATTTCCTCCATGTTATTTTTTATTTCCTCCATCTTTCAAATTTTTAAAAACACTAGTGACTTGCTTTTACCAAATTACCCTTATTTTTATTTCAAATTTATCACTAGATGCCATTTATCTAATAGATAGTCTTATATGAAAAAACACAGCATTAACCTAACTTTAATCCAAGATATATGATTCTACCTCTAAAATTAACCCTAAAACAAAGAACTTCAATTTTATTGAAGATTAATCATGGAAAATGAAAAAACTCAAACAAAGTCGGAGAACAACACTCAATCGACAAACAATGTAATTTAAACTTGTTTTTATGTTTTACAACTTTGTAGCTTGAAAATACCTATTTTGAAACTTATTTTTTTCAACTAAACCCGTTTTTACAGTTCTGAAAAAAAAAAACAACTATTTCCGAGCCGGGAATTAGGAATCAGTTGCAATTTTTCAAAAAAAATGTGCAACTGATTCCGAGAGGGCCACTCGGAATCAGTTGCAAACCCTCTGTCTCGTTATATTATGTGATAATTTGTTCACTTTATATTATGTGATAATTTGTTCACTGGGACATTGCACTTGATTCCGAGTGGCCCTCTCGGAATCAAGTGTAAAACACCAGTGTAAGAATGCTCGCTATCAAATATAATCAACCTATTGCCGTCTTCAATTCTATGATAAATAAGATACGAAAAAAAGTAGGCAACATAATTTATTTGTATACATGTCTACACCTAAACATGTTTGCTACCAAGTGTTAACGATCTTTTAGCATTTACTGTATTCAATAGTTCAACCAAAGGTGCACTTACGGAGACGTAGTACAGACTTCCAATCCTTGTTTTAAAACCACCTAAAAGGTTCTCTTTTTCTACCATCCATCTACAATATCAATCACACACTGTTCTGAATTTTTTTTGCCCACTGAGCATGTGATTCCGAGTGCCCTACTCGGAATCACATGCTTTTTTTTAAACCGAGCAGCAACTGATTCCGAGAGGGCCACTCGGAATTAGCTGCTGCTCGGTTTAAAAAAAAGCATGTGAATCCGAGTAGGGCACTCGGAATCACATGCTCAGTGGGAAATTTTTTTTCAGAACAGTAGGATATCCCAAGGCGAATCCAAGATCAAACCCTAATCGATTCTAACAGTGAAATCAAAACCCAAATGAAACCCTAATCGAATCTAACATAGAAATCTAACTTCAAACCCTAATCGAAATCGAACAATAAAATCTAACTACAAACCCTAAATTTTATAATGGGGAAGAACCTAGAATTTTTTTCTCCAATCTTTCTCTATCTTCAATCAGCTGTTGTAAGGTAGTGATAAGTGAAAAATGGATTTTCTTCTTTGTAAAGTAGTTCTTTAGGGTGAAGAATGAGTTTTGTTGTTCTGAATAGAATGAGTATGTTAGGGTAATGGTTTTGTGAAGAAAAAATGGGTAAAAGGGCAATTTTGTAACTTCTTTTATGGAGGAAATAACATCATGGAGGATTTTTAAATTGATAGAGGAAATAAAAAATAACATGGAGGAAATAGCTTTGGCCTTCTTTTAATGTTTGTACTTTTTTAAATTCGAACTAATTATAGATACCAAAACACTGTTTAATATAGCAAAGTAAATTTTATACGCAATGTTTTTTTCATTCACTAAATTGAAAACCTATGCAATAATAATAATAATAATAATAATAATAATAATAATAATAATAATAATAATAATAATAATAATAATTTTTTAAT
Organism: Limnanthes douglasii subsp. nivea; assembly: GCA_036936605.1. NCBI lineage: Eukaryota > Viridiplantae > Streptophyta > Magnoliopsida > Brassicales > Limnanthaceae > Limnanthes > Limnanthes douglasii. Next base: position 320,374,092 of record JAUPFV010000002.1, on the reverse strand, counting down.
CGAAGTAACCATTTTATTACTTATGGATCAATAACCCATTCGAAAACAAGAAAAGGCCCAACAATATAAAGGCCTAACAGAAAGAAAACGGGTCGAATAATCCCAACCCTAACACAAATCAACTTCTTCTTCTTCAAACACTCACACATAACACAGCAAACCCTAAAATCAGAAATCAACAAATAACAGCCACACCATAATAAAGGGTTTGAACTGGGTGAGAACACCATCGAAGCATCAGAGCCTTCAACACCACCCTGAACAGCAACAAAATTGCCTCTGAACCAAATCGATCTTCCAAATCGGGCAAATCCCTAACACAGAAACAAAATCCTTCACATCACACATCCAAAAACTCAACCCGGATCTATGTATCCTACACCCAAACTTTCTAAAGTCACGATAGCCAAAAGTTGAGATGGAGCATCAACCACCGAAAACCCTTTTGCCATTCTTTCCTTCAAAACCCACTTTGAAACCCAGTCAGCCGCCGCATTCTGCGTTCGAGAAACGAAACGAAGAACCATCGAAGACTGAATTAGACTTCCACAGGTTGAAATCAAAGAGTTGGAGGCAATGTTACCGGTGGCAACAATGTCGATGAGAGTCTGACAGTCAGACTCGATATCGACATTGTTCCAATTGAGTCTTCTACAGTGTATTAAGGCTTCCAGCAGAGCCATACACTCAGCCTTGAAGGGATCCGCCTTTCCAAAAAGAAAATCACGCCCAGAAATCAAGTTACCAGACTCGTCTCTAACCACAAAGCCTTCACTGGCTTCGCCGGAAAAGTTACAGGCGCCGTCAGCATTGACTTTTAATCTGCCAGGAGGAGGTGCCATCCATTTCAGGTACGCAATCTTGCGCTTTCTTTTATTTACAGATAAACAGCCCAGAGCAACACCAGCTCTATAAATACCTGACCAATGAATAGATTTAAGAGAGCCATTAGAGTCAATCCCATTAATAACTCTATTGATTCTAGAAATAGCACCATCAAAACTGTCATTAGAACTAGTAAATTTGTTATTATTTCTGTTTCGCCAGATACTCCAACAAATAAATTGGGGGACTAAATGGCAAACATGAAATCTATCATTCGAAACCCAAAACCAGGTATAGAGCATATGACTTAATGTCATGAACCTTCTTAATGGCACCCTAAAGAGGACCCCATAATAGTTCCACAGAGACCAAGAGAAGCTACAGCTAATGAAGAGATGATTCATCTCTTCACTACTGCAGCAAAAATGACATTTAGAGACAATAGTGAAATGCCTTTTCCTAAGGATATCATCAACTAGGATAAAACGTTTTAATAACTTCCAACAAAGAAAAGAGTATTTACAAGGAATAAAATGACTCCAAAATCTTTTTAAAATGCTTTGTTTTACATTTTTTATTCTGATAAAATCCCAGGCCTGACCTGTATTAAAATACTTATTTTTTGAAAAATCCCACTGAATCTTATCTTCCTGCTCATGATCAATCTTAACACTTTCAATGTGTGAGATACGATCCTGAGGCAGGAAGTTAAGCAAAGTGAAATCCCAGTTGCTATCCTTCCAAAAGGTAGAGACCTTAGCAGGAATAAGCCAAGTTCTAGTATCAGAATCATTAGCAATGGGGGACATGCCATGCCATGCATCTCTCCAAAAGTCCACTTCACCTTTGCCTAAATGCCAGCTAACAAAGCTATCAGCCTGAGACCTAACAGAACATAACCTTTTCCAAATAATGGAATCAGTAACATTACACTTAGCAACAGTAGGGTGACCATTAAGAGAATAAGAATGATGCATTAACTCAGCCCAAATGGACTGACATTTCCTGAACAGGTACCATAATTTGAAAGAGAAAGTGGTTTGGATATCAGATAACCTTTTGATATTCAAACCACCTTCATCAAAAGGCCTACAAAGATTATTCCAGGAGGTCCAATGGATGGCTCTTTCATTGTAATTGGACCTCCAAAGGAATTTATTAAAACATAACTCTATTTTGTTAATAATAGCCTTAGGGATTAGAGTGTTCTGCATCCAATAATAAACAATTGGATGAAGAACACTCTTAATGAGAGAAAGCCTCCCACCAAAGGACAGGGATTTCATATCCCAAACTTGAATCTTATTATAAATTGCTGATAAAAGGTTTACAAAATTCTTCCCTTTGTTGTTTGCAGAAATGTTAACTCCCAAATACTTGAAAGGTGCATGATCAGTTTTGAAGCCATTAGCAGATATCAGCCTGGAATTAGCAGCAACAGCTTGTCTAGAAGAGGTAAGAATCTTTGTCTTATCTATGTTGATTAATTGACCAGAAGCTGTCTGATAACTTTCCAGCATCTTACACAGGTTGCTGATAGAAGACGGAGCACTATTAGAAAAGATGATTATGTCATCAGCAAAAGCAAGACAAGGTAAGGTATAATTTGACTTCAAATAGTACTTCATGCTAGGGTTAGATTCAAACAGATTGGAGAGACCCCTTAGGAGAGCCTCTTCAGCCAAAATGAAAAGACAAGGGGATAAAGGATCCCCTTGCCTTAACCCATTTTTCTGAGGAAAGTATCCAATACTGCTGCCATTCATAAGAATGGAAACCATAACATTAGAAATGAGAGACTGAATTAGACTTAGGAGACTAGCAGAGAAACCAAACCCTTTCATAACCTTAATGACAAAGGCATGAGACATTCTGTCAAATGCCTTTGTCATATCAAGCTGCATAATGATGTTCCCTTTAGATGGCTTTCTGTTAATGTTGTGTAACATCTCTTTGATAGTAAGTATATTGTCATGAATGAGCCTGTCCCTCACAAAAGCGCCCTGACATTTAGAGACTATTTTAGGTAGAATAATAGCAATTCTAGCATTAACAAGAGCAGAAAAAAGCCTATTAAACATAGTACAGAGGCTAATAGGCCTATAACTTTTCCAAGAGATAGGATTAGAGGACTTCGGGATAAGACATATCCCAGTAGCAAACACTCCCTTAGGGATAGGCATACCCCTGAGATAAGAATTCACAGCCTGACAGAGGTCATAGCTGATAATACCCCAACAGGCCTTAAGAAAATGGCAATTAAAGCCATCAGTGCGAGGAGCACTATCACTTTTCATAGCAGATACAATACTCCACAATTCCTCAATAGTACCAGGCTTCATTATATTAATATTATCACTAATACTAACAAGTTTAGGAATACAACCAAGAATAGAGCCATTGATATTGGCATCCTCACAAGTGTAGGCACAACCAGATAAGATGTAGAAAGCCAAACACCCTTATCTTTAATACCCAGAATAAAATTCCTCTTCTTCTTTTGAGAGACATAAGAATGATACAACTTAGTGTTACCATCCCCACTACTCAACCAAGAATTATAACACTTCTACCTCCAGTAAGACTCCTCGTTCTTCAGAGCTTGAATAAGTAAACTGTTAGCCTTATTAATGATGAGTGGATAATTGATTGGGGAATATTCTTGGTACCTTTTTGCTAGATGTGACTAGAGAGAGAAAGTGTAGAGAGATAAAGGAAGATTCAGAGTAAATATTATTCAAATCCCCCTTTTTAGGCAAGTGGGTCACCCTTTTATACTAAAATAAGGAGGACCCATTTAAGCTCTTAGTGGGCCGCTCACCACATATCAATGAGGCCCCTCTACTATTTTTATCTTTACACATTAGTCCCTGATTGACTTCGCATGCCCTTTAATTACATCTAATATATATTCATTATGTTTTTACCCCTCTAATTGAGATCGGCGAATTTCGCCCTTATCAGTAGCCCCTCAGTCTTCGGGAGCTTTGCGAGCGGAGACTTGTAAAAAGGCCATCGCCACCCGTCCGATCCCTTATCTAGCTTCGGGCCTCGTAAGTTCTGACTGCCCGATGCCCGAGGTCTCCTCACTAGCAATACTCCCGCGCCTCCTACTTCTGTTCTCCTGAGATTTTCATCCCGGGCTTCTTGTGATGGGCCTATCCTTCTTTCCGCTTTCGGTGTTGTCGGCCCACATTGTTGAGGGGTTTGTGATGAGTTGCTTATGTCAGCCCGTGTCAGTCGGTGGTCGACACGCGTCTTGGGCTAACAGGTCACCCTTCTGTCAGACTAGGCTCCTAGTGAGACTCTTCACCTTCCCGCTGTCTTTTCGTCGATTGGTATCCCCCGATCTTTCAATCCAGCCTATAAATACCCCAGAGTTCTTGGTGTCTCTCAGAGGCATTTTAGAGAGAGAAAACGATGTCCGACCATTTCTAGAGAGAGAGAGAGAACTCGTTCGACCCTAATTCGTTCTGGTACGTTCGTTGCATGAAACCCAGAAATTTACAGAAAAAACCGACCAAGAAAAAGAGATCCGAGTGGAGCTTTGAAGAGTGGTCTAGTATCGGCGACCGAGCAGAGGAGTACCGACGCGCTGGTCTGATCTGGGGATCTAACTCCAAACCTTTTGTTCCCGCTCCGCTTCCTCACGACCCCGTTCTTGCCACCCCGGTTCCCGCAGAATCTTTCCTGGTATCCGACCTTCCGGTTTCTCCTATTCCCGAGGCTAGCCTGTCCCCAGAACCCATTACCCTTTCCTCTAGTGACAGTTCCCATTTTTCCGCAGTCGGGCCAAACAATTCGACCTTACCGTCCGTCAACTCGCCCTCTTCCCGACGTGCCCGTAAATCCACCTTCTTGATAATGGGAGAAGACGATCTATCTAAGTGCTCAGCAGGAGATAATAGTCCCGAAATGGTTCAGCTTACGCCCTCGATTAGAGGGATTCAGACCGGTATTAACACTGCGGTCACTTTTTTAGGTTTGCCCAAAATGCGGCTAACACCCGAGCAAGCGGAGGAGGCTCATAGGAACATGGCACGCGACGCTGCCGAGGCTTCTTCCTCCCGGGTCCGACCATCCGAGACAGACGCCGCTACTGCCCGCAGCTCTAGTCAAGTCCCGACCCTAGAAGCTGGAGAGTCGGAAGTCGACGTTGCTCCCACGGGGGTTTGTATTGTCGCAGCTGGTCACGCGGCTAACAACCAGGATGACCCCTTGCCCGAAGCGGTTGAGGCTGCCATTTCGACCAAGTACTTCAGCTGGCTTCTAACCAGGGACGTGGTCTCTCTCTTCGAGGGGAAGTATCTTTATTTCCCGAGGCCGACCATAGAGATTTACTGACCCGCTGGGGGATCCCTGAGTGTGTCAGCGTCCGGTTCCCGACCCCAGGAGAGACCCCCGTCCACGTCAGACCTAGAGAGATCGTGGTATTCACCGAACTGTTCAACTGGGGTTTGCGTTTCCCCTTGGACCCTGAGATCGCGCTCTATTTTCGCACCCTCCAAATCTTCCTGTCGCAGCTGACGCCAAATGCTTGGTATACCTTAATGTCCTGCATTATGGCTTCCTGCCTTTCGGGCCAGGTTATGCCGATGGAGGAGTACATCGCCATGTCGGGTCTGTCCAAGTCCCCGAAATCCCCATTCTTCTACTCTTCTCTTGGAAATAAGTGGAAAATTGTCAATGACTTCTTGGAAGGGGACAAGGGGTGGAAGCATTGGTTTGTATTTCTGAGCGGGTGTTGGGAGAATGGTCTTCCATACTCTCCGGAGAACCCGAGGCAATTGCTGCGGACCTGGATCCATGATGGTACTACCTTCCCCTATGTACATATATATATATATATACATATTTTTTAATTATCTACCGTTTCTTTGCGTAGTGTCGAAAGACTGGCTGCAGGGGGTGAAGAAGGACCACTCGGAAGCCGCGGAAGTCACTTTCGAGGTGCTGAAAAACTATGCCCGAAGGAATTGGGGTCGGGGCATGCACCGCACTTTTATGGATAAGAATTTGTTCATGAGCAACCTATGGCGGTGCTCATCCGAGGCTCTTACCATTGAACAGCTGCGGGAGCCTCCAAGTCTGGACGACGTGCTGGCCCGAACCGGGCGTCCCGGGTACATACTATTTCTGCCTAAACGCAACAAGGCGCCCAGTAAGCGCCCAAAGTCAGACGACGACGAGGCAGTAGGCGAACCGGTCAGGGTAGCGGTGCCCGAGGCAGGACGACTGGACGCGAGCCCCAACCCGGCCGCGGTGCAAAAGAAGAGGAAACGTGCAGAGGCGGGGGGGTCGAAGTCGAAGAAGTCCTCAACTGTGGTAGAGGATCGGGCGGTGGTTAGCGCCGAGGTGGGGGCCTCGGGGCCTAAACTTGTGGATCAAGTTGACGACGGCGTAGATCCCACGGGAACGACGTTGTGTTGATTCCAGACGACACTGAGCCCCCCCAAGCTGCTAACCCGGACGCCCCTTCGTCAAGTGGCCCCAAATTCCCGGTGCTGACGATGCTTGGCAGCCCGCACTCGTTTCCTCTTCGTGGGACTGATGGACTTGCTCTGTCGCTGTACAACTTGCTGGTTCCGGCCGCCTTGAAAGAGCGTCGGGCAAAGGAGCTGGGCAAAAAGTTAGCCTCGGCGGAGACAAAAATTACCAGTCTCGCTGCGAAGGTCAAAACTGCCGAGGAGGCCCAGGTGTTGTCGGAAAGCCGGGTTGTTGAAGCTGAGAAGCTTGCTGCCGAAGCGAAGACGGCCGCGGACGCGGCGAAGCAGGCGATGGAGACAGCGACGAAAGCCGCGGAGGACGCGGTGAAAGTTGCGGAGTCGGCGAGGAAAGCTGCGGAAGATCGCGCCTCATCCCTGGCACAGGAGGTTCAGAAGTTGAAATCCTCGAACGTCGCTTACATCAACCGATGTAGGCAATGGTCGGACAAGGAGACTGCGGATGCTAAAGCCGCATACGTGCTGTCACTCCATAACCGCTTCCCGGACCTTCGCCTAGGGTCGCTGTGGCTTGACGTACCAGAGAAAGATCGCCCCGATGGAGTCGATTGTGGGGATTCCGACGAAGCCGATGACGAAGAAGACGACGAGGATGCGGATGAAGATGGGGATCAGTGATTCTGTTTTTTTTGTTTTAAGATTTTGTAACTCTTATGGGGCCGTAGGCCCCTCTGTTGTTTTTATCGAACCACTTTAATTTTTATGTTGTTTGGGGGTCACGGGGCCCCCTGTGACGATCATATTTAAATTGCTGGGTATATACTATTTTGCACATCATTAATCTTGATAGCGGTTCGGGAATACCAAAACGTGGATCGGTAGCACCGAAAAACCTATTTTTAGGCTCTGTAGGTCGATGTGTTATCGAAAATTTTCCCAGAAGGTCGGGAAAACCAAAATGTAGATCGGTAGAACCGAAAAAACCTATTTTTAGGCTCTGTAGATCGATTTGTTATCGAAGGCTTTTCCAAAAAGTTCGGGAAAACCAAAATGTAGATCGGTAGAACCGAAAAACCTATTTTTAGGCTCTGTAGATCGATTTGTTATCGAAAGTTTTTCCAAAAAGTTCGCGAAAACCAAAATGTAGATCGGTAGAACCGAAAAACCTATTTTTAGGCTCTGTAGATCGATTTGTTATCGAAAGTTTTTCCAAAAAGTTCGGGAAAACCAAAATGTAGATCGGTAGAACCGAAAAACCTATTTTTAGGCTCTGTAACAATAAGAGAAAAGGACAACGTCCAGCTCGTCAGCTGTCCGAGGCCACAACAATTGAATATGTAGAAGGCAAAAGTTTTTTTATTATCAAAAAGGTGGGTCGGAAAGAGTGATGCCTCGTTAAAACCTCCTCGCGCCACCGAGGTAGGAAAGAGTGCATCCCCGACCATTTACAACCCTGAATGAAGTAGAAAATACAGCGAAGTACATCGTAAATTACAAACTATTCGAGATACAGTTTTAAGTGTTCAATATTCCATGGTAGCCTCAGGAGGTGTCCGGACCGATTCTGCAGGCGATACGTCCCGCTCTTGATTTTCTCGACGATTTCGTATGGTCCCTCCCAATTTGGGGCCAGCTTTCTGAGGCTCTTGTCCTTTGTGTGGAGGAATACGCGTCGTAAAACCTTATCTCCTACCTTGAATTCCCGACGGCGTACTTTGGCCGCGTATCTACTTCTCATTAAAGTTTGGTAATGTAAAGAATTCAAATGGGCGCGGTGGCGCTTTTCCTTTACGAGGTCAAGCTCGAGTCGTCGGCTGTCGTCATTCGCCTCCTCCCTGTAAGTTCCGACCCTGAAGGACGGAAAAATAGTTTCTGCGGGAGTGACCGCGTCCATGCCATACACTAAGACGTAAGGCGACTCTTGAGTGGCCGTGCGCGGTGTGGTTCGGTAAGCCCACAATACTTCTTGCAAGTAGTCTGGCCACTTCCCGGCCTTTCCCTCGAGGTTCTTTCTAAGGCCATCCAGAATGGTTCGGTTCGTTACTTCGACTTGACCGTTGGCTTGTGGGTGAAAAGGGGCAGCGAAACATTGTCGAATATTATGAGTGGTGCAGAACGCCTTCATCTCCGCACTATCAAACTGTGGCCCGTTGTCCATAGTCAGCCGCTGGGGCACCCCGAACCGGCAACAAATGTTCGCCCAGATGAATTTGACAATATCTTTGGTTTTCGTGGCGGATAGAGGCTCGGCTTCGACCCACTTTGAGAAGTAATCTACCGCCACAACAATCATCTGCCTTCCTCCCGATGCCTTTGGTAATGGTCCGACGAGGTCTATTCCCCAGCGGTCAAAAGGAAGCCCTTCGGATATGGATTCTAGGGGAGCGGCGGGTACGTTGATGGCGTTACCGAACCTTTGACATGTATCGCAGGTTTTTACTATGAGTCTTGCATCTGCCGTTATTGTCGGCCAATAGAATCCCGCCAAAAACATTCTCCTGATCAGAGCCTTGTATCCGCAATGCGCCGCGCCTTCACCATCATGCAGTTCGGACAAGATTACCTGGGATTCGTCGAAACCTAAACAGCGGAGCAGAGGCCGGCTGTAAGATTTTTTGTACAACACATCCCCTAAAAGGACGTAACCCCGCGTTTTGTTGCGCAATTTTCGTGCCGAAGCGGTGTCGTCGGGAAGCCGACCTTCAGCCAAGAAAGAGATAATACCCCGGCGCCAGTCTGAAGTTGCAATCGAAGAGATCTGGCATGCGATCTCAGGTCGGTTAGCTAACTCATGTCTTTTAACGATGGACGGGCTTTCCTGTTCTATCACCCACGGATAACTGGTGGAGCAAGAAATCGTTGCCAATGAATCCGCTATGGTATTTTCGCTCCGTGGTACATGCTCGTAAGTAATTTTGTCAAAGGAAGCGGCCAGGAATTCTTAACGCCGCAAGGTACTGTACCAGATGTTCCTTCCGAGCCTCCGCGTTTCCCGAGGCTTGGTTTACTAGGAGCTGGGAGTCGCTTATGAGCCGCACTTGTCTTGCCCCGCATACCTGTGCTAACCGTAACCCGGCCAAAGCGGCCTCGTATTCAGCTTCGTTGTTCGACGCGTAGAAACCGAAACGGATAGCCTGGAGCATGCCAACACCCGAGGGGGTTACGATTTGGACTCCCGCCCCACATCCACTAACGTTTGCTCCCCCATCGGTGCGGACGGTCCACTCGCCCTCCGCTTTTTCTTGTGACTTGGCTTCTTGTTCGGGCCGTTCTGAGTGAAACTCAACTAGAAAATCGGCCAAGACCTGGCCTTTGATGGCTGTTCGGGGTTCGAAATCAATATCGAAATCACCCAGTTCTACCGACCACTTGGATAACCTCCCCGACATGTCTGGTCGTTGAAAAATGTATTTCAGCGGAAGTGATGTGCGGACAACGATAGGGTGGGCTTGGAAGTACGGTCGCATTTTCCGCGCCGCTGTTACCAGAGCCAGCGCCACTTTTTCCAGTTTGACATACCGAGTTTTGGCATCCAGCAGACTTTTGCTCACGTAGTATACCGCTGTCGGGGCCGGCCCTGATTCGCTGATTAGAGCAGCGCTGACCGCATAATCCGTGACCGCAATGTAAAGGAAGAGGGTTTCCCCCACAGTTGGCTTGGTGAGGCGGTTCGGGGTCGATAGGTACTCTTTGATCCCTAAAAAAGCCTTGGTACACTCAGGAGTCCAAACGAAATTTTTTGCCTGTCGTAGGACCTGAAAAAACGGAGCGCATTTATCAGACGAGCGAGAAATGAAACGATTTAAGGCGGCCAGACGCCCGGTCAGAATTTGAACTTCCTTCACACTCCGGGGAGGCGTCATGTCGGCCAGGGCTCGGAGCTGGATAGGGTCTGCTTCAATTCCTTTCTCGCTGACGAAGAACCCCAAAAATTTTCCTGATCGGACCCCAAAAGAACATTTCTCCGGGTTTAGTTTAAGGTTAATCCTTCGTAGATTACCAAAAGTTTCCCTGAGGTCGGCGAGATGGGCTTCATCGGAACCGCTTTTGACCAACATGTCATCGATGTAAACCTCCATGTTTCTCCCGATCTGGTCTTCGAACGTTCTGTTTACGAGCCTTTGGTATGTCGCGCCAGCGTTTTTTAGCCCGAAGGGCATCACTTTGTAACAATATAATCCCCGACCCGTAATGAACGCAGTGTTCTCCTGATCCGCGGCATGTAACTTAATTTGATTGTACCCGGCATAGGCGTCCATGAACGAGAGTAGCTTGTTGCCCGACGTCGAATCTACCAGCTGGTCGATCCTTGGCATCGGAAAAGGGTCCTTCGGGCAGGCCCGATTGAGATCAGTAAAGTCCACGCACATCCTCCATTTCCCGCTCTTTTTCTTAACCAGCACGGGGTTAGAGATCCATAAAGGGTACTTTGCTTCCTTGATATATCCGACGCTGGTCATCCTCTCAACTTCCCGCAGAATTACTTCCGCCTTTTCGGGGGAAAAAGCCCGACGCTTCTGGACGATTGGCCTGACATTTTTGTCAATAGTCAACCTGTGAATCGCGAAGGATTCTGGTACCCCCGTGACATCCCCGGAGCACCAAGCAAACAAGTCTAGGTTCTCTCGTAGAAGGGTTAGTAGCTGTGCCCTTAGGGTTGGTGAAAGGTTTGCCCCGACCCACAGACATTGTCCGTCGGCGAAAGAATGTAGTTCGCACTCCTCATCTGTCGTCAAAAGGCTTGGGGCCTCCCGGGGGTCATCCACCGGTTGTGATCCCGGAGGCACCCCCCTTAATTGCTATTCTTGAGCCGGGAACATCTCTTGATCTTTTTTCGGAGCTAACGCAGCTCGGTAGCATTCCCGCGCCGCTTTTTGGCTGCTGCGGACCACTCCTAAATTGTTTCTGACCACGTACTTCACACACTGATGAATAGTAGAAGTCACAGCATGCATGCGCGATATCCAAGATCGGCCAAGGATGGCGTTGTGTGAGGCCGGTGCGTCCACTACTACAAACAAAACCGTGACCTCCTTTTTAAATGGGCCGCGGCCTAACTGGACCACGCCCTCGAACTCCCCGACTACGTCGGCTTCTGACCCGGTAAACCCGACAATGGTGCGGTCGGATCGCGCAATCACCGGTCGCGTCCTGAACTTTGCATTGGTAGATGCGAAGAGGATATTGGCCGAACTCCCGGTGTCTACCAAGATGCGCCGAACCTCCTCTCCCGCTATGGCTGCCCCGATCACAATGGCGTCCTCATGCGGTCCGGCTATGTCTCTCATGTCGTCGTCATCGAAATGTAAAATCGGTGAGGGGGAGCTTCTGGTTTGGAAGCAAGTTCTGGCTTCCAACTGGGTGGTCAGGTTGACGATGTGCCTTTTCCTGGAGGAGTGTGTGACTCCCGCCATCGAATCCCCCCCGAAAATGGTCTGAGATTCAAAAAGATTACACAGGCCTCGCACTTTACCGATGTTCTCCTCAATCTCTTCCTTAATGATCCCGATATCATCGTGATTATCTTTTGGGTCACCGAAGCTCGAGGTCGGGGAAAGGGCGCTTCCGGTTTGGAAGCAAGTTTGCGTTTTCAGCGGAACTGTTTGGTCGGTGAGAGGGCACTTCCGGTTTGGAAGCAAGTTTGCGCTTCCCATCATCGGTCTTTCCCCTGAGTCGGTTAACGACTCGAAAAATTTACAAAAACCTCGGACGATACCGACGCCTTCCTCTGCCCCCTCCTCAATGACCCCGATGATATTGTGGTTGGCCTCGGGATCAAGGTACTCAATCGTTGCGTCGAAACGGTCAGTCACCTCTGAAATGGCCATGGTTGTTTCGGGTTTTGGTACGACTACCGCCTCCTTCGAGGCCGTGCCTTGCTGTGTCTTTTTCACATACTCCAACAAGTTCCCGTGCTCGATGAGCATCTGTATCTCCTTCTTCAAGGCTATGCAGTCCTTCGTGTCGTGCCCGACGTCTTCGTGGTAGCGACAATAGCGGTTATTCCTTTGTTCCCGGGGCGTCGGGATGGGGAAAGGCCTTCGGTACATTCCGCTTCTCTTGGTTTTTTCGTAGATCGATGACACGCATTCCGTAAGATCCGCGAAATAGGCAGGTCGCGTCCACTTGTTGGACATGGGTCGGGAGACCGCCGGCCCTGTCTGCCTTGGTTTCCGACCGGTCGGGATCGAAGGCTTGGTTGAAACTGAAGTGGTCGGGTGTATCGTGCTAACTGGTTGGGCCGACCTGGCGTAATCCGATCGGGAAACCTGTTTTATCACTATTGACGCTTGGGCGCTCTGCTGAATCTGGGCTGCCAGTTCTGACGCTTCTGTTTCTTCAATCAATATTTGCTTCTCAATCTGTGCTAACAATGCGGAAAAAGTGAACGCCTGCTTCTTGGTCACTGCTTGTTTCATCGGTCCGGGGATCAAGCCCAAACGAAACGCCGTCAGCGCCACGTTCTCTTCACAATGGTCCAGGTCGGTTTTTACGTCGATGAACCGCCTAGTATAGTCTCTGAGGCTCTCCCCCAGCTTCTGCCGACAATTCATGATAGTACCCCCGTTGGCGCGGAAACTCTTACTCCCGACGAAGTGTTGCCTGAACATCGTCCAGAAGGTCCCGAAGTTACGAATGCACCCCTGCGGCAAGCGGTTGTACCACTTTGAGGCTCTGTCTTTGAAAGTCATAGAAAATGCTCGGCACAGGAGCTTGTCATCGTTGTCAAAGCTTAACATAAAATTTTTGAAAGCCTCCAAATGGTTATCCGGGTCCTTTTTTCCGTCGTATTTTTCTAACTTAGAAATGTCAAATCTCCTCGGGAGCTGTCCCGCTAATATTTCGTCGGATAATGGAGAAGCCCTCCAGTTGACTCTGAGCTCACAGGCTCCTCCCCCAAGACCCTCGGTCCTAACTCCATAAAGTCCCTCGACCCCTGGGCTGATGAATTGGCTACTGGTCCTGTAACCATGGTTCTGGCTATTCGATGGTTGCCATGGAATAGGTGGCAACACTTCCCGTTCTCCGCGGCTGGCAGTATGCATTTCCTCCTTCTCGATAGATACCAGGGTTGGCTTATCGGCGCCACTCTTCTTATACGGCGGCGGGGCGGCCCTGGGCCCTCGAAGGCGTCGGGATCGATTCTTCTGCGCTCGTTGAACCCTTTCCCGCCGCAGATATTCTTTACCCGACGAATCGTCTGAGGGGTAGTCCGACGTCATGACCCGACGGTTCTCGAGATTCCGACGAGCCCTAGTATCTTCTTCGTCATCGGGAAGAGGATCCCTGGTCGGGCCTCTATTCGAGGATCGTTGCCATGGCCAGCTGCCCCCCGATCCTCCAGGAGGAGCTCTTTGCCCTTCCCTTCCCGGGCTCTTTTCTCGCCCAACGCCCGCTCCCTTTCTTCTTCCAACCGAGCAATGTCCTCCAGGAGCTGCTTTCGGGTCATTATCAGAGTTGACCGCTTGTTCCGATCGCCGTTCCATTCTCGGGCGGGGACTACCGTACCTCCCGAACCTGAGACGGCTCGGACGACTTCTCTCCCGTCCCTCTCTATTGCCGCATCGCTGTTCATCCCGAAAAACGTGATTTTCAAAGGGCTAAAGATTCCTTTTTGGTATCAGTGATTCCCACAGACGGCGCCAATGATGGGTGGATAATTGATTGGGGAATATTCTTGGTACCTTTTTGCTAGATGTGACTAGAGAGAGAGAAAGTGTAGAGAGATAAAGGAAGATTCAGAGTAAATATTATTCAAATCCCCCTTTTTAGGCAAGTGGGTCACCCTTTTATACTAAAATAAGGAGGACCCATTTAAGCTCTTAGTGGGCCGCTCACCACATATCAATGAGGCCCCTCTACTATTTTTATCTTTACACATTAGTCCCTGATTGACTTCGCATGCCCTTTAATTACATCTAATATTTATTCATTATGTTTTTACCCCTCTAATTGAGATCGGCGAATTCCGCCCTTATCAATTAAGACTAGCTTTAGAAACACTGCTATTAACAGCCTGATGAGTAATTTCCATAGCAGCCACATCCTCCATAGCATGCTTAACCTTTCTAAAAATATTGCCAAACTTATCAATGTTCCAACCCTTAAGAAATTTCTTAAGCCTTCTAAGCTTGTACCAAAAAACCACATTAGAGTCACCCTTACAGTGACTGTTCCAATTAAGAGTAACATCAGTAATAAACTCAGGATGATTAGTCCATGCATTTATAAACTTAAAGAATCCTTTGACATTAGAAGTAGAACTACTAAGATTAGACAAAGAAATTAACAAAGGGGCATGGTCAGAGCAGGTTCTGACCATGTTTAAGACCTTAATATGAAAAGTAGTAGCAGTCTTATTGTTAATCAATACTCTATCTAAACGCTTCCAAGCTCTGTTATTTCTCCAGGTGTATCTGGAGCCAACGAACCCAGGATCAACAAGGTTACAAGCCCTGATAAAATCATTAAAATCATCTGCACTAGAAACATCAAAAGCAGAGCAATGAAGCTGATCATCAGAGCAACATATAGCATTGAAATCCCCAGCCAGGACCCAAGGCTTCTCATCAATAGGTAAAGTAGCTAAATTATTCCACAAATCTTTACGCTGTAAACTCCTATTCTTTGCATAAACAAATGTTAAGAGACCAGAAAAGTTAGAAACAATAATCTCTAAATGAAGAAACTGCTCATGATCAATTAACACATTAAGACTAATCTCATCAGCCCAGAACAACCAAACCTTATTAGAACAGTTAGAAACCCAACAATTAAAACCAATTTTCTTAGCAATCATTTCAATTTTATCAACTCTAGCCATAGGCTCTTGTATAGCAACTAGCTTAACTTTATACTGATTAATAATAGATTTTAGTCTAGACAACGTAGCACTATTGTTGAGACCACGCGCGTTCCAACTAAGAAACTTAATCATTCAGATAAGGAAAGATAATAGGATTTGTCTCTTTTATGAAGAGATTTGACATTTAACCTTTTTGCACTTATGCTTTTCTTTGCAGACTTAAGCTTACTACGAACCAGAGAAGAGAACTCATTATCAGAGGAGCAAGGAGAAGCAACCTCTGGTGAAGGATTACAGCTGCCTATGTTACACTGCCTGGGAGAGCTGGACACAGGAGCATCAGCCTGCTCATGATCCAAACCCTGAAGAGCACTAATTAACTCCAAATCCTGCTTTGAAGATTCCTCAACAGGACCATTCTCAGCATCAACATCAACATGGTCATCCTTAGCAGTAATCATCGATTTAAGGCGTCTTTTGTACACTTTAATAAAAGGGGGATTATCCTTAGAGACTTGTTGAGATGTATCCTTGTCATTAACAGAATCAGATTGATTATTTGTACTAGCCACATCCTTAGTAACCTCATCTTTGTTAATAACATTTTCTTTATTTAAGATTTTCTTACACTTTTCTGATTCATGGCCAAGATGATGGCAAGTTTTACAATATGAATGAGCATTCTTGTAGCTCACTCCAATCCAAAGACCATCTTGACCACCAAACCCGACCCAACGTTTCCTCTTCAAAAATCTGGAGACATCGATCTCTACCAACGCATAGCATGCATTAGTTTTAGCACGATTAACATCAGGAACAACCACCTGATGAACCAAACCTAAAGAAGCAGCAAGCTCATGAACAACAGCTCTATTATACAAGAACTCAGGCAACCTTTCAAGTCTCACCCACAACAAAGCAACCGGACTTTCATAGTTTCGACTATTCTGAGGACACCATTTAATAATCCTCATGACCTTACCATCCACGCTCCAAAAGCTTTTCGACCAGAACCTATCAACATCTTCTAACAAGGAGAACTCCACCAGAATCTGTCGAGAATCAAGAGTGACATAAGAAAATAAGCCCTTGAATTTGAACGTATCAAGAAACGATTGGAAAGCAGACCTCTTGGGGATGCCAATACTGAATTTAACAACAAGGGTCAACCTTGTTTGAGCCAAAAGAATGGCTTTAGCTTGCTTAGAGAATTGCACAACATTATGATCCTCATAAGTTGATATCTCTACTGGACGCAACTCTGGACAACAGTCAGGCCTGTTATTAACGATTTCAGCATCCTCAACATGACCTTTGTTACCACTTTCTTGCAATGATATTCGATCATTCTTTCCACCAAGCGGAGGGAATTCATTAATGCTTAAACCATCCATAAAACAGACAACAACCAGCCAAGAATCAACAGCAAACAGCAAACAATAATGAGGACCAAGTCACGTTTTCAGGCGAAAACGAAAGATAGAGTCGAAGCGATAACCAGCAAACTCCAATACCAGAAGCACACGGACAACAGCAGCCTCCAGGGAGGCCCTGTACCAGGACCAGCAAGACTACTGATTCAGAGAGGAGCAAGGGATAGCCAAGGTAGAAGCAAGGAGAAAGAAAGAGGAAGAAGAAGATGGTTTCTTGGTGATCAAGAAACCTTTTTCAAATCTTGGAGCTTTTCGCTTTTTCCCCCTCAGACCGGATTTCAGTTTAATAATAATAATAATAATAATAATAATAATAATAATAATAATAATAATAATAATAATAATAATAATAATAATTTTTTCATACTCAGTTTTCGTATTTTATCCTTCTGAAATATAACTAGCTGGCTGATATTGAATTGCAATATCTCTGCTGTCCAGACAGAGGTAATGTACTCCTGACCCAGATTCTGTAAAACTCCGAGCCGGTAGGCCGATTGATAACATATTAGAGCCCACAACGCCAGTCGGATCGTCGTTTGTGTTAACAGAAGCAACCACTCATCGTCTTCAACCTTCGGGAGAACCACAACCATTATCGGTCGGAAACAATGCTGCGTCTTCACAGTACCACAACACTCTTCCGACAAACCGTCGATGTCCGATATTTCTCCGCCGTAGATCTATCAACAGTGGATCCCGGTTCCCCACTCTTCCAATATTACACTGTCACGCCTCCAATCAAACCATGGCCTCAACACCTTTGCCCTAAGCGACTCGTCTCCATGATATCTCAGTCAGCAAAACCTCGATCTTTCTCTCCAAATCTTTCTTTACGCCGGGAAATTCCACCCCGGGTTTTCACATAATTACGATACATACCACTCGATCATCATGAAGCTCTCTCGAGCTCGTGCTTTCGATCCCGTGGAGTCTTTACTCTCTGAACTTAAGACCAAAAATGATATAATCAAGTGCGGTGAGAACTTATTTATCGTCGTGATTATTATCCTTTTTGAGAAAGTAAAACTGTGGTACTTCTTCATTCATCAAATGCAACGTACAAAGGAAATAAATAGGCAATAAACGAGGTGGAAGTTACAAAATAGGATCCACTAATCCCACTTCTCTCTTCACTTAATGCCCGTTACGTAACTCCTACACCCACGTAAAACTCTAAGACTCAGTCAAATACTAACGGTTACTATAACTTAAATAAATAAAACATGTTTAGATTAAATACATAAAATGCAACATGTCCCCCCTAATCTCAACATGTTTTTCAAACCTCGACTTCAGCTTCCCGAGCTCGCAGTAAGATCCTCAACCCCTATTGCCTTCCTCATTTCTTCAAATTTAACCTTCCCCAATGCCTTAGTTAAGATGTCTGCCCTCTGTTCTTGAGTCACCACGTGCTTAATGATCAACTCACCCCTTTCAATACACTCTCGAATAAAATGAAACCGTACGTCGATATGTTTGCTCCTCCCGTGTAGTACCGGATTCTTCATTAACTCGATGGCTGACCTGTTATCTATGTGGAGTATCACTGGTCCAACCGATTGTCCCGAGATTTCCTTTAGTAGTCCACGAAGCCATATGCTCTGACAAGCTGCTGTCGTGGCGGCCATGTACTCCGCCTCGCACGAAGATAGAGAAACCACTTTCTGTTTCTGCGATGTCCAAGATATTAAGCTCCTGTTAAGGTAGAAACACATGCCCCCAGTACTTCTCATGTCGATAACATCTCCAGCAAGATCACTATCTGTAAACCCATACAACATCCTACTACTCTTCTCGTTTGCATAAACCAGCCCATACTCAATTGTCCCTCGAATGTACCTCAAGATATGTTTCACAGCTTGTTGGTGCTTCACTGTGGGTTTCTCTATGAATCTGCTCACCACTCCCACAGCGTATGAAATATCTGGACGAGTGTGAGTTAGATATCGCAGACTTCCAACGATACATCTGTACTCAGTGGCATCAACAATTACTCCTTCTTCATCTCTGTCCAACTATAACTTATGCTCCATAGGAAATTTGGACGCGTTACAATTCATCATTCCAGATTTTTCCAGTAACTTCTTGGCATATGATGACTGCTTCAGTGTAGTACGCATCTCTCCTTGGTTTACTTCTATTCCAAGATAAAACGACAATAAACCCAGATCACTCATCTCAAACCGTTTGTTCATTTGCTGCTTGAATGCTTCGATTTCCTACTTGTCTGAACCTGTCACCAATAAATCGTCAACATACACACCCACTATGAGTATACTCCCTTCTTTGTACTTCATGTACACCGCTTGCTCGTGTAAGCATCTGTCAATTCCCAACTCTTTCAAGCATCTGTCTAGCTTCGCATTCCACGCTCTAGGAGCTTGACGCAGCCCGTACAAAGCCTTCACCAGTCTATACACCATTTGTTCCTGTCCTTTCTTGACGAACCCCTCAGGTTGGATGACATAAACTTCTTCAATGAGCTCTCCGTTTAAAAACGCTGATTTTACATCAAGATGATAAACTTCCCAACCTTCTTTCGCTGAAAGTGCTAGCAAGAGTCGAACTGTGTCAAGTCGTGCTATGGGAGCGAAAACTTCATCATAATCTATTCCTTTCCTTTGAACGTATCCCTTTGCGACGAGCCGTGCCTTATGTTTCACCACATTCCCATCTGGGTCCTTTTTTTAACTTATATACCCACTTCAAACCTATTGGTTTATGCCCAGGTGGTAAACTTGTGAGTACCCAGGTTTCGTTCTTCTCTATTGTCTCGAACTCCGTCTTCATAGCATCTTGCCAATCCTTCTCTTTTATGGCTTCGAAATATGACGTTGGTTCCTCATCCTTTAATAACATCAGCTCATCAATCAGCTCAATGACCTCAGTGTCATTATAAATATCTGCCAAAGGCCTGAACCTCTTAGGTTCACTGCTCGTGGTAGATGATGTTCCAACAGTTTCAGCTGTTTTGGTCGTCGTAGTTTGTTATGACGATGCCGATGACTGTGAAGTCATGGATTGCAGAGGAGTTGTGGGTTCATAATCTGCATCCACACTGTCCCCAGTTTCCGTGTTCTCGGTTACCTCAACATAGCTCCCAGGGAAAGTTACTTCACCACATGTTTCTTGTTCCCATGACCAGAAGGCTTCCTCTTGAAATACCACGTCCCTACTGACGTGTACAGTCCCTGTTTGTGGGTCAAATAAGCGACTCCCTTTTGTTCCCGGCTCCTTACCGAGATACACCACCCTCTTACTACGATCATCCAGTTTCTTGACATGTATCGAAGGTATCTTCATAAATGCAATACACCCAAACACTCTTAAGTGTGTCAGGTCCGGCTTAGTCCCACTCCATGATTCATATGGTGTTCTTCCGTTTAAACTTCGAGTTGGTAGTCGATTGAGAACATAGATCGAATGACGCACCACTTCACCCCAGAGATACGCAGGTAGGTTTGCTCCCCTTAGAAAACTCCTTGCCATAGCAGCCACAGTCCTATTCCTTCGTTCCACCACCCCGTTTTGCTGCGGAGTGTATGGTGCTGTGTAATGCCTCAAAATACCAGCCTTCTCACAATACAAGGTGAATTCCTTGGAACAAAATTCACCGCCTCTATCTGTCCTCGAGATCTTTATGTTTTTCTCGCTCCCCTTTTCAACTAAAGCTTTAAAAATTTTAAACATCTCGAAAGCATTACTTTTCTCCTTTAACATGTAGACCCACATTTTCTTACTAAAATCATCAACAAATAGAAGGAAATAACGATTACCTCCAGTTGTCGTTGGTGTGATAGGGCCACAAATATCAGCATGAATTATCTCGAGTGCTTTCCTCGACACGGAGCTAGTTTGATGTGGGAAGGATTTTCTGGATTGCTTCGTCATTAAACAACCTTCGCACCTTTTAAGTGGTTGAGTCATGCTTGGAATCCCGTATGCCATCTTCTCTCGCGACATTAATTCCAAAGCTTGGAAATTTACGTGCCCAAGACGAGCATGCCACAACTAAGTATCTTCTTCGGCCTTGTTAAACAAACATGTTGCTCTACTTTCTTCAAGACTGATCTTATATAGTCGATTCTCTGTCCTTTTCACCTTCATCAATAGTCTTCCACTCGCCTCGTGAATCCACAAATAATCCCCATCAAGTACGACTTTATTCCCTGCCTCAGAAAGTTGTCCCAAGCTTATAATATTATTACAGAGATTTGGGATATAGTATACCTCTTCAAGCATCCTTTCTTCACCATTCTTGCACTGGAACGCCACTGTTCCCTTTCCCTTGATACACACGGTCGATCCATCGCCAAACTTCACTTTCTCGGAGACACGCTCATCCAAACTTTTGAATTTTCCACGCTGCCCAGTCATGTGATTGCTGGCGCCGTTATCCAAGTACCACACCTGTGACTCCTTTTGTTCACCTGCGTTTGTTCGTAGCTTTGGAACCACTCCATCCTCCTTCAGAAGCATAGATTCGATATCCATTTGTCCGACCTCAACAACCAACAAGGCTGGCTCATCTTCTTGAATTTTCGAGAGATTTGCTTCTCTCGTCATGTCTTTCTCCTTTCTTGGTTTACGACAGTCCGCAGCAAAGTGTCCCAGTGCTTGACAGTTAAAGCACTTCACTCTACTTCTGTCTCGTACTCCACGAGTACTTCCTCCACCTCGAGTCCCTTTTCTATTGGTTTTCCTTAACCATTCTTCTCGAGTCAACAAAAGTTGCCCCTCGCCGCTTTCTTTCTTCCTCCACTCATCTTCTGTCAGCAGCAATTGTCCCTGGTGTTTCTCCGTTGTCCCTCGCAATCTTTCCTCGTGGGCTTTCAAAGAACCAACGACTTCTTCTACCGACATCTCTTCCAGATCTCCGAATTGCTCAATAGCAGATGCAATCTGTAAGAATTTTGTGGGAACCGCTCTGAGAAGTTTCTTAACCACATATGTCTCTTCCACTTTCTCTCCCAACACTCGAATATTGGTAACCAGGCTGTTCAGCTTCAGATAGAATTCGTCTAATGGCTCATCGTCTTTCATGCTTAGAGCTTCGAATTCGCTCTTGAGGGTCTGGGCTCTAGCTGCTTTTACCTTGTCTGCTCCCAGGTACATGGTTTTGACAGCCTTCCACGCATCCTTGGCCGTCTTTTTTTCTGCAAGTGACATCAGGACATCTTCTGGAACTCCCTGGTAAATAACAGCGAGTGCCTTTTTGTCGACCTTGTCTTCCACAGGAGCTTTAGGGTCCTTGGGTTCGATTGCCTCCCACACTCTGTGGGCTTGCATGAATACCGTCATTTTGAGAGCCCATGCAGTGTAGTTGGTTTTGCTCAACATCGGGTAGCTGAGACCAAAGGAGCTTTTGCTTGTCGTCTCCATCTGAAGTTATAAACACCTCCTGAAGCTCTGATACCAAGTATTATCCTTTTTGAGAAAGTAAAACTGTGGTACTTCTTCATTCATCAAATGCAACGTACAAAGGAAATAAATAGGCAATAAACGAGGTGGAAGTTACAAAATAGGATCCACTAATCCCACTTCTCTCTTCACTTAATGCCCGTTACGTAACTCCTACACCCACGTAAAACTCTAAGACTCAGTCAAATACTAACGGTTACTATAACTTAAATAAATAAAACATGTTTAGATTAGATACATAAAATGCAACAGTGATTCGTAACTACGGTCTCGCCGGTCGACCCAAATTAGCGCTCAGGACTTTTATTCGGATCCCCGAATTCGGTGTTCGGCGATCTGTTCGATCGTTGAACTCGTTGTTGAATATTCTAGTTCAAAACAAGAGGTATGATCTAGTGCATCTGATATTCAAGAACAGCAAACAGAAGTTTGATGTTGTGCCAAATGTGTTTACATATAACATTTTGATCAAAGCGCTCTGCAAAAAGAACGACGTTGAAGTTGCGGTCAAGGTGCTCGACGAAATGCCTGCAATGGGCATAGTGCCAAATTTGGTTACTTACACCACAATTTTAGGTGGGTATGTTGCTAGAGGCGATACGGAGAATGCAACTAAGGTTTTTGGTGAGGTTTTGGATCACGGCGGGTGGCTTCCTGACCCGACAACGTATACAATTTTAATGGATGGTTATTGTAAGCTAGGCAGGTTTTCTGAAGCGCTTAAAGTAATGGATGAAATGGAAGATAACCGTGTGGAGCCTAATGAAGTGACTTACTCTGTGATGATCGAAGCTTTTTGCAAAGAGAAAAAATCAGGTGAAGCACGCAACCTGTTGGACGATATGCTTGATAAAAGATATATACCAAGTTCGTCGCTTTGCTGTAAAGTGATTGATTGTTTATGCGAAGAAGGGAAAGTAGAAGATGCGTGTTGGCTATGGAAAAGGATGTTAGATAAGAATTGCATGCCGGATAACACCATTTTGAGCACACTCATAAACTGGCTTTGCAAAGAAGGAAATGTTGTGGAGGCAAGAAAATTGTTCGATGAATTCGAAAAAGGTTCGTGTCCGAGTCTTTTGACTTATAACACTTTAATAGCTGGCATGTGCGAGAAGGGCGAATTGGGTGAAGCCGGGAAATTATGGGATGACATGGTTGAAAAAGACTGTAAACCTAATGCATTCAGTTATAACGTGTTGATCAAGGGATTCTGTAAGATTGGTAATCTTGAAGAAAGTATAAAGGTTTTGGAAGAAATGTTTGATAAAGAATGTAAACCTAATAAGTCTACATACTCAATGTTGATCAATAGTTTAAATGGGTTGGGAAATGAAGATGAAGTGGTTAGAGTTATTTCGAAAGCTATGCTAAAATTTGATAAGAAATCTTTGGATCTTTTTATGAATGAGGTTGTTTGTAAGCTTGATGACAATGGAGTAGCAAACTTCAGGCAACTAAAGTCTTGAGGTAATACAAAGCTAAAAAAAATAAAAAATAATAATAATAATAAAAGTAATAACAATAATAATAAATAATAATCAAAATAATGAAAGTCAAAATATTGATATTAAAATAATAAGTGAATGTAATTACAATAAGAAGTAAAAAAGGTAACAAATTTAATTAAAAAAATTGATAGATAGAAAAATAAGGCAAGATCATGTGGACACTAACTGAATTGTTGACCATATATATAATAATTTTTTTTAAAGTTTTTCCTTTTTAAATTTGAACTAATTATTATAGATACCAAAACACTTTTTTTTTAATTGGTAATTGTATTAATGATAAACAAAGTCTACAATAAGGCCCAATTGAATTAGGCTAAAAGAGAAAAACAAGGTCCAACACAATTGGACTATAATTAGGCTCCAATCATTAAGAGGGCACCCGATTCAGATCAAACGACTAGACCCAAATCATAATCCCAATTGAAAACCCTAGCACGAGCTTCACCAAATTGACCTCTCTCCTTCTTCAAGAGCCACCATTAACACAGCAACAGCAAACCCTAAATCAATAATTGTCACACAGCCATCATACCGTTCCTTCAAACCAAATTCAACTTCATTCTTCCTTTGCCACTGATTCAAACCACAAAACCCCAAAACTCTATCCTGGGTCTATATACCCCACTCCGATACTTTCAAGCACAAGAATCGCCCTAAGCTGGTTTGGAATATCGTGGATTGAAAAGGAGTGGCTTGCTTTTTTCTCTAGAGTCCACTTCGATATGTAATCAGCCGCAGCGTTTTCCATTCTGGAAATGTGGCTGATTTTCATATCGGGGCAGATTAGGGAACGGCAAATCTTCTCTTCCTCCGAGTTTGTTGCGTTATCCATGGCATTGAGTCTACTGACCAAAGTCCAACAGTCAGACTCAATGTCCACACAGCTCCATCCTCTTCTGTTGCAAAGGAGGAGCGCCTCAAATAATACCCTCCTTTCAGCTTGGAGAGGACTGAGCTTTCCAAAGAGGAAATCAGCACCTTCAACCCAGTTTCCCAGTTCATCTCACACAATCAACCCACCAGCAGCTTCTCCAGTATAGCAGCAAGCAGCATCAGTATTTATCTTCATTCTGCCCACAGTTGGAGTCCTCCACATACGGTAAGTTGTCTTGCTCAGACTTATAGACATAGCTCCTATAGTCACACCTGCATCAATTGCATTTCGCCAGTGCTTAGTCTTTAATTTCATATCCACTGCCAAAATCAGTCTTTTGATTCTGCATATTGCATTATAAAAATTGTCTATTGGCTTACTGAACTTAGAGTGATTCCTATTAAACCATATTGTCCACAAAATCAATTGTGGAACAATGTGATTAATATGGAACTTATTAGAAGTTGAATTAAACCATATAGTTAGCATATGTCTAATAGTCATAAAACGTCTCACTGGTACTTTGAATAAAATCCCAAAATAATTCCATAGCTGCCAAGCATAGCTACAACTGATGAAGAGATGCACTGTCTCTTCACAGTTACAGCAGAACTGGCATTTAGATACGATTGTTAAATGTTTCTTTTTTAGTTCGCTGTCTGTAGACACAAAGTTCATAAGTATCTTCCAAGTTAAGAATGAAAATTTAGCTGGTATAAAGCTATGCCATACTTTTTTGAAAATTAAAGAGCAGTTGTTTTTAACTCTTATGTTTTCCCAAGTGGTTTTTGAGCAGAACTTTTTATTTTTTGAAATGCTCCACTCAATGCAATCATCCTGCTCATGATTGAGTTTAACACAACACACTTGTTGGTATCTTTCATGAGACAGAAATGATTCAATTGATGGATCCCAACAATTCTGTCTCCAAAAAGATTTAACCTTAGCTGGAAGATACCATGAATTAGGGTCAGAAAGAATAGGACCAGACTTTAACCAAGAGTCCCTCCAAAAGTCCACATTACCACTACCAACTTTTGAGTTAATTAACTGATCAGCCTTCTCTCTAACAGAGCAAAGGCCTTTCCAAACAATAGAGTCATTATTGCCACACTTAGCATAAAGAGGATGTTTATCTTTACAGTAAGTGTTAGTAATTAGGTCAGCCCATAGTGTACCACCTTTTCTAAATAAAAACCAGAGTTTATAGGCAAATGTAAGTTGAATATCATACAAAAGTTTGATATTCAACCCACCCTCTTTAAATGGTTTGCATAGATTCCCCCACCTAGACCAGTGTATAGCTTTTTCTTCAACTTTATGTCTCCAAAGGAACTTGTTGAAACAAAGTTCAAGTTTGTTAAATATTGATTTTGGTATGAAACAGCTTTGCATCCAGAATGATACAATGGGATAAATTTGAACTAATTATAGATACCAAAACACTGTTTAATATTTTTAAATTTGAACTAATTATAGATACCAAAACACCGTTTAATATAGGAAAGTAAATTCAACCACGTCTCTTTCTTTCACTAAATTGAAAATATTTTAATAACAATAATAATAGAGGTAACCATGATTATAATAATAGTTATAATAAATAATAATAAATGTGATAATAATAATAATATAATAACCAAAATCGAAATATTAATAATAAAAATAATAAGTGAAACAAATTTAATTCCAATAAAGAGTTGCTACACTAATTGAATTGTAGCCAAGGATAACATTGAGACCTTTTAAGATAATTATAAACTAACTGAATTGTTGACCATATTTATATATTTCTTTTAATGTTTCTCCTTTTTCAAAATTCGAACCAAATAAAACTTTTAGTGAACTTGTTCACTGGGTGGTTATTAGAAGCAGAGCTGCTGTGAACTGTTTTGGGAAGTAAGAATGAGAATGGAGCCGAACGAACTGAATCAAATCTTAAGGGTTTCAATTTTATTTTAAAAATCAAATTGATAAAAAAATAATAAAATAAATTTGAAATCGACTAAAAAAAATGATATAAAATTAGTAAACTCATGAAACCAATAAAAAACTGAACAATAAACTCATAGAAATTGAACTAATAAGACCGTTAGAACTAATTATTTTATTATTATTATTATTTAGTTTTTATATATTATATCACCAAATTAATAGTAATTAATTATTCTTAATAAAAATCAAAAGATTAATTTCTAATTTCTAATTTTTATGTTATTTATATAAATTAATCAATTGAAAATTAAATTATAATTTTATTTATTTATTTTTAAATAGACTTGATCGGATCGGACATGACCGAACCGAGTTCAAACCGAATGGAAATCGGAACCGAACTGAATCAGATCGGACCGAACCAAATTCAGACCGAACGAGAATCAGAACCGAACTGAAACCGACCGGACAGAATCGATCCGAAATTTAACAGTCCGGCCTAATTCTAAAAAAAAACCAAAAACGATAAATTTAGTTGTCCGACGGGTCCGGGTTTTTAAAACCCGGACCGATAACCCCTATTTACCATAAAAAGAAAAGTATAAAAGCATGGTCATATTATTATACAATCAACCCTTTGTACTTGTAAAAATATTTAAATTCTTCTCAAATTTCTAATACAATCAACCATTTGTACTGGTTAAAGTTTTAATTTCTCCAACCCTTTTCGTGCATGTTCCGATATTTTCCGTCCCATTCAATTGTTTTTTCTTTTTGTTGGTTATCTATCTAAGGAAAATATACTAATTTTGTGTCAAATCAAATATAAAAAAAAAAAGTATAAAAACAAAAGTGAAATCAAAGACACAATTATTAACGGAGTTGAGCAAATTATGTCTACGTCTCCGGACCTGCTGAACCGAATTCAAACCGAATGGAAATCGAAACCGAACTGAATCAGATCGAACCGAACCAATTTTAGACCGAACGAGAATTAGAACCGAACTGAAACCGACCGGACAGAATCGAACCGAAACTTAACAGTCCGACCTGATTCTAAGAAAAAACCAAAAACGATAAACTTAGTTGTCCGACCGGGTCCGGGTTTTTAAAACTCGGACCGATAAACCCTATTTACCATAAAAAAAAGTATAAAAGCCTGGTCATATTATTATACAATCAACCCTTTGTACTTGTCAAAATATTTAAATTCTTCTTAAATTTCTAATACAATCAACCATTTGTACTAGTTAAAGCTTTAATTTCTCCGACACCTTTTCGTGCATGTTCTGATATTTTCGTCCCATTCAATTGTTTTCTCTTTTTGTTGGTTATCTACCTAAGGAAAATATACTAATTTCGTGTCAAATCAAATCAAAAGAAAAAAAAGCACAAAAACAAAAGTGAAATCAAAGACACAATTATTAACGGAGTTCAGCAAATTATGTCTACGTCTCCGGACCTGCTGCAGATCGATTTTATTAGAAAGACACAATGACTCTGCCGTTTTTCGATACATACACAAAAACCTTAACTCTTAGTTTTTGTAGAGATTGTAACACTTAAAAAGGGGAAAACATTTACCGTTGTGTAATTTATGACCCACTAAAATTACAGTGTATTTTCAATTCACTCCAACTATCTTTAATGTGTTTAGCACTTGCCTCATCTCCACTGTTTTTCACTGTCTTTTCATCTAGCATCTCTTCCATCCAATAATAGCATGTCGAATAAGGCTGGATTATTATGTCAAAATAACAATCTCCGACTTGAAGACTGGTTTCAACATGTCTTCACACCTTGATCTATGCAGCAGATCTTTCTGGTCTTATTACTCTTGCAGACCAACAGAAGTTGAACACAACTTCAGTTTTTCAATGGCTACTGTTTTTGTTAACATATCAGCTGGGTTCTTGCTTCATTTGATCTTTTCCAGTATTAGCACCTCATCTTCTAATAAATATCTAATGAAATGATAGTGAAGACTGATGTGCTTGTTTCCTGAATGAAATGTTGAATTCTTCGCCAATTGAATTGCACTTTGACTATCACTATGCAGAATGTTGTTCTTCTGTTTGAATCACAACTCGGTTAACAAACCTTGAAGCCATATCATCTCTTTACTGGCTTCGTTCACTGCTACATACTCAGCCTATGTAGTTGATAAAGTGGCAATTTTATGTAACTTTGACATCCAACTAACAGCTATAGTTCCAACAGTAAATATATAACCAACAGTGCTTTTCCGGTGATCAACTTCACCTCCAAAATCTGCATCTACGTAGCCTTGTACTTTTAACTCACCATTACCAAAGTACTAACACTTTTTTGTGGTAAATAGTAGGTACCTCAAAATCCATTTGACAGCTTCTCAATGAATTTTTCCTGGGTTTGATATAAACCTACTCACAACTCCCACTGCATGACTAATGTCTGGTATCATACAGACCATTGCATACATCAAACCTCCAATAGTTGAGGCGTAAGGAACCTTAGCCATTAAGTATTTTTCTTCATCCATCTTAGGGGATTGATCCTTGGATAAACGAAAGTAACTTGCCAATGGTGTACTAACTTGCATCATACATGTTAAATCTCTTCAAAACGCGATCGATGTACTCTGACTGAGATAACTGCAAAACTTTTATATGCTTATCTCTTATGATTTGCATTCCAAGAATCTTCTTCGCCGGACCCAAGTCTTTCATCTAAAGTTCTTTTGACAATTGTAGCTTCAATCTTCTAATATCATCCATATCTGAACCTGTTACTAACATATCCTCAACATAGAATAGCAAAATAATATAAATGGACTTACATCTTTTAAAATAGCAACAGTAGTCCGCATTACACTTCTGAAAACTCTCTTTGTGTATAAAACCGTCAAATTTCTTGTACCACTGTCTTGGAGCTTGTTTTAAACCATACAAACTTTTCTTAAGTCTGCATACCATGTTTTCTTTCCTTCTTTTAAGAAACCTTATGGTTGATACATGTATATCTCCTCATCCAAATCCCAGTGAAGAAATGCAGTCTTCACATCTAATTGTTCAAGATAAAGGTCTTCAGTGACAACAATACTCAACACTGATCTAATAGTATTGAGCTTCACAACTGGAGCAAAAGTATCGGTGTAATCAATTCCTTCCTTTTGCTGGAACCCTTTGAAAACTAGTCGTGCTTTGTATCTCTTAGAGCCATCATGCTCATCTTTCACCTGATACATCCATTTGTTATAAAGTGCCTTCTTACCCATTGGTAACTTAGTTAGGTCCCATGTATCATTTGAGATTAAAGACTTCATCTCATTTTTCATAGCAAACTCCCACTTACTAGAATCACTGGTCTGGCAAGCTTCATCATAGCATTCAGGTTCCCCTTCATCGGTAAGTAACAGATAGTTCAAATATCTCATGTTGGGTACATGGGGTCGGGAAGATCTTCGCAAAACAAGAACTGCCTTGGTTAGCTGTAGGGTATCGGATTGCTGTCGATCGGTCTGTCTAACAGACTCTCTTTGTTGAGGGGTTAATCTGATCGGCTTTATTTCTTGATTATCTGGGACTCCCTCGATATCTGCAAATACTGATTCATACGGCTTTGAGTCATCTGCTTCAGTTTTATATCTGTCATTGTACATCACTGTTTCATTGATGATCACATCTCTGCTCCGTATCATCTTCCTGTTCTCCTCATCCCAAACACGATAACCGAACTCATCTTCACCATAGCCAATCAGGAAACATTTTTTTTATTTCAGATCAAGTTTGTTCCTGCCTGGATCACTTATATGAACATATGTTGTACAACAAAAAAATCTTAGATGTGATAATTGTATATCCTTACCACTCCATACCTCCTCGGGTATTCGATGTTCTAAGGGAACCGACGGGCCTCGGTCAACCAGATAACCCGATGTGTTGATTGCTTCTGCCGATAACTGCTTCTGTAAACCAGACTGTATTCGAATGCTTCTGGCTCTTTCTGTCAATGTTCTGTTCATACGTTCGACAATACTATTGTGTTGAGGCGTACATGGAACGGTTCTCTCCATCCTGATACCATGCTCATACCAAAATTTCTTGAATTTGGTGTCCTCATATTCACCACCATTATCAGTTCTCAGCTTTTTAATCTTCAGACCTGTCTCATTCTTGAGCAGCTCGTCTCTACTGTCTTGCAAAGAGTACCACTCTTCTGTCCGTGAGCAATCGTCATTGCTCCCTTTGAAATTTTCTAATTTTCACCATAGAAGATAGTACTATAACCTTCGCTAGCCAAATGCCCTACTGAGATTAAGTTCTTTCTCATACTGGGGATATGTATGACATCTTTCAGTTCCCATACAAACCCATTCAACTTAATCTTCACAGTACCTTTACCAATAAATATCACAAGGTTGATCATCACCAAGATATACTTTTCCAAGGTTACCAAAGACATACCTCTCGAAGAATTCTTTCTTCGAAGTCGCATGAAACGATGCTCCAGAGTCTAATACCCAAGACTCTTTCCTGCTTTCTAAGGAGCATATTAACGCATCGTCTCCTTTTGAAGTGATATTTGCCTCTCTCTTCTTCTCCTGGTCCTTTAGTTCTCTTTTTCACTGAAATTTATAGTGCCCGGCCATCCTACAATTCCAACACTCGTGGTTTCTCAACCCCTGAGAATTTTTAGGATTCCTAGACTTGGACCTCCAGTCTCTTTATTTGCCTCGGTAGTTCGATTTACTGCGTCCATATACTCTAGTTGAATTTCTGCCTCTCGGATCTGTATGTAAGATTGAGGATATTGATGACTCACCTGATTCTCTCCTTCGAATCTCTTCACTGAGAACTAGGTCACGAAGATCATTAAATTTCAACTTATTTCTTCCTGACGAGCTACTCACCGCAGTGACAGTAACATTCCAATTATCTGGTAGTGAAGAGAACAGTATCAATGCTCGTATTTCTTCATCAAAATCAATTTCAACTGAACTCAATTGGGTTTTCATTGTATTGTGTTCATTGAGGTGTTGAGCTACCGAAGTGCCTTCCATCATTCGCAAACTGAATAAACCCCTCATCAAGTGAACTTTGTTAGACGCTGAACGCTTCTCATACATACTGGAAAGAGCCTTCATAAGACTCGTCGTGGTTGTTTCCTTTATGGTGTTAAAAGAAACATTGCGGGATAGCGTCAATCAGATGACTCCAAGAGCTTGTCTATCAAGAATGGTCCATTCTTCATCTTTCATACCCTCTGGTTTCTTTTCTGAGAGGGGTTGATAAAAAAATTTCTGGTACAGATAAATTCTACATCTTCCAGAACCTAAAATCTACACCATCGAATTTTTCGAGTCTCACCTTTCCTTCGTCTGTAGCCATTACTCTCACTCAAATCTGATTTCCTTTGTATCGCTACCAGTTTGGCTCTGATACCAGTTCTAAGGGAAATATGCTAATTTCCTCTCAAATCAGATCAAAAGAAAAAGGAAAGCACAAAAACAAAAGTGAAATCAAAGACATAATTGTTAACGGAGTTCAGCAAATTATGCCTACGTCTCCGGACCTGTTGCAGATCGATTTTATTAGAAAGACACAGTGACTCTGTCGTTTTTTGATACATACACAAAAACCCTAGCTCTTAGTTTTTGTAGAGACTGTAACACTTAAAAAGGGGAAAACATTTACATTCCTTAATGTGTAATTTATGACCCACTAAAATTATAGTGTCTTTTCAATTCACTCCAACTCTCTTTAATGTGTTTAGCACTTGCCTCATCTCCACTGTCTTTCACTGTCTTTTCATCTAGAATCTCTTCTATCCAATAATAACATGTTGAATAAGGCTGGATTATTATGTCAAAATAACAATCTAGTCTTCTCCAATTTGTTCATCAAGTCGACTGTGATCTAAAGGTGTCAACTTTTGTTTATGTGATTTAAGTCCCTCTAGAATTTTGCTTTTGCTTACTCCATCTTGATTGTTTAATCTTTCCTAAATCTCCAGCTTATTGACAACATCCTCCGCGAACGGAGAAGGTTTCGTTTCTTTTCCTTCGACACTCATTTCAAAGAGATTGCAGCGGCAACAAGAATCCCACATTACAAGAAGCTGGACATCAATCTCGCGAGCTCGTCTCTTGGTTATCCCATAGGATGAACACTCGAACATATGTCATTTGGCCTCACATCATTTTCCTCTTCCGCAACCTCCATTGATGCTAAACAACACCACTGTACAAATAATAGAATAAATAATAATATAACGATCATGAACTAAGATTGTTTAACAGTTTGTAAGAGAGATGTAATGCTGACCTTGGACGAAATGTACGAAAATAATCGTATACAATCAACCATTTATATTAAAATCTGTCATATTTAGCAAATCCTGATGCGTTATTATCGTTGTAATCTACGCTAAATATATAATATACACAAATACCATAACATAACATTAGAATCTAACCTCTGTTTTAGAGATATAAATATTTTTTTACAAACATAGCTATATACAGTGGAGATAAAACAGTATATTATAAAAATGTTTTTTTCATTTCATTTTAAACATCAATAAACGGTTTGTTTGTATAGAAGATACTAAATAAAGGTTTGGACTTGATTACTAGTCTAACATTCTCCTCCTTGAAGCTTGCAATAATCCATCTTGAATTGACGTAACATTTTCTTTGCATAGGATGTTTTTCTGAGTGTTATGTAACATTTATTCTACTCTACCTCAATTTCAAGGTAGTAAAAGAGTAACTTGAGATTACTCATTTCAAAATCATCAATCATTTGTTTCTAAATGTTTAAATTCCCTTCATACTTGAACCGTTGACAATCAATTCGTCAACATACAAACCCACTTTCAAAGCTTTTGTACCGCTATTTGTTGAATAGATCACTTGTTCTTGTGAGAACTTTACAAAACCAAGAGTTTTAAAACTCTTGTAAAGGCGAATGTTCCATGCCCTAGTATTTTTCGTAAACTATAAAGTTCCTTTGACAACTTGAATAATTTATCTTATTCGTTACTTGATTACGAAAGATTTTGGAAGGACAAAAAATACTTTTTCTTCGAGGTCACCGTTTAAAAATGCTGATTTTACATCCAAGTGATGAATCTCCCATCCATGTTGGGATGCAAGAGCAAGAATCAATCTCACAGTATCGAGTATAGCCACATGTGTGAAACCTTTATCAAAATCAACTCCTTGTTGTTGAGCATAACCTTTCGCTACAAGCCTTGCTTCGTGTTTGGTAACATTTCCTTCATTGTTCTTTTTTAGTTTAAACACCCACTATAAACCTATGGGCTTTTGACCAGAGGGTAAGTTGGTGAGTTTCAATTTCTTGTTTTTTTCGATGGCCTCAAATTCATTTTTGATAGCCTCATACCATGGTTTTTTAGTTAAGGCCTCCCTATAATATATCATCTCCTCAGCAACAATCAATTGTTGATCGTCAGGATGTAACTCATCTTCGGGTGCATCACTATAAATTTTAGTTCGAAAGCAAAATTTCTTTGGACAATCATCTGTTGTGGACCTGTTGTATTTCTAATTAAGTTTTTTATTTTAGGAAAGTTGCTCATATCATCTGGTGTAACCAGTGATGTTATGTGTGGGCTTATTGGTGTAGATTTATCAATAAATCCCAAACCTTCATGGTCTTTATTGTTTTCTAAAATTAAAAAATTATGTAGTAATATGTTTGTTATCATCGTTGATAAACCAATTCTATTTTTTATTTTCTTCAAATTCAACACTCTACTAACATGTCACGTCTAGGATCATACAACCTATGTGCCTTGGTTTCATTTTCTACACTAAAGTACACCATATTTTGACTTCTATCATTAAGCTTCTTCATATGTGGTCTTATAATCCTTACATATGTTGTACAACCAAAAATACTTACATGCTCAAAAAGGGGTTTCTTACCATACCACATTTCATAAGTGGTATGATTTCCTAAAATCTTTGTTGGCAAATGATTTAAGAGATACACTGTATGTCGTACAACCTCACCAAAAAGACTGACGGAACTAACATGCTTTTAAGTAGACTCCTTACAGTATTCATTACAGTGCGGTTTTTGTCTTCCATAACATCACTCTGTTGTGGAGTGTATGGTGCGGTGAGATGACGTTGGATACCTTCCTCTTCGCAAAAATCTGAAAACATATTAGATAAGAACTCACTAGCTCGATCAATACGCAAGATTATTATCTTGTAATCAGATTCATTTTCAACAAGTTTTTTAAAATTTCTAAATAAATGAAGTGCCTCTCCTTTATATTTTTTCATATACACCCACATCCAACGACTATAGTCGTCAACAAGTGAACGAAAGTATTTATTACTAGCAATTTATGTTGGCATCAAAATTTGCTTCATTCGGAAATGGTAACCTCGTTTTCTTAGACACTAAGAAATTTTCACATAACTCGTTTGGGTGTATAATTTTGGGCAGCCCAAAACCCATATATTTCTCATCATCTTGAGTGCATGAAAGTTTACATGTCCAAATCTTGCATGTTATAACCAAGTAGGGTCTTCTAGTTTTGTTAATAGAGACGTAGGTTGGCTACTTTCCAAAACTATTTTGCATAGGCGATTTTGTGATCTTCCAACCTTCATTAACAGATCTTCATTTCTATAAAATATCTTGAGAAGCGATCCGACTAACTCCACTCTACTTGTTTCTTCTATCATTTGACTAAGACTAATAATATTATTTTTCAAACTGAGAATGTAATATACCTTGGTTAGTGGGTGATTATCTCCATTGTTGCACCGAAACAAGATCGATCATTTTCTTTGGATCACTACCAATGAGCCATCTCCCAATTTCATGTTTTGTAGTAATATTTCATCAAGTTTCAGGAACTTTTTTTGATCTCCGGTCATGTGGTTGCTTGCTCCATTATCCGAGTACCAAGTGTTATTCTCCACTTGGTTATGTTCATCCAAAGAATGTTCATAACTTTCTTTTCATTTAGAGTCGTTTCAGATATCATCAAATCCATGTGCATCATAATATGTGCATGTCAAATTTGCTTCATCATTTTTTTGTAATGTTTGTTCCTTTTCCAAATTGAAAATAATTATAGATACCAAAACACTGATTAATATAGGAAAATATTTCCTATTTTTATTAGCTACTCACGATACGCGACTTTCTCTCACTAAATTGAAAATATTTATTTTTATAATAATAATAGCAATAATAATAATACTAATAACAATGGTTAAACTAATAATAGGTGATTATAATATAAGTCAAAATATTAGTTCAAAATTAGCATTCGGTACCAAATATGATTATCAATCGGTACCAAACACTTACTAAAATACAATAATACCCTTCTTTGTAATATTATTCACTAACTTTTTAAGCATATGTTTTTTTTAAAAACTCGTATATTTTGATTCATAATTCCAAAAATACTACCGAAATCACCGTTGTATTTATATTTATGAGACGAATGAAATAAGTGGTGTATATGATATCTTTCAAAAACAATTAAAACTACTAAAAAATTAGATTAATAATGTGAAAAAATTAATATAACTAATTAGCAGTATTAATTATTTTAATACTGTTATTTAGCAATATTAAAAGAATTGATACGGTTAATTAATAGTATTAAAAAAACGAATAATGTTAATTAACAATATTAAAAAAGTTAACACTGCTAATCAACATAACCAATAACCAATTGCATTATAAATTAAAAGTTAACCTTACTAATCAACATAAATGACGGTAAAATTTGATACTTCCGTAAGTATATCGCTTACTTTCTCCATATCCATATATTTGTCAGGTTTTTAATTTTATAGGTCTTTCGTTTTCTTTGTTTCTTTGTTCAAGATAAGTCCAATCTACAAATAGTTTGGATTTGATATTTTTGTTGTATTAAATCGGTGTGGGATGCATCCTTACGTAGGTAAGTTTGTTAATTTTTTCTTTTAACTTGAAATTTAGTTTAGAAATAAGGACTTCAAAGCTGCAAAAAGAATGCGGTATATGTTAATGAAATAATTTCAACCATGACTTGGCCGACTAAGACTCTTACAGCTACACACTCTAGACAAGAAGTTGAGACCATCTAGCGTTAGGTTTTCACAGTGAAGGATGTCATGCTGTTACTAAAGATGTCGAGACAATGAAAAAAAATAAGGTTATTATTTATGTGAAAACACAATATGGTTTCTGTGAGAAAAGGAAACCAGCTTCTGGGCGTGAATAACAGGTCTGAGTTCGTTTATAACCATTATTTGTCATAAACGAGTCGAATTTATAATATCACTACCTTATCGCTTGTTTAAGACTATAAAGACTATTCTTAACTTACAAACAAATTTCTTTCCTTTTTTCTTTACAACTTTAAAATTGCTCCATGTAGTTTTCCTCGTACAAGTCACCATGTAAAAATATTGTTTTCACATCAAGTTACTCTAACTTAAGATTTAGACTTGCAGTTAAACCCATTCCACCGAATTCAACACTTGAAATCAATCTTGAATTAGTATCTTGGAAAGTTGTAGCTAAAGTGACCGATGATTATAAGAAGGTTATTACGAAGATTTTGAAAGAAAAAGATAGTTATACTAAACCTAATGAGGGCGTTGTTGTTCAAGTGAATTTATTCGTTAAAATACAAGATGATACTGTATTCATAAAGAAAGACCATGAGACCATGAGGATGCAGAGGAGCCTTTTGAGTTAAAAATAGATAAAGAGCAAGTCATTGATGGCCAAACCCAAAGACACGGCCCAAGTCCTAACCTAATAGACCAGTATCCCTCTTATCTCGCTTCTTTTAAATCTCTCCCTGTTAAATTAAACTGATTTGTGGTCTCTACTATTTTGTTAAATTCCAAACACTGCTTCTTGTTACTATTCGTTTTTGAGTTGATGCTGATTGTAGGGTCCAATTGATCGTTTTTATACAGTTTCGCTTACTCTAACACTGCCAAAATTCTCCAATACTTGTATGTGTACCAACTAGAACAATCTACACATAACGCATTAGATATGGATAATTTCTTTCACTTTGGTGTTTCTAAGTTTCGTAGATGAACGTGTTATTAAATTTTTATGCAATTATCACAAAATAGCTCAAGCACAGAACATATGTGAAGGAAAAACTTGAATGAACACAAGATTTAACGTGGTTCGACAATTTTCTACATCCACGGTCGCCGCCAGAGAAAAGAGTTTCACTATGATAGAAATGGTACAAATTTCAGATTGTGTTTTAGGAAAATTGTTGTATTACAGCTCGTCAATGACACAAAACTGTACCGCCGAACACGGTACACTATCAAGGTACTTTTTGACTCATTGATAACAAATCTTCCCCTTGAGGCGAATATCCTTTCTCCACTATCAACAAAGAAACTTCTCTTCTTCTGACTCACCAAATTCCCCTAAGCCATTCACTCTATACTGTGAGCACCAATCCAGTTTAGGCACTCCCTAAACATTCGAACTGATACTTCCTTGGTCATTATATCAGCTGGATTAT
This sequence comes from Limnanthes douglasii subsp. nivea, assembly GCA_036936605.1. NCBI lineage: Eukaryota > Viridiplantae > Streptophyta > Magnoliopsida > Brassicales > Limnanthaceae > Limnanthes > Limnanthes douglasii. The sequence continues at coordinate 320,336,308 of JAUPFV010000002.1, read as the reverse complement.
CGTGTGTAGACACTTTCTTCACATCAACAATTCCCTTTGATATTATATCACGAATAAAATCATACCTGACATCTATATGCTTTGTACGCTCATGGTACATTTGGTTACTTGTAAGGTGTATGATGCTTTGACTCTCACAAAACACTTTTGTACTAGTCCTATCCAATCCCAAATCTGCCATCAAACCTTGCAACCATATTGCCTCTTTAACTGCTTCTGTTACCGCAATGTACTCTGTCTCTGTTGTAGACAGATCTACAGTAGCTTGCAACTATGCTTTCCAACTGATCACACTCCCATCTAGAGTAAATACAAATCCTGTCAGAGATCTTCTTTTATCCATATCACCTGCAAAAGCAGAATCAACAAAACCAACCAATGATCCTGCAACATCATTCAACGATTCACCAATATCGGTCTTGTTAAAAGTTAAGCCAACGTTCACAGTATTCTTAAGATACCGAAGTATCGATTTCACTGCCTGCCAGTGTTCTTTCACAGGACATCCCATGTAGCTGCTAACTACACTAACCACATGTGAAATATCAGGACGCGTGCATACCATACCATACATGATATTACCAACTACACTTGCATATGGAACCTTCGACATTTGTTCCAACTCAGCATCATCCTTGGTCGCTCCTACTGCAGACAACTTGAAATGAGTAGCAAATGGAATGCTAACTGCTTTAGCATTAAACATGTCGAATCGTTGTAACACTTTTTCAATATAGCTTCGTTGAGACAAGTGTGATGATCCTAAATCTCTGTTCCTAATAATCTCCATACCAAGAATTTTCTTTGCTCTACCTAGATCCTTCATCTCAAACTCGGCACTAAGCTGCTTCTTTAACTGCACAATGTGTGACATACTACAAGCATCAGTAAGTATATCATCGACATACAACAAAAAGCAAACATAAGAATCATCTGACATCTTTTGATGATACACGAAACTATCATATGGACTCCTCGTGAACCCTTTTGACACCATGAATGTATCAAAACGTTTGTACCATCGCCTAGGTGACTGTTTCAAACCATAGAGTGACTTTTTCAGCAGACAAACTTTGTCTTCCATATAAGGTTTGATAAATCCCTCTGGTTGTCTCATGTAGATTTTTTCCTCTAATTCACCATGTAGAAACGCAATCTTCACATCCAACTGCTCAAGCTCTAAATCTTGCAAAACTACTATGGCTAACAAAACTCGAATCGAACTATGCTTCACTAAAACTCGAATCGAACTATGCTTCACTACTGGAGAAAACACTTCATTGAAGTCGATTTCTTCCCTTTTAGTAAAACCCTTTGCGACCAGTCTTGCTTTGAATCGAGATACTTCAACCCCTGGATTGCCTTCCTTTTTTTTGAACAGCCATTTACTGCCTACTATCTTTTATCCTTTACGCAAGTCAACAAGCTTCCATTATTGATTCTTATGAGGAGATTCAATCTCTTCCCCCATAGCACCAATCCATTGATCTGCCTCTAAACTCGCTATAGCTTCTCTGTAGCTAGTAGGTTCCTGCATCTCAACTTCTTCTTATGACAGAGCATATGCAACTTGATTCGCATACCTTTTTGGAAGTCTAATATCTCTTATTTCTCTGCCCAATGATATGCTATAAGGTTGTTGTTCTGGTTCAGGCGCATCATCGTCACTATCATCGGATGATGACCCTTCACCTTCTTATTCTGGATCCACCTCAGAACTATTTGAATTATTGGACCTACTAGGAACTAATTCTACTTCAAGCTCCACTTGTTTACTCACAACCGATCCTAAGACCATTTCTCTTACTTCCTTTGGAATGTCTATCGAAGCACTCATTAAAAGTAACGTTCGTACTGATGAGAAAACTGGGAGACTTTGGAGAGGTACACCATAACCTATATCCCTTCACTCGAGTAGCATATCCTAGAAATATGCACCTCTTTACCCTCGGCTCAAGCTTACCATCTCTCACATGAGCATATGCAGGACAACCGAACACCTTCAAATATTCATAATCAGCCGACGATCCAGACCAAATCTCAAAAGGAGTTTTACAATCAATAGGCGTTGATGGAGACCGATTCACCAAGTAACACGATGTACTCATAGCTTCCGCCCAAAAATCCTTTCCCACACCGAAATCCGAGAGCATACTTCGTGCCTTGTCACAAAGCGTTCTGTTCATTCTTTCTGCGACTCTATTCTATTGTGGTGTTCTAGAACAAGTGGATGTCGCACTATTCTCTCAACTTTGCAGAACTCGTTGAACTCACGATTGCAATATTCTAACCCATTATGTGTCCTAAGACGTTTGATTTTTCTCTCTAAACTTTTGTTTTCAGAAAGTAAACCCACACCATCCTTAAATAATCATCAATCAAAGTCATGTAGTATCTCGCTCCGCTCTTGAAAAGAATTCTGTTTGGACTCCAAAGATCTGAGTGAATGTAGTCCAACGTCCCTTTAGTCTTTCTTATAGCCAATTTGCTAAATTTGACTCTAGTTTGTTTGCCAAACACACAGTGCTCACAAAATCCCAATGATTCTGCTTTATACCCTTTCAACAAATCTCTCTTTCCCAAAACAGCTAATCCTCTGTCACTCATGGGACCAAGACGCCAATGCTACAACTTATTTTGATCCTGCCTACTTTGGCTATTACTCCCTGATGATGCTACTGCAGCATCGCCCATAACAACACTCCGTTGGAGAATGTAAAGACCCTTCTGCACTGCCTTTCATGCATATCATTCAGCCTTTTGTCACTTTCATTACACCCTCTTCTACACAGTACTTGTAACCCCGAGAGTCTAGATTCCCAAGAGAAATCAGGTTTCTCTTTAACTCAGGAACAGGCCAGCACGCCAAGATTCTAACAACCCCGTCAAATATTCTAATTCTGACATTACCAATACCACCAACATTCAACGAATGATTGTTCCCTAAATAGACAGTTCCCTACGTTGGCTTGTAAGTATCGAACCACTGCTTGAATTGACACATGTGATATGTAGCGCCAGTATCGAGTAACCAAGATTTTTTCCCAAAGTCAATACCCTCTAATAACATTGGTGTAGCACTAGTAGAAAAAACAGATACAGGTGAAACATGAGACAACGAAACAAAGTTCGACATGTGAGGTAACATATGATAAGACGCACCCGAATCTAAAATACACAATGATGAATCAATATCTAAAGTAGAAGATGATGACATACGTGAATGTATGCAGATATAGACATAAATAAGTTCTTCTTATTCGATTTGTTACTAGTAGACTGTAGAAAATCATCTTTCCCTATCATATTCGAAATACAATCAATAATCTCTAATCAAATCAAAATAAAATTAAAATCTTAATCAAAACCCCAAATCCGAAATCAAATCCAATCCAAATTCAAAATCTCAATGGTCTAGCGAAATCAAATCGAATACTTAGTCAAATACAAATCCAAAACTATGTCCAAATACCAAACTAAATCCAAATACCAAGTCCAAATACCAAACTAAATCCAAATTCCAAGTCCAAATACCAAACAACAAACCTGTTGCACTGTTCTAGTGGCAATTTCTCCTGAACCGTAGCAGTGAATCATAATCCAAGTACTCTTATTGAAGGATTAAATGTCCCAAACACGCTCTCTAAAATTCAGCACAAACGGACATCGTTTGTCTTTTAGTCGGACTGTTTGACTGGGGCTGCACATAGAAGATCCAAAAACCGAAAACAATATCTATTTTCACAAAAAAAAACATATTAAAATTTCAAACACAGATCCAATCGAAAAACAAGAGAACAAATTGAAAACCACACAAAAGCTGATCCAAAACAAAACCAAAATCTAACTAAAATCACAATTGAAATGCAAATAAAAAACCGATGCAGCTTTTGCGATAAGTGTCTTAAAAATTCTAAATCGAAATCCAAATTAATTCTTTGTAAGTATTTTACCAATGAATTTCTTGAAATTTCACCAATTAATTCTCTTCAATTAATTAGTTGATGAAATATCACCAAATAATTCAACTCACTATTACAATTTTACCAATAATTTAATATTGCAATCTGTAATTTTACTAATTGATTCGACATTAATTTGGCTACAATTTTACCAATTACTAATCTTATCCTATGTCTGTAATTTCACAATTAATTCAACTATTGTAATTTTTGCAATTAATAGCAGGTTAATAGCATCAATTTTACTAATTATTACGCAATTTTACCAATAATTAATCTTCTTTATCGGTTTGTGATCGACCGACTTCCTTGCTGGTGGATCTAGGAAATATGAGGATCCCTATGGTTCCCTGATCAAATTATTTGAGGCTCTGATACCATGTTAAGAAATAAAGAGAGACAGAAAGAAGTAGCCTCCAAAAAGCGGCTATGGTTTATTATTTAGAAAGCTTATGTATTATATAGAACATATGCTTATATTTATAGATAAAATAAAGGTCTAATGGACTTGGGCCCTTATATCTCTAACACCCAAATCATCAAGATTGAAGAACTCCACTTTGTAAGATATATCGGTAATGTATATTATAATTTTATATTGAAACCTCCATAAGTTCGAACCAAGAAAAATCATCCGGTTAAAGTTGTGCTGGACGAACCAACTTTTCATAATCAAAATTAGCAAATGATTTTTTTGGACTAAGACAATTCATACAAGTGACAAACTCTTTATTTGCTTCTAGAAAACGATGTTGCATCTCTTGAATAAGTAAGTCCGGAATCTATAGAATTTGAAAGAATACAAATTTAGAATTTAACATATAGACATATTCTAGTAGACTCGGTTGTAGACTCTAATATTGTTGATGAATTGGGTTGTTTTAATCATTTAGTTAAGAAAAGAAAATGTACCTATCTAGCTTGGAAACCTTCCCTATAGAAAATATTCAAGTTAAACACAACTGGTACCTGTTGTATCAATGGTGGGGTTGTGGGGAGGTGGATCGGTCTTCTTAGGAATACTAAGTCTGAAATAGTTGCAGGATATGGTAAGCTCTATGGTAAAATAAATCATATTCTAGTAGAGAGCATGGCTATACTTGATGGACTTTGTATATATAAGGAAACGAACATAACCAATGTGGGTATTGAACCTAACTCACTTGTGCTTATTGAAATGATATCCAACGGAAAATCTCCATGGTTCTTTGAACGCCTACGTGAATGTTGTAGAAAACTGATAGCTCCAAGTATGAGTATTGCCCATGTTTTCAGAGAACAATATCTGACAGCTGATTGGCTTGCCAAATAGATTTCTAAATGCAAAATAAAACTTAATTTCACTAAAAACATCACTTATAGTTAACTAAGATCCAATATACTATTAGAAAGTATGAGCCTAGGTTGCATTAGACTAGGAGACTAGCTAATCTAATCAATGCTAATAGTAGTATGAGTCTACAATTAAGAAAAGTTTGAAATGTCGATTCCAAACATGGCATTGCTTTTGACAAATATAATAAATAACATGATAGTAGGTTAAATAATAGATTAATGGTAATTTTTTATTAAAAATAATCAATAACTATAAAATTCTAAATATTAGGCAATAATAGGAGAATCTAATCAGTAAATATATTATTGAAAACAATATTTAGTAAAAGAATCTAATTAGTAGTTATTAGAAGAACAAAATATTTTTATAATATTGGATAATAGTTTTTTAGTAATTAGTAATTTTTTATATATTATTATTATTATTTATATTTTCTATCTTTATATATAGTTTATATTTTCGAATTGGGTACGACTGGACAAACTAAAAATCTATTCCCGATCCGACCCACATACGGGTCATAATTTTCATTTTCGTACCCTACCCATTATAAGTTCGAGACGGACGAAACCCAACCGGATCAAGCCGGATCAAACCAACATTGCCATCTCTACTAATAAGTCTATACCGTACATTCATTATATTGATGAGGTATGTAAGGCTAACAAAATAATAAATTGCAGGTAATAAGAGGGGTCATGAAGATTGTATATGTTTAAGATGATAGATACAAAGCAGAATAAAACGAAAGGCATACGCAGGAGTGCAAGACGAAGATTGTAAATAGAAGAGGACTACGAAGATTTCATAAGACAATCGTTATAAAGTGGAATAAACGGGTGTCATAAAAAAAACACAAAAAATAATCAGAAAACCAAACATCAATCGAGGGTCGTAAAGAAGCTACATGACGTGAATCATGAAGAAACACGCGGCGAAAGTCATAAAAATAAAGCACAAAACAAACGCATTAAAAAGAACGTTGTATAATAAAACTTGTTGTGTGAATGTATTATAGGTTAAAAAAACTAAGTCCATTCATATTATAGAAAACTTGATTAATATTTAGAACACGATAACACATTTGAATGTGTAAATGTTAAAAAACAATACTTATAAATGGATAAAATCGTCGTGAAAAAACTTATCACGTTTGATATTAAAAGTATAGCTACATTTACGATCCCTACTACACATTCTTCTTTTCATAGCCCCGGCATACGAGTTGGAGACTATCTAACTCCGACACCAAAGAGGAACTTGTTATAGAAAAGATGAACATGAACACTTAGGGGATTTTTTATGCAGACTTGGTCATGTATTTTGATGCAGGCAATACATGCAGCCTCTAGTTCTTCATTAAACTATTCTATTTCTCCCACGAAACTAAATGGACGCAAAGAGAGACATCATCAACACCTTCTTATTCATCATGGATCATGATCTTCTGATCAATTAAACCACGACCGAAACATGGATTTTGGGTTGGATTTTTTCTTAATCTTCATGTAGCTACGAGCAGTTCCTGGCAGCACAAAGTCACTAATAAATAGCTTAAAAACTCAAACTTTGCAAATAAACCATCAAAGTATTTCAACCACAAACATTATAATCACACATCAATAGCAAAACAGACTACATAACCTTAGAATCCATAAATACACAGCGTAAATATTTTGAAAAGGAATTAATCAAAGGTCAAATTCATCAAACAGCGCATCAATAACCCTAATCAATAGCAAAACAGTCTATCCATCTTCGAATTGATGAATAAACATGTAAATATTTTAAAAAACAATTAGTCAGAGCGTAAATTCATTAAACACATTGAAAACCCTAATAAATAAATAAATAAATAAAACTAAAAAGCTTCAACGCGGTGCAAATAAAACAGCACAACAAATTTCGAAAGAGGCTTACACAACATTATTAATTAGATTATATAAGATCTATCAAAACAAACCAAAATAAATGACAAGCATATGCTTAATTCATGGGAGGAGATTTGTGAAATTTGGGGTTGGTTATTAAATGGGGGTGGTTGATTGGGGAATGAGGTGGTTGGGGTATAGAGCATAAGTCGCATATAAAAAGTATCATATATGTTAAAATTATATGTATCTTATAATTTTAGATTTAAATTATACATTTTATGCCCTATAGATTTTAAAAAAATATATACACAAATTAATATCCGCTCAACAATTTCATTATTTTATATATTATCTAAAAATTACATATTACCCATAGATAGTTTTACCATGGTGAAAAACAACAAGTAATCCTTTTTTTCAACTTTTTTTTTTGGTATTTTTTCTATTTAATTTTTATTTTAAAATTTTTGTATTGTTTAAACCATAGCTCGAGAAAAAAAATTGAAAGTACCATCGACTTTGTTTTTTAAAGACGAACAAATCCATTAATTATATTTTTGGAATTTTCTTTCGCGCTTAAAAATGTATAGAAATGTCATCGTTAAAAATATACAGAACTCTCATGGATCAAAATGTACAAAACTCTCATGGTTAAAAATGTATAGAACTAATACAGTTAGATTATAATGAAGAACTCTCATGTTTCATATTCATTAAACTCGAATTTTTAAATTATACGGAACTCTCATGGTTTAAAACATAATGTTCATAACTATCATGTTTAGAAATGTACATAACTATCATGGTAAAAAATGTACAAAACTCTCATGATTAAAATTATACATAACTCTCATGGTTAAAAATGTAGAGAACTCTCATAGTTAAAAATATACAAAACTCTAATGGTTAAAAATATACAGAACTCACACAGTTGGATTATAATGAAGAACTCTCATGTTTAATATTCAATAAACTCTCATGGTTAAAAATGTATAAAATTCTCATAGTTGGAAACATAATGTAAAGACTTCTCATTGTTAAAAATGTACAAAACTCTCATGGTTAAAAATGTACAAAACTCTTATAGTTAAAACTCTATAAAACTCTCGTGGTTAAAAATATACATAACTCTCATGGTTAAAAATATACATAACTCGCACGGTTGGATTATGACGAAGAACTATCGTGTTTAATATTCAATAAAATCGAATGGTTAATAATATACACAACTCTCAAGTTGGAAACATAATGTACAGGACTCTCGTGGTTAAAAATATACATAACTCTCACGGTAAAAACTGTACATAACTCTCATGGTTAAAAATATACAATACTCTTATGGTTAAAAATGTAAAGAACTTTCATAGTTAAAAATGTACAGAACTCTCATTATTAAAAATGTACAGAACTCTCATGGTTAAAAATGTACAGAACTCTCATGGTTAAAAATGTACAGAACTCGCACCGTTGGATTATAATGAACAACTCTCATGTTTAATATTCAATAAACTCGCATCATTAAAAATATACAGAACTCTTATGATATCGTGTACATAACTCTCATTGTTAAAAATGTACCGAACTCTCATGGTTAAAAATGTATAGAACTCTCATGGTTAAAATTATACATAACACACACGATTTGATTAGAATGAAGAACTCTTATGTTTAATATTAGATAAACTCGCACAGTGAAAAATATTCTGACCTCGCATGGTTGGAAACATAATATACAAAACTCTCATGGTTAAAAATGTGTAAAACTCTCATGGTTAAAAATGTACAGAACTCTCATAGTTAAAAATTTACATAACTCTCATTGTTAAAAGTATACAAAACTCTTATGGTTAAAAATATACATCACATAGTAAAAAATGTACTGTATTTTTATGGTTAAAAATGTATAGAACTCGCATGGTTAAATATATATAGAACTCGCATGGTTAAAAATATACAAAAGTCTCATGGTTTAAAATTTACAAAATTTTCACGTTTAAAAATGTACAAAACTCTCACGGTAAAAAAAGTTACAAAATTACGCGATTGGATTATAATGAAAAACTCTCATGTATAAGATTTAATAAACTCACTTGGTTAATAATAAAAATTTGGTTGAACTCGCATGTTACTCACGCATTGTTTCTCAAAAATATTAAAAAATATATCATCAATGGATCTAGTTTTATTCGTCTTAAAAAGATAAAGTCGATGGTATTTTTAGATTTTTTTCGAGCTCAGATAGAAAAAATATGGATATTTTAAATAGTAAAAGAAAAATAAAAAGTAAAAAAGAGAATTCTAGTTCAAGAATTAGAATTAGTTACGTGGTTGGTAATAAAGCATGTGTATTGAGGTATTATTAAAGAATTGGGTATTGATTTGGAGTATATAGATGAGATGAGTATTAAGTAAGCATAAATGATAATTTGGTGTCATTTCTCTAGATAACTAGGATAATACCTTGCTCTCATGACTGTTATTGGATTATTATAGTCAGTCCAATAATGGCGCCAAAGAAAAATATGAAAAAGAAAGAGAAGGCCATTGAAAGCACAGAGTCAGAGCTTGACAGTACTTCTTTTCTAGAAGAGTATTTCGCTAGGATATCGCATAAATACGGGTATCTTACGGAACAAGGGCTGTAAGAATTAAGATTAGGTATGGAATTCCTGAAGACGTAACCGTAAGGGTTTCCCTCTTTTGGGGATCAGCCTTACCAGACCTAAGAGGGCGAAATGGGCCTATATACCACCATTTATTACTAGGGTTTTTGCATTCCATTTCCTTCATTAATTCGAGATTTCCTTAGTTGTTTAGTAATTTTCCTTACCCAGTTGTCGGGAAATAGTTGGAGAATGTTATCGAGCATATTACTGCGCTCCAAAATGCTAAACATTCTTGTATGCTTGGCGGATCTCCTTGAAGCAGTATATGTATCCAATTTTCCCGCTTTCCTTTCTTTTATCTTTAATTATCTGGGTTAGAAGACTGGTAGATCTACCCACCTCTAGAAAAATTGGAAGAGTAACTTTGTAAATGTTTCAGGGAATTTGGAGCACGAAACTGTTGTCGTGAATTTGCAGTTAGAAATGCGATGAACAACCAAGTGTAAGCTACTTGGGTTTTGTAGGTAATATATTGGGAAGTAATTTAGGATATATAACCCAACTTCTATCTTTATCTGTGCAAGTGAAGGTAAGCATCAGGAGTGGTGGAAAGAGGGGTAGCTAGAAGGCTTAATTAATCTGTTGATTAAGCTAGTTGTAGATGTAAACGCAACTTGGGGATTGGAACCATCACGTGTGTTTTCCACTTTAAACTACTTAAAGTCTAGTTTGTGGTAGGTTCCTGAATTATAGTTATCAAGAGACGAACAGGTCACAATGGTTGGTGGCGGAGAAGCTGCAACAATAGAGAGGTTGTGTGCTCTAATATAGAAGAAATTTGAAGAGCATAACAAACCTAGTATTGTGTTACTAGTGCCCCAAAGTCTTAAGGAATGAGAAATGATGGAATCTTCCCCTACGCGGGAAGAATAAACATTTTCTCTTGGAGCGGGTGAGGAGAATTATCAGCAGAAGGGGAACGCACCGACAAGGAAAGAGGGAGGAGTTTGTGGAAGAAGGTGTGAGGGAGAGGGTTCTTCGTCCCTGTGAGGATGATGAGGATACTGAGGATAAATATCCTCATTAAAAACAAATATTTCATGGTTGATACGGTACCTTTATAGCAGCAAACAATAGTCTTGGGGGATGAGGATGATGACGTGGATGAAAGTCTTGGAGAGGAGGAAACAGGAGGATCCTTGGTACCAGTTCCCATGAAGCCTACTAGCAAACTCCTCAGGTAATTGTGATCGATGAGGCAAGAAAAGATGAAGGGTTGATGAAGCTGAGCACGAGTGAGGATGCGAGGGGGAAGAAAGAGGTGTCTCCATAAGGATTAGCGCAAGGTATGAAGGACTTTGTAAGTGGCACAGAGTTAGGGTCATCATTTGTGAACATAGTATGGCCTGATAATATGTCACAGAAAGGTCAAAATAGCGATGTCAACCAAGGGTTCAAGATAACATAAGAATTCCCCCCTAGAAATTGTCGATGCCCCGACCTTCTCAATTAATGATGAATCAACTAAAGTATTGTCAAGACTTTGATTTTTATGACACCATGTCGATGAATAAGATTCTGCAGCGCCAACTGGACTTGGCAATCGAGGTATGTGTGCTAATGTGTATGGAACCAGTAGATTCTAAACTGGTGATTAATTGTAACTCTTTTGTTTTTAAATAGATGCATCATAACTATCTTGCTTTAGTTTATCGACGTATGTCACTAGTGGACTGTTCTATCATGGATAAGTGGAAACCAAATCCGTTATTCTCTGGCTCTGTGCACGGTCTGAATATAGAGTTAGCTCGGTTTAAGATAATATATAGTTCAATGAAACAACACCATGATAAATTTGTGAAGGAGAATGATGATTTAAGAAAAAAACTTGTGGGCACTGTAGATGAGCGGGATGCGATCCGCAAGAGAAGTCTGGAGGTAGTGAGCATTACTGCTCTGTTTTTGTCACATAATAATGACTTGGTGAAGGAAAATGATACATTGATAGTTTCGAATTCGAAGCTATTGTCACAGAATGTAGGGCAAGCCAAAAAGGTTGAGGAAAAAGCATAAAAATAGTTGAACTCACTTTCGAGGTTGCCAATTTGAAGGTGTCGTTAATTGAGGCATAAGGCGAGAAGGACCAACATCAGGCATACTTATTGATGTAGTCTAGAAAGTCCAAACAAAAGCCTTTTTAATTTTATTTTATTTTATTCAAATATCTTGTGTATTTAAATCAAATCTAATTATATTAAGATTTTATTTTATTTTATTTTAAAATATTTATTTTATTTCCTTGTATTATAATTTAGGGTTTTGAGAAGCTCTTATATAAAGCCTCATATGCCTTAAGTTATTTTAAGTTTTTGGAATAATATATTTTTATCTCTTAAAATTTCAATTTTTGTTACCCTTACATTAGGGTTTCATAATGTTACTCTTGCATTATGGTTTCATCTATCGTTGTTTCTTCTTTTATTTCCGCCGCGTCATCAGTTTGGTATCAGAGGCTCAGTTCCTGCTATGGGGAAGCATGTTTCTGAATCTTGATTTCATCTGATTTAAGGTCTAAAGGAGAGAACAACATACGTCCATGAAGATCTCAAAGATCGTTTGGTATGCGGGAGACACACTAGGCGTTTCAATGATGATCATATTGACTAGTTACTGAAGGAGTTTAAATTGGCTACCAATTGTCGAATCAAGGTAAAAATTGCTTATCGAGATGCTGTCTCAGGCTATGAAGAGGTTTTCAAAACCATTTTTTTTCATCAACTGGACATGGGGATGTTGTCTTCAGGCTATGAAAAGGTTTTCGAAACTATTTTTTTCCTTCAACTGGATGGCTTCAATGTGACTTCGAATAAGGAACACTCGAGAAGAATTATCTTATTCTGATAAGGTCAACAATTATAATTCCCAATGTAACGATTGAATAAAATAAAATAAATAATTTAGGTTCTTGATGGTGATGGTGCTGTGAAATCGATAACAAATTATTGTCAACCGATAGAGGATGATGTAGCCGAGAAAGTCCAAACAAAAGCCTTTTTAATTTTATTTTATTTTATTCAGATATCTTATGTATTTAAATCAAATCCAACTATATTAAGATTTTATTTTATTTTATTTTATTTTATTTTAAAATATTTATTTTATTTCCTTGTATTATAATTTAGGGTTTTGAGAAGCTCTTATATAAAGCCTCATATGCCTTAGGTTATTTTATGTTTTTGGAATAATATATTTTTATCTCTTAAAATTTCAATTTTTGTTACCCTTAGATTAGGGTTTCATAATGTTACTCTTGAATTAGGGTTTCATCTATCGTTGATTCTTCTTCAATTTCCGTTGCGTCATCACTTATTGAGAAAGGCAAAGAAAGATTAGAGGATAGGCAACAAAAACTGATGGAGATTGCCATGGGTATGATCCAGAGAGACCAGCAAAAAATAGTACAAGATTTGCTGGTCTTTAATCTTGGAATGGCATTGAGATCGTACCGGAAGTTGGCGCCCCACCAAGAAAAGACGAAGGTGGGAAATGTAGATGTGCGGAAGGGTACTGGCAATACGGTGGCGACGAGGGCAACAAATGTACTGATCAATGTTAGCACTACTCTAGAAGAAATGGAATTGGGGTTCACCTCTGTTATTCTTAAAGTGTAAAATGTATTTAAACTTAATCTGAGTTAAATACGTTTGAATGTTTTGGAATGCGTAAACTTTGAAACTACTAATTTTGTAAGATGTATGTGATTTTTATGATTAATTGTGCGTATGTTGTATTTAATATTCATATGGAGATGAAGTATCTATGTTTGTTATACTTGTATTTGTTGCCTAGCATTTCCTTGCAAAATCGAGCTCAATATGGCCTATTGCGTAGCTAAGAAAATGAGAATTATCTCTTAGTTGATTCGCGAGATGGACTGGTTTGGCCTATTGCATAATCATGTAGGCTTGGAGTAGTTTGCATGATAATACCAATATAAGTTATTAAGAACGGTAAGGAATAAATATAAACAAACACATCTTGATGGCGAAAACAATAAAATTTCATTTAAATGAGAAAATAGTTTGATCTCTTATTTAAAAAAGCCTCCGCGTTATCAGAAGGGAAAACGTGCATCCGTACATTATATGGCTTGGTGATACAATTTTAGATGGCTAATATTCGAAAGGTTCTTGAGGGCGTGGCCTTCTTGGTCAGCGATGCCGTAGGCTCTGTGGTGTCATCTTGAGATAATAGTCTAAGGTCCTTCCTAGGTGGGTCCTAACTTGCCCACCGATTTATCTCTAACTCCTTAAAATAATTTCTTCATAACGAGTTTTCCAACTTGGAGGGTACGAGGTCATATCTTGGAATTGTAACGTCCTATCATCAGGCTTCGGTAATGCTCCACTCAGATTCGTGTTTGATCATGTTGTTCCTCAATGAGATCAACACTGATAGCTCGTTCCTCGTCATTCAAAGTGTCGGAGTAATTAACAACTCTATGTCTTCGGATGACGATTTATGATGGCACAACAGCCGTTGTGCCATAAACGAGGGAGAAGGGGGTCTCACCTGTTGTTATGTGTGGGATGGTACGATATGCCCATAACACCTCTCAAAGTTTATCGGGCCACTTCCCGTTTCCACCTTCCAGTTTTTTTGATACCGTAAAGGATAGTTCGGTTGGTCACTTTTAAGTACCCATTTTTTTAGGATATTAGGGAGTGGAGAAATGATGCTCGATGTCATAACATTTGCAAAATGTGGCAAGCAGAAAATTCTAGAATTGGCATCCATTTTCTATCATCAGTATACACGGGATGCCTAATTGTGCCAGTATTTGATGGTGCATGAAATCACAAATCTCTTGAGCTCTTGTACGTAACAAGGCCTTGGCCTCAACCCACTTAGTGAAATAATACACCGCAACTACCAAAAACTTTTGTTTGCCCGTAGACATTGGTAAAGGTCCAACCAAGTCGATGCCCCGCTTATCAAAAGGGCATGGGATCGGATTGGCATCCATTTTCTCTTGGTTGTTTTGTTCAACTCCTGCTCAGTTATTCTTCGTAAGATGATCGAGAATTTTGTAGTTAGGCCTCAGCGTAGTTGCTAGTAATAGCTTTGTTGAGCTGTTTGCATACTGTCTTGTCACGAAGTAGAAATCTCTCATTTTGGCTTCGGTCTTTGTCTTTAGTTGTTTATCTATTCACATCTTTCCTAGTGATCTTGATGATGATATTATCGATCTCATCATTATTCAGTGGGAAATGGTAATTTTATTAAATAAACAATGTATATTTAATGTTCACTCTCAAAAACAAATTAGTCAAAATCTATTTTTAAATATGTTAACAAATTTTTATAATTTACTTAGTATATCAATAATCAAAACTTTTGAAAACAATTACTGAAAAAATATCAAACATAATGGACTAACTTATAAAATAAATTTTAAAAATCGTATAAGATGAAGAACTCATTAAGACCCAAAAATCAAACTATTATTCACTTAGTTCCTTCATTTTCATATGTTTATAAAAACAATACATTTAGATTTTATGTTACTATATATGACTCGACTATTTTTTATAATACTCCAACACCAGACAAATAAACCGTATTGGTCCTTGTAAACAACTAAAGATAGAGAAAAGAGAGAAGAAGAATAAGTCGCTAAGAAGCGGTTAAAGTTTCTGTTTGTTTAGAGAGCGGACAAATTGTATAGATTATAGACTCTTATTTATAGATAAA
Organism: Limnanthes douglasii subsp. nivea; assembly: GCA_036936605.1. Classification (NCBI taxonomy): domain Eukaryota; kingdom Viridiplantae; phylum Streptophyta; class Magnoliopsida; order Brassicales; family Limnanthaceae; genus Limnanthes; species Limnanthes douglasii. The sequence goes on along the minus strand of JAUPFV010000002.1, from coordinate 320,320,776 downwards.
ACACATGATCTAATGGGATTGGTCCTAATATTTCTAACAGTCTCTCTCAAACTCATAATATAATAGATATAAATATTGAGAGTTTGTCACAAATAAACGAACCCGATGTTAACTGATCGTTTTTAAAGTATCAGTAACTTAAAAAGCTGATGGAACATATGGAAGAGAGATGGTTCCAATCTGAAGATGATGTTGAGTGAAGTGACAATTTATTTCAATAAGTTGCGTCCTCTCATGGAAAACATAATTATTTGCTATTTGTATGTGGCTTTTGTTATCAAAATGTAAATAAATGGGTTTACTAATGTTAACCTCCATATTTTCAAGAAGCCATCTTAACCTTACAATCTTACATGTGGTCATTGTCATAGCAAAGAACTTAGCTTGAGTAGACAATCTAAATACAACAACTTGTTTATTACTTTTCCATGAGACTAATGAATGTCCAAGAAAAAGACATAAACGAGTAGTAGATTTGCATTCAAGAGGATCACTATCCAAATCAAAATCACTATAGCCACATAAATCAGCTGATGGGATCGAAGGAAACAAAATTCTTTGGAGCTAAGTGTCATGAAGATATCTCAAAATTCGAAGAGAGGCTCTCCAATGGACAAACGTTGGAGCATTAACAAACTGACTAACTAAATAAATAACATAAGATATATATGGTCGAGTAACTATAAGATAGATCAAGCTACTTTCGATAGTACGATATAGAGTCGGGTGTAACAAAGGAACACCATCAGTTGGAGAATACTGAGCATTGGTATCAAGAGGGTAATCTACCATTATATTATCAGATAGTCGCGCTCACTTGAATAAATTAGATATATATTTTTTCTGAGAGAGGATATAACCTTTTGTAAATTGAGCCACCTAACTACATAAAAGATAACGTAATAGTCTCAAGTTCTTCACAACTATCGTTGAGACAAATAACATTTTAGTGCTTTAATGCCATCAATATCATCACATGTAATGATCATATCATTTATATATAGGGATACAATATTTTTCTCTACACTCGTACATCTGATAAATAAATGTGAATCATAATTACTAGCAAGAAAACAAATTTAAGTCATAACAATTGAAAAAAATTCAAACCAAGAATGAGGAGCTTCTTTGAGACCATATAAAGCTTTCATAAGTCGACAGACTTCAACTGGTTGGTGAGCAGCACCCATAGGAAGAGTCATTACGATTATAATTCATAAACTCATTTTTGACATCCAGTTGGAATATCTTCCACTGGTTAAACTGATGAAACTGTAATAAGAGTATGAATTGTCGTCATTTTTACCACTTTGGCAAAGGTTTCCTCATAATTCATACCATACTTCTACGAATACCCTTTTTCTACAAGATGAGCCTTATATCTTTCAATGGCCCCGTCATACTTTGTTTTAATTTTAAAAATCCAACAAGAACCGATTATATGCTTACTGGATAGAGGTTCAACTATATCTCACATACGAGTCAGATAAAGTGTTGTAAGCTCTTCGACTATAATATTTCGCCAACGAGGATCCCAAACAACTTCTTTAAATGACTGAGGTTCATAAAAATCATGTATGTTTTCTATGAAAGAATAAAGCGAAACTGAGTAAGAAGAATAAGCAAAGTTTGGTAGTACGGTAGACTTACTAGTACAAGCCGATCTCATGAAAGGTGGAGAATATGTTATTCTACTAGAGGAATGAGATGGTTGAGGCATTGATGAAGCTGGCTCATGCATTGAAACAGCAGAAGTGGTATCAATTGTTGTAGATGCCACATGAGGTTGTATATCAATATCAAAAGATCCTATGGCTATCAGTTTCAAAAAATCAATAGCTTAAAAGTATGCCTTTGTTAAATCATGTGATTTCGTCATAATCGAATAAAATTGGATATGCATAAGAAATGTGACATGACGAGATACATATAGCTTCTGACTGGTGGGATCATACAAACGATGCGTTTGTGGTGTAAAACCATAACCTTGAATACACATATAGATGTTTTAGGACCCAATTTGTTGCGTTCAACATGAGGACGAAGAACAAAACATGTACATCCAAACACTCATAAGGAAGAATAATATGGAAGTTGTCTGTATAACTTCTGAAACGGAGACATCCTTGAATTACAAAAATTAGGAATTCGATTAATCACATAAACATCAGTTAGAATTGCTTGTCCTTATAAAATAGTAAGTACTTTAGCTGATAAAAGGAGAGAACGAGTAATATCAACAAGGTGACGATGCTTTATTTCTGCAACACCATTTTGCTTATGGGTTTTAGTACAAGATGATTGATGTACGGTTCCATCAGATGCAAGTAGATGTTTGAAATTATTGGAGGTATATTCATTATCTAAGTCATACCTTAAGCATTTTATCACAACAGGGTGTTAGATCTTAACCAATACTCTAACCTTCATTTTATAAGATATATACATGTGTATCGAGTATAATCATAAATACAAGACATATAATAAGAAAAACCACCCTTTATGGAGACAGGAGATGGAAACCATACATCATAACGAATAATACCAAAAGAAGCAATAAAAGAACTTACACTTTGATTAAACGGTAAAGTAGAAGATTTTGCTAGTTTACAACCACTACTATCCAAGATATTGCAAGTGTTTAACAGACTTAAAGCACTTTTAGAGACTAAAAATTGAAACATGATGCAACACATGTCCTAGACGAGAATGCAAAAGATCAAACTCGGACGATAAATAACTCAAATAAAACGAAGACAAATCAACACTACAAACAACAATATCGGTCAAGTATGTTTTTCTACTATCAATAACATAGACATCCATATTAGTTACTTCGAGTTCTTTCTAAACATAAATTTTTCCTATTTTACGACATGTCCCAATCAATGTTGATTTTGTATAGCACAAATGGAATAAAAAAATAATAGCCAATAACCAGATTTACATAATTTTCTAACAGAAACAATATTCAAATCAAGGGTGGGAACGTAGTAAACATGAGATAATAATATATGATGGGTACAAATAGAACCAATCCCTTCTACTAACATTTTTACAGCTCTAGCAGACAAAACAGGTATAGTGAAACATAAGACAACGAAACAATGTTCGACATATGAGGTGACATATAATGAGACGCACCCGAATTACGAATCCACAATGATGAATCAAATCTGAAGTATAAGACGAGGACATACCTAAATGATATGCGGATGTAGACAAAACGAATTTCTTCTCATTCAGTTTGGTACCAGTACACTGTAGAAAGTCATATTTTCATATCATATTAGCAATTTTATCCACAATCTCTAATAAAAAAATTAAACAATCAAGAGATACCAAATCAAAATCAAAATATCAAATCAAAATCTTAATCAAATTTCAATTCCGGAATCATGATCAAATGAAGTCAAATTCAAAATATCAATCAAAATCCAAGTAAAAGACCAAAATCAAATCAAAATCTCAATCAAATATGAATCGGAAACGGAAACGAATCAAATCAAAGTACAAGCTCAAATTGAAACTCAAATCGAATCAAAATCAAATTCAAATATGAATCAAAATCAAAACTCAAATCAAAATCAAATCCAAATATTAATTTATGTGTAAAATCAAACCTTTTTTACCAATAAATGACTACATTGTTCCAGAAGTGATTTCTTCAAAACCGTAGCACCAAATCTCAATACCACCTGTCAGATTGAATCCATAAATGTTCAGAACATTTTTTCTGAAATTCAGCAAAAACCAACACCGTTTGCCTCTCGATCAGACCTTTTAATTATGGATGCACACAACATATCCAAAAACTGAAAGTCGTATCTCATCTAATGATTTTGTGACTCGATTATTGTACAAACAATTACTTCTCTCGATTAAGTAAAAATTGATAAAATCAAATCAAAACAAAACACCTTAAAAAAAATCAACCATAGTACTCCAAGGATCGAACAACCTCTCATACCATGTAAAAAAAGAAAAAAAAAGATAAGTCGCTAAGAAGATGCTATGGTTTCTGTTTATTTAGAAAGCGTACATATTACATAGAATATATACTCTTATATATAGATAAAATATATGAGCTAATGGACTTGGGCATAATATCTCTAACAGTCTCAACAATCCTTAACTTTTACAAGTCTAATAAAATAGTATAAAATAATAATAATAAAATATTAATTATTTTTAATAAATCGTGAAATATTACATTGGAATGCTATTAGAGTCAGTATTATTAAAAATGAAAACTTATATATAATAAACCCCAAGAAAATAGGTAGTTTAAGGGTAAAGTATCAATAAATATCCAAAATCCAAATTATTATCAACTCATTACCCTTATTATCATATATATGTACTAAAGACTAATTTAACTTTCATATCTACTATCTATTATCCTTCTAATTTTTTATAATAACATAAATATCTTCTTACAAAATCATCAAACACATGTATGTTTTCTCTCCTTTAGTTTTTTATATTTATTATTAAAAGTATGTATCTTTTAAATTATAACTTCGGAAAATAATTAATAGTTTTGTTTTTTAAGACAAACAAACTTAGATCCATGGATGATATTTTTTGAATTTTTTTACGAGAGATGAGAGATACATAGACGATAGACGAGATATGCAAATATGAGAGACCAATAGTTATGGGATGAGAGACCAAAAGTTACGGGACGAGAGACGAGAGTTGCGAGAAGAGAGACCGAGAGTTATGGGACAAGAGAGCGAGAGTCATAGGACAAGAAACCTAGAGTTGTGAGATTAGAGACGTAAGTTACGGGACTAGATATGTAGCGATGAAACTCTGAAATTTACGAGATAGGAGATCGAGAGTTGCAGGACGAGAGACGAGAGTTGTTGGACGGGTATAAAATATAACTTTCAGGGGATAGATGTGAGACTAGGGTTAACTAGACTCACAAAATAAATTCAAACAATATCATGGATCTAGTTTTATTCGTCTTAAAAAACCAAAATCAATGATATTTTTGGGTTTTCTTCGAGTTGCGGTTTAAAGGTATAGTCCGAAACGCACCCTTACTTTTAATCTATTTTCAATTACTATGTTAAAGGGTATTTATTAATATATATATATATTTATTTATTTATTTTTTGAAATATTTTATTTAAAATAATAATAATGGAGTTTAATTAAAACATGTGATTGAAAAAATAAAGAGGGCTTAAACAAACTTTATTTTTGAATTTTAGCAGTTGTTGATGTCAATTGATTACGACAACTATATTTTGGAATCGTTGTAGAATAGTTTAATTATCATTTTTGAAAGGTCATTCATCCAAATATCGTCGAGCACATTCTGCTAGTTCGTACTCATGATATTCATTACAGAAAAACTCTTTCAACTGATTAAGGTCATAAGAATTAAGTTCAATTCAATCAAGCGATACACCTATGAGAAACTTTCATGTCTTCCGGTAGCAACTAATATTTTAGCTAAATTTCTCAAATCATCAACATTGGAAAACTCCACCGTTTCGGATATATCGTTAATGTCTGTTATAAGTTAAAATTCAAGCACCATAAGTTCAAACCAAGAAAATTCATTCAGATAAAGCTCTTTCAGACGTACCAAATTTTCATCATCAAAATTAGTAAATTATGTTTTTGGACTAAAACAAATCATACAAGAAAGAAAATCTATATTTGCTTCTTAAAAATAATGTAGCGTCCTTTAAATAAGTAAATCCAGAACTTACATAATTTAAAATAATAAGAATTTAGATTTTAATATTATAATCCTAAATGACAGCCAAAGAGATGATAAGTTTACCGTGAAATAAATTTCCACTTTCATATGAAAATGATGTCTTGATTTTATCTTCCTTATGAACAAAATCAATAGAATTAGTCACATAATACTTCTCGACTTGGTCTAAGAATAAGTCTTGGTCATTCTCTCTATAATTGTACAATGTATTCTCGGTTACATCAATGAAAGAAATATCTTACAAAATATTTTGATATCTCCGTTGTAATATAGTGATAGATCATTTGTTGACCCAAGAAACTCAATTATCAAGTGCAAAATAAAGATGAAGTCAAAACTCTTCATTCTCATAATTAATATCTTTTATATGCCTTTAATATATGCATTAATACCATCTTCATATATATGTTCAAGCAACATTAATTTTGAAGACTATATACTTCTTAAACGTAGCAAAGTATTGAAGTATGATCATCATTGAGTGTCACCGGATCGTTTCTGTTGGGAATATGGGTGTTGTGAATATGGGGTTCCGCATATTCCGCCTCCGTATATAAGTAAGAACACAACCGATCTCAACACTAGTATGATATTGTCCGCTTTGGCACCCGAAGGCCCTCACGGCTTTGCATTTGGTCCACTAACAAAAGGCCTCATACTAGTTGAGGTATGTTCTTACTTATATACCATTGATATTTCCCATGTTTAACCGATGTGGGATGTGGGACTTTGGTCGCCACCCTAACAAATCCTCCTCTCGAACAAAGTACCACTTAGCCTCCTCTGAATTGACTTTCATCCGCTCACTCTAATCAGAGATTGCTCCATCTGAGCAATAGAGCTTTTTATAGCGGATCTATCTACTCACTCGACCATCCTACGCTTGTTCCTTAGCTCTACTATCCACTCCAATCAAGTACCGCCGCTTGATGAGTCATGGACGCTCTAGCTCCACTATCCACTCCAATCAAGTACCACCGCTTGATGAGTCATGGACGCTCTAGCTCCACTATCCACTCCCATCAAGTACTAACGCTTGATGAGTCGTGGACGCTCCGAACTAGGATGTATAGAGTAGATCATTCACCTTGAGCATGACTAATGGTTCATTATGTTCGACCTCCGAGAATATTACCACCATCGCGTTCCGTATGGGCCTGACGCTCTGATACCAATTTTGTTATAAAATACTATGCAATTATCACAAAATGGCTCAAGCACAAAATATATACGAAGGAAAGATTTAAATGAAACACAGGATTTAACGTGGTTAGACAATTGTCTACGTCCATGGGCGCCGCCAGAGAAAGAGTTTTACTATGATAGAAAAGGTTACAGATTTCAGATTGTGTTTTGTTTCGCCCTAGTAATCTATTTATAGGGAATTAATAGACTTACTAGACTATGGGCCTAATGGGCTCATACCACAAGACTAACTCAAGTGATTGGACAATATCACTATCACAACACAAAACTGTACTGCCGGACACAGTACACTGTCAAGGCACTATTCGACTCATTCATAACAAATCTTCCCCTTGAGGCGAATATCCTTTCTTCACTATCAACAAAGAATCTTCTCTTCTTCTGACTCACCAAATGCCCTTAATGCATTCACTCTATAGTGCGAACACCGATCCAATTTAGGCACTCCCTAAACTTTCGAACTGATACTGCCTTGGTCATTATATCTGCTGGATTATCGTGTGTAGACACTTTCTTCACATCAACAATTCCATTTGATATTATATCACGAATAAAAGGATACCTGAAATCTATGTGCTTTGTACGCTCATGGTACATCTGGTTCTGTGTAAGGTGTATGGCGCTTTGACTGTCACAAAACACTTTTGTAGTACTCATATCCAAGCCCAAATCTGCCACCAAACCTTGCAACCATATTGCCTCTTTAACTGCTTCTGTTACCGCCATGTACTCTGCCTCTGTTGTAGACAAAGCTACAGTAGCTTGCAACTGTGCTTTCCAACTGATCACGCTCCCAGCTAGAGTAAATACATATCCTATCAGAGATCTTCTTTTATCCATATCACCTGCAAAATCAGAATCAACAAAACCAACCAATGATCCTGCAACATCATTCAGCGATTCACCAATATCGGTATTGTTAAAAGTTAAGCCAACATTCACAATATTCTTTTGAAGAGATTCAATCTCTTCCCCTATAGCACCAATCCATCGATCTGCCTCTGAACTCGCTATAGCTTCTCTGTAGCTACTAGGTTCCTGTATCTCAATTTCTTCTGCAACTGACAGAGCATATGCAACTAGATTCGCATACCTTTTTGGAAGTCTAATATCTCTTCTTTCTCTGCCCAATGATATGCTATAAGGTTGCTGTTCTGGTTCAGGCGCATCATTGTCACTATCATCTGATGCTGACACTTCACCTCCTGATTCTGGATCCACCTCAGAACCACTTGAATTATTCGACCTGCTAGGAACTGATTCTACTTTAAGCTCCACCTGTTTACTCACAATCGATCCTGATTCGACCATTTCTCCTACTTCCTACTGACTGTCTATAGAAGAAAACTCATTAAAAGTAACGTCCCTACTGATGAGAAAACCTGGAGACTTTGGAGAGGTACACCATAACCTATATCCCTTCACTCTAGTAGCATATCCTTGAAATATGCATCTCTTTGCCCTCGGCTCAAGCTTACCATCTCTCACATGAGCATACGCAGGACAACCGAACAGCCTCAAATGTTCATAATCAGCCGACGATCCAGACCAAATCTCAAAAAGAGTTTTACAATCAATAGCCGTTGATGGAGACCGATTCACCAAGTAACACGCTGTATTGATAGCTTCAGCCCAAAAATCCTTTCTCACACCGGAATCCGAGAGCATACTTCATGCCTTGTCACAAAGCGTTCTGTTCATTCTTTCTGCGACTCCATTCTGTTGTGGTGTTCTAGAACAAGTGTGATGGCGCATTATTCCCTCAGCTTCGCAAAACTCGTTGAACTCACGACTGCAATATTCTAACCCATTATATGTCCTAAGACGTTTGATTTTTCTTCCTGTTTTCTTCTCAATCATCGTCTTCCATTTGATAAAGGTTGAATATGCTTCATCTTTCGTTTTCAGAAAGTAAACCCACACAATCCTTGAATAATCATCAATCAAACTCATATAGTATCTGCTCCGCTCTTGGATGGAATTCTGTTTGGACCCCAAAGATCTGAATGAATGTAGTCCACTGTCCCTTTAGTCTTGCTTACAGCTGATTTGCTGAATTTGACTCTAGTTTGTTTACCAAACACACAGTGCTCACAAAATCCCAATGATTCTGCTTTATACCCTTTCAACAAATCTCTTTTTCCCAAAACAGCTAATCCTCTGTTACTCATGTGACCAAGACGCCAATGCCACAACTTATTTTGATCCTGCCCACTTTGGCTATTACTCCCTGATGATGCTACTTTAGCATCGCCCATAACAACACTCCCCTGGAGAATGTAAAGACCCTTCTGCGAATTGCCTTTCATGCATACCATTGAGCCTTTTGTCACTTTGATTACACCATTTTCTGCATGGTACTTGTAACCCCGAGAGTCTAGAGTCCCAAAAGAAATCAGGTTTCTTTTTAACCCAGGAACATACCAGCACGTCAAGATTCTAACAACCCCGTCAAATGTTGGGAATTTTGTTTAGAGATTTCCGGATAAACTCTGAAGTCTTGTTTTAACAATTTCAGATTGAAATTATTTTGGTGATTCTCCAAAATTTTCAACCGGATAAAATCAGAGCGTATGCATTTGAACAACGAGAATGGATTTTTTGTTGTTCTTGTACTTTCTTCAACAGAACCATACTTATTTATTCAACCAAATTTCAAAAACTGTAAAACAGTTTTAAGTCCAATAACGGCTATAATTTTAAATGATAAAAACGGCCAAAATTATTCAAATTCAAATTCAAATTTGAATTAATTTTCCAAATTCAAAATTTCCATGAATATTCACAATAGCCTTATCATTAAAATAAATTTAACCACAACCAGGAGACGCCCCTTGGACCCACTAATCATAATATATTCTTACAAGCGTGTACTCCACACTCTCCGACTTGCTCGATAACATATTACGACTGCAATGGCCGACTAGTCAATCCAATTACACTAAAATATCCAACAATCTTCCCCCATTTTAGTGCAATTCATGATTAACTAAAACAAACTCACAACAAATAACAAATTTATGCATAAATGAAATATCGTAACTATTGAATTTCATATTAGTATATTACACATTCCAAATATTCGAATATCAAGGTATCACTAAGGATTGAACCTTCACTATCCATAATGAATACTCGAAGATAATATACACATAAATTTACATTCTCAAATGTTCTTACTTGACACTATCTTTTACTAGCCTTGTGTCCTTATCCTTCTTAGGCATATCAAAGCCAAGTCCTAGCTTCTTGAAGCGGCTAAACTTCATGCTTAAATATGTAGATCTTTTACTCTTGCACATGCATATGCAATTTTTCAAAAGAGCTATTAAGAAGATAAACTTCAACCTCCACAACTTGCATGTCTGAACACATACTTTGGGATAATACTACTAATGTGTTCCAATCTCTAGATGTTAAGCTTTCCACATTGAATTCAGCACCTAATGTCATATTAGATGGGAATTGGGTATCTTAACATGAGAGATTTCAAATGGACTTTAATCCCATCCCAATAGCCGATTTGTGCACAAGATCTCAACTTAACCCTTTGGTTAAATGATCGGCTATATTATATCGAGTTCTCACAAACTCTACTGAAACATATTGCGAGATGCGCTCTCGAACCACATTCTCTCTAACACCTAAGTGTCAAGACCTGTCTTTATAACCTTGTCTATAGACATTTGCCAAGACAGCTTTACTATCACATTTGATATATAGCTGACATCAGTTTGGGCCACAACGGAATTCATACATAAAATCTCTTAGCCACTCAACTTCTTTACTAGTTGTTGCTAATGCCACAAACTCGGATTTCATTGTTGAATCAATAACTCAACTTTGTTTCTTAGATGCCCAAGAGATAACAAGTCCTCCAAATAGAAATACACATCCACTTGTAAATGAGTGGACTTCCATATTCAAAATATAACTCGCATCTGAATATACTATTAAGCATTCCAACAACAAATCCAATATCTGACCTACTGCTAGTCACGACATACGTATACGAAGAAGCCTCTCAACTTCTTTGAAATCCTTTATCTCAAAATTCGACAATAAAATTGTCTTGATGGTTTATACAAAAATCAACATGTCATCGACGTATAATCAAATCATAATTCATTTACGAATAACATCAAAATTTATCACTATCGTAAATTATATTATAATTCATTTACGACTAACATCAAAATTTATCAATATCGTAAATTATATTATAAATTATAGAATACAAATTATGCTTGACGCATGTATAAACAATATAATAAATCATCATTTATGTTTTGCCACTTACTCCACATGCATGACATTTAGCATGTAACCATTATTTAACAAATGGCCTTTACGTTATTAAACTAATAAATATGCATATGCATTATATATATATATATAACTTATTAACTGCAGTATATAACTGCATAATTATACACTATTCCCTTTCATGTAATTCACCGGTTTTAACTGCTGCAGTATATCACAAATATATATATATATATATATATATATATATATATAACTTTAGTAACTGTATATTACTTTAGTAACTTTATCACAAATATATATATATATATATAAAACTTTAGTAACTGCCGTATATAACTTTAGTAACTTTATCACAAATATATATATATATATATAACTGCAGTATATACATATCGTACAACCTTTTAATGCATTCTAGATCTTAGATGTATTCGACTGAAAACACCCCCTCTGGAACAGACTTTGGGAATCGAAATAATTCCGACAATACCACCGGCAACCGGATCAATTTTCGGACGTCCCTCCGGCAACCGGATCCTTGCTGCCAGCCTTCATGGAAAGTCTCACAAGCAGCCGTTAGGAACCGAATTAACTCTGTCAAACTCGCCACCGCAAACGGCGGCTCAATCAGTTTTCGGACGTCCCTCCGGTGACCGAATCTTTGCTGCCGGCGTTCATGGAAACTCGCCCATGCATTCAAGGGGGCTGTCCAAAAGCCGTGACTTTTCGAAACCTAAAACGGCTGCATTGAAGACCGTATTTTCCGCGAGGCGAGTACACTGGACAACTGCCACCAGGTTTACATCAATACAACGTCTCCATGAAGTAGTACCATCTGTATCATCCTTATGAAACGGTACGGCATTGCTAATGCCAGCACAATTTATACAGATATCCAGTCCACCATAAGTTGCTAAGTGTTTCTCAAAAGAAGCAGCTAGATCTCATGGTCATACTGAGAGGTTATTACAGTTCTCTGGATAAAACCGTCATGTTCTTAATCAGTAAAGAGTCATATTATATAACCATTTATCGACACTTTTGATAGAACCCACAGAAAAACCTAAAGGGATCAAAGTTTAGTATCCACTACGAGATCAGATAAACTTATTAAAAGTGTACACGCAGACCGTGTACTTAAACTATAAAAAGTTGTTTTTCTATGGGAAACCATTCGAAATCCAATTGAAATCTCATTCCAACTCCAATTCCAGATGCCAACATCTCTTCCGGTTACCAAGAAACATATAGAGTGGCATTATTGTATACTTACTGTTGTCTCTCACATCACATTTCACCCAAATGGCAGCAAGAAAATTTATTTTCATATAAAACGTTTCCGGATATAATTTTTATTTGTTTGTATAGACAAACCGATTTTAAACAAAATTGAACTGTAAATCCCAAGCATAATGTTTTACAAGCAGTTTAATAAACTCTCGTTCTTAAAAACGAAAATAACAATTAATCTAATTCAGAGATAATCACCATTTTCATAATCTCATAAAACAGACAGCCACAAACAAGTCATCCAATAACAAAGGGAGAAAAACTTACAGGACGATGATACCATAATCCATTGATGCTTTAATATTTGATGCTCATACTTTGATGGTACCAAAACTTTATATTTAATATCTCACCACGACATTGAAGTGCCTTGTCCAAGTTTGCAAACTTGTTGTTAATTCTCTGTCAATCTTCATTCAAATCTTTTCATAAAACAAGAACATATAATTTCAATCTTTTGTTGTGGACATACCTTCTTTCAATCTGAAATCATACAAACGTTTCTTCAAATATAATCGGTTTACTACTAATTTCTCTGAGTAAAGATCTCCTAGTTTTTCCATGCGCAGGCAGCAGTCTTCTCACCACTAATCTCGCGAAGCACATTGTCTTTCACACTCATTAAAATCCAGCACAAAGCTCTTTCTTGAAGATCTTGTTTCTCCTCTTCTTTCATCTCTTCTGGTAACTTATTCTCCACAGCCTTCCACAGCCCTTGCAGTACCAATGAAGATTTCAGTTTAATCTTCCACAACGCAAAGCTGGATCCTCCATCAAATTTTTCAATCATGTATTTTGTTGCTGTAGACGCCATTGTGAAACCCTAATTGCAAAAGCCTTAATTTCACCACGTTGCTCTGATACCACGTGTTGGGAATATGGGGTTCCGCATATTCCACCTCTGTATATAAGTAAGAACACAGCCGATCTCAACACTAGTATGATATTGTCCGCTTTGGAGCCCGAAGGCCCTCACGGCTTTGCATTTGGTCCACTACCAAAAGGCCTCATACTAGTTGAGGTATGTTCTTACTTATATATCATTGATCCTTCCCATGTTTAACTGATGTGGGATGTCGGACTTTGGTCGCCACCCTAACAGTTTCAAACTCATTTCTTGATTTTTCGATCTCTCACTTGTAATTTATCAACTTTCAAGACATGCTATAATTCTTTTATGTTTATTTTTTTTCATTTTATCTTTCATTATATAAGATGTTATATGTGTGTTTAAAACTGCATTGATAATGCTAAAAAAGTCAGTAGTCACACTATGGTCTTTCACAACAGTGATACCAACTAGTTGGAGTTAATGAGCAAAACAACAAACATATTTCACAGATTAATTACATTAAATATAAGGTTTTCCAAACCATTAAATTCACCCCGCATATTAGATGCACCATCATAACTTTGACGATCAAAGATTTTGCAGTTGATCGATAACATGAAACAAGCGTAAAAATATTTCAATGATCTTTCATTCTTTATTAATATATCTAATCATCAAATCCATTTGTTCTTTAGTCAACACGTCACGTGCTTCATCAACCAAAAGAATGAAATTGAGATCTCCGATATCTTGCAATATGGTTTTTGTAGTTTCATTAGCACAACAATTTTTCAATTTATTTTGCACTACCGAAGAAATCATAGAATTAATACCACACATGTATTCTAATGTAATCATGCCTACCTTTATTTTACGATACCAATCTAATAATTTTATAAATTTCATTTTGTTTATGGTTGTGATGATTCATCATGTCCACAAAAATACGATTTTTAACATAAAATCAATTTGTTTATGTCAAAAAATTGTAGTTATGGATAAAATATAATTCACTTATTCTGCCTCGTGATATTCTACCCTATCAACACTGTATTTTGATACAGAACCATGTAATAACTTTTGAGAGTTACTGCCAAAACATAACTATAGAAATGCTAGATTAGATATTACTAGATAAATTTCCCGCGCGTTGCTGCTTGTAATGTAAAATTTAATAATTTGATACAAATTAAATTGATAATAAAAAAAATTAAAAAAATCATTTTAGAAACATATAAATAAACAAAAAATTGTTATAAACATACGTCATAAAAAATATAAAATACTATTTTTACATGGTTTATCAAAGTCTATTGTAACATCTTACAGTAATACAACTATCTGACATTATATTAAAAAACTTATCACGTAAAGAATTAAACACCCGAGAGAACCATAGTAATATAAAAAACCCTAAATTTAGTACCAACAAAAACGGAATCGATATGTCCTTAGAAAAGCTAGGTCAAATCTAGAAAAAATCAAAGAGAGAGAATAATTATAAAAAGGCCCATAAGTCTTTCTGTTAGAATATTGTTTGCAAATAATAAAGAGGAATGCTAAACCGAGACCCGTTTTGGTTATAATGAGACCCCGTTGTGATCAAATATTCTTCAGTTATAATAAGACCTCAAATTTTACTAAAATACCCTTAATATAAACCTTTTCAACCGACTATCTCTCTTTTCTCTTTTCTTTTTTTTTCTTTTTTATCAAATTCAAGTTGCAGCTCGCATCTCACCAATCAAAATCAGAAAATTATTTCTCTTTTCCAATTGAACTCATTTCCTAATCAAAATCAACAATAGCACCCCAAGCAGAAAAGAAGCGGACTGAGAAGAAGGTCGCCGAGAAATATCCCTTGGCCGCCGTAGCAGCTGAGAAGAAACCAAAGGCCAGAAAGAAGTTACCAAAAGAAGTTGGCGCCATAGCTGATAAAAAGAAGAAACGATCTAAGAAAAGCGTCGAGACCTACAAGATCTACATCTTCAAGATCTTGAAGCAGGTTCATCCCGATATCGGTATTTCCATCAAAGCTATGAGAATCATGAACAGTTTAATCAACGATATCTTCGAGAAATTGGTTGATGAGTCTGCGAAGCTTGCGAGGCACAACAAGAAACCGACTATCACTTCAAGGGAAATCCAGAGTGCGGTGAGGTTGGTGTTGTCTGGTGAATTGGCTAAACATGTTGTATCTGAAGGAACGAAGGCTGTTACAAAGTTTACAAGATCTTAGGTTATGGAATTTGGGGATTTAGGGTTTCTGGTTGTAAATTTAATTCAAACTTAGAAATCGATGTGTTGTTTTATTTTTGTGGTTTTGTTATCTGATTGATATTTCTGATTTCGTTATCAATCAAAGATCTTGATTTCAAATATTGATTTCTTTGATTTTTTTTAAAAAAAATTGCATCTCGCGTCTTATCTTGCCATCAAGATGATCGGGTTTCGAACAAGATTGTCATTACCATCAGGCTAGGAAATATTTTCATAGTTACTAGTTTATTTCTTAATATAAAATTATACAAATTACTGGGTCCACATATTACTTCATTGTAATATAATTATGTAAAAAAAAATTGGCTACTAGTATGATTCATTCTTTTACGCTAATAAAAAGTCGGAAAGTTCCACAAGGCGATATGAAAATATAATTAAAAAATAGAGAGAAGTTTTGTTAAAGAAGAGGAAGAAAATATTTAGATTTTAATGTAATACATTCTTCGGGTATTAGATTAGTTTTAGAGATAAGTTTGGTCGGAGAAGATGAAGAAAATTGTTTACATTTTTGGTAGAAACTTGGTTTTATATAATGGGTAAAATGGTCATTTTACATAAAGTAAAATAAAAAATTTGACTTAAGGTCTCATTATAGCCAGATTGGGTCTAGATATAGCCTTGCCAAATAATAAAATGAATATGAAAATTTGTCAAGTGAAAAATAAAAGGGCAATATTATATTTAGACCCTATTTGGCTCTAATGAGACCTTAAATCAAATTGTTTATTTTATTTTATGTAAAGTGCCCATTTTACCCATCATATAAACCGTTTTTCAACCAAAAATATTGTCTTCTTCTCGGACCAAACTTCTCTCTAAAACAAATCTAATACCCAACGAATGAATTACATTAAAATTTAACCATTTTCTTCCTCTTCTCCAACCAAACTTCTCTCTACTTTTTAATTATGTTTTAATATCTACTTGTGAAACTTTACGGTTGGGTAAATCGGCTTGCTCGGATAGGTTCATTATGCGATTGTCTTCTTCCCGAAAGTGTTTTGTAATTGTTGGTTGAAAATTTGAATCGTATTCATGTACTAGATAACCCCTGTGTTTATACACTATGAAAGCTGTGTAATTTCTGTTTTTATCCTCAGTTGTTTTATTATAAAAAAACAAAGATGATATAAAGAGATAAAAAGATAAAAATTTAAATCGAAAGAATTTGTTTGTTTGATTGAATTTTAATAATTAAAATCCAATTGTGTTTTAATTGAATTATTATGTGCCTTTTGTGATCTGACACTTTTCATCGAAATTAGAGAGAAGAGAAAAAAGAGGGGAGAGAGAAAATATGATATATAGTTTTCATCGAAATTAGAAATAGAGAAGAGAGCCAGAAAAAAGAGACAGTGGGCTGAAAATAATGTTTTATATATTAAGGGTGTTTTAGTAAAATTTGAGATCTTATTATAGTGAAAGTATAATTGGGTCTCATTATAGCCAAAACGGGTCTCGGTTTAGCGTCGTCCAAAATAAAATAAAAAACCACTGAATTTTATGTATTAATAACATGTTATATTTTTTAAAAAAATATTTTTTATCTTTTATTTTTTTATTTTTACTTATTTTATCTCTAAAAATTAGAGGAAAGTGAGTTTTATAATAAAAAAATTTAATTATATAAAATAATTAGTTATAGTAATTTTATACTAATACGTAGAGAGTTACCAACACCATATTATTTTAATTATATATTAGCATTGTAATGAGATATTGATAACGGATTAAAAATATATTTATGTATTATTAAAAACATTCTATTCGCCATTATTAATATTTTTCTATTTGTATTTTATTTGCTAAATTTTTTTATTGTGTATTATTATCAAATATTTATATTTAATATTAAAAATAAATAATATAAAATTAAAATTTTTATATTAAACCTACACATATCATTTATAAAATGGGTTGATATGATATGTCAAAAATGTAAATATTATACAATTGAAAAAATAAAACACTAATGTACTGATATAAGTAATTTATATAATCTTATCAAAGTGAAAAGATGAAACATTAAAGTTTTATAAACTAAAAAAGAAATTTTTACTTTTTAAAGTCGCATTAACATAATCTAAGAAATGTAAGCGGCAACCATGTAACATAACACTGAACTTAAACTAGTTATATTAATATAAAGAAACTTTTTTAACTAAGAATTCATTAAAAACCTCATATATAAACATATAACATCTCAAAAAACATTTAAAATTTATCTTCCATTGTTCAGGGTTCTTTGTAGAAGGATAGAAATATCATATAAAAGGATTCAAAAATTCCGTAGATGATTTACTTTTTTGTTCGATCTAGACTCGCCGAAATTTTTTTATAAATCCAAATAAAAAACTATAAATATTTTTTTTATAAAATTCAATATGTATAAATAAAATTTTATTGAATAAAAGTAAAGTTATATACTAAATATGTTTACCCTTCGTTCATAAAGATTAAATATGAAAGATCAAACCACTAAGAAAATCAAAATAACTAGATTAGAAAAAATGACCATTATAAATATACATTTAGATAAAATAACAACAAAATAAAAAAAGAGAGAAAAAATACTTAAAAAAAGAAAACAATACTTTTTTAAGTGTTCAATTGGATATAAACAATTTTGATTAATCTTTTAATATTTATTTATTTTAATAAAAAAGGTAGAAATAGTGAGTTTTATTATTGAAAATAATCGTTTTGTTTATAAAATAAAATTTATTGATTTTATACGGATTTAAGAACATTTAGATTATTAGATTATTTCGACTAATAGCAAATTAAAAAATTATTTATTTGTTGTTGGTCATTATAAATATTAGATATTTACATTTTATTTATTTTTATTAAAATTATTTTATTGACCATTGTTATATTGATATATATGGTAATATTAAAAATAAAATAATACAAAATACATATTTTTTAATTAGAATGAATAAAAATAAATATAAAATAGATTATAAATTGTAATCAAACACTGATTTATATAACTATAGTAACCAAATATCAAACTTTTATACGAAATAGTTTCCAGAATATTGCACAATTATTATGTAAACATTTAATCATCCCATCAGAAACATATACGAAGAATCAATAAAATATTACTAAACATGAATATAAAATAAAATAAAAATAAATTAATTATTACTCAATTTTGACTAACTACATTACTATACATTCTTATTTTAAATAAAATATTAACTAACAAATAATTTAAATTAAATCAAGAACAACACAATCTAAAGAATTAACATTATGATTTCAGCAGAAATCTTCGCTAAGCTTCTCGAGAAATAAAAGAAAAATCTCTCTCACAAATAGAGTTCTAAAGAATCTTTGAATCACCTGATTGCCTTCTAGTTTCTTAAGCCACAGTTTGAAGAGCCTGAAGCCAATTTTGCGCCAAAAGCCATATGAAGCTAAGATGGGGCTTAATTGCTCCTTAAGCGAGCGATAAAATGTTGTTTAAGCCAAGGTATGTGGTGGGTAGACTTCATTAATTCTGGAATCTCTTGAAAATCAAATTAATCTGAGATGTCGATCTAACCTTTTCAGTGCTTTTATCACATTTCTTTTGCCTTGATAGCTGGTTGAGATGTGATTATCTGGTAACATAGATCTAAGTTTCCTGGCTTAGCTTCTCCATTCTTTTCGATACTTGAGCTTCAGTTTTTCTACCTATGCTTTCGATTTCTTGCTTCTGAATTTGATTGTTGATGCGCAATGCTATTCTGAATCTAAGAATCTTGAGATGGTGTTAAGAATATAAAGCCCATATAAAGCCCAAGTCCGTTAGCTTTCTTTTATTATAAATAAGAGCATATGTTGTACTAATTGATATACTTTTGAATAATACAAAAACCCTAGTCGTCTAACGGTTTGTTCCTTTTGTTCTTTCTTTTACATGGTATATGATTGATAAAATTATCAAGTATTTGATTTCGTATTAGATCTGATTGATAAAATTGTAAGTGGAATTTATCGGTGAAATTGGGGCTTAGAAGGAATCAAAATTGCAAAAGTATTGGTTAAGAATATTTTTTTGGTAAAATTTCATTGTTAACTTATTGGTAAAGTTGCGTCTCGGGGAACCGTCAGAATTGAATTAAGAAAGATTGGGAAAATTGCACAGTGTAAATTATTGGTAAAATTGCATAAAAGCATTGTTCGGCAAAATCAGAAGAGTAGCGGCTGAGATTATTGTGTTTTGGTAAAATTGCACAAAAGTAATGTTCGGCAAAGAAAAGTTATGTCCGATAAATTTGGTTTGTTGAAATAGTGGTAAAATTGCATTGTTGAATTCTGTTGTTCGATTGGGATATATTCTTTCTGGAGAGAATGACAGGAAAGGACAACTCTATGCAGTCGATTGGAACTCAGCTCAATGGAAAAAACTACTCTTACTCGAGCTATGTTATGAAAAACTTTCTTCGTGGCAAACACATGTGGGGATATGTTTCAGGTACAAAACTTCAACCTTCTAATACACATAGTAGTGAGAACTATGCTACATTGCTTGACACGTGGGAAACTGATAATGTGAAGATCATCACTTGGGTCAACAATTCTGTAACCCAGTCAATCGGTACTCACTTGGCCAAATACGATACTGCAAAAGAGGTTTGGGATCATTTAGAAAGACTGTATATGGAGTCTAATTTCGCTAGACAGTATCAATTAGAATTTGACATCCGCTCCTTACAGCAAAATAATTTGCTTATTTCTGATTTTTATGTTGCTATGTTTGATTTATGGGATCAATTAGCTTTTATAGAGTCTGCAGAACTGAAAGCATGCAAACCTTATATAGCTCGCAGAGAAGAGCAAAGACTGGTACAATTTTTTATGGCCCTACGCTCCGATTTCAAAGGATTGCGAGGAACTATTCTTCATAGATCTCCTCTTCTGACGGTTGATTCAGTTGTCCATGAACTCATTGCTGAAGAAACACGACTAAAAACTCATATTGAAAAGGGGTCCAAAACAAATGTTCATAGTGTGTTTGTTGTTCCAAACCAACGATCTTCTGCTTCAAACCAGTCTAGATTTACACCCAATGGAGCAAGAGTTGCATTTGATGAGTGCGCTTTTTGTAAAAGTAAGAACCATTGGAAATCACAATGCCCACTACTGAGAGAAAAACAACAGCAATCATCTAAGCAGCGACCCTCTCAGCAACGTTCTTTTCAGCAACATACACGTCTTATTCAACAATTCTGTCCTCCATTTCGTCCCCCACAGTTTACTGCTGCTGCTGCATCTTTAGAAGATCCTGATAGCACTACACCACCATCTGGAATGGACCCTCAAATTCTATAATCTTTTAAACAGTTTCTTGCTTCTAATCCTACTGCTATGTCTACGTCAATATCTCACACAGGTCTGTCTACGTCTTCTGCTTTAGGTATTCCTTCTTCTTTGTGGATTTTAGATTCTGGGGTATCTCGTCATATGTCTCCCTACAAGCCATACTTTGCTTCTTTGTCTCATGTTTCACCAATATCAGTCTTTTCTGCTTGTGATACATCAATGTCAGTAGAGGGTGTTGGGTCTATTTCTACTCCACATATATCACTTCCTGATGTTTATTATGTTCCAAAACTTGCCTTGAATCTTGTTTCGGTTAGTCAGTTATGTAAATCTGGTCATTGGGTCTTATTTTCTGATTCCGTCTGTGTTATACAGGATCAACGTACTCAGAAAGTGATTGGGATAGGCTGTAGATTGGGAGAGCTATACTTCTTGGATGAAGTTAAAGTCGTTAATGTCGCAGTTTCTAGTGTCGATTTGTCTTCTTTTCGTTTGAGTTCGTCGTCATCTGATTTTTATCTGTGGCATTCCCGTTTATGACATGTCTTTGCATCGTGTCTAAAATTTTTAGTCTCTACAGGTGTTTTAGGCCATATAAACACCTGTAATATTTCTGATTGTAGTGGATGTAAACTTGCCAAATTTTTGGCTTTACCTTTTAATAAAAGTGTCTCTTCTTCCATTGCTCCTTTTGATTTAATTCATTCTGATGTCTGGGGTCCATCTCATGTCTCCACAAAGGGTGGTTCATCCTATTATGTATCTTTCATCGATGATTATACTCAATATACGTGGGTTTATCTTATGAAACGGAGATCAGATTTTCTTGGAGTTTATAGAGAATTTCGGGCACTTGTTAAGACTCAACATTCTGCTGTCATAAAATGCTTCAGGTGTGATTTAGGAGGTGAATATACATCCAATGATTTTACTCAGTTACTTGCATCTGATGGTACCATACATCAGTCTTCTTGCACTGACACCCCTCAGCAGAATAGTGTTGCAGAAAGAAAACATCGTCACCTTGTTGAGACTGCTCGTTCTTTGCTTTTATCTGCTAAGGTTCCTACTATTTTTTGGGGAGAAGCAATTAATACTGTTGTATATGTGATTAATCGAATACCCACTGCACATAATTCAGGTCTGTCTCCCTTTCAAAAATTATATGGACAACCTCCAGATTATTCTTCCTTGCGAGTGTTTGGATGTACATGTGTTGTCCTTCGTCCTCATGTAGAACGCAATAAATTGGGTCCTAAAACCGCAATATGTGTTTTCTTGGGTTATGGTGTTAGATAAAAAGGTTATCGTTTTTTTATCCCATCAGTCAGAAACTTTATGTCTCTCGACATGTTACATTTCTTGAGCATATCCCGTTTTATTCGATTCCGGCGAAATCACATGATATAACAAGTACCAAACTTCGGC
The DNA here is from genome assembly GCA_036936605.1 of Limnanthes douglasii subsp. nivea. NCBI lineage: Eukaryota > Viridiplantae > Streptophyta > Magnoliopsida > Brassicales > Limnanthaceae > Limnanthes > Limnanthes douglasii. The sequence goes on along the minus strand of JAUPFV010000002.1, from coordinate 320,298,406 downwards.
CGATTGATCCTTTTGAAAATAATGACACCATACATGCTGAAATTGATGTGCCTGGTAATACTTCTATGAGAGATGATACTAGTTCTCCTCCATCAATTCCTGAATCAGTTCCTTCTTTTGGTGAACCAACAGATCCGCCTCTTAGAAGATCTACTCTCCCAAGTAAGTCTACCAAACTACCAGATTTTGCGTATTCTTCTTACTCAGCTCCTTTTGCCTCTCTCATAGAAAACATATATGATTTATATGAACCCCAGTCATTTAAAGAAACTGTTTATGATCCTCGTTGGCAAAATGCAATAGTCGAAGAGCTCACTGCTCTTTACTAAACTCATACATGGGATATAGTTGAGCCTCCATCCGGTAAGCATTTAATCGGTTCTCGATGGGTTTTTAAAATTAAAACAAAATCTGATGGATCTGTTGAAAGATATAAGGCTCGTCTTGTAGCAAAAGGGTATTCACAGAAGTATGGTATGGATTATGATGAAACATTTTCCCCAGTGGCAAAAATGACGACTGTTCGTACTCTTATTGCGGTTGCTTCTGTTCGCCAGTGGAGAATCTTCCAACTCGATGTCAAAAATGCATTTTTGAATGGTGATCTTCATGAGGAGGTTTACATGACTCCTCCTCCAGGTGTTGCTCACCAACCAGGTGAAGTTTGTCGACTTAGGAAAGCCTTATATGGACTCAAACAAGCTCCTCGTGCCTGGTTTGAAAAATTATCTACGGTTATAACTTCACTTGGTTTCCTTTCTAGTAATCACGATTCGGTCTTGTTTATCAAATGTACTAGTATAGGACAAATTATTTTATCCCTATATGTAGATGATATGGTCATTATATGTGATGATATTGATGGCATTGCAGCACTAAAACGTGATTTGGCTCAGCGTTTTGCGATGAAGGAATTGGGACTATTACGATATTTTTTAGGTATTGAGGTGGCTCACTCTCCAAAAGGTTATATTCTCTCTCAGACAAAATATATATCTGATTTATTCGAACGGGCGCGACTTTCTGATAACAGAACGGTAGATACTCCTCTTGAAACCAATGCTCGGTATTCTCTGATTGATGGTGTTCCTTTGTCAGATCCAAGTCTATATCGAACTCTTGTAGGGAGCTTGGTCTATCTTACATTTACTCGGCCAGATATAGCTTATGCTGTTCATGTGGTTAGTCAGTTTGTTACTGCTCCTACATCTGTTCATTGGGGAGCTATTCTTCGAATATTGAGATATCTTCGTGGCACTCAGTTCCAGAGCCTTTTATTTCCCTCGACCTCTTCACTTGAACTGCGTGCCTATAGCGATGCTGATTGGGATAGTGATCCTCATGACCGAAAATATACTACCGGTTTCTGTATTTTCCTTGGAGATTCATTAATATCATGGAAAAGCAAGAAACAAGATGTTGTCTCTAGATCGTCTACTGAAGCTGAGTATCGTGCTATGACTGTCATCACATGTGAGATTGTTTGGTTACGATGGCTTCTTGTATATATAGGGGTTAATGTTACTAAACCAACTTCCCTACATTGTGATAACAAAAGCGCCATACAGATAGCAAAGAATTCAGTTTTTCCTGAGAGGACGAAGCACATTGAAATAGATTGTCATTTCACTCGACATCATCTTCAGATCGACACCATCTCGCTTCTGTATGTTCGATCAGCTTTGCAGATTGCTGATATTTTCACAAAGGCTCAGTCCACATCGCGGTTTCGTTTTCTTTGTGATAAACTCTCAATGCTTATTACTGTTGCATTGTAAGTTTGAGGGAGGGTGTTAAGAATATAAAGCCCATATAAAGCCCAAGCCCGTTAGGTTTCTTTTATTATAAATAAGAGCATATGTTGTACTAATTGATATACTTCTGAATAATACAAAAACCCTAGGCGTCTAGCGGTTTGTTCTTTTTATTTTTTTTTTTAAAGGTAGCTATGAAAACAATTTTCAGGTTAACATTTTTCTTCTTCATGAATGCTCCGATCGAAGCTGATCGTTATAAAAATAAAAACATGAAGAGTTTCGATTGGGGTTGATCCAAAATCTCCAATAGAAAAAGAATAATAGAGATGGTTTTCTTTTATATTAAATTTAGCTATGTACATTCTAACATAAGATTTCGCATATCTATTTAACATGTTTTTAAATCTAACAAGATAACATTTCATTTTTAATTTTTATTATCTAATCTATAATCTCTTAATGCTAATCAGTTCCATATTTAGTTCAATATAACTTAATTATATAATATTTTTAATATTTATTAAAATTTGAAATAACTTTTACAAGAAAAAATATCTTTAAATATTATAAATCCATAATTTAAAATCTGTTTATTATCACACATTATACATTTAATTTAAAATGAATGTACTTATTAAATTCATATCTACTTACCAAATAAACTTATATATACTTATTCTAAAAAAATATTACCGCTAAAACCACACAAAATATATTGAATCATAAGTAAAAATAGATAAATAGTAGTATAACTTTTTTTTTTCCATGTAAGTGTTTTAAAATTAAAAAAAATGGAACTCATAAATTCATAGGCAAAAATTCACACCTAGTCTGATTTGGATGGACCTATCATGCTTCTCGGCTCCTCTTAATTTTTCAATTCCTGTAAAAGCATAATTAGAAGCAAAACTCATAAAATCAGAGTAGAAAAAAATAGTTTAAATATAACAGTAGAAAAAAAGTTTTGATTTTTTTATTTCTAATTTATTCATAAAACTCGTTTTTAATTCATTGATTTCGGTAAGTTTTGATGAGTTTATTATGTTTTTGGAACTGTCATGAACTTCTATAACATATAAAAAACTTAAATCGTCTTTAATTCACTGATTTTGGTAAGTTTTGGAGAGTTTGATTATATTTTTGAAACATATTTTACAAACATATAAAAAAATTCAAAACAATAACATATAAAAAGTTCAAACCTAAATATATAAGAAATTTATTATCATTCTTTTCAAATAATCTTTTGATGTTTTTTTTTCATTTCTTTTTTTTAATCAAAATAAAAACTTATTTTTTTTCCTTTAACTGATCTCATAGTTTTTAATTTAAGATCAACACTATAAAAGAAAAGAAAAGAAAAGAATATATATATATATATATATATATATAAAATTAAAACAAAAATAAATACAAAGTGGAAGATAAGAAGAACAAAAAATATAAAGAAGAACCCCTAAATATATAATGGGCGGACAATGATGAGAAAAAATCAATAAATAACCACCTATATAAATGATACGTATTGAAAATCATTATACGAGCCATACGTATTGAAAAACTCAAAAACAACTTGTAAGGATGACACGTATTTGAAAATTAACGTTACAAAAATATGATACATCTTTGTTAAAAACATAATAACTGATCATATAAAATATAGATTAAAACTATAAAATCTGTATTGAAAATTAACGTTACAAAAGAAGATAACTTCTTACCCATATTTTTGTGCTAATAAAACTACAAAAGCTATATTGACGTCTTCTTACCCATATTGTTGTGCTAATGAAACTACAAAAGCTATATTGAAAGACATCGAGGATCGTAATTTTTCTCTTTTGGTTAATAAAGCACGTGATGCGTCGATCAAAGAGAAAATTGTTTTGGTGATTGGATACCTTAATAATAAAGGAGAGATTATGGAAAGAACTTTAGGCTTGGTTCATGTTAACGATACAACTTCAAAATATTTGAAAGATGGGATAGACTCGCTATTTGCTAAATATGATCTATCTTTATCACATTTGAGGGGTTTAAGTTTTGATGGTGCATCAACTATCCGAGGTGAATTTAATGGTTTGAAATCACTTATATTGAATGAAAATGAATCTGCCAAATATTGTTCATTGTTTTGCTCACCAACTCCAACTAGTTGTTATCAATGTCGCGAAAGATCATAATGCTATTAGTGATTTTTTAGCATTATCACTATGATTGTAAACACATGTGGAACATCTTGTAAAATTAAAGATAAACTCCAACAAATTGAGCATGAATAAATTGTTGCATGTCTTGAAAGTGAAGAAATTGCAGGTGGGATAACAAAAGACCAAGAAATGAGTTTGAATAGACTTGGTGACACTCGATGGGGATCATATTTCAATACCTTGTTGCGATTGAGGAGTATGTGGTCTTCAATAATTAAGGTGCTTGAACATGTATATGAAGATGGTTTTAATCTAGATAATAGAGGCATATCAAAAACATTAATTATGAGAATGGAGAGTTTTGACTTCATCTTCATTTTGCACTTTATGATTGAGTTGTTTGGGTCAACATATGATTTATCATGTTGTTTACAACTGAGAGACCAAAATATCTTGCAAGCTATTTCTTTGATTGATGCAGCTAAAAAAACATTGAACAATTATAGAGAGAATGGTTGGGATTTAATCTTGGACCAAGTCGAGAAGTTTTGTGTGGCTAATTCCATTGATTTTGTTAGTATGGAAGATATAATCAAGACTCGTGTGCCTATGAATCGTGATGGATTTGTAACCAATTACCATCATTATAAGGTAGAGATTTATTTCTAGGTAAATTTATCATGTTTTTTACTCTCATTTAGGATTATACTATGTTTATACATTAAATTCTAAATTCAATTCTCTTAAATTCCATAGGTTTTGGATTTACTTATTCAATAGATGCAACATCCTTTCCAGAGGAAAATAAAGAGTTGCTTACTTGTATAAATTGTCTTATTCCAAAAAATTCATTTGCTAATTTTGATAACGAAGAGTTGGTTCGTCTAGCAAAACGTTTTCCGGATGACTTTTCTTGGTTCGAACTTGCGGAGCTTGAATATCAACTTCTAATATACATTAACGATATATCTTACAAAGTGGAGTTCTCCAATATTGATGATTTGGAAAATTTAGCTAAGATATTAGTGGCTACCGGAAGACATGAAAGTTTCCCATTGGTGTATCGCTTGATTGAATTAACCTTAATTCTTCCGATTACTTCAACATCAGTTGAAAACGTTTTTTTTAATGAAACTTATGAATACAAACGACTAGAATATGCTCGATGATATTTGGATGAATGATATTTTAGTTGTATACAATGAGCAAGACATTTTTAGAACAAATGATAACAATTATTAAAATTTTAATAAATTTTCTTTGGGACCCCTTATTTTTTCGATCATATGTTAAAGTATTTTAAAATAGACTTTTATCAATAAAATATTGTTAATAGTAAATGTTCATATACAACTTACTTCATAATATCATCATTTCACATGTTTTCTTTAAATTACAAATTCATAATTTAATAAGAACAAAAGTTCATCTAACCCAAACCTAATGTATGTTATTCTTACTTCTTAGAAACTATACTCTTTTGGTTTTTATTCAAAATCAAAAGAAAACGTAAATCTGTTATGATGTAAAAATTTAATCAAATTTATCTTGTCTAATTTTAAATATGAGATATAATATTTAGTAAACATTAGTTAAAACGAAATAATATCTATATAAGACAACACATAAAAAAGTTATGACATGTTTGTTTCCTAAAAACAAGATAGATTTTTTACATTAAATATTCTTTTATAAAAGAAATTCAAAATATATCTTGTATTTCTACATTTTTAAAAAAAATTATTTTTATTTTTTTAGGATCTATATTCTATCTCATCTTGTTTTAAGAAAATAATTGTTTTAATAAAAATATTCAAAACTTATCCTTTAAAATAGAACAATATAAGTTACCTTGTTTAAGAATCGAAAAATATGACGTTTTGCTTTTAAAAAGATCTACCTTTCTTTGTTTTAATAAAGAAATCAAAATCTATCATATATTTTTTTTAAAAATCAGAAAGTTTAACTTAATTTACATCAAAATTTCTCTTGTTTTAAGAAAAAATAAAAAATAAAAATATTTTATTTTAAGAATAAAAAAATATGTCTCCTTTATTTTAAGAAAATCTATAATGCCATGATTTAAGAAAATAAAAAATTGAAAAACATTACCATATATTGTTATAAATATAAAAAAATCTGATGTCTTGCCTAAAATGTTATAAAGTCTATCATGCCGTGCAGCCCTATAAACATTATCACCCCTTACATAAAATTTTAGTTGTCTTACTTAAAATCCTATAAAATTTATCATTTCTTACGTAAAATCCGACCTATCTTGTTTTATTTTTTTTATATAGAGAATTAAAGAAAAACATGTGTGAAAGATATAATTGAAAATCTAAAATTGTAAAAAAAATTGAACAACATATGGTACATTTTATATTTGGTTTATGCTCGATAACCCCAGCAATTTCATTCCAGCCACTCACCACCTCTAATTAAGAACCAACTTTAAATTTATATTTCTATTTTTCCCAAATTTTACCTAAAAATCAGGCTTATTGTTAGAATATTCAGTGTATTAAGTTTCCTTGTATAGGCCTCTAAGTTCTCTATATATTGAGAGCCTTACTATTGAGTTAATATCTCTAATGAAACAGGTTTGGACAGGGAGAGAATAATAATGTCTTTTAGGTAAAAGAACATTTTCTAATAAAATACAAAACCCTAGCCACCTCCTACGGCTACTTCTCTCTTTGTTTTTCTCTTTGTTTTTAACATGGTATCAGAACACGTGTGATTCTGGGAATTCTGAACATCCTCAACAAAGATGGCTGGCAATAAAGTCGTGGTCAGTCAAATTCCTGATGAATTAACAATGCAGATTGCTGCCATTCTGAGCAATGGTCTCGGAACACAACAACAAACAACTAACCCCGAGAATTTATCCATAGGGATTAAACTCAGTGGTGACAACTGACAACTATGACCTATGGGAAAACCTGATGAAGAAAGAAATTTGGGGAAAGGGGAGAGGTTCTCACATTATAGGGGAGCCGACACGTCCATCCAAAACTGACAACACATATACAAGGTGGGAACATGATGATCAATGTGTTTTCACATGGATTATCCAGAATCTTGAATCCAGCTTGGTGAATAATGTCTCGCAGTATCCCACTGCAAAAGCCCTCTGGGATGGGTTAGCCACCACATACGATTCTGGTACAGATTCGTTACATGTGTTTGACCTTCATAAGAGGGCTAATTCATTAAGGCAAGGGTCTGATACACTAGAAGACTTGTGGAACAAACTGCAGAACATTTGGATGTCTATAGATAGGCGAGATCTGAACCCTATTATAGACCCAGAAGACATTCAGATCTACAATAAGAAGACTCAAGAACAAAGACTCTATCAATTGCTAATGGCGATTAATGACAAGCTGGAACCAGTTAAGAGAGATATCCTGAAAAAGGATCCTCTTCCTTCCGTGGAAACAGCATATGCTACAATACAAAGGGAAGTGACCAGGCTTAATATACTAAAATCAAGTTCTTCTGATAGTGACTCGATTGAAATTGGAATGGGTTTGGCTGCTAAATATTTTGCACAGAGGTTTAAATTCTGATCCAAAGAGAAAGAAGATAAATCCAAGTTGTATTGCACTCATTGTGGGATGAAGAAACACACTAAAGAGACATGTTTCCAGCTGGTTGGCTATCCAGAATGGTGGGAGGACGGTCATAAGGAGAAATATAACCAGCGTTTCAGATCTAATGTCAAACGGGCTTCGTCTACAAGTGGTAGTGAAGAACCGACTAAAAATGAGCAAGGAAGTGGCACTGGTTTTGGAGGAATGGCGGCGAACTCCTATAAAAAAAATTGGAGGTAAAGGGATTGAGAAATCAATGAACTGGAACATTGATTGCGGGGCTACGGACACCATGTCTTATGATCCTAAAGACTTTGGTGACATGTCATCTCCAAAGAAGTCCCATATTGAGACTGCTAGTGGAGAAATTTGTGAAGTCAAAGAGGGAGGCTCAATTATTTTTTCGGAAAAAATGGAAATTAAAAAATGCCTGTACATTCCTTCACTATCCTTAAAGTTATTATATGTTAGTCAAGTGACAAAACAACTCAGCTGTGTGGTTCTTATGTATCTATTTTTTTGCATTTTACAGGACATTCGTACGAAGGAGATCATTGGGTGTGGTACTGAACAAGGAGGTCTGTATTATGTTGATGAGGTAGTTCATAAGGGACATGCCATTATTGCTCACGGAACAACCGAAAGGCAACTTTGGTTATGGCACCGGCGACTTGGTCATCCTTCTTTTAGCTATCTTAAGAGTTTGTTTCCTAGTTGTTTTTTGAATAATTCCATTCATGAGAAATGTGAAACCTGCATTCTTGCAAAAAATCGTAGGGTCTCATTTAATCAAAGTAATACTAGAGTTGATTATGCTTTTTCGCTAATTCATTCTGATGTTTTGGGTCCAGCACCAAATTCCACTAGCAATCAAATCATATACTTTGCTTTATTTGTGGATGATTTCTTAAGAATGACTTGGGTATACTTCATGAAACATAAATCGGAAGTACCAGAAATATTTGTTTGTTTTTACAAAATGATTTTGACTCAATTTAAAAAAAAAATACAGATTGTCCGTTCTGATAATTGTACAGAGTTTGTCAACCAAATAATGCATAATTTTTTCAAAACAAATAGTCTTATCCATTAAACCACTTGCCCAAACACACCTCAACAAAACGATACTTCAGAACGAAAAAATCGTACTTTACTTGAAAAAAATCGTGCTATTATGATTGAATCTAGAGTTCCTCATTCTCTTTAGTCTGAAGCTCTTGCTACAGCTACGTATCTTGCAAATCGTCTACCAACCCGATGTCTAGGAAATAAAACTTCATTACAAGTGCTTGCCACCCAAGTTACAATTCCATCTATTATGACCTTACCACCTCGTGTCTTTGGTTGTTCGGTGTTTGTTCATATCCCTAAAACTAGTCGAAACAAACTTAATCCTTGTGCTGAAAATTGTGTATTAGTTGGATACGGTGTTCATCAGATGGGATATCGGTGTTACAATCCGGTTACCCGTCGAATCCATGTCACCATGGACTGTGACTTCTTAGAATCCGATTATTATTTTTACCACCAATCTCGTGCTCAGGGGGAGAAAGTAAGTGAATCACTCGACTGGTTGATATATGAAAGTTACTTTGAGGATGTGCCGACAGAGTCGGTAGATGGCACCACCGAATACACCTCTTCCAACATAAAGAAGACTGACGAGGCAGTTCTTACCACCAATGATTCTCCCAAAGACAATGTCCAACAATAAATAAATGCCATGGATACTACCAGCGAATTAGCCGAAGAAAATGTCCATCAAGAGGTAAACAATTTATAATGTCATAATTCAAAAAATGCTACTAACCATGACATTTCAGGAAGTTCATTTGTTGAAAATCAAACTCCGGTTCTTCCCCCAAGAAACAATAGAGGAGTTACTCCTGACCGGTATTCACCGGAACACGTTCCTCGTGCTTCTACATATCCGGTAAAAATGGACATGAAAGGAATGACGAAGATTGCAAAGGCGTTTTCAGCTACTATTCTCTCTGACCAAATCCCTAAAACAGTTCAAGAAGCTAAGAAGATGACTGAATGGCATGAGGCAATGAATACCGAAATGGAAGCTCTAAAAAGAAAAGGTACATGGGAGAATTTTGTGTTACCACGAGAGAAGAAAGCAGTCGGGTGTAGATGGGTGTTTAATATAAAATATAAATCTGATGGCACCATTGAGCGACACAAGGCAAGATTGGTTGCCAAAATTTATACACAAACATATGGTATAGACTACTCTGAAACGTTCTCCCCAGTTGCAAAGATTGACACTATCAGAGTTTTACTTTCAATAACCGTGAATAAAGATTGGCCTATTCATCAATTTGATGTAAAGAGTGCTTTCTTACATGGAGACTTGGAAGAAGAGGTATACCCACCAGGGTTCTCTGATGGTTTTCAAGAAAATGAGGTATGTAAACTGAAAATGGCATGATATGGGCTTAAACAGTCTCCTCGTGCTTGGTTTGGGAGATTTACAATGGCAATGAAGCAGTATAGATACAAACAGAGTAATGGGGATCATACCTTGTTTTACAAAAAGAGAGGAGAATTAGTCACTTGTCTTATAATATATGTCAACGATATGATTATAACGGGGAATGACGAAGAAGAAATTAGCTCTCTTAGGAAAAACCTCTTCAAGGAGTTCGAAATGAAATACCTTGGGGGATTGAAGTATTTCCTAGGAATTGAAGTTCTTAGGTCAAGAGGATGGATTTATATCTCCCAACGGAAATATATATTGGATTTATTAGCTGAAGTTGGCATGATGGATTGCAAACCAAATGACACTCTTATGGTTGTAAATCACAAACTAAAGATAATTGAAGGGGCCAGACCAGCGAGTAAAGAAAGGTACCAAAGATTAGTGGGAAAATTGATTTACCTGGCTCACACTTGACCCGACATTGCATACGTGGTGGGAGTAGTTAGCCAGTTCATGCATCATCCTCAGGAACGCCATATGGAGGCAGTAATGAGGATTATTCTATATCTCAAAGGCACACTAGGAAGAGGAATAATTTTTAAGAAAAATGGACACCTTGATGTTGAAGTATTCACAGATGCTGATTGGGGAGGGAATCCTAACGACAAGCGATCAACTGCTGGCTACTTTACTCTTCCTGGAGGTAACTTGGTGACTTGGAGGAGTAAGAAACAGAAAGTAGTATCACTGTCAAGTGCTAAATCAGAATTTAGAGGAATCGTTAAGGGGATTACCGAGATACTTTGGTTAAAGAAGATAATGAAATAAATCGGATCCCCTCTAAAGTGTCCAACTCAGTCAATGTGCGATAATAAAACTGCGATTAATATTTCATAGAACCCGATACAGCACGATAGAACAAAGCACGTTGAAATACATAGGCAATTCATAAAAGAAAAGATTGAAGATGGGACAGTCAAACTTCCGTTTGCATCCTGACAAAAGCGGTTGCTGCAAGAACATTCGAATCAGTTTTATCCAAGTTGGGTATTGGTGATCCCACTACACAACTTGAGGGGGAGTGTCAGAATATTCAGTGTATTAAGTTTCCTTGTATAGGCCTCTAGGTTCTCTATATATTGAGAGCCTTACTATTGAGTTAATATCTCTAATGCAACAGGTTTGGACAGGGAAAGAATAATAATGTGATTTAGGTTTGGTAAGAATGTTGTATATGGAAGATAAAAGGAACATTTTCAAATAAAACACAAAACCCTAGCCGCCTACTACGGCTACTTCTCTCTTTGTTTTTAACACTTATACTCTTCTATGACTCTCTTGTTCTTCTATGATTGAGTTTCTCTTCTCCAACCAGTTAATCTCTCTTCAACCAGACACCCAATGAAGTACTTGATTATATTCATTCAGACATTTATGGTCTAGAACGGGAATCTAGTAATGTTAGTACAAGGTACCCTATGTCACTGATCGATGACTTTCTAGAAAAGTATGGATTTTATTTTTGAAGAATTAAAATGAAGCATTTCTTGCCTTTGTGAGATAGAAGACTTTTGTAAAGAATCAAATCGAGAAAATGTTAAAGAACCTTCAGTATAATAAGGGAATAGAATATTTGAACAGTGATACATTATATATTATGTAAAGTTTCGCATTGCTAGACATCGAAGCGTAATTTTGGCTTACCACCAAGACGGATTTGCTGAGAAAATGAATCAAACCCTCTTGGAATGGGTTAGATGTATATGTTATAAAACTCATATGGTTTGAAGGTTCTAAAGAGAATTCGTTATAACGACTACATATATCAGCAACATGAGTCCATCTATGGAATACAAGTTTTGTTTTCCTCAAGAGGGCGGGTCTAGAGAGAATCGTAAAGTGGAACATTTGAGAGTTTTCCAATGTCTTGCCTACACACACGTGAACTCTGATAACCTTAGGCCAATAAACTTAAATTTGTATTCATTTATGGTAGGAGTAACAGGGTATATGATGTGGTTTCTTGAACCTCAACATCATATGGATTTGATAAACATGGACGTGGTCTTCAATGGCAAAGACATAATTAAAAAAATGGTAGAGAATCAACTTAGTATTTTCGGGAGGAGATGTTAAGTTGATGATCTATATGATCTAGAAAGTGAAGGTGGAGACGTTTTTGCTGAATAATATAATGGAACTAGTTATATTTTGGGCTGTATAAAGGATGTTCAATAACTGCATGAGTCAAAAGTAATGTGAAGGTTGGTGCTAGAGGGACTTAAGATTATTAGCTAGGAGATAATATGAACTTGGTAGTTATCAACTTGCAAGGGATAGAGGACATGGACCAAGTCGAAAATCGTAGATATATGTTTTTTTTGTAATTGGATATGTTATATTTATTAAAATGCATGAAGGTGTTCTTAAACCTGAAACATATCACAATGCAATAAAAATAAATAATAACGAGATATGGCTTACGGCCATAAACAAAACTAGATTCATGATATTATTTGATTTTTTTTTTGGTTTTCGGTCCCGCATCTACGATATAAAAACTACATTTTATACTCAAATCTCGTCTCTCCTCCTACAATTCTCAATCTCTCGTCTCGCAAATCTTGGTGTCTCGTCTCTATGTCTTTTGTCCTACAACTCTCCTCTCTCATCCCACAACTCTAGGTCTCTCGTACCACAAATGTGGGTATCTCTCATCTTGTCACTATCAATCTTACTGGTTTCTTGCAGAACATGCAATCGTTTTAGGTTATAAAATATACGAGTTCTATTACACAAAAACTATGCAATTTATATGATACCACAACTATGTGTGTTATGTTATACTAATACCATACATGCTCTGTGATATTAAAACTGTGTTTGTTTCTTTATGTCCCTTGCTAAGCGAGTTCTTTACAAACTACAATGACATTTTATAATATATATTTGATACCTAGTCATAGTTGGTGCAGGTTCTTAATTATCTCCATGATTGATGGCTTCCATTCAAATTCTCATCATTTGTACTATCTTGGAATCATGTCCAAATTTGATGAGATCAAAGATAATGTTTGTGTGCTCCATGATGAGGGTTGTATCACAAAATTTATTAGCATTTAAATATATTTTTAAACTTATATTTGAGCAATATACTTACGAATAAAAGTTCAACATAGTCTATAACTTTATCTGGTTTTCTAGCAGCAACACAAGCTCTAATTGACCCAATAAGCTTCTTCAATATTGCTTCAGACCAATTATAATGGTTTATTTTGTCTAGGGCTTCGACATAATACACCGTTGTCCATCCCATTATATTTCATGAAACTAAGTAGAACAGTGCAAGGCAAATAAGCAAGATCAATAGTCGAGAAACGTCATCTGCAGCATGCTCCCCGCATTTTATAATGGCTTTCTTTATATTGTCCTGTAAAACACCGCACACCATAGTAGATTAGTTCAACTTAATATCATACTTATAACATACCTTAGATATAAAGTTACCTTCATCATAGCATTGATACTGATTTATTATTTTTCGGTCCTGTTTTTCTTTAGCGGGAAGTTACAAAGTATGTTTTCATTATCCTTGAAGCATGCGTGGAACCTTCTTTAAATTGAGCTAAGAATCATCCAAATTTGGTGAAAGTCACATCCTTATGTCCTGTGTTTAAGCCTGAATACGGGCTTTACATCATTGATCATTAGCTTGACCAGTTTGGACCCAATTTTGAAAGCGTCCTCCTCGACCGAAAACGTCTTTATAAAATCCTAGATCAACTATATAATGCATTTTCATTAACATACTCTCGTTGTGGAGGTCGAACTAGGCTTTCAAAAATGCGTAGAATGGAGTGTGTTTTGCAACTTCTATGCATTCTGATGTAATTATATTTTTTATCAGGTTTAGAATGCTCAGTAATCTTGACTTGTAAAAGCATTGTTTCGTAGTCATATTTTCTACAAAAAAAAATAAATGTGAGTATTGTGATAAATCAACTACACCAGTTCTTTGCTTACTCTACAGTTAACACAACCGTGTTAGTTCTTGGAAAAATAAACTTACGTGCTTATAGGAAGACATAACACACAAATACAACCGCGCGAGTTCTTTCAAGTAACACAGAAAGCCCATTCCAATATAACCGCACAAGTTCTTTCATAAATGGATGCTGAAGATGAGAGATTAATGCATCCACATATGAACATGATGCGAGTTTACAGTTATTTTCACATGTACGTTGACAAAACAACCAACAATTGAGTCTCAATGCCTAAACCCAGTAATTAAGCAATACACTACAACCTATATACAATACAACACATTAAATGGAACACAATATGTGCACCTAAGAACTGTATTAACTAACTCGAAACATAATGTCCACCAAAACTAGAAACTACCGGTGATTGAATATATACTTAGAAATTATATAAGTTAAACTAAAAATGTCCATTATAATACACAATACATAACATACAAACCTACAATCACATATGCTAGTTGAATTTTAACAAACGAAATACGGTGAAATTCTTCTAAGATTTGAATTTAGTACCTATATGTACTTATCAAGGTCTGAACGACGACTTAATCGTCGAATATGTTTTTCTGGTTGATGAACACCGATAAGCGACGTATTGATTGCTTTTTCGGAGTGAGAAACGGTCGTCGGAGGTTTCGCCAGAAGAAGAACGGTAGATTGATTCATTTTCGGTTCCTGGGTTTTGTTTAACGGTTTCGTGGGCTTACTACTTCTACTGTGTTTAGTAAATTTGAGAGAGAATGGGTAGTGAAATGTCTTAGTTCAAAAGTGAGAAGAAAAACGTTTTCAATCTAAAACAATATATTCATATTAGTGGGGGTATTTTTATCCACTTTTTAGGTCCAGATACTTATTAACAGTATGTAATTTTTGGGTATTAGGTGGTAATGAGATAGTTTATGTGAATGTGATTTACTTGTTAATATGCACCATGCTAGATACGTGCACAATTATTGTTTGTTGATCTTCCAGTTGTGTCTCACCTTACGATGATGTGATTCTAGTGTTGTGCATGTACTGTGATTTATGTTATCTTATAAGCAATGCTAGACAAGGGTACTTGGTTCATGGGTATATTTTCATTGCAATTCTAGTCGGTTTAACTATGCGTTGTTGTTTTATGGCTCCCAATACAACTTACTGATTCAAATTTGTACGATGCAAGGTAATATATGTCTAAACCTAAAGTTTGTATTTTCAAATATGATCCCCAAACTGCAATTTTTCCTGTGTCCGATTTTGAAAACTTTTGAAGTCTTCAAGATTACGCTGAAAGCAGATAGGAAAAGTTGGTTAGAGGTAACTATACTATTAGCTACTCTTGAGGTGATCACCGGAATTGTTTGTTCAATAATGAGAAGGATTTTACAGGTTTAGAAGTATATCTTGCTGTGGAGCGTCTAAAAACGTTAGTTTTGTTATAGAATAGAAGCTAGTTGATAAAGGGTCGGGAGTAAATCTTAAAAATATATATTCCTACTACTGGTTGGGCTGATGCTATCACAGGTGTTGGTCAATCATTTGATGAAGGTGCTCAAGGTCTAAGGTTATCATTATACCGATATGCCTTAGAGAATGGTTTTACTTTCAAGTACATGCATAATATATTTACTAAGATCACTACTTATTGTGAAAACAAAGACTTTATTGGTTGTAAATGGAGACTTTATGCATCAATTGATTCCAGCGCCGGCTTCATGACGATTAAGAAGTTTGTTGAACGACATACATACAGCCTCGTATTCTCCAAACGACATAGTAGGAATTTTACATTAGATTTGATTGCGGCTGAAATTCATGATTCGATTAGGGCATGCCATTAGATAACAACAAAAAGTATACAATCGTCTATGAAATAAGACTACGGTTTAGAAATATATTACCATCTCTCGTGGAATGCTTTATTGAAGATAAGCAGAGGAGTTTTTGGAGATAGTAATGCTTCTTTTAGTTTGCTAAAGGGATACTTCAAACGATTGAAGAGTCGTGATATTACAACGGACTGCTATTTGGAATCATTTGCGGGGAACATTTTCTGGTGTTGTTTTATAACATTCACCTTGTGACTTCAAGGTTTTCATTCATGTCGACCACTGTTGTATGTCGACGGAACCTTTTTAATTGGCAAGCATGGGGTGTATTGCTATTAGCGGTAGTAAAGGATGGCAACAACGGCTAGTCCCACACTGTTTGTATATCATGTGAGATATGTGTTTTTATCATTGAGATTCTCATTCTATAATATACAATGCATTTCATTTGTTACTTATGTATGCGATTTACTTGTTAATATAAACCATGCTAGATAGGTGATCTTATGTATACGATTTACTTGTTCTTATAAGCTTTGCTAGACATGGGTACATGATTCAACTTTTTTTTATACTAATGTATGCGGTTTATTTGTTAACATAACCATGCTAGATAAGTGATTTTATGTATGCGATTTACTTGTTTTTATAAGATATACTAGATATGGGTACTAGATTCAACATTATTTGATTCTTATGTATGCGATTTACTTGTTAATGTACTTGATATGTGATCTTATATATGCGATTTACATGTTCGTATAAGCTATGCTAGACATGGGTACTTGATTCAATATTATTTGATACGTACGTATGTGATTTACTTGTTAATATAAACCATGTTAGATAGGTGCACAACTATTATATGTTGGTCTATGAGTTGTGCCTCACCTTAATATGATGTGGTTCTTGTTTTGCGCGCAAATGTGCTTTGTGTGATCTTATAAACAATGCCAGATAAGGGTATTGATTAAATATTATTGCGCTTTTAATGCACTACAGTTGTGCGATTATAGTGTTATCGAATGTCGATGGCAGAATTGTGAACAAACTCAGCTCTTTTTATATTATATGTCACTTTTGGTACTACTGGTAATGAATATTCAGATAATTGGCTATGGTTTATGGAGAGTTTAAAACCTCATTTGTTGGACCGCCAAATAACATCTATTTTAGACCGTCATTCTAGTATTATTAATGTTGTTTATGTTATTTTTTCAAATAGTTATCATGCGTACTATATTTTTTATATCATTCAGAATCTGAGTACTACTAATAACCGAGAGTATAAAAAGTTGATGCTATTGTTGTTTAACCGATGTGCTTATGCTCCAACGATAGACTTTTTCAATGAGAGACTTTCTTAATTTTTAAGTCAATGTAGTAGTAGAATTTTAAAAAAAACTTGATAATTTACCTCCTGATAAGCATGCTCGGGAATTCGTTAAAGGGAAACGATATGGTGCAATATGATCAATTGTGGTCGAATCGTTTATTACACAAATAAAAAAAACTATGCAGTCTACACATTGTCAAATTGGTGGATAAGTTTAGAGTCTTGCTTATGACTCAGATTTCACGATGTTATTTGGGGGGGAGTTGGAATACTTTTTATGCCCCGATTTTGACAAGAAGTTTAAGCAGAATGTCAAAAGTGGTCAAACGTAGCTAGTACGTAAGTCTTCTGCGGCGTTTTTGAGGTTTTTTCAGAGCCTATTATGGTAGTTAACATGCTTGATTTCAAATGTTCTTGTGGTGCATGGTAACAAGAATGTTTCCCATGTCCGCACACATTAGCGGCAATAATATCGTTAACGAATATCCTATAACTTTGATAGAGTCATTCTCTACGGCTGCAAATTATAGGTCGACTTATTCTTTTAACATAGCAGTTATAACTGATTTTGGCGAAGGATGATACTCTAATAATTTGTTCGAGCAGGAAATTCTACCTCCCAACATGAAAAGGTGAGTTGGACGACCTAATAAAAAATGAATTCCCTCTAGAGTATAAGTAAAAACCAGTCAGTTACGGTGTGGCTGTTATTTAAAAACGGGACATAACAGGAGGACATGTGACGCTCTATTTTGAATTAGCGATTATTGTGCAATGTAGTATTTAGACATGCGATTTTAGTTTCACCATTGTGTTTGTGATTGGTTACTTAATGCGATTTATGTTAAAAACAATTGTATTATACTTTGCTAGCTGCGTTTTTATTATCATGCAATTCATGTGTCTTCAAAATATGTTCATTCATTTATAGAATATTATGCTACTTGTTAAGTTTCAAATCATTGCGATTTCAGTTGACTATAATATTATTACGATTGCACTTCATAAACATATCATTGCGATTGTAGTAAGTTAAAGTATCATTGTGATATACTTTACGAAATTCAATTATTCGTTTTGTTTGATAAAATGTCATTGTGATTTACTGTATATAGCAACTTCCGATTTAATAATCTATCTCTTTTTATTATGGCATTTGCAACATATATCAGAATGTGATTCGTCCCCACCTTTGTTATGCGATTTAGATTACGTATCCGATTGCGTTTCATTCTACTTTCAAACTTTACAAATACATTATCACCACCTAGCTTTATTATAGTTTTATGGTTGAGTTTGTAGTGAATCTAATACCACTGCGATTACTTTGTGGTACCGGATAAATCAACCACCCACTATGCAAGTAAAGCATTGCTAATATCAAAAAAAAAAAAAATTTGATAACCTCATACACAGCTCTATAACTGCCTAGGAACTCAACCCTCATAAAAAATACAACATATTTGAGGGTTGGTACATTTAAATAAAAAAAACACTTCGATTACCATAACATCAATAGTCAAAAACCTTTTCTAAGTCACTCTCATTTATCTATTCTTCATCATCCTCATCATCTTCCTTATCATCTTATTTATCGTTCGTCTCTATCTCAACGGTCGTTTTTTCATCTTTTTCATCCTCAGATTATGTTACTTCATCAAAATCCTCATCATCTCAACTCTCTTTTTTGCGATTGCGTTTCGGAAAGTCGTTTGGATCAGAGTCGTACCCAGAAAACGACCATGAGTCTCCGGACTCGTACTCTTCCTCGAAAGAGAATGAAAAAAATTGAGTCATTTTACGAATCATCAGAGAATTACTCCAATATTTAAGTGACTTTGTAGTCTGAAAAAATATTTAGATTCATCAGAACCACCCCCCCCCCCCCCCGGTCATAGAATGAGTAGCCAAAAGAGTCTGGAGATGAAGGGGCTATTATTTTAGAAAATGAATAGTTTTCTTTACGTATTTTGTGTTTACAAGTAAATAGGCATAAATACTACTCTTATTTATAGTCACAGATCAAAATCAAGTGTACCTAAAATGTATCAAAATAAAAATAAATTTAAACATGTAATTAATGCTTTTGTAATGATTAAATATCTACCTTAGTCTTTTCAAACAATAAATTAACCAATAAAAAAATAACCCCAAGTTTAATTACTAACTAAGATAGGTTGTTGTCATTTCTACATTAATTATGTTGCGCTTTAGTTCATAGTCCAGTTACCAAAGCATTTAGTTTACATAGCATCGCACATGCGATTTATGCGTGCATTTGAACATGATAGATTAGTTACACATTTGCAATTTATGACTACATTAAGTCATACTAGATTGATTATCATATTTATAGAAGTTTGTGATTTGTGAGTACACTAGGACATGCTAGATTAAATACACAGTTGCAATTTATAATTAACATAAGTCATGGTAGTTTGAGATTTATGTGCAAATATGTGATAATGTTATATTTGATTTATAGTTGTGATTCATTCTTAATATAGTCCATGCTAGATTTCTTATACATCATGACTCACATACCATAGTTTCGTATCGCATATGTGATTTACATAGTACATTTTAATTGTGATTGACTAAGTACAACAACTACCCCTTACTTACAAAATGAGTCAACCAAGAGTTAAACACAACAACAAAAATACACACATTATTATTTATGTAATAAATTACATACAAATACATTCATTACAAAAAAAGTCGGATTCGTATCAAGGTAGCTACCACCGTCGGTTTGTGTTTGAATCATTTAAGAAATAATAAAACACTTGAGCTATACTTTTTTGCAGGCATATCAATATTGTATTTCAACAGTACAAACCCTTTCTGGATGATGTTTTTGCGTACTCGCAAACAAAAAATCCACGGTCGAGGTTGTTGTCTTCTTGCTGTGGGATATCTCTTACAACATTGACTTTGTATCCATTCTTTACATAAGGTATGTATTTTTTCTTCATACAGTATTCCAACTGTTAATTGATGTATCAGCATTGAGCACCATAGATGTGTATAACGACCATGTGTTTTATGTATAAAATTATATTGTGATTCTAATAAATATTAGAAGGATGTGATTCGTATATAGACTTGCATGAGTGATGTTTGGAACTTATAGGCTGTGGTTGAGGCCACCATATTCACGTGGTTTGTTCACAATTTGAAAAATACGAAAGATATGTATAAACTATAATACGTTTGCTAATAAAAATCCTTACCAATGCATATGTAGTTTTTCGTGTCTTCTCTGGACTATGTTTGGCTTTGGGCAACATTAAGTTATAGCTTCTCAATGTACTAGTCTCCATATAAATAACCAACAATGTCCAGTGGTTCATTGTGTCCTTGTTAATGGTGCAAAACGGAACCAACTCGATATACGTGTTCGGGGTCATTGTCTCAAATACTTCGTCAACAATGTGTGACATATCGTTTTTAATAGCTAGTTTTTTCTACAGTATAGAGGAGGATTAAATGAAGTATTATCTTAAGAATAACAAAAGTAGATTAAGCTGCACTTACGGTTGCAATTCAAGATATTTGAATCACGTCATATTTACAGCTATACTTATCATCAAAACCTTTGAAACGTACTCGCTAATTTGATTCCTGGAGTAGCTTATATATCCAAACATCGATAATCTATCAATTGACTGGTGGTGGCTTATACCTCATGCGTTTGGTTACACATTTTTTGTATGTGATTGTAGTGTATTTGATAGATTGCGATTTAGGTTTTGTGCTACTACTTTTAGATGTTACATTCGTATAATACGATTTACAAGTCATACATTGTTTGCTAGATACAGTTAACTCTTAAATATGTGATTCATGCTGAGAACAAAAAATATGATTGCCCATCTAGACCATTTCAGAGTATATCAAAACAACATTTCAAAACAACTACACAACAACATCTCGAAGACCATACTATGACTTCATAAATATTAACACATCTTGATACAAATAGTAAATAATGTTTAATCTTAATTCACTTAAGATCCACTTACATCTTTAACATCTTCCTCCTCCACATGTTTGATATCGGGTTCCAGTTGTTCGACTTCGGGTTCGAGCTTCTCTAGTCGAGTAGTCAATTACACCAGTATTGGGGTTGGGGATATGGTGGTGCCTATCTCCTGTGTAGTTTTATCCATTGTGTCCACTTTTTTTGCTATTTCCTTCTCTTATGTAGTTGCTTATTAATTTCCTCCAGACTCATTTGCTCCTACTTCCTGTTTGTATGGCACAACAACTTTATTCTCTGCCAGCTTCTCGTTATCAGCCTCTAGTACAGGATATTTATGTTCAAACACTTCATCGTTGTTGGTTCATGTGAGATAGCATATGCCTTATTTTCAGGTAGGTCCAGTACTAATGTTGATGGTATACTCTCTCCATGACTAGCTCATTTCCTGCAAACTCATTTGCTCTCACTTCTTGTTCATGTTGAACAACCACTCCATCATTTGTCACCATATCATTTTCAACATCTATTGTAGGACATTTTGTTTGGACCACTTTCTCGTTCGTTAGTTCCTCTGAGGTAGCATCTGCCTCATTTGCAGGTAGGTTTAGTACTAACTTTGTTGGTGCACTCTCGCCCTTCCCCACCACTGGCTCATGTAAGGTGACATCCATCGTATGTTCAACCGCTACTACATGTGAGGTAGATATTTTCTTGGCCTGCACCGCTAATGGTTCATCTTCGGTTATATTAGCTTCCAGTTCTGCAGGAACAGATGATGTACTCTCAACATTTACCATGCCACCACCATTAATCCCTAGAATATAAACGCTAGACTGACTTTGCACCGTTTCACTAGGTGTCATACTAACATCCTATGCTTTATGCTCATCCGCTTCTTCAACTGACTTTGCCATTTTAAATTCTGCTTCTTCCACCTTATCAACCTCCTCATGCTCAGTTTCATCCTCCGGTATATCATCATGTTCATCATCTTCGGCTTCATCGAATGTTGTCGAAGTTCTTTGTGAAACCATGTTTGCGAGATAGAAAAAAAATAGTATGAGTTTTTACCTTCTTAATTGGTATCACAACCACTATTTCAGGTACCTTCTCATCTACACAACAAAATGGCAAAAAAATGTCATTTTAAGTGCTGCATTTTCAGCTTCAATAGTTTCATTTACTTTCTTAAACTTTGATTTCAAAACATCTTACTCTCTTTATAACCCTTAGATATATGACAACAATAACAAGTTAAATATTACAACTTATTTCGTAGGCATGTTTCTGGCAGCACAAGTAAAACAATACTTAATTTTTTCTCTTTGTATGCTAGTGAAATCTTCAATTGTTTATTTTCAATTGCGTACCGGTACGTCATACTCTTCTTTCTTTCTTCCACTCTCTCACGTATAAGTGAACGTGAAAATCCCATGAAAGTGCCGATACTAGACCTACGTTTCGCTCTCTTTCTCTTTATGTTTGATTTTCTTGGAGTGAGGATCTATTATACCTATCAGATCATGGAGTGGTAATTTATAGTCATCATCACCGCCTTTATTGTACGGAGGCACAAATTATGTTTGTGCCGTTGGAAACGTTGAGTTATCATCAAATAGAGGTTCCGTTTCACTTGGTGTTGTAGGAAGGGGTGAGGGAGGATGGTGGTGTTGTTATCAAAGGAATGATTAACGGGTGCTTCCTTGGGGTTCGGTTGAAAGAGGTTGTCTCTCTTTCTTGGGCCTTTTTCTTGTTTTATGTATCAAGACTATCTTCCTTTTACGAATCTATCCCTCATGAAATGTTGGTTGTCCTTCCAATGTACCACCAGATTCCACGCATCCAAAGGTTGCTCTTTGAGCCTCTGTTAACGAGAGCTTAGACTCCAAAACCTATCAAGTAATTCACAATCAATTAAAGCAGTGCTTGGTTCCTTGTAATATGGTCTCTTTTCAAATACACGATTTATTTGTAAGATATGGTGTGATTTAGGTGATACAACTTAATCTCGATTTACAATAACCAAAAAATAATGCGTGTTACATTCTAAATTCAAAAATTTATTTTATGCAATAATAATGCATGCAATTCATGCCAGGTTGATCTGTTTGCGATTTTCTATACACATATACTATCTACTATGCTCATTATTTCATTACATGCTCGTCTTGTAGCTCGCTAAACATCTTGATCATGTCCAAAGTTGTCTCATGGCCCTCCAATCCCCGTCATTTATAGTAATTATGTATAATGTCGGGCTGCATACACAAAAATTATAACCTTCAACGTATATTTTAAAAACTAACATTACATTATATGTCATCATACTTATGAATAGAACAACAACACATCCAATAACTCTATCGGGATTTCCTGTGGTAACACATTTTTCAAGCGACCAATGGAGCTTCCCAACTATATCTCTTAATCAATTGTACTCGTTGATTTTCACCATGTCCTCGACGTAGTACACTACTGTTCAAACCACTATATCACCTGAAACTGAGAATAATATGGTAGAGCAAATGAACAATATCAAGAGATGAGCAACATCATTCACCTCATCATCTCCTTCATACATAACTACTTTCTCTATAGCTTCATGCAAGAAAACGAACAACATGTTAGTATAGTGCATAAATACATCACACATATAATATATGTGTACATATAATTAATTTTATCGAGGCATTCGATACAAATTTGTTATTTTTTGGTCTGCTTCTTCAAGCACGAAGACTCAAAAAGTATTTATGCATTAACCTAAAGTCATTCTCAGCACCATCAGCGAACCGACCAAAAAAAGGCTCATGCTTTATTCAGAGGCATCTCCTCCGTCCCGTGTTTCAGTTCGAATATGGCCTTCACATCTATTGTAGTTAGCTTCACCAATTTAGCTCATATTTTGAAAGCCTCGTCCTCGAGTGAGTAAGTACTCCTCGATCAGTTTATAAAAAAAATTCATCTCCAACTCTTTGTTACAGAGGTGGAACGATGCTTTTAAAAAGGTATATATAGGATTGTCACTAGTCGCTTTTATATGATGGGCCTTAATAATATTTCTTATGAGTAGGTTTATGATGCTGACTAAACCAGGCCTACGGAATACATCTTTGGCACTCATGTTACCTGTAGAAAACATCCATACTATTTATGTTAGACTTATACATCAAATCCCTAATGTGAATCGCATTTGCGATTTTAGTCGATAAGATAGACCACGTTGTGTTTTATAAATAAATATCAATCGCAAATGCAATCGCTTTGAAAACTACTACAAATTAATATAATTAGCCTCTATGCGATTGGTGAGGCTACACAGATACAAACCAACCACCAAAATCTAATTGTGTGTCTTACAGCTTAACTATATCTTCAAAATGCAAGACACACTAATGTTCATACGGAGAAGATGCAATTTACTAACAAAATACTCATGCCCGTCCACTGAAATTGACTTTTAAGCATCCTTCCCCAAATCGGAGTAACAAAACCTCAACTTAAAACCTACACTGCCAATAATACAATCAAAACGAACATAAAACGATCACCAACCACACCCACAATACAACCAACCAACGTAAATTAAACCAATGCAAGAAATGATAACTGACGAACGATATAACCTGTATATGTATTAACAAACCTAATACTGTAATTAACATTTTAAACGCAATATTACATAATCAACTACAATTTCAAACCACTGGATTTTGGTATCGTTTTTTAAAAAGTTAAAAAAAACGTACATGTACTTGTATTTTTACCTCTCTATAGTGATTCCGACGATGAATGGACTTTGACGGTATAGGTTAACCGACCTCAAAAGTTCTCAGCACTTTATCGGATAAGGTTACGGTGGTCGGGTGTTTCGCTTGTAACGGGGTTTCTATTTTGGGTAACGGGGTTTCCAGTATGTCTATTGGGTTCCCTCTCTAGGGTTTCGTGTTTCACTATTCAAAATTAGTCTACTAAATTTGGGAGGAAATTAGTAGTGAAAGGTCAGGCTTAGAGAGAAAAAAAATTGATTTCAACCTATATGAGCATATTTATACCATTGAGAGTAGTATTTTTATCCATTATTTAGGCTTAGGTACCTATTGATACTATCCCTTCTTGGCTACTAGATGGTAATAGGATACTTGAGAGTGTATTTATGGATATTTTTTTCTTTTAAGTATCTAAATAAAAAAATATCAAATAAATATCTCAATTATTTCTTTTATGATATATATATATATTTTATTTGACTATATTAACACAAATTAATTTTTAATAAACCTATTAAAAATATATAATAAAGTTATTTTTTTGTATTAAATTAGATTTGTATTTGTTATAAAGTAACTGTAGACATTAAGATAGATTGATTGTTATACTAGTTACAATCATATATTTAGGCGTTACTGGTCTTACTGTATTAATTATGATCCATTAAGATAATGGTCTGACTGTATTGATTATGGTCATAATTAGTCATAATTAGTTATAGATGTATTCCATGTATATATAACTGCTTACAGTAGCACTTTGTGAATCATTCAAAGAAGAGAATAATATTAAATTTTATTAAGTCTCTTTTCATTTATTTTCTCACATAAAATAAACATCTTTATTTTTATCATGGTATCACAGCAAAATTCCTAATTGTATTTATTTTATCATTCTTATAAAAAAACCACAATTTTTACAAAAACAAATCATAGTTTTTATATAAAAAAATCACCATGGGTCACGATTCTTACACTTTCCCATCGGAAATCCATACAAATACCTCAAAGAGTTTCAACACTAATAGCATCGTTCAAGGGTTTACTGTCGAACAAATACAACAATTAGCACAAGCAATCAATACACTCGATCACAATAATTCTGGTAATGTTGATGCATATGCGTCTGCAACACGTTTGATTTCATCTACTATTGTGTCTGTTAATTCTAGTAGTACAAGTCCTTGGATTTTGGATACTTGCGCCACAGATCATATTGTCTCTCATATATCACTCTTAAGAGATCCCAACCCTTCCACTATTACTAATGTTAATTTATCAAATGGTGCAGCACCGCAAATCACTCACACTGGCACAATTAATTTCAATTCGAAATTAACCCTTACAAATGTCTTGTGTGTACCCTCATTTAATTTAAATATAATTTCAGCTAGCAAACTGACAAAAAAATATAATTGTTGCATCATTTTCTTTCGTGACTATTGTATTTTGTAGGACTTTTCTTTCGTGACTATTGTATTTTGCAGGACTTGGTTTCGGGGAAGGGAAGATGATTGGCTCAGGTAGACAACATAGTGGTCTATACTATATGCATCCATCAACAAATAAATCGACTATCTGTACGATTTCTCAGTCATCTAACCTATGGCCCTTACACCTAGGCCATCCATCTTTGTCTCGTTTTAAGTTACTTTCACATTTAATTCTAGGTATTCACAAGGAGTTATGAAATAATTGCACAATTTTCCCACAAGCAAAAGAAACACGCTTACCTTTTCCTAAAAGCTCAATAAATACAAAATTTCCTTTCTCTTTATTACATTGTGACGTCTGGGGTCCTCACAAAGTTTCTTCATATACAGGTTCACCTTATTTTTTTACAATTGTTGACGAGGTGTTCAAACAATACGAGTGGATAATGGTACTAAATTTCTTCCTCTTCGTATTTTTTTTAAAACAAAGGCATTGAACTTCAAAATTCTTGTGTTTACACCCCACAACAAAACGGAGTTGTCGAACGAAAACATAGACATATTTTAAATGTTGCTTGTTCTCTCATGTTTCAATCAAATGTACCACTTAAAAAAAATGGAGGGGGGGGTATATTTTAACATCTATTTATTTAATCAACGGCATCCATTCTCTCTCGTGCATCCATTTGTGTTTTTTTTATATTCACATAGAAAAAAGGCTACAAAGTTCTTAATTTACATACTTATAAAGTTTCCATAAGTCGTGATGTCCACTTTGAGGAAAATATATTTCCCTCCCTCCCGTTTCCAACTTTCCTTTTCCAAACCAATCATCATCGCCATCTTTCAATCAAACACCTAATTCATCAGTTACAGTTCCCAGTTCCCAATCCTACATCTTATGACTCAGAACCTCAGCCATTATCTCTTTCATCTCCATCCAATCCCAAAACTCTCACACCTTAAACCTCTAAATCTCCTACATTTACAGAATCAGCTATGAATTCAGCACCTTCACTCATCACTCTGTCATCACCTTCCGCTCCACCAACACCTTTTACTCCACCAACATCTTCAACTACCTCACTTCCCTCAACCATACCTCCTTCTACTACCGTTCCTAATGATATCTCGGTTTGTCGTTCCACCCGCCATATTCAACCTCCTACGTGGCACCAAGACTACAACATGTCTACCGAGATCAATCAATCTTCAACGCAATCGAGTTCTCGTCAATCTACAATGTATCCCCTCTCCTCTCACATTTTAAATTTACAATTTTCCCCTAACCATCGTGCTTTCCTAGCTTTGTTAACATCACAAACAGAGCCTTCATCTTTGAACATGCTAATTATGATCCACTCTAGCGCCAAGCCATGTCCACTGAACTTCAGGCTCTAGAGCATAACAACACTTGGCAGATGGTTCCTCTTCCTCCAAGGAATAATCGGATGTCGTTGGGTTTATAAGATCAAATACAAATCTGATGGAACTATTGAGCGATATAAATCCCGTTTGGTGGCTAGAGGTTACACCCAAGTTGAAGGTGTTGACTATATGGAGACTTTTTCTCCAACTGCTAGACTTACACTTTTCGATGTTTGTTGACTATTGCAGCCTCCAAAAATTGGTATACTCATCAACTTGATGTTCACAATGCCTTTCTTCATGGAAATCTAGATGAAGAGATATATATGTCTCCACCTCCTGGTCTCCGCCGATAGGGGGGGAATTTGGTATGTCGGCTTCGGAAGTCTATTTACGGTTTAAAACAAGCATCCCGAAATTGGTTCTCCACTTTCTAAGCTACTGTCAATACTGCAGGTTACATACAAAATGAAAAGCAGATTACTCACTTTTTACTAAATCTCAAGGTAACAAGTCCACTGCTATTCTCATCTATGTTGATGATATCCTATTGGCTGGGAATGATTTACATGAAATCAAATTGTTGAAGAATCACTACTCCAACATTTTCACGTTAAAGATCTTGGTAATTTAAAATATTTTCTAGGTATTGAATTTTCTTGATCTAAAAAAAGAATCTTTATGTCTCAAAGAAAATATGCATTAGATATTTTACAAGAGACAGGATTATCAGGAGTAAAACCCAAAAAATTTCCAATGGAGTAAAACTTAAAATTAACCGATGAAAACGGTGAGCTACTTCATGATTCGACTAGATATCGCAGACTAGTTGGCAGGTTAATATATTTGACAGTAACCATGCCTGATATTGTGTATGTGGTGCGTATATTGAGCCAATGTATGGGAGCACCTAGGAAGCCACATTGGGAAGCAGCGTTAAATGTCCTCCGTTACATTAAGAAATCACCGGGTCAGGGTCTTTTATTTCCATCAGAAAACAATTTTACACTCACGGTCTTTTGTTATTCAGATTGGGGCGGATGTTGTATGTCAAGACGTTCCATTTCTGGATATTGTGTTTTTCTTGGATCATCACTCATATCATGGAAACCAAAGAAACAAACTAATGTTTCACGATCATCTGCAGAAGCAGAGTATAGAGCAATGACAAATACTTGTTTGGAATTAACCTGGTTGAAATACATACTTACAGTTTTGAAGGTCGACTTGGACAAACCGGCATCATTGTTTTGTGATAATGAAGCAACTTTACATATTGCTGCTAATCCAGTTTTTCATGAGCGTACTAAGCATATTGAGATTGATTGTCATATCATTCGAGAAAAAATCGAGAAAAAATTCAGGTTAATATAATTCGGTCATACTATATCTCTACAAAGATGCAATTGGCAGACATATTTACAAAAGCACTCGGAAAAGATCAATTTTATTTTTTGTGTAGCAAGCGGAGTCCTTGGAGTCCTTGATTTACACTTTCTAACTTGATTGGGTATTAAAGCAGATTTTTATTTATTATAAAGTAACTATAGACATTAAGATAATGTGATTGTTACACTAATTACAATCATATAATTAGGCTGATCTTACTGTATTAATTATGGTCCATTAAGAAATGGTCTGACTGTATTGATTATGGTCATAATTAGTTATAGATGTAATACATGTATATATAGCTGCTTAGAGGAGGAATCATTCAAACAAGAGAATAATATTAAATTTTATTAAGTTTCTTTTCATTTATTTTCTCACATATAATACATATCTTTATCTTTATCAATTTCATTTGACTATATTAACACAAATTAATTTTTAATAAACGTATTAAAAAATATAGTAAAGTGATTTTTTAATATTAAGAAAGATTAAGAGGATGAATCATCACGGTAAAACAAACATGGCAAGCCTGCACACATGGTCAGTAAAAGATTAAGAGGGTATTTAACATTTGACCTATAAATAATATTTGGTCTTGTATAATTTGGATATAAAAATTAGCTCAGTTTTTTTATAGAATTAATTTTAGAAAAAGTTATTGGTACTAACTTTTTAATGATAATATAATAATAAATTATACTATTATTTTTATTTTCGAAATTTATAAATAGAAATTTTCTTATTATTATTTTGAAATTCGAAAAAATAAATTATATTGTAAAATATACGATGGATGATGTGTATAGATCCTCTGGTGGTATATATAAAGACATTTTTATGGATCTTACACGGCTGGATCCTACACATGTTTATAGATCTCTCACCATATTTTGGACAAATTTTCCCTCATAGAAAACTTACGTATAAAAGCATTTTATAAATCTCTCACCATTTTTTTCTTATTTTTTTCTAAAAAACCTCTTAAGCACAAAAATTTCATCGAAAATCAAAGCGTAGTTTTTGAAAAATCTGAAGTCGTAACAACATTAAGATAAACCATACAAGCCTTCCACTATAAAAAATTTCAAGATTTTGTTGTGTTTAAGTGGTACAAAATTAAGTTTTTCGATTCTATTTTTAAAAGCATGGGTTTGACATGATTTTAGGCTTCATTTTCATAGATTAGTGTTCTGGAGTTGTTTGTTACATACAGAACCGTCAATTTTGGTGTTTAGATATATCTAGGATTTGGTTGTGTGCTGGGTTTCAATCTAAGGTTTGGTTGTATGGTGAGTTTAAAGAATAACTAACCAATAATTTTCCGTTGACTCTAATAAATACCTAATAATTTTGAAATCTAATAATTCTTAGTATATATTTATTAATTTTTAAAATTAATTAAAATTTCGAAATTAAATTTTATATCATATATATTTTAATATTTTGTAATATTATAGTGAAATTACTTAAAATTTCAAAGTTAATTAACGACTATATAATTAACATTAAAATATGGTAATATATTTTATATTATATTATCAAATCTTTTAAAATCAAATTTTTATAATATATTTTTTATATTTAAAAAAATCAAAATTTTTATTATTTTAATGTTACCAATTATTATCATAAGATATTTTTTTAATATTTTCGTATAACTTTTTATACCACTTGTAAAGTTACTGAAAATTTTGAAATTAACTTTGAAATATTAGAATTTTCTGTTACCATAAAACTTACTTTTGAAATTTTAATTAATTTAAAATATTTAAAAAATATCTTTTCTTCGTACTTATTATCTAATTAGATTTTCAATTTCTTTTTTAATTAAAATGGACATTATCGCATGCTACCACATAAGTACTACGATCACATACGACCCGGATATCACATACGACGCGGCGACTAAAACAAATCTAGTAGCAAGATCCTGTGCGACGAACCCTGCACACGGCCAAATCGACGGTGTAACAAACAACTTTACAACATTAATCTATGAAAACAAAGCATAAAATCATGCCAAAATCATGTTTTTAAAATCAGAATAGATTTTGTGGATTTTGGTTATGGAATGTTTGTTTTAGGGTAGTAAATAGTTAAGATTTATGATAAATTTTTAGATTCTAAGTAATTTTAAAGAGTAAATGGCATAGTGGAGTCGCTAGGGTTTTACGCACCAGCCTCCCAAGAAGAGTTGGGTCAATTAAGGATCATAACTTTTGCCTATCTTTGAACGGAATTATAATTAGGTTCGTGTTTAATGTCTGGATGTAGTGAATTTCTCAAATCGCCGTCGCTGGTTCTCTTTCGTCGTCGACCCCTGCCTTGACCCGGTGAGGATGGAGAATCTGTTTTACCGAACAGACTGTGAGTTTATTTTCTCCCAGATTAAGCATCAAGAAAAACAGCTCAGACTTAAAAGGTGGTTGCTAGGGCTTTGTACTTCAAGATCTGATGAAAAACATTCAAGAATGTTCAAGGGTTTAAACTCTAGGTATTCTACCGTGCCGGAATCTTTGCTTAGGGAAGATGATGTTAGTGTCTCTCTCTTCGCTCTTTCTAATTTGATGTCAAATAATCTTGAGTTTGAAGTTAGTTAACTTCAATAAAATTTGTAGACGAATGATTGAATAGAAATATTGACTTCAAATTTGAATATAATCAACAATTGAACAAAAAAAAAAAAGAGTAAATGGCATAGTTGTAATTAGTTAGGATAAAAAAGATAAATTAAAAAGTTCAGATTTAAATTTAAAATAAAAAAAAAAAAATAGGATAAAAGAACTATCAAAATATCCAATAATTTTGAAAGTCTGGCTCATATATAAAATATAACAAATATTTTCAAATATTTTAGTATACAGCAAATATTTTCAAACATTATATATAAGATAGATACGTTACCCTAAATGATGACATATATTTTATAAAAAGAGGAATATAGGAGGATGAAAAAGACTTTTCAACAAAAATAAAATTATAATAAGAGACCGAAACTCCAAGGCAGATCAACAAAAAGAAAAAAACTTCCTCAAGTCCACTACGCCTCGTCGTCGTTCTTCAGCCTCTCCGTCGAGTTCAAAGGTAAAACTCATCTCATCAATCTCGTGTTGTTCTATCACAAGGCTATTAGGTTTCGTTTTTTGCATTGTTTTTCGATCCGATCGCTTCACTTTCGGAGACTCTAGTACCAAGTTTTGATCACTGGGATTTTGATTCAAAATATGAAAAAAGTAGCTGGATAAACTCGGTTTTTCTATTATTTTCCGATATTAGTGTGCTAATAGATAGTTAGGGTTTTGGGTTTTTCTGGGTAGTTCCTATTTTGACTCAATTTTGTGCTAGATGCTTTTCGTATGTGCCTTTTAAGGTTTAGTATGTTATGATTTGTTTGAAAGTGTTAGTCTTTGTTTGGTAGAAAGCGAGAAAGGTAGAAAATTTCGGCTTAGCTTCAAGATTTACTATCTATCTATGAAATCACAGGTATACAAAGTTCCTTGTTTGTTGCCGATTTAGCAGATTTTCTCACTATCTATAGCCATCTATCATTGCAGTTAAAACTAAGAAGGCCACCAAGATGAGTGACAACTTAATGGAGAAGGTCAATGCTTTGGGTGAACGTCTAAAGATTGGTGGGTCTGAAATGGGTCGGAAAGTAACCGAAAGCGTGAACTCGATGAGCTTCAAAATGAAGGAACTTTTCCAAGGTCCGAACCCAACCGATAAGCTTGTTGAAGATGCAACCTCAGAGAACTTAGAGGAGCCTGATTGGTCTATGAACTTGGAGCTCTGTGATATGATCAATCATGAAAATATTAACAGTGTTGAATTGATCCGTGGAATTAAGAAGAGGATCATGATGAACAATGCTAGAGTTCAGTTCTTGGCCTTGGTGTTACTTGAAACGTGTGTTAAGAATTGTGAGAAGGCGTTTTCAGAGGTAGCTGCAGAAAGGGTCCTTGATGAGATGGTGAAGCTCGTTGATGATCCCCAGACTGTTGTTAACAACCGGAACAAAGCTTTAATTTTGATCGAAGCATGGGGCCAGTCAACCGATGAACTCCGTTATTTACCTGTTTATGAGGAAACATACAAGGTATCCACATTAATTAATGTTAGCAATTTTGATAGCTGGAATTTTGGCGGAGAAACTTGTTTCTTTTGGTTAACATCACCTGAGTTGAGAATGAATTATGTTACGTACTCTACTTGAGTTTTTGGAAATACATTGTCTGCCTTTTGTCATGATTATATGTTACTAAAGAAGCCCAACAAAACTGCACATACGAAATTGCTTGTGTATATGGATCAACTATATGTGGAAATAGGGGGTGCCAATAATATGATCAGGGGTTGCATCCAGATTGGGCAAAGCTTTGTAGTAAACAATGTCTGTCAGATCTGGACCTGATCTGGATTTCGGAGATGCAAATTTGCCCGAAACCAAAGCCTGGATTGTTGTATTCGACCTGGAATCGATCCGGTTAACCAGATCAGATCTGGTTTCAGGTTTTGGTTTTTTAAAGTTAATTTCATTTTCCCTTGCTCGGTCGCACACAATTATGGCCTAGATTGATCACTTTTTTATAGCCAAATCTGACCTTTTTTCCAAATGTGAAATGTCCAATCTGGACTCCAGTTGGATGTTAGTTCAGAGGATAGTTTTAGTCCAAATCGAGATTTAAAACATGAATTTCATGTCCGTAACACATTTTGTTTGG
This sequence comes from Limnanthes douglasii subsp. nivea, assembly GCA_036936605.1. Taxonomy (NCBI): domain Eukaryota; kingdom Viridiplantae; phylum Streptophyta; class Magnoliopsida; order Brassicales; family Limnanthaceae; genus Limnanthes; species Limnanthes douglasii. The sequence goes on along the minus strand of JAUPFV010000002.1, from coordinate 320,264,598 downwards.
ATCGGATTAAGCCGATCGGTCAAGTCGGGCAAGACTTACACCCCTATATAGAAATTCTACTGTTTATTATTCGTCAAGAAATATTATTTTCTTTTTCAGTGATTTAGATTAGTGCATGCTAGAAAATATTCAGAATCAGTTTACATTTTCGCTCAATAGAGAACAAATATTTCCGCAAGTTAACATGAACTCTAAGTTCATCTAGGACAAAGTGATTGCTATTTCTGCCGTGTCATGACTGGTCGTAATGTTTTGAACTGCTCTAGACTCGGATTTCACAACTTTTTAACTGTGTTTCCTGCTTGGCTATTTACTGTACAGAGCTTAAAAGCAAGGGGTGTCCGCTTTCCGGGTCGTGACAACGAGAGCTTGGCTCCAATTTTCACCCCTCCTCGTTCAGCCTCAGTACCATATGTGGATGCTAGTCTTGCCCACCAAATCCAACGTGATGTTCCTGTTCCTGTTCCTGTGCAAAGCTTCACGCCTGAACAAACAAAGGAAGCATTTGATGTAGCTAGGAACAGCATTGAGCTTCTTTCAACTGTTTTGACATCTTCACCTCAACAAGATGCTTTACAGGTAGCTTTTTTTTCTTATCCTACCTTAAGTTTAGGTCTATACGAAACACTATATACTGTTATTATCTTCGGAACTCTCAAGTTTTTAGAGGACTTGCTATTCGGGTGGCTAACAAACAAACAGTTCGAGTTCGTCTCAGTTTAATAATATTGAGCTCGAGCTCAAATTTTTACAGGCTCGGGTTTGACTTGATTTGTTAATTTTTAAGCTCAAGCTCAAACAACTACGTGGGTTCGAATTTCTTATCAATCCATGCCCTTATATATCCATAAGGTTTATGAGGACAGCAGCCAAAAATGTATATGAAGCTCGAGTTTGTGTAGGCTGGATCAACGTTGTCAAACAATTAGACATTCGGCGGGGCTCGACTCTTACTTGTAATGCAACTACTGAACTAGATCTCAAACAACTGAATATCGTCTTCTTCTTCATTGACAGGATGACTTGACAACCACTTTAGTCCAGCAATGTCGACAATCAGGATACACTGTTCAACGAATTATCGAATCCGCTGGTGAAGACGAGGCTCTACTCTTCGAAGCTTTAAATGTAAACGACGAGGTACAGAAAACCCTTTCAAAGTACGAAGACATGAAGAAGCCAACAGCAGTTCCAACCACACACGAACCAGCCATGATTCCTGTTGCTGGTGAGCCCGATGAGTCTCCCCATTACCCAAGGGAGGAATCCTTGATTAGGAAACCAGCAGGTTCTCGAGGCAGCGGCAACCATGGAGGAAGCAGCGACGACATGATGGATGATCTCGATGAAATGATATTTGGGAAGAAAAGTGGTACATCTGAAGATTCCTCAAAGAAGCAGCCGTCAAGTAACAACGATGACCTCATTAGATTCTAAGACTTTTGATTAATAAACATATCCTAATTCAGTGTTGGAGACCCTTATGATCATTAGGTGTTTCTGCTTCATGTACTTTTGATTTGGTCCAAAATTTTAGACAGGTATTTTATGGTTGTTTATTGCAGATTTTGCATCGCTTTGTAAGTAAGCTAATACTTGTTTCTGGTTGCTTGGTGATTCTTGTAAAAGGTTATGTTTCAACAAGTTGCTCGTATTGCAGGGTCCCTAGAATTGTTATTTTTCTTCAATACCATATTTTTTTAATGTTTAGTGTACTATATGAATGAAAGATCCAATGATTTTAATTTAATTGGATACTGAAATTTAGATATATCTCTTCAACATCCAAATTTGTAAGCAGTAGAATAATTTCTGCATCCTCAGCCCAAGCATATCCTTCAAGCCCTCGACAAAATTCAGTCTCAATACATCCAGAATTATGGAACACACATCACCCTTTCCGGCAAAAGCTCAATAGCTGCATCTTCGTGATCAAAACTGATAGGAGTATTCTCGGTAGGCCATTATTAGAAAAGTAAGCGTTCGTTAGGAATATGATGTGTAGCATCTCTGCCGTTTATAGAGGGACTATGGGTGCTCAGACGAGCATCATGGGATGATAAGAAATTTTTTTAAGAGATTATGACAATATTGACGTAGATAGAGGACGACGTATACGAAATACAAACTCAAATGCACGAGGATATGAGATATTTTATGAGGATACAACGGTATGGTGGTTATGAAATACGAAACTGGTAAAGATAAGGGTATGACTAAATTTAGTCCAAAAAATAGTATTTTTAAATTTTTATTATTTTGTTCTCAACTCTTGTTTGTTCACCGTTCATCTGACGGGTGACCTTCTCAACAGCCGAATGAGACCTTCCCCACCGTCGAGTGAAACATTTTCACATTTTCATACGTCGGGCACCATGATAGATCCATGTAGTTGATTGTTGCGATATCGTGATTACTGATGCATCTATTTGCGGCTTGAAATGCATTGATGATGACTTTAGTCCTATGTCGTTAATGGTCATTTACGGAATTGTTAAGGTTATATATGTGACGATAGAAATTAAGAACGTTCATTAAGTGGATGCATCCTATAGTAGCATATGATGATCCAAGTGGGAGATTGAATTCTTATTCAATTTTATAAGGAGAGCCTACCTTAATACAAAATTGTGTGTGCCTAACATCTGTTAGTTGCGCACAATTAGTGCTATTAATTCGCAACTAACGCGCTAATGCAACACGTGCTATTGCACCTACTTTTTAGCTAACAACCGTTAATTTCGTAATTATATTACTGCACATAAATCGGCATATTTGTTAACACAGACTTAAACTTTTGCGGTTACCGTCACGTCTCAACCGCGCCGTTAATCCACAACCCGCACCGATTAATGTAATGAGTAGTTTTATAATTATATTAAATTTAATAATTTTACGCAATTATACCGTAACAACTTCCGCAATTTTCGTAAACAAAATATATATTTGCAATAATTAATATATATATATATATATATATATATTAACCTTAATTTTGCAATTCTATTCTAGTTTGAATAAATTACCGACAATCTTATCTTAATTGAGTATATGAGACTAACATTTTCACTTTGTGGATAATTATATATAACAGAATATCATTAAATTCCATAAGCAATTCGAGGTATTATACCAAAAAAAATAAAAAAATATGCAAATGGTTATTAAGTTATATATTTGCATTCAAAATCATAAATTTTGTGCCTTCAATTAATTTAAAAGGCCTTTTCTTCTTCTTAGATTTTGAAACTCAAAACTTTACGCATACTTTTATTTCCCTTTTAAATTCATAATCTAAAAAACTAAGAATTTAACTTCATGGTGGCTCTGATACCACTTGTAAGAAATAGTCATCGGATTTCTTACTTAACTTATTGAACCATGAAATTAAATCATCCTGTAATAATGCGGAATAAATACTTACAGGATGTAGACATTCTTTGATCTTCAGATTCCTGACTTGAAGCGGATGATCTGTGATCCTTTGCTAGGTTATCGATTCTTCTAAGAGATGGCAACCAAAACACACTTTTATAATTGATTCGAAGGAAGAATTAATTTGTTTTTCTTAAAGGATTTTTCTCTCTGTATTTTTATCTCGTTTCTTTTAAGAATGAGGAACTCATTCTTATATAGAACTGAAGTGAGAAAACGGTTCTTCTCTTTTAACCGTTTGTAACTTCCAGACGGTTACTTAATGAAGACCAGTCTTTATTAAATTACCACTCTTAGGGACCATAACCCGATATTATTTTGTTTTACAAAATAACCCCAAAACTTTACGTTTTGCTTAAGTTGTTTATTTCTGAATCCAATCCTTCACAGTATTCGGAATTAAACCTGGTATTTATACAATTACCTCCATGATACATATTTTATCTACTAGTCTGTTCTTTTCTTTATGATTACTTTTATTGGACTAATATAAACGATAGTTCGATACATCGATAAAACATGTGACGGTCCAACTTAATAGAGAAATTCCAACAGGATCGTGTGAGAAAATCTGCTCCGACGGAGATAGAATGACATTTCTTATAAACTTTTAAATTTTGACAAAAAATTATGGCCAGTTATATTTTTGAAAACAGATTTAGTTATACAAAAACCATAGAAAAGCGAGAGATATTACGAAAAGGATTTCACAAAAATATTTAGCAAATGAGTTCTTTCACAAGAGCACTTCTAAACTTAGGTCATCTCCAACCATTGAAAAGGAAGTGTCTATACCACTTTTTTGAGGTCCAACGAGGCGGGTAAGCTGATTTAAATTCGTAAGACCCACCAAACGCACCTAAAAAGGGAAAAGGAGTCTCAATTTGATACGGCTTGCTCTCCGTTTCTGAACGGTACAATGGCAGCAGGTCATGGTTGATACTAAACCAAAAAAAAAATTCAAATTCCAATATTTTAAAACATTTTTTGTTTTATTTATTTCGATATTTATCAAAAATAAAATATGATTTCGTTAATGTTTTTTATTTTTGTAATGATAAAAATAATATTTACTTTAATATATTTTCGTAATTTATTAACATATTTGTTTATTTTAATCCTATTTTATTTATTATATATCAAAAAATAATATGAGACCACCTTTTTTTTATTGCTTATTCTTATTCAGTTTATTTTTTTTAAGTTACTAACATTTAACTTTGATTTGTGTTTTCTTCGTGAAGACCTACTCGGGTTAGAAAGAGATTTATCAAAATGTTAAGTGGTTCATAACATTTTAGTAATTGCAACTTTTGATCCAATAATAATTATATGGTGTGGTTAGGAAAATGTATTAGATCTAAGTTTATCTCAACATCTGCGAATAAGAGGTAAAACTGACGAATTAAATTTTTCGACACTTCGAATTATAGAGGTATAAATGTGTGAACTAAGACAAAAACAACCGAGATTTAATGTTATGTAGATGCAAAAGGAAGAAAAATGATGGATTTAGTTATAAAAGATATCTAAGACATTACAATTTTAACATAAAATGTAGTATTTAAGAACAATGTATAAAAAATAATATACACGTCAATGATGACATACAATGTTTATAAAAAACTTCTACAAGAGGATGATGAAGGAGAAGTTCGGTAAAGTATTGATGATGTTTCGCACGAAAAGTCAAGAAGAGATGGCAGATATAAACAAATACGTTCTTAAGAGGTTTTAGATAGTTATATATACTTTAGTTAAATATCCATTTCCACATAAGATTCTTGAATGAGAGTTATCTCATAAATTTGATCCTTATCAAATGGATAAATATGACAGAATAAGTGATCCATAACATTATATGGAACAATTTTATAACAATATACTTTTAGTCCACACAATACTTTTTTATACAGATCTAAGGTAACATTTTAAATTGGTTCAATAATCTTCTAGCAGTATTTATTAACAATTTTTAATATCTTTGAAGTTTATTTGGAAGTAAATTGATGAGAAATAAAGTTATTAAACGTTAATTTAATTATATAATAAATATTTACCAAAAGTAAGTTAATACATTTTTTTTTCCGGAGGGAACCCGCAGCCGCTACTCAGAGTGCAATGAGTGCGCACAGGGTAAACCCTCAGTCTGACGCGATAGCCTGCAAACCAACACCAGAAGGTAAACCACACAAGGTGACAGGCTCAGCCGAGAAAGCGTATGTAGAGGGACTCGAACTCATGACCTTTTGGTCATAAGAATACCATACTCAACCAACTCAGCTACCCCTTGGGGGCTAAGTTAAGACATTTTGTATGTATGTTTAAAGGTTTGTTTCATAAATGAACACCTTTGATGAATGTAAGGAGAGTGTAGCGTTGTGGTTTTTAGAAAAGATATCCCGATGATGGTAGACACTTTGAAGATTTGATTAAGTTCTCAGCTAATATTCCAAGGATATACGGCGTCGATCTGAAATGTTCATTAAGGTTGATGAAACTTAACGAGGGAGTATGGTTCCATAAAAAGTAATAAAGTTAACAATGGAAATCTCTGATAAAAAATGTAAAGATAACCAACAAAAAAATTTATAACAATATAACATGTTAGGATAATGAAGGTGGTTCAAAGACAAAAATTCATAAACGAAGAGTTTGCATAATCATTGAAGGAAATATTTTAGTATGAACATCTCAATCAACAAAAAAACAAAAACAAAAACTCAGAGCTATGCCTATGGATGACACATCATTGCATTTAAACCTAGAAGCAGCACATGATATTACATTTATTGATGATAATTTGTCAGACATTGTGAGTCCTCACGTGAATGATCTGATTACCATTGCTAACATACTTTACAGAATTGGGTATGAAAAGATAATGTTGTTGCCCCAAATAAAATAAACAAACATAATTTAGTAAGTTTCATGAGTCACTTTATGCTTGTGTTGGAAATCATTAAAATATTTAAAATCATTAAAATATTTAGTAAGTTTCATGAGTCACATCCAATTGTGGCCCATTATAAAATTAGTTAAAAATCATTAAAATATTTTGAAGTTCTAATCGGTCCGGTGAACCAGATCGAACCAGACCGATAAAAAATCTAAGAGTACTTAACATCAACTTAGAATATTATCTAAATATTATTTATCTATATATATTTTTAATTTTACAGTTAATATTGTGTGTACTTGTGAAGAAGAATGAGTACAACGTCTGGTATACTATGTAAGTAAGAGATTAGTTGATAATGAGATATGATAATTTAATTTTGAAATGGTATCCCTTAGTTTATTGGTAGCATCGCTTAAAATAAAACATTAAATGATCCAACAATTTTAGACATAACTGAAAATTTAGAAGTTTTTTTAACGGAGAAAACATGAAATTAACATCACGAATACTTATCGTATTTCTAAAAAATCAGGTCCACAAGATAAAGCTTAAGCACATTCACTTTTTTTATGTACTATACAGTATGTACTCTTTGATGATATGCTTTATAGAAAAATAATACAGACCATTTTTATGATGTCTAGAAAAAAACAAAGGATATATTCATTCTATAAGATTTACACGATGCTATTATAATAGCATCTTGTGAGTATCATGGGTTGATCAGACAATTGACTATTGATACAAAGGTTTATAGTTCAAAATTATGATTTGTGTCAGTATTTTTATAATCCAACACACTTACACGATGGACATCTTGGATCTACTATTCGTCTTTATCCATTTGACAGATGAAGAATTGATTTAGTGGGTCATTTATAAAAAGACACTCGTTTTTAACATTGCCTATAAATTATTTTACTAAATGAGTATAAAAAACCATTAACAAGTGTTTGTTATTAGTAGGTTGGTGATTTTTTTTAACACGTAGTTGGAGCCGATATGGAATACAAAGGATAACATGACTGACAATAAACTTCAATTCCAAATAATAGGGTTACATTTTTTTTTATCACAAGTATGACTCGATAATCATGACATACAATGAACTTTAATTCCAAAAGAACATAACTATAGTTTTTAATCGCAAGTATGGCACATAACAACACTTCTTCACTCTACATTAGCCACAAGCCCATGGTCATGTAAAAGTCTTATACCATTATTAATGGTATTAAATAAAAAATAAAATTGTAACTATAAATTGGTGTAAATAATTTTAGTCTCAGGGTAATCTGGTAAATTACTTTAAATGTGTTTTGGTAATTTTGTGGTGTTTTGTGTTTAGTGTGTGGAGTAGAGAGATAATTAAACTGCATACTAGTAATAAATTTTAATCACCCTCGTTAATGAAAGTATTTGGAGTATTTATACTTAATTACTGACCCATGGCCTTATCGGGTCGGGTTGTGAAACCGGGTCGGGTTTAATGACCCATTAGTCATATAGTTTTAAGTTGATTAGCAACTAGCTTAGTCAATAATTAGTGTATTTGTCCTGTTTGGATATTTAGTGTAGTGGTTTAGTCCAAATTTTCCTTCGAATTTAGTTATGGCACAATGACTAAAAACTCTGAACTCATTAGTAGCCCCTTTTAGGTCTTGCAAAAGATCTTTGGAATAGCTAAAACTCAAAAAATCAATGCCAATTTTTCTCGATCTGGTCGTGTCGTTCGAACTGCAAGAGTTCTCCTTAAATAGCTTACCTTGTTCGAACTTTGTCAGAACTGATTTCCCATTTCAAAATTCTAAGAGTTTTTTTTTAATCATGGGACACGTGTCAAGCTCTAGTTCGACCTTCCAGCCATTTTTTCTCCCAGAATGTCGCAACCATTAGGCTAGAAAGTTAGTTAGGCTTTAATTTTCATACTTTACAGCTTTTAATCATTGCTAAAAATTAGATCCATCTTCCCTTAGGTAACTACTCCTTTTACTGCTATATATAAACGTTTATACTATTTCATTGTCTTCAACACTGACAAATATTCTTAGAGAGATAGAGAGCTCAGTTTACCTTCAATTAGCCTTAGTTAAAAGAGGTTGGTTGGACTTGTCTGAATTAGAAAGAGCACAAAAAGTAGCAAAGGACAAGTGCATTGCTGCTGGTCTTCCTGCTTCTCCAATCGAGAAAGGTAATCAGCCACTCCAGAACATTGATCACGGGTCATTTTCTTAAAAAAACCTAAAGCTAATAAACTTTCATTTAGAACAGATCTTTCACCTCTCCCATCTGGTTCCTCAGTCCAAGAATCACAAAAACCTTTACCCAAGGAGAAATCTGTTTCCAATGTCAGGAAACCCTCGTCATTTATTGCGATGGAATCAGATACAGAAAAATTACAAGACAAGTTAACTCCTTGTAGGGTTACGGGTCAATCCAAAACCAAATCTACACCACATCTTCAAAACCCTCCAGTTCGGAGGTAACAAAGGTTGTATCAGAAGCTAAAACATCCAGGAAGCAGCCTTCACAAGATACTATAATATCAGAAGCATCATCTGCACAACCTTCTGAACAACTGTTTAAAAACCACCCGAACAGCCACCCTCAAAGGCGTCAGAAAAGTCTCATTCAAAACCATCTGAACAACCTTCCACAGTGATGGAAGAGAATATGAAAGATAGCATAAAGAAAGCCCCTTTCGAGGCTGAGGCGTCTGGTCAAACATGGGATACAACTTCAGACCGGAAAGGCAAAACTAAGGTAGGCATGACTTATCCGAACGCTCTTTCGGAGAGTTTGAAGGGCAAAGTGGGTCATTGTTTTAAGAAGGTTAATGTCAAAATATCAACTACAACTGAGTTGGGTCGGATCTGTACTAAATGGGGGATCCCAAAGTCAGTAAAGGTGAGGATCCCGATTACTCCGGAGACCCTAATGGATTGCAAACTAAATGAGGTGGTAGTCTACACTAAAGTATTGAAATGGGGACTTCGGTTCCCTTGGATTCGAAGATTGTCAGATATTTCCATCTGATCAAGCTGTGTCCCAGCCAACTGAGCCCCAATGTTTGGTACACCCTCCTAGCCTACATTATGGCGTCCAGGCTGTCTAAGATTCCACTATGATGGAACAGTTTGTTGTTGTGGCAAACTTATGCAAGAACCATCAGATCCCCTTCTACCACTACAACATAGGGAATGACTACAAGGTGGTGGATGATCTCTTGGAGTCCGAAAACCCCTAGAGGAAGCAGCTCCTCTTCATTTGTGGGACTTGGGAGAATGCCAGGAAGATCAAGGTTGACACAAACCCAAGCCTTTTAACAAGTTGCTGGAAGAGTACTGGTGAGTTTTTCTTACTTTTTTCTTGTATATTTTTAGTTATAAGTTTTTAATTTAGACTAACTGATATTTCTTCCGAGTTCTTCCGAAGAATTTCTTGGGCTATCTAGAGGCAGGTTAGAATACTTGTGCCAAGCTAAATGTTTGGGCTTCAGAGAACTGTGGAAATGCCTTCCACAATTGCTTCAAGTCAGGAAATTTTGTAAGGTCTCACCTGTGGAACACCACAGGTAAAAGAATTATTTCATGGAAAGAGTTAACTACCTCTCCCCCTGCAGATGTGATCCTGAAGACGACATAAGCCAAGGATGCTAAGTTGTATCTACCTTCCAGTGCCAAATCCCCTAGCAAAATGAAGAACAAGAAGATGAAGGCCACAACAGACCTAGCCCAAACAACTACAGAGGGGACCGGTTCAGAGAACCAGGGAGACATCAATGCTGATTTGCTGAAAGCAGTAGAGGTAACTGTAAAGGAAGTTGGTGGGTCAAAAAACCCACCAAGACCTCCTAAGAAAGATAAATAGCGCAAGGCCAGCAGTGATGAGAAGGCTGCCAAGAAAAAGAAGGTCACTCTGGAAGCAGATATAATCCTTTGCCCACCTGAAGTCCTCCCCCAGCTGCTACCGATCCCACCTTATAAGAGGAAATTCTAACTGATCTTCAAACCGGATAGGTTGCTGGTGATGGAAACGATGAGGTGGACCTTGAATCCTTTCAAGACATTGGTATCTATTTTAATAATCTAGAGAAATATGAATTTGCAGGTCCTTACCGTACTGCCAAACTGATCGCATCAGATGCGGCCAACACGGAGCTTCAAACCAAATACTCCAACCTGGAGACCTCTTCTTCACAAAACCTTACAGCCTTGAAAGAGAAATTGAAAACTAAGGATGGTGCTATCCAAACTTTATCCGACGAGAAGACCAAGTTGGAGAGCACTATTAAAGAGAAGATTAAAGAGAATGCGGCCCTGGAATGCCAACAAAAAGCAAGATGCCGCTGCAAGTATATAGAAGTATGCCAATGAGGTAGTGGATTCCCTAGAGAAGAGGGATGATGGGATCAAATCTGATATGGTCCTGCTGTTTCATGAGACTTTTCTTAAGAGAACCCTTGGTCCTTTATGGAAATATGTAGATTATGAGGACATCCCATTCCAAACTCTAGCATATGGTGACAAACGCAACTATTCTAGTGGAATAGACTCTACAACTAATGATGATGAAGGAACGGGTGAGATTTCAAGTGCTAAAACTCAAAAGTCCTAAAAAAGATGGCGGTGAAGAAAGATCCGAAGGGAACCAGCCCTAAGGTTTTATTACGTAATTTTTGTTTTTTGAAACACTAAAGTCCTTGATTGGCCAGGGAATTTTTTGTACTGTTGATCGATTTGAGTACGATCAGGTTTAATTATTCAATTTCCTTTTTGTTTAATACTTTGTTTAAATCTTTCATGGATAATGTTTAAGTAGCCCCTAAAATTTCAGAAATGTTGAACCGAGAGTATCCAATATCTCTGATCACATGCGTTTAATATTTGTGACCAAGTGTTAAAGATAACCGATCTACTCAAGAAAAATTGAGAGTCGGGGGTTGAATAGGCAATTTATATTCCAATTGAATCGAAACAAAATCACACCAGACTTTTGAAGAATGCATCATATATTATTGAAAAATCTAGACACCTCATTAAAACCTCCCCGCACCACCAGGGTAGGAAAGAGTATGCCCCATAATATTTAAATTGGTATTTAACAAGTAAATATTTACAAAAGAACTTTATTCTAAATATAACCTGAGATTCTCAACATTTCACGGATGCTTTAGAGATCTCCCTTCTTTGTTTGGAGCCTGTATGTCCACGGTTTAACCTTTTCACATACCACATAAGGGCCTTTCCAGTTGGGAGCCAATTTACCGAACTATTTCTCCTTACTATGTAAAAAGAATTTTCTTAAAACTTTGTCTCTTGTTTGAAAATCTTTTCTTTTGACTTTGGAAGCACATCTGCTCCTCATCAAGCCTTGGTAGTGTGATGTTCTCATATGCGCTTTAACCCATTTTCCTCTATTAAGTCCAACTGATATCTAACTGCTACATCATTATAATGTTCTAAAAATAGTTTTGGACCCTGTGTGATGGTAAAATAGCCTCTATGGGAGTAATTGCATCCATCCCATATACCAAAGCAAAATGAGACTCTTGTGTGGCAGCCCGAGGAGTAGTTCGTTAGGCCCACAATACTTCTTGTATAGAACTTGGCCATTTTCTTGCAGCTCCCTCCAAATTCTTCTTTAATCCGGACAAGATGGTTCTATTTGCAACCTCAACTTGGCCATTTTCTTGAGGGTGGAAAGGAGAAGAAAAACAATGTTGAATCCCTCTAGAGGTACAGAAGGCTTTCATGTCTTTGTTACCAAACTGTGCCCCATTGTCTATAATAATCTTTTGAGGAACCCGGAAACCTACAACATATGTTGGATATGATAAATTTCATAACGCCTTTCGAAGTGGTTCCAGCCAAAGAAGTTGCCTCTATCCACTTCGAGAAATAGTCAATGATGACTATAATAAGTTCTACACCAAGTGGATGACATAGGAAGAGGCCCAACTAAATCCATCCCCCACTGGAAAAGGGTACTGGTTCAGAAATAGACTCCATAGGTACTGCTGGCACATGAATTTCATTCCCACATTTTTGACATGGATCACATTTCTTCAGCATCTACCATTATGGTTGGCCAGTAGTATCCGACTAACAAAACTCTTCGGGTCAGTGCCCTATAGCCACAGTGTGCTGAGCCTTCCCCATCATGTAATTCGGATAATACAATTTGGGATTCTTCAAACCCTAAACAGCGAACGAGAGGCATGCTGAAAGATTTTTCGTAAAAAACCTCTCTTATTATTAAGAAACCACGAGCCTTGTACTTAATTTTTTTCGCCACAACTTTATCCAAAGGCAATATTCCATCAGAAAGGTATTGGAAGAGAGTGTATCTTCAATCTTTAAGTTGAATAACAAGTATGCTCATATTCTCTTCATCCTTTTTCTTCTGATCTATTTGTATAGATGAAAATTCTTGCACAAGAATCTAGGGGTAAGATTCAGAATAGGCTATAATTTCCAAGGAGTTTGCCAAAGTATTTTCCGATCTAGGAATATGCTCATAACATACAACTTTAAAGTTGGATGCCATTTTTTTAACACAAGAAAATACTTAACCAGGTGTTCTTTTTTGGCTTTATACTGCCCTTGAGCATGGTGGATGAGTAATTGAGAGTCACTCATTAACCGGACTCTCTTAGCCCCACATAAAAGAGCTAACTTAAGACCAGCTATGGCTACTTCATCCTTAGATTCATTGTTGGAGGCCTTGAATCCAAAGCATATAGTTTGATACATTTTATCACCATATGGAGAGGTTAAGCAAATTCCAGCTCCACAACCCATAGTACTTGATCCACCATTAGTTCGAACCATCCATTTCTTTTTGAAACCATTTCTAGAATCATATCCGGAAGATCTGTCAGCACGAAACTCTACCAAGAAGTCAGCCACTGATTGGGCTTTAATTGATCTTCGATGGGAAAAGACAATATCGTAATCACCAATTTCACTGACCACTTGGTCATTCTGCTTGATATGTCAGCTTTTTTAAGAACACTCTTCAAAATGAAAGACGTTCGAACAACAATTGAATAAGCTTGGAAGTAGGGTCTCATTTTTCTTGCTGCAATTACTGAGGCCAATGCTAACTTCTCCAACCTCAATTATCTTCTTTGAGCATCCAGTAAATTCTTACTAATGTAGTACATCGGACGAGGATAATTGTCCATTTCCCTTACTAGCACAACACTTATAGTACATTCTGATACAACTAGGTACACATAAAGTTGTTCTACCCGAACAAGTTTAAAAAGAGTCTTAGGTGAAGACAAATGTATCTTTATTTCAATAAAAGCATGGTCGCACTTTGGGGACCAATTTAAGTCTTTAGCATTCCTCAATATTTGGAAAAATGGAGCGCACTTGTCCGATGACCTTCAAATAAACCTATTCAATGCAACCAACCTCCATGTGAGCCTTTGAACTTTTTTAATATTTCGAGGAGGGTCCATTGCTAATAAGGCATTAAGCTAATCCGGATCAGGCTGGATTCTTTTCTCACTTATAATGTAGCTCAAGAATTTTCCACATCGGACCACAAACACACACTACTCAGGGTTTAACTTTAAATTCACAGCTTCTAAATTGGAAAAAGTCTTTTGAAGGTTAGATATGTGCGAATCTTCCTCCAAGATTTTAACCATCATATCATCTATGTAAACTTCCATGTTCTTGCCAATCTGATTAGCAAAGGTTTTATCCACCAGCCTGTGATAAGTGGCCCTAACATTTTTTAACCCGAAGGGCATCACCTTGTAACAATGAAGACCTTTATATTTGATAAAAGTAGTATGATCCCGATCCTTCGGATCTACCTGTATCTGGTTGTATCCTGAGAATGCATCCATGAAAGATACGAGTTTGTTTCCAGATGTAGAATCCACCAACTGATCTATCCGAGGAACGAGCTAAAGAGTTTTAGGGCATTCCCTATTGAGGTTAGTGAAATCAATACACATATGCCATTTGCCATTCTTTTTCTTGACCAACATAGGGTTGGCATTGCACAAAGCATACTGGGATTCTTTAATGTGACCCATCTTGGTCAAACGATCAACTTCTTGAACAATCACATCTGCTTTTTCCTTGGAAAAATCTCTCATCTTTTGTACAACGTGTGCAACATCACTCCGGATAGACAACTTGTGTAAAATAATATTTATTGGTACCCCGGTTACATCACTGTTGCACCATGTAAACCCATGTGGATTATTCATAAAAAAGGACAACAATTTATGCTTCAATTATGATGCCAATTTGGAACCAATCTTAACATTCTTTCCCTCTACGAGGGAGTGAGTTTCAACCTCTTCAATATGTATTATAACATTGGGAGCCTCCCTGGGATCATCAATCTCACTCTCCTCAGTAAATGGATCTAGTAGCTGCTAATACTTGTTAATCATGACTGCCCCTAATGTTTTAGGAGCAGAAGTTGTTGCATAGCATTGCCTGACTATCTTTTGACTACTCCGGACAACGTCTACTTATCCCTGAACTGCATACTTCAAGAATTGATGGACTGTAGAGGCCACAACATGCATTTTGGAAATTCAAGACCTCCCAAAAATTACATTGTACGATGTGGGGAAATCTACCACAACAAATAGTAATTTTACCATCTTTTTAAAGGGCCCCTTGCCCAATAAAACTTCCTCTTCGAAATCCCAAATTAAATCTGCAGAACTCCCCGTGAAGCATACAATGGTTCTGTTCGAATGTTAAATAACTAATGGATATCTCATTTTCTTGTACGATTTTAAAAATAGGATGTTTGTCGAACTGCCTGTATCAATCAGAATTCAGCGTATATAATTTCCCCCAATAGAACCCCTTATGACCACCGCATCCTCATAAGGTCCTGAAATATCCCTCCAGTCATCTTCATCAAAGACTATGAATGAGAATGGGGATTGGCATTGATGGGAAGACATTTCACCTTCTAACTGAGTGGCCAAATCGTGGACATGCTTCTTCCTTGATGAAGTGGCAGGTGCAGTCACGGTATCTCCTCTAAAAATGGTTAATGATTCGAAGAAGCTGATCAGTACGAAAATTATCTTAGTTTTCTATGTTATTACCCCCACCTTGTTTCAATCTGGATCTGGATCCAGATACTCAGAGTCTACATCAAATCTTTCAAGGATCACCATCGCACCCTCTTGAGCAGATGTCCCAAAATTGTTTGAAGGACCCGTCCGGGGAGCATTATTCTGCGCATTATCTAGTTTATTTCCACTTTTCTTTTTAACATACACTACAAAATTGCCCCTCTTAATAAGATTTTGTACCTCTTGTTTCAATGCTATGCAATACTGAGCATCAAGGCACATATCATTGTGATATTAGCAAAATCCAATGTTCCAGTTCTCTCTGGGGACTTCAGTGCTGCCGGTTTTCGGAAGTGCACTTCAATCTTGGTTTTATCATAAATATTGGCTACATTCTCCCTAATTTAGTAAACCATTCAGACTGGACCCAGGGACCCCTCTTACTTATGGTTTGTTGGCTCTGGGTCTGGTTGGATTGATTCTGCCTAGACCGGTTAGACCCCTTGTTTGGTCTCCTTTTCCATATAACCGAATTGGTTAGTAGCTGGAGGAGTTGTTGTTGTAGTGGTGGACCTCACCTGACGGTGCACCCTTGTTTTCTTTGTTTCTTCTATATTGATCTGTTTTCCCACTTGGTTCAATAAACCACCTCAGGTCATAGCCTTCCTCCGAGTCACAGAATCATCTAAATTCCCAGGATTTTAACCTTGCATAAGGGAAGCCATTGCCACATGTTCAAAGAAATCTGCTAGCCCATTCTTTGTATTCACAAAACGAATTATGTAATACTTCAATGACTCATTTAGTTCCTGAGCGCAATGGATAATGGTGTCTTCATTACCCTTTAGGACCTTACTCCCAACAAATTGCCTCCGGAAGGCAACCCAAAATGTATCAAATTTTCTAATACACCCCTGAGGTAAACTGTTTTACCATTTAAGACCAGTCCCTGTGAAAGTTTGGGAGAAAGCTCTGCACAAAAGCTTGTCATCATTGTTAAAGTTCATCATAAAGTTTTTGAATTGTTCGAGATGGTTGTCAGGATCTTGACTCCCATAGTATTTCTCCATCTTGGAGCTATCAAACCTTTTAAGAAGTTGTCCGGAGAGTATTTTTGCGGGCAAAGACGATTGCCTCCAATTTTTACTGCGACTGAAAACAATATTTTCATTAGGAGTTGCAAAAATACCTGGTTCGGACTGAAAGGCAAACTGATCAATCAAAAATTGGTCAACATGCTTGTGAGATGATCTTTTACCCTCGTGCCTCTTGAGTCTACCATGTTTGTCCCTCTTCCTTGAATGTTTTTTAGTTAACCTCATCTTTTTTTTTAGATCTCCCTTCATCACTTCTTGAAGATAGTGATTCTTCAAGTTCTGCCTTATTTGAGGAATTGCTGGAGGACTCAGATCCGGAACTCTCAACAGGCTTAGAGCGATGTATTTTCTTTGAGCTGAGGTGAGTATTCAAAGATTGCTCATTTTCCCTAGGATTGTCAGTATGGTGAAGTACTGATGCTCTAGATTTCTCCTTAACGTTTTTTTCTGCTTGTTTTATGGCTCTTCACGCCTCTATCTCATCCCTCAGTTGGTCTCTCTCCTCGATGGTGTACTCATTATTTTCTTTTGCACCTTCCACCTCTGGGGGTGGAGTATTCTGCCCATTCGGATCCATCCGAACTGTTTTTTTGTTGGTTTTGAATATAAAATTTAGGCACCATCGCCTCCCACTGTGGTCGCAATTTCGGTGTGGCTAATTTTAGTCTGAGGGTAATCTGGTAAAGTGCTTTAAAAGTGTTTTGGTAATTTTGTGGTGTTTTGTGTTTAGTGTATGGAGTAGAGATACTTAAGATGTCTACTAGTAATAAATTCTGATCACCCTCATTAATGAAAGTAGTTGGGGTATTTATACTTAATTACTGACCCATTGGCTTATTGGGCCGGGTTGTGAAATCGGGTCGAGTTTAAGGAACCATTAGTCATATAGTTTTAAGTTGCTTAGCAACTAGCTTAATTAATAATTAATACATTTGTCCTGTTCGGATATTTAGTGTGGTGGTTTAGTCCGAATTGCCCTTTGGAATTAGTTATGGCACAGTGACTAAAAACTCTGAACTCATCATAAATGATCAGTTTTTTATGAGGTAGCATAAATATATCAAACTAGCCTAAAATATCTACTAATGAAACTCATTTTCAATGCTTTATGGGTTGGAAGTCATTTTCCCAACCGAGGTATTGATTCACATACATCAATTTCAAATTTATTATGAGGAGCATAACAATGATAGAAATAAATAAATATTGATTTGATTGAAGAACGTCATAGACAAACTCAAGTACAAAAAGAGCATTATATATGATTAAGGAATAACCGCTATAATTCTAATTTTAAGACTAAAATCGAACGAACTTTTTATTTCCAAACGATGCAAACCGACAACATATGAGATCAAATGCCATGAAAAAATATGATTTTAAGTCAAGCTAAAGAATCTACAAGGTCAAAGGTCGTGCATTTAAGGCTAGAAAGAGTGGGTTGTAAAATCTCTAGTAATATGACTAGAATTCAAACCAAAGATTCATGAGATTATATACCATGCACCCGAGCCCATAAATCCATGACTGTAAATCAAGCCAATGATCAATGAGATCAAATGATATATATATATATATATATATATATATATATATATATATATATTAGTTCTAAAGACGGGGCGATAACAGCCCTATCAAAATGACTCTAAGTCTAGAAAATAATTTACGAGACCATTATACATGAAGAAAAGGTATAAAATATGTGTATTTATTGCCCTTATCAATGATATATTTATGTATAAACGTTAAAATGACAATGGATTACCTCATATATTACAAATTTTATCAATGTTGTTATTAAAAAATCTAAAGAAACAAATAAAAAAATAAGGTATCAACAAATAAACAAAAATCCATATACTTAAGGTTTTTCAAGCATATATCGTTCCTCTTATCTTATTAAAAGTTGTAATGGTTGACATTATACAACTTATTATATGAAATATGTAAAAAATAATATGTTGTATGACATGCAGAGAAAGTATAAACAAAGGAATATATTAAATATTATTTGACCAAACAATAAATCATAAAAATTATCAACGGGGTGCTACCCGGTAAAAGAAGTACTAGTAGTTCTTGTAATCAAACAAACATACATAAAAGTTAAGAGTGGCACACAACCCACGATAATCTTTTAGCAAAATAAACCAGAGATAAAATAAAGAAGATTAAGTTTTTCTATCTTATTCAACATTTATATTTTCGGCATCATTAAGAGGGTATGTCATTTATCATCTATCACTCTATCTTGAAGAAGGTTATTGTTGCCAGCAACATTGTCATGATTCATTGGTCATCCATCTACAGGTTCAAATGGATCATGATCTTCAACATGAATGTACTTCTAATAAAGCGCAAGTTCTATATGAGATTTAACTTTAAATAGATAATAAACAAGGTAATCACACATATTCTCACACTAAATCATTTTAGAATTTAGTACGTCGTTGGTGATCTTAGTAGTCGCGTTTTTTTCTTCATATTCTAGATTTATTCTTATTTACCTTTTAATGTTTTTCCTTTACTTTGGTCAACTATTTAACTTTTTTCTTCAAATTAGTATTTTCAAATTGAAGAATAGTTTCTCTTTATTTTGCATTAATTTCCAACATTCTTTTTTTTATTTTTCGAGAACATATTAGTTTCTTTTAACAATGGATAATTCATTTTAAGCAGACCCATTCGTTTTCCAAACTCAAGTGATGAAGTGGGTCATATTGTTAATGAGTGAATATTCTTACTCGATATTGTTCTCTCGGATAATAGTATAAAATTGAAGCAAATTTGTATTAAATAAAGAAAATATATAGCATTACACACAGTAATAAATATTAGACGAGTGGGTTAAAAATAACCTATAAGATAATATCGGCTTCCATTTTTTAAAAGTAAACAAAATATATTGTAGAGATGTATATAACCCTATAGGACATTAGTATAAGAAACGACCTATTAAATTTTTTGGGTAAATACCTTGAAACGGACCGCAGATTATCTAAGAAATGATAATATATCCCTTAAGGAGGGTTGTTGGATAGAGGTGCCAACTTTTTATTTTTACCACGAGATGGTTACAAAGTCATTTTATTTTGCACTGGGGTTGGATCCTCAATAGTATCAATAATTTAATATCCTTATTGGTGACCGGCATGTTTGTTTTGTCTAGTTTGTTTGGTTTTTTATGGGCCATTTTGAGGTTTTTGTTTGTCATTTGATTCTTTCTGTTCGACTATTTTCCAAACAATCACCGGTATAAAAAAACATTTTATTTTTTGGTGGTGGAGTTTTCTTTGAAAGAATGAACAACTCTAATCCTTGATCGTATGTTGAGATGAGGTGGGCATTAAGGAGTTGGCAATATGATGAATTTTTAGGAGGTACTATTTATGTTTTGCATCTCACATGTTTCTGAAATTAAGACTCTCTCAAATTTCTAAAAAGTTAATAGAAAAATGATCCCAAGTAAGAAATTTTTGATACTTGTGATCCTAAGATTCAACACCAGTAACTAAAACCTTTATGATACCTCATCACTAAGGTGGAGGGGGGGGGGGGGGTAAATAAAATTATGTGAAGGCATGAAAGATGTTGGTGAGTAGTAGTATGTATATATTTTTTCCTTCTTTGTTGTTGTCTATCTCTGTTCAGTTTGACTATGACCAACTGACAAGTTAAATTCTGAATTACCACAAACATATAAAAAACTACATTTCAATATGTGGTACGAGTCCAAAAAGTTTTTAACAACCCGGTGGATATTATTGAGAGTGAAGTAATAAAATAACTAGCTTTTGTTACTATAAAAAAGTTGAATCGTGATCAAATTTCTGGTATGGTAATAAGGATTTTAGGATAATGGATTCTACTATCAAAGTATTTAAAATTCTTCATCTGTTTGGGTAACATATTCTTTTCTATTGGCAGATCTCTAGTAATTTAGGATGAAAGGGAAATTAGATGCAATGCATTATGAAAGAAGTAGACTTTTTCATCTATTAGATCAATTAGAAGATCATTGTCTACAGAATTATGATATTGTTTGAAATACCCCCAACAATTGATCAACCTTTCCTCATCTTCAATAGGATATATATAAATCAAACTGGGATTCAAACAAATCCTGAAAAAAATAGTGGTATGAATAGTTTTTTTTTGTTGAAAAAATCTATTGGCTACAATAGATGAGATATTTTGGCCTGGATTGCCAGAAGTCGATGCAGCAACAACAATAACAGATTTAGAACATGGTATATGATACTTCATCCCGAATAAATTTTATTTTTGCAGTCTTACAAGATTTTATATTTGCACACTATCATGTGATCATAGGGTTGTCGGTCTTCTTTTCAACTGAAGATATATCTGATACACTATTATACATAATAGTTAAACAACTATATGTGTTTTTGATATGATCAGATGCATAGTCATTCAAAAAATATGATTGGATAATCGACGTGATATACTAGAGAATTATGTCAAATGTTTTGCGAATCTTACACCACATGCTATTATAACCAAATGTTAAGAGTGAAGAATATACCTAACTTCAATCTATGTTTGGTGGTTGTATAAGGCGATACATCGTTTTAAACGATTAAAGATGGGAATCAATATTTTTCTTGACATAAGTCCAAGTAATGGAGAAGTAATATGAATGGCTACTTCATTTTACATTGTGTTTTTAGAGAGAGAAACTTTGTTGAAGGATAAGTTAAGAGTTAAAAAAGAAAATACTAGATTTATATTTTCCTTTATATAGATCGTTGAATCATTTCTCTACTCTTGTTTATAGATGAGTTTAACGATTTATAAGTTACCTAGTAAAATTATTAGTCGTAAATGTGAAAGTCTTCAAAGTCATATTATAACATTACCTGCTCTTATCAATTGATTCTAGATTAACATTGAACGATCTACATGTAAGAGGTCATACAAACCATTGTGGTTATTAAAACCGAATCGGTGCAACCTCAAAGTGATATAATTTCTTATGGATAATGTAATTTAGTAAAAAATGAAAAAACTTACCTCATTTATAATTTTTATGATAGTCCTTCAAAATATATTGTATATGATTCAGGATTACGAGGGAGATTTGATTAGGGAATTATCTTATTATAGGGTATATACCATTATTAAAACTATAAAGATTTGTAATATAAGTATAATGTGGTGCCTCTTGCGGAGCGAATAATGGTTATTAGATGAGCATCATGGGCAAACAAGATATACTTTGATGATAATATGACAAAATTGATGAAGATATATGATGAGGTATCACTTGAAGAAAGTATCACAACATAGGATGCAGATGCATAGCGATGTATAATTATAATAAAATATCATTTTATGGGCTGCATATGCATAACGAGGTATAACTCGAAGAGGGTATAACAACATGGGATTGAAGGGTTATGGAGTACGAAGCTAATAAGGGTAATTGTACGAGGAATATAAAAGGACGAGGTATACTATGAAAATGATTTGATAAACTACTTTAGCTAATGAGATAGATAACAACGATATTAAGCTGGTTAATTGGTAATTATAAAGTATGAAAGTATAATGGATGATCGTAACATGTACTATTTAACATATGCCACTCAAACCTTTTTATTTGGATTATTTATATTATAAATAGAGATCACAATTTTTCCTCATTCATGAGTTATTTAGTCTTTTACATCATTTTCATTTTATATTGACAAAGTAATACCTCAATAGTAACATTACATTCGATTAAATATAAAAATATATAGATTTGAATAAATATAATACTATTGTTCCATTAATATAAAGATGAACCTATTTTATTTTTCCAGTAAAAATAGACATCATTTAATTTCATAACTTGGACGGGAAGTTACTCAACCATACATTATGCTTCTTCCCTTTTATTGACGCACAATACAATGTATAAAAAGTTGGATGAATTTATTCAACTAAATGACACAATATACTTGTATACCTAATAGATATGGGTATAACATAACTGTATTTTTCAATTCAAATTCAATATCGTGGTTAGATTAAAATATTTTGAGTAAATGTAAATATCATATAAATATAAAAATAATTGAAACCTTATAATGATAAATATTTAGAGGTTATTGAAAGAAAATTTAATGGTAAACCCGTGAATATGTAGTATGATAACAGAAATAAAATAGAAAAGAAACATGGACTTATGCTGCCATTCTTTGATTGAGCAAGAGAAATTACAAAATATTTATGCTCACATATTTATTTTATTCAGGTTTCCATACTTTTTTCTTCCACAACTAACTAAACAATATAATTATTTTAGATTTAAAAAAAATTATGGATATGGATAAAAGTTGAAATTTTTTCTCATGAATAATTTTTAAAAGTTATGAAACGCAAGAAACTATTAAATGTGTTGTGGGTCGGGATGTGTTGTCACGTTTGTTACCCCTAACCACTGTTAGACACGTTGGACTTAGTGTACAGGGATTAAAGGAGCCATATTTTCATCAACCTTGTTCATAACCGGTTTTGCGACTATTTTTTCGTCTTCTTAGTAATTCAGCGCAAAAACCATTATGTATGTATCCCATCCGCCTTATGCTGAACTGGCTCAATCTGGGATGACAGTGTCTTGGTGTCAGATCAGGTACACTTTGGTCGATGAACTCACATTTTCTTAAGTAAGGCCCTAATGTTAGTAAAACTTTTTACACTAGAGAACTTTTTTTTGGGGGGAGGGACCAACAACTACAATATAAGAACTATTATAAGATAAACATAAATCGAGTAAACTAATGCGATATAAATTTAAATATTGAAATAAAGATGAAACCGTATACCAAAAGTAAGATAAGTTATTTGGGTCCAAATAACTTGAATCTAATAGCAATATTCTTTTAATACTTCTAGCTAAATATTTTTTTATTAAGGGAGAGTTACCGATAACCACCATACTAAAATTAAATTACCAATAACCACTTGGATTTGAACCATAAATTCTTCTAACAATACCATTGAATACACAAACACGCACAATCTTCAGCAATTAATTGTTTTTAACCTTCAAACCACCATATATGTTTTTAACCTACGCTCAATTTTTTTCAAAAGTACATATATTTCTATTTTTTAAAGACCAACAAAACAACGTCCATAAATGATATTTTGGAGATTTGTTATTCTTATTTTTGAAACCAAATTACACGCAATTTCGTAACTCGAATACAATTGTTTTTAGCAACTAAATTACACATAATTCCACAATTGGAATACATTTAATTTTTAGAGACTAATTTAAAAACCAAATTGCACATAAATATGCAACTATACACATTTTATTTTTTAAGTTTTTCAAAACAAGAATGCACATATTTTTGCAACTACTACAACAAGACAAGTTGTTTCACACTCAACTAACACTTATTCTCTTAAAAACAATTTATTTTTTATTTTTTACACAACCAGACTTATTTAACAAATAAATTCATACTTTGGTAAATATTTTCTTCTTATTTTCACAACACATTTGCACGTAATTCCACATATGGAGCAAATTTATTTTTAGCAACCAAATTACACGCAATCTTTTAAGTATAACATCGTTGTTTTTAACAACCAAATTACATGTAATTTCGTAATTAGAACATAGTTGTTTATAGCAACCAAATTAAATGTAATTCAACAACTGGAACATTTTTTCCAGACTTATTACATAACCCGATTACACGTAATTACACAACTAAAAAATAAAATAAAATATATTTCATGGATCTAATTTTTTTCGTCTTAAAACAATAAAATCAGTGATATTTTTATATTTTTTTGGAGTTATGGTTTGCAAGATGACATTTAAAAATAACAAAAAAAAAAACGAGAGAGAAAAACGAATAAATGGTATTTCAGACTAACATCTGGTTATCTTTAAATACTCATTTATCACCAAGTGTCGTACTTTATCAAACCTTTGATGATTATTGGTAAATAAGTTTAAAGGCAAATCTCCAATAACCACATGAGAGAGATTAAAAGCACCAATAGCCACCTTGGTTTTAAAATTTACTGAAAACGACCTTTAACATAAAACTTCATAAAATACCACTAAGATATAAAAACTAAAAACTCTAGTCTTCTTCTTCAGCTCACAAATTTCAGTTGAATCTGAAATGTTTCAACATAAAATAACTACTAAATAGGATTTTCACAAAGATAATACTTTATTTAATCTTTTATTGTCGATCAACTATACACAAAACTCCATATCTTTCAAATCCTAACTCAAAAAATATATTATAAAAAGACATATATTTTTATTTTTTGAAAGACAAACAAAACAAAATATATAAGTGATATTTTTAGAGAATTTTTATTTTTATCTCATTTTGCAACTTAATTGCGCGAGTGGAACACAATTATATTTTAGCAACCAAATTACACGTAATTACGCAACCGTAACAAGTTGTTTTTCCGTAACCAAAATCTTGTTTACACAACTCTTTTTTTCATATTTATGCAGCATATTTGCATTCAATTTTACAGCTATAACACATTCTTTTCGCAACCAAAGTCTAATTTACGTAATTCTCTTCTTTTTATTTACGCAACTCATTTGCACGTAATTCTGTAACTGAAAACATTTGTTTTTTTTTTCCAATCAAATTACATTTAACTACGTAATTGGAACACAATTATTTTTTCGAAATAAATATATGTAATTTCGCAACCGGAACAAAATTGTTTTTTTAGACTAATTTTGTAACCTGATTACTCTTGTTCCAACTAAATACAATCCAAAAAAATTTCATGGATCTTATTTTGTTCTTATAAAAGAACGGAACCGATCTGGAACTATAATTTGAAAATCAAATATATAACATTTTAAAAAGAACAACAATTAAATGTTGTTGATGGTTATTATTTTATAAATCTTGACGATTATTGTTAAATAATTTTGACGTTATTGATGGTTAGTAAATTGGGGAAAGCTGAATAAGGAATTGATGGATTGACCAAGCCTAGAAGACTTAAACTAGGGAGCATCTAATGCTCCATTATTTTTATCAGCACACAAATGTTATAGATTTTGGATTTTGGTTATGATTTGCTGTCAAAGTTTGTATACAGCATGGATATTAAAGAATTTAATTAATCTGCCATTGACGTGGAGTTTGTCCGGGTGTTTTTGAATGCTACATAGTTCTTTTCAAGAGGCAGTCGCGGACCAGACCCATTGAATACGTTCCATTGAGTTAATGAATTTCGGAGGAGAAGTAAAATTTAAGAAATTGGCACGTGTGGATCAAGGGAGTTTCTTGTTTCAGTTTGCTTTTGGCTTTTCTACTACTATTTGGGCTCTTTCTTTTTCTCGTCTGTCTGATCTGCTCTACTTGTTTTTAGGACAAGGGTTAATAAACTTATATGGATGAAGATCAGGGTGGTTCTTCCAATTAAGCTCTCTCCACCAAGTTTGTTTTGGCTACTATATCGTACTCTCCTGTGATGTGAAGCATCTAGGAGACAATATTTTATGGATTTTTTGGGAAGCTGAGCTTTATTCAATTTATGTTTTTAGATTTAGTTGTTCCTGTTCTGTGGCTGGCCATGAGCTTATAGATCTCATTCTATTATAGGACAAGGTTCATTGGGAAGCTTTATGGGTTTTGCATTTGACAAAGGGCTACTATCATTTGGGAGTAGTATAATTATTAAGGTAACTCTTTTGCTTTTATTTCTAGTGCATGCCTTTTGTCTTGTGGTCTAGCATGTGCCTATGGAGATGTTATTGTGGAAGGACAGGTGATTTAAGGTACATTATTGACGGAAAGTTAAATGGGTAGTTTCTAATGCTTTCATTATTTCTTTCAGTATATATTTGTACTGACTGGGGTTTATATTACTATCGGATTCTAATGTGCCTATGGATATGTTATTGTGGAAGGACAAAGGTGATTTAAGGTATGTCATTGACGGAAAGTTAAAAATGCTGTACGTACTGCTCATGGTTGGAGGACCGTGTGCGTTGATAATAACGCATAAATGGGTTTGCTTCATTTTCAAATTTGATCAGTGATGAGATATCCAAGAGGACTGAAAAATTGACATCTATTGCAAATTAGAAAAACCAGCCAGGAGTTGCGAAGCAAGAAAAGTTCAGGCAAAACTACAGATGGGAAAGATAAAAATTGATTTTCTTGCGTTGTAAAAAAACCATGTATTACATATTTGGTTTCACATCTGCATAATTTCATTTGCAAGTTTTGGAAAGAAAATAAAAATTACCTTAAATTTAATATTGAACAGTTTTTAGTAGGCTACTTTTTTTTCTTCTGTTTAATTATAATTGTTAAAACCATATGCATCTTAAGAGGTCGATATATTAGATGTTAGATGTTACTTGCTAGCCTCTTAGTTAACACGAGGCTTTACATAGCTTTTACCATTAGTAACTTTGCTTACCCTTTCTCTACAGTTATATATTGATGAACTATAGATAGAATTGGGGTTAAAATACCTGTGAATCAGAGAGCATCATTCCCACTTCACTCGATTTCGAGCTTGAAGACAGATCCAACCCACATAACAATTCAGAGCTTGGAGTTTCACCAATGGCAGGAAAACAATCGCCCAGACGAAAACCGGTACTCCTCATCGTCCTCTCCGTCTTGGCTTTCTCTTTTCTCTTTCTCATCGTCTCTCTCTCCTCCTCATCCCCACCAAATGCGTACCCGAATCTCAACCTGAGTTCCAAATCCAAACCCGAAACCTCATTCGTGGCTTCTCTCGAGCGATTCTTAACCTCCAAACCTTCTTCTCCGATCAAAGATGACACCGTGGTTACAACGAGGGAAGAGGACGTGCGGAGATTCGATGATTTAAAGTTCGAGAGAGAGCGCGAGTGGTTGCAAAGAGATCCGTACTATCCGGTGAGTTTACCGGTTAGGGTTTACGTGTATGAGATGCCGAGCAAGTTCACATACGACTTGCTTTGGTTGTTTCGGAATAGTTATAAGGAGACCTCGAATCTCACCTCTAATGGCAGTCCTGTGCATCGCTTAATAGAACAGGTAATTTTGGATACAACTTCCAAATCATTGGTTTTGGGATGTATAATGCTTTATTCATTTAAAAATGTTGAGAATTTTCTATAGAATTGTGTCATATAAGTTTATTGATTCCTAATTAGCAGAATATAACTGGATGTTTACTTGCGTGCAGCATTCTATTGATTATTGGTTGTGGGCGGATTTGATTGCTCCAGAATCGGAAAGGCTCTTGAAAAGTGTGGTCAGAGTTCATAGGCAAGAGGAAGCAGACTTTTTCTATGTACCGTTCTTCACCACAACCAGCTTCTTCCTAATGGAGAAGCAGCAGTGCAAGGCACTTTATAGGGTGTGAGTGAGCTTCTAATGTTTTTACATTATTTCAAGTATTATTTTATTGGTTTGACTGGAATAGGGCTATGCTTACATTCTATGGTTCATGTAACTTCCACCATAAGTGAAAATGGCTTTAAAGGCATGAACCCTGGCTTTAGGTTATTTGTTGGCGATGGTGAATGAGTTGTTTTCCTGCAACCGTCTGTCTTTAGTCATTGAAGGAGACCAATCTATCATTTAGATGTGCTTATGTGGTGGAAGAAAGAGTGGATGTGTATTTGAGAGTCCCAAGGATTAACTTCATTTTCTTTAGGAGAGAGGTCAACTAAACTATTACATTATAGAAGGAATAATTCACAAGTGCAATAAGTTTGGTAATCGCATTTGTGGGGAAACTGGAAATCATTGATTATTGTTTGAACCACTCATAAACTGTATGTGGTCAACTATGATCTTGTTGAACTTACACAAGAGGGTCATTCGGAGGGTATAGAATCATAAATTGTACGTTGAATCATTTCTCTCACAGTTTCTAAAATAATTGGTTGAACGCATAGCGTCTAAGTTGGAATCATGCGGAAACAATGTCTAAACAAATAAGTTCAGAGCTAGTATTTACAATTTAGTTTGATTGAAGTAATGCATCATAGATTCTTCAATTATAATGGTTAACTGTAGGAAGCATTGAAGTGGGTGACGGATCAGCCTGCATGGAATAGATCTGAGGGTAGGGATCATATATTTCCCATCCATCATCCCTGGTCTTTTAAGTCGGTTCGCAAATACGTTAAAAATGCAATTTGGCTGCTACCAGATATGGACTCCACTGGAAACTGGTAAGTCTTCCAATATACTGAATTAAGATTCCAGTGGTTGCTTATGTTTTCCTTTTCTGATAATTAATCAATTTTGACTGCTAGGTATAAACCAGGACAGGTTTCATTGGAGAAAGACCTGATTCTTCCTTACGTTGCGAATGTTGAATTATGTGACGCCAAATGCTTATCAGAAAGTGAATCAAAGAGAAAGACACTTCTTTTTTTCCGTGGAAGGCTAAAAAGGAATGCTGTAAGTATTTGACCCTACCATAAGGTCCATAACTTGGCGTATTTTCTTGTTCCTTTTGGCATTTTGCCAAGGTTGCTGACCCATTTGTGTGCTCTCGTTTGGTCCACTAACAAGTTTTATCTAGAACAGTTGCCATAATGATATATAATCATAAGTATTATAGAGAGAGTTGCATAGGATCTATAGTATATTCTCATCAGAGAGGTGAGCAGTGCATATTGCACTTGAATCGAGTGAAACATAATTCTTCCTATGAATAAAACAAACTAAGTTCCACCTATACTATAATGAGTAATTAAAAAAAACGAACCAATGTCTCCACCATTTTTGATGTCCCATCAAGTTAGACAGACGGAAGTACTAGTTTTCTTAGTCAGTAAAGCTATTATTAATAAGACCTTCAATGTTTTGGGTTCTATTAAGAAAAATTATATCTTAAGAATTAAGTACAAAACTATGTTGTAGATACACATTTGTGTTTTACTGGCATATGACATATAAGATCGTGCTTCATATATATTAAATTTAGCTATGATGGTCTTTCAGGGAGGAAAAATCCGCTCTAAACTCACAGCAGAACTAGGAGGTGCTGAGGATGTTGTTATAGCCGAAGGGACAGCTGGGGAGGAAGGGAAAATGGCTGCTCAAAATGGCATGCGCAGGTGAAATAGTTGCTGCCGTTTCTTTCTTTTTTGCTACTATTTTCCCATGTATTCTTATATCAAGATGATATATGGAAATGATATAAGGTCATCTCTTTTGGTATAGCGATTATCGGCTAAATAGTTAGAAAAAACTATGATTAAACCTCAACCAGGATATAATGTTGAGCATATGTATTGAATAGATGATTGCTAAAATATCCAATTAGTAACTTTTTTGAAAGATATTGGTGATGGTGTCCTTGGTCATTGTTAGAGAAGGGTAGCAGAGATTATTCAACTTGTTCCTATAACCAACACCACCTGGATATAGCTTATTAATAGCTAATGCCTATCCCACAAAACTTTCCTGGAAAAGGCTTAACTACATTAAAACTACTACTTATTAGTCACTGTCAGTGTATTTAATAAAATATGTTTCTTTTGACCATCAGGTCTACCTTTTGTCTAAGTCCAGCTGGTGATACTCCATCTTCTGCAAGATTGTTTGATGCTATTGTGAGTGGGTGTATCCCTATAATTGTTAGCGATGAATTGGAGCTACCCTTTGAAGGAATACTAGATTACAGGAAGGTATAAATGAGCTTCAGTACCATGCATAAATTAGTATTTTCAACATGATTCATTTGTAGATTCCTTGATGCACCTGGGTCGATGCTAACATAATTTTAAATATTATGATTTATTTCTGCTTCTTTCTCTAATCAAGAGTTATGCACCATTCTCAAAAGTGATGCACATGATAGAAGATTGAAAATGTACATAGGAACTTTACTAATTGTAAAGTCTAACTCCCAGCTTTATGTATAAAGCACATTAATTGTCCTTTAATCCATCCTAACTTATTCAAGAAGTTTTGCTTTAAGATGCTTTTAGAATCTTTCTTCAAGAGAGTAACAGAGCAAATTATACACAATGCTTTAAGATGCTTTTAGAATCATTACTGTAGCAAGTAAAGGTTAAATAGCATCGTTTTCCATTCTTCCAGCTGACTTCATGTTAATAAATTTACAGATTTGAAAAACTGAAGCTCTCTTTACATTGATTACTCGCTCTGCAGATCATAAGCTGAATCTAGTGTCTTTTTTTCTTTTGCAGATAGCTTTATTTGTTTCTTCAGGTGATGCTTTGCAGCCAGGGTGGCTTCTAAAATATTTGAGGAGCATCAGTCGCTCTCAGATCAGAGAATTACAGAGGAACCTGGCTCAAGTAAACCACTGTTTTGCTGATTATGTTTTTTATATTGGTGTAATGGTTGACATGTCAACTTTTGCCAGTTTCTTCTCAACTGTTGAAACTTATAACGATATATCCTTTTTGCCTATTCAGTACTCTAGGCATTTTGTGTACTCCAGTCCAGCTCTGCCGTTGGGTCCTGAAGACTTGGTTTGGAGAATGGTAAGTATCTCCAAAATCTTTAACATGCCTGCAATAGCTACAATATAATGTATCTATCTACGCGATGCAACAGATGTCGGGTAAGTTGGTGAACATGAAGCTGCACACGAGGAGAAGACAGCGTGTAGTGAGAGAGTCGAGAAGTATATGCGGTTGCGATTGCAGACAACCCAATACCACGTCTTCCCTCTTCTAGATCTGTCTTGATATATTTTTGTTTTTTCCTCTTCCTTTTGTTTATGTAAAGTAGAGTTGTGGTGTTTGTAATTCAGCAGAACCACTCTACTCTTCAGTTTATAAATTTATAAATTACATTAGAAAGACAATTAATTCAGATTAAAATTGCTGAGTGCCTATATATATATATATATACATATACGTAAATTATATTTCTAAGTTTAATTGCCGTATGTTTATGTTTATGTTTATGTATAGTTTTATTCTTAGACGGATCATAAATTTTTTGTTATTTGCTGAGTTTTGATTTATATACCTCCATATGTTAAGGTAATTAGGTACTGCTAACCATCATACAATTCTAATATTTATTCTTTAATTTGAGTGAAAAATAATCCCATCAAATTTGTTTAATAAAACTATAAAATTTTGATCACCGACCACGGTACAATAATTATATATCGTGGTTTTTTTTTTTTTTCAAATAAAAAAATAAATCTGACAGTACCCTTTGTAGTACCTTGAACTGGTCTCTTAAAACAGCTAGTTTGAATGAATGTATTCCACATGCAGCTCTAACTTGTTAGTTGTTAACACTCATCGAAGATTCAAAACACTATCTTCACATGCCTTTTGTCTTTAACTTTTCAATATACTTCGTAAAATAAGCAATCAATAAATCTTGAACTATAATAATATTTATTTCTAAAATATAACGGTTCTCATTTATGTTAAAACTTTCACCCATTAGGTCGAATTAAAAAAACATTTGATTTCCATTTATTGGCCGAAATCAAATATTTTGCATAACTAATTTTTTTTAGCATTATATTGGAATCGGAAAATGATAAGGGTCTACCATAAATGGAAACGGTTTCAACCAAAACCAAAAATAAAAATATCGAAATCAGAAGTTATTAGTAATTAATTATAACAGCGTTATCTTTTGTGGCGTGTGAGACAAAAAAGTGTCATGAGACAGTCTATAATCAGAGGTTAGCAGTTGATTATTTTAACCTCTAAGTTTAATTTGATTATTTATCTAATTTAAATTTACCTAGTAAAACAAAAGTTACCATGATCATTAAAATTTACTTTCTTTATAAGTTTTTCATTTATCCTTTTTGATTGGTCAAAAGTAGGTAACTAAATAATCAACCCCATGTGCCAATCAAAACACATATAATAATAAAATAATAATAAAAAGTAATCATAAATCTTCCTAATTTTTCTCCTTTTTGTAATAAAAAAATATAAAAAAGACAAATTAATTTCTTACTATCTCCGCCAAATCCATGTACCGAAGACAGTTCATGTCTCACACTTCTTACGCGTTTCAAGCAGCTTCTCCTTCTCTTCTTCTCTCTTTTTAAGTGTTTAAGAAAGCTAGAAACTTGATAACGGTGTTGTTCCGTATAGTGATATAAAAAATGCTACTCATCATTCTTCGCACTTGGTAGTAGTGTTTGTATATTTCACTCAAACCTCTATCTCTCTCTCTCTAAAAATTCAAATTCTAGATTTACGCGTCTTTTCTCTCTCTAGATCAATGAGCTGGTGATTACCAAGAACTCAACACAGAGATTGATATTGAGTAGTTTTTATTCGAGATTTGTTGCAAAGATTCAAAATCTGAAATAGTTAAATTTCAAAGGTATGTTCTTGTTACTACTACTACTAGTACTCCTCCGTTCTCATTTTCTTTCTAGGTTTGTCTCACTCTAGACTGTTGAGCTGTGTTTTTTCGCTGTCTGTTTAAAATTTTAGATTTTAGATCGTGCTTTATTTTATTATTTTTATGTCTTTCGAGTTTAAAATTGAAATGGTGTGAAGTACTACTTATCTTGCTTAGATGTAATAAATTTGGGTTTTGTTTCGGCTTTTCGTAGACTTTGAGCAAAACAGCTTAGTGGATCAATGGTCTTGTTGCGGAGTTTAAGGTTTCATTGTTACTATAGTTCAGTTTGAGATGCTTGAGAGGGAACATAATGAGATTTCAAAGTGTTGTCATGTTAGAGATCTACGGATTTGTACTTAGAAGATAGATTTTTAAACTGAGTTTCAGCTAAGCTACACTAGTCAAGTAGTTTTAGTTATATGACACTTTATTCTCTGTTTGGTTCTTCGTATTGGGTCTCTAGCGAAACAATCAATCATTGTGTTTACTGAATCATTCGAAATTTCGAAACCGATGTGTTTTTTTTTTAATAATTAGATACATAGGTTCTTTAGTCACAGTGGCTTTGTGGTTAGCGCTGAAGATGTTTTTGTACAACAACTTTTCAGGATTCAAGGGTTCTCGATCTGATAAGACTTTCAAAATATGTCTAAATCATTTAAAGGGACTCGATCTCGACTATCGATAACCTCTGAAGCAGATGATCCGCAAGAGCCTCCTTTGCCAGCGAGCGTGACATTTGCACGAAGAACGTCCTCTGGTCGCTACGTCAACTACTCCAGGGATGATCTCGATAGTGAACTCGGTAGCGTTGATTACAGTAACTACACAGTCCACATACCTCCGACCCCTGACAACCAACCGATGGATCCATCTATCTCGCAAAAAGTTGAGGAGCAATACGTGTCGAGTTCGCTCTTTACAGGTGGTTTCAATAATGTAACTCGTGCTCATCTAATGGACAAGGTTATCGATTCAGAGACAAACCATCCTCAAATGGCTGGGACTAAAGGATCTTCGTGTGCAGTCCCGGGGTGCGATGCAAATGTGATGAGTGATGGACGAGGCCAAGATATTCTTCCGTGCGAGTGTGATTTTAAAATCTGTAGAGATTGTTATGTTGATGCTGTTAAGATAGGTGATGGGAATTGTCCGGGATGTAAAGAGCCGTATAAGAACACGGATTTGGATCAAGTCGGTGTTGATAACTCAAGGCCTCCGTTGCCTCTTCCTCTTCCGGCAGGGATGTCAAAAATGGAGAGACGTTTGTCTTTGATGAAGTCGACAAAGTCGGGGTTGATGAGGAGTCAAACTGGTGACTTCGATCATAATCGATGGCTGTTTGAAACTAAAGGGACTTATGGGTATGGAAATGCGATATGGCCAAAAGATGGAAATGCTGGTAGTGACAATGAGGGCGGAGGTGGTGAACCAATGGAGTTAATGAGCAAACCGTGGAGGCCACTTACTCGGAAATTAAAGATACCTGCTGCTATTCTTAGTCCATATAGGTAATACAGACTATTATTTTATGCCGTTAATTTTTTAAGAGTCAAGCCTTTCTTTTTGTTTATAAATATCAATATTTCATATATGATCATTTTTTTTGCTGTAAATCTTTCTATTTTGCTTCATATCTTTACTATGCCATGTCTGATTGGTCATTCTTTGACCAGTTTTCCTTCGTAAGTTGTGATTACTGGGTTGCAATTATGATTAACTCTGCTCGAAGCTTGAGTTTTCGAGCTGGAGCTCAGTATCAGGCTTGTATGTGTCTCGAGTTGATTTTAGGGCTTTGCAAATAGTTCGTATAGAGCGGCTCGGTAATGCCTAAAAAACTTAGCTAACTTCATATACCTAACATGATAAAAAAATAGCTTACCCTAACTTTGAAAAAGTATGATCAGATCATATTAATAAGTATTTTTCCTATCTTTATCTTACAAATTTTTATTTTTTACTATTTATCGCCTGAAAATGTAAAATAGGTATGATTTTCAAGCTCTAGATGAGTCGAGCTCGACTATTGAAAAAGTATTTTGAGCTTAGCAAGTCACAAAAATTCCGAGTTTAGCTGAGCATCAAACATCATTTTTTTGGCTGGAGCCTCCAGCCTAGAGGCAAACTCGATCAGCCAGTCATATTGGCTCGATTCAGCCCTACTTGTCATACATCCAATGTTATTTTACTGGTTTATAGACTCTAGTGGTGATTGTCACTGCCCTATGTACTTCGTCTCACTTTTTTTGTGCTGTAATGTCAAATAAATTTTGTTACAGGCTTTTAATTCTTATTCGGGCAGTCGTTCTTTCATTGTTCTTGGCTTGGAGAATAAAGCACAAAAACGAGGATGCAATATGGCTTTGGGGTATGTCTGTGGTGTGTGAGCTCTGGTTCGCCTTGTCATGGCTTCTCGATCAACTGCCTAAACTCTGCCCAATAAATCGTGCTACTGATCTTAATGTCCTCAAAGATAAATTTGAAACACCGACCCTAAGCAACCCGACCGGAAAATCTGATCTACCAGGAATTGATGTCTTTGTGTCTACGGCGGATCCAGAAAAAGAACCTCCTCTGGTCACTGCAAATACAATCTTGTCAATTCTAGCAGCTGACTACCCTGTTGAAAAGCTTGCGTGCTATGTATCAGATGATGGCGGTGCACTTCTAACATTCGAAGCCATGGCAGAAGCAGCTAGTTTTGCTAACATATGGGTTCCATTTTGTCGTAAACACAATATCGAACCCAGGAATCCTGATTCATACTTCAGTTTGAAAAGAGATCCTTACAAGAATAAAGTTAAATCGGATTTTGTCAAGGATAGGAGACGAGTAAAGCGTGAGTATGATGAGTTCAAGGTTCGAACGAATAGCTTGCCTGAGTCTATACGACGCCGTTCTGATGCTTATCATGCTCGCGAGGAGATCAAGGCCATGAAGATGCAAAGACAGAACCGAGATGATGAAGCTGTGGAGCCTGTGAAGCCTGTGAAGATTCCTAAAGCCACATGGATGGCAGATGGTACTCATTGGCCTGGGACTTGGTTGACATCAACATCTGAGCATTCTCGAAGTGACCATGCTGGAATTATACAGGTATCTCAAAAGTAATTTATAGTTCATACCATTTGTGTATATGTTTCAATACATAGTTCATTATAGGGGTTCAAATGAGCCGAGTTCAAGCTTATCATGCTAATTTTCAAGGCTCAAAGTCGGGTCAAGCTCGTTTATGATCTCATGTTCGAGCTCGGTTAATAGCCTAGAGCTCGAGTCCTGCTCGATTAAGAATCTGAATAATTTTTAGCCTTAATAAGCTAAAGTCAATTGTTTATGTTCAATAGTATACGTATATAGTCTAGAATTTTTTGTAATACATATAACCGAGCGGCTTGTGAGTATAATGAGCTCAAGCTTGAATGGATTGTCTACCTTGGCTCAATTAACTTAATAAGTCTAACATAATGCTTAATCTCAGCACATCACTATACGTGCTTAGGCAGAGCTCGAGCTACTCATATGATTTTCTCCCTAATCATTAGTGTACTGAGGAATATTCTAAACTTATTTTCCTTCTTGATGTAGGTGATGCTGAAACCTCCTAGTGATGAACCATTACTTGGGACAGCTGATGGGTTTAGTGACCTCACGGAAGTTGATATCCGTCTCCCACTTCTTGTTTACGTATCTCGTGAGAAGCGGCCAGGCTATGATCACAATAAGAAAGCAGGAGCAATGAATGCCCTTGTCCGAGCTTCCGCAATTATGTCCAACGGCCCTTTCATACTCAACCTCGACTGTGACCACTACATCTACAATTCTGAAGCAATGAGAGAAGGCATGTGTTTTATGATGGATCGAGGAGGTGACCGTATATGTTACGTTCAGTTTCCACAAAGGTTCGAGGGTATTGATCCTTCTGATCGCTACGCTAATCACAATACTGTTTTCTTCGACGTGAACATGAGAGCTCTGGATGGTCTTATGGGACCAGTTTACGTTGGAACTGGTTGTCTTTTCAGAAGAGTTGCTCTTTACGGATTCGATCCTCCCCGGGCAAAAGAAAACCATCCGGGTTGCTGCAGCTGTTGCTTTTCACGCCGCAAGAAGCAATCTAAACTTCCAGAAGAAAGTCGGGCTTTAAGAATGGGCGATTCCGATGATGAAGATATTAATCTTTCTTTACTTCCTAAAAGATTTGGCAACTCGACTTTTCTCATCGATTCGATTCCAGTTGCAGAATTTCAAGGCCGTCCACTTGCTGATCATCCGGCCGTTAAACATGGCCGTCCACCCGGAGCACTCACTATTCCCCGTGACCTTCTTGACGCATCGACAGTTGCAGAAGCTATCGGTGTCATTTCTTGCTGGTACGAAGACAAAACTGAGTGGGGACACCGTGTCGGTTGGATTTACGGGTCCGTTACAGAAGACGTGGTCACCGGCTACAGAATGCACAACCGAGGATGGAGGTCGGTTTACTGCGTTACAAAACGAGATGCTTTCCGTGGGACTGCACCTATAAATCTAACGGATAGACTTCACCAAGTTCTCCGGTGGGCAACTGGTTCAGTTGAGATATTTTTCTCGCGTAATAACGCGTTCCTCGCCAGCTCAAGAATGAAATTCCTACAAAGAATCGCGTACCTCAACGTCGGTATCTACCCTTTTACCTCCATTTTCCTCATCGTCTATTGTTTCCTCCCAGCCCTATCTCTCTTTTCTGGTCAGTTCATAGTTCAGTCACTCAATGTCACTTTCCTCACCTACCTTCTCACCATCACCATAACACTATCTCTCCTAGCTATTCTTGAAATCAAATGGTCCGGTATTTCACTCGAAGAATGGTGGAGGAACGAACAGTTTTGGCTCATTGGTGGAACTAGTGCCCATCTTGCAGCCGTAATCCAAGGGCTACTAAAAGTCGTTGCAGGTATCGAGATTTCGTTCACTTTGACGTCAAAATCAGGCGGTGATGATATAGACGACGAGTTTGCGGATCTTTACATCGTAAAATGGACGTCTTTGATGATACCACCAATCACTATCATGATGGTGAACATAATCGCTATAGCTGTCGGGTTTAGCAGGACTATATATAGCGTGATACCGCAGTGGAGCCGTTTGATCGGTGGAGTTTTCTTTAGTTTTTGGGTGTTGGCTCATCTTTACCCGTTCGCGAAAGGGCTAATGGGCCGAAGAGGAAGGACGCCTACCATAGTATATGTTTGGTCAGGGCTAGTGGCTATAACCATATCGCTTCTCTGGGTCTCGATCAGTCCTCCTGATGGTAATAACCAAATCGGCGGCTCCTTCACCTTCCCTTGAGACCTTATTCTTTTGTGTCTAGAGAGATGTGAACTTCGGATTTTGTCTTTGTATCATCATGCCATATATGGATTTTTTCATTTGTTAATTATTACTGAACTCTCTTGTAACTTTTTCTGAACTTCTCTACTCAAATTTTATATAAATTTTACCTTACCATTACTGTATAATTATTCTCTTTGTAATGCTAATAGTAATACTGCTCAAGCCAAATGAAACCTGGAAATGTAAACTGACAACATATGTCTGGATTGCATTTAAAGTGACTGAAGTCTCTGATGTCTCTTGTTTTCTTGTGAAAAAAAAACAAAACATAAACAGAAATCGCTTAACTCTTGTCTGTATTTATTCCACAAATAACTAGTCACAGGTGGTAAGAAGCTAGTAGTGTCTGTGTTCCATCCACCCAACCTCTAAATTTATTACTCTTACCAACTTTTCTACATTTACTCTAACAAATGCTTGGTATATTGAATTTCATTCGATTCGGCACCGATTTTTACTATAAATTGTATTGTTGAAATCGCACTTCACGTGTCAAGTATAGAGTAACATAACGAATTTCATATATATTTGATGATTAACTTTTAAAGCAATGTTTGCCTAACATTCTGAAAGAAACACATTCTGAAATATAGTAACACGGATCAGGATAAACTGAATATGTTTGCCTAATGTTTATATACTTGTCCACTGGTGTTCGTATGAAAATGGAAATGGAAATGTTAATGTTCACAGGTTGTTTGCATAGATTGCTTTATAAAAATGTTCATGATTTTTCTTTTCAACTTTTACCTTTTATTTTATTTTTACATTAATTTAATCTAAATATCAGAAAAACAGTCAAAAATATTAAACTATAATAACAAAGGTTAAGTATCAATTAACACCCACTTAAACTATAAATGTTTGTTTTCATAAATCTTCGGAAAAGAACGATCTAACTTTTGTATTTGTTATATAAGACGACTATTTTCCGTAATATCCAAAATATTTTTAATAAATTATATTAATTTTTTTTATATTTTGATTCGTTTATTTTTTTCTATATTTCTACCGATATAGTAGTTTTTTTTCTACATTTTTTATCCATAATAGATTGTAAGTACATAATAGATTGTAGGTACCATGACGTTTCAACTTATCGTTTGATTTTTCAATTTTTTTTTTGTTTTAAGTTTATTTTCTTTATATATTTTGAATTCATTGTTGATTTTAATTTGATTTCGTCGTTAATTTTGAACATTTTCCATCCTTTTAAAATCAATTTTGTAGTTTATGTGTTTTTTAGGATTTAATTATGTTTTTACTTGATTATAGGTTTTTTATATGTAAAATGTAATTGAAACGTTTAATTCAGTTAGGTTTCACTCGTTTTTGGTTATTATGTGAAATGTAGTTGAAAAGTAAGGTTATGGATGAGTTTTCATGAAGAAGATAAAGTTCATATGTTTATATATTAGTCTCGTGTCCCTCGTCTCGCATGTGCAAGACACTTGTTTTCTTATGATGCATGACATATGATTTCTTTATGATAGATACGGACCACTTGTTTGATTGATGCGAGACACATGTTATTTTACTGATGATAGCTGCGGTACAGTTGTTATTTTTTTTATAACAGATGCGAGACGTTTATTATTTTTACTTTTTGAATTGTCAAATACATGTACACGATGTCTAGAAGTCGACTATGTATTTTTAAACTAAATGGTGAACTTGCAAGTGGTCTGTTTGAAGAATTTAAAGATATGATTAAATCTGTTCAAAGTAAATATGATGTGTTATTTTGGGGTAAATTCAGTTTAAGATACTGTTCTCATGACCTACAAAATATTATCTTAGGTTGCGATGATGATTTATTTGATTTGGCATTAATTGTTAATACTTTGGGGTTTCAACTATTACTATTGATATTGAAAGTGATTTTGTTGGCGATAATGTTAGAGAAACTTCTCAAAATTTATTTGAAACTTCAAATCAAGATTTTATTTGTTGAGAAACTGCTCAAAATTATGGTATGAATTTTATTGGTAACAAGAAAAAACAACTTTCTACTATTGGTTGGGTTAATGAAATTAATGGTGATGGGTAGGTTTTTGAAGACGGTGCAATAGGTTTAAGATTAACTATTAGTAAGTTGGCTTTACAAAAAGTTCTCCCTTTCAAATATCTTCATAATAATAAATAAAGAGTAACTGTTTATTGCACGATAAAAGATTCAAAGGGTTGCATGTAAAGACTTTATACTAAAAAATATAATTCTAATGTTTTTTGTTGTTGTTAAGAAATATGTCCAACCTCACACTTGTGGGACTGGTTTTTGCAAGGAAATTAAAAAATATTTATTGTTGGATTTGATTGTTAATGTGATACGTGCTTCTGTTATGAGCAATGTTGATGTTACAACCAAAAATATAAAATCAATTTTAAAAAACGACTACAGTTTATATATATCTTATCGTCTTTCATTGATTGTTTTAGAGAAAAGATATATGGAGATAGCCCTACGTTCAGTGGCGTAGCCAGGATTTGATCCTTGTGTGGTCCTGGTTATTGTCGAAAAATAAAATAACAGAAAATAGAAATTTTTAAGCTTTTATGCACCATATTTGTTTATATTTTTTGGTTTGTTTGGTTAACTAGTGTTTTTTTATTTACGAATCCTTTATGTATTGGTTATTTTCTTCAATATTTTGTCAATCTAAAATTATGAACACCAAGATTATCGAGCTTGGCAATGTTGCCTCACATTTAGGTCTTTTTATCTTAGTTTTTTTTACTTATATTCGTATAATGTGTGCATCTTGACACGTCTTTGATTGTGTTGAGATCTGTAGCATTCGGGAAACTAGAAATTTATCACATAGTCAATGTTCTTAAAGTGTTGGAGAAAAATCTATGATATAGTTAATGTTTTTGAATTTAATTTACTTAGACTAGTGTTGAAATTAGGTTCTTGTTAAAGATAAAAAATAGTATATATGAAAAAGGTTTAAACAATCTTTGAAAAGTATATTTACTTCGTTAGGTTAGTGTTATCCAAGTTAGATTAGTGTTTTCGTTTTTATTTGTTTACTTAATAACTCTATTTCTATTCTAATATAATTAGATTAGTATTTTCGTTTTTATTTATTTACTTAATTTAAATGGATTAGTGTTTTCGTTTTTATTTATATTTATGTTTTTATATATTACTTAATAATTCTATTTAGTCTATTTGTATTTTAGTAAAATTATTTAACTTAATTAGATAAGTTTTTTTTATTTATGTTTTTTAATATTTACTTAATAACTCAATTTATATTTTAATATAATTGGATTAATTTAATTAGATTAGTATTTTTAATTGAATTTGGGTTGTATTAATAGAGTTAATCTATTTGTATTTTAGTATAATTATTTAACTTAATTAGATAATTTTTTTTAATTTATGTTTTTATTTATTTAATTAATAACTTCATTTATATTTCAATATAATTAGATTAACTTAATTAGATTAGTATTTTTACTTGAATTTGGATTGTATTAAAAAATGAACCGTTTAGTTAGATTAGTATTTTTATTTGAATTTGGATTGTATTAAAAATGAACCCTTAACTTAATTAGATTAGTATTTTTACTTGAATTTAGATTGTATTAAAAAATAAACCGTTCATAACCTTAAAAGAGAAGAAGGATCCTTAAAAAGAGAAGAAGGAGCAAGGGGCTGAGGGTTCTCCTTAAAAGAGAAGAAGGAGGAGCAAGGGGCTGAGGTTTGAACCCATGACCTATGGGTTCCTACCTCAGCCTTTTCCACTGGGATAGAGTGTACTTTAGTTTTTTGTAAGCTTATTAATATAATATCTAAAATGTTGTGGGTTCTTAGGAACCCAGGGAACCCACTGTAGCTCCGCCTATGCCTACGTTGTATAAATTATTTAAGAGTTATTTCATAGCATTGAATATTTTTTATAGCAGTATTGTGTACGTACTGGAGTATAATTTGGAAACCAATGTCTTCAAGTGTTGTTTTGTATCATTTGGTTCTTGTCTCTATGGTTTCGATTCTTGTCGTTTAGTTTTATTTATTGATGAATTTTTTTTAATGGGTAAATATAAATGGGTATTGCTATCTGTCATAGTTAAATATGGTAACAATGGTGAGATTTGTTATGTACTGTTTTTTATTCCAAAACATGTTATTTTCTCATGTTAAATCTAAAAATGCGAAACCATATATAACCAAATAGGATAGATGTGAAACCATGTATCATGGTAGATGCAAAACCAAAGATAATAAGAATAATAGACGAGAAATCATATATAATCAATATGATACATGCAAATCCATATATAATCAATATGATAAATGCGAAATTTAATATATTAATATGACAGATCCACAACCAGATATAATCAATATAATAGATGCGAAACCATATATAATCAATATGATAGATGTAAAAACTGATATAACGAGTTATAGATGTGCAATAGGAATACAATAGATGTGAAACCACATATAATCAATATAACAATATAATTTATAATATATTTTCCATAAATGTTTTTACAGTAACTTTCTTGTTGCATTTAGTATTGTTGAGGCTAAAGATTTTAAAAATTGGTTATGGTTTCTAGAGATGTTGAAACACATTTGTTAGATCATCAAATCATATTTATTAGTGATTGTCATTTAGGTATTGCTATTGTTGTATCCGTTTTGCTTCCAAATTGCTAGCATGCATACTATAATTATCATCTTATAAATAATTTGAAGTTCTCTTTGAGTGGTACATTGATACCATTTAAGGAAAAATATAATTTATATGTTTAAAATATGTGCTTATGTTGCGACTCAGAACATGTACATTCAATATATGAACGAATTTCTTAAAAAAGAAGGTCATAGAGTTGTTAATTTTTATGAGAATTTACCTTCGGACAAATATGTTTGTGTTTTTTTCAAAAATAAGAGATATGGTTCTACGACTTATACTCTTCATGAGTCGTCTAATCATCAGATTAAACAGTATTTTAGTTTACCTATATTGGAGTTAGTTGACACGATTGTAGTATTAATTATGATTCAAAGTTCAAAACGTTATGCTGAGGTTGAACATTGGACTAATGATTTATGTCTTGAATTTGATCAAAAGTTAAAAGCCAATGTGGAAAGAGGTCGTCTATGGATAGTTCATTCATCCACTTCTCTTTTATATGGAGTTTTTTGTTGTGATCCTATTATGATTGTCGATCTTAGTATATATACATGTTCTTGTGGTGCATGACAACAAAACTGTTTTCTATGTGATAAGGGAAGGAAAATATGGTGATAAATAAGTTTTGATATAATAAATACAAGGGTCAAATCGGTGTAATTAATTGCCAATGACTAATCTAAGGCAAACATAAGGACTGAGAAGGTCAAATGTAATAACTAGTAAACTTGTTTATGAACAGTTGTAGAGTGTGGGTGAGAGATCCACTTAAACAGTGGTAATTATATAATTTCATAGCTTACCTCTAGGGGTGACAAATGGTTCTGGAACCGTGGTTCAAAGCTGACAATCTGTTTATGAACTGGCAGTTTAACTGCAAAACTGGCCCATTAGGACTGCAAACCGGCAGGACCGCACCAAACCGGCAGGACCGCATAAGGAGTAAACCGGCAGGACCGCAAACCGGCAGGACCGCAAACCGGCAGGACCGCAAACCGGCAGGACTGCGAAACCACAGTTTATTTGTAAAAAACCGCGATTTATTGGTAAATATTATAAATATTTTATTTATTTTATAACCAAAATGTTATATTTAAAAAATATTCAGATATTACATATTATTATAGAATAAACATTTTGGTTAATATTAATTTGTTTTGGTTATTACTATTTTAAGTGTTGTAATTATTATATAGTCCAAAATTTTAAATATTACTTATATTATTATCACATTTTGAATATTATTATTATGTTTTTAGATCTAATATTAGTAGTGTTGATTTTATATTACAAACCAAAAGTATATCTTATCATGTTAAAATATTACAAATTCTATGGTTATAATTTTAAGATTACATTTTGAATTTTATTATTGTGATTTGGTTTTAAATATTAGAAGTGTTATTTATTATTTTTTAAACCAAAATCATATTTTATCATGCAAAAATATTACAAGTTATATTGTTATAATTTTAATATGACATTTTGAATTTTATTATTGTGATTAGGTTTTAAATATTACAAGTGTTATTTATTATTTTTAAGTTATATTGTTATAATTTTAATATTACATTTTGAATTTTATTATTGTGATTAGGTTTTAAATATTACAAGTGTTATTTATTATTTTTAAGTTATATTGTTATAATTTTAATATTACATTTTGAATTTTATTATTGTGATTTGGTTTTAAATATAACAAGTGTTATTTATTATTTTTAAGTTATATTGTTATAATTTTAATATTACATTTTGAATTTTATTATTGTGATTTGGTTTTAAATATTACAAATGTTATTTATTATTTTTTAAACCAAAATCATATTTTATCATGCTAAAATATTACAAGTTATATTAAAATATTTAATATTACAAATGCTAAAATATTACAAGTCATATTAAAATATTTAATATTACAAATGTTAAAATATTACAAGTTATATTAATATATTTAATATTACAATTGCTAAAATACATTTTTTAGTCTCTTGTCGCTAACCACT
Source organism: Limnanthes douglasii subsp. nivea (assembly GCA_036936605.1). Taxonomy (NCBI): domain Eukaryota; kingdom Viridiplantae; phylum Streptophyta; class Magnoliopsida; order Brassicales; family Limnanthaceae; genus Limnanthes; species Limnanthes douglasii. Next base: position 320,219,708 of record JAUPFV010000002.1, on the reverse strand, counting down.
TTTTTAAGTCGCAAAACTTTCTCAACAGTAACTGCAATTTGTAATGGATCTCCCAAAACTTGTCCTCGAGTCTCACGATTAACCTTACTTAACGCAGCAGCAATCAGATCGACCATCTTCGTCTTCATACTAAGACTTTGTTTAGGAACAACGGTCTTACTCTTAGTTATAGTTGGGTGTTTGACACTTCGTGTCACCTTGTCGACCATTTTAGAACTAAAAGTTGGTTTGGCGGTCTTACTAAAAGTCGTACGTGTAGTACTAACAAGTTTGACGCTTCGCCTCTCCTTATCGTAAATTTTCAAACTAAAATTTTGTTTGAGGGTCTTACTCATATTCGTAGGTTCAGTGGCACATTTGATGCGTCGTGTGATCGGATCCCTCTCGGGTGAAGGAGACATCATAAAAGAAGAAAATTCCGAAAAATCAGTTTTCAGAGTTGCTTGTCCTAACCTGTTGTTGAAGCCACAAAACGACATTGGAAATTTGAAATAAGCACAAATAATAACTAATACAAACTAATAACAATTTTTTTCGAAAAAAAAATCTAACTATTTCGAAAACAGAAGTACGATATGTAAAATAAGAAAGTTAAGCTTAATAAAAAATCTAGAACAAGTTGAGAGATTTAGAGAGTTTATAGTAGATTTAGAGAGTGTGTGAGGTTGGAGTTGGGGTCTCCTCTATTTATAGGGGAGACCCATTTTTTTTTTTGAAAATTTCGAAAAAAATGAACTGTCCGGATGCCCGAATGTGAAATTCGGACATATCCGGACATTCGTCCGGATGGTCCGGACATTCGTCCGGATGGTCCGGACATGTTGCGCAACGACTAGTTTAATTAACTAGCCGTTGCGTTTGAACGTGCGGACCATCCGCACGTCTGACCGGATGGTCCGCACGGTGACGTCACGGATGACGTCACTTGCTGACGTCATCCGTGACTGGTTTTTTTTTAAAATATTTTTATAAAAAATTAATTTTTTTATAAGTTATGCACTTTAAACTATTTAAAAAAAAATCAAAACTCTATATATAGGAAATTCGAACTATTATTTAAAAAAAAATATAACTCTATAAATAGATTTTTCGAACTATTAGTTTTTTAATAATTTTAGTACTTTTATGAAAAAATATATATTAAATTCTCTAAATTATTGAAAGAAATTTTATATTATTAACCCTTTCTTTTTTTTTCTAGTTTATTGAAAGAAATTTTATATTATTAACAAGTTAATTTGGACATTTGTCTGGATACCGGAGCGCCGTTATTTTCACATAATGGTACATAATAGATAGTTTATATTGTTGATGATGTTAATCTCCTAAATAAATATATTTAATTAATTATATTTAATTATGCCATCTGAATATAATTCCTTTTTAGGAACCAAATTACACGTAGTTAATTGAAACACAGTTGGTATTTAATTACATGTGTTTACGCAATTGGAACATAATCCAAATTAATACAATTTTAAAAACTTTAAATTTATACTTCAAATATTGAATACTTCAAATATTAAATTTATACTTCAAATGTTGTAATCTAGATACAAGTAGATGTATATATTTTATTTAATATCTACATAATATTAAATAAAATATCTTAAATACATAAATATAAATATATAATCAAACGTAACAAAATCAAATTACAATTATTTTTTTAGAATGTAATTGATTGATTTTTAGAATGTAATTGATTGATTATAAAATTTCGATTAAAATGATAACATATTTAAATTAAAATACATGAAATAACATAATTAACTCGCGTATATGGTACATATCTCAATTATTGAAATTAGATTCAATTAACACTTACAAATTAATTTTAAATAACATTATAAAATATATTAAACGCTTCTTAAATGGTTTGTCTGGTTATTTGAACTGATAAACGGTTCTTAAATGGTTTGTCTGGTGGTTTGAAATGGTGGTTTAACTGCGAAACTGGCCCATTAGGACTGCAAACCAGCAGGACCGCATAAGGAGCAAACCGGCAGGACCGCAAACCGGCAGGATTGCAAACCGGCAGAACTGCAAACCGGCAGGACCGCAACCCGCCAGGACTGCAAACCGTGGTTCTGATTTAAACGGTTCCGATGGTTCGCGGTTCAGACCATTTGCTACCCCTACTTACCTCATGTACTATATAAAGGACATTCCCTTTTTAGGAAAAGCGCCAATGATTAGTCAATGATTGCTACATTTATTATTTTTGTCTATTTCTATCTCTAATCACTATGTTCCTCTATCTAAAAGTACCCCATACAAACATTTCTTTGACAGACACTTCCATACAAACATATTCATGGTAGGATTAATAACTAAGAAATAACTGAATTCGTCACTATGCTCTCATGCTTTTGCTGCCATATTTTATATAGATGGGAATCTTATGAAATATATTGATCCGTGATATTTTATAATCTCTTTTAAGGCACCATATTCATGTGGCATACCCACATTTACTATTTTTGGTCAAACATCTAATTGAACAAATTCTCTAGATATCTTTCCTCTAATTTAAAAAAAAGCTGGAAAACCTACCAAGAAAATGTATTCCATCTAGAGGATAACTAAGTACTTGAAATATAATATGTATTCGTTGTTCAAAATGTGGTCACAATACACAAACACACGTTGAGCTTTTGTATGATCAATGTAATTTTTATACTTTTAGTTGTTATTTTTTCTAAATTTTTTGTCATAATCAAAGTACATGGATATGAATAAGCCTTATATTGAAACTATCCTCTTGACTATTTGTCATTTTTCAGGACCAAAATATAATTAATAGTGATAAATGCGAGACCTTATGATGTATAATAGATGTGGGACCTGTTTATAATACATCTGATGGTGATGAATGCGAAACCAATCATAACTAAATACATAATTGGTGATAGATGTGTAAAGCATTCATGGATTTGATTGATGTAGGACTGGGTAAATATTTTATGGTTGATGAGTCCGAACTCTGCACTCTCCCCGGACAAGGACATATCGGTCCAAGGCCTCCGGACCGGACAGATCATACGGACCAGACAGATCATTTTGAACACTATGACCATAGGACTGTTCGAACTATGACAAAAGTACTAAAAAACCTAAACACTACTTGACTAAGCTACTTGCTCTCCTACTTAGAGCACATGGGTCTTTGAACATGACCCGGGTCCATTAAACATGACCCGAAAGCCCATAAGGGCCCAAACATCAGGGTATAAATACCCAACCACCTGCATTAACTATGGGTAATGAAAATTAACTGCTACCAAGCTGCTTAATTATCTCTCTACTCTCTACTCTAAACACTTAACACCCCCACACCACCATAAAACACCAACTGAAATTACCAGCCTACCCTCAGGCGATTATTATCCACACCAATGGTAGATGCAAAACTAAATCATGGGTTCGATATATGAGGGGCGAGGAAATTTATGCAAGGTCAGACAAATGATACAAAACCGTTAAATGATGATATATGCAAAACCTTTTTGTAAATAATGCAAAACCGTATATTGATAGATGTGCAAGCATATAAATGATGTGAATCAATCAAATAATGATAGATGCGCAACTATATAATTGATGTGAAACCATGTACATGATGATAACTCTATGATTAAAAAATATTTTTTGGAAATATATGCTACATATATAAGCTAGAGTTGAAACATTAAAATTCATAATTAAAAAATAAAAATAAATGAAACTTCACGATGAATAAACTAAAAACAAAATAACCAAAAATAAATAAAAACAAAAGCATACAAACAAAAATAAGTAAACAAAAAAAGAAGCTGATCTAAGAACTTGGCTTTAGGATGTTAATTCCTTACACTCTGATATTGTAACCTCTGGCTCCTTTTAGAGGAGGTGACTTATTCATAATTTTGATCCTTTTTGTTCCTGATAATTTCTTGTTGTGTGACTTCTTAGAGGGCCATTAGGATAAAAGCGATACTAAAGTTTTATAGGAAGATCGGGTTTTGCCTCTGTGAATCAGGGCCCGACTAATTTCAGACGCAACCTATGCAATTTCAGACTGAGACTGGGTATAATCATCAGAGTTTTGACCAAGCCTTTTACAAATTTCAATAAAATCTGGCTCTTCATCTGTGTCAAGTAGTTCCAGTTCGTGTGGAAAGGCCATATAAATGGGATCATCATCAGGAGAGGAGTTTCCATAGTGGTTTAGGTGTTCAACCATTAGGTATATGTGTAAACAAAATAAAGATAGCGTAAACAAAATAACTACTGAGGTTAGATGGTAAAAGTAGACTTAAATAGTTAGTAAATAGTTTTTTAGGGTTATTATGTGTTTTTCTTCGTCTATTGATGCAACTATCCTCTTGAACATTGACATATTTTGTAATCAAATTACATGGATAGTGGTAAGCCTTATGTTGTAACTATCCTCTTGAATATTGACATTTTTCATAAACACAAAACATGGGACAATGATAGATGTGAGACGTTATGATGTATGATAGATGCATGACACCTTACATATAGATTTGTGATAGATGCGAGACATGTATAATATAATTATCTGATAGATGTGAATCCAAGTCATAGCCAAATACATTAGTGGTGATAAATGTGAATCCAATTCATGTATATGATAGATACAATACTAGATTATGTTTGGTGATATATACTACATTCATGAAAACTGATAGATGTGTGACCAACATTATAAAAACTATAGTTGAAACATTAAACTTTTTAAAAGTTCATAAATTAAAAAAATAGAAATACATTAAACTTCAAGAAACACAAACTAAGAACAAAATGACAAAATATAAATAAAAACAAAAACATACAAACAGAAACACAAACTTTCAATTCATTTTTATTTAGAGTCTTTTTTGTCAGACTCTTCCTCCTCCTATTCATATTTTTTTTCAGACTCATCTTCCTCCACCTCTTCATTATCCTCATCTTCTTCAAATAGATTATGTTTCTTCTCTTTTTGCTATGATCAGCAACGTAATCCTCATTTGGTCCTTTTCATCTCCAGAAATTTCAAAATATTATGGAAAGTAGTGTTCATGATAAAAAAGAAGAAATGCCATTATCATTAGAAGATGAATAGTATTCTTCGGTTGTTGTTGATTTCCAGTTTTCCTTTCTTTCTGGTGATAAATTAAGTGAGGTTAAATCATCATAAATGGATTCATCATCCGAAGAATATTCAATTATAAGATCCATATTCAAATAACAAAGTGTTTTTCTATATGAAGCCTAATGAAAGTATAAACTAAGTTTATAGCCAAAACTTTTGGAACCATGCACAATAATTAAAGTTTGATTTTTTTTGTCAACGTGGTAGTTATTGCATAGTAATCATGAATATATCTAATTTTATAAAATCAAATAATTGAATAACCAATCAAATGTTACCAACTAGTTTAAATTTTGATATGAAAAATAGTTGGGAAGATGGTAAAGTATATTAATTACAAAAAAAACTTGTCTAAATCACAATAAACAAATAAACAAATTGTATGATTCTTACCATAACTAGGACAAAACAACTGCATGATAGATGCGAGACGAGACATAACCATATTAATGATAAAGACATATGTATGCTAAATGGTGATGGAAACGGGACCTAAACATAAATTCTAGTGATATATGCATCTATATAGATGATAGATGTGGGAGTGCGTACATATAGATGGTGATATGCGCGAGACCGTATAAAATAATTCAATATTTTAACTAAATATATTAGTGGTTAACAAACATACATCTTTGATTGTTCTTACATCCAAAACCGTCCCAAAAACTGTTAGTTTTTGTTATTAAGAAATATGTAAAACATCTCCGCTCTCCTTGTTGATGCAATGTCATGATTGTTATCTCTTCCAAGTCTACGCAGTTGAATATAATCTTAAACATAGTCGCAAACCATTACACCACAATCAAGTATTTATTTTTTTGTTGATGATTTTTTCTTGAACTACATGACTTTATTCTTGATGTTCTTGATAAAATATCCTTGTTGTCGAGGTATTTAATCTGTAAATTAAAATTTTAATCAAATATACATATCATAACATGCGGATAAATAAAATAGATGAGAGAGATATATATTCGGGAAGATTGATGATAAACACTTATACATATTTTGCAGTTTTTTTGTTGGGTATCAATATCTTGCCAATAAGTTTAGATTTATTGTTGGTCTATTTTTGGTATCTATTGCCAATAATATCCAACAGAAATTATACCTTGTGGTTCTTCTGTTATAAGTGGAACAAATATGTAACTTGTTGTGTGATCGCGTAGTTTATCGTCAACATAAGATGTAACATCTATATTTTTGTATATTAAGTACTACACTCAAATAAGAGTTTTTTGAAATATTATTTATTTATTAATTCATATATGTTTTATAAAACTATATGATTCTTACCATTACACTTCCAGATATGGATTTTGCTGGAGTAACTGCTTCTTCAAATTTAAAAGTAACATATGATATTTTAAATTTATTTTGTTTAACATACCAATATATAAAACCATCGATAACCTATATATTGTCAAAAAGTTGAACTAATAGTTAGTTAATTTGTGTAATAGGAAGCAAGTCATACAAAATAAATGTTAAATTAACTTTTACCTTATATCTCATCTCTCTTCTTCACCTAATATCTCTATCATATTAATAACAAAAACATTATATATTGGTATTTGTGGAATTTACCATACTGTATAATCTTCTTGGTTTTCTTCTTTTTGAATTAGTTCCAATTTGTATTATTATTTTATTTCAAGAATTTTTGTTACTTCATTTTAATATGGATAATATGTTCTGGTAATCGTCCAGTAAATTTCTTCATGGATTTGAAATTGGGTCCAATTCTAATTCAAATATGGTCCTTCTTCTATTTCTTTTTGAAAAATAAAAAATCATAAAATAGTTGATGGGAAACTAGACCAACTATGAATGATGAGAGACCATATCATGCGAAACCAGCCCAACTATGAATGATGAGAGACCATATCATACAAAACCAGACCTACTATGCAAAATCAGTAACATATATATTATGAGAAAGCATGCCAACTATGATTGATAAGAAACTATGTCATGCAAAACTAGATCAACTATGAATGATGGACGACTATATCATTCGAAACGAACCCAACTATGTAAAATCAATAATATATATATATATATATCTATATATATATAATACAAAACTAGGCTAAATATGAATGATGAAAGACCTTATCTTGTGAAACCTGATAAATGAGAGATAGTTACATGTGTGAGAAAATATGAATGATGAGACACCATATCATCCCAGACAAAACCATGAGAGACGAGAGAAAATATAATTTACTTGCTTGTTTTAAAAAAAAAATATGTTTCTATATGTATAATCTCTTCCTCAATAGTAGGATCCAAATCACTTATTATAGAAGTTTCCAGTTTTTTATGTTCAGTGGGAGGATCATTTATAATTTTTTTACATATTAGTAATTTAAGACTAAAGAATGACAGTTTTGCGAAACCAAGGAAAAACAAGAGAAAATATAACGTGGGACACTATATGATTCATGTGAGGCTGAGTCATGCAAAATACTATCATGCAAAACTAGATATTACAAGTTTATTCCAGACTATATCATGAGAGACCAATTAAGGAGAGACTATAACATGAAATTCAGACATTAAATAATAATATTACATTATTTAAGTAAAAAACAAGATAATACACAGATAAATACATGTCCAAATACATAGGTTGTTAAAAAGAGTTTTGTCAATATTGAATAATCTAGATCATCTATTTGTTCACAACAACGGTTACATCACCAACATCCTCGCTCACTTCTGTGTGGAGAAACCTCATTGTTTACCCCAATAAAATTAACATTTATAGTAGGAACATCATGGACCACATTTATAGTAGGAGAAACATTTTGTTTTCCACAACAATATTAGGATCATGTTCTTCCACAACAGCAGTAACATTAGGATCATGTTCTTCCACAACAATAGTAACATTAGGATTTTGTACTTCTACAAAAATATTAGGTGGAATGTCTTGGTTTTCTACACCAAGATCAGGGTTGTTTTGGGTTTGAGGTAGGTTATGTTTTTGCATAATAACATTAGGATAAACATCATGTTCTTCCATAAAAATAGTATTAGGGTTTTTGTGGGCGAGAGACTCAGTTATATTAGAAGCATGTTGTTGTACAATGATTTGATGATACTTTTGGCTTGTAATAACTTCTTTGCTTGTATTAACATTAGTAATAGTTCACATTGCATGCTTTTTTATTTGGTGATTCTTGAACTGTATCATGTGTTCACTTTTTCCTTTCATATGTTTTTGAGATTTTTGAGGTATTTTCTGAAGTTTATCCTCTGTGTTTAACTTCAATATAGGTAGTTGAAGTGTCTTTTGTAGCTCCATCTCTATATCTGATCTATTATTTTCTTTAACTTCATTTATCTTTTTTTTATAATTCTGAAATGATATGGTCTTTTTTAGTAATTTTCTTTGTTAGTTTGGAAATATGAAGTTCAAAATTATTACAATCAAATGCATTTTCTCTATTTGATCAACTGTTGAAAAGTATATGTTTTGGCTAGACACATGCTCATTTGATGTTGGGGATTTCATGTTAATCCTCAGCAAAATAGATGTGAAACCATGTTATTAATGCAAAACCATCAAAATAATGATAGATGCACAAACATGTAAAAATTATTTATTCCAATGTGAATGATGATAGATGTGCAACCATGTAAATGTTGGAGAACCAATGTAAATGATGGAAGATGCGCAACCATGTATATGGCGTGAAACCATGTAAACTATGATAGATGTGAAACCATACAAATGATGTCAAACCATGTAAACTATGATAGATGCTAAACCATATAAATGATGTGAAACCATGATAAATAAAAGACCATTAAAAGATGATAAATGGAAGATGCTTACCTTTTGTTGATATATTAATATCTTCAATCTTCTGTTTTACTCTATCAAATGGTAGTTTATGTCAACTAGTTTGTTTGAAGAATTATTCTTTACTAATTTTCCAGGTCTCTTTAAATTCCTAAGAATTTGAGATACTGAATATTGCTTTTTTAAAGTAACATCACGTTCTCTTGGTACCAGCTTCTGTTTTTCTACAAGACTAGCTTTTTTATATTCTGAAGTTTTTATTTATTGTATAACCTTCTTTACTAATTTTATCTTTCGATTTGCAGTCATTTTACGTATATTTTTTACTTGTACGTTCTTGAACAATGAATTAATCTACTATTTACTTTACATCAGTAGAGTCATTTCCATCCAGTCTTGTCGTACATCTCAATTTTCATCTCCATCATCGTCGTTAAGATTAATGTGCACACCAGTAACCTCCTCAGATTTACAATCCTATTTTTTTCCTCCATAGGAACATTATCCTTTTGTTCTTTCCCCACATGAAAGTCCTCTTCATTTTTCTTAGCATTAACATCTTCTTCTTCCAAATCTTCCTCATCATCAACTTCTTCAGCTTGTTGGAGCTCTCCACAAAATTGGTATTATTCTTTATTTGTAGGTTCAATTCTCATTCTAGAACCTAAATTTTTTTAATTTATGTAAGTAAATGACATATATCCGAACATTTGATTAAAATATAAACGCGAGATAGTGAATTAAAGGATAGACGATGGATAGTGAACTAATAATAGATGTGGGATATTTAATTAAATAATATATGTGAAACCATATATCATGGGAAACCAAACCAAAAAATAATTATAAACATTTTTATATGTGTTAATATACTTTTTCATCTATGATCTCCTTTAGAGCATCAATCAAATTCAATTTTGTTTTGCCCTCAAGACCTAATCATTTATAACATATTGGTATATTGCCTTTAATTGCATCTTCTTGAGATATAGATGTGTGTTCCATGATGAATGGATACAATTTTAATGATAATTTAGATATAACATTTTTACTTTTTTTAAATGATATTTTAAAATAGAGTAAAAAGATTAACTAGTTATAGAGCAACACATCTAACTACTTTATCATGTTTATTTTCAAGAAAAAGGTTTACTAAATTCATCAACTTCTCCCTGATTTCTTTATCCCATATGTAGTTATTTATTTTCTCCAAGTCTTCTATGTAATAGAACATTATAAAATCTAGTATATTTTTGGATATACAGAAAAACAATGTTGAGGAAACTAACATTATGAACAATATTACAACATCTTTCACTACTTGCTCTCTATATGTTTTTATTATTTATTTATTACATCTTATAAACATGTGAAACCTTTAGTTAATATACATACATGATAGACGTGAAACACGTGCAGGCATGATAGACGTGAGACAAAAGAAGGCATGATAGATGAAGGATATGTGAAGGCATGATAGACGCATGAGAAGTGAATGCATGATAGATGAGGGACAAGTGAAGGCATGATACATGTGAAGTCATAATAGACGTAAAACATGTGAAGACATAATAAACGCTAGATAGGTAAAGTTATGATAGACGCAGGACATGTGAAGGCATGATAGATGTGGAACATGTGAATATATGATACATACGGGACAAGCGAATGCATGATAGACGAGGGACAAATGTAAGTCATGATAAATTATGGACAAGTAATGCACGATAGACGCGAGAACTCATTTATAATAATATAAAAATATGTAAGAGAATATGAAATTGCATACCTTTATCATTTTATTTGTGATAAGTTTTGCTCGTTTTTTTTTACTTTTTCTTGTGGTTTCATCAGAAAAAAATGTCTTAACAATCCTTCATTTACCTTCTTTTAATGTTTCTGAATATCTTGCTTCGAAATTTTTGTTTTGTAATGACATGTGTTCATTTCCATGGTTTAATCCAAAGACAGTCTTAACGTCGTTGGTTATAAGTGCTACCAACTTTGTGCTTAATTTGAACGTTTCTTTCTCATCATCTATATTTTTTTTTAATTTCTACAATAAGTCTCAATTATTTATATGAGGAATTGTTTTCTTTTCTCAGCTTGTATGTTGCATTTAAAAATAATACAAAGATGTTTTATTTGTTGTTTCCAAGTTTCCATATTTTATTTTTATTTATTTCATCTGTTTTATTAGTGCAAACATGCCTGATCATATATGAGAGACCATATATGTTTAATTAACAAGGGACAACGTAATGCATGCGAGTCCAGACAAATGATGTGAAGCCGTTTAATGATGATGAATGCAAAACCATGTATCATGATAAATGCACAACCATATATATAATGTAAAACCATTCAAATGATGATAGATGCGCAACCATATAAATAATTGAAGAAGAATAAAATGATAGATATAATTTCTTATTGTGTTTAACGTAGATAGTTTCAAAAACTAATCAAATGTTTCTTTGACGGTGAATTCGTAATTTTAACGGCTTGAAGTTTCTTATTTTATGCGATGTAATCGAATAATTTGTAGAGTGATTTTGGCGATCACAGAAGGTGATAGGTAGAGAGATAAAGTTTATTGGTGATTGTGTTACAATTTGTCTATTTTTTAAATATGTACTTATATGAGGGGTAATTTTGGTAGTTAGTTACCTAAACATGTTGGATCTTGATAGTAACAGTTTTATGGGTCAAGTCTTTATGTGTAACTCACCCTAGTAACAAACTAAATTGGAGTTTTCATAATGATTAAATAATTGTGAGTTACTAATCAAGATCCATTCTACAAACATATTACTCATTAAGACCCAACAAGTTTAATAAACTATGTACCCAAAATACCATGCTATATAAAATCATCAAAGACGTGTACCCATTCTCTTTCCTTTATTTTTTAATCTAACTCTGTAAAAATCCGTATCTTTTAAGCGGTAACTTGGAAAAAAATCCAAAAATATAATAGGTTTTATTTTTTAAGACAAATAAAACTAGATCTATTCATAATATTTTTTGATTTTTTTATAATAAAAAATTCGCGAGCCTAGTTAACCCTGGTCTAGCATCTACCTTTTTGTCTCGTATCTATCATATAAAATTATATTTTACACTCGTTTTGCATGATATAGTGTCTCATGATTTATAGTTAGTATGGTTTTGCATGATATGGTTTCTCATCATTTATAGTTAGCCTGGTTTTATGTCCTTTATACTTTGCAGGTATTCGCATGATGTGGTCTCATCATTTATAGTTGGTGTGGTTTCACGTTTTTTAGCCTCATATTATTTATAACTGGTCTAGTTTTGCATCTTTTATAGTTTTCATGGTTTCACATGATGTGGTTTCTTATCATTTATAATTAAGATGGTTTCGCATTATGTGGTATTTGATCATTTATAGTTAGCCTGGTTTTGCATCATTTGTAGTTTTCCTGGTTTCACATGATGTGGTCTCTCATCATTTATAGTTAGTATAGTTTCGCATGATGTGGTATATCATCTATGAGTTTCTCATCTATCGGCTATGCGTCTCTCATCTATCATCTCTGCATCTCTCATCTATCGTCTTTGTGTCTCTTATCTATCGTTTGTATGTTTCTCGTCTCTCATATATCATTACAGAAAAACAAGTTTTATAACTATCATAACAAATGTTTAAAACTTCATCTTCTTTGTTTGTATAGTAACCTTACCCAAAACCTTCTAAACGATATTTTACAAAAAACCGAGAAAAAACTAAAAACAAGTAAAACCTAAATCAATACAACATTTTAACTAAAAATTAAAGTAGAAGAAAGATAAAATACAAAAATCACGAGTAAGAACAAAGTTGGAAACTTAAAAACATAAAATATGCAGAAAATCGACTTATATAATAACAATTCAAAATCAAACATCAAAATCAAATAAAAACAAATCAGATAAAAAAATACAAAGAAAATGTTGAATCGTCACCTGCAACTACTATAGATCCATAAAAAAATATATAGAGAGAAAAGAAATAGAATCATACATTATATTATTGTGTTAAAAGGAAACAAATCAGTAAAAATATCTAATTTTTTTACAAAATGAATTAAAAATATTTTGGGTATTATACAAGAAAGTTGGGTCTTAGATGGTAAATAGATGAGCTAAATGAATTTCTCATAAAAATATATGAAAACAAGGTTTTTAAATGTATAATATTTTGAATTTTGATCTTTTAAGATAATAATTTTTTTAAAAAAAAATTATTGTTATAATTGTTTTAAAAATATTTTGTGCAATAAAAATAAATTGAACAGATAAAATATCATTTGTGTCAATTTATTACTATGTTATATTTATTTATTTACAACAAATTTTAGCTCACTTTCTATGCATAATTAAACTAATGCTATGAACATATTCATTTTGAAAAAAATGAACTAAAAATAATAACTAATTGATATTTTTTGTGTAATTAAAAAAGAAGCAGTCCATATTTCTTTAAACTCTCAAACAATCGTTATAACAATTAATTAAAACTTTACCACTCACTTTCAAAGTGAATGCTATTATTTTTTTAGTCTCACAAATCATGTCATTTTAAGTTATGCAAATATATCAAAGAAGGAAATAATTATTTTTTGATAAAAAGATAAAGAAAAAAGAAGTCAATCTAATTGGAAGATACCAATAAATAATATTAAATTTTGCATTAATATATGAAAACGACACATAAAATAGGATAAAAATATTTCTACAACAAGATGTATTGTGAGATAAAAGATAGTTTGTTTTTAATCAAAGATTTGTAAGTTAAATGGGTGTTTCAGGTTTTTTAGTTTACAAGTTTTTGCAGTTTAAACAAGTTTTGAACCTAACAAATAATTGATTTTAGGTTTAGTCGTCTTCAGATCAAATGTGTCGAGTTCATATTTCTCGTATTTGTAACATATTGGTTCTGGATTCAACAAATTAGAAATTTTTCGGGTATGGGCAGGTTTGGGTCAACATTTGTGTTTATCAAACCCAAAATGATACGGCACAAACCAACCTGAAATACGAAACTGACAGGTTTATCTAAATCTAATGCAATCCAATATTCATTGATACGGCACACACCTCTTGAACGTGTCAATCATTCTATAAGTGTGCACCTTTAATAAACCATTTGATCTACGAGTAAATGTTTTCTAATTCTACAAGAAAAAATGCTTATTAGCGTATTAATGACCATTTTCTCCTCTTGATTATGCAAATGTGGTTGGGCATATTAAGGATGTGATTCCTTCCTGATTCTGCCTACAGACTCATGCATAATAACGGAGGTGACTCTCTCAATTAAGTCTACGAGTTTGGCCACCTCAAATATGTTGACTCTCTCTAATTTGTTTTTGCAGGTTTGCAGACATACAAGGTCTCATGTCCCCGTCAAGATCTTATAACAGGTTTGGGCAACTGCAATGATACATTTCCATACTGATTTTTTTATATGCTCAAGTCTTTACTAATATGTTGGTATGATCTATTTTCCTCATTGTCAATGTTTTGTAATAATACTCATGTTGTGTTTACATTGAAGTACTATGGGCTACCCACTTAGGACAAATTAACAACAATATATTTTCGATTCAGCAAAACGTACACTAGTAGCCTGCTACTTGTTAGCTCTATGTTTTCCCTTCAGTAAAATTGAGTTTTTTTTTTCAATTAAAGTTTTGGCCAAAGAAGGTGTTTTAACGAGGCAAGAACATGGTCAGCAAAAACCGAGCTCTCCGGAACAAGGACAATTTGGCTCGAGTGAAATGGGCCCATCAGTAGGCAGCACATCACGTAACGTACAAACTTCTCAATTCAAAGGCTCATCACTCAACCCAAAAAAATTCAAAAATAATGAAAAGTTTCTCAATCAGAGCCTCGAGGGCTTGTCCAATTGAAAATCCAAGGCATACTCCCTTAGCCAAACCCACAACCTACGCACTCGGGCTCAACAAACTCAAATATGGCTACACTCAGTTTACTTCTACTCCTCACTTATGTTATTCTATGACGTATAATGGTACAAGCTACATTTTAACCATTCACAAGTTGATTATATGTTGAGCTCGACATGTAATATCATGGAATCCTAGTATTATAAAAGGGCTCCGGTAAGTATCATTCTATGTACTGTAACCAAACATTTTTTATAAAGGGCTCGTAATAACATGATTGGAAAGCAAGTAACTGTAACCGCCCCTCGACATGTGACATAATGAAAACTTAATTAAGTAATAAATATAATTTAGTGTAGCAATTATATATGTAACATAATTTATAAATAAAAATTCACACGAGGAGCTCAGGATGTTTGCTTAATTTAATATCTGGATATTATTATTCACTACAGATATCTTTGACTAAACTTCATGTATTCTTCCTGTAACTTATCACTTCATAATATCATGTCTACACATGAAATAACTTAAAACTATAGTAATCTTTGTTCAGGATTTATTCCACTATACCAAACAAGATCTATACATATCAACTTCGACGAAGCCTTACTTAAGAGTTTCAGACATCTCTGACCAACATAACTTAATACCTTTTTTTCATTGGGGACTTAATAGAATATATCCTTGATAAATATTGATGAGCTTCAAACAAATGCAAATCACGAGATTAATGGCAAAAAATGTGTTAACTAGTCAGTTATACATGTGCCTCATAAAAACCTACATGCACCACCATGGTAAGAAATAATGTAACACCGGTCATTGCATCCATGTTACAAAAGTATAATGTAAATAGAAATACAAAAACTATAAATTCAAGATAAATAGAGTTTCAAATGTTCAACATTCCACGGGTGTGGAAAAAGTTTTCCTTAATTATCCACTAACTTATAGGTTCCTGACTTGCTTACATGATATCCATTATATCAATATATATTTACACTCTAAAATTCGAGTTGAATCTATGGAACATATATCTAATTATTTTTCATTCATTTACTTCAATTATGTTTCAAATTTATAAGTGCTCTTGGACAAAAACCCAATGGGAAACTTCGGAACTTACCAAGGAAGTTAACAAATCAGCCAGTGAGCTCTCAGCCATTATGACTTATTCGTAATGGAAAACTTCAAAGACATCTCTGCTTATTGTTTCAGAAATTTGATACTTGATCATGTGGTCCTTACGTGCTTCTGACTGACCGAGAACCTGGTTGATAAGAAATTAAGAGTCACTTATCAATCTCACCCTATTTGGTTCATATAAAAATGCCGATTGAATCCTTACGATAACAGCCTTACACCTAGCCTTATTGTTATAAACTTTGACACTGAAGTGAATTTTTTGGTGCATGACCTTTACCGAATGATAAATTAGCGAAACTCTTACCATATACCCCGAAGCGTTAAACTATTCATTAGGTTGAACTATCCACTCATATAAAGGACTGCCAGGGGAAATGACTAGTATCTCAGCATGTAACTCTATTAAGAAATCAACTAAGTCTTAAGATTTGATAACAGTCATTGGATCAAAATTTATATTGAATTTACCTAGTCCAACTAAACGTCGGGTTAAGTGTCTATATATGTCATGCTTCTGAAGAATTATTTAGAGGAAGAAGGAGGTTAACACAATAATAAAATAGATTTGGAAATATAGTATCATCTTTGGGGTGGTGACTATAAAGGCTAATGTTAGATTCTCTATATAATGGTACATAGTCTCAACATCAACTGTTTACGTAATAGATTGGCTTTGAAAACTTGCTTACCTTATCAACCGCCAGGTAGATGTATAGTTTCTCTTCTAAGAGTAACTTATGGTGATGGTAAAATCTAAATCAAGGGTAAAACCGGGAAAACCTTTAGCTAGTGAATATTGACTATTTTTGTAAGGGATTGTGAGATAAATGAGGTGTGTGCTTATATTTAATGTCTTTAAAAAAGTCCAACCCTCTTAATGATGTTGGTTGGGGTATTTATAGTATTTTTCTCTATCCCATGGGTCGTGCGGGTCGAATCTTATAGTCGGATCAATCATATAAGTTGCTAGGCACATAGCTGAGTCATTGTTCCACTCAAACTACTGTTTATCCATTGATTTTTGTATGATCTGTCCAAAATTCCCTTATGATAATATCATAATCACTAGTGATATACTTCGAGCGATATCTAAACTGATCAACTTAGACAAAACTTTCAGGGAAGATAAATGTTCTTTTATATTGGTAAATGTATGATTATATTTTTCAGTTCAAATGAAACTTTGGAAGAAAGAAAACACTCTGAAGACTAATATATATTATTTATTAATAGTAGCCAACCTTCAAGTCGATATTTGGACTTCTTTGATGGACCTAGGAGAAAATATAGAAACTAGGGCTTTTAAATATGATGGATTAACTTTTATACCCTCTCACTTACCAAGTTACCTAAAATTCGACCGACTTGACCCCAAAAGCGCACTTCTCGAAATTCAACTTGAGTTTTATACCTCTTAAATTTTCAAAAGTTTCAATAATGAGTACAATATGGTTGGAATTATCAAGACTCTTCACTAACCTATCATCAAATATACCTCAAAATTTCATCATATCTGATTAAAAATATATATTTATTAACCAACCTTTGGTAAGTTGATCTCATATTCTGGAGTCTGAAGGACATATCCCTATAATAATATGGACACCGATTGGTAATATATATGGTGATCACTTGATTATCTGGGTAGATTTGAATTTTCTCATAGCATGAGTAAACTTCTATGGAAATATGATATTGTTGCTCGAAGTAGAATATACCAGTTGATAAACCTTTGTGACCATGAAAATATATTAGAGAATGTTTTATTTAGGTCTATAAGGTCTACACACCTTATAACTTCCCATTTTGCTTTTTTACTAGGACTGGATCCGTTGTCCAGATAGATACTATGACTCTAAGATGCGCTCACGCTAGAGAGACTAGTAAACCTCGACCATTGAAGCTTTATGTTTCTCAAATTAGAAATCACACCTTTTATGATCTATATGCCTAACATTGGGTGCCAACAAATATCTTGTAATAAATAATATTAGATGGTACGTCTGTCACATTTTTTATTTTCCAAGAAAAACAATATCAAGATGTTAGATAAAAAAGTTATGAGTTCATCTATAGGGTTACTAGACAACGAAATACCAATATTCAAACTATGACATTCCTCAAAATCGAAGGTATATGTATCTTGTCCTACTATTTTTATGCTCGATGCCTCTGCTGGGTTGTCTATAACTTGGGAATCTAAAGGAGACACCCCTAGTTGCTACTTTTTCAAGGCTAAAAAGTTGTCTAACACTCGTAAGAGACATTTTGGCTACTTCTGATCACTCTTACCTTGCCTCACACGACGTACTACATACACGGGTGGGTATAAAAGACAATGACAAACGTCATATCAAGTTATAATCTCCCATAAATTTCATTATAAGAGGTGGTTGAATCAATTACCATGAACAATAATATGATGATTTTCTTAAATTATTCTTGCCCAAAACTACTTCAGCTTCAACTTATCTGTGAAACCAACAATCATCTTTTTAAACCTTTAGATGACTAAAGGGTTTTTTATCCTACTACAAGTTGATTTAAAAATGATGTTGGTCGAGCTTTATATGTGTATTCGATTTTTTCAAACCTCTACCTATTCAATGTCATCGTTGATCAAAACAACCTCTTTATGAAGACCTGTCATTCGTCTACGAGGGTCATTATTAAAGATGATTATAAAGTATAAGGTATGGTATAAGTTATAAAAGGTTTACCCATGGTATTGAAACTCGAGTTCCTTAGCATACTTCTTTTTAGAGGTCATGGTCACTCCCTTGGTCATGACTTCTAAGATGTGTCCGTCGGGATCCGGTTTGAGGTATTCATTAGAAAAATAGAAGTATTGAACAGAGTGGTCCAAAACCATCACGGCTCTCAATTATTTTAGGAAAACAACAGGGGTTTCGATATTAAATGTTTCAACCCTCGCTTCAAATTTCTTCGGTTTGGTCCTGAGATATCTATAGTCATAAGGTGGCCACACCTTAACAAACATAAACAATTTTTCATTCTCAATTAGACTCTAAACCTTATTTTTAAGTGTTATAAAGTTTGTAGTCTAATTATTTATATCAATATGATACTTGAAAAATTCTAGAATTCTTTTCTTTTAGAGGTTTCGTAACGGGAAAATGTATCAAGAACTGCA
Organism: Limnanthes douglasii subsp. nivea; assembly: GCA_036936605.1. Classification (NCBI taxonomy): domain Eukaryota; kingdom Viridiplantae; phylum Streptophyta; class Magnoliopsida; order Brassicales; family Limnanthaceae; genus Limnanthes; species Limnanthes douglasii. Next base: position 320,200,530 of record JAUPFV010000002.1, on the reverse strand, counting down.
TAAAATTCTGGGTTTGTTCATAGATCGTCGACATACACTTGGTTAACTTAGTAAAATTATCGTGAAAAATCCATTTGTTCCATTGGTCATCCCGACCCTTCTTGAACAACCAGACCAGTAATGAGTGATGTAACCAAAGCATGTAAGGGTCTTGGTTTAATAGAAACCGTAAGATACTAAAGTATTTGATGCGTAATGGGTGCTTGATAAGCCACTATATTCGAAACATAAGTTTGTCTCTTTTGCCTATGGATTCTTTTGATGCTATCGGTTGGGAACCACCCTTATCCTCACTCTATCCTCACCTTAAATTGAAACTCAACCTGTACCAAAAGTTCCCTTAAATCTTTCTTTTCATAATCTATTCTGTCAATAACCCCGTGAGTATCCCCTACTTAAAATAAGCACATGTGAGAGTTTTAGGGCAATTTTTTAGGTTATTCTTTATCTAAATGAAGCGACACAGATAATTTCTTAGGCTTTCATCAGGTTCTTTCTTGCAATTACGTAATCGATGTCACATTTGATATTTTTAATCCGAATAAACTGATATGTGACCAAGATCCATAGATTTTTAAATATCTAGGATATATGAGTAAACCAACTCAAAATACGTTTTTTTTAAAATCATTGATTAATCGCAGCACATAAGTCTATTATAGCCACACAAGATTAATATTACATTTTTTAGTTGCTCAATGTGGTGCTCTGGTTTGAATTTGTTCAGACTCCCTCCTATGCATGGGGTTTTGGCGATGACGCATAGACCTTGAAAAGTGTCAATGTATAGCCTGGGTCATGTTTCGCCAGCGATGCTTTTTTATGGAAAGAAAAATTCTTCACTATCAATGGAATTATTATCACTGGAAGTGGGAATATGATAACGAAACCTCGCCCGATGCTCCCTCTTGAGAAACCCATAGCTTATGTCTAGGTGAAACTGTTGCAAACATTTTGAGAATTCATCATTTGCCTCAATGGTTTCCATATCCACAACCAGTTGCCTCACTTCTAACTCCCAAGCATGTGGTATAGAGATTACGTTATCCTCTGTTGTTCGAAAGCTTGCAATTTCAGCCACATCAATCTAACGCTCTTCATTTACAGCTGTATCAAGAATGGTTAGTGAACCCTCATGAGGACCCCCTACCTAAAATAAGCACATGCTAGAGCCTTATGGGAATCCCTCAAATTATTCTTTATTTAAATGAGGCGACACATATAATTTCTCAGGCTTTCATCATGATTATTCTTACAATTATGTAATCGTTGTCATCTTTGATCTCTTTACTCCCAATAAACTAATCTGTGAACAAGATACATAAATTTTCAAATATTCAGGGTAGATTAATGAACCAAGCCAAAGCACGTTTTTTAAATTCACTGAAAAATCTCAGCACATAAGTCTATCGTATCCCTGAAAGATTAACATTACATTTTTGAGTTGCTCAATATGGTACTCTGGTTTGAATTTCAGACTCTGTCCTACACATAGGGTCTTGCCGATGACGCATAGACCCTAAAAGGTGTTAATACATAACATGAGTCGTGTTTTGTCGACGAAATCTTTTTTTTAGAAAAAAAACGTCTTCACTATCAATGTAATGATCATCACTAGAAGTATGAAAATGATAACGACACATCGTATGATGCTCTTTCTTGAAAAACGAATAGCTTATATTTAAGTGAAACTGTTGTAAAGATTTCGAAAATTCATGGTCCGTTTCAGTATTTTTTATATCCACAACCACTTGTCTCACTTCTGACTTCAGAATATGCGGTAAAAAGATAACGTTATTTTTTTGTTTGAAAACTTGCAATTTCAACCGTATAAATCTAACCTCCTTCCTCCATAGCTGGATCGAAAAAGGTTCGTGAAACATGATGTTTTTTTTCCTATATTTAGGGAAATATACATTTTATTATATTGTACGTCTTTATATATCTTTTTCTACCAACAGCGACAATTTAAAAAATAACAGAATAATAGAAATAGAATCATAAATATTTATTATCTTTAAAAGCATGATATGCTATATCTAGATGTTTATAAATTTTGTGGATTTTAGGCTCATTCAATCTATAAATACATATAATTTTTGTTAAACTTGTTTAATATAATTAACCAATGCATCCTCTTAATGAAATATAATTAACCCGTCCAAAACCCAAAGGAAGTCCCACTAGTGATAGCCAAGGGCCATAGATTATAATAAATAATCCATAGGAGGATCTTTCAAAATCTATTTGGGAAAATAGTGGTCATAGCTCATCTACGTAGTCCATCAAGACGGGAGAGAAGAGGGTAGGTAAGAAGAGTGTTAGACGGCAAGAGTTTCAACTCAAAAGGCTTTAGTTTCAATTTTGAAAGTGAGATAGATCATATAGACCATATGCGTATCAGCATTTGCATATGCTCCAGCTCCTCTGTACTACTAAGCAACTCATCTACTCTCTCTCGCCTCTCTGTCTCTCTCTACTCTCCTAATTTTTTCCATCCACTTATCACAACCTACCACTCTTCTTCCATTTCCTTACACCTACCACCTCTCTCTCCCTCTCTCTCCTCATTTAGTATTTATCTCTATCTCTCTCTCCCCCCATCCTCTAACTTAACTATTATTCTCTCCCTAAATATTTCACATAAAAATTCAAACTTTATAAAAAAAAAACGATGATTTCTGTAGCTCCAATCGATCTACAAAAATCAGAACCAGACCAGAAACAGAACATAACTCCTCCACCGGAACATATATTCCGGTCGAAGTTACCCGACATACCTATCTCAAACCACCTTCCTCTTCACACTTATTGTTTCGAAAACATTTCCGATTTTTCAGACAAACCATGTCTTATATCCGGTTCCACCGGAAAAATCTACTCTTACGCCGAAACATTACTCCTCTCCCGGAAAGTTGCCGCTGGCTTCTCCAACCTCGGTCTCAAAAAAGGTGACGTCATCATGGTTCTCCTTCCCAACACAGTGGAGTTCGTTTTCTCTTTCATCGGAGCTTCCATTATCGGTGCCGTGACCACCACGGCAAACCCTTTTTACACCTCGAACGAAATCTGCAAACAGCTGATCCTTTCGAAAGCCAAGATTATAATCACGCAAGCGTCTTACGTCGAGAAACTTAAAGACCTTGATCGTAAAATGGGAAAAGATTTCGACGTTATCACGGTCGACGACCCACCGGAAAACTGCAAGCATTTCTCGGTCTTATCAGAAACAGACGAGAAAAACGGTGTCTTTTTAACCGAAACGATTATAAACCCAGACGACCCGGTAGCTCTACCGTTCTCGTCGGGAACCACCGGGTTACCTAAAGGAGTCATGCTTACTCACAAGAGTTTAGTCACTAGCGTCGCACAACAAGTAGACGGAGAGAACCCGAACTTATATTTGAACAAAAACGACGTCGTCTTATGCGTTCTCCCTTTGTTTCATATCTACTCGTTGAATAGCGTCTTGCTTAATTCGCTACGTGTCGGGGCCGCCGTTTTGTTAATGCAAAAATTCGAAATCGGTGTGCTTTTGGAGCTGATTCAGAAACATAAGGTGTCCGTTGCGGCGGTTGTGCCGCCGCTTGTTATCGCATTGGCGAAGAACCCGTTGGTTGAAAAATTTGATTTGAGTTCGATTCGTTTAGTGCTTTCCGGTGCGGCTCCGTTAGGGAAGGAGCTCGAAGGAGCGTTACGTAATCGCGTGCCTCAAGCTGTGTTGGGTCAGGTAAGTAACTTACGTGACACTATTTATTTTAAATTTATAACATAAATAAAATTAATAAACTTATAACATAAAATAGGTAATTAAAGATTTAATTATTATGTATAAAATTAAATTAAAAATATATCAAGGGGTTCTTTTTGCGTTTGCTAACTAAAGAAAGTCATGCAAATAGTTATGAGACCCAAAATACCGGTAGTATTTATCGTGTACGTTTTGACAGAAGGGTATTTAAGTCAAATCATTTATAGATAATTGTAGTATTTTATATTATGTGGAGAAGTCTAGACAAATCCAATAAATGGTCTTAATGAGATCGTGTCTTTGACTGTACAGTGGTGAGTCTGGTGACCCTCTTCACTTACGGTATACTCCTTTTCTACGTGTCATTTGCTCCTTCGTAGATTATATTGATATTATATATTAGCCACTAAAATTATAATATTTTTAATAATTTCTATTTTTTTATGTTGATTGTTATGAATGTATAAAATATTCTGTTATATTTTTATTTGTTAGTTGTTCTAGACTTATTAGAATAATGTTACTGTACGAATTTAATACGTACTATCTTGATTTATTTTGTTCCAACTTGTTTGATTAGGGATATGGCATGACGGAGGCTGGTCCGGTTCTGTCAATGTGTTTAGGATTCGCGAAGGAGCCGTTTCCGACCAAGTCGGGGTCATGTGGCACGGTGGTAAGGAATGCAGAGCTTAAGGTTATCGACTCTGAAACCGGTACTTGCCTTGGTTACAACCAACCCGGTGAAATCTGCATCCGAGGTGCTCAAATCATGAAAGGTACATCATGATGACCAAAAACTTTGCCACAAAATTAGTAATGGACCTAAAAAAGAAATTCGAGTAGCGTCGTGATCTGAAAAATCGACCGAAAACTCTGATGTCGTGTTAAAACAAATATTATACAAAACGGATTCGTAAATTACCTTTAAAAAATGTTACTACTATTTTCACGGTATCGTTGGATATGTTATTGTACAAAAATTTACTTAAGTTAGAAATCAAATACGCGAGATTTTTATGTAGACTAATAGGGCTTGTCGAAAAGCAGGATATTTAGGCGATCCAGAGGCGACTAAAGCAACAATCGACGTAGATGGTTGGCTTCATACAGGCGACATTGGATATGTCGATCAAGACGACGAAGTTTTCATTGTCGATAGAGTTAAAGAAATTATCAAATTTAAAGGATTTCAGGCAAGTAAATTATCGAATTTCTGATTTGTATTATGCATCCCTTGAATTTTAGTAAGTGTCGAGATTTGTCCGAATCTAACTTCCAAGATAAGGCAATATAAAACTGGGCAGACAACATTTGGCTGGATCACTAAATTTAGGCTGTTTTAGTGGGATAGGTTTAACCGAAATTGCTATGTCACTTTCGTATGTGGTCCGAAATAAACATGGATCTCATAATCTAACTACTCAATCATTCCGTATACGTATCATTATTTGCAAAATGAGGATTATATTCTTGAACTGTATTTACTATTATTATTGTTAAATTTAATATAATTTTGGTTTTGCAATACGCAACTAAACACAGGTACCTCCAGCTGAGCTAGAGTCTCTCCTTATTACCCACCCGTCAATTGCCGATGCAGCTGTAGTTCCGTAAGTTCACTTGTATTTGCCGATCATAGTATTTACCACATTTAATCGCGTAACTGACCTCAAATGTCCGGTAACAAACAGTAAAAACGATGAAGTAGCCGGTGAAGTACCGGTTGCATTCGTGGTTCGATCAAACGGATTTGAACTGACAGAGGAATCGGTTAAAGAGTACATTGCAAAACAGGTATCGACTTTTAATACATATATGACTTGGTATTGTACAATATTATCGCGATCGACACGGATACGATTGACGAAAAATTGTGTTTGATTATGTGATTAGGTGGTGTTTTACAAGAGACTGCATAGTGTACAATTTGTTCATGCAATTCCGAAGTCTCCTTCGGGGAAGATATTGAGAAAAGATCTTAAAGCCAAACTGGTTTCTGCACCGGTCCAAATGCCATAAAAACATTTTTATTTTGTTAGTTTTATTGGGTTTATTATTAAATATAAAGTTGGTGGTGCTTAAATTTAATTAAATTTAATATATTTAATTGTGTACTTGTGGATCTTGTGTGGCGTTGTAGCAATAATTTCTCATTTGTAATAATGAAGAAAAGTTCGATTTTTAAAGGAGTGATTGTTATACTGTGTTTATATTTTTAGTAAGGGTCATTATATGACATATTCTTTATATCTGTATGTTTTGCGAGGTTTGAGGTTCATATTTATACGTTAAAAGAAATTCTACAGTTTTAAGAGATCATATATTATATGTAAATTGAGAGGGTAAAATTTGAATTATCAAGCGTAGATGAATATATGAACTAAAAAAGTATTTTGGTCAATATGTTAGTATGGAATGTTTTTAGTTGGGCCGAAAATAAATGTCTTGGAGTTGGTTAGGATGTTTTTAACTAATATGGGTACGATTCCTCAAAATTTTAATAGATTTTAATAGGGCGGTTAGAGAGTAAATCTAGAACAAGAGAATAAATAACGGTTTATAAATGATAAAAAAAAAACAAACAAATTGTTATCTTCAAATGGTATGATATTGATTATTTTTATTGATTAAATAGATCTAAAAATGTTTTTTTTTTAAGATTTGAAGCTCATATCTATACGTTAAAACAATTGTTAAAGTTTTTAAAGATTATATATCTTTTATATAAATTGAGATGCTAAAATTTGAAATATCGTAGATGAACAAATAAATTTTAAAAATATTTTGGTGATGATGTTAGTTTGTGATACATAGGACAATTTAAACTTTTAATTTTGTATTGATTGTACTTATATGAAAATTGCATTTTAATTGAATGTTAATGTTAGATCATATCTAATTAGATTTTTTACGATCGAAAAAAAGTTATAGTGTTGAGGTCATGGTGCTCCAAGAATAGAAGCTGAGAGTCAAGAATAAAGTTTTGATCAATTATAACTAGCTGTTTCTTAGTATATTAGAATCAAGAAAATTTCAAATATGATTGCTAGGTTGCAACAAAGATCATCTACAAAGGAAAATAATCATGTTTTATCACAAGATTTGATCCAAAAGAACAAAGGAGCTTCTCAAGAAACACTAGAGAAAAAAAACAGTAAGTAAAGTACCTAAACTTGCCAAAAAATAGAAGAAAGCTTAAAAACAAGGGAAGTGCTAATCAATCAAGTACTATTAAGAGTTTCAATCTCAGAAATAATCCTATATTTGATATAAAAAAATAAGGATGAAAGACTAATGAACAGTTTAGTCAAATCATATGCTGAGGTAACAAGAGCTACTATTAAAGAACGTGTGTTTGAACATTCAAGTATCAACAAGGGTATTTTAGGTAGTTGGTAGAAATAATACTTAATATTTTATAAAAGGTAGTGAGATAATAGAGCAACTTATTGATTAGCGTAGTTAATTTTCTCTCCCTCATTAATGAAGTTTTAAGGTATTTATAGCTAATTTTAGGGTCACAGGTCGGGTCATGGTTTGAAAACTTAAAAATCTAAAAGTCCATTAATATAAACATTATTTTAGTAGGCGTACAACTTAGTCAAAGGTCAAAATACAGCTTCTTTATTCGAGGTCTAAAATACCCTTCAAATTATTTTGACACTTTTGAGGAATCACTTCAACAAATATCCGACCCTATCATACAGCCCTCTTAGTCTTTTCAAATATTTCTTTGGAAGACTAATATCTATTTGAATCAAATTAATCTTATATTTCTGAACCGCTGTTCTCATCATTTACTCTTAAGTAACAAACAAATTTGAACTTATTTCGAAGTAAAAAAAGTTAGAGTTTTATCAGCCGTATTTTCTGAAACATGTAAAATTTTCATTAGACCTCAGATTTGTTATGCCCTAGGTAAAGTAAGCCAATCAATGAGCAAAGTTTCCACTTCCATAGTAACATTTCCACTTTCTTAGAAATCTTCTTAGTGGGTGGTCCTACACCTATTTTTAGGGTAGTTTTGAAGGCTAAAACCTCGTGAATCAGGCTCTAAAGTACTTCTTTGTTTTCTCTATATAAACTAAAGCCTCAATTTTCCTGTTTTACAAACCTTTAGAAAGAGAAAGTTTATCACATAAGAAAAAATCAAAAACTTTGGTGTTTGTATGTTTACTGCTAAAACAACTCTAATCAAAGGCGGTTGGTTGAACTATCCGAGTTAGAGGAAGAGAAAAAGAAATCCAGAATCGTTGCTGGACTACCTGTCTCTTCACCTCCAGTTGTCACTACTGAAGTTATATATTATGGTGGTGTTTACCCTTACAGTTGCAATGTTATCCCAGATTCTACTACAAGTGCTCAATCGTTTACTTCACACAATGTTTCTCACAACCATCATAATCTCAAATGGCCACAAGTCACCGGATTCTCTTGACATTTAAAGCTATGATATCGGTTTTGGAGAACGTCACCCTACTCAGAGTGATTAGACACTCAAAATAAAAAGCTAAAGCTGTTATAGAACCATTAAAACTGATTGATTCTCCCTCTCCACCAAACCCAAATAAACACCAATTTATTATAGAGCCCATCAGACCATCAGGATTGGAACCAAAAGTAATGGAAGAAATTATGAAAGATCTTAGTGAAGATTCTCCCCTTGAGACATCGGGTCAAACATGGGAAACTTCAAAGCCTTTTATCGACAAGGTTTTGACAAGGAAGAAAATTCAAGGCAAATGTGAAGTTGTAGAAGAATAATCCGAAGAGCTCCTGATCTCATTGGCTAGACACGTCGGTCCCAATTTTAAGAAAGTCAGTATAAAGAATCTTTTAGCACCAAATCAAATACCTTACGTTTATTTACATGATAAAGAATTGGATGTCGTTCGTACTAAGTGGGGGTTCCCAAACACGATTAAAGTTAGACCGCCTAAGTCTGGGGAAACTACGATGAATTATCGCTCTAATGGACTTTTAGTTTACACAAATGTTCTAAACGGGGGCCTTCGGGTTTCCTCTAGATCCTAAAATCCTTAGGTATTTTCATTTAGTTCGGTTGTATCCAATCCAGGCCAGTCCAAATTCATTGTTCACTTTAATCGCTTGTATCATAGTGTCCCATCTTTCCAAAACTCCAATGCTCATGGAACAAATGTTGGTTAATACTGTGTTGTGTCGCAATTCTAAGATTCCCTTTGACTACTTCAACGTAGGGAATGATTACAAAGTAGTAGACGATCTATTAGAAGTGGACATGATATGGAAGACTCATTTCTTTTTCATTAGTGGGCCATGGTAAAATGACAAAAAAATTATTCCTCGAAATAAAATCTGAGCCAACTTACCAGATTTTGGAAGAGCCTAGTTAATCTTCTTTAAACATGTATTCTTTATTTGAATATGTATTCCTTACTTGTTTGATTATTTGATCATCGGTTTTAATTTCCTTTTTTATAGTTATTCTAAACCAGTTTGTACATCATTTGAAGGATGCACAAGTCACTTTTGAGAAGTTGCATGACTGGGCAAAGAAAAAATGGGATAATGGCTTTCATAAATGTTTCACATCCGCCAACCTAACTCGCATCTATCTTTAGAGAACCAATCCCAAAAGAGAATTATCATGGGATGAATTCACCACTCCTCATCTATCTACTAAACTTTTGTTGAGAATCGAATCTAACGATGGGAAGCTATACCTTTCGACCAGGAATAGAACCCCCAGTCACCAGCCTAAAAAATATAAGAAGTAGAAAAAAAACTTCACAAGGTTTCATCAAAATGGCTACCGAAGAACAATCATTTTGAGATCGATGCATTATTGTTAGATGTATTTTGCTGCCACTATGGAGGGAGGTGATGTGCCCACAGATATTCTTGAGTCTAAAAAGAAAGATAAAAAAAGATAAAAGCAATGAAGTGACGAGAGAAGAGCAAAGAAAATTAAAATCTCAACCAATTCAGAGTTAGTACTATGTTCGAATACTAGTATTCCCACCATATATGCACCTGACCCTACCTTTCTATTTCTAAAATTCGAGAGAGAAGCTACTGTTGGAGTCAATAATCTGATGGATGAGTTGGCAGGATTTAACTATGAATCATTTGATAAGGCCTTACCAAGTACTGCACCCAACATGATATACGATGGTATACCCTTTGAAGTTTCAAAGGAAAATGATACAGTTGGGTACTCAATAGTGGGTTACGTGAACCTATTGTTAAACTGGAAATGGAAGTCAAATCTCAAATATAAACCATTCTTTCTCTTCAATAGTAGAAAAAAAACTATAAAGTTCCCTCGACGAGGAAAAGACTAAGGCTAATAAGGCAATTGGAGAGGTTGATACACTAAAAAGAGAGGTGGAAACAGTAAAAAGGGAGGTGGTCTAGGTTCAAGAAGAATTGAAGAAACTGCGGACATCCAATTCCAATGAGATCACTTCACTGAAATCCCAACAAAAGATAAATAAATAAACTATGGATCAGATTTTGGGTGAAAAAAGAACTATAGATAATTCCAAAAAATAGTTAGAATAAGAAATCAAGTCCCTAAAATCCAAGTATGCCATGAAACAGATAACGTTTTTGAAGCATGCGTTGATGCCATTATAGATAAACGAAATGAATGGAATGCCTCGATCAAGTCATACATGGTTTTGACATTTCACAAAAAGTTTCCAAAACTAACCTTTGGCTCTGTATGAGGGTGGGTTCCAGAGAATTTTTTGCCCCCGGATATATCTTTGGCAGATAAGATGGATGCTTCTGATGAGTCGTCAGACGAAGATTCAGATGGAAATGATGGAATAGACTTCGAAAAGGGAAGTTCAGATGAAAAAAAGAAAATACAAACGCGAAAAAGCAAGGTTAAAAATATTTAAATTTTATTGTACTGTGCAAGTCCTTGTTATAAGGAATTTTTGTTGTGGTAGATCGGAAGTTTTCGATAGGTCTTTGGTAATGCCAAAGTATTTTTGATGTTTTTAAATTCGGATTTCATCAACTCATCAGGGTTTTTGAGGCGTTTTGTACTAGTCATCCTCTTATCAACTTAACTTATTTCCTTATGTATATATTTTTTATCTCCATTTATTGGTCTACTTCTTTCGAAGGCAAGAAAAATCAATGAACAAGACATTCAAAAGTAATCCATTCAAAGGTAATCCATTCGAGGGCATATAAAACTTCAAACACAAACCATTCGAAGGTAATCAATTCAAAGGCATACAAGATTTCAAACATAAGCGATAATTATTCGAAGGCATATAAGATTTCAAACATAAGTGAATATTAAACACAAGCCATTGAAAGGTAATCCATTTGAAGGAATACAAGATTTCAAACACAAGCCATTCAATGGTAATCCTTTCGAAGGTATACAATATTTCAAAGATAAGCCATTTGAATGTAATCCATTCGAAGGCATACAAGATTTAAAACACAAGCCATTTGAAGGTAATCCCTTCTAAATTATATAAAATTGTTGATTATACTTAGAAACAAGAGGTTTTGAAAGGAAAATATTGGTAGATTGATGATAAGGGCACCTCGTGAAAACCTCCCCGAACCACCAGGGTAGGAAAGAATATGCCCCATATATATTTACATTTAAACAAAGGTAAAGTAAATATATACAAATCCTTGATCAAGGTATAATCTCATATGCTCAACATTCCACGGTGTCTCAATATAATGTCTTCTTGATCAACTAATCGATATGTTCCACTATGATTCTTTCTACAACAGTATAGGGTCTTCTCAATTTGGAGCCAAATTTCCAAATTTCTTATCTTTAGTGTGTCAAAACACTTTCCTAAGAACTGTATCTCCAACCTCGTACTCTCTCCTTCATATTTTTATGCATATCTGCTCCTCATTAAGCCTTGATAGTGAACCATTCTTCAATGAACTTTGATTTTTTTCTTCAATCAAATCTAGTTGAGCCCTTACTACGATTTTATTGTCTTATTCAAAATAATTTTGGACTCTAAATGAGGGAAAAGTAGACTCTATTGGAGCTATTGCATCCATCCCGTAAACCAAGGCAAAATGAGACTCTTGTATTGCAGTAAATGGAGTAGTTTTATAATCCCACAACACTTCTTGTAAATATTTAGGCCATGTACCTGCTGTCCTCTCTAAATTCTTTTGTAGGCCTTTTAAAACGGTTATGTTTACCACTTCTACCTGCTCGTAGGCTTGGGGATGGACATGTGAAGAAAAATAATATTGGATTCCTTTTGATGCACATAATACTTCTATATCTTTATTGTCAAATTGAGGGGCATTGTTTATTGTAATATTCCTAGTTCCATAGAGAGGTGCACCTTCAACCCACTTCAAAAAATAATCAATTGCCAAAATAATAGTTCGACATCCTCCAGAAGCCATTGGTAGTGGGCCAACTAAATCAAGCCCCCATCATTTGAAGGGTACTGCTTTGGATATAGTCTCTATGGGAACTACTGGAACATGAACAGCATTTCCAAACCTTTATCATGGATCACTTCGTTTAACCAATTCCTTATCATCTGCCATGATTGAAGTCCACTATTATCCAACCAATAAAACTCTTTTAGTTAAATCTTTATAACCACAATGGGCAGAACCTTCTCCATCATGTAATTCAAACATAATCCCTTGGGACTCATCAAACCCAAGGCAACACAACAAAGGTTTACTAAAATATTTCTTGTAAATGACTTCCCCCAAGACCAACAACCCATGCACTTTAAACTTCAAGTTCTTGGCTAAGCTTTTATTTTTCGGAAGACTACCCTTAGTAATGAACATCTGCATTTTATACCTTCAACCTTGGCTTAGTATGGTAGATAGTTGACAATTTTCTTCAGCTTCAACTTCATCATATACGATAGTGGCCAAGGAATCACCCATCGAATTAAGCAGACGTTTTTTTTAGCACTTGTAGATATTTTACTAATTTTTCATTCCTTGTTTCATATAATACCTGAACTTGATGCATCAACAATTGCGAATTACTTACCAATCATATTCTTTTTACTCCACATATCTGAGCAAGCCTTATACCAAAAATAACTACTTCATATTTAGCTTCATTATTAGAGGCTTTGAAACCAAATCGAATGGATTGGTACATCGAATCCCCAAAGAGGGAAATTAAACAAACTCTTTCCCTGTATCCCAATATTCTGGATCTCCCATCTATCTAAACCACCTTTTTTTTCTGGTTTGATGGTAGGAGTTTCCACATAAGTTCGATATGAATGGAATTCAACCAAGATATCGTGCTAAATCTTATGCCTTGATTATTGTTCGAGGAGAAAAATTAATATCATAATCCCCTAATTTAACGGATCACTTTGTCATTCGACCTGATATATCCGGCTTTTGCAACATAATTTTCAGTGGAAAATAAGTTCAAACTGTGATAGAATGCGCTCTGAAATAGGACCGCATTTTTATGGCTGATATCACCAAGGCTAGGGTTAAATTTTCCAACTTTAGATATCTTTTCTCCGCATTTAACAAATTCTTACTCATGTAATGCATCAGACGAAGATAATTATCAACCTCCCAAACTAATATTGCACTTACATCATAATTTGAAACAACAAAATATATATAAAGTCTTTTTCCTTTCACTGATTTAAACAAAGTTTTAGGAAAAAACAAATGTTTCTTTATTTTGATAAAATATTTATCACAATTCAGAGACCAATTGAATCCCTTTGCGTTTCTTAGCATTTGACAGAACTGTACATATTTATCTGATGATCCCGACACAAATCGATTCCAAGCTACTAATCTTCGAGTTAACATTTGAACTTGTTTTATAGATTTGGAGGGGTCCATGGCTAATAACACATCTAACTGTGTTGGATCTGATTGAATCCTTTTTTCATCGATGATATAGCCAAAAGATATTATGAACCACACAACGAAAGTACAGTTCGTCGGATTCAGCTTTAAATTAATAGCTTCCAAGTTGGATAAAGTTTCTTTGAGATCATAAAAATGGTTTTCCTCTTTTATGCTTTTCACCATCCTGTCATTAATTTATATCTCTATATTTATGTCAATCTGATTGGAAAATTCCTTGTTTACTAAATGCTGATAAGTGGCCCCAACATTTTTTAAACCAAAAATCACAACCTTGTAACAACGCAGCCCCCGGTCAGTGATACATGTAATATGATCCTAATCCTTCCAATCCATTTTGATCTACCTGTAGCCACTAAAGAATCCATGAAATATAATAATTTGTTTCCAAAAGTGGAGTCTACTAACTGGTTTATCCGAGACACCGAAAATGGATCTTTAGGACAAGCCCTATTAAGATCGGTAAAATCAATACACATTCGCCATTGGCCGCTTTTCTTTTTTACCATCACTAGGTTTGTTGTCCATAACAGTTATTGAGATTTCCTAATATGTCCTACTTTTGTTAGTAGATCTACTTCTTTACAAAATGCTTCAAAATTTTCTTTAGAAAATTCCCTTCTTCTTTGAATCATCGGACCTGTATCTGATCGTACTAATAACTTGTGACACATAACACTAGATGGCACAGCTGTTACAACTTCACTACACTAGGAAAACACATGTAAATGTTTGGACAAAAATATCAACAATTCTTATTTTAACTTTATTGGTAACTTCGACCCAACTCTAACATTTTTCCCATCAGCCAAGCTATGAATTTACACTTCTTCAATGGGAATAACCGCACTACGAGTCTCCCTTGGATAATTTATATGGTTATAATCCAAAGAGGACTCTAGTATTTCTATTTTTGTTTAGTAGTTATATGGTTAAAAGATTTCGGAGCAAGTGCGGTAACATAACATTCTCTAGCTACCTTCTGACTATTTCGAACCACCTCGACTTAAACTCCAATAATATATTTTAAGCATTGATGAACGGTCTATGAAACAGCATGCATCTTTGAGAGCCAAGACCTGCCAAAAATAGCATTCTAAGGACTCGGATTATTTACCACCACAAGCAACACTCTGATAGTTTTCTTGAAGGGTCCATTGCCCAGAATTGTCTCCCTTTCAAATTCCATAATCACATCCGCATAGTTTCTCGTGAATTCCACTATAGTTTTAATCGAATGTTGAATAACAGTTAGGTTTTTCATTTGCTTATAAGAAGACAAAAAATAACATGTTCGCTGAGTTTCCTGTGCCGATTATAATTCTTTAGACTTTTGTTCCTTCGATAGATGCCCTGATTACTACAACATCCTCATGCGGCCCAGTAATATCTCTTAAATCATCTCCATAAAAAACTATAAACAGTGCAGGGTCTTGATACAAATGGGTCGACATTTTTTCTTTTAATTGATCATTTAAACTATTCACATGGCTCTTTCAGGAACATCTTGAAGGCGTTGTCATCGTATCTTCTTTGAATATTGTCAATGATTCGAAGTCCTGACATATTTTGGAAACCTTTCCACTACCTTTACTTATCATATTCACACAACATCGGTCCGGATCTGGATCTAAATATTTCGAGTCCACATCGAATTGTTCCATAATTACCATAGCGTGTTCTGCTTTAGGAGCTTCCATAGATGGCCTTCGAATAGTGGCCAAAGATTTTTTCTCTCTACCAGCACTAGGCCCATGCCTATTCGTCTATTGTGCTTTGACAAAAGTTTTCAATTTCCCATTCTCAGTCAACATCTGAATTTCTTGTTTCAAGGCTATAAAATCCTTTGTATCATGCCCCGTATTCTCATGATATTTCCAAAATGAGTATTTAGGTTTTCTTTTGGGGTTTGGATATGCAAATGCCTTTGGAATTGTACATGACCTTTGGCCCTATCGTAAAATGTTGTCACATTTCCAATAATCTTGGCAAAATATCTAGGTTGAAGCCATTGATTTCCCCTATGCCTGGATTGTTGAGATTGATTCGACCTAGAACGACTTGAACCTTGTCCAGACTCTCGCGATTGACTATTGGAAAAAGTTGTGACTGACCACCAACATGTGGATGTGATGTGATTGCGAGAGGTTTACTCTGTCGAGGTTGGTTTATTCTACAATAATTTGTTTCCTAACTTAGTTTAACAAACCACCCCAAGTCTTCGGTTTCCTTGCTAGTAACTGCATCAGCTAAATCTCTAGATAATAAGCCTTGCTTGAGAGAAGTTATGGCCACATGTTCGTAACAATCAGCCAAACCATTTTTGGTATTCAAAAATCTGCTTATATATTCCTTTAGATTTTCACTAGCAAGTTTGTGATAATAAATTATCGTGTCCTCATTTCCTCTGAGTTTCTTTTTTGCCATAAATTTCCTTCGGAAGGCCATAATAAACATATTAAAACAATTAATTGATCCCTCTAGAAGCCTATTATACCATTCCAGCGCAATGTCTTTGAAATCTTTGGAAAAAGCTCGACACAACAACTTATCATCATCATGGAAAAACATCATAATTTTTTGAAGTCGTCTTGAGAGATGCCTTGACAAAATCTTTGGTGATAAACGAGATTGTCTTCAATTACCCTCATGGTTAAATCGATGAACTTCACCAGAATTAGAAAATATACTTGGTTCAGATCGGATGGAAAATGGGTCGCTCAATAACTAGTATATGCTATGATCAGCCGATCTCTTTGCCTTTCCCCGATAATCCATTTTCTCATCTTTTTTATGCTTATTTTCTAAGGCATCTTGGACCTTTAACTTTTTTACTTCGACTAGAAATTTTCTTACACCAACGCTTATCTCAATGTTTATCTTTCTTTTTCCTAGATATTAATCACTAATTGATGAGGATGACGAGACATCTGATAATGATGAAGAACTATTGCTGGATTCTGAAAAGCTAAAATTGTCTTTAGTTTGAGGTTTTTTTTTCTATTGGTTGTTTTTTATGTGAATTATCCCTCGAATGTCGCTTTGGATAACTGGGAGGATTATCACCTGGTACAACTAAATCTCTTTTAGCTTTCCTATGTATTTTTATCGCCTCAATTTCCTTTCATAATTCAGCAAGCTAATCTCGTAATTGAGTTCTTTCCTCACGCTCGTCATTCTCAAATGAGGCTCTAATATGTTCTTCTTCGATTGGCCCTCTTCAACCATCGGGGGCAGATTAACTTGCATTTCACTTTCTATTATCCGATGGAGCTAGAAAAACGTTTCAAGCTTTGGATGTTTGCTATCTAGGTTCTCTCGCTCCTACTTTGGTTGCAATCTGATGTGGTAAAAATATCGACGAGGGTATTCTAGGTTGGTAGAGGTAATACTTAATATTTTGTGGAAGGTAATGAGATAATTCAGCAGCTTATTGATTAGCGTAGTTAATTTTATCTTCCCCACAAATGAAGTATTTTAAGGTATTTATAGTTAATTTTAAGGTCACGGGTCTGGTCATGGTTTGAAAACTTAAAAATCCCAAAGCTCATTATTTTAAACACTGTTTACCAGCCATATAAATGAGTCAAAAGGTCAAAATACGTCTTCATTATTTTAGGTCTAAAATACCCTTTGAATTATGCTGACATCTTTGAGGAATCGCTTCTAAAGATATTCAACTCTATCAAATTGCTATATCTCTAATAATTATGAAAAACTTACTTCTGTACATAGTTCACCTAAGTAGGAAAACATATAAAGTCTTCCTAGATCTCCCAAACTCAGTAGAATAGAAGTTGGGAAAGAGTTGAAGAAAATTTTGAGTAAGAAAGTTAAACAAGTTATAAGAAAAAATGGAAAATGTACATTTACCATCAAGGTTACTTAGTTCAAATGGCCAAATTACGACAAAATCTAGTAGTTTTAAATGACTATAAAGATTCTGAATTGGAATATCCGTGGTATTAGGAATAAAGCATAATAAACGAAAACTAAGATCAATCAAAATTAGTGATAATATTGATTTTATAGTTATTCAAGAACCATTCATTGTTGTGGATGACATGGATAAAGTCAGTAAAGTATTGGCTACCAAAATAGCTTAGCTAGTAACAGTAGCAAAATTTGGTTAATATGAAAGGAGTAATTCAAAGTGGTAACTATCTTAAACCATACTCAATTTATTCATATCAAGGTTAGTCAATAATTCAATGGTAACTATTTTCTATGCTAAGTGTTTAAGGGAACTAAGAATTTATATGTGGAATAACTTAAGGCCTCTAGATGACAATGCAAATGATTGGAATTGATGTGATACTTTAATGTCATCTCAGCTTCCCATGAACAAATTTCATGTTCTTTTTTATATTTAAGAAGTTTAGAAGAGTTAAATAATGGAACTAAATATACACAGTCAAACAACATGAAATTAAAGAGGTTAGACAAGGCATTATTTAACAATTCTTGGGTTGATTAATTTTAAGAAACAAGAGTTAGGCACATGGCTAGAACCTGCTCAAACCATACTCCTATTTGTATCAC
The DNA here is from genome assembly GCA_036936605.1 of Limnanthes douglasii subsp. nivea. NCBI lineage: Eukaryota > Viridiplantae > Streptophyta > Magnoliopsida > Brassicales > Limnanthaceae > Limnanthes > Limnanthes douglasii. The sequence goes on along the minus strand of JAUPFV010000002.1, from coordinate 320,182,364 downwards.
TTTTAGGAAGATTCATAGAAATATTAGGGATTTCTTAATATTGTTGAATAGAATTGGAAGATAAAGATGGATGGTCAGCCTATGTTTGTCTTTTTTGAACAAATTAAAGAGGTTGAAACATATTCTCAAAAGATGGAACTGGGATCATTTTCGTAATATATTTGATTCAGTATTACAAGCAGATGAAGAATTCAAAACATTAGAAAAAATATTTGAAGAGTCAAAATACATTGAAGACAAAATTAACTAAGTTAAAGGAGATGTTGTATATCTTCAGCTATTAAAGAGAGAAGAATCATACCGTAATAAAAAATGTAACTCAGTTTGTCTTAGATATGGTGATGGGAATACAGCCATATATCATAATTACATTAAAAAAATGAGAAGAAAAAATAAAATCTTAGGATTTATTAATAGAAATAATCGGATTACTGATCAAGATATGCTTGGGAACTCTGTTGAATCTTATTTGTTATTCTTACAGGCCAACCAAATCAAAGTAATGATGATTACATTCATAATTACATTCCTAAGCTTATTACTGAGGAGGACAACAAAATGTTAATGGAATTACTTTCTAAAAATGAGATATATGAGGTGCTCAAAATCTTAAATCCCTCGACACCTGCTGAAATTGATGGCTTCAATGGTTTGTTCTTTTCAAATCTATTGTAATATCATCAAGAAGGATCTATATGCAGCTATCAGTGCTTTATTTCAAGGCTAGATGTCCCTCAAGGTATAACAACTACCATCATTTATCTTATCCCAAAGGTAAGTGACCCTCAAACTTGGAATGACTACATGAAGATTAGTCTATGTACATTATTGAATAGAATAATATCAAAAGTCATTAACAATAGACTTTCCATGGTCCTCCATAAGTTAATCTCAGAAAAGAAAGGTGACTTTATACATGGAAGAAATATCCATGATAGCATTCTTCTAGTTAATGAGCTATCTCAAAATCTTAAGACTAATGTTAGGGGGGAATATCATGATTAAAGTTGACATGTCTAAAACATTTGATATATTATCATATAAGTTTATCTTGAATATAATGGGGTAATTTTGTTTTAGCAGGTTATTCCTAGACAAAATTTATATTACAACTACTCAAGATTACTTCTCTATATTGTGCACGGTGAGGCTCAAAAATACTTTAAAGCTACTAATGAAATTAGGCATGGGGATCATATATTCCCAAACCTTTTTATTATAGATGGGGAGTATTTGATTAGGGGCTTAAAATGTATTTTTGAATTAAGGAAATGAATGGTTTTCAAGTCAAAAGGTTTTATTGTAATTCCTTGCTTAGCTTTTGCAAATGACTTGACCATCTTCACAAATGGCTCATATAATAATGTTGATATATTGGTAGAATTCTTACAAAATTATCAAAATATATCATGCAAGACCATTAATCAAGATAAGACTAAGGTTATTACTTCTATTTGTTTTTCTCAATTAATAGCTAGTATGCTTGGTATTCACTCTGGTTTTCAGACTGCGCACCTATCAATATTATATCTTGGGATAAATATCAATTATAATAATAAATCTAGGAACTATTATGACTTAATTACAAAGATGAGGTGTAGGATTTTGGATCATTTTGAGACATGTTGAATCTTATCAAGTTTGTACTGATGACATTACCTATTTAATGGATCCATAACTGTCTACCTAAAACAGTAATAGAAAGAATGGAAACATGTGCAACAAGTTCCTTTGGGATAAAAAAAGGACACAAACACAATTTACTATACTAAATAGTGTAACCTGTGTAGACCTTATGACGAAGGCGGTCTTAACTTAAGGAAAATTCAAGACCTCCAAGATGCATTCTCATGCACACTATGGTATATATTTAGAGACTAAAAATCTATTTGGGAAAGAGATATAAATAATTTATATTTTAAGTATCTTCATCCTCTTCAAATTAAATATAAAAAATATCATTCAATAACTTGGAAAATAATGATAAAGATAAGATAATCAGGTGAGAAATTTATCTAATGGAAGATAAGAAAATGAGAGTTTGATTTTTGGCTAGACATATTGTGCAATCCTCTTCTTCTTATTAAGATATCAGACAATAAGGATGTTATTAAAAAAAAGGTTAACATCTTCTAAAAAAACTTAGGTTGGAATCTAAACAAACTAAGTGGATAAGTGTTACCATATAATATCCTAAATATTCAAAAGAACAATTCATCAAGGAGAATAAGGATGATGAAATCAAGTAGTTATTATCTAAATATAGTGGTTTTAATACTAAATATACTTGGAATATATTGAGGAACAAAAGAAACAAGTCCAACCTAAACAAGAATATCCCGGATAACATACACCTAAGAAATGCTTCATACTATTATAACGGGATCTAAATAATTTGATTTTTATAGATACTATCTTTCAAAAGAGGAATCTGATTTTGGTTTCAAAGTTCCAGTTATGTAAAGACTCAGAATCAATAAACCACATGTTTGTATCTTGCAATATTGTTAGGGAAGTATGGTCTTATTTTACTAGATTATTTAACATCACTATAAAAGACACATGTCCATATCCATGTTATTAGATGTTGGTTTTGGTTTGCTAACAATGAGGTTTATTTAAGAACTATAATTCCTCATATCTTATGTTAGGCTTTATGGAGAGTTATGAACAAAGCTAAATATGATAATTATAGGATTATATATGGCCATGTCATCAGTTATATTAAGCATATTCTAATTGGATTGAATTATACTTGAATGTTCAAAAGAGGACACTGGTCTAATAATTATAAGGCAACTATTGAACCTTGATGTTACAACCATTTATCCAAGGAAAAGAAGTGAAATTTCTCAGTTGGATACCTTCTTTACCCAATAGATACAAACTTAAATTTGATGGCTCATGTGGGCTCAATGGAGAAGACAGTAGGGGTGGCCTGATAAGGAATAACAAAAAGGGAAACTATAGCTGGTTCTAGTAGGATTTATGACAAGTTAACTCTTATATTGGCAGAAGGTAGGGCACTACTAGACGACATGTTGATATGTAAGAATCTAAACATCAGCAACTTAGAAATCAAAACTGACTCTCAAATTTTGATAGAAATGTTAAGTAAAGGTAGAGCACATTGGTTCTTATATCTCCTATGAGTCCGTTATAGAAAATTAATTACCTCAAACATGATTATTACCCATATTTTCAAAGACCAAAGCAAGGCAGCCGACTGAATTACAAAATAGACTATAAAATATAAAATGAAAGTGGACTTTAATCATAACGAGATTCCAAACCAACTAAGTGAACTTATTCTTCTATAATGGACATGACTAAGTTACATTAGGATAGATGAATAATTGTATATCGGTTCTTATTTATTTGATTCTAATCTTACATATTAGACAATCACACATAAGTGATATCAATGTTTTCTATAAACTAACAATTTCAAGTGGGTATTACCTGACTTTTGCTATGCTGGAAGCTAAAATTTGTAGGTCATTTTGCCGAAAAGCTGATTTTGAGTTACTGGAAAGAAGATAAAGATCCTGATGCGGGAACACATGAATCAAATATTAGAAGAGGAAGATGAATTCATAGAACATATAGAATTCATCAAATCTGGAAATGAAAGTTATTACAGTATTTGAGCCAAATACCTTATATTGAAGGCTCCTCTACCTTATTTGAAGGTATCTTCTGTAGACATAATCTGATCAATCCTAGTAGAGAGAATGAAGAAAGATAAATTCACTAAGGATAAAGAGAAAGTATGAAGATAATATAGAAATACATGTTAATCGGTCCCTCTTTGATAGTCTTGTAGCAGATTGCGATTCTCTTATTATTGAAGATCTCTTTGTTTGAGATGAAATAAACGAACAACTATGAATCCCTCTATTTCTTCAGAGAAGTTCAATGGAATCATGATATTTCCTGACTTAAGCTAAGAAGAGTTTATCCATATCAATAAAACTAAGTCTCCACGGATAGAAGATTGATGTAATCACTTAGCTCTGAGAAAAGAAAAGGTGAAAATGACGGTGAACAAAAAATAAATCTAGGGCTCAAAATATTCTGAAATTTATTGATCTCTTTTGATAAACCCAAAACCTATTGGGCTTCTATGTAACACAATTTTAATTTATAATAGAAAAAGTTCAATTTGTTAAAAAAATGGTTGAAATTAAAAAATATCCCCAGCTATTCTAAATAGTTATACATATACATAAATATATATAAACTTCAAAAATCATATAACATACACAACAATATTTTAAAAAAATACCATTTAGAAAATCTTACACCTCAATATGGATTTAGAACATTTTAGTGGCAACATGTAAGACTTTCAAGATGAAAACGAAGATAGATGTGGGATCAGTGTTAAATATAAGACATTTTAAAATACTTTTTAGATACATACTGACCAATAGATACGAGACCTTCTAAAATACTTTATAGACATGTGTGGGATAATTGTAAAAACATTATCCATGGATCTAATTATATTCGTCTTACAAACAAAACAAATATATTTTTGGAATTTTTTTTACAGGTGTCAAATACATATTTTTAAAAAATTAAATAAAAAAATAAGAGAAAAATATGTTTCAAATAGAAAAATAGGCCGGAAAGAAGGTGAACTAAATTATATGAAATACCTTAACAATATGAATCATAGTTTCAAAATTAATTTGTAATTTGATATTTTTTTATTATAACATTTTGGTGATATGAATTATAAATGCAAAATCATTTGTGAATCCAATGCATTATTGTTGTTTATGATATATAAAATTATTTATAAAACCTTAACAAAGAGGTTAAAACAAAATTCAGCAACAAAATTATAATATCACAGCCAAATCTAACCATCGGGAAAAGAAAATCTAACATAAGTATCACAGCATGGCAACATAAAATTCCAACATAATATACAAATCTAAACAATAGTAAATCTATCCAATTGTGAAACAAAATACGATAGACCTTTGTTTGATACGAGAGGGAAAGATAAGTTAGTTCGAGTTGTTATCAATAATATTTTTGATGTAAATTAATAATTAAAAATTAAAAATCATTTGTTAATCAAAATAATATATTTTAATTATAATATACGACCGGGTTCATAAAAAATATTTAATTTTTAATATTATATTATATATATATATATATACTCACATAAAAAATAAATTGTTAATCAATATATATTTATTAAAAAAATTATTTAAAATGTGCAACTAAATTTCAATAGCATATAACAAATAACTGGAAAAAAATGGAGCGTCTTTGTTCTTCTTCTTCTTCTTCAAGAACAGAGAACAAATCTTGATTTCTAGGCTTTAAATCCGATCTGGCTTCTGCTATGGAGGAGGGTGAAACGTCTCCATCTATTAACAATCCGTCGATGATTAAAGACAATGCTAACAATATTCAGATTGAGTCAATTGAAGAATTTTCTCTGCTCAGGAAATCTGCCCCTTCAGTTGGTATCTGTTCTTCAGATTTCGAGAATCAATCTTTGTTCAATAGAGAAAATCTTAATGTTATCAATAATCCTAGGCTTGAGGTTGTAAGCAAACAAAAAATTAATTTCAAACCAAATCCTTTATCTGGATCCTTTGTCGAAACTGTCAAGAACAAGCCTTCTGAGTTTGTTCACAAGAATGTTACTGTAACCAAAAATGAAGATTATCCTGTAATTACATTTGAAGCTACTGATAAAGTCTATTTGAATAGGCTTTCAAAACACACTTTGATTGCCAAGTTTGTTGCGGGCAAACCAACCATGGAAGTTATCAGGAACTTTCTTGGCAAATTCAAGTTCTCTGGAAACTATAATCTTTCAATCTGGGATTATAGACATGTTTTCATTGAATTTAATGAAATTGAAGACTATAAAAAGTTATGGTCCAGGAATGTATGGATTCTTGGTAACAAAACAATGCATTTGCTTATCTCGAATGTCCTTTCACCCCGATCTGGGCTTCTGTCCCTAACTTACCTGAATTCTTGTTCAATGATTCAACCATAGGAGAGATAGCAAAGGTTTTTGGTACTCCGTTGAAAGTTTGGGTTCCGAATATAAATCGTGCTAGGCAAAATTGCTGCAAAATATGGGTAGAAGTTGATGTCTCGAAGCCTTTGATCCATAAAGTTTTATTGCGGTTTGGTGAATCTGATAATTACTGGGTGAATATAATCTACAAAAATATTCCTTCTTATTGCAAAATGTGTGCTCACATAGGGCATTCTGATGAGAATTGTAAAAAACAAGCCCAAGAAATCATAAAGCCAAGAGGTGTTACTTCAAATATGCCTCCTAAGAATGATGAGTTCAGTAAACTGAAATCAATCATCATTAACAAAGATGATGCTATAAACCTGGATACTATTAAAAGTTCTATAGGAAATGAAAGTACTAATCAATCTCTTAGTGCCCCTGTTCAAGAAGTTCAAAATGAGGTTCTTTCTAAAGCTACTGCAACAGATATACCAAAGGATTCAGAAATCATTGATGCTCTAAAGACTATTGAAAGGAAGAACTTATATGAACTTATATTGAAAGGAGGAAATCATTGATGCTCTAAAGACTATTGTTAGTCTGGTCAGCTCTCCTGTCAAAGATCAAAATGATCCTTCTTTAAAGAAGGTGGAGCTAAAGAAGGTGGAGTTAAAGAAGGTGAAGAAACCAAAATCTAGAACTCCAAAGGGCCTGCATCATCGAAACTTATTAAGCTCAAAAGAGCCATCAAAACTCCTTCCAATTAATGACTATCACCATTATGTCTTGGAATGCCGGAGGTCATGGCAGTAAACATATAATTCAAAGGTTAAAATCTCTCATTAAAGCTAACAAAGCTAACTTTGTTTCCATCCAGGAGCCTTTCATTAAAGCTGAAAAGATCTATTCTGTTGCTAAAAAATTGAAGTTCAGTGGTGATATCTCTAACATTTCTAATAAGATTTGGGTATTACGGCAGTCTAATTATAATGTGGAGGTTGTTTTGGATGGTGAGAAGATTTTATATCTTAATGTTTATCATCTTACTTTTGATAAAGAGTTTATGGTATCTGTAATTTCCGCTATATGCAATAAGCATCTCAGATTACCTTTGTGGGATAGCATCAGAATGTTTGACAACCCTTCTAAAGAGTGGCTCATTTTTGGTAATTTTAATATCATCACTAATCTTCAAGAGCAATTATCTTGTACTACTACCAATCAGGGTGGGATGAATGATTTCAATAAGCATATCATGGATTGTTCTCTTCTCGATGCTGGCTTCACTGGGAGTAGATTTACTTGGTCTAATGGTCATAAATGGAAACGTTTGGATCGTGTTTTAATCAAAATTTCTTGGGTGAATTATTTCGAGATTACTACTGTTACTCACCATGCTAGGAATTGCTCAGATCATTGCCATGTCTCTATCAGGGTTTCTTCTAGTTTGGAGAGAGTGAAAGCTTTGTTCAAGTTCCTTAATATGTGGGTTACTCATCCTGGTTTCTTGAAGCTTGTGGAAGACAGTTCGAGTAAGAATGTCGATGGAATTGGTGATAACCCTATTCTGAAGAACTGATTCAAGCAAAAAAGATTGAAGATGGATTTGAAAGATTGGAACAAAAGTGTTTTTAGTAATATTTTCGATGATATTAAGAACTCGGAAGATGATATAATGTTCAGGGAGTCTACTCTTCAATCTTCTCTTACTGAGGAAAATAAAGCTTTGTTGAAAGAGGCTAAAAAGAATCACTTGGTTCTTTTGGACACGGAAGAACTTTTTTGGCAACAAAAGGCTCATGCAACTTGGCTCAAAGATAGTGAGAAAAATACAGCAGCTTATCATAGATTTGTGAGGAAGAGGTTGAGAAGAAATAGGATTGACAGAATCAAAAATGGCAATGTTTGGCTTACCTCTAAAGAGGCTATCAGTTCTTCAGGCATTACCTATTTTAAAAATATGTTAGCTCATTCTCTTAATAATGCTGATGAGGTCAATTTGATGGATGTTATTCCTAACCTGGTGACCAATGAGGATAGCAACAGTCTAACCATTGTGCCTGATTGTAATGAAATCTTCTGTACCATTAAATCTCTTAACTCTATGACAGCACTAAGGCCTGATGGTTTTAACGATGAGTTTTACAAGAAATGTTGGCCTATCATTAATGTGGATCTCTGCAGTGTTTTTTTGATGAGTCTGGTTTTTCTCACTACTCACTGTAGAAACCGGACAGGGGAAATTCGGACAAGAACCACCCACTGGATCATCCGAACAGGACTAAAGTATTAATAACTAATCACTTTATGACTAAGCTGATTACCAACCTGCTTAAATAAGTAATGGGTCTTTGAATTCGACCTGGTTTCATGAGTTTGACCCAAAAACCTATGAGGCCCATAATTAAGGGTATAAATACCCAACCACTTTCATTAATGAGGGTAATGAACATTTAATACAACCAGGCAGCTCAAATCTCTCACTAATAACCACTTAAACATTAAATACCCTTGAAACATCACAAAATACCAAACAAGACTACCCTTAGATCAAAATAATCCTCACCAAATTGGCGACCACAATGGGAGCAGAAGGTGCCTGAATCAAGCATTCGAAACCATCAAGAAAAACCAGTTCTGATGAATCCGGACGAGCAGAAAGTGCCATTAGCTTTGGCAGAAGTGGTGGGAGAAAATGATAAATATACCATCGAGGAGCGAGATAGACTAAAAATTGAGATAGAAGCCTTGAGGGCAGCTAAAAGGGCAGAATTGGATGTGAAAGAAAAGTCAAAAGTGTCAGCTGTTCACCAAATCCCAACGAAGATACTGTATTTAGTCGTGGCCGGAATTGGAGATAATCCCCATTGTCCTCCAAAATACTGTCCGGAAACCTTCCTAAGAGGTTTGACAGTACAAAGATGGAGAAATATGATGGTAGTAAAGATCCAGATAACCATCTAGAGCAATTCAAAAAAATTATGATGAACTTTGCTGATGATGATAAGCTACTCTGTCGAGCATTCTCCCAGTCTTTTTCGGGGAGTGCTCTGAAGTGGTACAATAGTTTGCCACAAGGCTGCATCAGAAATTTCGATACTTTTTGGGTGGCCTTCCGGAGACAATTCGTTGGAAGTAAAGAAGTAAAGGGCAATGGAGACACTATTATCCATTTTGCCCAAGAACCAAATAAATCTTTGAAGGAATACATAAGTCGTTTTGTGAATGGTGTGGATAATAATTGCCTGAGGGTAGGTTAGTAATTTTAAGTGGAGTTTCAAGGTGGTGTATGGGTGTTTAATGGTAGTGTGTGGGTGTTTAACGGTAGTGTATGGGTGTTTAACGGTAAAGAGATAATTAAGCAGCTTGGTAGCAGTTAATTTTCATTACCCATAGTTAATGCTGGTGGTTGGGTATTTATAGTATGATGTTTGGGCCCTTATGGGCTTTCGGATCATGTTTAATGGACCCGGGTCATGTTCAAAGACCCATTAGTTCTAAGTAGGAGGGCAGGTAGCTTAGTCAGGAAGTGTTTAGGTTTTTTAGTACTTTAGTCATAGTTCGAACAGTCTTAAGTTTACAGTGTTCAAAGTGATCTGTCCGGTCCAAATGATCTGTCCGGTTTATGTCCTTGTAGCCTGTCCGGTCTTCGGAGAGACTTAGACTGATTTGCCCTTCCGGGGAGTATGCTGAATTCAGACTCATCAGGAGCCCCTTTTTTAGGTGTTTGAGCAAGTGTCCTTGTCAAAGAACTGAAAAACAGTCCGATGAATGAAGTGGTTCTTAATTCGGACAGACCAGTGGGTATACCCGGACAGGTTAAGCTTTACGAATTCCAAACGGTTTTTGCCAGAGTTAGTGGGACACGTGTCGCTCTCTGATTGGCCACTTCAGCCGTTTTTTCACCTTGAATTTCGCACCACCTTCTTTAACAAGTAACCTCTTTAATTGCCAATAGTGACATCAGCGCCGTCTTTTAATCATTACCCAACTTTTCGGATTCTCCTAGGAATCAACTCCTTTTTTTTTAAATATACTATAAATTCACATTCATTTTTCACTGTTTTACTATCTCTCTCAAATCTTACTCTGCAATTTTACTCAGAGCTTTCTCTCTCTAGAACAAAAATTCCCTTGGCTGTTTTATGTTTACAACAAGAACAGCATTGATCAAAGGTGGTTGGCTCAACCTTTCAGAGTTGGAGAAAGCGCAGAAGGTCGAAAAAGAAAGGCGAATAGCAGTAGGGCTACCATCATCACCAGTTGATAGACCGGTTGCTTCTGTTACAGAATCAGATCGAGGCTCATCCTCCTCCAGAGGTACCAAGCCCAAAAAGCTCTTTCAATCCACCATTTCTCCCATAGTATCCGGTTCCTCAGTTCAGGAGTCAATACCTACTGTTGAACCAGGAGTCACCGCTACAAGCGTTAGGAAAACCTCACCTTTTATAGCTGTGGGGTCTGATTCTGACCACTCCCCGGAGAAGCTAGTCATTAAGAGGCCTAGCCGGTTAGTCAAAGGACTAACCTCGAAGAATACTCCCTCGAAATCGGGGGCAAAAAATAGTGACTCTGGGTCTGGAGTGCCCTTTAGAGCTCCCCGGGAGAGGCCGTCCGGTCCGGAGGCCAGCAGCCCAGTACCCCCTAGAGAATCTTCTGCCTCAGAAACCCAACTTGAGGTGAGAAGTCAGATGAATACGGGCAGTCAACAGTCCGGAGGGCACTCTATGCCAAGCTTCAATCCTCCCCAAACCACTTCCACAGAAGTCCCCCCAACAATTATGGAGGAGAGAATGGAGGACTCTACTGAAGAGGTCCCCTTTGAGTCCGAGTCCTCCGGACAGGCTGATACCACTGCTGCTGCTGCCAAAAAGGGCAAAGAAAATTTGTATCTGAGGCGTCCGGACCTGCCGGAGTGCCTTGAGGGGAGAGTGGGGCCGTGCTTCCACAAAGTCGAGTTTAAGTACCTCTTGGCCTTGCATAAGACCAAGTATGCATTCATCCATACCTCTGATCTGGGTAGAATGCGCACCAAATGGGGGATCCCTGAAAACGTGAAGATAAGGATCCCCATTGATCCGGAGACCCCAATGGACTGTAAACGAAATGAGATAGTCTTCTTTACGGAGCTATTTAACTGGGGGCTCAGGTTCCCACTAGACCCGGAGATCGTGCGCTACTTCCACCTGGTCAAGCTCTGCCCAACACAGCTAAGCCCCAATGGTTGGTTCACCTTAATGTCATGTATCATGGCGTCTAGGTTATCTGGGATCCCTCTTCCTATGGAGGAGTTCGCAGCAGTGGCCAACCTGTGCAAGCATCATCAGTTCCCCTTCTACCATTTCAACATGGGAAACGATCTCAAGGCTGTTGATGATCTCCTGGAGTCGGAGAGCAAATGGAGGAGCCAATTCTTGTTTGTCAGTGGCTCATGGGAAAACGGCAAGAAAATCAAGGCCGGAGAGAACCCAAGCCTCCTCAGGAGTAGGTGGAGGAGAGACCGTAAGTTCCTTAACTTGAGTCTCTGTCCGTTTTTCTCTTTTTCTTTTTAAGTTAAGTTTATATTAACCAATTTCTCTTATGTTCTATCAGAGCTGGCAAAGGAGTTCGGGGACTACCTGAAGGCCGGACAGACTACCTGTGGCAAAATCAATGCTTGGGCCGCAGAGAATTGGGAGAATCAATTTCACAAGGCCTTCACCCCTGGAAATCTAGCAAGGTCTCACCTGTGGAACACCACAGGTCGGAGAGATCTGACTTGAGAGGAACTCACCACCCAGCCCGATGAAGACACTCTGCTGAGAAGGTCCCATGAGCTAGATGGGACACTCTACCTGCCTGCCCGGGCCAAAGCCCCAAGCAAAATGAAGGGCAGAAGAAGAGGTAAAAAAGTGGCGAGCGATGCTGAGAAGGATGCCCCAACAGATCCAGAGGGGCCAGCCCAAGTTCAAATTGATGCAACCCTCTTGCAGGTGGTGGAGCAGGAGACCAAGAAGCAGGAAGTAGACCTTCCAAAACCTCCAAGGGCTCCCAAGAGGAATCGCAAGCAAGCAAGTGAAAGCAAGTGAAAGCGCTGACCGGGAAGAGATCCCCAGAGAGTTTCACACTGATGAAGTTGAGGGGGGAGAGCTCAACTTGGATGAAGTGGACATCACCGGTCTGGGTGGACTTGGTGAATATTTTCTTGGCCTGCCCAGAGACGAGTTCGCAGGGCCCTACATCCCTCCGAGCAGCTCCAATACGGTCAACTTTAACGGTAAGACTTTTATGGTTTCTAGTGAGAAGGACACTATTGCCCATTCTCTGCTTAGCAATGTGCAGCCAGTTCTTACACTGGAAAGACAAGTCCGGAGCCAAGCAGACACCATTAAAGACCTCAAGTCTGAGAAGGATAAGCTGTCCGAAGACCTCCGCATTGCTACTACCAATGCTGATTTACTTAAGGAAGCACACGAGGAGCTGAAGAGGAGTCATGATGAGAGCAACACAAAAGTTGCCACCCTAGAGCAGACCATAAAAGATCTACAGGAGAAGTTGTCTGGTATGTAGAAAGATCTCACGGTCTCACTGGGAGAGACCACTGCAAAGGAGAAGCTCATCACCAACATGACCACTGACAAGATTGTTTTGGAAAATGCAGTGACTCAGTCTGCTGAAGAGAAAGATGCTTTGGTAAGGGACCAAGAGGCCACAATCAAGGCCAAGATCAACGCCTATGCCGGGGAGATGATACAAAGCGAAGAGCTAATGATTCAAAGGGTGAAGTCTGATATGGTTCTCCTTTTTCACAAAAAATTCCCGAAGAGGAGACTGGGGGACTTATGGCTCTATGTGGATGATGATGACCTTCCATATTATACTATGGTTGATGAGGGATTTTCCGGTGAGTCCTCTTCTAATAATGAAGAGAAAATCGGAGAGAAAGAAGATAGTCGAAGAGAGGAGATTGATCCCAAGGGCAAGAAGATAGTCGAAGAGAGGAGCGATATCAAGGGCAAGAAAGCAGATGAGGGCGAGCCATCTTCAAAGGCTCAACCTTAATTTATAGTTTATTTTGTTTATCTTTCATTCAAACTAAAGTCCTTGGAAGGCCAAGGCACTCTTTTTGTGATGGTGTCCGTATTATTCGGACAGATGTTTTGTGTTGTATCCTAACTTGTTCAAAAGTCCTTGGAAGGCCAAGGCAATTTTAAGTTTGTTGAATGAATGTTTCTATTTTGCTCAACCATCATCTTCTTTCATTATTTGTTTTTGTTTAAATAGCTGGAGTTTAAGTAGCTTTATTGCATTGTGAGAGTATTAAGACTCTTCGGCTAGAATTTAAATAGCCCCTAGATCTTTCAGTCCGGGTAGTATGACAAGAGATAGAATTTTGAAAATACTTAGAAAAATTTGAAGAAGGCATTAAATTTCATTGAAAGCTCTCTGTGCCACCGAAGAGGGGAAGGTATGCCCCCAAATATTTACATAGATGTTTAAACAAGTAAATATTTACACAAGTTTTATTCCAAATACATTCGAAGGTGCTCAATATTCCAAGGGTGAGTTAAAACCCTGCCATCTTTGTCTTCCAACCAATAAGTTCCAGGCTTGATTCTTTCAACCACAATATATGGACCCTCCCAGGTAGGGGCCAGCTTTCCGAAGAGCTTTTATTTAGTGTGTAAGAAGACCTTCCTCAATACTTTGTCCCCTGGTTGGAAATATCTTCTTTTAACTTTAGAAGCAAACCTGCTTCTCATCAAGCCCTGATAGTGTGCCACTCTAAGGCGAGCTTTAACCCGCCTTTCTTCTATTAAATCAAGTTGATTTCTGATGGCCATCTCATTAGCGTGTCCGGAGAAGTTGTGAACACGAAAGGAAGGGAGTGTCTTCTCTATGGGGGCTACTGCATCCATTCCATAGACCAAGGCAAAGGGTGATTCCTGTGTTGCAGCCCCAGGTGTTGTCCGGTAGGCCCACAAGACTTCTTGTAAATAACTAGGCCACTTCCCAGCAGCCCCTTCCAAATTTTTCTTTAAACCGGACAGTATAGTTCTATTAGCCACTTCAACTTGTCCATTGGCTTGTGGGTGGAAAGGTGAAGAGAAACAATGCTGTATACCCCTTGAGGCACAGAAGCTTTCCATCTCTCTGTTGTCAAACTGTGGCCCATTGTCTGTTGTTATCTTCTGTGGGACACCAAATCTGCAACATATATTGGACATAATGAATTTTATGACAGCTTTTGATGTTGTCCCTGCCAGGGGAGCTGCTTCTATCCACTTTGAGAAGTAGTCAATGGCCACAATTATAGTTTTACGTCCTCCGGACGCCACAGGGAGAGGCCCTACTAAGTCCATCCCCCATCGAGCAAAAGGGACGGGCTCAGAAATTGACTCCAAAGGAATGGCTGGTACATGAATTTCATTGCTGTACCTGTGGCATGGATCACACCTCCTTACTAATTCCTTAGCATCTTTCATAATTGATGGCCAATAATATCCGGAGAGTAATACTCTTCTTGTTAAAGCTCTAAACCCACAATGGGCTGATCCCTCACCATCATGCAATTCGGAGAGGACCACTTGTGACTCATCACCCCCTAAACAACGTAGGAGAGGTTTACTATAGGATTTTTTGTACAACACTTCTCTCAACATAATAAAACCACGAGCCTTGTGTTTCAACGTTCTGGCTTGTGATTTATCTGAAGGTACAATACCATCGGACATATATTGTATGAGAGGAGATATCCAGTCTTGAGGCCGATTATCTTGTATTTCAAAAACTTCCTCTTTTTCACCCTTACTAAGTTGAATAGAAGGACTTTCAAGCACATGGATCCATGGATAGGACTCCGTATATGCTATTGTTGCCAATGAGTCTGCTAGCTCATTTTCTGCCCGGGGAATATGCTCATAGACAACAACTTTAAACTTTAACGCTTCATTTTTGAGGAGGAGTAAATACTTGACCAACTGCTCCTTTCTAGCCTCAGATTGGCCTAAGGCATGGTGGACAAGCAACTGGGAGTCACTTAGTAGCTTGACTCTTTTAGCTCCACAGATGTAGGCCAATTTTAACCCAGCTATAGCTGCTTCGTATTCGGACTCGTTATTAGACGCCCTGAAAGCAAAACAAATAGCTTGGTACATGTTGTCCCCGTATGGGGAAGTGAGACATATTCCTGCCCCATATCCCATGGTGCTAGACCCTCCGTCTGTTCGGACAATCCACACTTTCTTGTCTTTTGAATCAGTAGGTTGCTCTGAATCCCTATCGGAGTGGAATTCAACCAGAAAATCAGCCACAGCTTGGGCTTTTACTGCTGTTCGGGGAGCAAAGTCTATGTCGAAGTCCCCCAATTCCACTGACCACTTCGTCATTCTGCTTGAAATGTCTGCTTTTTGAAGGACATTTTTTAAAGGGAAAGATGTCCGGACGATAATAGGATGAGCCTGAAAGTAAGGCCTCATCTTTCTTGCAGCTATCACCAGAGCTAACGCTAGTTTTTCGAGTTTCAAGTAACGCCTCTCAGCGTCAATCAAGCTTTTGCTGATATAGTACACTGGGTAGGGACACCCTTCGACCTCTCTTCCCAACACAGCACTGATGGCACAACTTGAAACGGCCAAATACACAATAAGAGTCTCCCCGTCAGCTGGTTTGAACAAAGTTTTGGGAGAGGAGAGATGTTTCTTGATTTCATTGAATGCCTCACCACACTGTGGGGTCCATTCGAACCCTTTTGCACCCTTCAAAGTTTGAAAGAATGGAGTACACCTGTCCGAAGACCTGGAGATGAATCTGTTCAAGGCAGCTAATCTCCCCGTTAATCGCTGTACTTCTTTAATGTTTCGAGGAGGCTCCATCTGGAATAAGGCATTGAGTTGGTCCGGGTCGGGCTGTATTTCATGCTCACTTATGATATACCCTAAGAACTTCCCGGACTGCACTCTGAATACACACTTTTCAGGGTTTAGTTTTAAATTCACTTTTGCCAAGTTGGCAAAAGTTTCTTGGAGATCGGACAAGTGCAACTGCTCATCCACGCTTTTTACCATCATATCGTCAATGTAAACCTCCATATTTCTTCCAATTTGATCAGCAAATGCCTTGTTGACTAACCTCTGATAAGTAGCCCCAGCATTTTTCAAGCCAAAAGGCATCACCTTGTAGCAATGTAGACCCCTATCAGTGACAAACGTGGTATGCTCTTGATCTTTTGGATCTACTTGGATCTGATTGTACCCGGAGAAGGCATCCATAAAGGAGAGCAGCTTGTTCCCAGAAGTAGAGTCTACTAACTGATCTATCCGGGGAACCGGATACAAATCTTTTGGGCAAGCTCTGTTAAGATCGGTGAAGTCAATGCACATGCGCCATTTGCCATTTTTCTTTTTTACCAGAACAGGATTGGCAGTCCACAAAGGGTATTGAGATTCTTTAATGTGCCCCATCTTTGTGAGTCTGTCAACTTCTTGTACTATGACATCGGCCTTTTCTTTTGAAAAAGCTCTTCTTTTTTGAACCACTGGTGCCACATCTCTCCGGACAGATAGGTGATGGGATATCACTTCTGATGGAACTCCAGTAACATCAGCATTGCACCAAGCAAAAACGTGTTGATGGTCTTTCAAGAATCTCAACATCTCTTCTTTCAACATTGGTGGCATCTTGGACCCTATCTTGACATTTTTGCCTTCTTCCAAGCAGTGCGTTTCAACCTCTTCAATTGGAATCAACACTCCAGGGGTCTCTCTGGGGTCATCAATTTCACCCTCACCCCCAGAGAGACCCTCAAATTTCTATTGATCATTTACACGGACTGCCCCCAGCGTTCGAGGAGCCAAGGCAGTGGCATAGCATTCTCTTGCAACCTTTTGACTACTCCGGACAACCCCAACCTGTCCCTGAACAGCATACTTTAAGCACCGATGGACTGTTGAAGCCACTGCATGCATCCTAGAGAGCCAAGATCTCCCTAGTATAGCATTATAGCAAGTGGGACAATCCACCACGATGAAGAGTATCCTAACCATTTTCTTGAAAGGGCCCCTGCCCAACAACACTTCTTCAAATTCTCCGATCACATCGGCTGAGCTGCCCGTGAAGCCCACGATTGACCTGTCCGACTTTTAAATCACAACTGGATTTTTCATTTTCTTATAAGTGGCTAGGAAAAGGATATTGGCAGAGCTTCCAGTATCCACCAAAATTCGCCTTATCTCATTGCCCCCTATAGATGCTCCTATGACAACATCATCCTCATGAGGGCCAGCAATGTCTCTTAAATCATCCTCATCAAAGACAATGAATGGGAATGAGTTTGGTGATTGATAAGATGTCATGCATCCTTCTAGCTGGGAGGTTAAATTATGAACATGCCTCTTTCTCGAAGAAGCAGTATGAGCTGTCATAGTGTCCCCTCCGAAGATTGTAAGTGACTCGAAGAATTTAATGAGCCCGAGGACAGACCTAGAACATTCCTCTATAGCACCCACCTTGTTTCGTGTTGGATCAGGATCCAAGTACTCAGATTCCACATCAAACCTTTCCACTATTACCATGGCCCCCTCCGGGGCAGCATTACTTGGACCAACCCGGTGAGTGTTGTCAGGCCTGTTGCCTCATCTTCTTTTAACGTATGCTCCTAACTTTCCCCTTTCAATCAAGTTTTGAACCTCTTGTTTCAACGATATGCAATCATCAGTGGTATGGCCAATATCATTATGGTACTGGCAAAAGGAGTTATTACGATGCTCTCTGGGAGACTGCAAGGTTGCTGGTCTCCGGTAGTGTACCTCATCCTTTGTTTTATCGAAAATGGTGGCCATGCTTTCTTTGAGCTCCGCAAACCACTCCGGTTGGACCCATGGCCCTCTTTTGTTTCTAGATTGTTGACTTTGAGCAGGAGCAGCTGGCTGAGACTGAGCTTTTGCCTTACCATGCCCCTGTCCGGTTTCTCTTGCTTTGTTCCCGGACTGGTTTTGATTTGGAGTTGGTGCTACTGGGGTGGACCTCACCTGCCTGTGCACCCTAGTCTTTTTTTGTTTCATCAACGTTTATCTGCTTGCCAACTTGATTTAGCAATCCTCCCCAGGTCATGGCCTTCTTTCTGGTCACCGAATCAGCCAGATTGCCTGGGTTCAAACCTTGCCTTAGGGATGCTATTGCCACATGTTCGAAGCAATCAGCCAACCCATTCTTTGTGTTCACGAAACGACTTATATATTCCTTCAAAGACTCATTTGGCTCCTGGGCACAATGGATTATTGTGTCTCCATTGCCCTTCAGCTCCTTACTCCCTACAAACTGCCTTCGAAAGGCCACCCAGAACGTATCAAAATCTTTAATACAACCTTGAGGCAGGCTGTTGTACCATTTCAGAGCACTCCCCGTGAAAGATTGGGAGAATGCCCTACACAGTAGTTTATCATCATCATCAAAGTTCATCATGAAGTTCTTGAATTGCTCCAGATGATTGTCCGGATCAGTACTGCCATCGTACTTCTCCATCTTAGTACTGTCAAACCTTTTGGGGAGGTTTCTGGACAGGATTTTAGAAGACAGTGGAGACTGCGTCCAATTCCTTCCACGACTGAACACCGTATCCTCATTGGGAGTTGCAAAGATACATGGCTCATCGTGGAAAGCAAAGGGATCCATCAGCATTTTGTCCGTATACCTCCGGTGGTGAGATGACCCCTTTCCAATATGCCTTTTCATTCTTCCATGGTGATCTCTTTTTCTTGAATATTTCTTAACCTGCTTTTGTTTTTTTTTTTGGTTCGACCCTCATCGCTGCTAGAGGACAAGGATTTTTCATTTCCCTCACTGTCCGAAGAGCTGCCCGAAGATTCTGAACTTGAGTCAGAACTCTCCACAGGCTTGGACCGGTGAGACTTTTTAGAACTAGCATGAGTCTTTTTGGTGCTCACATGAGTTTTGGAAGCCTCATGCTCTCTGGGGTTATCGGTGTGATGAACAACTGATGCCTTGGATTTTTCTTTCACGCCCATCTTGGCCTTCTCAGCCCTCAGAGCTTCTATTTCAAGCTTTAACCTATCGCGCTCTTGGACAGTATACTCATCGTTTTCTTCCACCACTTCGAGCAAAGCTGGTGGGAGCTCTGGATTGTCCGGATTCATACGGACAGAATTTTTTGGCAGGTTTTGAATGCTTGATTCAGGCACCTCTCTCCTCCCACTGTGGTCGCCAATTTGGTGTGGATAATAATTGCCTGAGGGTAGGTTAGTAATTTCAAGTGGAGTTTCAAGGTGGTGTATGGGTGTTTAATGGTAGTGTATGGGTGTTTAACGGTAGTGTATGGGTGTTTAACGGTAGAGAGATAATTAAGCAGCTTGGTAGCAGTTAATTTTCATTACCCATAGTTAATGCTGGTGGTTGGGTATTTATAGTATGATGTTTGGGCCCTTATGGGCTTTCGGGTCATGTTTAATGGACCCGGGTCATGTTCAAAGACCCATTAGTTCTAAGCAGGAGGGCAGGTAGCTTAGTCAGGAAGTGTTTAGGTTTTTTAGTACTTTAGTCATAGTTCGAACAGTCTTAAGTTTACAGTGTTCAAAGTGATCTGTCCGGTCCAAATGATCTGTCCGGTTTATGTCCTTGTAGCCTGTCCGGTCTTCGGAGAGACTTAGACTGATTTGCCCTTCCGGGGAGTATGCTGAATTCAGACTCATCAGTGAACACCAAAAATGGATTAGCTGATTGCTTTAACAAGTAGCAATAGCTTCTCTGAGGCAGGGTTTGAACCCTGGCAATTTGGCTGATTCAGTAACTAGGAAAAGGCATGACATGAGGTGGTTTACTGAATCAGGTCGGCAAACAAATTAATGTAGATGAAACAAAGAAAACCAGGGTGCACTGGCAGATGAGGTCTGCTCCAACTGCACCAAATCAAAACCACAATCAGTCCGGGTACAAGGCCAAAGAAGCCGGACAAGGTCAAAATAGAGCTAAGGCTCAATCCCACCCAGTTGCACCAGCTCAAAGCCAGCAATCTAGAAATAAGCGAGGACCATGGGTTCAACCGGAGTGGTTTTCTAAACTAAAAGAAAATGTGGCAACCATTTATGACAAAACAAAAGATGAAGTACATTTCAGGAAGCCAACTGCGCTTCAATCACCTAGGGAAAGTCGAAATAACATTTTTTGTCAGTATCATTGTGATACTGGCCATACCACTGAAGATTGCATCACGTTGAAACAAGAAGTACAGAATTTGATTGAGAGAGGAAAGTTGGGAGCATACGTCAAAAGAAGAAGTGGAAACAGGCCTGATAATGCTCCTCGGATTGGCCCGTACAATGCAGGGACATCGGCTCCGGATGGGGCTATGGTGATAATTGAAAGGTTTGATGTAGAGTCAGAGTATTTGGATCTTGATCCAAATCGAAACAAGGTGGGTGTTATCACAGAGAACTGCAAGTCAGTATCCGGGCTCATTAACTTTTTTGAGTCACTTACAATATTTGGGGGAGACACTATGACTGCCCCAACTGCTTCATCGAGAAAGAGGCATGTTCATACTTTAGCTACCCAGCTGGAAGGAGGCATAACTTTCTTATCAATCGCAAATTCCATTTCCCTTTATTGTTTTTAATGAAGATGACTTGAGGGACATAGCTGGTCCTCATGAAGATGTTGTTGTAATAGGAGCCTCCATTGGGGGTAATGATATAAGACGGATTTTGGTGGACACCGGTAGTTCAGCCAATATCCTCTTTTTAACTTTTTATAAACAGATGAAGAATCCGGCAGTGATTCAGCATTCGAATAGATCAATAGTGGGTTTCACTGGAAGCTCAGCTGATGTAATTGGGGAATTCGAAGAGGAAGTTCTGTTGGGAAAGGGCCCTTTTAAGAAGATGGTCAGAATACTTTTTATTGTGGTGGATTGTCCTACGTGTTATAATGCCATTTTGGGGAGGTCTTCGCTCTCCAGGATGTATGTTGTGGCTTCAACAGTCCACCAATGTCTGAAATATGTTGTGCAAGGACAAGTGGGAGTTGTCCGAAACAGTCAGAAGGTAGTAAGGGAGTGTTATGCAACAGCACTTGCCCCTCGAACTTTGGGGGCAGTTTGGATCGATGAGAATTAGAAATTTGAGGGGGCCTCTGGGGGAGAGGCTGAAATTGATGACCCCAGAGAGACCCCTGGTGTTTTAATACCTATTGAACAAGTTGAAACTGACTCTCTGGCTGAAGGAAGAAGTGTCAAGATCGGATCCAAGATGACATCAGAGTTAAAGAGTAAAGTGTTAGCCTTTTTGAAAAACCATCAGCATGTTTTTTCTTGGTGCAATGCTGATGTAACCGGAGTACCAACAGACATTATATCACACCAATTATCCATCCTGAGGGATATAGCACCAGTTGTACAAAAGAGGAGAGCTTTTTTCAAGGAAAATACTGATATCATAGTTCAAGAGGTTGACCAACTTACTAAAATGAGACACATAAAGGAATCTCAATATCCTTTATGGACAGCCAATCCAATGCTAGTAAAGAAGAAAAATAGAAAGTGTCGTATGTGCATTGATTTTACAGATCTCAATAGGGCTTGCCCAAAAGACTTGTATCTTGTCCCTCGAATTGATCAGTTGGTGGAATATACATTTGGGAACAAGCTACTGTCCTTTATGGATTCTTTCTCCAGGTATAATCAAATTCAAGTGGATCCGAAGGATCAAGAACATACTACATTTGTTACTGATAGGGGCCTCCATTGCTACAAAGTGATGCCTTTGGGTTAAAGAACGCTGGGGCTACTTATCAGAGATTAGTAAACAAGCTTTCGCTAATCAGATTGGAAGGAACATGGAGGTCTACATTGATGACATGATGGTAAAAAGTGTGGACAAAGAGCTACACTTAGCAGATCTCCAAGAAACCTTTGCTAACTTGGTAAAGGTAAATTTTAAATTAAATCCAGAAAAGTGTGTGTTCAGAGTACGGTCCGGAAAATTCTTAGGGTATGTAATAAGTGAGAAGGGCATACAACCTGATCCAAACCAGCTTAGTGATTTATTGCAGATATTAAAGAAGTACAAAGATTGACAGAGAGGTTAGCTACTCTAAACCCTTTTATCTCAAGGTCTTCGGATATGTGTGCTCCATTTTTCCAAACTTTGAAAGGTGCGAAAGAGTTTAATTGGTCTTCCCAGTGTGACCAAGCTTTTGATGAGATTAAGAGGCACTTATCCTCCCCTAAAACTTTATTCAAACCTGTCGATGAAGAGACACTCTACTTATACCTGAAAGCTTCTGATTGCGCCCGAAATGTAGTGCTAGTGCGAGAGGTGGATAATTATCCCCGTCCGGTGTACTATATCATCAAAAGCTTGATTGATGCAGAAAAAAGATATTTGAAGCTTGAAAAACTAGCACTGGCCTATGAGGCCCTACTTTCAGTCTCAATCGATCATTGTCCGGACATCTTTTCCCTTGAAAAATGTTCTTCAAAAAGCAGATTTTTCAAGCAGAATGACCAAGTGGTCGGTAGAGTTGGGGGACTATGATATTGATTTTGCCCCTCGCTCAACAGTCAAGGCTCAAACTGTTGCTGATTTTCTAGTGGAGTTTCACTCAGACAGGGGCACCGAACAAGCAACAGTTGATAAAACTAAGAAAGTATGGGTTGTCCGGACTGATGGAGGATCAAGTACTATGGGATGTGGTGTTGGGATATGTTTAACCTCTCCATAAGGTGACAAAATGTACCAGGCTATATGTTTTGCTTTCAGGGCTTCCAATAATGAGTCTGAATATGAAGCGGTTATAGCTGGCTTGAAATTAGCTCTCATTTGTGGAGCCAAAAGGGTCAGGTTAATGAGTGATTCTCAGTTTCTTATCTATCATGCCCAAGGTCAATCCAAGGCAAAAAAGGATCAGCTAGTTAAATACTTACTTGCTCTCAAAGAAGTGGCACTTGGTTTTAAAAACATTACCTATGAGCACATACCCCGAACAGAAAATATGTTAGCAGACTCCTTGGCAACCATAGCCTATTCTGAGTCATATCCTTGGATTCATGTGCAAGAGTGCCCATCCATTCAAAGCAATCCGAACAAGGAGGAAGAAAGTTTGAATATACAAGTAAATCAATCTCAAGAATGGAGGTTTCCTCTTTTCCAGTACCTCTCAGATGGTATTTTGCCTCCGGAAAAAGCAGTGGCAAGAAAAGTAAAGTATAAGGCTTGTGGTTTTGTTATCTTAAGAGATGTTCTTTACAAAAAATCCTTTAGTATGCCTCTTTTACGATGTTTGGGGTTTGAAGAGTCCCAAATGGTGCTCTCCGAATTGCATGATGGCGAGGGATCAGCACACTGTGGGTTCAGGGCTCTAACCACAAGGGTCTTGCTAGCTGGATACTATTGGCCCACCATAATGCAAGATGCCAAGGAGTTGATAAGGAAATGTGATCCATGCCAAAGATACAGTAATGAAATTCATACCCCAGTTGTCCCATTAGAGTCAATTTCAGAGCCGATACCTTTAGCTTGTTGGGGGCTAGATTTGGTGGGACCTCTACCCATGGCATCCGGAGGATGCCCAACTATAATAGTTGTTATCGATTACTTCTCAAAGTGGATTGAAGCAGCCCCATTGGCAGGAAATACTTCGAAAGTTGTGATAAAATTCATCATATCTAATATTTGCTATAGATTTGGGGTTCCACAAAAGATAACCACAGACAATGGCCCACAGTTCGATAACAAGGATGTGGATAATTTCTGCACCTCTAGAGGAATTCAACACTGTTTCTCGTCTCATTTTCATCCACAAGCGAATGGTCAAGTTGAAGTGGCTAACAGAACCATCCTGTCCGGTCTTAAAAAGAATCTAGAAGGGGCTGCAGGAAAGTGGCCAAGTTATCTACAAGAAGTCCTATGGGCTTACCGGACCACTTATAGGGCTGCAACACAAGAATCCCCATTTGCCTTGGTATATGGTATGGATGCAATATCTCCCGTAGAGGCTACACTTCCTTCATTTTGAGTCCACCATTTTTCCGAACAAGTTAATGAAGAGGCAATCAGAAACCAACTTGACTTGATGGAAGAAAGAAGAGTCAAAGCTCACCTTAGAGCCACACACTATCAAGGTTTGATGAGAAGCAGATTTGCTTCCAAAGTTAAAAGGAGGGATTTTCAATCAGGTGATAAGGTGCTGAGAAAGTTCTTCATACACACCAAGGAGAAGCAATTCGGCAAAACGGAGGTTAGTGTTTCAGGTTTGTCAATAGGAGAGACTGGGAGGCGTGCTGCGATGCGTTTTTCTCGTTCAACCCTTTGTGCTTTCTCTAACTCTGATAGATTCAGCCACCCACCTTTTAATAAAGTGTTTCTTGCTGTAAACATAAACTTACACTAAAATTCGTTTTTGGAGAAGAGAGTTAAAAGCTCTGAAGATTAGAAGTGAAAAGATGTTGAAGATGGTAAAACAGTGAAAAGTGATTTAATTTATACCAAAGAAACAAAAGATACCATGAAACCTAGGAGAATTCGAAACGATTGAGTAATGATTAAAGACGGCGCTGACATCACCAGCATTAATTGAAGAGGTTACTTTTTGAGGTTAGTGGGAGTGTCATTCTAGGAGAAAAATGGCTGGTGAGGAAAATCAGGAAGCGACACGTGTGCCACGATCTATGGCAAAACCGTTGAGCTTCTGAGAAATTTACCAATCCGGATAAATCCGTTATACGAACCGAAATCTATTAGGACATAGGACATTACTACAGGTGCTCATGAGCGATTTTTAGGTCTTGTCAAAGGCCTTCGAACACAACCTAAAAAATGGGCTACTCATGAGTCCGGTTTTTCTCACTACTCACTGTAGAAACCGGACAGGGGCAATTCAGACAAGAAAGATAAGGTTTGTCCGGACAATGCCCGGACACGGTTACAAAGTTTCCTTGGCTATCCAAGGACTTTAGTCACAAAAATTAAAGAACTATAGTTAAAACTTTAAGGTTGAGCTTTCTTAGATGGCTCTGCCTCACTTGGTTTTTTCTTGGGATATTCGATCTCCTCATCTGGACTTTCTCCAGACTTTTCATCTTCATCGGTGATATCATCCCAACCACTGGAGTAGCCATGCTTGTCACCATCAGCCATGGTATGATGAGGGAGGTTTTCATATTCCACGAATCGCCATAAATCTCCCAGTGTCCTCTTCGGGAATTTCTCATAAAAGAGAAATACCAAGTCTGATTTGACTTTAGCATACCTTTCCTCTTGGGAGTCTATCATCTTGTTGGTATAGGCATCAATTCTGGCTTGGATTGTCTTCTCTTGCTCTTTTATCAAATCATATTTTTCTTGCTTGGCCTTGAACACAGCATCCTCAAGTGAAATTTTGTCGCTGGTCAGGGTCTGAATGATGTTGTCTCTGGCCTTCACCTCTTCTTTTCCAAGTAGAAAGATTCTTCTCCAAGTCAGAAAATTTGGATTGAAGTTCTTTCACAACCCCCTCCGAAGTGGCCAGCTTGGTGGCCAAGTCCTCCTTCCCATTCCTCAACTCCTCATTTTCTCTCTTTAAGGAGGTCATTGGACAAACTCTCCTTATCAGAATTGAGTGTGTTGATGATGGCTGACTGGTTTCGCACTTGCTTCTCCAAATTGAGCACCGGTTGGATATTTCTCAACAAGGACTGGGTCACCATATCCTTCTCTCCTGAAACAGAAAAAGATTTACCATTGAAAGTGACCATGTTTGAAGAGCTTGGGGGAGATAAGGGCCAGCAAAGTCATCCTTCTCAAGGTCTCCAAAGTAAAGACCAATCCCTTGAAGGCCACTGATATCTACCCTATCAATGTTGATGTCCCCTCCGGCGACCTCTCCAGTGTGAAAGTCCTCTCTGGTGTGAAAGTATCTTGGGATTTCCTCTGCTTGAGTTGGGTATGTTGGGTCGACCGGAGGAAGAGACTCTGAAGGCCGGAGAGCAATTTCATCCCCCTTTGAGGTTTTTTTCTTCTTAGCTTCCCTATCTCTACCTTTTGCTCCCCGTTTTTTATCTTTCTTGGGAGCTTTTGGGGGCTTTGGAGATCCAACTGCCACTTTGGTACTCTTGTTTTCTACCACTTGTAGCAAAGCATCGTCAATCCTTCCTTGGTCCTGCTCCTCCTAGTTTGGTGGGGCATCTTCCTCAACATCACCTGGATTGACCTCAGCCATGTCTTGCTTAGCCTTGCCTTTCTTGCCCTTCATTTTGCTTGGGGCTTTAGCTCTGCCTGGCAAGGCTAGTTTTCCATCATTTGCATCTGTCTTCTGGAGAATGACCTCCGGAGGGGGCGAAGTGGTTAATTCCTCCCAAGACATATCTCTCTGACCGCAGGTGTTCCAAAGATGGGATCTCACCAAGTTACCCCCAATGAAGCAGTTGTGGAAACGATTTCCCCACCTCTCAGCAGCCCAAGAATTTATCTTGGCACAAGTGCTATGCCCCTCCTCTAAGTAGTCATTAAACTCCTTCGGTAGCACTACAAAAAAACCAAAGAAGAGAAATTAAACAAACAAACTTATTATAAGAAAATATAGAAAGATGTAATAAAACATTTACATGTGCTCTTCCATCTGCTGGTAAGCATGTTTGGGTTGACACCAGCTTTAATCTTCCTCCCATTCTCCCAAGCACCAATGATAAACAAAAATTGAGTCTTCCAGTTCTTCTCCGACTCAAGTAAGTCGTCCACCACCTTGTAATTATCACCCATGTTGTAATGGTAAAAGGGGATAATATGGTTTCTGCAAAGGCTGGCCACAACAGTGAATTGCTCCATCGGAAGAGGAATTCCGGAGAGCGTGGAGGCCATAATGCATGCCATGAGTGTGAACCAAGCATTGGGGCTCAGTTGGCTTGGGCAGAGCTTTATCAGATGGGCAGATCTGACTATCTCTGGGTCCAAGGGGAACCTAAGCCCCCAGTTGAATAGCTCCGTGTAGAAAACTATCTCACTGAGCTTACAATCCATTGGTGTCTCCGGATCAACATGAATCCTCACTTTGACAAGCTCTGGGATCCCCCACTTCGTGCGTATCCGACCTAGTTCAGCTGTGTAAATGAAAGCATAATTGATATTCTGCATAGCCAACAGATACTTAACACTCACCTTGTGGAAGCAAGGTCCCACTTTTCCTTCAAGGCACTCCGGCAGGTCTGAGTGTTTTAGACATAGCTTCTCTTTGCCCTTGTTTTTCTTGACGATGACAGTCTCACTTGTCTGCCCGGAGACGTCGGTCTCGAAAGGGGATTCTTCAACACTGTCCTCCATAACATCTTCCATTCCCAAGGAAGGGTTTACAGTTGTTTTTGGGAGAGAAGTGCTTGTGGCTGGCTTCGTAAGCTGTCCGGATGGCTGAACACTGTTTTCTTTTTGCAGTCTGGAGTCCGGCTGGGGCTCGGACCTGGAGGGTTCATTTCGAAGGCTTGAATTGGTGGCCTCCGGACCAGACAATTTATCTTTAGGAGCTTTAATGGGCACTTCAGACCCTGAAGTTTTGTCTTTGGCCCCGAATTTAGAAGGCACAGATTTTGGGGATCTAGACTGTGGAGCAACAACCTGGAATTTTACTAAGCGGCCTCTTCTTCGAAGGTTTAGCTTTTCTGGGGAAACGTCAGCATCTGATCTTATGGTTATGAATGTAGAGGGTCTCCTAGCACTTGTAACTACTTGTTCTTGCTCAACAATGGGCTACGACTCCTGGACCGATGAGCCTAAGATGATTGGTGAAGACTAGGTTGAAATAACCTTCTAGGTTTAGAGCTTCTGGAAGAAGACGAACCTTGATCAGGCTCCGAGGTTGGTGTTTCAGGTTTATCAATAGGAGAGACTGGGAGGCGTGCTGCGATGCGTTTTTCTCGTTCAACCCTTTGTGCTTTCTCTAACTCCGATAGATTCAGCCACCCACCTTTTACTAAAGTGTTTTTTGCTGTAAACACAAACTTACACTAAAATGCGTTTTTGGAGAAGAGAGTTAAAAGCTCTGAAGATTAGAAGTGAAAAGATGTTGAAGATGGTAAAACAGTGAAAAGTGATTTAATTTATACTAAAGAAACAAAAAATACCATGAAACCTAGGATAATTCGAAAATATAGAGTAATGATTAAAGACGGCGCTGACATCACCAACATTAATTGAAGAGGTTACTTTTTGAGGTTAGTGGGAGCGCCATTCTAGGAAAAAAAACGGCTGGTGAGGCAAATCAGGAAGCGACACGTGTCCCACGATCTATGGCGAAACCGTTGAGCTTCTGAGAAATTTGCCAGTCCGGATAAATCCGTTATGCGAATCGAAATCTATTCGATAATTACTACAGGTGCTCATGAGCGATTTTTTAGGTCTTGTCAAAGGCCTTCGAACACAACCTAAAAAAAGGGCTACTGATGAGTTTGGTCTTTCTCATTACTCACTGTAGAAATCGAACAGGGGAAATTCGGATAAGAACCACCCACTGGATCATCCGAACAGGACTAAAGTATTAATAACTAATCACTTTATGACTAAGCTAATTTCTAACCTGCTTAAATAAGTAATGGGTCTTTGAATTCGACCCGGTTTCATGAGTTTGACCCGAATACCCATGAGGCCCATAATTAAGGGTATAAATACCCAACCACTTTCATTAATGAGGGAAATGAACATTTAATACAACAAGGCAGCTCAAAACTCTCACTACAAACCACTTAAACATCAAATACCCTTGAAACATCACAAAATACCAGACAAAACTACCCTTAGATCAAAATAATCCTCACCACCATTCAGTGGTTTTTCAATGGGTATAATCTTACTACTTGGTTGAAAGAAATTGTTATCTGTCTTCTTCCTAAGATAGCTAATCCTAATCACTGGCACGACTACTGTCCTATTAGCCTTACGACTATGATCAGCAGGATCGTTGGGAAGATTATTAACAACAGATTGTCAAAGCTTCTCCCCAAGCTTATCTCTGAGGAACAAGGAGCCTTCGTAAAAGGCAGGAGTATTCGTGAGTCTATCCTTACTGCCCATGAGATGTGCTGTGATTTGAATTATAAGTGCAAATATGGGAATGTTATTATGAAGACAGACATGACAAAGGCGTTCGACAAACTCAACCACAGGTTCATCCTCATAATCCTAAGTCTATTTGGTTACAATTCTAACATAATTTTTCTCTTAAGTAACTGCATCGACAATGTCCATTCCTCTATCTTGATCAATGGAGAAATGACGGGTTTTTTCATGAACACTCGTGGATTGAGACAAGGATATCCATTTTCTTCAAGTCTCTTTATCCTGGTGGAAGAGTATCTTATTAGAAGCATAAAAAAGATCTACTTGGATAACACTAAGCTCAGGTTCAAAACTAGAAGTGAAATTTACATATCATGCCTTGCTTTCGCTGACGCTTTTATGATCTTTACTAATGGTGGGGCTACTTCTGTTCAATCTATAAAAGACTTTCTCGATCACTATCAACTTGTATCTGGCCAGGAAATTAACTCTTCCAAATCCAAGATCATTGTTCCAAACAACATGGGAAATCAGTGCATTGCAATCATTGAGAACATCTTGAACATTAAACACAAAACCTTGCCATTCAAGTATTTGGGTTCTACTATTGCCACTTCAATAAGGATTGCTAATTTAAATTGTTGGATAAAACCAGAAGGAAAATCCTAGAATGGGATAAAGTTGATCTCTCCTTTGCTGGTAGGCTCTTGCTTATTCAAACTGTATTATCAGCCTATCCTATTTTTCTTCTACATCATACTATTTTGCCTACCAGTGTTATTGACAGACTTGAGATTATATACAATCAATTCCTTTGGGGCAATAAGGATAACAAGCAGGTTATCAACTGGTCTAGGTGGGATAGACTATGTAAACCTACAAGGGAATGAGCCTTAATCTCAGGAAATTGAAGCATGTTCAAGCTGTTTATTCAATGAAACTTCGGTTCATTTTCAGAAATTAGTGGTCCCTTTGGGCTAAATTTACAGCTTCTATGTATTGTAGAAATCAGATTCATCCTGTTCTTGCTATTTCACCTATCAAAAAATCTAAAGTGTGGGATCGTGTTATTAAAGTCAGAGACAATACTGAGGACCTTATCTTTCATAATCCTGGGTATGGAAACATGGATTTTTGGCTTGACATATGGTGTCCTGACAAGCCTTTTATCCAATTCAGAGAAAACGCCAACAGAAGCTTGCTATCGGATGTTAAGAGTGACAGAGTCAATAGATTTTGGATAAATGGAAGCTGGGATTTGGTTAAATTGAGAACCCTGGTGACTAACACTGAAATAAACAAGATCATCACAATTACTTTAACTGACAAATATGACAAAATGTTATGGTCTCTGTCTAAGAATGATGAATTCAATAGCAAAGATACATGGGATTACATGAGACAGAAAGGAAACAAATCAAAGCTTTATTCTAAAACATGGAACACCGTAACACCTAAGAAATACTCTTTTCTGCTATGGAGAGCTTTATACAATTGGATTCCTACATATGTTGTACTTCAACGTAAGAATATTCAACTCGCTTCGAAATGTACCTTCTACAATAATATCGAAACCTCGCATCACGCCTTAGTTCATTGTCCTCAAGCATGGTCTGTCTGGGTCCACTTCAGCGCCATCTTCAAAATTCAGATACAGCCTCACATGAATCTGGTTCACGTTGTCAGAATGTGGTACTGTTCTTCTCAGAATCACTGTGATATTCGATCAATCTTTCCTGCTATCATCACCTGGTCCATCTGATCTGGTCGAAACAAGAGAAAACATTATGATCATATTGTTGATGCTGCCTCCATCATCAAGCATATCCTTTTCATTATGTCTAGTCTTGATTACGCTAATATCCTAAAGAAAAATCATTGATGAAGATCAGATAAACAAGCGCTAGAACTGGGTTGTGTTCATCAATTAAAGAAATTCACTAAACCTCTTTTCCTTCGCTGGAAGAATCCAAAGGGTAATAGATTTAAACTTAATGTTGACGGCTCCTGCAACCACAGCAATGAAACCAGTGGTGGTTCTTGTTCGCGACAATAATGGCAGCATCGTTATAAGCATGAGTAGACTTTACGGCAAAGGAGATCCTCTCATCGCAGAATGTAAGGCATTGCTTGATGACCTAAAGCTCTGTAATCTTCTCAGTATCATCAATGTGGATGTTGATATTGATTCTGAAATTCTTGTCAAGCTTCTATTATACGGTAAATCAGTGTGGTACCTGGAACCGATTATCAGTTGCTGTAGAAAATTTATTCAGTCTCCAATGGTCATCAATCAAATCTACCGAGAGCAGAACTATAGGGTTGATTGGGTCGCTAAGGAGGTTTTGAACAAAAGGAAAAATATGGATTTTAACATCTTGGATGCCCCGATTAAATTGAAGGTAATTACGTATTTGGAAAGTATGAACTTAGGATATCTTCGTTTACACCATTAAAGAGTCTGGAAGCTCGTTGGAGAAGATGAAGTCGAAAGGTTTATTCTAATTTTGTAATATTTCTCTTAGCCCTTATACTTTCAACTGTTTTATAACGCAATCTAAATTTAGTTTAAAAAAATTCAATAACATATTTTAAAAGAATGTTTGGGGCGTTATATGCTATAAAAAACCTATTTTTATTCTTTTAAATTCGAAAATGGCGTTTGATTTGTAATATTAAAAGTAGATTGAGATTTTTGTACTGATATAAATTAAAAATTAAATATATAAAATCATTTGTGAATCTAAATAAATTAATTTTATTTATGATATACAATATTGGTTATCCGATGGTCGATTTTTTAACATATATATATTATTACCTAGGTAAAGATAAAATAAATTATCAATCAATATATTTTTGGCTTTTTTAATTAAAATACAAAGTTAAATTCCAATAACATATTTTAGAGTAATTTTGTGTACGTGATGTTCTATATACTTAGAAATGAGAAGCTGAACAATTTTTGTTCTTTTGGCATTCAAATATAACAATGGATTTGTGAAATTAAAATAAGACTGGGATTTTTGTCATTCATATTATATTGGATGACCTAAATTAAAAATCAAAAGTCCAAAATATTTTATCAATCAAAATAAATTATTTTTATTTATAACGTACTTGTTTATAAACAACGTATTATATCAATCAAAATAAATGATTTTTATTTATAACGTACAACCTTGTTTATAAACAAGATAGTTAATTTGCAATCTACATACATTATTATCCATAAAAGGTAAAGTAAATTGTTATCCATATACATCTTTCTTTTTTTATTAAAATATGAAATTAAATTTCAATAGCATATTTTAAAAAAACACACTGGTATACGTTATGTTCCATATACGTTAGAGAGGAGAACAACCTTCATTCTTTCTAATTCAAAGATGGTGATGGTTTTCTAATATTAAAAGCATGTTGGGATTTTTTGTTTATGTATAATAAATTAAATGATGTAAATTAAATAATAAAAGTTTAAAATCATCTATAAATTAGAATAAATTATTTTTATTTATAATATACAAGATTATTTAAGAAAGATGGTTAATTTTTAATTTATATACATTATTATTAACATAAAATGAGGTAAATTGCCAATCTTTATATATTTTGTATTTTTTTATTAAAATATAAATTAAATTATCATATCATATTTCAAAAGAATTTCGTGTATAACTTTCATTCTTTCGCATTCAAGAGTGGCGATAGGCTTGTGATACTAATAGAGGTTTTAGATTTTTATTATCTATGTAAATTTAAAATTTAAAATTCAAAGTTTAAAATTATTTATAAATAAAATAAATTATTTTTATTTTTATAAATAAAGATGGCTAATTTTTAATCTGTATATATTATTAAAATATAAAATTAAATTATAATAGTATCTCTTAAAATAATTTTGTGTACGCTTATTGTTCTATATACAATACAACTGTTGGAATTTACGGAACTACATACAACTCTATCATGAAGTATGATGTGAATATGAGACAAGATGGGTATGTAACGGATTTATATATTAAAAAGGAATTGGTAAAGGTTGTAGATATTGCATTTTATATGTAACATGGTGCAGTTAATTTTAAAATATCAAACATAGTTGAGTATGTAAATTTAAAAAGTATTTTGGTGAATATGTTAGTAGGGGACGATATATAGTTAATGGATTATATTAATCATAGTGGATTAATTAAAATATTATTTTAATTTAATAGTTGGATTTTGGTTATCTCGTTAGATTTTTTATTATTTTTAAAAGCCAAAAAGTAAAAAAAACATCTCCGACTAAGTTAATTATTTTATATTACTGAATTTAAAAATAACAAAAGAAAATTTAAAATTTGAATATATATATATATATATATATATATATAACCATATTTAAATTACATTCAATTAAAAAAATATACATTTTTAAAATGGACTCCGAAGATTTCAGTTGCAACATGTCAGATTTTATAAATAACAGTGAGGACACAACAATGGAGGTTTATAACGTGATATTTACAATGATCTTTTATAATGTCTCACCGAGGTGGAAATTAATGCTCAACGTGTCGGACTTAGTAAGTGACATGATAAAGGTCCATCATACCTTATACATGACATGATAAAGGTTCGTTGTACGTTAGATACAATTAATTGTGTGTTACTGTTAAAAATCTGGGTGCGAAATATAGTAGCTATTGCATGTTGGAAGAAAAAAAATGGTTACATTGTTTTTCATGTATCATCTTACTTGTTTTAGTGTTGTTTTATAATTTTGAATGCCGATTTTATGTTGTAAAAATTGGAACAATCAACATGTATGATGGGTGATTACACACAACTTTTACCACGTACAAGTATTACACTAGACCCAATTTGGACATTTTAGTTATATTTGAAAGCCAAAAGATATGATTCATCATTATCATTACCTTTTACGAGAGTGGTAAGTGGGAGAAAAATCCTAAAATATATTACAGATCCAAAATGTACAGTGTTTATAAACCGAAAGTTAACAGACGATACGAAGAAAACATTATGTACATAAAAAAATGTTATTGTCCATTCCAGTTGAACCATTTCAGTTGATGTATTAAGTGAACATTGGCGATTGACCGTTGTAGACCGAAAACATAAGCTACGCATATGTGGTAATTTACAAGTCGATATATTTAATGCAGATGAATAACAATTCATCTATCAATTAACGTTACTTGGTTCTCATCTTATGGAAAAATATATGTTTTGAATAGTCAAAACTTTGAGAATGTATCCTACATGTGCACCATCTACATATTCGTAAAAATATCATTCAGCTGAAAAGGTCGGTCAAACCTAAATGCAATAATTGTTAGCAAAAATGAAGAAGCAGAGAATTACTACATGTGGCATAAAAAAACTGATGTAAGGTACGTGATTATCAATTTTTTTTGTGCATCCGAAAAGTTTTGAGTTGTTGCGTATATTTACACGAGTAATTATCATGAATAGTACTTACAAGACGACTATGTACAAAATTTCATTGCTCCAAATTATTGGTGTAACTTCAGCAAAACTTATATTTTGCGTTCATTTTGTGTTTATGAGTCCGGAGAAACAAGCCAACTAGACATGGTATTTTAGTGTTCTACATACAGTGATGATGGATGATATTTGTGCATTCCAGACTATTATTATGACAGATAAAAAGTTAACGTTGATGCAAGCTATTAGAGAAGTGTTTCCGGATGTAATCCACATGTTATGAAAATAACATATAAACAAAACGTCCTTGCAATGCAGAGGAAGAGTATAATATAAAACTAGCAATACTAATAAAAGTATTTACCTTCTGCTCAAAGGTTTTAGATTATGTCATGAAGTCATGGATAGCACCATACAAGAAAACATTTCTCGACGGCTTCATGAAAGAGATTCAACATTTAAGAAACACAACAAAAACTCGGTAAGCGAGATTTTCGTTTTCAAACTCATTTTTTTTAAATAATGCTGAAATCAAAATATTTCATTTATATTTTTATATGGTCGAGCTCAGACATTGGTTACAGTCAAGTAAATATTTAATTTGTCTAGTCCAAAGTTCAATCGCTCTTTGATCTTTAACATTCAAAGATTTATGAATCATTCGATTGAAGTAAGTTTCGTATAAAATATGAGAATATAATTTATATGTTTCAGGAGATAAAAAGTAATTTATTGATTGGGGTCATTGAATTTATATGTTAGTACCTAAAGCTACCACAAAAAATTAATCGAGAAAAAGTAAGGAAATCTGGTAAGATCATACGTTAGTTGTTGTACAAGGATATCATCATTAATTATTTAAATTATTTTTTACTAGCATAGAAGACGTAGCGCCAAATAGGAAATGTGGTTATCGGATTGTATATAGAGCGATATACGGTCAAGAGCGATATTGGACATTGGTATAATAAGATTTGATTTCTGAATTAAATGAGCACCGATATTTTAGGTTGGGAGTGTTTCGTTCAGTAGATATTGTAGATGGACTACTTGACAAGTTATCTTGGTTCAAAAGTTATATGATAAGGTGTTATTGCATACCGTTTATTTGTCCACCAATATTATACAAGGATACACTTACATGATTTCCCACCTTGTTTGACATGTAGTAGAAGTTTGAATTACTTTCATATATGATTGTCATTTCTTTCAAGTAACTAGATGAATAACATTAATTATTTTATGATATGTTAAGTTTATTATTTTTCTAACTCTTAAAATAATTTTTACAGGTTCTTATGGTTCATGATGATTATTTTCCGGAATTATAACCCATATAGATTAAGGTCCATATCGGAAAACAAAAAGAAGGGCAATTCCTCTTTGGAAGATTTAACAAATTCACCAAATCAAATCGCTCTTCACATTTGTGTGTGACGAAGAAGCAATAACAACCAATTTGATCAAAGATGTGTGATTATGTTACAATATTTAAAATGTTATTTTTTAAAACTTATCTATGTCATTACACTCTCGCATTTACTTATGTAACATTTAATTTGTCATTTTATGTTCGAACTTAACTATGTAATATTTTCATTTTGTTTTGATTGAACAAGCAACATAACTTATTAGAGTGAGAGATCTAATAACATATCTATTCGGGTGAGTGTATTGAACCATATACATCACGTGTACATATATAAAAATCCTTGTAAATAACATGAATACGTGTGCCAATAATTCATTCGTTCTTGTTTCTTATGACATCCATATATGACATATGTCGGAATTTGAGTAGTATCCTTAGAATACGTTATCCTTAAATAATATTTTATAAATAAAGCATTCATTTGGTTTGATCTAATTCATCAATCACTTTTTTTATCATAACAAATAAAACCTCTAATTTCTTTAATATGGAAATATACTACGCAATGAGCTAACTACTTGTTAAAAGTCGTCATCTCCGTGAAGAGAAACAAATATGGATGTAACTATAAGGTTTTTGATAAACTTGTACGTAGATTGTACTACATGTATGATATAAATCATACATATTATTCATCTTTGATGTCGAGGTCATGAATAAGTTTATACCAGCTTCGAATATTTGAAATATATTCTAAGTATTTAGATTTTTTACCTTAAATATAATGTTAAACAAAAAACATGCAGGTTTTTTGAGTTATGTATTATTTATTCCATTAAAATATATATACTGAAAGAGGTGAAAGTCTGTCTCGCCGAGCAAGCAGATGTGGAAGCTACTTGCCTAAATGTATATATTTTTTACGGGTATAACTCTTCTTAAAGTGTTGTATTATTCGTGTCTTGTATTTCTGTTTTTCGTTTATGTTGTTAAACTTATGTGTTTAGTTATTATGTCTTTTCATTTTATGTTTAATATTATCGATTTATCTATGTTATGTTATTTTCATGCAAACATAGGAAAACTATGCTTTTAAAAACAAAACAAAACAAAAGGATTTATGCTCGCGTAACAACAAATATAAATTTAAAGTTTGGGTTCAAAAAAATGGACCTAAGAGCTTATATCACACAAAGTCTGCCACCTATGTTTCATATTTCATATGCGGAACACGACCCACACCTTAACGTTTGTCTCTAAAAAATGAACCAAAAATCTTATATCGTATATGGTGTGCGACCCACATTGTATATATCGCGTTAAGAGTAACCCAAGGTAAAAATTTAGATTCTAAATAATGAAACCATGAGCTTATATAGCATACGGTCTGTGACCTACATCGTATATGTCACATATGGAGCATGATGTAAGGCATAAACCCAATGCACCAAAAAATATACCTTAAGAAAAGTAATCTGCTAACATGATTGGTAAAATACAATTGATGTTAGGGTTACTTTGATATTTAGGGTAATTTTGTTCACAAAACTAACAAATATCATAACAGGATTGATAAATACGATTAATATTAAAGTTAAGTAAAATATAAACACATTTTAACAAGACCATAACAGTTCATAAAGATCATTACAAATACGATAATAAAAGTCGTAACAAAATACAAATATAATCATAAAATTTTGAACAAGAGCATAAATTTTTTAAATAAATAAAAATAAGTTATATATGGCCTCGATAGTGGTGTACAAGATGATAGCATTTAAGTCAATAGTCGTATATCTCATTCATAGTCATTTCATCATCATATGCCTCGATCTCTAGAATATGGTCTCAACCTTCATCCGTGTGGACCTGATACATTCTTGTGCAAGGGTTCGCCTTAATATATGTATCCGGTTCTATCGTATGTTAGTTTCTCACTACATACCACAAGTTAAGCCAAATATTTAGTACCTCCGTGGTCGGGGTAAATAATACAAAACTTCAAATTAGTCTAAATCGTTTCATCTCAAGGAAACCTAGACATGGTATATTTACCTGTCCTAGTGAAAAAGAGTCACACACAACCTAGTATCATCTGAATATGATCCAACTTTCGGGTCATATAAAACGGATAATAAGCTTTGACGATGTCTCAAGACCTCAACGTATGATCTATCCAATCTCATAGAACGGTTGAACGGAATATAGATAAGCACTGGGTAAGAAGTTAACCTAAAACATCTATAAAATATTAGGATAAACTAAATTCATAAAAAATAAAGTAAAGATTTTGAAATGTTAGTTGTAACTTATATTAGTTGCTCGAAATAATTATATATTGTATCCAAGATCATCTAGAGTATGTGGGCTCAAGAAAAAAAATTAAGATGTATATCTAAACATATGTGGTAAGGTTATAGCATACGATGTATATCTAAACATATGTGGTAAGGTTATAGCATACGTATTATATAGCGTAACCCTTACCCTATTAAAGAGATCGTATATCTATGCTTCCAACAACCCGAGGAAATTGTAAAAATTCACGGTAACATGCCAAGCACGTGGTATAAATGATTCAATATCATATGAACCCATTTATACTTATCATTAGCGTGAACTTTAGTTAGTAAAGAGAAATAATGTTTCTAGTCCGGTTAGAAAATATCAAACTCCCAAAGGCATATTGGAGATAAAATCAGGTCGCATATATGACATTATTATCCGTGACACGACTACCCTGATACGTAAGACATTTAAAGGTCTCTCACCACCATAAAATTTGAGTATATATATAACTCCTACTATCGCTTATTTTAAGCTTTTTACTAAAATAATTCGGGTGAATATCAAGCATAGCATATATAACCTCGGTCTAGCACTCGTATACTCAACAATATCAAGGCACGTACCTTATACGAAAAGACCCATAATTGCATAGATATCATCCAGTGTTACCGTGATCTCAATAGATTTCTAAATACTAATATTCAAGGAATGCCTCAAGTAGGTGGATGTTGGTACACCAACATATGAGAGAGTCGATAAGAGGACCGAATGCATCCTCATAACCTCTACTCTGACCCGAGTTTGACTACTAGGATCTCATCTATATATAATATCATACATACCGAAACAATGCAACAATGGTTGAGTTTAAAAAAATATATAAAAACAAATAAATAACAAAATTATATAATTTGTATTCAAACATACACTTTTGAGAAACTCACATCATTGTTGTGCACCTTGTGTTTCTAGTAGTCCGGGTACAAGAGAGGAACGTAGTCGTTGGTATTATGAAATACTTCATCATGGGTGTGTCTTTTATGAAAGCTAGGTGCAACACTAATACTCCCTTCTGCAACATCACTACTATGTCATACATCAAAATGGCTCTTACTAGGAGAAGAAGTACGATCATCATTCAATATCAAACATTCTTAGTATAACACGATGATGATGATTTAGGTTTAATGTTGCACACTACCAGAAGCATCATGATTTCATATGACTATCTCTCATGACTATGGTTGTGCTATATCCCACAAGCGTTATCTAGTTGGGTTTTTGCGCAAGTGAGCCATCTTGTAAAAAAAATAATAAGTTTACAAATAAGATTTCAACCAAAACTTTAAAATTAATCTAAACATGCAAACTATCTACTTAAAAGTGTAGCTAAATATATAGAAGTTTAAAACTATGACACAGAATATGAAAATGAATCAAGAAATATATACTGAAACATGTAAAAGTCGCAAAGATCATGCATCATAATGTTTTTTTTTATTTTGCGCATATCATGCATCAGACGATCATCTTCATCACGTAAACAAAGAAGATGAACCAAATATTATTCGCACATAGTGTTCGATGAACACTCTAGTAGTTTCGTTTATCGGGTAACGATCATTTTATAAATCGCACCCATTATGCGAGTAATCAAAACTCTGTTGTGCGATCCACGCAACTACGAAACAGACTTGCATATTTTAAACTAAAACCAAATTCACTAAAATCAATCCATTTTCTACAAACAAGAATTTTAAAGTATCATATATTATACAACTGACAAAACATGAATTTAAATATCATTTAGTGTTTAAATATTCAATATCATTTAGTGTTTAAATTTAAAATCAACGAGTGTGCATGTTCTTAGTGTATTAAAAATATATATTGTTTAATTATAGTTATTTTTTACTATTTATTATTTAAAGTAAAATTTGTTTAATAAATTATAAATTTCAAATCGAAAGTGATTTTAACATTATATTATATCGTAGTTATAAAGTTTGGTTTATCAACTTATTTTGTAATTATTAATTTGTTGAATAACTTTTTAAAAATAAAGGTAATAGATCTTTTGTTTCTTACAAATTAAATAAAGAAATTTAGTTTAAAATAATTTTCATTTAAAATTATATAATGTATATAGTGAGTAGGATAATCCTTATTATAATCGGTCAGTTCATATCAAAGCTTCAACAAATATTTAGAAAAAATCATTAACTTTTAATGGTTGGTGGTCGTAGTTGTGGTCTTTATTAGTAGGTTTAGGGTGATGAAGTTCACTTTCGTTATCATGTAGATATGAAGATTGAAGATTTTTAAAGGTAAGACATATATTTAGCTTAACACATATCGATATATGATTCTAATTATCATGAGGTCTTAGATACCAAGTCTAAATATTTTTCAGAATTCATATTATAGTTGTCACTTAATCTGGTAGTACTGTGGTTGGGAGGATTTTTATAAAAATCTTGGTTTTGGGTTAATATGCCTGAGTTGTTTTTTTATGTTACATGTCGAATTACTTGTTGACTTGATGAACAAACTATATCATATTTTTTAGTATAAATAAATTTCTAGATGTATGAAAGTTCACTATCATACTCAAAAGTAGAACATTGCATGATGGGAGAAATTAGGACATTCACAGGTCATGTAAGAAAAGTCCAAGATCAACGATTAGGAAAAAATGAAAAAAAGATGAAGAGTCACTTCATTCCATTCGGTTACGCACAACGAATTCATACTTTGATGTAAGTCATTAGATCAATCAAATATTACACAAAGTAGGCTTACAAATTAATTGTTCAAAATGATCTATCTGAGGTAAAAGAACAAACGATAGTGGGTTATTATGATGGATCATATCATCCCCTAAAAGATGTACCCACCATGTACCCAATACAAAATATTTTGAAAAGCCAACGTGCATTGTGTTGAAAATAATACAAAATACCAGTGATCATAAGTGATCCAAACAATTGACAAATTCTCCTTCAAGATTCGCGCTTTATCTCGCCGTTACCATATATAACGAAAAATAAGGGCATTTAACAACTGAATGTATGAAGCTTCTTATTAAAAAGGTAAAAAATTGTTGCTTAAGAAAAACTTGGCCAAAGAGATTGAAACGATTAAAGCTTATACATAGCATGCACGAAGATGGTTCGATTAATATCTTATATGAAGATGAGCTTAATACTTCAGTCATTCATATTAGTTTATTGACTATTAAAGGGAAATTCAGATGTTGATTGGTTGAGAACCAATATTTTTCATACGACTTGTATTGTTGCTGATAAAATCTAAACAATTATCATTGATAGTGGTAGATATGATAATTTAGTATTTGAGGAGGTTGTCCGGAAATCACAGTAGAAAACAAATCGTCATCCAAATCAATACAATTTATCATGGTTAAATAAAAATAATAAGGTAACAAGTGGTAAATGATGGTTCGTGTTTTGTATAACATATTTTAATAATGTATGGTGTGATATTTGTCTCTATAGATGTGTGTCATGCACAATTCAATCTAGTTTCAAAATATGACCTTAGTGTCATTTATGTTGAACGAATATATATATTTAAAAATTAATAAAAAGAACGTTGTGTTACTTGTCTAGTATAAAAGACTTACTCATATCCCGGTAGTCAATAGTACTAAGCTACTTTATATCTCTAGGGTTTTAGATAAGATTTAGAATGAAAAAGTAGTTTATGATTTATTATCTAGTGATAATATTGTAGTAGATGTAGAAACAACCTTTAAACGTAGGGACAACGAATGCTAGTAGAGTTCTTTGATTTGATGTCAGGGGATCTTCATCATGGTTTACTATTTATGTAAGATATCTAATATTAAATTGACATTTTTAATGGATCAAGTTTACCAAATCAACCAATATAATGTCTCACTCTGAAAGATGCTGAAGAGTTGTGGTGATATGTGGTAGAATTATTGAAAAAGGGTTATATCAAATAGAGTTGCCCACATGACTTCACATTATTACCAGTAAAAAATATTAGAATATGTGTATTGATAGTCGGTTTATCAATAAGATTGAAAAGAAGTATCGATTTCCAATTCTCCACCTTAATGATATATTAGATCAATTATCTAGTTCTAAGGTCTTCTAAAAAATGATATCATCTTATCAGAATAAGACATGAGATTAGTGGGATAAGATGTTTACAAAAATAATATGGGCCGTATGAGGGGATGGTTATGCCTTTTGGGCTTTTCTGTGCGCCCAATACATGCATCAAGTTTTGCAACCTATATGAAGAGATTTATCGTAGTTGTTTTACAATATCCTCATTTATAATCTGTCGTACAATATACACTTTGATAACCTATGTGTTATTTATTAGATGTTAAAAATGAATTTTGTTTGCTAATAAGAAGAAGTGTTATTTTTACTAATTATGTGAATATTAAATAACATTCTATTTATAATTTTAGATTATGACATGTTTTAATTTACTATTCATGCTAAATATTGTTTTTTTTACTAAAGAACGGCATGAACACTTATTTTTCATCAATATTTGGATGTATTACAAGATGATTTGGTGTTTTTCTCTTTCTCACTATTATAAAATGTTTTAGTAAATTTGTTTATCAAACTTTCATCTACCTTAAACATAAATTATATTTTTATATATAATAGTCTCGCGGGTCAATTTTTTGAATGAGTTTACATTTTACTTTGTATAAAAAAAAATTAACATACATTATTTTTTTAACGACACATTGCCTTGACATTATATGTTGGCTAGGATTTTGTCTTTAGGTGATATGGAATATAAAAATATCACGCATTAGCTAAATTAACAACACAACAAGGATTGTTTTTAAAGTCAGCCTAACCAATACCATGACAAAAGGCTCTGAACAGTTTGAGATTATAGGCAACTTTACTATGTATTTATGTATCATCGTGTTTTAAGCTCAGTTGAAATAATATTTGAAAATCAAGCCTCTAAGTCAGAACATGTCGATGATATTTTATTTATTGGTACAAACAATGCTACAATATGAATGTTGAAGACTGTGAGGTAGTTTGCAACGAATACAAAGCATTGTTGTTGTGTGACTACTTTATGGGATGAGAATTCTGTAAGCCACTATTTAATAATTAAACCAAAGGTTTCATATTTTTGAGATCGTCATTATTATTCTTCATACCGATGTTTGATATTTTGTATGAACATTTTGATGAATTTTCGCAAGGCTGTAAAATATTTCACTAACAATGTATAAAAAAAATTAATATAAATTTCTATTTTTCTCTAGATATATACAAATTTATTCTAAAATAAATCACTTCATATGCTTAGAATATTCCTCAAATAGATACTTTATTTTTTTTATCTCTCTATTACATTTCGATACATAACCATGAATGAATTATAGTTACTTTTACGTGCGATGAAGATATAGTACTCATGAGTAACTTTAACAAAACTCTTTCGCATATGATGGGCATTAAACTAAAATTTTATATTCTTTATCATCCTGAAACAAATAGCTGAGTTAAAGTGGCTAACCAGACTTGGATAATTTATTTTAAGCATTAAGTGACATTTTTTAATAACATGTTGTCTCAAGGAGACAAAGTGGATACCAAAAGTTTTTATTCTTATGGAAAAATATATCGATCGTGAGAATGAATGTATAACAAAAACAACTACAACGTGGTGTTGATCCTTTGAATTTATGGAGCTATTTATTGTGAATTTTATTAAGGAAATCCATAGTATTTTGAAGTTAATATAAGCCCCATAAGTTTCTACTATCCTCTATAAAATAGGTGTAAAGTCATTTGTATCAGGCAGTCTTTTGAGAAATAAAAAATGAATCTTACTCATATCTTGTGAAAGGAAACCTGTGTGTAAAAACCTTGAGCGTGAAGCTGTAAAATAGCCGCGAAGCTTTGAGCGTGAATTTCTAAAATATGCACGAAGCCTTGAGCTTGAAGCTCGTTGGTATGATTCTAAACCTTATTTATCCTACCTACTAGTGTCTAGATTCGAAATCACTTCAAATGCTTAGTATATTTCATAAATAGATACTTCATTCATTTTATGTAATATTTTTATACATAATCATGTATGAATTATAATTAATTTTCTTGTTAATATTAAAGCCATACAATCTAGTATTTCTATGTCAGCTTATAGTTTGTTTGTTAAGGTATATATTTGTAATTAGTTTTTACAATTGTATGTTGCAATCAGTTAGGTTAGGTGTGTATATAACTGTAAAACTTGACCTAATAATGAATCACTTTTTAGTTAATCTATAAAGAACAGTTTATACAAATTCTTTCTTTTATGGTATCAGATCTTGGCAAATATTCGATTATGTCATTTTCGTCTCCCCTATTTCAGTT
This sequence comes from Limnanthes douglasii subsp. nivea, assembly GCA_036936605.1. Lineage (NCBI taxonomy): Eukaryota > Viridiplantae > Streptophyta > Magnoliopsida > Brassicales > Limnanthaceae > Limnanthes > Limnanthes douglasii. The sequence continues at coordinate 320,137,826 of JAUPFV010000002.1, read as the reverse complement.
CTTGCTTCGTCTTCTCGGATTCAAGCTTCAATCATGGTGATGTAGGCAAACCTTGCACCTTTAAATCTTTGTTTTGATCGATCTAATTACACATTTTAGCGTTATCAAGTTCTTCTCACATTTAGAGCTTAAAAACTTGAAAGTTTCCTATTTGTAACTCGCCTTCATATCGATGATTTCATTCTAGATCGAAAAAATATAAATCTTTCCATCAACAATTCAGATTATATGGTTTGGATTTGCTAGATTAGTTTCCCATAAGTTTGTTATTTTCTTCAAATTCTAAATTTATGACGGGTCATGCTGTCGATTGCTACAATATCGTCGAGGTTTGGTGTGTCTTAAATAAAATTTTCTCTACTTAATTTAAGGCTAGACTCTTACAACTTAATTATCATTTCACACGACCATAAAGGGTCATCGTTGGTTAATGAATATGTTTTTAAGATGCAAGCTATGGAGAATACGTTAATGGTTGTCGGTCAAACCATCACTAACGATGGGCTAATTTATATATCTTAGATGGTCTTGTTCCTGAATTTGAATATGGTGTAGTTAATCTCTCCTCTCGTGAGAATATCTTCTTAGAAGAAGCTTAGTTTACTTTACAAAATCAACAAATGAGAATGGAGATCTCAATTCCTAATCCATCTGTTCACTTTAACCATCGAAAATCCTACTCAAATCATCATCCACATAAGACACATAATCAATTTTAACTTTTGAGGTGGTTCAAATCTAACTATTTACAACTTATATTCGATTCATTTTATCATTTTTGAACAACTGATACAAGTCAACTTTTATTATTCTTGCTCATCTTTTGCCCAATAATGGTACTATTTTGCAGGACCTACGTGACTCTAATTCTCTCATTCTAGTTTCTCATCATATCACACCTTATTTTATTGTAGTCTTTTAGGGATGAAATTTTTTTTCGAACATGTGGGTATCCTACTTGAGACGATCAGATGGGTTAAGATACCTGAACATTTTTTTTCACGTGAGATGGATCATGGGTTTTAATATATATTAACGGTTGGGTTCATGTCGGATTTTAAAAGTTTCTTGATAAATACTCGACGTGAATCCGACCTACCGGATACTCGATACTCTAATATTAATTAATAACTAATATATTATTACTCATTGTTCATAAAACCCATAAGTTATATTATAGTGTTGTTGGATTCTTTCTTAATTGTTTGTATTTTTTGTATTTATGATTTTGTCTTTTCTAGATTTATTATTATTCATAGATTAACTATTATATTAAACTCTTTTAGATTAATATCAACTAATTTAAATATAGTTAACTTCTAAAAAATGGAGATTTGAATCTATAAATTTGATAACAATTTACATTTATGTAATAAATATGATATACACTAAATTTAAGTAAATGTAAAATTTTAAATAATAAATATGATCTATAAACTTATTGACATATCTGAAATTTGTTATTGAATTTCTAAGTTTATTATTAGATTTGAGAGTTTATATTCAATATATAATTATGTTATCTATAAATATACTATGTTTTGTTTCATTATTTTTTTATAGGATAATTTCTAATGGAAAAAATTTATATATAAATAAACGATGAGCATGTTTCAAACTCGATGGGTTTGTACATGGGAAAATATATTTTTATTAGGCAGAGGCAGATAGATACCCAAATCCGACAGATTTGAAATAATAAGGACAAGATGAGTTATGAGTTTAACTATACTCGCCTTCTTCCCGATCTATTTTTATTCATATTATTAATGTGGAATAACGTGTCTTACATAAAAATGGTACATGGCATCTTGTTTATGCTTCTATTCACGTGAATGTTGGTCTTTTGATAAATTCAAACCTGTTTAGTTTTTAAAAGTTTTCAACAAAACCCTGTGAGTTGGTGTTTCTAAAAATAGTACAGTTGTGAAAGCTCCACGATGTTTTTTCTTTAGGTGTCACAAGTGGCTTGGATATTCAGCAAATTGTTGTTAACAATACTTTTCTAAATTTTGATTTGAAAGAATATGTATTTAGATTTTAACATGTGCATTTTTTTCATTCCACACATCCTCATTCTGTTTAGAAACTCAATAAAACATTATATAGCCTTAAATGGGCTCCCAGAGCCTGATATAAGAAGTTGAAGCATACATTGTTGACTTGGATTTTACAAACTCAAAGTCTAATTCTTTTTTGTCTATGCAATAATATTTAGAAAGTTTTTACTGAATTTAGTGTATGTCAATTATATTTTTATCACTTGTGAAAGTTCTTGGGATGTTCAACAGCTTATTACTAATTTTCTCATAAATCACTTGGATGGTGAACTATTTCATGATGTTTGAAATTTTCAGAGATCATAATGGTTCATAGTTAACGTAATGCAAGTATGTTGTTAAACTTTTATAGAAAACCGGTATGACCAACAACAAACCATGTCCTACACCAATGTGCTTTGGCGTGTCTTGATGATAATATCTTCTTCTTTTTTTCTTCGGAGGGAATCTGTAGCCGCTACTCAACGAGTGCGCATAGGGTAAACCATCAGTCTTACGCAATAGCCTGCAAACCAACGCCAGAAGGTAAACCACACAAGGTATCATATTCAGCCAAAAAAGCGTATGTTGAAGGGCTCGAACTCATGATCTTTGGTCACAAGCATACCTTACTCAACCAACTCGGCTATCCCCTTGGGGGCTTGATGATAATATCTTGTTTGATCAACCCTTTGTTTATTGAAGCGCAATTAATGCTTTGCAATAACTCACTTAACTATTTCATATTTAGCTTATTCAATAAACAAGCTTAGTTAATTCTTTAATGCATCTATTGTTACACAATAGAATGCTTGCAAAAGGGTTCTTTAACATATATAATGTACTCTTTGATATGGTCTTACTTCAAACCAACCATATTGTTATCTCTTGAATTCTATTTAGATGTTGATTGGGATAGTAACCTTGATGAACGAAAATCCATGAGTGGCGTGTATGAGTTTATGCTTTCGTAAGCAAAAAGTTGTTTCTCGTTCCAGTACTGAGTCTAGATTTTAGACACGGGTTATCATATCTACTGAGCTAGTGTGGATTCAATCTTTATGGCATGAGATTAGAGATAAACATTAGTAAAATTATCATTTCTTATGGTGTGATAGCAAGGTGCTCAGCCCCTTGCTTTAATATCAAATTGAAATGTCATTTTTGCCTTATTTAGAATTCTTAAAATTTAATTTGATATATGGTTACGAATTTTTACGAGTCTAGTTTTTAATTAAAAAAATAAAGACAAAGTTATCTTATTTCTCGTAACCTATGTCAAAACTATAAAGAAAATCAATAATGCATCAACACAATTTAAATTAAAATAAAATATAATTATGCATTCTTTTATAATGTTTAAAATTCGAATCCATAAATATTTATCAATATCTACAAGTCGAAATTATAATATAAAAATACCAAATTAAAATAATAAGTTTCGATAAAGTTATGATATTTCTCGTAACAGTTTGTGAAGCGGTAAAAAAACGACTATATATCAACAATTTTTTGATCAAATTAAAATATACATTTTGATTAATTAAACTCTAAAAAAATAAATTTATTTATTTTAATTTTATATGTTTGATATATTTGATATTTCCTATTATTTAACTACTTCCAAAAGAAACTATTCCAAAAATTAAATTATTTGTTTTTAATTTATCTTATATTTTTAGTTGTGTTTTATTTTTATTTTACGGTAATAAAATGTACCGAACCATACCATACTGAATATTTTTATATACCGAAAAATGATATGCCAAAAGCTTAGTAGGATAACGGTATTCAATTTTTAATACTGAATTATTGATAACAATATTGATTTAAAGAGTTTTATGACAATTGTGTCGAAACCACCCCTACCTAAAATTTGTCTTTTTAAAAAATAAATGAAAAAAAAACACTACTTATGATGGTGACTAACTAGTTATGTTTTTTTTTCTAAAGATAAAAGAGAGATGAATACAATGTGCATTAGTTGTTTAATATCACACGTAAAGTTAGAGCATAAGTCGTTCTTTTTCTAAGTGTTTTTTAGTTAGGTTTTAAAGACGTCAAGGGTAGGAAGAATCATCAAAACCAAAATATGAATGCATGTCTCTTACAAGAAAGTGAAATAAAAACTAGAAACCAATATCGTTATAAAAGAAAAAGAAAAAGTAATGATCTTCATGAATCCATGGCCTTTACGTATGGTAAGGAATCATCTACAATTCCAACACATGAATCATCATTTTCTTGAAGATATATTATAAAATTTGGATGTATAACATTCTTTATTTCTCCCATAGACCTTCTTATGGGTACATTTTCCTCTTATTACACTTCTTGAAGTGATATGATTTGATCTTCATGAACAATGTTATTTTGATATTTTTGTGGAAGATTACTTAAAGATTCCTCTTGTTCTACCTGGACCATAACTGTATCATGGTTCAAACTCTCACGTGGAACATCAATAGTATTTTGGGTATTACCTTATTTTAACGGGATTGAAATTATTGGCATAAAATTCCAATCTTCTAATACCTGATTATCTACGTTAAAAATTTCATGAATCTATACAAACTCTTCCTTAAAATGAAAATATATTCATTTATTCTTTCATCAAACTCAACATCCTCGATTAATTTTATCATTCTCGTTTCAAATATATTACCAATGAAAGGATCATAAAAGTTAAAAGCGCTAGAGTATCTAGAATAACCAATGAAGAAGCAACTGCCTGTTTTTTGGTCCAGTTCATTTTCCTGGGGTTTGTAAGCCCTAGCCTTTGTTGGACACCCCCATAAATGTGAATTCTTTAAATTAGGCATGCACTCATTCCAAAGCTCAAATGGTAACTACCAGTTTCCTTAGTGGATACTCTATTGAGTATATAAGCAGCGCATATGATGGCTTATCCTTTGAGAGTAACGGTGGAGATGAGTTACTTATCATACTTATAACCATATTTTTTAGTGTACGGTTCCGTCTCTCAGATACACCAGTCATGTGGGGTGAACCTGGTATTTTATATTGAGGAACTATGCTACACTCATCTAGGTATTTTGATCATTGGCATTATCCTCTTGAGCCTTCATATCTACTATAGTATTCACTACCACTGTTAGATCTAACACACTTAATGCTTTTACCGATTTTTTTTTCAACTTTTATCATAAAATATTTAAACTTTTCTAGGGCCTCTTTATTTGAATGAATGTGATAGACGTATCTGAAACGAAATAAGTCGTTGATAAATGATATAAAATATCGCTACCCATTCCATGATACTTGTGGAAACAGTCGACAAATATTAGTATGTACGAATTCTAATATTGTAGTCTCTCTATATGCTCTACCCTTTTGGTTTTGTTTTGTTTCTCTTTGATACACTCGATACATGTACAGAAATTAAAGTAATTTAGGGGACACAATAAACCTTCTGCTACAAGTTTGACCATTCTAACTTTGGATGTATGACCTAACTGTTTGTACCACAGTTTATAGGATTTTTTGGACTTAGTAATTTTATTTGATAGACATTGTGCATTCATGGGAATTTTATAATTATTAACAGTATTTAACAAATATAAATTATATATGTTTATCAAACTTTCATCCCTAAAAATCACATTTAAAAAAGAAGTAAAATTGTTGTTTCTTATAGGACAAGAGTATCCATACAAGTCTAAAGTGGAAAGAAAATTAAGTTCATTCGAAAATTATGAACAACCATTACATTCTCTAAAAATAAAACATATATTGTGTAAATTTCTAAATGTAAATCAGAATTTTTTAATGCATGGCATGAGCTTCCGTCTGCGGTGAAAAATGAATCTTTCATTCTCACTTAGCATCCTCCTAGTTGACGCACCATACAAGTAATACATACATGAGTTGTTGAAGTTGAATCAATCCACCAAGTATTATTCCTACAAAAACAAGATTACTTTCCAAAACAACCAGAGTTGTGAGAGGACCTTTGCTTAACTTGTATGCCCGCCAATTTTTGTAATCATTCTTTATATGTGATTTATCCTTCCAGAAAAATCATCAATCAACCGCAAATTCCTCAAGCTTCTTCCTTTTAGTCGGACCTTCAATTGGTTTTTTGTCATCAACCTTCCGCTTAAGCCTGTCCCCTTTTTAGATACTCCTCATGTTCACTTCCAGCACTACCCTTTAAGCTTTTCCTCCTATTGTGCGGCATGTGCAATCAATTCATTAATATTCCATTTTTTTCTCGTATACAATTATAGATGACTGAAAAGTGAATTCTACCACACACTCCTTAGGTAAGTCTACTCCAACTGCCTTTAACTTTTAGGAAATCATACATTCTCAGAATAGGATCACAGATTTAGCCTTTGCCGGTGTATTTCTTGGTAGAGTACTCATTAATTAGATGATGCATATTAGTCTCGTCATTCTTAGCGAAATCTTTCTCGACTTCCGCAAGAAAATCTGTAACTTTGATAGCATATTTTTGGACATGCCTACGAAGTGTAATTTTTATTCATTTTAACATGATACCCATACATAATCTATTAGACTTCTAATATTTATCATGCTCTTTAGTTTCATATGATGTACTTTTCGACCTAAGAACAGTGGGTCTGGGTTCAACATTTCATAGTCATATTCATGTACAAATATATACAACATCAAATCTTCTTTCCACATGGTAAAATCTGCACAATTTAGCTTTACAATTTATTCCCAATAGAATTTAACCTATGCTCACTAAAAAAAATAAAAAAGACATAACACTTCATTTTACTGATTTTAATACCAAAAGGATTTAAAATGTAATAAGAGATCAAGAAAAAAAATTAAACCCATTCAGAAGACTTTGGAATAACTTTCGTCCAAAAAAATGTTCTGTTTTTCTTTAGAGACTTTTAAAATATTGAGTTCCAGTTTACTCAGTTTTGCAAGACATACACTTCTTTTTGGCATCTAAATGTCAATTTTGTAATTAAAATGAAACCATAAAACATCTTTTTGTGGAATGTGAAATGGCTTGGGACATCTAGAAGACTTTTGTAGGGTTGTTTGGTATTTATATTTCAAGAACTGTGACTTTAGTTCATGTTATTAATAATTGGGTTTGGTATGCGGAAAATGATACTCAATAACAACTATACTATCTCATATTATTTGCAAGGTTATTTGGAAGGCCATGAACAAAGCAAAACATCTAGGTAAAATTATATTAACAAGAGAAGTGTTGGAACACATTTATATCATCATTTCAAGATTAAATACAACAAATCTCCTTAAAAGATCATATTTTGGAACACAAATGCTAAACTTGCTTTTGATCTGGGTTGTTACCATCATACCATTAAGCATAGAGTTTGTAATGTCATTAAATTGCACTCTCCTATAGAGCATATATAAAAGTTGAATACGGATAAGGCTAGTGGCTTACCGGGTGAGTCTAGTGTTGGAGGGATATTAAGAGATAACAAGGGAGAACTTATCTTAACCTTTGGTAGATTATATGGAAAGTAAATACATGTATTAGAATAATGTCGAAAGCTCTTCTAGATGGTCTAATAATCTTCAAACAAAGACATAATATTCAATTAGACATAGAAGTTTACCCTTTAGAGCTTATTGAAATGATTGATAAAGGACACGCCCATTGGTTCATAGTATCCTTAATTGCTACTAGAAAAAGTATTAGAAATGGTATGATACCCAATCATGCTTATAGAGAGCAAAACTAGACATCTGATTGGATATATAAGGAAATTTTAAGAGAACTAAAAAACTTAGATTTGATTAAGACTCAACAACTAATCATCTCATAGCAATTATTTTTTATAAAGTTTAGAGATTGGTTATCTAAGAATGGAGGATTAATAAATTCTGAAATTTTTTAGTTTTATAAGATGTTAAATATGTTATTCAAATGAAAACCTTAAAATAAAATTTGTATACAAGATCCAGACGTGTTAATGTTAAAAAGATAAATCATTGGTTGACTGATAATCTCAATGTTTATATGCCACAAGTTCTGTCTATTTTCTAGTCAAGAATTCCAAGAATAAGATAAGTGTTGATCAGCTATTAAAAATTTCAAAAACTTTGATTCATGTATTCTAATCTTCAGAATATCAAGATAATTTTTATTCTTTATCTTTATTACTTAATATAAAAAATTAAGAATGAATCTGACTTGGGTAATATTGGTAATGTTAAAAAAATCTCGATCATTCTGCTTTTTTTTAAATCATTCTCTCGGAGTGCTGCTGGATATGAATCTTTTGAAGAATCATAAGTTTAAGATAAAATATTAAGGTTAGACATGGAGATTAAAATAAATCTGAATCTCTTTTTGCTAAGCAAGAATATGTCAACCTGGTTCAGATCCCACAACGAATATCTTTTCTAGATTAGACACAATAAAGAGAAAGTGTTGATTTTTATTTTGGTACAAGGCATTCAAATTCCAAAACGAATATATTTTCGGGATTTTCTAAACAATAGATTACCCTTGGTATAAAGAATTCAATTTCGAGGCTGCTCCATGAACCAAAAATTAGCGTGTAAGATTTTAATTCTCAGTCTTTAATTTAACTTTAATTTTTGCTTATATTTTTGAAGTTTGTAAAGTTTATTTAAGTAATGAAATTAATTCTTCTCTTAAATTAAAAAACAACAACATATAACACATTTATATTCGTGACATACAATAACTAACATGAACATGTAAAATATAAAATATTATGATAATAGATAACGGAAGACAAATCATACTATCATATATTTATGAGTTTGAGAAAAAATAACATGATCATTATTTTAATTTCCTAAGTACTATTAAAACCCTATAGAGTGCTTATTTAACTTACTTAAATAACCTTAATTTATTTTTTCTAAGTACTGATGAAAAGCTCAGGTCGGTTGATTTCACCTACTTAAAATTAAAAAATTGGAAGGATTAATTTGATTTTCTTAAGTACTGCGGAACACTCTGTATATCATTTCACTTATTTAGAAGTAAACTAATCCAATGATCATTTTCAGTAAATTATCTTCAGTTCACGATTAATAAAGCCCTAATATCAACCTTCTATAGGGCCGACCATATCTGAATTTAAATTAATCCCTTTAACATTTCAAAACTTAGGATCCTCAAATAGATCAATTTAATATTCAGGAAGACCGATTAAATTAATTACAAGATTCACCTACACGAATTTAAAACATTAATAATGTATATCCATTTAACATTCAAGTACATAACAATTTATTTCACATTATACATGGTGATGGAAAAATCTGATTTAGGGTAAAATCAGAAGATCTTTCAGTTGGTTGATATTAAGTATTTAATAGAGAGTAGTGAGAAAAAAGAGGTGTATGCTTGTATTTAATGTTTTAGAAAAATTCCAACATATTTAATACCATTTGTTGAGCTATTCATACTATTTTTAAAGTCCATGGGTCATTCGGGTCGGATCGTCTATTTAGGTCCATTTTATGAGCCCCAAAGCCCATGATTTAAGGTACTGGGCACATAGCTGAGTCATAGGTTCGCTTATGTTACTGCTTAGTTATCAACTTTTGTTTATCCTGTCTAAATTACCCCTTCGGATGAACACCGAATTACTGTAACACATGTCCAAAAATATATGATCCTATCATCTAGGCCACTTAGCTCTTTCAAAAATTCTTTGGGAGAGCTAATTATGATAAACAATGTCTGACCATGGTTCCGAAGTGAACCCTAAGGGTTAACGAACAGCTCAAAGGTCTTGATTTTATAAATAACTTTATTTTACACGTGTCAATCGATAATTGGACCTACTAGCCGTTTTTTCCTAGGTACTTGTATCTAAACTTTAAAAATTAGAGGAGCTACATTTAATAACTCTTCATAATTACTTATCCGATTCATCTCCCCTAGGTAAAATACTCAAGTACATTTTCAACTATATAAGTGTGATTTTTCACTGTATCTATTTCTAGAGCGAGAAAAAAATTGAAACTTTGATTCTAGATAGAGAAAGAACCCCTAGCCTCTCAGTTCATCATCAATTTTTCTATTATTTTCCAAAATTATGTGTTCACGACAAGGAATTCCTTATTTAAAGAAGGTTGGCGAAATCTATCTGAGTTAGAAAAAAAACGGGAGGTCAAAATTGTTATCGACTACCGGTTTCTCCCGCTGGACTGATTGTAGAGTTCATCATCTTATATACCATCATTTATTTTCAGAACAATCCCTCTTTTCAACCTTTAACAACTTTTGAACCACTCATTCAGTTAATCGAGAAACATTCTATTAAAACAAAAGCTGCTAGCAGTTGTAAAACTCCTTCTCCTTTCGTAGCTATGGGGTCGAATGTATGAGAGAATACACCTGAAGAATTACCAGGCTTTCTAAATCCAAATCCAAAACTTCATCTTCCAAATATACTTAGAAATCTATTGAAGTTCTCATCGGTATTAGCAACCCATCTACAGAAGATCCTACAATAGTGGAGCTTCCTTCATTACATACTTCGGATCCAGATCCATTAGTTCGACCCATTGAGCCCTCATATGTTGAAAAAGAGGATCCTGAGTCTAAATTTATTGACCATCGACCACATATTAAAGGACGATATGGATAAAAGTGGGGAAGATACTCCATTGGAGACATCTTCTCAAACAGGTGATACTAGTGTAGTTTGGGAAAAGAAAGAAAAAGTTAGACTGCCAGACTCCGAACCACTTCTGGAGTGTCTTATTGGGAAAGTGGGGCCTAAATTTTCCAAGGTTAGTGTTAAATATATGTCGGCTCTTCAAAATATCTCCTATGTATATACCCATACACCTGAATTGGACAGAATTAGGAAAAAGTGGGGTTTTCCAAAGTTCGTCAAAGTGAGAATTCCTATCTCTGAGGAGACTCCGATGAATAGAAAAATTGGGGAGCTAGTGGTATATACCAAAGTGTTTAATTGGGGCCTTTGGTTCCCTTTGGACCCAGAGATAGTGAGAGAATTCCACTTTGTGAGGTTATGCCCAATCCAATTAAGTCCCACTGCTTGGTATACACTATTAGCCAACATCATAGCTTCAAGGTTGTTTGTGATTCTGATGCCTATGGAATAGTTTGCTGTTGTGGCCAGTTTATACCGAAATCACCATATTCCCTTTTATTATTTCAACATGGGGAATGATTATAAAGTCGTTGATGATTTGTTTGAGGCTGAAAAGCATTGGAGGACTCAATTCCTCTACATTAGTGGTGCTTGGGAAAATGGCAAGAAAATCAGAGTTAAGGGAAATCCAAGTTTACAAACCAGATATTGGAGAAGTTCTGGTAAATATTTTATGAATTTCTTTTATTATGTATTGATACTATTTTTCACATTGGACTTTCACACTAAATTTCACATCGGATTTATCTTTTAGTGTTTCCAAATATGTTATCAAACATATGGAAGAGGGAAGAACCACTTTTACTAAGCTGCACAAGTGGGCCACAAAGAAATGAGGAACTGCTTTCCATAATTGTTTCACTCCGGGAAACAAGGTGAGGGCCCATATGTGGAGAACGAACTCAACTTGTGATACATGATGGTGAATTCTTTGAAGTGTACAGTGAGCATGATACACTAGGTTATGCAGTTTTAGATCTCAAGTCAAAGATATTGTTTCCCTTCGAACTGAAATTAAAGCCTGAAAGATTCCATCAAGGCTGAACAAGACAAGGTTGAGACTTTGGGCCAAGAAAAGAAAAACACTCGGTGATGATTTGGTGCTAGCTAAGTCTGATCATGAAAAGTTGTAAGTTAGTCATACCGAATTATAGCCTACCATTTCCAAAGAAATCAGTTTTTTAAAAGAACAATTGACCAAGGATAAATGTGCCATCAACCAATTATCCGAGGAGAAAAAAGGGTTACAAGATATTTTTAAGGAAAAGGAACATGAGATTACTTCTCTAAAAGAGAAAAAATCTCAAGACATAGCTGTTGTCGTGGATATATATGCTGAGGGGGTGTTAAAATATATGGATCAGAAAGACGAATTTGTTAAATCGAATATGGTCAAATTGTTTTATGAGACTTTTCCCAAACGGTCTCTGAGGAAGTTATGTTGGTTTGTACCATATGAAGAAATCCCTTTTCATATTATGGAAAAGAGTGATGAACTTAATATTTCCTCGGATGAACCCAAATCTGATGATAAGATTGAGGAAGACTCACATGATGATCAAGAAGAAAAAGGAGGCGGAAAGGTTGAGAAGAAAATTGATCGAAACGAGCCCATAAGGTTAACTATTTTTACGATGTTTTATTTTTGAATCGGAGTCCTTGGAGTATGCAGGGCATTTTATTATTTTGGATCAGATTTTCTAGTAACCTTGTTTGCACAAGTCCTTTTTGTATACAGGTCATTTTTGTAATATGGATCGGATCTATTTTATGACCCTATCAGTATTTTATGCCATCTTTTCTTTTAGTCACTTTGTATTTTCTGTTATACTTCCATTAATATATGATGTTACTTAAATATGATAAAACTTCAGTAATATATTAAATCTGATCAAGCCATTAAAAGTATTTTCTTTAAAAGTAGTAAACCCTTAATTAATCTTACATTTATCCAATCCATTTAAAGGTAATCCATTTGGAGGCAATAAATCTGTAATAAGTCTTTAACCCATCCGAACCATTCAAAGGTAATCAATTTTAACGCAATAAATGTTTAATAAGTCTTTAATTTATCTGAGCCATTCAAAGGTAATCCATTTGAAGGCCATACATGTTTAATAAGTCTTTAATTCATTTGAGCCATTCAAAGATAATCTATTTGAAGACAATAAATGTTTAATGAGTCTTTAATCCATCTGAATCATTCAAAGGTAATCCATTTTAAGGAAAAGGCAACAAGTCTTTAATAAGCCTTTAATCCACCTGATTTTAGTTAAAATATGTTTTGTTAAAAAAAGCAAAAGATAATATATATTAGAATTCAGACACCTCGTTAAAATCTTCCCGCGCCACCAGGGTAAGAAAGAGTATGCTCCCAGATATTTAAATTAAAGTAAAGCAAAGTAAGTATTTATAAAATGAGTTCATTCTATATATAACGTGAGATGCTCAACATTCATGCTTCAAAAGGTTGACTTCTTTGTCTAGAAGCTTGTATGTTCCTTGCTTAACTCTTTCATATATGATGTATGGTTCTTCCTAGTTCAGAACTAATTTTCCATATTGTTTCTCCTTAATGTGCAATAACAATTTTCTCAACACTTTATCTCCAATTTGAAAATCCCTTCTTTTTACTTTAGACGTAAACCTACTCCTCATCAATCATTGGTAATATGCAATTCTTAGATGAGCTTTCACTATTTTTTCTTCAATTAAATCCAAGTGAGCCCTGCAGCCACCTTATTCTGCTCTTCATAATAATTTTGAAATCTGAAAGAATGAAGGGTATCTTCTATATGTGTAATAGCATTCATCCCATAAACTAAAGCGAATGGAGACTCTTAAGTAGCTGTGTGAGAAGTGGTTTGATATGTTCATAGTACCTCTTGTAAGTAGCTTAGCTATTTCCCAATTTCTCCCTCTATATTCTTCTTTAACCCCATTAAAATTATTCAATTTCTACTTCAACTTATCAATTAGCTTGAGGGTGAAAAGGTGAAGAGAAACAATACTGAATTCCTCTTGATGTATATTATTTATACATGTCTTTGTTGTCAAATTAAGGACCATTATCAGTAGTGATGCGCTTGGGATGCCAAATAGGCAACATATGTTGGAGAGGATAAAATTTATCACCGCTTCAGAAATTATTCCAGACAAAGGTGCAGCGTTCACCCACTTGGAAAAGTAATCTAGGGCTACTATTATAGTTTGGCAGCCCCCATAAGCGCCATCGGAAAGGGTCCAACCAAGTCCAACCCACATCTATCAAAGGGTTTTGGTTCATATACAGATTCCATGGGGACTTCTTGCACATGGATCACATTTTTATAAATTTGACAAAGGTCACGTCGTGCATCTTCCATAATGGTAGGCCAATAGTATTCCACTAACAATACTCTTCTGGTTAAAACTTTGTAGCCACAATGTGTTAACCCTTCACCATCATGTAGTTCTAATAAAAAACTTTAAGATTCATTAGGTCTGAGGTAACGCAGCAGAGGCCTGCTAAAATATTTTTTATAAAGAATTCCCCTCAAAACTAGGAAGCCACGAGCTTTATACTTGATCTTTTGGGGCAAAACCTTATCTGAAGGTAAAACTTCCTTAGTGACAAATTCTTAAATCTCATTTCTACAGAATTTAGATAGTGTGCTTAATACATGCAAACTTTCTTCCATTTCACCTTTTATTTCTGTTGTTGTAGTTATAAAAGGATACTCTGGCACTGGGATCCAATGATATGCTTCGGAATAAGCTATAGTGGCTAAGGAATCAGCCATAAAATTCCCCGATCTTGAAACATGTTCATATTTGACACGTTTAAACTCAATTGACACCTCTCTTAATACTTGTAGATAATTTCTCAAGTGATATTTCCTAGTTTCAGATTTCCCCAGACATTGATGGACAAGCAACTGAGAATCACTTATTAATCGGACTTTATTGGCACCCCATATTTGAGCTAGCCTTAGTCCAGCTATTGTCGCCTCATATTTTGACTCATTGTTTGATGCTCTGAAGCCAAAACGTATAGCTTGATACATGACATCAATATATGGGGAGATTAGACAAACTCCAGCTCCACTTCCCATTGTACTAAATCCACTATTAGTTCTAATCACTCATTCTTTTTTGTTTTTACTGATTTGAGCTTTTTTACGAGGCCTCTTGGAGTGAAATTCTACTAAAAAACCAGCTATACCTTGAGCTTCCATTGTATTCAACGAAGAAAATTTAATATCATAATCTTCAAGCTCAACTGACCACTTAGTCATTCTTCCCGATATGTCAGCCTTTTGTAGCACATTCTTCAATGGGAAAGAGGTCCGGACTGTGATAGAATGTTCTTGGAAGTAAGGTCTCATATTTCGAGCTGTTATTACCAATGTTAAGGCCAATTTCTCCAATTTTATGTATCTTTTCTCAGCTTCTAACAAACTTTTGCTTATATAATAGACATGGTGGGGGTAATTATCAACTTATTGCACCAATACAACACTTACAACGTATTCTGATACTGTTAAATACATATAAATACTTTTCCCATCAACAAGTATAAATAGATTTTTAGGTGAAAATAATTGTCTCTTGGTCTTAAGGAAGGCTTGGTCACATTTGGGAGACCAGTTAAAGTCTTTAGCGTTTCTTTAGAATTGGGAAAACTTAGCATATTTATCTAATGATCTTGAAATAAATCGGTTCAACACTAATAATATTCCAGACTGTATATGAACTCTATAGTATTCTGAGGTGGATTCATGGCCAACAAAGCATTTAATTATTCTGGGTCAGTCTGAATTCCTCTCTCACTGATAATATAACCCAAAAACTTACCAGATCGATCCCTAAAGGTACATTTTTCAGGGTTAGTTGTCCAACGAGGGTATTGAGATTCTTTAATATGTCCCACCTTGGTTAGCCAATCTACTTCTTAGACTATCACCTCATATTTTTCTCTATAAAAATCTTTTTTTTTGTACAACTAGCCCAACATCGGATCAAACAGATAGTTTGTGAATAATCACGATGGCTGGCACTCTAGTTGCATCCTCATTAAACCAAACAAATACATGTAGATTCTTTGATAAAAAGGATAACATTTTGTATTTTAATCTTACCGATAATTTAGATCCAACCTTGATACTTGTACCTTCTGCCAAGCGATGAATTTCAATTTCTTCAACAGGGATCAACGCGCTAGGAGACTCCCTTGGATCATCTGTTTCATTTGGTTCGGAAGAAGGATTTACTGATTGCTATTCTTTGTTAACTTAGAATGCTTCCAATGACTTTGGTGCAAGAGGAGTGATATAACATTCACGGGCTACCTTTTTTTTACTTCGGACAACGCCAACCTGACTTCATATAGAATATTTCAAACATTGGTGGATTGTGGAAGCCATTGCATGCATTCTAGACAACCAAGACCTCCCAAATATAGCGTTATATGGCGTTGGACAATCAACTATTACAAACAAAACCGTCACCATCTTCTTAAATGGCCCTTTTCCCAACAAGACCTCTTCTTCAAACTCTTCGATCACATCAAATGAGCTATCAATGAATCCTACTATGGTTCGATACGAGCGCTGGATGATTGAAGGATTATTCACTTGCTTATAAGTTGATAAGAACAAAATATTGGTTGAACTGCTTGTATCAATCAGGATTCGACGTACGTTATTACCTTTAATAGACACCCCTATTATCACAACTTTTTCGTGTGGACCCGTAATATTTCTCATATCATCCTCATCGAAGACAATGAATAGAGAAGGACTCTGATAGAGATGTGTAAATATTTTTCCTTATAACTGAGTAGTGAGACTATTGACATATATTTTTCTTGAACAACTTGAAGGCGTTGTCACAGTATCCCCTAAAAATGGTTAAAGATTCAAAAAATTGCATAGTTCGGATACAGTGGTTGTTCTTTCTACTATCATCCCGACTTGATTCTGATCTAGATCAGAATCCAAGTACTGCAAATCCACATCAACCCTTTTTATGATTACCATGGCATCTTCGTGTCTTAATATGCCAATATTTTATCCTGGAGCATTTTGCGAAGTTTCTTGTGTTTTATTTTCACTAGGCTGAGAGTGAATATTAAATGGCCTATTGTGCCCTTTCTTTTTAACAAATGCTGATAGTTTTCCTTTTTCAATTAAGATCTATACCTCCTGTTTTAATGCAATACAATATTTGGTATCATGACCCACATCATTGTGGTATCTATAAAATGAGCATTTCAACTTTCTCTAGGAGATTGAATTGGTGTTGGCCTTCAAAAATTCACAGTATTCTTGGTTTTTTCAATAATGATACTTACACTTTCACCTAGTTTGGCAAACCATTCAGGTTGAACCTACTGACCCCACCTGGGTCTACCTTGCTGGTTTTGATTTGATTGATTTTTCCTAGGCCGTGTGAACCATGTCCGGAATCTTTAAGCCTATAATTGATCGTGGCTTGGGATTGAATACATGCTTTCAGAATTGAAGTAGTTTGAGCAGATCTATTTTGGCACGGTACTCTAGATTTTTTAATTTCCTCCACTGTAAATTTTTTCGGACCTAGTTGAGTAACCCTCCCCAAGTCACTGCTTTCTTCCAAGGTGATTATTGGGATCTTTGCTTCATTGTATTTTTTCATTTTAGAATTATCAAAATGACTCAGAAGATGTCCAGCTAAAATCTTTGAGGACAATGGAGATTGCCTCCAATTGAGACTTTGGCTAAACATGTGATCTTCGTCCGGAGTGGCAAAAATATATGGTTCGGATTGGGTGGCAAATAGATCACTTATTAAATGATCAATATCGTGATCAACCGATCCTTTAACTTTTCTTTGATACTTATTCTTCTTCCTTTTACCCTTTCTATCTCTTTTCTTAGAATATTTTTTGGATAACTTTTCTTTTTTCTTCTGATGGCCATAGTCACTACTTGATGAAGAGGACCCATCAGAGTCAGATACTATGGTTGAATTTTCAACGGATCCTAACGTGCTCATCCCTTGTTTAACCTGATGCTCATTTTTAAAAGTAATACGAGTCTTTGGTGCCTGATCATTTTCACCTCGTTTGTTATTACCATTAGGCTCATATGTAGATATATGATGTTGTTGCACGGGCCCATGGCTATATGGCCCTTTTGGATAAACGGAAACGGGCTTTATTTGGGGCCCAGGTATCCCAATTAGGCACTGCAACCACTCAAATTGAATGCGTCGAGGGTGTTAGAGCTCCTACGGCGTGGGTAACAAAGGTATGCCGCCAAAGAGATCCTTGCGGGGGAAGTCCAATCTTCCGATCGCGGAATCGGTCGACCGTGATGAATTATGTCAGTTCCGATTGCTGGTTGGTGAACGGATGCACTCGTTAAGAAATCAGATAAGAGACGTGCAAAAAGCACTATACAGGATGTTGAACAACCAAACCAACAGATTTCGAGCTCCAGGTTCGAGCAACCAGCCATCGGGATCTGAGAGAGAGATCGGCCGCGAGCAGAATTCATTTGCTCCTCGGAGAGAATATGGTATGTGTCAATATTACCCGCAATATTGTCGTAAACAAGTCTTTGAACAGGCACTACTGAAAGATTCTTATCTGAACGCCAACAACCGGTGCGAATCTGGATTCAGACTAGCGATCCCAGAGTTCCAAGGAGGTCTCGAACCGGAGGAGTTTTTATATTGGATCGCCTCAATTGAAGAACTCTTTGATTTCAAGGAGGTTCCGGATGAAAAATGGGTACAGTTGGTTGCAACTAAGTTCTGAGGCTGAGCTGCATCTTGGTGGGAACCACTCAAGCATACTAGATCCAGGCAAAGTAAGCTAAAACTAACAACTTGGGCTAAGTTTGTGAAGCACTTGAGGGCTGCATTTTTTCCTTACAACTATGCGCGTATAATGTATCACCAGTTCCAAAATCTTAAACAAAGGTCAAGGACTATTGGCGAATACACTAACGATTTTTTCAAGCTACAAAACCGTGTTGATATTGCTGATTCAACAGATCAATTAGTATCTCGCTACATAGGTGGGATGAGACAACAGTTTCAGGACCAGCTGAACATGTTCGACCCTATAAATGTGTCTGAAGCACATCAGCGTACACTAGATATGGAGAAAGCCCTTTCAAGAAGGCCTTATGGAGGAGATACTGCCAGAACAACTCCAATAACATTTCCAAAAAGGACGGTTCCAAGCCCTAGCCTAGGAGTACCAACTGTTGCTCATATATGTACATGTGCTACTCCGCAGGTCCCTAATGGTGCAGGTACTTCCTCCCAGGTCTATTGCTACCATTGTTATGAGATAGGGCAAGTTGCTTTACAGTGTCCAAAATTACGATAACGGCCGCAACAGTTGAGGGGTTTGTTCGCTGAAACTGCTGATTTTTACCTAGAAGGTGACCCATGGTTTGTTGAGGAACCAGAGGATGTTGTTGATGAGGTTCAAGAGGACCATGTTATAGGAGGAGATATTGGACATGCATTGGTTTTAAGGTGTATCTGTCTGACGCCCAAGAAAAGAAGTGAAGGGGATGATTGGCTACGAAACAATATTTTCCAGTCGACTTGTACTATCGGGGGAAAGGTATGCAAATTCGTTATTGTTTCAGGATGCTGTGAAAATGTTATCTCTGAAGAATTTTTGTGGAAGCTGGCCCTGAAAACAGAAAACCACCCAAAGCCCTACAAGCTCTCCTGGCTAAAGAAAGGTAGTGAGGTAAATATCTCTAGAAGATGTCTGGTATCTTTCTCTGTAGGTAACTATATGGGTAAGGCATGGTGCAATGTCAATGGGATAGATGCGTGTCACTTATCGATAGGCCAACCATGAAAATATGATAGAAATGTCACATATGATGGTAGGAGAAACCGTTATAGTTTCATATGGAATAATATTAGGTTCATATTAACACCAACTAGGGAGGTATCCCTAAAACCTTCCATTGTTGTATCATAGGAGCCTGGTAAGAATTTTCTAGATCGAAGGGCATTTATAGATTATGCTAGTAATATAGGGATTGTTTATCTTTTGGTGGTTAAAGAATATAATGTTGATCCGTTTGCTGGTATACCTGAGCGAGTTGGACCACTATTAGCAGAATTTTCTATTGTCTTTCCCCATAATTTGCCTACAGGTCTTCCTCCATTGAGAGATCTCCAACACCAGATTGACCTAGTAGCGGGTGCTAGCCTACCAAACCGACCGCATTATCGGATGAGCCCAAAAGAGCATGAAGAGCTCCGCAAACAGGTGGAAGAACTGTTGACGAAAGGCCACATCCGTGAGATTCTTAGTCCTTGTGCGGTTCCTACACTTTTAACACCAAAGAAAGATGGCTCAATGATAATGTGTGTGGATAGCCAGGCTATCAACAAAATTACAGTTAGGTATCGGTTCCCTATTCCTCGCCTTGATGATTTACTGAATCAGTTGAATGGTCTACCGTGTTTACGAAGCTGGATTTAAAGAACGGGTATCACCAGATTCA
This sequence comes from Limnanthes douglasii subsp. nivea, assembly GCA_036936605.1. NCBI lineage: Eukaryota > Viridiplantae > Streptophyta > Magnoliopsida > Brassicales > Limnanthaceae > Limnanthes > Limnanthes douglasii. Next base: position 320,117,624 of record JAUPFV010000002.1, on the reverse strand, counting down.
TATTCGTACAGGAGATGAATGGAAAATATCCTTCAATACCCGAGAAGGTATGTTTGAATGGGTGGTAATACCATTCGGCCTTTCTAACGCTCCTAGCATGTTCATGCGGGTTATGAACCATGTATTTTGCCCGTTCATCAGCAAATTTATAGTTCTGTACTTTGATGATATTCTTATATATACAACAATTACGAGAAGTGTTGGTTATTTTGAGACGAGATGAGTTTTATGGATGACTCGATAAGTGTTGTTTTATGACTGATTCGGTCATCTTCCTGGGGTATGTCATTTCAAAGGATGGGTTGTTAGTGGATAAGTTGAAAGTGGCAGTAGTGCGAGACTGACCTACTCCTACTTGTATCACTGAAGTCCGCTCTTTTCACGGATTGGTCTCCTTTTACAGAAGGTTCATACATAACTTCAGCACTGTCATGGCACCTATTACAGATTATATGAAGGGAAAGAGGTTCTTGTGGACCCCTGATGCAGCTATGACATTTGAAGAAATCAAGGTAAGACTGACCACTACACCAATTCTTGTTTTACCTGACTTCTCTACAGGCTTCTGTACATCCAGATTGGGCGTTGGATTTGTACTCAGCCAACAAGGTCGACCTGTAGTATACTATAGTGAGAAGTTAAGTGGAGCTAAACTCAACTACAACACATATGAAAAGGATTTTTATGCAGTTGTACGATCTTTGAAGCACTGGAGTTCCTACTTGGCCTACGATGACTTTGTCATGTACCCCCATCATGATGCCTTGAAGCATATGCAGAGTAATGATAAACTCTCTTCTCGCCATACACGTTAGACAGTATTTACTCAACAATTTACCTTTTCCATCAAGCGTACTTGGGGGGTAGTTAACTGTGTAGCTGACGCACTAAGCCGACGCAACATGATGATTTGTATGGAAGGAGAAGTTGTGGGGTTCGAGATGATGAAGGATCTATTGGCTATCAATCCATATATTGGTCTTATTCTAGAGGACGTCAGCGCAGGTTTGAGAAAATATTTTGCAGTGAGCAACGGTTACCTCTTCAAAGGTAATTTACTCTGTTTTTCCAAGGGCAGTTTAATGTTACCGATTGTACAGGAGAGACACAACGAGGGGTATGGGGGTGGAGATCAAACCCTTCACTTTGTATCCAGTCAGTTCTTATGGCCGCATTTGATGCGAGATGTTATCCGTTTTGTAGCTGGTTTCGGGTTTTGTCGGGTTTTCCAGGTGGCAAAATGTACATCCTCCAACGCAGGTCTGTACCTACCACTCCCAATACCAGAAGGACCGTGGCGAAGCGTCAACATCGATTTCTTCTATGGGCTGCAAAAAACACAGAAAGGTAACAATTCAGCATAGCCCACTTCATTTCCTGCAAGTAAACCACAGATATTGTGGATGTTGCTAATTTATACTTTCGTGAGGTCTGCTGCTTGCATGGTCTACCCTTGAATATCATTTCTGATCGTGATACGCGGTTTGTTGGGCATCTTTGGAGGAGTTTGTGGCGCCTCACTAACACAAAATTGAGTTTTAGCAGCGCGTATCACTTGCAGACAGACGGCCAAACTGAGGTAACTAATCGAATGTTAGGCAATATGTTACGCACAAAGGTCTCTGGGAACTTGAAAGCATGGGATTCTCGCCTTTATCACGATGAATTCGCCTACAACAGGCACCACAAGCACAGTACTGGGTATAGTCCCTTCATGGTAGTCTATGGTTATAACCTACGGGGTCCTATGGATTTGGCTTTCCCAACGTTTGATAAGGTTCCAGCTGAGGTCGAGAACGTCATTGCTGACCTATGGGAGATCCATGAGAACCCGCAAACACCTGGAGGAAACAACACAGAAGTACAAGGTTGCCGCAGATAAGAAGCGTCGACTGGTGGAGTTTGCATTGGGGGACTTTGTATGGGCAGTTTTGACCAGGGATCACTATCTTGTGCAAGAATACAACAAGTTGGCTGCAAGGAAGGTGGGTCTGTTTGAAATTATTGAAAAGATTAATCCCAATGCATACAGGTTGAAGCTACCCGGCCACATGAAGACCCATAATGTTTTCAACGTGAAGCACCTGGTGTCGTTTACCAATGCTGCTGAGGATGATGAAGCTGAGAATTCGTAGGAGAATTCTTCCGAATAAGGAGAGGATGATGTAGTTGCACGGTCTCATGGCTATATGGCCCTTCTGGACAAACAAAAATGGGCTTTATTTGGGGCCCACATATCCAAATTAGGCGTTGTGACCACTCAAATCGAAGGCATCTAGAAGCCCAACGTTTTTAGAAGAATCATATTATGATGAAGTACATGCCCTAAATTTTATCGTTTTAACCCTATTTTTATTGTTTTCGTGAATTTTCTGCATTTTTCTAGTTTTGTTGGATTTTATTAAAATATTTAGCCAGCTCCAATCGCTTTGAAATTGGGTTGGGCTTTATTTTGTTTCATAATGAACAAGCTGTAATTTTGGGCTAGGGTTTCGAGCATTTTTATAAAAAGGCTCTCAAATCCTAGTTTTGCCTCGGACTTTTTTTAATAGAATTTGAGTTTTCTCTAAAGTCTCTTATACTCTGACCTACCTAGGGTTAGAGATTATCCATCTTTTCTGCTTTCCGTCTTTCTTAATCTGTGTTTTCCGCCGCTTGCTTCATCTCGTAGCTCGACGCTACCAATATACCTCCCACATTGGATATTTCTTTCAAATCTATTTCAGCTTGCCTTTTGGATCTCAAAGCTTCAATCTCAGCCCTCAACTGATCATATTCATCTTGAATGAATGGTTATTCCTCTGTGTTGTGATTGACATGAGACACAACAACATGTTCATGATCATCTCGTATTCCTTCATTTTTCATGAGGTAGAACTTCTTGCATATTGACATCCATGCTCAATAATTTATGAAGTTCAAATTATAACTAAGGTTTTGAATAGAGCTATTTAGGCATCTCGCGCTCCCACGGTGTTCGTCAATCTCGTGATGGAAAAATCTTATTTATGGGTAAAATTGGAATATCTTGCAGTTGGTTGATATTAAGTATTTAGTAAAGACAAGTAAGTGAAAGAGGTGTATGTTTGTATTTAATGTTTTAGAAAAAGTACAGCCTATTTAATGTTGTTTGTTAAGGTATTTATACTTTTTTTAAAGTCCATGGGTCATTTGGGGCCCATTTTATGATCCCCAAAACCCATATTTCAAGGTATTAGGCACATAGCCCAATCATAGGTCCGCTTAGGTTACTGCTTAGTCATCAATTATTGTTTATCCTGTTTGAATTACCCTTTCGGGTGAACACCAAATTACTGTAGCTCATGTCCAAAAATATCTGATCCTATCAATACATACAAAAATCCGCATGCCCAAACACATACACATGTGAAACAAATCATGAAAAAAATATACAAATTAATTTATAATTAATTTAAAAAAAATCAAAATAAATTTAAAAAGAATTCTAGAATACTACTAAAGTCATTAGGCGAACAACCCAACCAGCAGCAATAGCTGATGTCGTTGGGCGAGACCAACCAACAACCCTTCACTAATATCATAACGACAATAGTATGTTTACGAATTACCTCGCAAGTCGTGACATTCATTCGCAACGTCAACTGTTTGTTGATCATGGTGAACTTCATTGGAGAGCTTTGATCATCGTTAACATTAGGGCTAACCATCCATGAGTTTTTGTCCCAATAGTTTTGAATTGATTCGCTAAATTATGGATTGTTTTATGTTAATTTTGAGAGAAAATTATAGTCATCAAACAAACCCAAAATCTATTGAAAACCCCCAAAATCTATCAAAAACCCCCAAAATCTATCGCATGCCGTCATTTATACATAAACAATTAAATATGTAATTATGCTTCTAACAAGAATAAATCACCGTAAATCATGTTTTTTATACAAATTATAAATTCATGTCTTAAACAAGTTAATTAAATATTTAGTTACAATAGCATAGATTTTTTACACGAAGAAAAATATACATGATTCGATAATAGATTTGCAATATTTTATTATACGAATCATAAAAGGGTTTTAAAGTTCTAATACAATGGATGGAATTGATTGAATCACATCAAACAACTCATCAAATAGACGGAAAATGATTAACTCTCTTATAATTAACTCTCTTATAATTTAACTAAAGAATAAATAAAAAGATACTTACAGTTTTGTCTGCTATGTTATCCATTATCACGGTCTTTGGTATTCTAGAATTCTATAATAGACTTCAAGATATGTTCTAGAGATACACGAAAGAATTGATAGTGGTTCAATAAAAAAATGGGACTATATGTGTTTAGGTTATTTGTTGAAGTCTTTTTTTTATACAAAGGGCAACTTGAAACCCTAAGTTGTAAAAACCTTGTGATAGGTGACCACAACCTAGTAAATTGAATTTATCAATTTACTCCCTGAATTTATCAACCGAATAAGTTGAGATTTGTACACAATCATTTACGGTGCTATTCGTCCCGATTACTGTACTTATAAATCATAACACATTTTTTACACATTTTTCAGTTATAGGTCCAACACACAAGTAATCATATAAAATAATTAATCTGCTATATTAACAGACTGTATACATAACATATCGAGTCTGTGATTATTCCAACATAGAAAAGTAATTATAATTTAAATGGCGAAAGTAAGGACAGATTTATAATACACGGCCAGATACTATGAGTTGGATGATGAAAAGTGTTGGAAACATGTTGTCCGAGCTTATACGGTGATGCACAAAACCTAAAGAATGAACGGCTCAAAGAAATTTAAGAAGCTTATAGAAACCTTCAAACCTTGGTCAAACAAAATCATTCAAACTTGGGAGAGCTTGTAAGATCATTGAAGACTACGTAAAAGGTTGCCCCATATTAAATTGAAAAGTTGGCACATATTAAATTGAGAGGTGTAATGGTACTAGAATGACAGATGAAACCCGTATTGGGGTGAATGGTCGATTTTTCGTGACCAATCCATAGTTGTAATCACCTGCTTAAAACCATACTTGTTTGATCAAATCGTTTGAAGTCAGACACTTTCAAAGTGTGGCTTTGTGTATGTGAATGAAGACCTCAAACATCCAACCCTTCAAGATAAAGTAACCACGTCTTTTGAAATGCTCGTTGACAAGCTCTTCGAAGTCCTTCGGAAGCTTCCTCAAGAGATACATCATGGTTTTGCAGTTAAGCAGGAAAGTGTTCTCATTATACCAAGTGAGTATTTCTCTCCTTCGGCTGTTCCAATCTGTTTATCGTACCCAGCTTCATTAAAATATGGCTTTGAATTCAAGACAAGCCCCTGGAGTGATACTAGAACTTGAACGATGCTAGATGATGCTGGATCCCATACTTCATTTCCTCTTCCACTCCATGTGTTTAGTAGGCAAAGACACACCTTACCTTCCTCGTACAGATTTGGATTAATCCTCCAACCAGTGATAATATATAGACGGGTAGATTCTTCTGAAGGATGGCTTAATCTTTCGATATGTCCCAAGGAAATGATAATCAAGTGGATCTTTCGTATTGTCAAACGGTTAAAACTATAACTGTTATGAACATTTGAGTTATGTGAACTGGACTCATCAACGGCATTTCTTTCTTCAGATGAGTTTAAGGATTCTCCTCTAAAATCTGTTGATGCCGAATTTACACTTCTTCGTCCACGTAAAGATAATCCACTTGCCGCATTGTTTCCAGATTCATTCTCTGAATTGTCATCCTAACTAGCTGGAGCATCAATAAATCCACTCCCTCGTTTAGCAACATAAATTGCTTGAGGACCAACCTTTGATATCATCCCATCAGCCCATGTGACTTCGATATCACCATCTTTCAGGGCTGTAATATTTCCCACCCAAGCAAGATTCGAAAAATAGTTACAGTTCCGGTTTGCTTATGCCAAAAATACCTTGCTCGGTGCAAGAGAGAGGTTGGATACCAAAGAGCTGGGTTCTCTAAAGCTGCCCAAAACTAAATCTATCCTCATAATTACCTTTTTAGATAAGGGTCACTAAGCAGACGGATTCTCTAAAGTGGTGCGAAACTAAGGCTATATTCGTAATTCCCTTCTCTGATAAAGATCACCAAGCAGCTGGATTCTCTAAAGCGGTGCGAAACTAAAGCTATCTCCGTAATTACCTTCTCAGATAAAGATCACGAAGCAGCTGGATTCTCTAAAGCGGTGCGAAACTAAAGCTATCTCCGTAATTACCTTCTCAGATAAAGATCACGAAGCAGCTGGATTCTCTAATGCGGCACGAAACTAAAGCTATCTCAGTAATTACCTTCTCAGATAAGGATCACGAAGGAGCTGGATTCTCTAAAGCGGCATGAATAAAGCTATCTTCGTAATTACCTTCTCAGATAAGGATCACGAAGGAGCTGGATTCTCTAAAGCGACCCGGGAATAGTGCTACATATGACATGGTGATTGTGACAATTTAGAGATTTTAGTTGGATATGAAATCACCTTAAGAAGTTCAATTGGGTTTAATGAGAACAAGGATTAGTATAGGTTTTGGCTGAATCATACTCAGAAAATATTATAAATAGTCCAGAAAAATGTTTTTTAAATTTCTTGGCTTTTTACAATTTTACTTTTTTTACAGAAAATAATATTTTAACTTTTCTTTTTTTTGTTTTTAGAAAAACTCAGCACATACAGTGGTATTATGGAACAAACATGCAGTCTTGATCAAAAAACTCATCCAAATTAACAACATTTAACCAAAAAAAATTAAATGATAATATTTTATGATTTTTTTACTTATTTCAAAACAAAAATAACTCTAATTCAAACTTTAAAAAAATTAAAATTAAAAACAACAACATTATTGTTAAAATTATTAATAATATATTTTATAGATTTTTTTAAAATAATACTAGCGGTACATATAATATTAAAAATAATTTACCATAGTCAATTTAAAATAATTATTAATTAATTATAAAGTATCATAATTAATTAATCTATTTATTTAGTGTCTCAAATAATACAATTAAAATGCTTTTCATTTCATCTTTTATTTTATATAATTATTTAATTAGTAATAATATAAATTAATTGATTAATATATTTATATGGTGAGTGAAAATATCATTCAAATAATTTTAACATCATTAATTATGAAATAATTTTTAATATAATTCAAAATTGATTTTATTTTATATTTATAAATAAATATTATAAATTTATATTTATAATGGAAATATCGATACATCGGACTCTTAGCTAATTATATATAGATAACTAAAAATTGATAGTTTACATATAATTTATTGAGTTGAATCACTTATAACATAAAACCAAACCTTTGGACCAACATATATTTTCCTTATCAGTAGACTCTCATTCGTGTCAAACTGGTCGAGGAAGAAATACGGGAAGCCTCCTTGGTAAGGTTTGATCTTTTTAATCCGGTAATTCTCTCGCAGCCCATAATGGATGTACCGATGGCCCTTCAGATGGTCAAGCTAGTTTATTTCAATGCGCAGTACTAGGTATAGTCCATTCATAGTACTTTATGGTTATAACCCACGGGTTCCTATGAATTTGGCTTTCCCGACGCTTGATAAGGTTCCAGCTAAGGTCGAGAACACCATTACTGATCTATGGGAGATCCATGAGAGCACCCGCAAACACCTGGAGGAAACAACACAGAAGTACAAGGTTGTCGTAGATAAGAAGCGTCGACTGGTGGAGTTTGCAGTGGGGGACTTTGTATGGGCAATTTTGACCAGGGATTGCTATCCTGCGCACGAATACAACAAGTTGGCTGCAACGAAGGTGGTTTCGTTTGAAATTATTGAAAAAATTAATCTCAATGCATACAGGTTGGAGCTACCCAGCCACATGAAGACCCATAACATTTTCAACGTGAAGCACCTAGTGCTTTTACCAATGCTGATGAGGATTTTATATTTTTGTTGGATTTTATATATTTTTCTATTTTTGTTAGATTTTATTAAAATACTTAATCAACTCCAATCGCTTTGAGATTTGGCTGACCTTTATTTTATTTCATAAGGAACAAACTACAATTTTGGGCTAGGGTTTCGAGCACTTTTATAAAAGTCTCTTAAACCCTAGTTTTGCCTCAGACTTTTTCAATGGAATTTGAGTTTTCTCTAAAGTCTCTTATACTCTAACCTACCTAGGGTTAGAGATTATCCATCTTTTCTGTTTTTCGTCTTTCTTAATCTGTGTTTTCTGCTGCCTGCTTTATCTCGTAGCTCGGCGCTACCAATATACCTCCAGCATTGGATATTTCTTTTAATTTTACTTCAGCTTGCCTTTCGGATCTCGGAGCTTCAATCTCAGGCCTCAACTTGATAAACTCCTCATAGAATCGGCACTCTGAAATGGGATAGAGATAACTTTACAACCAGGAACCCAAAAGGATTCAAGGATCAAAGGATGTGGATCGATAGGTCAAACAAAGGTTGTGGAAAGGCCTTTGATATTCCAACTGATCTTCCTATGGATATGACGCACCAAATGAAGAACAAGTTTTCTTGTGGATATTACACACCAACAAGAGAAGAGTAAAACTTAAGAAGTTTTTTTCAGAATCAAAGATAGTCTAACCATTAGAATTCTGAGTACATAGTTTTTATAGGAGAAAGAACTAGCCTTGAACACAATTAAGGCTGTTCTTGGAAACATAATGCATGCCTCTAAAACAATTAAGGCTTTTCTTGGAAACAAAATGCTTTAATATTGAAAATAAAAAGTATTAATGATATAAGCGGGAAATCGGACCCTTCCCTCCTCCAAGGACGTGGCTTTTGGTGTAGATGGGCCTTGGGCTTTTATTTCAACAAATGGGCAATGGTGAAGTGAAACAATTGCCTCATTAAAAACCTTGTCAAGAAAACCCATTGGGACAAAACTTGAACAAGGGAAAAAGAGTACAATCAAGACACTTTCTCATTTGTTGAAATCAATTAGCTTGAATCAAGACCAAAGTGGTTTGACAAGCTTTTCCACCATACTTGATATTTTGATCACGTGGATTCTCTAGTTGATTAAGCAATCCTCCAACAGCTTTGTTAAATTGTTTTGCTCTTGATCGAGTTGTTGGACCAGCCGGTAAAATAAGAATATCTTCAACTTCAAGCTCATCTTCTTTTTCAAGTTGTTCATCTGGTTCTTGCACATTTCCATGTTCTAAGCTCCTTGTGTCATATAGGATCACATCATCCTCTCCCACTTGAAAAGGATTTGACCTCAAATTTATTTCATCTGCGATAAAAGGAACCGAATCAGAAACATTAAAGGTAGGACTCACTTTATACTTACCTCGTAGGTCAAGTTGATACGCATTATTGTTGATCTTTTTTATTACTTCAAATGGTCCATCAATTCTAGGCATCAATTTTGACTTCTTCTCTTCTGGAAATCTTTCCTTTCTTAAGTGCACCCATACTTGATCTCCAACTTCAAAAACTTTCTCACGTCTTCCGTTGTTTGCTTGTTTGACATATTGCTCAGTTTTCTTTTCTATGTTTTTCCTTGCATCATCATGGATCTGTTTTACAAGTTCAGCTTTCTTTTTCCCATCTATGCTAGTTCTTTCACTCAAAGGCAAAGGAATTAGATCCAAAGGAGATATTGGGTTAAATCCATAAACAATTTGAAAAGGAGAGTACTTAGAAGCAGAATGCATAGAATGATTTTATGCAAATTCAACATGCGGCAAACATTCTTCCCAAGTTTTCAAGTTCTTTTTAATTAATGCACGTAGAAGAGTGGACAAAGTCATATTTACTACTTCTGTTTGTCCATCAGTTTGTGGGTGACAGGTATTAGAAAATAAAAGCTTAGTCCCTAACTTAAACCACAAAGTTTTCCAAAAGTAACTTAGAAACTTAGTGTCCCTATCTGAAACTATCGTCCTAGGCATGCCATGCAAACGAACTATCTCTTTAAAGAACAGATTAGCAATGTGCAACGCATCATCAGTTTTGTGACAAGCAACAAAGTGTGCCATTTTAGAGAATCGATCAACAACCACAAAAATGGAATCCTTACCAGTTCTAGTCCGAGGCAATCCAACTACAAAGTCCATAGATATATCATTCCAAGGATGCGTAGGAATAGGTAAAGGAGTATACAAAACGTGGGATTGAACCTTAGATTTGGCTTGTTTGCAAGTAGCACATCTGTCACAGATTCTTTCAACATCCCTCCTCATATGTGGCCAATGGAAGTGATCCAGCATTACCTTGAGAGTTTTAGCTATTCCAAAATGTCCCATTAAGCCTCCTCCATGGGCTTCTCTAACAAGTAAATCTCTCATGGAACAATTAGGCACACATAAACGTTTATCAAAGAATATGAATCCTTCATGCCTATAGAACCGCCCTGAAGCAAACTTTTCAAATGCTTGATACATCTTTCCAAAATCAAAATCATTTTCATATAAACTCTTAAGATGATCAAATCATAAAATTTTAGCTTCAAGAGTAGTGATTAAGGCATACCTTCGGGACAATGCATCAGCAACAATATTTTCTTTACCTTGTTTGTATTTGATGACATATGGAAATGTCTCAATAAATTCTATCCACCTTGCATGTCTTTTGTTAAGTTTTTGCTGACCTTTTAGGTGTTTGAGAGATTCATGGTCAGTATGTATGACAAACTCCTTTGGCCACAAGTAATGATGCCATGTTTGCAAAGCTCGAACTAAGGCATACAACTCCTTGTCATAAGTAGGATAGTTTTGAGTAGCTCCTCCAAGATTTTCACTCAAATAAGCTATGGGCTTTTTATCCTGCATAAAACAGCTCCAATCCCAATTCCAGAAGCATCACATTCAATCTCAAAAGTTTTAAGAAAATCAGGTAATGTCAAGACAGGAGCATGAGTAATCTTCTCTTTTAAGGATTGAAATGCTTCTTTTTGAGTTTGTTCCCACTTGAAACCAATGTCCTTCTTTATTATTTCAGTGAGTGGTGCAGCTAAGGTGCTGAATCTTTGACAAAACGCCTATAAAATCCTGCAAGGCCGTGGAAGCTTCTCACTTCTCCAACTGTTTTTGGACTTGGCCATTCGCGGATTGCCTTAACATTTTCCTCATCCACCTTAATACCATCTGCACTTATAACAAAACCTAAAAAGACAAGATTATCGGTACAAAAAGTGCATTTCTTAAGATTAGCATAGAGATTTTCCTTCCTAAGTACACTTAAAATCAATTTCAGATGGTGAACATGTTCTTCTAAACACTTGCTGTAAATTAAGATGTCATCAAAATATACTACAACAAAAACTCCTATATAAGCCCTTAGAACATGATTCATTAACCGCATGAATGTACTAGGTGCATTAGTCAGCCCAAATGGCATTACTAACCATTCATATAGTCCATGCTTAGTTTTAAATGCAGTTTTCCACTCATCCTCTTCTTTCATCCTAATTTGGTGATAACCACTATTAAGATCAATCTTAGAAAAAATGCTAGAACCATGCAATTCATCTAACATATCATTTAAACTAGGTATAGGATGGAGATACGTTACTGTTATGTTGTTGATGGCTCTACAATCAACACACATTCTCCAGCTTCCATCTTTCTTGGGCACAAGTAGAATTGGTACCGCACAAGGACTCATGCTTTCACAGATATGTCCTTTTTCCATCAGTTCACTGATTTGCCTTTGCAATTCTTTTGTCTCCACTGGATTAGTTCTATAAGCAGGTCTGTTAGGAAGGGAGGCTCCGGGTACAAAATCTATTTGGTGTTCGATGGCTCTAATTGGTGGAAGCCGCTTTGGATTGTCTTCAGGGAATACATCTTCAAATTCCTGCACGAGAGAAGTCATCTCACTCGGTAACACCGGTGTCAAGTTAGTTAAACTCATAAGATTTTCCTTAAACACAAAAAGTAACATAGGTTGCTTAGAGAATAATGCTTTCTTAATCTCGCCAGATTTTGCATAGAAATTCGAATGTTTAGTTACCCGACTTTCCTTGTTCTGCATATGCTTTTGATCTTGGTAAACTTCTCGTGGAGTCATGGGAACTAGAATGGTTTTCCTTCCTTGAAACTCAAATGTATTGCGATTAGTGAATCCATCATGGATAACCTTTCGATCAGATTGCCATGGCCTTCCTAACAGTATGTGACTAGCCTCCATTGGTAGAACATCACATAAAACTTCATCTTCGTACTTACCAATGGCTAAGAGAACTTCTACTTGGTGGCTAGCTTACATTTCTCCATTGTCGTTAAGCCATTGAAGCTTGTAAGGTGCTGGATGCTTTTTGTTTTTAACCCAAGCTTCTTTACCATAGACTCACTTGCCACATTGGTACAACTGCCTCCATCGATAATAAGGCTACAAACTTTCCCTTGAACAAGACACCTAGTGTGAAACAAGATTCTCCCTTTGCTCATGTTCTTCTTCTTTTGTTTGAACGCTAAAAGACCTCCTGGCTACCAATAAATCTCCTTTAGCAGGTCGCTCTAAGTGTTCTTCGGAAGAATCAGAGACAATTTCTTCTTCCTCTGAAATTATTTCTCCATTATCTAGAATTGTCATAATCTTCTTATTAGAACAATCATTAGCATAATGTACCATCCCTTTGCACTTGAAACACTTAACATCACGAGTTCTGATTGCAACCTCTTTAGGTTTGCCCTTGTTATCAATAGACAATGGTGTTCCAAATTTTTGGTTCACCTCTACATAGCTTCCTTTCTGATAATTGGTCTTCTCATATTTTGAATAATTTGGCTTAATTGTTACTGCCCCTGAACCGTAACTTGATCTTGAGGAGTTCTTTCTTTTAACTTGTTGTTCAAATAGCAAAGCTTTGTGTAGAATCTCTTCTAGTTCAACATAATACTGAGTTTCCAATCTGTCTTGAATTTCTCTATTTGAACCCCCCAAGAAACCTTGACATTGTTGCCTCTCTATCTTCTGAAATATCAGCTCGCAACATTAAGGTCTCCATTTCTTGATAATACTCTTCAACAGATCAGATTCCTTGTGTTAATCTCCTCAGCTTTGGATGCAGCTCACGGTGTTAATGACTAGGAACAAACCTCTTCCGCATAATGGCTTTCATTTCTGCCCATGATTCTATAGGATGTACCTCATTACACCTTCTTGAGGTAACTAGTTGATCCCACCAACTAAGAGCATAATTATAAAATTCAGTAGCAGCAATTCTTACTCAATTGGTCTCCGTGTAGTGTTGAACGTTGAAAACGAGTTCAATCTTCTTTTCCCATTCTAAATAGGCATCTGGATCGTTTTTTCCATGGAATGGTGGAATCTTAATCTTGAGACCTCCAAGATTGTCACGCATACGTTCGTTGCCCTCTCTTGTACGTCTATGGTGCCTTCTATGGCTGTTTCGAGACGAATTTCTCATGCGTTCATAATATTCATCAGCGGCTTCATTTCTGAATTGTTCAGGTAGTTTATGGTTTTTTCTTGGATTGGTTTGTCATGAACGGTTCCGTTCGTGGTTAGTGTTTGATTGAAGATCTTCGCGAAAGGCATCTATCTTGGTGTCTATCAACTTTGTCATAGCTTCAATTAGAAGCTTGTTGTTATTGAAATTACTATTTTCTGCATCATTTGAATTAGACATCCTTTTCCACAAAACAAAACAAAAACAAATCACCAGCAACAAGTCCTTGGAAAGTTCTTCAATTTATTTAAAACCATAAAACATATTCAAATCTGTTTTCCTAAGAATATTAAGAGATAAGTTTCACAACAGCACCTAAAAACGATTTTCTACGATTTTAAATCTCAAACAACTATAACTAGGGTGAAACAGATCAGTATTTCGTGATTCAAAATGAAATTATCACACTAACACTCAAATCTTCACAAACAAACTGATAATATAAAATAGATGAAGAAAAATTAATGAGAAAGAGAATACCCAACTTTCAATGTTGCTCTGATACCACTTGATAAACTCCTCCTAGAATCGGCACTCTGAAATGGGATAGGGATAACTTTGCAACCAGAAACCCAAAAGGATTCAAAGATCAAAGGATATGGATCGATAGGTCACACAAAGGTTGTGGAAAGGCCTTTGATATTCCAACTGATCTTCCTTTGGATATGACGCACCAAATGAAGAACAGGTTTTCTTGTGGATATTACACACCAACAAGAGAAGAGTAAAACTTAAGAAGTTTTTTTCAAAATCAAAGATAGTCTAACCATTAGAATTCTGAGTACATAGTTTTTATAGGAGAAAGAACTAGCCTTGAACACAATTAAGGCTGTTCTTGGAAACATAATGCATGCCTCTAAAACAATTAAGGCTTTTCTTGGAAACAAAATGCTTTAATATTGAAAATAAAAAGTATTAATGATATAAGTTGGAAATCAGACCCTTCCCTCCTCCAAGGACGTGGCTTTTGGTGTAGATGGGCCTTGGGCTTTTATTTCAACAAATGGGAAATGGTGAAGTGAAACAATTTCCTCATTAAAAACCTTGTCAAGAAAACCCATTGGGACAAAACTTGAACAAGGGAAAAAGAGTACAATCGAGACACTTTCTCATTTGTTGAAATCAATTAGCTTGAATCAAGACCAAAGTGGTTTGACAAGCTTTTCCACCATACTTGATGTTTTGATCACGTGGATTCTCTAGTTGATTAAGCAATCCTCCAACAGCTTTGTTAAATTGTTTTGCTCTTGATCGAGTTGTTGGACCAGCCGGTAAAATAAGAATATCTTCAACTTCAAACTCATCTTCTTTTTCAAGTTGTTCATCTGGTTCTTGCACATTTCCATGTTCTAAGCTCATTTTCAACTGTAATTTTGGGCTAGGGTTTCGAGCACTTTTATAAAAGTCTCTCAAATCCTAGTTTTGCCTGAGACTTTTTTCAATGGAATTTGAGTTTTCTCTAAAGTCTCTTATACTCTAACCTACCTAGGGTTAGAGATTATCCACCTTTTCTGTTTTTCGTCTTTCTTAATCAGTGTTTTGTGCTGCCTGCTTCATCTCGTAGCTCGGCGCTACCAATATACCTCCAGCATTGGATATTTCTTTCAATTTTACTTCAGCTTGCCTTTCGGATCTCAGAGCTTCAATCTCAGGCCTCAATTGATCATGTTCCTCTTGAATGAATGGTTTTTCCTTTGTGTTGTGATTCACATGAGACACAGCATGATCATGATCATCTCGTATTCTTTCATTTTCATGAGGTAGAACTTCTTGCATATTGACATCCATGCTCAATAATTTCCGAAGTTCAAATTATAACTAAGGTTTTGAATAGAGTTATTCAAGCATTTCGCGCTCCCACGGTGTTCGTCAATCTGGTGATGGAAAAATATTATTTAGGGTTAAATTGGAATATCTTTGAGTTGGTTGATATTAAGTATTTAATAGAGAGTGGTAAGATAAATGAGGTTTATGCTTGTATTTAATGTTTTAAAAAAAGTCCAACCTATTTAATGTTGTTTGTTAAGGTATTTATACTCTTTTTAAAGTCCATGGGTCATTTGGGCCAGATCTTCTATTTGGGCCCATTTTATGAGCCTTAAAACCCATGATTCAAGGTATTAGGCACATAGTTGAGTCATAGGTTTGCTTTGGTTACTGTTCAGTCATGAATTATTGTTTATCCTAGTCTGAATTACCCTTTTGGGTGAACACCGAATTACTGCAGCCTATGTCAAAAACTATATGATCCTATCAATACATACAAAAATCATCATGCTTAAACACATACACACGTGAAACAAATCATGAAAAAATATGCAAATTAATTTATAATTAATTTTAAAAATATTTTTTCGAAAATTTTAAAAAATAATTCTAGAATACTACTAAAGTCATTAGGTGAACAACCCAGCCAGCAGCAATAGCTGATGTCGTTGGGCGAGACCAACCAACCGCCCTTCACTAATATCATCACGACAATAGTATGTCTGCGAATTACCTCGCAAGTCGTGACGTTCATTCGCAACATCAACTGTTCGTTGATCATGGTGAACTTGGTTGGAGAGCTTTGATCCTCGTTAACATCAGGGGCTAAGCCATCCATGAGTGGTTGTCCCAATAGTTTTAAATTGATTCGCTAAATTATAGATTGTTTTATGCTAATTTTGAAAGAAAATTATAGTCGTCAAATAAACCTTAAATTTATTGAAAAAACCCAAAATCTATCGCATGTAGTCATTTATTCATAAACAATTAAATATATAATTATGCTTTTAACAAGAATAAATCATCGTAAATCATGATTATTATACAAATTATAAATTCATGCCCTAAATAAGTTAATTAAACATTTAGTTATAATAGCATGGATTTTTTACCATAAGAAAAATATAAATGGTTCGATGATAAATATGTAATATTTTATTCTACGAATCATAAAAGAGTTTTAAAATTCTAATTCCAATTGATGGAATTGATTGAATCGTATCAAACAATACATCAAATACACAAAAAATTATTAACCCTTTTATAATTTAACTGAAAATAAATAAAAAGATACGTATAGCTTTGTCTGCTATGTTATCTATTATGACGTAATTGTATTCTACAATTCTTTAATAAACTTCAAGATATGTTCCGGAGATACATGAAAAATAATTAATTTTTCAGCGATTCCAATTAAAAAATAGTGACTATAAATAGTGACTATAAGTAGTCAGAGACCACAACCGAGTATATCGAATTTATCAACTTAGTAAGTTAAAATTTGAACACAATCGTTCACGGTCCTAAGTTCCTCCCGATTACTATACGACATTTTTCACCTATAGATCCACTCCACAATTAATTATATAAAATTATTAATCTGCTATATTAACAAACTATATACACATCATATATCAGTCTATAATTATTCCAACGTAAAAAAATTATAATTTAAATGGCGAAAGTAGGGACAGATATATAGTACGCGGCCAGATACCATGAGTTTGATGATGAAAAGTGTTAGAAACATGTTGTCCGAGCTTATACGGTGAACGGTGATGCACAAAACCTAGAGAATGAACAGCTCAAAGAAATTTAAGAAGCTTATAGAAACCTTCAAACCTTGGTCAAACAAAATCATTCAAACTTGGGAAACTTGTAAGATCATTGAAGACTATGTAAAAGGTTGCCCCATATTAAATTGAAAAGTTGGCACATAATAAATTGAGAGGTCTAATGGTACTAGAATGAGAGATCAACCCGTATTGGGGTAAATGGTCGATTTTTCGTGACCAATCTCAAAGCCATCAAACATCAAACAAAGGACAAACATGATAGCTTTGGTATGATCTTTGTTAACATCAGCTTAAAGCCAACCGAAGTAGAATTATCGTTGTGCTCGTCACTTAAAGCGACATCTTTAGTGAGAGACCCTATTAAGTGGCCCTTCATGTAGGCATCACAAGCCTTCAAGATAAAGTAACCACGTCTTTTGAAATTCTCGTTGACAAGCTCTTCGAAGTCCTTCGGAAGCTTCCTCATGAGATACATCATGGTTTTGCAGTTTAAGCAGGAAAGTGTTCTCATTGTACCCAAGTCATTATTTCTCTCCTTCGGCTGTTCCAATCTGTTTATCGTACCCAGCTTCATTAAAATATGGCTTTGAATTCAGGACAAGCCCCTGGAGTGATACTAGAACTTGAAGGATGCTAGATGATGCTGGATCCCATACTTCATTTTCTCTTCCACTCCATGTGTTTAGTAGGCTAAGACACACCTTACCTTCCTCGTACAGATTTGGATTAATCCTCCGACCACCAGCGTGATAATATACAGACGGGGTACATCAGGATAATCCGGAGTCAGATAAAAATCAAAGAAGAAGAGACCATCTTGATAAGATGTACCGTGCGCCAACTATTGCTTCTAGCAAGATATCCATTCTTTCCTCGTATACTCGTACATAAATCCCATCGGGTAGATTCTTCTCAAGGATGTTCCAATCTTGCTGAACTTTAATATCGGGTGGATCTTTCGATATGTCAAACGGTTTAAAACTATAACTGTTATGAACATTTGAGTTATGTGAACTTGACTCATCAAGGGCATCTCTTCCTTCAGATGAGTTTACGGATTCTCCTCTAAAATCTGTTGATGCCGAATCTACAGTTGCCGCATTGTTTCTCTGAATTGTCTTCCTTCTGAACTGGTATGTCGCTCGAATCCTGTAGACCGTGTTCCTTTTCAAAATTCTCAAGGGCATCAGCCTCGTTATCATCAACTGTTTCCTAACTAGCTGGAGCATCAATAACTTCACTCCCTCGTTTAGCAACATAAATTGCTTGAGGACCAACCTTTGATATCATCCGATCAGCCCATGTGACTTCGATATCACCATCTTTCAGGCCTTACAAGGATCATTACTTGACGCATCCCCAACTTTGTCAGATCCTGGACGCATCTTCTCCTCACTTTTGATATCATCTGCAGCACTTTGTGGGTTAGCCTTACTGAATGAGTCTGCAGAAGCAGATGTATCATGAAAAAGAGACACTGGTGATTAGCCGAACTACAACATATCTATAACGATAGTCATAATCCGGATGTCCTTCTAATTCATAAACACTTACAATCTCTTATTCGTCGAACTCCCTAGGATCTATTGCTGTGGCAACTGGTTTCAACCACCTCAGACAAGCTATACGGTATTTTGCATTAACACTTTTCACAACCCCAACACGCTTTGGTTCAGTAGCATCGTCATCCCCATCGGATGCCTTCTCCACAACATATTGTTCTGAGACATAATTATGATCACCAGGGCTCTCAATCGGAATTAATGTGATAGAACTTCGACTACACTCTGTTGTACCATCTTGCCAAGCAATATCGACACTAGTCTTGGTATTAGTAATCAGATGCGCTCTCTCAAAATTTTCCTCTTTCTTTCTTGCCTTCATTTGCTTCCTAGTTAAAACTTTATGGATCTTTTTGCGATGAAGTGGCCAAGGTTCATGGACAGGTTCTTTTGAAAATGCTGAACTACTACATGAGTTTGCCTCAAGAGCTGATTTGTTTATAAAAGTTGTTTTATTAGCAATTAGCCCTGATCAAACAACACAGTCACGTCATCTAGTACTTCATCAACCCTACCCAGCCAGGGACCATTGACCACATAATCTCCCACCGCAAAATCCCTCACACGTTTCAAGTCTTTGGATGAAATATCTTTGACAAATGAGCCATCAATAGATAATAAATCAGCAGTGATATTAACATCCACAACAACACCCACTTGTCCAGTCCGGTCTGAAGCGAAAGCAACATATCCCCCGTGCATAAATCCCCGGTCGACAAGAGAGATACCATTTATGTGTTGCATAGGGTCATCTTCAACCATCCAGAGCACCCTCACCTGGTCGGCCTGAAGAGCACCCTCGGAGGCTGAATCACCAGCCACTTCACTCACAATTCCAATTGCATTATATTTACGGCTTCTCACGAAATCTCGTCTATATATATTTGGGTGTTCTTTTTTGTCAACATCTTTTTTCTTCTCAACCATATGGTTTTCACTTTCATTTTGTAAACTTGCCCAAACATCGTTAACTTTGGCAACAAGATCACGTTGCTCAGTTCCCGGCGATTGCAGGACAGATTGATAGATTCAAGATTTGTTGTTGTTAATAAATTTTGGGTGTGGAGTATTTTCTGGTTTGCTTTTGCCCAAAATACCTTGCTCGGTGCAAGAGAGAGGGAGGATACCAAGGAGCTGGGTTCTCTAAAGCGGCCCAAAACTAAATCTATCCTCTAATTATATCATCGTAATTATCTTTCCAATAAGTGTCACTAAGCAGCTGGATTCTCTAAAGTGGTGCGAAACTAGGCTATCTTCGTAATTACTTTCTCAGATAAAGATCATTAAGCAGCTGGATTCTCTAAAGCGGCGCGAAGCTAAAGCTATCTTCGTAATTACCTTCTCAGATAAAAATCACGAAGCAGCTGGATTCTCTAAAGCGGCGCGAAACTAAAGCTATCTCCGTAATTACCTTCTCAGATAAAGATCACGAAGCAGCTGGATTCTCTAAAGCGGCACGAATAAAGGTATCTTCGTAATTACCTTCTCAGATAAAGATCACGAAGCAGCTGGATTCTCTAAAGCGGCACGAATAAATTACCTTCTCAGATAAAGATCACGAAGCAGCTGATTCTCTGAAGCGGCACGAATAAAGCTATCTTCGTAATTACCTTCTCACATAAGGATCAAGAAGGAGCTGGATTCTCTAAAGCGGCGTAGGACTAGTGCTACACATGACATGGTGATTGTGACAATTTAGAGATTTTAGTTGGATATGAAATCACCTTAAGAAGTTCAATTGGGTTTAATGAGAACAAGGGTTAGTATAGGTTTTGGCTGAATCATACTTGAAAATATTATAACTAGTCCAAAAAAATGTTTTTTAAATTTCTTGGCTTTTTACAATTTTATTTTTTTTACCGAAAATAATATTTTAATTTTTTTTATTAGAAGAACTTAGCAAATACAGTGGTATTATGAAACAAACATGCAATTTTGATTAAAAAAATCATCCAAATTAACAACATTTAACCATTTTTTTAAATAATAATATTTTATGATTTGTTTTTTTTATTTCAAAACAAAAATAACTCTAATTCAAATCTTAAAAATATTAAAATTAAAAACAACAATGTTAAAAAAGAGATAGTTGGAGTAAAACTCATTAATAACATATTTTATAGATTTTTTCATGTTTTTTGGAATATTTTTTCACCCCAACAATACAGAATTCTACGACCGACAGTGTCAATATTTGTAACGGGGTGTAAACTAGGAATACTGGCGGTATATATAATGTTAAAAATACTTTACCGTAGTCCATTTAAAATAATTATTAATTAATTATAAAGTATCATAATTAATTAATCTATTTATTTGGTGCTTCAAATAATACCATTAAAATACTTTAATTTCATCTTTTATTTTATATAATTATTTGATTAATATATTTATGTGTTGAGTCAAATAGTATCATTCAAATCATTTTAACATCATTAATTATGAAATAATTTCAATATAATTCAAAATTAATTTTATTTTATATTTATAAATAAATATTATAAATTTATATTTATAATGGAAATATCGATACATTGGACTCTTAGCTAATTATATATAGATAATTAAAAATAGATAGTTTACGTATAATTTATTGAGTTGAATCACTTGTAACATAAAACCAAACATTTGGACCAATATATATTTTCCTTATCAGTAGCCTCTCATTCCTGTCAAACTGGTCGAGGAAGAAATACAGAAAGCCTCCTTGGTAAGGTTTGATGTTTTTAATTCGGTAATTCTCTCGCGTCCATAATGGAGGTACTGATGGCCCTTCAGATGGTCAAGCTACTTTATTTCAGGGCGCCAGGTTGAGCTTCGAGTTAATTCCAGAGTAAGGACTTTTGGAATACATCACTCCAAGGAGTTTGAGGACCTTTATAAAAGATTACTCCACCTAAGAGGTGTCGGTCTCTAATTTCATTCGAAATGATTAGTCTCGATGGATACCGACAAAGTTCATTCCGGAGTAAGCACATTGAAGTTATTTACCCATAGGAACTCGAAACATATTTAGAGCATGTGTCTTCTAAATCTAGGTCTACGTATTTCTTCCACATGTCATTTTTGTTATGACCTACTATAGCTTTACGGCGCGTGCCTAAATCGTTCCCGACGATTCGTCTCCCCAAAATGCTTATTGGGATTACTTTCTAGTAATTATGTGAACTTCTTATAACTCTACGATTCTCTAAGAAGTTCTGACATCCTCACGGGGTTTGCTAAATCCTTCCACGTGTCATCTGTTTCCTGAACTATGTATAGGCATCTTGTAGACTCGTAGCGTATACATAAAAAATTTCTATCATTTTGACTCATCAAGGTTCGCGTGGTGATTGACTACGGGAATACGACATTGTAATGATGGTACTTCCTATAAATAAAAGGTACCACGGGGTGCCATAGTGTTTCACCCTTCACTCTTCCCCTTGTTTATTCTTAGAAAGAGAAATGCTCAAGTAAAAAGAGAAAGTATTTCTCGCATCTAACTACGACCCTTTTAGGCCACTGTATGCTTTTTCTCGTCGATCTTCATATGGTTAGGTCTACCTTTCCCCGATATATAACCCAAACAAGGTTACTCCATAAATATTTAGAATCTGCAAGGCATGGATTTGCTCCATAAGACTACCACTTCGAAAGCGGTTGGCGGTCACTCTGATGGCGAAACGCCAAACCTCCCAGTGAGCCTCTTTTGAGCCGAGCATACGATCTTATATTTTGACATCTGACCTCCACTTCGCATCGTTCTTGAGATAATTACTTATAGGTAACCCAACCTTAGTGAACCTCCAAGATGAAGAACTAATAGCAAATCCTAGACAATTTCAATTACTATTTATTTTTTGTCTTTCTTTCTTTTATCTTTCTTTAATTATCTTTCTTTTATCTTTCTTTACTTTCATTTTTTCTCTCATTTCACTAATAAATCAAAGATAACCAAATCAGAGTATTTTTATTCATAATAATCTAAACCTAACAATTAAATTAGTATAAAAGTAACATAAAATCAATGGTAAATATCATTTGATCATATTATTCCACACTTATTAATTTGTTGGTCCTCAGCAAAAATAAAATAACACGATTAAAAGTATGATCAAATAATATTACTCTATGATATAAATTAAGACCAAATTTTTTAAACTCAAAACAAGCTAATGAATCTAGTGAAAAATATATAATCACATGTTATAGATAGAAATTTGAAGAAATCTAAAGAATCTTCAATATGCTTCGAAAATATTAAACTTTAATTATATACTATTTACTCGAATATATTTTAAAACATTTAAACCAAAATAATATTAGTTTTCTTTTTAAGAGTTGTCAATTGTATTTTTTTCTAAACTATTTCTTAAAAAAAATATTTTTCAATGTGACAGTCAATAAATATCAAACTAATTGACTTAAGCCATTAGGTGAGCATTGTGGCGCCAGAGCCAGCATTTGAGGCGCCAGTGGCCAGAGCTGTGGCAGCAGTGGCCGGCCAATGTGGTACCAGTGGCCAGCATTGTGGCGCCAGAGCCAGCATTTGAGGCGCCAGTGGCCGGCCAATGTGGTGCAAGTGGCCCGCATTGTGGCGCCAGTGGCAGGCCACACCGGGCTGTGTGGCCTGCCACTGGCGCCAAATGATCTTGGAAAATGTGATTGACTAGCCTTTGATATGTTGATCCCGTATTCTTCAACCCAAAGGCCATGACCGTATAACAATAAAGACCCCGCTCGGTTTGAAAGTTTGTGTGCTCATGAGAAGACGAGTGCATGCAGATCTTATTGTATCCTGAGTACGCATCCATGAAGGAGAGAATTTTGCAACCTAAAGCCCAATCGACCAGCAGATTTATCCTTGGCAACGGGAAAACATCTTTAGGGCACCATTGGTTCAAATCGGTAAAGTCCACGCACATTCTCCACTGTCCGTTCTTCTTTTTTACTAGAACCGGATTGGTTATCCAGACCGGATACCTTGCTTTTCGGATATGCCCCAATTGAGTGAGCTTGTTGACCTCAGCTAACCCGAGGTCATATAAACTTAGAAAATGAATTATATAAATATTACATGTATATACATGTGACTTGTGCAATATCTAATTAAGTTTTTTAACTAGTGTATTTAACGAGCTTTAGATTAAAGACATCGCTCTTAATTGGTTAGGAACATTAGGTAATGAAGCACCCCTAAAGATATACTGGCTCAAACTGATTAAACTACAAAATTAGACAAACCACATATGAGAATTAATATAAATCTTTTTATACTTTAACCTCGATCAGATTAGGGAGAGACCGGGTCACTCAGTAAAGAATTATGCAACCTCATTATTTAATAAATAATATATGATTTTATATATACAATGAAAACTGTTTTTAAAAATATTTATTATATTAGTAAATTAATTTCCATGTAAGCAAAAACACTTAGAGTAAGTTTGTAATATAATTCATTTTAATAACTTCTTGACACAAAAAATAAATCTAAAGACCTGATCAAATAAAAATCTAAACATGCAATTATTAATTCTTTGAACTTAGAACGCACTTCAAAAGTTTGAATTAGTCTATGAGGTCCTAAAATATGCAATAACCAATATTAAATGATTAAAAACTAATTTTTTATGTGATATTTTTATTCAGCAGTTTCCCACTACCCCCACACTTAAATCTAACATTGTCTCCAATATCAAAATATAAGGAAATAGATTAAGGAACAATGGTACCTGATAAATGTAGTTGCGGGTCGTAATATTATGGAATTGGAGATTGAATCGTAGAAGTTATTTGGTTCTGCCAAAAGACAAGTAAAACAAAAGAAAAAAAGAGTAAGTGATAGAAACACCAAAATAAAATCTAAAAATAAATGGTCAATACGCCCAAAAAATAAATAATACCTAAAAATAAATATAAATAATTTTTGTAGGAATAATATTGTCTCTCAATGTGGCATTTGAAGAGTACTTGACATCCGATCACCATCAACTACTTATTAATGATAGCAATGGTTCCGCGATCTCCATTCGTCGGAAAAACTACATTCTCTAGAATACGATGTCCTAAAACAATTGAATTCTCTTTTCTGAAACAACATCTCTCCCAATTTAAACCATAATCAGTGTCTAAAACTCACTCTTTCTTCTTGGTTGGATTTAGCCACTTATGACAACTTGTAATTGAATTGTAGACTTTCTATGGTAAAAGTTTAATGTGGTGATTTGGAGGGTTTATCTCATGTTTCTTTGTTATAGTCAAACCTATGGCTTCTTTGAGTTGTCTTAGAACCTTCAATATTCATCTTCATCTGCATAACTTAAAGACAAATTAGTAATTGAAGAATAATTTTTAGGTTCATTCAAATAGACATTCAGTGAACATGGGGGTGGATATTTTTACTTTAACTTAGATATTTCAGCTTTTGATGATTTATCTTTTAATTTTGAAGTCTGAACATCCTTCGAATGAAATGGGATATTTTTGTTATTACAATTCATAACTTGTTTATTCTTAATCCATGTTTCATCTTAGTACATCATGTAATAATGAATTATCTGAACTAAGATTAGAAAATGATTTACGTATAGATTCATCATTATTAAGTGCATCTACCACATCAATCAAACAAGAATTAGCATCCTTAGGAAGTTGTAAAGCATCCAATATGCTAAAATCTATGTGCTCATCCCCTACTCGTAAAATAATTTTCCCAACCTCTACATCAATCACAATATTAATGGTAGCTAAAAACTTTCTCCCTAGAATAAGGGGTACATATCTATCTTCCTCCATGTCTAAAATTATAAAATCGGCAGGGAGGATAAATTCATCAACCTTAATTAAAACATCTTCTAATATTCCCTTAAAAAATATACAAGAGACCTATAAACTAACTGTAATGAAACATGTGTACCTTTTAGCTTACTAATTATTAATTTCCTACATATCGAAAGAGGCATTAAGTTGATATTAGCACTTAAGTTAAATAAACATGTATAAAATGTTAAATTACCAACTTTACAAGGAATAGTAGAACTCATTGCAGCTTTCATCTTTAGTGGTAATTTATTCTAAATCAACACGTTGTATTCCTCTATCAAAGCAATCGTCTCAAAGTCTTTGAGTTTTATTTTTTGAGAAAATATATCTTTAAGAAACTTCGTGTATTTAGGAACTTATTCTAAGAATTATGAAAAAGGTATATTAACCTCGAAACTGCAAAAAAAATTCAAAAAATTTAGAAACTTTATCGTTAGATTTATTTCTTCTTCCAGCTTGGGTAGGGAACTTTTGGTGAATATTTTAAGATCGGATGAGGATTATAGGCTGCACTTTAGGTGTGATGAAGATGTATCTGCGCTGTATTCAAGAGAAATGGTGTCGTGATCTGTTGTATTGAAATTATTGTCATGACCGTCATCAATAGATCTGTTTCCACTGTGTTCGCGGCCTATAATATCGTCGAGCTTGCTGTAATTAGATCCAAGACTTCTAGTATCATCAATAGGTAAGATTTATCATGTATCAAGTTGTGTGCATGTATATTTTTGTTGCGTCCAAACATAATGTTGCGTCCAAAAATTATATTTTCTTCGAGTTTTTTATTGCTCCGATCAGCCCAAAATCCAGCTCAAGAACCTACATTTTCTTCATCCCCAAAACCTTCACTTTAGTCCTTCAATTTGCTGCTCTCATAAGCCCAAAATCAGCTCCAAAACCTGTATTTTTGTCGAGTAAATTGTTGCTCCGATCAGCTCTAACACATGCAATATTGCTATATATTTTATTGCGGTCATGTATGCTATGTAGCCACAGTGGGCTGATCCTTCTCCATCGTGTTATTAGGATAAAACAACTTGAGATTCCTCAACCCCCAAGCACGCAGAAGAGGTCTACTGAAATATTTTTTATAGAGAACCTCCCTTATGATTAAAAAACCACGAGCCATGTGTTTTATTTTGCTTGTCACAGCTTTATTCGGAGGCAAAACCCCATCAGCAATATATTGAAGAAGGGAAAATCTCCTATCTCTAGGTTGAACTACTTGGATATTCAAGCTATGGTTGCCAAGGAATCTCCCAGTGTGTTCTCTGATCTACGAATATGCTAATAATAAACACTTTTGAAGTTGACTGCCACCTCTTTAAGGATAAGTAAGTATTTGATCAGCTGCTCCTTCTTGCCCTCAGATTGACCTTGAACCTGATGGATAAGAAGTTGAGAATCACTCATCAACTTAACTCTTTTATCCCCACATAAAAATGCTAATTTGATACCAGCTATATCCGCTTCATATTCGGACTCATTGTTGGAAGCCCTGAACCCAAAGCATATAGCCTGGTACATTTTATCACCATACAGAGAAGTTAGGAAAATTCCAGCTCCACAACCCATGGTGCTTGATCCACCATCAGTTCGAACTACCCACTATTTCTTAGTTTTTTCTTCTGAAGTTCGTTTAAAGCTCCTGTCTGGATGGAACTCTACCAGGAAATCAGCAACTGACTGAGCTTTGATAGCAGTTCGTGGGGTAAAATCAATATCATAATCGCCCAACTCTACTGACCACTTGGTCATCCGGCTTGATATGTCTGCTTTCTACAGAACGTTCTTTAATGGAAACGATGTTCGGACGATAATAAAATGAGACTGAAAATACAGTCTCATTTTTCTGGCTGCAATCGCCAAATCTAGTGCTAGCTTTTTAAGCTTCAAATACCTCTTCTCACAGCATCTATCAAGATTTTGCTGATGTAGTACACCGGACGAGGGTAATTGTCCACCTCTCTTACCAATACTGCACTTATAACATATTTTGACACAACCAAGTAGACATAAAGTATTTCTCCTTGTACAGGCTTGAAAAGGGTTTTTGGTGAAGACAAGTGTTTCTTTATTTCACCAAAAGCTTGGCTGCATTGTGGAGACCAATTAAAGTCTTTAGCACTCTTCAAGGTCTAGAAAAACGGAGCACACTTGTCCGAAGACCTTGAAATAAAGCGATTCAAGGCAGCCAATCTTCCAGTCAGCCTTTGTACTTGTTTAATATTTCGAGGGGGATCCATTTCCAACAAGGCGTTAAGCTTATCCGGATCGGGCTGTATACCTTTCTCACTTGTCACATAACCCAAACAAATTCCGGACTGCACCCCAAAGACACATTTTTCTGGATTCAACATTAAATTCACCTTTGTCAAATTGGGAAAAGTTTCTTGAAAGGTCAATTATGTGCAAATCCTCCTCTAAGCTTTTAACCATCATGTCATCGATGTAAACCTCCATATTCCTGCCAATATGATTAGAAAATGTTTTGTTCACCTACCTCTAATAAGTAGCCCCAGCATTCTTCAACCCAAAAGGCATCACTTTGTAGCAATAGAGACCCCGGTCTGTTACAAAAGTAGTATGATCCTGGTCCTTCAGATCCACCTGTATCTAGTTGTACCCAGAAAAAGCATCCATGAAGGACAATAATTTGTTTCCAGACGTCGAGTCCACCAACTGATCTATCCGGGGGACTGGATAAAGATCTGTTGGGCAAGCTCTATTGAGGTCAGTAAAATCGATACACCTATGCCATTTCTCATTCTTTTTCTTGACTAACACAGGGTTTGCACTCCGTAAATGATACGAGGACTCCTTTATGTGTCCCATCATGGTAAGTCGATCGACTTCTTGGACTATTACATCATCTTTCTCCTTAGATAAAGCTCTCATTTTCTGCACAACATGTGCAACATCACTCCGGACGGACAGCTTATGTGAGATAACACTTGCAGGTACTCCGGTCACATATGCATTGCACCAAGCAAAAACATGTTGATTGTTTAATAAAAAAGACAATAATTTCTTTTTCAATTCCGGCGCCATCTTGGAGCCAATATTAACACTTTTACCCTCTGCCAAAGCATAGGTTTCAATCTCTTCAATCGGTATTAAAACACCATGGGACTCTCTGAGGTCATCAATCTCACCCTCCCCCTCAGAACGCCCTAATAACTGTTAATCTTCATTAACCCGGACTGCTCCCAAAGTTTTAGGAGCAAGTGCAGTTGCATAGCATTCTCTTTCTATCTTTTGACTACTCCGGACAACACCCACTTGTCCTTGAACCGCATACTTCAAACACTGGTGGACTGTTGAGTCCACAGCGTGCATTCTAGAGAGCCAAGATCTTCCAAAAATTGCAATGTAGCATGTGGGGCAATCTACCACAACAAACAATACCCTGACCAGCTTCTTGAAAGGCCCCTTGCCCAACAGCACCTCTTCCTCAAATTCCCTGATTACGTCTACAGAGCTTCCTGTGAAGCCCACAATGGTTCCGTTTGACCGTTGAATAACGACCTGATTTTTCATCTGCTTGTAGGAGCTCAAGAAGAGGATGTTTGCCGAACCGCCTGTGTCTATTAGAATTCGTTGGATATCATTGCCCCCAATAGATTCTCCTATCACCACAGCATCCTCATGAGGCCCAGCAATATTTCTTAAATCATCCTCATTAAAAACTATAAACAGAAAAAGGGGGTTGGCATTGATAAGAAGACATGCCTCATTCTAATTGAGTAGCCAGACTATGAAAATGTTTCTTTCTTGATGAAGGAGTGTGAGCTTTCATGGTATCCCCTCCGAATATGGTAAGTGACTCAAAAAAACTAATCAGTCCGGACATTGTCTTGACATGTTCTGTTATGACCCTCACTTTATTCCGGGTTGGATCATGCTCCAATTACTCTGAGTTAACATCAAACCATTCAAGGATCACCATCGCCCCCTCCGGAGTAGATGTACCCGCATTTTTTGTAGAACTGGTACGAGGAGCATTGTCAGGCCTATTTTCACTTCTTATTTTGACATAAGCTCCCATCTTGCCTCTTTCAATGAGATTCTGTACTTCCTGCTTCAAAGCAATGCAGTCTTGGGTATTATGGCCAATATCATGATAATACTGGTAAAAACAAGTATTACGACTTTCTCTAGAAGATTGCAGTGATGCTGGTTTCCAAAAATGGACCTCATCATTGGTCTTGTCATAAATTGTGGCCACGTTCTCTTTTAATTCTGCAAACCACTCTGGTTGAACCCAAGGACCTCTTTTACTTCTTGACTACTGGCTCTGAGCTGGATTTTGGTTGGACTGAAGCTGTTTAGCCCTGGTGGACCCTTGTCCGGTCTCTTTAGCCTTGTATCCAGACTAGTTTTGGTTTTGAGCTGCTGGGGTGGACCTCACCTGACGGTGTACCCTGGTTTTCTTGGTTTCATCCACGTTGATCTACTTTCCCACCTGGTTTAACAAGCTACCCCAAGTCATGGCCTTCTTCCTGGCCACCGAATCAGCCAAATTTCCAGGGTTCAACCCTTGTCTTAAAGAAGCAATTGCCACATGTTCGAAGCAATCTGCTGACCCATTCTTGGTATTTATGAACCGACTTATGTAGTCCTTTAAGGACTCATTTGGCTCTTGGGTACAATGGATAATAGTATCTACATTTCCCTTCACCTCTTTACTTCCCACAAACTTCCTTCGGAAGGCAACCCAGAATGTATCAAAGTTTTTGATACAACCCTGGGGCAAACTATTGTACCACTTAAGAGCACTTCCCGTAAAAGATTGGGAGAAGGCCCTACACAGAAGTTTGTCATCATCATCAAAATTTATCATGAAGTTCTCGAACTGCTCCAGATGGTTGTCCAGATCCTTACTCCCATCATACTTCTCCATTTTAGAACTGTCAATCTTTTGGGAAGGTTTCCAGACAGTATTTTGGCAGACAACGGTAATTGCCTCCAATTTCTATTATGACTGAAGACTGTGTCTTCATTACGTGTTGCAAAAATACCTGGTTCGATTTGAAAAGCAAAAGGATCGATTAGAAACTGATTAACATGCCCGTGGCTGTGACTGTGAGATGACCATTTGCCCAAATGCCTTTTAAGTCTCCCATGCCTATCTCTGTTTCTTGAATATTTTTTAACTAGCTTCTGTTTCTTCCTGGACCTCCCTTCATCACTGCTTGATGACAAAGACTCTTCAAGCTCAGCCTCATTCGAAGAGCTACTGGAATACTGATAATCTGAACTTTCCACCGGCTTAGACCGGTGAGTCTTCTTAGAACTGACATGGGTCTTTTATGAGTCTTTGTTGATGGATCATTATCCCTACGATTTTCAGTATGATGGATAGCTGACACCCTTGACTTCTCCTTTAAACCCATTTCTGCTTTTTTAATGGCCCTCAACGCCTCTATTTCTGCTCTCAACTTGTCTCGCTCCTTGGTGGTGTATTTATTTTTTTCCCCAACTACCTCCACCACAGGTGGTGGAATTGCTTGCTTGTTCGGATCCATCCGAACATGTCTTTTCTACTGGTTTTGAATGCAAGATTCAGGCACCATCTTCTCCCTCTGTGGTCGCCAATTTGGTTTGGTTTATTTTAGGTTGGGGGTAATTTTGTAAAGTGTAAAGTATTTTGAGCATTAAGTGTTTTAGTATAAAGTAGTGAAAGATTTGAGTTACCTGGTTGTATTAAATGTTCTTTCCCCTCATTAATGAAAGTAGTTTGGGTATTTATACCCATAATTAAGAACTCATGGGCTTACAGGTCAAGTTATGAAACCGGGCCAAGTTTAAGGACTCATTAACCTATTAAACTGATTAGCACATAGCTTAGTCAAAAGATGTTTAGGTGTTTTTTTTACTTTTGTCCTGTCCGGATAGTTCAGTGGCACGTTTATGTCCAAATTGCCCTTGTCCAGATAACACAGTGAGTTATGACTGGATAATCCGAACTCATCAATCTAGACGTGTGATTTCGCATGATTCTAAATCTTCAGCTAACATGTTGTTCTGAATCATATTAGTCAATGCCAGTTTGATCTCAAAATATGATGCATCTAATTTTGGTCTCATTATACTTGGAATGAATCCCATAAGTGAGGGATTAACACAGTCATTGATTCTTCTAGCAACAAGTCTGTCTTGTATTACTCTTTCACTGGACATTGTTTTAGATTTTTATAGTTTTCTACTTCTCCGGTGAAAAGTTCTTTCAATTTCTGGATCCAAAAGGAGAAGGCTTTTTCACCTATTACAAAAAATCAGAGAAAAAATTGATATAAAAAATAGATCTGAACAAAATTAGAATGCCTCCCCAACAGTGGCGCCAAAAATTTGTTACGAAAAATCGTAAATGTACAATTTTTATTGTAGTTTTAGATTATTTAAGACTCTGAATATCGAACCCAATTGAGGAATTGTTTTTTAGCTAGACCTAAAATAAAATAAAAATGAAACGATCTACTTAATTAAATAAAATAAATATAAATAAAATAAAATTTAATTAGGCAAAAATAAAATAAAATAAAACTAAGAAGAAATAATAAAATTTAGATCCGAAGATCAAAAGTTGATGTTTAAAAAATAAAATAAAAACACTTATGAAAATTGAAAGATATTTATATTAAAACAATTCCGGAGTTAATTAAACATGTATAAACAATTTCTATGGTTCTTATCAAATTTATATAATTTAAATTAAACTTATATTTTTTTTAAATCAAATTATCTTTCATGGTGTTGTGATTATCTCTCGATCTTACACAACTAACCTTTTTGTATGACTCGTTATATCTCTACTCCCTTACCTCCTACAATTAGGACAGAAAAACTAAGAATCTAGTCTAGATTTCAGTAGATCGTGGTCGTACACTACTGCTCATTCAACTTAGTGGCATTGATATAGTTCGGATTTATACTTCACCTCTTTGTCTCGGTCATAAATCTATTATCGGGAAATTGAACCTGTAAGAAATTGCAAACGTTAAGTTTAATATCAATGCTAAAGAATATAAATAAAATAACAATTTAAAATAAAATAAAAATGATACACCTATTGTGTTTACAGAGGTTTTCTAACCCCTAAACACAAAAGATTAGCTCATGCTAATCTTGTTTATGATATAAAAATTAAAAAGAAATAAAATAAATAAAATAAAAATGAAGTAAAATAGAGTGTGTCCATGTTTTCTTCCCTTTTTGGTCGTTTGGACATTTTGTTTGATGTGTTCGGGTTTTTAGTTATAGAAAAATTTTGTTTTTTTATTCAACCTTAGTCTCTTAAAAATAAAATACATCGAGATATAATTATAATATTTATTAAATAAAATACAAGAATTAATTTATTCTTTTAAATTAAACAATATGATATTATAATTTATTATAGAAGAACAAATGTTTTATTTTGATAAAAATAAAATCATAATATTTATCAAATAAAATAAAAAATCATATTATTCTTTTAAATAAAATAATAAAGATATTATTTTTATTCTTAGGAAACTAAAATATCAATATCGTGATCTTCAATTAATTTCTTATCTTTTTTCTTTTTATTATCTTCAAGCCATTGACTTTTATCTTCTTCTTTAATAATAGCTTCTATTTCTAATCTTAACTCATTTTATTTATTTTTGCTTATTTTTTCTCTAATTTCACTAATAAATAAAAAATAACCAAATAAAAATATTTTTATTCATAATTAGTTAAAACTAACAATTAAACTAGTATAAAAAGTAATTTAAAATCAATAAGAAATATTATTTGATCACTAACCCGAGCTTTATTAGAAACTCATGGAGCAGCAAACGTAAGTAACCCGTATCAACACCATAATATCAATTTATGATGTTTCATTCTCTTTTGCACGACTAATTATTATTTTTATTTTTATGGAATTCTCGTAGAATATATGAAGTTATTCACGCCAACAACAAACTAGGTAAATAACAACTCTCAACATTGAGTAATTTGGCAAAAAACGCATTTGGCCGTAAATTCCACAAATGTTTTATCGTTGACAGCCTGATTGGCTCAAAATTTTGGCACCTTAGTCATGACAACAAGGATGACAAAGAGGACTTCCTAAGCTCAAAATGGATTTAGATAAAAACCCCAAACTGATCGCTTCAGGCAAAACTCAAAGCAAGTGATCTTCCCAAACATAGAAATCTGATCGTTTACAAAAGAGGATGAAGCACGATGGGTGTTCGGAGTCTTCTGATGGTTCAAAACGGATGAGCTCGGCTATCTTCACAGGAGAAACTTCCAGTTGTGGAATCTAATATGTAACGGTAGAAAGATATGGTGAAAAGGTTATTCATCCAGCACCAAAGTGGCACATGGTTCCCATGAACCCTCCAATAGTTCCAAAGCGAATACGCCTGAAGTTGCGATTGAGTTTTAATTCTTTTCTGGAATCACTGCTCGGTATACAAACGTCTTGACGCGTACTGTGGTATTCATTCTCTAAACTATTCCTCACATTATAGTTTTCTATTTAGCTTTACACAACGAGGTAGTTATATTTTGCTACTATATTTTGTTGGGCTCGTTATCCTTGCTTCTAAAGGAATTTTCTATATTTGTATGACTTAAACAATATTTGGGCTATGCTGTAAGAGATGTGTTAAGTAAATAAGGCTACTCTCATCACCTTATCCAGCTTGATGAAGAAACCTATCAAACGCATGATTGACAATAAAGAATTGGATAAGGCAATGCGACATGTTAAAAAATCATCAAGGGTCAAACTCTAGAAACCTCATTATGGTCGATCAAATTATTAACGATGTTAAAGTCACCAAACTCAAAGATGAGGCAAAGAAGATAAAAAAGAGCATAGTAAAGATAAGTAGGACTACCTTAGGTGCGCGAGGATAAACTAGACGATATCCGAGAATAAATTACTTTGGACTTCCATCGATGCTTCCCCAATATCAAGTTATAACTCTTTTAAGAATATATCTCTGAATAAAAATTCCCTCCATGGGAATTACTGGATCTTGATTTGGGTTTTTTGTCCAAACTCAAAAGTAGAGAGATAAAAAAAATTGAGAGGTTAAGTTAATCTGACATGGTCTGAACCCTGAGAACCTTGTGGGCCTGAACTCGCCAAGCGATGGTGACTCCTCCTATCCTTGCTCAAGAACTTAAGTAATCATAATTCCTATGTCTCACCACCAAGACGCAATCCACCTACATTTATCTTTATCAATTTTTTGTACCATCAAAATTCTCTAAGTCGGGGATGTATTTTGTTTCAACTGATGCTTTAGTCATTTTGTAACACTCTTGTAGATGTTTAATTATGAATTAATCAAGAATTCCCATTAGGTCATTTACACTATTCACTTTGTGTTCGACTGTTTGTTAGTGTTTTTAATTTTCTTATGCGATAACGAGAGCTTGGTTTTATCCAAAACCCTCAGGCTCGAGGCTCAAAATAGACCCATTTATTCTGAGAAATTTATTAGAAGATACAGAGAGTTCGGTTATAATCAAATCTCTCAAGCTCGAAGCTCAAAATATATTCATTTGTTGTGGAAAATTTCTTAGGAGATGTGGAGAATTTGGTTTTACTTAAATCCGTCAAGTTCGAATCTCAAAATATACCCATATGTTGTGGGAAAGTTTTTAAGAGATGTGGGGAGTTTGGTTTTACCCAAACCCCTCAATCTCAGACCTTAATAATAGACTAACTTGTTGTGGAAAATTTCTTTAGAGATGTGGGTAGTTCGATTTTACCCAAACCCTTCGAGCCGGAAGCTCGAAATAGACCCATTTGTTTTGAAAAATTTCTTTGGAGATGTAGGGAGTTTGGTTTTACCAAAAACCCTCGAATTCGAAGCTCGAAAAAAACCCGTCTATTGTGGGAAATTTCTTAGGATTTGTGGGGAGTTTGGTTTTCCCAAAGGCCTCGAGCTCGAAGCTCAAAATAGGCCCATATGTTGTATGAAATTTTCAGTGTTTTAGTATTTTCAAACCATGTTTTTAATTTAGAAAAATCATGCTAATTCTTTGTAAAAAATATAAGTTTAGAGGGTATTGCTCAATGTGGTACCCCATAACTTTTAATCATGAATATTGTGATGATTAATTTCTAATTTGAAAATATGTAGAGATGATAAAAATAAATTTGAGGCATGTTCATTTTAAAGTCAATACTAACAATGAGAAATTACAAGTGAGTGACGTAGTCATATAAGTTTGGAGATGTGTAATAATGATATGAGTGGAAATCAAACTTGATGTAATGTTTGTTTCAATTTATTCTCAAATATTAAGAATATTAAAATGTTTTAAGAGTTTATAGTTTTGTTTTTCATAAGTTTCAAAAATAAATAATAAAGATAACATTTCATTAGTTGTCATGAAAGCGTATGCTAATTAGTAATTTATGATTTTTAATCGTATTTGTAAGTATGTTTTTAAATGAGTAATATGTATTAACCTATTCATTGTCAATTTTTAATAATTAGTCAGATAAAAAAATAACCTTTCACACTACAAGTGAGATATTAATTATGCAACTTCAAGTTTTTCTCTGCTCTTTAAATTATTTTGATAGAGATTTCATTAAATATTTTATAAAAATAAAATGAGAATTTCTCATTCATAATCTATGCAACAAGAACACTTATCGTTTTGGTTTAAGAAAATATATTTGTTGTTTTATCAATAATTCTATACATAAATTTTAATTTGAGTACGTTAATTTTCTTGAAGCCTACCTCTTGCTAACTTGATTGTGAGATCAAATATTATATATTGATCATCAATAAAAAAACAAATAGATTTCAATAATAAATTTATCTTGTTAACATATTATCACTCATTTAGTACTTCGAATACCTCTTTCAAATACGTGTTTGCCAACCACATAGTCATCAAATTTAGTCGTTTGACCATAATTACGTGTGACACACTATTTTATATTTTTCCAAAAAAGAAATTACCAAAAAAAAAACATTACGAGACGATTTAAAAATTGTAAAAAACTCTACCTTTGATGCATCAACTTGTTGAGTGATATGATCTTTGCACAAATATGATATATCCATTTTAAGTGTGGATGTTTGTACTTTTTTTTCCATTTAAAAAACATTATAAATAAATAAACATCTTATTTTATTCATATTAATTAATTGATATTTCAATCTATAAGAACTTAT
Source organism: Limnanthes douglasii subsp. nivea (assembly GCA_036936605.1). Classification (NCBI taxonomy): domain Eukaryota; kingdom Viridiplantae; phylum Streptophyta; class Magnoliopsida; order Brassicales; family Limnanthaceae; genus Limnanthes; species Limnanthes douglasii. The sequence continues at coordinate 320,081,043 of JAUPFV010000002.1, read as the reverse complement.
AAATGTTTTTATAGTCTCATAAATGGAGCTTCAAATGTAACGTTAACAATCAATATATACTTATTGTATTATCCATATATATATATATATATATTCATCATCTGAAATTAGTAGCATATAATAACAAACGACATCATACTTTCAAATAGAATCATCTTTCAACATGTAGAATAAAGTTTTAATTCATTAACTACCATAATCAATGTACTACAATCCTTTACACGTGGGAAAAATGAGTTGTGTCAATAATATAAGTGAAAGAACAAGCACTTGAACGTGAACTGAATATGTATTTGTTCACTTTTAGCTTAAACTTCCATATTATATTATCTTTGCATCGAACCGAGGTATAACTTTGACAACAGATTACGTTAACTGTTTTGAAAGAATTACTTTTTATATTTTATATATATTATTAAAATGTAATAAATTTAATATTTCTTACTTAATATTCCAATATTACCATAAAAACTAACTCATAAATAAATACCGTTAATTTTATATTTTATGGTTTATATAATGCCATGTATACTTTTACTTAGATGTGTGATAAAATAGTAGAGATATCGTATTTGAAAGTGAATATTAATTAAACTCATTTTTATATCGGATAATTGTCTTTTTTTAATATTTTATTTTTGTCAGTATTATGATATTTTTAAGTTTGAATGATTTTTTTTTTATATTTACAAGATATATTAATATAACATAACAATTTAGACACTATAAACATACCAAACAAGTATTAAGACGAATATATTAAGAGATATTAACCAAATTATTAAGAGATTTTGATATTTGAAGATTTTAGGCGTTAGAGAAACAATTTTCTACTGTAAATATCATAATTTTAAAAGTTAAAATGTTTTAATTGAAAATATGAATATATTCTTATGTAGACAACAAAATACAATTAAAACCAATTTTTTTTATAAAAACCATAAGTGTCCTAAAACGCTAATATCTTTAGTCAATTTAAGTCTAAAAAAACTCACATGATTAAAAAATAAAGTTACCAATAATCAAATGGATAAGTTTTAAATTACCGATAGTCATTTAGATTTTCAAGTTTACCAAGATTCATAGGCCAGAGCTATTTCCTCCATGCGAATTTTTATTTCCTCCATAATTTGAAATATCTAAAATACTTGAAACATGATATTACTAGTTTACCCTTATTTTGTTTTCAAATTTAATATTACGTGCCATTATTGAAATAGATAGCCTACTGTGAAAAAACATATCATTAACCTATTTTTAATCCCACATATCTGATTTTCGCAACTAAAATTAACCCTAAACCCAAAAAACATCAGTTTTATTGAAGATTGACCATGGAAAATCAAGAAACTCATACCAATGAGGAGAACAACACTCAAGCAACAAATAAGGTAATTTAATCTCGTTTTTCGTTTTACAATATAGTAATTTGAGATTATCACTTCGAAAATGTTGGTTGTGATACTGCATTCCCGATTTCTGCATTTCTGGGCAAAACACAACTGATTCTAAGGCAGTATCTCGAAATTAGTTGTTTTGAACATTACAACCTTAATAAAGAGACAGAGACATTGCACCTGATTCCGAGTGGCCATCTCGGAATCAGGTGCAAAAAAAATTTCACAAATTACTTATGATTCCGAGATGGCCACTCGGAATCAGGTGTTTTGCAGTTTAAAAAAACATATGATTCCGAGATGGCCTCTCGGAATCATATGTTATCGTTAAAAAAAACAGAATACAGTAGAACAGCCATATAGACACAAAACCGAACCAAACTCGAAAATAGATCCAAATAAGCAGCATAAACCTTAATCGAACCCTAAATATACCAAATAAGAACCCTAATCGAACCCTAAATCTACCAAGTAAAAACCCTAATCAAACCTTAAATCTACCAAATAAGAACCCTAACCTAACAAGAACAGCCATAGCCAAAAGACAATACCGAAAAATGAAGAAAAACACAAGGTAGAAAACTAAAGATATAGATAAGTATGGTTTTTTTTCTTTGAATTTGTTAATGGGTAGAATAATAGAATAAATGGTAGAATAATGACGTTCTTGAAAATAAAAGAGGTAGAATAAATGAGTAGAAGGACAAATGTGTAATTTCCTTTATGGAGGAAATAACAACATGAAGTTTTTTTTCAAATTATGGAGAAAATAAAAATTCTCATGGAGGAAATAGCTTTGGCCAAAATCATATGTAATATAAAGTTTTCCAACAATATCCCTAAATACACAAATAATTGATTATTCTTAACCTTTTAAACTTCATATCTTTCAAGTCCTAACTTAAAAAAAACAATTCTAAAAACACATATATTTATATTTCTTAAGATGAAGAAAACAAAATCCATGAGTGATATGTTTGGAGATTTTTTTTTCAAGACTAAATTCACAATCAAATTGTTCATAACTTCGTAGCTAAACAAAAGTGGTTTTCCCTCCACTAGATTGCACGTGATTCCACAAGTAAGCAATATTTATTTTTTCACACTTATTTTACAACCAAATTGCAAGTAATTCCATAACTCAATTTATTTATTAAAAAAAAATCACTACAAAACGCACATATTTTCGCAATTACAAAAAAAAAGTTGTTTCAAACTCAATTAACACTTATTTTTACCAAACAAGTTTGTATTTGTTTTCTTCACACAATCGGACTTATTTATTAACCAAAATTTCAGTTCCATAACTTTTTTTTCACAACACATTTACACCTAATTTTGCAACTCTAATTTTAAAAAAAGTTTTCACCACAAAAATCACATATTTTCGCAACTACAATAAAATTAATTGTTTCAGACCAAATAACACTAATTTTCACGAAACAAATTTGTAATTTGTTTATTTACAAAAATAAGGCTTATTAAGTAAGCAAAATTTTATTTTCACAAATATTTTCTTCTTATTTCCGCAACACATTTACATGCATTTTCGCAACTAGACAAAAGTTACATTTTCACAACCAAATAACATAAATTTGCAACTAAATGACATTTTCTTTTTAAAAAAATTTCACGTAATTTCGCGACTAAACAATAGTTATTTTTTCGCAACCGATTTACACGTAAATTTTGGAAACTAAAACAAATCAAAAAATATATTTAATAGATATAGCGTCGTCTTTTTAAAAAATAAAATTTGTAACTATAATTTAAATATTTTAGACGAACATATATTTATTTATAAATACCCATTTATTATAACGTAGTTAATAATCACAAATAATTAAACCAAATTAAATGATTATCGGTATATTACTTTAAAATAAAACCATACTCTTATTTTAATCGGATTATATAACTCACAGATTTTGTAAAATTTATATTGATAATGAGATCAACTCTTGCTTGGGCCGACATGAAACGACACCGAAAAAGAAAACTACAAGAACTAACTATAAACACAAACCCTACAAAAACCCTGAATCCTTTACTCTCTCTCCCTCTTGTTTTACGGTGGTCCGAGGGATTTCTGTCTCAACTTTCTTGCTGATCAAGACAATCTTTCCTTGATCAATACCCTTTTCAATTCTATCAATACCCATATCGTTTTAGCTCTTAAATTTTAAAAGGAAAAAAGAAAACGAGAGAACAAAAAATGGCTCAAAAATGTGTAATAGGGTTAATCTCTGTAGTGGCAGCCTCTGCTTCACTTCCCAAATCCAAACTCGCTTTCGCAGATGGTCCTTTCAATTTCCCTTTTCTATCATCTTCTTCAACTTCTCAACAAGGGTCTGAGGTTCCTGCGAAATCTCAGCCGTCTAATTCGCTGGAGGAACCAGAGGCCGCCGATGAGTCTCCTGAACCTCCGAAGGTTAGAAATGACCAGCCGCGGACTTCATCGGCCGGATTCGATCCGGATGCGCTCGAGAGAGGAGCTAAGGCTTTGAGAAAAATCAACAATTCTTCTCATGCCAAAAAGGTAAATTGAAATTTGAATGCTTTAAATTACTAGCTCTTTCGATTCCTTCTTTAGCTTGTTATTATATTTTCTTTTGGTGAAATGGGTTTAGTTAGTGGTGACTTCTCGATTCCGGAATTTCAGTCTACTAGTTTTAGGGTGATTTGGTGTAGCTTTAAGTTAGGCATGTAATGCAATCGGTTTCTTGTAAAATGAGTTGTTGACTGGTGACGATGTAAAAGAAATGCCTATCTTCTTTGTTACTAGTTGCTAGAATAGAAGTTGATTCAAGCCACAATCATGGAACTGAAGGGATCATGGCTTAGATTCTGAAACTTTGTTTACCTAGGCTGGTAGTGTAAATTTTAATTTTATAGGTCTTAAATTTGTAGTTTAGTACTTGACTGAGAGTTCATAAGCAGCTTTAAGGTATACAGAAATTAATTGAATGGTTTTGCATCTAATTTCTAGATGTTTCGTATGTTAAGTCTCAAGATTTGTTCATGGTGTAGGTATTTGAAGTCATGAAGACGCAAGAGGAGACTCGACAAGCAGAATTGGCTGCAAAGGCTGAAGAGTTTAAGGCTATGCAGATTCAAGCAGAAACTGTAAGAAATACTTTTTTTTAAAGTTTTTGAATCTTTTTGAGTTTTAAGACATGTAATATTGTTATATAGAAGATTATGTTTTTATGGATAGGCTCTTACATTGTGACTTACGAGAAAACAGTGCGGTTATTTAAATAGAATTGGAGAATACAGGTTCTTGAGGTTGTGCGCAGCTCGACCTTTACAGAATTTACTATGGTGTATGCATCGTTATGCAAATGAGTTTACATGTTTCGTCAATTTGCTATTATTTTTTGTAGGAGAGGAAAAGGGTAATATACGACGAACAGAAAAAGCTAGCTCAGCATCAAGCACAAACAAAATCCCAAATGGCTCGTTACGAGGATGAATTGAATAGGAAGAGGATGCAGGTAAGTTCCTTAGCACTTGAAATTACATCCGTAAGTAGTTCTGTCAATATCGGAATTCAGAGGTGCTATATTGTTCAGGCACAACATGAATATCAAAGAGCTAGAAATCAAGAACTTGTGAAACTACAAGAAGAGTCGTCTATTAGGCAGGAGCAGACTCGTCGAGCAACCGAGGAACAAATTCAAGCGCAACGGAGACATACGGAAAGGGAAAGGGCTGAGATGGAGCGTGAAACAATTAGGGTTAGAGCTATTGCAGAAGCCGAGGGGAGGGCTCATGAAGCAAAGCTGGCCGAGGATGTTAACAGGCGAATTTTGATTGATCGTGCAAATGCAGAACGAGAGAAATGGGTTGCTGCCATTAATACGGCTTTTGACCATATTGGAGGTGTGACTTTTATTTTTTAGTTTTTTATGTTGCCCTGTCATAGTTTTATTTATTGGTGAAATGCCCTATCATAGTTGACAATATCTTTGGTGAAATTTTAACTCTTAAATAATTTTACAATCTATTAATTCTTAGGAATGTGAGCTTGATCCTTTTCCTTTTCTTTAGGGGGTTTACGAGCCATCTTAACGGATCAAAGTAAGCTGGTTGTGGCTGTTGGTGGAGTGACAGCTCTTGCAGCTGGAATTTACACAACAAGGTAAATATGAAATTACAGCTGTAGATATATTTCATTTAATATCTGTATCATAATTTGGTGCAAATGGGATTTGGAGTTCGTTTATTTTAATACTGTAATTACAATGTTGTTTCACGGTAGTTCATTTTAAGACTGTCTTTACAGTTTGGTTGGTGGTCTCTATGATGCAGAGAAGGCGCAAAAGTGATATGGAGTTACGTGGACAGAGTATTAGGACAACCATCACTCATTAGAGAATCATCGAGAGGGAAATACCCTTGGTCTGGTTTGTTTTCTCGTGGATTTGCCAATCTATCACGCGGCGGTGATAAAAAGAATGGTAACGGGTTTGGTGATGTTATTTTACACCCTTCTCTTCAAAAGCGAATTCAACAACTCGCTAGCGGAACTGCTAATACGAAATCTCATCAAGCTCCTTTCCGAAATATGCTCTTCTATGGTCCTCCTGGAACAGGAAAAACAATGGCTGCTAGAGAGCTGGCTCGTAAATCTGTATGACCTCTTTACTCATATTCTAAGTCATCGTAAATACAAATCCGTTAAATATTTTATCTTAGAAATTTGAGATATGGGCGAGTGGTTAGTAATCAATTATGTCCATAACAGAATCAACTATGTCGTTAACAGCTCATAATCTGTTTTTCGCGTAAAATATACAAGTATACTTATAAGTTATAACCTAAAAGCACAGTAGATTAATTATGACTCAATATTCAATCACATGAATAAAGGAATGATAAAGTTTGTAAGAGATTGATACATAATGTTATGGGATCAAAACGTTCTCGACCAGTGACCTACCTAACTGTTTAGATTAGTACGAGCGTATGTGGACTTTTTTCTTATATATAGCTACATGCAGGGACTAGACTATGCATTGATGACCGGTGGAGATGTTGCTCCACTTGGATCTCAGGCTGTTACAAAGATTCACCAGCTGTTTGATTGGTCCAAGAATTCGAAGAGGGGCTTGTTGTTGTTCATTGATGAAGCTGATGCATTTTTGTGCGAGTAAGTTGCATTTGTAGTTCGTGAAAATCTTACATACGTAGGGGTTGTTTGGCTGTCCATAGGTGACTTCTGTAGCGTAGAAGCAATAACTTTTTAATAGTCATATAAGCAAAAACTTGTATGTCTGGTCTAGATTTTTTGCTTCCAAAACTAGTTCTAATTATTTTTGGTACGCGTACTCCTTGGCTAAAACCATAATAAGAAAGCAAAGAAACCAAAGAGCTAACATTTTTTATAACTTTTTTTACCTTTTATTTTTTGTATCCTTTTTCCACTATATTATATCTCTCTCTCTCTCTCTGTCAAACTTTTTCAAACAAGAAATCCTAGCATTTTCTGTTTATATTTCCGTCTTTTTGCCATCTTACGGTTTGAGACCAACGTATTGATCTTTAACTTAAAAGCTAACACTATTCATTGCACCAAATAGTTTTTTTGGTTTTCTTACCTAACTTTTATTTATTTGTTTATTTAAGGTCAGCTATATAGCTCATAAGTCATGCACCTCACAACCCTTTAGTATTGGTGCATTTGGAATCTTAAGCAAACGTATATTTTTAACATTGCAGGAGGAATAAAACATACATGAGTGAAGCTCAAAGGAGTGCACTAAACGCCCTGCTTTTCCGGACTGGTGACCAATCCAAGGATATAGTCCTTGCTCTAGCTACAAACCGTCCTGGTGATCTCGATTCAGCTGTAGCCGATCGGATTGACGAAGTTCTTGAATTCCCGTTACCCGGTGAAGAGGAGCGCTTCAAGCTACTGAAACTCTATGTCGACAAGTACATTGCTCAAGCTGGATCCCAAAAATCAAGCTGGTTCCAGAATCTGTTCAATAAACAACCGCAAAAAATTGAGATAAAGGGCGTCACCGATGACATGCTCAGAGAAGCGGCAGCAAAAACCGAAGGATTTAGTGGCAGAGAAATAGCGAAATTGGTGACTGGTATTCAAGCTGCTGTCTACGGTAGTAAAGATTGTGTGCTCGATCCTAACCTTTTTAGGGAAGTGGTAGATTACAAAGTTGCGGAACATCAACAGAGAAAGATACTAGGAGGCACTGATAGTACTAGTAACACACATCACGACTAGAGCAACCTGCATTCTTTTTTAGTTTTCGGGTGTACCAGAAAATTTTGGTATTTGTTTTATTATTATTTATAATCCGCATCAGTTGTATTGCCTAATGAATTATTGGATTCCTGAATAGAATAAACATGAAGAGTTGGTAAATATAGGAAATTTGGAACATCCTATAGTTGCTTTGTAAGGTAGGAATTGTCAAATTGAGACCGATCATTTTTTATATTGAGACTCAAATGAGAAATGTTACGTTTGATTGTCATTCTTTCTGTCTGCATTAATTTCAATTTCATGTTGATCTATAGACCCAAACATTCTGAGAAACTTTAGTTTAGTCTCTTCTTGATCCACATGTTAGGTCAAGATAGAAACATCCTATATGAAAATGGAAGCATGGTTAAGCTAAAAGTAAAACGTAAATAGTATGTCCTAAAATACGGTTATAGTGTACTGAAGATGCTCTAAATTTATGAAACGGTGAAAGAAGAAGAAAATATGCGAGAAATTTTGGAGATACAAGACAAACACAACCGGAATAGAGCTTTCAGAGATTTGTATTGATACAGGAAATCAAGTAAGAAGAGTGCTTACAATGTGATTGAATCCTCTTATTATGGCAAAATAATAAAACAAGAACTGAACAATACACGGCTTTCATCTAATAATATCGGAATATTAAGACAGTCTGTAGAAGAACAAGGCGGATTCTTATTCCCCACAAACTTGTTTAAACCAATAGTACACGTCTAATGATGATGGTCCTGAACATATCGAAGCCCACAATACTTGCAGACAGCTGGTGCTTCTAAGTCCAGGCATATGTACTCAATCGGATGCCCAAGTGCAGGATCAGTATCTGTACAATGAACATTATTGGAATATATTGCAGTCAGTAACTTGTGCATATGCTTTTGTAATAAGAACAAGTTTGACAGACTAACCTCCTTCACAAGCTACAATTCTGCCTTCAACTTTGATCGGTGGTACTTCATTGATCAACTCCATCGGGGATTTCTTGCTGGTATCCTACAAAATAGGAGCAACAAAAAAACATTCATATTATCAGCCATAATGTCATTTGTTCTTCTCTTGGCTGAGATTTTTCCAGACGATCTGTTAATGCAACTCAGCATGTAATAAAAATCACAAATGAGAACAAAATCAATGAAGAAAGTTGTTTGAATAGGATACAAAATGAGATAGATAGCCAGAGGGTATCAATTATCCGTACTTGATTAAACTCTTTTAATGTTTGGCATGACTTAAATAGTGCCTAGAGGCAATAAAATACAAGAAATAATTTGAAAAAGGCATTTCACCTCACTATATACATATTGGTCCAAAAAGTATATATTTTGCTTTCAAATTGTGATCAGTATTACATTGCTTACAGACCAATAAACAGAGTTTTTCTTTGTTACATATAGGTTTGACAAGCACTAACATATCTGTTATTTCCAGTTGCATCCATTTGGTATCAAAGAATTCAACAAAATATTGTTGCTTTGGCACAACACTTTGAAAGTGTTAAGACTTAAGCGTCATTCTTTATTATTCCTAAGAACAAAACTGACATTGTTACCCTCTCAGTGTATTACGGTGTCTCTTTTCCTGGTTGCAACGTTTGGTCAGTCTGATATCTGTCCTAATGTAGCTCAGGATCAGGTCTATTCCTTCCCTTTATACCCCATGCAAACCTAGCTCTTAACATATACTACCTGGTTGACAAGTATTAGATAAGAGTTCTCATCATCTATATCAAATGCCAAATCGTTAAGAGTACCTTCTACAGAAGAACACCAAATTTCAAGCACACGCATTCACCTCTTTTTTTTTTGTTCATAAGACTTGATTTGGCAGCATGGCCCCTACTTCGGTACAGATTAAGAGTTTTGGTTTTAATTAAATAGTTGACGCAAGGGAAAACTAGTAGATCTGTACAGATTGATGTTCCAACCTCCAAGTAAAACTCTTCCCTAGTACCAATGAATAGAGAAAATAAAGAGTGTGCACGGTCAGACCCAGATGGAGAAGCTAATTTTGAGTTTCCAAGGCAAAAGCATGAGACTCTCTCTTAAGAAATGGACATCAATACATGGTGTGTTAAGATATATACACAGATAGATGAGCGATAAACCTTCCTTCATCTCAGGCAGCATAAGGTTTCCAAGGCCTCAAAACTCAAATGCAATTCACTGACTACCAACTGAGACTACAGAGAATGAGACTCTCTCGCTCTCTCTCTCTCTAAAAACATTAACATATATTCATCCAAAAGAAACAAAGCAACATTCCAATTATTTCAACATCCAGTTAGATTAATGAATATACACAATTCATAATGTCATAATTTGTATTCAATCAAGAGAAAAAAAGCAAAGAGCGAGTGATAAGCTGTAGAGTTAAATTTGATTCAAAACCCTGATAATATTAGATTTCCATCATTTGGATTGATGAAGCGTAAAGAAACAGAAATGGGTAATCGATGTGGAAAGAGAGAGTACCTGCATCCATTTGGCGGTGTGGTTGCTGATTTGAGTACGAACAAGACAGAAGCTTCGTGTGGTTGATGGAGACTTCGCTGATCTGATTAGGGCTCTAAAGAGACTCGACGACATCGCTGTATCTTCCTTTCTTCACCGAATCGGAAAGACGGAACTTCGGGAGAGAGAGAGAGAGAGAAAGAGAGATTCTCAGCGTTTGTGCATTTGATGGGCTCAATCTATCTTACTAAAGTATACGGTACTATGATGGGCTCAAATTTTAAACAAAAGCCCAAGTTTTAACCCTCCAAGAGTGCTATCTGTCTGTTTTAATTATCAATTAGTTACTAAAAGTTGTTTTTCTTAGTTTTAGAAAGGCAAACCACTTATGAACGCAATCGGGTTTGGTAGATTTTTTTCAAACGTATTATATAAATAAAAATAGTTTTTATAAAAATATATGAGGCATATTTTAAGAACAAGCATAAGATCTTTTAAATGAGATTACGATAGAAAGTTAACAAAAAATTAAGACTACAAAAAAAACTTATAACGAAGAAGTTGGTAGACAAGCGAATTAGTGTAAATGGACCAAGTCTGTCGAGCAACTGCAGCTAAGCAACTTAATTCGGAGAGAGAGATGACAACAAACAATAAAGGAAAGTTAAAAGAAAATAAAAGTTACACACGTCGTGCAACATTGGTGCCAAAGAACTTGAATTTATGGTTAGAGAGCATACGGGTCAAACCGCAGAGGCACAAACAAGAAGGGAGGAGGAAAAAATTCTAGCATTCTGCTCCCGCCAGATAACTGCACAAAACAAGAACGTCAAATGTGGCATCTCCAAGAGGAAGGCCAGTTTGATCTTTATTAATCCAAGAAGCCCCAATTAGTTAAATTTTTTGAGAACCCAAGCTTTGAACTAATAAAGTCCCACATGCTCTGGATGTAACAACACTCAAAGATAATGTGATTGATACTTTCAGGATTAGAGTTACATAAGACACATTCTGGGGGAAAATTAATCCTTCAACTCTGAAGCTTGTCACGGATGAACAACGTATCTTAGATAACAAGCCAGATGATGAAAGAGTGACGGAGAATATTAAATTTATTCCAAACTAACGTCGGGTGGGCGTAAGAATAACATTGCAGGTGTTCTTAATAGTGAACTTAGATATTTTCGTCTTAACAATCGAGTAATGGACATCGTTCTGTAAGATGTTGGCGAGATGGAGGGAGATAACGAGGTTATTGATATACCAGAAGGTGCTGTGATTTCTAGCACTAACAGATTTAATAGGAGGTGGCCAGATTTATAGCCCATTGCGAATAATATCCGAAATTTTGAGGTTATTTCTGAGTCTAGAGTCATGGATGATGTTAATCCCGTAATGGGCAACTAGAGAGGTAGGGATGAGCCAATGACTGTACCAAAATGAGGTATTTTTCTCATTATCGATCGACATCCTATACAAATTACTAACCAAAAGCCTAAAACGTAATATTTTCCTCTACCATGTGAGAGAAAAGTCAATCTTTAAAAATAAAAAAATATTATATTTAATACTCTTAAAGATAATACAGTTACACTAAATAGAGTTGTTACTTTTACGTAACAATAGACCACAAATATTTGAGAACGACCGTCCGATCCCAGACAGGTGTGGTACTTTTCTTCTACTGTGGTACTTAGCTTGTATCCAAGGTGAAGTCCGATGTATCCGATATGAATCTAGATCGGATTTGGAGAGATCAAATTCCAGTTATGAATCCTAAAAGTTAGTTTTTTTTAAATGAGACATTTATCGAGTTTTGGTTCGACTTGTCAGCCGTTTTTTCTCCTAGATTCTTATACGTACTTGGCTAAAAATTAAATTAGGGTGTAATCCTCATATTTCCTAGTCCCTAATCATTACTTTGTTTGATTCAACTTCCCTAGGTGAAACTCTTATATCTCCATCCTTATTTAAACGAGTTTCACTCTCTATCTCTCTAAAAATATAAAAAATTCCAGAGAGAGAAAGCTTGAAAATCTCTTAAGCTTGCTCAATTAGGGCCTTCGGTTTCCTTTGGACATAGAAATAGTCAGGTATTTCAACCTGATAAAGTTATGTCCAAGTCAACTGAGCTTAAACGCATGACATACTTTGCTGGCTGGTATAATGGCATCTAGGCTGTCAAAAATTCCTCTACCCATGGAGCAGTTTGCTACCGTAGCTGGTCTATGCAGAAAATACCATATCCCTTTTTACCATTACAACATAGGTAATGACTACAAGGTGGTAAACGATCTAATGGAGTCTGAGAAGCCATGGATGACTCAATTCCTTTTTATTAGCGGAGCATAGGAGATTGGCATAAAGATAAACTCCACCACTAATCCTAGCCAGTTGACCAACCGCTGGAAAATCTTAAGTAATATCTCTTCATATTTTTATTAGTTTCTAAATGATATGTTAATATTCCGAACTAACTATTGTGTTTTCTTTTAGTATTTCAAAAAAGTTCCCAGAGCACCTAAAGGCAGGCCAAGTTACCTGCACCTGACTTAAGGAATGGGCATCAGAGAAATGTGGATTGGGTTTCCACAACTGCTTTACTTATGGAAACTTCGTGAGGTCTCACCTTTGGAATACTACGAGGAGTAGATACCTTACTTGGGAGCAGCTGACCACTCCCCCTCCTGTAGATGTTATCTTGAAGAGAATCGAGGCCAAGGATGGAAAACTTCACTTTCCTTCCAAGAAAAAATCCCATAGTCACCTAGACAAGATCAAGAACAAGAAAAAGAAGAAAACTAAGGTTGAACCATCTCAACAAGTCTCTGAGGGGGTCAGTTCGGAGAACCAAAGAGGAATCAACACTGTTTTGCTAGAGGCAGTTGAGGTCACAGTGAAGGAGGCTGGTGGATCGGATCATCCGCCCCGAATTACAAGGAAAGATCATAAAAGAAGCAAAGAGAGCAGTGGCGACAGAGGTGCAAAGAAGAAAAAAGTAACTTAGGATCGGAGATGATACTTTGTCCTGCTGAACTTCCTCCTTCCGATCCTACTGATCTTCTTCTTTCCAATCCTGTTGATTTTCCTCCATAAGAAGAAATTTCACCTAACCCTCTTTCTCAAACTTTCCTACCGGCCGAACAGGCAACTACTAAAGGGGATGTTAACGTGGATGTGTTTCAAAATATATACTTTAGTGACTTGGACAAAGATGATTTCGAACGGATATTCCCCCATGCCTCTACGACCAATGATGTTACCCATAATGGTGAGTCGTACGAGATATCAAGTGAGCAAGATACTCTGAGTCACTCCCTCTTGGGTTACATTCGTCTGTAGTTAACCTAGAAAGGCAAGTGAGGGAACAAACAACGACCATAACCTCCATAACCACATAAAACTAGGGCTTAAAGAATGATCTCTCCACTGCTCAGCAAAGTATAGAGGCTTTGAAGAAGGAAAAAGAGGACTTGGCTACCGAACTACGCCAATTAAAAGATGCTCAAATAGATCTCCAGACCAAGTATTCCTGACTGGAAACTTCTGCCTCTACCGAGATCAAAATTTTGAATGAGCAACTAGTTGCCGATGCCAGTACTATCACAACTTTATCTAAAGAAAAAGCTAATTTGGGATGGCTTCTCAAGAAGAATACAAATGATAATGCTTATTTAATAAGAAAGCAAGCCCATGAGATAACTGCAGGAATAGAGTAGTATGCTAGTGGAAGAGTGGATTCTTTGGAGAAAAGCGATGAGGGGGTTTTCAGTCCGGAATACTTGGTCTGGAGATCTTTTTTAGCATCTTTTGACTGGCGTAGTTCGGTAGCTAAGTCCTCTTTTTTCGAAGATGACCCTTGGTCCTTTGTGGAACTATGTACCTTACGAGGAGATCATTTCCATACCATGGTGGATGGTGACAAGCATGGTTATTCAAGTGGTGAAGATTCTGATGAGGGAACTTGTGAGAGCTCCAGAGTTGAGCTCAAGAGTCACAAGAAAGGTGATGGTGATGAAGAAAACGAAGGGAACAAGTCCCAAGGTTGTAATTTTATGTTGTGTTTCTTTTAAAACTAACGTCCTTGGACGAACAAGACCTTTTGCCGCGTATTTTTTTTATTCCTGTCTTATGAACCAAAGTCCTTGAATTGTCAAGGAATTTTGTGAATTATGGATCAATATTGCATCTTTCTTTTGTACGAACTCCATTATCTTCTCACAGTCAATGTTTTAAATAACTTTTAGTATTTCCGATTTGTTAAATAAGTGTTTAATAGCCCAAACACCTCGTTAAAACCTCCCCGCGCCACCAAGGTAGGAAAGAGTATGCCCCATAATATTTATATTGAAGTATAAAAAGGTAAATATTTACAAAAGAGTTTTATTCTAAATATAACGAGAGATGTTAAATGTTCCACGGGTGCTTCAATGCTCTGCTTTATTTGTCTTGAAGTTTATATGTCTCTGGCTTGACCTTTTCACATACCACATAGGGACCTTCCGAGTTTGGAGCTAGCTTTCCAAATTGTTTCTCTTTAGTGTGCAAGAAGACTTTTCTCAAGACTTTGTCTCCCAATTGAAAATCTCTTCTTTTAATCTTGGACGCAAATCTGCTCCTCATTAAACCCTGATAGTGTGATGTTATTAAATGTGTTTTGACTCTCATTTCTTCAATCAAATCCAACTGATTCCTAACTGTCATATCTTGTGTAGAAATTTGGGGAGTAGTCCGGTAAGCCCATAGTACCTCATGCAAATAACTTGGTCACTTCCCCGCAGCTCCTTCCAAATTATTTTTTAACTCGGACAAGATTGTTTGGTTAGAAACTTCAACTCCTCCATTAGCTTGAGGGTGGAATGGAGAGGAAATCTGTAAGTGCAGAACATCTTCATGTCCTTATTATCAATTTGTGGCCCATTATCTGTATTGATCTTCCAAGGAACTCCAAATCTACAATATATGTTGGATAGAATGAACTTTATCATCGTTTTAGAAGAGGTTCCAACTAAAAGAGTTGCTTCTATCCAATTAGAGAAATAGTCAATTGCCACTATTATCGTTCGATACCCACCGGATGTCATGGGAAGAAGCCCAACCAAATCCAACCCCCATCTATAAAAATATATTGGTTCGGATATGGACTCCATAAGAACTACTGGCACATGGATTTCATTTCCATATCTCTGGAAAAAATCACACCTCTTGGCCATATTTTTGGCATCTGCCATTATTGTTGGCCAGTAGTACCCTGCTAATAAGACTCTTATGGTTAAGGCCTTATAGCCACAATACGCAGAGCCTTCACCATTGTGTAGTTCAGATAAAACATTTTGGTATTCTTTAAATCCTAAGCAACACAAGAGGGGTTTACTAAAGGATTTTTTGTATAGAACTTCTTTTAACACCAGGAAACCACAAGCTTTATATTTAACTTTCTTAGCTATGGCTTTATCTGGAGGTAAAAATCCATCGGAAATAAACTGAAAAACATCATACCTCCATTCTTTGGGTTGAATGACAAATATACTCATACGTTTTTTTTATAATTTTTTCTCTTTTATTGCCTTGAATCTATCGATGGACACTTTAGCATCAGAATCCATGGGTAAGATTCAGAATAGGCTATGGTTGCTAAAGAGTCACCCATAATATTCTCCGATCTAGGGATATGTTCATATAGGATATTCTTAAAATTTAAAGCAACATCTCTCAATATGAGCAAATATTTTATCAATTGTTCCTTCTTCGCATACTACCCCTAAACATGATGAATAAGTAGTTGGGAGTCGCTCATCAATCTGACTTTTTTTCCCCACATATAAGAGCCAGTCTGAGACCAACTATAACTGCTTCATATTCAAATTCATTGTTGGAGGCCCTGAACCCAAAAAATATAGCTTGATACATAGTATCACCATAAGGAGAAGTTAAAAAAAATTCAGCCCCACATCCCATGGTACTAGATCCACCATCAGTTCGGATTAGCCATTTTTTTAAAACTGGTTCCCTTGCACTTTCCCGGGTCTATCAACATGAAACGCAACTAGGAAATCTGCCACTGATTGGGCCCTGACTGTCATTTGGGGGGAGGGGCAAAGTCAATATCATAATCACCCAACTCAACTGACCACTTGGTCATCCTGCTTGATATATCAGTCTTTTGGAGAACATTCTTCAAAGGAAAAGGTGTTCGGACGATAATTGAATGAACTTGGAAGTATGGTCTCATTTTTCTAGCTGCTATTACCAAAGCCAAGACCAATTTTTCTAACTTCAAATATCTTCTTTCAGCATCCGCAGGCTTTTGTTGATATAATAAACCGGACGGGGGTAATTATCCACCTCTCTTACTAGCACAACACTCACTGCATACTCAGACACAGCTAAGTATATATAAAGTTTCTCACCCTTGATAGGTTTAAAGAGTGTCTTGGGCGAAGACATTTGCTTCTTGATTTCAAAAAATGCTTGATCACACTTTGGAGACCAATTAAAGTATTTGGCATTCCTTAATACATGAAAAAATGGAGCACACTTGTCTGATGATAAACCTGTTTAACGCAGCCAAGCATCCGGTTAAACTTTGAACTTCTTTAGTGCTCGGAGGAGGGTCCATAGCTAATAGCGCATTGAGCTGATCCGGGTCAGGTTGAATCTATTTTTCATTTATAACATAACCCAAGAACTTTCCAGACCGGACCTCAAAAACACATTTCTCATGGCTTAATGTTAAATTGGCAGCTTCTAAGTTAGAAAACGTTTCTTGAAGATCGGATATATGCGCATCTTATTAAAGGCTTTTCAACATCATGTCATATATGTAAACTTTCATATTTCTGCCAATATGACTAGCAAAAGCTTTATTCACTAACCTTTCATAGGTGGCCTCAACATTTTTTAATCAGAATGGCATCACTTTATAATAATGAAGACCTCTATCTGTAATAAAAGTGGTGTGATCTCGATCCTTCAGATCTACTTGTATTTGGTTGTACCCTGAAAAAGCATCCATGAAAGACAACAACTTTTTTCCAGATGTAGAGTCCACTAACTGATATGTCTGAGGAATAGGATAAGGATCTTTAGGACATGCCCTATTAAGATCAGTGAAGTCAATGCACATGCACCACTTTCCATTCTTTTTCTTGACCAAAAGAGGGTTGACAGTTCATAATGGGTACTGAGATTATTTAATGTGGCCCATTTTTGTCAAACGATCAACTTCTTGAACAACTACATCTGCTTTTTTATTTAGAGAATGACCTTTTTCTTTACACAACTAGTCCAACATCAGCTCGTACCAAACAATTATGACAAATTACATCAGCAGACACTCTGGTGACATCATTATTGTATTATGCAAATATATATAGATTATCCAATAAAAAAGATAGCAGCCTTTGTTTCAAACTCGCTGCCAACTTACCGATTTTAACATCTTTTGCCTCAACTAGGGAATGAATTCCAACTTCCTCTATAGGTATTATGACACTGGGAGCCTCCCTTGGATCATCAATTTCATTCTCATTGGTGGAAGGCTTCAATAGTTGTTAGTATTTGTTAACCTTGACTGTCTCCAAAGACTTCGAGGAAATGGTTGTTTCATAGTATTATCTAGCTATCTTCTGACTGCTTCCGACAATACCCAATTGTCCCTCCACAAGATATTTTAAGATCTGGTGGATAGTAGAGGCCATAACTTGCATCCTAGAGAGCCAAGATCTCCCAAATATCGTATTATAAGATGTTGGTAAATCCACCACGACAAACAAAACCCTCACCATTTTCTTGAAAGGCCCTTTGCACAGCAATACTTCTTCCTCGAATTCTCTAATCACATATGTCGAACTCCCTATGAATCCCACAATAGTTCTGATCAAACGTTCAATATGTTTGCCGAACTACCTATGTCAATCAGGATCCGACGTATATTATTTCCTCCTATTGATGCCCCTATCACCATGGCATCTTCTTGAGGTCTTGCAATGTCTCTTAGGTCATCCTCATCGAAAATTATAAAAGAAGATGGAGTTTGGAATAGATGTGTAGATATTCTTCCATCCAATTGGGTGGTCAAGCTGTTGACATGTATTTTTCTTGAAGAACTAGAAGGTCCGGTCAGTGTCTCCCCCAAATATGGTTAAAGACTCAAAATACTTAACCAAATCAGAAACAGTAGCAATCCTGTCCATTATCACCCCTAATAGATTTCGACTCGGATCTGGATCATGGTACTCAGAATCCACATTAAATCTATCAGTAATCACCATAACTTCCTCCTACCTAGATGTTCCAGGAAGGATTGAAGGAGTAGTTCGGGGAATATTGACATTGGATGGTGTATTATCCGTCCTGCTCCCCCCTTGTTTTTTAACATAGGCTCCCTATTTACCCTTTTCAATTATATTCTGCACCTCTTGTTTCAAAGCTATGCAATCATGGATATCATGCTCAATGTCATTATGGTATATACATAAGCGGGTACTTCAGTTTTCTCTAGGAGACTGTAACGCAACTGACTTTCTAAAGTGTACTTTATTTTTAGTTTTGTCATATATTGTAGTCACACTTTTTCCCAACTCAGCAAACCACTCAGGTTGAACCCAAGGTCCCCTTTTATTTCTAACCTGTTAATTCTGGTTCTGGTTGGACTGACTTTGCATGGGCCGGTGAGATCTATTTCCAGCTTTCTTCGATCTGTAACCGGATTGGTTAGTTGTTTTAGGTGTTGATGTTGTAGTTGTGGATCTGATCTAGCGAGTTACTCTTGATTTCTTAGTTTCTTCAACATTAATTTGTTCCCCAACTTAATTTAACAACCCTCCAAAAGTCATATTTTATTTGGGTCACAGAATCAGCCAAGTTCCCCGGATTCAATCTTTGCCTAAGAGAGGCAATTGCCACTTGTTCAAAGCAATCAGCCAGCCCATTCTTTGTATTTACAAATATGGTAATGTATTCTTTTAATGAATCGTTCGGTTCCTGAGCACAATAGATTATGGTATCATAATTTCCTTGCAGCTCATTGCTTCCAACAAATTGCCTTCGTACAACAACCCAAAATATATCAAAAAAATAATTATAGATCCCTTTGGGAGACTGTTATAGCTCTTGAGGGCACTTCCCTTAAAGTTTTGAGAGAAATACCTACACAGAATCCTGTCATCATCATCAAAATTCACCATGAAGATCTTAAATTTCTCAAGATGATTGACTGGATCTTTACTCCCATTGTACTTCTCCGTCTTTGAACTATCAAATATTTTAGGATGATGTCCAGAGAGTATTTTTTAGGATAAAGGTGATTGTATCCAATTTTGACTTCGACTAAACACGGTATCCTCATCCAAAGTAGCAAAAATACATGGTTCGTACTGGAAGGCAAATGGATCAATTAGAAAATGGTCAATATGTTAATCAGCGGACCCTTTCATCTTCCCTTGACACTTTTTGAGTCGGCCATGTTTGTCCCACTTTCTTGAATGTTTGTTGGACATGCTTATTTTCTTGTTTAATCGTCCTTTATCACTGCTAGATGACACCGACTCTTCAAGTTCCGCATATTAGAGGAACTGATAGAAGATTCCAATTTGGAGCTCTTCATTCGTTTGGATCGATGTGTTTTCTTGGAGCTGAGATGAGTCTTCGGGGACTGGTCATTTTAACCATGATTATCAATATGATTGAGCACTGATGCACTGGATTTTTCTTTAACTTTTTTTTCTGTTTGTTTCAGCGCTCTCAACGTCTCAATCTCAGCCCTCAATTAATCACGCTCCTCAATAGTGTACTCATTATTCTCTTTTGCTCCTTCCACCTATGGAGGTGGAGTATTTTGTGTATTCTGATCTATCCAAACTTGTTTTTATTACTGGTTTTGAATTTGTGATTCAGGCATCGTCGTCTCCCACTGTGGTCGCCAATTTGGTGTGGTTTATTTTTTATCAAATGGTTTGGGAAAGAGTTTCACGAAGTTAATATGTTGAGTGAGAAGTAAAGAGATAAAATAGGTGTGTACTAGCAGTAAATTTCCATCACCTTATTAATGAAAGTAGTTGGGGTATTTATACTTATTTAAAGAACCATGGGCCCTCCGGGTCATATCACGGGTTTGGGTTAAGTTTAAAAACCCATAAGCCCGAAAGATGAAATGACTAGCAACTAGTTGAGTCACGTTCCACTTGGTTATACTATTCGGTGGGGGCATGGTACCGGATATGTTCGAACTTCCCTCTGGATATATATAGTAGTCAGTGTCAAAGAAATCTGACCTCATCACAAACTATTCTAAATAATAAGTTGAATGGTATATTTTTATAAGTCACGTGGCATTCATTCATAATATTATTGTATTTAAAAATTATTGATTTATTCTCTAATAGTTTAAGATAAATTTTTTAACACGTAAGTTTTTATCACTCTTTTCATCTTGTTTTTTTTTGTATTTGCTTTATCTATTTAGGTCATCTAGCTTTTTCTTCGCATATCTTGTCATTTTAGCTCGTTCATTTGGTTCATATCAAAATTTGTCTGTAACTCGTCTAATTTCACGTACTTCATGTAACGTTTCCTATTTGGTTTTACTCGTATATCTTGTTTTTTGATAGCTTTTGTCCATTTAACTCGTCTAGCTTATTCTAGCTCGTCAAGCTTGTAGTTCGTCCAATATATTTCTCGCAATGTCTTATTCTAACTCGTCAAGCTTGCTTTCTACATCATATTTATTATATGTAACTCAATGTCTTATTCTAACTCGTCAAGCTTGCTTTCTACATCATATTTATTATATGTAACTCATATGTCTTATTCATTGTCATATCTTGTTCTACCTGGTGGGAATACGCGTGTCCGGTCCGCATATTCCTCCTCCGTATATAAGTAAGAACACAACCGATCTCAACACTAGTATGATATTGTCCGCTTTGGCACCCGAAGGGCCTCACGGCTTTGCATTTGGTCCACTACCAAAAGGCCTCATACTAGTTGAGATATGTTCTCACTTATATACCATTGATCATTCCCATGTTTTACCGATGTGGGATGTGGAACTTTGGTCGTTACCCTAACAAATCCTCCTCTCGAACAAAGTACCACTTTAGCCTCCTCTCAATTGACATCCATCCGCTCACTCTAATCAGGTTGGGGCTGCCTGATCTCTAGAGCCTTTACAGCGGATCTATCTGATCTCGACCATCCTGCCTTGTTCCTTAGCACCACTCCAAACAAGTACCACCGTCTTGATACACTCCAATCAAGCCACACTGCTTGATGAGCAACGGGCACTCCAAACGAGGATCTCTCCAATCAAGCCACAATGCTTGATGAGCCTCAAATCAAGCCACACTGCTTGATAAGCCACGGGCACTCCAAACAAGGATCTTGAGCATGGCTACTAATTCATCATGTTCGACTAATGATAATTTCACCCACATCACCCACCACATCGCGTACTGTCTGGGCCTGGAGCTCTGATACCACATTGACAAGAAATAGAAGCACAAACGAAATCTTCCTTCTTGTATCAAGTATGATAGAGATAACGATCCCAAAAAATATCAAGTCTGAATAAAATAAACGCAAACAACACAGAACACTTTTTACGTGGAAAACCTTCCCAGTGTAGGAAGTAAAAACCACGGGACTGATTTCGGAGTCCAACCAAATATTCACTATCAGAAGATGGGTTACAAAACTATTCTCTAGATAAAACTAGAGCATACGCCACAAGAAGTATGACAACTTCATACACAACCCCAATACACAAGATAATGAACCGAAATCAGAAAACTCACTGAAGTATCCCCAAAATGCAGTTAGAAGAAGATGCTCGAAAAACACACTTAGATGACTCCAAATCAAAAACCCTCTGGACAGATTGTAGAGGACAAGTAGACGAGCCTTCTCACCAAAATTGAAGCCGATCGGACAACCGGAGACAGTCCGATTGAAAGCACAAAGTTCCGCCTCGGATCACCTTTTTCTCTAAAAAACTGCGCTATAGAATATGATGCTCATCTCAGAAAGACACTGTATAAATAAATATTTATACATAAACCAAAATCCTATGTGTTATCCAAATTGGGCTTAGCCCATATGATAATTGGACTCCCACATAGGAAGAGCCCAACAAATCTCCCCCTCACGACTATGTGGGAGGATTCGCCATCCCGGCGATCAATCTACAATGTTCAAGCTTTCCCCTAGGCAAAGCCTTTGTCATCATGTCAGACCCATTATCATCTGTATGAACTTTATCAACCTCCATTAGTTTAGCATCAAGAATATCTCGAATCCAATGATATCTCACATCAATATGTTTCGACTTTGAGTGAAATGACGAATTCTTCACGAGATGAATAGCACTCTGATTATCACATAACAGTACATACCTGTGTTGCTCAAATCCAAGTTCTTTCAAGAACTTCTTCATCCATAGTAGTTCTTTACTCGCTTCTGTCACTGCAATGAATTCAGCTTCTGTCGTTGAAAGGGCAACACACTTTTGTAGTCTTGATTTCCATGAAACAGCGCCACCACAAAAGTTAATCAAATATCCAGAAGTAGAATTGCGAGTATCAACATCTCCAGCCAATTCTGAATCAGAATAAGCCAACAACTCAAGTTTATTCATCCCAAAACTGAGCTTCAAATTAGAGGTTCCTCGCAGATACCTCATAATCCATTTCACGGCTTCCCAATGCTCTATACCTGGGTTTGACAAAAATCTGCTCACAACACAAACACTATGAGCTAAGTCAGGACGAGTACATACCATGGCATACATGAGACTTCCAACTGCAGATGCATATGGAATATTAGCCATGTCTCTCTTTTCTTCATTAGTTGAAGGACATTGTTTCTTGCTTAACTTGAAGTGACCGGAAAGTGGTGAGCTAACCACTTTAGCATTGTCCATATTAAACTTCTGAAGAATTTTCTCAATGTATTTTTCTTGTGATAAGAACAACTTCTTCAAGTCTCTGTCTCTAGTAATTCGAATGCCGAGAATCTGCTTTGCTGAACCTAAATCTTTCATTGCGAAAGACTTACTTAACTGTTTCTTCAAAGAATCAATCCGTGAAGTATTCTTCCCAACAATAAGCATATCATCCACGTAAAGTAAAAGAACGATAAAATCGGAATCAGAAAATGTCTTCACAAATACACAATTATCAGAAGAAGTCTTCTTGTAATCCTGCTCCCCCATAACTGATATGAACTTCTTATACCACTGTCTTGGAGCTTGCTTCAAACCATATAGACTCTTTTTCAATCTGCATACATAATCTTCTTTTCCTTCAACCACAAAACCTTCAGGCTGTTTCATAAAAATCTCTTCTTCCAAGTCACCATGCAAGAATGCTGTTTTTACATCCATTTGCTCAATTTCCAAGTTTAGACTCGCTGCAATACCTAGAACCACACGAATAGAAGACATTTTTACAACTGGAGAAAATATTTCATCAAAATCAATACCTTTTTTCTGACCAAAGCCTTTGACTACCAATCTTGCTTTGTACCGTGGTTGCAGAGAACTATCATCTTGCTTCAACCTATACACCCACTTGTTACTCAAGGCTTTTCTCCCTTCAGGTATCTTCACTAACTCAAATGTATGGTTCTCATGAAGTGATTGCATCTCTTCATTCATCGCTTTAATCCATTGATTTTTACATACACCACTAATAGCCTCATGATAACACTCAGGCTCACCTGCATCGGTTAACAAAATATATTGATCAAAAGGATATTTAGTAGAGGGTTGTCTATCTCTAGTAGATCTCCGCGTTGGAACTTCAAATTGTTCAATATCTTCTTCATTCACTTGTTCATCCACGAAATCATTATCATGATCACCAGTATCAAAAATATGTGAACCTTTGGAAGCAAGTGAGTCACCATCCGAATTTTCTTCAACTTTTGTAGAAGTATGTGCAAGTGGAATATGCCCCAAATCTACCAAGTCATTATGAGACATAGGCACTGAATTTTGACTCTTATCAATATCATGAACTATCCGATCTTCCATAAACACGGCATCTCTGCTCCTAATAAGTTTCTTATTAATTGGATCATGAAATCTGTAGCCGAACTCATCAAGACCATAACCAATGAATACACACTGTCTTGTCTTCGAATTGAGTTTAGATCTCTCATCTTTAGGAATATGCACATAAGCTTTGCACCCAAAGACACGCAAATGATCATAAGAAACATCTTTACCTGTCCAAACTCTATTTGGGATATCTCCATCTAAAGGTACAGAAGGACTAAGATTCAAGACATGTACCACTGTATTCAAAGCTTCGCCCCAAAAGTATTTAGGGAGTTGTGATTGTGAAAGAAGACATCTTACCCTTTCAATTAATGTTCGGTTTAGTCTCTCCGCTACGCCATTCAACTGAGGGGTCTTGGGAGGTGTCTTTTGATGCCGAATACCTTGCTGTCTACAATAATCATCAAAAGGACCAATGTATTCTCCCCCATTATCACTTCCAACACACTTCAATTGTTTCCCAGTCTGTCTCTCAACTGAAGCTTGAAACTGCTTAAAGACATCTAACACTTGATCTTTTGTTTTCAAAGTGTAAGCCCAAACTTTCCTGGAATGATCATCAACAAAGGTAACAAAGTACAAACAACCACTAAGTGTTCTCGTTTTGAAAGGACCACAAACATCAGTATGTACCAAGTCAAGCAAACTTGGTTTTCTTGAAGGAGCCGAGCTCTTGAAATATACTCTATTCTGCTTTCCAGCCAAACAATGTACGCATTTCTTTAAATGAGCTTTGTGTATCCCACGAATGTATTGTTTCTTCCTCGGAATATCTAATCCTTTTTCGCTAATGTGACTGAGTCTTTTATGCCATAAATCAAGCATTGCTTCATCATTAACAACATTGATTTTCTCAACAGACACCCTTGCAGATATGATGTAGAGGGCTGAATATTTTTGTCCTCTTGCCACAACCAACGAGCCCTTAGTAAGTTTCCACTGCCCATTCGCAAAAATACTGCAATAACCTTCATCATCTAGCTTCCCTGTAGATATCAAATTCAATCGAAGATCGGGTATATGTTTAACACCCTTCAAAATCAATCTTGCACCCATGCTTGTTTCTAGATAAACATCACCAATACCAACCACTTTAGACAAATCATTATTTCCCATCTTTGCAGAACCAAAGTCACCAGAGGTGTAAGATGAGAAAAATTCTCTACGAGAAGTGGCATGAATTGTAGCACCACTGTCAACTACCCAACCATTTTCATCAGACACAGATTCACAACAGCATCATCAATAACAACGAAGTAGCTATCTGAAACTGCAGCAACATGTTTCTCGTCACCACTTTCATCATAATTTTTCTCCTTATTCTTTTCTTCTTTACCATTATTAGATTTCCCAAAATTATTCTTCTTTCTCAACTTAGGACAAAAATTCTTAGTGTGCCCAATCTCATGACAGTAGTAGCACTCCCAATCTGCAAATTTATTAGACTTGTTTCGACTCTTGCTTCTACTTTTACCTCTAGTTTTCCAACCGCGATTTTCATTTCTACCACGTTTCTCAACGACTAGAGTTTCTGAATGTGAAGAGAAGCCAGCTATTTTTCTTCTCATATCTGATGAGGGCGGAATTCGCCGATCCAAGCGATAGGGGTAAAAATGCAGTAAATAATAGGTGATGGGATTAATCGGGTATTTAAAGTCCTTCGAGGACCAATTTACAACAATGTAATAGTAAGAAGGGCTTCATTGATATGCAATGAACGGCCCACTAATAGGTTAAATGGGTCCACCTTATTTTACTATAAAAGGGTGACCCACTTGCCCAAAAAGGGGGTATTGAATATCACTTTCTCAGATTCTACTTTATCTCTCTACACTTTCTCTCTCTAGTCATATCAGGTCCAAGATCCCAAATATATTCTTTTGACAATTATTCACTCATCATTGGCGCCGTCTGTGGGAACAGTGATACCGAAAAGGAATCTTCTGTTCTTTGAAAATCACATTGTACGGGATGAATAGCGAAGCGGCGACAGAGAGAGACGGTAGGGAGGTCGTCCGAGCTGCTACTGGGTCGGAAGACGCGGGAGCTCCCGGTCGGGAGTGGAACGGCGGTCGGGATAAGCGGTCGACCCTGATTATGACCCGAAAGCAGCTGCTCGAAGATATTGCCCGGTTAGAAGAGGAGCGAGAGCGGGCACTGGACGAGAAAAGGGTTCGTGAAGGGAAGGGCAAAGAGCCCGCCCGGGACGATCGGGGAGCAGCTGGTCGCGGCCAAGCTTCGCGGGTGGGGGTCCGACCTGTCAGGTACTACCGAGATTCACCTCCCGATGACGAAGAGGCCGTCAAGATTCGTCGGAACCCAGACAGCCATCGGGCCATGACGTCGGACTATCCCTCAGACGATTCGTCCGGCGAGGAGTACCTGCGCCGGGAGAGAGCCCAACGGACGCGAAAGACTCGGTCCCAACGCATTCGAGGGTCCAGGGCAGATCCCTCGCGGTACAAAAAGGGCGGCACCGATAAGCCGACCCCTGTGTCCTTTGAAAAGGAAGGAACGCACGTCGCCAGCCGCGGAGAGCGGGAAATGTTGCCACCAATTCCTTGGCAACCGACGAACAGCCAAAACCATGGATACCGAACGAGCAGCCAGTTCGTCGGCCCAAGAACCGAGGGACTCTATGAAATCAGGACCGAGGGTCTTGGGGGAGGAGCTTTCGAGCTCGGAGTCAACTGGAGAGCCTCCCCGTTATCTGATGAGATATTAGCGGGACCGCTCCCGAGGCGCTTCGACATTTCTAAACTGGAAAAATACGACGGGAAAACGGATCCGGACAACCATTTGGAAGCCTTTAAGAACTTTATGCTGAGTTTCGACAACGATGATAAGCTCTTATGTAGGGCTTTTTCTATGACATTCAAAGATAGGGCTTCAAAATGGTACAACCGATTGCCGCAGGGGTGCATCAGGAACTTCGGGACTTTCTGGGCAATATTTAGGCAGCACTTCGTGGGAAGTAAGAGTTTCCGTGCTAATGGAGACACTATCATGAACTGTCGACAGAAGCTAGGGGAGAGCCTAAAAAACTATACCAGGCGGTTCATCGATGCGAAGACCGATCTGGACCATTGTGAAGAGAACGTGGCCCTAACGGCGTTTCGATTAGGCCTGCTCCCAGGGCCAATGAAGCAGGCAGTCACGAAGAAGCAGGCGTTCACTTTTTCTGCGTTATTGGCACAAATAGAAAAGCAGATACTGATCGAAGAAACGGAAGCTTCCGAGGTGGCGGCACAGATCCAACAGAGCGCCCAAGCATCGGTCGTGATAAAGCAGGGTTCCAGACCAGACCAGGCTAGGGTAGCCCAACCAATTAGCACGATACCTCCGATCATACCGTCGGTCACTAAATCTCCCGCCCCGACCGGTCTTAGGCCAAGACAAAATGGGCAGGCAACTTCCCGACCTATGTCCAACAAATGGATACGACCGGCCTACTTTGCGGACCTCACAGAGTGCGTGTCGTCAATCTACGAAAAGACCAAGAGGAGCGGGATGTACCGAAAGCCTTTTCCTATCCCGACGCCTCGGGAGCAAAGGAATAACCGCTATTGTCGTTACCATGAGGACGTCGGCCATGACACGAAGGATTGTATAGCCTTGAAGAAGGAAATACAGATGCTTATTGAACATGGGAACCTGTTAGAGTACGTCAAGAAGGCCCAACTTGCAACGGCCTCTAAGGAGGTGGTTATCGTACCGAAGCCAGAAACGACCATGGCAATTTCAGAAGTTACCGATCGTTTCGACGTTTCGATTGAATACCTCGATCCCGAGGCCAACCGTAACATCATCGGGGTTATTGAGGAGGATGCGGGAGAAAGCACCAACGTTGTGCTCGGTCTCTGTGAAATGTTTGAATCATTGGTAGCCTTCGGGGGAGGATCTATGATGGGAAGCACGCGTGCATTCAGGGAGGGGCGAGTTGTTGCTGAAAAAATTGACCAATCCTCTGGCACGGGAAGCCGAACTTGCTTCCAAACCAGACGTATCCTTTCCCCAACTCCGCATCCCGAAGATATCAGAGTTGTTGATGAAAAAATTGGCGGGCGCGTCGGTAAGGTACAAGGCCTGCGCGATCTATTCGAATCCCTGACCATCTTCGGGGGGGATTCGATGGCGGGAATAACGCATTCCTCCAGGAAGAGACACATCGTTAACCTAACCACCCAGCTGGAAGCCAGAACTTGCTTCCAAACCAGAAGTACCCCTTCACCGATTTTGCATTTTGACGATGACGATATGAGGGACTTAGCCGGGCCTCATGAGGATGCCATTGTGATCGGGGCAGCGATCGCGGGAGAAGAGGTTCGGCGAATTTTGGTAGATACCGGGAGCTCAGCCAATATCATCTTCGCTTCAACTTTTGCCAAATTCCGAACACGGCCAGTAATCGAGCGATCCGACCGTACCATCGTCGGGTTTACAGGAACGGCAGCAGACGTCGTCGGAGAGTTCGAGGGTATGGTACAGCTAGGCCGCGGCCCGTTTAAAAAAGAGGTCACGGTGCTATTTATAGTAGTCGACGCGCCGGCTTCGCATAATGCTATTCTGGGACGATCTTGGATATCGCGCATGCATGCGGTGACTTCCACCATTCATCAGTGTGTAAAGTATGTGGTTGGAAATAACATCGGAGTAGTGCGAAGCAGCCAGAAAACGGCCCGGGAGTGTTACCGAGCTGCGTTGGCACCCAAGAAAGACCAAGAGATGTTCCCCTCCCAGGCATAGCAATTAAGGGGGAGCTCCCCAGGATCGCAGCCGGTGGACGACCCTCGGGAGGCCCCAAACCTTTTGACAACAGACGAAGAGTGCGAGCTGCATCATTTTGCAACTGGGAAAGGTCTGCGGGTCGGGTTGAATATGTTACCGACCTTAAGGGAACAGATGCTGGCTTTACTCCGAGAGAATCTTGATTTGTTCGCATGGTGTTCCGGGGACGTTACGGGAGTACCCGAGTCATTTGCGATTCATAAGTTGACCATAAATAGGAATGTTAGACCGATAATTCAGAAGCGTCGGGCTTTCTCTCCCGAAAAAGCAGAGGTAATTCTGCGGGAAGTCGAAAGAATGACCGGCGTCGGACATATCGTAGAAGCGCGATACCCTTTGTGGATATCTAACCCCGTTCTTGTCAAAAAGAAAAGCGGGAAATGGAGGATGTGTGTAGATTTTACCGATCTCAATCGGGCGTGCCCGAAGGACCCTTTCCCAATGCCACGGATCGATCAACTGGTGGATTCGACATCGGGTAACAAACTACTATCTTTTATGGACGCCTATGCCGGTTATAATCAAATTAAGCTGCACCCCGCGGATCAGGAGAATACCACATTTATCACGGGTCGAGGGCTATATTGCTACAAAGTAATGCCCTTCGGACTAAAGAACGCGGGCGCGACATACCAAAGACTGGTTAACCGAACGTTTGAAGACCAGATCGGGAGAAACATGGAGGTTTACATCGATGACATGTTGGTCAAAAGTGGGACCGATGTGGATCACCTTACCGACCTCAGGGAGGCTTTTGATAACTTACGAAGGGTAAACCTTAAGCTAAACCCGGAGAAGTGTTCTTTTGGTGTTCGGTCAGGGAAATTTTTGGGGTTCCTTGTCAGTGAGAAGGGCATCGAAGCCGACCCTGTCCAACTCCGAGCCCTAGCCGACATGACTCCTCCTCGGAGTGTAAAAGAAGTTCAGATACTGACTGGGCGATTAGCCGCGTTGAATCGTTTCATCTCTCGATCGTCTGACAAATGTGCTCCGTTTTTTCAGGTCCTTCGACAGGTAAAAAATTTCGTTTGGACTGATGAGTGCGACAAGGCATTTTTGGGGATCAAAGAATATCTATCGTCCCCGAACCGTCTGACCAAGCCCATTGCGTACGAAACTCTGTTCCTCTACGTTGCAGTTACGGATTACGCGGTCAGTGCAGCTCTGGTCAGCGAATCAGGGCCAGCTCCGACAGCTGTATACTATGTAAGCAAAAGTCTGCTTGACGCCGAAACTCGATACTTAAAGCTCGAAAAAATGGCGTTGGCTCTGGTAACGGCTGCTAGGAAGATGCGCCCGTACTTCCAAGCGCACCACATTGTCGTCCGCACGTCATTTCCACTAAAATACGTTTTTCAACGACCAGATATGTCCGGGAGAATAGCCAAGTGGTCGGTAGAGCTGGGGGATTTCGACATTGAATTCGAGCCCCGAACCCCGATCAAGGGTCAGGCCTTGGCCGATTTTTTGGTCGAATTTCACTCCGACCGACTCGAACAAGAAACACCCTCACAAGAAGCCGCGGAGGGCGAATGGACTATCCGCACCGATGGAGGAGCCAACGTTAGCGGTTGTGGCGCGGGAGTTCAAATCGTTACTCCTTCGGGTTTGAGCATGTTCCAGGCCATCCGATTTGGCTTTCACACGTCAAACAATGAAGCAGAATATGAAGCGGCTTTGGCTGGGTTACGATTGGCGCAAGTCTGCGGGGCGAGGCAAGTGCGCCTTGTAAGCGACTCCCAACTTTTGATAAACCAAGCCTCGGGGAATGCGGAGGCTCGGAAAGAACACCTAGTGCAGTACTTAGCGGCCTTGAGAATTTTGGCTGCCTCTTTCGACAAAATCACGTACGAGCATGTCAACCGAAGTGAAAATATGACGGCAGACTCTTTGGCGACAGTTTCTTGCTCGACCAGTTATCCTTGGGTAATAGAGCAAGAGAGTCCGTCCATTGTTAAACGGCATGAACTCGATAACCGACCCGAAATTGCGTGCCAGATCTCTCCAGTGGCGAATTCAGATTGGCGGCAGAATATCATCACGTTTTTAGCTGGAGGTCGGCTCCCCGACGATGCGGCCTCGGCTCGAAAATTGCGCAACAAGGCGCGGGGATACGTTCTTTTGGGGGATGTGCTGTACAAAAGATCCTTTAGCCGGCCTCTGCTTCGATGTTTAGGTTTCGATGAATCCCAAGTAATTTTGTCCGAGCTACACGACGGGGAGGGCGCGGCGCACTGCGGATACAAGGCTTTGATTAGAAGAGTTTTTCTCGCAGGATTCTATTGGCCGACAATAACAACAGACGCAAAACTCATGGTGAAAACTTGTGATACGTGTCAAAGGTTCGGGAATGCGATCAACATACCCGCAACGCATCTGGAATCTATATCCGAAGGGTTACCCTTTGACCGATGGGGAATCGACCTCGTCGGGCCGTTACCCATGGCATCGGGAGGAAGGCAAACGATCGTCGTCGCGGTCGACTATTTTTCAAAATGGATCGAGGCTGAGCCCTTGTCAGCCACAAAAACCAAGGACATTATCAAATTTATCTGGGCGAACATTTGTTGTAGGTTCGGGGTGCCGCAGCGGTTAACCATGGACAACGGACCACAGTTTGATAGCGCGGAAATGAAAGTGTTCTGCACCACGCATAATATCCGACAGTGTTTCTCTGCTCCTTTTCACCCGCAAGCGAACGGCCAGGTCGAAGTCACGAATCGAACCGTTCTGGATGGCCTCAGGAAGAATCTCGAGGGAAAGGCTGGCAAGTGGCCCGACTACTTACAGGAAGTGTTATGGGCTTACCGAACGACACCCCGCACGGCAACCCAGGAATCGCCCTTTGCCTTGGTGTATGGCATGGACGCGGTCACCCCCGCGGAATCCATTTTTCCCTCTTTCAGGGTCGGCACTTATCAGCCGGAGACGAATGATGATACCCGACGGCTAGAGCTCGACCTCATTGACGAAAAGCGCCACCGCGCCCATTTAAACTCTTTACACTACCAGACTTTAATGAGAAGTCGGTATGCCACCAAGGTCCGTCGTCGGGAGTTTAAGGTCGGAGATAAGGTTCTGCGACGGTTTTTTCTACACACCAAAGACAAGAGCCTCGGGAAACTCGCACCAAACTGGGAGGGACCTTATGAAATAGTCGAAAGAGTCAGGAGCGGGACGTACCGCCTACAGAACCGGCGCGGGCAACTCCTCAGGCTACCGTGGAATATTGAGCATTTGAAATTATATCTTGAATAGTGTGTAATTTTTTGTGAATTTCGTATTCTTTTATGTTTTTAGTCAAATTTGTAATGATCGGGGGTGCACTCTTTCCTACCTTGGTGGCACAAGGAGGTTTTAACGAGGCATCAATCAAAACCCGAACCACATTATTGATTATAAAAATTCTTTGCCTTTTAAAAATCAATTCATTATGGCGATGGACAGCTGACGAGCTGGGCACCATCGTTTCTATTTGAAGTCGATTTCCAGAACTTTCAAAGAGTCTTTCGGTTTTACCGATCTACATTTTGGCTTTCCAGACCCTCTGGATTGACCTTCGATGATAAATCGATCTACAGAGCTTTCAAAGAGTTTTTCGGTTTTACCGATCTACATTTTGGCTTTCCAGACCCTCTGGATTGACCTTCGACGATAAATCGATCTACAGAACTTTCAAAGAGTTTTTCGGTCTTACCGATCTACATTTTGGCTTTCCAGACCCTCTGGATTTACCTTCGATGATAAATCGATCTACAGAACTTTCAAAGAGTTTTTCGGTTTTACCGATCTACATTTTGGCTTTCCAGACCCTCTGGATTGACCTTCGATGATAAATCGATCTACAGAACTTTCAAAGAGTTTTTCGGTTTTACCGATCTACATTTTGGCTTTCCAGACCCTCTGGATTGACCTTCGATGTATATCGATCCACAGAACTTTCGAAGAGTTTTCCCGATTTT
This sequence comes from Limnanthes douglasii subsp. nivea, assembly GCA_036936605.1. NCBI lineage: Eukaryota > Viridiplantae > Streptophyta > Magnoliopsida > Brassicales > Limnanthaceae > Limnanthes > Limnanthes douglasii. Next base: position 320,048,113 of record JAUPFV010000002.1, on the reverse strand, counting down.
ATCGATCTCCACTTTGTTTCTCCAGACCTGCAGCACCTTGAAAGGGCCTTACGGTCTTGCCAACTCCCATTTGTTGGTTGTCACAATTCCCGGGCCCCCAAAATAAAATAAGTACAGTACAAAATTTCCATACAACACTGTACTTAGCAAAATAAACCATCATCCATACAGGGGGCCCCGTGGCCCCCAAAATAAAATAAGTACAGTACAAAATCTGGGGGGCCGCAGCCCCCGAAGGTTTACAACACATTTTCAGAACAAAAAAAAACCAAAAAAGGAGAACTGAATCACTGGTCCCCGTCTTCACCTTCATCCTCGTTTTCTTCTTCATCGTCCACCTCATCGGACTCCTCCACTACAATTCCCTCGGGACGGTCCTTTTCTGGCACGTCAAGCCATAGCGAACCAAGGTGAAGGTCCGGGTACCGGTTGTGGAGTGACAGAACATATGCGGCCTTGGCGGCTGCGACATCTTGGTCCGACCACAGTCTGCATCGATCGAGGAAGGCTTTGTTCGAGGACTTCAACTTTTGAACCTCCGACGCTAGGGCTGAGGCGCGGTCTTCCGCGGCTTTCCTCGCCGTCTCCGCGGTAACCACCGCACCCTCTGCAGTTCGAGCGGTTTTCTGCGCCGACTCCATCGCCTGCTTTGCTGTTTCCGCGGCCGCCTTAGCTTCGGTGGCTAGCCTCTCAGCCTCAGCAATCCGACCTTCCGCCACCACCAGGGCATCTTCGGCGGTCTTCGCCTGCGCGGTGAGACGGGAAATTTTTGCCTCTGCCTCGGATAACTTCTTGCCAAGCCCCCTTGCCCGGCGCTCTTTCGAAGCAACCGGTACCAGCAAGCTGTACAGCGACAGTGCCAGCCCATTCGTGCTTCGAAGCGGGAAAGGGTGCGGGCTGCCCATCGTCGTCAGCACCGGGAATTTGGGGCCGCTCGACGACGAAGCATCAGGGCCAGCAGCCTCGGGAGGCTCAGTGTCGTCCGGGATAGAGACAACATCGACCGTAGCCAGATCCCCACCTTCAACGTGGTGCAAGAGGGCGGGGCCTGAAGCAATCGCCTCTGCGCTGACTGCCACCCGATCCTTTGCCACAGCCTTGGCCTTCTTTAGCTTGGACCCTCCCATCTCCGCACGGTTCTTTTTCTTCGGCGCTACGGCCGGGTTCTGACTCACCTCCGCTGGATCTGCCGCCGGCGCGGCCGCCCTGTTCGGATCACTCTCAGCTTCGGGTCCGACTTCAGGTTCCTTTCCGTCCTCCTCTGACTTGGGACGCTTGCTGGGCGCCTTATTACGCTTGGGCAAGTACAATATGTACCCAGGGCGGCCGGTTCGGATAAACATCTCGTCGAGGCTTGGGGGTTCCCGCAGCTGTTCAATAGTTAGCGCCTCGGATGAGCACCGCCAGAGGTTGCTCATGAACAGATTCTTGTCCATAAAAGTGCGGTGCATACCCCGACCCCAATTCCTGCGGACATAGTTTTTCAGCACCTCAAAGGTGTCCTCCGCGGCTTTCGCATGGTCCTTCTTTACCCCCTGCAGCCAGTCCTTCGACACTGCGCAACGGATCAGAACTTTAAAAAACAAAAAAAAAAAAAAAAAAAATTGGGTGAGGGAAGAGGCAGTACCATCATGGACCCAGGTCCGCAGAATCTGCCTCGGATTCTCCTTCGTGTATGGAAGCCCGTTCTCCCAGCACCCGCTCAAAAATACGAACCGATGCTTCCACCCCTTGTCCCCCTCTAAAAAGTCGTTGACAATTTTCCATTTATTGCCAAGAGAGGAATAGAAGAATGGTGACTTCGGGGATTTCGACAGACCCGACATGGCGATATACTCCTCCATCGGCATAGCTCGACCAGAGAGGCGGGAAGCCATGATGCAGGACATCAGGGTGTACCACGCATTGGGCGTCAGCTGCGATGGGCAGATTTGAAGAGTGCGGAAGTAGAGCGCAATCTCGGGGTCCAGGGGAAAGCACAGACCCCAGTTGAACAATTCAGTGAACACCACGATCTCTCTGGGTCTGACGTGAACGGGTGTCTCCCCCGGGGTCGGGAATCGAACGGTGACACACTCAGGGATTCCCCAGCGGATTAGCATCTCATCGTGATCGGACTCAGGGAAGTAGAGGTACTTCCCCTCGAAGAGAGAAACCACGTCCCTGGTCAAAAGCCAGTCGAAGTACTTGGTCGAAATAGCAGCTTTGACCGCCTCGGGCCAGGGATCATCCTGGTTATTAGCCGCGTGACACGCTGCGGCAACACACTCCCCCGCGGGAGCAATATCGATTTCGGGCTCTCCAGCTTCGAGGGTCGGAACTGGGTCAGAGCAGCGATCAGCAGCAGCGTTTGTGTCAGACGGCCGGACCTGGGAAGAAGAAGCATCGGGAACACCGCGGGCCATGGCCTTATGAGCCTCCTCCATCTGCTTGGGTGTTAGCTGCATTTTGGGCAGACCTAAAAAAGTGACCGCAGTATTAGTACCGGTCCGAAACCCTCTGATTGAGGGTGTAAGTTGAACCATTTCGGGACTATTACCTCCTTCCGAGTACTTGAGCAGGTCGTCTTCTCCCATAGTCAAAAAAATGGATTTACGAGCACGTCGGGGTACAGGCAAGTTTGTGGAAAATTGGGTCGGATTTCCCGGGCGAACTACTGGGGAATGAGAAGAACTGTCGCTAGAGGAAAGGACGATGGGCTCTGGTGATTGACCCGCGTCGGGAGTCGTAGAAGCGGGAAGATCAGAAACAAGGAAAACTTCTGCGGGAACCGGGGTGGCGAGAACAGGGTCGTGAGGAAGTGGAGCGGGAACAAAAGGTTTGGAGTTGGACCCCCAGATCAGACCAGCGCGTCGGTATTCCTCTGCCCTATCACCAATACTAGACCACTGTTCGAAGCTCCACTCAGATCCTTTTTTCTTGGTTGGTTTTTTCTGTGAGCGTCCGGGTTTCATACAACAAGAACCAGAACAAGGACGGGTCGGGCGAGCTCTCTCTCTCTCTAAGAAATGTGCGGACAGCGTTTTCTCTCTCTAAAAAGCCTCTGAGAGACACTAAGGGCCTTGGGGTATTTATAGGGAGGTTTGACAGATCGGGGGATACCAATCGACGGAAACACAGCGGGAAGACGAAGAGTCTCTCTAGGGGTTTTAGCATGGCAGGAGGATGGCCTATTCGCTCATGACACGTGTCGACCCGGCTCTGACGGAACCTGACGTAAGCACTCGCCACAACACAGCAAAGAAGTGGGCCGTCGCAGCCAGGCTCAGACAAAAGGACCGGGCCCATCAAGAGAAGCTTAGGATTAGAAGCCCACAAAACAAGAAGACGAGGCGCGGGAAGATGTCAGAGGAAGTAACCCCGAGCATCGGGAAGTAGAAGCCGACAGGATCTGAATTCTGAGATGAGGTCGGACGATCGGCGATAGCTTTTTCATAAGTCTCCGCTCCTGAAAGTTCCCGAAGACTGGGGGGCTACTGATGAGGGCGGAATTCGCCGATCCAAGCGATAGGGGTAAAAATGCAGTAAATAATAGGTGATGGGATTAATCGGGTATTTAAAGTCCTTCGAGGACCAATTTACAACAATGTAATAGTAAGAAGGGCTTCATTGATATGCAATGAACGGCCCACTAATAGGTTAAATGGGTCCACCTTATTTTACTATAAAAGGGTGACCCACTTGCCCAAAAAGGGGGTATTGAATATCACTTTCTCAGATTCTACTTTATCTCTCTACACTTTCTCTCTCTAGTCATATCAGGTCCAAGATCCCAAATATATTCTTTTGACAATTATTCACTCATCAATATCTTCATTCAACATACTACTTTTAGCTAATGCCATTGAGATATTGCCTTCAGGAGCTGAATTAGAAAGAGACATTCTGAAAGTATCCCATGAGTCTGGCAGCGAACCAAGCAACCATAACGCCAAAACCTCGTCATCAAATTTGATACCCATAGCAGCCAACTGATTAATCAATCCTTGAAAGGTATTCAAGTGATCTATAAGAGGTGATCCATCTTGATACCTCAAATACATCAACTGTTTGAACAAAAGTAACTTACTATTTCCTGTCTTCCGAGCATATAACTCCTCAAGTTTACTCCACAATTTACTTGCATCTGTTTCGTCTACAACATGATTCAGTACATTATCATCAACCCATTGCCGAATAAAGCCACAAACCTGTCGATGAATAATTATCCATTCTGCATCAGACTTATCTTTAGGTTTTTCATCACCGAACACTGGTAAATGAAAACTTTTAACATAAAGAAGATCTTCCATCTTCGATTTCCATATATGATAATTTGAACCATTCATCGTCACCATTCTGCTTGTATTCACCTCCATATTTAATACAAGACAAGTACACAACCTCTCCCTCTGATACCACTTTGTTGGGAATACGCGTGTCCGGTCCGCATATTCCTCCTCCGTATATAAGTAAGAACACAACCGATCTCAACACTAGTATGATATTGTCCGCTTTGGCACCCGAAGGCCCTCACGGCTTTGCATTTGGTCCACTACCAAAAGGCCTCATACTAGTTGAGATATGTTCTCACTTATATACCATTGATCATTCCCATGTTTTACCGATGTGGGATGTGGAACTTTGGTCGCTACCCTAACACTACCCCGTCATGAACATGTCTAAACACTTTAAATATGGTTATGATTAATATCAAATAACATACCTTTTATGAATCGTTACCTCTTAAATAAGGGTATAAACCCTCTAGCAGAATATGTCCTTATCATGGTTCTCCCTAGTCCTTGAAACATATATATTATATATTTTTAAAGATCATCGATATGACTCTAACGATGTAAGTTTCGTCACTTTTATCACTTTCTCATTTATTATTTTATAAGTAAAACTCCATATGAACGAACCTCTTGTTGTAAAATCACACGTAATTAAATAATTTATTGGTATTAATTGATATTACATATTGCATCTAAACTATTTTATTTTATCATAAATCACATTTAAGATTAAACAATTAACTAATATGATAAGAAAACCCTCTTATTCACTACTAGCTGATTAAACTATGTAAATTACAAATCATTGATCTTATATGAAATCAACGATAAATATTTATTTATTCCAACTTAATAATACACAGATAAAATAATTGTAGTAAAAAAACCCATCTTTATTTTTTCATAATTTCTCTCACTTTATATCTCTAAGTGCATATTACAAAACTACATATCTTGTTTTATTTTTGCGAAGATTTACTTTATTCCCCCAATCCTCAAACTTAGTTATAGTTAGGTGTGCCCTTTATTCCTTTGACATTTACTTATTAGTTATTGTAATATGTTAGGCAAAATATTTAAGTCGGCAGAGTATCATTGTTCATCCTGTAACATGTTTGTTGCCCGACCAAATTTACAAAACAACCAAACAACTGGTCGAGGACTAACATATTTGTTCAAATAACTTATCCAACAGTAGTTTGGAAACATTTTATGAAGAAGAAAAAAACCTAACAAATATTTTTTTATCGATCATAGGTCGTGTAAAGTTTCTTTAAATGAAGATATAAAACTTTGAGACGGTAAAATTTATCTTGTCCCACTTGAAATTATGAATCTTATTATTGCGTCATCGTCTAACAATTCATCAACCAAACATAACTTCAAAAGAATAAATAATATGTTCTTAATAGTTTCCAAAAACATTTAATTATCAACCTTATGTATACTCTAATAGTGACGAGGAAAACCTAAAACATCATTGATGTGGATGTTCTATTTCCTTATCAGTTATAATGGGGTATTCGTGATGATGTTGTAATTAAAAAAAAAATCTTCCTACTAACGTAAAAGATAACGAAGTTTTTTTTTCAAAATATTTTGTAATGAATGGCCTATAACTTATTAGAATTATTTGAATATGTACAAATATGTCTTATACAAATATCTCTTGTTACGACGAATAAGTTGTAAACTCATATGCTCAATCAAGAAGAATACTGAAGAATTTGATCATGCAAAAGGCACCATTCTTCAAAAATGGAACGTATGACTATGTATCAATATAGTCCTTCAGAGTCTAACAAATACTATGTGCATGAGTCTGAGGAGTCTTCGTTCTCTCTGAATAGGTTTTATCTTCGTAACAAGAGAATAAATCATGATGATAAGCATTATTCAAAGAAACTTTCCTATCGACATCAGAACCGAGAGCTGGAGAAAAAGTCAAGCAAAAAACGTACTTTCTCGGATAAACAAAGAGAGAATAGAAATCGAAGAGAGGATAAGAGGTCCATGGAACCATAGTGTGGATTATCAAGTGAATAATCTATTTGCGACTCAATCCAAGGAGGGTAATTTTGCGACAGCTAACAAGGGTCACCAATATAGTCATGGACATAATTGGAGGCAGTTTTCCCTTTCTGCAGACATTATCTCCGGATATTTAGCAAAGCATTTTGACATATCCAAGATAGAAAAAATTGATGAGAGTAAAGATCTAGATAACCACCTCTAGCAGTTCAAGAACTTTATGATAAAATACGACGATGATGATAAGTTTTTATGCTAGAATTCTTCTAAACCTTCAAATATAGCGCTTTAAAATGGTAAAATCGACTTCTACAATGATCTATTAAGCATTTTGATATGTTCTATACTGATTTCTGAATGCATTTTATGGGAAACAAAAAAATAATACGAAATAACAAAACAATAATTTAGTATTGCCAAATGATTGAGGGAATTTTTAAAGATTATAAAAAAGCTTTATAAAAACTAAGAAGAGCTTGAATGATTGATTTGATCAAGTGGCTATAGCTTCTTTCAGACAGGGGCTTCTTCTTGAGGAATTAGCAGATAGCTTGACTAGGAAAAAACCCATGTCCTGTGGGTTTTTTTATCACATGACGAGAAGCAAATCAATGTGGAAGATTTGAAGAGATTAAAATTGATCCCTTTATTGAGACGGGTTCCAAAAGTTTCTGCCTCAGGATTTCAACAATAGTAATCCCAGATAGTCATCAATTTTCATCCAAATGACCCTAATTAGAGTTTACCTCGATCTAAGGTAAACCGAAACCCACAAGGTTAACAATACAAATCCATGGAAAATCAAGAGGTTCTACCCGACTAGTTTGCAGAGTTAATATAGAGTGTTGCTATTATCTTTGACAAAGCAAGGATTTTTTTAGTTTAGAAAGCCACTCCCAATCCAGGGTCCGAGGGAGAACCGAAATTACCTAGTTTTATAAGTATCACAATTATATGGGCCATGATACAAATGATTTTACTACGTTGAAGTAAGAGACCCAAACTTTAATGAAAATGATAAACTGACTACATTTTTTCAAAGCATAGTAAGGGGGGTCGGTGGCAAGCTCCATCTTTCGGTCAAGCTATATTCTGAAGGGAGGCAATAGAAGATGCCCCCAAACTAGAAAATACTATGGTTATAACTGGACCTTATAATAAGTTTGATATGGATTCTAAATATCCTGATCCTTATAATTAGTATCACGGTGATTGATGAACCTAAAAATGTAAGAAAGGTTAATGATTGAGTTAAATTTTTTAGTCAATAACTGTTTTTGATGGAGATATAGTATCAGGCCTTTGGAATGCTCATAAAAGAGGTATATTGTGAGTTTGGTAACTCGGTTAGAAGGAAAAATGTCTGTCCATATTTACCAAGATCTAATGTTGTTTATTGTGTTTGACGGTGATGATTTGAGAGATGTTGACGGGCCACACAAGGATGTTGTAGTGATCGAAGCGGTAATCAAGGAGACTAAATTCTAAAGGATCCCGATTGATACAGGTAGTTCAACAAGTTTACCTACAGATAAATGAAAAGAGCTCCCGTTATACTTCAGTCAAATAAAATAATTTTATAGGGATTACTGCAAATGTAATCGGGGAATTTGAAGGTGATGCTCTTCACAACTGATGACCCTTTAAAAATACAGTGAGAGTACTTTTTTATTATCGTTGATTACCCAACTTTATATAATTTTATTTTGGGAAAGTTGTGGATATCAAGAATACACGTTGTGGCTTCAACAGTCCATCATGTTCTTGAAATATACCATTGGAGGCCAAATTTGGATTTCGCAGTAGCCAGAGGCTGGTAGAGAATGATATATTACAGCTTTAGCTCCTAAGATGTTCCAAAATACGGAAACCAAAAATGAATAGCAATAATCTAATTCCATTTTAGAATCAGACAATGTAGATGATCTGATGAGGACTCTCAGTTCGGTAATACATGATGAGGATATTGAGGTATATACGTTTCCACATCAGACGAGTATGAAGATTGGGGCTCGGTTACCAATGTTCGTAATATAACAACTACTAAACTTTTTATCTGAGAATTTGCACATTTTTTTGGTGTACCAAGGATGTAACAGGTGTCCCTACGAGTATTATTTACCACAAACTCACCATACAACCGAACGCACTCCTTGTTATCCAAAAACAAATATCCTTTTCTGATAAAAAGTCTGACGTAATTGTTACATAAATGGATCTGTTAACAAAAGTATGGCATATTCAAGAATCCCATACCCGGTGTAAAAGGAAAACCCGATACTCATCAAAATAAAAATAGAAAGTGGCACATGCGTGTTGATTTCACATATCTAAACCGGTCATGTTCGAAGGATTCATTCTCTGTCCCTTGAATTGACCAATTGATAGGCTCAAATTTAAGTAATAAACTCTTATCATTTGTTGAATCTTTTATGAGCTGTAATTATATACAAATGGATTTGAAGGACCAATACATCACCGCATTAATTAAAGGCAGAGGCCTTTATTGCTACAAAGTAATGCCCATTCGTTTAAAGATGTTGGGGCTACTTATCAGCGTTTGGTGAATATGACATTCTTTAGCCAGATCAGAGAGAATGTTGAGATTTATATTGATGATATGTTAGTAAAAAATATGAGAGATGATGATCATTTCTCTAATCTGGATTAAATGTTTTCTAATTTGAAATCCATCGACTTAAAATTGAACCCATAAAAATGAAAAATTGGTGTGTTGTCCTAAAACTTTTTGGGTTATATTGTGAGTGAAGAAGGCATTCAAGATGACCCGTTATAGTTGAATTTTTTAGTCACCATGGATCCCTCGAGGTCCATTAAAGAAGTATATATTTTAACTGGAAGATTAGCAGCTTTAAACAGATTTTTATCAAGGTCCTTGAATAAGTGTGCACCATTTTTCCAAGTATTGAGAAATGCAAACCGGTTCAATTGGACTTTAGAGTGTGACAAATCCTTTGCAAAAATAAATAACATATATCCTCGTCGGAGATGTTAACTAATCCCGATGTGGAGAGACACTATATATTTACTTAGCAGTGTCAGATTATGCAGTAAATGTGGTTTTGGTTAGAGAAGTTAAAGGTTATTTGTGCCTTGTTTATTAAATAAGTAAAAGCTTATTAGATTCTAAACAACAATACTTATAGCTAAAAAAGTTAGCTTTGGCTCTAGTAGTTGCAGCTTGAAAAATGATGCTATATTTTCAAGCCTATTCAGTTATGTTCGAACTTCCTTTCCACTTCAAAATATATTGTAAAAACTAGATGTATCGGGTTGGATGGCCGAATTGTAAGTGGAATTAGGAGATTATGATATTGAATTCTCTTATGACAACGATTAAGGCACAAGTTTTGGAAGATTTTATAGTAAAGTTCCATTCTGAGTGTCCAGATCCTGAGCAAGATCTTGATAAACCTCTGAATGAATGGACATTTTAAGCCAATGGGAGCTAAAGTATTTTGGGTTGTGATATAGGGGTTTACGGGTATCTCATTTTGGATATTTAATGCATTGAGTGATAGGCTTTGGTTTTAAAGCGTCAAATAACGAAGCAGAGTACGAGGAAACATTGACAGGGTTAAGTCTTGTACAATTTTGTGGTGCTAAAATGGTTTGTTTAATAAGTGATTCACAACTTCTTATTAATCATGCCTCGAGTCAATCTGAAGCATAAAAAATCATTTGATAAAATACTTAAAGGAATTGAGAGAGGGATTTAAGCACGTTGACTACGAGCATGTTCAATAGGAAAAAAGCTTATATGGCTAATTCTTTAGCTACCATTGTGTATACCAAAGGAATCCATGGATTTTGATACAAGAGAACCCTTCGATAATGACAAGTTTTGAGCGTAACTTGAGCACTAAAGAAGCATTCTAAATCTTGACCACCATAAAAAAGAATTTGAGATATGAGATTAAATAATTTATATGTACATGGACTTTGGCGATTGATAAAGCATTGGCAAAAAAACTAAGGTTTAAAGCACATGGTTTCACAATCCTTGGGGATATCCTCTATATGAAGTCTCTAAGTCAACCAATATTACACTGCCTTAGAAATAATGAATCACAAATTATGTTATCTAGAGTTACATAATGGATGGGTGGGGATCTACCCATTTTGGTTATAAAATATTAACAGTAAGGGTTTTGTTTGTTGGGTATTATTAGCATTTTATTATGGTGGATGCTAAGGAGTTAGCCCGACGATGTAATATTTGTCAATGATTTTCGAATGCTATACACATGCCATTTATATCCCTCAAGTCGATATATAAGGCATTACTAATGTATAAATTAGGGCTTGATTTGGTTGGACATTTACCTTTGGCATCTGTATGCCATCAAACCATTATTGTGATTGTTAATTATTTTTCTAAATGGGTAGAATTAGAGCCTTTATTCAGAACTACATCTGAAGTGATTATTAAGTTCATCATTTCTAATATATGTTATAGATATGGAATCTCAATAACCATTATAATTGATAATAGCCGTCAATTTAAAAATAAAGACATGAAAATATTTTGTACTTCTCGGGGAATTCATTATCGTTTCTTATCACCTTTTCACCATCAGAAAAACGAAAAACTAGAAGTAATCAACATAACCATGATCGATGGCTTGAGAAAAAAAATAGAAGGAAGCTGGAAAATGGCCAAGTTATTTACAAGAAGTGTCGTGGGCTTACCGTACTACACCCCGAACAACAATGCGGATATCTCATTTTGCATTGGTTTATAGGACAGATGCGGTGACACCTGTTGAGTCTATTCTCTCGTCTTTCCGAATTACAATTTATTTTGAGTAGGAAAATAATATGGCCAGGAAAGTTGAGCTCAATTTAATTGAAGAAAAAAAAAACAAATGCATATTTAAGATTTATTCACTATCAAACCTTGATGAGAAGAAAGTATGCGTTCTATGTCCAAAAGAGAGAATTAAAAGGAACTGAGTTTTGAAAAATATATTTCTACACACTAAAAATAAAAAGCAAGGGAAGCTAGCACCAAATTAGAAATGGCCTTATTCGGTTATTGAAAGAACTAAACTTGGAACTTGTCGACTGGAAGATCGATAAGATAACCCGCTTTGGTATCCATGGAATAATGAGCACTTAAGACTCTATGTGGAATAATTTTAAATAAAAACCTTTGTTCCTTTTGAAAAACAATTCATGTAAATATCTCAGGACACACTGTTTTCTACCTTGGTGACTCAATGAGGTTTTAATGAGGTATCGAACCACTTATTTCTATGAATCATTTTTTGTTTTATTATTCTTGTATTATTTTTTAGTGATTTATATGTCTTTGGTAACACAATTAAAATATTCCAACATTATTTGGTTAAGTGTAAAGGTTCTAACACTAGTTGGTCACAATTAAAAGGTTCCAATATTAGTTGATCATGTATAAAGGTTCCAACATTAGTTAGTCACAATTAAAATGTTCAAACATTAGTTGGTCAAGTGTAAAGTCTCAACACTAGTTGGTCACAATTAAAAGGTTTCAACATTAGTAAGTCAAGGTGGTCGGACTCGATATGCTATCAATGAGTAATAAATTTGTTTAAAGATGAGGAATAAAAAAGAAATGGGTCATTCATAGATTCTGAAGATTATAAAAATTCTTTGACCATGCCAAGGGTTTACACAAAAAATGAATACTATTAAAAATGCTTTGGTCATAACAAGAACTTACGAAAATGTCGATAATACAAGAAACTTGTGAAATAAAAATAGATACAATTTCCTCCGGACTTATTCTCTTCTGTATTTCTGGTCCTCTTTGGAGCTCCCACATTTGGAGTGTCCATCTTCATTCTCATATGATATTTTATTGCCATATATATTCATATTAATGCTTAATTTATCTGCAAAAATCATATCAATAGACCTTATTCTTTCAAGTACAAATTCTCAAGAAGATCCGAGTTTCAGATTTGGGAATGCTTTATGAAAATCCAAGATCGTGTCAGACTTTATCAAAGTATCTCATTCGATAAGGAATTTAAACAATTATTAGCATATACATCCACCACATCTTTTTTTTATCTTTTGTAACTTGAATTTTAAATATAGATAGTTCCTCCTTGGTTTTCTTAGTAGTTGTTTTCTGTTTGTCTAAAGCCTTGTACAAAATATATCTTGCATCATTATATTCTTTTTCTTGATTTTTGTATTTCTAAACTTTTTTGTTCCGGACGCCTGCAGATCAATAATATTGGCTTGATAAAAAGTATTTGAGGATTTAAGATCTTTGTCAACTCATACGACTTAGGTTTCTATAATCAGCATGCTCATTTTACTCATCACAAGTTTTTTATGAAGCTCATGTTCTTCTTTAAAGAGGGTGATAGTTTTTTGTGTGCTACTACCTCCCTTCCCAGCTCAGCAATAGGCTTTACAAATTCTAACAGTGTTTGAGCAAGGGTGTTCTCTTTCTTTAGCTGAAATGGCACGTCATATGTAGACCCCTCCAAAATTGGGGACTACTGTTTGAAGCTCTCGATACTCACCCTCTTTGTATTACCCATCGGAATTTGACTTTCATCAACTTGCTATTCTGCCACCAGAGCAAATGAGATATCTATTTTAGGCGTTGGAGGAAGTGTAACTTGAATTGTGGCAGGAGCTAGTCTGCGTATTTTCTTTTTTTTCTTCCTCATTTTTCTTCCTACTATATTTTCCCCTTTGTGTACTTTTGAGGCACTCGATGTTTTCTTTATTTTTAGGGTTATGGGTTTTTTGGAATTTTAGTGACTTCAGCACCAGCCTCAACAATTTCTTGTAATGGCTCCACGGGCCCATTGGCTTCCATAACAACATTGATTACTTTCTTGGAACCTGAAGCACTAGCGTCATCCTTTTCTATCTTGTGGTTTGATCCTTTTCTATCTTGTGGTTTGGATCCCTCTTCTTTGTCGGAATGTAGACTTTAACACCAATAGATTTTATTTAGTCAACGAAAATTGATGGGTGTGGTGGGGTTGTAAACTCTTCCAATGAAAAGCTAAGTTTAACTTAAGTCCACCAGAGGTGATTCTCAACCATGTTGTTCGGAGTGAAGCAATTATGAAAAGCGTTTGACCAGTAATCAGTAGTCCATTGTTGTAACTTTTTTAAGGTTACTCTGGCAACCTCCAACTGTTGTTGAGACTTTAGTATAGCTGTAAAAAAGTAAGTTGCAAAGGTTAAGGATAAAAGAATCCGAAGTTAAAATTAACACTCAAGTGCTACCTATATTTTTCCATACCTTTTGAATGCGGCTCAGATTGTTGTACGGAGATATATTTTTACCATTATCTTAGCAACCACAAATAAACAAGAACTAAAACTTCCATATTTTATCCGCCTCCAGCATATCACTTACTATTTTATACCCATTCCCAAGAGTAAGAAAGTATAAACGGATCTGAGGATTTCCAACAGCTTGACAATAGCAGCAAATTGTTTTATATTAATCTTTGATAACCTCGATGTCATGATGCACGAAATTAAGGTAAACCAAGAATTGGTTATAGCTTGTCTCGAACAGAGTCCAAAAAGATCAAAGTATTTGATTATTTTGGGTTCCACCGGAAACCAAAATCCTTAGTTCAACAAATTGGGGTTGATGACCATCTTTTTTGCTTCACAAATGAGTGGCGTCTCTCTGGTTTTTGGTAACCTTATATTTACCCTCTCTAAGATTCCCTATCCGGCCTAAAGCGAGCCTTCTTTATTCTCCGAATAATAATTATATTAGATTTTATGCAGAGTAATCATATATTTGTTATCGACTCTTTGAAATTTTGTCCCCGTACACCCGACCATAGAAGGCGGTAACTCCACATTTACTTCTTTGTTTTTTCCACATTTGGCTTTTGAAGCTTTCCCTTCTCTTCCTTTGGGACTTGAGTGTCACCTCTAGATTTCTTTGACGCACCAATTAATGACTCCACAACAATATGGTTTTCAGATTCATCCACCAATTACATCGGATTAGATCTAGAGGACAATAGTCTACTTTGGGGTTTTGTTTTTAGAGGAATAATCGACTTATCGACAACAATACGATACCTACCTGACTGCTTCGAGATGGTGGAACATGTTTGGAATATTTCTTATTTTTCTCATTATGATCAGAATATCGGTGGCCCTTTGTTACCACCAATGAGGAAATTTTCTTTATAAGAGACCTATTTTTAGTATCCAAACCTATCGCTATGTGTTTGCTACTAGTTTCACCTTGGGACCTTGTCGGCCTCAAAAATGAGTTCTTGAAGGAAAGGACTGAGTAGTAGAAGATGGGGGATCAACTGAAATGGAGTGTCTATTGTAGAGGAACGTACCTCCGTAGTCGAAGTTTGAGAAATAAATGTAGGCCCTTTGATATCTAGAAGCCCAAAAACCTATCTAGATTATTTATATGCTTTAGCATTCAGAATTTATCAAAATTATTGGAACTTCTCTTATCTGCGGAAAGTATTGTGTTCGTGTAAGTAAATCTTATACATTATATTTGAGTACGCTAGAATTAGTGTGATCTCTTTGATTTTAAATTTATTGTATAGGTTTATATATTACAACGTGTAGAGTTTTCATAACTATATACGGTTTGGTCGTACTACCGAACAAAAATAGCATGTGCGTAAACAAATCCATACTACCAAAGACTCAATAAATTTAGTCAGATCATATCATCATTCTTGAATGACAAATAATTATTTGTTACCAATTTTACTAACGATTTGTGAATCTTATTCATGTTATGCTTAAACTTATTTTTGTAAACTAAATGTGGGTGTTATCTTTTATATAGTTGTACTTGGTCAATTAAAATTTTGGTCTTATTCATGTACTAATTGAACTTTAATAGGCAATATTTGAACTTGACTATCAAACGATTGACCGTGATTATGTAATGCTTGAGTTTGATTATGTCTCACTAAATTTGATAATCTCATCACATATTAATCTAACACAACCCTTAATTATTTGATGTGCGTCCATGATAATTTATTGACACGTTATATAATTCGGAAACATATTATAATACTACGATGAGAGACATAATACATATTGATCACGTGTTAAGATAAGGTTCACAATCGTAAATCACATTATACTTATTTGACATGTACCAAGGTTTGATTCAGTCTCGCGTATTATGTTATCCTTTTTAGACACTTGTCAAGATTTGTGATGAAAATGGAAGTATAATTTATAATCAATAATAAATTTAGATCTAAAAAAAATGAAGTTCCATTGAAGATTTGTGTTTGAAGATAATCATCAAGAACTAGCAACAAACATGTTAGATTATTACAAAGCATTTTTTGATTTGTTGATTCGCGAGATATAGTACATTTACGGGATATAATATTAAGTATAGCGTAAGCCTCACGCGGTCGTGAAGAATTAAAAACTAGGTGAACTTATTTGAAGCAGCTGAGAACATACAAAATTTTAGACATTTTATACGAAACACGACAAGCTATGTTTGAACTTTACTCAATTAATATCATTAAAAAAATAAGCAAATACCAGTTTAATAATATGAATTACCAAACCACATGCAAGATAGGATAAGCTATGGTGATGGATTCATATATGGAAACTAAAAACAAATAAGATGAATACTTATGAAATTATACTATACTGTAAGTAGTGTTTGCTGTTATTATTCTGAATTCTTATGTTATTTCCATAATTATCCTGCGTTATTCCTTGTTTTCATACTACGTTATTTCCTTATCTTTGTAATGGTTTGTTTTAGCAGAAAGTTTATAAAGTATAATTTTTGTGATCCGGAATCAAAAGTTACGTTATATTTTTCAACTAAAGTCATAGTATCGCATGAGATGTTTTAATACTTAGGCAAATTTTACAAAAAAATTATGAAACTAAGCTTTTTTGCTATGATTTTTTAATTAGAAACATGATTTCACATATGTTATGGGGATGCTGTTTAAAATTTGACATAATATGAATGAATTATGCTTCTGATTTGACATCAGTACCAAATGTTTGGCCTTGATTTGCACATGTTGTGCAGATATGATCTTGTGGTTTCACATAACATGTGCGAATCAATACTTAATACTTGGCTCCACTTAAATACACAATGATGAAGCATTTGATAACGTGGCTCAATTCAACTATATCATGGTACCTTTGAGTGATGTTGGTCACATATATGCTCTTGCACCAAAATGAATAACTCAAACTCGTAGTTTGAAGTCTTTTGTTGTGTCGTAGACCTCTATGCACATCATGTGTCAAATGATCCAACCATTTCTTCATACATATTCGACCCGAAGAAACATTTCTCCAACATGTTTATTACATATATGTGAAATAATTCAAATTAAGTGTGATATCTTCTGAATATGGATAAATTATCGAACGACATACTCTAGATAATACGTTTTGATGTTATCGAACAGTTTCAATGGCGCTTGTAATTCATGTAATAAACTTAAAAAGCCTATGGATGCTTAATTATTATACAGGTCGAAGTTAACCCCACAAATAAAAAATAAAAAAATGTAAGTAGATTTTAATTCATAACAAAAAGTTAACAAATATAAAAAAATCTCAAATATTAAACTAAACTTACATCTATCTCTCAAAACATCTGGAATGTATGGCTGCATGAATCTTGAGTAGTTGTTTGCAACCCAGATTAATTCGACAAATATCTATATAAATATCAGAAAATTGATAGAATAATCGGTGTGCAACGAACTTGTTAACCTCTTGAAATTGTTAAATCTTTTCAAGATAAAAGCATGACATGTTTAAACATCATCAGAAATCACGTAATAGTAGTACCTAATATCTCCAATTCAATTCCTAGATATAAGGTTTGACATCATTTTAGCATTAAGAAGTTAACGTCCATCGTTTGCTAAAACTTAAATTCTTCGTCCTACCATCTCCGAAAACTCAAGGCAAGCTGACCAATATTACGCATTTCTTTCATATGATGGCTAAAAGACATACATAATATAGTGTATCCCGTCAAATTGTATGTTATATTGTTCCTTCACCACCACAATTCATCATATAAAAATATAATCATCATCAAGTCTGATGGAGAGTCAGGTCAAAATATGACAAGTTAAAAACATCCATCATCTGCTAAAATTTGAATCATCATCCAATCGTCTCCGAAAACTTAAAACGAATCGACTAATATCACGTTTTAACATCCTAGAAACCACAAAATTATTATCTTCTGAAACCAAATTTCCTAACAAAAATATATTTAGACTCGTGTAACCTCATCCTACGCACAATTGTCATCATCCACAACAATTTTAGATTTTTCAAATTTATTATTGTTTTATTATTTCTCATATTAAAAAATATACTACGGTGCCGATTCTTTAATTAACAAAATATAAATAATAATTTTACTAATCTTTCACCAATTTCTTTTATCTGTCTCACTATTTTTCAAAACCTTTTTACAAAAATGGTTTCATAATCATATTTTCTATGAAATCGACTACATTCACACAAAAAACTTATAATCTTTCACCATATATGTATGTATTTAATACGACATTTATATTCAGTTTACTAAAAATAATTAATACGGAGTTAGCAACACTAATAGAAAATAAATAGATGTATATTCTATTAAGAACATTCATGACAGTGAAAATGATTATTATATTACACTAATTATGATCGTTGTGATACAATCACATACGATTCGCTACCTATCTTACAAGCAAATCTAATTTTACAAGATATTAAGACTAAACTGGATTCTACTGTTTTTTCACTTTAGCTCCAACTACAAGATTTTTAAGAAAAGCAATTCCTAACTTTTCCATAGCATGTAAAACACCTTCAGCTTCAAGCTCTTTTCCTGCATCCCTATATATATGCACAGCGGCGCTCATGATAAACCTGTCTGGTTCCACATTTTCTCTTATGGTTTCATAAAAGGAGATTCCATCATCAGTCAATCCATAATTCATATATCCTCTAAGCATGCTACGGTAACACACAAGGTCAGGACTTAATCCGACTTTCAATATTTTGTCGTAAATCCTTTCTGCTTCGCTCATCATCCCGGAAGTTGCAAAGCCAGAAAGCAAAATGTTAAAATGACTGCAAGAGAGAGAGATGCCTTTCGTTTCGATTGTAGTCAAGGTTTCTTCAGCTTTTGTGAATTGCGAGTTTTCCGTGTAAGATTGAATAAGGGGAAGGTAAGTAGAAGAATCGGGCGAGGTACCGTCTCTCTGCATTGCTTCTAGAAGTTTCTCGACCTCGTCACTATATCCTCCTTTGGCATATACGTTCATCATCATGTTGTAGCTAACCTGAAAATAAATGAAGAGTTGAAGACCCTTATATTCCTAAGTCTAGCATAGCCAAGTTGGCCTTCATAAGACCAGAAGATCGACTTTATTTAGGGATGAAAAAACCGATTGGTTCCTGGTAGTATGCATCAAAACCGCATTCAGATCTATAGACATATATGTCTGGAATCTCGGTCCACGTTTTGTTCAGTCTGACAGACTATTCTATGACTAGAACGCTTTGTCTGACTCGTAAGTGGACATTTGACTTCCCTAACAGTATTGCAAGTCTTGAAAAAAATTCTACATGATGGGCACAGCCTAATAGAAAGAGAGCTTTACAAAGGACAATACTCTTTTCCAATTTGGTGGCAGGGATCACGTGTCGAATGCTAATTTAAACAGCTTATATACAAACAAATAGTGTCAAGTATAAAAATTCAAACTTTATTCTATGCCTCAATAAATACTAATTACAACATCCTTTCTTATTCCACACTGCAGTGTAAAGAGATGGTAAAAATGAGTAAGAATCATCACTCACATAATGCATTCTATACTATAATTGATAACATAGAACTCAGAAGACCTTGAGATACTATTTATAGCAATGACTTTTTAGTTTGCAGTTTAAAGAATCATACCGTTCCAGGTTTTATCCCTTCTTTCAGCATTTCAGAAAACAAATGAGATGCTTCATCCCTCTTACCTGTAAACCAAACAGCAGAAGAAAAAAGTGAGGCTATGGCATCAGACCATACACGTATATATGTAGCTATATCTGTCAACCACATATCGCGCTATAGGATTGGAGTAAATTGGACTCCAGTTTGAAAACTAAATCGAAATACAGATTATGAACCTCCAATACACATATTTAAGCATTTGAATGAAAACATCTACAACAATTCAAAATTCTAGTGTTATATTTTTTGTAAATGATGAATTCTTTTGAATGACGTAGGCAAAACCATTTAGAAAAAGATGTGAAATTTTTGTTTTCTCTTAACATGCATTATATTTTTATATAAGCTCTTTCTTCCGGAAAAACGGGCCAAATAGTCTATCATTTATGAAAAAACTACAAAAGCGAATAGATGCATAAAATGCTTTCACTTGACAGAGAAAGACCACGCTTGTAGGATACATGTTCAACTCCAAAACTTATATATTCCATCATTGTGGTCCAGGAACTGGTTTTGAGACAAATTAGACTACAACAAAAAAATACATTTTTTTTCTTTATTCCATAGAACATAGTTTAGACAAAAATACGACAAATTTTAACTGTTAAGTATCGAGCAGGCTGCAACTGGTGGAATAGAAATAGTTCTTCATTTCCATTTTTAATCTCTATTTTATTACTTCTAGAGGAGTTTCATGCAACTAGTCTGGCGATACATATATAAGCCTTTGTGTCCGAACTCAACCTATCAAGAATTAGTGAATGGATGTTCTACCATAATGTACTATGTATGCCAAAAAAATTAACAATATATATTTCAGACAGAATATAGAAGTTCTCTTCGTTGAAAAAAATAATATTCTACCAGCTTTCCCATAGTAGCTAATCATATTCATGTACGCCTTCTCATCCATAGATAAGCCTAAGTTGCGAGCAGTATTGAACATCTCGACTGCCTTATCCAGCTTTTTACCTCGTCCATACACACTGCAACAACCCACAGCAATTATCACAACATTACAGACTAGAATCATGCAAGCTAGTCCTTCCATCATTTTTCTTTCCGTGAAGATTTACGTAGCATCTATTAAATTCTTGCCTGATCATTGTGTTGTATGTCTGAAGAGATGGAGGCACACCAGACGCAACCATACCCTCAAAAATGACAGATGTAAAATACAATTTACCTGCATTTTTATAATTTCCATGTAGCATGAATGAGATTCCCGAAAAAAGAAAAAAAAGAGAGTACTGCATCGTCAATTAAGGTAGTAAATATCCACTAGACCTGCTTCTAGCATTGCTTTAATAAAGGTATTGTATGCCACGGTGTCTAAATCCAAGTTGTCTTCAAAACTCTTACGTATAATATCCTCTGCCTCTCGATATTTTCCTGCAATTGGTAGAAGTTATTGCTTGTTTGCATATCACACGATATTAGTAGCATATTAATAAAGAAGCATTGTGCTCATATCCTACTCGAGACATGCTATCAAGTAGGATGTAGTCAAACTGTATGCACACATGAACCAGGATTCTGTATTAAACAGACTAATTGTTAGTAATTATGTTTACCGTAATCTATAGGGTACACGAAAGAATAAAGTGCCATCCAGCACAATCACAAACGAAGCCATACGGGCAGAATATATACTACGAGAAGGAGAGAGGTCTAGATAAAACTTTCAAAAAGATAAACAAAACTAAGAAGGCTTCGATCTCCATGAGCACATAAAGAAATGGCTTTGATAAAAGCGTAGCCACATATCAGGTTACGAGCCTGCTTATAAGGGAGGAATTTTAAAAGGAATTTTATCTTAGAAAGTTAGGGAATGGCCTTAATTGTTTAACCCATATATTTGGTGATGGGTGAAACTGCATGACTAAAATTATTCTTGAATAGCTGATAACCGTATGAGATGTTTCTCCAACAAAGATTAAAGGGACCTTGTTATCAAGTGGTATCAACCTAATATATTTTTCAACATACCGCCCATAGTCAAAGCATTCACCACAATGCTGATGGCAATAGGACCCAGATCAAGCTTTTTCTTGATAGATTCTTTGTAAATTGAGTAGGCATCAACAGATCTGCTGCATTTGGCATATGCATCAATCATTGAGTTGAATAAAAATTTCCCAGATGTAGGAGATTCTCTTACTGCTGCAAAAAGCTGTTCAGCCTGTTTTAGTCTCCGTTGCTTCCCATATAAGCTAATACAAGATGCAACCGTTTTTTCCTCAAGGTTGCAGCCTAACTTAGTAATCAAATCACCAAGTGCTTCTGCTTTAGATGTATCACCTGTGAGAAAATCAATGTTAGAACTATGGGAACTTAACAACCTTTTAGTACAAACAAATTCAAACTGGTAACAACTTCCTCACCTTCTCTAACCAAGCTGCTTATAAGCTGACATGTTACTAATGCCCCATTAGCAGTTTCAAATAACAGCTTCAAAATTTCTTCGGCTTTGGTGGATTCATCTGCCAAGGTCAAATTAAGCAGCATCCCTAAAGCCACGGGGTCAGGTCGGTTGAAGTCCCCAATATCTTCAAGATTTGTGGTTTGGTTATATCCTCCGCGCATAACTTTTATGAATGTTTGAATAAAATTATTGTTCTTGAATGATTCATACGCAGCCATCTCTTCTGTCAACTGCTCGGCATCTCTTAGCATTCTCTCCTTGCAATACACTCTCATAACTGTCTTGAAAAGCTCCTCATCAAAATCCACACGATCTTTTTGTATCTCGTCAATAAATTTCTTAGCTTTTTCCGTCAAATTGAGTTTCAAATACAAATTGAGCATGACAGTACAAGCACCAGCATCAGGAAGTTCAGTCCTCGTTAGAGCCTGAAATGCATCTTCAGCAGAGCTCAAATCTCCTTTCATCGCATTACATTGTAATAGGACAATATATGCATATCTTGAAAACCCAATATTTTGGGATTTCATCAATTTAATTATTTCTAAAGCTTTATCAACATTTCCCGAGTTTAAATGGACTTGCGAAATCGCTAAATATGTTTTCGCATCAGTAAGTAGGCCTAGCTGCTTAGTCTCTTCAAATGTTCTCTGAGCATCCTCATAAAGACCAAGTTTTCCGTAAATTCTGATAAGCAATCCATAGATGACCTCATCGGCTGCTATTTTATATCTTTCCATCTCCGAAAAAAGAGAGAGGGCTTTAGAATAATCTTCAGTTTTGTAATATAAAGTTAACATAGAAGCACAAGTATAATTACTTGGAACTATCCCCCGCGATCTGAGGTCCTCGTATAGTCTAAGGGCTTCACTCACGTCACTATTTTTTACACTAAAACTAATAAGTAGGCTATAAGTTACTTCCTCAGGCAGAAATCCAGTATTCCTCATCTCGTCAAAAGTCTTGAAAGCTTCCTCACGAAAACCCTTTTTGATTAACGAGCTTATAACTAAAGTAAAAGTAAATTCACTAGGTTGTACCTTCTTATATCTCATTTTCATCCATAAATTTATCAACTTTTCATGGTGTGATTTCTTCTGTAGAGAAGAGAGCATAAAGTTATAGACTGCAGTAGAGAGAATAATACCCCTTTCTTCAACAGCATCATAAAACGTTAGCATAGCGTTATGGTATCCCCATCTTGCGTATGCACAGAGCATTGTGCCACAAGCTACTTCATCAGGCTCACATCCCACTTCAAGCATCTCCAAGAATGTCTGTTCAGCCAGCTTGATCTTTCCAATTTGTCCATATGCCCGTAAAAGAATTGTGTATACGATAACACTAGGGCGGTAGCTTAGCTGTCCAAGCATAAATCTATCATTCAGAATCATTACAGTGTATTAATTTCCATTCTTATGTCAAAAACAACAAAACTCAATGAACATTAAGAATTTAGGAAAAATAACCAAACCCAGATATCCTTTTACTCAAATAACTTTAAGACCATAAAATCTAGACAAAACTGAATCAACTTTAAGAAATCAACTTTGTACACAGCCCTAGCCACGTTGTTAACTTCAATCCAACATGAACAACAATTTAAGCATAAAAAGAACAACTACAAAGTTTCCTATATAGAAATTCTACGCAGGAGAGCATATAAAAAACAGCACAAAATGAAATGTTGAACACAGGAAAAGCATTATCTAAGCAAACCCACCTGCAATTTCATCCAACCAAAGAACTCTCCAACTTGCCTCCACGATTTCTGCTCCTTCAACACCACACACATCTCTCTAAAGCTCAATTTCCCAACAAAACTTCCCATCACCACCCTCACATCACTCTCTCTCCTCTGCGACATTCCCTTCACTGCCTTTATCGCAGCGACGACGTGCTTCCCATACAACTGCCCGTTCCGGTCGTCCTCCAAATACTGCACCATCTGCTCGGGCGTCCGTTTGATCCATCTGGGCGTCATAGCAAGTGGCCCCTGGTTCTTTCTTAACAAACTTAGATACTGTGCCTTTTTCTTGATAATGCGACGTGCGTTGTCATCGGATAACGGGTTTTTCGGATTTTTCGACCTGGGTTTTGGTCTCGTTGGGTTGCCATCGCTTAGTGACCATGGATCGGGTTGTACAGTTGGAGAAGACGAGGACTTTATAGTAATTATACGTTTTTTAGAGGGTGATTTGGGTCGTGACAGTGAGGGTAGGAGTTCTGTTGTGGTAGAGAGGAAGGTGGACTTGAGGGAATCCATTTTTGGGGTTTTCAGTAAGCTGTGTGTTCTGTTTGTTTCCTGAGAAAGTTAGAAATTTTCCTTAGTAGAGGAGAATCGCTGAATCTATTATCCATTACATGGGTTCAGAAATAGAGTGGGTTACTCTTGCAACAACTAAATTCGGTACTTTTTTCCCGATTCCTTTTAGGCATGGGTTAATCTTTGTCTTATATTTGGTGGTACTTTCTACTCTTCTTCGGAAGTTGTATTTTATTATTGATTTTATTAAAATGATTTTATTAAAATGATTTTATTAAATTGAATTTAGTAGTCTTACCAGCAATGTAAACCATTTACGATATAATTAAGGGAAATCTTAGAGCTTTTCTGAATGCTTCAAAAGATTCAAATTAAGAATACCTAATTAAGAATACCTTATAATCAGCTACAATAATTTTCAATTTAGTAGCAATTAGTTTATTCATTTGAGATTTATAATCTGCAGTATATTATCAACAAACAACCAGTAAATTGAAGATCATATATATATATATAACTATTATTATTATTATTGAATACCATATATTCAATTATTATTATCATCGTTGTCTGAATCTGGACTTTAGAGATGTGTTTGATGGTCATAGTAGGGAGAATAAGATTTCGACTGTTCTAGAGATGTGTTTGATGGTCATAGTAGGGAGAATAAGATTTCGACCGCAGTTAATTATAGGATTCAAAAATCAAGAGGTAACACTTAAGATAACATTTTAATAAGCGAGATAGAAGCAGACTATATATCAACATTTCTAAGATTCTTTTAATTACATATAATTAGGTCGTCTACTAAAGCTAATATTTCAGCAATTAAATGGTTAACTTTACCGTAAATTTTGCCATATTATTTAAGCATATTCTCATTTGAATTTTTAAATAAACGAGCACCACTTGCTTCACCATTCATGAAGCAAGAAGCATCACAATTCAACTTAACTCTGTTTTCACTAGGAAAGTTCATTTCAATATTTGCAATTTATATTTGGAATCTGAATTGAAGAATATTTCTAGAGTATTGGTTATGTTATAATCACCAGACCATAGTTCTTTTTAATATAAGTTTGTTTTTTAATATAAGTTTCTGGTATTGAAATAAGAAAATGTATTATTGATCTTACTAATGATGTTTTCAATATTAATATTCTCATCATTTATACTTTTTCTTAATTCTAAATAACAATATAGTTCAACATATAATAGTAGGGATTACACTTCCGATACGAGTATTCTTTCGAGTGATAGAAAACCAACATTTAACAATACTTTCCAAAGGCATGTGTTGTTGGAATTTCTCCATTAAGTTGGATCATCACATGTTTTATCGATGTATCGAACTATCGTTAATATTAGTCCAATAAAAGTAATCATAAAGAAAAGAACGGACTAGTAGATAAAATATGTATCATGGAGGTAATTGTATAGATACCATGTTTAATTTCGAATACTGTGAAGGATTGGATTCGGAAATAAACAACTTAAGCAAAACGTAAAGTTTTGGGGTTATTTTGTAAAACAAAATAATACCGGGTTATGGTCTCTAAGGGTGGAAATTTAATAAGGACTGGTCTTCATTAAGTAACTGTCTGGAAGTTACAGACGGTTAAAAGAGAAGAACCGTTTTCTCACTTCAGTTCTATATAAGAATGAGTTCCTCATTCTTAAAAGACACAAGATCAAATACAGAGAGAAAAATCATTTAAGAAAAACAAATTGATTCTTCCTTCGAATCAATTACAAAAGTGTGTTTTGGTTGCCATCTCTTAGAAGAATCGATAACCTAGCAAAGGATCGTGGATC
The DNA here is from genome assembly GCA_036936605.1 of Limnanthes douglasii subsp. nivea. NCBI lineage: Eukaryota > Viridiplantae > Streptophyta > Magnoliopsida > Brassicales > Limnanthaceae > Limnanthes > Limnanthes douglasii. Next base: position 320,022,287 of record JAUPFV010000002.1, on the reverse strand, counting down.
ATCTGCTTCAAGTTCGGAATCTGAAGATCAAAGAATGTCTACATCCTGTAAGTTATTTATTCCGCATTATTATAGGATGATTTAATTTCATGGTTCAATAAGTTAAGTAAGAAATTTGTAGAGTATTTCTTATAAGTGGTATGAGAGCCACCATGAAGTTAAGTTCTTAAATTTTCAGATTATGAATTTAAAAGTGAAATAAAGTATGCGTAAAGTTTTGAGTTTCAAAATCTAATAAGAAGAAAATACCTTTTAAATTAATTGAAGACACACAATTTAAGATTTTGAATGCAAATTAAAGAATTGACCTTCTGCATGTTTTTTGGTGTAATATCACGGATTGCTTATGGAATTTAATGATATTCTGTTATATATAGTTATCTACAGAATTATATGCCTGAGTGAATATGCTAGTCTCATATACTCAATTAAAATAATATTTTGGGTAATTTATTCAAATTAGAATAGAATTGCACGTCTCCTTCCACGTTTGTGTTAGTTACGGGCGAGGTATACGTAATTATAAAAATTACTCGAGGTATACGTAAATATAAAAGTTATTCGAGGTATACGTAAATATAAAAGTTACTTTTATTTATATATATATATATTAGATCATATATAAATAAATATACTGTAAATATATATCTTTTGTTTACAAAAATTGCGTAACTTATTATAGTATAATTGCGTAAAAGAAGTTTAATATAATTATAAAATTAGAAAAACTAATCTATTATGTGCATTAACGGTTGTTACTTGCGTTGTTACTGCCGTGAGAGGAAGAAGATGATTTAAGTTTTTTCATGCTAACTGTTAAAAGACGTGCAGCAATGAATCCGGAAATAATCACCATTAAGTGCACTAAGTTTTGCATTAACTATTATTAGACCTTAATGTATATTTATATTAAATTAATTAAGTTTTTAAATTTATATTATAATATAAGTTTAGTGTTTATACATTTAGATATATATATATATATATATATATATTAAGTATTATATTATAGTATAATAATTAGATATAAATTTAATTTTATTATATTTATATATAGACTACGAAATAGTTTGGACATTAAGTAAGGTAGTCGTATAGTATTTTTGGAAATAATTAGCATGTTTTAAGTTTTCCAAACTTCGATAAATAATTAATGATTCAATATATCGCCAAAGTGATCCTTATTGCTGAATTAATTATTTTAGAGTTTTGACAAGTCTTTGATTGACAAATATGTAAACTTTGATCGGCCCAAAGGAAAGTTAATGTTTGACATAGTTAATTTTAGACACGAGGTAGTTATTTGTGAATTGATCATTAAGAAAATTGAACTAGGAAAATCGGCCCAAAGGAAGATTTTCTTACTTAAGTCAATTAGTAGGATCAACATTAATTATGCTCAAACTCATACATATACAAATTAATATGTTTGCCCAAAGGTATCTTATTGATGTTGTAAGAGTATGTTTTATTATGCTATGTTTATTTGTTAAATACTATGGAGATTATATGTTAAGTAATGTTTTTGGCTATTTATTGTTTGTTGTTTGTTATGTTAGCAAATTCGTATTTCTATAACCCGGAAGGCAAAAAGGCACCCATACTTAATGGGAGTAACTTTGAGCTGTGGAAAGAAGATATGTTGCTGCACTTGATGTGCCATGATTACGAATTAGCATTAAGGGTCGATGAACCTAAACCTCTGACTGATGACAGTTCTCCTACGGAGAAGAAAGAGTCAGAGGCGTGGGAAAAGTCGAACAGGATAAGTCTATGGATCATGAAGCAAGCAATTCCATTAGCATTCTGTGGTGCAGTTCCACCTGAGATCACTAATGCAAAAATATTTCTCGAAGAGGTAGATAAATGTTTTGCCAAGAACGATAAAGTAGAGATTAAGATGCTGCTTATTAAGCTAGCCTCTATGAAATATCGTGGCAATGGGACTGTTCGTGAGCACATCTTGGAAATGTCAAACATCGCTTCCAAACTGAAAGCACTTAAGATTGACCTTCCCGGAGATGTTGTGGTAAGCTTTGCTTTTCACTCTTTCCCTCCTCAGTATAAGAACCTTGAAACTTCTTATAACTGTCAGCGCAATAAATGGACTCTCAACGAGCTCATCTCTCTCAGGCAGCGCAAGAGGAGGAAAAGATGAAGCAAGAACATCCAGAAGTGCAAATGGTGAAAGCTCAAGTGGATAAGGGAATAAGAGAAAGTATGAAGGTTCAGATGCACATGCATCCGGTTCGGGACAAAAGAAGCATAAGGGTACGTCTGGTAAAGGGCGTTGCTTCCATTGTAAGAAACCGGGGCACTTTAAGAAAGAATGTGAAAATGGAAGGCTATGATGAAAGCCAAAGGTATTTTCACTTCTATGGTCTGTTCTCAGATCAATTTAGTTTCAGTGCCGAGAAATACTTGGTGGGTTGATACAACAAAAACAACTCATGTTTGTATTTCTTTGCAGGGTATGATAAGAAACCGAAGCCTGAGTGATGGTGAAACATCCATCTATACAGTTGATGGCAGTTCGTGTTTACTTCATTCTATTTGTGATTTTCGTTTGTTGCTTACCAGTGGACATTTTTTGTATTTAAAAGACGTATTGTATGTACCTTCTTTTCGAAGGAACCTAATTTCCTTTCCGTTGTTGGACAAATTAAGTTATTCTTGTCTATTTGGAAATGAAAGTTTATGTCTTTATTTACATGGTAATGTTGGTTGTTCTGGAAAGTTAATAGCAAATGATAACTTGTATTTATTGGATACTATAAAGAATCACAAAGAGATAATGAATGTAGATGTACCTGGAAAACTAAATTGTAAAATGGAAAAATCAGCAAAACTTTGGCACAAGTGATTAGGTCACATTTCTAGAAATAGAATTGAAAAGCTTGTTTCAGAAGGTTTATTAAGTGAACTGGATTTTTCGGACTTCAACGTTTGCGTTGAATGTATAAAAGGAAAACAGACCAAAGTGAAACGATTAGATGCATACAGAGCGAAAGGGGTCTTGGATTTGATACATACAGACATTTGCGGTCCGTTCCCTACAACATCATGGAACGGCCAACGATATTTTGTATCTTTCATTGACGACTTTTCACGATATGGGTATCTATATCTCATTCACGGAAAATCAGAGGCCATTGACAAGTTCAAATTCCTTAAGACCGAAGTTGAAAAACAACTTGGTAAAGACATTAAGTGCGTCAGATCGAACCGTGGTGGTGAATACTACGGGAGATATGATGGTTCAGGTGAACAACGTCATGGACCGTTTGCAAAGTTCCTAGAAAAGTGTGACATAGTCCCTCAGTATACAATGTCGGGTTCGTCCAACATGAATGGAGTATCTGAGAGACGAAACCGTACATTGAAGGATATGGTAAGAAGTATGATTAGTCATTCAACATTACCTATATCACTGTGGGGAGAAGCAATATAATGTGCGACCTACATACTTAATAGAGTTCTGACGAAAGCAATTACTAAGACACCGTATGAACTTTGGACTGGGCGTAAACCTAGTTTAAAACATTTACATGTTTGGGGATGTCCAGCTGAAGTGAAGCCTTATAGGCCGAATGAAAAGAAATTGGACTCCAAAACTGTTAGTAGTTATTTCATCGGATATCCCGAGCACACTAGGGGTTTTAAGTTTTATGATCCTTCCACAAAGAATATATTTGAGACGGGTACAGCGAAATTCTTTGAGGATATAGAGTTTGGGGGGAAGAATTTAGTAACGAACATTCATTTTAAGGAAGAATCAATAGAGATTCATGAAGGTTCTAACAATGATAATATAGTGTCAGATGATGATATGGTAATTAGAAGGCCAATCATCACTTCAGATTCGTTAGAACATATAGATACTCAAGATGATGTTAATCTTCCTCCTATGGATGTTGTTCCAATGGAGCAAAATGAAGTTGTTCAAGAAGAACAAACTCTACCTCCTCAAGAAGTTCAAGTGCAAAATGAAGAAATTATGCCTTTGCGTAGATCTACTAGAGAAAGAAAGAGCGCTATATCTTCAGACTATATAGTGTATCTTCAAGAACATGAAGAATTTTATGGTTCAACAGAAAACGATCCTTTAAGTGTTTGTGATGCCATGAAAAGTTCTGATTCTCACTTATGTATTAAAGCAATGAACGAAGAGTTTAAATCAATGCAAGATAACACGGTATGGGAGCTTGTTCCATTACCTGAGGGAAAGAAGCCGATTAGTTGTAAATGGATTTTTAAAACCAAACGGGATTCTAAGGGTAATGTGGAGAGGCATAAAGCGCGACTTGTAGCTAAGGGTTTTACTCAACGTGAAGGGATTGACTTTAAAGAAACCTTCTCTCCAGTTTCTTCGAAGGATTCTTTTCGGACAATCATGGAATTAGTTGCACACTTCGACCTTGAGCTCCATCAAATGGATGTAAAGACCGCTTTTCTTAATGGAGACATTGAGGAAAGGATCTATATGTTACAACCTGAAAACTTTGTCTCTGGTGATCCAAAGTCGACGGTATGCAAACTGAAGAAATCTATTTATGGTCTCAAGCAAGCGTCTCGACAGTGGTATCACAAATTCCTTGAAGTTATTGTCTCATTTGGTTTCGAGATAAATTCAGTGGAGGATTGTGTGTATCAAAAGTTCAGTGGGAGTAAATTCATATTTCTAGTGCTGTATGTTGATGACATATTATTGGCTACGAACGATAAAGAATTGTTACATACGACCAAGAAATTTCTTTCGGACAAATTCGATATGAAAGATCTTGGTGATGCATCATTTGTGTTATGAATTCAAATTCATAGGAATCGGTCCCATGGAATTTTGAGTTTATCACAAAAGGCGTATATTGAGAGTATGTTACAACGTTACGGGATGGCTAACAGCAAAGGAAAGGAAACCCCTATATCAAAAGGTGAAAAGTTTAGCCTTAAGCAATGCCCAAAGACAAAACTTGAGATTGAGGAAATGCAAAAGGTTCCATATGCTTCGGTTGTTGGAAGTCTGATGTATGCTCAAGTTTGTACACGGCCAGATATTGTTTTTGTGGTGGGTGTGTTAGGGAGATACGTAAGTAATCCGGGGATGGAACACTGGAAAGCAGTCAAAAGAGTTCTCCGGTATTTGCAACAAACAAAACATCACAGGTTAACATATAAGAAGTCGGATAAACTGGAGGTCATAGGGTATTCCGACTCGGATTTAGCTGGATGTGAGGATTCTCGTCGTTCAACCTCAGGCATTATATTCCTTTTAGAGGGAGGTGAAATATCATGGAAAAGTGTTAAACAAACACTCATTGCATCTTCCACTATGGCTGCGGAATTTGTTGCTTGTTTCGAGGCATCCAATCAGGCGCTTTGGCTGCAAAATTTTGTCACGGGACTGCGAATCGTAGAGGGGATAGAAAGACCCCTTAAATTATATTGTGATAATAACTCGGCAGTTCAGTATTCAAACAGTAATAGGAGCTCGGTTAAGTCCAAACATGTAGATATCAAGTTCCTGTCTGTTAAAGAGAGAGTACAGAGTGGTCAAATCAGTGTGGAGCACATAGGGACAAACTCGATGTTAGCAGATTCTCTTACGAAGGAATTAGTACCTAAAGTTTTTATTGAACACACCATTAACATGGGTGTTATGTACTTAGAGGATTGTTAGTTTCAGTGAGAGTTTGTATTAAGCTATTAAATTTGTTTGTATTATGATATTCGCGAACTTTAGGTCATTAATGCAAACATATTTATATATAAGTTTTCAGTGTGCTCTTATCTTTGATTATTCGTACTCTGATGTAAGTAGACCTCTAATTAAGCGGGACTAGTTAAGAATAGATATGTAAGATTACATTTCATATTATTATTATGCTATGCACCATGATAGATCCATGTAGTTGATTGTTGCGATATCGTGATTACTGATGCATCTATTTGCGGCTTGAAATGTATTGATGATGACTTTAGTCCTATGTCGTTAATGGTCATTTACGGGATTGTTAAGGTTATCTATGTGACGATAGAAATTAAGAATTTTCATTAAGTCGATGCATCCTATAGTAGCATATGATGATCCAAGTGGGAGATTGTTGGAATTTCTCCATTAAGTTGGACTGTCACATGTTTTATCGATGTATCGAACTATCGTTAATATTAGTCCAATAAAAGTAATCATAAAGAAAAGAACGGACTAGTAGATAAAATATGTATCATGGAGGTAATTGTATAGATACCAGGTTTAATTTCGAATACTGTGAAGGATTGGATTCAGAAATAAACAACTTAAGCAAAATGTAAAGTTTTGGGGTTATTTTGTAAAATAAAATAATACCGGGTTATGGTCCCTAAGGGTGGAAATTTAATAAGGACTGGTCTTCATTAAGTAACTGTCTGGAAGTTACAGACGGTTAAAAGAGAAGAACCGTTTTCTCACTTCAGTTCTATATAAGAATGAGTTCCTCATTCTTAAAAGACACGAGATCAAATACAGAGAGAAAAATCCTTTAAGAAAAACAAATTGATTCTTCCTTCGAATCAATTACAAAAGTGTGTTTTGGTTGCCATCTCTTAGAAGAATCGATAACCTAGCAAAGGATCGCGGATCATCTGCTTCAAGTTTGGAATCTGAAGATCAAAGAATGTCTACATCCTGTAAGTTATTTATTCCGCATTATTACAGGATGATTTAATTTCATGGTTCAATAAGTTAAGTAAGAAATCTGTAGAGTATTTCTTACATGTGTCTGTTAATTCTAATACCAAATATAACAGAATAATGATTCCAAATGGTCCAAGATATTGGGCAGTTAATAAAAAATGGTTAATTGTCTTAATATCATTACAAAACAAATATTTTGATGCTAAAGAGAACCTTTTCTTGTAAAGGTTGGAATCAACTAATATCCAACATTTGAGAGCTTTCTCAATGAGAACTGATAATTTAGTACGAAAAATGTTATGTCATATTCTTGTATAAATAGTACAAGGTAATCCTTTTTGTCTAATAAAATTATATGTGGACTTTGTTTCAAACTTGCCTGATTTCTCAAGTGTCCAAATTATCTTATCCTCGATATCAATATCAGTGTGTATATTAATAGGATAGATTTTATTAATATGAGCAAGAGTAATGTTTGATCTCAATTTGTTCATTTTCCAACAATTAATATCTCTGAAGTTATTAACTTTTTCAAAAGTGTACCAATCATTGTATTCAAAGTTAGAGATTTGAATCATGTGAAGGATTTTCAACCAATTGTCTAACCATAGATCTATATTTCCATAACCTATGTATTAAAATTGTGGGGCTGATCTTTATCCTTATTTCTAATTAGTCTTTTACAAGTAATGAATCTAATAAGAGGATTTCTGATTTAAAGGGGATGTCTATTTTTGCAACAAACATAGTTCATGTAATTGGCCCATAGGGACTTGTTTTTCCTAAAATTATACAAGAGTTTACATGCATAGTGTCATGTAAATCACTAACATTTCTAACATTTAAACCACATTCATTATAAAAAAGACATATTGTATGCTACTTAGCCTAATGAATGGCTTTATTAAATTCTTTAGATCCCCAAATGAATCTATAGAGTAGATTGTTAATTCTATTAATCATACTCTTAATAATGATACTACACTGAATATAGTACTTTGGAATGACCATTAGTACTTATTGAATCAATACTAATTTGCCACCATATGATAAAGTAGCATAGTCTTAATCATTAATTCTTTATCTAATCTTATATATCATGTCATCATACTTGTTAATCTTGTTATTATTATCAATATAGACACCTAAATATTTCATATGCAAAACTTTATATTTAAAACCAGAGTTTTCTTCAAGAGTTTTAATCATTTGTGAGCTTAATTTAACGGAGCTGATAAGACTATATTTTGTATAGTTTATATTTTGACAAGAGAGGTTTTGGTATAATCTAAGAAATGAACTTAGTATATTAATTGTGTTCTTTGATCCATTAACAAAAATGACAAAGCCATCAGTATAAGCCAATCAGTTTATATTCACATCATCTCTAGTATTAAAAATCATATCATGATGTTTATTATTGTATTTTATTCTTAAGTTTTTACATTTTTAATATAATATTTTAAAAAATACAGGTTATTAAGTCTGTGGTAATAAATAGCCTAATAAAAAATAATTGGACATATTAAAAAAAATATAGTTTATTTGTTTATAAAATTAAATTTGATATAAATATATAAGTAATCAGCTAACTTGATGAAATTCATAAAAGAAACTAAAACACTAATATATATTAGTAAAGTTATTAATTATTATCCATTTTATTAGGATTATATTATATATTTCCACAAAATATTCATTTTATTTTCCTATTTATTAATGTTCGGGTTTTTATAATACCTCAAATACCCTTAGTGAATAGATAAAAACCAAATAATTTTGATTGATTTTTTTCTTCCTTTGAAACCGTAACTGTTTATCGCCAATGCAACTAATGCGACGATTCATCTTTTGTTCAAATTTCAGTTTCTTTGTTGTTTTCTAGTCTATTTTTCATATGTTTCATTTTTTTATCGCTTTGCAGTTGATTTTTTTATTTATATAAATTCGATTTCTTTTTCACACTTGGTTAGTCGGTTTTCGTAAAGTAAGGTTTTATTTATATTTTACACAATTTTTGTTGTATTTATTCTGTTTTAAGTAGATAGATTTGTTTATTTTAGTTTTGATTTATGGTTTTAAGTAGGTTTTATACGATTTTTAGGTTTTCTGTATATATAGGGTTTGAAATTTGTATTTTAGGTAAGCTACGCAATGAATAAGAAGTTCATGGCCCGTGTTTTTATTCATCTTGCTAATTCGAGATGAGAGACACGATATGGTTGGTTATAGTAGTTGAGTGATGTGAGACCTTGTTAATTTTTACATGCGAGACTTTGTATTTTTTTCAGTGATAGATGCGAGACTTTGTAATTTTTTCAGTGATAGATGCGAGACTTTGTTAATTCTCACATGTGAGACTTTGTTATCTTTCAATGATAGATGCAATACGAGACTTTGTTATTTTTCAATGATCTATGCGAGACCTTTTTTTATTTTTATGATATATGGGAGACTTTGTTAGTTCTCACATGCAATACTTTGTTATTTTTATATGATATATGCGAGACTTTATCAATTCTCACATGGGAAACTTTTTTTTTCTGATAGACCAGAGTTTGTTAATTTTTAATGATAGATGCAAGACACGTATTCATTTTTTACTTTTTCAATTGTCAAATACATGTACACGATGTCTAGAAGTCGACTAAGTATTTTTAAACTAGTTGGTGAACTTACCATCCATGATTTTGGTTTGTTTGAATACTTTTAAGATATTCTTAATTTTGTTTTAAGTAAATGAGATGTTTCGTTTGAGTTATATATTCCGATCAAGATATTACTACAGTGACCCAAGAATATTATCTTATATTATGATGGTGATTTAGTTATTTTGCTATCATTTTTTATACTTTAGGTTATTCAATTGTTACTATTGATATAGAAATTAATGTTATTGTTGAATAAAATTTTAGAGGACATACTCAAAGTTTATTTGGTGCTTCAAATCAACATTTTATTTTTTGAGAAAGTAGTTATGGTATGAATTTTATTGGTCATAAGAATAAACAACGTGCTATTGTTCGTTGGGTTGATTGAATTAACGATGTTGGACAAGTTTTTGAATAAGGTGCAATAACTTTAAAATTAGTTATTAGTAATTTTACTTTACAAAAAGTTTAAACTTTCAAATATTTACATAATCATAAAAAAAATATAATTTCTCGTTATGAGGAAAAATATTCAAAGGGTTGTCCTTAGAGACGTTATGAGAAAAATGATAAGTATATTGGTTTTATGGTTGTTAAGAAGCATATATAACCTCACAATTTTGGGATTGGATTTTGCAAAAAAAATAGAAAGCATTTATCATAGGATTTAATTGCTAATAAGATATGTATTTATAGTAGGACCAATGTTGATGTTACAGCCAAAGGCATAAAATCATTGGTAGAAAACAACTACAATTTAAATATCTCGTATCGTCTTTCATGGATTGTTGTAGAGAAAGCTAAGATAATTGTTATGGAGATAGTTCTACTTTGTTAAAACTACTTAAGAATTACTTCAAACATTGAAGATTTGGAACTATCATTGGCATAGCCTGTGGGAAGTGATTGGTACCCGGAATCATATTTTAAAGCCACTATTGTATTGTCAAAAACTTTGAGAGAAATGGATATGGAAGTTCTAGGGGAGCCAAATGTTTGTATTGGTGGTCTTGTGATCAGAAACTCATCCAAATATTATCTTATCGAAGAAGATATAATGGCGGAACGACACAATGATGATAAGTATGACGATGAGCTACTCGAGGAATTTGTCTTAGTAGCTTAGAGGAAATAATATCTGGAAAATATAACAAGGTTAAACGCACAGAATGATGCAGTTTTGATTTCAAAAAGGCTCAGATCGGAGGTTCGAGGGGGCAGATAACTGAAAAATACAAATTAGAAGATGCTTATTAGACCACCAAAAGATATGAAATGCATCATAGACAAATCAGATATTATTCAAGAATAAAGATGAAATATAAGCGTCGATATGATTTCACTGAGTCTAATGATTATTCTTTTTACGACTCATAAGATTCTTCATCTTCGGAAAGGGATAACTGACGCAAAAAATGTTATAAGAGAAAGGATTCGAAATGGCGTAGGGATGACCATCAGACATTTTGTCAGAACAAATATTAAAGGAGAGAAAGAAATGATCAAGAAAAAAATAGGTTTTTGTCCGAGGAACGGGACAAGGTTGTAATTGTCGCTAAAAAGAAGCAAGCTTCTTCTCAAGTACATATCCCATCAGGATTCAAAGTTTTGAGTATCGTGTGAGTATCCAGTTCATGAACCTGTCCAAAGATGTCTGTATACCATTGTGAATGAAAGCCCTGAGGACATTATGTATAAGACCAGACATAATTAGAGGTTTATCTCCTCTTTCTGCAGGAATCTTATAAGGATATATGCTAAAGCATTTCGATATCTTGAAGTTAGAAAAGTTTGATGGGACACAAGATCCATACATCCATATTGAGCAGTTCAAGAATTTTATAATTAGTTATGATGACAATGATAAATTCTTGTGCAGGGCTTTCTCCCAAACATTTAAATGAGCTGCCTCAAAATGGTATAACAAAAATTTTGAAATATTTTGGAACATCTTCTGCCAACACTTTGTGGGAAGCAAAAAGTTCCGAGAAAATAATGATAAGATAATTTACTGTAGACATAAAGTTGAGGAGAGTTTAAAAGATTTATACTAATCGTTAATTAAGACTAAGACTGATGTGGAGGGTTGCGAGGATCATGTAACTTTAGCAGCATTCTGAATGAGACTTCTCCCTGGTATTTTGAAAGATAATATTTTGAAACAATAGGTCATGACATTTGGGGCATTGTTGGATCAGGTTGAGAATATAAATTTTGGTAGAAGAGACACATGCATTTGAAATGGCGTTTATGGTACAAATTAAACAAAACCAGTTCCAACAATCTCTGATTCTGACATATAATCCACTTTCTGTATAAATTTCTCAAAGTTATGATCCGAAAACTATCGTTCGACCAAAATCTATGACCCAGGTACCTATGAGACTGAGGGTGAATTCACAAGTGGCAAACACACAACAAAGTGTTAGGTCGATGTCAAACAAGTGGGTCCGACCAGCTTATTTTGCTTAATAAACATAATGTGTAGCAACAATTTTTGATAGAGGTCAAATTCACATACAATACTGCAAACCTGCCTCGATACAAACTCTTACGAAAAGCATAAGCAACAGGTATTGCAAGTACCATGATGATGTTGGGCATGGAACAAAGGATTGTGTGGTGCTGAAAAAAGAAATACAAGTATTGATTGAAATGAGAAATGTACAACATTTGTTAACAAAAGATTTCGTATAGCTCTGAATCAAAAGAATAATTTGATAACTTCAGAACCTATCGAATCTTTTGATGTTTCTTCTGAGTATTTGGATCTGAAGCCAAGCATGAAGAAGGTTATGTTGGTAGAGGAGCAAGTTGCGAAAGGAAAGATTAGTGAATTATTTGCTTTCTTTGAGTTATTGATAATTTTTTAGGGTGATATTGTTTTAGGGACATCAAAATACTCCCATAAAATGCATATCGTGAGCCTAGCGACTCCATTAGAAGTTGATCATTTGCCATATTTTTATAGGAGTCTATTTTCACTACTCTGTTTTGAGGATGATGATATTAGAGAAGTGGCTAGCCCCTACAAGGACATTTTCGTAATCGTGGTAGGAATTGCTGAAGACGAGATATAAAGAATTTTGATAGACATCGGTAACTCTGCCAATATATTATTCATGACAACCTATAAGAATATGGAAAGCCCTTTGGTTATTCTTCGTTCAGATTGGACAATTGTGGGTTTTACAGGGTGACTGCCGAAGTTGTTGGGGAATTTGAAGGTATAGTGAAGCTGGTTCACGAACCATTTTGGAAAGAGGTGACAATGTTGTTTATTGTGGTGGATTCCCTAACATCATACAATGCAATATTCAAGAGATCTCGGTTGTCCAGAATACATGCAGTGGCTTCAATTGTTCACCTATGCCTGAAATATATCGTAGGATACAATGTAATAACAATTAGGAGCAGCCATTAAATGGCGAGAGAATATTACCGAGCGGTTTTGGCCGCAAAACAAATTTAAAGGGGCGAGTAAAAAAAATCATAGCAGTTAGTGGGGTCCTCATTGGGATCTGATCGTGTTGATAATCCGAGGGAGATCCCTGGATTCCTGGTCTTTGAAGAGATGGTGATTATGTTTTTTTCAAATGGGAAGAGTTTAAAGATCAGTACAAAAATATCTCTAGAGGTGATAGAAAGGTTTATTCGTTTATTATCAACAAGATTACACATGTTTATGTAGTGAACCGAAGATGTTACGGAGGTGCCTACTAAAATCATTTGTCACGGTCTAGAAATCTGAAGCAATGTACGCCTAGTTATTAAAAAAAATATTTTTGTCAAGAAAAATTTGAGGCTATTATGGCTGAAGTAGATCGGTTATCCAAAGTTGGGACATACAAGAATCACAATACCCTATGTGGATGGCTAATCCGGTTTTATTAAAAATAAAAATGGAAAATAGAAAATGTGTGTGGATTTCATTGACTTGAATAAAGCATGACCAAAATATCATTTCCCAATCTCTCGGTTAGAATAGTTAGTGGATTTCACGTCATAAAATCGATTGATTTCTTTCATAGATGCATACGCTGGGTACAATCAGATCAAGATGGATATGAATGATCAAGAGAGCATTTATTTCATCACTGGAAGGGGCATGCGTGGTTATATGGATATGCCCTTTGAGGTAAAATATTATGGGGCTACTTAGTAACATTTGGTAAATAAAACTTTTGAGGCTTAGATTTGACAGAATGTTGAAATATATATATATATATATATATATATATATATATATATAGATGATATGTTAGTGAAAAGAACAATGATGAGCACTTTACAGATTTAGAAGAAACATTTGCCAACTTAAAGAAGATAAATTTGAAGCTAAGTTCTAAGAAGTGTACGTTCGGGGTGCGTTCTAAAAAATATTTGGGTACATAGTCAGTGAATCAGGGATAAAAGCTGACTCGATATAGCTAAACGCTCTGAATACTATTGCCTCGCCTTGGATAATCAAGGAGGTGTAAATTCTAACAATGAGACATGCAGCCTTGAACAAATTTATATACAGGTACTTCGTTAAATGCACCCATTTTCCCAAGTTTTGAGACAAGAAAAATGATTTAATTGGACTCAAGAGTATTCTGAAGCGTTTACATAGTTGTATTGGATTATGTTTTAAGTGTCGTATTGATCCGAGAGGTAGATAATTGCCCACAACCAGTGTACTATGTGAGTAAAGCCTTTTAGATGTTGAAAATAAATATTTGAAGTTATTGCAACTTGGAAGATGAGACCTTACTTGCAGGCTTACTATATCATTATTTGAATAATTTATTCGTTGAAGAGCATGTTGTAAAGACCTGACATGTCGTGCATAATGATTAAATATTTTGTGTAGTTAGGTGATTTTGACATGGATTTTAAGCCCCTAACTGCAGTCATAGCACAAACATTAGCATATCTTTTAGTTGAATTTCATTCTGATTGGCCAAAGATGAAATAAATGAAGAAAAATTAGAGGCGGGATGGACAACCCGAATAGATGAAGGTCTAGTGCTTCAGGATATGGGGTTAGGGTCCAGTTGGTTTCTCAAAATAGGATTGTAATGTGTCGAGCTATATGATTTGGGTTTTAAGCATCGAATAATGAGGCAGCGTACGAAGCTGCATTAGTTGGGTTAAGACTTGCTCATATTTGTGGAGCTAAAAAAGTTGGGCTAGTGAACGGCTCACAACTTCTTATAAACACGCGTCTGGCCAATCTGAGGCTAGAAAAGATAATTGAGTAAATTATTTGAAAGAAATAAATGCCTTAGCAATTGTCTTCAAAAGTATCAAGTACGAACATGTTCATAGGGTTGATAATTATGTGGTTGATTCTTTAGCCATTGTCACGTATTCCAAAGAGTACCAAATGGGTGGAAGGATCGAATGAAGCTTTATAAATTTCTATAATTTTTTAATAAGGCTAGAGATACTACGTCAAGGAATGTTTAGTTAATGACATTCTGCCAATCGATAAAGTAATGACAAAGAAAATACTGATCAAATTATATGGTTATGTGGTACTTGGGTAAATTTTATATAAAAAATCTTTTAACAGGCCTTTGCTTCGATGCCTTAAGGGAAATGAATCACATATGATATCATCCGAGCTATACGATGGAGAAGGGTCAACACATTTTCGGTACAAGACTTTGATACGAAGAGGTCTCTTGGGAGGATATTCCAGGCCCATAATTTATTCTGATACTAAACGTTGGTTAAAATGTGTGATACTTGTCAAAGATTTTCTAACACAATCCACGTACCATGAGTTACTCTTGAATCAATATACGACGCACTACTTTTTTATCAGTGGGGTATTGACCTAGTGAGACCTTTACCGATGACATTTGGAGGACGACAGACAATAATAGTTGCAGTAAACTAATTTCTAAGTGGGTGGAAGCTGAACCATTGTCGGGAACAAAATCCAAATAAGTAATCAAGTTGATTGTTTCCAATATTTGTTTTCGGTTCGGTGTTACGAGGAGAATAACGATGGATAATGGATCACAATTCGACAATAAAGACATTAGGGTTTTTTGTTTTTTAAAGGAATACAACGATGCTTTTTGGAACATTTTCATCCGCAAGAAAATGGCCAAGTCAAAGTGACTAATAGGATTATTCGTGATGGGCTTAAAAATAATTTGGAAAGAATGGTTGGAAAATGATCATATTACTTACAATGAGTCATATGGGCATATCGAGCCACCCCTCCAACATCAACTCAGAAATCCCTATTTGCGTTAGTCTATGGGATGGATGATGTAGTTCCATCTGGAGAACTTTTCCCATCGTATAGAGTTAATGAATATTCTGAGGAGGCTAACAATGAGGGAAAGTGTGATGAGTTAAATTTAGTCGAAGAAAAAAGAAGGTGAGTGCAATTGAACTTTTTGCATCACCAAACTTTGATAAGAAGCATATACGCGTCTAAAGTTAGACGACGAGAATTCAAGATAGGGACAAGGTACTAAGTAAATTGTTTTTGCATATGAAGGAAAAACGGCTTGGTAAATTGGGACCTAACTATGAAGGTCCGTACACGGTAATTGAGAAGTTGAAACTGGGGACAAATCGGCTCAAAGATAAAAATGAAAGGGATCTTCGTCACTCGTGGAACATTGAGCACCTTAAGTTGTATTTGGAATGAGTGTAAAAGTTTTTATATATGTTTAAACTTTTATAAAGATCGGAGGCATACTCACCCCGATGGAACAAATGAGCCTTTATAACTAATTTATATATAATATTTATTTGCCATTTTAAAGCAACTTTAACAATCACTCATTTTTTTATCGGAAGGATCTTCCAACGAATATTTGTCAACAATTATTTATTTTTGGACCGAAAAGCTTTTCCAATGAATGTTTGTCAATAATCACTTTTTTTTACCGGAAGGATCTTCCAACAAAATTTGGTCAGCGGTTATTTATTTTTTGACAGGAAGGGTCTTCCAACGAATGTTGATCATAATTATTTTTTTGGACCAGAATGGTATTCCAACAATCATTTATTTTTTTACTGAAGAATCTTCTAACGAATGTTGGTCAACAATCGTTTATTTTTTGACCCGAAGGGTTTTCCAATAAAAGTTGGTTAATAACAATTATATATTTCCAATCTAATATTCAAAAATTGGTTACGGAAAAATTATCTGAAAAAGAGAAGTTCTATTGATAAAACATGAAAAGTACAAAATGCTCTGATGATGCGGGGACTTCACAAAAATGCATAAAACCCAACAATATTACAAAAAACATACAACATCGAAACAAAAAAATTAACTAAGTAATCCTTAATCCGAAAGAGTATTATCAGATCCATATGTTGACGAGGCAAATGAAGAACTTTCTGACTCATTGGAACTTTCAAGTGATTCCTCATTTTTCAACAAAATTGCCCTTCGGACGATACTTATCAGAAACAAGCTCCCGAAAGCTGCCTAACGTTAAGTTTGGGAAATGTTCATGAAAATAAAACACGATAGCTGATTAACTTTAGCATATTTATCCTCCAATTTAAAAACACAATCAACAACATAAATTTTTGAGGGTAACGTCCTTATAAGCTTGGTCTTTAAGAGCTTTCTTCTCAGCATCAATATTTTTCAAATCCTTGACGACCCGTTCAAAGTAATATTTGGTTTTGTGGTATGCTTCGGAGACCGTATCCATGAGTGTATTTTTTTGAATATTCATCCAAATAAAACGCTCTCGCTCGCGATAAAATGTATCATACTCCAACTTTAACCAATCATCCAGCGCCTTGAGTTATTTACGATATTCGATGTCAAGCTATCTGAGATAGATGACCCAATCTTCCAACTTTTTCATCTCGGATCTCCTCCTCAAAGCCTCATCGTTATAATGATTTTTTCGGATGTTCAATTTTAGAAAGAAGTTTTCGCGAAATGAAATAGTTCATGAAGTTTGAGGTCTAGATAATCATCACTGTAAATATTGAATTGCTCTGATGGAGAACCAACCTCGAAGTGTTCAGGATCTTGGGTATCATCTCTTTGACCTTCTTGGGCATCAGTTTACTCGTTTTCTTGGGTTGGAGATTCCTCGTTAGATACTCGAAGATAATCTGAGTCAATAACAACAACCTTATCAGGAGAAGGCAAATTAGGCTCACCTACTTCATTATCCGAAGGGACGACATTTCCATCTACTTATTTTTCGCTTTCTTCAACAACGAGCGCTTACGTTTATTCTTAGGACGATACCTTTAGATGACCTCTTGGAGCCACCTTCCTCTATATGATCAACTTTATTGGCCTCATCTTCAACATTTTCTTCCTTCTCGGCCTCACCTTGATATTTTCTCCCTTAACCATATCCGTTTTAGGGATTTGATGGCTCGAAGCCCTAGCTATTGAAAGCAAGTAGACAATACCATTTAAGGCCTCTAACCGTTCAAGTATGTTGGCTTTTATGGGATACATCATGAGATCCTCCAAAGTCACAGCTTTTGTCAAGCTAGCCCCCCAAAGATGGATTTTAGCAAGGTTAGTTGGGTTGAAATAACGATGGAATTCATTAGACCACGAAGTACTAGCCCAACTACTTAGCCGAGAAAATATCCGACCTGCCTTATCTAGATGCTCCTCGAACGCATTGGACACCCCTGTCATCCATTTCCCCCAACAAAACATTATTGGAATAAATCAAATAAACAAAGCGAAAATAATTTGAATAATGATATACCTCTACTAGTCCATTTCAAGGATAACCAATGTGGTCTCTCAACTGACTCATCAAATATTCTCTCCCACAACCCGAAAATAAAGAAAAAATCTATCCTTCTATTTTTTTTTGTCTTAGAGGAGATCATCCATTATTTTGAATTTATTCCTGAGGGTCAAGGAAGAATTAAAGAAGTAGGAATTATTTGCAATGCCGGTTAATCAGACGAACTATTTTATCGAGAATCAAATCCGGATATCATAGCCGACATTATGTAGAGTGAACTATATGTTTGTACCTACTTAAGTGGAACATAAGTTTATCAGTTCAAAATATCTCATCAAACGGGGGTCCAGAGGGAAGCAAAAACCCTAGTTCAGAATCTACAGGTAAACGATGAACTCATTATCCCGAACAAATAGAAGAGCCTCCCCGACTTTGGGAAATCGGATTGTTATGGAGCTACGGATACCGCATCAATCTCGAAATTTTGCTTCATCAGAGGATTGGTAGTACATGTATTTCACTTTGTAAAAAACCACCAAATGCTTGCTTTCAACTTCTCGCAAGTTGTTTCTAATGATAGCCCTCCATGTTCGAGGGAAATTCGACGTTTTATAATTTATTCTTCTTCTTCGAGTTAGGTCTTTTCTTATACGCAGGAGAACCCACGTTAACTTTGTTTTGGAAGGTTGGTGCCTCGATTTGTGCGGAAGTTCCGACCTGAGAAAACGAAGCGACAATCACCTTTTGTGTTGATTACGTTCAATAACAGTCCCATCTTGATTTTCTTCAAGCTCATCGACCAAGTATCTTGACCTTATATTTTTTAATTAGTTCGATCCACATATTCAAACCTAAAGGTTTTTTCAACTATCAATTTGATCTACATATTCGACCCTAAAAGATTTTTCAACTGTCAAGTTGATCAACATATTCGAATTTAATGGGTTTTGTAACTATTAAGTTGATCTGCAACTTCAAACTAAATTTTAAAGATTTATTTAATTTTGTTAGTCTACAATTTCTATTTAATCTTGCACTCATAATGTTGATTGATATTTTCATTTTTTAGTATAAAAAACTGATCAATTACAATTTGTAAAAATGGAACGAGCGCTAGGTACTGTAACCAAATACCGCAATGTTAAAGATCGAGACATAACAAGAATACATCAAGAAGGTTCGGGATGTAACAAAAAATAACATATTTAAACAAGGACAACTTACAAGCAACATGAGTTTAACAATCTGATGGGTCTTCAGACGAATCTGCCCCACCAATCTCATCTTCACTAACAACCCATTCAGGGTGATCCTCCTCTGGAACGTTTTTCCACATCGAACCTAATGGAAGTTGAGGATACTGGCTATAAAAAACGAAACATAAAAATCCTTGGCATCATCAAACTCTTGTTTCATAATCTTTTTGCATTTAACGACAAACTGATTTTTGTTCTTCTTTATTTTTATTTTCTATCGCAGACTGAAGCTCAGAGAGGTCTTTGGTTGCTTTAGCTATTTTGTGACGAAAAAAATTGATTCCGAATTGTTTGAGCAACCGAACCTCAGACACCTTTATCCCGATCTTCTTTAGCTTTTGATAAGGTGTCACGTAGAGATCGGTTAAGTTAGGATTGTTGGGATTGAGCCACATGCCATTCTGATTCTTTTCCCTAAAGAGTTTAAAGGACAGTTTTAGCCGATGCAGCCCGAGTATTGGCACGCCCGACCGCCTCCTCATATCACTTTTCTAACTTGTGGTAGTTTGACAACATCATTTCCTCAGCAAACAAACATTTTTTTACCTTCGAAAGTTCACGTTTTCAGTTGTGCTGATTTCTTTTCTTTTAATGCTAAGAGAATTACCATATCGTACAGAGTTCAAGCCATAGTATCTGACTTTCAAAAAAGGAAGCTACCCGAGCCTTGGGGAATGAAAATTACGGGTAGTGGCTCAAGGCAAGATGTGTTCCCGGTTACAAGGGTCATATCCCTTGAAGGATTTTTGAAAACTTGTTACGGGGACGACTTGGTGTTGGGAAGCAGCGACCCACCTACAACAACGGCAAGATCATCATAAGCTTCGTTAGTTGAATCTTCCAGATTCTCTAACACTTTCAATTCGCTAGCAGAACCCCATTCCTTGATATTTTTCACTTTTTCATATTTTTTAACAACCATATCTACCTTGACACCTTCATATTGTTCGAATAATATTGGGGTAGTTGTTTGCTCTACCATCGGAACTTTGTCGGTGTCTTCCACCACAGCCTGGTCTTTTTTTCCTAAACGCTCAGGGTTTTTTGTTCCCATCCTCGGTTACATCAACTTTCTTCATTTTTCTCCACGATTTTTGTTCTGCTTTTCTTCGTTGCTGGGGGATTTCCCTTGTTAGCTTCCGGATCACTAACCATAATGGTATTTTCAGGTTCTGTGAAAAAAAGTTCCCTAGACTTACCATCAACAACCGTTTCCATCATTTCTTTCCCAGTTTCATGGTCGGATTGCTCGTCTGATTTATAGCATTTACTAGAGGCTCGATTCCACTTAGGCAAAAAGAAATCTCCATTTTCAGAATCTATTCTTTGAACTAGATCAATAACATCGGGTGGCACCCGCAGTTGATTGACGTTTAATATTTCGTTAGAGCAACACCAGGGGTTGCTGTTGACCAGGTTGGTATTCTTGAATCATCGGTGAAATGTTTGCCCCCAAATTCTCCTTAGCATAGGGTTTGAGTTTCAAAAAGATGGTTATGGCTAACTTCAGATGAGCCTTATTTATTGCTTGCAACTCTGACTTTGAAAGCTAAATAAGATAGTGAGGTAAGACTGTTCTCTAACGCAACCCTCGCAATCCATTTGCAGGTTAGACACCTCATGTTAAAATTGAGTTGTGAGGTCGATCATTCTCCCATGCACCGCTTATAAAGATGAATCGGTGCTTCCATGCTTTGTCAGCCTCTAACAGATCGTTTACTATCTTTTGTTATTGGCTAAAGAAGAGTAGAAAAAGGTAGCTTCAATTATTTCGAAAGCTTCGTCATTTCTATATACTCTTCCATAGACATCGGTACCTCATCTAAACGAGAAGTCATTATATACGACATCAGCGTGTACAAAGTGTTAGGAGTGAGTTTGGTCGGGAAAATGCTCAGGATTTCGAAGTATCTCACGATGTCACGGTCAAATGGAAGCCTTAGTACCTAATTAAACAAATTGGTAAAAAAAACCATTTCTCTTTGATGCACTGATAATAGCGTATCTCCGGGCATTAAGAAGCAGATCTTTACACACCCGGGAATCCCCCATATAACTTTGAGCTCGGGCTACTCCACCGGACTATAGTACAAATACTTGTTGCTAAAAATAGAGATAATATGTTCATGAGGTACGCTATTGTGATAACCAGTAAGTACTTCATTGATTTTGGGTGGAAGAGGTTCCTCATTCATTGCGAGGGAAACGGTACCATTCTCCCCGACAGTGACCTGTTTACCATCTCGGTGGGTTACATCATCATTTGCGGTTGCGGTTCACTCTATGACATCGTTATGAGGAACTTGAACAGGGTCCAAGTCGATTAAAGTTGGGTCGGTCTGTTTTTTATTTTCGACTCTTTCAATAGTATCACGGTCGACCGGCTTGGCGGACAGATCATAATCAGTGTTTTTTCTAGCTGCACTGTTAGTTTTTTCCCAAACTCCTTTGAGAATATGTCCATCTTTTGTAACTTTATTTTAGGGGCGGCCCCTTGGTAGTTGGATTTATTGTCATGATAGTGGAGGCCGACTTCTTACGTTTTTTAGGCGCAACCTCCTTAGTATGAACTTTTATAATGGGAGCAGTAGGAACCGATTATTTGATCTCATTTTCATCTGGTAAAATTATGCTAGGAGAGGGAAAATCTTCCTCAAGATTTTGTCGTTCAACATCTCTCTGTACCACACCCCTAGCAGTCGCTGCAATTTTATAACTGGTTCAATAACCTATGAAGGTGGGGTTTAACTAGACCATCTCGGGAGAGGATGAAGAAGCGATAGAATCGCCCATAACCAGAAGACTGAGTTTGGGCAGGTGAAAAGATCATCTCGGTTTTTTGTCTAGACGATTGGGACAATTTCGTTTTGAATAAATCAAGAGGGGTTGAGCTTACAGGAACGGTTGGTGTATTATCAATTAAACTTGTTGCTTTATATTCATCAGCTCTTTCAGAAATACTGAGATAGTCGATCAGACTAAAAACTGGCTTTGAGGATAGTTCTGCTTTCTTCTTAGACGCGGGTTTTTTCATAAACAAAAATGACGCCATATGAGGTTTCTCTCTCTAGCTAAAGCTAAAGGCAAGGAAATATATATCTCTCTAAAAATATGGTGAAAGAAAAAAAATGGAGAAATAAAGGTATTTATAGGCAGATGACCCCTTCAACAGGTTTCTTTATGGAGAAGTCCAATCGAAAAGGGGCGTCGAGAAGTCAAAGAGCCGTTCGGATTAAAATCACGATTAGACTTCCTCCAAATAACTGAAAGACATGTGTCAAGTTCTGATATTTTGGCAGGGCTGGGAGGCTAAGTCATAAATTGAGCGTCATGTAGTCCAAGAAGCAAAAACTTAAACGACAGGCGTTTAAAGGCAATAAAACATGGGTATTTTGAAGAGATCATCTTTCTCACACATGACAGATGGGCCTAGAACAACAAATGGGTTGGGCGCAAAGCCCATTAAGACTAGGCCCAATAATTACACATTGTCAAGAAAGTTACACGCTACAACCGACCATGATTGACACGAACAAACTATAATGACAATTCCCGACTCTCTGCCCTTACCGACATAAAAAGGTTGACCAACGACGAGTATATCATGACCCTAGTATTGGTATACGCTGGCCTTAATTGTTTAAGTATAACAACAAGATTTTTCTACCATAAGGCTGAATAGTCTTCACTCATCTCTTCGTAAAGACTAGGGGGCTACTGATAAGGGCGGAAAATACCCAGGTCACTTTGGGTCGATATAATTAGATCATGTATGTTGGGCAACATTATCCTCTGCTTCTTAGATTAATTCAGCCTCTAATTCTCAGCTTCATCTTCATTTGTAGCATCAATAAAAGACATCAGATGCTTCACGTTAAAGACATCACAAGTCTTCATATGACTGGGAAGCTTCAACCTGTATGTATTTGGGTTTATTTTTACCACAACTTCGTACAAACCCACCTTCGTTACTGTCAGCTTGTTGAACTCATATGCTAGGCAACGATTGCTGGTCAAGATAGCGCACACGAAATCACCCACTTTAAACTCGACTAGACGGTATTTCTTTTCTGCAACAGCTTTGTATTTTTCACTCATACCCTCGAGATGTTTCCCCGTATTCTTGTGGTAAACTTGTCCTATGAGAGAGAAATTCTTTATAGGACGAGGGTAGAAAAGACAAAGTTGAAGCTGTTATTAACACGCACGCGACCATAAATTCATTTTCAGTTGATTTTTAGAGGCAACTTCCTCAAACCTTTGTCGTTCAGCATCTCTATGTACAACACCCCTAGCAGTGGTTGCAATATTATGACTGGTTCCATAACCTATGAATGTGGGGGTTAACTGGACCATCTCGGGAGATGATGAAGAAGCGATAGAATCTCTCATAACCAGAAATTGAGGTTTAGGTTTTTGGACAGAAGAAACTTGGTTTGTAGAAGGTAAGGGTCAGACAATGGGAATTATATGAACAACTTTCTTAGAAGACTGAGCTTTGGCAGGTGAAAAGATCATCTCGATTTTTTTTTATCTAGACGATTTGGACAATTTAGTTTTCAATAAGTTAAGAGGGGTCGAGCTTACATGAACGGTTGGCGTATTATAAATTACATGTTGCTTTATATTCATCAACACTTTCAGAAATACTGAGATAGTCGATCAGACTAAAAATTGGCTTTGAGGATGGTTCTTCTTTCTTTTTAGAAGCGAGTTTTTTCATAAACAAAAATAAAGCAAGATAAGGTTTCTCTCTCTAGATAAAGCTAAAGACGAGGAAATATTTCTCTCTCTAAAAATGCGGTGAAAGAGAAAAATGGAGAAATGAAGGTATTTATAGGCAGATGACCCCTACAACGGGTTTCTTTATTGAGAAGTGCAATCGAAAAGTGGTGTGGGAAGTCAAAAAGTCGTTTGGATTAAAATCACGATTAGACTTCCTCAAAATAACTGAAAGACACGTGTCAAGTTCTGATATTTTGGTAGGGCTAGGAGGCTAACGTCATAATTTGAGCCTCGGGTAGTCCAAAAAGCAAAAACTTAAACGACAAGCATTTAAAGGCAATAAAACACGTGTATTTTGAAGAGATAATCTTTCTCACACATGGTAGATGGGCCTAGAACAACAAATGGGTTGAGCGCAAAGTCCATCAATACTAGGCCCAAGAATTACACATTGTCAAGAAAGGTACGCGCTACAACCGATCATGAATGATACGAAGAAACTATAGTGACAATTCCCTATAGTCTGCCTTTACCGACAATAACAGTTTGACCAACGACGAGTATATCCCGACCCTAGCATCGGTATACGCTGGCCTTAATTTTTTAAGTATAACAACAAGATTTTTCGACCATAAGGTTGAATAGTCTTCACTCATCTCTTCGTAAAGACTGGGGGCTATTGATAAGGATGGAAAATACCCAGGTCACTTTGGGTCAACATAATTAGATCATGTTATTATATGTTTGTAATTATACATGTAACTATTGTGATAGATCTATAAATAATAAGCTCGTTATGTAAGCTTTAGATATTTTCGGAACTATCAAACTCAACCATAACTTATGTAGCAAGTTCGTTTAGGATAATAGGACAATATTCTAGGGTTAGGTTGTCTGCAATGCACTTTATTTAATTTAGGTAGTCTTTCATTAAAGAGGCTTATTTTTTGGTTATTTGAAATTTAGATTTGAACAGTAATTATGGATCTGGTGTGAGAATCATCTAAACTTATGGAAATATCCCATAGAGTCGTGGAGGTCTTTTTTACATGAGTTATGCTAAAATCTCAATACTAATACTATTGTAAATCAAACCAAAGAGAAGCTAATCTTTGACTATCCAAATTTCATAGTCAGGATTCTCCATAATATTTCCACTAGATTTTGTAGTTAACTTTAGAGGATATGAAGTGTCCCTTGTGATAAAACCTCATATCTTATTTCCTATGCTAGTAGAGAGAACCATGGTTATTCATATGAGGTAGTTATTATGTCTAGTCTAATATGACCGACATTGTACATGTTATTATTTTGATGGTTCATGTGTGAGGATGGTTTCCATAGGCATTTTTAGCCTAGTGAGCCTAAGCTTAAGGCAAAAGAATCTTCATTGGTCATAGAGGATCTTTCTGCTATGATACCACTATTGAGACTATTTTAATTTCTTGATGTTATTTTTTATTTATTTTCTACGTATTTTTTAGAAAAGCTTAGTAAATTTTAAATACAAAAAGATGTAACAGATTATTTTCTACCGGGCTCAACGAATTACTTCCTTATCAGTAGCCCCCAGTCTTCAAGAGCGTCGAGAATGAAGACTCGTGAGTAATTCGAGAAAACGGCCACTGACCAAAATTGCCTCGGGCTTGAGGTTTTTTGGGCGTTTTAGCCAAGTGCCTTGGGATCGCGTCGTCTGGTGCTTCGGGAGAGGTTATGTTGCTCCACGCCTGACCAATCTCTCACAACCAAAGATCAACCCATCTCACATTTTTTGGCGCTTCGGGAAGGGTTAAGTTACCCCCCAATGCCGGACCCGTGATGGTGGGGTTATTAAAAATCTGGCTAATAAATTTGCCATAGGCTCAAACGAGTCATTAGACCTTGGTGAATCATTTGTTTTAGCTCTTTTGTTCAGTGGACACGTGGAGCTTATCCGGAGAACACTCGAGTTCGGGTGCCGGTGCAGGCCTACGATACTAGCCTGATGATTGCCTATGTCGTGCGTAGTCAGCTTTGGTCTACACGTGTCGCTCCTTTATTCGAAGCGTGCTCGTCTGCACATCTCTCTAGGAGGCTCTTCGACTTCCCCACGCGTAGAATGCTTGAGGCATGTTGATCATTCACCACAACTCGCTTCCTCATAGAAATCTTAGAGAGAGTCCCCCTTAGCCATTCTAGAGAGAGAAACTAGTGTTTATAAAAAAGAAAAACCTGAAGCTTAATCAGAAACCGAAGAAGAAAACAGAGTTTGTGTTTGGATTTATTAACTGGGCTAGCATTAGTGACCGAGCTGACGAATACCGAGCCGCTGGACTAATTTGGGGTTATAATACAAAACCTTTCACACCCGTGCCTCTTCCCACAACCCTGTCCTGCCTACTCCCTTTCCTACGGAATCATTTATAGTGCCTGAGCCAGTTGTTGTTCAAACTCCCGAATCCATCGCTATTCCCTCCAGTAGTAGTTCTCCAAATTCCTCTGTCAATCCACCCAATCACCCGACGCCCTCATCGATAAACGCACCTGAGAATTTACCCTCTTCTATTCTTCCCAGACGCCACAATAAACTTAGGTTCCTTGAAATGGGAGATTCTAGCGCCTCTTCTTCGCCGGTGGGAGGTGTCTCACCTGAACTAGTGCAGCTAACTCCTACAATCGTAGGATTTGGTACGGGAGTTAATACCGCTGCTACTCCTTTTGGCGTTGCCCGAAGGGATTTCGAGCACCAGACGCTTGAAATGGAACGCGCTCGCAAATTGCAAGAAATTGGATTGAAACACGTCTGCACCGGTAGCAGTTCCAGCTTCATCAAACCTTCTTCTCAATTGGTTGGTTCGAAAGTGTCCGATTCTCAGCTTCCAGAAAAAGTCGATCCCAATTGCACCGAGGCTGTTCCAAACGACGCCATCAACGAGCCAGAGACGACCACTTTAGTTAGTTCGGGCAATAGTCCCATAAAAAGAAACGAAGCAGGGAAATGTGTTGTTGCTGTAAGATGTGGTGTTGCCGCTCCTTCAGAAGAGCCCCTCCCCTAGAGAAAGAGGTCGTTATAACCACCACTTACCATCGGTCTTTGTGTCAAGACAATGTCATTGCCCTTTTCGAGGGCAAGTATATGTACTTCTCCGCTGCGGAACAGTGAGAGCTTCTGATCCGGTGAGGAATCCCGGAGTGCGTCAAAGTACGGGTACCTGTTCATGGGGAAACACCTATGCATGTACGATCTCGGGAGATCTTCGTTTTTACCGAGCTTTTTAACTGGGGTCTCAGGTTTCCTCTGGACCTCGAGATCACTTGGTACTTCGAAGTCGTAGGTATATTCCCCTCGCAACTAACTTCCAATGCGTGGTACACGCTGATGTCTTGTATCATGGCCTCTCGACTGTCGGGTCGCGCTATGCAGATGGAAGAGTAGGTCGCTATGTCCGGGCTTTCAAAATCACCCAAATCGCCTTTCTGTTAGAAGCATTGGTTTGTCTTCATTAGCGTCTGCTGGGAGAACGGTCGTCCATATACTAAGGAGTACCCGAGACGGTTTCTGCGGACGTGGGTTCCTGATGGTAATCATTTTTTTTACCTGACTGATCCTTTGTTCAGTGTCCTAAGAATTTATCCAAGGGTTGAAGAGGGATTACTTTAAGGATGCCAAAATTACCTTCCAAATTCTGAAGGATTTTGCCCGGAAGAAAATTGGATCGGGCATTCCATCGATGCTTCAAGAACACCAACCTAATCATGAGCAACCTCTGGTGTTGCTCTCAGGAATCGCTCATATTGGAGCAGCTGCGCCAACCACCTAGTTTGGTGGATATGGTCGCTAAGACGGATGCACATGATGCACATCTGTTCCTTCCCAAACGCAACAAAGCGCCTAGCAAAGATAGAGGCCGGTGCTGTTGGACAAGAGGTAGCAGTTGTTGTAGAGGTGAAGGAGGTTGATCGGCCCAAGGAGGTGAAGAAGAAGAGGAAAAAGTCTGTGGCTGATGGTGATGAAGCCAAGAAACCGAAACGCTCGAAAAAGAAAACAGAGATCGGAACTGCCGATGCTATGACCTTGCAGAAAATGCGACTATCCCGGTGCTTTTTGAACACTACGAAGAGGTTAAGGGTGAGGATGCTGCTACTCTTGCAAACGCGTCGGTCGAGAATGCCATGGTAGTTGTGATTCCTGATGATGACGAGGTCGGGGGAAAAAATGTCGGTCCTTCTAAAGTAGCGAAAGCTGATGGTGCTTCCTCAAGTGGCACCAAGTTGCACGTCCTATCCGCTCCTAGGAGCCCTCATACTTTCGCTTTGCGGGCCAATGATGTGTTGTCCTTATCCTTATACAGGATGATTGTGCCTCTAGAAATGAAAGAACGACGCGCGGGGGAGCTGAATCAGAAATTGACGGATGCTGAGGGAAAAATAACCGCACTGGAGAATGAACTCAAAAGTGGAGATGCAGGAAAGAAGCTATTGGAAGAACATGTTAAAAAAGATGAGGGAAGAGCGTCGAAAGTTGAGAAAATCCTAGCGCGGGTTAAAAAGGACTGCGATGATCAAGCTCGGCAGTTAGCGGCAGCGAAATTCCAAATCTGTTTCTTTCGTCACTCTGCAGCAAAAAAAACAAAGGAAATCGCTGACCTTCGAACCACCAATTCTCTTTTTGCAGCCAAATGTCAAAAGTGGATGGAGAAAGAGGCCGCTAAGGCTAAATCTTCTTATGTCTTAAGCCTTCACAACCGTTTCCCTGACCTTGCTCTTGGGTTAATGTGGTTAGATGTCCTCGAGGCAGAGCGCCCATCCGGAGTAGTTTGCGAAGATGAAGAATCGGATGCCACAGAGACCGATCTCGAGAACGAAGATGCATAAACTCTCTTCTATTTTCCCGAGTATCAAAGTTTTTTATAACAAGTGGGGTGAATGAACCATTTTGAATATGCTTTGTATCCGATGACTTCTAAATTTTAGCTTTTCCATTGTTTTCTAAATAGTTCACCTTTACGCTTCTACAAATCGATATTTAACTTAGAATCTTAGTTTGGGATCGGGCACAAATGTTGGTCATTTGAGACATATATGACTAGCCCCACACACCTGTGCTAACCTCAAACCAGCTAGGACAGCCTCGTACTCAGCTTCGTTGTTAGACGTGGTAAAACCAAATCGGATCGTTTGATGCATACTTATGCCCGTATGAGTGACTACTTGTACATCCGCGCCGCAACTACTGATGTTCGATCCTCCATCGGTTCTGATAATCCATTCAATTTGTTTATCTTCCTCGTGCGGCTCTATTAGGTCTGGTCGGTGAGAATGAAATTCGACTAAAAAATCAGCCAAGACCTGGCCCTTAATGGCCGTTCTTGGATCAAAATTGATATTAAAATCACCTAGTTCGACTGACCATTTGGACATTCGTCCTAACATGTCCGGACGCTGAATAACATACTTGAGTGGAAACGATGTTCGAACGATAATTGGATGGGCCTGGAAGTATGGCCGCTTTTTTTGCATCGCGGTCACCAAAGCCAACGCCATCTTTTTGAGTTTCAAATACCTTGTCTCCGCATCTAACAAGCTTTTGCTTACGAAATATACCGCCTTAGGAACTGTTCCCGACTCGCTGATCAAAGTCGCACTCACTACAAAATCAGAAACTGCCACATATAGAAAAAGAACCTCCCCTTTCAGATGCTTTGTCAAGAGGTTCGGGGATGATAAATAACTTTTGATTCCCCAAAAGGCCTCATCACAAGCTGGTGTCCAGTCAAAAGATTTTGCATTTCTCAAAACCTGAAAAAGGGAGCACATTTGTCAGATGAACGAGAAATGAATCGATTTCGAGCTGTTAGGCGTTCGGTTAATATCTGAACTTCCTTGATGTTCCTTGGCGGGGTCATGCTTGCTAGAGCTTGTTTTTGGATCGGGTCCGCTTCGATTCTTCTCTCGCTAACGAGGAATCCTAGGAACTTTCCCGACCGTACTCCAAAAGAACACTTCTCCGTGTTTAACTTAAGGTTTATATTCCTTAGATTGCCAAATGTTTCTCTCAAATCAGCAAGATGGTTATCGTCGGTACCGTTTTTCACGAGCATGTCATCTATATAGACTTCCATGTTCCTCCCTATCTGACTCTCAAACGCCTTGTTTACAAGCCTTTGATAAGTCACTCCTGAGTTTTTTAACCCGAAGGGCATAACTTTATAACAATACAACCCCCGCCCGGTGATGAACGTCGTGCTTTCTTGGTCTGCTGGGTTCAGTTTGATTTGGTTATAGCACGCATATGCATCCATAAAAGAAAGCAGTTTGTTACCAGACGTAGAGTCAACCAATTGGTCGACTCTTGGCATCGGGAAAGGGTCTTTGGGGCATGCTCGGTTGAGGTCGGTAAAATCTACACACATCCTCCACTTACTATTTTTTTTTTTGACCAAAATGGGATTGGATGTCCACAGCGGGTAACTTGACTCCTTGATATGACCGACGCTGAGCATTCTTTCGACTTCTCCTAGAATAATTTTCGATTTTTCTGGTGAAAAGCCCGACGTTTTTTTGAGATGGGCCAGACATTTCTGTTAACAGTCAACTTGTGAATTATCAGGTCTTCTGGGACTCCGGTTACGTCCTCCGAATACCAAGCAAACAAATACAAATTATCCTGTAGTAATAAAACCAATTTTGTCTTGAAACTCAGCGAAAAATTAGTTATAATCAGCAAGACTTTTCCTTCGGTAAACTGGTATCTTTTTCAATCCTCATCGGTTGTAAAAAAACCGGGAGCTTCCCTGGGATCATCCACAGGTAACGACCCCAATGGAAGTCCCCTTAACTGCTACTCCCGAATTTGCTTCATTTCCTGATCGCCTTCTGGTGCTAAAGTCGTCTGGTAGCATTCTCTTGCCGCTTTCTGGCTGCTTCTCACTACCCCTACATTGTTACCAACCATGTATTGCAAGCATTGATGAATATTAGACGTTACCGCATGCATCCGCGACAGCCACGACTGGCCAAAACTCGCGTTATGAGAAGTCGATGCATCTACCAAGACGAATAGAATGACGACCTTTTTCTTGAACGGCCCGCGACCGAGTTGAACAATGCTCTTGAATTCTCCTATTACTACTGCGACCAAACCTATAAATCCCACAATAGTTCGGTCCGAACACGTAATCACTGGGGGTTTTTTTTAACTTGGCAAACGTTGATGCGAAGATTATGTTTGCCGAAGTTCCGGTTTCGACAAGGATGCGGCGGACTTCTTCTCCCGCAATGGCTGCCCCAATAACGACGACATCTTCATGGGGACCAACTATGTCCCTCATGTCATCTTTGTCAAAATATGAAATTGGTGATGGGTTTTCTTTCGCATGGGGAAACGTCCGAGCCTCCAACTAAGTTGCTAGGTTCACAATGTGTCGTTTCCAAGAAGAATGGGTGATCCCTGCCATAGAGTCACCTCCAAATATAGTCAAGGATTCAAAATATTGACAGAGGTTACTTACGTTCCTTCGACATTCCACAACTTCCTCTTCTATGACCCCGATGATGTTACGACCGACATCGGGATCGAGATATTCGACAGATACATCAAAAAGATCGATCACTTCAGAAATTTCCATTGTTGTCTGCGATTATTGTACTGTCACAATTTCTTTCGAAGGTGCACCCTGTTGTGCTTTCTTCTTCACATACTCGAGTAATTTTCCATTTTCTATCAGCATCTGTATTTCCTTTTTGAGAGAAATGCAGTCCTTTGTATTATGTCCCACATCCTCATGGTATCTGTAGTATTGATTATTTCTGCTTTCCCGAGGCGTTGGGATAGGAAAAGGCTTCCGATAAATCCCACTCTTTTTAGTCTTTTAGTAGATTGTGGATACGCATTCTGTTAAGTCAGCAAAGTAGGCAGGCCGGATTCATTTGTTGGAAATAGGTCACGTGACCACCTGATTGGTCTGTTTTGTCCTTTGACCCTGGGATGTCGGAGGCTTGGCCAGTACGGGTTGGGCCGGTGGTATCGTGCTGATTGGCTGAGTCTGAGGTACGTAGCAGGGTTGAGTGCCTTACTTTATAACTACCGATGCTTGTGCGCTCTGTTGGATCTGTGCTGCCAATTCGGAAACCTCGGTTTCCTCTATCAATATATGCTTTTCCACCTAAGCTAAAAGGGCGGAAAAAGTAAAAGCCTGCTTCTTTGTGACTGCTTATTTCATCGGTCCTAGGAGCAGTCCTAAACGGTATGCTGTCAGCACCACATTCTCTTTGCAGTGGTCAAAGTTGGTCTTTTATCGATAAAGCGCCTGGTATAATCTCTGAGGCTCTCTCCCAGCCTTTGCTTACAGTTGACGATTGTGTCTCCATTAGCTCAGAAACTTTTTCTTCCCACAAATTGTTGGTGGAACGTCGACCAAAACATCCCAAAATTCTTTGTACAACCATGTGGTAACCGATTGTACCACTTAGAGGCCCGTCCTTTAAGGTCATTGAAAAAGCTCGGCATAACAATTTGTCGTCGTTATCAAAACTCAACATGAAAATATTAAAAGCTTCCAAATGGTTGTCCGAGTTTTTTTTTCCATCATACTTCTCCAATTTAGACATGTCAAATCTTTTCGGGAGGTGTCCCGACAGTATCTCTTCTGACAACGGTGATGCTCTCCAATTCAAACCAAAACCAAAAGAGCCGCCGTCGAGCCCCTTGGTTGGAATTCCATATAATCCTTCATTTCCCGGGTTAATGAACTGACTACTGACTCTGTACCCATGCGTCTGGCTATTTGACGGTTGCCACTGAACCCGGGATAGAACTACCAGCTTCTCTCTACTGGCTGTCAGCATTTCTTCTTTTTCGTGAGAGTTTGGTGTTTTTTTTTCGGTGTTGTCTTTCTTGAACTTGGGTGAGTCAGAACGGGGTGCCCTATTATGTCGAGATTTATTTTTTTGTGCGAGTTTATTTCGTCTTTCCCTGCGACGATATTATCTTCCCGACGAATCGTCCGAAGTAAAATCAATGGAAACACCTCAGTCATCTTTTGAGTACCGCATGGTTTTTCCTTCCCGCTCCCTGTCTTGCTGGGACTCTCGATAACCTTAAATAGGTCGGGCGTTGATATGGTGGCCTTCTCCTGGGGAGCCTTCTCCGGGGTTTTCAATCATTGGTTCTTTCACTTTTCCTTCACGAGCTCTTTTCTCGTCTAAAGCCCTTTCCTTCTCTGCGTTCAGCTTCGCGATGTCCTTCATCAACTGTCTCCTTGTCATGATAAGAGTTGATCGCTTGTCCTGACCGTGTGCATAATAATCATAGTCCGGTGCCCCTTCGCCTTCGGACACAGAAATTGCTCGGGCCCCTACTCTCCCGACCCCTTCCCCAGTCACCTCGTCATTCGTTGTTGAGATTAAATCGTGATTTTGAAGAAGTTTCCTTTCAGGTATCACGTGTTCCCACAGACAGCGCCAATGATGAGTAAAATGATGACAAGAATGGGGAATCTTGGATCTAGTCCTTGATGTGACTAGTGCTAAAAATGTAGAGTGAGAAAGTAGAAAGAGAAATTATTAAAGAATGTCCACCTACCCAAGAATAAAAGGGCGCCCTTATATAGTGGGGAAAGTGGGATCTATATATGTCCTAGGTAGTCTTTGATTATTTAATGGTTAATCTTTTACATCTTACTTCTTTTACATATTGTTCTCCAATAAATAATAAATACACTAGAGGGTTTATTTTATTTCTCCCTTTTACAATTAACACCTTTTCTACCGGGCTCGGCGAATTACTTCCTTATCATTATTTAACATTGTATTGTTTTTGAATTGTTCATGTTAATATTTGGATTTTAGTGATTTGCTCGTCCATTTGGTGTATGTTGGGTTTAGGTGTTTCTTGTAAGATCAAGTTTCAAATACGTTTAGTGAATTCATTTGGTTGAAGTAGTATCCTTCAGAGATAAATGGTAAGTATACTTTGTCTGAAGTGTTACAATAGTTAGGTGAAACCCTAGATTCATTTCGTTTCACTCGTGCAACTATTCTTTCATCTTTTTACTCTTAGAGCAATAGGTTTTTCTTCTCATTTCAAACGTATATTTTGATAATTCAACACAAATTGTAACCAAATGTTACCAACCAACCTTTAAAGGTTTGTAATTTTATATTCGTAATAACAAGTAAATATTATAATTTATATGAATTTGATTTGGCGGATG
This sequence comes from Limnanthes douglasii subsp. nivea, assembly GCA_036936605.1. Taxonomy (NCBI): domain Eukaryota; kingdom Viridiplantae; phylum Streptophyta; class Magnoliopsida; order Brassicales; family Limnanthaceae; genus Limnanthes; species Limnanthes douglasii. The sequence continues at coordinate 319,988,090 of JAUPFV010000002.1, read as the reverse complement.
ATGATATTAACTCTTATATTATTATTACGGTTTTCACAATATGATAAGATCCTTATATTTCACACCAATGTGCTAAACGAAGCTAAAACCACGTCAAATTTAACAATTTATAATAGAAAACTACACTTACACCTAATTTTTCTTAAGAGTTTGTGATATTTTTTGTGAACAATGCATACATTGTTATGTTTTGTGTCATTTCATATGGCGTGTTATGTATATAACCATCATTTTTTTGAATGGATTATCCATACACACCGATAACTTGTGATGACTTATTAGGTTTGTGTGCCATTGTTCTCTCCTAACTATGAAGAGAATTTATGTTTCCATCCCGTTTGGAAAACTATCTAACTTGTAAATATACCGTGTAGAGAATAAATTTTAATTTTAGATTCCATTAAACATTAATATAGTTATGATTTGTGAACAAAAATGTTATAACAATAAGATAACTTATCCGTAAACATCTTAATTGCGTATTTGTAATTCCATATTAGACTAAATAGATTTGGAGATTCTGGATCATCATTAAGATCAGGAGATATGTTTTGAATAGTCATAAGAGAAACTAAGAGTATTACATGGATTTTGGTACCAGGAGGCTAAAATTGTGTTATACAATTTTGGTAAAGACAAAAATTATGCGAAATCGTCATGAAAAAGAAAATATACGGTACTTCACATTTATTCTCTTATATCTATTTATATCCTTGTACTTGAATGTAGGCTTTGAACAATATTTCATCTATGAACTATCCATTTTAATAACAAATAATCCATGGACTTTCAAAAGTCTGCTGCTAGTCCCAAGACTATCGAGTTTGGATAAAGTTAGTCCCTCATATCTCTTAATTAATGTAAATGTTCGACGTGTCACCATACTTAACATAAGCTTGTGTCACTGCTTATCTCTCGGTTTTGAGTCGAATTTCAAATGCAATCAGACTTAAAGTCGATGGACCATTGATAATACAAATTTATGTTGAGTATGGTGTCACGTGTCAGCTTTACATTAATCAACAGATGCGGGGGACTAAGATAGTCTAAGGACTCTAAGTAGACTTTTGAAAGCCCAAAAACTACATATCACTAAAATCAATAATCCATGGAAGAATTACTATTTAAAACCTTAAATGTACATAGATTTAACTATAAATTATCAATAAATATATTCCACCAATTTACTATAAGAATAGTTAGTATTTCAATCTAATCATCTCGTGTACGCCGCATACCATAACTATATGAGACTATTGTTTTTTCGGAAGGAACCCGCAACCGCTATTCAGAGTGCAATGAGTGCGCACAGAGTAAATCTTCAGTCTGACACGATAGCCTGCAAACCAACGCCATAAGGTAAACCACTCAAGGTGACAAGCTCAACCGAGAAAGCGTACGTAAAGGACTCAAACTCATGACCTTTGATCACGAACATGCCATACTCAACTAACTTGGCTACCCCTTTGGGGGTTATATGAGACTATTATGAATCTTGTATATATGGTTAAATTAACGATTCTCTTTCTTACCTGGTTTCAAACCTGTCTAACTAGTACATAGATAATATATTTCACGTGTTTTCTTCGATTATTGGATAGTATTTGTTATTATATTTAATTAATTAAATGCATAATTACATCTGTGAGAATATTTTAGACTTATAAGATGAAATATTCCAACATATAATATATTTACTTACAATATTTTCTGAAAAATTATTAATCTTATTATACTTAATAAAAAACTATTTTTGAATTAAATAAATTTTTGATGAAAAAAATTAATTTAAATAAAATTTGATTAATATTTTTAAATTTTGTAATACGTTTAATAATAAAGTTACGTAGTGTAATATTAATATTTGAAGATGTGTTCCCGGTTACAAGGGTCATATCCCTTGGAGGATTTTGGAAAACTTGTTGCGGGGACGACTGGGTGTTGGGAAGCAGTGACCCACCTGCAACAACGGCAGGATCATCATAAGCTTCGTTAGTTGAATCTTCCAGATGCTCCAACACTTTCACTTCACTAGCAGAACCCCATTCCTTTATATTTTTCACTTTTTCAGATTCTTGAACAACCATGTCTACCTTGACACCTTCATATTGTTCGAATAATACCGGGGTAGTTGTTTGCTCTACCATCAGAACTTTGTCGGTTTCTTCCATCACAGCCTGGTCTTTTTTTCCTAAACACTCAGGGTTTTTTGTTCCCATCCTCGATTGCATCAAATTTATTCATTTTTCTCCGCGATTTTTGTTCTGGTTTTCTTCGTTGCTGGGGGATTTCCCTTGTTAGCTTCCGGATCACTGAGCATAATGGTATTTTCAGGTTCTGCGAAAACAAGTTCCCGAGACTCACCATCAATAACCGTTTCCATCATTTCTTTCCTAGTTTCATGGTTGGATTGCTCTTCTGATTTAACGCGTTTACTAGAGGCTCGATTCCACTTAGGCAAAAAGACATCTCCATTTTCAGAATCTATTATTTGAACCAGATAAATAACATCGGTGGCACCCGCAGTTGATCGACGTTTAATATTTCGTTAGAGCAACACCAGGGGTTGCTGTTGACCAGGTTGGTATTCTTGAAGCATCGGTGAAATGTTTGCCCCCAAATTCTTCTTAGCATAGGGTTTGAGTTTCAAAAAGATGGTTATGGCTGACTTCAGATGAGCCTTATTTATTGCTTGCAACTCTGACTTTAAAAGCTAAATAAGAAACATGTTAATTTTTTTTAAAAAGTTAGTGAGGTAAGACTGTTCTCTAACGCAACCCTCGCAATCCATTTGCAGGTTAGACGCCTCATGTTAAAATTGAGTTGTGAGGTCGATCATTCTCTCATGCACCGCTTATAAAGACGAATCTGTGCTTCCATGCTTTGTCAGCCTCTAACAGATCGTTTACTATCTTTTGTTATTGGCTAAAGAAGAGTATAAAAAGGTAGCTTGAATTATTTCGAAAGCTTGGTCATTGCTATATACTCTTCTATAGACATCGGTACCTCATCTAAACAATAAGTCATTATACACGATATCAGCGTGTACGAAGTGTTAGGAGTGAGTTGGGTCGGGAAAATCCTCAGGATTTCGAAGTATCTCACGCTATCAGGGTCAAATGGAAGCCTTAGTACCTAATTAAACAAATTGGTAAAAAAAACCATTTCTCTTTGATGCATTGATAATAGCGTATCTCCGGGAATTAGGAAGCAGATCTTTACACACCCGGGAATCCCCCATATAACTTTGAGCTCGGGCTACTCCACCGGACTATAGTACAAATACTTGTTGCTAAAAATAGAGATAATATGTTCATGAGGTACGCTATTGTGATAACCAGTAAGTACTTCATTGATTTTGGGTGGAAGAGGTTCCTCATTCATTGCGAGGGAAACAGTACCATTCTCCCCGACAGTGACCTGTTTACCATCTCGGTGGGTTACATCATCCTTTGCGGTTGCGGTTCACTCTATGGCATCGTTATGAGGAACTTGAACAGGGTCCAAGTCGATTAAAGTTGGGTCGGTCTGTTTTTTATTTTCGACTCTTTCAATAGTATCACGGTCGACCGGCTTGGCGGGCATATCATAATCAGTGTTTTTTCTAGCTGGACTGTTAGTCTTTTCCCAAACTCCTTTGAGAATATGTCCCTCTTTTGTAACTTTATTTTTAGGGGCGGCCCCTTAGTAGTTGGATTTATTGTCATGATAGTGGAGGCCGACTTCTTATGTTTTTTAAGCGCAACCTCCTTAGTATGAACTTTTATAATGGGAGCAGTAGGAACCGATTATTTGCTCTCATTTTCATCTGGTAAAATTGTGCTAGGAGAGGGAAATTATTAACACGTACGCGACCATAAATTCATTTTCAGTTGATTTTTAGAGGAATCTTCCTCAAGTTTTTTTCATTTAGCATCTCCATGTACCACACCCCTAGCAGTGGCTGCAATATTATAACTTGTTCAATAACCTATGAAGGTGGGGTTTAACTGTACCATCTCGGGAGAGGATGAAGAAGCGATAGAATCTCCCATAACCAAAAATTGAGGTTTAGGTTCTTGGACAAAAGAAACTTGGTTTCCAAAAGGTAAGGGTCGGACACTGGGTATTATATGAACAATTTTCTTAGAAGACTGAGCTTGGGCAGGTGAAAAGATCATCTCGATTTTTTATCTAGACGATTGGGACAATTTGGTTTTCAATAAGTCAAGAGAGGTCGAGCTTACAGGAACGGTTGGCGTATTATCAATTAAACATGTTACTTTATATTCATCAGCTCTTTCAGAAATATTGAGATAGTCGATCAGGCTAAAAATTGGCTTTGATGATGGTTCTGCTTTCTTTTTAGAAGCGGTTTTTTTCACAAACGAAAATAAAGCAAGATAAGGTTTCTTTCTCTTGGAAAAAGCTAAAGATGAGGAAATCTTTCTCTCTCTAAAAATGTGGTGAAAGAGAAAAATGGAGAAATGAAGGTATTTATAGGCAGATGACCCCTTCAACGGGTTTCTTTATGGAGAAGTGCAATCGAAAAGTGGTGTCGGGAAGTCAAAAAGTTGTTTGGATTATAATCGCGATTAGACTTCCTCCAAATAACTGAAAGACACGTGTCAAGTTCTGATATTTTGGCAGGGCTATGAGGCTAACGTCATAATTTGAGCCTCGAGTAGTCCAAGAAGCAAAAACTTAAACGACAAGAATTTAAAGGCAATAAAACACGTGTATTTTGAATAGATCATCTTTCTCACACGTGGTAGATGGGCCTAGAATAACAAATGGATTGGGCGCAAAGTCCATCAAGACTAGGCCCAAGAATTACACATTGTCAAGAAATGTACGCGCTACAACGATCATGATTGATACAAACAAACTATAGTGACAATTCCCGACAGTCTGCCTTTACCGACAACAAAAGGTTGACCAACGACGAGTATATCCCGAACCTAGCATCGGTATACGCTGACCTTAATTGTTTAAGTATAACAACAAGATTTTTCAACCATAAGGTTGAATAGTCTTCACTCATCTCTTTGTAAAGACGGGGGGGCTACTGATAAGGGCGGAAAATACCCAGGTCACTTTGAGTCGACATAATTAGATCATGTTATTATATGTTTGTAATTATACATGTAACCATTGTGATAAATCTAGAAATAATAAGCTCGTTATGTAAGCTTCGGATATTTTCGGAACTATCAAACCCAACCATAACTTATGTAACAAGTTCGTTTAGGATAATAGGATAACATTCGAGGGTTAGGTTGTCTGCAATGCACTTTATTTAATTTAGGTAGTCTTTCAGTAAATAGGCTTATTTTTTTGTTATTTGGAACTTAGATTTGAACAGTAATTATGGATCTGGTGTGAGAATCATCTAAACTTGTGGCAACATCCCATAGAGTCGTTGAGGTCTTTTTTTGCATGAGTTATGCTACAATCTCAACACTAATACTATTGTAAATCAAACCAAAGAGAAGCTCATCTTTGACTATCCAAATTTCGTAGTCAGGATTCTCCATAATATTTCCACTAGATTTTGTAGTTAACTTTAGAGGATATGAAGTGTCCCTTGTGATAAAACCTCATATCTTATTTCCTATGCTAGTAGAGAGAACCATGGTTATTCATATGAGGTAGTTATTATGTCTAGTCTAATATGACCGACGTTGTTCATGTTATTATTTTGATGGTTCATGTGTAAGGATGGTTTCCATAGGCATTTCTGAGCCTAGTGAGCCTAAGCTTAAGGCTAAAGAATCTTGGTTGGTCATAGAGGATCTTTCTGCTATGATACCACTATTGAGACTATTTTAATTTCTTGATGTTATTTTTTATTTATTTTCTACGTATTTTTTAGAAAAGCTTAGTAAATTTTAAATACAAAAAGATGTCACCTATCATTTTATGCATTAATTATTATGAGTATTTACCTAGGTAGTACAAATATAGTACACATATATTCATTATTATCTGATGAGTAAAATGATGACAAGAATGGGGGAATCTTGGATCTACTCCTTGATGTGACTAGTGCTAAAAATGTAGAAAGAGAAAGTATAAAAGAATGTCCACCTATCCAAGAATAAAGGGGCTCCCTTATATATTGGGGAACGTGGAACCCATTTATGTCATAGGTAGTCTTTAATTATTTAATGGTTAGTCCTTTACATCTTACTTCTTTTACATATTGTTCTCCTATAAATAATAAATACACTAAAGGGTTTATTTTATTTCTCCCTTTTACAATTAACACATTTTCTACCGGGCTCGGCGAATTACTTCCTTATCAGTAGCCCCTCCAGTCTTCAAGAGCGTCGGGAATGGAGACTCATGAGTAATTCGAGAAAATGGCCACTGACCAAAATTTCCTCGGTCTTGAGGTTTTTTGGGCGTTTTAGTCAAGTGCCTCGGGATCGCGTCGTCTGGAGCTTCGGGAGAGGTTATGATGCTCCACGCCCGACCAATCTCTCACAACCAAATATCGATCCATTTCACATTTCTTGGCGCTTCGGGAAGGGTTACGTTACCCCCCGACGCTGGACCCGTGATGGTGGGCTTATTAAAAATCTGGCTAGTAAATTTTCCATGAGCTCAAACGGGTCATTAAGCCTTGGTGAATCATTTGTTTTAGCTCTTTTTGTCAGTGGACACGTGGAGCTTATCTGGAGAACAATCGAGTTCTGGTGCCGGCACAAGCCTACGATACTAGCCTGATGATTGCCTATGTCGTGCGTAATCGGTTTTGGTCTACACGCGTCGCTCCTTTATTTGAAGCATGCTCGTCTACACATCTCTCTAGGAGGCACTTCGACTTCCCGCTGCTTTTCGTCGTTTGGACTTCCCCACGCGTCGAACGGTTGAGACATGTTGATCATTCACCACAACTCGCTTTCTTAGAGAAATCATAGAGAGAGAGAGCCCCCCTTAACAATTCTATAGAGAGAAACTAGTGTTTATGAAAAAGAAAAACCCGAAGCTAAACCAGAAACCGAAGAAGACAATAGAGTATATGTTTGGATTTATTGACTGGGCTAACATTAGTGACCGAGCTGACAAATACCGAGCTGCTGGACTAATTTGGGGTTCTGATACAAAACCTTTTACACCCGTGCATCTCCCCCACGATCCTGTCATGCCGACTCCCGTTCCTACATAATCATTTATAGTGCCTGAGCCGGTTGTTGTTTAAACTCCCAAAGTCATCGTCATTCCCTCCCGCAGCAGTTCTCCAAATTCCCCTGTCGATCCACCCAATCACCCGACGCCCTCGTCGGTAAACGCACCTGAGAATTTACCCTCTCCTCTTCTTCCCAAACGCCATAGTAAACTAAGGTTCCTTACAATGGGAGATTCCAGTGCCTCTACTTCGCCGGTGGGAGGCGTGTCACCTGGACTGGTGCAGCTAACTCCTACAATTGTAGGATTTTGTACATGAGTTAATACCGCCGCTGCTCATTTTGGCGTTGCCCGAAGGGATTCGAGTGCCAGACGCTTGAAATGGAACGCGCTCGCAAATTGCAAGAAAGTGGATCGAAACACGTCCGCACCGGTAGCAGTTCCAGCTTCATCAAACCTTCTTCTCAATAGGTTGGTTCAAAAGTGGCTAATTCTCAGCTTCCAAAAAAAGCCGATCCCAATTGCATCGAGGTTGTTCCAAACGACGCCATCAACGAGCCAAAGGTGACCAATTTAGTTGGTTTGGGCAATAGTTTCATAAAAAGAAACGAAGCAGGGAAAGTTGTTGTTGCTGTAAGCGGTGGTGTTGCCGCTCCTTCAGAAGAGCCCCTTTCTTTAAAGAAAGAGGCCGTTATAACCACCACCTACCATTGGTCTTTGTGTCGAGACAATGTCATTGCCCTTTTCGAGGGTAAGTATATGTACTTCTCCGTTGCAGAAGAGTCAGAGCTTCTGATCCGCTCGGGGATCCCAGAGTGCGTCAAAGTACGGTTTCTTGTTCCTAGGCAAACACCTGTGCATGTACGATCTCGGAAGATCATCGTTTTTACCAAGATTTTTAACTGGGGTTTCAGGTTTCCTATGGACCTCGAGATCGCTTGGTACTTCGAAGTCCTTGGTATCTGCCCCTCGCAGCTAACTCGCAATGCGTGGTACACACTGATGTCTTGTATCATTGCCTCTCGACTGTCGGGTCGCGCTATGCCGATGGAAGAGTACGTCGCTATGTCCGGGCTTTCAAAATCACCCAAATCGCCTTTCTTTTATTCTTTCTTGGAAAAATACTTGGAAGATCGTGAATGATTTTCTCGATGAAGACAAGTCATGGAAGCATCGGTTTGTCTTCATTAGCGGCTGCTAGGAGAACGGTCGTCCATATACTAAGGAGAACCCGAGACGGTTGCTGTGGACGTTGGTTCCTGATGGTAATCATTTTTTTTTACCTGACCGATCCTTTGTTCAGTGTCCAAAGAATTTATCCAAGGGTTGAAGAGGTATTAATTTAAAGATGCAAAAATTACCTTCCAAGTTCTGAAGGAATTTGCCCGGAAGAATTGGGGTCGGGCATTCTATCGATGCTTCAAGAACACCAACCTAATCATGAGCAACCTTTGGCGTTGCACTCAGGAACCGCTCACATTGGAGCTGCTGCACCAACCACCTAGTTTGGTGGATCTGGTCGCTAAAACGGATGCACCTGATACGCATCTGTTCCTTCCCAAACACAACAAAGCGCCTAGCAAACGCGCAAAATCTAACGAGGGTGCAGAGCCAGATAACATATAATAGCTGCCTGTCCTATCCGTTCCTGGGAGCCCTCATACTTTCGCTTTGCGGGCCAATGATGTGTTGTCCTTATCCTTAAACGGCATGATTGTGCCTCTGGCAATAAAGGAACGACGCACGGGGGAGTTGAATCCGAAATTGACGGATGTTGAGGGGAAAATAACCGCACTGGAGAATGAACTCAAAAGTGGAGATGCGGGAAAGAAGCTCTTGGAAGAACGGGTTAAAAAATCTGAGGAAAAAGCGTCGAAAGTTGAGAAAACCCTGGCGGGGGTCAAAAAGGACTGCGACGATCAAGCTCGGGAGTTAGCGGCAGCAAAATTCCAAAGCTGTTTCTTCTATCACTCCGCAACAAAGAAAACAAAGGAAATCACTAACCTCCAACCGCCAATGCTCTTTTTGCAACCAAATATCAAAAGTGGATGGAGAAAGAGGCCGCCGAGGCTAAATCTTCTTATGTCTTAAACCTTCACAATCGTTTCCCTGACCTTGCTCTTGGGTCAATGTAGTTAGATGTCCCCGAGGCAGATCGCCCATCCGGAGTAGTCTGCAAAGATGAAGAATCAGATGCCACAGAGACCCATCCTGAGAACGAAGACGCTTAAACTCTCTTTTATTTTCCCGATTATCAAAGTTTTTTGTAACCAGTGGGGTGAATGAACTATTTTGAATATGCTTTGTATCCGATGACTTCTAAATTTTAAGCTTTTCCATTATTTTCTAAATTTTCACCTTTACGCTTCTGCAGATCGATATTTAACTTAGAATCTTCTTTTAGGATCAAGCACAAATGTTGGTCATTTGAGACGTATATGCCTGACCCCACACACCTGTGCTAACCTCAAACCAACTAGATCAGCCTCGTACTCAGCTTCGTTGTTAGACGTGGTAAAACCAAATCGGATCGCTTGATGCATACTTATGCCCGTAGGAGTGACTACCTGTACACCCACGCCGCAAATACTGATGTTTGATCCTCCATCGGTTCTGATAATCCATTCATTGTTCCCGAATCGCTGATCAAAGCCGCACTCACTGCGAAATCAGAAACTGCCATATAGAGAAAAAGAACCTCCCCTTTCAGAGGCTTTGTCTAGAGGTTCGGGGATGATAAATTACTTTTGATTCCCAAAAAGGCCTCATCACAAGCTCGTGTCCAGGAAAAATACTTTGCATTTCTCAAAACCTAAAAAAGGGAGCACATTTGTCAGATGAACGAGATATGAATCGATTTAGAGCCGTTAGGCGTCCGGTTAATATCTGAACTTCCTTGATGTTCCTTGGCGGCGTCATGCTTGCTAGAGCTTGCAGTTGGATCGGGTCCGCTTCGATTCCTCTCTCGCTTACGAGGAATCCTAGAAACTTTCTTGACCGTACTCCAAAAGAACACTTCTCCGGGTTTAACTTAAGGTTTATATTCCTTAGGTTGCCACATGTTTCTCTCAAATCAGCAAGATGGTTATCGTCGGTACCGTTTTTCACGAGCATGTCGCTTATATAGACTTCTATGTTCCTCCCTATCTGGTTCTCAAACGCCTTGTTTACCAGCCTTTGATAAGTCGCTGCTGCGTTTTTTTTAACCCGAAGAGCATAACTTTATAACAATACAACCCCCGCCCGGTGATGAACGTCATGCTTTCTTGGTCTGCTGGGTTCAGCTTGATTTGGTTATAGCCCGCATATGCGTCCATAAAATAAAGTAGTTTGTTACCCGACGTAGAGTCAACCAATTGGTCGACTCTTGGCATCCAGAATTTAAGGGTCTTTGGGGCATGCTCGGTTGAGGTCGGTAAAATCTACACGCATCCTCCACTTTCCATTTTTCTTTTTGGCCAAAACGGGATTGGATGTCCACAGCGGGTAACTCGACTCCTTGATATGACCGACGCTGAGCATTCTTTCGAAATCTCCTAGAATAATTTTCGATTTTTCTGGTGAAAAAGCCCGACGTTTTTGTGAGATGGGCCAGACATTTCTGTTAACAGTCTACTTGTGAATTATCAAGTCTTCTAGGACTCGGGTTACGTCATCCGAACACGAAGCAAACAAATGCAAATTCTCCTGTAGTAATAAAACCAATTTTGTCTTGAAACTTGGCGACAAATTAGTTCCGATCTGCAAGACTTTTCCTTCGGTAAACCGGTCTCTTTCGCAATCCTCATTGGTAGTAAAAAAATTGGGAGCTTCCCTGGGATCGTCCACAGGTAACAACCCCAATGGAAGTCCCCTTAACTGCTACTCCCGAACTTGCTCCATTTCCTAATCACCTTTTGGTGCTAAAACCGCCCGGTAGAATTCTCTTGCCACTTTCTGGCTGCTTCTCACTACCCTTACATTATTACCGACCACGTCTTTCAAGCATTGATGAATAGTAGACGTTACTGCATGCATCCGCGACAGCCACGACTGGCCAAAAATCGCGTTATGAGAAGTCGGTGCATCTACCACGACGAATAGAATGACGACCGCTTTCTTGAACGGCCCGTGACCAAGTTGAACAATGCCCTCGAACTTTCGTATTACTACTGCGGCCGAACCTGTAAATCCCACAATAGTTCGGTCCGAACGCGTAATCACTATGGGTTTCTTAAACTTGGCAAACGTTGATGTGAAGATTATGTTTGCCGAACTTCCGTTGTCGACAAGGATGCGGCAGACTTCTTCTCCCGCAATGGCTGCCCCAATAAGGACGACATCTTCGTGAGGACCAGCTATGTCCCTCATGTCATCTTCGTCAAAATATAAAATTGGTGATGTATTTCCTTTCGCATGGGGAAACGTCTGAGCCTCCAACTGAGTTGTCAGGTTCACAATATGTTGTTTCCGGGAAGAATGGGTGATCCCTGCCATAGAGTCACCCCCAAATATAGTCAAGGATTCATAATATTGACAGAGGTTACTTACGTTCCTTCGGCTTCCCACAACTTCATGTTCTATAACCGCAATGATGTTACGACGGACATCGGGATCGAGATATTCGACGAATACATCAAAAAAATCGATCACTTCAGAAATTGCTATTGTTGTCTCCGATTTTTGTACTGTCATGATTTCTTTCGAAGCTGCACCTTGTTGTGATTTCTTCTTCACATACTTAAGTAATTTTCTATTTTCTATCAGCATATGTATTTCCTTTTTGAGAGAAATGCAGTCCTTGGTATCATGTCCCACATCCTCATGGTATCTGCATTATCGATTATTTCTACTTTCTCGAGGCGTTGGGATGGGAAAAAGCCTCTGACAAATCCCACTCTTTTTAGTCTTTTCGTAGATTGTGGATACGCATTCCGTTAAGTCAGCAAAGTAGGCAGATCGGATCCATTTGTTGGAAATAGGTCACATGACCACCTGATTGGTCTGTTTTGTCCTTTGACCCTCAGATGTCGGAGGCTTGGCCAGTACGGGTTAGGACGGTGGTATCGTGTTGATTGGTTGAGCCTGCGGTACGTAGCAGGGTTGAGTGCCCTGCTTTATAACTACACACGCTTGTGCACTCTGCTGGATCTGGGCTGCCAATTCGGATGTCTCGGTTTCCTCTATCAATATATGCTTTTCCACCTAAGCTAAAAGGACGGAAAAAGTAAAAGTCTGCTTCTTTGTGACCGCTTGTTTCATTGGTCTTGGGAGTAGCCCTAAACGGTATGCTATCAGCGCCGCATTCTCCTCGCAGTGGTCAAATTCGTTCTTCACATCGATAAAGCGTCTGGTATTATCTTTGAGGCTCTCTCCCAGACTTTGCTTACAGTTGACGATTATGTCTCCATTAGCTCGGAAACTTTTGCTTCCCACGAATTATTGGCGGAACATCATCCAGAACATCCCAAAATTCTTTAGAACCCTGTGGTAACCGATTGTACCACTTAGAGGCCCGTCCTTGAAGGTTATTGAAAAATCTCGGCATAACAATTTGTCGTCGTTATCGAAACTCAACATGAAATTCTTAAAAGCTTCCAAATGGTTGTTCAGGTATTTTTTACCATCATACTTCTCCAATTTAGATATTTTAAATATTTTCGGGAGGTGTCCCGACAGTATCTTATATGATAGCGGCGATGCTCTCCAATTCAAACCCAAACCAAAACCAAAAGAGCCGCCGCCGAGCCCCTCGGTAGGAATTCCATATAATCCTTCATTTCCCGGGTTAATGAACTGACTACTGAATCTTTACCCATGCGTCTGGCTATATGACGGTTGCCACTGAAACTGGGATAGAACTACCCGCTCCACTCTACTGACTGTCAGCATTTCTTATTTTTCGTGAGATTTTGGTGTTCTTTTTTCGGTCCTGTCTTTCTTGAACTTGGATGAGTCAGAACAGGGTGCCCTATTACGTCGAGATTTATTTTTTCATGCGAGTTTATTTCATCTTCTGCGATGATACTCTCTTCCCGACGGATCATCCGAAGTAAAATCAGTGGAAACACCTCAGTCATCTTTTGAGTACCGCCTGGTTTTTCCTTCCCGCTCCCTGTTTTGCTGGGACTCTCGATAACCTTAAATAGGTCGGGCGTCGATATGGTGGCCTTCTCCCGGGGAGCCTTCTCCGGGATTGTCAATCATTGGTTCTTTCATTTTTCCTTCACGAGCTCTTTTATTGTCTAAAGCCCTTTCCTTCTCTGCGTTCAGCTTCGCGATGTCCTTCATCAACTGTCTCACTGTCATGATAAGAGTTGATCGATTGTCCTGACCATGTGCATAATGATCATCGTCCGGTGCCCTTTCGCCTTTCGGACACCGAAATTTCTCAGACCCCCACTCTCCCGACCCCTTCCCCAGTCGCCTCGTCATTCGTTGTTGAGATTAAGTCGTGATTTTGAAAAAGTTTCCTTTCAGGTATCACGTGTTCCCACACACGGCGCCAATGATGAGTAAAATTATGACAAGAATGGGGGAATCTTGGATCTAGTGCTTGATGTGACTAGTGCTAAAAATGTAGAGAGAGAAAGTAGAAAGAGAAAGTATTAAAGAATGTCCACCTACCCAAGAATAAAATGGCTCCCTTATATAGTGGGGAAAATGGGATCCATTCATGTCTTAGGTAGTCTTTGATTATTTAATGGTTAGTCCTTTACATCTTACTTCTTTTACATATTGTTCTCCAATAAATAATAAATACAGGATTTATTTTATTTCTCCCTTTTGCAATTAACACCTTTTCTACCGGGCTCGGCGAATTACTTCCTTGTCATTATCCACATTGTATTGTTTTTGAATTGTTCATGTTAATATTTGGGCTTTAGTGATTTGCTCGTCCATATGGTGTATTTTGAGTTTAAGTGTTTCTTTTAAGCTCAAGTGTCAAATACGTTTAGTGAATTCATTTGGTTGAAGTAGTATCCTTCAGAGATAAATGGTAAGTACACTTTGTCTGAAGTGTTACAATAGTTAGGCGAAACCCTAGATTCATTTCGTCTCACTCGTGCAACTATTCTTTCATCTTTTTTACTTTTAGAGCAATAGGTTTTTCTTTTCATTTAAAACGTATATTTTGATAATTCAACACAAATTGTAACCAAAATGTTACCAACCAACCTTTAAAGGTTGTTAATTTTATATTCGTAATAACAAGTAAATATTATAATTTATATGAATTTGATTTGGCGGATGATGATATTAACTCTTATATTATTATTACGGTTTTCACGATATGATAAGATCCCTATATTTCACATCAATATGCTAAACAAAGCTAAAACCACGTCAAATTTAACAATTTATAATAGAAAAATACACTTACAGCTCATTTTTCTTAAGAGTTTGTGATATTTTTTTGAATCATGTATACATTGTTACGTTTTGTGTCATTTCATATGGCGTGTTATGTATATAACCATCATTTTTTTGAATGGATTATCCATACACACCGATAACTGGTGATGATTTATTAGGTCTATGTGTCATTTTTCTCTCCTAACTATGAAGAGAATTTATGTTTCCATCCCGTTTTAAAAACTATCTAACTTGTAAATATACTGTGTAGAGAATAAAGTTTAATTTTTAGATTCCATTAAACATTAATATAGTTATGATTTGTGAACAAAAATGTTATAACAATAAGATAACTTATCCGTAAACATCTTAATTGCATATCTGTAATTCCATATTAGAATAAATAAATTTGGAGATTCTGGATCATCATTCAGATCAGGAGATACGTTTAGAATAGTCCTAAGCGAAACTAAGAGTATTACATGGATTTTGGTACCAAGAGGCTAAAATTGTGTTATACAATTTTGGTAAAGACAAAAGTTATGCGAAATCGACATGAAAAAGAAAATATACGGTACTTCACATTTATTATCTTATATCTATTTATATCCTTGTACTTGAATGTAGACTTTGAACAATATTTCATTTATGGACTATCAATTTTAATAACAAATAGTCTATGGACTTTCAAAAGTCTGCTGCTAGTCCCTAGACTATCGAGTTTGGATAAAGCCAGTCCCTCATATCTCTTGATTAATGTAAATCTTCGACGTGTCACCATACTCAACATAAACTTGTGTCACCACTGGTCTCTCGGCTTTGAGTCAAATTTCAAATGCAGTCAGACTTAAAGTCGATGGACCATTGATAATACAAGTTTATGTTGAGTATGGTGTCACGTGTTAGCTTTACATTAATCAATAGATGCGGATCCGCAACCGCTATTCAAAGTGCAATGGATGCGCACAGGGTATACCTTCAGTCTGACGCGATAGAACTTATGACCTTTGATCACTAGCATACCATACTCAACCAACTCGGCTACCCACTTGGGGGATACATGAGACTATTATAAATCTTGTATATATGGTTAAATTAATGGATCCCTTTCTTATACGGTTTCAAACCCGTCTAACTAGTACAACTTTACATAGATAATATATTGGATAGTATTTTTATTATATTTAATTAATTCAATGCATAATTACATCTCTGAGCATATTTTAGACTTATAAGATGAAATATTCCAACATATAATATCTTTACTTACAATATTTTCCAATTTTTTTTAATCTTATTATACTTAACAAAAAAAATTGAATTAAATAAATTTTAATAAAAAAATTAATTTAAATAAATTTTGATTAATATTTTTAAATTTTGTAATACGTTTAATAATAAAGTTACGCAGTGTAATATTAATATTTGAAGAGAGAATTTCTTTTGGAAAAATGACACAATTTATAGCGTCTAATTATATACACTTTAACTGTTTGGGCCGGGTCAGTGTTTTAACTCAGATACACGCATCCAACTCAAATCCGGAACTCCTCCGTCTGATCCGAAAACCTAAAAGAGAGTCTAAAAACCCGACATTATTAGGGTTTTACAGTAGAGGGACGAGAACAGAGAGACAGAGATGGCGAAATTCAACGAGTTACAGAAGAAGAGAAGAGCACAGAAATCCATTATCAAGAGACAGATTCACGGAGATCCAAATTCCAAGAAGCTCAAGGTCAAACCTCAACCTGTTTCACTTTCTGGAAAGCGCAAGCAAAAGCTCTTACGAAGATGGCGCAAGGTTTGTTTTCTAACCATCCTTTTCGTAAAACGCAGACACTAACTGTATATACATACATACACACATATGCACACCTATTCCGGAAACTAAATTTTGTATTTGCTTAATTACAGAATCAGAAAGAGGCCATAGAGCAAGGTCTAGTGACCATGGAAGACGTGGAGATGGATGTTGCAGATGGTAAGTCCTTTTCTAATTGTGGTTTTGTTACTGATTTGATTTTATCTTTCTAATTTACATGCTCATATTAGATTTTGGTTGAACACAATTTGAAGAACTTGTTTAGGAACAACTTGATAGTCTAGAGGGAAATCATCAATCAGTATCCTAATCAGAGTTTGATGTTTAGTCTCCAACTGTTTCCTTAGTAAGAAGTTTGTCTATGCTATGAAGGGTGTAGCAAATTATAATTCATTCTTTGGTTACACTATAGCTCAAACTACTCTTTTGAAAAATGTGTCACAAGTTATAGAATAAGTAGCTTGCCTCGAAATGCCTATGAACTACATACTATAAGTGTTTCTAGGGCTTTGAAGATTGAACAATCTATTCGAGTGGAAAGACACTATATAATTCGAACTGTGTAAGAAGAGAGCTATTCCTAGTCCTTCTTGCAAGTTGATATTTATGGTTCTTATTCGTGCATGGTTGCTCTATTGTTGCCCTTTGTTTACTCTCTTTGTTCTAGTTTCTGTCAAGTTTCATCTTTGTTTAATTTGTGTGAAACAGAAACTTCTGGAGGCAGTAGCAAATCGCCTACGAAGGTGAATGCAAAGAAGGGTTTGAAGCTTAAGAAATTAAAGCAGAAAGGCAAGTCATCATACGAACTGATCTGTTTCTTGCGATTGCCATAGCTTGTTATTTTTTGTATTTGTTTTGCTCGTGGCTCGAAAAACAATCATGTCTCCTGGCTTAAAGCTCGTACATGATCTTTTTCTTACACGACCTTTTTGCAAAACCTAATTCTGCAGGTAGAAAGTCTAGAGGCTCTAAATCTGCCGCTGCTGAGCCTTCTGTGGATGTGATGGTGGAATGAAGGGTGGTTGCCCAAGTCTTTTTTCTTCGTTTGTAACATTTTGTTTTAAAGCGGGGTGTCTGATAGGTAGAACAAACAGTTTCGTGTATGAATCCACAATCAATAGTAACGAATTATGTAGTTTTGTGCTGTTTTATTCACTCTAGCAATGCTTCCGGATCAAATGAGAATTCATTTGCATTTATTATTGTATAAGCTAACAAAGTAAAGGCTCTGGATTAGCGGTTTCATTTATGCTGGAAACTATACATTTAAAAAAACAAACCAAATTGGTTTTAGAAAGAGAAAAAAAATCTTAAGGAGTTTTTCTGTTAAAACATCTTTTTTTTGGGATTTTCAAAAACTTAAACCATTGAAGTTCTATAAATTTGAAAACATTTTAATTGAAATCCGATTTCAAGCTATTTTTTCAAAAGCTATTCTTAACCGCATTTAATCAAATCTAAAAATATAATTTTAGTTTTATGAATAATTTTTTTTAGGATTTTTTGAGTTAAAGAGTTTTGAATTCTTTTTTATTTTCGTAAATAATTATTAATAATTTTAGTTCATCTTGAATTTTATTTATTTGTTAATTTAGTTATAATCTCAATTTACATATTCTAAAAATTGTGATTTAGATTTAATTCGAAAATATTAGGGTTAGGGTCGGTCATTTTTATGTCGGATTGAAACCTATTGTAATTGTAGCTAAATATATTTAACTAGTCGGGTTAAAATTATATGTATTTCTATTTAAATATTTAGTTCGCTAATTTTCTTATTTGGTTTGTCTATTTATTAAATATTTATATTTACAGGTTTGGTCTGGTATTATTATGTTTACAGAACTGGTCTTGGTATAATGGAAGTCTTTTTAGAGATTAACGACTCACCGGACTGCATATTGTATATATTTTCGGTTTGTTTTCTAAAAAGTTGTCGGAACCACTTTATTGTTCGGTACATGGATGTCTTTTTAGAAGTTTGTCCTAGTCTTCATATTCAACAATATTCATAAAACAAATTTAAATATGATCAAGAGTATCCTACCTCGTTATGGTATGACAAAACTCGTAGATTTCATCTTTTCGTCATTATATTAGTTAAGCATGACTTGTTTGACTAAAACCATTGACTTTAATTTACAACAGGACATGTGGCCGAGGAGGTAACTTTGTAGAGTATAATTTGTAACATTTATGCATATATTCCGAGTATTTGAAAAAACAAACGTTGGCAATTTTTTTTTATATTTCTCTGAATGTCTTTTGGTCGTCCCTTAAGGTTTTATCGATGCAACTAATCACTTTTAAATGACACGTTTACTACATTAATGCATATTTGCTTTGTGCTTGAGGAATTGTGTTTGAAGCATTGCTATTTGATTGACAACATTCGATGAAACTCCAATACTAAAAAAATAAATTTCGGTTGGAGTATAAAGGAGGAATGTGTTATATAGATTTGGAAATCTAATCTCAAATCATTATTAGTAACCACAAAGTTTCAAGAGTTTGAATCGACGGATGTATTGATTTTATCCAAAATCACTAATAAAAGGATGCAAGACACAAAGTTTAGAGACGAAGTGAATGTAGACGACATCTTCAAAGATTATCCGGATGATTATGAAGATACACTTGAACAAGAAATTATAGAAGAAAACGAAGCTGAAGGTGATTCAAGTGAAGATGAAGATTTTACTTACGAAGAAGAACTTGAAGAAAATGAATGATGTTTGTGATAGTTTTTTACGATTTTGTATTTTAATTTGAAAACATTTGTACAACTCCTGGCCCGCAAGAGTATAAACTATGAACGGCTAAATAAAAAAAAAAATTATTTACCTTTTATTATAATAACTACAATTGTATTATGAAATAATTATAAGATCTGATTTTAGTTTAAAAAATAATAACAAACACTTGTAATATTTATAACCAAATCACAATAGTAATCAAAATGTAATAACCATAAAATTTGTAAGATTTTAACATGATAAGATATGGTTTTGGTTTATAACATAATATCAACACTACTAATATTTAAAACCAAAACATAATAAAATTCAAAATGTAATAATAACATTATAACCTTAAAAGTGATATTTAAAATTTTGGTTCATATAATAATTACAATACTTAAAACATTAATAACCAAAACAAATTAATACTAACCAAAATGTAATAATAAATTTATAATCATATACATTATCTCAATATTTTTTAAATATAACTTAAGATATGATTTTGGTTATAAAATAATTAAAACACTTATAATATTTAAACAGGTGTGCCAGGTTGCAGGTGTGCCGGGTTACTCCTTATGTAGGTCTAACGTGTAAACAAGTCTGCCGGGTTGCAGTTCTGCTTGGTTGCAGGTCTAACGGGCAATGTTTGCAGGTTACCCGTCGGGTTACTAACAGGTCTCCAGTTTTTTTCTCACGGTTCCAGAACCGTTTGCCACCCCTAAATATGAGGATGACAAGGACAAAGATATAGTTGTTGTGGATGCTCAACCTATCAGATCTACCGCTGCCCCAAATTCCTAGGTCGGACTTTCCTTACAGACTCAAGCACCAGCCCCTAGGGTGAAGCTAAACCAAGTTCTCCAGTCTACCAAAAGACTAAGTCAAAAAAGAAAAAGAATGTTGTCGAAATCCCTCGAACACCAAGGCTATTTTAAGGAATAATATGTGAGAGGTAGAGGGTAAGTATTTTATGGCGTTGCACATAATTAAGTACAAATACTTTCAACCATCCGAGGAGGTCAAAATTAGAGATCGATGGGGAATTTCAAACTCTATTCATATATGAATTTCTAACGTCGGGGAAACTCCTTTACCAGTTTGTGATAATGAGTTGATTGTGTACTCAGAGATCCTCAGCTAGGATCTTCGATTCCCGTTGCGCCCTGCATTGGTGAATTATTTTTAATTGATAGAATTATGTTCGGCTCAAGATGGTACAAACATGTGATTCATCTTGATGGCATGCATAATGGATTCTTGGATATCTGGGATCGGCTTTGCAATGGAGCAATTCGTTGGGATGACCGGCGTTGTCGAAAATCCCCACTTTTCCTTTTACTTCTTAACCCTTGGGAGGAAATTCAAGATAGTGGATGAACTCTTGGAATTTGAAAAGAAACGGAAACAAATATTCTTCTTCATCTATGGCATATGGGAGATAGGCTTTAAAGAATCCGATGAGAGACCACATCGGCTCACATTAAGATGGACTCGCAGAGGTACTAATATTTACCTTCACTTTTTGTTTATTTATTTGATTTGTTTTACCAAACTTTCATGGTGGAAAACAATGAAAAGGATCTCAAAACCCTTTGAGGGACATATTAAAGAAACTTGTCGGATCTTTGCATAGTTAAGTAATTGGGCTAGCACCTCTTAGTCCAACGAGTTCCACATATGCTTCACTCTATCAAATTTGGACAAAATCCATCTCTAGAGGGCTGACTTGATAAGTAAAATGTATTTGAAGGTACTTATGGTGCCTCCCACGCAATATATCATACATGAAGCCAAAAATAATCTCGTCTATCTTCCTCCAAGGGATAGGGCTCCAAGTCACCGGGACCCAAAAAAAGACGTGGTCGAAGAATAGGTTGAAGTCGATGAGGACAATAATGTTGAGTTTGAAATCGAAGAGGTTAATCCCACCGGGAAAGGTGGCTCTAAGAGGCCACCGAAGATATACTCATCAAAAGACAAAAGTAAAAAGAAAGTTGTCGAATAGGGTGATGAGGCAGTTGATCCAAAGTTTCCTTCCCATATGAGGCCATCGTCATAGACTCAAATTCTCCTTGGGCTTCAATGTGAGAGTCTATTTTTCAAGAAAGCGAGGCAAATGATGGCCAACGATCTCAACAAAATGAAAAACAAGTTCATGGGAACTTTGAAGTTTATTTTCCGGCTTCGACATACTTTGATATCTATGAAAATGACTTCCTAGCCATGAAACTCAAAAAATTACTTCACGCTACCACCCTTCTCGAAAAGGAAAACTAAACGAAAATACTGTTACAAAAATGAATTTTTCTAGAGCTTGCCTAATACAAGAAGGTTGCTGCTGAACGGTCGATGAAGCTTGAGGCAATGAAAGCTCAGTTAAAATTGGAGCATGAACAATTTGACAATCAGCGGGAACAATTTATTGCTAAATATACTGATTAGGATACGCTTGTTGAAGGTCTTATTGAAGCTCATAGTAAAGTTAAAGAATACTTCTTGCGAGATATCAAATATATAGAAAGACTTACTTCTGATAAGCAAAGTCTTAGAGACGATACTAAAAAGTATAAGGACGTCTGCCTTGAGACGTATTATGTTGAATGCGTTTCCGGTTTGAAAAAGAAGGATGCTAAAATCAATTATGCTCTTGTGCTCGAATTTCATGAGTGCTTTCCAAATTTGAAGTTACAGAGTTTCTAGGAGCGTGCTTTTAGGAAGTATCATCCAGAAGGTGTTTCTTTGAAGGATGAAGAATCACCCAACAATTCTGAATATTTGAACAGCTCCTCCTCGAATAGCTCATCGGAGGATGACGAAGAAGATACCCCTTCGGGGTAAAAAAAATACTTTGTTAGTTTTTTTTGTAAGTTCTTTGAAAACTCTCTGTGAACTGGTTGTGCCTCGAGTACCTTTTTTGTAAAGTCATCGTATCTAGTTGATGCATTTTTTACTTCTCTACCAAACTTTCTCCTTTACCAAACTTTTTTTATCAATATATTGTTATCCATCGATTTTTTGGAACACCTTTCTAGTAAAAACATAAAAATTATTAACCAACATTCGTTGGGAGACCCTTCCAAACCAAAGATAAAAATTGTTGAACAAAAATCGTTAGAAGACCCTTCTAGTCCAAATATAAAAATTGTTAACCAACATTCGTTAAAAGACCCTTTTAGTCAAAAAATAAAAATTATTGACCAACACTCGTCAGAAGACCCTTCCAGTCCAAAAATAAGAATTGTTCAAGTTGTTTTAAAATAGGAAAGAAATATTATATATAAGTCAGCTATAAGGGCACCATGTTTAAACCTTCATGCGCCACTAGAGTAGGAAAGAGTATGCCACTGATCCTTACAAAAATTCTAAAAAATATATACAAACTTTTACATCCATTCCAAGTACAATTTAAGATGTTCAGTGTTCCAAGGATGATGAAGATCTCTTCCATCTTCTTTTTTAAGTCGATATGTCCACGACTTCCCCTTCTCAGTTACCATGTACGGGCCCTCCCAATTGGGTCCTAGCTTGCCAAGTCGTTTTTATTCTGTGTGCAAAAATACTTTCTTCAGAACCTTGTCCCCTAGTTTGAAATCCCGTCATCTAACTTATGAAGTTTACCTGCTTCTTATTAAAGTTTGGTAGTGCAAAAAATTCAATTACACTCTTCTTCTTTTTCTTTAATGAAGTCTAATTCTGCACGCTTCTCCTTATCGTTAGCCTATTGAGAATATTCATTGATTCGATACAAGAGGGAAACCTCTTCAGATGACACGACAACATCCATCCCATAGACTAATGGATATAGATATTTCCGAGTCGTTGTTCGATGGGTGGTTTTGTAGGCCCACAAAACTTATTGTAGATAATCTGGCCATTTTCCAACCTTTCCTTCCAACTTCTTTATGAGCCCATCAAGAATGGCCTGATTAATCACCGAGACTTGGCCGTTTGCTTGCAGATGGAAAGTTCCCGAGAAGCATTGTTGTATTCTTCTAGAAGAACAAAAAGCCTTCATATATTTATTGTCGAACTGTGGCCATTTATCGATTGTCATTCTCCTCGTAACACTAAAACGAAAACAAACATTGGAGACAATAAACTTGATCACGTCTTTAGATTTTGTTCCTGCCAATGGTTCAACTTCCACCTACTTATAGAAATAGTATACGCGATGATTATCGTTTGTCGTCCCCCATACTCCATCAGTAGAGGCCCGACCAGATCAATACCTCATCGATCAAAATGTAATGCATCAAATATTGATTCAGGAGGTACTCCTGGTGCATGAATTGTGTTAGAAAATCTTTAGCAATTATCACATCTCTTAACTAATTCTTTGACGAAAAAGTGATTGTGGGCCAATTATATCATGCCAAATGAACTCTTCGTATCAAAGTTTTATACCCATAATTCGCAAACCCTTCTCCATCATGTAACTCAGATAATATCATTGTGATTCATTTTTTCTACGACATCGAAGCAAAGGCCTGCTAAAACATTTTTTGTATAGGATATCTCTGAGTACCACGTAGTCATGCACCTTGAACCATATTTTCTTTGCCATTATTTTGTCAACGGGCTTTCTTTGATTTAGTTCATCCAATAATTCTTGGTACTTATAGAAATTTAGAAATCTTTGATTAATCATTCCACTTGCTCTAACCCCTTTGTTATTGAAGGACTTTCTTGTGTGATAATCCAATGATAATCCTTGTAATATGAAGCAGTATCGAGAGAATCAGCCACATAATTTCATGTCTTATGAACACGTTCACAGTTGACGCTTTCAAAGAAAACCGTTAAGGCCTTTAACACTCTCAAATAATTCATTAAATGATATTTTCTAGCCTCAGATTGACCAAACAAATGATTTATAAGAAGTTGTGAGTTGCTCATTAGCCTAACATTTTTCGCCCCACAGATATGAGCAAGTCTTAAACCTACCAAAATGGATTCGTACTATGCCTCATTATTCGATGCTTGAAATCTGAAATGAATAGCTTTATACATTACAATACCATCTGGAGAATCCAATTGCGCCCATACCCAACATCCTAATGCACTTGAGCCTTTATCTGTCCATTCTGCCTTAAAACATTCTTCATCTACTTCCATATTCGACCGATCAGAACAAAATTCAACTAATAAATCTGCTAAGGTTTCCACTTTGATTGCAGTTCGAGGTTCCAACTCAATGTTAAAATCTCACAATTATATTTAGTCATGTTATCGGGTCGGGTCGGTCTGGATTTTCACTTGACCGAGACCGGCTCGATAAGCTGTCGGGTCGGGCCAACCCAGACCATTAAGCATAGAGAGCCAAACTTGCTGGCCCGAAACCGGCTCGATAAGATGTCAGACTGGTCTAGCCCGGACCATTAAACATAAGGAGCCAAACATGCTGGTCCGAAACCGGCTCGATAAGATATCGGACCGGTCCAGCCCAGACCGTTAAGCAAAAAAAGCAAACATTTTGGCCCGAGACCGACCCGTTAATAACCCAATCTTATTTTCTCCATAATCTGTTATTTATTTTGTATCCACATACCACCGAACACCTGCTTCAAGGAGTAGTACAACAGATTCAAGAAGTAAAACTTTGTGTCTAATAAAGTTTAATTTTTGGAACAAACATAATGCAATAATATAAACATAGTATGCATTTTGTTATACAAGACATAAACAAAATAGTCTGTCTACAAAAAAAAGTTTCTAGAAACTGCCTCAAAACTGTATAATATCAGCAACGTGCAAACATAAACACAGTATTTGATAATCAAATACAAATCCAGTTGCTAGATTTAGGAGAAAAAACATCTTCAAATTTTCTACACAATACAAATACAATAGCTAGATTTATGGGAAATACGCCTTATATATCTCTCTAACCGGTCTGGTTACCGGGCGGGCCGATCCAGACCGGTAAGCGAGCCGGGCCAGATTTTCGGCTCCTAACCCGTTCGCTAAGTTTTCTGGACCGGTCCCGGGCGGGTTAAGGGGTTTGCATGCCCAGTAACAACTTAAATTATATTGATAATTTGGTCATTCCACCTGACACATCACGCCGTTGTAACATATTTTTCAACAAAAACGATGTTTGTACAATGATCGGATGAGCCTGAAGATAAGGCCTTATTTTCCAAGCAACAGTAACCAATGTAAGGGCTGACCTCTTTAATTTCAAATACCATTTTCCGCATCCAAAATACTTTTACTAACATAATACACTGAGTTTGGAAAATTACCTACGTCTCGAATCAAAAAGACGCTCACAACATAATCTGACACTTCTATGTAGGTGTACAATTTTTCGCCGGATTAGGCTTTGTTAAGATTTTTGGGGAGGACAAATATTCTTTAATTCGCTCGAAAACTTCAGAAAAAATTTGGGTCAAGTTAAAGCAATTTAATTGCCTTAATACTTGAAAAAATGGAGTGTTATTATCCGGAGATCGAGATATAAATCTATTCAAATCTGTCAATCTCTCTGTTAGAATCTGTACTTCTTTGATCGTTCGAGATGGTGTCATTGTGCTCAAAGAACTTAGTTGTACATGATCAGCTTCTATTCCACGTTTACTAACTATGTACCCAAGAAATTTTCTGGACCAACACCTCGAATACGCACTTCTCTAGATTTAACTTCAAAGTTATCTTTGTTAGATTGACAAAATTTTCCTCTAGATATGCATAGTGGTCCTCATCCCTTGTACTTTTCACTAGCATATCATCAATATACACTTTGACATTACATTCGGTCTAAGTCTCATTTTATTTTACTAAATGTTGGTAAGTTGTCCTAATATTTTTCAACCCAAATAACATAACCTTATAACAATGTAGGCCTCTTCCAGTGATGAACAAAATGATTTCATAGTCTTTTAGATCCTTCTGGATTTGGTTGTAGCCAGCGTACACATCCATAAATTAAATTAATTTGTTCATGGAGGCTGAATCCACTAACTAATTTATTCGTGAAACCATGAAAGGATCTTCTGGACATACTTTATTTATATGAGTAAAATCCACACACATCCGCCATTTACCATTCTTTTGTTTTTACCAAAACTGGATTGGTAGTCCACAAACAGTTATAGTGATTCACATAGTTTCCCAACCTTAGATAAGCGATCTACCTCGGCCATGATGGCCTAATATTTTTCTTGAGAGAAATATCTTCTCTTTTGGATGATTGGATGCACACTATTTTGAATTGCCAACCTGTGTCAGATAATATCTGCAGGCATCCCTGTCACGTCTTCAATGCACCATGCAAAGATATGCAACCTTGTTGACAAACATAGAATTAACCACTCCCTCACCTCCAGAGATAAGTTTGTGCAATTTTTAAACATTTTCTATTTGAAAAAACATGACACTAAAAACCTTCGTCAGGGACCAAACACCCGGGAGTCTCCATCGAATCGTCCACGGGCCAAAGCCGTTCGGTAACACTCTCTTGCCATTTTTGATTTGATTTAGGGCCAAAGTCGTTCGGTAACACTCTCTTGTCATTTTTTGGTTACTCCTAATCGTCCTAACATTGTTTCTCATAACATATTTCAAGCATTGATGAATGGTCGATGCCACTGTTTGTATTCTAGATAACCAAGACCTTCTGAATATCGCATTACAAGACGTTGGCGCGTCTACCATAATAAACAACATCGTTACTAATTTTTTAAACGGTCCACGACCTAGCTCTAGTATTCTCTCAAATTCCCCAACCACTTTCGCGGTTCCCCCAGTAAATCTAACGATTGTCATATCCGATCAAAGTATTTATTAGGGGTTCACTATTTTTTTATAAGTTTTCATGAATATTATATTGGCAGAACTACCGATATCTATCAAAATTCTTCGTACCTCATCCTCAGCAATGTCCACCACAATGACCAAGACATCCTCATGCGGACCAACCACATCTGTCATGTCATCTTCTTCAAAACAAATTAATAGACTATACACATATAGTGAAGTTCATTCTTTTAACTGAGTTGTTAGGCTTATCATATGCCTCTTCAGGGAATAAATTGATGTCCCTGAAACAATATCACCTCAAAAAATTGTTAGCGATTCAAATTTAAACACATAGTTCACTAACATTTCCACTCACAACTAATTTATCTACCACAAAGATACTATTATTGCCCAGTTTTAGATCTAAATACTCCATAGAAACATCAAATACATTGATAGGTTCCAAAATTATCAAAGTGTTTTCTTACTTTGGAGTTGCAAAATAGTTTTTTTACAAACATTGTCAACTTCCCATTTTTGATCAAATCATGTATTTCTTTTTTCAATGCTACACAATCTTTTGTGTCGTGCCAAACATGATCATGGTACTTGCAATATATGTTGTGCATGGTTTCCCTTAGAGTCTGTAATAGGAGTGGTTTGTGAAACCGTATGTGACTTTGAGCTCTGTCAAAACTTGTTGCTACACCCTCTGTCAGCTCGACAAAATGTAATGGTCGGACCCACTTGTTGGATATAGGCCGGACATTATGCTATGTGTTCACAACTTGGGTATTCACCCTCGGCTCCAGAGGTAATTTAATTGGTGCTTGAGTTGGTAACCGAGGTCAGACAATATTGTTGGAAGTTCATTGTTATGTGTCACAATCAGAGTTTGGTGAAATTCAGTTTTCTCAATCTAACGGTTGTGTTTCCTCCACCAGAATTATTTTCTCTACTTGATCCAATAATGCCCCAAATGTCATGGCCAGCCTATCTGCAAAGTATCTTTCATTATACCGGGGAGAAGTCCTATTTGGAAAGCTGCTAACTCCACTTTATCTTCACAACTCTTCATGTCAGTCTTAGCCTTGATAAAAAAATTTGTCTAATCTTTAAGAATTTCTCTTACTTTCTCGAAAAAAATTTCTTCATACAAAATGTTGGCGAAAGATATTACAAAACATGTCAACTTTTTTAATACAACCCTATGGAAGACGGTTTGGGAGAAAGCCATATACAATAATTTATCATCGTTATCGTAGTTATTCATAAAATCGAACTATTCGATGTGGATGTCCATATCTTGAGTCCTATCGAATTTTTCTAACTTTGAAATGTCGAACCACTTTGGCAGATATCCTGAAAGAATCTTTGAGGAAAGGGGGAGTGGCCTCTAATTATGACCAACTTTATACACACTGCCCTTGAATCCTTCGTTCCCTACTGTATATAAATTTTCCTCATATGGATATGTGAACTGGTTACTTATACGATATTCAAAATTATGGCTTTCCGAAGATATTTTCACATGGGGTATTGCTTGCTCCCTTATAACAACATTCACAATCCTATCTTGTTTCTCCGACCCAAGTACTTTCTTCTCTTGATCGTTCCTTTCTCTCATCGAACCTCTACTCCGATGAGATACCTGATGGCCATCACTCTGCCATCTTGAATATATTTTCTTATAACATTTTTCATGTTGGTTATCCCTTTCCAGGGAAAAGGATTCATCCGAATTGTCCAAGAAATAATCATTGGATTCAGTTGACTCATACCGACGCCTATATTTCATTCTTCTCCTTGAATAATAACGTCCTATATTTCACTAGATACAGTTATCTGCTCTCTTCAGACCTCTGATTTGAGCCTTTTTGAATTTTTAATTACTTTCTTCTCAGCATTTAATCTTTCGATATCTTCCAAAAGTTCTTTTCGTCGAGCTACTGAAGCAGACTCCTCTAGTAGCTCCTCGACATATTGTTCATTGGTATTTCGTTCTTTCACTACTTGTTCTTCGATCAAGAGATCTCCAGATGATTTTCCGATCATACGATTATTTGTGCCGACATCTAGCTCTCCTAAAATTTCTATATAAATTACCCTAAAAGTGTTTCAGAATTAAACAATGGTTTTAGAAAAAAATATTTTGGGTACCAATTGTTTTCCCACAAATATTGCCAATGATAGTTCCAAATATTTCTTAGATGAATTATCAATCTAAGAAATGTTCGTAAAAGAGTATTTAGAGAGAGAAACAAGAAAATAGAGAGAGAGAAGTGACAAATAAATAATAATAAAGTAATGATTAGATAATAATTTATCCCCTTTCCCAAAAATGGGTGTTATTTTATATAGTACACTCGTAGATCCATAAATTACATGATTACCCCATTTTATGGTCATCTCACCCCACTACATTACTAATGTCAAACATAATTACTATTTATTACACAAATCTCCTTCAATTTTACATACTTGTTGGATTTCTTTACAAAAAAATTATTACGTTTAATTATCCCCTTTATTTAATCAATTTAGCTTATTCTTCCAAATATTTCTTCCCCTTATCATGCTCAACGCATCAGCTACACAGTTAACTGCTCTCGATGTAGGCACGATCAAAAATGTGAATTATTAGGTAAATGATACCCATCACGCGTGGCGTGTTGAGAGTTTGTCTTAACTCTGTAGATTGATAGGGTCGGATATTACTGGAAGGGCATTATGAAAAAATCCAAAAGGGTAATTCGGACACCGTCTACATCAAGATTTCAATGAACTGTAGATTTGAGCGGATTATGAATCAGTTGTGTGCTAAAAGAGTATTTAGAGAGAGAAACAAGAAAATAGAGAGAGAGAAGTGACAAATAAATAATAATAAAGTAATGATTAGATAATAATTTATCCCCTTTCCCAAAAATGGGTGTTATTTTATATAGTACACTCGTAGATCCATAAATTACATGATTACCCCATTTTATGGTCATCTCACCCCACTACATTACTAATGTCAAACATAATTACTATTTATTACACAAATCTCCTTCAATTTTACATACTTGTTGGATTTCTTTACAAAAAAATTATTACGTTTAATTATCCCCTTTATTTAATCAATTTAGCTTATTCTTCCAAATATTTCTTCCCCTTATCATGCTCAACGCATCAGCTACACAGTTAACTGCTCTCGATGTAGGCACGATCAAAAATGTGAATTATTAGGTAAATGATACCCATCACGCGTGGCGTGTTGAGAGTTTGTCTTAACTCTGTAGATTGATAGGGTCGGATATTACTGGAAGGGCATTATGAAAAAATCCAAAAGGGTAATTCGGACACCGTCTACATCAAGATTTCAATGAACTGTAGATTTGAGCGGATTATGAATCAGTTGTGTGCTAAAGCCTTTTTGGTTTTGGGCCTTTAAGTCTTTAAAGCTGACCCGAATCCAAGATCGGACTCGGACGACCCACGGATCCTAAAATAAAGTATAAATACCACAACCACCCATATTAATGTGGTTGGACTTTCTGTAAAAACATTTAACTACTAGTATACACCTCTATAATCTCTTTACCCTTTACTTAAAAATTTGATATCCAGTTGAAAAAATTACTTAAAATACCATACGATCAGAAATTAGCCTCACCATAGATGATTCAATGCATCATGATCAGTATACAGTACGCAGTCATTGTATGATAGGTATGAAATCTAGTGTTTCAAAGCCCGAACACTATGTAGAACTCGACATCGTAAGTGTTGTATTTAAATTTAAACCCACTTAACTTCTCACTGTAGTAGGCGACTGGTCGCCCCCGTTGGCTCAGCACAACCCCATTACCCATGCTAGATGCATCATAATACAACTCAAATCTTGTATAAAAAATAGGTAAGACCAGTATAGGTGCGGTGGTTAATCGTACCTTAATTTATTTAAATGTCGTTGCTGTATCTGGAGCCCAAATGAAGGTTTTCCCTTTCATGCAACCGGTAAAAGGTTCCATGCTAGGTTTAAAGTTGTAAATAAACCACCGATAAAACGACACTAACCTATAAAATGATCGGACCTTAGTGATAGATGTCGGAGGATGGCCAGTTACAAACTTCTACTATTTTAGATTCGTCGACTGGCAGTCTATATTTCTGTACTACATATCAGACTTTATTTGAAAAGAACACTTGTTCAACCTGCCATAGAATTTCTCGCGCCTCAGAACACATAAGATTTCACGTAGATGTTGTAAATAAAGTTCTTCGCCAATGGTATAAATCAGCATGTCATCAAATTATGCAACTAATAATTTACCAATAAAGGGACAAAAAAACTTGATTCATAATGCACATGCAAGTACATGGTGCATTAGAAAGGCCAAAGGGCATTACCGTCCACTCGAACAAACCTTCTCGAGTTTTGAACACAGTCTTTCATTCATCTCCCATTCTGATGAGGATATGGTGATACCCATTTTCCAAGTCCAGTTTTGTGAACACTTTTGCACCACTCAGTTCATCTAACAAATCATTAAGTTTGGGAATGAGAAATAACTATCTGGCTGTAATCTTGTTGATAGCTCGACTATCCATGCATATCCGCATCGAACCATCTTTTTTTGGTGTTAACAAGGTCGAGAATGCAAAATGACTAAGGCTTCCACACCCATGGCCTTAATTAATAACTAATTGACCTGACTCCTCAGCTCTCTATGCTCTTTCAGACTCGTTCTATAGTGAGGATGGTTAGGTAGGCTAGCGTCAGACACTAACTCAATCTGATATTGGATTTTCCTTAATAGAAGAAAGCTGGTAGGAATACTAATGAACGAATCATAAGAACATTATTTAACAACCAGTAAATACACAATTTCATAATCACGTTACTAATATAAAAATACTTTAAGAGCTAGAAAATTCACTACAAACTCTTGTGACACGCTAAGTAACTTTATTTTCATTCTACATAAAGCTATAACGAATTTCTCTACCATCATACGTGAAACTCCTATCAACTTTCCACGGTCGTCCCACATAAGGTGGCAGACAATCATACTAGTAATGTCACACAATGACTTATCCTTATAATCACCAACTAGAAAATGATATCAGACATCACATGGAAACGGTTACTTCAATGCCTTTTTTGAGCCAGACGGGCCTATAAGGACTAGGTGATTGTCAGTATTTAACACCAACTTCTACACAAATTCTTTAGAAATTATGTTTTCACATATCTCAGAATCTATCACGAATTTGCACACTTTTTTTTATAGTGAAAGTGAACTAAAATATATTGTTCCTCATCCAATCATCACTGTCGTTCCTCACTCTAGGCGCAAGATAAACACACCTTAGGACCAATATTTGCCCAATGTTTCCTGACTATACTTTCTATTTGGTAAGCTCTTAAACAACATCTTCCTCTCCTTCATCATAACTTAGTTCACCCTGAAATTGAAAATCAACAAATTCCGTGAATAAACCCATTGACTGTTGTGGTGGTTTAAGGCAGTGCGCTGCAATATGTCATATCTCATGACAGTGAAAATACTATGCTTGTGAATAAGTGCCAGCACAACCATGATTTTTAATTTACGACACTCAACTAAGACTTGTGGTTCTTATTTTTTGGAAGATTGTAGGCAATGCTCTCACAATATCTTTACCATATGGTCTTCTCGAGATGGTTTTCTTTAGGTGAAGGTATGCTGACATACTTCATATACATTAACAAGATCAAACATGTTTAAAGAGTTTGGAATTCGTTGTCTCATTCCCTCGATGTAGCGAGATATCAACTAGTAATCTGAATCAGCAGCATCAACATGACTTGTCAGCTTAAAAGATTCCTCAATATATTTTGTTTACAAACCTAGAACCCTACTTTAGGTTATGTAATTGCTAATACATAATTCTCGCATGATTATAAGGTAAAAATGCCGACCTAAGATGTTTCACAAATTTATCACAAGTAGATATTTTTAATTTACCTTGCTTTAATTTGGTTTCTTTCAATTGTTGTCACCACGATGTAACTTGACCCTAAAAATTGGTTGCTACTAGTTGCACCCTATTATTGTCCGGGACTTTTTTGAAATCCAGGATCTTCTCCACATATGTTACCCAATCTAAAAACTCTTCAAGCAGAAGACCCCTGTTGAATTCCAGGATCTCGAGTCTAAACCTTAACCCCCCCCCCCCCCCAATTGCTTTTATTCTGATTGAAATCACGATCCATAGGTTGCTAAAAAGCCTGTTTGCGATGGTTTTGTGGAGGAAAACAACCTCTATCTTCCTCTCTCCTCGGAGCAAAAGGAGTTTGACCCATGTTGTAGTCTCTTTGAGAACCCGACGATAGATTTCTCGACTCTATAGCTTGGTGTTCATCATCTGTATCACTGTTTGTATCTGTTTCATATTTTTTCCAAGTGTCCTCAGTTGTTCTTCAATCATCTCAAACTATCCTGCGTTGGCGTGCTCCATCAGGCCTACACGATCCAGATCCTCTCGATGGTAGATATCACTGATTCACGAGGTGCTCTTCCCTTGATCTCTTCACGGTGTCATAATTCATGTGTGAAGGAACCTGATGCTCTAATACCAAAATATATAGGCAAAGTAACAAAGAAGAAGTAAAGCTGGATAAACCATAACCCTAGGGTGTATAAACTCGAAATTTTAGGAAAATACTTCTCAATTTAACAAAAAGCTACTAAGGAAGTAATGTTTTAGAGATTAAATAGAAAACACTCCAAACCTTAATCCAAAATTACACGAATATCCAGAAAGTAATAAAATATGGTCCAATCAAATCTGAATACATTTGGACTTGTTGTCCTATTTTAAATAAATCCATAAAGTATTTAAAATTGTAAAAAAAATTGTTTGGGCCATAAACACTAAAATAGTTGTCACGCTCTTGACATTCGACGGGCTCGTCGAGATCCTCAGTTGGAGTACTTGAAGTGCCCAAATCCGATATCCAGTGTAGCAGCAAGGCTTGTTTGCGTTTGTCCAGAATAATTAGGTATTTATGTGCTTGTTGTGCTACATCAATTCGTTTAGTTCATTCTCAGTTATTGAATTTTTGAAATATTTTTAATGAAACTACTAAAGAATAATTCTCTTAGTTTGTTATTATTATAATATTTATTTGAAGTGTTATTAATGAAACCATGAGAGAAGGCTAATTTTATTTATTTTTGATTATTTTGATGTATGTTCTTTGAAGTGGTATAAATACGATTTTGACTAAGCTAGAATATTGTATAACTTTTTAATTTCAATGTCTATATAATTTTTTTTATTTTAGTATTACATAAGTTGAGAAAGTGAAAATAAAAAACTAGTTTTTTTCCAAAATAAAAAAAATACATTTTGATTAACCTCGGTGTTGCCTACACGTGAATGATAATAAGTATTTATCGTGTGTGATTATTTAAGATCCTTTCTTATTTATCGGGTTTTAAAGCTCCATGAAACCAGACAAAAGGCGTTCAAATTTCTCATTCAATATATTACTAAAAATATTAAAAAACCACATTTGAATAAGATGAATGAGAACATCATTCACAAGATAAAGGAAGAATTGTGCGTTGATGAAGACAACTTGCTTGAAGATTTGAAAAGATAAAACTAGTAAGAAATGGATTTTAATTTTGTTTTGTTATATTTTGATGTACACTTTCTAATTTATTTTAAAACGAATTGTTAAGGTCTAATGTTTCGAACCTAAGCATTTAAAGGGTAACTATTAAAAGGTTTATCGACTAAATTTGAAATCCAAATATGTGAATAAACTTGGACTTTGTGAATAAAAAATAACATTATTGGTTACAGACTTGAATTGTGGTATATAATCATTACTTGACATGTGTCAACACATGATTGTCCACCGTAGATTATGTTATCCATATAAAACCTTGTACTAAGTTATGGTATGCCTAATGTACTATATTTATGAGAAAACCAAGTAATATTAATATCATCACCGTCTAGCTTTTGATGAAGTTCGTCTTATGAGATTATTTGAAGAGGTTTTGCACTTTTTGGGTTTGTAAACGAAATTTGAAATCCAAAGATGTGAATAAACTTGGACTTTGTCAATAAAAAATAACACTATTAGTCAGAGACATAATTATTACTTGACATGTGATAACACATAATTATGCATCGTAGTTTATGTTATCGGACATGTGTCGGAAACCAATTTGTTACCACTGTGTATATATATATATTGAACCATTGTTATTGACATTGAACTTTAAATTGGCAATATGCTTTTGCGTACCAACAAAGATGAATGTTTGATACATGTCGCCGACGAAGTGTTTGGCGAGAAAAAACTTCGTTAAAACCTTTTTCGATATTGTGGTATGTAGAATGTACTATATTTACGAGAAAAATCAAGTAATTTTACTATCTTCTTCGTGTAGCTTTTGATGTAGTTCGTCTTATAAGATTATTTGAAGAGGTTTTGCATTTTTTAGGTTTTTTTCGACCTCATCCATGAAGAACCGGAAATAGCATTGAAGCAATAATGCTCACTGCATCTAAATAAAAAGAATTATACAAAACTAAAAGATATAAAGTGCACCATTACTCAAAAATAAATTTAAAACTTATAACGAATCTAAGTATCAACATAAACAGAAGAAATATGGATGAAATTATATCTTATCTTAAACACCAACAACACCGACGACTTTTATTATGGATATAATTTTGTTTATTAATTTACATATTTTGTGTTTTTATTTCAATTATGTTTATATATTCATATTGTATTTTTTTCTAATTTGAAGAGGTTATCAAAATTATTTTATTTTTAAAATATTTGGTTCGAAATTTAAACATATCTAATAATAGAGGATCAAAATCATATTTATTTAATCGACCGAAAAAATCAGATTTAAACGACATCAACATTTTTAATTTTTAAATTAAAAACCTTTTATAGCACTCTGAATTTCGAGTCAAGAGATCCCAATAAATAAATTAAAAAATTGCTTTGCAAATTTGATTTTGTATTTTTTTTTAATTTGAAGATGCTATCAACATTGTTTTAATATTTTGGTTCCTAATATAAATATGGGCGAGTTCCTAATAGATGTATTGAATATTTTAAATTTCTGGGTAAGTACAATTTAGTTTGTTAATTCCAATTAGTGTATAGGAGATAAAAATGACAAAATTACCCTTCCTTACCTGCTATTCTCGTTCTATGAGAAACACGAACAAAGCTCTCACACGACCCAAAAGCTTCAAATCGCTCTAAATCCAAAACCAAAAAGAGAAACCCTAACTCTCAGACGACTCCAAAGCTTCAAATCGCTCTAAATCCAAAACCAAAAAGAGAAACCCTAACTCTCAGACGACTCCAAAGCTTCAAATCGCTCTAAATCCAAAACCAAAAACAGAAACTCTAACTCTCAGACGACTCAAAAGCTTCAAATCGCTCTAAATCCAAAACCAAAAATAGAAACTCTAACTCTCAGACGACTCAAAAGCTTCAAATCGCTCTAAATCCAAAACCAAAAATAGAAACTCTAACTCTCAGACGACTCAAAAGCTTCAAATCGCTCTAAATCCAAAACTAAACAGAAACCCTAACTATTAGACGACTCAAAAGCTTCGTTTCGAGTTGTTTGAAGAATGAGATGAAGAAAAAAGAAGATATTCTGTTTCGAGATGATGAAGACAAAGATGACTGAGATGATGAAGACGAAGATGACTGAGATGATGAAGACGAAGATGACTGAGATGATGAAATGCAGCTCTTACATGGGTTAACGTAAATTAAGGGTAAATTTATCGATAAGAAAATAAAACTGTCTCTTATGGAGTTATCATATAATTAAATGCACCTATCACTGGACCAGAATTTTTGTTAATTATCAAAAATCGAAATCAACAACTAAAAGTTTGATTTGATGTTAGAAAAGGTGAACAGTAGAAACATTTAAATCGACAGCTGAAGGCCCCAAAATAAGTACAAGCTAGAAACAGAAGTGAAAAAAAAATCAAAAATAAGTACAAGCTAGAAACAGAAGTGAAAAAAAAATCAAAATAAGTACAAGCTAGAAACAGAAGTGAAAAAAAAATCAAAAAGTCGCCGTCTGTTGGAATCGAACCCACGACCACGGGATTAAAAGTCACGCGCTCTACCAGCTGAGCTAAGACGGCTGATGGTTAAGTAATGTAACGTAATAATATTCACCGTACTAGAATACTGGTTCGATTATGGTGATTGTCGCTCTTAAAATCAGAGATACGACTTAGCTTAAGTTGAAGCACATTATAAATAGAATATTGCATATATATATATATATACAAAACAACTTCAAATATAAAATATCAAAATTAAAAAGAAATCAACAAAAATGTCACACTTCATAATTAGCTCCACCTTTTCTGAATATTCATATAACAACCTTCAGGCTGTGTTTCATGAAAAAAATTCAGACCTAAAAAGGTTGGAAGTGAAAACCCTCCAACACACCTACAATTTAATTTTGTCCATTTACCGCTTGCCCAAAAATTTATTTAGTAAGAAAATTATATTTTCTCAGAGTCCGACCCTTAATATCCAAATGCAATTAGCAATGTAGCGATAATATGAATGTTGACACCTAATATCCAAATCGCCATCAGATTCTTTTACTTTGATCTGGTCTGAAAAATTCAGATATCACCACAGGTGAGATTGATATAACAGAAATGCTACATTCTAACAGATCATCTGTTACACATACAACATATCATGGTGTTTCACACTCAACAAGCAAGAACCCACATTGGTCTCGAACCAAGGGAGACATTGCTGAAGAAAGAACAATAACATACATTTGCCCACTTTGAAACAGTCTAGCTATCGCCTATAGGTACCAGAATTTACAAGCATTTTGCTAAAATCTGCAATAATCGGAGAGCTCTTCACCAATTCCCATATTTTTGCGGTATTCTTAAGCCATTCTCGTTCAGAAATCGTCCCGCTAAAAGAAGAGTGATTCGTTGATAAAACCTGACATTATACTTTCGTGAGATGATTGCTATCACAGACACTACACTTGCATGAGATAATATGCTTTGGTATATATATCAAAAAAGTTAAACCTTATCGCGCAATTTCCACATTGTAGAGTGGTAACTTTCATGCTGAATTGTTCTAGAATCATCTTTGTTCTTTAATGGTAGCACGAATGGATTTAGATGGGCTGGATCAGAATCATCAGTGTTTGTCATATGTAACGACTGGTCTTTTCCGGTTTTTCCAGACTTATCTTTTACGAATGAAGAGGACCTGAAATGATGCAAAAGTGCCTTCCTCAGTTGAACAACGTTCTGCGGGGTTGTATCTTGATCCTGCAGTCTACAAAGAGGCAGATAGCATAAGAAATGTAAACTGCAAGCTTAATGGATTGATCATAAGCACACCCATCGCACAAGCTGCTATGAGGCATGGGTAGCATCTAACAATTTTAATACTATGCTATCGTTTTTACTCTTCAATAGTAGAATTCAGACAGGATGGCATCATAGCATGCCTTCAAACTTTCCACAACTGTTAAGAACAGAAAAAGTAATATAAATTAGGGGCCGTACTTACCATGGGTACATTCTAGGATTTCTGACATCATGCAGGGGTACAGTATAAACGAGCATAGGCACCATACAGAAACAAGAGAGAAATATGGAAAATTAATTTAGAAACATATATAATCATTTAACATTAGACGAGCTATTTTCAGGCCACCTTTACTAGCAAAATATAAGGGACAAATGCTTACTTCGTATGCACAAAAATAGGAGTCGCCATGTACTCTTCACCCTCATGAACTTTATCTCCTGTTTCCATTTCAGGTACCGATTTGGAGCTTTGTGTTTGAGAAAGGGAACATGGATCAGGAATACCATACTTCAACAAGTCTACCTACAATTTTGCAAAACAGACATGCTAATTGGTTGAGGTAAAGCACATGACAAAGCAGGAAACAGCACAAAAGTTCTATGAGAATAGGTGTTTCTTATGCAATAAAAAAGGATTACATTTTTTCAGGCCTTCAAATAAGAGGGGTGTTATGCTGCATGTGAGCTTTTGAGAAATGAGTGACAATGACACTTTCAGAAAAAAAGTTGACGCTTAAAACGAAATTTAGATAAACAACCATTGATGTCCTTAGAAATCTAACCCCCAAAATTAACCTTCTCAATAAAGTAAGTATTTCCTAAGCGTATTTGAAGCAAGATATTAAAGAATCAAGGCACTTACGGCAGGTTAAGAAAGCTATTTTCATTTCAGGTAGGGTTTAAAAAAAAAACCTAAATAGTAAAACCTTCTTATTGATGAAAGCAATCATGGCTCTGTTGTCTACTTTGTTATTTACAGAAGGGATATAGATCAATCATTACACAAAGAGCATGTAACTATGCGATTATGAATTAGTACTGCATAAGTCGCAAACTGAAAAACAAAAGCTGTATGAATCATTATCAAAATGGCATGACCAAGGATCCGAACTTCATTATTAGAAAAGGCTTGTTTTATGAAATTATGTCTAGCAGAAACATATGTCTCATGTTCAGAGCGTATCGACTAACAATATATAGGTATAGAATTCCTAAAAACACTTCCAAATATACAAAAATGACCAAGAAAATAAATTTTGACTAAAGCACTAAATTATGAATAGTGATATAAAAAAAACCTTCTAAAGAGCCATGTTAGTCAACATATATAATAAAAGTTAGATTAAAATAATGAGCTTTGGCAAGAGCTTAATGCTTTTATTTGATGGATGAGGTACAAGCATCCTCTGGGTTCCTAGGACATAGGAAACTATAGCATTAAATTGAATACATAGAAACGGTAAAGATGAGAAGTACCGTCAACATTAAACGCCACATGTTATTGTTGTGAACTCCATCTGATACCACCAGCAGAATGTGACAAACAGATGCTAGGAGAACACCAAGCTAGAATGTCCCCTTGCACCAAGAATGCATCGTAAGTTTATAAGATTAGGCAGTACAATTTAATCATGCTAAGAGAGACGACAGTGCCAACAGAGTTATATATCCCAAGAGAAAACGAGAAAAGCCAAGTGTAAAGACATTCCAAGGGCCCTTAATTAACATTGAAACAGACCGGTTGTTTTTTAGCTACCTGGATACTCATAAGTTCATGAGCCAATTCAGCAGACAAAGATTCACCACCCAAAACTGGAACTGTGGATGATCCATCAGGTCTCGTCATCTCAGCTAGAACAGAGGGACTAAAAACAGGCTGCCAACAAGAATGAAGTTTGATAAGAAAAATAAACAGTATTGCAAGCTTCAAAATTGGGTAATAGAAACTAGAACCACTGACCCATTAGAAGGCCAGAACATTCAGCCAACAACATGATAACCCACTTTACAAAGGCCAGACTATGAGTCTATTGATATTCTAATAGGTGTCTGATTACTTGAATCATGCATAAGGACCATTATACAAAAAAAGCAAAAACAATCCTAAGGTGGCTTGTGATGTGCATGCTTGAGTTATCTATACATGTAACACTTGCCTCCTCAAGAGAAGAGCTTCTAAAATTGAGGAGAGGTAACTCGAAATAGCAGTAATAAACTATCCTAAATTCACATCTTGACATAAAGAGGCACTCATTGTGATCCCATGTCAAGGTACATGGTTAATTTCATAAGATAAGAGTATATAAAAAGATAT
Source organism: Limnanthes douglasii subsp. nivea (assembly GCA_036936605.1). NCBI lineage: Eukaryota > Viridiplantae > Streptophyta > Magnoliopsida > Brassicales > Limnanthaceae > Limnanthes > Limnanthes douglasii. The sequence continues at coordinate 319,947,607 of JAUPFV010000002.1, read as the reverse complement.
TTCCAGAGACCTGTGTATCAAGAAGTATAAATCTTTCAGCAGAAATCCTTGGTTCAATGCCCATTGTACAATGCCTTGCCATAGCTCTCGTCTCGTCTGTTTGTATTACAAAGGGTGGCAGCATTCCTGCAAATTAGAACACTATCAACATCATCGACAAAGGGGAGGAACAATAGAGCATGGTTTAAAACATCCTTGTCAAAAAGATATATAGTGGTGATGACATTAGCATCCAGTATAAGTAAACAGCATTTTTTGTCAGGTCATAAAGTAGTTGTGTTTTACATGCCCCTACTAACCAGGAGAGCTTCCATCAAAACCATATATCTCGTTCATGATAGTCGACTTGCCCACCCCAGCCGGACCAATAACCCCAACCACGGTGAAATCAGTATTCTCAGTCAAGAACTGCCATTAATAAAACCCAAAAAGGGGAAAAGTGAGTTTCGCAATTTACAGCCATATAATCCTCCAAAATACCACAATAGTTAAAACCCCTCCAACAAATGAAGCACGGAAACATCTATTTAAGACTAGACTAAAAACATCAGGTAGTATATCAAGATTTTTCTCTCCTTTTTTAGACACCTAAAAATGCACTGACTCATGTGTTCGCCTTCCATAGAAATCTTATACCCTATTTATCGACTGAGAACTCAATAATCAGTAGCCAGAACCTAGGGAATACATAAATCATGTTCACTTAAAACCATTGCAATGCTGTTAGTACACTAATCTTGTAGCTAAGGATATAAATCAAACTAGAATTACACCTTAAAAGGATATATATATATATATATATATATATATATATATATATATAGAGAGAGAGAGAGAGAGAGAGAGAGAGAGAGAGAGAGAGAGAGAGAGAGAGAGAGAGAGAGAGCGAGTTACAGGAAGAAATCGATCGATATGGAAATCCCAAGAATCGGAGAGGAGATTTAAGGATCCAACAGACGGGAGACGAGAACGATGCGTGGCGGTTTCTTCGTCGGCGCCACTGCCGCGACCGAATTTTCCAGGAAGAGGAGTGACCGAGGGCTTCGCTAGTAGTATTTTGGGAGCCGGTGGAGCTGATGAAAAGTTGGAAGAGCTGGTGGAACCCGCCATTAGTGAGATTCGAGACTTTGCTCTACTTGTTGAAGAAGCAGAGACGACGAGTATTTGAAGTGAACCACCTCCACCGTGTTATTTAAAATGAATAGGTGAGGTAAATGTTTTATTTTGGGCGAACTGTTTATAAACGGGGAAGCTAGAAATTAGACATATTTTGATAGACGTTAAACGGTTCGATCTTACAACCTTACAGCCGTTTCATATATCTTTCACTTAATTTTGGACAAATTTGTTATTTTTAGAAAATCTAGATATAAAAAGCTTTGATAAATTTCTGAGAGTATTTTTTTTTTCTTTTTCTAAAAACCTCTCAAACATTTAAGAATCAACCGAAAATCAAACTTGACTTTTTCAAGAATCTAAACTCAGCAAAACATAGAGGTAAGAAATACAAACCTCATGCTATATTTTTTTAGTTTTCGTTGGGTATAAACTGTTGAAAATTGGGTTTTTAGGTTTCGTTTTTAAAAAGTTCGATTTTTGCATGATTTTAGGTGTTGTTTTGTTAGATTAATGTTGTATTCTTGTTAGTTTTGTTAGGATCTACGTTTCTGTGTTTGATGTTGTGTCAAATGGGTGTGTTTTGGTTGGTTTCGAATTTTGGATCTCGGTTTCAAATGGTCGCACGATCGTGCGACTAAAAAAGTGGTTCGTCGCATACGACAGACAACTTAAGCTGTCTCATGCGATAGACAACTTAAGCTGTCTCATGCGACATATAGCTTATACTTACAACTTTTTTTGTTTTGTTTCACTAATACTTATTACTTTATGTTGTTTTTACATGATGGGGCGGATCAAGAGCACTATCAAAAATCTGTTTAAAAAGGGGCAAGTGCGGGCACGCGAGGCGCGTTTGGCGCGTGAGGCAGCGGAAGTTAATGTTTCCCCTGAGCATGTAGAGGCAGGTCCCACAGAGGGACAAACACATGGTACTCAGACGAAACGACGCCTCCATCGTCATCCATGCGACGATGACATTTGTATAGCTGCCGGTAGCACAGGTGCAGGTTCGTCTTCGCAGGCACCTGACCTTTCGTATGTTGACGACGATGCAGATGCACCAGACTTACCGGAGAATATGGAGGGTCCGGAGTGGCGGGAGGCACCGGAGGGATCACATGCACGTTATGAGGATGATGCACCTCACGTACCCGAGGCCGCACCCCACACACCCGAGGTCGAGGATCATGAGTTCCTGTCGGTGATGCCACACATCCCAGCTCTCTATCCCGATTACGCCCAGCACGAGGCGTTTAGTGTCTATCACGTAGATATAAATATTAATTCTCTAACTATAATATATGTTCATATTTATTATTTTATCACTTTCTTACGTGTTTGATACATATTGGAGGATATGGTCTCCCTGCGATGCTTCGCCATGTACGATAGTCTCCGCAGATGGGACTTTAAAAAGCAGAGCAGGGTACGGGCAAATATGATGGAGACTATTTTTGGCCCTCTCGTCGAGGCACTCTCCCGCTGGCATACAAACCTCAATTTAGTTAAGGCATTCCTTGAGCGATGGCATGAGGGGACTTCTTTATTTCATTTCTCGTTCGGGGAGATGATAGTGACTTTGGATGACGTCCACGTCATCATTGGATTACCGGTCACAGGTATGCCTTTTGATGTATTAGCATTCGACTCTGAGGTTGAGTGGAGCAGGACTTATGCTAGCATGCTAGGTGTACGACCAGTAGATTTGAATAAAAATCATAGGAATGCTAGTAGCGTGAATCTTGGTTGGTTGCGCAACACATTTACGGGTGACAAGTATAGTGATAGTAGGATCACAAATGAGAGAGTAGATCATGTCACCCGTGCCTACATACTTTTCTTGTTAGGTACCACCATATGTGCCAACAAAACCGGCAACAACATTCATTTAGATTACCTCCAGTTCGTGAACCAATACCAGGGTATGAATAGGTTCAATTGGGGTCAGTTAGTACTAGCACAGTTGTACCACTCCCTTAGTCAGGGATCTCTGCATGGTACGGAGGGCATTTGCGGGTTCATAGGGATGCTCGAGGCGTGGATATTTTCCCACTTCGTTCATTTCTGGGCTCTACTGTTTAGCGATTTTCAGCTATTTATGCCCCATATAAGCCGACATGCGCCGCAGAAGATCGACGTTTTGCAGGATGTGCGCAGGGAGTTGAGACATGCACTTTCGACGTGCACGGAGTCAAATGTAAATAATATTTATTCATTTTAATGTTACGTATTTTTACTAATATAAATGTCTAACTTGTTAATTTATTTATTTACAAGTCATTTTCCTTCCCTACACGTACGTGCGGGACTATCATCTGTTCGAGAGCGTTAGTTGGGTTGAGTTGACGCTTAAGACGTTCGACATTATTGTGCCATACTACCCTGATCGTGTTACTCGACAGATGGGCTTCGTGCAACTCATTCCAAAAGATATATGCCATTAACATCCAAAAAAGTAGGAAAGACGATTGCTAGCAGATACATTTGGGACGCTCACTTGTGGAAGGATTGGGAGTACCATCATTACACTCCTGCTGGACCGACGTACTATGGTGGTGGAGAGAGTATGGACATGATGTACTACGTTTGGGTGAAGAAGAAGCTATGGTATATCGTTAGCAGCTCTAGTCCAGCTGGAGGTCCTCAGTTTCAGCCACAGGATGGTGTTGACTACGCATGATACGACTAGATCGCATAATATGCTTCATCCATATCGATGCTGGAGTACGACGATCTGGTACAAACCGCCCTTCACATGTGCAAGATTGTTGAGCGGTACAGAAGGTATTGATTATTACTCGCAGCATGGTTTTGTTTATTAGCTCGTTATTTCATATGTTAGACTTTTCTACATTATCATTAGATTTTGTAACCGGATAAGTTTATGACAACTTTTATTTATTGTATTTCTTTATTTATTTTTACACCTCATTCCCTATTTTATTTGAACAACCTAGTTAATAAACGTATGTAAAAAACATAGTTAGTAGGTCATAGTATAAAATTGTTCAAAATTTAAGTCAAAACTGAAACACAAACTCCATCATAAACTGAAACGCACACTCATACATAAACTGAAACACACACTCAAACATAAACTAAAACACACACTCAAACATAAACTGAAACACATACTCAAATACAAACTCAAATCATAATTTATCAATCAGGCCAATTCCATTTCATTAAGTTCATTTCTTCTTTCGCATCATGGTATTCACGCATTTCCTCTACCTAGATGTCAATAATCTCAGAACAGACTTGATCCAGCTGCTCCTCTGTTAGAAACCGTGACCTGGCAGTTAAATCGGTTACATGCAACACGACGTTCCAATTCGTTGCGGCCAGAAACTGGATGTAAATGGAATCTGACTAAGATTGACCACCTAGCTTTCACCTCATCTACACGCCTAGAAATTCTAGGTGGCTGGACTCCATCATGGCCATATAGGAAATACATCTGGCATAGCAATGCCTCCCAGTATGTTTTACGCCCTTCTTGGAGGTTCCTGTTACCAACTTCGATTGATGCTTTCATCAGATATTGATCTTCCAAATCAGTCCATGGACACTATTTTTCTTAATTTATCAACTAGTTTACCCTTTAATGTGGATACACCATCTACTTATAGACAATTTCGTTTTCAGATAACGTAATCAAGTTAGACAAATGAAAACGTAATACATGTAAAGTGAGGAGGATGAAAGATAAGGATAGGGACATACAATTATTACTAAAAAACTCCCGCCAATTCTCATTAACAAAAAAAATCCCGTCAACTTAATACCTCCCGCCTATTCTCATAAACAAAAACACTTTCACCCTAAACTCCGCCAAACTTGACTCCACTTTATTAAGAACTTCTTCCCTAAAAACCCTATTAAAATGACTAAAAACAACATCAACATGAGAACCATCAAACTTTCTGAAACACTCATCAAACATGAACAGTTTAACAAATAGAGTTTACGCCTCATGAAGACTACCATTTGCTTAAGGTGGTGAAGCTTGCCCGCCGAGAAATGAAGGAAGATACTAGCAATGCATTTTTTGAGTGAGTCTTGTGTAAGATGTACTACAAATACGGTCGTTTAGGAACTGGAGGTTTAGTTTTGCGCAACCGTGAACAAATTAAGCAAAGGTACCTTTTTTAAACCGATGGATTGTTTGTTGTTTTTGCCATATAAAATTAAGCAAAACATAACGGCCGTCGAGGCTCCAAATAATTGGGTAGAGAGAATATACAGAAATGTTTCGGTCTTATTGAAATATTTTGTCTCCAACCTTCCTATCTCCAGATAAATGAAACACAATGACATTACAACCTTACAAATTACTTAAATTAACATGTATTTATTACAAGGTTACATACCTCAAACCAAATACGTGTTGTATTAAACATGTAGAGACTTAAAAATTTATCGTGACAACTAATAAAAAAATAGTTAAATAAAAAATGATTTCTTTTAATCTTAAATAAGTATTTAAGATTACCTGAAAAACTGATTTCCTTAATCTTAAACAAATATTAAAGATTACCTGAATTGAACGGACTCAATATCATTGTTGTTGTTGTGCCTGACCTTCGAGCACTCATAATTTCATGGTTGGGCATCTACTACATTCCACATCTGTATTTACAAACCTTAAAATTGAGTTAAATAAACAATACAATTAAATATGTTTCAAGCCAATTTTTTACAATATAACCACTTACAAGTGTGTAAGTTCCTAAGCCGACGACAATAAGAGTACCATCCAAATTGAATGCAGCAGTATAATAATCTGGATTCAACAACTACCGAGTGGCTCGATCATTCATTCCTAAGTTAATTTTGTTGATTCTTAGATGACTATACATATACACAGTACATTACATAGAAAAAAGATTTAAAAAAAAAACTAACCCAGTTCCACTGATCTAGCCTCACATACTCTTATTGGAGTTCTGTCATGTTTGACACTCTTAAGCAAACACACGCTATCAGCTGCTAATCTGAACAAAAATAAACTTGAAGGTTGAAAACAGTTTATCTTTTTTAGAATGAGCTAGAAAATAGTTTATCTTTGAGCATCATCTAAAAGTTTTTTTTATAAAAACACTATGTAATTTTTTTATAAAAACAAATGAAACTTACGACAAAAGTATGTATGAGAACGATTGTCTGGGACTAAATATGAGTGCTGTTATATTGAAAATCAAATATTAAGTATTTAACTTTTGATAGAATAAACTTATAATAAGATTAAAAAATTACACAGCATTTTTATAAATTTATATCTCCATGATGCTCAAAGATAAACTGTTTTCTAGTTCATTCTCAAAAAGATAAAAAAAAATCAACCTTCAAGTTTCTTTTTGTTCAGATTGACAGCTGATGGCGCGTGTTTTCTTAAGAGTGTCAAACATGATAGAACTCCAATGAAAGTATTTGAGGCTAGATCAGTGGAACTGGGTTAGTTTTTTTTTATCTTTTTTCTATGTCATATACTGTGTATATGTATAGTCATCTAAGAATCAAAAAAAATTAACTTAGGAATGAATGATCGAACCACTCGATAGTTGTTGAATCTAGATTATTATACTGCTGCATTCAATTTGGATGAGACTCTTATTGTCGCCCGCTTAGGAACTTACACTGGTAAGTGGTTATATTGTAAAAATATTGGCTGGAAACATGTTTGATATGGGAATGAGTTTTTAGGAATTAATTTGTAAATAATGTAAATTCAAGGGACTTGATTGTAATTGGTGTAAGTTTTGTCTTGAATTTATGAATGATGTAAGTTTTAGGAAGCTATTTTGACTTTACATAACTTGTAAGGACTAAATAGCAATTAATCCGTTTTTGTAACAGACTGAGTTATTCAACTAAGTCTTGGCTCCTCTAAAGGGGTTGAACTCTTTTCACTTGAAACTCATTTTGTACTTACGTTCGCTCTCTCTAAAAACTCTTAAGCATTTTCTCTTTCAAAAATTTCTCTCTAGCAATTTACCTTAGCAGATCAAAACCTTATCAAATTGGCGACTTCACTGAGGATTGAGTAAGAAAAATCAGTAGCTTATTATGTTTGAAAGTGGTACTATTTAGTGGTATTCTTTGACTACAATTCATAAGATTAATCTTGAAAATAATAATCATACGCTTCAATCGGCGATAGAAACGGTGAGAGATGATTTACAAAAGAATGGGACTGATGGGAATAAAACTGATGGATCGTCTCCGGTCCAAGTTCGATCTGATGTTGAGACAAGAATGAATCAACTTCTTGATAAAATCAATGCTTTAAATGAAAAATATGAGCGAATGGAGCAATAAATACTTTCTGCTAGAATCAAATCTGAGGTTAGGCAAGAATTGGAAAAGACCGATGTGGAGGGTCAGTCAGATCGATCTTTCAATGATAGACATGCTATGTCTGAGCTTTAAAAAGCACGGTTTGTGTCTCCTAAAGAGAGATATTCATCTCGAAAGGATAAGAAAGATAAGCAAAAATTGATAACCTCCAATGATGAGGAAGTAGAGAGTTCGGCTTTCGGATTTAAAAGGCATAGAGGTTCTTCGAAGGGAGAGTCAGAAAGAAATTATTCGAGGAGGTATAAAAAGGAGAGCAAGTCTAAGAATACTCCTCGATCAACTTGGCTTGAAGGAAATCTTTTGAATCAATATGCTGAAACTGACATGAATCTGTATGTTACAATGGGGATCGATGATCAATTTGTTCAAGGTGTTGATTAGAGGAACTCTCCATTAACCGATGAAATTCGTTATATGACACTTCCGAAGCGTTTCGATATTTCAAAGGTTGAAAAGTTCAATGGGATGCAAGATCTCGATGATCACATCGAACAGTTCAAAAATTGTACGATGAATTTCGAGGACGACGACTGGCTTGTGTGTCGTGCTTTTTCTCAAACTTTCAAAGGAACAGCTCTCAAATGGTACAACAGGATTTTGAGGGGATCCATTTCAAATTTCAGGGATTTTTACACTGTTTTCCGAAGGCAGTTTGTTGGAAGTAAGGAGATGAGAGCTAATGGTGATACAATTATCCAGTGTAAACAGGCACCAGGAGAGAAATTGAAAGACTATATTAGGAGGTTTGTGTTAACCAAAGCGAGTTTGGATAACTATGAAGAAAATGTGGCGATGGCCGCTTTTCGCCAGGGTTTGTTGCCAGGGGATCTGGCTAATGAGACAAAAACGAGAAGGGCTTTGACTTTTGGAGCGTTGATGGCTCAAGTCGAGGATCAAATTAAGGTTGAAGAGTCTGAGGTGCACCAGTTAATACTTTGAAGAATTCGGGACAGGCGGCCAATAACCAGAGGCAGCCCTCGAATGGAAATAATAATGCTAATAGGAATAATCAGCAGTCGAGGCAGAAGAACAGTAATTTTCCTCCTCGGAGTGGTGGATATTCGAACCACATTCCATCCAACAATTACAACAGGCCTAGGACAAATACATGGGTCAGGCCAGAGTACTATGTTGATTTAACAGAGAGTGTTTCTGTTATTTAGGATAAAACTAAGAATTCTGTGAACTTTAGGAAACCAGTTCCTATCAGCAGACCGAGGGAAGAAAGGAATAATAAATTTTGTAGGTGTCATGATGACATTGGGCATGATACAAATGATTGTATTGCTTTGAAAAAGAAATCCAATATCTGATTGAGAATGGGAAGCTCTTGACTTATGTGAAGTCACATGGAAGTGCATCGAAGAATAATGGTGCATCAACTTCGAAAGCTGCGCAACCACCTGGGAATTTGATGATTATGGATTCACAAGTTGAGTCATTCGATGCTTCTAGTGAATATGTTGAGAAGTATTTGAATAGGTTGCTTTTGATGGCAATCGAGGACCCTGTTGAGGTTGTTTCTATAGAAAATGGACGTGTTCGGGAATTGTGCAACTTTTTCGAATCGTTGCAATTTTTAGGGGCGATTCAATAACCGGAAATTCAGACAACTCAAGGAAAATGCATGTTGTCAACTTGACAAATCAAATTGAAGGGAGGATGTCTACGCATTTGTATAAGAAGAAAGACATTCCCTTCATTTTGTTTGATGAAGATGATTTGAGAGGGACAACATGACCACATGAGGATGCTGTGGTAATTGGAGCTGAGGTGGATGGCGTTAAAATTCGGCTTGTGCTGATTGACAATGGCAGTTCTGCCAATGTTCTTTTTAAGTCCACCTATGATAGGATGACAAACCCTCCTCGAATTACTCAATCAGATCGTACCATTATCGGATTTACGAGTGTAACAGCTCGTGTGCTTGGGGAATTTGAGAGACAAGTTAGTTTGGGGAAATGACCATTCAAGAAGAAGGTTCAAGTGCTCTTTGTGGTGGTGGACTTTCCTATAAGTTATAATGTTATTTTTGGAAGATCATGGCTTTCAAGAATGTATGAGGTGGTGTCAACAGTCCATCAATATTTTAAGTACGTAGTAGAAGACAGAGTTGGAGTGGTTCGGGGCGATCAAAAGGTTGCCAGAGAATGTTATGCCACTGCGCTTCGGGTCAGAGGATCCAGTAGTGGAGATTTGATGCGAGAATAGTAGTTAGAAGGGGTTCCCTCGGAGTTGGAAGAAAGGGTTAACGATCCGAGGGAAACTCCGGGGTCTTTAACAGTGAGAGAAGAAATAGAGGAGTTTACTTTTTCAGAAGGAAAAGTGCTTCGGATTGGAACTTTATTGACCCCTAATCTACGTCAACAACTACTTGATTTTTTGTCTCATAATTTAGACGTCTTCGCTTTGAATACAGAAGATGTAACATGAGTACATGTCGAAGTAATTCAACATAGCTTGGTCATAGATCCGAAGGTTAAGCCAGTGATTCGAAAAAGAAGAGTATTTTCATCGGAAAAAGCGGAAGCAATTGTTGCAGAAGTGGATCGGATGTCTAAAGTCGGACACATAAGAGAATCTCAATATCCTGTGTGGACTGCGAATCCGGTAGTGGTTAAAAAGAAGAATGGGAAATGGAGGATGTGTGTGGATTTTACAGATTTAAATAGAGCTTGCCCCAAAGATCCATTTCCAGTTTCTCGGATTGACCAGTTGATTGATTCTACTTCAGGCAATAAAATGTTAACTTTTATGGATGCTTTCGCAGGATATAATCATATCCAGATGGATCTGAAGGATCAAGAGTGCACAACTTTTATAACTGACAAAGGCCTCCACTGTTATAGGGTGATTCCCTTTGGATTGGAGAATGCTGGGGCCACTTATCAGAGATTAATGAACAAAGCTTTTGCTACACAGATCAGAAGAAATATGGAGGTATATATAGACAATATGGTAGTGAAAAGTTCAAGGGATGAAGTGCATCTTGATGATCTAGAAGAAGTTTTTTTGAATCTAGGTTGAAGCTAAATCTAGAAAAATGTACCTTCGGAGTTTGATCGGGGAAGTTTTGGGGTTTTATTATTAGCAAAAAAGGAATAGAAGCCGACCCAAAACAATTAAAGGCTTTGATAACAATGAATTCACCTCGATCAGTTAAAGAAGTGCAAGTATTGACAGGAAGGTTAGCAGCACTTAATCGATTTATTTCACAATTTTCTGATAAATGTTTTCCTTTCTTTCAAGTGTTGCGAGGACCTAACAGGTTCGAATGGATGTCGGAATGCGAAGCAGCGTTCACAAGCATTAAAAATTTGTTGTCGTCACCAGAAATATTAACAAAGCCTCGAAATAGGGAGAAATTATTCTTGTATATTGCCGTATCGGATTTTGAACTCAGTGCAATGCTAATTAGTGAAGATTCAGGTATTCCGAAGCCGGTGTATTATGTCAGTAAAAGTCCGATGGCAGCAAAAAAAAGGTATATGAAGTTGGAGAAGCTGGCTTTAGCATTGGTGATTGCTGCTAGGAAGATACGTCCATATTTTCAAGCTCATACTATAGAAGTCCGAACTTCATTCCCTTTAAAAAATGTATTGCAACGACCAGATATTTCAGGGAGGATAACTAAATGGTCAGTGGAGTTGGGAGATTATGATATTTTATTTACACCTTGAACAGAAATCAGGGCACAAGCATTAGCTGATTTTTTTGTTGAGTTCCACTCAAGTAGATCGGATGAGGAAGAAAACACAAAAGTTCTGCCTACTGATTCGAGGTGGGTTGTTCGAACAGATAGAGGGTCCAATATTTCAGGGTGTAGTGCTGGAGTTCAATTGACAGCTCCGACGGGGGAAACAATAGTCCAATCAATTAAATTTGGTTTTCATGCTTCAAACAATGAAGTTGAGTACGAAGCTACTTTAGCAGGTTTGAGATTGGCAAAGATTTGTGGGGCAACTTCAGTACGTCTGGAAACGGATTCTCGGGTATTGGCAAATCAAGTATTTTGGTTTTCCAAAGCAAGGAATGATCGTTTGACTTTATATCTTTGGGAGCTTCGGAATTTAATGCTTCTGTTTGAAATGTGGTTGTGGAATATATTGGGTGAGGAAGTAACATGGTGGTTGATTCTTTAACAAATGTTGCTTATTAAGAAGAATGTCCTTGGATTTTTCTACAGGAGAATCCTTCATTTGTTGCCCAACCTGGCCAATGTGAAATTATAGAGGAATTTTTTGCCACTGATGAAAGCTGACACGATTGGCGGTCGGATATTCTTAATTTTTTGACCCAAGGATTACTGCCAGATGATTCTCAATTGGCTAAAACGTTAAGGGGTAAAGCCTTTGGATATATAGTTCTGGATGGAATTTTATATAAAAAGGCATTAAGCAGACCATTGCTACGATGCTTAGGTAAGCAAGAATCACAAGAAGTATTATCATAGTTGCATGATGGAGAAAGGTCAGCTCATTGTGGGTTTAAAGTTTTATCTCGTAGAGTTTTACTTGCAGGGTTTTACTGGCCTACAATCATGAACGATGCTAAAAATTTAGTCCGAGGTTGTGATACTTGTCAAAGATATGCTAATGCTATTCACAGACCAGCAGTGTCGCTTATATCTACATCTGAGGGGATACCATTTGATAGATGTGGAATTTATTTGGTGGGACCTCTGTTGATGGCCTCTTGGGGAAGGAAAATGATAATTATAGCGGTGGATTATTTTACGAAGTGGGCAGAAGCAGAACCGCTATCAGGTACAAAAGCAAAGTATATTATCAAATTCATTGTGAATAATATCTGTTGTCGTTTTGGGGTTCCTCGGAGAATTACAACAGACAATGGCCCTCAATTTAACAATAGGGAAATGACTGCATTTTGTACTTCTAAAAGGATTTAGCAATGTTTTTCGACGCCCTTTCATCCTCAAACTTGGTGTGGATTATAATTGCCTGAGGGTAGGGTAGGCTAGTAATTTTAGTTGGTGTTTTACGGTTATGTGTGGGTGTTATGTGTTTAGAGTAGAGAGTAGAGAGATAATTAAGCAGCCTGGTAGCAGTTAATCCTCATTACCCACACTTAATGCATGTGGTTGGGTATTTATACCCTGACGTTTGGGCCCTTATGGGCTTTCGGGTCATGTTTAATGGACCCGGGTCATGTTCAAAGACCCATGAGCTCTAAGTAGGAGAGCAAGTAGCTTAGTCAAGAAGTGTTTAGGTTTTTTAGTACTTTTGTCATAGTTCGAACAGTCCTATGGTCATAGTGTTCAAAATGATCTGTCCGGTCCGTCTGACCTGTCCGGTCCGGAGGCCTTGGACCGATCTGTCCTTGTTCGGGGAGCGTGCAGAATTCGGACTCATCAGGAGCCCCTTTTTTAGGTGTTTGTGCAAATATTCTTGCCAAAGACCTGAAAAACAGTCCGATGTCAGGGGTAGTTTTAATCCGGACAGGTCTATGGGTTTATCCGGACAGATAAAGCTTCACGAATTCAAAACGGTTTTTGCCAGAGTTCGTGGGACACGTGTCGCTCTCTGATTGGTTGCTTCAGCCATTTTTTCATCTTGAATTTCAAACCCACCTTCTTCGAAAAGCAACCTCTTTAATTACAGGTGGTGACATCAGCGCCGTCTTTTTAATCATTGCTAAACTTTTCAAATTCTCCTAGGAATCAACTGCTTTTTCAGATTTACTATAAATACAAATTCATTTCTACTGTTTTACCATCTCCTTCAAACTTACTTCTGTAAAAACTCTCAAAGATTTCTCTCTCTAAAGCAAAAAACTTAGTTCAACAGTTTATATTTACAGCGAGGAACGCTCTTGTCAAAGGCGGGTGGCTCAACCTTTCTGAGTTAGAGAAGGCTCAAAAAGTCGAAAGAGAAAGACGGATTGCTGCAGGGTTACCTGCCTCGCCTGTTGACAGACCTATCACCTCTGCATCTGAGTCAGATCGAGGCTCGTCCTCTTCCAAAGGTACCAAGCCTAGAAAACTATTTCAAACCACCCTCTCCCCCATAATCTCTAGTTCCTCAGTTCAGGAATCGGTGCCTACTGTCGAGCCAGGAGTTACAGCCACTAGTCTCAGAAAACCCTCTCCCTTCATTGCAATGGGATCGGATACAGAGCACTCTCCTGAGAAGCTGGTTGTCAGGAGGACAGGCCGGCTGGTTAAGGGCCAGGGGACTAAAAACACTCCCTCAAGATCGGGGGCAAAGGATAGCAGCACCGGATCAGAGGTGCCAATTAGAGCTCCTAAGGACAAGCTGTCCGGACCGGAGGGGTCCAACCCAAACCTTCAACCAGAAACGTCTGTTCCAAACACTCTACCGGAGAGCAGAAATCAAAGTGGCACTGAGGCCCATCAGTCCGGAGATAAGGCTGAATCAAGTTTGAACCCTCCCCCCACTACAGCTGCTGAAATCCCTTCAACAATCATGGAGGAAGTGATGGAGGACTCTGTTGAAGAGGCCCCGTTTGAGTCTGAGCACTCCGGTCAGACTAGCAAAGAAATAGTTGTCAAGAAGGACAAGGGCAAGGAAAAGTTGTACTTGAGGCATCCGGATCTGCCGGAGAGCCTAGAAGGAAAAGATGGGCCTTGTTTTCACAAGGTCAGCGTTAATTATCTCCTCTCCCTACAAAAAATCAACTATGCATTCATCCACACTGCTGAGTTGGGCAGGATGCGCTCAAAATGGGGTATTCCAGAAAATGTAAAGATCAGGATCCCTATACATCCGGAGACCCCCATGGATTGCAAGTTGAGTGAGGTGGTCATGTTCACGGAGCTGTTCAACTGGGGGCTCAGGTTCCCACTAGACCCAGAGATTGTCAGATATTTCCATCTGATCAAACTCTGTCCGAGCCAGCTGAGCCCTAATGCTTGGTATACCCTTATGTCATGCATCATGGCATCAAGGCTGTCCGAGATCCCTCTTCCCATGGAGGAGTTTGCTGCAGTGGCTAGCCTGTGTAGAAACCACCACATCCCCTTCTACCACTTTAACATGGGGGATAACTTCAAGGCGGTGGATGATTTGCTGGAGGCAGAGAGGAATTGAAGGACCCAGTTCCTATTTGTCAGTGGTGCCTAGGAGAATGGCAAGAAGACAAAAGCCGGAGAGAACCCAAGCCTCCTCAAAAGCAGGTGGAGGAGTGATTGTAAGTCTCCTACTTTATTTATTATTTTTTTTTGTTTCTCCCTTTCTTATCTAATGCAGTTCGAACTAATGGGTCTCACTTTTGCCTTGGCAGCGTTACCCAAGGAGTTCAGTGATTATCAGAAAGCCGGACAGATAACTTGTGGCAAGATTAATGCCTGGGCTGCTGAAAATTGGGGGAACCGATTCCACGATGCTTTCACTAGTGGAAATTTGACAAGGTCTCACCTGTGGAACACCACAGGTCGGAGAGACTTGACCTGGGAGGAGCTCACCACCCAGCCTTCTCCAGATGTTGTGCTCAAGAGGACCCATGAACCAGATGAGACACTCTTCCTGCCAGGCCGGGCCAAAGCCCCGAGCAAGATGAAGGGCAAGAAGAAGAAGGGCAAAAGGATGGTGGGTGATGCCAACCCTGCTGATGCTGAGAAGGATGCTCCAACAGTCCCGGAGGGGCCAGCCCAGAGCCAAATCGATGCTGCTCTCTTGCAAGTAGTGGAGCAAGAGACTGAGAGGCAGGAAACGAATCTCCCAAAACCTCCAAGGGTTTCCAAGAGAAATCAGGGAAGCGAAGGTGCAGACCGGGAGGCGAAGAAGAAAAAGACTTCTAAGGGAAACGAGCTTTCTCTCCGGGCTCCGGAGCCTTCTTTCCAAGCTGAGCCTTCTGACCCAACGCATGCCGAAGAGATTCCGGGGGACTTTCACACTGATGAGGTTGAGGGAGTAGATCTCAACATTGATGGAGTAGACATCACCGGTCTTGGTGAGCTTAGTGAGTACTTCCTCAACCTCCCCAGAGATGACTTTGCAGGGCCTTACATTCCTCCGAGCAGCTCCAACACGGTCAACTTTAATGGTAAGACTTTTATTGTCTCTAGTGAAAAGGATACCATAGCCCACTCATTGTTAAGCAACGTGCAGCCGGTACTTACGTTGGCGAGACAAGTTCGGGGTCAGGCAGACATCATTAAAGACCTTAAGTGTGACAAGGAGAAGCTGTCCGAAGACCTTCGCACTGCCACTTCCAATGCTGACATGTTAAAGGAAGCAAACGAGGAGTTGAAGAGGAATCAGAAGGAAAGCACCACAAAAGTCGCCACTTTAGAGGAAACCATCAGAGACCTCCGGGAGAAGTTGTCCGTTGTGGAGAAGGACCTTACTGCCTCAAAGGAAGAAAGCAAGGCAAAGGACAAAATCATCACCAACTTAACTACCGACAAGATTGCTCTTGAGAATGCAACATCCAAGGCTGCCGAGGAGAAAACCACTTTGTTAAGGGAGCAAGAGGCTACGATCCAAGCCAAGATCAATGCTTATGCCAACCAGATGATTAAAAGCGAAGAGCAACTGCTTGAGAAGGTGAGGTCTGACATGGTTCTACTTTTCCATGAAAAGTTTCCGAAGAAGAACCTAGGGGACTTATGGCTTTATGTTGAGCCTGAAGATATCCCATACCACACGATGGCCGAAGGCGATAGGTATGGCTACTCTAGTGACTCCTCAGGTGATGAAGAACATACTGGGGAAAGCCCAGATGAAGAGAAAGACGATCCTAAGGGCAAGAAATTAGATGAAGGTGAGCCATCTTCAAAGGCTCAACCTTAACTTATGATCCACTTTGTTTATTTTCTATCCAGACTAAAGTCCTTGGAAGGCCAAGGCACTCTTTTTGTAATGGTGTCCGGTATTTGACCGGATAGGTTTTTTGTGTTCGACTTTGATAATTTAAAAGTCCTTGGAATGCCAAGGTAATTTCAAGTTATTAATTTCAATGAATATTTCTTTTCTGTACAACTATCATCTTCTTTCATTGCTTGTTCTAATTTTGATAGCCAGAGTTTAAGTAGCTTTTAGTTGTTTTATAGTGAGAGTGTTTAAGTTCTCCGGATAGAGTTTAAATAGCCCTTAGTTATTTCAATCCGGATAGTATGACAAGGGACAAAACTTTAAAAACACTTAGAAATTTTTTAAGAAGGCATCAAATTTTATTCAACCGAGTATGCCCCCAAATATTTACATGGATGTTTAAACAAGTAAATATTTACACAAGTGCTATTCCAAGTACATCCGGAGATGCTCGATATTCCAAGGATGAGTTAGAACTCTGCCATCTTTGTCTTCCAACCAATAAGTTCCAGGCTTAATTCGTTCAACAACCATATATGGACCCTCCCAAGTAGGGGCCAACTTTCCGAACAACTTTTCTTTAGTGTGTAAGAAGACCTTCCTTAATACTTTGTCCCCCGGTTGGAAATCTCTTCTTTTAACTTTGGAAGCAAACCTGCTTCTCATCAAGCCCTGATAGTGTGCAACTCGAAGGTGAGCTTTAACCAGTCTTTCTTCTATCAAATCAAGTTGACCTATGATTGCCACCTCGTTAGCGTGTTCGGAGAAGTTGTGAATACGAAAGGAGGGTAGAGTTGCTTCTATGGGAGCTAATGCATCCATCCCATAGACTAAAGCAAAGGGTGACTCTTGTGTTGCAGCCCCAGATGTTGTTCGGTAGGCCCACAAGACCTCTTGTAGATAACTAGGCCACTTCCCAGCAGCCCCTTCCAAATTCTTCTTTAATCCAGACAGTATAGTCCTATTAGCCACTTCAACCTGCCCATTTGCTTGTGGGTGGAAAGGTGAAGAAAAACAATGTTGTATACCCCTTGAGGCACAGAAACTCTCCATTTCCCTATTGTCGAACTGTGGCCCATTGTCTGTTGTTATTTTCTGTAGGACACCAAATCTGCAACATATGTTGGATATAATGAATTTTATAACAACTTTTGATGTTGTCCCTACTAGAGGGACTGCTTCTATCCACTTCGAGAAGTATTCTATGGCCACAATTATAGTTTTGCGTCCTCCGGACGCCACAGGGAGAGGCCATACTAAATCCAATCCCCATCGAGCAAAAGGAATAGGATCAGAAATTGACTCTAATGGAATGGCTGGTACATGAATTTCATTGTTGTACCTCTGGCATGGGTCACACCTTCTTACCAATTCCTTAGTATCGTTCATGATTGATGGCTAATAGTAATCGGAGAGTAAAACTCTTCTTGTTAAAGCTCTAAACCCACAATGGGCTGATCCCTCACCATCATGCAATTCGGAGAGGACCACTTGTGATTCTTCATCCCTCAAACAGCGCAGGAGAGGTTTACTGTAGGACTTTTTGTACAACACTTCTCTCAATATGATGAAACCACGACCCTTATGTTTCAATGTTCTGGCTAGTGACTTATCTGGAGGCACGACACCATCGGAGAGATATTGCAGGAGAGGAAACCTCCAGTCTTGAGGTTGTTTTACTTGTACTTCAAAAACTTCCTCTTCTTTACCCTTACTAAGTTGAATGGAGGGGCTTTCGAGCACATGGATCCATGGATATGACTCCGTATATGCTATGGTTGCCAATGAGTCTGCTAGCTCATTTTCTGTCCGGGGAATGTGCTCATAGACAACACCTTTAAACTTAAGTGCTTCATTTTTGAGGAGGAGTAAATACTTCACAAGTTGCTCCTTTTTAGCCTCAGATTGGCCTTGGGCATGGTGGATAAGTAGTTGGGAGTCACTTAGCAGCTTGACCCTCTTAGCGCCACAAATGTAGGCTAACTTTAACCCAGCTATAGCTGCTTCGTATTCGGACTCGTTATTAGATGCCCTGAAAGCAAAACAAATAGCCTGATATATCTTGTCTCCATATGGGGAAGTTAAACATACTCCTACACCACATCCCATAGTGCTAGATCCACCATCTGTTCGGACGACCCATACCTTTTTATCTTTTATGTCAGTAGTTTGCTCTGAATCTCTGTCGGAGTGGAATTCAACCAGAAAATCAGCCACAGCTTGGGCCTTGACTGCTGTTCGGGGAGAAAAGTCTATGTCGAAGTCCCATAACTCTACTAACCACTTAGTCATCCTGCTCAAAATGTCTGCTTTTTGAAGGACATTCTTCAGGGGAAAAGAGGTCCGGACGATGATAGGATGAGCCTGGAAATAAGGCCTCATCTTCCTGGCAGCTATCACCAGGGCTAATGCCAATTTTTCAAGTTTCAAGTAACGCATTTCTGCATCTATCAAGCTTTTGCTGATGTTGTATACTGGATGGGGATGACCATCGACCTCTCTTACCAACACAGCACTGATGGCACAACTTGAAACTGCCAAATATACGAAGAGCGTCTCCCCATCAACTGGCTTAAACAAAGTTTTGGGGGAGGACATGTGTTTCTTGATCTCATTGAAAGCCTTATCACACTGTGGGGTCCAATCGAATCCCTTTGCACCCTTCAAAGTTTGAAAGAAAGGAGCACACCTGTCCGAAGACCTTGAGATAAATCTGTTTAAGGAAGCTAATCTCCCCGTTAACCGCTGTACTTCTTTAATGTTTCGAGGAGGCTCCATTTGGAATAGAGCATTGAGCTGGTCCGGATCGGGTTGTATTCCATGCTCACTTATGATATAGCCTAGAAACTTCCCGGACTGCACTTCGAACACACGTTTTTCTGGGTTTAATTTCAAATTCACTTTTACCAAGTTGGCAAAAGTTTCTTGAAGATCGGACAAGTGCAACTGCTCATCCACACTCTTCACCATAATGTCATCAATGTATACTTCTATATTTCTTCCAATTTGATCAGCAAATGCCTTGTTTATTAATCTCTGATAAGTAGCCCCAGCATTTTTCAAACCAAATGGCATCACCTTGTAGCAATGAAGACCCCTGTCAGTGACAAATGTGGTATGCTCTTGATCCTTCGGATCCACTTGAATCTGATTGTATCCGGAGAAGGCATCCATAAAGGAAAGCAGCTTGTTCCCAGAGGTGGAGTCTACTAACTGATCAATCCGGGTGACCGGATACAAATCTTTTGGGCAAGCTCTATTGAGATCTGTGAAGTCAATGCACATGCGCCACTTGCCATTTTTCTTTTTAACCAAGACCGGATTAGCAGTCCACAAAGGGTATCGAGACTCCTTGATATGCCCCATCTTTGTGAGCCTGTCAACTTCTTGCACAATGACATCAGCCTTGTCTTTAGAAAAAGCTCTTCTTTTTTTAACCACCGGTGCTACGTCTCTCCGTACAGATAGGTGATGTGATATCACTTCTGATAGAACTCCGGTAACATCAGCATTGCACCAAGCAAAAACGTGCTGATGGTTCTTCAAAAACTTCAACATTTCATCTTTCAACACAGGTGGCATCTTAGACCCTATCTTGACACTTTTCCCATCTTCCAAACAGTGTGTTTCTACCTCTTCGATCGGTATCAATACTCCAGGGGTCTCTCTGGGGTCATCAATTTCACCCTCACCCCCAGAAAGGCCCTCAAACTACTATTGTTCATTAATACGGACTGCCCCCAGCGTTCGAGGAGCCAGGGCAGTGGCATAACATTCTCTTGCAATCTTTTGGCTGCTCCGGACGACTCCAACCTGTCCCTGAACAACATACTTCAAGCACTGGTGGACTGTTGAAGCCACTGCATGCATCTTAGAGAGCCAAGACCTCCCTAGAATAGAATTATAGCAAGTGGGACAATCCACCACAATAAAGAGTATTCTGACCATTTTCTTGAAAGGGCCCTTGCCCAATAACACTTCTTCTTCGAACTCTCCGATCACATCTGTTGAGCTGCCTGTGAAGCCCACGATTGACCTGTCCGAATTCTGAATTACAGCTGGATTTTTCATTTTCTTGTATGTGGTTAGGAAAAGGATATTGGCTGAGCTTCAAGTATCCACCAGGATTCGCCTTATGTCATTGCCCCCTATAGATGCTCCTATGACAACAACATCCTCATGAGGGCCAACAATGTCTCTTAAATCATCTTCATCGAAAACAATGAAGGGGAATGAGTTTTGTGACTGATAGGAAGTCATGCCTCATTCTAGCTGGGAGTTGTCATAGTGTCCCCTCCGAAAATTGTAAGCGACTCGAAGAACTTAATGATCCCGGAGACCGATCTAGAACATTCCTCTATAGCACCCACTCTGTTTCGAGTTGGATCAAGATCCAAGTACTCAGATTCCACGTCAAACCTTTCAATTATAGCCATGGCTCCCTCCGGAGCAGCATTACTTGGACCAACCCGGTGAGTGTTGTCAGGCCTGTTGCCTCCTCTTCTTTTAATGTAAGCTCCCAACTTTCCCCTCTCAATCAAGTTTTAAACTTCTTGCTTCAATGCTATGCAGTCATTAGTGATATGGCCAATATCATTGTGATATTGGCAAAAGGAGTTGTTGCGATATTCTCTGGGAGACTGCAGTGTTGCCGGTCTCCGGAAATGCACCTCATCTTTTGTTTTATCAAAAATAGTAGCCACACTTTCTTTTAACTCTGCGAACCACTCCGGTTGGACCCATGGCCCTCTCTTATTTCTGGATTGTTGACTCCGAGCAGGAGCTGCTGGTTGAGACTGAGCTTTTGCCCTACCATGCCCCTGTCCGGTTTCTCTCGCTTTGTTCCCGGACTGATTTTGATTTGGAGTTGGTGCCACTGGGGTGGACTTCACCTGTCTGTGCACCCTGGTTTTCTTTGTTTCATCAACGTTTATTTGTTTGCCAACCTTGGATTTAGCAACCCTCCCCAGGTCATGGCCTTCTTTCTGGTCACTGAATCAGCCAGATTGCCTGGGTTCAAACCTTGCCTTAGGGATGCTATTGCCACCTGTTCGAAGCAATCAGCCAACCCATTCTTTGTGTTCACAAAACGGCTTATGTACTCTTTCAATGACTCATTTGGCTCCCGGGCACAATGGATTATTGTGTCTCTATTGCCCTTCAGCTCCTTACTCCCTACGAACTGCCTTCGAAAGGCCACCCAAAACGTATCAAAATCTTTAATACAACCCTGAGGCAGGCTGTTGTACCATTTCAGAGCACTCCTTGTGAATGATTGGGAGAATGCCCTACAGAGTAGTTTATCATCGTCATCAAAGTTCATCATGAAGTTCTTGAATTGCTCCAGATGATTTTCCGGATCAGTACTGCCATCGTACTTCTCTATTTTAGTGCTATCAAACCTCTTGGGGATGTTTCCGGACATAATTTTAGAAGACAGTGGAGACTGCCTCCAATTCATTCCACGACTAAACATAGTATCCTCATTGGGAGTTGCAAAGATACCTGGTTCATCGTGGAAAGCAAAGAGATCCATCAGCATCTTGTCTGTATACCTCCGGTGGTGAGATGATCCCTTGCCAATATTCCTTTTCATTCTTCCATGCCTATCTCTTTTTCTTGAATATTTCTTAACCTGCTTTTGCTTTTTTCTGTTTCGACCATCGTCGCTGCTAGAGGACAAGGATTTTTCATTTCCCTCACTGTCCGAAGAGCTATCTGAAGATTCTGAGCTCGAGTCAGAACTCTCCACAGGCTTGGACCGGTGAGACTTTTTAGAACTGGCAGGTGTCTTTTTGGTGCTCACATGAGTTTTTGAAGCCTCAGGCTCTCTGGGGTTGTCGGTATGATGAGCAACTGATGCTTTGGATTTCTCTTTCACGCCCATCTTGGCCTCTTCTGCCCTCAGAGCTTCTATTTCACCCCTCAACCTGTCACGCTCTTCGATAGTGTATTCGTCATTCTCTCCCACCACTTCGAGCAAAGCTGGTGGCAGCTCAGGATTGTCCGGATTCATTCAGACAGATTTTCTTTGCTGGTTTTGAATGCTTGATTCAGGCACCGTCGCCTCCCACTGTGGTCGCCAATTTGGTGTGGATAATAATCGCCTGAGGGTAGGCTGGTAATTTCAAGTGGAGTTGTAAGGTGGTGTGTGGGTGTTTAACGGTGGTGTGTGGGTGTTTAACGGTGGTGTGTGGGTGTTTAAACTATTTGAAGTAGAGAGTAGAGAGATAATTAAGCAGCTTGGTAGCAGTTAATTCTCATTCCCCATAGTTAATGCGGGTGGTTGGGTATTTATAGTGTAATGTTTGGGCCCTTATGGGCTTTCGGGTTATGTTTAAAGAACCTGGGTCATGTTTAAAGACCCATGAGCTCTAAGTAGGAGAGCAAGTAGCTTAGTCAGGAAGTGTTTAGGTTTTTTAGTACTTTTGTCATAGTTCGAACAGCCTTAAGTTCATAGTGTTCACAGAAATCTGTCTGGTCCAAGTGACCTGTTCGATCCCTGTCCATGTAACCTGTCCGGTATTCGGAGAGACTAGACCGATTTGCCCTTGTTCGGGGAGCATGCTGAATTCGGACTCATCAGGATCTAGCTATTTCATAAGCATAAAAATGCCAGGATACTTTGTTGTGCAAGGTCTCTCTGATTTTCTTTTCAGACTCATAAGCTTCCTTATAATAAACCATATCATTGGCCAGTTGTTTGAGATGGTCTTGAGAGGCTTCAATCTGAGAAGCAAGAGTATTTGCATTAGCATCAAGACCGGAAAATGGTTGAAAAGCGATAGCAATTGCAGGATTTGGAGGAGGGTTGCGATATTCCTAGGTACTAGGCTTATCAATCATATCCAGAGATGTAACAGGTTCGAACGAACGAGTCGATTTTTTGATATACTTATATGGAGTAAGCCTTGCAAAATCAAGCATGTGATTCTGAATGACTTGAAGAGTAGGATTCTCTTCGCCAGTAAGTGCTTCTGTGTTTACAAAATCAATGAACATATCTGGGTCGAAGCTTGTGGGACGATGGTAAACAGTAAGAGAAAAGTCATCGATGACAATCACAGGATTTTCTTGCGAGAAATGATTTTCACTTGGAGGATTTGGGGGTGTTGTTGTTGTTGGTTTTCAGAAGCATCGTCTTCATTCTCATCAATCAATTTGTACGAAGTGATTTTTCTTAGTTTCTTATTCTTTCCGAAGAAATCAGAATATTTTTTCTTCTTTTTTAATGAGTTCTCTTGATTTGCTCCCTCTTCGATGGGTGAAAAAGGATGTTCAACAACTTTTCGTTTTTGACGTTTCAGTTTAGAGGGTGTGGAAGGGTTAGCACCAGATGTGCTAACTGCCTTTTTGCTTTTCTTCTCTTTTGTGATTTTTTCCTTTTTCTTTTTAGGCAGATGGCTGTATGATCTGTTCCGAATTGGGAGGAAGACTTTACAATCAGCTTCTGGAATCCGTTGGCATACGAGCTTCAGATCTGGGACAGAACTTAAATCTTTGGGAGGCAGCCTACCTTCTGTGATCGGAAACATGTGGCATTGAAGGAAGTTAATGGCCTGGAATGCGGTATGGAAGACATTATTCCACTGTTTTTCAGCCCAGGCAGCCAATTTTTGAAATATCACTTTAGCTGTTTTTTTACGAGTGGAGTAGCGCTTCAAAATTTCTAGTATAAACAAACAAAATAAAATATTAAGTAAAGAAAATGAAATATGTATTAAACAATTAAGGTGGAAAGGAATTTTTTAGAGAACTTACGATTGTTTCTCCAGAACATAGTTAACTTCGAATGATTGTCTTCGAAAATCGGCTTGTCATTCTCCCAAGCTCCAGAGATGAAAATAAATCTTTGTTTCCAGAATTTATCAGCTTCTAAAAGATCGTCGATGAATTTAAGATCATCCATCAATGTAAGATAATGGAATGTGAGCTTCAGACCTTTTGAGAGCTGAGTCAGTGAAATGAAGTCCTTTATACTGATCGGTATTTTAGAGAGGCGAGATGCCATGATCACTGACATTAAAGTGAACCACTGGTTTGGAGTTACTTGGGTAGGGCACAAGCTGAGAACTTCGAAGTACTCCACGATCATCGGATCTAGTGGAAATCGAAGACCCTAGTTGATGATTTCTGGGTAAACCACCAATTCACCATCTTTGCAGTTAAATGGAGTTTCTCATTTTTTTGTTAGTCGAAGGGTGATGTTATCTTCCATTCCCCATTTCTTTTTGAGGAAAGAGGCTTGGCTTTCTTTGTACTATATGTATCGAACCTTTTTCAAGGCGATAATATATTTGCTTTCGAGGTTTCTCTGATTCCTCCCAATCTTTTCTCTTTCCTTATCGGAAATAGAACAAACATCAACTTCCTCTTGAGATTCAGCTTCAACATCGAATTTGGTAGCCTCTAAATCAGCTTCATTGGCCTTTGAGGTACCTTCTTGAAAATCTTGAGAAGTGGGAATACTCACTTCTGATAGAGGAATTACAGTTCGAATTGCTTCTTTTGTCACTTCTCTTTGAGGAGGATCATTGGTGGTGATTTTCGAAGGAGACGAAGTTTGAACTATTGTTGATTCATCTCCCATTGCGATGAAGGTCTTTTTAGGTTTGGACGAAGAAGGTTTCTGTGAGGAAAGGTTATTTGTTTTCAGTTTCAGATGAGAAACTTTGCTATGAGTTGAAGATGTTCGAGGGGTTTTAGGGCCAAAGACTTTGGATGATGATTTTTCTTCGATATTGGGAGTAGGAGAAAGTTTTGGAGCTTTGGTAGGATCGAAGTTACTGTAGTAAAATGTTTCAGTAGTAGTTCCAATGTGACCTCCTCGAATCAATCCTGCTCTTTGGTATTCTTCAGCCCTTTGTGTAATACAAAAGTAATCGTAAGATCCGAACACTGAATTGCTATAAATATCAGAAGATTCAAGTGTTTTGGGTAGAATGACCTTTGATTTTTTTGTTTTTTGTTTCTTTCTCATAAACCAAGTAAGGGTTGATCGGAGAAGATGAAGATTGGTCAGAAAATTTGAGTTTTGCAGTGAGAATTCTGGGAATAGGGGAGGAGCAGTTGAAGGTAGCCAAAAAAGCTCTGACTTCTCTCTAGAATGGTTGTGTGTAAAGAAATTTGAAATGAAAAATGAATGGTATTTATACTAAAGTAAGTGAAGACGTGTGAAGATGGACAGACCTATTTGGTGATAGGTTGGAATACGAATCGCTGGGTGGATTAGATGTTCGACACTTGTCAGATCTACAACACCGATTGAATGTAACTGTTACATTCGAAGAGGGAACACCTAAGCAACATGTTAAATGCAATTTTTGTTTGGAAATTGTTCGAAGTGATTACATCGAATCTTTTGGTTATTATTCAAAGGTCATTTGGCTATGGCTTCGAATATATCATTAAGATTAGTTTGATTTTAAGAGTGTATAATTTTGATATCATGTATACGCTTCGAATAATAGTTCAGGCTAACAACTTCGAATATCTATTTTTATAGTGATAGATTTGTTATTCGAAGACAACGGCTTCGAATAGTTTTCTTGTTTTGATTTATGGCAGGTTGATGATTCAAAGATAAACGGTTTTGAAGACTTTTTAGTTCTCATTCATTTATTGACATGAGAACTAGGGGGGCTTCTAATATGGAAATGAGTTTTTAGGAATTAATTTGTAAAAAGTATAAATTCAGGGACTTGATTGTGATTAGTGTAAGTTGTCTTTAATTTATGAATGGTGTAAGTTTTAGGAAGCTATTATGACTTTACATAATTTGTAAGGACTAAAGAGCAATTAATCCGTTTTTGTAACAAATTCAGTTATTCAACTAAGTCTTGGCTCCTCTATATAAATGATGAGACAGATCTAATAAAGGGGTTGAACTATTTTCACTTGAAACTCATTTTGTACTTACGTTCTCTCTCTAAAAACTCTTAAGCATTTTCTCTCTCTAGAATTTCTCACTAGCAATTTACCTTAGCAGATCAAAACCTTATCAATGTTTAATTGTATTGTTTATTTAACTGAGTTTTAAGGTGTGTAAATACAGGTGTGAAATGCAGTAGATGCCCAACCACAAAATTTTGAGTGCGCGAAGGTCAGGCACAACAACAACAATGATACTGAGTCCGTTAAATTCAGGTAATCTTTAATATTTGTTTAAGATTAAACAAATCAGTTTTTCAGGTAATCTTAAATATTTGTTTAAGATTACAAGAAATCAGTTTTTATTTAACTATTTTTTTATTAGTTGTCAGGATAAAATTGTAAGTCTCTACATGTTTAATACAACACATATTTGGTTTGAGATAGATAACCTTGTAATAAATACATGTTAACTTAAGTAATTTGTAAGGTTGTAATGTCATTGTGTTTTATTTGTCTGGAGATAGGAAGGTTGGAGACAAAATATTTCAATAAGACTGGAACATTTCAATGCATTTTCTCTCTACCCAATTGTACCCGACTGGAACATTTCAATGCATCTTCTCTCTACCCAATTGTACCCAATTGTACCCAATTGTTTGGAGTCTCGACGGCCGTTATTGGTTTTGTAAGGTTGTACCTTGTAACAGCTAAACAGTCTGTCACGAGCCAAGACATGCAAGGATATTTTCAGCACTTAGTTGTTCATTGCGCGATTAAGGTCGATCATATCTAGAAACAGTGGTGGATCTAGGAATTGAAGTTGGGGGTAAAATTCTCGTCGAATTCCTAGGTTTTTCATGCAATTAGGATGAATCATATCATTATTACAAAACCAAATTTAATATCTTAAAAATATACTTTAAAATTTACATAAAAGTAAATAAAATTTGTTATAAAAAATATATTTTTGAAAAATAGATTAAAATAAATAAAATTTATTATATAAAAGATAATTTTAACACGTAGATGAAAATATTAATATATTATTTTTACATATAGATAAAAATTTAATTTTATGTAAAAGTTATATAAAATTAAAATATTAAACATAAGTTATAATATAAATACATAATTATATTTTAAAAAAACTTACAAATATTTCCATATAAATTGTCTTTAAATAGATTAAAAAGTATTTTATAAAAACGAATCTTACTATATTAGTAATTAAAAATTATTTAAAAAAATATAAACAAATAAAATGAAAATATTATTTAAAATAGACTTTGGAAAATAATTTAAAAATATGATTTGAGTAAATAAAACTTTGATATCTAAAACTAAGTAAATGTATTTTCACATGAGAAAAAAAATATTGATTATCAGTATTTTAAGAACAAAATAATAATAAAATTTCAAAAGAAAACAAAAAAACATATAAATTGGTCAAATTCCTTGAGACCCTATTCTTCCATTTTCCCTTTTTTTAATACTAAACTTAAATTAAGAAGTGGCTTTGGGATAAAACTTTCGTTTCTAAATCTTGTTCTGTTTTGTTAGTTTACGTAGTACCCCAGAATCGTAAATAATATATATTCAATTAAAAATATAATTAGAATAATAAATTTTATTATTTAATAATGAATAAAAGATTAATTTCTTATAACATAAGAATAAAAATTTAATGTGATGATATATATTAACCTAAAAAAGAAAAAACATATAGAAGATACATATTATATTATATTTTTTTATAATATATATGTATATATAATATGAGACGATTCATCCAAAGTTAATATTATCCAATAAAAAAATATACTATCTGGAAAACGATAAAAAAAATCTAAAAAATATACATGATAAATAAGAATCTGAAAATTAATAAAATCACTCATATTCAAAATGAAATCACTCATATTCAATCAAAGATATATATTATTCTAAACAAGAAAAAAAAAGATATATATAAAATAATATATTTTTTCAATGCACGATCGTTATGTCATTGGTTTTGTAAATGACATTTTCTTACTACTTGCTTAACCATGCTTACTATTTGCCTACATTTCTCTGTAATTGAGTTTTCCTCTGCCCAAATCCTTAGAATTTGGTGTTAAATATCTCTTTTGAGGATGTCTTTTTCTATGCGGCGAGATAAGGTGCATAGGCTGATTTTCAGAGAAATAAGTGTTTTTACATCCAAATGCGCAATTGCCACTCCATCGACCATTGTACCAAATATAGAAAAAGATGTATCCAAGATTACGGGAAAATGTGAGATGAGGTAAGTTTTAAAATAATTATCGTAGATATTTATTATTTTGGTTCACTCATATGTAATTTGACAATCTTTTTTCTACAAATCATAGCAATATTCGATCCGAGCGGAAAATATTTGATCACCATATCTACGCATCACTTTAACATTTGGTTGGTAGAAACATGTGATATGGTGGCGTCTTGTGATACTAGAGTCGAAACAGATGTGCATTTTTTTTATGATTATTCCAATAGTATGTTTATTTATTTTATGTTATGTTTTAGATTATAATTTTTTTTTCCTTTATGAAAGTATCGTACACCGTATCGTATAACAAGAGTAGTTGTGAGTCCCGATAGTCAGTTTGTGGCAGTTTCGTATGCTGAAAATAACCACAAATTTTTTATTGTAAGTTTATTATATCAAAAGTTAAATATTTAATCTTTGATTTCAAGTATTGCTTTATTTTCATACTTTATTATATGCTATATTTTTTTCGTTAGTGGAAATTAGAGAATGGGGAACTGTTCAAGGTTATGAATCATAATACAAGAAACATAGCAGCACTCGCATTTATTCATTGGACAATCGTTCTCACACATGCTTTTGTCGTAAGTTTCACTTGTTTTTTTTAAATTAGACAGCATTTTTATAGACTTTTTTTCTAGATGATGCTCAAAGATAAACTGTTTTCTAGCTCATTCTAAAAAAGATAAACTGTTTTTAACCTTCAACTTTGTTTTTGTTCAGATTAGTAGCTGATGGCGTGTGTTTGCTTAAGAGTGTCAAACATGACAGAACTCCAATGAAAGTATTTGTTGGCTAGATCAGTGGAACTGAGTTAGTTTTTTTAAAATCTTTTTTCTATGTCATGTACTGTGTATATGTATAGTCGTCTAAGAATCAACAAAATTAACTTAGGAATGAATGATCGAGCCACTCAACAGTTGTTAAATCCAGATTATTGTACTGTTGCATTCAATATGGATGGTACTTTTATTGTCGCCGGCTTAGGAACTTACACAATGGTAAGTGGTTATATTACAGGTGTAGAATACAGTAGATGCCCAACCACAAAATTATGAGTGCGCGAAGGTCAGACACAACAGCAACAACAATGATATTAAGTCTTTCCAATTCACGTAATCTTTAATATTTGTTTAAGATTAAAGAAATCAGTTTTTCAGGTAATCTTAAATATTTGTTTATGATTAAAAGAAATCAATTTTTACTTAACTATTTTTTTTATTAGTTGTCAGTATAAAATTTGAATGTTTATTAGTTTCGCTCTACCCTATTGTTTGGAGCCTCGACGATCGTTATTTCATTGGTTTTGTAAATGGTATTTTCTTACTACTTGCTTAACCATGCTTACTATTTGCATACATTTGTCTATGGTATTTTCTTACTACTTGCTTAACCATGCTTACTATTTGCCTACATTTGTCTAAGGGTGTAATTGAGTTTTCCTCGGCCCAAATCTTTAGAATTAAGTTATGAATGCTCCAAAAAATAATTCAATTATAATTTTGCTATAATAATAAATTTTATTATTAAATAATAATAAAATAATTTGTTATAACATAATAATACATTTTAATTCCAATTTCCAATATGATGAAAAAACATATGGAAGAGAAGATACATTATATATATATATATATAGATACATTATTAATACAAATACATTATATATATAGATACAAATACATAATATATATAGTATTAAATACTATATATATAATATATCTATATACATTATATATATATATATATATATATATCTATAAATACATTATAATATATATAGATACATTATATATATATATAGATACTATATATTTATAATATCAGACAATTAAAAAAATCATCTAAAATAAATATTGTCAAATAATAAAATATACTATCTCAAACAAAGAAAAATAATAATCTGAAAATTAATGAAATCACTCATATTCAATCAAACATATATATTATTCTAAACAAGAAAAAAAAAGAGATATACATAAAATAATATATTTTTTCAATGCATTTGTTTAGAGGCTCGACGATAGTTATATCATTGGTTGTAAATGGTATTTTCTTACTAGTTGCTTAACCATGCTTACTATTTACCTACATTTGTCTAAGGGTGTAATTGAGTTTTCCTTGGCCCAAATCCTTAGAATTAAGTTATGAACGGCTCAGGAAATAAACAAAGTGGAAAATCCTTAGAATATTTAATATTTAATAATAATAATAATAATGTTAAATATCTCTTTTGAGGATGTTTT
Source organism: Limnanthes douglasii subsp. nivea (assembly GCA_036936605.1). Lineage (NCBI taxonomy): Eukaryota > Viridiplantae > Streptophyta > Magnoliopsida > Brassicales > Limnanthaceae > Limnanthes > Limnanthes douglasii. Next base: position 319,916,924 of record JAUPFV010000002.1, on the reverse strand, counting down.
TTTTCTATGCGGCGAGATAATGTGTATACACTGATTTTCAGAGAAATAAGTGTTTTTACATCAGAGAAATAAGTGTTTTTACATCCAAATACGCAATTGCCACTCTATCGACCATTGTACCAAATATAGAGAAAGACGTATCCAAGATTACGGGGAAAATGTGAGATGAGGTTAGTTTTAAAATAATTATTGTAGATATTTTTTATTTTGGTTTACTCATATGTAATTTGACAATATTTTTTCTACAAATCATTGCAATATTCGATCCGAGCGTAAAATATTTGATCACCATATCTACGCATCACTAGAATCGAAGCAAATGTGCATTTTTATATGATTATTCCAATAGTATGTTTATTTATTTTATGTTATGTTTTGGATTATAATTTATTTTGTTTTTTTTTTCTTTATGAAAGTATCGTACACCGTATCGTATAACCAGAGTAGTTGTGAGTCCCGATAGTCAGTTTGTAGCAGTTTCGTATGGTGACAATAACCACAAATTTTTTATTGTAAGTTTATTATATCAAAAGTTAAATATTTAATCTTTGATTTCAAGTATTGCTTTATTTTCATACTTTATCATATGCTATATTTTTTTTCGTTAGTGGAAATTAGAGAATGGGGAACTGTTCAAGGTTATGAATCATAATACAAGCAACATAACAGCACTCACATATATTCATAGACAATTGTTCTCACACATGCTTTTGTCATAAGTTTCACTTGTTTTTTTTTAAAAATTACACAGCGTTTTTATAGAATTTTTCTAGATGATGCTCAAAGATAAACTGTTTTCTAGCTCCTTCTAAAAAAGATAAACTGTTTTCTAACCTTCAACTTTCTTTTTGTTCAGATTAGTAGCTGATGGCATGTGTTTGCTTAAGAGTGTCAAACATGATAGAGTTCCAATGAAAGTATTTGAGGCATATCAGTGGAACTGGGTTAGTTTTTTTTGAATCTTTTTTCTATGTTATGTACTGTGTGTATGGATAGTCGTCTAAGAATCAACAAAATTAACTTAGAATCAACAAAATTAACTTAGGAATGAATGATCGAGTCACTGAGCAGTTGTTAAATCCAGATTATTGTATTGTTGCATTCAAATTGGATGGTACTTTTATTGTCGCCGACTTAGGAACTTACACAATGGTAAGTGGTTATATTACAGGTGTAGAATGCAGTAGATGCCCAACCACGAAATTATGAGTGCGTGAAGGTCAAACACAACAACAACAGCAATGATATTGAGTCCGTTCAGTTCAGGTAATCTTTAATATTTCTTTTTTCAGGTAATCTTAAATATTTGTTTATGATTAAAAGAAATCAATTTTTATTTAACTATTTTTTTATTAATTGTCAGTATAAAATTTGAATGTTTATTAGTTTCGCTCTACCCTATTGTTTGGAGCCTCGACGATCGTTATTTCATTGGTTTTGTAAATAGTATTTTCTTACTACTTGCTTAGTCATGCTTACTATTTGCCTAAATTTGTCTATGGTATTTTCTTACTACTTGCTTAACCATGCTTACTATTTGCCTACATTTGTCTAAGGGTGTAATTGAGTTTTCCTCGGCCCAAATCTTTAGAATTAAGTTATGAACGGTCCAAAAAATAATTCAATTATAATTTTGCTATAATAATAAATTTTATTATTAAATAATAAAAAATTAATTTCTTATAACATAATAATACATTTTAATTTCAATTTCCAATATGATGAAAAAACGATACATTATATATAGATACATTATTAATACAAATACATTAGATATATATATATATATATATATAGATATATAGATAGATATATATCTATATATAAATACATTATATATATAGATACAAATACATTATATATATAGATATATATATTATAAATATCTATATATATAATATATATATATATATATATATATATAATGTATTTATATATATATAATGTATTTGTATATATATATATATATATAATGTATTTATATATATATATAATGTGTATAATGTTTATATATACATTATACACATTATAAATACCTATATATATAATATGGAAGAGAAGATACATTATATATATAGATAAATACATTATAAATATCTATATATATAAATAATGTATTTATATATATATTGATAAAGATTGATGCGATAAAGAACATTATTAATACAAATACATTATATATATATATATATCTATATATAAATACATTATATATATCTATATATATATAATGTGTATGATGTTTATATATACATTATATATAATATATAGAGGCACAAATACATTATATATAAATACGTAGATACAAATACATTATATATATATATATAAAATGTTGATTCTACTACTACAATGTTATAAAATGTTGTAAACTCATAAAGTGATAGTTGATTCTCAAATCTGATATTCTTGGGAAAATATATATATAAATCTCTCATAATACATTGACTAATACTGGTCTCTGCAACAATCAGATTATGAATGCGGACATAAGAAAAAAGACATGTTCCTAACAAAAGAGAATAAAATATACAGAAGTTCTAATTACACAGGCATGCATAGATCTTTGGTTATTAAGAGATCTCTGGTTATTAAGGACTTAAAAAGGTATCAACCCTGTCATTAGCTCATCCGACGGACAAGAATTTCATGCACATAGGCGGCTGAACACCAACAAGAGATAGAACATCAACATGTATACTCTAAAGAGAATCAGATAAGACCTGAAGCAACCGCTGGACTGTAATTCTTAGCCTTTTATTTGTCCGTCCTCTCCCACAAGAACAATATCAAACTCCCAATACACATATCAATGGCGAAATATCCATGTAGAAAGGAATAGCCATACACATCGGGCTTGGCACAAACCTATACAGCTTGTACTTTGTCTCGTACCGCTCCAATATCTAATCTTGCGAAGAGCGTTGATAAAGATTGATGCGATAAAGAACATTATTAATACAAATACATTATATATATATATATACAAATACATTATATATATAGATACAAATACATTATATATAGATAAATACATTATAAATACATTATAAATATCTATATATATAATGTATTTATATATATATATAATGTATTTATATATATATATATATATATATATATATATAATGTGTATAATGTTTATATATACATTATATATAATATATATAGATACAAATACATTATATATAAATACATAGATACAAATACATTATATATATATATAATGTTGATTCTACTACTACAATGTTATAAAATGTTGTAAACTCATAAACTGATAGTTGATTCTCAAATCTGATATTCTTGGGAATATATATATATATATATATATATATATAAATCTGTCATAATACATTGACTAATACTGGTCTCTGCAACAATAAGATTATGAATGCGGACATAAAAAAAAAGACATGTTCCTAACAAAAGAGAATAAAATGTACAGAAGTTCTAATTACACAGGCATGCATAGATCTTTAGTTATTAAGAGATTTCTGGTTATTAAGGACTTAAAAAGCTATCAACCCTGTCATTAGCTCATCCGACGGACAAGAATTTCATGCACATAGGCGGCTGAACACCAACAAGAGATAGAACATCAACATGTATACTCCAAAGAGAATCAGATAAGACCCGAAGCAACCGCTGGACTGTAATCCTTAGCCATTTATTTGTTCGTCCTCTCCCACAAGAACAATTTCAAACTCCCAATACACATATCAATGGCGAAATATCCATGTAGAAAGGAATAACCATACATATCGGGCTTGGCACAAACCTATACAGCTTGTACTTTGTCTCGTACCGCTCCAATATCTAATCTCGCGAAGAGCGTTGATAAAGATTGATGCGATAAAGAACATTATTAATACAAATACATTAGATAGATATATATCTATATATAAATACATTATATATATAGATACAAATACATTATATATATAGATAAATACATTATAAATATCTATATATATAATATATATATATATATATAATGTATTTATATATATATATATATATATATATATATATATATAATGTGTATAATGTTTATATATACATTATATATAATATATATAGATACAAATACATTATATATAAATACATAGGTACAAATACATTATATATATATATTAAATGTTGATTCTACTACTACAATGTTATAAAATGTTGTAAATTCATAAACTGATAGTTGATTCTCAAATCTGATATTCTTGGGAAAATATATATATAAATCTCTCATAATACATTGACTAATACTGGTCTCTGCAACAATCAGATTATGAATGCGGACATAAGAAAAAAGACATGTTCCTAACAAAAGAGAATAAAATGTACAGAAGTTCTAATTACACAGGCATGCATAGATCTTTAGTTATTAAGAGATTTCTGGTTATTAAGGACTTAAAAAGTTATCAACCCTGTCATTAGCTCATCCGACGGACAAGAATTTCATGCACATAGGCGGCTGAACACCAACAAGAGATAGAACATCAACATGTATACTCCAAAGAGAATCAGATAAGACCCGAAGCAACCGCTGGACTGTAATCCTTAGCCATTTATTTATCCGTCCTCTCCCACAAGAACAATTTCAAACTCCCAATACACATATCAATGGCGAAATATCCATGTAGAAAGAATAGCCATACACATCGGGCTTAGCACAAACCTATACAGCTTGTACTTTGTCTCGTACCGCTCCAATATCTAATCTCGCTCGCGAAGAGCGTTGATAAAGATTGATGCGATAAAAAACATTATTAATACAAATACATTATATATATATATATATATAGATAAATATATATCTATATATAAATACATTATATATATAGATACAAATACATTATATATATATAGATAAATACATTATAAATATCTATATATATAATGTATTTATATATAATATATAATGTGTATAATGTTTATATATACATTATATATAATATATATATACAAATACATTATATATAAATACATAGATACAAATATATATATTCTTGTTTAGAATAATATACATCTTTGATTGAATATGAGTGATTTCATTAATTTTTAGATTCTTATTTATCATATATATATTTTTTAGATTTTTTTATTGTTTTTCTTTTTGTTTGAGATAGTATATTTTATTATTTGATAATATTTATTTTGAATGATTTTTTTAGACTATTGTACACGAAGGCTATGGATCTTCCAACTAGATGTGTCAAAAGATGTGTTGTGATGAAGTAGAAATCCGCGAGATCATACCATAAGCTAAATGAGATCCTACAGCAACGTCATGTCAGAACACGTTTAAATCTCGCACACGTTAGTCATGCACATGTCAGTCGTGTATACATTTAAATCCCGCACACACGTTAGTCACATATACTTTTAAGTTACATACACGTATACTTTTAAGTTACATACACATTTATCACATTTAGATTAATGACACATTAGTCACGCGAATAAATTTTGTATTATATTTAATAGTAAACAAGTATTAGTTGATAAACAAGTTGTTATATAAATTATATATTATAATGCAAAGATAATAGAATAAGGTTATTATATTTTTATAATTAGACTTTAATTATTATTATTGTTTGATTATAAATATTATAAGTGTTAATATATTTTTTTATATTATTTACTTGTAAAAGTGTTGTTACCGTTTGATAAAAAAATTGTTATATAAATTAATATTATAATTTAAAAATAATAGAATAAGGTTATTATTAATTTTTTATTAAACTTTGATTATTATTATGGTTTGATTATAAATACTACAAGTGTTGTTATATTTTGATATTATTTACTAGTACAAGTCTTGTTATTGTTTGATAATCAATTTGTTATATAAATGATATATTATAATTTAAAAATAATTGAATAATGCATTATATTTTTATAATTAGACTTTCATTATTATTATGATTTTATTAGAAATATCACAAGTGTTGTTATATTTTGATGTTATTTACTTGTACAAGTTTTGTTATTGTTTGATAAACAAATTGTTATATAAATTATATATTATAATTTAAAAAAATAGGAATAATGCTATTATATTTTTATAATTAGACTTTGATTAATATTATGGTTTGATTATAAATACTACAAATGTTGTTATATTTTAAATTATTTACTAATATAAGTGTGGTTATTGTTCGATAATTCAATTATTATATAAATTATATATTATAATTTATAAATAATAGAATAAGGTTATTATGTTTTTATTATTAAACTTGAATTATTATTATTATTATTATTACTATTATAACTATTATTCTTTGATTATAAATACTAGAGGTGTTGTTATATATTGATATTATTTACGAGTAAAAATGTTGTTATTATTTGATAACAAATTGTTATATAAATTATATATTTATAATTTAAGAGTAGAATAAATGTATTATAATGATAATAAAAACTATTATAAAAAAATCGCAAACTACTCAAAGGAAAATTAAAACTAATAAAAAAAATATCACAATTTTTTTATATAAATTAAGAAAAAACTAGTAATCAAAACTAATATCACGTCCTCACCCTCCCTCCTCCTTCTATCTTTTGTAAGGACGTCCACTACTCGACCGTTAAGAGAGAGATCACAAAGTTCACAATCAAGGATACCTACAACGCTATTCGTACTCATATAAATTTAATATTCCCCACCACACTTTCATCCTTTAGCTTGCTATCCAAAGGAAACTTTCCACCCGTGATAAGCTTCTGAGTTGAGTTTTAAACACTACTCCGAATTGTTGCCTATGAAACCATTAATCATATCTTTTATGACTGTAGTTACACTTAAAACATATGGGGTTACGCAAGCTCCACACTAGTTCTTTTTTTAGATTACAATAATAATTGGGTCTCTTGGATCCATGAAGTGTCCAATTGGCCTCCATCCAGTTTTCGACACCTTTAGCGTGCCTACTTTGGCGCCACCGTCTACCATGTTTAGTGTGAGAGGAATGCTAGAATTTTAAGCTTCTCTCCTACCCTTGCCTCTGCGATATCTTAGCGCATTCTTTATGACATGCGGTTCAGATTTCATGGTACGAAGATTGTATGGCCAACCTAATCCCTTAAATCTATAACTTAATATTGTTTTGATTTTTGATTGTTGTAGACTTCTATCACTACAGTCTTTGCTAACTTTCGACGCAACTACGTGTCTCATTGATCATATTGGTCTTAGCACTTCGCTTTGCTTTGTTGTACTTGTTTGATCAAGTTTATGTCAATTTTCTTTGGTTTCCTCTTTCTCAGCTCTTAAGCCACTCCTCGGGGTATGCCTAATGTAATTGTATTTTTTTACTTTTATTTAATGCATTTTTCCATAAAAAATAATAATATTAAAACAAAATAAATAGAAACATTATATAAAACTATTAAACCAAAAAGTATAATCTTACCTTATCCAAATTTAATTGATTGAAAATTATATGATAAAAACTAAAATAAGACGAAGTAGAAGAGAAATTTTATATAAATTAAGTAAAAATTAGAATTTAGTAAATTTGAGAGATTTTAGTAGAACTAGAGAATTTGAGAGAACATTTGAGAGGTGAGGGAGAATTCGAATAGATTAACGCATACAAATTATTTTTAATAAATGTATAAAAAATACTTAAAAAATATGGTGTTTATGTATTTAAATAAAATTACATATTTAATAGTTATCTATTAAAAATAAAATAAACTATTTATAAAATTTAAATATAATTACAAAAATATCAAATAAATATTACAAGTATTTACATATCTTAATTATTGAATTTAAAATAAAATAACACATAAAAAATAAATTTAAATAGATGTATAAAACAATATGGTAAACAATAAGTTAAATGTGACACGTCAAACTATCATTCATGGGATAACACAACTATGATGCATCTATCATGTCATGCAATGTACACATATCTTTTTTATCACGTTTAGACTATCGTGCATGACATTGTGTTACGTGGGACTCTGTTATGCATAATTGCCGTAACATCGCTTCATGTCATGCCAGGAATGTTTTTATGTATGATAATCTGTCACATCATGTCGTGTCACGCCAAAGATGTTAAATGAGTTGTGGGATGGGTTGAGCCATCACGTTTGCAACCTCATACTTCCAACAACTTGTGAGTAACACAAATAATCAATTTTTGAATGAGTAGGATTTAAAGCCTTAAATAGAATATACAACAAAAGATTTCTTAAGAAGACAAAAAACGCCAAGAAATATTTAGTGTACTAAACTAGGGTTAAAGTTTCGACATTTATAACAAGAGAATGAAATTATTTTAATTGCATATAAACTCTTTAATTTTTTCCTCACGATAAAAGATCTTTCCTTATTCAATTGACCATATGTTCTTATTCGTTTTTAAAATCACTATCTTGCTTTCTATTCTTGTAATAATTTCGGATGAATTCACCATTGTCACGTAGGACTGTCAATATTCAAGACGACTCGCAATCACGACAAAAAAAACTAAGGTTAGGATCAATATAAAATTAGGGTCAATATATTTACGACCGGATATATTTACGACTCGAATTCATCATGTTTCTCATATTTGTAACAGGTCATGTTTGGGCTTAAAAAATAATAATTTTTTCAAATTTGGGTCGGATTAATGCCATCAGATTTTTTTTACTAAAACCAAAATAGCAGGACACGTGCCCGGGAGAATAACCTTTATTGGACAGCAAAACCCTAATGTTGATTATTGAATTAAACGATTATCCTATAGATATATTTTACGCATACTGGTATTCCCACACTAGTTATTCTACTAAGACTTATTATTATTATTATTATTATTATTATTTATTAGCTTAATATCTGTGATTACTTTAATTATATAATTAAACTTGTAAGAACTTGTTGGAATATTTTAAATTTCGCATGATAAGATATTTTAATATATGATTTTTCAATATTTAAATAATAATAATAAAACAATTAATTATTTTACATACAACAATAAAAATAAATTAAAATAACTATTTTGTTTAATTAATTGGGTGATTTTATTATGTTGGATAAAGAGAAAACAAATTTAACTAAATATCACAGGAAAACATATTTTATAATTAGAATATATTGTTTTTTCTTACAATTTTAATTTTCCATCTTTTATAAGTATGTTATTCGGGAATATATAAAAATAAAAAAATCAAAAATTTATTTTATAATATATTAACATCATGTTGTTTAAAAAAATATAGATCAAATTTCTTATTTTCGCTTAAATTTTACATTGAAAATATATACAAATAAATTTAAAATATCAAAGTCAAGTAAAAAGTAATCTTATTTTTGTTTTTTTTTCTTATTTAAAATTTTTAAAAAATTTCTCATCCCTTAAAATACTTGTTTTACTCTCAGCTACCAAATATATTTATAGAGTACCATTCATCAATATTTTAATAAAATCAAAATTAAAACTTTTAACCTAACCTTATTTAAGATCTTAAACTAACCTCTAACTAAACTCTCTGATTATCTTCAACACAAATACAATATCATAAATTCCAACACATAAATATCAAATATACATGAGAGTTACACGACAATGGAACAGGTAACAATTTACTTTCAAAATAAATAAATATATTTTCACACGAACCATGTGAAGATGCTAATGGGTTTTTGATGATTCATGTCAAACTCATAAAAATATATTTTCCTTGAAAAATGACGATCTATTTTTGCATGATCCATGCGAGATGCATAAGTATGTTAGTATGATTCATTTGTTGTGTTTATGAGTTATATGTACTTTTAAGTATATTTACGTACTTCAGTTATGAATGTTGATATGAGATTTGAATTTATGGTAACTTGTTATATATGTTATAGGAACATGTAGAGCTATGATGTTTGCTTGTCGATTACACACATTTTTTTCTATATACGAGCATTATGCGAAATTCGAGTTGATTGAATGGATTCAACGTGTAGGCCACAACTTAGGATGCATCGTTATGGTTACCATTTGTGATGATGAATAAAGTGACAAAGCATAAAGGTTGTTTTAAGAATATTAAAAATAATTGGTGTGAAAGGTATAAATAGAAGAGCGTTTGTAATAAACAAATATGAATGTCTATTTCAATTTAGAATGTATCCTATAATGTCAAGCTTTGGTTATTGGCGAATGAATCTTATATGTGGGCAAAAAAATCATCTACCAGTCACGTACTTAAAAAATAATTCATAAACCAAAATATATGTTTGTGTTTAAAGAACTATAACCCGAGCAATGTATCAAATAAGTGCAACATATACAATATTATACAAAAATATCATTTAATTGAATAGGTCGACCAATCCCACATGTAATACTTGTTTTAAAAATGAAGGAGAATAGTTACTTATAATGGAATAAGACGACCGAAGGATCACATGTGATCACCAAAATATTTTTCGTGCATCTTAGAAGTATTTAGTTGTTGCACACATTCGTACGAGTACCTATCAGGGACTGTACTGACAAGATATTAAGGTATAAAATGTCATTGTTTGAATTAATTGGTATAATCTTCATAAATCTGAAATTTGGCATTGATTTTATTTTTTTAGTTCGGAAAAGCTAGAGAATAAAAATAAGCTTTAGGCTGTCCACATTTTGTGACAGATATTAATATGTGTGCTTTATTGGGTGTTATTTTGACTGATCGGGAGTTAATCTAGATGTAAGTTATTGAATATGTATTTTATAACACAATTATATATCATGAAAAAACATTGTTGCAAATTCGAATAAATCGATGGCGAAAACAAAACATTCCGATGATTTATGACTTTTTGAAACAAAATAATCGATTGAAAACTAAAAAAAATGGTTGAACACAAACAGAAAACAATGAAATAACAAAATAATTGTTTTCCAATTACCCAAGAATCGTCGATTATGTTATTACTTTGTGAATAGAACCATACGACCAAAAAAACTCCATCATTTCACAAACGAGATTCAAAAAAATTTGGCAACACATAACCATTCGATATATTTGTTTTTAATATTTAACTCACACTTTAAAAAAATAAATGTTATAATAAAAATCTTTCATTTATATCATGTAGGATCGTGAATGCTCACTCATACCTAAAACATTAGATAGAGTAAACTCAGTTTCAAACCCTCACTCATGCAAGTAATGTTTAAATATTGTTGAATACTTATAAAAAAAAGTAAAGATATATGCCTCGATCAAGAACAATATAGTTGTATTATTTAAAACACACACTGATTTCCTTGTACATGGTAACTAACCATATCGAGGAGAGAGAATAAGTTCATTCACTTTATCTAATGTGATACATTTTGGAAAACTTTAGATATTATTTTTCTCGTTTAAAACTACGTATGAAAATATTGTAACTAAAACATAAAATTAATAAACATTTTTACCATTACATATTGGTTATCGAGACCCATGTAATAAATAAAGTGAAGAAAATTCTTAATCCATAAGGATTCATACAGTTGAACCTAAAGAACGAATTATTACTAGAAGTTGAATAAATAAGTTGGGCCATACTAATCAAATAAACGTGACAAATCATATTCTGAGCATGCTCATTAGCAAATATATAGTACTACTACACCGAATACAATATATAACATGGCAATAAAAAAACTAAACTTATGCTTGGTATCCAAAGTTCACATAAAAACTAATACTCATAAATAAAAAAAAGTATTGAAAGATACTCATAGTAACGGTAAAAATGCTCAGTTATACATGAGTCATATTCTAATTATTTATATACTTATATTTCTTGTGTTGAAGATTTTGTGTCATAAAAACATTACAATTATCATTGTATATAAAGTATTTCAACAGTGTTGATAAAGAATGAGCGCATGTGAGGTTGGATTTGATAACCTAAATAAAAGACAACCAAGATTTATATCGTGAAAGTATACTGTTCTGAAAGGGTTTTAGGAAAATAACTTTTAAAGTTATATTTATTCAAAATTCGTCGGAATAAGTGGTTTTGGATGATATTTTCTAATATCAAATTAGTTATAGTAATTCATTATCAATATGTGGTATACAATTTTGCTAAAACAATATATGAACCATTTTTACCCTTATGTGTTCTCCACCACTTCCAGACCTTATCAAAGAGACTATAATTTATTTCGTTTGGATAAAACATTTCCTTATTATAACTAAATCAATTATATTATTTTTGAGTATGTTAAAGTTTGTGTGATTTATCTAATTCTTACTTTGTTTTATTATACGTTTTCTAATGGATAATCATTGGAATTTCATTTCGTTATGGTCGTACCATCGAACAATAGAAGTAAGTGTCTGAGCAATTCCTTAATACTAAAGAGTAAGAAAATTTAACCATATCGTACCACCCTTGTGGAAAGACATAAAACCATTTATCAGTGATTTGACTAGAGATTTATGAATCTTATTCAGGTAATGTTTAAACTTGATTTTGTATGATATATGTGGTTAGTATCTTCTATCTTGTTGTACTTGGTTAACTAAGAATATTGTCTTATTCATGTACTATTTGAACTTAAGTATATAATGGTCGATAAAACATTTGAACTTAATTATGTCTAACTAAATTTTAGATAATATCTTAACATATTAATCTAACACAACCATTAACACTACTAATATAACAATAATGTATTAACACGTGTCGAGATATGATTACAAAAATATTATAACTAGTAGTATATGAGATACAATAAAATTAAAATATAATGATCTAACGCATAGTTATCGATTAAGTGACCATATAAAATTTACTATAATAGATTATTTTATCCATATTCCACACGTGTCAAGATTTGATTCGGGCTTGTATCGAGATAAGCTTAAGCATTGTATATTATGTTGCCCTTGTTTGAGATGTCTTGAAATATGATTCACCTTCATAGATTATGTTATATTTATTTGATATAATATAAAAAGAAGCATTATTTGTAATTAAAATTAAACTCGTTATCTAAAAAGTTAAGTGGAATGAATTCATATAAGATGAATGCAAACCGTTTTGATACAGTGATCTTCAAAATGTAGTACATTTACGTGACATGCCATATTTTTCTATTGCAAGCCTCACGCAGTCGTGAAGTCACGACTATGTAGACTTAATAAGGACTACTAACATACTCGGTTTTCACTCGTTTACGAAGTAGGGTAAACATTCTTTGAATTTTACTCGGTTATTATCACCACAAATCGACCAAAGGAAAAATCGCATGAACTATCATATCACATACAAAAGAGATGAAACTATGATGATTGAGGTGTATCAGATATATAAGGACAAAAATGATAAATACATATATAATTATTCTTTATTGTAAACAATATTTGATATATTTCTAAATATTCTACATTATTTCCTTATCAATTTTGTTATTTATTATTGTATTCCTTATATAAGCAAAATCCAAGGCTATAATAAAGGTAATAAAATAATTCAAAATTTTTGCATGAGGTGCACATCATAACTTGCAATTTCGCATAACATATGTGAATTTATGTCATAGTTCTGGCCCTCATTTTTCAACAAACACCATGCCTCGCACAAGATGTGTACATGCCCAAGGAAACTTTGCATATTTAGTGCAAAAGTTAGGCTATGGTTGACAACCAATTGTAAAATTCTAGTCTACACCCGCACATGTTGTGTGAAGCAGGCCTTACAAATGCGCAAAATATGTTCGGATGTAGGCTAAAATTATGGCTCTTAACTTGAAATGATTATAGTTTATATAAAATGATGAAACAAGTTTGGTAATCGTGATACAAATTTAAATAACCTAACACAGCAAAAAATGTGATGTATGTTAATTCATAACAAAAAACCGACAAAAGTTTTAAATTTTTTAATTTTAAAATGAACTTAAATTTATTTCTTAAAACATCTAAATCTTATGTATATACAAATACTTGAACATCTTTTATCATATGCAAACATCACAAGCTCCAAAATATCACAAGCTCCAAAATATCACTCGTCAGCGGAAAACACATAGTAATATGGATGTCGTCCAACAAAATCGTCAACTTACCGAACAAAAAACGCAAACAACTTGTCTTCGACTTTCATCATTTAATAAATATTCCGATGAAAGGCATGTTGGTTGTCCAACGTTATGTATAGTCTATGAGATAACCAATCTGTGTCATGGTCGATCTTAAGAAACATAAAAAATATCAATAACAAAATATGTAATTAATCAAACCAATAAAAAATTACGTATGTAAAACATACCTATTTAAACCAATCATTAAGAGTTTTATATGCTTAATCAAATCAATATATAATTAATTTAAATTAATCAAGATAAATTAAATAAATTATTTATATTAAATGATTACATATAACATAACTTACTAAACTCAAATTAATGAAAAAAAATTAATCAACCCAAACAATTATATTGAACCAATCAATAATTCTTATAAATCAAACTTACTAGTACAAGTAACCAACCTCAGGTTACATTTCTTAATCAAACAAAACAAAATACATGTTTTAACCTCATCCGAATGCACAATAAAGAACATATATAGTGTATCTTTCGTACAAACTAGAGACGTGAGGTAGTATTTCTTAAAAATTTGTAAAACCGTTCAGTATTCCTTCTTTGAAACTGACAAAAGAAATATTGGTCGACATTTATTCCATTTCAAGAGGATGATATGAGAAATGATTTGATTCCTCATAAGATAAATCGCGAATAATAACATGTTTATAAACACACATTGAACGAAAAAAGGATCATGTAATGTTTAATGAGCATCGACTAAATATTGTGAGTATGGCTCGATAACATCACTAATACTACCTATACAAATAACTCTAAATCTCTTCAATATACGTAGAGCCATCCTACCAAAATAAATAAGTATTGGGTCATATAGGTTTTTAACAAATAAGTTTATATCGAAATTTAGAATTACGCTCATAAAATACACATTACCTATTATTTTGTTTATTACATATCTAAACTAATATTAAACTATCGCACAACAACATAATAACAAACCAAGCAAAAATCCAATCCACCAGTAAATCTCGCATACACTATTATGAAATTGCATGAAATTTCTGGACGATACGTGCAACAATATTCGTCTTGTTTGTGCATGTCATGTGAAGTTATTTTGATAATTGAAAAAAAATATTGTAACAACCTAAAAATAACAAAACATGCAACAATTTTCATATGAACAAAACAAAAAAAAATTTAAAAAAATAAAGATTTTTTTAAAATTTCAAACTTGAATAACCAGGAATTAAATCAACAAAAACCCAAAACAATTATTATGAAAAAGGACCTCAAATTCATATGTAACTTAGTTGTGTAGTTAGTTTGACAAAACAATATGATTTTAAAATAAGCTTTTTAGAAATATTTTGAGAAATAGCGAGGTAGAAAAGAATGAAATGTAAGAGATTTTGTAAAATAACTTTATATGTTATTTTTCTTAAAATGATGTTGACTATAATAACAATGATAGAAATATAATTGCGTTCATTGAACAATGTTTAATAATATTTTGGTTATATACATCATCATCCTGGTTACATACACCACTTTAAATTTTGAAAAGAATTTCATTACATGACTTTAGTATTTTGTCTTTCATAGTCTATCAAATTTACAAATAGCTACTACTTTTTCTGACCTCGTTTGACACGAACATTAAAAATTCCTTTATGCTAGAATGTGAAAACACAAGACATGAACATACCAATATATTATTAATCACACCTACAATTTATCAATAAAAACTTTATATTCATGTGGAGAATAGTGTTTGATTTCCTCAATAATCTCTAAATTATTGTAATTAATTTAAAATTTAAAATATTTTAGTGGTTCTCCAAAATTTTAACCGGATAAAATCAAAGTCTTTATTTCGAACAAGAGAATGTAAAAATATTGTATATTTATGTATGAACCATGCTTTCCATATATGTTTCGACCAACCAACAATATAGTTATTCAACTGTAAAAAAACAGTTTAGGTCTAATAAATAGTTTAGGTCTAATAAACAGTTAAACACAACTCCAACCAGGGGCTTCGCCCCTTGATTCCGCCCGCTCTATTATCTAAATCACAATATATTATTATAAGTGTGTACTTTGCATTTTTCAACTTGTTCAATAATATATTATGACTATATTGGCCGACTAGTTAATCCAAGTACATAAAATATATAAAATATCTCATCCGTTTTAGTGCAATTTATGATTAACTAAAACAAAATCAGAAGAAACAATAAATTAATGCATAAATGAAATACGTTATGATTGAATTTTATATTAGTATATTACATATTTCTAATATTTTAATATCAAGGTATCATTAAGGATTGACCCTTATTGTTCTTAATGAATACATAGAGATACTATACACATAAATATAAATTCTCAAATGTTCTTACTTGAAACTATTTTTACTAACCTTTGTGTATTTATTAGGTATGAGCACATAGATATAAGACCAAAGAACCGAACCAAACTGAAAAAAGAATTTGGTTCGATTCCGGGTACTTAATAATACCTTAATGATTCTATAATGAAAATACCCACGGTTTTCAGTTTGGTTCGGTCCTGAAACAAGAACCAATGGATACCAGTTATTAACAGAGATACCAAGTAAACCACCAAAAGTCCAACTTATATAAAATTATCCGATATAAATCTATGAAGCCTTTAAACCTAAATCTTCACATTTCTCTAGTTACCTCTTTGATTGTCTCTCATTCTTTTCTCTCTTTTATATATTGTTTGCATCTTCTTCTCTTTAGCCCAGTCGTCATACCCATTTTCAAATACAATAGATTATATTAATCTTGGTATTAGGCAAAGGAGTATGAGCTACTCAAAGAGAACTTTAGTGACACTAGTTGCTTTGGTTTTAGTATTCAGTAGCATATCGATCTTGGTATCAAGTAAATTGAATAAATAGGTTATCTTTATTTGATTTGGACTTTTATACTGTATTTGTTTCATGTTTTAACCAACCAAAAACCGTATGATTTAGGTTCTAATAAAACTATTCGTGTTGATACTGTTCAAGTTCAACATGTATCTAACACTGGAGCTACGAAACTGAGTGAGTTTTTTTCCTTTTTATTTATGAATTTTGAACTCATTATATATATATATATATATACAATTTGAGTGAAGAATAGTTATGGTGAAATCATAATATATTTTAAAACACTTAAAACTACATATTTGTTAGCAACTCGATTTGTAGAGATGAAATTAGATTTTGAATTCATGTTATTAAATATTTCATTGTTTTAGTATGTTTGTTTTGTATATCTATAATATTTCATTTTATCTTAATTGATTCATCATTCGTACAAATGTGGTTAGAAGTTATCGATTTTTCTTACGAACAAACTAAGTTGTTTTTTGTTTGTTTTAGGCTATATTTAATGAGTTGTTTAAGATGTTAGATCCTCGGAAACCTTCTTCCACTTCGAAAAAGGGGAAACAAATGTTTTCGTGTTTGTTGTTTTGCAAGCTAAATTTTGTTTTAGCAAGGGTATGGTTTACTTCTATATTATTTATGATTCTTTAAGATACATATAAAGAATGTAAGATACTCGGGTTATTGGGTGCTAAATTTTTTATTTTAGTTTTTATATATTAGAGAACTGTATTAAATGGAAAAAATATACTTATGTATTATCATGTCAATATGAAATTTTAATGGTTGGATTATATTTACAGATTGTGATGTTATTAGGATCGGGAAAAACTATGATATGTACAAAATATTTTTACAATCATCAGAAAAAAGATTGGAAGCCAACTCTAATGTGTGATGATACTTTCAAGGCTGGTGCATTTGATACCATTTTATGAAAGGTAAGAAGATATACTTTTTTTACAATATTATAGCATGACTTCTTCGGTTTTATCATGGGCTTGTTCAATCTATGATATAATGTTTTAGACAAAAAAGTATATATCAACGAAATGATTCCTTAAAATCTAAGGAAAAAAAGTATTTATCAACGACAAGTTACAACTATGTTTTATAATATATCTTATATAATAAATGTTGGTTTTATGACTCATAGCTCATAAATGTATTATTATCTCACTAAACATATTTATTATTAATTTATTTTGCAAACATTATTATCTTTTTTATTTTTTGAGTATGGTCTCAGTTTAAAGATTTATATGTTCGAAGCATGATCATTTATTTTGAACCCTGTCTTATCTTATACGGGTTTAGGGTTCATATAACTTGTTTTATTCCTGAAAATTTGGTTAAAAACACTGAACTAGTAGGCAGTTAGCTTTGATTTAGAATCTTGGGTGGCAAATAAGGGAAAGAAAGATATTGTTTTTTATAAGTTCCATTTTATAATGTTAAAAAATAACAAAAATTGATATGAAATATGTCGATTTATTAGATATGCTAGTTAATTTAGCTCTCAATTTCATATTGTTGCAGTTATAAAAATTCTTGTTGTATTAATTGGTACGTGAGAATACATAAATGAGTTTGAGGTTTTCGATGTTAAACTTTTTTTCAGCCATTTATTAGGTATACTTATGCATTCTTCTTCTTAGGTAATATGATAATATATCAAAATAAAATAAATATTTTGTGTCTGTAGTGTTTATCTTGATGACATCTTGTTTGAATCAGGCATGAGGACTGATATGGATTTATAGACAAGATCCAGGAGGTTGTTCCGACCAAAGTACCAGATTTTAAAAGCTCTCAAGGGGTCACTTTACATTAAGAATCATGTGTGAGAAATTTCTGAACATACTTAAAATGGGTCATATTGGTCATGTTGGTTTCTTTTATCATATGAAGTTTGATCTACGGAGAAAACCATTGATCTAGCTGGGAATGATAATATGAAAGCAAGTAACAATGTCAAAAAAATGCCAATAATTATTGTATGAAGATAATTCTTGTATGAATTGTATGAAGTTGTATATTTAAGTTATATTTGAGTTTGAAATTTTAATTATTTTATATCAATTAGTTTGAGTTTTTGGTATTTATGTTCCAATCGGGTACTTTGGTTACAAAGTAACCTTTTGGAACCGTTTTTTTTTGTTCTTTTCGGTTTTCTAATTAAATACCCATACCAAACCGAATCGAAGCGAGAATAATTGATCCAAACCAAACCAATTTTTAATTGGTTACTAAATGGGTATCGGTTTTTAAGAACCAAAAAATTAAGAACAGAAAAATATGAACCAAACTGAATCGAAGAACTGAATGCATGTGCATAGTCCTTATCCTTCACAAGCATATCAAATCCAAGTCCTAAATGTTTGAAGCGATTAAACTTCATTCTCCAATAAGTAGCTATTTTCCTCTTTCACCTACATATTCAGTTTTTCAAAATAACTATTAAGAAGATAAAATTCAACCTCCACAAATTGCAGGTATGAATACATACCTTGGGATGGTGGCACAAATATGTTCCAATATATAAATGTTAAGTTTTCCACATTGAAGTCAACATCTAATGTCATATTAGATGAGAATTGGGTATCTCAACATGAGAGATTTTAGATAGACTTTAATACCACCCCACATGATAGAAATAAGTAACGTCGATTTGAGCTACAATAGAATCTCATATATTAGATTTTTAGCCACTAAACTTCTTTACTATTTGTTGCTAATACCACAAATTCAGATTCCATTGTTAAATCAGTTATACATGTTTATTTTTGGATGCTTGAGACATAACACATTCCCGAAGAAGGAACATTCATTCAATCATAAAAGAATAATATTGAATATTAGAAATATAACACACATTCGTTTAACCTTCAAGAATCAAAGAAATTATGTATAAGTCAAACCATAACCCATGGTTCTTTTCAGATACTTGAATACTTGGTTTAAATCTTTCCAATTATATGAACTAGGATTGCTAGTATATCTACTAAGCTTTCCAACAATATATACAATATTTAGCATAATACTAGTCATATCATACATAAGACAACCAATGGATCTTGTTATTCAAGTTGACATACTACAACACCTTTATTCGATGAAAGCTTAAAACTAGGATTCATAGGTTTTCTAACCATAGAACAATATTTAAAATTAAATTTATTCAATATCTTCTCAATATAATGATATTAAGAAATCTATATACTATTATTATTTTACTTGATCCTTATACCAAAAATCATCTCAACTTGACCCCAGCCAGGGGCTCCGCCCCTAGGACCATGCAAAGGACTATGCCCCTTGACCCTGCTCGCTAAATCATAATATATTCTTACAAATGTGCATTATGCACTTTCCAGTTTTTTTATTATCTATTATGACTATATTGGCCGACTAGTTAATCTAATTACACTAAAATATCTAATAATTTATAGATGATAAAGCTCAGCCAAAATGGTAGTTAAATGTGGTCGAATATTAAGCATAAAATACTTTTCTATATGTGTACCAACAAAACCACTACTTTGAAAATGATTGTCTTGTCTTGGCAAAACCAATTATAGTTATTAACTTATAAGTTGGTTCATTTATTCATGTTCTAAATTTCAATAACGAACCGTTTGAGAATTCATTGTTCTAAGTTACACTACATATCAATCTGAAATAAATTCCATCAAATTTGTTACCTTGGTTTATTTGTTTATAAGATTTTGAGATTTTATGGTTTCCTCTAGTTTTGTTAAGCCACCGAGCCACCATCTAAACTCTTCAACCTATCACAAACTTCATTTTTGTGGTTTTGGTTCTTTGGATAGATATCTTCACAAATTCCAGTTCAGGGTTGATGGTTTCATTTTTGTCTCGGGCCATCTCTGGTGCCAATGCAACTGCGAAGAGTATACCAGAATCTTCATATGTCCAATGTGAATATAAAATACTAGTTTGGTATTATTTTTTACATAATCAAGTGATAATGGATATAGTTGATGAATCTCTCATCAAACTGCAAAAAAACATAAAGCCCTTTTGTGATTTTCATATTAAATAAATGAAAAGAAAACAAAGAACACTTACTGGTTCGCTTTAAGATCTCCATCATTCGATCTTTGAAAATATATTTATAGCTTTGATCTTCAAAAATACTTATTAAAAAACTTGAGAGAGAGAGAGAACGATTTTCCAATCATAGAGATAACGGTTGGTTACTGTTTTTGGTTCGACTTAAAAAATGCCAAAACCTAAGCCGCCTATATATAGCCTTTACAACTTGAAGCCCAGAGTTGTAAAGACAAAAAGTTTTACTATCTCGTGATTGAGGACCACAACCATGTAAATTAATAAATCAACTTACATAATGAATTATGAGTTCAGACTTAAGTGTTGAGATTTCGGCCCTCTTCTTTATAGTGCCTAAATTCAAACCAATTATCACACTTTGACCCATAACGCTTTTTCCACCCATAGGGCGAACTCAGTTAATTACATAATCTAATTAACTAGATTACTTTTATTATTAGACTACGTTAAGATAATAATCGAATATATATATAACACATCGGTCCAAATTATTCTCGGTTCCAATACTCTCCCACTTCGACCGTCACATGCTACTCAAGAATATATATTCAACTCTAGTGAGATCTCTGAATCCATTATCGATGGGTGAATGATCTAACCATGTAAATGACTGATAACAATATATAACAAAAAACTCTTTCTCATAATGTGAACAATAAGATTCAACATTAATCACATTAGTGCTCCCAATCAATTACTTGGACCACTTATAGAGTGTATCCTAATAGTAATATGACTTTTACTCCGTACATATCTATTCTTAAATGGCTCCTTATTTAGAGATATAATACAAAAGAGATATCAATAAATATAACCAAGAATATATATATATATATATATATATACTGCAATAAACCTTTATATGCACAATACTGCAAATATATCATTGGATCCTATTACAAGTTCTCTTTGTGAAACTAACAATCCTCTAAATAAACTACACCATACTAATGTTGCGTCCCTAGAAAACCTTAAGCAAATATTCTTTGTTAGAGGATGTATGGAGTTTATGTAAATGTGCTCTATATTTATCTGACCTCTCTGAACTTTTATTTAACAGACATGAACTTTATGTCTATATATTTGAACTTAGATGAGCTTCTATTTATGTTAGAGTACTATAGCGCATAATTGCTGTCACAATACAACCTCATGGGACATTCTATCCCTTTTAGAACGTAACCCTGTGGTAAAATTCCGCAGTCATAATGCTTGGTTTGAGGCCTCAAAGCACGTAACATATCACCGAGATCATTCATATTAAACTTGTATCATAAAAATTTCTTTGTAGTTTGTAATAATTATTTATTGTTCGAGACAAGCAATATGTCATCCACATATAATATAATGAATATGAAATTACTCCCACTTAACTTGTGATACACACAATCCTTAACAAGTTGACTTCAAAGTAAAAAAGACTATTATTTCAAGAACTTTATGGTATAACTGACAAGAGGCTTGTTTGAGCCCATAACTTAATCTTTTAAGCTTGCAAACCAAATCCTTTGAGTTGCTTACTAAAAAGTATTCTGGTTGTACCATATAGATAATTTTCTCAATATTACCATTAAGAAAACGGTCTTAATATCCATCCGATGGAGCTCAAGGTAAAAATGTGCAACTAATACCAATTATTATTCTAAAATAATGCTTCTTCGATACCAGAGACAAGGTTTCTTTAAAATCAATCTATTCACGATGAGTATAACCTTTCACTATAAAACATGCTTTATGTCTTTCCACATTACACAGTGAATTGTGTTTAGTTTTGTAAACTTACTTACAAAAAATTTCCTTTTCCCTTCACGTAATGGAAAAACTTCTCATACCGTATTTTCCCGCATCGATTTATACTATTCCTTCAAATTTTTGATCCACTTCAAAGAGTCATATTTTTCCATGGCTGTTTCTAGATGAGGTATTGTTTATAATTCTAGCACATTACTCTTTATGCTCCTGAATATATACTATAAGTTATGGACATATATCACTCTTCCTTTCTTTTGGGGACCTTATTAAGGGAATGTTTTCCTCTTGTTGCACTTCTTGAGGAGGTAAAGTTTGATCTTCATGAATGATTTAATTTTGATCTTCTAATAGAAGATTACCTTGAGGATCCTCTTGTTCTAACTAGACCAGGTCAGTATCCTGGATAGAACACTCAAGTGGAACATTAGTGTTAATTCGAGTATTGCCTTGTTCTAACGAGACTGAAATGATTAGCATTAAAGCACAATCTTCTGTACCTGAGTAACCCAATTAAAACCTTCATGAATATCTATATATTATTCTTCAAAATCAATATATTTTCACTTATTCTTTCCTCCAAACTCAACATCCTCGAGAAACTTTGTCGTTTATATTTAAAATATAGTACTAGTTAGAGAATCATAATACTTAAACCCTTTAGAGTGTTCAGAATAACATATGAACAAGCAACTGACTATTTTTTCTTCCACTTTATTTCTTGAGGTTTGTAAGGCATTTCCTCAGCTGGGCAACCCCATATATGTAGATGCTTTAAATTGGGTATGTGCGCATTCTAAAGCTAATATGGGGTCCTAACAGTAACCTTAGTGAGTACTTTGTTTAGTATATAAGCAACACACTTGATAGATTCCCCCAGAGAGATAATGGTAGAGATGAGTGACTTATCATATAACTTATCATATTTTTTAGTGTTCGGTTCAGACTCTCAGATACACCATTCATACCAGGTGACCCCGATATTGAATATTGAGAGACTATGTCATATTCCTCTAGGTATTTTGCAAATGATCATTGACGTTATTCACCTGATCCGTCATATATGTAATAGTTTTCACCACCGCGGTCATATCTAACGGTCTTAATACTCTTACCGAGTTGTTTATCAACTTAGGTACTAAAAGATTTAAACTTTTCAATGACCTCAAAGTTTTCATTAAATGTGATAAAGGTTCTGAAATGAGAAAATTTGACGGAA
Source organism: Limnanthes douglasii subsp. nivea (assembly GCA_036936605.1). NCBI lineage: Eukaryota > Viridiplantae > Streptophyta > Magnoliopsida > Brassicales > Limnanthaceae > Limnanthes > Limnanthes douglasii. The sequence continues at coordinate 319,892,908 of JAUPFV010000002.1, read as the reverse complement.
TATGATATAAATTACCGCTCTTTTTTTTCGGAGGGAACCCGCAGCCGCTACTCAGAGTGCAATGAGTGCGCATAGGGTAAACCCTCAGTCTGACGCGATAGCTTGCAAACCAACGCCAGAAGGTAAACCACACAAGGTGACAGGCTCAGCCGAGAAAGTGTATGTAGAGGGACTCGAACTCATGACCTTTGATCACAAGCACACCATACTTAACCAACTCGGCTACCCCCTTGGGGACAAATTACCGCTCTTTATTCTATAATTCCTTTGGAAACAGTCTGTAAATATTGGTATGTATCAAATCTAAGACTTTTGTTGGTCTATACGCCCTCGTGTTTTTGGTTTTGGTTTGTTTCCCTTTGATACACTCGATGTTTATACCAAAATCAGAGTAATCTAGGGGACCCAATAAACCGTTATCTACAAGCTTTTCCATCCTAACTTTGAATATGTGACCTAGCCGCTTATGCCATAGTTTAGAGGATCCATTAGACTTAGTAATTTGTTTGGTATACGTTGTGCAATTATTACAATGTTGCGATTATTAACAATATTTAATAAATAAAAATTATCCTATTTGATCAAACTTCCATTCATAACAGTAATGTTATTTAAGAAGAATGTACAATCGATTTTTCCATAAGACAATAATATCCATACAAGTCTAAAACTGGAAAAAAAATCAAACTTCTCCAAAAACTGGGAACAAACATTACATTCTCCAAAAATAAAATATGTCTAGTGATAAGCTCTAAAGATAAATTAAAAATCGCCAAAACATGGTAGGAGCTCTCGTATGCTATGAATATGGATCTTTCATCCTCACTTAACATCTTTCTCTTTAGCGTATCCTGGGAAGAAATACAAATATGAGTTGTTGCATCCAAATCAAGCCATCATGTATTTATTTTCACAAAAGCAATATAACTTTCTGAAATAACCAAATATGTGAGAGTATATTTGCGTAATTTGTAAGCCCGATATTTATGGAAATCTTTCTTCAGATAACCTTTTTATTTATTTAAAAAGTATCAACTAATGGTCGATTCTTCAGGTTTTTTCTTCTTTATCAAACTTTGATTTGATCCTTTGTCGTATGCCTTACGCTTAGGCCCCGTTCTCTTTAAAGATGCGTCTTGGGCAGCATGGGAAATCAACTCATTGATTTTCTACTTTTTTAGCATGTAGTTACAGATGGACTAGAAATACTTAAACCATTCCAAAAATGACTGAAATATGAATCCCATCACATACTTCTCAAGAATCTCTACCCTTATTGTTTTCTTTTTTGGCCAATTGCAGACATTCCAAGAATGTGCTCACGAATTTTCCATTCCATACTGTAATTTTTAGTAGAGAGCTCGTTTATCAAATGTTACATCTCTACATTTTTCATTCTTAGAAAAGGATTTATCGACCTCCGTGAGAAATACCGTGGCGGTGTTAACATCACTAGGACAGCCTCACAAAGTGCTATTGGTATGCCCTGTAACATAAAACCCATGCATAAATTATTTGACTTCTCCAATTCTTATGTTCCTTAGTTTCCTCCGGCGTACTTTCTGGACTAAGCTACAAGATCGTCGATCATAACTTTGAATATGTAACCTAGCTGTTTGTGCTATAGTTTACAAGATCTATCAGACTTAGTAATTGCTTTGGTATATGTTCTCTAGTTATGACAATATTATGATTGTTAACAATATTTAATAAATAAAAGTTCTCATCTTTTATCAATCTACCATTCACAACAATCACATCATTTAAAGAGAGTGTAAAACTGATATCCCCCCATAAGACAAGAATATCCATAAAAATTTAAAATTGGAAATAAAATCAAGCTCCTTCGAAAACTGGAAACAAACATTACATGCTCCAAAAATAAAATATGTCTAGTGGTAAGTTCTAAAGATAAATCGCAAATCCCCAGAACATGGCAAGAGCTCGCGTATGTCGTGAATATGGATATTCCATCCTCACTTAATACCATGCTTATTAACGCACCCTGCAAAGAAATACAAACATGAGTTGTTGCACCCAAATGAACCGATCATGTATTCATTATCATATAAAAAATATTACTTTATGAGACATCCAAAGATGTGAGATTATATTTTCTTAACATGTAAGCTCAATCTTAGGTTTTTTCTTCTTTACCAGACTTTGATCCAGCCCTTTTTCATATGCCTTATGCTTAGGCCCCTCTCATTTGAATATGGTATCATATGAGCCTCAGGAATTGCCATTTTAAGTCTCTCATCCTATTTTGCAGCATGAGAACTCAACTCATTGATGTTCTACTTTTCCCGCATGCACTTATAGATGGACTGAAAATACTTAAACCATTTCGGTAACGACTAAAATGTGAATCCCATCACGTATTCCTCAGGAAGGTCTACCTCTATTGCTTTCCTATTTTGGCCAATCGCAGACATTCCAAGAATATACTCATGGATATACCCTTTATTACTATCCATTTTGGTTTAGAGCTCGTTTATCAAATGCTGCATATCTACCTTTCATTTCTTAACAAAGACTTTCTCGACCTTCGTGAGACAGACTGTAGTAGTGGTAACATCCTTAGAAACAGCCTCACGAAGTATTATTAGTATGCTTTCTAATATAAGACTCATACATAACTTAATTGACTTCTTTCGTTCTCATGTTCCTTAGTTTCCTCCGGTGTACTTTCTGGAGTAAGGTCAGAGGAATTAGGATGGGTCATAACATAGTCATAATTATGCACATACAGTTGTAGCAGTGTTTCCTCTTTATATAGGGTAAAATCATAATAATCTAGCATGGGTGGATGATTCTTCAAAACATTGTACCTATGTGCACCAGAAATAGAAAAATAACACATAAAGTACAATTTAGATTCATGAAATATAATTTAAAAGAACATGCATGAACATATTAGATACATGTAAAACATAAAATACTCTGATAATAGATACGAAAGGAAAAATCATATTAACATGCATTTTATGAGTTTGAAAAAAATACAATTATTATTATTTCTCATAAGTACCAATAAAATCCTCCAGAAGGTTGATTTCACTTACTTAAATTAAAATAACCCTAATTTAATTTTCATCACTATTGGTGAACTTTCCTAAGGGCCGATTTTACGTAATTAAAATTAAAACTTTACATGGAGAAAATTATTTTTTTGAAATATCGGTGGAACCTTTTGTATGATCAACTTTATATACTTAGAATTGAATCCACCACAAGGACCATGTTAAGTAAGTATCTCTACTCCATGATTAATTTAAACCAAAACGTTAACCTTCTAGAGGATCGATTATATCTGAATTTGAATTAATCCCGAAACCTTTTGAAGCATATGATCCTTAAGGGGATTAATTTAACCTTTTAGAGGGCCGATTAAAGTAACTCTTTAGTTCACCTACCGATCTGCAAAAATTTAGTCATACATTAACCATTTAACATTCAAGTATATAACAATTTAATTCACAAATACACATACCATATATAGCATGCTCAAACACATAATATTTGTGAAATAAAGCATAAAGCGCATTTTAAATTGATTACAATAATTAATTTAAAAAATTCTCGTTTTAAAAAAATAAAATAGGATGTGCTGCTGCTGTCACTGGGTGAGCTATCTAGTTAGCAGCGACAATTTCTGTAGGCCTTGGGTCGCGCCCATCAGGCTGCAATTGTTGTTGCTGCAGGTCATGGGCAATACACAGCCTACAACAGTTGTTGTTGTCACTAAGCAATGCCCAACCAAAAGTTATAGCTACTATCACTGGCATTTGCCCAGCTAGAAACTCTTCACTATTATCATTATGACAATAGTGATTTTCTGAATCCTCGCAGGCCACGTTTCATCCACAACATCAGTAGCTCGTTGGCCATGGTGAACATCAACGTTAACATCATGGGTTAAGCCATCGGTAAGATGTTGCGCCAATATTTTGAATTGATTTGTCAAATTATGGATGTTTTGATGTTGATTTTGAGAAAACATTACAGATATTAAATTGAGCCTAAATCAATCAAACAATTCTAAGCTATCACAAATAGTAATTAACACACATGTTTTAAACAAAACATATAAACATGTCTTTTTCAACATGAATAAATCACTAATCATGTATTTCATACATTTCTTAAATTTATGTCTTAACCAGCTAAATCACTCATATAACCCCAATGTCATGCATTTTTTTATTGTAAGAAACATACATGATTCAGTAGACATGTTTTTCTGATATTCTATCAATCATAAAAATAGTTTTATTGGATCTGGTTTTAATTGATGAATCAACCATCAAATCAAGGAAAAACATAAAGCCTTTTTGTGTTTTTCCTACTGAATAAATAAAAATAAAACAAAGAACACTTACTTGTTTGATTTGAATTCTTCAATATTCAGTCTTCAGATATCTGTTGCTAGATTTGATTTCTACATTATCCAGTCTTCAGAAAATTATTGTTATCATTGATCTTCAACTAAATTTGTTAAAGAACTTGAAAGAGAGAGAAAGATAAAGGTCTTCCAATCGCATAGATAACAATTGATTACTGTTTTTGGTGTTGGCTGATGAAATGTAAAAACTTAAGCCACCACTATATAAGTGTTACAACTTAATACCTAAAGTTGTAAAGCCCAATAAGTTTCACCATCTCGTGATCGGGGACCACAACCTAGTAAATTGACAAATCATTTTACACAGTGAATTATTAGTTTAGGCTCAAGTATTGAGATTTAGGTCCTCTTCTTTACAATGTCCAAATTCAACCAGACTACCACACTTGGGCCTACAACACCTTTTTCACCCATAGATCCAATTCAGTTAATTTAATAATTTGATTAACTCGATTGCTTTAATTATTGTACTACTTTACAAAAATAATCGTTTATATATATTTAACATGTTGGTCCAAATTATTATCAGGAAATAAATATATTCCAACAATGGGTCCCTAAACCATGATTTATACCAGAATTGACAGGCTACAACTACAACAGTCTTCTGGTTCACTTTCCTTCCTCTGTGGAACATATCAATCATATAGGTTCACTTTCCTTCCTCTGTGGAACATAGCAATCATATAGGTACTTGTAAATTATCAACTGAACGTGGTTTACCTAAGATATATGGTTTAATGTTTTGTCTTACTTTGGACCAACGACGCATTCTATCAGGTTATTTCCAACGATAGTGTTGCATCGATAGGATACACAATAGGTTTACAAGCTCAGCATGCAGATAAATGTAAGCTTAATTAGGTGTTTGATAGGCATGTGAAGATTTTATATTATAGAGCTGGTTTGCAGGTGGAATAAGGATTGCAATTAATCCCGTGTGCTTCTGGTGATGGGACGAGGGTTGGACTAGGTAGGTTGGATTTACATTTAGTACATGATGGTGATGGTGAAGAGAGTATGGTGGGTGGTTGAAGGCATTGTGGTTTCTGATGGTGGTGATCAGTCTGCTATGATCATTCTATTTTATTCATAACAGGGGTTGCAACTGGTCCAGGTTGGTTCAGGTGATGAAAACGTTACAAGCTTGTGTGTGTTGAGTTTGCAGACCATGTGGGGCTGACAGTTGTAAGGCCGTTTTGAATCATATATGCTGTACAAGAGGCGAGTTGAACTTTAGTTTATGTCTTAGTTCAGGTAAAAACGCAAGCCTGGGTTGTCTCCCGGTGGGCCGCTACACGAGAATAGTGGCAAAATCAATCTTGCTTTTAGAGGTATTTCAGTCGGTTCCGGCAAATGGTTCGACAAAATTTAATCATATTTTTGTAAGTGGTTTGAATGAGTTACGATCGGTTAATCTTATTTTGTTTGTAGATTTGTTTAGTCTAAAAGGTTTTTAATGATATTCATGAGACTTATATTCTTTTACTTCTATATGCTCTTTCGACCGTATTTTCAATAATAAAAACATTTGACGATTTATATCAGATATGATGATTTTACAACAATCAATGCTTAGTTTCTTAATTCAATGGTTTTGAAATTTAATATGGGAAGAATGTTTTTAGAAATATTATGATATACAATTAATTTTAGTTAAAAATAATCATTTTCGATTACGCAAAGTCCAATTGATCTCATATATATTATGGTATTTACTCAATCACCAACAGACTGAGTCAAAAATTTGGCACATGACTCAAATATAATTTATAAATGTATTTATATATTATTTTGGTGGACTTCATCCAAACATAAATCACATTCACATCAACATTCAGTTACCAAGACGTTCCGGTTGGTATGTTTAATACTAATATAGGTTATTCATGTTTGGTATAATGGTAAGAGATTTTTTAAAGGTAAATGGTTTCACTTTGTCTATAAATCTGATAATATATGTCAGAATTTGTGTGGAAGTAGACGTTGCACTGACAAGGGTAAAGAAAATTTAAATTGTTAATAATGAGAAACAAATATTCTCGCAGAGAGTAATCTATAAATCTAACCTTCATTCTTGTTGTAAGTATGGTTTATATGGTTGTACTTTCGATAATTATAGGCAAAATATTAACGTGTTGAGTAAGATTGTCGAAGAATTGATCACTTTACATCAAGATGATCCCAATAATGATAATACTAGATATATACCGATGATAGAACCGATGGATACCATTTAGAATGTACAAACAACTAAATGATTTTAATACTATAGAAGGAATATCGAGGTACTAACTTCTTCTTTTTTTTCTTAAAAATATATATTATGCAAATATGAATAAAAGTAAAATGGGCTGAGACTAGTCTTGTGGAATACATTGAGTTATGAATATAAAATATTAGTAGAGGAAAATTTAGCTAGTAATGTGGAACGTCCAAAATGTTGGTGGAATATAAGATACCTCATTAGATGATATTTCCTATAAAAAATATCATACATATTGCTAGTTTAAAGAAAAAATCAAATCATATTGTAAGTGTACAATCTAAATTTGGGATATGGGTTATAATAACATACTGTACTACAAAGGTCATGGCTAAAGAATTTCATGACATTGCCATCTATAAAGTGAGATTATATTTATGCTATTATGAATATTCTTTTATCATAAATACTAAATTTATGGCTTATGGAGAGTGTGGATACTTGAATAAATGTTCCCATATTCCTGTGCCTTTATACCATATTAATAGTGTGGTTTCACTTGTCAAAGTGAGTTAAGCGATGATTGGAATCCATGGGTAATGGATAATGAAGTCGACTCTTCTTATAATGGGTCATATGGAAAATGACTAACAATGACGACCCTCCCAATGACGGTTTGATACATGAATATATATGCTTTAAAAATAATGAAGGCTATGATGATGGGTTCTATGTTAATTTCAATAATTATGGGTTATGAAGATATATTGATGATGTTATTTTATTTTAGTTATAAGTTTGTGACTTATCAGTTTACCTTGTTGTTTCTTTTATAAGAAGTTTATGCTTAAAATTAGAAAGGTTATTCTCGATTTAATATTTTAATAGAATTTCAGACTATAGTTGTAAATGAATTATTATTCCCATCTTTTTAGAATTACTATGACTCTATATCAGTTATGTTTGAACAATCAAGTTATATGTATAGATTTTGGTCCTATTTTACTGAAAGGTCTTTGCCTAGTTCTCCTATTTGGTTTATATTTTTTCTTTCCATTTATAAAATTGGATTCACATCATCAATTTTTATATAAAAAAACACAACGTCATCTATTCCACTCAAGCAACGACTACGTACAAAGCACTAGAAAATATGATTTGTGAGTTCAAATAACTCTCTTATTTTTTTTAAGATCGTCATTTTAATGTTACATATCATTCTGATGTTTTTTATAGCTAGGTTACCATCCACATTGCAAAAACCCCAGTTTTTCAAACAAATACTATACATATAAACATAAATTTCCACTTAGTATGTAATTATTGGACTGGTTTCATCTTTATTTTATCACATTGGTAGTAAAACTCAATTGACTTAATGGATGAGTAATTCATTATAATTTACATATAAGAATATCTTAAATTAGAATATATCGTCACATGTAGATTCTGAATATCCAAACATGTTGTTATATAAGTCTGATTATTTAAATGTAACACAAGTATAATTTATTGGACCCACAAATAACAATATACGTAGTAATATGGATATTTATAGTATCGCTACGAGTTATATTAATGTGGATCAAGATGAAGGGTCTTTTAGTCTGGCACTTCAGATATTGGTCCTTGAAGGTCCAATAAAGTTATGGTCCATCGTGGGTGCAATGATGACTTAAGATTATAACAATTTAGAATTAAATTGATGTTTTTAATAAAACATTCAGTAATATACAAGTGCTTCAATTTATTTTAGAGTATTTCAGTCTCTTAATGTAAATAGAAGCCTAAACCTTAAGTTTATAACATGACTTATTATATTATTTTTCCAACATCTATTTTTCTTTCAAACCAAATCTTATTATATTACGTAATGGAATCATTATTAACTTTATATTTCAATTCTTCCCGTATCATTCAGTTATGATGAATTTTTTTTATCAGTTATGAATGTAAAATTTGAGTAACAAATAGGTAAAATTAATTCAATTTTTATCATGAAAAACGGGTTTACATGACTTTGATGCTCTAAAGAAAATACAAGTAAGTATGAATGATAATTAAGTTGTACAAAGTTTCATATCTTTATAAGGTTTAATAAAATTTAGGACCACAACTAAATTCTTCTAAAAGTTTTGGGTTAACTTCATATGGACCTTGAAAGTTTTAAGACTTGGCTCGACCGGTAAAGTTTATTCAATGCCATTTAGTCTAGTCAATGTTTCAATTTATATTCAATTATTAAAGATCTTTGATGGATTGATACAACTTCAACCGTTATACTTTCTCTTCGTTCAAAAGATACATTAGGTTTCCAAAGGAAATTAATGGTAAAACCTCTTTACATATAATGATGATTCATGCTTAGAGAAGTTACAAAATAAATTAAATGTATATTGCTAGCACCCGCCTTATCCATTAAAGATTAGAATCAATTTTACAATGACGATATTAACAATTATGTATCATACACTGAAATAAATTTAAAGCATATAAAACATAAGTACATATTTACCATAAGTATTAATGTTATATCTCCTAAAAAGAGATGGATAAACTACTTTATCAAGTGCTTATAAACCTTATTGACGTTCTTGACTATTAGTTTTCATATATGTGTTTGATATATCAAGGAGAAACAAATTAAGTATATGAAATGAGGTACATAAAGCCCAATTGAAGTCTTAAACATAAAATTAGATAGTTATTTGGAAGATGTTCATATACATATATAACTAAACTAACATATATGTTCATATGTATATATATTGGTCATATTATGCATATATTTAAACATAGAATAAGTTACTTGACAAGTTCAAATATTTTAAGTAGGAAGTAAGACATCACTTCAATAAAATAATTAAGTATGTTATATCTGACCCCATTAATGGCCATTGAGGGCAGTATGACGGTTCTGAGAACAATGTCATGATCCATTTTATTTAGTTACAAGGTGAAACTGTTACCTTTTAAATTTTATACATTTATAATAGTTTAATTTCAATATTTCAGCCAATTCTAAAAATAATAAAATTGAATCCCATAATAACGTTTATATGTGAGACAATCTTGATTTGATATTGAATAATTTTAGTTTGGAGGAGGAGGGTAAGTAGTGCATAACAATCTTGATTTGGAGGAACAAACAAAAATGATTTGTTTAGATTAATACGATGAGTATTTGATCATTAATTACCAATCATCTTTTATTTCCTTATAAATCAATTTTCAAACTCCCACTAAAGAATTAGAAGTTGTAGTTGTTTATGGAAAAATTCAACATCCTTAAGTAAGTGTGCAACAAAGTCAATATAGTCCCTTACAAATATTCACAAATAAAGAAAGATATAATACTATTTATGAAGTGTATTTTATATAAATAGTACTAATAAAACTTAGATTCTTTATGGTGTAACAAAAGAGTTGAGTTTTGGAAAACTAACACTAAATTTTTTTATGATATGAAGGAATAATTCAGATTAAGCTTGTGTAACATTAGATAAAATTTGAACTTTCAACCGTGGATGATTATGACAAGAGTGAAGATTGGTACAAAACGCTTCAATTTTATCTATTGCATAAAATAGACTAATAGGTTGCAAATATATGTTTGAACCATGCTTAACTCAAAAGGTAACTAGATAAGATATATCAACCAAGCTTCATTTGATATAAAAATATTGAGCTTTAGGTGAACGTTTATTTTAGTTTATTAAATAAATATCAAGACCACACCATTCCTTATATGGTAATATTAAAAACACGTGATATATAGTTCAACCAACGACTATATTCCATAAGAATGATAATTACAATAGTTACTCGGCCCACAAGAAGATTAACGGGTTTATAATAATTAATTGATTAATAAATTTAAATTTATGTATGATATTAAACTAACGTCTCATTAATGATGTCGTGATTTATTACAGTTATAATTTCTTTTAGTTTTGAGATAGACTTAGTAGAATATCATGGACTTCACAAGTTCACTAGGCGTTGAATCAAATTTAAAGTTGATTTCAATGACATTCATAACCATAAACTACATTAAAATATTTTATGCGACCATAGAATTTCTTATTAAAGCAATTCGATGAGAAATTTATCGGTGAAACACCATGTTAGGAACTCATTTTAATTATGCTTATGGGTTTACATATTAGATATACATTAGTAACATGTCATAATTTTATGATGGGAAAGCAACAAGTTTATAGATCATATTAAGATAAGATCATATTAAAATAGATATAGAAAAGTTTTCTTATTTGGAATGTTTCGGGAAATAAAGCAGATCATTTAGCATCGTGATTTTATGGATTGAATGGATGTTGGACAGATTTGTGTAATTTTGATCTATACATTTTATGAGAACTAAATAACACATATAATAATATCTAATTATTCAAAAAATGTTTAGTTTCTTGTAGTCAATAAGAGAAAATATGAACAAAAAACTCCACAAGTAAAAATCATGATTCATTTCTCATTTTTCATCTCCCTCTACTAAAATATTGATGTCGGAGGTCTTTCATGAGCATATCATTTATGTGAGAATCCTTAACTTATATGATATTTAGATTCAGTATGAGTGTTGTTTCGGTTTTAGTTCAGTTTTTAGATTTTAGTTCAGTTTTGAGTTTATTTGTTTTTATTTTACATTGTATTACTGTTTCAGATTGCATGCATATATTAATTTGAACTATAAAATGGTTAATTTTTCTCTTATTCCTTGATTTTAAGCGATCTTAATGTACAACAAGACGATTTGTAAGTTGGTACGTAATGATTATGGGGTCGTGTCACTTTCATGATACACTATACGAGAATGAAAATTTCATATAGATTACAATTAGAAATGAAATTATGGTTGGTATAATTACGCATTGATAAGTTGTAACATGTCCTATTTAGTCCATTATTAGCTATCATCTGAAATGCTAAGACAAGTTTGGGTTGTCTGTAAAATAATAATGTTATGGGTCAAGCTATATATACCCAAATATGGTTTAATTATTTTGAGTTTACCCAAAGGTGGTATAAGTTTACCCAAATTTTGACAAAAATACCCTTTTATGGGTATATAAGGTTTTTTTTACTAACCTTCATCCACCTCATTTTTTCCTTTACACTCTCTAACTTCTCTCTAAAACTTCTAAGTTCTCTCTAAATTATCTGGTGAACTAAAATCCGGCAAACTAAAACATGGAAACTTAGTGTTAGTATCAAAATTAGGGTTATGGTTGAATTAGGTAAAAAAATCATAATTTAAGGGTATTTGGAGGCAATTTTCCAGCCCAAATTCGGCCGAAATTCGGCCGAAATTCGGCCGGTTGCGAAGGCTGAGCGCAACATAGGTATAGGGGGGCGTACCGGCTGGTACACACCCCCTATACCTATGGTGCGCTCATCCTTTGCTGCCGGCCATTTTCTGGCCAAATTCCGGCTGGAAAATGGCCTCCAAACACCCTAAAATTATGATTTTTTTATAATTAAATCCTTATTTTTTTAAAAAAACTTCCAAAAAAGACAAGTTTTTACCTTAATTTTGGTTGATTCATGTTTGATTTTGCGTTTTTATCAGAAGAAGTTTAAAAAAATTTGAAAAGAGTTTGAATATTCTTCAGGCAACTTTGAATGTTCTTGAACAATTTGAAGAACTTCACAAAATTGTAGTAATATGGGGTTTGACCTAGTAGGGAGTTGTGTTTTTTGGGTATACATAGCCAAATAGATTGTTTTGTGAATTGGGTATATCTAGGATATACTTAGTGTTTTTTTTTACTTAGTGACAATTCAGATATTAAATGAAATTTTAAGGGTTTTTTCGTCTTAAAAAAGTCAAACAAAACTCAACTGCATTTTTTGGGTAAACTTAAACCACATTTGGGTATATATAGTCATACCCTAACGTTATATATTGTACATTTTGATGAGTACATTTTGATGAGTACATTTTTAATACATGTGATGATCCAAGTGAGAGATTGCGAGGATATCCTGAATTTGAATATCTCGTCACATGTAGATTCAGAGTATCCAAACCTACAATTAATAGGTCTAATTATTTAAGTGTAATATACCTATATTTTATGGGACCCGCTAATAACAAGAAATGTAGTATCGAGTATTTAAAGTTTAGGTACCCGTCAAATTAGTGTTAGTCTACACAAGATCTCTCAATCCGGCATTTCATATATTGGCCCTTAAAGGCACAATAAGGTTATGATCCTCTAAAAAGGATTTTAGACTAGCAAGTTAGTTATAGAAGAAACATATGTTAGAAGTTTCGTAATTAAACAATCAGTAATATACAAAATCTTATATTTAATTTAGAATATTCCAAGGTTTTAATGTATGTAAGGTGTAACTCGTCAACAAAGGTATTCCCGTAGAAGGTGTTGGATCTACTATTACATGTATAGGCAAAAATTGCTGAAAATCTCTTATGCTTGAGCCGTGACTTAGTTGCAGATCCTAAGGGTTGAGACAAGTTGTAGAAGAATAGCGATAATTGGATCGAAGAAAATATATGTTGAGCCAAAAGAAAGGGAAGATCCGAAACGAGCTAATCGGAAGCACCACTATGAACCGAAGAGCGTTCGATCGTAGCACCACTGAGCCAAAATGGAGTATTATATTTAGTAGATCTTCTACATTAATCAGGAGTTATTTAATTCGTTGATTAATGAGCTTTTAATCTGGAGTGTCTAATGAAAAATTAGGAGTTTTCCTAAACCTAAAATACCGGTAGGTTTTTTAAGAGATAAAAAGAAATAATAATTATATAAATTACTATCATCTTTTGTTTTGTTGCAAAAAAAAAAAGACTGAATCTTGACAATTAGATCTCTCTTTCTCTTTCGTAGATTGTTGACTGTTGAAAATTAGATCAAAACAAAATTAACCATAACTATTTCAGCATCTAATATTCCTTGGAAAAAAAAATTCAATATCATTTACGGTTATATTCTTTTAGCCATTATAATAACTAAATGGCTTTAAAAATACCGTATTCTATAAACCCATTAATAAACAATTGGAGCCAGTTCTATATGAACCAATAAAACCACTAGTTTGAAAATGATTTGCCTGGTGTTGCTAGAATTAATGAGAGCAATTAAACAATAGTAGGTGAAAACGAAAACGATTAAATGAGCGTTTGAAAACACACAAAACAAAGAACTAATTTGTATCTCCAAAATGTTTCAGTTGAATTGATTAATCTTAAAAACAAAAATATGGTGCTTCATTCAAATTGATCATCTCCTGTTCTTAAAAACAAAAGTATGGTCAACTCATGCTCTTCAAGAGTCCAAAGTAGCTAACTACTTTGGAGAAGGAAGTTGAGAATGAAAATAGAACTTGAAGAAGAATTATAATTTGAGGTTGAATTTTTATTTTTTCTGTTATAAGGAAATTATTAAGGTGTTTTTCTATTCCTCTTAGTTTAACCTTGAAACAATTTTATTATTTGTATCTATTTTATTTTATTATATCATGATAATATCATGGTCATGAATTATAGTTTATTTAATAAAGCTTATATATTTATTTATTTACATTTTATTTAAGAGTTTATTTTCTTATTGGATTTTTAAAATAAATATCACTATTTTTTATGATAAGATTTTTAATTATGTTCTCTAATATTTCTAAAATTATGATTTTTTCTATTGTGACCGTTCCGTTTTTCTTTATTATATAAAAATAAATTTATATAAATTTTGATCAGTAAATTTTATAGGAGAATATATATATATATATATATATATATATATATATATATATATATATATATATATATATATATATAGGTACGGCTAAATTCGGGCCCAAAAAATGTTAACCATGGTGTTTTTAAATTTTTACAATTTTATCCTTACTCCGGCGGTTGAACCCATCTCAACCGCCGGTTGAGACCCTCTCACCCGGTAGAAAAGCTGTTTTACCCGCCGGGGTAAGCTTCCCCGCCGGTTGAGAAGGTCTCATCCGGCGGGGTAAAAGACGGCTGAAATTTTTTAGGTATGGTTATCATTCAGGATCCTAATTTAGCCAAACCCTATATATATATACATAGGTTTAGAAGGTACCATTTTTGGTCGCCCATGACAAACACTTCAGATCTATAAGACTCTAGAGTAAGTGTGGAAAGTTATTAATCTTCCAAGTAAAAGTGTTGTCAGAGATCAGTTCGATGAAATTAGACAAAACCTATGGAAGTACTAACCAAGATGTTCCTCGGAAGAAATATAGTTACTCAAGCTCAAAAAAAAATTCAAAGTTTGACTGTTTAATACCAAATTTAACCCAATTAGATTTACTTACCAAACTTCCAATGAAAATAAAAGACTAAATATTTTATATTCTCATCTAATTTCAAATTCGATCGAACTCTATTAAATTTCATTAGATTTTATAATTTAAAATTTAAATTTAATCTTTTTAATAGAGTTCGATCGAATTTCATTTGAAATTTTATAAGATTTTAAAAAATTAAAATTTCGATCTTAAAGAGATAAAATTAAAATTCTCATTAATAAAAATTCACAAGGTAAATACTATCGGAACATTTACACTATAATTTTTTTAATATCTAAACTTTAATTTAGTAGAATCTCTAAATTTCAATGAATACCAAGAGCAAATATAAATACTGGAGAGTTAAAAAAATAAACTTAAACTTTAATTATTAAAATCTTATAAAATTTCAATAAATTTTGATTTTTTTTAAAAATAATAATTTGAACTAAATCAATTATTTATCTTTATCTCTCAGTACTCAAATTTTCTAAACATCTATTGTAAAAGACAAATCAAACTAAATAAATAAAAAAATACTAAAACAGGTAAAATCAAATTTAAAAAAACAAATCGGACCAGGTAAGTAAACAAAAACCGATAGAAATAAAGATTCAAACCAATAGTTCACTTCTAACGACCAATTGTTTTAAGTTCATGCACTGTCTACCAATCTAGCTCATAGACCCAATAATGCAGGGTGTTCAAACCGGCGGTGGTGCACCTACGCACCATCAGATCTAGCCTATAGAACTGGTGGTGCGGATGTGCACCATCGCCAATTTTTTTTTATTATAAAAAAATATATCTTACCTTTTCCATAAAAAAAATACATCTTACCTTTTCCAACGAACGTAGCTCCACATTCGGCGAACGTAGCTCCTCCATATAATTCGCAACTTTTGGTTGAATCGAGTTTAAGTTGTGTTTTTAAGACAAATTAAAAACAATTGAAGAATAAGCTTTGAATGTAAAAGAATAAGTTAAATTTTAGAAGAATAAAATGTTATTTTTTGTGATGTTAGCAAATAAGGTTGAATTTGAAATTGGATGAGAATATGATATACAAAGTGTTTTATTTTTATTAATGGGAGTTTAGTTAATAAATCCAATTTTGAGGTAAATTTGGTATTAAAAAGTCCTACATTGGTAAAACATAATTTTTTGGATAGGGTTAGATCAGAATTTGGGTGAAAATAACTTGACCAAAAAAGATTAATTTCTTCACTAACCAAGAACTTGACCAAAAAACATTAATTGCTTCACTAACCAAGCCATTAGAACCCATTAACAATAGCGGATGCAAATAGAAATTAACTTCATGATCGACACTTTACATCGAGAAAATTAATCAATGTCATTTTATCGTTGTCGGCATAAACAACTCTAGCAGCTTTACAAATCATTGTTGGTGTAGACAATACTGGTAGCGTTACATGTCGCTGCCAATGTAAGACAGTTATGTCTGCTTAACTCGTCAACACCGATAATGTTGAAAAACAAGTGTAAAATCTAGTAGCGTGTTCTTAGACAAAACCTCATAAAAACCTTCAATTCATAATCGAAGTCAATGTTCTAAGACAAATAAAATACATAAACACTAATATATCATTCCAAACTCGATTTTAATCCTAAATTTAACTGATTTCACAACCTAAATGAATATCTAAAAAACTCAATACAAAACTAAAAAACAAAATCAAACTATTAAAGAGAAGATAAATGAAGAAGATAAGTGCTTGAATTTTGGATAAAAAATGAAAGATTTGGCTAAGAATACGAAGTTCTCTAAATTTATAATCTTGAAAGGTTGGAGGAAGAAGATGAAGTTTGAGAGGAAATTAGGCTAGATTGAATTTTGGGGTGACTTATAACTTAATTTCGAAGAATTTAGGGTTTTGACTCATGGTATTTTTGGAATAATTTGGAACAACTTATAAGTTTTTTTTGGGTGAACTTAATTTGGAACAATTTCTAGTTTCAAAGGGTATAGTTTAACCAAACCCAAATATTAAAGCCTCTATGCTATTGAAGGGGTTTCCATTTTACTATTTCTTTCATTAAGAATAATACTAAGATACCTTATTATAAATATCATTCATTGTCATTCTCTCAAAACCTTAGTCGTCTCTCACAAAACTTAATCTCTCAAAACCATAATCGTCTTTCACAAAACTTTGTCTTCCAAAACCCTAACCGTCTCTCAAACCAATCTCTCCAAAAAACTATTCTCTCTTAGATTTCGTCGCTCAAGATCGTCTCAACGTTTCTCACTGTATTTTCGTTTCTGAATTAGGTACGTTATCTCTCTCTAATCTTATTAATTTTTTGTTTCGTTGTATGAATTAGAAAATAATGATGGATATTAGAATTAATTTATTACTAGACAAAAAAAATTAAATGTTTTAAAATCCAGAAAGTAACTAATTTTATTATTAATTTCGATGATGATGAAAAATTACTTTGCAGGGCTTTCTTCCGATCATTTAAGCGTGTTGCTTCGAAGTGGTACAACCAGCTTCCGCAGTTTTATATTAAAAACTTTGACATGTTTTGGAATGTTTTCCGACAATATTTTGTTGAAAGTAAAAGTTTTTGAGCTAATGATGACACTATAATATATTGTAGGCAAAATCTTGGAGAAAGTTTGACAAATTATACCAACTGTTTCATCAAATTAAAAACTGATATGAAATATTGTAAAGACCCCGTGGCTTTGGCATCTTTTCGAATGGGACTTCTCTCATGGATATTTAAGGATACGGTGGCTGAAAGATAAACAATAACGTTTGGGGTTACTTGATCAAGTTAAAAAATGAATATTGGTAGAGGAGACTCAAGAGTCAGAGATATGTTCTTTTGATCGGTTGGAGTTGAACAAGTTCCAAAGAACTCTTGTTACAACCCAGCCTCTTCGAGCGAATGTGCCGCTTTAAGTATCAAGCCAGTTTCCTCTGAGGCATAGAGTGAATCAATAAACATATAGCGCACAATAAAGTATTAGGCCAATGTATAATAAGTGGATTCGTTCAGCTCATGTTGCAAATTTAACCAGGTGTGTAGTAACAATATTTGATAAAACTCAGAGTCATGTACAATTTTGCAAGCTATTCCTTATACAAACTCTGAGGGAAAACATAAACAATATATATTGCAAGTATCATGAATATGTTGGGAATGATACGAAGGAATGTGTGGGATTAAAAAAATAAATATAAGAATGAATTGAGAATGAGAAGCTAACCAACTTTGTAAAGAAACGGTCTCTGAAAAATTTGACGGTTAAAGAAGTGTCAAATGAAAAAAGTGCATCGGTTATCTCTGAGAAATTGATTCTTTTGATATTGTAACAAAATATTTGGATCCAAAAGAAGGAAGAAATTATATTAGTATTGTTGAAGAGATTATTTCGAGGAAAAAGATTAGTGATTTATGTGCATTTTTGGATCGTTGGCAATTTTTGGGGGTAATAGTGTAGCATGAAATTCGAACAGCTCTCGGAAAATGCACATAGTTAGTCTCACTACCCAACTTGAAGCAGGCGCCTCGGTGTATTTATATCGAAATCCTTATCCAATACTTTGTTTTAAACATGATGATATGAGAGTTATGGATGGACCACATGAAGATGCAGTAGTAATTGCAGCAGGGATAACTCATGATCAAGTACAAAAAAAATGATTGACACAGGAAGCTCTGCCAATATCTTATTCATAAGTAGTTATAAGAAGAGTATTAACCCTCCACCTATCCGGCGGTCAGATCGCACTATTATGGGATTTACAGGGTTGACAACTGAAGTTGTTGGAGAATGTGAAAGTGTGGTGAAGTTGGGTTAAGGGCCGTTTAAAAAAGAAGTTGACATATTTTTCATTGTGGTAGATGAACCAAAATCTTATAATGTTATTTTTGGAATATCTTGGTTATCTAAGATACATGTTGTAATCTTTTGTGTCCATCAATGTTTAAAGTATGTCGTGGGGAATAATATTGGGACGGTTAGAAATAGTTAGAAGATGGCCAGAGAATGTTATCGTATTGCTTTATCTTCCAAACAATTTTGGGGAAAGAATCAGGAAAAAAAAACATAGCAATTAGTGGGGAATTCCTTGGAACCAACCCCTATTGATGATCTGAGGAAGTCCCATGGTCTTTTGGTTCCTCGTGAAATTTATGAGGATTATACGCATCCAAGTGGTAAAGTTTTGAAAATTGGTACGAAATTATCTTCAATATTGAAGGAAATATTACCTAAGTTTTTATCTATCAAGTTAGATATGTTTGTTTGGTTTTTAGAGGATGTGGCCGGGGTGCCCGCTAAAATAATCTGCCATAAGCTAGTAATCAAAAGTAATGTACGACCAATAATACAAAAGATAAGGCGTATTTCTCAAGAAAAGTTGGAGGCAATAGTGACCGAGGTAGATCGTTTATCCAGAGTAGGCATATTCGAAAAATCTCAATATCTATTATGGGTAGCGAATCCGGTATTGGTCAAAAAGAAAAATGGCAAATGGAAAATGTGTAGATTTTACAGACTTGAATAGGGATTGTGCAAAAGATCATTTCCCAATCCCGTGAAATTTTATGGGTAGGGAATCAATTACTTTCCTTTATGGATGCTTATGCAGGGTATAATCAGATTAAGATAGATCAAAGGGATGAAGAGAATACTTCGTTTATTACTGGAAATGGATTGCACTGTTATAAAGTAATATATTTTGGGTTAAAAAATGCAAAGGCAAATTATCAGTGTTTGGTGAACAAAAATTTCGAGGCACAAATCGAACGAAATGTTGAAGTATATAGCGATGATATGTTAGTAAATTGTTTTAAAGATGAGGATCATTTTGATGACCTTGAGGAAAGCTTTACTAACTTAAAAAGGGTAAACCTAAAATTTAATCCAGAAAAATGTACATTTGGGGTTCGATCAGGAAAATTCTCGCATACATAGTTAGTGAAAAAGAAATTGAAGCCAATCAATTGTAATTAAAATCTTTAACTACTATGACACACCCTCTGAATATAAAAGAAGTCCAAATATTAACAGGTCGGCTCGTAGCGTTGAATAAATTTATTTCTCGTTTCTCGGATAAGTGTGCTATTTTTTCCAAGCATTGAGACAAGTGAATTATATTAATTAGACAAAGGAATAATCTGAGGCCTTTAATCGAATTAAATTATACCTTTCATCTCCATAAATTCTCACAAAACCTTTTCCGGGGGAAAAGTTGTATGTTTATATAGTTGTGTCAGATTACATTGTAGATGTCGTGTTAATTCGAGAAGAAGAGAACATCCCAAGACCAGTGTATTACATAAGTAAAAGTTTTTTGAATGCAAAGAAGCGGTATTTGAAACTGGAAAAGTTGGCTCTTGCATTAGCAATTGCTGCTAGGAAAATGAAACCGTATTTTCAAGCTCATTCTATCATTGTTCGAACATCTTTCTCATTGACAAATTTACTTCAAAGATCTGATATTTAAGGAAGAATGACCAAGTGTTTAGTTGATTTAGGAGATTTTAATATTAAGTTTGAACCTAAAACTGCAATCAAAGCACAAGTCGTGGCAGATTTCTTGGTAGAATTTCATTATGGGCGATCGGACATGGAGATTGATGAGGAATATTTTGGGACATAATGGGTTATTCAAATAGATGCCGGGTCGAGCATATCGTGCAGTGAAGTTGGGATACAATTAATCTCTCTAGAAAGAATTGTTATGTGCCATGCCATCTGTTTTGGGTTTAACGCGACAAATAACGAGGTAAAATATGAAGCGGCTTTACCATGTTTGAGGCTTGCAAAAATTTGTGGGGTTAAAATTCAGGTTACTAAATGATTCATAATTTCTTATTAATCATGCATCTGGAGAATCCGAATCTCGAAACGATCATCTAGTGAACTATTTGAAGGCGCTAATGGATTTAACTTTAGCCTTCGAAAATGTCAGGTATGAACACGTACAAAGAGAATAAAATTTTATAGCAGACTCTTTGGAAACCGCTTCATATTCGAAGGAGTATCAATGGATTATTACGCAGAAAAGCCCTTAATTTTCAAAAATTCAAAGCATGTGATTAGAATAGTAGGTGGGGACTTACGAACAACTATTTGCAAAGATAAGGATTAGAGATTGGATATCACCCGATCTTTTTGGAAAATAATGAATTACCACTTGATAAATCACTTTCTAAGAAGATACGTTTTAAATCTCACGGCTGCGTGGTCCTTGGTGGAATTTTTTACAAAAAATCATTTAGCAGACCTTTACTCCGATATTTGGGAAAAGATGAGTCGCATATGATATTGTCGGAATTGCATGACGAAGAAGGATCTGTGCATTGTGGGTATAAAGTTTTAATTCAAAGAGTATTCTTGGTTGGGTATTATTGGCCTACGATATCTTTTGATGCAAAAGAGTTGGTCAAAAGGTGTGATACTTGTCAAAGGTTTGCTAACATAATTCATAAACCATATCTAAAGCATTGTCGTTTGACCGATGGGGTATTGATTTTTTTAAACCTTTCCTAATGGCTTCTGGGGACGACAACAATAATTGTGACGGTAGTTTACTTCTCAAAATGGGCCGAGGGAGCCATTAGCTCGAACAAAAAAGAAATATGTAATTAGATCTATCACTTCGAATATATGTTGTCGTTTTGGGGTCCTAATGAAAATCACTACAAATAATGGACCCCAATTTGATAATAAATACTTGAAATTTGTTTGTATCTCTTGAGGAATACATCAATGATTTTTAAATTTTTTCATCCACAAGCTAATGGGAAAGTTGAAGTGACTAACCGAACAATTCTTGATGGGCTAAAGAAAAATTAGAAGAGAAGGCTAGAAAGTAGCCAGATTATTTGCAGGAAGTTTTTTAGGAATATTGAACAACTCCTCGGACAACAACTTCAGAATCTCCATTTGTATTGGTGTATGCAATGGATGGATGCAGTAGTACCATCCGAAGAATTTTTTCCATCGTATCTTATTGTGACGTATTCTGAGGAGTCTAATGATGAAAATAGGGCAACTGAGTTGATTTTGATCGAGGAAAAAGGAGACATGCACAAATAAATTTGTTACAATACCAAACGCTGATGAGAAGTAGATATGCTTCCAAAGTTAAACGAAGAGAGTTTAAAGTTGGAGATCAAGTTTTAGGGAAAAAATTCTGCACGCCAAAGAAAAACACCTCGAAAAATGATGTCCTAATTGAGAAGGCCCATATGAAGTAACAGAGAGGATAAAGCCTGGAACATATAGACTCAAAGATAAAGAAGGAAGAAACCTCAAGCATCCGTGAAACATAGAGCATCTAAAATTGTATTTAGAATGATTGTAATGAGTCAATATTTTTATATATAATATCGGTGGCATACTCTTTCATACCCTGGTGGTGCAAGAAGGTTTTAATGAGGTGTCTTATTAGCCGATTCATATATATATATATATATATAAACTTTTTCCATAACATTTTTGTGATACTTTGGACTTAAAAGGTCTTCCAGCAATTATTTTGGATCTAAAAGTTCTTCCAACCAAGTTGGTCTTTAACTATTAATTTTAGACCTAAAGGTCGTCCACTAAAAGTTGGTATTTAACTATTAAAACATGATAAAACAAACTCAATGCATTACATAGAATAATGAAGGTTAATACAAAGTTGCCTCGAAGATTATGAGGGCTTTAACAAAATTTCCTCGAAGAGTATGAGGACATTAACAAAATTTCATCGAAGATTATGAGGGATTTAATAAAATTCCTCGAAAATAAGGACTTGATAAAAATGAGTGTTACTCCAATGATTTAGAAGAATTGCATGCATCAGATTTCGCGATATCATTATCACTCAAAGAAATAAAAAAAAAGGACGATACATGCTCCCAGAAACTACCAAAGTTCAAATCAGGGTAATGTTCATGAATTTTCATGATCAACCCAGATCTAATAGTCGTATCCCTCGCATTCAACTTATCCACACACTTAGCAGCGTAAGCTTTAGCAGTCGCCTCTCTACCATTTTTAGCTTGGGCTAAGATAAGTTGTTTTTTGTTTATAACCCATTCATATTCTTGTAGGCATCTTACAAAGTATTCTGACGCCTTATCATTCTCCTCCTTGTAAACTTCGATAAGCTTATCCTTAGTGGAATTTGGCTTGGCATAAAGATCTTTTTCTTCTTGATAACACTTGTCAGTAATCATAATATAATCTTCGGCAAGAACCGATTTTTTCGTAAATAGCATCGACTTGTTTCTCGAGCGTAGAGTATTCTTGTTCAAGCTCCTTGATCATTGACATTGCTAGTGAAGCTTCAAATTTATACTAAGTTTTTATGTACCGCTAATGTTGCACATTTTTTCCAATATTAACCGAGGAATGAAACAACATATGAATACGAAGAGAAAATTAATCTCCTTGAGGTATCTTAAATGAGCTAGATGAAGTGCCAGCCTCAAGAGACACCAAAGTGGGAGAATCAGCGTTCTAGACACTGTCTTCAAGATTTTGAACAATTTGATCATTTGGTGGAAGCTGGGAGAAATCTGAGTCAATGACTATCTGTTTTGGTGAAGAGTCGGTACGATCAACAACTTTATCTTCTGAGGGAACAACCGCCTCAGAGGTTTCTTGAATCTCTTCGAGAACACCTTTTAAATTTTGTTGGCACTTCTTTTTAGGAAGATCTTGAGCGAGGAGTTTCTCAGGAGCTTGAGTGGAGAGCTTCTTAGACCCTTCAGGTTTTTCGACTTTGGCATTCTCAATTATGGCATCATCTTCAAGAGTTTCTGCATCAGAAACTTGACTTTTTTCTAAAGAATCGTCAGATTCTCCGTCTAAATGACTATTGGCCCTGGATCATGTTGGGAGAAAGACAATGCCATCTTTAGCATCCAACCAATCTAAAACTTCTTGTTGAGATGGAGGAACCATGAGATCATCCAAGGATATCCGCTCTGATAGGTTGAATCTTCATAAGAGACTCTTAGCAAGGTTAGTGGTCGTGAAGCAAAGATAAAATCTGTTGGACCAAGAAACTTTGGCCCACAAACTCAATTATGGAAAGATGGTTGTTGCCTTAGGAACGAAGTCAGCGTAAGGTTTGGATCTTCCTATCATAGCTATTCATATTCAAATGAAAAAATGTATGATAAAAGACATAATAAAAGTACACAGGAAAGTAAAAGAAAACTGCATTATTTTTTGTCCATACAAGGGATATTTTTTATAAATGTTTGGTGGTCGCCTCAGATCCTGTCTCCCAAAGACCCGAGATAAAACAAAATCGATGCTTCCACTTCTTGTCCGCCTCAAGCAAATCTTTAACTAATTTCTGGTTCCGACCAAATGTCAAGGAGTATAAGAGAAATAATAGGTTTTTAGCCAAGCCAGAAAGGCCAATTTACTGCTCCATAGAAAAGCTCATCCCCAAAATTCTGGGAGCCATGATGCAAGCCATGAGAGTGAACCACATGTTGGGTCCAACTTGGGTGGGACTAAGATCAATCATAGAAAAATACTCGACGAGTAAAGGGTCTAGGGGTATCGCAATCCCCAGTTCATCAGCATAGTATATACGATTAATTCATTATCTCAAGTTGATAACTGTGTCTCCTCGGCAGCTGGAAATCGAATATAAATAGTAGAAGGAATCCCTCATCGGGCTCTCAATTGAATTTTATGTAAGGCCAAAAGATGCTTGTTTTCAACTGCTCGAATATTTTTCCTAACTGAAGCATTGATTTCAGGGGGAAGATGAATACTTTCTTGTAACTTCACTATTTTATATGGAGAAGAAGTCCTCTCGTTAATTTGAAGAGGATAGATAGTGGGTCTTTTATCACCAATGGTGGATTTCTTCTCCTCGATAGTTTGAGGGGAAGTGACAACTAGTTTCTTTTTTTCCGTAACTTGTACTAACACTCCCTCGATAGAAGTTGGTTTTTCTACCTCTTCTTCCCCAAGGCTAAAGTATCCTCAACAATTTCACCATCATATTTCACAGTAGAAGGATCAATAGGGGAGACATTTGACTCAATCTCTTAAATTGGTTCGAGGGACCGTTTTGTCATCAAAGCTACATCAGCTTTCTACATCCTTTTGAATGTTTGTCTATTCCCATTTTCTTGAAGTCACTCATGTCAAGTACTAAACACGTGTGACTGAGGGCTGAGAAGAGATATTCGAGTGGGTAATCACAGTAAAATTTTCCATTGGAGGCCAAGCAGCGTAATATGTGACAACAGGTGGCTGGGGATCCGAGTCGATGTAGAATCTGACGGCTCGTCTTTCGTCGGTTTTTTGGTTGATCGTTAACCAATCTAAGATCGAAAGTTTTTTGACATAAACAACCTTTCTCTCTCTAGATTTATTTTTCAGAAGTTTATCTCTTTAAAGTTTTTTGGGGTGAGATCAATAAGCAGCTCGAGAATTTATAGAAAAAATATGGGTCTTAGCAAGTGTCAAAGCCCATGGGTATAAAAATTTGTTTTCCTAGGGGCAAAATTTCCAAATATATGGGCAATAAGCACCTAGGAAAGAGTAGCGTTGTTCCAAGTCTGATGGTGCAATAGGAAAAAAGCACGCCAAGATATCGACACCTGACAAAAGAAGAAGAGTTTCATTGATGGTGTTAGAAAACCATGACGTTATTAATAAAGAAAAGTTTGGAAGAAACGGTTGATATGGACGTTCAGAAGGTTGAGTAAAATCTGATAACATTTTCTTTGTCTGATTTTCTACATAAGTTGAACAAATTTCGAGGAAGCTTCTTTTATGATACGTGTAAATTTTGAGGGAAAATTTATCTTCGTACAAAGGGTAGATTCCGAGGAAAAATTCGTGGAAGAATTTTCGTCCAAGAGGAGCCGTTGAATTTTTTTGAACAAATATCCTCACACGTTTCGATAAAGAATTCTTCACCTGACATTGATAGTTAAAGCGTTAAGTAGTCCGAGGAGGATAATATTAAGCATACAACAGTCTTTGTTCGAACATTTTTACAACGACTGGGGGCTACTGATGAGGGAAGAATCAAACTACTATAAGACTTTGGTAAATTAAGGGTGTAATTTGACATAAAAAAGGCTTTTAGGAGCATTTGATAACCATGTAATATTAGATGACTAATTTATAACAAACAATAAACTTGTGGAAGAGACCACAATTAGCATTGTGTTTAGGTATGTGGGACACTACAAATGTACTATAAAATCACCCCACCTCTTTTGAGAATGAGGATAGATAAATGATACTTGATACTTTCTCTCTAAAATGTGGATTTTCTCTCTCTAACATATTTGTACAAGAACTGATATAACAAATTTGGCATTTCAAACTTTATTTTACTCGCAAACCTCCTCCAAAAATTTCTATAACTATCAAAACATACATTTGCAAACATTTTCCTCTAATTTCACTTTTTATAAGTGTACTAAGATATGTTGTATTAAATAAAAAAACGACAATTTATATATCAGTTTTTATAAGAATATCAATATCCAAATATACAAAACTATTTTTTATAAGAATATGAATATCTAAGTAAACAAAACTTTAACTTTAAATGATGTTATAAAATAAAATAAAAATTTCACGTTCTCAAATTCTATGATAAAAAATAACATTACTCATATTTAAATACATGGTAAAAAAGTGAAATACCGAATATCTAAATAAACAAAAAATCACTAATATAATAATCATAGAAATCAAATCATATGAATTTAAATAAAATTATAAACTAAAGTAACATAATCTAAATAATTCTAAAACCAAATCCTTATTATAATATTCTTTTAATCCATCTAAAAACTTTTATTTTGATAAAATGGAAAAAACATTATTTACAAAACAAAAATAAAGTAATAATAATAATAAATTGAAGAAAGATAAGATGGTTTCAGTCAAAACTAATATAAGAAATATTAATAAATACTATTAGAGAAATAACCTTTCACAATCCGCCATATAATATGTTTCTAATCGATTATCAATAGCAACAAGTTTATAATAAATTTGAAATGAGGCTTGTTTTGACACGTGATGTCATTTTCAGATTGTTTATGACAATAAATTTGTAATGAGCATCATATTTTGTTGAAAAATATTGTTCTGTTGCAACAGATTAACAACGAATACATTTTAAGATATTTTATTAAGCTATTTATATTGTGTTAATTGGCTAGTGACATATAAGGCGATGCAAAAATAAATCAGCTTATTTTTCACCCAGCCAGCCTATATTTAGACGTAGTATGCGCGTTCTATCTAACCTCGGAAAAATCAACTCGACTTTCATCAAAATCATGTCTCATCTTTCTTCATCCAGAGACCATTTCCTCATCTTCATATAAACCTTATGAAAAATATTTGATTATAAACTTTAAAGAATAAGATTTGTATTATGAGAAAGCAATTGAGATTTACCCAAATAATGTAAAACTATTGGCTTGTTTTTTGAGTCATATCACAACTAAAATAACATTGATATATTATTTGAAAATGTAGGGTGTTTCAGGAATGTAATACCCTAAAATATACGCACTCGATCACCCACAAATTACACCAAAACTTTGAAGAAGACTTAAATATAATTTACAAATGTCTTTATACAATATTATGGTAAACTTCATCCAAATATAAATCTCATGCTCGTCAACATGGATTCGGTTACCACGACGTTCAGTTCCTATGTTTAATAATAATGTGTTAGTCATGTTTTGTAGCGTGATATGAGATTTTTTTAAGGTAAATATTTCCACATTGGATCTAACTCTCCCAATATATGTTAGAATTTGTGTGGAAGCAGATGTTGCATTGGCAAAGGTAAATGATCCACATATGTTGAAATTTTATTTCTTCTCCATTCATCAGTCTGAAAGTTCTGGTAGTGATCATTTTCACTAGTATATAAATGCATTCCCAATTTGGACCAACCTTTACCGGATTTCGTATTTTAATGTGTAGAATTTTTTTTTTCAAAAATTTATTACCAACCCTCAACTATGGTCTTCATACCCAAACCTGATTTCTCATAAATTTTGACAATGTTGTGTCCTTAGATGTACCTTTGTTATTCTTTCCTTAATTATATATAGCTCAATCATTCTTTCTTCATTGTTTCCTTCTTATGAATAGTTAAATACCCTGAAATGAGGCAATTTTATTTATAGTGGGATCACTGCATCCATATCGTATACAAGTGCAAAAGTGGTTTTGTCAGCGTTTATTTATAGCGTCATTCGGGAATTTCATGATACCTTTTGGAGGTGATTTGGCCATTTTCCGGTCATTATAGTTTGGATTTTATTTAACGATTCTAAGACGCTTCGATTAGTTACTTAAGGGAAGTACAAACATAGGACCCTCATTTAAAATCAATGCTCGACCACAACCTAGTCCTATCAAATTTCGCAGGTACCATGAAGGAGGAGTATGTGTGGGAAAATGTGTAGCTTATTCTATTAATGTAGTGTATCTTTTCTGAGTACGTTATTCCTTATTGTCATAAAAATACATATTTAGAACAAGGAATGAGAAAAAGAAAATTGAAAACAAAATCTAAACACATAATTGAAGAAGAAATAAGCGACGAGAAGGAAGAAAATTACGCTTGAATACCTAATATTGATTAATAGAAGGGATTACTCTCCCATGTTTGGTTTCACCGTTTCCAATGACAAAAACAAATTATCCTTCCATATTTTATTATCGGTGGGAAGGTCAGTGACGATCTTAGAAAAAGTTTTGTTAAGAAATAGAAAACGGATTGGTATTTTATTCATAACCTTTGAAACCACTAAGGAAATCATTTACCGAGAAGTGTTGATAAACGCTTCTTGATAAAAAAATTATGGTGAAAACAACACACTCTAATAGTTGGGAACAAGTTAGATGAGACAACTGTGGGTAATTTAGAAATTTTTTACAACATCATGAGGAAGAGAAAACCAAAGATCATGATCAAAAGTATAATTGAAGACAACAACTTCACCATCATGAGTGTCCAAGGGAATTTCTTCATTTGTTAGAAACCTAGTGTTGCCATCATATGAAATCGCTCAATCATAGAACTTTTTATGCACTTATAATCAACCAGATACCAATATGAGTGTTCCATAGTGCTTAACATCTGTTTTTCATTCAGATATTCATCTTCTATGTATGGTTCAACTCGACGACCATCAACGTTATCTCTGATACTATCTTATATTGTCAAAAAATTCATACCTTCAAGTTTAGAAGAAGTAAGAGACATTGTACGAAAAGGAACACCATATTTAAAAGCTTTCTCTTTTTTACTTACAGTTTTTTTATTGTTATCTTAATCGATTAACAGACAGGTTAGGAAACCATTGCAAAATATTTTTGCTCAGAAGAAAAATCCCTAAATGATAGACTACTTTGATTATTTTGGCTATCACAAAGCTCAATTTTTTCTTATCTTCTATTCATTTATAAGCAATTTATGTAACAAAAACAACAACTTCCTAACTGATTGAAGAAAATCAAGAACATGAGAAGGAAGATTAAATGAACATAAAATGAGAGACTAAAGATAGAAATCAAAGTAATGAGAGAATCGGGCATTTATACCAAAATTTATGAATGAATTTAAACAAACAATCTTTTCAATTTTATGTTTTGGATTAACTTGCACGATAACTTAGATTCAAATAAGCGTGGAGGGTCAGGATTGCAATAGTTGAAGAAGGCGCACGTGTATACTTAAACGAAGTAACTTTCCTACACGTGTAACCTTATGCCAACCACTTGTATTTTCATAAAATTAACACAAGTTAACCCTCCAAATTCAAAATTTTGACTATTTAAAAGCACAAAATAAATTCAATTTTTTGCAAACAAAATCATTTATCGATAAATATTCACACCATATATCTAAAGTAGAAGATACAATATCAAATGGTGTAAATCTCAATTATTTAAAAACAGCCATATATATTTTATTGCAATTTTCAGCCCTTACCTCGATCTTCATCAAGGACTACGGGGCTAGTTAAGGAATGTCAAAGCAAAGTGAAAGTTGAACTTTTTTAAAGATCATCGACATTAAAGAAATTACAGAAGTAGATAGTGAATTGGTATTGGTGTGGTTTATTTTTGTCTGAGGGTAAGTTTGTAAATTTTGTTTAGAGTTTTGTGGAAGTTTGTAAGTATTTAATGCTTGGGTAGAGGGTAGAGGGAGAATTAAGCAGCCTGGTTGTATTTAATTTTCATTAAGCAGCCTGGTTATACCCTTACATTTGGGCCTTATGGGCTTTCGGGTCATGTTTAATGGACCCGGGTCAAGTTCAAATACCCATGAGATCTTAGTAGGAGAGACGTGATTAGGTTTTTAAGTACTTTAATTCTTGTTCGAACAGTCCAACTGATGAGGTGTTCGAACTGCCCTGTCCGGTTAGGTTGTCTTTGTCCGAACTGTCCTTGTCCGTAGTGGTAACAGAATCCGGACTAATCAGTAGCGCCTTTTTTAGGTTTTTGTTCAAAAACCTTTGTCAAAACCCGAAAAATAGTCTGTTGCTAGTGACAGTTATATCCGGACAGGTTCTTCGAATTGTGTTATGGTTTTATCCGGACTGAAAAAGGACTTTTGAATCTAAACGGTGTTTTGCCAGAGTTCGTGGGACACGTGTCTCTCTCTGGTTCGTCATTTCAGCCGTTTTTTCACCTTGATTTTCACTCCCACCTTCTTTGAAAAGCAACCTATTCATTAAATGAAGGTGACATCAGCACCATTTCTTAATCATTGCAAATCTTTTCGAATTCTCCTAGGAATCAAAGCTTCTTTTTGGGGTTTACTATAAATTAAAACACTTTTCCACTGTTTTACTATCACCTTCATTTGCACTTTGCTAATTCTCAGAGCTTTCTCTCTCAAACACAAGTTCTTCATTTTAGTTGTTTATGTTCACGGCTAGGAACGCTTTAATTAGAGGTGGGTGGCTCAATCTATCAGAACTAGAAAAGGCGCAAAAAGTTGAAAGGGAACGACGCATTGCAGCAGGTCTACCTACTTCCCCAATCGACAAACCAGAAACTTCAAACATTGAGCCTGACCAGGGTTCCTCCTCAACAAAAAGTGTCAAACCGAGGAGATTGTTTCAGACCAGCCTTTCTCCCATCATCTCAGGTTCATCTGTCCAAGAATCAGAACCCACTGTTGAACCAGGGTTAGCAGTCACCAGCTTCAAAAAACCCTCCCCATTTATAGCCATGGGGTCAGACGCAGATATCTCTCCTAACAAACTGCTGGATCGGAGAAGAGGCCGGCTGGTTAAAGGGCAGGCTTCCAAAGGCACCCCTTCAAAATCAGGGGCCAAGGACAGCAACACGGGGTCAGAGGCACCCATTAAAGTACCCAAGGACAGGCTGTCCGGTCCAGAGGCCACTAGCTCAAGCTATCAAAGAGAAACTACCCAACTGAGCCCCAACCGGAGGTCAGAACCCAGGAAAGCACTGAAGCTCAACAGTCCGGAGGTCAAACTGAGCCAACTCCTAACTCCCCCTCCCAAAGACAACTGAAAATCCCTCCTCGGTAATGGAGGAGGTCATGGAGGATTCTGTCGAAGAGGCTCCATTCGAGTCCGAACCCTCCGGACAGACTGATGATACTGCTGCTGTCAAGAAGGATAAGGGCAAAGAGAAGCTATGCCTTAGGCATCCAGAATAACCAGAAATCCTCGAAGGAAAATTGGGACCTTGTTTCCACAAGGTAAACGTTAAATATCTTCTTGCTTTACAGAAAATCAACTATGCTTCATCCATACAACCGAGTTGGGCCAGATGCGTACGAAGTGGGAGATTCCGGAGAACGTAAAGATTAGAATCCCCATAGACCCCGAAACCCCCATGGACTCCAAACTTAGTGAAATAGTCATCTTCACTGAGATTTTTAATTGGGGTTTAAGGTTCCCCTTAGATCCGGAAATAGTTAGGTATTTCCACCTCATTAAGCTCTGCCCTAGTCAACTGAGTCCCAACGCCTGGTACACACTTATGGCCTGCATCATGGCCTCCAGGATCTCCGGGATTCCTTTACCAATGGAGGAATTCGCAGTTGTGGCCAGTCTCTGCAGAAACCACCACATTCCCTTCTATTACTTCAACATGGGTGATAATTATAAAGCAGTGGATGATCTGCTTGAGTCGGAGAGAAATTGGAGGACTCAATTCCTGTTCGTAAGCGGCGCTTGGGAGAATAGGAGGAAAATCAAAGCTGGAGTCAACCCAAGTCTCCTCACCAGCAGATGAAGGAGTGATCATAAGGATCCTACCTTACATTTTTACTTTACTTTTATAGAATTTGCCTAAACTGACTGGTCTTGTCTTCTGTCTTAACAGAGCTTCCCAAATACTTCAATGACTATCTAAAGGTTGGGCAGACCACTTGCACCAAGATCAACACTTGGGCTGCTGAAAAGTGGGGGAACCGGTTTCATGATGCTTTTACAGGAGGCAATTTGGCAAGGTCTCACCTCTAGAACACTACTGGCCGGAGGGACTTGACCTGGGAAGAACTCACCACTCCACCCCCTCCAGATGTAGTCCTCAAGAGAACACACGCACTGGACGGGTCATTATACTTGTCAGGTCGAGCCAAGGCCCCAAGCAAAATGAAAGGCAAGAAGGTGAAGCCAAGAAGGCTGCAGGTGAGGCTAATCCTGCTGAGGTGGAGTAGGCTGCTCCAACAAATCTAGAGGGGCCACCCCCAAGCCAGATCGACGCTGCTCTGCTAGAAGTAGTAGACCATGAGAGTGCTAGGGAAGAAGTAGGGTCTCCTAAACCCCCAACGGTTCCCAAGAGAGACCGAAAACGTGGAGTGGAACACAAGGAGAGGGAGGCAAAAAAGAAAAAGACCTCCAGGGTGATGAACTTTCTCTCCGGCCTCTGGAGCCCCTCCCCCCTGTTGACCCTACTGATCCAACAAGAGCAAAGGAGATCCCCGGTGACTTTCGAACTGACGAGGTTGGAGGAGGAGACTTCAGCATTGATGGTGTCGACATCACAGGGCTTTGATGGACTTGGTGACAATTTTGCAAACCTCTCCGGGGACGACTTTGCTGTGCCTTACCTCCCTCCGAGCACTTCGAACACCATTACTTTTAATGGTAAGACTTTTACTGTTTCAAGTGAAAGTGAAGCTGCAACTCACTCCATACTGAGTACTGTTCAGCCAGTGTTGGTCCTGGAGAAGCAAGTACGAGGTCAAGCAGCAATCATCACCTCCCTTAACTCTGACAAGGAAAACCTGTCCGGCGATCTCCTCACTGCCACCCAAAACGTTGTGGTTTTGAAGGGAGAAAATAAGGAGCTAAAGAAGAGCAAAGATGAGTGGACCACAAAGGAGGCTAGCTTAGAGGATATCATCAAAGACCTCTGAACAAAGCTGTCCGGGTTGGAGAAAGATCTCACCTCTTCAAAAGAGGAGGCGAAGGCCAAGGACCAAGTTATTCACAACTTGACTAATGACAAGATTGCGCTTGAGAACACAGTGTCCAAGGCTGCAGAGGAGAAAGCTGAACTGCTAAGGGAGCAAGAGGCCAAAATTCAGGCCAAGATTGATGCTTATGCCAACAGTGTGATAGATAGTCAAGAAGAAATGTATGCCAAAGTGAGGTCGGACATGGTCTTGCTCTTTCATGAGAAGTTCCCGAAGAGGAACCTAGGAGATTTATGGCTTCATGTAGAGTACGAAGACCTTCCCTTCCATACTATGGCTGACGGAGACTTGCATGATTACTCTAGTGCTTCCTCCTCTGACGAAGAAGAGAAAACCGGGGAGAGCCCAAATAAGGAGGAGGTCGATCCCAAGAAGAAGAAGAAGACAAGTGAGGCTGAGCCATCTTCAAAAGCTCAGTCTTAGATTATGAATTATCTTTTCATCTTTTATCTGAACTAAAGTCCTTGGAAGGCCAATGCACTTAGGTTATTTCAATGAATATCTTTGTTCTGCATAATTCTTGCATTCTTTCATAGTTGTTTCAATTTTGGTAGCTAGTGTTTAAATAGCCCTTAGTTATTTCATAAGCATTCTAAAGTGAGAGTGTTTAAATTCTCCGATGACAAATGTTTAAGTAGTCATCATTCTTTTAATTCAATCCGGATGGTGTGACAAGAAACAAAGTAAGAACACTTCAAATTTTTAAGAAGGCATCAAATTTTATAAAAAAGCCTGGACACCTCATTAAAACCTCCCCGTGCCACCAGGTAGGAAAAAGTATGCCCCCAAATATTTACATGGATTTTTAAACAAGTAAATATTTACATAGCTTTTATTCCAAGTACATCCGGAGATGCTCGATATTCCAAGGGTGATTCAAAACCCTTCCATCCTTGTCCTCTAGCCAATATGTTCCAGGTTTAAGCTTTTCAATGACCATATAAGGTCCTTCCCAAGTTGGGGCCAGTTTGCCGAGCAGCTTCTCTTTAGTGTGCAAGAATACTTTCCTCAAAACCTTGTCCCCCGGCTGGAAATCTCTTCTTTTAACTCTAGAAGCAAACCTGCTTCTCATCAAACCCTGATAGTGTGCAGCTCTACGGTGAGCCTTAACTCGTCTTTCCTCTATTAAGTCAAGCTGACCTCTGATTGCCACTTCGTTAGCATGTTCGGAGAAGTTGTGAACTCGAAATGAAGGGAGAGTAGCTTCTATGGGAGCTATTGCATCCATCCCATAGACCAAGGCAAAGGGTGACTCTTGTGTTGCAGCCCCATGTGTAGTCCGGTAGGCCCACAAAACCTCTTGTAAATAACTAGGCCATTTCCCAGCAGCTCCCTCCAAATTCTTCTTTAAACCGGACAGTATAGTTCTGTTAGTCACTTCAACCTGACCATTTTCTTTTGGGTGGAAAGGCGAAGAGAAACAATGGTGTATACCCCTTGAGGCACAGAAACTCTACATTTCCTTGTTGTCGAATTGTGGCCCATTGTCTGACGTTATCTTTTGTGGAACACCAAATCTGCAACAGATGTTGGATAAAATGAATTTTATGACAGCTTTTGATGTTGTTCCTGCCAATGGGGCTGCTTCAATCCACTTCGTAAAATAATCAATAGCAACAATTATCGTCCGGCGCCCTCCGGACGCCATAGGAAGAGGTCCCACCAAATCTAATCCCCATCGAGCAAAAGGAATTGGCTCAGAAATTGACTCTAAAGGGATGACTGGGACATGAATTTCATTGCTATATCTCTGGAATGGATCACAACTTCTCACCAGCTCCTTAGCATCTTGCATTATAGAGGGCCAATAATAGCCAGCCAGTAGAACTCTCCTTGTTAGAGCCCTGAATCCACAGTGAGCTGATCCCTCACCATCATGCAATTCGGAGAGGACTACTTGAGACTCATCATCTCCCAAACATCGCAAAAGAGGCTTATTGTAAGACTTTTTATACAGAACGTCTCTTAGTATGATAAAACCACGAGCCTTGTGCTTCATTTTTCTTGCTAGTGATTTATCCGGAGGCAAGATGCCATTGGAGAGATATTGCAGGAGAGGAAATCTCCAATCTTGAGGTTGTTTCATCTGTACATCGAAAATTTCTTCCTCTTTATCCACATTAAGTTGAATAGAAGGGCTCTCCAGTACATGGATCCAAGGGTATGACTCAGTGTATGCTATGGTTGCCAATGAATCTGCTAGTTCATTCTCTGCTCGAGGTATATGTTCATAAACAACGCTTTTGAACTTAAGTGCCTCATTTTTAAGAAGAAGCAAGTACTTCACTAGTTGCTCATTTTAGGCCTCAGATTGACCTTGCGCATGGTGGATAAGAAGATGGGAATCACTCATCAGCTTGACTCTTTTGGCCCCACAAATATAAGCTAACTTCAAACCAGCTATAGTTGCTTCGTATTCGGACTCATTATTAGAAGCCCTAAAAGCAAAACATATAGCCTGGTACATTTTGTCACCATATGGAGAAGTCAAGCACACTCATGCACCACATCCCATAGTATTTGATCCACCATCTGTTCGGACGAGCCAGACATTTTTATCTTTCATCTCGGTAGTTCGCTCTGTATCCCTATCAGAGTGGAATTCAACTAAAAAATCAGCCACAACTTGGGCTTTAATTGCTGTTCGAGGAGCAAAATCAATATAAAAGTCCCCCAATTCCACTGACCACTTAGTCATCCTACTTGAAATGTCTGCCTTTTGAAGGACATTCTTCAAGGGAAAAGATGTCCGGACGATAATAGGATGAGCCTGAAAATAAGGCCTCATCTTCCTTGCAACAATTACCAAGGCTAATGCTAATTTTTCGAGCTTTTTCTGCATCTATCAAGCTCTTGCTGATGTAATACACCGGATGGGGGTAATTGTCCACCTCTCTTACCAATACAACACTAATGGCACAACTCGAAACTGTCAAGTATACGAAGAGTGTCTCTTCATCAATAGGTTTTAATAAAGTCTTGTGAGAGGACAGATGTTTGTTAATCTCATTGAAGGCCTCATCACACTTTGAAGTCCAGTCAAACCCCTTCGCACCCTTTAAAGTTTGAAAAAACGGGGCACATCTGTCCGAAGACCTTGAGATGAATCGATTTAAAGCAGCCAACCTCCCAGTCAATCGTTGTACTTCTTTAACATTTCGAGGAGGCTCCATTTTGAATAGAGCATTAAGCTGGTCCGGATCGGGTTGTATCCCTTGCTCACTTATTATATAACCTAGGAATTTCCCGAACTACACTCCGAACACACATTTTTCTGGATTTAGCTTCAAATTAACTTTTACTAGATTAGCAAAAGGTTCTTGGAGGTCTGCCAAGTGTAGCTATTCATCCACACTTTTCACCAGCATGTCATCAATGTATACTTCTATATTTCTTCCAATTTGATCAGCAAAGGATTTGTTCACCAGTCTCTGATAAGTAGCCCCAACATTTTTCAATCCAAATGGCATCACCTTGTAGCAATGAAGACCCCTGTCAATGACAAACGTGGTATGCTCCTGATCCTTCGGATCCACTTGAATCTGATTGAATCTGGAGAAAGCATCCATGAAGGATAGTAGCTTATTCCCAGAAGTGGAATCTACCAGCTGATCAATCCGGGGGACTGGATATAAATCTTTTGGGCAAGCCCTATTGAGATCCGTGAAGTCAATGCACATACGCCACTTGCTATTTTGGGCAAGCCCTATTGAGATCTGTGAAGTTAATGCACATACGCCACTTGATATCCCTTAAGTCATCTTCATCGAAAACAATGAAGGGAAATTGAATTTGTGATTGATAGGAGGTCATGCCTCCTTCTAGCTGGGTAGTTAAAGTACGAACGTGCCTCTTCCTTGAAGAAGCAGTAGGAGCTTTCATAGTATCCCCTCCGAAAATTGTAAGTGACTCAAAAAACTTAACAAGCCCGGAAACTGTTCTGCAGCGTTCCTCAATAGCTCCCACTCTATTCCGAGTTGGATCAGGATCCAAGTACTCTGACTCTACATCAAATCTTTTAATTATAACCATAGCTCCCTCCGGAGCAGCATTACTTGGACCAGCCTGATAAGCATTATCAGGCCTATTTCCTCCTATTCTTTTGACATATGCCCCCACCTTTCCTCGTTCAATTAAGTTCTGAACCTCTTGTTTCAAGGCTATACAATCGTCAGTGGTATGGCCAGTATCATTATGGTACTGGCAGAAAGAATTATTACGATGTTCCCTAGGATACTGCAGTGAGGCCGGCCTTCTGTAGTGTACTTCTTCCTTTGTTTTGTCGTAAATGGTGGCCACACTTTCTTTTAACTCTGCAAACCACTCCGGTTGAACCCAAGGCCCTCTCTTATTTCTAGATTGTTGACTCTGGGCAGGCGCAGCTGGCTGAGATTGAGCTTTAGCCCTGTTTTGTCCTTGTCCGGTCTCCCTTGCCTTGTTCCCGGACTGATTTTGGTTGGGTTTTGGTGCCACCAGGGCAGACCTCACTTGTCTGTGTATCCTGGTTTTCTTTGTTTCATCAACGTTGATTTGCTTTCCAACCTGATTCAGCAGACCTCCCCAAGTCATGGCTTTCTTTTTGGTCACTGAATCAACTAAATTTCCAGGGTTTAAGCCCTACCTTAAAGACGTTATTGCTACCTGCTCGAAGCAATCAACCAACCCGTTCTTGGTGTTCACAAAACGACTTATGTATTATTTCAGTGATTCGTTTGGTTCTTGGGCACAATGGATTATTGTGTCCCCATTGCCCTTCAATTCTTTACTCCCAACAAACTTCCTTCGAAAAGCCACCCAAAAGGTATCGAAATTTTTTATGCAGCCATGAGGTAGGCTGTTGTACCACTTCAAAGCACTCCCCGTAAAAGACTGGGAGAATGCTCTACAGAGTAACTTGTCGTCATCATCAAAATTCATCATGAAGTTTTTAAATTGTTCCAAGTGGTTGTCCGGATCTTTACTGCCATCGTATTTCTCTATTTTTGTGCTATCGAACCTCTTAGGGAGGTTTCCGGACAGAATCTTGGAAGACAATGGAGATTGTCTCCAATTCCGTCCATGACTGAAAACAGTATCCTCATTGGGAGTTGCAAAGATACCTGGTTCATCGTGGAAGGCGAAAATATCCACCAGCATCTGATCCACATGCCTCCGGCTGTGAGATGATCTTTTGCTTATATGCCTCTTTAACTTTCCATGTCTATCCTTTTTTCTTGAATATTTCTTTACTAGCTTTTGTTTATTTGCAGATCGACCCTGATCACTGTTGGAGGACAAGGACTCCTCAACTCCATCCTCGCCCGAGGAGCTACCAGAGGACTCTGAGTCTGAGTCTGAGCTCTCCACTGGCTTGGACCGGTGAGATTTTTTGGAGCTAGCATGAGTCTTCTTGGTACTCACATGGGTCTTCGAAGGCTCATGCTCTCTAGGGTTGTCGGTATGATGAGCAACTGATGTCTTTGATTTCTCTTTTATGCCCATCTTTGCCTTCTCTGCCCTCAGAGCTTCTATCTCGCCATTTAATCTATCACGCTCCTCGATGGTATATTCATCATTTTCACCCATCACTTCAAGCCAAGCTGGTGGTACTTCCGGGGCGTCCGGATTCATTCGGACTGATTTTTCCTAATGGTTTTGAATGCTCGATTCAGGCACCGTCGTGCTCCCACTGTGGTCGCCAACTTGGTGTGGTTTATTTTTGTCTGAGGGTAAGTTTGTAAATTTTGTTTAGAGTTTTGTGGAAGTTTGTAAGTATTTAATGCTTAGGTAGAGTGTAGAGGGAGAATTAAGCAGCCTGGTTGTATTTAATTTTCATTACCCTCATTTAATGTTGGTGGTTGGGTATTTATACCCTTACATTTGGGCCTTATGGGCTTTCGGGTCATGTTTAATGGACCTGGGTCAAGTTCAAAGACCCATGAGCTCTTAGTAGGAGAGCAGGCAGCTTAGTCAAGAAGTGATTAGGTTTTTAAGTACTTTAGTTCTTGTTCGAACAGTCCAACTGATGAGGTGTTCGAACTGCCCTATCCGGTTAGGTCGTCTTTGTCCGAACTGTCCCTGTCCGTAGTGGTAACAGAATCCGGACTCATCAGGTATAATAATTCCCTCATCTTTCACCATGGGCTAAGGGTGGGAGTACTGGAATGCCTTTATAATAAGTTTGGCTGAAGAGCA
Organism: Limnanthes douglasii subsp. nivea; assembly: GCA_036936605.1. Taxonomy (NCBI): domain Eukaryota; kingdom Viridiplantae; phylum Streptophyta; class Magnoliopsida; order Brassicales; family Limnanthaceae; genus Limnanthes; species Limnanthes douglasii. The sequence goes on along the minus strand of JAUPFV010000002.1, from coordinate 319,853,340 downwards.
TCCTTAGTTATATGAAGCTATAAAATCAATATCAGCACTTCAGGTCACTAAGTAGTCCTTACCTCCTTCACCAAGGACTAAAGAGGCTACTCAATAATAGTCAACAAAGAATTGAAGAATTGTACAACTATTAGTAAGATACAATAATTTAGGTTATAAGGAATATGTAATAACCTACAACCTACTGATTTTTAGCTATATTACTTCCCTTCGGAAAAATATAGCCTTTTACTCTCAATGGAGGTTTCAACCGATGAAGGTTTTTAATGGGACATGAAAAATTTAATACGACGCAAACTATAGATGTATTTAGTGATAGTTCCTAGGGTAAGTTAGAGTAAATAGGTCTTAAGAATTTTAAGAATCTACCTGACAACAAGAGATGCTTCGACAAAGGTAATAAACGCTTCAGCAGAGCAAGTAGATGTTTCTTCCAATGTAAAATACTCCATATAATAAAAACTAGTATTTTATTTTTACTTACGCAAGGACTAGGAGAGCTACTAGTAAGGGTGTAAATAGTTCGGTATGTCTACATTGTTCAATCAACGATTCAAATATGTGAAGTCTAAAAGACCATATAAAAAATAAGCTAAGAGGCAGTATCTAAGCGGTTAGAATAAAATAGTATCAAATCTTCCTAATATTTATGAGATATCTTATGTAATTACAAAAAAATTAAATAAAAATAAACCTATCATTAATAAAATATATGTTCATTTATTTTAATATCTTTAAATTTTATTATTATACGTTTAGCTTGCTTTTTTTCTCTCTAACTCTACGATATATCATTTTCCATTTCGGTTTATTCAAATCATATTTCAAATTTTCCATGTAAATAAAAATAAGTGATACCCAACTATATTTTGATTTACTAATTAATATTTGTGTTACATATATAAGGTGTTGCAATTTTATACTTCATTAAACATTAAATTCTTCTATAATTACGGTTTTGCGAGATATTATTTTAAACTAAAATTATTCAAATTATTGCACTGAAACAAAATAAATATTTCCTCACAAACTATCCTTGAGCTGGGAGTTATCAAATCTTAAAATTTAGAATCACGTGATCGCCTTTAACATGCTTTGGTCCATATTGACAAACAATCCTTCATCCATCCGGACCAAGTGGATTATCATTGTTAAGATAAAAAATAAAAATATTTGAAGCCTCTCTGTAGACTCTTCCTAAGTTGGAGGTGGAGGAAGATACTCAATCTCAGATCACTGGTTACAAATCTTTATAAAATTGATATTGGCAACGAAACCTCCACCTCTTTATGATATGACCCATGTCGTTTTCTCACTTTTCTAGTTGATTGTCATAGCACTAGTATTATAAAGAATACTCGACTATATGACAGAATCAAGGTTTCAGATATTATCAGCAATGGCTCGTGGAATTGGCGCACTCAGATCCGTCTAGGTAGAAGGGCCTATCAATGTTATCTTTCTCTGGATCCCAAACCATAATAATAACATATTCACAATATACAGCACATATAAGTTTATTAAACCTTACCCTCGGAAGTTCATCTGACTGCCTTAGTCTGGAATAAATTTAACATTCCACGACATTCTTTTATCTTCTGGTTAGCAATTCAAGGAAAGTTGTCCACACGTGACAAGGACATTGTCTAGTGCTACCCCACCACACCAGATTGTGTTCTTGGAGGTACCGCATATGAGATTATCAATTACATCCTGATGGATTGTTCCTACTCTAGGCAGATCTAGAAAGTCATGTCAAAAAAGGTTCACGTGCTCTCTTTCACAAACAGTCACTATCGTCTATGGCATTATAACTTTCTGCGCATATATGGACGAAAAATGAACACTAAAATCTTCAAAAACATCTATTCTCTGACTTGAGTTGTTCCTCATTATATATTGTCTGATATCCAGTACAGGTTTTACGATATGAAAATATTCTGGCCTTTCGTAAATTATAGCGTAATGAATCAATTCTTTATGTGAGATGTTATTAATCTGACCTATAATGTAGTAGTTCAAACCCTTACGAACCACGAACCACCAAAAAATACCACAAAATACTAAAAACAAGCAAATTTATTTATTACATAATTTTCTATAATAATAAATATATTTGTTTGATATGTTATTACTTTTTCATTTTGCTCGTAGTACCATCCTTTACCTCTATAGTTATATCCTTTTAACCATTATCTATAAACCCATGAATAAACAATGGGAGACATATAGCCATTTCTATATGAACCAACAAAACCACTTGGTTTGAAATTGATTTGCTGGTGTTGCCAGAATTAATGAGAGCAATTATACAAACTATTAACTCAGCCTTTTTGTTTGCTAAAATAAACCAGGTTTTGAAACCACAAAATATATAACCAATTTTGTTCCATCTTTACCAATAGACTAAATCAGTCATTCAGGAAAGTCGGTAAGATACATTAATTGTATCTCCAAAATGTTGTCCCCATTAATTCCAACTACTACAGAAATGGGGAACACAACTACTACAGAAATTACTATGGAAGATCTTTAACCTTTGATACCACTTTGAACTCGACTTCAATCACTAATGCATTGTCCTTGCATTGTCCTTTATGTAACCCTCTGATGCCAGATTCAATTCAGTAAGAGGTAAAAAACCCGGATAACCCCAATCATCGTTTGTAGAAGTAAAATGATGAGCAATAACTGTAACATACATATAGATGATAGATGGTTGTATTAGAAAACATACCACATATGAAAGACACAATGCCAACCAGGCCAAGAATATGTTATAGATAGAGTTTTGAAAGAAGACAAACCAGGTTTCTCCAGATATTCGTCTTGGATTTGATCCTTCATTTTTAGTATGTATTCGGCATAAACCTTTTTTCCAGATTTTAGAGTTGGGCCACCCTGTATTTCTAAGAACAATGACAAGCTTTTGTCTTTTTCTTTTCCATCTCCTTTTGGATAAATAATTAATTTCCTGAAAATTCAATAGGAGAAATATTCAACTATTTGAAATTATTTAGGAGAAACATATATATAGGTTTAGAACGTACCATTTTTGGTCTCCCATGACAAACACTTTAGATGTATAAGATTCTAGAGTAAGTGTGGGAAAATTATAAATCTTCCAAGTAAAGGTGTTGTTAGCGATAAGTTCGGTGAAGGACAAGCTTTCTCCACATCCATTAGATTTGATAACTGAAATGTCAGCTCCCAAGATACAGCAATCCTCTACGAGACACCCATTTGAAGGCTCCTTGAAAAACTCGAGAAAGAGTAATTTGTCAATGCCCCATTTAGTCTTCCTCTTATAGAACCGCTTTGTCCTTCCACCACCATCTGCAAAAACAATTATATACTAATATATAATTGAAGTACGTATATAACAAACGTAAAAGACAACGACAATTAACCATGCCATTAAAGAGCTTCATGTTTGGAGTAGTGTATATATACCTTCTATAGTGTAATACTTGTCTTGAAGCTGATTATACACCAGAAATTTGTAATTAACATGAACTTCCCATCCATCAGAAAGCTTGTTAGCTTCGGAAAATACTAAATACATCGACACATGTCCTTCGGTACTCGTTTTCTTGTTTCCATTTGGGTAAAACAACAGTTTCCTACATTTTTATTACAATGTAAAGTTAACCCTAGAGCTGCAAACATAATCGTGAAGCCATAAATAATGGAGTTTATATATAAAAGGTTACCACTTGTAGCTGTCAACTTCAAAGTCACTGGATTCCACATAATCCATTTTCAAATCTACAAGTTTGGAGAAAGATAAAATTCTGAATGTGTAATGAGCCGGTGGTAGATCTCTCTTTGTTCGAATGATTCCTTAACATATAATATATACAGGAAAAAGTAAAATCAATACCTTAATGTATCACATAAATTTAGACAAAAGTAAGATAACAAAGTTTAATATTGAGCCGAAGAAAGGGCCGTCGTACTAACCAAGCTGTTGTTCGGAAGAAATATAGTTACTCAAGTTTTCTTTCATCTTTGTGTTTAGAGCAACAGTACGGATGCATATATATATATATATATACACAGAGAGAGAGAGGCTTAAAAGATATTGTAACCTGGTGTCTCTTGGAAAACCACTGAGCATTAGTTAGCAATTTCTTTACGCTACCTTTTGGTTTTCCTTCACCATTCTCAACGATAGTCTAGTTTGCGAGGTCTAGATTATTGAAAGAATTTGCCTATAGCATGCGAAAAAGAAAACTTCGGGATCTACAATTATGATCCAGTAAATTGACAGTAAAACCTAAACTAAAATAGTTTAAGCGGATATCATAGAGAGCTCATATTATCGTGTTTAGAACTAATACTCGTTAATTTTATATATTTTTAGGATTTTGATATGATTTATTTTAGTTTATACTATATTATAAACCTATAATTTTCAAAAATAAAACATATGTATTATGAAAAAAACAGATTAAGAAGTAAAACAGACAAAAAAAAATAATGAATTAAATTTTGATCAATAATATTCTTTTGATTTTTATTTTGTTTTAAAAATAACCGTTTAGACAGTTTTTATCCACCGCCGTTTTTCTATATCTGGTCATTCATACAGTTGGGCAATGTTTTTTTTGTTTATCCCAAAAATCTTATGACATTAGAAAGAAAGGAGTAAAAAAAGGAAATTTGGTTAGTAAAAAAATGAGGTGAATGAAGTAAATAAATACTAATCCTTCCGTTCTCCAATATAGATCTAGAAAATACAAAAAATTCCTTTTTAATTGTCGTTTGGTAATATCAATACAACAATTAATTTTTTTATTTACCAATGATATTTTATTGTTTGTTAGAATTAGGTTGTTTCTTGTGTTTTATAGGAGAGAGAAATCATCATTGTATTTATTGGTTTATACTCCGAAACCTTAAAGGACTTATATCACGGAATGAAGGGAGTATATGGTTTGATTTATTATGGGAGAATTGAAAATTGTGTTTGAATAACATATCATGGATTCTTGATTCAGAGTTTGATCTTTGAACTCAGATTTTGTTTTTAAAAATATTCTGTATGACAAAAGTTTTTTTTAGTTTCATTTTTTTATTGGTAAGCTGATATATACATCTTTTTTTAGGCAAAAGATTCTTATTATTTCGATTAATAAGAGGAAAGACTTTTTTAAAAGATAAAGAAACCACAAGGGTTATAGGATAATGTTTCCCAATTCTTAAAGAAAGATAATGGCATCTTCTTCACAAAATTAAAAACACCAGAACACTATTCATCGTCTTCTCCAAAATCTCAATCCAAAGCAGACCCTCCTTCTTTCACTCCTATTTCCATGGAAGCGACCAAAATTTTCTCCGCTTATCCTGCAAAATTTAAACGATAAAAACAGCAGTATCCTTTCCTTTTAACATTCAGTTAAAGAAATATACCACAAACCCAAACTCTCTAAAAAAATAATTGATTAAAGTCTGTTCGAAATTTCAAAGTTGAAAAATCAGGCTTTACTTTACATCTTAGAGGCTATTTAGCAAGCCAGTCTGCGGCTTGATTTGGACTCCTGAGATGTATTTGAAAATCATAGAAGAACTGCAAATTTTCAGAACAGGCTCCAAGAACCAAGGCTCACCCCCGAAAGTCAGGTGATTGATTAGAGTCTGACAGTCACACTCGATATCAATCTCCTTCCAGTGATAAAGTAGTGAGAGATTTGAGCAGTCTGGTTTTATTAAATGTTCATTACCCTCATTAATGAAAGTAGTTGGTGTATTTATACCCTTAATTAAGGACCCATGGGCTTTCGTGTCAAGTTATAAAACCGGGTCGAGTTTAAGGACCCATTTACTTATTAAGCCGATTAGCACATAACTTAGTCAAAAGGTGTTTAGATGTTTCTTTACTTTTATCTTGTCTGGATAGTTCAGTGGCACATTTATGTCCGAATTGCCCTTGTTCGGATAATACAGTGAGTTGTGACTGAATAATCCAAAATCATCAGTAGCCCCTTTTTAGGCCTTGTCAAATGTCTTTGGCAGGATTAAAAAATTTAATTAGTTAGTGACGATTTTGTCCGACCTGCCTGTGCATATAGTTCGAAGTTGTCCGAACTGATTTCTTTCCCCAGAATTCTAAGAGTCTTCTTTTTGGATCGTAGGACACGTGTCACAATCTAATTCGACCTACCCGCCGTTTTTCTTCCTAGATCGGCGCTCCCACTAGGCCTAGAAAGTAACCTATGCATTTAATTTTCACATGTCTGCGCCGTCTTTAATCATTGCCAGACCTCTTCAACTCCTCCTAAGTAACATTTACCTTTTTCTATTGATATAAATCATTTTCACTGTTCCATTGTCTTCATCACTCAAACATTTTCTAGAGAGGTTTTACCCTTGTTTTCGAATAGTTTTATGTTCACAGCCAGAAACGCTCTTGTGAAAGGCGGTTGGTTGAACCTGTCAGAACTAGAAAAGGCAAGAAAAGTCGAAAGGGAGAATCGTATCGCTGCTGGTCTCTCAGTCTCCCCAAGGGAAAAGTCTAGTGAACCACCCCAGGAAACTGACCAAGGGTCATCCTCCACCAGAAATCCAAAACCCAAACAGTTGTTTAAACCAAGTCTTTCTCCTCTCCCTTTAGGCTTTTTTGTTAGAAACCCTCCCTTTCTTGGCCATGGGTTCAGATATAGAGAAGTCTCTAGAAAAATCAACTCCACGTCGAACAACTCGTCTGGTTAAGTCCCAAACAACTACCTCACAGCCAAAACCCACTAGATCAGAGGCTTCTAAGGAAACTTCAAAAGATAAGACATCCAGATATAGAGGCATCTAAAATAGCCCTAAATGCAAGGTCCTTCAGATCTCATCCTCAACCGAACACTAGGCCTTTGGAAACAACAGACACTCATTCATCCGGACAGCCTATGGTGCCAGAACCTGATCCCTTCATATCCATAATAACTGATAAACCCTCCACAATAATGGAGGAAGTGATGGAAGACAGTATCGAAGAGGTCCCCTTCGAAACTGAAGCATCGGGTCAAACCGGGGATGCTACCTCTGATAGGAAGGGCAAAGCCAAAGTCAAATTTGGTGTGGCTCATCCGGATCTCCCAGAGTGCTTGGAGGGCAAGGTAGGGCCTTGTTTTAAAAATGTCAATGTTAAGTATTTGTTGGCCCTGCAAAATATAAATTATGTATACACACATACCGCCGAGTTGGGCCGGATCTGAACAAAGTGGGTGATCCCAGAGTCAGTAAAGGTAAGAATACATGTCACACCGGAGACTCCGATGGACTGTAAAATCAATGAGGTGGTCATCTTTACTGAGGTGCTAAACTGGGGACTTCGGTTCTGACTAGACCCAAAAATCGTCAGGCACTTCCACCTGGTGAAGCTCTTCCCAAGTCAACTAAGCCCGAACGCCTGATACTCTCCTCTCTTGCATAATGGCATCGAGGTTGTATAAAATACCTCTCCCAATGGATCAGTTCACCGTTGTGTCAAGTCTATGCAAGAATACCACATTCCCTTCTACCATCATAATATGGGGAACGATTTCAAGGTGGTAGATGACTTACTGGAATCTGAGATGAACTAGAGGACACAGTTCTTGTTCATTAGTGGGTCTTGGGAGAATGGTATGAAGATCAAAGCCAATACCAACCCAAGTATGTTAACTAGCAGATGGAAGAGTACGGGTAAGTTCTTTATCTTTGTTTTTTCATTTTCTTATTTTTCTTGCAAATATTTATCTTCTGATTTATTTGTCACCCTTTTTTTAGTGCTGCCGAAGGAGTTTTTTCGACACCTGGAGGAGGGGCAAACAACTTGTTCCAAACTAAACGCATGGGCTGCGGAGCGTTGGGGGAATGCCTTTCACAACTGCTTCACCTCGGGCAATATGGTGAGGTCACATCTGTGGAACACCACAGGTCGGAGGGACCTTACATGGGAAGACCTAACTACACCCCCTCCTCCTGGTGTAATCCTAAAATGGACAGAATAGAAATATGGTAAACTGGTCTTGCCCTCTAGAGCCAATGCTCTCAGCAAGATACAAGGGAATAAGAAAAAGAAAGTTGCAATAGAAGCAGTTCAAGCTGCCCAAGAGGGGACCGGTTCGGGGAACCAAGGGGGGTCGATTCTGACTTGCTCAAGGTAGTTGAAGCTGAGACTGTCAGGGAGGCATGAGAATCAAAAAATCCACCAAGACCTCCAAAAAAGGACCGAAAAAGAGGTGCAAGTAGTGATGAAAATGCTGCCAAAAAGAAAACGGTCACCTTATGGGAAGAAATAACTCTTCGCCCTTCGGAGCTTCTACCTTCACCAGCCCCTGTTGACCACACCCTGGCAGAGAAAATTCCAATAAGTCTGCAGTCCAGAGAGGGTACCGGAGGAGGGATTGGTGGAGTGGACATAAGTTCCCTTCAGGACATCGATCTATACTTCAACGACTCTGAGAAGGATGACTTCGCTGGTCCCTTCCGTCCTTCAAGTTCTTCTAACATAGTGACTTACAATGAAAGTCTTACATTGTCTCCGGAGAACATTACGTTGTGGCTTATTCCCTTCTTGTTCACATCCAGCCAGTGCTTGATCTGGAGAGGCAAGTGAAAAACCAGTCCACACTCATCAACACCCTCAATACTGACAATGAGTCTATGTCAACCAATCTTCTCAATGCTCATCAGAGCATAGAAGAACTAAAGAAAGAGATAGAAGCTCTGAAGAAGGGTAAGGAAGATTTATCTACCAAGCTAGTCACTTCGGAGACTTTCAATACTGAGCTCCAATCTAAGTGCTCCGGTTTGGAGAAAGATCTTTCAACATTAAGGGAGGACCTGAAGACCAAAGATGGTGTCATTCAGACTTTGTCCGGTGAGAAGACTTCTCTGGAAGATGTTGTGTCTAAGGTGACTAAGGAGAAAGAAGACTTGGAGAAGCAGCAAAAAACAAAATATTCAGGCCGTCATTAATAAATATACCAATGAGGTGATAGACTCCTTGGAAACAAGGTATGCAGAGGTTAAGTCTGATATGGTGCTACTTTTCCATAAAACGTTTCCGAAGAGGACCCTTGGTCCCTTGTGGAAATATGTGGAGTACAAATGATGGAGAGTGAAACGTAGCAGAAGCTTAAAAGAGGGATAAAACCCTAATTTTTGTTTTTTTATTTAATCAAAATAGTCTGCCACAAAAATAAGGTTTAAGCGCCTTAAATAGGAATCGCCCAAATCCCTAATACAAAATATGGGAATAAAAATAAACATAATAAAATAATATCTTATTAAATCTGAATGTAATCAGATTTAATTTGCTACCTTAAATAATCCTTAAAAAAATAAAATAAGATAATAAAACTTAAACATTTAAATAGATATTTGTAAAGGTTTTCCCGCCTACATCATCCTCTCCAAGTCGGAAAGAATTCGTCCTCGAATTCACACTCCTCCATTTTAAACTTTGTAGCAAAATGCATGCAAGACCAACACCAGGAAACCATACAACCTCATGCAAGGCATCATTGCACCCAAAGTATATGCAGCAACTTTCGTCTTCTCAAATGGAGTAGCACTACCCGGAAAAAGTTCAGCTTTCTTGTAAAAATAAGGTTGACTGGAAATTATTATTGTCTTTCCAACTGCTTCAAATTGCTTCACACGGTTTTTAATCTCTAGTACTGACAGCGGAGGTTTGTCGGTTTTAATTGCAGACAATTCGAAGCATGGATATCCGTTGCCGCAAATGCTAGCAGCCACTTCCAAGAGCTTCAGGTGACCATCATGTAATGGGTTGAATGAACCAGGCAGTATTATTTTCCTTTCTTCAACTGTTTTGTGCATCTCAGCAGAAAATGGATAAATTTTATAACATATTTGTCCATTGATGAGTTGTTCCAGCTCCTGCCCTTCGCTGAACTTCATAGCATGTACCTCAGGCACTTCAGTTTCAGTCAAACTAGAAGAAAACTCCCCGGGAACTGTGCACGCATTTGCAATTGCCTGGATCAATACGTGGCTTTAAACACTATCTTCTTCCTCTCGACTGCTCAAACCCTTTGACAAGGTAACTGTAGATGACCAAAGACGTTCAGATGGTCTCGTTGACAAGTGAAACCTGTGGTCTCCTCTTTTTTGAGGTATTGAAGCCAAAGAACTAGTAAACCCAACACCAAGAGCTGCCTCGAGTGTTCTACTGGAGTTGGCAGTAGAACATTCAGAATCGTAATCAGATGAGCCTTCAAAAGAACCAGATAACGTTGCAGGGTCATCTATCCCATTGGAGCCATGATCTGTATTTGCTTCTGAAAACTGACTAAGGTCATCGTCAACCAAACGACAGGGCTTGGGAAGAGGTTCATATCCTGGAGCAGCATGATGAATTATCTGTGAGAGAGATCCAGGAAGATAAAAGCGGTAGTTAGAAGGTTCAGCTAAAACCGGTTTCACTTGTCTCCCAAATAAATACTCTATCAGTACAAATGGTGTGTCATTGTTTCGGGGTAAACAGTTGATATCTTCCTCTAACTCGTGAGGAGCAATATTGCAAAAGGGAAGCTTCGTCAGAAAACGAGCTCGATCACGTACATCATAGTTTAAGTCTTGATGTTTAGCCAACAAAAGAAGTGTCCAAACAAGCAATACTGAAGTAGTTTCATGTCCAGCAAAGTAAAACAGTTTACAGTCCTCGATCACATCATTAATACGCATACCGACCTTTTTGTTATCTACATGTTGTTGAATTTGCTTGTGGTTTGATTCCAAAAGGATGCCTAACAAATCAGTTGAAACACTGTGTGATTTGCCCGCAATAGATGATGCCTTCATAAACGCATCGATTGCAGGGCTCGGACGTATACTCGTTTCCTTCTCGAGACGTTGCAGGTCTTTCATGTACCCTGCAAAGCCTTCTTTTACACCTTGACAACGAGCAGTGAAATCTAATGTTTCTCGAACTGTTAGCTCCCCGATGTGATTATCTGTTTGGCTAAGATAAGCTGAAGTCCTTTGCACGAAAAGGTCTATGATCTGCTCGGGTGCACCGTTGCTGCATCTGTGCCAGTCACCTTTGTTGTCAATGTAGGTAATCGCAGTTCGCTTTTCCACAGGGTTGAAGGGTAAGAAATGGATTTCAGTGATTCCAGCTCTTGCCTCTTTTGGGTCACCTAGCATATTAACAATGGAAGCATCACTAGCATCCTGGTTTTCAACCCTGGAAGCCCTAGCGGCCAACAAAACAACACTGTCGCTATCTATGTCCTTTGTAAATACTTCAATGATGGACTTGTCCACTGTAAGTTTGTTGAGGGTAAGAGTACCGGTCTTGTCACTGCAAAGAACATCCATGCCAGCCATTTCTTCAATGGTTGTCATTCTTTTAGTGATGGCACCTTGCTGTGACAGATTTGGTTTCCATAGTTCATACCCCATGTCATCATATCCCATTACAAGTGCTTCACCAAGGCTGGTTGGCGAGAAATGGCTGTTTGCGTCCTTTGTTGCATAACACCGATCAAGCAGCGTTTTTATGTGATCATGCATTGTTGCATCTGTACCAATGCCCGCCTTGTCCATGCAGCTAAGCAGATCAGATTCACTGAGAAGTGGTGGCGGCCTAGTAACACATGAAATCATCCTTGCCACAATGAACTCATCCTTATCATCACCATTAAGAGAAGCTTTCAACGCTGCACGTTTATTGTTCCTTACTACCTTTGATTCTTCCAAAACACTATACAGAATGTCCAAGAAGAAGTCGTTTGGAACCCCTCCATAGCTAAGAAGCAGTATTAAATTTTTTGAAAGGTATGTTCTTCCTGGATTTTGGCTTGTGGCAACTACCTCGAAAGAATTTTTGCTTTGAATATTCGTAATATTTGGATCCTTCTCAACCTTAATCATCGATGGACGAACCTGAACTGTTTTAGATGGAAGCTTCTTATTAACAAGAAGGGTACCCTTCACTGCAGTTCCAGCGTAATAAAGACGACACTGAATCAACAGAGGCACCTCTCGACCAAGAGAACGTTCTTTTTGCAATTCCTGGATCGTCATCCCGCTACTATTACTGTCACCGTCGTTGCATTTTCTTTCGTATACATTTTTAGCCATGTCTTCAGATATAAAACCAGTTCCATCCGAATGTATATTAATCTTTCCATTCTTACCATAAACATCATTTCCATATTCATCACGGCAAGGTATGTCATCAATTCTCACAAATTTGAAATCAGAAAAATCAACATCGAGCGTTGTCGTCTTGGACAGGATTAAGGAAAACCTGGCCATATATTTTGCTAGAGTTGGCAAAGTATGTATGTGTATAAATAGTGAACGAGCTTCACTAACTGTTTTCCCGGACAAGATATAACCGTCCCCTTGGTCAATCGACGCATTAGATTCCATGCGAACAAAATAACACCTAATGCCCCTGTTGGAAGGATCTTTCTTCTTTTCTTCTTTACCTCCATCCTTAAACACCGCAGCCGATGATGCAAAATCTATATGAGAGACTATTGTGGGTGTTACCCAATCGTCCTCATCCTCATCGCCGTATACATCATAAATCGGATCGTCTTCCTCCTCATCACCGTATACATCATAAATCGGATCTCCTAATTCCGACCAAGTTTCATCAGAAATTTCAACTTCGTTGGCAACCTCCATGTCACCATCAAAGTCAGGAATGTTGACTTTCTGGGTCCGGCGAGCCAACTGGTGCGGTGACTCGGTCACATCTGTGCGAGTCAGCAGCTGATAGAATTCGTCGGTATATTTATCCACAGATCTAGGTTCCTGACGAAGATTCTGACGTCGCTGGTAGAGTTCCCGCTCGAAGTTGTAGGGAAGGAAAGCCTTGCGGAGTTTTCTTTTGAATTTCTCCCAACTCTGGACTTTATCCTTGCCTTCACGTGCGCGGTTCTGCTTCACCTGCTGCCACCAAGCCTGCGCCCTACCGCGTAGGTGAATGGTGACTAATGCGACCCTTCTCTCCTCGGGAACTTCCTGGAAGTCCAGGACTTCTTCAATCTGGAATAACCAATCGATAAGTGCCTCTGCCTTAAGGCTGCCATCAAAGTCCGGGATGTCTATCTTGAATCCAAGCTCCCAACAGCGTGGGTGAGAAGTAGTCTGGTCGATCCCCTCCCCAAAAGGGTGAACCATGCCCTCAACCTCTGTGCTTTGTCGCTTGGCGGTAAGAACAGCCACCTGCCGGGTAAGATCGGCTACCTGACGGCGTAGGTCAGCATCTTCACGATCATCTACATCACTAGTATATCGAGTCACTCTAGGGCCACCGCGACCGCTGATTCTTGCTCGGACCATCGCGCAGGACTGCATGTGTCTGATACCACTATGATGGAGAGTGAAACGTAGCAGAAGCTTAAAAGAGGGATAAAACCCTAATTTTTGTTTTTTTATTTAATCAAAATAGTCTGCCACAAAAATAAGGTTTAAGCGCCTTAAATAGGAATCGCTTAAATCCCTAATACAAAATATGGGAATAAAAATAAACATAATAAAATAATATCTTATTAAATCTGAATGTAATCAGATTTAATTTGCTACCTTAAATAATCCTTAAAAAAATAAAATAAGATAATAAAACTTAAACATTTAAATAGATATTTGTAAAGGTTTTCATACTATGGCAGATGGTGATAAGCATAATTATAGCAGTGGAATAGATTATGCCACTGATGAAGAGGGAAGAACCGGTGAGAGTTCGAGTGTCGAACTCAAAAGTCCCAAGAAAGGAGGTGATGCAGGAACATCCGAAGGGAACAAGCCCTAAGGTTTTAAACATCTTTTTGCTTTCTCAATTTGTGAACTACCAAAGTCCTTGGATGGCCAAGGAATTTTTTTAATAGTATCCAGTTTGAGTCCGGATAATTTTTTCAAAACACTTAAAGTCCTTGGATGGCCAAGACATATTTTGTAACTTAGTAATGTTATCCGGTTTTAGTCCGAATAAGTTTTGTTTATCAAATCTTGCTTCATTTAATACTTTCTCTTCTTTTAATTTTAATGGCTAATGTTTAGGCAACCCCAATTATTTCAAAAGTATTAAAGTGAGTGTTTAATATCTCCAATGACATGTATTTAATGGTCATCACTCATCCAGATTAATCCGATTTGTCAAAGATCCAAAGTGTTAAATTAAAGACTTGTACTTGAATAGAATTATAGTCAAGCCACATAGGATGTTTTAAGAAGGCATCATACTTTATTGAATGAAAAAACGGACACCTCATTAAAACCTCCCCGCGCCACCAGGGTAGGAAAGAGTATGCCCCCTAACATTTACATTGACATTTAACAAGTAAATATTTACACAACGTTTATTCTAGATATAACCTGAGGTGTTCAACATTCCATGGATGTTTCAAAACCCTTCATTCTTTGTCTTGAAGCCTATATGTCCCAGGCTTAAGCTTTTTGGAGACCTCATAAGGTCTTTCCCAGTTCGGAGCCAGCTTACCGAACTTCTTCTCCTTAGTATGTAGGAAAACGTTCCTCAAAACTTTATCTCCCGGTTGAAAATCCATTCTCTTGATCTTGGAAGCAAACCTGCTCTTCATCAAGCCTTGAAAGTGGATTGTTATAAGATGAGCTTTAACCCTTGTTTCTTCTATTAAGTCCAACTGATTCCTAATTGCCATCTCATTGGCTTGTTCGGAATAGTTATGGACCATGTATGATGGTAAGGTTGCTTCTATAGGAGTAATTGCACCCATATCCCATACATTAAGGAAAAACGAGATTCCTGAGTAGCAACCTTATGAGTAGTTTGGTATGCCTACATCACTTCTTGTAGATAGCTTGGCCACTTCCCTGCTGCCCCTTCTAAATTCTTTTTTAAACCGGAAAAAATAGTCCTATTTGCCACTTCAACCTGGCCATTTGCTTGTGGGTGGAAAGGAGAAGAGAAGCAATGTTGAATGCCCCTGGAGGCACATAAATTCTCCATATCATTGTTATCAAATTGTGGCCCGTTATCTATAATAATCTTCTGTGGAATCCCAAATCTGCAACAGATGTTAGATAAGATAAACTTTATGACAGCTTTCAAAGTGGTTCCTACCAGAGGAGCTGTCTCTATCCACTTTGAGAAGTAATCAATAGCTACAATAATAGTCATTGGTAGAGGCCCAACTAAATCCAATCCCCAACGAGCAAAAGGTACTGGCTCAGAAATAGATTCCATAGGTACCACTGGGACATGAATTTCATTTTCCTTGCCATAGCTTTGTCCAGAGGAAAAATCCTATCAGAGATATATTGAAGAAGGGGAAATCTCCAATCTTTAGGTTGAACTACTTGTATACTTAAGATTTCCTCCTCTTCCTTGTTCTGATTTGATTGTATAAATGGGCATTCCTGTATATGAATCCAAGGGTAGGTTTCAGAGTATATTATGGTTGTTAAGGAATCTGCCAACGTATTTTTTGATCTAGGGATATGCTCATAGCAAACACTCTTGAATTTGGCTGCCACCTCTTTAAGGATGAGTAAGTATTTGATCAATTGTTCCTTCTTGGCCTCGGATTGACCTTGAATATGGTGGATAATAAGTTAAGAATCACTAATCAACCTAACTCTTTTAGCCCCACACAGGAAAGCTAATTTAAGACCAGTTATAGCTGCTTCATATTCAAACTCATTGTTAGAGGCCCTGAACCCAAAGCATATAGCATGGTATAGCTTATCTCCATACAGGTAGGCTAAGAAAATTCCAGCTCCACAACCCATTGTGCTTGATCCACCATCAGTCCGGACTACCCATTATTTTTTAGTTTTCCCTTCTGAAACTTGTTTAGAATTCATATCCGGATGAAATTCTACTAGGAAGTCAGCAATATATTGAGCCTTGATAGCAGTTCGTGGAGCGAAATCAATATTGTAATCACCCAACTCTACTGACCACTTGGTCATCCGGTTAGATACGTCTGCTTTCTGAAGAACTTTCTTTAATGGGAAAGACGTTCGAACGATGATAGAATGAGACTGAAAATACAGTCTCATCTTCCTTGCAGCAATGATCAGGGCTAATGCCAGTTTTTCAAGCTTCAAGTACCTATTCTCAGCATCCATCAAGCTTTTGCTGATGTAGTACACCGGACGAGGGTAATTGTCCACCTCTCTTACCAACACTGCACTTATAGCACATTCTGACACAGCCAGATATACATACAGTGTTTATCCTTGTATGGGCATGCAAAGGGTCTTCGGCAAAGACAAGTGTTTATTTATTTCATTAAAAGCTCGGTTGCACTGTGGAGACCAATTAAAGTCTTTAACACTCTTCAAGGTTTGGAAAAACAGAGCACACTTATCTGAGGACCTTGAAATAAAACAATTCAAAGCAGCAAACCTTCCAGTAAGCCTCTGGACTTCTTTAATATTCTAGGGAGGATCGATCTCTAGTATGGCATTCAACTGATCCGGATCGGGAGATATCCCTTTCTCACTTATCACATAACCCAAAACATTTTCGGATTGCACCCCAAATACACACTTTTTTGGATTTAGTTTTAAATTTACCTTAGTTAAGTTGGCAAAAGTTTCTTGAAGGTCAATTATGTGCAAATCTTCTTCTAAGATTTTAACCACCATATCATCGATGTACACCTCCATATTCCTACCAATCTGATCAGTAAATGTTTTGTAAACCAACCTCTGATAAGTAGCCCCAACATTCTTCAACCCAAAAGGCATCACCTTGTAGCAATGGAAACCCTTATCTATAACAAAGGTAGTGTGATCCTGGTCCTTCGGATCCACCTGTATCTGGTTGTACCCAGAGAAGGCATCCATGAAAGACAACAACTTGTTTCCTGTTGTTGAGTCCACCAACTGATCTATCCGGGGGAATGGATAAAAAAAATTGGGCAAGCTCTGTTGAGGTTAGTAAAATCAATACACATACGTCATTTCCCATTCTTCTTCTTAACTAACACTGGATTGGCAGTACATAAAGGATACTGGGACTCATTTATGTGCCCCATCTTGGTAAGTCGGTCAACCTCTTGAACTATTACGTCAGATTTCTCCTTAGAGAAAGCTCTCATATTCTATACAATATGTGCAACATCACTTTAGATGGACAGCTTGTGTGATATAACACTTGCTGGCACTCCGGTCACATCGGCATTACACCAAGCAAAAACATGCTGGTTATCTGCCAAAAAGGATAACAATTTATTTTTTAACTCTGACACCATCTTGGAGCCAATCTTCACACTTATACCTTTTGCCAATGAGTGAGTTTCAACTTCTTCAATCGGTATTAAAACACCAGGGGCCTCTCTGGGGTCATAAACCCTCCCCCTCAGAAATCCCCAATAACTGCTAATCTTCATTGATTCGAACAGCTCCCAAAGTCTTAGGAGCAAGTGTAGTTGCATGGCACTCCCTTGCTATCTTCTGACTACTTCGGGCAACACCCGTCTGCCCTTGAACCGCATACTTTAAACACTGGTGGACTGTTGAAGCCACAACATGCATTCTAGAGAGCCAGGACCTCCCAAAGATTGCACTGTAACATGTGGGGCAGTCTACCACAACAAACAATACTCTGACCATCTTTTTAAAAGGGCCCTTGCCCAACAACACCTCCTCCTCAAACTCTCCGATTACATCCACAAAACTCCCTGTGAAACCCACAATGGTTCTGTTTGATCGTTGAATAACGACCAGATTTTTCATCTGCTTGTAAGAACTTAAAAAGATGATGTTTGCCGAACTTCCCGTATCCACCAGGATTCGTCTGATATCATTGCTCCTAATAGATGCTCCTATCACCACAGCATCCTCATGAGGCCCAGTTATATTTCTTAAATCATCCTCATCAAAAACTATGAACAGATAAGGGGTTTGGGACTGATAAGAAGACATGCATCTCTCAAACTGAGTAGCCAGAGAGTGTATATGTCTCTTCATTGAAGAAGGAGTTGGCGCAGTCATGGTATCCCCTCCAAATATCGTAAGTGACTCAAAAAAGATTATGAGTCCGGAGACCGTCTTAGTTTGATCTGTTATGACCCCTATTTTATTCCGGGTTGGATCAGGATCCAAGTACTCCGAATCAACGTCAAATCTTTCAAGGATCACCATTGCCCTTTCTGGAGCAGATGTTCCCGCATTGTTTGCAGGGCCAGTTCGGGGAGCATTGTCAGACCTGTTTCCACTTCTTCTCATGACATAAGCTCTTAACTTGCCTCTTTCAATAAGATTATGCACCTCCTACTTTAAATCGATGGAGTCTTCAGTGTTATGGCCAGTATCATGGTGATACTTGCAAAAACAAGTAATACAACTTTCCCTAGGAGATTGGAGTGCTGCTGTTTTCCGGAAATGGACTTCATCTTTAGTCTTTTCATAAATGGAAGCCATACTCTCTATTAATTCCGCAAACCACTCCGGTTGAACCCAAGGACCTCTTTTACTCCTTGACTGCTGGCTCTGAGCTGGATTTGGCTTGGATTGAGTCTGTTTGTCCCTGTTGGACCCTTGTTCGGTTTCTTTAGCCTTGTATCCGAACTGGTTTTGATTTTGAGCTGTTGGGGCAGACCTCACCTGTCGGTGTACCCTGGGTTTCTTATTTTATCTACGTTGATTTGCTTTCCCACCTGATTTAACAAACCACCCCAAGTCATGGCCTTCTTCCTTTTCACCGAATCGGCCAGATTCCCGGGGTTCAACCCTTGTCTCAAGGTAGCAATTGCCACCTGTTCGAAACAATCTGCTTACCCATTCTTCGTATTTACAAACCGACTTATATATTCATTCAAGGAATCATTTGGCTCTTGGGTGCAATGCATGATGGTATCTCCATTTCCCTTCACCTCTTTACTTTCCACAAACTACCTTCGGAAGGCAACCCAGAAAGTATCAAAGTTTCTGATACAACCCTGGGGTAAACTATTGTACCATTTAAGAGCACTCCCCGTAAAATATTGGGATAAGGCTCTACATAGAAGTTTGTCATCATCATCAAAATTCATCATAAAGTTTTTAAACTGCTCCAAATGGTTGTCCGGATCTTTACTCCCATCATACTTCTCCATTTTAGTACTGTCAAACCTCTTGGGAAGGTTTCCGGACAGTATCTTGGCAGACAATGGTGATTGTCTCCAATTCCTACTACGACTGAAGATTGTGTCTTCATTAGGTGTTGCAAAAATACCTGGCTCATCATGGAAAGCAAAAGGATCGATCAACAGCTGATCCATATGCTTGTGACTGTGGTTGTGAGATGACCCTTTGCCCAAATACCTTTTAAGTCTCCCATGCCTATCTCTCTTTCATGAATACTTTTTAACTAGTTTTTGTTTCTTCCTGGACCTCCCTTCGTCACTGCTTGATGACAAAGATTCTTCAAGCTCAGTCTCGTTCGCAGAGCTGCTGGAGGACTCAGAGTCTGAACTTTCCATCGGCTTAGACCGGTGAGACTTTTTAGAACTGACATAGGTCTTTTTTGTACTTAAATGAGTCTTTGCTGATGGATTATTTTCTCTGGGATTGTCAGTATGATGAATGGATGACACCTTCGATTTCTCTTTTAAACCCATTTCTGCTTTTTTAATGGCCCTCAGAGCTTCTATTTATTTTCTCAACTTATCTCGTTCCTCGGTGGTGTACTCATTGTTTTCCCCGACTACCTCCACCATAGGTGGTGGAATTGTTTGCTCGTTTGGATCCATCCGAACAGGTCTTTTCTATGGGTTTTGAATGCAAGATACATGCACCTTTCTTGTCCTACTGTGGTCGCCAATTTGGTGTGGTTTATTTTTGGGTTGAGGGTAATTTTATAAAGTGTCTTGGAAAGTATATAGAGTATCAAATGTTTTAGTGTAAAGTAATGAGAGATTTAAGCAGCTTGGTTGTATTAAATGTTCATTACCCTCATTAATGAAAGTAGTTGGGTATTTATACCCTTAATTAAGGACCCATGGGCTTTCGGGTCAAGTTATGAAACTGGGTCGAGTTTAAGGACCCATTTACTTATTAAGCTGATTATCACATAGCTTAGTCCTATTAATACAGTGAGCTGAGACTTAATAATCCGAACTCATCAGATATTTTTCTCAGCCTCTCTTCTGATACCTGCAATTCTTTTCCATATAAGAGAACCTGGTCTTTTATAGTTAGTATAGAGAAGGTGATTATTGTTTGAATAAATGTTATGCATCATATGGGCCCAAAGAGATTTATTAGATCTGAAATTAAACCAGAGTTTGTGAGAATAGACATTGTGAATGTCAGTAAGCCTCCTCATGCCCAGACCACCCTCACTAAAAGGCTTGCGAAGGGATTTCCAATCATACAAATGAATAGATTTTTCTTTAAAATTTGAATTCCACAAAAACTTATTCAAAGTCTTCTTTATTCTGTTAATGATACTGCTAGGCAAAGTGAAATTTTGGAGCCAGTAACAAGGAATAGACATAAGCACACTAGAAATAAGGACCAACCTCCCTCCAAAGGATAGGTGCTTACAGTCCCAATCACCAATTTTGTCATTAATCTTATCAATGATTTTATTATAGTTTCTATAGTTGTTTCTGTTACTTAAGGTAATCCCGAAGTAGTTAGTAGGGAGATACTCAAACCTGAAACTAGTTTTAAGCTCCACTTGATTGATTCTATTGTGATTATGAGAATTGAAAGAGATAATCTTCATTTTATTCTTGTTGATGGATTTCCCAGAAGACTTTTGATAGGAGTCCAGGAAATCACAAAGCTTTGAGATGAAGTCCCATAGACTATTAGAAAATATTAAAATTTCGTCTGCAAATGCCAGATAGGGAATAGACAGGTGAGTTCTAGCATTATAGGGCATTTTAGTGTTGTTCAAGTACAGATTTTGAAGCCCTCGAAGGAGAACCTCTTCTCCAATTATGAAGAGATTTGGAGACAGGGGATCCCACTATCTCAAACCTCTTTTGGTATTGAAATACTCGTAAGTGCCACCATTGATCAGCATAGAAATATTAACATCCTTTTTCATCATGTTAACAAGCTTAACAAAACCATTATTAAAACCAAACTTAATTAGTACTATGTTAAGAAAAGGAAAAGACATTCGATCGAATGCTTTAGCCATATCTAACTGGATAAGTATATTTCCAGTATTAGGCTTCTTTTTTAGATAAAAAAAACACCTCTTTAGTCATTAAAATATGATCCTGAATGGATCTGCCCTCAATAAAAGCTCCCTGATGTTGAAAGATAATGTTAGGGAGAATCCCTGAGTTGATCAACTTTGACAAGATCCTATTGATCATGGTACAAAGACCAATTGGTATGTATTCATTCCACGAAATAGAATTGTTTGTCTTAGGGATGAGGCATAGACCAATGGCAAAAATACCACTAGGAATATCTTGGCCCTCAATAATAGAATTTATGAAGTTACATAAATTAGATTTGATGATATCCCAGCAAGAAATAAAAAATTGGATATTGAATTCATCAATCCCAGTTGTGCTATCTTTGTTCATGTTTAAAATAGTTTTCAAAATATCATTTTCAGTAGCTAATTTCATTAATGATATGTTTTCTTCACTTGTTACCAGTCTAGGAATTGAGTTAAATATTTCGTGGTTGACCAAATTAAGCTCCTTATCTCTCTTGTAAGGATTAGTTGTAAGAACATTTTTTAAGAAGGATTCAACAGACTTTCCAATAGAATCTTCATCTGTAATTTAGGTATCTCATTCTTTGATTCTAGTGATTCTTCTTCTTATTCTCTGCTTGTTAACATAGGAGTGATATAACTTAGTGTTACGCTCACCATCCTCGAGCCAGTTATTGTAACACTTTTGCTTCCAAAACTCATCTTCTATTCTTATAGCTTTAATAAAATGTCTGTTAGCTTTTTCCATATTGGCTTTAGAATTTTAGTTCTGATGGATATAATGAATCCTCTCCATATTACTTACCTCCTCCTCGGTTTCTTTTAGCTTGGTAAAAATGTTACCAAAACAATTTTTGTTTTAGACTTTAAGACAAGTCTTAAGCCTTTTAAGCTTAAACCAAAAAACTTTGTTAGCTTGACCTGCAATACTTAACTTCCAGTTATTCTCAACAATACTAAAGAATAGTCATCTTTAAGAAACATATTCATAAATTTAAAACTTTTTTGTTATTAGTAGACTGATTTACAGAAGTATTAGCAGTAATGAGTAAGGTAGCATGGTCAGAACAAGTCTGACCATGTGAAAAACCTGGGTACTCTTGAAATAGGATTGCCAATTACTATTAATCAAGGAACGATCTAATATTTTCCACCTAAAGCCTTGATTCCATGTAAATTTTGAACCACCGTAGCCAGCACCCACTAGCCTACACTCCCTGATACAGTTATTAAAATCCTCGATACTATTCTGGAATATGGAAGAGCACCCCACTTGATCTTCATTGCTGGAAATAACATTGTAGTCTCCAACAGTCATCCAAGCTTTATCTTTATCAGCCACAGACTTTAACACATCTCAAATATCATTTCTCTTAAATCTGTTGCATTTGGCGTAAATTATCGAGAAATTAAAGTTAATCTTAGTGTCCAAGTTATGAACATGAAGATGTAAGCACTGATCGTGATTGATAAGTAAAATAATCCCAATATTATCTTTCCAAATGCACAAAATCTTGTTCGAGATGTTAGAAACATAGTTGTTGAATCCAATTTTAGAAGCAATCTCCTTTATCTTGTCACAATCAACCATAGGCTCCTGAATTGCAAGGACTTGAATTTTATTTTTAATGGATATGTCCTTTAACCTTTGAATGTTAGGATTGTTGTTAATTCCTCTCAGATTCCAACTAATCATATTTATCATTATCTGAAAAGTATCTTTGTTTTTCTTTTGTCCCAGAATAACTCGAAGACTTGATGATTTTCTTACTTGGTTTCTTGATATTTTCAAATGTTTTTAATTTCTTGACCAAGATCTCATTGAAATCATGAGATTTTAAAGGATGAAATCCTGGAGTGCTACATCTAGAGCTGATTGGTGGCGTTTTTTCATCTTCTGGATTCTCAAATTCTGGCAAAGCTTCATATGGAAAGCCATGTTCAAGAGTCTTTAAAGCTTAAGTTACTTCTGTTTCTTCAATTTGTAATTTATTTTCTTCCAGATTGTCTTTAGTAGGCTTTTCAGTTTCCTTATGAACATTTTGTAAAACTATTAACTTGACCTTTGGAATATAAATTTGTAACTGTTTTGATTATTTCTTTGCTCGGTTTTTTTAGTAACTTTATTCTATGTATGAGCAACAACTTTTATTTTCTTGCAATCGAATTCTTTATGAACCTTATACTTACAGGTATTACAGTAGAAAGGAAGGTTTTTGTACAAAACAAAAACCCAGGCTCCCCTCTTATCACCAAAACCCATCCATATTTTGTTATGAAACTTTTGACAAATATCTATTTCAACGAGGGCAAGGCATCAATTAAAGTGAGCTCTGTTAATATCAGGTACCATAATCTTGTATGGTGTTCCTAAAGATAAAGCCATATCAAAGACTATCTTGTTATTGAACAAAAACTCTGGTAAACCTTCGAATCTGACCCAAATCAAATACAGTAGGATTTCTTTTTTGCTGCTAAAATCTGGAGTCCACCTTAATAATCGCATCTTACTTCCATCAAAATTGAATATGTTCTTAGACTAGAGAATACATACATCTTCTTTAAGCCTAAACTCTAGAAATATGTGTCTCGAATCGTAGATTTCCATGTTCGTTTTCCCTTTGAATTTGAAGGTTTTCAGGAAATTCAAAATAGAAGTTATTTTTGGTATGCCATTTTTGAACTTTCCGACTAAAGTAATCATAGAGTTACCTTTTAGATTTTCATTAATTTCTTCGGAATATTGGAAAGAGATGTGTTCTTCTTTTACACTGATACTTTCAGGAGTTAAATCCATTTTAACAGAGGGTTTGTTTGAGAGAACCTTAACGTAAGATTTTAGGTTTTTCTGCTTGTTGATAGTAGAAAAGAGATTGAGAAAATCATCATCTTCAAAGAGCTCATTGTTGCCTATCTCCATGGCTGGAGAGAGGCAGAACGGAAATACAATATTCTGAAGATACTCTGATAAAGGTTCTTTACTTTCTTGGAGAAGATTCTCTTGACATTTCCGAACTTTATATTACTCTAAATACAAAAAATATGTCGAAATAAAATTGTGTATAAAAGGTGTCGGTCTCGATCTTGTATTAAGTGAAACAAATACAAAAAATTTATCACTTCTTTTTCAGAATATTAATATCCACATAACAAAAATTAACTCTTGTTATAAGAATATCAATATCTAAATAAACAGGACTTAAATGATGTTTTCGCATAAAAAAATTATATGTTTGTCAATTTTATGATAGTGGAAGTACTCAATAAAAAAATAAAATGTTGAATGTCTAAATAAAAACAGAATAATTATAGAATTCTTATGAATTTAAATAATATTATAAACTAAACAAATATAGTCCAAATAATACTAAAATCAAATATTTATTATAATATTTTTTAGTCTATCTAACAACTCTAATTTTCATAAAATAACACTAAAAAAATAAAATAAAAAATATTTACAAAACAACAATAAAATATTTAAAAGAGAAGACGATAAAATATATAAAATAGAAGTAATATAAAATGAATTCAACGAAAACCAATACACAAAGTATCAATAAATACTAAAATACCAATAAGTACAGTTAGAGAAATAGTCTTTGACAACCCGTCATATAATATGTTGATAATCATCGAGTTTATAACAAACTTGAAATGAGGTTTATTTTGACCCGTGAAGTCAATTTTGGATCGGTTATTACAACAAATTTGTAATTAGTCTTACATTTCTTTGCAAAATATTGTTATGTTGCGACTGATTAATAACGAGTATATTTTAAGGCTTTTTATTGATCTATTTATATTGTAGTAACGGGTTAGTGACAAATAAGTTTATGTTAAAATAAACTCGTTTATTGTTCACCTAACTCGCCTACTTTTGGAAGTAAAACTCAAACTTCATCAAAATCATTTATCATCTTTCTTCATTCGAAGACTTTTTTCATCTTTGCATAAACCTTAAGAAAATGTATGATGTTTCAGGAATATAATGCCTTAAAACTTACGTGCTTGCTTCTACTTCATGATGCTCTTCATTCTCGAACGGTAAATATATACACATGCATAAGTTTATTTACTAATATAGGTTTAAAAGTAACTTCTTTTTTTCTATTACAAAGACTACTGAGCAACAAACATATTTATGGTCTCCCTTGGCAAATCAATGATGAAACCCTTGTGTTAAAAATCTAAGAAGATTTTGTAAGTATACCCGACACTCAATTTTTATCTTGCTGTTTTTATTTGGATCTAATAAACTTGAATCAACAACATTAGCAAACAAATCTCTAGGTATCTTCAAGTTGCGCTCAGTTTTATGGGGGATTAAATCAATAAAGACTAGTTTGAGTTTTTCTCATTTATTTTAATGAAATTATATTAGAAAGTTGTGCTCAGTTTTTTGTAAAGTATTTATTTTGTAGTTTGAATCGAGATAAGTTAATCTATGTACTTTTGATTTATATTTGGTTGGATCTCGATGTAGAGCTCGCATATTTTTTATGCATTATATAATAACATGTGTGAGTTTTCTAACAAAAATATATCAATTGTTTATTAGCCTGATTTTGGTAGTGATTTGGATGAATTTCATATTTTGTTCTTGAATATAGAGTATGAGAGTGAAATTACCTTTATTTATTATTTTTAACATTTGTGTTAATTGAGAAACTTGTGAATGTTTTATGACTCTTTCAAGTTGATTTTTAATTTTCTTTTCTAATTTGTATTTAATAAGAAAACTAATATTATATTGTATTAACATTTGGTGTGGTTGTTGTTGTCATAATACTTATGCAGTTCATTTTCAGATGTATTTGATATTGATCATTTTATTAACATCATTGGTGATGACATTCGCATAATAAAAGAGATACATATCAAGTATTTTTTGAGCACTCGTGAGTATTACGTGATAAGAGTTCAGACTACTGGGGTTAAAACCGCGCATGTCCTTGTATCTGCCAATTGATATATCCAAAATATATTGTGCTTCCACATTAAAACCACTATATAAATATAAAAAAGTGAGTTTTTTTTTCTTTCCATCACTATTTTTAAAAGAAATAAAAATGACTAAAGATTATAAGTTACATGATAAAGTCTCATATTAGTTTTTTAATTTGGTAAATAATATTCATTATAGGACATATTATATGAATTTTTGTGGACTCGATAATGCAGGTGTGGGATTACTATTGTTGTTATTTTCTCCCACCGTTTGGTATCTGACAATATACCTGCAAGTATCCAACAATTATGTTGTAAAGTTAATTTTTAAGCTTTACATTTTGTTTCTCATATGAATGTCTTGGCCAACACACTTTTGGAGCGGCTGTAAACTTTACAAACCAAGTTTGTTGTCTTATATCTACATTTTCATAAGGTAACAAATATTTTTGTAATTTTTAACTTTTATAATTTGTACCTAAAAAATCTCACTAACCTTAAAAAGGTCTCTATCTTTTATAGAATATTAGTGTCCATTTAAAGTAACAAACTCGGTTTTTTTACTTAGCAGTGGTTTGCTAAATTTTAAATTGGTTAGTTATATTAGTTTTGTATAGTCTCAATATAAACTATTTTTTACTTTTATAAGTTTACTTTGTCATTTAATTCCTCTTTTTTTTGTGGATAAAAAAACATTTAAATAAATAGAGAGTCATACAAATATCTGGGGTATACCCCGAGGAGATACAATGGATAAGTGATACCGGAATAAAGATACTAAGTAGCCGAAGTAAAATAGTACGAAACGTCATCATAAAGTTTTAAAACAGTGATAGAAGAGCGGGGCGATAGTAGAAGCAAGAAGTCTGAGCATCCAAAAATCACGTGACGGTCTGATGAAAGCTCCAGGAGAAACTCTCTATGCCTAGTACCGGGGTCAAAGTGTGAATACCTGCAGTAATAGAAAGAAAAAATTAGGAGCGAGCGATTACATAGGCCAGCAAATCTTGGAGCCATAAAATCTGAATCGAATGTCAAAGAAGATCCGGTGAGAAACCAAGAAGGTGATGGCAGGAGGGAACCGAAGATTCTTGAGTTCCTCTCCTTCCAAATGTGGTAGAAACCACGCCAAAAAAGTGCGCCAGAGATGGTGGTTTCGAGATTGAGACCAGTTTGAAGCCTCATGAATCCAAGACTTCCAGTTATAGTGAGTTAAGGGGAAGCCCTGTTTAGAACTGGCTTGGGTCCAAATACTCTGAGCGAAACTACAGTCAAAGAGAAGATGAGCTATCAGTCGGGATATTGTAACCCCAACTGAGCAACTTATCCCTAGTGGACAGTTTGTTTTGGACAGCAAGCCAAAGGATGAAAGTATGACGAGGAATGTTGTATTTATTCCATACTAACCTGGCTCACCCTACTACAGGGTTGGGCATACGAATGGCATTGTAGGTGTCCCGGATGGTGAATTTGATGTATCCAACTTTCGCATTCCAATAATGTATATCTTTAGCAGAGATGTTGGGAAGAGGAAGAGAGAGAATGAGATTGTTGATCTCCTTGATATTAGCATTGCTTCCAACTCTAGCGGGTCTGACGCTCGATGGCCAGTTCCAGTTACCATTGAGAATAATCTCGGAGACTTTGAGGTTCTTCCTAAGTCTAGAGTCTTCGATGCTATCGGACCCATAGTGCTTTACAAGAAAGGTAGAGAAAAGCCATGGATAAAACCATAAAGAAATAGTCGGACTATTCCCGATAGCCACCCTGTACAAGTTGCTAGCCAGAGGCCAAAGCCGAAGAGTTTTCCTCTAAATCCCATAAGTTTTTATTTTTTATTTTTTCCTTTTTAATTCAATTGCCCCAAATCAAGTGATTATTATTACTGATAATAGACCACATGTGTTTAAGGACAGCCGTCTGATTCTAGATTTTGAGGTCTAGGATCCCAAGGACGCCCTCTTTCGAGTGAGTGGTAATTTTGGACCATGATATTTTAGCTCTGTGGGTTTTTATGACAGAACCCGACTATAAAAATCTACAAAGGTATTGAGATAGCTCTTTAATGATCCTAGCAAGAAAGGTAAAGATGGGGGACCAGTAAACTTGTCTAGCAAAGATGACAGATTTGATCACTTAGAGTCTTCCCGCATAGGATAGGTGCTTGGAAGTCCACGAGTCTATCCTAGCGGTAATCTTGTTAAGAAGGGGGCGACGGTCGTTGTGGGTAAGCCGCCCAATTAGAAGGGGAACTCCTAAGTATTTGACTGGGAGATATCCTTCCGGGAAACCTATAATGGAAAGAAGAGCAGGTCTCATAGGGTGGGGAATACTCGAGAGGAATATGTGGCTATTAGAGGGATTAACTGTGAGTCCAGACATGGAATGGAAATCAATCAGGACCTCTTAAATAAGGAGAAGAGAATTAACATCTCCATGACAGAAAATCATTGGATCATCTGTAAAATAGAGGTTCGTGATTTTGAGCTTATGGCATTTCCAGTGGAATTTGAAGTTTTTATCGGAACTCTTTTCCTTTAGAGTACATGAAAAGACTTGCATGACCAGAACGAAGAGGAAAGGAGAAAGCGTATCCCCTTGCCGAAGACCATTCGTCCTTTGAAATTACCATGAAATTCTTCATTGATGATGACAGAGTAAGAGGGGGAGGAGATGCATTTGATGATCCAAATGATCATCTAATCAGGAAAATTCATAGCCACCAAAATGTCCAGGATGAGATGCCAACACATGCTATCAAAAACCTTCTTGAGGAAACGAGTTTTAATACTGTTGTGAAAGAATTTCGTGTTTTTATCCCCAAGTTTGATCCAGTTTTCTCTAGATTTTTTCTTGAGGAAAGACGCTTCGGCACGACTTAGAAAGATGAAGTTTGAGGATGCCTCAACTTCGTTGGAGACTAGAGAAAGGTTGAGAGGCAAGAGAAATTTAAGCAAGGAAGATAGTATTTTGAGCATTAGTAACCCTAGTACTAATATCACTATACTCTTTCCGATTAAGAGAGGCAAGATTAAGTTTGAGACGGTTAAGTTTGTCAGTGACACAACTCATACCAAAATAATGAATAGGTAGGATCCAACTGTTGGAAACTATGTTATTGAACAGAAGGTGGGAGTGCCACATATTGAAAAATTTGAAAGGTTTTTTCCTCCGAGGCCTGGGGAGGCCAAGATTGAGGGTGACAGTGGTATGGTCGGAAGAGTGGAGGAATCTAAAGTGGGCAAAGGACATAGGGAATAATTCGTCCCAGTCAGGGTTGAATAGGACACGATCGAGATTAGAGAGGATGGGATGGGTCGGTTGCTTATTGATCCAAGTGAAATTAAATCATGTCGATCTTAGATCACTAAGCTCAGAAAGATAGCAACAATTATTGAAGTCATCAATAGTCGCAGACCAGTTGTCTGAGGAGCCAATTCGCTCATCGAGGTGACGGATGGCATTGAAGTCCCCCAAGACAGTCCAGGGGGTGCCGAGGTTAGAATTGGAGATGTTGATTACATCAATCCAAAGATGAATACGATCCGCTTCCTCATTGAATGCATAAATAACAGAGAATCTAAATGATGCATTTAAATTGTGGTACTTGACAGAACAGTGGATGAATTGGGGGGATTCAGAGATTCTAGTGATAAAGATAACACTAGGATTCCAAATAATCCAAATTCTTCCAAGAGGATGAGGAGAGTGGTTGGTGTTTACATGCCAAAAGGGAGCCATAAACCTAATGATATAATCTACTTTCGAGAGATGGAATTTGGTTTCAACAAGGACAAGCAGGGAGATGTTATTTCTAATTATAAAACCAGTAACATTTTTTTATCTAACAGGGTCATTGAGACCCCTTACATTCCAAGAAGCAATATTTATAAGTAAGGAGACTTACAGCGCGTCAATCGATGGTCCTGTCGGAGGACATACCCTTTTTCCCCTTTTCCCATGGGCAAAGCCATTTAGGAGACGACTCGACCTCCTGTCCACTATCATCCTCCTTGTGCTCGTGCAGGGGGGAAAACTGATGACCAAAAACTAACTCAGGCTCCAACTCAGAAGGGTCAGACTCCGCGGACGATAAAAAGTTCGAATGAGGGACCGTCTTGGGGCCTTTAGTACAATGGCAGGCGAGATGGCCAAAAACAATGCATTTCGTACACTGAGGTGGAAGTCCTTGGTATTCAAAGTTCACCAGTATTGTCTTACCCTTAATTTTTAAGGTAAGCTCCGAACGGATATCAGATCCTGCCGAGATCATAATGTAAATACGAGCGATATGCAGTTTGTTCATCCTCTCAGTCTGATGGTCAACAAACAAGGGAGTGCCGAAAACTGAGCCAGTTTTGTTGAAAACCTCAGTCGTCCATAGTTCCAAAGGTAAATTTAATTCCTCCTCTAGATTAACTAAACTATTTTCTAGATGAATCTATAGTTTAAGAATTATCTAACATGCATTACAAATCACTATGGAATTTAAGGATAAATTGGAAGATAAATTTGGTGGATGCACTATGATTGATATATTGGAAATGACATTGAAGATTTTGTAAAAAAGAAAGTAATATTTAGAATCTATCAAAAAATTATAAAAAATATGCGAAAAAACGAGTTGATCACTAATAAAGTGGGAGTGATATATGTTTTAGTCTTTCTATACAATATGTATGACCTATTCAGAAAATGTTATATCAAAATTAACTATTGTTATTTTGTCTCTCATTTAAAAAAATCAAAAGAAAGATATGTATGTGCTTGAGCATGGGTATATATATCCTCTAATACTTCTCAATTTCTTTCAATCATATTACCATTTTTGGGTGACTAGACACCTGTTGATACTAATGCTTGTGTTTAATGTCATTACATTACCTACAATTTGCATGAACAAATCTGAACATGAATGTAATCGTCAATGAAGAGTTCCAAATCTAAACAATAAGAATTTTAGAATTGTGATACTTATTCCATTGGATGCTAGATGTCTTATTACAAGTCGAAGTATCTTTTTTACGTGTGTTTTCTAATAACGAAAATATATTATGACTAGTGAAACCTGACATAAAAATGTGCGTAAATATTTCCTTTTCACAATCATGGTAAAGGTTTTGGAGGTCTATATAAGAATTTGTATGCAGTCAAAAAATGGAATCTTAACTCAAAATTCTAAAAATAATGGGTTCAATCAAATATATATGATATGATTGTTGTATATGCTTTATTTCCCAATGTTACTCGAAGGAGATTCATAGATTGGTCTATGCATCACTTCTTATATTTGGATTAGTAGCCGAATATGATTAAAAAATGATCCACAATTTCAACAATATCAATTATGTGTTAGAGACTCAATGAGAGCATGCTGCAATATGGTGGCTTTAAGTATCTAAATTATTTGAACGAATGAGGATCTAATTAATGTTTTTCCAATTTAGTTTGTGTAGAATTCTATTATCTTGTTTTGAATCATATCTGCTAGTATATGTTAAACTAGAAGAAAAAATACTAATGAAAAATCTAGAAAAACTTGTTCATGTAGTTTTTGTTTCCCATTTTGTATGTTCCTAGTTCTTGTTTATATTTAACTTGTTTTCTTTTTTTAAAAGGAGGAAACATGGAATATTGAGAAGAAAAGTCAAAACAGCGTATTACCTAGTAGCATACATGTATTTGTTATTTCCATTTTATGGCATTGTTGCCCACATTTAGCGGAGTAAGAGGTTTATCGTTACTTATAGTCATTTAATTATATTATGATTTATTGTTTAAACTGATCAACTTACAAATATTTCGACCTTGAATATGTTTTGTATTCTTAAAAATATGACTTTTTGTGTATCATAGGTATAGTACTTAATAACATATGTTTATTCTTTTATAGTAAAGTTATATTCTCGAGTTATTATTTATCAATAGATTAATACATAATACATGTATTCGTCTTACTTAAAATTGTCTCTTGATTACACGGACTTTTAAAATTTTGGTTTTATTAATCGCATTTAAGGTAAAATAAGATAATGGCTGGATTAAATAGGCAAATATCCTCAAAGAAGTAAGAGATATAATCCAAATCTAAGATAAATATAGAATATGGTGTTATATTATTCTAACACGTTGTATATGATACTTATTGTATATTGTGATCTAGATGCATTGATAATTCCACTACGGACATTGTGATTATGGTACACATATTGATTCATTATTATATGTTTGTAGGTTTGTTGTCTCTTGGTTATCCTTTTAGACATAACGAGTTATAATACACCTAAGTTCTGTTTAGATCTTCGAAGGTTAATCTTCATTGTTTTAAAATATTAGAACATTTTGGAGAAATTTGTTGGTGCAAAATGATGGCTTATCTAAGGTCATTGCTAAACATATGACTTCTACATGTTTCTGGTAATGTAAATTCGAAAATTCCCAGCAAAAAATGTCCAAACTTGTCGGGCCTTCTGACATTCAACAAAGACATGCTTTACATTTTCAATATTTTTGCAATTCTGACATTTTCTGAAGCTAATTGAATATTTCTTCTTTGCAGGATGGAGTCAATAGGCCGTCATTTCTTCAACGCTCTCCAAAAGAGGAAATAATACTTTCGAGGAGTAACTTTATTCCAAGTCTTGCCATAAATGTAAGATTTTCAACTTGAATTACAAACTTCATTCCATGTAGTTTTTGAATTAAAGAGTCTATTGCCACTCAGAGTTCGGTAGGTAGAGTGAGTCTTTGTAGAGTCTAGAG
The DNA here is from genome assembly GCA_036936605.1 of Limnanthes douglasii subsp. nivea. Taxonomy (NCBI): domain Eukaryota; kingdom Viridiplantae; phylum Streptophyta; class Magnoliopsida; order Brassicales; family Limnanthaceae; genus Limnanthes; species Limnanthes douglasii. The sequence goes on along the minus strand of JAUPFV010000002.1, from coordinate 319,820,507 downwards.
AATGTGCTTTCCATCTAAAAAGTGGATATTAAATGTGTAATACGAAATAACATATCCCATCAAAAAAATATTATTAATTCTATTTTCTATAAAATCTGAAAATAAATAAATTTGATTGGTATAAAATAATAAAAACAATATCCAATTTACAAAAGGAAAAAAATAAAATAAACATAATTGGAGATAAATTTTAACATTAATTAATAATGTATTAATTAATAATGTAGTGGTAGGAGGACACCATAATTAATTTGGAAACCAAACCGCTAGTTTGAAAATGATTTGGTGTGTCTCGGCAGAATTGACAGCCTTTTTGTTTGCTAAAGATAAACCAGCTTTTACAAAAACACAAAATATATTCAGGAAAGTCAGTAAGTTACATTAATTGTATATCCAAAATATAGTCCCCATTAATTCCAGTTGCCCTTACTTGGTGGTTGATGCTATCCAGATATGTAGAGAACATAACACTACTACAGAAATTATGAAAGATCTTGAACGTTTGATACCACCTTGAACTCGACTACAATCACTAATGCATTGTCCTTTATGTAACCCTTTGACGGCACATTTAATTCAGTAAGAGGCAAAAAACCCACATAACCCCAACTATCATCCGTGGAAGTAAAATGATGAGCAATAACTGTAACATACATATAGAGAATAGATGGTTGTATTAGAAAACACAAGTGAAAGACACAACACCAATGTGGCTAAGAATTTGTTATATAGAGATAGGAAAGAAGACACAAACCAGGCCCTCTGATTTTATCCTTTATTCTTAGTATATATTCGGCATAAACTTTCCTTCCGGATTCTAGACTCGGGCCATCCTGTATTTCTAAAAGCAATGACAAGCTTCTGTCCTTTCGTTTTCCATCTCCCTTTGGATAAATAATTAATTTCCTGAAAATCAAATAGGACAAAATATTCAATTGTTTGAAACTCATTAGGAGATATATTATCTAGGTTTAGAGAGTACCATTCTTGGTCTCCCATGACAAACACTTCAGATCTATAAGACTCTAGAGTAAGTGTGGGAAAGTTATGAATCTTCCAAGTAAAAGTGTTGTCAGTAACAAGTTTGGTGAAGGACAAGCTTTCTCCACAACCATTAGATTTGATGACTGAAATGTCAGCTCCCAAGATACAGCAATCCTCTAGGAGACAACCATTTGAAGGATCCTTAAAGAACTCAAGAGAGAGTAATTTGTCAATGCCCCATTTAGTCTTCATCTTATAGAACCGCTTTGTCCTTGCACCACCATCTGCAACAATAACTATATAAATAAACTATATAACAAATGTAAAAGACAATAATAAAAGTAAACGATACATTTCTTCTAAACCTATATATATATATATATAAGGGAAAGAATAGATTTGGCGTAAAGAGCTTCCATGTTTGGAGTAGTGTATACCTTCTATAGCAAAATACTTGTCTTGAAGCTGATTATACACCAGAAATTTGTAACTGACATGAAGTTCCCATCCATCAGAAGGTTTGTTAGATTCCGAAAATACTAAATACATCGACACATGTCCTTCAGTATTGGTTTTCTTGTTTCCATTTGGATAAAACAACAGTTTCCTACATATTTTTATTACAATGTAAAGTTAACTCTAGAACTGCAAACGTAATAATGAGGCCATAAGCTTTATATATAAAAAGGTTACCATTTGTAGCTGTCAACTTCAAAGTCACTGGATTCTACATAATCCGTTTTCAAATCTACAAGCGAGGAGAAAGATTCGACTTTGAATGTGTAATGAGCCGGTGGTCGATCTCTCTTTGTTCGAATGATTCCTTAGCACATATAGGGAAAAAGGTAAAATCATTAGCCTAATGTATCACATAAAATTAGACAAAACTAAGATAACAAAGTTTAACATTGAGGCAAGGAGAGGGGCGTAGGAGTACTAACCAAGCTGTTCTTCGGAAGAAATATAGTTACTGAAGTTCTCTGTCATCTTTGTGTTTAGAGTAACAGGTGGGATGCATATATATATATAGGGGCTTAAAAGATATAGTAACCTGGTGTCTCTTGGAAAACCACTGAGCATCAGTTAGCAATACGCTACCTTTTGGTTTACCTTCACCATTCTCAACAACAGTCTAGTTTGTGGGGTCTATATTATTGAAAGAATTTGCCTATACGCCTATACCAATAACGCATGCAAAAAAGAAAAAAGAACTTCGGGATCTACGATCTTCATCCAGAAAATTGACAGTAAAACCTAAACTAAAATTAGTTAAGCGGATATCATTGATCACTCGTATTATCGTTTTTAGAATTTTCTCTTCAAAGCAAAATTGGGTTTTTATTATAATAGTTGGGTTAAGACAAGCTAAGTCCAGTTTAGAGATATACTCAGACTTGCATTTGTATTAAAACAAAAAATCATTTTTATTAAAACAATATTTAAAGTAAAAAAGTAGCGCTAGTAAATCAAAAGTTGCCGGCTAAAATCCAAGGAGAAAGAGGTTTTTATTAAACTCGAAATTAATCGTCTTCCGTGAAGCTCTTAAGAACTTTGAAAGAGAAGGGATACAAATTTGGGAGGAATCGCAACCAAATTAAAAAATCATTACGAAATTGGAACCAACTTGGAAAAGACTATTGTAACTCCATGCAATTAAAGAGGTGAGTTAGTCGTCTTTTTCAATTCTGATATACCCAGAACCTTGGCTTTTAAGGAGAATAATGGTCCTCGTTTTATTAAAAACTTGATCACAGTTGAAGTCTGTATTAGCCTCTCTAGAGGGTGTATTTAAAAATCCAGTCAAATGCCGTATTTTGTTTCCGGTATATATGAATGATGTTTATTATAGAAGTGATTAAAGCTCATAACATTCGACTATAGGATCTAGAAACCCAAGAGACTTGCCTCTGAGAATTCGAGTCAGTTTCTATGTCCAGTAAAGTTATATATTTTGAGTGACAGAGCAGAAGTTCAACTAACAAAGTTCTGCATTCAGCCACGATTGGGGATTGTTTCTCGTAGAGTCTACCATACCCAGCCACTAGGTCACAATTTTAATCTCTGATCAAACTGCCTCCACTTGCTTCACTTGTATAGCTACTACAACCATCTGAGTTTAGTTTGTACCTGTTAGCTTTAGGATGATTCCATTTGAGAGAGAGAGAGAGCAATTATGGGTTTGTTTAAATGGTTTATACAGTTAATATGGGAAGCAATCCTAGAATCCTTTCCCCAGTGGTTTCGTTTAAGCATATTAGCTTGGTCAAGCCCTGAGATGATGTGAATAATCTGATCAATCATTGAACTGTAGACGTAGATTGATCCAGATGTTTCTTTTTATTCCTAGTAGATCAGATAATCCACGAGATAACATATTTTAGAATTGTTCTGATGTGAGTGTCTTTGTTTGAAGACCTTAACCAGTTGTTGATCATGTGGGTGAATACATATAAGCAAAGTAGAACCAAACTTCTCATGATTTTGTGCATTGAATGGATATGTGACTGATTATCTCAGGATTTTTCACAATGTTGTCGTTTGGAAGCCATTTCAAAGGCCTTTTTCTGCAGAATTTAGTCAGTAGAGAGCCAACTGTGTATAGTCCTCCAAACCAAGAAAGATAATTTTTTCGGAGTAATAGGATTTTATATTTTCTTGAAGAGATTTGATTTATTGTATTTCTTTCTAATGGCATTTCATGTGTCCTTAGTATTGTAATTTCCAGATGAAGAGATAGACCACTTGATTGAATCTTTGGTAGAGTTTAAAGAAATTTTAATTGATTTTCTCTATAGTTGTAGGGGAGAATATACCTTATAACTAAGATATTATCCACTGACCATCACCCGAAAATTATTTGACTTCAATTAGATAATACTATGTCCTATCTTCAGGGGAGTCAACAGTCAATCCAGAAGTCTATTTTATCTTCTCCAACATTCCAGTATATGAAAGGCTCATCCATGTATCTAATAATAGTTCCCAAGTAGTGCATTGGTAGAGAGTTATGCTTGAAACCCAAAATTTGTTTCAATATTTGAATTCTAGTATTAGTCGTTTTTTAGGTACAATGATCTTTGATTTCTCGTTGTTTATTTCCTTACCTGATCTTTCTTGATAATGAACCATGCAATTATTAAGCTTGATGATGGAAGACGAATTCCCATTGCATAAAATAATGAATTCGTTTGCAAAAGTCATGCAATGTATATAATAGTTTCCTCTATTCTTGTATCTTATTGAAGGATCCTGATTAGCAACATGTTTGATACCTCTAACTGGATACTCTTCAGCAATAATAAACGGACTTTGAGACATAAGATCTCCCTGTTTTAATCATTTAGTAGACATGAAAAAAAAAACCTTTTAATTCGTCATTGACTATAATGGATGAATGAATGTTGTTGATGCTTTTGAAATTGAGGTTTTGAAACTGATTTTCAAACCCAAATACAAAAAGAATCCTGAGAATAAACTTATGAGAGAGTTTATCGGAAGTCTTAGACATATCCAACTTCAACAATACATTACTTCTTTTGTCTTGTATTTCAGATCATAGTAGAGCTCTTGTGTGATTAGAATATTCTCGTGAATACTCTGATTTTTTAGAAAAGGCCCGTTGTTCTTCATTGATGATTTTAGGTAATAGAGTTGCTAGTCTATTATTAATCACCTTGGAGATAATTATGATGAACATAGTAGTTAAGCTAATAGGTCTTAAGTCTTTCTATTTCTTAGGGGAGTCAAGTTTTGGAATTAGGCATATTGAGGTAACATGAACATATATAGGAATTGGATTTCCTCTGAAAACACCTCTCACAACTTCACATAGATCCTTGCCAATAATCTCTTAACATATTTGGAAGAATTTTCCACTATAACCATCAGGACCAATAGCCCCATTAGTGTTTAGAGAGTTTATAATGATGAAAATTTCATCGTCTTCAGGAATGAACATTAACATTTTGTTGTCTTTCATTATTATCAGGTTAGGAATAAAACTGAACAGATATTCATCTTTTTCTGATTAGGAGGCTTAGTTAATAAGACTTTAAAGTAATTTTCTGCAGAGAGCCCAATAGAAGTCTGGTCTTCAAGCCAATATTTCCCATCTTAGATCCTGGTAATTTTATTTCTTATGTTCTTTTTTCTAGCAAAATTGTGGAATGAAGTTTTATTCGTGTCATTATCTCTAAGCCACTTTGAGTTTTCATTTTATCATAGTAGCTCTCTTCTCTTGCCAGAGGTTCCAGATGGTTAGACTTAGCTTTCTCAAGAATATTTTTACCATCAGTGATTGTTGGTAATTAAATTCTCGAAAAATTATTTCATCTTCAATCTGCTTTGAGGAGTCAAACACATTCCCAAAAGTATTTTTTCTCCATAGTTTAAGGCATGCTTTCAACTTTTTCAGTTTACACCAGAATATATGTATAGGACTGCCATAAATTTCTTCTTCCTAGTTCCTTCCAACCGTCTTTAAACATTTATTGTGTCTAGCTCATATGTTAAGAAATTTAAAGGAGGATTTGATCCGACCTTGATTGGCATACAATGATATGCTTATTGAAGAGTAACCTGAACAAGTTTTAGCCATATACTTGATAGATGTGTTGTCAAATTAATTAAGCCATTCTGTATTGTATATAATACGATCAAGCCTCTTCTATTTTCTGACATTAATCTATGTAAATTTTGTTCCCAAAAAAACCTGCATCACTTAGATGGCAATTAATAAGCATGTTTCTAAATTCATCCATGCTTCTAAGACAGGTGGTAGAGCAGGATAACTACTCATTAGGATTAAGAATTGTGTTAAAATCTTCAAGGACCATCCATTCTTTTGAACCATCATCATCAGCTCTAATATTGTCCCATAGAATGTTCCTTTGGTCTCTTTTGCACTTCACATAGACAACTATAACTCTAAAATCTTTGTCAAGAGATTTATGCTTAACATTTAAAGGAAACATTTGATCCTCATTCTCTATTATGTTAGCAATAAAATCAGAGTTACACATCACCAGATCTTGTTGTTGGCATTTCCTGCAAACCATAGGTAGCCTAATTTCTTCGAGATAGATTCCAGATAAATTTGGGATATCATTGGCTCTTGTAAAACCATAAATTTTGATTTTTCAGATCTTCTGAGAAACTTTAGCCTTATTAAAGTCTATTTATCACCAATACCTCTCATAATCTAGTTTGTAGCAGAGATAGTCAGTTGGATGAACTGTTGAAAGGTTTAGTGGAACCTTTCATCTGCATAATCTTGGAAGATACAAGGCCTTTAGTGATCCAGCCTTTAGGTTCTTGGCTTTTTGCTTTTCAACTTTTTTAAAGTTTCTAACCATATCAGACTTCTTAGGTCTAGGAGAGCATGACAGGCTTCCTATATTTTCTTTGCTTAGAGAGTTAAGATTACCAATAGTTGTATTAGTTTTTTAATAAAAAAGTCTTCCTTGTCAAGGATGTGTAAGGCTTCAATGATTTCAAAGTCATTGACTTTGATTGGGCCTGTGCTTAAATTATTATCAGATGGAGCTTCATGGATGTTGTTTGAACAGTTTTTATCAAGATGAGTAACACTTCTGTTTCTTTCTCCACTTAATTGAAGATCACGATTTATGATGCTTTTGTTTTGATCTTTTGTAGAGTAAGTTTGATCAGATGGAGGAGGTTTGACAACAATAAATTTCATTCTGGAAGATATCATCTCTTGAATATGATTCAGTTTAGTGATAGAAGAGGTATCGACAGGTATATTATATGTTGAATCTTGTTTGTCTTGTTTATGAAGATTTTTTTTACAGTCTTTTAGGTTATACCCAAGACGATGACATCTGTGACAGTAATCAGGCATAAGGCTATAAACAATTTCCTGCCATAATCTATCTTCATTACCAAAAGAGATCCATATATTTTTCTTGAGCTCTTTAGAAATATCCATTTCAATCCAAATCTTACAGCAATTGAACATTGCCTTGTTCATAGGAGGAACCCTTATAGATAAAAGAGAGGCCAATGCTATATATATCACTTTAATAGTATCTTCATTGAACATGTAGTCAGGGAGGTTAGGTAGGGAGATCCAAATTAGGGTCATGGGACTTTCATAGTTTGGATTGAATAATGTATTCCACTTAAGTAACCTCGTAGTTTTAGCTCTAAGAGACCATACGTTTCACTTTCAAATTTTCTTTATATCTTCAAGGCAAGTGAATTCAATGAAGATGTGCTTATAGTCTCATTGAGTGATATTGAATTCACCTGAGAATTTGAAGTTATCCATGAACTTCTTCATAGTTTCCAAGCTTGGTTTTCCTGGTGCAAACTTGTCTATCAATATTTTTCTCGTATTTAATTCCTCTTTTTCTTTATCTTTCGCATCGAAATCGATTGTTATATGTTTTTCTTTCTCCATAATTGTGAAATTTTCATGGTAGACAGCTTTCTCATTCAATTTATATAGCTCTTGATAAGACTTTCAAACTTGAAATGTATTTCCATTGATTAGGGTTGGATCATTTGTTGATTTCTCATACGTAGGATTAATTCTAATGTTGGTTATATACTGTGGAATCAATGATGATTGATTCTTAGATTTGTGTTGTAACAATTTCAAGCAAGAAAATCTGGAAATCAAATTATACATACCTGTTTCTATGATTGGAGAGGATTTTGAAGAAGAAGGTGAATGAATTTCACCTTCTTCCATGAGGTTTTAGCACAAAGAATCCGATTTGAGGAAAGAAGTTATGACTCTATTTCTTGGAAAGAATCATTCGAAGACTCTGTTTCTTAGAATTAATACTCGTTAATTATATAAATTCTTAGGATTTGATATGATTTATTTTAGGTTATACTATTTTATACACCTATAATTTATGAAAATATAAAATATAAATATAAAGTATAAATTAAAAAACAGATTAAGAAGTAAAAGACAAAAAAAAAATCAAATTTTGATCAATAATATTATTTTCATTTTTATTTTATTTATCAAATAATTGTCTAAACAGTTTTTATCCACCACATTTTTCTATATTCAGTTTTCTTAGAGTTATCCAAAAAAATTATAACATTAGGGAAAAAAACAAAAAAAAACATTTGGTTAATAAAAAGATAATAGGAAGAGATATTGGAAGATATATTATGAAAAAAACTCCAATATGATATTTAGACTCCGAAAATTCTACCAATATTATATATATACCATGTCATAAGAGTGAAAAGATGATAATCACCTACTCATTTTTTATTACAAAAGTTTTCTTTTAATTTCATTTTTTTTTTCATTCGTGTACTAATATATATCTTGTATTAAGTGAAACAACGACAACAATTTTATCAATTTTTTAAAGAATATTAATTCCCACACAAACGAAACTAACTTTTGTTATAAGAATATCAATATCGAAATAATCAAAACTTTAATTATAAATGATATCGCAATATAAAAAATAGTATATGTTTATCAAATTCTATGATTAATAAAGAAAAAAACATTATTAATATTAAAATACCTCATATCTAAGTAAACCAAAATTTTAAAAATAGAATAATTATATAATTCATATGAATTTAAATAACATTATAAACTGAAGCAGTAGAGTCTAAATAATACTAAAACCAAATACTTATTATAATCTTTTTTAATCTATCTAACAATTCTAATTTTGATTAAAAAAACTAAGATAAATGAAATTATTTTTATTTACAAAACACAACATAGTTTTAAAAAGAGAAGACGATAAAATAAAAGAGATATAAGATGATTTCAACCAAAACCAATACACGAAATATCAATGAATACTTAAATATCAATAAATATAGCTAAAGAAATAGTCTTTCACAACCTGTCATATAATATGTTGCTAATCGATTATTTATAACATTGAGTTTATACAAACTTGAAACGAGGTTTGTTCTGACCCGCAACTTCAATTTTGGATCGGTTATTACAACGAATTTGCAACGAGTCTCACATTTTGTTGCAAAATATTGTTATGTTGCAATTGATTATCAACGAGTATATTTTAAGATTTTTTATTAACTTATTTATATTGTAATAACGGGTTAGTGAGAAAATATTTTTCACCTAACTTGTCTATTTTTGGACGTAGTCTATGCATCCTATCAAACCTCATAAAAATCAACTCGACCTTCATCAATATTATTTCTCATCTTTCTTCATTCAAAGACTTTTTTCTTCATCTTCGCGGAAACCTTAAGAAAAATGTTCGGTTGTTTACTTTAAATAGAATATTTATATTATGGAGAAAGTTGTCAAACTTAACCGAGATAATAAAAAACTATTGATTTATCTTCTTAAGTCATATCACAACCGCGATAATATTGATATACATATCCGAAAATGTATAATGTTACAAGAATATAATATCCTAAAATTTATGCACTTGCTTCTGCTTCAAGATGCTCTTCATTATCGAACAATACATATATACATATGCGTAAGTATATTTACTAATATATGGACAAAAATAATTTTTTTCTATTATACAGTCATTAGATCAACAAACATAATTATGTTCTCCATTGGCGAATCAATGACTTGTGTTCAAAATTCAAAAGGCTCTTGTAAGTATACCCGACACTCAATTTTTATATTTTTTTTGTTTGGATCTAATAAACTTGAATGATTAATATTAGAAAACAAATCACAAGGTATCTTCAAGTGTTTTTTAATGGAGGATCAACAAAGACTTGTGTAAAAAAATTCACTTATTTTAATGAAATTTTATTAGAAAGTTGTGCTCGGGTTCTCGTAAAGTATTTATCTTTTAGTTTTAATTCTAATAAGTTATTCTATGTACTTTTGATTTATATTTGTTAGGATCTTTATGTAGAGCTTACATATTGTTTTTATGCAGTGTTTGTATAATAAGTTGTCTGAGTTCCCAAACAAAATTATATCAGTTGTTGTTCATTATTCTGATTTTGGTAATGATTTTGGTGGATTTCATATTTTGTTCTTGAATATAGAGTATGAGTTTGGTATTACCTTTATTTTTTATTTTTAACATTTTTGTGAATTAAGAAACTTGTGAATATTGTAGGACTTCTCCAAGTTGATTTTTAGTTTTTTTCTCTAATTAGTATGTTATGAGAAAATTGATTTTATATTGTATAGATATTTGGTGCGGTTGTTGTTGCCATATAATTAATGCAACTCTTGTAATTCCAAACTGTGAGTAAAATCTGTCTAGCAAAATCTACGGTATTTTTACCTTTTAAACTCGTTTTTTTATGTTCGAGATGAATGTATATATTTATGTTAATTGGCATGTTTTTATGCAGATTATTTTCGGATGTATTTGATATTGATCAATTTATTGACATCATTGGTGATAATATTCGCATCGTAAAAGAGTTACATATCTAGTATTATTTGAGCACTCGTGAGTGAAGAGTCGAAAGATAGTCCGAGGAGGATTTTGTGATAGAGAAATACTTCTGAGTCAAACTTAGAGAGAGAAAGTGTTAAGATAGTAGAGAGAGAAAGTCGTACTATTCATCTCGAAATTTATGAAGCGTGTGTGGTCCTTTTATAGTACAATTGCGGACCCCACACGCTTTAATTTGGACTAATTACATATTTCGGTCCCTGCTCTAAAGTTTCTTCCTATTTTGACCATATCTTTACAATTAACGCATTTTTGCCCTTATACATTTATTTCTATGCATTTTGGCTCTTATACATTTATTTCTATGCATTTTGGCCCTTGTCTTTTATTCTTCCTCATCAGTAGCCCCCTAGTCTTAGTAAAAAATCGTTTTGCTAAGACTGAAAATTTCTTCTCAGGCCAAAATCATTACTCCTTCGAACTACAGGAGTCCTTCGAACTACAGGAGTCCTTCGAACATGAGCTTTACCGAACCCCTTCGACAATCCACCTCTTCGACCTGCGAACAATAATTTCTCGAACATCCAAAAAAGGCCTCTTCGAACTTCTTCTGTACTGAGTGGCCCCCTCAATCCTTGCAATATTTTGAGCGAAATGGTCGTCGGGAAATTATTTACTTAGGCGAAAAATGATGCTAGGATTGATGATGTCACTGCACAAATACCATCGTCAGCATTCTTTTGGAGAAACGGTACGCATTCTTTTGTCAGAAGACTCTTCCACTTCCCATGACAACCTCTGACACGAGACTCTTCATCTTCTACTTTAGCTAGGCTGTCATACATTGCTCACCTATAAGGACCATCATACCCCTAGGCAAACAACACAAAAATGTCCCCGGGCTCCTGTCACCAAAGAAGCCCATTAATCTTCTATAAATACCAACCTCTTTCTTCATTAATGTAACTTCTGTTCAATCATTTCTAGAGAGATAAAGCTGGCGCATAAAGCTCGTCGAATTCCTGAGTGGCTGTTGATTAGTAAACGGTTCGAGGAGAGGGTTGCCGCTGGTGAAGACGTAAGGCCTCATCCCCCGCCATTGACTACAACATTCTTCGGTCCTTGGCCTCCTTCGAACAATTCGACCGCCATTATACCTCGTGAGGTAGCTCGTCAAAGCTTACTCAGCGAAAACAACCCTCCGAAAGAAATGGGGAAAGAAAAATCTCACAAGCACTCGTCAGGTTCAAAGAGGAAAAAGTCCCATAGAGATAGAAAAAATTCTCACGAGCGAAAACGGGCCAGGGGGGCTTCCCTAACCATTCGAGAACCCACTGTCTCCACTAATGTTGAAGATCGCCCCCAAAGATCTCCAAGCCCGCGAAGGACTTCGAGGAGTCCCCCTCGGAACTCAGTTAGTCCTCCTCGAAGGCAAAACTTGGAGCGCAATGTCGAAAGTCCTCCTCGTAGGCAAAACCTAGAACACAATACTGGGAGTCCTCCTCGAAGGCAAGACCTAGAACACAATACTGGGAGTCCTCCTCGAAGGCAAGACCTAGAACACAATACTGGGAGTCCTCCTCGAAGGCAAGACTTGGAACATAGTACCGAAAGCCCTCCTCGAAGACAAGGAACGGAAGTGTCTAGTCTGCCCTCCACACCATCCATGACCATCCATGGTACGCAATTCTCACCTTCAAGAACACTTATTACCGAGGAGGATATGCGGATTAGGCATGAAGAAACGTTAGACCCCATAGTTATGAAACCTTTCAACAAGTTCCTCGGCCAGAAAAAACCGATTACCTCCTTGTCAGTCCCTGCAAACGGTGGCACTTCCTCTTCGGCAATATCCGAGGAACGAGCTCGCCGGATTGCGCCAAAATCGAAGGGAGATGTAACTTTGCCCTTGGAGCTAGACAACATTGCCGGCAATAATATTAGAGGCATTGAGAACAAGCATATGGTGGCCCTTGCCAATATCAAGTATAAGTATTTTTCGGAGGCTGAAGAGACAATGCTTAGGGCTCGATGGGGCATTCCTTCTTACATTAATATCAGATTTCCCTCCGAAGGAGAGACGCCCTTATCTGTGAGGGATCACGAGGTGGTGGTCTACACAGAAATCATGAACTGGGGGCTAAGGTATCCCTTAGACCCCTTCTTTATTGAATACCTCTCAAAAATAGATCTCTGTCCCTCACAAGTTGGGCCCAACATGTGGTTCACATTGATGGCTTGCATAATGGCCTCAAGGCTTTCAGGCCAAGAGTTTTTGCTGGAACAAATAATTGGTTTAGCTGGTCTTGCTCGAAACCCTTACTTCCCCTTCTACTCAATGACATTCAACCGGGGGCAAAAGGTGTTAAAGGATCTCTTGGAAGCAGACAAAAAATGGAGGCAACAATTCCTTTTTTTCTCTGGATGTTGGGAGACCGGCTCCCAAGCCACCCCTTCGAATCCACATAAGCTCTCCTTGAAATGGACCATGAAATGTAAGTGCTCCCCGAATCATTATACGCCCTCGAATGTTTAATTTTTCTGTACATTTCTCTAAGTTAATTACTTCTTCGAATCTCATAGTTGCCTCGAAAAATTGACACCCTTGAAGACACATGTGCCTTCGAACAGCATATTCAGTATAACCATTTTTCTCCTTTGTTATTTGATTCAGCTATGACCGAAGTATCCAAACCATACACCGACTATGTCGAAGGAGCTACCACTGTTTTCACTAACCTTCGCTTGTGGGCAAAAGAACAGTGGGATAATCGTTTTCGTCGTTGCTTTGTCGATGAAAACTTGGCCAGAAGTCGACTTTGGAGGCTCAATCCTCTGGATCGCATAAGTATGAGGGGCCTAATGACTCCACCTTCTGAACGAGAAGTGCTAGAGCGATGCAGCAAGCAGGACGTGACCATCTATCTACCCAAACGCTCTCGCTCGCAAAGTCACTTGGATGACTCCCCAGAAGATGAAGCCACACCACCTCCACTAACAAATCCCAAACCAATCGCAACGACTCAAAAATCAAGCTCTTCGAAGAACGTAGGGGCCTCGAATTCCAGTAATCTTCGAACAACTGAAGCCCATCGAACAGATGAAACCCCTCGGTCAAATGCTTCAACAATATCTACTCCTTCACCTGCTGCTACTATCCTTCCACCCAAGAAAGACAACAAGAAAAAGGATTTGAAGGGAAAGGGCATTCTGCTTGAGCCCATCGAAGAGCAATCTGAGGGAGGAGAAACTCCTGATAACAATGAAGGTACTCACTTCGACATAGAAGTTCAAGATGGCGCAGTTGATACTGAAAATAGGGGTGGTCTGTCACCCAAGGAAGCCTCCTACCAAGCTTTGCACTCTCCTCTAACTGAAGCGTCTCAACCAGCCTCCTTCGAAGGCAGTCCGAGGCTTGCTCCTGTCCATGCCCCTCGAACAAATCCCCCTTTATGCGTCCACCCTGATGTGGCCTGTGGCAATTTTTCCGAGTTCGATTCTGCGGATCTAGGGTCTCCTTCGAGCTCCTTCGAGGTCCCTTTAGATGATGAGTTTTCAATGAGTCTGCAAAGGCTGCTTCATACATCAGTAAATCGAGGAAAAAAGTTGCGCCATCTTGAGAAGCGCAAGAATCATTATAAATTCAAAGCATCAGTTGCTGCCGCTAAGCTCGAAGAAGCCAAGAAGGAGCATGCAGTGATCGAAGGCCAAGCTGATGCCTTGTATGAGCGTCTTTCTGCTGCTGAGCATTATATAACAGTGATAGAACATTGCTGCCAGGAAGAGAGGGACTTATACAAGAAAAAGACTGACACCCAAGAGCTGTTGATCTCTGAGTACAAGGCAGGGCATCGCAAAGCATGCGATGCCTTCGAGCAATGCAGTGAGGGTTTTAAAAAGGTAGTTGAAGAGCGCGACGATCTAAAGAGAAAGATCATAAGTTTCCCAGCAGAGATCGAAGAGGCAAAGGAACAAGGTGCAGATGCTTATGCTGCCAAATGTTCGAAGACTTTACAAGCTCGAGATGCTGCCACTCGAGCTGGCTTATTGACCCGAATATACACCGACCACCCTGAATATGAACTGGGTCCCTTCTGGAAGCTTGTCCCCCCAGAACTTCGTCCACCCCAAATAGTTCTCAATGAGAGCGACGACTCAGAAAATGAAGGGAGTGATAATTCGAAGAACGTCGACTAAGGGAAAGGGTCGTTGGTAGTTTTTTGTATGGCCTAAAAGGCCTCTGTTTTTTTTTGTAATGGTTGGAAGCTGTTTGTGCTGTTTCAACAAGTACTCGAAGTTTTAATTCATCAATGTATTGTTCTTCGAACTTATTATTGCACTAACCCTTCGAACAATGAACACTTGGGTAAATTCACAAATTCGTACGGCCTTTCACAGAATTTAACTTAGATAGAGTTAGTAGGTGTCATATTTATCCTTCGACAGATTTACACTGAGAAAGATTCAACAGGTTTTATCCTTGCACTAAGGCTGTCGAACAATTATAACGCAGACCTTTTTAGTAGGCCGTCGAATTTCTACCCACTTGGTTCCGCGAAAAATTATTACTTGGGTATATTTGAATCAACTAGGCCTTCGAATTCCAACTTGTGTGGCCTTCGAATATATGAGTCAGGCCTTCGAATTGGGCCTTCGAATTTCAACCCACTGGGGCTTCGAAAAATTATTACTTGGGTATATTCACCAAGTTTTATATTTGCAACTATGCCTTCGAATTCCAACTTATGTGGCCTTCGAACTCCAACTTATGTGGCCTTCGAATACATGAATCAGGCCTTCGAATTGGGCCTTCGAATTTCAACCCACTGGGGCTTCGAAAAATTATTGCTTGGGGGTGGCTTCGAGGCACACCTCATAATGATCTAAAAAATTTTCAAAAGTCCCAAACCATCATGGCTCAACTTATTGTGACCCTTGAGAATAGTTTGACAGTCCCAAATCGTCGAGGCACATCGTCATGTGACCCGAAGAATAGTTTGAAAATCCCAAATCATCGTGGCATATCTGAATGTGAATGTGGTTCAGAAAATAGGTCGAAGGATAACAATTCGAGGCACGTGTTAATGTGACCTAAAAAATAGTATGAGGGACAACATTTCGAGGCACATGTTAATGTGACCCAAAAAATAGTGTGAGGGACGACATTTCGAGGCACATGTTAATGTGACCCAAAAAATAGTGTGAGGGACAACATTTCGAGGCACATGTTAATGTGACCCAAGAAATAACTAAAGGCAAAGAAACGTTGTATTAATGGGATCACTGAAACACCTCATTAAAACCTTCCTGTGCCTAGCAGGGTAGGAAAGAGTGTGCCCTCACCAAAAGTTTTCTTGAAGTGTACAAAGGAAATAAAAAGAGATACAATATTCTATCTGAGCTCTGCTAATCGAGGTACAATTTTAAATGCTCAATATTCCAAGGTAAGCGGAGATATCGTCCATCTTTATCTTTTAGCCTATATGTGCCTGGTTTAATCTTGTCGATGATCTCATAGGGGCCTTCCCAATTAGGGCCTAGCTTCCCCAGACTCTTGTCCTTAGTGTGTAAGAAAATTTTCCGTAGGACCTTGTCTCCCACCTGAAAGTCCCTATGGTTGACTTTGGATGCGTATCGACTCCTCATAAAAGTTTGATAATGAAGGGAAGTCAGTTGCGCCCGCTGTCTCTTTTCCTCGACCAAGTCCAAAGCCAATGTTTTGTGCGCGTCATTCGTGTCTGCATCATAAGCTGCTATTCGATGTGAAGGGAAAAGGATCTCTGAAGGAACCACGGCATCCATTCCATAAACTAAGGCAAAAGGAGACACAGCGGTGGCTGTTCGTGGGGTCGTTCGATATGCCCATAGCACTTCCTGTAAATAGTCGGGCCATTTCCCCGCCTTTCCTTCTAAGTTCTTCCTCAGCCCGTCGAGGATGGTGCGATTGGTTACTTCCACCTGGCCATTTGCCTGAGGATGAAATGGCGCCGAGAAACATTGTCGTATTCCCCTTGACACACAAAAATTGTGAAATTCTTTGTTATCAAACTGTGGACCATTGTCCGTCGTAATCTGCAATGGCATACCAAAACGACAACAGATATTAGACAAAACAAATTTGATCACATCCTTGGCTTTCGCGCCCGCAAGTGGCTCAGCCTCTACCCACTTAGAAAAGTAGTCAACGGCTACAACTATCGTCTGCCTGCCACCTGAAGCCATAGGTAGAGGTCCAACCAAGTCAATGCCCCATCTGTCAAAAGGAACCGCCTCTGGGATGCTTTCCATCAGTGCTCCTGGCTTGTGGATTATATTAGCGTACCGCTGGCACGTGTCACAACGCTTGACCAAATCTTTTGCATCGGCTGAAATAGTTGGCCAATAATATCCTGCCAAGAATACTCGGCGAATCAGAGCTTTATATCCACAATGAGCGGATCCTTCGCCATCGTGTAACTCGGAGAGGATAATTTGTGAGTCGGGTCCATTCAAGCACCTCAGCAATGGCCGACTCAGAGACTTCTTATACAACGATCCGTCCAACAAAATGTAACCGTGAGATTTGAATCTTACTTTTCTGGCTTCATATTTGTCGGCGGGCAAGATGTCATGAGCCAAAAAATCAATGATGACTGTTCTCCAATCAGGGGTAATCGCATGATTTTCCTCTGAGACATTCATCACATGGTCCTTAGAGATAGAAATCGATGGGCATGTCTGGGTCAAAACCCAAGGATAACCTTCGGTCCGAGAAGCAGAAGCAAGAGAATCCGGGATGGCATTCATTTCCCGTCGGACATGCTCGAACTTGACGCCTTCGAACCCCGACGCCAAATCTTTTATCAGTTTCAAGTACTGTACCAATGTTTCCTTCCTTGCCTCGGACTCCCCTGAAACCTGATTGATCACCAACTGAGAATCACTGACCAATTTTACTCGTCGAGCCCCGCATATTTGGGCCAAGCGTAGGCCGGCTAAAGCTGCTTCGTACTCAGCCTCATTATTAGTAGCTTTGAAAGCGAAACGGATGGCTTGAAACATGGCAACCCCTTGCGGGGATATTAACTGGACACCTGCCCCGCAGCCTGAAATGTTCGACCCCCCATCCGTTCGAACTACCCATTCTTCCTCAGCAACTGTGTCAGATTCTTCCTGTTCGTCCCTGTCAAAGTGAAATTCAACCAAAAAATCTGCTAACACCTGTGCCTTTATTGCTGTGCGAGGTTCAAATGTTATATCAAAGTCTCCCAACTCAACGGACCACTTAGTCATTCTGCCAGAGACGTCGGGTCGCTGTAATAGACTTTTCAGGGGAAACGTCGTTCGGACCACTATTGGATGCGCTTGAAAATAAGGTCTCATCTTTCTCGCTGCTGTCACCAACGCCAAGGCCACCTTCTCCAAAGTAAGATACCGTTTTTCGGCATCCAGCAAACTCTTGCTGACATAATAAATTGGCCTCAAGAGAGCGTCAGCTTCTCGGAGGAGCACGGAACTGACCGCACATGCGGATACCGCTATATAAACAATCAACGTCTCCCCCACCAATTGTTTAGATAAAACTTCCGGAGAGGTTAGATACTCCTGAATTTGACGAAACGCCGTCGAACATTCTTCGGTCCAACAGAATTGCTTCGCATTTCGCAAAACTTTAAAGAATGGGGCACATTTGTCCGACGAGCGGGAAATGAATCGATTGAGAGCAGCCAACCGCCCTGTCAAGATTTGCACCTCTTTAATGTTTCGAGGAGGACTCATATTGATCAACGCTCTTAATTGCTCCGGGTCCGCCTCAATACCTTTCTCACTGATCATGTAGCCAAGAAATTTACCCGACCGTACTCCAAAAATACACTTTTCTGGATTGAGTTTTAAGTTAACCCTACGCAAATTGTAGAATGTCTCTGTGAGGTCGGCAAAATGGTCGTCGTCTTTCTCACTTTTTACCAACATGTCGTCGATATAAGCTTCCATATTCCTCCCAATCTGCTCCTCGAAGGTCTTATTAACCAATCGCTGATAAGTTGCCCCCGCGTTTTTAAACCGAATGGCATGACCTTGTAACAGTATAGACCTCGCCCGGTAATAAAAGAAGTACTCTCCTCATCATTGGCAGCCAAACGGATTTGATTGTATCCCGAGTAAGCATCCATGAAAGATAACAACCGATTTCCGGAGGTCGATTCTACTAACTGATCAATGCGTGGGACAGGAAAAGGATCCTTAGGACAAGCACGGTTTAAATCTGTAAAGTCGATACACATCCTCCACTTGCCATTCTTCTTCCTTACCAACACCGGATTCGATGCCCATAGGGGATAATGCGACTCGCGAATATGACCAATACTTAAAAGTCGTTCGACCTCCAACAAGATTGCTGAGGCCTTTTCCGGGGAGACAGGCCTCCTTTTCTGAACTATTGGTCGGACATCCGATCGCAAGGCGAGCTTGTGGCATATAATCTCCGTCGGCACCCCTGTGACATCCTGTGCACACCAAGCAAACATATCGAGCCTGTCAGATAAAAAATTAATTAACTTTCCTCTAAATTCGGGGGAGAGATGAACCCCTATTTTCAGAACTTTCCTAGTCATGAACTCGTGTGTCGAAGAGTCCTCCTCCGGGACCTGAAATCCGGGGGCCTCCCTCGGATCATCACAAGGAATGACCTCGGAGGGTGGCCCCTTTAATTGCTATGTTGAGTCAGAGGGTCCCCCTCGAACTCCCTTAGACGACAAAGCGATTTGGTAGCATTCTCGCGCCATCTTCTGGCTACTTCTGACCGTGCCAATGTTGTTCCCGATTACATATTTTAGGCACTGATGCACCGTAGAGATGACACCGTGCATCCGTGATAACCAAGAGCGACCTAGGATAGCATTATATGAGGTGGGCGCGTCGACCACAATGAAAAGTACCTCGACCTCTTTTTTGAACGGTCCACGACCCAACTCCACCATACATTGAAATTCTCTCACGACAACCGCCGTAGCACCAGTGAAACCTACTATCGTTCTGTCAGATCTTCGGATGACCGGTGGGTCAGAAATGAGGCGATAGGTACTCATAAACAAAATGTTCGCAGAGCTTCCTGTGTCGATAAGTATTTTCTGAACCTGATCCCCGGCGATGCCCGCTGCGATCACTACGGCGTCCTCATGAGGGCCCGCCACATTACGCATATCATCATCATCAAAACAAATAATAGGGGAAGGCGATCGGTGCATTTGTGCAGAGACTCCAGCTTCGATCTGGGTGGTCAAATTCACCATGTGTCTCTTGCGCGAGCTGTTCGAATTCCCTGCGATGGTGTCTCCACCAAAGATTGCTAAAGACTCAAAAAATGCACACAGATTATCCACTTTCCCCCTCGGGATTTCTTCTTCGACCAAGTTCACATTGTTCCTCCCAGCTTTCGGGTCCAAATATTCCTGCTCGATGTCAAAATCGTCAACCCCTTCGGAAATTACCATTGTTGTGTCAGTATTCTTTGAGACAGCTTTTACCACGGCATTCTTCTGGGAGTGCTTTTTGACATATTCCAACAGCATTCCATTTTCGATGAGAGCCTGCACCTCCTTTTTCAGGGCTATACAATCTTTGGTGTCGTGGCCCACATCCTCGTGATACTTGCAATATTTGTTAACGCTTCTGTTCTCCCTCGGTGTTTGTATAGGAAAGGGTTTCCTAAACGTGACCGAATTTTTGGCTTTATCAAATATTGCAGCGACATTTTCCGTCAACTCAGCATAGTAGTCGGGCCGAGTCCATTTGTTTGACATGTATGTTCCCCCTTGATTGTGGTTCGATTGATTGCCATAATACTGCTGATTTGACTTTTGCCTCGGAGGATACTGACCCGTGCTTTTAGCCTGAACGGTCAATCGAGGGCCCTGAGTGATTGGTTCAACCCGTTGAAGCTGATTGTGGTCCAATTGCTCTCCGGACCCTTTCTCTGAGGCTTGGGTTTCTTCCACCAAGATTCTCTTCTCGACTTGATCCAGCAATGCTCCAAAAGTCATCGCTTGGCTTTCTGCCACTGTGTCTTTCAACAACCCGGGGAGCAATCCCATTCTGAATGCTGCAAGCGCCACCGAGTCCTTACAGTATTCCATATCTGTCTTGGTTTTGACAAAACGATTGGTGTAATTTTTGAGGCTCTCCCCCACTTTTTGTCGACAGTATATTATGGTGTCCCCGTTGGCCCGAAACTTCTTGCTTCCCACGAAGTGCTGTCTAAAAATGTTCCAGAACATGTCAAAGTTCTTAATGGACCCCTGAGGTAACCTGTTGTACCACTTGGACGCCACTCCCTTAAAAGTTTGAGAGAATGCTCTGCACAGGAGTTTATCATCGTCGTCAAAGTTTATCATGAAATTCTTAAATTGCTCGATATGATTATCCGGATCTTGAGTTCCGTCGAATTTTTCAAGCTTCGAAATGTCAAAATGCTTTGGGAGATTCCCTACTAAGATCTCCGAAGACAAAGGAGAGGCTCTCCAATTGTGCCCTGTTCGATAAACATTGGACCTCAGATTATCATTGTTTGAGAAGTACAAGCCCTCCTCGGAGGGCAAAGTGTATTGTTGCTGCCATTCCGAATTCCGAGGACCTACATTATCTTTCCCTGGGCACTTCACCTGTTCATGAGAGCGATCATCTACTCGGTCGTGGCGACTCCTCTCCCGCGAGGATTTCCTCTCCGAACTCCTTCCCCTCTGAGCTCCATTTGGCCTTCGACCACGCTTTTTCTTCCTGTGGCATCTTCGAGGAGAAGATTCAGAAGTGCTATACCGCGAATAGCCGCTCGAAGAAGCTGAGTCCGCTCGAAGTGCTGAACGGTATAATTTCCCACAGACGGCGCCACTGAAGAGTCGAAAGATAGTCCGAGGAGGATTTTGTGATAGAGAAATACTTCTGAGTCAAACTTAGAGAGAGAAAGTGTTAAGATAGTAGAGAGAGAAAGTCGTACTATTCATCTCGAAATTTGTGAAGCGTGTGTGGTCCTTTTATAGTACAATTGCGGACCCCACACGCTTTAATTTGGACTAATTACATATTTCGGTCCTTGCTCTAAAGTTTCTTCCTATTTTGACCATATCTTTACAATTAACGCATTTTTGCCCTTATACATTTATTTCTATGCATTTTGGCCCTTATACATTTATTTCTATGCATTTTGGCCCTTGTCTTTTATTCTTCCTCATCAGTGAGTACTACATGATAAGAATTCAGACTACTGGGGTTTAAACCGCGCATGTCCTTGTATCTGCCAATTGATATACCCAAAATATGTTGCGTGTCTTCCACAGGTCAACAACTACATAAATACGAAAAGTAAGTTTTTTATTTACATAAATATTTTTAAAAAATAGAAAAGACTAAAGATTATGAGCTACATGATAAAGTCTCATATAAGTATTCATTTACTTTAGTAAATAATATTCATTATGGGACATAAGATATGGTTTTTTTTATGCAGTAATGTGGTTATAAGATTACTGTCGTTATTTTTTTCTCCCATCGTTTAGCATTTGATAATATACCTCAAAGTATCTAATAATTACTTTGTAAATTTAACTTTTAAGCTTTAAAATTTATTTCTAACATCAATGTCCTAGGCAACACACTTGTGAAGCGACTGCAAACTTCACGAACCAAATTTGTTGTCTTATATCTTCGTTTCGAGAAAGTAACAAATATTTTTCATTTTTTGGCTTTTATAATTTATATAAAAAAAATCAAACTGACCTTAAAAAGGTCTATATTTTTTATAGGATATGGGTGTCCATCTAAATTAACAAACTCGGTTGTTTTACTTCCGAGTGGTTTGCTAAAGTTAAATTCATTAGTTATTTTTGTTTATTATATTCATAATTTAAACTATTTTTACTTTTATAAGTTCACTTTGTCCTTTAATTTATCTTCTAGAATAACTAATCTATTTTCTATATGAATCTATGCTTTAAAAATTGTCTAACATGCATTACAAATGACTATGGAATTTGAGGATAAATTGGAGGATAAATTTGGTGGATGCACTATGATTGAGAAATTGGAAATAACATTGAAGAAATTGGTAAAAAGAAAAGTAATATTAGAATATATTAAAAAATAATGTAAGAAATATGAGAAAAAAATGCGTTGATCATCAATAAAGTGGGAGTGATGTATGTTTTAGTCTTTGGATACAATATTTATGACCTTTTCAGAAAATATTATATGCCAAATTAACTATTATCATTTCATCTCTCATTTAAAGAAAGGTTGAAAAAAGATATGTATGTGTTTGAGCACGTGTGTATATATATATATATATATGTCTATCCTTTGATACTTCTCAATTTCTTTCAATCATATTACAAGTTCTAGGTATCTAAATACCTATTGATGCTAATGTTTGTGTTTAATGTCATTACATTACCTTTAATTTGGATGATCAAATTTGAACATGAATTTAATCGTCAACGAATAGTTCTAAAGTTAAATGAATAATTTTTTTGGAATTGTGATACTAATTCTATTTTATGTTAGATGTCTTATTACAAGTCGAAGTATTTTTTACGTGTGTTTTCTAATGAAGAAAATATACCATGGTTAGTGAAACCTGACACAAACTTGTGTGTAACTCTTTCACTTTCACAATCACGCTAAAATGTTTAGAGGTCTATATAAAAATTTGTCTGCAACAAAAAATAGAATATTAACTCAAAAGTCTGAAAATAAAAACATACTTATTGACATAATGGGTTCAATCAAATATATATGATATGATTGTTGTATATGCTTTATTTTCCAATGTTACTCGAATGAGATACATATAACGGTCTATACATCACTTTTTCTATTTGGATTATAGTGAATATGATTAGAAAAATGATGCACAATTTCAACGATACCAATCATGTTTTAGAGTTTAACTCAATGAGAGCATGCTGCAACATGTTGGCTTTAAGTATCTAAATTATTTGAACTATTGAGGATCTAATTAATGATTTTCCAATTTATTTTATGTGGAACTATATTGTCTTGTTTTGAACCATATCTGCTATTATATGTTAAACTAGAAGAAAAACACTCATGAAAAATCTGGAAAAACTTGTTCACATAATTTTTATTTATCATTCTTTATATTTTTCATGTTCCTAGTTTTTGTTAATATTTAACTTATTTTCTTTCTTCTTTTGATAAGGGGGGGACATGGAATATTGAGAAGAAAATTAAAAACAACGTATTATCTGGTAGCATACATCACTTGTTGTTTCCATTTTATGGTATTGTTGCACGTATTTAGCGAAGTAAGTGGTATATCATTGCTTAGACTTATTTTATTATATCAGGATTTATTGTTTAAAGTGATCAACTTAAAAATATTTCAACCTTGAATATGTTTCGTATTCTTAAAAATATGATTTTTGTGTGTATCATATGTATAGTACTTAATAACATATGTTTATCCTTTTATTGTAAAGTTATATTCTCGAGTTATTATTTATCAATAAATTATAGATAATATATGTATTAGTCTTACTTATGATTGTGTCTTGATTACACTTTTTTTTAAAGTTTTGGTTTTATTAATCACATTTTAAGGTAAAACAATAGTCATATATAAGACAATGATTAGATTAAAGAGTTAAGTATATTAAAGTAAGTAAGAGACATAATCAAAATCTAAGATAAATATGGAATATGGTTTTATATTACTCTAACACGTTGTATATGATACATATTGGATATTGTGAGCTAGATGCATAGATTACTCAATTTATGACATGGTGGTTGTGGTACACATATTGATTCATTGTTACATGTTTGTAGGTTTATTTGTTTATCTTCTTAGACATGATGAGTTATAATGCACATAAATTATGTTTGCAATTTCGAAGGTCAACCTTCATTCTTCTAAAATATTAGAACATTTTGGATAAACATGTTGGTGCAGAAAATGATGGCTTATCTATGGTCGTTGCTGAACATATGACTTCTATATTTGTTGAAGAATTTGGAAGAGGTCTGTAGTTTTTTTTACCCATGTGTGTAATTTTCAAGTGTAACAAATTAATATAATGCTTAGCTAAATAGAGAAATTGAGATATAATGTTATATGTTGTATGTTGTATTTTGAAATAATGAAATAAGGTTGAAACGATATAAAGTTTTCTAATATATTTTTATTAAATTTAGCAACAGATTTAAAACTGGTTTGCAATAAAAATAGTATGTTTGAAATAAAAATTAGTAAAAATGTTGCATCGACATTAATCAAGTTTGCAATAAAATTCAAATTATGTTACTTATGTACTGGTTTGGTATTTCGCAACATATTTACAGTAGGGGTGTAACAACAGTTTTTTATCCGGTTCCAATTAGCAACAGATTCCTGTTGTAACTGTTATACAGTTGCAAGCGCTTTTTGTTAGCGAATGTGTAAATGCACCAGGTCGATCATGTTACAAATCTACTATAAAATTTCATGTAACAACGCATTAGTGATAAATTCCATATTATTTAGTTTGTTGTAAAATGTGATTTATTCAGGAGTGATATATTATCACAACAAAAAGAAACACAAGTTGCGAGATATAAACCTATCTTAGGATAATTCAAATATACATTAAGATTAACTATCAATCAGATTTATAGAAATCATGAATTGTTTTTGTGAGTTATGTTGTTTTTAAAATTATTTTGTCTTAAGGTTTGGAACATATGTTATAAAATGTTTTTTAATATAATAAAACAGGTTACCATTCTTAATTTCTATCATCTTTTTATAATTTTATAATTTTCATAATTATAATTTAGTTAATTCATAGGTTCGCTCGGCAAATGACTCGTTCCATCATACAATTGACAAGTATTATACCCTTGAACGGTAGCCTTCGCATCAACCGCTTTTTGGTCAATAAAAACCTGAAGGAGAAAATTTCTAATCAAACTTAATATCGACAATAAGTCCCAACAACACTTTCATATAAATATTTTAGAATGAACCAAGTTTTTTTCCTTATTCTAACAACGCAAAAATAGTCTTGTATAACTTTTTCTATAAAGAACATCGTGAGAGGAGTGTATTGAACCATTCAAATTCCTAATCCACGGGCCTCAGCTTTATCCGCTAGGAGTATCAGATCTTTAAAAAACAAGAAGTACTTTTGTCTCTAATAACTAGCTACTTCAATCGACAAAACCTCAATTTCTTGATCTCTGTATTCGACAGATGAAATTTCTTGAACAGTAACTAGTGGAGTATTCTAACAACGCAAAAATAGTCTTTTATAACTTTTTCTATAAAGAACATCGTGAGAGGAGTGTATTGAACCATTTAAATTCCTAATCCACGGGCCTCAGCTTTATCCGCTAGGAGTATCAGATCTTTAAAAAACAAGAAGTACTTTTGTCTCCAATAACTAGCTACTTCAATCGACAAAACCTCAAATTCTTTCTCTCTGTATTCGACAGATGAACTTTCTTAAACAGTAACTAGTGGAGTATGTTGGGAATATTTGTACCACATATTCAGTCTCCATGTATAAGTAAGAACAACCAATCTGGATACTAGTATGATATTGTCCGTTTTGGCGCTCAAAGGCCCGCACAACTTTGCTTTTGGTCCACTTCAAAAAGATCTCATACTAGTTGATATATGTTCTTGTTTATATACTATTGATCCTTCCTATATTTAATCGATGTGGGATGTGGGACTTTAGTCGCCACCGTAACAATCCTCCTCTCGAATAAAGTACAACTCTAGCCTCTTCTCAATTGACTTCCATCATTTTACTATAGTCAGGTGGAGAGATTTCTGACCTCTAGAGTTAGGGCGGATCTATCTGCTCAGTATCAGATGACATTATGCCACTTCTTGGTCAAGCCACCTGCTTGATGAGCTATGAGGCACTTCATCTATAGAGGATATTACGCCGCTCCTTGGTCAAGCCACCCGTTTGATGATCCATCAGGCGTTCCATCTATACATCAGATCATTTACCTTGAGTATGGTTCCTGCTTCTGGTAATATGTTTAGTATCTGAGAATTCCACTCATATCATACCCACCACATCGCATTCCGTATGGGCCTGAAGCTCTGATACCATTTGTTGAGAAATTGGGTACTGTATATAATTAAGAACAATCTGATCTCCACACTAGTATGATATTGTCCGCTTTGGAGCCGAAAGTCCGCACGACTTTGCTTTTGTTTCACTTCCAAAAGGCCTCATACCAGTTAAGATATGTTATCAATTGTATACCCTTGATCATTCGCATGTTTAACCGATGTGAGATGTGGGACTGTGGTCGTCTCCCTAACAGACTACCCTCCATTAGTTTTATTTTTGCTAACAAATCAACAACTACGTTCTTAAGATGATGAACATGCTCATATTCCACTTTTTCAAATTTATCTTCCCACTCTGTTAAAATCTTCAAATATCCCCTAATAGTTTCTGTTTTGCCTCATAAACACCATTATCTTGACTTATTACTAACTTCGAATTTGATTTCACCCGAATAACTTTTTCTCCACAGATACAAGCTTACTTCAAACCTCCTCACACAGTCTCATCCCACTCCACCACCATCAATACCTCAGACTCCATTTACTTCAACTATTCCTTCACAATCTATTGCTACATCAGATTGCACGCCATCGTCATCATAATTCTCTTACTAGCAAACTCGTTTATGAAATCAGCCATTACTTGTTCTTTGATTGCAGTACGAGGTTGATACAAAATTTTATATTCCTCTCGATGAGTTCGGAAATTTTCACCACTCACTGTAGAAACCGGACAGGGGAATTCGGACAAAAACCACCCACTGAACCATCCGAACTAGACTAAAGTATTAAAAGTTAATCACATTTTGACTAAGCTAATTGCTAATCTACTTAACAAGTTAATGGGTTTTTGAACTCGACCTGTTTTCATAAGTTTGACCCGAAAGCCCATGTGGCCCATAACTAAGGGTATAAATACCCAACCACTTTCATTAATGAGGGTAATGAACATTTAATACAACCAGGCATCTTAAATCTTTCACTACAAAACACTCAAACATTAAATACCTTTGAAACGCCATAAAATACCTAACAAAATTACCCCCAGTCAAAAATAATCCACACCACCTCTAATTTTACCAACCATTGCGTGAGTTTTCCCGAGACATCTAATTTCTATAATACACTTCTCAAAGAAAAAGATGTTTGCAAAATGATAGTAAAATTTTGGAAATAAAGTCTCATTTTTCTTGCAACTACAACCAAACTTAAAGCCAACATTTCCAAATTCAAATTTCTTTTTTCAATATCAGTTAAACTTTTATTCACATAATATACCGATCTTTGCACTTTATCAATTTCTCTAATCAAAACAAAACTTATCGCATGACTAGGCACATAAAAATAATTATAAAGATTCACCCTAACATGATCTCTGGTGAAACCAAATATTCATTTAGAAAACGAAATGCCTTATCATACTCCTTAAGGATTTCAAGAAATAAATGGTTATTGGCATAAGATTTTGAAATAAACCGCGATAAAATCGCTTACCGTCCTGGCAATTTTTGTCTTTATTTAATAGTTCTTCAAAGGATCCATGTTTCATAATGCTTTAAGTTGCTCAAAATCAACCTCAATTCTATTTTTGCTGACAATACCGGAGGGATTTCCAACTTTGAACTCCAAAAGAACACTTCAAAGAATTCAATTTAAGATTAAATTTTATTAAATTATCAATAAAATCATATGGAATTCAACTTGTCAATCCTCGGTATAAATTTTAACAATCATGTCATATATGTATGCCTCCATATTCTCCTAACCGCTTCTTATAAAATCGACTAGCCAAACTTGGATAAGTCTGGTAAGGATAATTATTGCCTCAGGGTAGGCTTGTAATTTGTTTGGTGTTTTAAAGAAGTATGTGGGTGTTTGATATTTAGAGTAGAGAGTAGAGGGAGAATTAAGCTGGCTGGTTGCAGTTAATTTTCATTACCCACATTTAATGCAGGTGGTTGGGTATTTATACCCTTACATTTTGGGCCCTTATGGGCTTTCGGGTCATGTTTGATGGACCCGGGTCATGTTTAAAGACCCATGAGCTCTAAGTAGGAGAGCAAGTAGCTTAGTCAAGAAGTGTTTAGGTTTTTTAGTACTTTTGTCATAGTTCGAACAGTCCCATTAGCTAGGTGTTCGAAGTGGTCTGTCCGGTCCGGAGAGCTAGGTCCGATCTGTCCCTGTCCGGGGAGTAAGCACAATTCGGACTCATCAGGAGCCCCTTTTTTAGGTGTTTGTTCAAATACCTTTGTCAAAAACCTGAAAAACAGTCCGATGCCAGGGGTAGTTTTAATCCGGACAGGTCTGTTTGTCTTAAGGTTTCATCCGGACTGATAAAGCTTCATGAATCCAAACGGTTTTTTGCCAGAGTTCGTGGGACACGTGTCGCTTTCTGATTGGTTGCTTCAACCGTTTTTTCATCTTGAATTTCGAACCCACCTTCTTCGAAAAGCAACCTCTTAATTAAAGGTGGTGACATCAGCGTCGTCTTTAATCATTACCAATCTTTTTGAATTCTCCTAGGAATCAAACTCTTTTTTTCAGATTTACTATAAATTTAAACATTTTCTACTGTTTCACCATCACTCTCATATTTACTCTGCACAACTTCTTTAAGCTTTATCTGTCTAAAGCAAAAATTTACCCAGATAGTTTATGTTTACAGCGAGGAACGCTCTGATCAAAGGTGGGTGGCTCAACCTCTCTGAGTTGGAAAAGGCACAAAAGGTCGAAAGGGAAAGACGTATCGCTGCAGGACTACCCATTTCGCCCATCGACAAGCCATTAACTTCAGCCACAGAATCTGATCAAGGTTCTTCTTCCTCAAAAGGTACCAAACCGAAGAAGCTATTCCAAACTAACCTCTCCCCCATTATCTCTGGTTCCTCGGTTCAGGAATCGGAACCCGTTGTCGAGCCAGGAGTAACAGTTACCAGTTTTAAAAAACCTTCCCCCTTCATAGCTATGGGGTCAGATACGGAGCACTCCCCTAAAAAGCTAGTTGACCGGAGAAGAGGCCGGTTAGTTAAAGGCCAAGCTTCCAAGAGCACCCCCTCAAAATCATGTGCTAAAGACAGTAGCACAGGGTCAGAAGTTCCCATCAAAGTTCCCAAGGACATGCTGCCCGGTCCGGAGGGCACTAGTCCAAGTCTTCGAAGAGAAGCATCTGTATCAGAGCCCCAATCGGAGGCCAGAAATCAAGGGGACACTTAAGCCCATCAGTCCGGAGTTCAGGCTGATCCAGAGCTGAACCCTCCCTCTACTACTGTTACCGAAAACCCTTCATCAATTATGGAGGATGTAATGGAGGACTCTGTCGAAGAGGCCCCATTTTAGTCTGAGCCCTCCGGTCAGACCAATAGTGCTGTTGTTGCCAAAAAAGACAAAGGCAAAGAGAAGCTGTGTTTGAAGCATCCGGATCTGCCGGAGAGTCTTGAATGAAATGTGGGGCCTTGTTTCCACAAGGTCAGTGTCAAGTATCTCCTTGCCCTGCAGAAAATTAACTACGCATTCATTCACACAGCTGAGCTGGGCCGGATGCGTACGAAGTGGGGAATACCGGAGAATGTGAAGATCAGGATCCCCATACACCCAGAGACTCCCATGGATTGCAAATTAAGCGAAGTTGTCATCTTCACGGAGCTGTTCAATTGGGGACTTAGATTCCCCCTGGACCCTGAAATTGTCAGATACTTTCATCTGATAAAGCTCTGCCCGAGCCAACTGAGCCCTAATGCCTGGTACACCCTCATGGCCAGTATCATGGCTTCGAGGCTCTCCGGGATTCCTCTGCCTATGGAGGAGTTTGCTGCTATGGCCGGTCTTTGTAAAAACCCCAACATCCCTTTTTACCACTTCAATATGGGGGACAATCTCAAAGCTGTGGATGACCTGCTAGAGTCGGAGAGGAACTGGAGGACTCAATTTCTATTCGTAAGTGGGGTTTGGGAAAATGGAAGGAAAATCAAGTCCGGAGTGAACCCAAGTCTTCTCAGAAGCAGGTGGAGGAGTGATCATAAGTCCCCCGCTTTATACTTTTGTCTCTTTCTTTTTAGAGTTAGTTTAAACTAATTGGTCTTATTTTTGCCTCAGCAGAACTGCCCAAGGAATTCAGTGATTATCTGAAAACCGGGCAGGCTACTTGCACCAAGATCAATGCTTGGGCTGCTGAGAAGTAGAGGAACCAGTTCCATGCTGCTTTTACCGGAGGCAACTTGGCAAGGTCTCACTTGTGGAACACCACAGGTCGGAGAGACTTGACTTGGGAGGAGCTCACAACTCAGCCTCCTCTGGATATTGTGCTTAAAAAGACAATGAACCAGATGGGACACTCTACTTGCCAGGCCGGGCCAAAGCCCCAAGCAAGATGAAGGGTAAAAAGAAAGGCAAGAAAGTGGCGGGTGGTGTTAACCCTGCTGATGCAGAAAAGGATGCTCCAATAAACCCGGAGGGGCCAGTCCACAGCTAAATTGATGCTTCTCTCCTGGAAGTGGTGGAGCAGGAGACTGAAAGGCAAGAAGTGCACCCCCCAAAACCTTTAAGGGCTTCCAAAAGAAATCGTAAACAGGGAAGTGAAAGCAAAGACCGGGAGGCCAAGAAGAAGAAGATCTCTAAGGGTGACGAGCTTTCTCTCCGGGCTCCGGAGCCTCCTTCCCAAGCTGATCCTACTGACCCAACACTAGCGGAGGAGATACCGGGCGACTTCCATACCGATGAGGTCAAAGGGGGAGATCTCAACATTGATGGGGTAAACATCACCGGTCTTGGTGGGCTTGGTGAGTACTTCATCAATCTTCCCAGAGACGACTTCGATGGGCCTTATCTCCCTCCGAGCACCTCAGATACGGTCACTTTCAATGGTAAGACCTTTATTGTTTCAAGTGAAAGGGACGTCATAGCCCACTCTTTATTAAGCAATGTCCAGCCTGTGCTTGCGTTGGAAAAACAAGTTCGGAATCAGGCAGACATTATCAAGGATCTTAAATCTGACAAAGAGAGGCTGTCCGATGACCTTCGTACTGCCACTTCAAACGCTGCCATCCTAAAGGAAGAAAATGAGGAGTTGAAGAGAAACCAAGAGGCAAGTACCACAAAAGTCACCACTTTAGAGGACACCATTACAGAGCTCCGGGAGAAGCTGTCCGGACTGGAGAAAGATCTTGCCACCTCAAAGGGGGAATCCAAGGCCAAAGACCAAATTATCACCAACTTAACCAATGACAAAATTGCTCTTGAGAATACAGTGTCCAAGGCTGCCGAGGAGAAAACTACTTTGTTAAGGGAGCAGGAGGCCAAGATTCAAGCCAAGATCGACGCTTATGCCAACAACGTGATCGACACCCAGGAGGAAATGTATGCCAAGGTGAGGTCTGACATGGTTCTACTCTTCCACGAGAAGTTTCCGAAGAGGAACCTAGGGGATTTATGGCTTCATTTTGAGTCTGACGACCTCCCGTATCATACAATGGCTGATGGAGACTTGCATGGTTATTCTAGTGCTTCCTCATCCGATGACGAAGAACGTACCGGGGAGAGCCCAGACGAAGATCAAGATGATCTTAAGGGAAAGAAGAAGGTAAATGAAGCTGAGCCATCTTCAAAGGCTCAGCCTTAATTTATGAACTACTTTTTTACTTTTTATCCAGACTAAAGTCCTTGGAAGGCCAAGGCATTCTTTTTGTAATTGTGTCCGGTATCTGACCGGATAGGTTTTTTATTCTATTTTGACAATTCAAAAGTCCTTTGGAAGGCCAAGGCACTTTAAGTTATTTTAATGAATATTTTTGTTTTGTGCAATTCTAATCTTCTTTCATTGTTTGTTCCAATTTTGATGACTAGAGTTTAAACGGCCTTTAGTTATTTCATAGTGAGAGTGTTTAAATTCTCCGGCTAGAGTTTAAATAGCCCTTAGTTATTTCATAGTGAGAGTGTTTAAATTCTCCGATGATGAATATTTAAGTGGTCATCATTCTTTTATTTCAATCCGAATAGTGTGACAAAGGACAAAACTTAAAACACTTCGGAAAATTTTTAAGAAGGCATCAAATTTTATTCAAAAGCCCGGACACCTCATTAAAACCTCCCCGAGCCACCAGGGAGGAAAGAGTATGCCCCCAAATATTTACATGTCTGTTTAAATAAGTAAATATATACACAAATACTACTCCAAGTACATCCGGAGATGTTCGATATTCCAAGGGTGAGTCAAAAATCTTCCATCCTTGTCTTCTAGCCAATATGTTCCAAGTTTAAGCCTTTCAATAACCACATAAGGTCCTTCCCAAGTTGGAGCCAATTTGCCGAACAGCTTTTCTTTAGTATGTAAGAAGACTTTCCTTAATACCTTGTCCCCCGGTTGGAAATCTCTTCTTTTAACTCTGGAAGCAAATCTGCTTCTCATCAACCCCTGATAGTGTGCAACTCTAAGGTGAGCTTTAACTCGTCTTTCTTCTACCAAATCGAGCTGGCCTCTGATTGCCACCTCGTTAGCGCGTTCAGAGAAGTTGTGAACACGAAATGATGAGAGAGTTGCTTCTATGGGAGCTACTGCATCCATTCCATAGACCAAAGCAAAGGGTGACTCTTGTGTTGCAGCCCCAGGTGTTGTCCGGTAGGCCCACAAGACCTCTTGTAAATAACTAGGCCACTTCCCAGCAGCCCCTTCCAAATTCTTCTTTAAACCGGACAGTATAGTTCTATTAGCCACTTCGACTTGTCCATTTGCTTGTGGGTGGAAAGGTGAAGAGAAAAAATGTTGTATACCCCTTGAGGCACATAAACTCTCCATTTCCCTATTGTCGAATTGTGGCCCATTGTCTGTTGTTATCTTTTGTGGGACACCAAATCTGCAACAGATGTTGGATAGAATGAATTTTATACAGCTTTTGATGTTGTTCCAGCTAGAGGGGCTGCTTTTAACCACTTCGAAAAGTAATCTATAGCAACAATTATAGTTTTGCGTCCTCCTGAGGCCATAGGTAGAGGCCCTACTAAATCCAACCCCCATCGAGCAAAAGGAATAGGATCAGAAATTGACTCTAAAGGAATGGTTGGGACGTGAATTTCATTGTTGTACCTCTGGCATGGGTCACACCTTCTTACCAATTCCTTAGCATCTTTCATGATAGATGACCAATAGTAACCGGCCGGTAGAACTCTTCTTGTTAAAGCTCTGAATCCACAATGGTCTGATCCCTCACCATCATGCAATTCGGAGAGGACTACTTGAGACTCTTCATCCCCCAAACAGTGCAGGAGAGGTTTACTGTAAGATTTTTTATACAAAACATCTCTCAATATGATGAAACCACGAGCTTTGTGTTTCAATGTTCTGGCTAGTGATTTATCCGGAGGCACGATACCATCAGAGAGGTATTACAGGAGAGGAAACCTCCAGTCCTGAGGATATTTCACCTGTACTTCAAAAATTTCTTCTTCTTTACCCATATTTAATTGAATGGAGGGGCTTTCCAGCACATGGATCCATGGATATGACTCCGTGTATGCTATGGTTGCCAATGAGTTTGCTAACTCATTTTCTGTCCGGGGTATATGTTCATAAGCAACACTTTTAAACTTGAGTGCTTCATTTTTAAGGAGGAGTAAATATTTCACAAGCTGCTCCTTTTTAGCCTCAGACTGACCTTGGGCATGGTGGATAAGAAGCTGGGAGTCACTTAGTAGCCTGACCCTCTTAGCCCCACAGATGTAGGCCAACTTTAAACCAGTTATAGCCGCTTCATACTCGGACTCATTATTGGATGCCCTGAAAGCAAAACATATAGCTTGGTACATTTTGTCACCATATGGGGAAGTCAAACACACCCCGGCACCACATCCCATAGTGCTAGATCCACCATCTGTTCGGACGACCCATACTTTTTTATCTTTTATGTCAGTAGTCTGCTCCGAATCTCTATCGGAGTGAAATTCAACCAAAAAATCAGCCACTGCTTGGGCCTTAATTGCTGTTCGAGGAGCAAAATCTATGTCAAAATTCCCCAGCTCTACTGACCATTTAGTCATCCTGCTTGAAATGTCTGCCTTTTGGAGGACGTTTTTCAAGGGAAAAGAAGTCCGAACGATGATAGGATGAGCCTGGAAATAAGGCCTCATTTTTCTTACAGCTATTACTAGGGCCAATGCTAACTTTTCAAGTTTCAAGTAAAGCCTTTCTGCATCTACCAAACTTTTGCTGATGTAGTATACTGGATGGGGATGACCACCGACCTCTCTTACCAACACAACACTGATGGCATAACTTGAAACTGCCAAATATACGAAGAGTGTCTCCCCGTTAACTGGTTTAAATAAAGTTTTGGGGGAGGACAGGTGCTTCTTGATCTCATTAAAAGCCTCATCGCATTGTGAGGTCCAATCGAATCCATTTGCACCCTTCAAGTTTTGGAAGAACGGGGCGCACCTGTCCGAAGACCTCGAGATAAATCTGTTTAAAGCAGCTAATCTCCCCGTTAGTCGATGTACTTCTTTAACATTTTGAGGAGGCTCCATCTGGAATAGAGCATTAAGCTGGTCCGGATCGGGCTGTATCTCATGCTCACTTATAATATAGCCTAGAAACTTCCCGGACTGTACTCCGAACACACATTTTTCTGGGTTTAATTTTAAATTCACTTTTACCAAGTTGGTAAAAGTTTCTTGAAGGTCTGCCAAATGCAATTGCTTATCCACACTCTTCACCATCATGTCATCGATGTATACTTCCATATTCCTTCCAATCTGATCAGCAAAAGCTTTATTGACCAATCTCTGATAAGTAGCCCCAGAATTTTTCAACCCAAACGGCATTACCTTGTAGCAATGAAGACCCATGTCAGTGATAAATGTAGTATGCTCTTGATCCTTTGGATCTACCTGGATCTGATTGTATCCGGAGAAGGCATCCATAAAGGATAACAGCTTGTTCCCAGAGGTGGAGTCTACTAACTGATCAATCTGGGGGACTGGATACAAATCGTTTGGGCAAGCTCTATTGAGATCTGTGAAGTCAATGCACATGCGCCACTTGCCATTTTTCTTTTTTACCAGAACCGAATTGGCAGTCCACAAAGGATATTGAGACTCCTTGATATGCCTCATCTTTGTGAGCCTGTCAACTTCTTGCACAACGACATCAGCCTTTTCCTTAGAAAAAGCTCTTCTCTTTTGAACCACTGGTGCTATGTCTTTCCGGATAGACAGGTGATGTGATATTACTTCTGCTGGAACCCCAGTAACATCAGCATTGCACCAAGCAAAAACGTGCTGATGATTCTTCAAAAACTTTAACATTTCATTTTTCAAAACGGGTGGCATCTTAGACCTTATCTTGACACTTTTTCCTTCTTCTAAACAATGCGTCTCTACCTCCTCGATCGATATCAACACTCCAAGGGTCTCTCTGGGGTCATCAATTTCTCCCTCACCCCTAGATAGCCCCTCAAACTGCTATTGTTCGTTGATACGAACTGCCCCCAGTGTTCGGGGAGCCAGAGCTGTAGCATAACATTCTCTTGCAACCTTTTGACTGCTCCGGACGACTCCCACCTGTCCCTGAACAGCATATTTCAAGCACTGGTGGACTGTTGAAGCCACTGCATGCATCCTAGAGAGCCAAGACCTCCCTAGAATAGCATTATAGCAAGTGGGACAATCCACCACGATAAAAAGTATCCTGACCATTTTCTTGAAAGGGCCCTTTTCCAATAGAACTTCTTCTTCGGACTCTCCGATCACATCTGCTGAGCTGCCAGTAAAGCCCACAATTGATCTGTCCGAACTCTGAATTACAGCTGGATTTTTCATTCTTTTATACGTAGTTAAGAAAATGATATTGGTTGAGCTTCCAGTATCCACCAGAATTCGTCTTATGTCATTGCCCCCAATAGATGCTCCTATGACAACAACATCCTCATGAGGGCCAGCTATATCTCTTAAATCATCTTCATCAAAAAAAATAAAGGGGAATGGATTTGGTGACTGATAGGAAGTCATGCCTCCTTCTAGCTGGGTGGCTAAAGTATGAACGTGCCTCTTCCTCGAAGAAGCAGTAGGAGCTGTCATAGTATCCCATCCGAAAATTGTAAGTGACTCAAAAAACTTAATGAGTCCGGAGACCGTCCTAGAATATTCCTCAATTGCACCCACTCTGTTTCGAGTTGGATCAGGATCCAAGTACTCAGATTCCACATCAAACCTTTCAATTATAACCATGGCTCCCTCCGGAGCAGCATTACTTGGACCAACCCGGTGAGTATTGTCAGGCCTGTTACCTCCTCTTCTTTTGACATAAGCCCCCAGCTTTCCCCTTTCGATCAAGTTTTGAACCTCTTGCTTCAAAGCTATAAAATCATCAGTGGTATGGCCAGTGTCATTGTGATACTGGCAGAAAGAGTTATTGCGATGCTCTCTGGGAGATTGCAGTGTGGCTGGTCTTCTATAGTGCACATCCTCCTTTGTTTTATCATAAATGGTGGCCACACTTTCTTTTAATTCTGCGAACCACTCCGGTTGGACCCATGGCCCTCTCTTATTTCTGGATTGCTGACTCTGAGCAGGAGCAGCTGGCTAAGACTGAGCTTTGGCCCTACCATGCCCCTGTCAGGTTTCCCTTGCCTTGTTCCCGGACTGATTCTGATTGGGATTTGGTGCCACCGGGGCAGATTTCACTTGTCTGTGCACCCTTGTTTTCTTTGTTTCGTCTACGTTAATCTGTTTTCCAACTTGATTCAGCAACCCTCCCCAGGTCATGGCCTTCTTTCTGGTCACTGAATCAGCCAAATTGCCAGGATTCAAGCCCTGTCTTAAGGATGCTATTGCCACTTGCTCGAAGCAATCAGCCAACCCATTCTTGGTGTTCACAAAACGACTTATATATTCTTTTAAGGACTCGTTTGGTTCCTGAGCATAATGGATTATTGTGTCTTCATTGCCCTTTATCTCTTTACTTCCAACGAACTGTCTTCGAAAGGCCACCCAAAAAGTATCGAAATTCTTGATACAGCCTTGTGGTAGACTGTTATACCATTTCAGAGCATTCCCCGTAAAATACTGGGAGAATGCTCTACAAAGTAGCTTATCATTGTCATCAAAGTTCATCATAAAGTTCTTGAATTGCTCTAAGTGGTTGTCCGGATCAGTACTACCATCGTACTTTTCCATTTTGGTGCTGTCAAACCTCTTAGGGAGGTTTCCGGACAGAATTTTGGAAGATAATGGAGATTGCCTCTAATTTCTACCACGACTGAACACAGTATCCTCATTGGGAGTTGCAAAGATATCTGGTTCATCATGAAAAGCGAAAGGATCCATCAGCATCCGGTCCACATGCCTCCGGCTATGAGATGACCCTTTACCAATATTCCTCTTCATCCTCCCATGCCTATCTCTTTTTCTCGAATATTTTTTAATCTGATTTTGCTTCTTTTTAGTTCGACCCTCATCGCTGCTAGAGGATAAGGATTCTTCAACGCCCTTATCGTCCAAAGAGCTATCAGAAGATTCTGAGCTTGAGTCAGAGCTCTCCACTGGCTTAGACCTGTGAGACTTTTTGGAGCTGGCATAAGTCTTTTTTGTACTCACATGAGTCTTTGAAGGCTCATGCTCTCTGGGGTTATCGGTGTGATGGGCAACTGATGCTTTGGATTTTTTTTTCATGCCCATCCTAGCCTTTTCTGCCTTAAGGGCTTCTATTTAACCCTTCATCCTATCGCGCTCTTCGATGGTGTATTCATCGTTTTCACCCACCACTTCGAGCAGAGCTGGTGGTACTCCTAGGGCGTCCGAATTCATTCGGACAGACTTTCCTTGCTGGTTTTGAATGCTTGATTCAGGCACCTTCGTGCTCCCACTGTGGTCGCCAATTTGGTAAGGATAATTATCGCCTCAGGGTAGGCTTGTAATCTGTTTGGTGTTTTAAAGAAGTATGTGGGTGTTTTATATTTAGAGTAAAGAGTAGATGGAGAATTAAGCTGGCTGGTTGTAGTTAATTTTCATTACCCACATTTAATGCAGGTGGTTGGGTATTTATACCCTTACATTTTGGGCCCTTATGGGCTTTCGGG
This sequence comes from Limnanthes douglasii subsp. nivea, assembly GCA_036936605.1. Lineage (NCBI taxonomy): Eukaryota > Viridiplantae > Streptophyta > Magnoliopsida > Brassicales > Limnanthaceae > Limnanthes > Limnanthes douglasii. Next base: position 319,782,030 of record JAUPFV010000002.1, on the reverse strand, counting down.
TCATGTTTAATGGACCCGGGTCATGTTTAAAGACCCATGAGCTCTAAGTAGGAGAGCAGGTAACTTAGTCAAGAAGTGTTTAGGTTTTTTAGTACTTTTGTCATAGTTTGAACAGTCTCATTAGCTAGGTGTTCGAAGTGGTCTGTCCGGTCCGGAGAGCTAGGTCTGATCTGTCCCTGTCCGGGGAGTAAGCAGAATTCAGACTCATCAAAGTCGATCCATCATTTTTTAAACTACAATACATTACTTTATCACAATAAAAACCCTAACTATTTAAATAGCAATATGTTCTTCATCATTAAGATGAATCTGAATCTAATTGTACCTCGAATATGAGTTCCTAAATTACAAGAACTCATTACGGGAAGTTGCATCAACCAATTGATCAATTCGAGGCAGAAGAAATGTATCATTTAGATAAGCTTTATTAAGATCAGTAAAATCCACACATATTTATTGCCAATTCTTTTTTTAACCAAAACTGGACTAGCTACCCAAGTCGGGTGCTTTAATTCTCTTATATAACCAATCCTCATTAGCTTTTCTAATTCCTTGACGATAGCCTCTACCTTTTCTTGAGAAAAAACCCTATCTTCTGATAAACCAACCTTAATCTTCTATCAATTAACAACTCATGACAAATAACTACAGAAATTACTCCAGTAAAATTATTATCATTCCAAGTAAATCATCCAAATAATCACTCAAAAAAATTACAAGTTTACTTTTTAAAATCCGACTTAATTGACTTCTAATTTTAACCAATCGTCCATTCTACAAGTCTTATTCATCCACTTTATCGAAGAACTCATTATATATGTACACCTTTCCTAGGATCGTCATTGTTATTTTTTAATCTCATCACCCATATCTGATTGATGACCCTTATTTGCAATGGGGACTTTTGAGCTCTGTAAAGATATGCCCACCAAAGGTAAGAGAGACACCCCTTTCTGTTACACATAAAACATTGGTCTTCTACTCGAATGTCCTAAATTGGGGTGTCTGCTTCCCACTAAACCCTGAAATAATTCAATATTTCAAGCTAATATAATTGTACCCAAGTCAGGCGAGTCTGAACAGTTGGTTCACATTTATGTCGCACGTCGTTATGTCAAAGTTGTCTAAGATTGAGATGTTGATGAAGTAGTTCATGGCCATCATCTCCTTGTCAATGAACCCTCATATCTCTTTCTACTTTATAACTTTTTTTGAACGAGTATAAAGTAAGGACCAATTTACTTGAGGTTGAGAAGACTTAAAAGCAGAAATTCTTCCTTGTTAGTGGCTGCTGGGAATATGGAAAGAAAATCTGAGAGAAGAACAATCTAAGTTGAGTCATAAAAGAGTGGCAAAACACATGTAAATTCATATTTCTACCAATCAAAATTGTAATTATTATTAACTTTTACATATTAAAGCTTATACTCTCGTCTTTCTTAAAATTATCTCCAAGTCCCAACAACAACACTTAAACACTACCAAATAGCATTTTAAGAAGCTATACTAGTGGGCCATGAAAAAATGGTCAAGTGGGTTCCACAAGTACTTCACTTTGGCTAACATGGTTTAGAGTCATTTATGGAGCACAAAATCAAAACTTAATATATCTTGGGAGCAGTTGATGACTCTGTCTCGTACGTCAGATGTTTACAAGCGACAAGAAGCTTTTGATGCCCAAGTTTTTATTCTGACAAGAAAAAAGGCATCAAGTCATAGGTTTAAGAAAGAAATCATTGGTGATTCAGTGCCATAGAAACCAACTACAAGTGACACAGAAGAGAAATAGATTGATAAGATAGCACATGAAGTAGCAGAGCCAACGACGAATCAAACAGAATAAACAACTTTTACTCTTAATTTTAAAAAAGCATCGCGCACGTAAAAGGATAAAAAGAGGAAAAAGAAGAACATATAAAAAATGAAGAAGTCAAAGACAGACTAGGAAATCATCCCCGCAACAACTCAATCCACCATCCATGTTATACTCGACCGTTATGACACTCAAATACCGGAAAACCAATCCCCACCTCATGTGGAGGATGATCAATTGGGTTTTGAGGTTTAAAGTTTAAAAGATTCACCGGCTAGTCTTCCAGAGGGGAGTCAACATGAGCTTGGCATTAAAACCAAAAAAAAACATTCTCCATATTCGGAGGCTTTATTAGTACCAAATCTTTCCATCTTATGGAATCTGACTCATGTGTCGTTGATCTACATTATCATATCAAACCCTTCACCCCATTTGAAAAAGAAGCAACAAAGTAGAATGAGACCATAGCATTCTTTCGAGAAGATTGTGAGTCTTATCGAAAAGTCAAAGAGGAGAAAAAAGATTGTGCTGAAAACCAAACAGGTCAAGTTAAATCGGTTAAAAAATAGCTCAAAAAATAAAAAATTATTGTGAGGCTACGATTACCGAATTAGAGTACGTCATAAAAGAACAAGCTTGGAAATATCATGAGGCCAAAAAGGAAAATGATCGTCACATATATGTCTTTCAAAAGATGGTAAATAAGTAAAAAATAGTTATTAAGAAAACCGAGGAAAATAACAGAAAAATCCTTGAAGATTCCACTTTGGTAAAGAACCAAGCAATACTAGAATAGAAGAGTACAAGTGATACTTGCATCGTGGAATGCAAAAGATCTATAGGTCGGAGGGATACTAGGGTCAAATCCATAAGGTTTAGCTCTTTTAGGGACTTGGTTCCCAAGGTGGAACGTCCTGCTGACCTCTTATTTGAAGATGAACCAGCAGCAACATTAGATTTGATGAGTGATAATGATAAGTCTGAGGATGAAGAATCCAAAGATGAAATATCCAGGGAGGATCGCCAGCCAGATAATCATGAGGGTGAGGCAACACCAACCAATGACCATGCTAATGAAGATAAATATGAGGATGTTAAATAGTATCTCATTGTGGCCAATGTTGTAACCCTTTTTTGTATCAATCCCCAACTAATCACCGAAGCACTCTTCGAAACGGACCAACTAATGTTAGAACCTTTTAAACGTGACCAATTAGTGTTGGAACCTTTTAAATGTGACCATCTAGTATTGGAACCTTTTAAGTGTGACCAAATACTTTGAAAATGGCCATATAATGTTTGATACTTTTAAACATGACCAATTACTGTTGAAACCTTTTAAATTTGACCAACTAGTGTTGGAACCTTTTAAATGTGACCAACTAATGTTGGAACCGTTTAAATGTAACCAACCAGTGTTGGAACCTTTAAAATGTGACCTACTAGTGTTGGGTCCTTTTAAATATGACCAATTAGTGTTGGAACCTTTTAAATTTTTGGTCAAAAATATCCAGACTGATTGACATTTATACAAAGATATATAATGCATACATAGTAGCCGGCTATGCAGACACCTCATTAAAACTTCATTGTGGTACCAGGGTAGGAAAAAGTATTTAACACCATACATTACAGCATAGAAATAAATAATGCATACATATATTACTTTTTACAATCGTTCCAAATATAACCTCAAGTGCTCGATGTCTCAAAATTGACGAAGTGTGTTGCATCTTGATCTTTCAGTTGATAAGTTCTAGGTTAACCCTTTCGGAACGAATAAGGCCCTTCTCAATTTGACCCTAATTTTCCCAACCCGTTATCTTTAGTTATAGAAGATAATATTTTTAGAACTTTTTCCCCCACCCTGAATTCTCTCTAGCAGCATGCATACTTGATTCTCACTAGAATATGATAATGAAGGGACCTTAAATGCAACCTCGTTCTTTTTTTCGTAAATTAACTCAAGCTCGACTATTTGACCTTCATCATTATCTGCCTCAGAGTAATTTACTATTCTGAAATATGTGAATGCGGCTTCATATGGAGTTACTACAGTCATCCCATAAAACAACATAAAATGTGATTCTTGGATCCCTAATCGTGGTGTAGTTCAGTAAGCCCACAATACTTCTTGTAAATAATTTTCATATTTTCTATGGTCTCCCTCCAAATTGTTTCTCAATAAATCGAGGATAGTTATGTTTGTAACCTCTACTAACCCATTAGCATGTTTATGGAAATATGTTGAAAACAAATGTTAAATACCTTAGGAAGAATAAAAAGATTACATATCTTTGTTCTTAACCGAGGACCATTATATGTTGTGATTGTTCTTAAGACCTCAAAACTACAATATATGTGAGATAGAATAAATTTAATAACATACATTGTTTTAGTTCAGCACAAAGGCTCAAATTCCACCTATTTTGATTAATACTCAACAGTTATTACAATAGTTTGGCGCCCTCCGGAGACCATACACAATGGTATAACTAATTTTAAACCCCATATGTCAAAAGGAAATGCTTTAGAAATTGGCTCGAGTTGTACTGTTGGTACATGTATTACATTTGTAGGTTTTGAACAGACTATCCAGTTTGGTGACATATAATCCCTGGACTTTCAAAAGTCCGTTAGTAGTCCCTGGACTATCCAGTTTGGATAAAGTTAGTCCCATGCGCATGTTTATTAAGAGGACTAACTTTATCAAAAATTGAAAAGTCAAAGGACTAAATTTATCGAAAATGAATAGTTGAAGGACTATCTATCACAAAAAGTGATAGTCAACACATGCAAGGGGATTAACTTTATCCAAACTGGATAGTCGAGGGACTACGAACGGACTTTTGAAAGTCCAGGGACTATCTGTCACCAAGTGCGATAGTCGATGGACGAGTTACTGTTCAAAGCCTGCATTTGTAAATCGTTGGTAAGTATCACACTATTTTGCTGATTCCTTAGTATCGACCATGATGAAAGGCCAATGGTACCTGGACAATAAAAACCTTCTTGTCAATATTTTAAAACCACAATGGGCAACCTTTCTCCATCATCTAATTCGGATAACATCATTTGTGATTCGTTAAATCTGAGGAATTACAACAATGTTCGACTTAATTTATTTTTATTAAGTATATCCTTGAACACCAAAAAACCATATTCCTTGAACCTTAGCCTTTTAGCAATGTTTTATCGTTTGGAAGAGTCCCTCAAATTACAAATTCTTTAAGCTCGTACCTCAAATCTTTCGGCAAGCTAGTCAAATTTAAAATGCTTCTTAGGTGTCTAATTTATGTTTGTAGACTAGGGTTATCTACGGGTGCTCTTGTTCAGGTATCCATGGATAGCCTTAAGTGTAAGCGATAATTGCTAGAGAGTCATCAACAAAGTGGACACGGTCATACTTAAAGCTCTCGAAGAAGGTTGTTAATTCGTTCAGCGCGTTTAGATATTTTATCAAATAATATTTCTTTACTTCAGTTTGGCATGATGCATAGTTGGTAAGAAGTTATGAATTACTTATCAAATGAACCTTCTTAGCACCAAATATTTGGGCAAGCCGTAAGCCTACCAAGGCTGCTTCGTATTCTGCCTCGTTGTCAGATGTTTTGAAACTAAAGCGCATTGCTTGATATATCATTTTGGCTCAGGCTATGAACTGAACCCCCACTCCATAGCCCAAAAATCTTGATCGCAAATTGGTTAGAATTACCCATTGATTCTAAGATATCAATATCCGGCTTTGGCTCATGTCGTTCGGAATGAAACTCGACTAGGAAATCTACCAAGGACCACGCCTTAATTATCATCTGATGTTCAAAATCGATGTCATAGTCTCCTAACTCAACTGATCATTTAGTTATACGATCCAATATATCCAGATTTTATAACATGATTTTTAGCGGAAATAAGGTCCAGACCATAATAAAATGGTCCCGGAAATATACCTCATTTTTTGTGTTGTGGCCCCTATAGCCAAAGTTGTTTTTCTAGTTTTAAGTACTTTTTTAAAGATCTAACAGACTTTTACTTTTGTAAGAAGCCCATATTGGATAAATTTCAACCTCTCTGACTAATACCATATTTACCACGTAATTTGACACTCCAATATAGACAAATAATATGTCTCCCACTACTGGTTTGGTCAGAAGTTCCGGAGAAAATAGATGTTCATTTATTTATAAAAGGCTTTGTCACACTTTGGAGTCCAACTGAACCAATTCACATTTCTCAAAACTTAAAAATTAGTGCAAATTTGTCTAAAGACCTCGATATGAATATGTTTAAAGCAACCAACCTTCCCGTCAAAATTTGAACTTTTTTATAGACTTTGGGTGATCCTTAGAATTAGAGAATTCAATTGTATGGGGTCAGCTTTAAAAAAAAATCTCACTATATAGCCCAAGGAGTTTCCATAATGCACCCGAAAGTGCATTTTTATGGATTCAATTTCAATTTTATGGCTTTCAAATTATGAAAAGTTTTCCTTCATATCAGAGAAATAATTCTCATCTCTCATGTTTTCAGTAATATGTCATCAATATAGACTTCAACATCTGTGACATTCATTAACCCAAACAGCATCCTTTTGTAGCAATATAACCCTCTACTAATTATAAAGATGGTGTTATATTGGTCCTTAAGTTCCATATAAATTTGGTTATATCCGAAAAATGCATCCATAAATGATAAGAGCTTATTACCTAGAGTTGACTCTATCATGTGATAAGTTATAGGCACGAAAAAAGTATCTTTCGGATATGTCATGTTTAAGTATGTAAAATCAACATGCATTCGCCATTTTGAATATTTTTTTATAGTATGTCATACTTTGGTTAACCGATCTACCTCTGTCAGAATTGATTCAGACGTTTCAACGAGAAAGATCTTCGTTTTTGAATGATTGGGTGGACATTAGGTCTTACTGCAATTTTATAGAAAATAAAACTTGCATACGACATTGGTACACCAAAAAAAACATGTTCAAATTCCTTGACAAGAAGTCTATTAATTATTCTCCAATGTCAGGTAATAACTGGAAACCGATATTTAGACTTTTTTCCGTTAGGAAAAGTGTCAAGTTCAACGTCCTCATCGGATATTATCAAGCTGATAGTCCTTCTCGGATCATCTACATCATTTGATTTCGAAGTAGACCCAACTAACTGTTATTCTCTCTTTATTTCAAAACTTTTGATTGTCTTGTGAGCCATTACAGAAATGCATCACTTTTTTGCCACTTTCTTACTACTGCGGATAACTTCCACCCAATTTCTGATCACATACTTCAAACACTGATGGAAACTTTAGGCAATAGCGGGCATTCTTCATAACCACGACTTGCAAAAAAATTGTTTAGTAAGAATTTGGTCCATCCACCACTGTAAAGAGAAATTTTACTATTTTCTTAAAAAGACGCTGACCAAGTAATATATCCCCTCCAAATTCTTCGATGACATCGGCAGTGCTCCCAGTGAACCCAATTATTATTCTATCATCTCAGAATATGATACGAGGGTTATCCATTTGTTTATAAGTGGACGTGAACATGTTGTTTGTCGAGTTTCCCGTATCGATTAAGATATTTCGGATCTCAATTCCCTCAATATTCATTTTGATTACTACATCGTCCTCATGAGGTCCAGAAACCTCTCTTAAATCACCATCATCAAAAAAATAAAAGAAAATAGATCTCAGTATATGTGGGTTGACATTTTTCCTTCTAAATGTGTTGCTAAACATACAACATGCCTCTTTTGCGAGTAACTTGAGGTTCCCGATATGGTACTCCCGCTTAAAATAATTAACAATTCAAAGAATTCACATAAATTATTTACCATCCTCATCCTCTCAGATTTGGGTTCTTCAATTACTAAAATACTCATTCGATTAGGATGAGGATCTAAATACTTTGTATCCTCCTCAAACTCATTATAAAGTCCGGTTATGACCATTTTATTCTCCTATTTTGGTGCAACCTTGATTATCTATTTCGGTTTGTTTCCTAATTACCTATCGACGCATGCTGCCATCCCCCTTTATGAGTCTTAACAAATATAATCAGCTTTTTATTCTCAATTAGAGTTTAGATTTCATGCTTCAAAGATATGAAGTACCTCGTATCATGAACTATACTTTTATGATATTTATAAATATCGTTATTATGTCCTTCCTTTGGACTCTGAATCGGGAATAGTTTCTTGAACTGAACGAAAATTATGCGTCTTATAAAAAACAGTAGTGATACTCTCCATAAACTATGCATAATTATTGGGCCATTGATTTGTTCTAGGCTCGTGTTGCTAACCTTGGGGTTGTTGAAGTACCTTAGGTTGAGGAAACATTTTATTTGTGTATTTCATACAAAAAGTAGTCATGGTTTGAGGCTGCAAATTTTGGTTATGTTATTGTTGATAATTCAAGGCAGGTGACTATAGATAAACCAAAGCAGATGTCTATTGCAACTGTATCTACAGGGAGTCAGCTTTAACCTGTTAGACTCTTCCATTTATTTGCTCATCGACCTGAGCTTGTAGACCCCCGAAACACAGAGTTTTTTTTCATGGTTACCTCAGCAGTTAAATCTTCGTAGAGAAGCCATTGTCTGAAAGAAGAAACAACAATTTTCTCATAGCAATCATCTGAACTCTTCTTCGTATAAACAAAGTGTTTGGTGTAATCTTTCAAACTCTCATCAACCAATTATTGGCACTGGATTATTGCGTCTCCATTCTCTTGTATCTCTTTACTTCCCACAAACTGTCATCTAAATATCGTCCAAAATATACTGAATGTTTTTAAATAACCTTGTGGAAGCCGATTATACCACTTTAGAGCATTGTCTTTGAATGTTTGAGAGAAAGCTCGACACAACAACTTATCTTCATCGTCATAATTCATCTTTAAGTTTTTAAAATTATCTAGATGATTATCTGGATCTTTATTCCCATCGAAGTTTTCTATCTTAGATATATCAAATCGCTTTGGTAGGTGTTAGGAGATAATTTCAGCAGATAATAGAGACTACCTTCAGTTATGTCTCTGACTATACTGGTGGTCATCATTAGTTATTGCATAAAGACCATATATGTACGAATTCACAAATTAACTGTTTACTTGATAATCAAAACTCAGGTTCTTTGAACCTACTTATAACCAAGCATGACTTTCCTGGATTCGTACCATAGTTTGTTGTTATCTAGCCTTTTCCCCTCCTACCATTTTATCCTTACATTTAGAAATTTTTTTCTTATCCAATAAGTCATGTTATTTTTTTTTGCTCCAGCTCCTGCTTCAAACCTTGATATCGAATGGAACGCCTCTTCAAATGATGCCAACTACCATAACTTTTCTTATTTTTGTGTCAGTGATATTTATCCAGAAAAGAAGAAAATCCTTATGAATCAGAAATAACATAATCACTATATTTCGAATAACTATAGAGATATAATCCTTTTGCTCATTTCTTGATAAACGGTGGTTTTTATCCGAACAGAACTGCTTTCTTTTATACTTTTCTTGGTTTTGTAAAGAATCAGACTTGAAGTTATCTCCCTCATAAACCTCTTCTTTACCCAGTTTTTTGAATTTCCCAACGAACCTTTATTCATCAATTTATTGTTTTTTTCTTTTTGGGAATTTAATGCAACGATTTCCTCACTCATTCAATCCCAACGATCTTGTAGGATCAACTGCTTTTATTGCTTTTTGTACCGAGGTTAAGGTTGAGCACCCCAAGAAAATTGATCAGACTATTCTCCGACTATTATTCATACGTCACTATCGTTGGATCCACCTGCATCTCAGGATCCATCTCTCGCTAGATTTCGAAAACAAGCCTAGCATACCAATGGTTTTGGATGTTTGTATTTGGGAACCTGTCTAGGCTCCCAATGTGGTCGCCACTGATGGTTCCAAAATATCTGAGGGGTAATTTAGTAAAATAAATCATGAACAAAGTTATATAATTTTTTGGAAAGATAAACTTAAATATAAATATTAGAGAGAAAGTGAAAGAGTAACTTTCAGAGAGATGTTGATGTATTGACATTAAATTTACCTTACATGATTTAGGTAAAAGGTCATATATAATAAATGATATTGGGTCTTTGGGCCTACATGGCTAATAGGTCTATATAGATAACTCGTAATGGGGTATTATTCCCTATTAATTTACTAACATTAAACATATATATATATATATATATTATTGCACAAGATACCCTTAATGTTGCATGCACATTATATTGGTACTACAAAATAAATTCTAGTCCAGTATTTTATCGATTCCACATGCGGGTTGTATGATTTAGTCTTTATAACCCATAGTCCTCAACTGAGTTATTTTAAAATAAAAAAAAATATTATCTCAATGAACTTGGAGTACTAGTAATGAAAAGTATATTTGATCTCATGAATGGATTTTTTTAAAGTTTATATACCGTTAAATTTGAGCTACATATTTCAAAGTGTTCAGGTTGCAACACATAGATCATTTCTTCAATGTTACCATTAAAAACCGATATTTACATCCACTTGATGAAGCTCCGTATCAAAGTGTGCAACCCTTTCAGGATGAGTATAACATTTTGCTACAAGGTGCATTTTATGCCTTTTCAAATTAACCATAAAATTTAGTTCGATTTAGAAAACATACTAACAAACAATCACATTTTTCCTGTCAGATAGTGGAATAACCTCTCATGTCGTACTATCGGGCATTAATTTATACTTTTCCTTTATAACATTAATTCATAAGCTAGAATCATAACTTATCATGATTTTATGGAAACACAACGATTATGTTATCATTACCCATATAAATATTTATGTTTTTAAAGATACAATATATTATCAAATTATATAATATACTTCAGATCTCTAGCAGATCTACTTAAGGTAACTATTAACTTTGCATTTTCTTAAAGAGTTAGAGTTTGAACTTCATTGAACAATTTCATTTTATTCCTTATATGGAATATTGAAATTTCCTTGAGTGTTTTCTTGTTATAACTGGATCATACATGTATCATAGTTAGAATCCTAAGTTGAGCATCAATGTTATTTTAAGTATTCTCTTGTTCTATAGGGGCCGAAATGATTGGCAATAAAGTTCAATCTTATGATACTTGAGTATCTCCATTATAACAGTCAAAAATCTCTATAGATTCTTCTTCAAAATGAATATTTGTGCTTGAATTATTCCCTTTAAATTCAACGTCCTAAAAAACTTTATTCTCGTTTCAAAAACATTATTAGTAAAATTATCATAAAACTTATAACATTCACTAACTTTCTTTTGGTCCAATTTCTTTTCATGCGGCTTATAAGTCGTTGCCTCATATGAACACCCTTATATATGCAAATGTTATAAACTGGGTTGATGCCCAGTCCAAAACATATATGGCATCTTAAAAGAAACTCTACTGATCTTCTGATACTTGAGTATATCCCATTATAACATTCAAAAATCTTTACAGATTCTTCTTCAAAATGAATATTTGTGCTTGAATTATTCCTTCCGAATTCAACGTCCTAAAAAAACTTTATTCTCGTTTCAAAAATATTATTAGTATAATCATCATAAAACGTATAACCTTTGCTAACTTTTTTTGGTTCAATTTATTTTCATGTGGCTTATAAGTCGTTGCCTCATATGAACACCCTTATATATGAAAATGTTATAAACTAGGCTTATGCCCAGTCCAGAACTTATATGGCATGTTGATAGAATTGCCCATTCAATGGCTTCCCCCAAATGGATAATGGTAAAAAATATCTAATAATTAAACTTTATCATCCATTATTAAACTACCAGTACCAACGATTATATCATTAAAGAAAAAATTTAACCGGTTATTTCCAAACATACAAGAATAACCATCGTTGTCCAAAGTAGAAAAAAAAAACTAAGTTCCTTCGAAAAGAAGGTACATACATAATATTTTCTAAAAACTAATGTCCAATATAAATTTCTAAACATGAATCACATAACACTAGAACTTACACGAGTTATATTCATTCGTGCAGATAGACCTCTTATTTTTACTTAACTTCCGCTTATTTATTGTAGCATACCACAAAGTACATACATGAGGTCTTGCAGCCGTATCAACCCACCATATATTCTTTATAATGAAAATAAGATTAATCTATTAACATACCAAAGTTGTAATATTATCTTTACTCTTAATGTAGGTCCAACGTTTCTCACAATCCTTTTTATATGTTCATTCTCTTTGTAAAAGAAATATCGACCTTTGGTCGATTCTTTAGATTTCCTCTTCTTATTAGGATCGGATTTTGATCCATTACTATCAAATTTTCTCTTATGTCCTACCCCATAGTTGGAGCTTACCACGCTTACCTATGTTGGCTCTTTTATTAGTTCATCATCTTCATGTAAATAATGTGCAATCAGCTTATTGATTGTTCATTTTTTCCGCATGTAATTATAGGTTGACTGGAAATTCTTGTACTTAGTTGGAAGTGACTAAAATATAAAGCCTACCATACATTCCTTAAGAAGTTCCACCTTGATTTCTATTAATATTGTGGCAATCGTATGCATTCCTAGAATATTCTCTCTAATAACACCTTAGCCATTGTACCTTTTGATGGAAATCTTGTTTATTAGACGTTGTATTTCCATCATGTCATTTTTACAAGACACTTCTCAACCTCAATGAGAAATTCAGAGCTTTCCGTAGTTTCCGTTGGGAAAACCCAGCATAGACCACTTGGTATCTTTTGGCGCATGAGAGCCAAATACAACCGATTGGACCTTTTTTAGCTCCCCGTATATTTTATTTCCTCAAGTTTACTTTTCTGAGTAAGGGAAGATGGTTTGATCATCATAAGTGTGTGGTCATCGTCATGACACTTGAGGTAAAACTCTATACCCTCATTCTATTGGTTCAAATTCGACCCATCCAGCATATGAGGATTAGACCCTCATCGGATTATATCCAGTAACACTGACTGTTTGCATATTTAACACACATAATAGTTGACATATTACATTTAAACGTGTCATATACATGTATAACATAACAATGATAATAAGATACACGTGGGCAAACATACTAACACATGTTAATGAGTTTTGATTTTTTTAACAATGAATCTAATATTAAATTTTTCAAGTAATAGCAAACCCCTCATTTGGGTTGACTCCACATAATTTAATTAAAATATATTTTAATTTTTCAACTACCGGTAAAATTTCATTTGGGCCGATTAATTAGTTTTATGATTCACCTATTAGAATCTGAAATCTTAGTTATGCATATTCACATAAACATTTAAACACATAATTTATACACACCACATATACCTACAAATCTAGTATGTCCAAACACATCTCATGTGGTCACGAATCATAAAAATATGAAGGAATACCTATTTTGTTTTTAAATTTAAAAAAAACCTATAAAAGTTTAAAAAAAATAAGCTTAGTGTTCACCGCTGCAACGATAGACTTTTTTGTTGCAGTTGGCATTTGGACCTTCGGCCCAACTAACAAGTTATCGATGAATAAATGCCCAACCAACAGTTGTGATGTCGGTGGGCCATGAGCCCAGCTAGCATTGCGTTGCCTCTAAGTGACTACTCAGCGCTTGTGACATTACGACAACAGCATGGTTGTTCACTTATTGCGAGCTGCTACATCCAGCCACAATGATAGCATGTTCCTGGCTATAGTGAACGTTAACAGACATGTTTTGGCATACAATAACAACTGGGGTTACTCCTTTGATTAACAATTGTCTAGTTAGGCCCGATTTATACATTTAATTAATTGTTTATTTGATGTTGAATTTGGAAGAACAAAATTTTAGCAATAAAATAAAACTTCAAATAAAAGAAAAATATATTATCCCAATTTTAATTTTATATATATTATTCTCACAAAAACAAACTTTATCATGTTTTTTACGAATAAATCAATCATAACGTGTGTTTTCATAAAAACCTTAAATCCGTACCTAACCAATACAATCATCATATAATCCCAATGGTATAGATTGTTTATGATAAAAAAAAACATCATTTTCAAATAATAATAATTATATATATATATATATAATTTATTGTCTAAATCACAAAGAGGTATAATTATGATACCAATTGATAAAACCTATTGAATGGCTCAAGAGTTTTATGACATACATAATATGAATACACCTATTATGAATTTCAGTTCTACTATGACAAAGTAGAATTGACCGAGGGAAACAAATCTTTTTGTAAAATTTAAAAAAATCTTAGGAAAACTTCAAGTAGTCAACCTCAAACTCAATATGGAGAAATGTACCTTATGAGTTCATTCCATAAAACTCTTAAGGTGTTTGGTCAGTGAAAATAGGGACCGAGACATATCCAATTTAACTAGCCAATCTAGCAACATCAAAACTACCACAGTTTATCAAAGAGGTACGAATCCTCACTGATCAACTAGTTATCCTCAATCGGTTCATCTCTTGAACCTCTGACAAATGCACGCCATTCTTCAAAGTACTCAAATGTGTTTAACAATTCAACTAGATACTTAAATGCAACGATGCATTCCAGAACACTAAAGATCACGTGGCTTCTGCCAAATTCCTTATGTGGACAAGCCCATTTGACACTCTCTACTCACATATGGTAGTATCTGACAATACTAGAAGTGAAAAAATATGGTCAAATATGAAACAACCACATGCCAAGCTATATACTATGTCATGAAATCTATCTTCATAACATAGACTCATTATTTATAACCGAAGAAGATCATTCTAGCTTTAGTTATATGAGCTAGAGAAATGAGGTCGTTCTTTGAAGACCACACCATTATGGTCAAAACATATTTATTTTTAATGGATGTTCTCCAAAGGCTTGATGTCTCAAACAGGCTAAAGTAATGATATATAACGATGATAAATTTCAACATTAAGTTCGACCCATGAACTTGTACCAAATCACATAGTCAGACAATTTTCCTTAGCGAGTTGCAAGTTGAGTGGTCCACCCTTTGGACTCCAATCCAAAACCATAGTAGAAGGTTTGTATAGCCGAAGGCTCAAACAATTAAGTTCTAGTGCTAGTATTCATATCATGTTTTCTTATAGAGGAATCTCTCCACATATCATCTGATTTGGATTCTCCGCCTTAAATAATAAGGCTGAGTACAAACCATCAATAACAGGGTTATAACTTATCCAAATATATGGGGTATGTAGTGTAAGACTTCTCACTGACTCTCCAGTCTATTAGTAAATCATGATTTAGGACAAACCAACGTAAAAAACAATACATGCATCATATATCTAATATTATTAACGGTTGAGGCCTCCGAGTTCGAACAAATAAAGTACAAAGAAGAAGAACGGTCTCAAAGATGAAATTAACCTATGCATTAACTTTTATGGGAAGTACTAATTATAATATGTGGGCCATTACCCATAAATCACTAACTATCTATATGCTAATATTAGGCCAAGCCCTCTGAGACAGCATGGGAGGTCATGATCATTGATAAGCCACACATTGGTAAGCCCTCATTCGAGCTTACCTTATGCAAGGGATGCTCGAGGTTGAAATTGACAAAGCTAAAAGGTCAATATGTGATCCTCTTGCTATACTCTGCTTAAAAATATTCTTTGCCGCCAAGGTTTCTCAGGATCTTTTTTTTTATGTTTAAGCTCATACAAATCTAACTTTATACTTTAAGAACTCCATGAAATAGAAGAAAGTTCCAAACGTAGGTATAAAATCTTATTATCGGTCTACTATTATCCTACGATCCATGATGATTTTATTGCACTTACACCATATTGTGAAGAATGTCAACGATTTGGAAATGTGATTCATACACTAGCATTACCAATATATTCAATCTCCGAAGTTTTTTCTTTTGGCAGATGAGGGTTAAACATAGTGGCCCATAATCAAGGACATACAAGGAACGAAGGTTCCTCGCAGCCGTATTCGAATAACTTTCAAAATAGATGAAGGGCAAAACTTTTATGAGGATTTAAGTCCAAGAACTAATATATTTTTTTCAAAGTAAATTGTGTTGCTTGTACAAGGTCTTATTGAACCTCGATAATGGATATCAATTCCACATAGAGAAAATCGCCAACTTCTGCAAAGTTTAAGGAACCAATCTAGATTCTTCCAGCCTGCCTGACACTATTGGCTTACATCATATCATGGAGGGAGATGTATGTAGTTGAGTATAATTCTTCCAAAAAATAATGTGCTCACATCATACCACCCCAAGAAGATGTGCATGGGAAACTTCCTTCGTATTAGCCTATGAGATGGAGGTCGTGGTTTCGACATAAATCATCATGCTTTCTTTTAGTATGATTAATTACAGTGAACAAACTAATGGGAACAAGCGTAGCATCGAGATAGACATTTTCAAGGATAAACGGATAAGATCATAACTTCAGATGGAGTTACGCAACATATTGACTTTAAAGTATACTTTTCTGATTTTTGAACAGCCGACCCAGTTCTCCAAAGGTTTGTCTCTCATACGATATACAAAGCACTCGATAAGTTGGGGTCAAATTGGGAAGAGCCCTATATTGTGATAGCTAAGGTGAAGCTAGATGCTTACAAGTTGGTTGATGCAAATGAAAGTTCACTCCTCCATCCATGAAATGTATAACACTTGAAGTTGTACATTTTCTAAGGTGTTATAGGCTATTTTATAATTATTTTAACATGATTTACAATACTTTTTCAATTTTTTTATAAAATATACGAATTATGCTATACCAATTACACATTTTGTAATGTTGGTGTGCTCATTCAATGTTAATAGCGCGAGTAGTTTGTCATTAAGCATTCTATCTTTAATAATAAATTTGGTGCAATTACATTATGCGTGTTGTTCATACTTCTACTTGGAAAATGGTTAATTAAGAAACAACTTTTGCGGAATGCAAAACACTTGAAGTTATACATTTTCTAAGTTGATATATTATATTATATAATTCTCTTAATATTTTTACAGTACTTTTTACAAGTTCTATGAATTGTACATTTTATGTTATATTATTTTATATTTTGTACTCTTGGTGCAATCGCATACGCATGTTATTAATATTTATACTAGAAAATGATTAATTGAAAATCAACTTCAAAGATATAGTACCACATTGTGTTGTTAGACCCGAGCGTCCAACATCGTACTTGGTTCTCGAGTCTTGATATTAAGCATGTCACATGACATACATTCTTGACATCCATTGTACCTTAATGTGACTAAGTGCACATTTATAATACATGTTTTGTTCAAATACGAGTAGTGTGTTGCAGGATGTTTGAGTATGAGCACAATGATGCGTAGCTTTCGAGTCAAAGCATGAGTTAAGCCTTAATGGGACCGAGTGCCCAATAAATAATCATGCAGAATAAAAGTACAAAAACCGCGTCATGTTGCTTCTGAATCCAAGTGTTATTTGTGCTTAATTGGGACTCAGTGCTCATAAAGCAAACAAGTACAACCTTATCGCTTATTATCTCGGCTAAGCCCCAACTCTTACATCTGGGCATGATCATCTTGTATGAGGTCCAATATTATATGTTTTTGTGTGAGAACATGTAAAAACATTTAAACGATAATTTGTTTTTTCTCATTGGCGTACATACTACATATTCGATATGTACACGTAGGCGATTGTGAAGGTTATCCCAAGCCTATTGGTAGGATTCCAAGCATACATATACATATTTGTCATACAGTTGTTGTAACAAATATAACATTAATTACCCATAAGCAGGATGTGTGTCGACCCTATCACTGCGTTAAGCAAAATCACTTATTTCTATTTAGAAGAAACAACGAGCAAATGGTTTTTCCATTTACTATGCACAAATAAGTAACATGATACGAGATTAA
This sequence comes from Limnanthes douglasii subsp. nivea, assembly GCA_036936605.1. Taxonomy (NCBI): domain Eukaryota; kingdom Viridiplantae; phylum Streptophyta; class Magnoliopsida; order Brassicales; family Limnanthaceae; genus Limnanthes; species Limnanthes douglasii. The sequence continues at coordinate 319,764,316 of JAUPFV010000002.1, read as the reverse complement.
TATATAAAATGAATTGGGACTATGGACAACCTCAAAGTTATATGTTTTTTAAGAAATTTGAGGTATTGAATTAGGTTGTTTTGTGTGCCTCTATCTGACTGAGGGCATGATTAATCTGTAGTTGAAATTCCTTAAGAAGCCTTACTATATTTGCACCAACACATATGTTAATCAAAATCTTGTAATGACGGTCTTATATTCGGTCCTATTGTTAGAAGCGTGAAAAATAAAATGGAATGATTGATGTGTAACCTCTTATAAATATGACGTTAACTGAACCCCAACCCACAACCCGAAAAACTGGATCTACCACAATTTCAAATTATCCACTGTAGTAAAAGGTTGCAAGAAAATAAATGGGTTTTTTTTTCATGAAACCTTGTTAGAAAACCAACTAATGTATGACTTTTGATCACGTTCATTGGTTCATAAGTTATATTGAAGTTCATTAGCTCTACCAACCAGTGCGTTGAACGCCTAAACATGTTTAACTTCTCTTAAGCTCTTTACCTATAGAAGTCAGCAATTTCATTTATATGTATAAGCTTTGATTTTAAAACCGAAGGCTTATGACTCATATTTTATCATTCTATAAAGTTTAGTTAACTCTACCGCATAAATAAAACTCATCTTTTAGAGTTGGGTCTTGAAGCGTTATCGGGTCATATGGCTTTCGTACCCTTACTAAATGACATCTTTTTCTTTACTAATGATACGATAAAAAAAACCACACAACAACTGCGAGTGGTTTTTAAAAAATATTTAAAAACCAATTAAAGAGTAATCAATAATGAGACTCGACCAATTGAATATATATACTCAAAAGTTAATAAATTGTGCAATTTATTAATAAAATAATAATTACTTAGATGGGTGGTAAATTTTATTTAAAACAATACTTAAAAATTTTAAAACAAGAAATTATAATCTTTATAAAATTGAATCCAAAAATTCTATTAATATTAAACTAGGTGACCGTCTGTATTGGTCAATATATGTGTTTAAAAAAAATCATATTGTAATCGTTTTAAAAATGCAATATTTTTTATATAATTTATTTTTTATTGTTTGTTTTACTATAATTTTATTTTTATCAATGTTTTCAATGAAGTTTAACTAGTTAAATTTATGGTTATTTCTTTTTCTATCAAAATTAATGTTGTATTTTCTAGTACGGTACACCAAACTTTAAAAAAAACTTCATTTAAATTGGGGGGTAATCTTATATTAGTGAGACAAGCTCTTTTCCTTCACTAGCTCCTAACAGTTAGTATTGTAATTAACAGTAACTACTGACAAGCTTTTCTAGCCTAACTCCTCCCCTTTGACCTTTATTCCTGTCTGATCTCTTCCTATTTGGTTTTGTTTCCATGGCCTTCTGACCATCTGCCACTACTACTCTTGGTCAGACTGTCTTTGGAATCCAACTAACAAGCCAACTATCCCCATTTTGACAAGTTATTGGACATTTTTTCCTCTCCTTCGAATCATACCTTTCATTTTTCATGCCTATTTCATTGTAGGAGAAACCATATGCTCTGATATTTTCCCCCATATTATGTTACTTTGCCGCTGGAAAATACATTTCCAGTTTTGTTCCCTCCCTCAAATTAATCTTCAACAAACATGTTGGAAACTATTGGGGCTTTCTCACCTTAATGTGTCTTTCTGGCGAACAATGTCTCTTTAGAAAACCATGTCTCACCTTCTGAGTCTTCAACCTGCATAAAATTCCCATTTAGTATCTTATTAAATGCACAAAAGCATTTTTCAAGTTAAACCTCTTCTATATTATCCCAATTTACTACCATTTAGTCTCATTTCTTAACCCTATATGAAGCTTGCTAACCAGTTATTCTTTTTTCCATGCATGGAAAGTACCCATCTATTCTCGCATATCCACTAGTAAAAACAAACAGTACATCATTACTCTACAGGTATTCCTAATTTTATTCTATAAAACCTGTCAAAAAGCTTATAGGTCAAAAAGCCACATAGCTTTCTTCCCCAATTATAACACGTCTCTCATATCTGAACCCATATTTGTGCCCTACCATCCCATCCTACCTATAATACATACTTTTGAAACTTAAATACTTCATAACCCTCACATCGAACACTTAAACTATCATAGAAAACATTTTCATCAATCAACTAGCTCAACCTTGCAACCTTTGGATCCATATCCTGTAGAAAAAAAATACTAAAAAATCCTTACAAATTTCATACATGTACCTTCATCAATAGCCTTCTCTAACACCTCCTCGATTATACTTGATAAGCCTATGGTTTCTCTAGGCTTCTTCTCTCGAGAGAAGATTTCTGAAATTTCCTTCGTCATCGTACCACACCCCTTTGTATCGGTTATATCCCAAACCTACCCTATGCCCCTCTCAATCCTCGTGCTTCCATTACTTTGCATCCTCGTCCTACCATCATCCTAGCCCATGAAGATGTCGTCATAAAATCTTATGCAGATGCTCTTCATTTTATGGAATATGTTTTGGGAACCATATTCTCTAAAATCCCTAGTGTCGCCCTTCCATCTGCTGTCTCATCGGTCTTCTAAGCCTCGTAGATTAACATTCTGAGCCAACTCTAATTTTATACAACCAACTTCATCTTTGAACCTTCTCAACCCTCGCATCAGCTCTATCATGACTAACGTTTTATGAATCACACCTCTCAGGTACTTTGGGTATTCTATTGGGACTCGATTTCCACTATTGATGGTCTTCATAAGGGACTACATTTTTCTTCGTTGGTATTGTTCATCCCTTTCTCTTTGCACTGCTCGTCATTACTCAAAATGCAGCCTCATATAGTTGTTTTATTTTTTGATCCATGCGTTGAGAGTCACCTGAGCCTCCCTTGTAACTTTATTGGTGCTAACTATGATGAAGCGACTATATCATCTGTTCTACCCTATCAGCGATGCTCTATCCTCTTCGTAAACCTAACCATACTTATTTAGGAGCAGCTAACCTAAACGGATTAACAAGTTTGACAGACACGTTCCCTAACCCTTTCTTTTTGGGTCTGTTGGACCCTCTTAAGCCCACCCATCATTCTCCTGATAACATATCCAGTGGCATAAACCTAGCCAACCCAATACTTACCATCAGCCCAAACCCTCCTAGCCATAATCCAGACTTAAATATTTATAGTGGAGAAACTCATTTAGTTAATTGTGGGTATATTGGCCCATGTGATCCTTTCTCATCAATTGCCCAAATTTGTATCCCTCACTTAATCAATTTCCTCCCCTTAAAAATGGATTCACTTTGCATATTTTATAATCCATTTCTACAAATTATACCTCATCTATACCATCTTCTAACCCATCACCAACAAATCCTATCTCTTGAAATACCTATTCGACCCATAAATTAAGAGTGTTCCATCCCTTACCCATCAGTTATCATCATTCTTCCTCTCTTCATCCTCACAATATTAGAGGAAAATGCCCAAAAGGAAGAAAGTTCGAAGACAACATTTACTCATAACATTTTAAGAATCCCCAAATTTTCAACCCACCTCATTTGTCACATATTACCTATCCTTTCTTCATCCACCAAGCCTATCAAAACCACACACTTTTCTGGATCTTCCAACTTTCAAGCTTCTTCACATAAATCCAGCTCATCAGTTAACATTTTATCCTTCACTCTTTTATCTTGGGATAACACTGTTTTGGGTCCAAATATGATCTGAACCCTTTTAGTCCTTGGTACTCTCCCAAATAAATTTATGATAATATTTTAGTTATTGATGATAATGCCATCCACGGATCCCCAGATTATTAGCGATTTTTCCTATCTAGTTATTTCCTCAGAGAAACTTCAAATATTTCTCTTCTAAAAGCTAATATGATGACCATCTAGGAGAGACTTGTTTCGAGGAATTTAGATGCATTATAGAGGGATATTTGTACTTTAAATTTTGTATAGAAGAGTTTGCTAAAGATGTCAATGAAAAATATATTTAGCATTTTTATGTCCTTCTTGTGATCCTAAGTGTTGGGAGCCTTTAACAACCTTATCTAAGGCCCCACTTAAGAAATTATGATTTGGGTAAAAAATTTCTACTTTCCCCACAGAACTTTGGACTTCCAAAGACTTCATATGCATCAGATCCGTGTTAGGTTCTTCTTTTTATAGAGATAAGCAGATTGAGCGTAAAGAAAGATTTAGATTTTCCGGTATCTGTGTGATGATCAAGACGGGCTCTATTTTGTCTACGGTTATTGAGTATGAATACTTGAATAAACATATCTTAGTTTGGATAGATTATTAAGGTATCCCACCATAATGTTATGCATCGTCTTCGTCTCAATCTACTACTACTGTTTTTGCTCTTGTAGTGCCGCATTTTGCCTTATGGTCTCTCTTCTTTAATATGTATCTTTTATAAGTCGGAACTCTCTGAGGAAAATTCTATCCCTACTATTCCTTCTATCAACACCACCAAAGAGGAAATTGGTGATAAGGTAGACTCTTCTCCTACCATGACTTTCCCTCATAATGAGGTTGCAAATGGTTTTCTGGTTTTGTCCTTCAACATGACCACTATCTGACCCATTAGAAGTATTCTCTTTATGTTTATTGCATCTTGTAATGTTCGTGGGTTAAAAGACCTCGTTAGGAAGAAAGACATAACTGACTTTATTATTAGTAATAATATCTCTATCATGACTCTCGTTGAAACCAAAACATGCATTCATAACATCGATTCCATTATTAGGAATATGGCCCTCATTTGACATTATATTACCAATCACGACTCTTATCCTCTTGATATAATTTGGATCCTTTGGAACCATAGTATAATAATCATCTCATCTTTATCCTCATACTCTCAAGACATCCAATAACTTCCCCATATTATTTTATTTCACTACCATTTATGTTTTCAACAATAACTTTAATCGTATTCCTGTTTGGAATTATCTTATTATAATTTCCTCTCAAAATCAAAGTACCCCTTCTTTACCTGGCACATAAAAAATCCCATTAACCCGGTCTTTTCCAAGATTGATCGGGTCTTAGTCAATAACGATTGAGACAATGCTTTTCCTTCGTCATCCATCCATTTTGGATTTACTCACTACTCCGACCACACCACTATCATTCTCAGCCTAGGAACACCTTTCGTAAGTGCCAGAAAAAACCATTCAAATCTTTTAACATGTGGAAATCTCATCCCAATTTTAATAAAATTATCTCATCTAGCTAGAACCTTCCATAATCTTCTCAGAGTATGCACATGGTCTTCATCAAAAATTTATGTATTCAATCTGGTCTCAAAGATCTCAATCAGAAAGAATATAACAACATTATCACTCTGAGTATCTAATGCTCAAAAAGATATTTTCAATACCCAACAACCTCCAACCTTTTTATTATTACTAAAAAATTGAGGCTTCCTCAACCTTTATCTTCATGAGCAGATATGAGAAATCCTTCCTTACGTAAAAAATAAGAGAAAACTTACTCAAGATGGGTGGAAATAATATAAAAAATTCCACAGCAACATCAAAACTCGCATTCTTCGCAATAAAATTATATCAGTTGTGAACCATCGGCAGTGACTTGATTTTTAAAGATTTGTTTGGTACTAGGCATCCCCCTGGTTGCCCCGGTCTTGCAAGAGTTTCGACCTTTATTACATCCAGAGTCATATCCCCAGATAAGATCTCTATGACTCCTTTGGTTACTTGCGATGAGATTAAAGATGACCTCTTTAGTATCGACATTAATAAATTTTCTGGCCCTTATGGGTTCAATTTAGGGGTTTTCAAGAATTCTTGGAATATTGTAGGTAACGATATTCGCAACAGGGTTCTTGAGTTCTTCAAATCTAACCATATGGACCCTTATTAGAACTCCACCTATATAGCTCGCATCCTTAACATTTGACTCTCCCACTTACGGCTTCGAATTCAGACATATTATACAATATTGTCTACAATATCATCTCCAAAATTATTGCCAACATAATCAAAAACTCTCTCTCATACCTGATTGATAAATCTCGATAAGCTTTCGTGTATGGTAAAAAAATCTATGATAATATTTTAATCTCATAAGAATTGCTCAAAGGGTAATATCTTAACTCTAAAGACAAAAGGTTCGCCTTGAAAATTGACCTCATGAAAGCTTTTGACAATATTCGTTGGTACTTCATTCTTAATATCCTTGTTTTCATGGACTTCCCATATAAGATGATTTATTGGATCATCCAATGTATTGTCATTACTTCTTAAAACATTAACATCAATAATGACCCTTCAAGAAACATTTTTAGATGGAAAAGCCTAAGACAAGGTAATCCCTTATCTTTTTTCGTTATTGTTATGCATATCTTATCCTACATTCTTAAAGAGAAGAGCAATGACAAGAAGTTCACCTTCTACTAGAAATGTCATAAACTAAAAATTATGAATTTATATTTTGTGGATGACATTATGATTTTTTGTCATGGAAATCTCAACTCCCTCATACTTATAAAAAAAAGTCTTAACGATTTATTCTCACTTTCAGACCTCCAAATTAGTCCCAAGAAAAGTCTTATATTCTTCTCTGATATCAACCTGACCCTCAAACTTGACCTCACTAACCTATTAGGTTTCAAGGTTGATTCTCTCACACTCAAATACTTGGGAGTTCCCCTCCTTACTAGTCGACTCTCACACATGAATTGTCCGCCTCTCTTTCATAACATCACCCCGTGTCTCGACTCTTAGACACCCAAAAACCTTTCCTACATTTGTCGCCTCTAACTCATCAAAGATGTTCTTTTTACCTGCCAAGTTTACCGATCTTCCATTTTCATCCTACCTTCGAGAATTCTCAAAGAACTATTTCAATACTTGTGTGTCCTCCTCGATGATGTCCATTACTGGACTGCTAAGAAGGGCTCACTCAAATTCAGAATCAAGTATACGTACACTGCCATTTGTATGCCCATCTATTTTATCGTATGGTCTGGGTTAGTATGTCATAAATTTGATATTTCTCGTCATTCTTTTATCATTTGGCTTGCTATACAAGGCGGACTAACAACCAACATAAGATTTTTCATTGGGGGTTTAATACATGTTGACTTACGCTCGCTGCAACATCGACGATGAATCCATCAATCATATCCTCTATGTTTGTAGCTCTCCTGAAGTATTTGGATTTATGCAAGCACAAAGCTTGAGTTCACTTTCAATAATAATGCCAATTGGATCTCATGGTCTCATGAGGCTTCAAACTGGTCTCCTTCCACCTCACACTGTCTTTGTCGTGTTTGCTTTGGTATTATTGTTTATTATATTTAGAGGAAAATAAATGACATAATTTTCGGTTCCTTCTCGACTATAGCCTCTGTGGTTTTATACTGCATGCTCTCTTACTTATGATTCAGATTTTCTGACACTAGGAATGTATGGACCAATCTTGTAGTTTATATCTTACTTGAGTTGCTTTTGTTCTTACCGCTGCAATTAACCTCATTTTCTTGTGTTCGTTGTTTTGTCATCTCGATACTTCATATCACTATTTTTTTTACATGCTTAGATCTTGTATATTCTTCGCATCTTTTGTTTCGACATCCACAAGATTATTGATTACTCACCTATGCTATATTTTTTTTATACATCTTTATACATTTTTTCGAAAAATGTTTTACATGTGTAAGAATTAATTTTATTTATTTATTATTATTTAAAACCAATTTTTTAAATCGGAATATTATAAATATTAAACAATATGTCACTTTCTAACCATTTAAGATGAATTTTATGTTCCTTATCCATGACACTTTATACGTTCTAACTTTGAGTGTATTAATTTCTCAAAGTTTTAAGGGATTTATGAATGAAATCATCTATATACTTTACTAAACCAAACGGATTGCATACCACAGTCTTCTGTTCTCCTCTGAAAACCAACGTCGTTTGTCTGAATCGGCTGAACAAAAGATGGATACTTAGGTTCAAAAATCTTCTCTCTCTCGTCACTATTACAGCACTCTGTGCCCTTTGTCTCAAGTTTCAACCTCACGCCGAGCCTGTTTCTTGCGAACCGAATTCACAGGACTCGTATATTCAATTGGTATGCGTCTGGTTGAGTCCTTTAAAGTATTGATTTTTAATGTCATATTGTCATATATTGCTGTTTTCGATTTCCGGGTTACGATATTAATTTGGGTTCCTTATATTGGTAAAGGATTGGAGATGCTAGGGTTCATTTCTATATCTTTTGTGACTTCGTTGTTTGGTGCTATTGTTATTATTATTCAAAACCTAATGATTTTCTACGTGGTTACAGATCTATTTTGTATTCACTGGCTTTGAATTCTGGTTTACTTTTGTTGTTCCCTCATATCCATTGTTTATTTTTCACTACTGAAATGATTTTGATATAATTTAGTCTCTTTTTTTTCTTTAAATAGGCTTTGCGGAAGAAGGAGAATGATTCGATTGCAAACTTACAGCTTTTTAAGCCTGATAGCTGCTTTAGTTGCTATATATCATGCCTTTCACAGTAGAATTCAGTTCTATCCAGCTATGGTGTATTTATCAAACTCTAAGATCAGCTTAGTGCTTCTTCTCAACATGGGTTTAGTGCTAATGTGTTTCCTCTGGCAAGTAACCAAACTAATATTTCTCGGCTCGCTTAGGGAAGCTGAGGTAGAGAGATTGAATGAGCAATCATGGAGGGAAGCCATGGAGATCCTCTTCGCTATCACCATTTTCAGACAGGATTTCTCCGTAACGTTTATGGCTATGGTGACTGCTCTTCTTTTAATCAAGGCTCTTCACTGGTTAGCTCAGAAAAGAGTTGAGTACATAGAGACAACACCTACTGTTCCATTGCTGTCCCATATTCGGATAGTCTCTTTTATCGGTTTCTTGCTACTTCTAGATTGTCTATTTTTATGGAGTTCGATAAAGTATTTGATTCAAACTCGACAGGCGTCCGTTTCTCTCCTATTCTCATTTGAGTAAGTCACTCTTGGTATGGTACTAATTACTTATATATTTTTTACCATGCTACTGAATTCGCGTTAAGGTTAGTCTTTCATGGTAATAAATCAAATATATTATTGACGGAAGGAATCACAATCTTAAAATAGTTTCGGAGTTTTATACTACTACTACAAGCAGCTAAAAACTTAATTTATTTCTTGTTGTTCCTTTTATCCCAAGTAAATTTTGAGAGAGCCTTGTATTCAATAGGTGTCTTGTCCGTTGATAAGGAATCTAATTGATATTATTCTATAGTAGGGGTGATAGTGACCAGATTCAAAATAGGACACTCTTCCACCGTTCCACGCTTTGCTCCTTTTTAAAACCGAAGATTCAGAGCAGTTATCGTAGTTTTCCATAATAATGAAAAGCAATAAGAATCAAATAAGAACTGATATTTTTCGGGGTTTGTTCCGTCTTTGTTTCGAGTAACTTAGGCTTGGAGGTAACGGTTGAGAATACTTCTTACTACCTGTTTTCTACAGAAGCTAGTAGATACTGCATTTGAAACAAATGTCATCTTTTGTAGGATTGAGGTTCCTTATGAGTTGCCTACACGTGATGCCCTTGAAAATTCAGTGGAATACCCAAGACAAAAGTATGACCAGACTATATATAATTGGTGTGTGTAACGATGAAAATCCTAGTGTTAGGCAACTTGGCCTAATGATCTGATGATGGTAGGGTCTTTTATAGCTGTGAATGCCATCCCTTTCTTAGTTAGCGTGTACTAATTGGTCTGTTACCTAATCCTATGCACTAGGAAATAAAATCCAATACACTGTTGTGCGTAAGTGTTTATCGTGTCAAAGTTAAAGATTAATTTTTCAGATATATACATAACTTATGTATTATGCATAGTTGTTTATTTTAGTCTTCAAATATCTCTTGCAGGTATATGATACTGGCAACAACAACAATATCAACATTTGTGAAATATTGTTTTTATGTAAGTGACATGCTCATGGAAGGGCAATGGGAAAGAAAGGCTGTGTATACCTTCTACTTGGAGCTTATTCGCGACCTGCTTCACTTGTCTATGTATTTGTGCTTCTTTTTTGTTATCTTCATGTAAGTCGTCGATATATCATCTATACTCACACAGATTTATTTTTGCATAGTCTTATAATTTGTTGTCTATGATTGGTTTATGCAGGAACTATGGCGTTCCCTTGCATTTAATAAGAGAGCTTTATGAAACCTTCAGAAACTTCAAGATACGTGTTGCCGATTACATTCGGTATCGGAAGATCACTTCAAATATGAACGATCGGTTTACAGATGCAACACCTGAAGAGCTTAACGCGTGAGTTTTTGTTCTTTTTAAACTCATCTAGGAATCCTTAACACACGATAAGTGTATTTTCTAGCCGGTTACATGTTTAGCGGTGCGTGCCAAACATGCATTGAAATATATTCTCTGCTGCTGTATGCAGAACTGACATCACCTGCATTATATGCCGTGAGGAGATGACAACAGCAAAGAAGTTAATTTGTGGGCATATTTTTCACGTGCATTGCCTTCGGTCCTGGTTAGAGAGGCAAAATACCTGTCCTACATGCAGGGCACTTGTTGTACCATCTGAGAATGGAACTACCGCTAGAGGGCAGCATGGATCACAGAGAGATGCTCATCAGCAGGGTAAAACACTATCTATGTTTTTATCTCTATTGAGAAGATAATTAAAGGTTTGTAAGTATATGGTGCATTATTCTCCGTTCAGATATATTGTTGTTGTAGTAAACAATTGCCGGTATAGATTCAGTTGATGTTATCAATTGAAGTATATATATGCATTATGATGATATATTTCAAATATCATTTGTAAATTTTGCTTGTTTCGATTGTTGCATCAGGGATATTTGAAGATATTATATAGTACACGAGTTGATGAACTCCAGATTTGCTTCATGTTTTATGACACTTCATTTTCAGAGCATAAAAACTGTAACAAATTTGATCTGGAGTCCATCAGGCCGTGCACGATACTAATGTCTTCAGATGATTCTCTATGGGCTGGTGTTGTTATATCTCTTGATTCCGACACGTTAAACTAGCAAAGTGTTACAAATACTATAATTGTCTGGAATCATCAGGATAGGCTAGCTATGTACTGCTACAGTGAATAATTTATTTCAAACGTGGGAGAGAAAAGTCTAAGAAATAAGAATAATGCTAAAAGAAAACTAAAGTATAATCCAATAAAACATATAAATTAATAGAAATTATATTTAGAAAAGAAAACTAAAGTAAGTATTTTCAAATTATTGTTTCCTAAATGACAACTAAAGTCTGAATTTTCAAACTATTAAGGAAATATGGACTCAGTTGTCCTACACGACAGGTACTGCAGGTACAGATGCACAAGGTCCTTCTAGTGGGGTTGCGAACGATGATTTCAGCAGGCACCAGGCGAGGCTTCAAGCAGCTGTAGCTGCAGCCGCTGTATACGAGAAATCATTTGTTTATCCTTATGGAAGCTCACAGGCATGGTGAGTATCTCTGTGTTTTTTACTTATAATGGTACATTTTGGATTATCTTTTAAATCACAACTGCTGTGTAACGTTTTTCCGTTTAAAAAAAAAAATCGTATATTTCTTTCTTTCTTTTGTTTGTGAGGTGTGGGTTTTAACTGATTAGTCTTAGGGGACAGGGTTCATACATTCATAGATTGCATATTCTGACGTCGCTATACTTTAACCAATGTACTGAAGTAGTCATATGAAACCGAAGCATACCAAACCTTGGGTTCAGCGGTTTCACGGTGTAGTTTAAAACATTTTGTTTTTGCATTAAATATAGCATTAGAAATGTCTAGTGTGGATTTGGATGATCTACTATAATTTAGTTCTGATGTTTCAAACTTGAAATTGAAAGGCCACGGAAAGAGGACTGAATATAAATTCAAATATTATATCAAACACTAGAATTGTCCTATATATATCATCATAGGACCTATGATAATATATATAGGACAATCTAGTGTTTGATATAATATTTAGTATATAGTAATAATATATAGGAGAGCTTGTGTTTCATCTAATATTTGAGTTTATGTTATATATATACACATCGATCAAATACCAAAGCCAAACTGACGGGCTGGCTTTCTCAATTTTCTAAGACCAAATCAGTCCAATCACCCCCAAAACCAACGCATCGGATTGGTTCCGTAACACCTAATCTACGGTACTGCATTTAGTTAATGGTCCTAGGTTCAGCTACTCAGGATCAAGCTGTCCATCGCCTTTTTGTTACTTCTTAATACACAGCATAACATCTTGATTTTGCTGATGTGTACTAACGACTTATGAGCCCTTTTTGCTACCATGGCTAGTATTCCTAGTCCTTATAAGTAACTACCGTCTGGCTTGACACCTAACTTCACCTTATGTTAGGTCTTGTGGTTATGCTTCGGTTCCTCAAGCTCTCGACAACATTCAACAGATTTTGCTTCCTTCTGAAACTACACCAAACCTTTTTTCTGAATTTCCGGGGAATCATCACGTTCCTTTTCAGACTCCTGATATCCGCATGGATTATGGAGATACTTTGGGCAATAATGATGTCTCTGATAACACTTCTAAGCAAGCACTTGAGCACCAAATTGAGGTACATGTTGCGCAGTCTTTCAAATTTTACAAGTTCAAATTTGTACTATCTATATCTTTTCTTAGTTTAGGTTAGTCAAAACGTTAAGAAAACGTTTTGGGTAGCAAGACAATAAGGATTGTTTGGTGCACAATAAGAACAACAACTTTCGAGATTAGAAAGGATGGTATAAAGTGTAAATGAGAACTTAAAACAACTAAAAAACATGTGGAGATAATATCCTCATGCGATTGTCGAAACTCCCATGACTATAGAAGTCCTTCATTATGTGGGCTAGACAAGCCTGTAAACTATATTTTTTAAACCTACCATATCAATGTAAATAGATATCCTTAATATTTTTAATTGCAGTTCCTATAAACTAAAAGCCTTGTCAAAGAAACAGGATCAGTCTAACCGATAATCATGAGTTAGAAAACGTGCAAATTTCGCTATACAGATTTTGTTAGTGACATGTTAAGCTATTTTTTTATCCCTATAAATCATTTCGGTAAACTGACATTTTCTCATTCTGTTTAGTATGCCTTATTTTGTCATCCGTTTGCAATATTCTAATAGGAGCTGAAACAACATCTCGACCATGCTCGTAAAATTAGAGCAGAGAAGAAAAGCGAGAGAAGAAGCTCCATGGAATCTTCAGATAACAAAGGGAAAGCGGTTGCCTCTTCAGTTTCTGGACATCATGACGATAATAAGGAAGAATGATACCGAGGCATGTAGTTGTACTTCTTACATAGGAGTAGTAATTCATTAGAAGGATTGAGAGACATTATATGTCCTAGCTAGAGACAGCATCAGGGTTATAAAACTTTTTTAACTTGTTCAACTCTAATAGATTTCTCTTCTTTATGATCTCCTGTGAGGCGATGTGACTATGGTGTTGCTATATATAGTTGGGTTATAATTATGTAATTTATGCTGTTTTCTTTGCTGACTTAATTAATCATGGTCTCATTATTTCAGGATTTTTAAAATATTAGTTCATCTTTATTAGGATAAGGACTATTTATTATTAGTTGATTTTCATTAGGATAAGGACTATTTAAATTTAGAATAATCCCAAAATGGTGCCTTTTCACTTTATTATATTACTTTTCGATATTATATAGAACAAACGAATTTGAGCAACCTTTTATCAAATAGCCGTGCTGTATACAACGAATCTAACTAACTTTTCTGAAGACAATGTCTCGTATTTCATTTGACTTTGATTTTGTTTACTAAATTACTTTCAACTTTCATTTAATTACAACTTTCATTAACCGAATTGTAAATTTATTCAAACCACAAAATAATTTATTTTACACAAAAAATACTTTAATTTAGTTGATTAAAGTTCATATTTTTACAATTTTGAAAAGTTCTCATTCAAAGTTGTTTTAAAGTTGTTTCAAAGAACATTCAAATTCTCTTGAATTTTTTTAAAACTTTTTCTAACAAAAACGCAAAATGAAACATAAGTCAACCAGAATTATAGATTAGTACGGAGGAGTTACTAGTGAAGGAGAAGCTTATCTCGCTGGAGAAGGAGGTTCAGTCGCCGGAAAAGGTAACGACGTTTTTGTCCTTTTTAAATAAATATTTTTTATTCTGGTCCCTATGTACCGGTGGTGATAGTGGTATATGACCATCGTTTTTGTGTCCTGAACCGGTGGTGTATGGCCACAAATTTTTTGTTTGTCTTTTTGGTCATCCAAACCCTTATTTTAATCATTGCTTCAAACTTCTATTCCACCGGTTTTAGTGAATTTTTTTTATTTACTTACTTTCATTTGTGTTTTTAAAATTCGATTTCTACCGTTTTTTTGTAGTTTTTGTTTATTTAGTTTGATTTCTTTTTTTTGGAATTCGATATCGTATGTGTCGACAGATGGTTAAAACTCACTAAAAAGGAATTCACATTAAATAAATTTAAAACACATAGATGGTTTACATATATTTAAAAACAATAAAAACAATCTTTGAATATCGCGAAAAAATCAAAATTTTCGGAGTATCGGACAATTAATATGTCCAGTGCACAACATATAGTGCGTAAGCCTTGTATCGATGATCCACAAGGCCCGCGCCATGGGTATTGTGCACCATATGTGCACAATATTGAACACCTATGGTGCAGGTCATTACGCACCATCGGTACTATGCACTTAGCACCTATGGTGGGTTATGGCATGTACCATAGATGATCTATGTGCAATACAATTTTTTTATAATAATTCTTTTCAAAAAAAATATCGATTTTTTATTTATTTTTCGAAATATTAACATAGCCTATTTAATTAGTAATTTTTTTATGTGTTAAACATTTATGTGTTGAATTTTAAAAAAATTGTTGATGTTTTTTTTTTAAACCTATTTTTATGCGTTAATTATTTATGTATTTTTTATGTGTTAAGTATTTATGTATTTTATTAAAAAACTATTCTTGAAGATGATTGAATGTTCAACAGATTTTCAAGAAATTTGCAGCAATGCGAGGTTTGGGCCTGTTCGATAACTGGTGAGAAGTGAGAACATTTTGTTTAAATAAATACCATTTTTCGCAAATACCTTAGGCGTTAATCTAGTTTTGTATCCATATAGTTCAACTCCAAGAATCTAAGTGTCATTTTTTTAGATAATTATGTTATTCCTTCACGGCCTTAAGATATTTTGGTCTATCAGTGCTCTTCATGATATCGTGATAATGCTCAGGTTCAAGAACATATCTTTGTATTTTAGCAAGTACAACATAACCTTTAATATTAACAT
Source organism: Limnanthes douglasii subsp. nivea (assembly GCA_036936605.1). NCBI lineage: Eukaryota > Viridiplantae > Streptophyta > Magnoliopsida > Brassicales > Limnanthaceae > Limnanthes > Limnanthes douglasii. The sequence goes on along the minus strand of JAUPFV010000002.1, from coordinate 319,748,935 downwards.
AATTATACATCTATGTATGAATGCTAGATCTTCATGCTTTATATCTCACAAACTAATGACTAATAAATTTTCCTTATTGTTGTTCTATTTGAATCTCTGAAACATCCAAAATATCAAACTCCTAGCCAAAGCCGTACATCATAACATATACCCATTTACACATTTTAAATAACCAAGAAACCATAAGTTAATGTTGACAATGAATACAAATGTGTGACAACTTGATCAACTAGTGCTTTGATTTATAATTTTAAAGATATTAAAATTATTATCTCCGATAAATTTATCAAGATGAAACTTTACTGAACTCATCTTAACATATATTTTTCCTTCTTCATTCATGTCATTAGACATAATCAATGGATTATCATATCTACTTCTAGACCTTCATGTTCACATCATAACTTATTAGGGAGTTAACCTTTCAAGACTAACAAAATTCGATAAACACAATGCTTCAACCCAAAAACTTTGGTGCTTCATTTCTTGCACTTAAGTTTATGCATGGTTTTTGCACTTAATTTCCATCATGGTTTTCATATTTAATTTCATGCACGGTTCATGCACTTAAGTTCCACCATAGTTCATGCACTTAAGTTATAGTAGTTTTTATGCACTTAAATTCTAACAAAGTTCATGAACTTGAGTTCCAGCTGAATTCATGCACTTAAGCTCCAACAAAGTTTCCATACTTGATTTTTAGCAGAGTTCTTACACTTAAGTTCCAACAGATATTGAATAACTTAGAAGAAACGAAAAATAACAATAATAATATTTACGTATTTCAAATTATGGAGAAATCCTACATCCACGAGCAACGTATCTGGTTTTATAGATGGAATAATTATAAGGGATTTTAAGAACATTATATACAAAATAATACACATTGTTCAAAAATTCTTAAAACATAGTATGAAGTTTTCAATTGTACCTTTAAATCCATTAGTATACTAAATACAAGAAAATAAACATTGTTCAAAGCTTCTAAAATAAGAGTATCAAGTTTTCAGGGGTATTTATTAACTTTTAATATTTAACACATAATACATTATGTTCATAACTTCTCAAAACAAAGTATAACTTATTATAGGTATCTCCACGTTCTCACTATTTTTCTTAATATATTATTTAGTAATTTTTAAAATCACTCAATTCCTTCGGCATTTTCTCTCACTAGCTTCTCTCTCTAAAAGCTATGTTTTTTATTCATGTTAGGCCACAAATCCTTCATATACATAGGATATCCAATAAGGTGTATATTATTATAAAAATATATCACGATCACAATGACAAACAATGTTGTTTCATATAAACGGTCATAATTAAATAGTTATCAATTAGTTATAATAAACTTGTATTATATCCAGATCAACTGTTGTGATCAAATAATACACAAAAAATTTATAACAAACTTATATTATATGAAGATCGTCATATATGATCAAATAACACTCATAATTAGTTACATAAAACTTATACCATCTTGACACCTCAACTATTATACTTTAATACAAAAAAATATAATATTCAACTTTAGATTGATTCTCAAAACCATCAAAACATAGAGTTACCCGAAGCCAAGACTAAAATCATGCCAAAACTTCCCGATGAGACCATATTATATCTTCTAGTCACTTGTTAAATTTTGAATAAAAATGAGTCTCGTCTTTATTAAGCAAATTGAGAATCTTAAATATTCTATTATTATATAAGTTTGTTTGTATATTAGTCAATAATTTATAATAAGTTTTTAATCACCTCATATTTTTTTTATGAAAAAACAAAAAAATTTGAAGATAACGGTATATTGAAAGTGCTAAAAACCAAAAATGATTTAAGAATTAAATATATTTTGTAACAATCAGATAATATAAACTCGGGTGTATTGATACTGATGTTATTAAAATTATTTTGTGACTCATATATATATATACTAGAGTATAAAGATAATATGTTGATGTTAATAAGATTTATTTATGACTCATATACACTAGAGTATGAAACCAATACAAATAAAACAATAGCTCATATGATTGAAATAGAAGTGTGTGATGGTATGTTTTTTAAAATAATAGGAAAGTATTATGGTAATTTGATATTTAACTTCATAATTTATGTACTTTTTATATTCCACTATTTTTGTAGTTAATTTTATAATATAATTATGCAAATATTTTTGTTACCATGTTAAAATTGAGTTTAAAAATGAAGTTGTCTATTTTCAATATGACTACAACTTTTAAATCATATGAAAACTTCGAGAGTTATCGACTTTTTTATATGAACTTTCATTTGTTTCATACATTTTAATATTATAAACCATATAGAAAGTTATAAACTTTTCAATTTTAATATAATTTCACAAATCACACGAGAAATTGTTTTTTCGGTTTTAATATATTACTTCAAACCACGTGACAAATTTCAAAATGACTTATCTAGTTCATTTATTTTATTTAGTTGTGAATATTAAAAGTTTTAACTGTGTTATTGATTTGAGGAACAATTGAGAGCATATACTGGTTATAATTTAAATGACAATATGATAACTTAATAAAATATAGACTGGTTTATAATTTTATTAATCATATGACAATTTAATGATTTGTTTACTTGTTTATTAATATTTATGTTCGAATATATTTATGGACCCACAATAATTTAGACAGCCAAATAAATATAGTCGGTCAATTATCTTTAAAAAGTCCAAATTAAAAGTAATCGAGTTAATTATTTAATTAACTAAATTGGACCTATGGGTGAAAAGAAGTTATGGGCTAAATGTTGTAAGTGTGTTGAATCTGGACATTGTGGTAAAGAGAGCCAAAATATCAACACTTAAGTCTAAATTAATAAATCACGGATATAAATTGAATTTTTAATTTATCGGGTTATGGTCCCCGGACACGAGGAAGTATAATAGGATGGGTTTTACAAATGTTGGACTTCACATTGTAAAGGTTATAAATAAGGGGCTGGGTTTAGGAATTTCATCCTCCTAAACCCAAACATAAATATGTTGTTTCCTAAAAAAAAAAACCAAACCATTTTCTTTTTTAACTTGCAAAAAGGGTTTAAATATTTTCCACTTTTTTTATATATTTAGTTTGATACAATATCAAAATAAAATATAACAATTAGTATCAGAGCCTGCAAAACCATTTTTTTTATTCGATAAAATAATCAAATTGTATAATGATATTATTGATGCATGTTTTTTTACTGTAAAGAATCCATGCCATTGGGATTATGTGTTGATTGAGCTGGTTAGAGCATGGATTTAGCAACTGTGTAAAAAGTATGAGTTTCTACTTACTCGATGAAAAAGCATGATATGTGATTATATTTTTTTTAAATAGATTCAAATTATTGGATGTTAACGCTGATCGAAGGTTGTTCGACGATGTTCACAATCGCAATCAAACTATTGACCTTGTGGATGAACATGTTCGCAATTCATTGTTGTCGCGATGACATCAGTAAGAGTGTTGTTAACGGTGTTTTTTTCTATAATATGAACATTATTTTCGGATGATGAATAATCATTTAAAAAAAAATATTCAGTGAAAACATTATTCATCAGAAACACTATTCATGAGAAATATTATTTATCAGAAAAAATGACGCAAATAGTTTTTTGTTCGGAAAGTGAACAATTTTTTTAGAAGATGATGTTCAACAAAAATGTTATTCACTGAAAATAATAATAAATTATTTTAATTAATATAAAATGTATGACGTTATTTATTTCACAAATATTATGTGCTTGACATGCTAATTGTTGTATGTTTATTTGTAAATTAAATTGTATATGCTTGAATGATTAAATGGTGATGTAAGACTAAAATTTTGTAGAATGGTAGGTACAATTAAAAAAAGTAATTTAATCGCCCATCCGGAAGGTTAAAATTAATTTTCTTATGGATCATAGGCTTCGAAAGGTTTGAGGTTTAATTTAAATTCAAATATTATCGGCCCTCCGAAAGGTTCAAGTGTGGGTTTAAATTAATCATGAATATGATAAAATTACTGAAAATGGTTCTTGTGTTGTTTTAATTTTAAGTAGATGAAATCAAGCCTCCTGGAAATGGTTCTGGGAGCACATTCTGGAAATTTTGATGACTGACTAAAATTTACAGGCAATCAATTTAGACCTTCCTGAAGAATACATAGTGGGATTCACATTTCATTCGCTGCCAGACCATTTTAAATATTTCTAGTCCACCTATAACTGCATGCGAGAAAAATGGAATATCAATGAGTTAATCTCCCACGATGCATATGAGAAGGAGAAACTTAAAGGCACAACATTTGAGATTAGTATGGTTACATCTGCAAAAGGGGAAGGGCCTAGGGAGAAGACTGACGGCAAAAGACCGAGCCAAGATCTGGTCAAGAAGAAAAACATGAGGCCATAGACAAGTTCAAAGCTTTTAGGACTGAAGTTGCAAAAAACAACTCGGTATGAACATACAGACCGTTAGATCTGACTGTGGTAATGACTGTGATAAATATGTTGGGTCAGGTGAACAACGTCAAAGACCTTTTACTAAATATCTAGAGAATTGTGGCATAGTCCTTCAATACGGAATACCGGGTTCATCCCGCATAAATGGTGTATCTGAGAGACGAAACTAGACCATAAAAATATGGTTAAAACCATTTTTCTCAATAGTAATATTGAGAAAATGATCTATGTGGTGCAACAAGAACACTTTGCGGAAAGTAACTCAAGAGATCTGGTTTGTAGGCTTAAGAAATCCATTTATGAGCTTAAACATGCCTCCCGTCAATGGTATCACAAATTCCTTGAGGTGATAGTCAGTTATGACTTTGAGATCAACTCGGTTGAGGATTACGTGTATCACAAGTTTAGTGGGACCAATTTCATATTTCTTATACTATATGTGGATGATATATTTCTTGCCTCGAACAATAAGAAATTGTTACACATTACAAAAATATTGTTATTAAACAAGTTTGATATGAAGGTTCTTGGTGATGCTAGTTTTGTGTTAGGAATCCAGATACATCTGGATCACTCTCGTGAAATTATTAGATTATCACAAAAGGCATACATTAAAAATGTATTACAATGTTACGGATTGACAGATTGCAAACCCATAAGTAACCCTATAGTAAATCGTGACAAACTTAGTATAGGTCAATCTTTTAAGATACAAATTGAGATTGAGGAAGTAAAAATGGTTCATTATGCTTCGACAGTTGAGATTTTGATGTATGCTCAAGTTTGTACTAGGTCGGAAATTGCCTTTGTAGGGAGATATATTAGTAACCGAGACATTGATCATTGGAAAGTAGTTAAGAGGGTAAAAAACAAAGAGGAACATATTGACATATGGGAAGTCGGATGAACTAGAGATCATTGGGAGATCACGTCATGAAACATATTCTTATATACTGGATGTGCAATATCCTAGAAAAGTGTAAAATGCACACTTATTGCATCATCCATTATGGTTGAATTTTTTTTTGCGTGCTTTAAGGCATTGAACCAGTAATTGTGGCTGCGAAATTCCGCAATGCAATATACTAACAATAATAAAAACTTGTCTAGTTCCAAACACGTAGACATGAAGTTCTTGTCTGTTAAAGAGATAGTTCAGATGGATCAGATAAATATAAAGCACATCATCACAAACTCCATGATACCAGATCATCTAATAAAGGTGGTTTTACCTAAGGTTTTCAAGGGACACGCCATTAGTACGAGTGTTTGTAATATAATTTGATGTTATAATTTACAGTATTGTACATAATAAGTTTTATAATAATATATATTTGGAAATATTTATTGATCTCTGACATGTATTTAATCTTCAAATGTAGAAACCATTTAAGAGTAGATATGTACGATTACAAGCCATATTACTCTTAGGATACACTTCATAATTGGCCTAAGTAATTGATTGATAATGCTAATGTGATTACTGTTGCAAACTATTGTTCACATTACGAGAAAAGGTCTTTAGTCTTTTATATTTATCAGTCATGTACGGGGTTGTACCGTTTACCCATTGACAATGAATACAAGGATCTCATTAAAGTTGAATATGCATTATTGAATATCATGTGGCAGTCAAAGTGGGAGATTGTTGGAATATATTTATTTGAGATTTTTTGAACCGACAATATTTGGACTGAGATGCTAAATAAAGATATTCGGTTATTGTCTTAAGAAAGTTAACATTAAACTAATTGAGTTAATTCTTTAATTAACTAAATTGAACCCGTGGGTGAAAAAACATTATGGGCTCAAGTGTGCTAACCATGTTGTATTTGGACATTGTGATGAAGATGGTCCAAATCTCAACATTTAAGCCTCATTTAGTAAATCATAGATATAAACTGAATTTTTAATTTATCGGGTTATGATCTCCGGACACAAGGAAGTAGAATAGGATGAGCTTTACAATATTGGACTTCACATTGTAAAGGTTTTAATTAAGGGGCTAGTTTTATGAATTTTATCATCCTATACCCTAAACACAAATCTGTCGCTTCCTATAATGTTTGAAAAACCAAACCCTTTTGTATTCTAACTTGGTTCTGCAAGTTGTTTCAAGTTCATTTACTAGATTGCTAAAGAACGAAAAAGAACAAAATCCAAAATGGATAGCTCCAAACAAATTAGTGAATAATCTTTTTTCGTTTATTCATTAAATTTCAATAAAATAGTTTAATTATTTTTCCTTTTTTTATGCTAGGTAAGAGTTTCTATTACCAACTGTTTTTTTTAACTAGACTATAACTTGTAAAATACCTAATAATAGTTTTAAAGACTAAGGGTGAGCTTGGAAAATTTCCAATTTTGGTTTCAACTTTTTATATTAACTAAAAACCGTTCATAACTTTTGTTATGGATGTTCTATGAAAAGTTATAAAAATTGGTTATAGTTTGATAGATAAAATTTAAAATTAGGCTTGTTATAACTTGAACATATTACTTATTTACTTTTATAAAAAGTTTGACTTAATTCAATGATTTTTAGCATTAGTTACAAAAAAGTTATCACGTAATTCAAAAGATAATAACAAAACATATGATGAGTTAATAAAAAGTTCTCAACTATAATATAAAATGAGTTCAACTATAATATAAAATGAGTTATAATATAAAATGAGTTAAGGAATTCTGAAATTCTCATAAACAAATTTAGTATAATTATAAACTATTATATGATTTAAGAATTCGAAACCAAATCCAAATTCACACAGTTTAAATTTGAGAACTGTTCAAGTTATAATCCACTTAAACGGAGTTAACTATTTTTTTTATAGAAATTACACCTAAAGTACCTACTCAACTATTTTATTGTCATCTAGTACCCAAGGTTTGATCAATTATCTCTTAATACCCATCTCAACTACCTAATTACCACCTGGTACCTAATATTACCCTACTACCCTCATCATTCATGAACAACCACATAACCAAAATTTCTCTATCCTACTTTTTCTTTTTCTTTTATTTTTAAAAGATCTGTATCTTTCAAACCAGAGCTCGAAAAAAATAAATGAAAGTACCATCGCTTTTGTTTTTTTAATATAAACAAAACTAGATCCATTGATGATATTTTTTTATTTTTTTAAAAAATAAAATTTCACCAGTAACAACTCTGAGGATATCCTGAGAATTGTTCAAGAAATCCTGAGAGTTGCAAACAACTCTCATGATATCTTGAGAGTTATTCAGGAAATTCTGAGTTGCAAACAATTCTCATGATATCATGAGAATTGTTCAGGAAATCCTAAGTTACAAACAATTCTCATGATATCCTGAGAGTTGTTTAGAAAATACTAAGTTACAAACAATTCTCATGATATCCTGAGAGTTGTTTAGGAAATCCTGAGTTGCAAACAGTTCTCATGATATCCTCAGAGTTGTTCAAGAAATCCTGAGTTGCAAACAACTCTCAGGATATCTTGAGAATTGTTCAGAAAATCCTGAGTTTCAAACAACTATTAGGATATCTTGAGAATTGTTCAGGAAATCCTGAGTTGCAAACAATTCTCATGATATCATGAGAGTTGTTCAGGAAATCGTGAGAGTTGCAAACAATTCTCATGATATCTTGAGAGTTGTTCAGGAAATCCTGAGTTGCAAACAATTCTTATGATATCACGAGAGTTGTTCAGGAAATCCTGAGTTGCAAACAATTCTCATGATATCATGAGAATTGTTCAGGAAATCGTGAGAGTTGCAAACAATTCTCATGATATCTTGAGAGTTGTTCAGGAAATCCTGAGTTGCAAACAATTCTCATGATATCATGAGAGTTGTTTAGGAAATCCTGAGTTGCAAACAATTCTCATGATATCATGAGAATTGTTCAAGAAATCCTGAGAGTTACAAACAATTCTCATGATATCTTGAGTTGCAAACAATTCTCATGATATCCTGAGAATTGCAAACACCTCGAAGTACCATCGGGTATATTTGGTTGGGGGCATTTTTGTCCAAATTTCAATTTGAGGTACCAAGTTACACTATCCAAAACAACGGGTACCACTGGGTAATTAAATAGTTGAGAAGGTATTTACTGATATTTTTCTTTTTTTTATCTAATACAAATACAAGTTGTTGTTATTACGTACTAAATATATATGATTTTTATATGGTATTTAGATAAATTTTCGGTTACATATCTCATTACTTATAATTACAAAATTTATTAGTTTAAAATTACAATTTTTTTATAATTAATTTATACTAGTTATGATAATTAATTATTTATGATTTTAATTACTATAATTTAGTATTTTTTATTTTATAATGTTTTGACTTTATAAAATTAATAAAAAATATTAATAAATTTTAAATGCTTATTATTGATAAATAAAAAATAAAAGTTTGTCTTTATATTGGACAAGGCTATATCTAGACCACATTTCGCTATAATGAGACTTTAAATCAAATTTGGTTATAATGAGAATCGAGACCCCAAATTTTACTAAAATACCCTTAATATATAAACCTTTTTTAATCGACTATCTCCGTTCTCTTCTCTATTTTCCTTTTTTGTTCTCTTCCCTCTTCTTTATTTTCTTTTTTTAGTTATCTTATCATCTCACCAATCAAAATCTGAAAATTATTTCTCTTCTCAAATTAATCTCTCTCTTGAGAGAACTCATTTCCTAATCAAAATCAACATTAGCACCCCAACCAGAAAAGAAGCCGACTGAGAAGAAGGTCGCCGAGAAATATCCCTTAGCCGCTGTAGCAGCTGAGAAGAAACCAAATGTCAGAAAGAAGTTACCAAAAGAAACTGGCGTCGTAGCTGATAAATAGAATAAACGATCCAAGAAAAGCGTCGAGACCTACAAGATCTACATCTTCAAGATCTTGAAGCAGGTTCATCCCGATATCGGTATTTCCAGCAAAGCTATGAGAATTATGAATAGTTTTGTCAACATATCTTCGAGAAATTGGCCGATAAGTCTGCGAAGCTTGCGAGGTACAACAAGAAATCGACTATCACTTCAAGGGAAATCTAGACTGCGGTGAGGTTGATATTTTCGGGTGAATTGGCTAAACATGATGTATTTGAAGGAACGAAGGTTGTTACAAAGTTTACAAGTTCTTAGGTTATGGAATTTAGGGATTACAAAGTTTACCAGTTCTTAAGTTATGGAATTTGGGGATTTAGGGTTTCTGGATGTAAATTTAATTCAAACTTTAGAAATCAATGTGTTGTTTTCTTTTTGTGGTTTTGTTATCTTGTTTCTGATTTCGCTATTAATCAAAGATCTTAATTTTAAATATTGATTTCTCTGATTTTTTTACATTGCAGCTCGTATTATCTTGTCATTTGCCCAAAGTTTGATTCAGTATTATAATAACTGTGAAAATATTTCCCAAACCCAACCATCTTGATGACAAGATAAGACGCCAGCTGCAATTATTTGAAATCAAGATCTTTGATTAATAGCGAAATCAGAAACATCAAATAACAAAACCACAAGAAAGAAGACTTTCCAAGTTAGCATCTACCTCAACGTGCCTGTCTTCATGTGCTCCTACGACCTGCCAATACTAACAGACCTCAGGTACTCATACTCTATCCCTCTCATCATACGTGCTTGTATGCCACATGGGAAAGGTTGGCCTGTGCCGTAAGGTGCGCTCCGCTGAGCCCGTGACAGAGTGGTATCAGAGCAGAATCCGTCTCCGAGGGAGTGCCACGCCGGAGCCTAAATATATTGAACAAATGATGAGCCCAACACAAAAGAGACCGGCTCCTCCGTAAGACCCAAGAGAGGCAGAACAAGGGGAAGACCGGAAAGTGCAAAGACGACTCATACATTATGGGGCCTGACAAAAGCGCGCGAAAAGGATGCTGCCCTGTAAGGCCCAAAAGAGGCATGTGGAGTTGACCGTAAGTGTCGCAAAGGTGTATCCAGTCAGACAAATGAGGGCGCGGCGTAAGGCCAGGGGCGGATGATCGGGACAAACAAACGTGGTGCAAGCAAACGTTGGATGGAGGAGAAGTGCACCAAAGTAGGAGCTTCTCAACAAGCAGGAGGGGACTAACAACTTACGAAGTCTCGCTGCAAAGTATACACATCGATTTCTAACTTTTAATTAAATTTATAACCAGAAACCCTAAATCCTCAAATTATATAACTATAACCTAAGAACTTGTAAACTTTGTAACAGCCTTCGTTCCTTCAGATACAACATGTTTAGCCAATTCACCAGACAACACCAACCTCATCGTAGTCTGGATTTCCCTTGAAGTGATAGTCGGTTTCTTATTGTACCTCGCAAGCTTCGCAGACTCACCAGCCAATTTCTAGAAGATATCGTTGATGAAATTGTTCATGATTCCCAAAGCTTTGCTGGAAATACAAATATCGGGATGAACCTGCTTCAAGATCTTGAAGATGTAAATCTTGTAGGTCTCGACACTTTTTTTTTATCGTTTCTTCTTTTTATCAGCTCTGGCGCCAACTTCTTTTGGTAACTTCTTTGTGGCCTTTGGTTTCTTCACAGTTGCTACGACGACCAACTTTATTTTCTGCTTTGGGTGCTATTGTTGATTTTGATTAGGAAATGAGTTCTCTAGGGAGAGATTAATTGGAGAAGAGAAATAATTTTCTGATTTTGATTGGTGAGGTGCGCTGCAACTTGAATTTGATAAAAAAGAAAAAAAAGAAAAAAAAAGGAAAAAGAGAAAAAAAAAGAAAAAAAAAAGAGAAAAGAAAAAAAAGAAAAAAAGAAAAAAGAGATAATCACCTCAAAAAAGTTTATATATTAAAGGTATTTTAGTAAAATTTGGGGTCTCATTGTAACTGAAAAATGTCTCATTATAAAGTCTCATTAGCGTTGCCCATTTATATTTAGTAAAAAAAACAAAATTATTTAGTTTTATTTTTAATTCGGAAATTACCTAACAAATGTAGAAATCAAAATCTATGATTTTCCTTTGATTTCATATTCCCACAAAATCCTATGTGATCGGCATCTAAAAAATTAGCTACAATTATTTTATTTTTATTAGACATTTTGATGTACATATACATATTCTACGTCTCAATTAGCTAATTCTATTTTTGGTATTAGAGATAATTTAAATATGTTTTTAGTAATTATAAGTAATAAACATTATATATTTTTGGTATATATAGGTAACCAACCCTATAAATATTTTATTAAAAGACATAGTTAAAAGGAAATTAAAGTTAAAGAAACATCCATAGAAACAAATTATGAAGTTATCATATAATCTATAAAATTATATATAATATTTTTTAGGGAAATGACACACTAAGTACCTTTTAACCAAACCTATTACAACCTAGTACCCAAAAATGGGTTAATGCTCACTTAATATCCATCTCATTAAACATATCCACTTCTAATACCTTTTCTTTTTTTAATACCAAGATTACCCTCAACCTAGTATATAAGGTTGATTTGTGAAAAATTAGGGTTTTTTGTTACAGCCCCCATTCTATTTTTGAATTTTAAAATTCAAAACAGAATCCACTCTTACTCTTCTCTCTCTCCTCTTCTTCTCTCTTTCTCCTCTTCTTCTCTCTCTCCACCGGCGAACCATACAACCACCGTCGAACTAGTCTTAATCACCGGCGTTCGATCCCGCCGGTGATAGACCTTATACCGGCGTTTGAAATTCAGCCTCTATCCCTCTCTCTTAACCCTCCCAAAACACCAAAACGACCGAGCCACCAGAACCACCCTCCCGATTCTCTCTCTCATCCATGAATGGTCCAGTGAAACCCGAACTTCTTGAAACTCCGAGACTACGTGCTCCGACGAAGGCCGTCGTCCTCGACGCATTTTTGAAGCAGATCGTCCCTGTGATTCATCTAAGCAGCTGTAGTGAGTCCGACTCGAGTGATGACTCGTCCGACGACTTCGAAGGAGGTACCAGACTTGACTTGAGCTAGATTTCGATATGCTTAGTGTTTATGTTCGTGTTCTTTGTTTAACACTATGGAGTTTGATTGATTTAACATGAACTGGTAACATTTCGGTTATTATGTGTGCAACTGTTATGAACTGTCCGATTATTCGTTGCTTACTAAGTCGATTCTAGATTTTGTTTCGTGTCGTGTTTGTTTCTGTTTGGTTCGCGAGAAAGTTTTGAGTACTCTTAAGTAGTGTTGTCTCTTGAATGGAGACTCTGTATTGCTGGTTAACTTCTGTCAGTAATGTGCCTCTTGCTTCTAGATTGATTTGATTTCAGCTTAAATAAGTATATATGGTTTTTTTCTGGTGTTTTCAGGAATGCCTATATGTGAAGCTTTTGCTCAAATCGAACAACAGCGGAATCTGTACGATGTTGTTCATGTGAAATATTATGATGAGGTGTGAATCGTCTGACAGTTTTCCATTTTCTATAGTAGTGAAATATAGTTGACTCATACTCTAGATCGAAGCAGCTTGATTGTTATCTACATTCTTCTGAAAGATTTTACATGGTCTGTGTCTCTTGTGCATAGGAGCCCTTAAAATTGGATATTGTTATCAGTTTTCCAGATCATGGTTTCCATCTTCGCTTTGATCCTTGGTCTCAGGTATGTTTTATACAATCTAATAATAGATTACAAGCTGCGTTACAGGTCTTCACTCATAAATTTAAGTTGCCTTGACAGTATAAACAACTTTCTATCTTCAGTTTTATACTGGATTGGTACTGAAAGTAGTTTCTAATGCAGGCCCCAGGTAACTATTGCTACAGCAATCGTATTTTGTCACAGATTATTCATACGTCAATCCCATGCAATGCTTTGATTGATTAGTGTTAAGCGAAGATAGAAACCTTGGTCTCATGGTTTCCATCTTCGCTTTGCAGTCTTTTCGCATTGCTTGCTTGTACAATGTTGCTGTGTTACAGGTCTAATTTACTACCCAATGGTGTACTATGTCAATGGTTTGATTGATTGAAGTAGTTTACACGTCAATGTTTATAGAATTGCTGCTAATTGGCTAACATATTTGAAACTTACTCATTAGATCACTTGGGATTGGCTTCCTTTCACGAATTCTGCCCGGAAAGATAACTTGGAGCTTTACCACTGGGTGGGTCTCTAAAGATTTGTATACAGTTTATAGTTGCAAGCTTAAAGAGTCTCTTAATAATGAATGTCTTATACTTTGCAGGTAAGAGTTGTTAATGGAATTAAACCTACTGGTGACTACTCCTTTGCCAAGTTTAACAAGGTATTAATAAGTGTGCTCTATCCAGAAATCTATTTCATGCTGTAAGAGTGTATCTTTTACCTGTCATAAGTTTAGTTATCTGTGTAACAATATTGAACTACTTAGCAATTTATTATTGGCAGTCGGTTGATATTATCAAATACACGGATCAAGAGTATGAACAACATTTAACTGAAGTCGTAAGTTTTTTACTCTATTGTGTATGTTTGTTGAAGTAGTTTTTTTTTTGCATGTTGTACTGCAGCATGATAGATATGCATAAAGACAATGCTAGTTAACTAATCACAAGTATGATAGCTTCTTTGTTAGTAGCCTGATAGATTTGAGTAACATACATTGCTTTTCTGGTTGTAACTCCGTTGTCTGGGTCTTCTCAATGTCAGGTTGCTTGAAGAAAATGGGTTGTGGAAGTTGATTGGTTTATTCGGCATATAACAAACAATATGCGGAACTTGAAGAAAATGGGTTGTGGACTGAACCTACTCCTTCTGGAAAGACAAATTTTTGGGAAACATCAAACTTCAAGATTGTAGTTTTATGTATTTTGTTGATTTTGGTGGTATTTTGTAAGAGGTAGTGTAGTTAGTTTTGTTTTGTAAACATATTCGTTACAAGCTATCATACTTGTAACTTATTAGTAATTTCTATAAGTCGTGTCTATCATTTTCTGCAATGTGTCTATCAGAGCAATATACGAAACAATCGTAATGTATGTTACTCAAATCTATCAGGCTACTAACAAAGAAGCTATCATACTTGTGATTAGTTAACTAGCATTGTGTTTATGCATATCTATCGGACTCATACTAGAGAATCTATCATACTTATTAGTTAACTATCAATGTTTATAATTCAAATCTATCAGACTCCGACTAAAGAATCTATTAATATGTATATGTGCTATCTATCAATCGCAATATGTTTATAATTCAATGTATATGATGCTGCATCTGTCTAGCAATGTGTCCTTTCGTATCTATCAATGTTTTCCTTCGTATCTATCACGGTGTTCCTTCGTATCTATCATCTAACTCAACTGACACACTAGTAGGCAGTAAATGAGCCTCATCTAACACAGACAAAGCCAACCTCATTCAGTCTTAAAGTATCATGATGGAAATGATAGATTCGAAGGAACACCTTGCTAGATAAGAAGGGACACATTGCTAGACAAGGAGGAACATCCTGCTAGATAAGAAGGGACACCTTGCTAGATAAGAAGGAACACATTGCTAGACAAGAAGGAACACCCTGCTGAAAACGCATTATCTATCAGACTATTGTGTTTTAAAACACAAAGAACTGCTGAAAACTGCAAAAAAAGCCAAAAGTATCAAAACTCATAACAAGCTATCATACTTGTAACTTATTAGTAATTTCTATAAGTCGTGTCTATCATTTTCTGCAATGTGTCTATCAGAGCAATATACGAAACAATCGCAATGTATGTTACTCAAATCTATCAGGCTACTAACAAAGAAGCTATCATACTTGTGATTAGTTAACTAGCATTGTATTTATGCATATCTATCGGACTCATACTAGAGAATCTATCATACTTATTAGTTAACTATCAATGTTTATAATTCAAATCTATCAGACTCCGACTAAAGAATCTATTAATATGTATATGTGCTATCTATCAATCGCAATATGTTTATAATTCAATGTATATGATGTTGCATCTGTCTAGCAATGTGTCCCTTCGTATCTATCAATGTTTTCCTTCGTATCTATCACGGTGTTCCGTCGTATCTATCATCTAACTCAACTGACACACTAGTAGGCAGTAGATGAGCCTCAACTAACACAGACAAAGCCATTTACTCCTCCAACTGTCCTAAGCTTATTGCTATCTATGCTGTTACAATCTGATAGCCCCTTTATTCAACTTTGATAGATTATGTATTTTACATCTAACAGATAAATAAAAGTATGTTTTCTGTTTCGTTGTAGATCCATCTGTAGGAGTATTTGAGTATAACTGAAAATAAGATGCAGATCACACTTAAGAACTGATACGCATACACATTATAATCATATTTTAGTCGATGCATCGTTTGTCGATGCAGATCACACTTAAGAACTGATACGCATCCATCTCTAGTTTAAATTGTCATAATGTTAAAATTTGACATCTATAAAAAAACATTATAAACTATAAATAAACTTTAATTTCAACCGAAAATTTCTTCAATACAAGTATATAGTAGTAGGTGGCGATGAACACAGTCAAACCAGTCATCTTCTTCAACATAGAAAGTAGATTTCCAACTCATCAAATCATAGTTTCCACTCAAGATCCATTATTTTTCTTATGAAAAATACAGATCCGACACATCTAACTTTTCTAAATCCAGAAGGAAAAGAAAAAGCTAGTTTTGAAAACACAAAATCCAAATATATTTGGATAAAATTGTATAGCTCCATTAAAGTCAAGTTGCAACTTCATAGTTTCCAAACATTACAAAAAAGAGAGATGGTTTATGAAACCCATATGAGAATTACACAAATTGGGAAATGAAAACATTAAAAAAGCACAGATCTCTACTAGAATGAAGCTATTACAGAACCTGGGAGTGGGTGGGTCAAGTTTTAAAGTTAGTGATGGTTCTAGCACACCTGGTAATAACCTCACAGCCTCTGTTGTAAGAATTGGCCTGACCAGCTCGACAATCGTAGTAAGAAGAACCAGGTTTGGTACAAGGAACCATGTCTCTCTTGAGTGTCTCATAGCTTATGTACCTTTTCTGCATCAACAGAACTCTTCTGCTCGTCTCTGACTCCATTTCTGCTGCGTCTTCTTCTAAACAATCTGAAATGGAGACGGCATGGTAGATATAGAATTGGGTTTGGAGGATAATGAGTGATATGCAAAGGATTCGGCGGTGGTTCGCCGGTGCGTGTCGGTAATTTCGAAACGGAGATGAAAACAGTGGTTAGTCTTGTTCGGTGGTTCACCGGTGGGTTTCAGTACTACCGGAGGACGTTTCTTCCTGGTCGCCGGTGATTCGCCGTCGTTGTCAGGAATATCAGACCAGAGGTGCAGAGGTGCGATTGATATCGCCGGTGACGAGGGTTTCAAAAATGTCTTTTGGTTTCGCTCTCGTAAAACGTGTTTCTCTCTCCACAAATTTAGAAATGTGAAAGTGGGGGAATTGGAACCCAAAAGTCTGATTAGAAGGTGAAAAAAGGGGTTTCCAACAAAAACAACCCCTTTTATACCCTAGAGGGTATAATTGTCCAAAATGTGGCTTTAGGTAGTTTATGAAACTAGTCCAAAAACGGGTACCATCTTGGTATTTGATAGTTGAGAAGGTATTTAGGGGTACTTTTCTCTATTTTTTAATGAATGTATTAAAACTAGTTAAGAAAAATACACAAAACTTACTTAATTTAAATGAATATAATAAATATCTCATACAATAGACAAAATCTTTCAATAGAACCGGACTCGGTAGTAATTATTGATGTTTCTTTTAACGTGAAACATATTTCTTTTTAATCCTATAGATCACGTTTGGCGGTATAGTCTATTTAGCACTATTGATATTGGATGTTCTAATTCCAAACGAGAAAGGAACAAATACCGCGGGTGCGAAATAAACCGGCCCACATCGGAAACCCCCCTCCTTCCTGTCTCCGTCTTCTTCTTTTGAATTGCAAGAGTTAAGCTGCGTCGCGAGTAAGCGAAACAGAGACTAAAACAACAGAAGAATCTTTAACAAACCCATAATTCGCACGACAATGGCAGAACCCAAAACGAAGTACGATCGTCAACTGAGGTACTGATCTCTCTCGATTACACTCATTGTTGAACAACCTTACCACTACTCTTTTCGATCGTTTTGAAACTTACCTTCCGTTGAGGTATAGCACTTCAAGAAAGTATTTAGATAAACTGTACTTATATCAAATCGTGAGGTTTTCCAATTTCGATTGCGGGTAAAGTAAAACCACGACCTTTGTGTATGGGAATGAATGTGGATATCCAAATTTTGCAGGATTTGGGGTGAGCAAGGGCAGGCAGCTCTTGAGAAAGCGAGCATTTGCTTGCTTAATTGCGGTCCAACCGGTTCAGAGACGCTGAAAAATCTCGTCCTTGGTGGTGTTGGCAGTATCACTGTAGTAGATGGATCCAGAGTTGAGATTGGGGACCTTGGAAATAATTTCATGTGTATGTTTGGGTTCACATTATAATGTTTTTAGTGATAAAAGTTGAATGTTTTTGGTAATTTTTGGTTTCTTGTTTGGTGGGTGATGGTGTTGGCAGTGGACGAGTCGAGCTTAGGGCAATCTAAGGCAAAAAGCGTTTGTTCCTTTCTTCAAGAGCTGAATGATGCTGTGAAAGCCAAATTTATCGAAGAGTATCCAAAGAAGTTGATTGAAACGAACCCTTCTTTCTTTTCTCAGTTTACTCTAGTTGTGGCTACCCAGGTATGAGACTTGGAGTACTTATATGTCGATGAAAAATTGTAGAAAATGAGTTTATAAGCTGTAATCATAGAATTGCTCTTATGAAGGCTAGTCCCGCGCAACAGCCTGGTTTTATTATATAAATCTGGTGAACTAATTTCTATCGTGAGTTTTATTATCCTGAAGATGTTTAGTGTGCTACCTTTGATAAACCTGTGACCATTAGTGTGAATTTAGTAAGTTGCTTTATGTTTGAATGGGTGGTGTTTTGATTATCAGCCAGCATAACGGTGTATAGTATGCTCTCTTCTGTTAGTTTTTCAGTCTGGTAGTAAGTGTTTTTATTTTCAAAGTAATATTCACATGAGTGTCATTTTTTCTTCAAGAGTGATAGTGTAATGATGGTTCTCTTCAATTTGTTTAATTTGTTTGCAGCTGGTCGAAGATTCGATGTTGAAACTTGAGAAAATTTGTAGAGAGGCAAATGTCATGTTGGTTTTTGCTCGCTCTTATGGCCTTACTGGCTTTGCTCGTATTAGTGTAAAGGTAATGTAGTTGCTGGTTAAGCTGCCTGCTATGTGGGATTTAGAGGAGTTGAGTGAGTATGAGTGCTTTGCATGCCATTAGTTAGAGGAGAAATGTGTAGTGAAGTTTTTGTATGTTTGCTCAAGCTCCTCCTTATGTTGATAGTTTATGACAAAATTTTACGGGATTGTATAGTGTTGTTTTATAAAGTTTTGAGAACTGAAATATATAATAAGATTGTGAGAATACCATATATGCCAACTGAATCTAC
The DNA here is from genome assembly GCA_036936605.1 of Limnanthes douglasii subsp. nivea. Classification (NCBI taxonomy): domain Eukaryota; kingdom Viridiplantae; phylum Streptophyta; class Magnoliopsida; order Brassicales; family Limnanthaceae; genus Limnanthes; species Limnanthes douglasii. The sequence continues at coordinate 319,730,012 of JAUPFV010000002.1, read as the reverse complement.
TTCTCTTGGTTACGTCAGGAACATACAGTGCTTGAGTCAAAACCTGATCATTTTCTAGATGATCTTCGTTTAAATAACCCGTGGCTTGAACTCAGAAGGTACATCTTTTTCAAATTTATAACTTTTTGGTTTGCATATTTTAGCTTCATTTGATTTTTGTGCATAGTCAATCATTATGTCATTGTCGTTGCTTTCGTAGCGGGTTATTATTGGTGCAATGTAGATGGGGTGTTGCTCTTGCTATTTGTTTAGCTATCTTACTTTTTAGCAATCCATAGCATATCATGTTAATCTACAGTTATAATTTATTGTATTTCCTGGCACTAGATTCGTAGAGACTATTGATTTAGACGTGTCAGATCCTGTAGCCCATAAGCACATACCATATGTTGTCATTCTTGTCAAGATAGCTGAAGAGTGGTCCAAAAACCATAATGGTAGTCTTCCATCAACCAGGGAAGAAAAAAAGGAGTTCAAGGTTCAGATACTGTTCGTTCTTTGTCTGTTTCACATTTGATAAATCTTCTTAATAGGCTTTCTTAGTGGATTATAATCCATTAATTGATTATGTTTGCCTTTATACATGTTAGGATCTTCTTAAAAGCAAGATGATTGGCTTGGACGAAGATAATTATAAAGAAGCCATTGATGCCTCCTTTAAAGTCTCTGCTCCTCGGGAAATAAGTAAGTGTATTTATAAAATGTTTTGGCCAAAATTTTGGGTCAGGGTTTGAATAAACTCATAAGATTTCGTTAGTAGAATGATATGAATGTGTATCAAGAATATTTTGGTGTCATCTGCTTTAAAAGTTAACATGTAAACAAACTGAGTTTTGATGAGGGGATTAGGCCTTTGCTCGTTTGTGCAATTTTATTTTATGTTTTATTGCAGTCGAGATTTTCCTCTCAATTTTGGTTTGCTTGAAACAGTATCTGGTACAAGATTTAGATGTTATATTCGTGTAATTTTTACTTGCACTCACTCAGGTCCAGAGCTGCAACAGATAATTAATGACAGTTGTGTTGAGGTTGATTCAAATTCTTCAGAATTTTGGGTGATGGTGGCTGCTTTAAAGGTTGGTAATTTACGATTTTTGATGTCTTTAATAGCAAATAAATTATCTGCACAACACTGTGGTTATATGTCCATTCTTATCCTATTGCTGAAAAATAATCTAGATATTTGCCATATTATGAAAACATGCTCTATGGGAAAGCCATATCAAATACAATGCTTGATGATGTTATAAGAACTCTATAAGGATTATTATTTTGAGCTGGAGTATACTTGCTGTATGGAATTCTACTACTCAATCGAAAATGCACCATTTTCATACAGCTGTTTGTTGCCATTTAGTCATCCGTAACAAATATAGAAATAAAAGTCCTTAGTAAGTTGGGTGATATATAAAAATTTGTGAGAGATCCTTGAATGGACCTTAGGTTTATGTGTATAAAAATAGGTGGCTCATTGTGGGTAAGGGTGAGACTCGCTTGGTTTGATGAGATTTAAATGACCATTTTATGCCGACATAATAAATTTTGGGTTGCAAAAATTAAAATCATTTTGTTTTTTAAAAACATCATGTTGGTTTCGGTTTTGATCAGTGTTAGTTTCGGATTGGGCCATACAAAATCTCACTAATAAAACAAACTCAACTAAAGAAGTGTACTTGGATAATTTTGTGCAATACAATTATATGCTTATTCAACCATTAATAATTCTATTAAAAACATATACAAAATGTTTATTTTAAATATATATATATAAATGATATCCAAAAACAGTCGTAAATTTGTTTTTGGTTTTGGGTCGGATCGGGTTGCTTTATATAGATTTAGACCAAAACTGAAACCCAGTGACCGTTAACTAAAACCAACCAAACATTGTCTGTTTTAAGAGCAGGTGGAAGTTTGTAGTTGTGGGTCGAGTTTTTTTTCCTCTTTTAAGGCTTAACTTTAATATTTTTATTGAGGAATCCTATATTTCTCTTAAAGCTGCAGCAACATTGGCATTCTGACTATGACTTAAATGTTGTTGTCTATCGTACTTTAGTTTTTTGATCTTCCATGTCATCTCCATGTCTTGTTTAATTTCGAACTTCCTGTGCAGGAATTCATTTTGAATGAAGGAAGCGGTGAGGTGCCTCTTGAAGGGTCAATACCTGATATGACATCTTCAACTGAGTTAGTCCTCAGTTCTAACAACCTCTACCTTTTGTCGTTTAATGTAGATAAATATTATACAATAAACATCTATCAATCATTTCAGGCATTATGTAAATCTGCAGAAGATCTATCAAGCCAAAGCTGAGGCTGATTTTCATGTCATCGAGCAAAGGGTTAGAAATATTTTAAAGAAAATTGGTAGAGACTCAGGTAGCATCTCGAAGATAACCTTAAAAACGTTCTGCAAAAATGCAAGAAAACTCAGAGTAAGTGTGCTAAATGTAGTTTGATCTTATTGTTGACAGAGTCAAGTACTCATTCTGCATTTTGCTGGAATCGTTTTGAATTGATTTTATATCTTTGCTATCTCTTGGTCATTTCCAAGGCTTTGTTAATGCATATGGTCCGTGCAATAAAAAGTGTTGTACTTCCTCTGATTAATATACTGAAAATGTATTTCATGCAATTGGTGTATGTATCTCTCCGTTGATAATTTGTCAGGACAAAGCTGCAAACAGAACGAAAACCGCTAAGTTTAATCACATAAAACTTATTATTTAATTATAGCAATCCCGTTCGTTAGTAAACATAATTTTTAAGCTAGTAGAAATTATTTGTTTATGAAATAAAAAATAAAATAAAATTTCAAAGCGAGAAACTTAGTAGAAGTTATAAGGGTTATAGATTAATTTATGCTGATTATAGGTGTCATCTTCTGTGTGACTAAAAAGGTTTTGATCTTTAGATTCTTTACTTTGTAGGTCTGCAGGTTTCGTCTGCTTGAGGATGAATTCAATAGTCCTTCCGTACCAGAGTTGCAGAGGTGCTTGACGGACGAAGACTCTAGGTAAAAAATTGTTATTTCTGCTGAGGATAGTCGTACTAATTCAATTCCTCAATAAGTAATAAAATTTCTAAATCGTAATATCGAAGAGTTTGTCCAAATGTCTTCTGTAATCGTGTAATATATATTTATATTTAGGATGATCCGATGATCTGCCCTAACAGTTTTCAGTTTCGATTTTGTGTGGCAGTGGTGCAATGGGATTCTACATACTTCTAAGAGCAGTTGATCGATTTGTGTCCAACTACAATAGCTTTCCTGGCCAGTTGGACGGGTAACTCTTGATTCTACTACAAACCCTATAATGAGCTTGAAATTGTTTTTTAAATTACTGAGCTTTATGATAATATATGCTCTGGTCATAACTTATCAGTGCAATGGATGAGGATATATCTCGATTAAAAACAGCAGCGGTTGGCCTTCTGGCTGACTTGGGTTGCAACGGCTCAATACTGACTGAGGATCTTATCAACGAGATATGCCGATTTGGCGCTGCAGAGCTTCATGCAGTTGCTGCATTCATAGGAGGAATCGCATCACAAGAAGTGATCAAGGTTCTGTTCTTTTCTTATCTATCTTTTCCAGCAAATTTACTGTTTTTGCTTTCTTGTGGAGTTTTAATTAGAGCAAAGGCGCTGTTATAACCCACACTCAGTGTTCCAGTTTTGTCAATTTGAATTAACTAAGTACTTTTCTACGCTTCTTAATTGATAGTTATTGTAAATTCTATTTCTGAATTGATTTTATACGCAGTCTGTCCGGGTAATCTTGTCCGGATGTTGTTTTAGGCGACGCTTTAGAGCAACTTTAGATTCTAATGCTTGAAACATGACACAAGCTCTGCACTGTTAAACTGGAATTGATATAGATCAAAAGGCTTGTCAATATTTTCCAATCAATTTGTGCTTGACCATGTGAATATGTTGTACATTTTTAGTATATGAATGCTAAATATGTATTTTCTTCTCTACAGCTGGTTACGAAACAGTTTATTCCGATGCCTGGGACTTATATATTCAACGGCATTGACCACAAATCCCAGATGCTGACATTGTAGAAAGAACTTCAGCATTGGTGTTGGTTGTTGTTAAGATATGGAAAGAAAGATTAGAACTTGTTATACTAAGATTTATTTTCCTATCCTCGGATGTTCGTGTAAGTGTATGTACTCTCTTAATTATTTGATACAGAAAATGGTTTCTTTTTGTTGAAGTCACCACTTTGAACATTAAAAACTAATTACAACGTTCAAGTAGGAATCCAACGGTATAAAATTAAGCCTAAATAGAAATAATTCTTTTTTTGCCTTGTTGGGTGTCAAAAGTCGGGTTTATCAATAAGCATACTCTTTTTTTATTTATTTCTTCATTATGCTAACATTTTAATTGTCGTTTTTTAATTAACTCAAATTATTATATTTTGAATTCGTTCTATTTTTTTTGGCCAAAGCTATTTCTCCCATCAAAATTATTATTTCCCCTATAATTTGAAAAAACTTCCATGTTGTTATTTCCTTCATAAAGGAAAATACACATTTGCCCTTATATCCATTTTTTCTTAAAAAACTATTACTCTAACATACCATTACCCATTCACTACAATTAAACCCATTCTTCACAAAACAACAAAACCAGTACCTTACAAATTGAAGAGAGAGAAAAAGCTAAAATCAATTCTTCACAAAAGAGAGAGAAGCTTGGTGAAGAAAACCCATTCTTCACAAAACCAAACCATTCGAAGAGAGAAGATAGAAGGCTTGGAAAATGTATGATTTTTTCATTTTTCTTTGCTTTTTCATTTTCGATTAGGGTTTGGTTTGGAAAAGTTTTCTGCAATCATACTAGTTTATCGAATGTTGTTGTTTGTTTATCGGATGATGTTTTTTTTAATCGAATTATGTTTTTTGTTATTCGGATGATGTTTTTTGTTTATCGGATGATGTTTTTAACGGGACAGAAAGTTTGCAACCGATTCCGAGTGGTCCTCTCGAAATCAGTTGCACATTTTTTTTGAAAACTTGCAACTGATTCCGAGTGGCCCACTCGGAATCAGTTGCAACTTGGTTCAAACTTGAGACAACTGATTTCGAGTGGCCCTTTCAGAATCAGATGCACATTTTTTTTTAAATTACACCTGATTCCTAATGCCCGGCTCGGAAATAGTTGTTTTTCTTTCAGAACTGTAAAAATCGGGTTTAGCTGAAAAAAATAAGTTTCGAAATAGGTATTTTCAAGCTATGAAGTTGTAAAACGTAAAAACAAGTTTAAAATATCTTGTTTGTCGATTGAGTGCTGTTATCCGGCTTTGTTTGGGTTTCTTCATTTTCCATGATTAACCTTTAATAAAATTGAAGTTCTTTGTTTTAGGGTTAATTTTAGAGGTATAATCATATATCTTGGATTAAAGTTAGGTTAATGCTGTGTTTTTTCATATAAGACTATCTATTAAATAAATGGCATCTAGTGATAAATTTGAAATAAAAATAAGGGTAATTGGTAAAAGCAAATCACTAGTGTTTTTGAAAGTTTGAAAGATGGAGGAAATAAAAAATAACATTGAGGAAATAGCTTTGGCCTTATTTTTTTTAATGGGTTACCATTCCGAACATCATATTATTCATATTTTAATGTATTTACATGAGAGATTCATTTACCATTTAAGATCCGCAAATACAATATAAAAGCATATCTACTATTTTTCTCTTTTTCATTCTCTATGTCTTATGTAGGGCTACAGTACCATAACAATAAGAGTGTCGATTCTTTGTTTTCGTGTGATTTTTATTGTGTTTTTTACGTTTGATTTTGGATTTCTATTTAGGTAAGTCAATTTGATTGTTTAGTTGAATCAATTTTTTTTTATATTTTGGAATAAGTTACTAGATTTCTGTTTTTTCGTGTTTTTTGGAATTCATCCGATATTTCTTTGATTTTCTAGTTGAATTGTTGTATTTCAGTAATGCTTTTATCGTTTTTTGTGTATTTTTTGTGTTTCTGGAAAATTTGATTCGAGAAATCAGTTCAAGCTTCAACGAAGAAGACAAAGTTTTTGAAGATGCGAAACACGTCTATTCACTGTATTGCGAGATGTGAAACACGTTCATTTGTCGGTAATGGTAGATGAGAAACATGGTTATTTTTTGTAAGATGCTACATGCTAGATGCGAGACCAGACATATGATAGATGCGAAACCATGTAAGGCAATGAGAAACCAGTGTAAAATATAATTGTTTTTAAACAAATTCAAAACATATCATGAATGGATCTAGTTTTTTTGTAAAAACAAAACCAATGATATTTTCAGATTTTTTCCCGAGTTACCGTTCAAAAGATACAAACTTTTAAAAAATACAATTTTACACTGTACGAAGAAGACGACTTTTTTGAAGAAGATGTGAAACCTTGTTTTTTTATAGATGCGATTTATGTTTAAATTTTGTACTGCTAGATGCAAAACCAGACCCACTATAATAGATTTGAGATAGATGCAAAACCATATAATGAGAAAGTTATCTAATTATATTTTTAAATTCAAAACACATCATAAGTGGTACTAGTTTTGTTCGTCTTAAAAAAACAAAACAAATAGTATTTTCAGATTTTTTTTCGAGTTACGGTTTAAAAGATATGAATCTTTGAAATTTTAAATTAAAAAAAATAAAAGAAAAATAATGTGTCCAGTTTTTTGCTAGATTTTATATAGAAGACTATTTTAGGTATAAAGTCTTTTAATTTTTTTGGACTTTTATCAGCAGGTTTGTTGGATGGATCTTAAATAGTAAGTCTTCATATTTTAAATATATTCAATTTTAATTTTATAACAATATTTTAACAGTTTTTTTATCTATTCATCCATACTATTTTATTTTCACATATTAATTATTATTATTATTGATAATGGTGTAATTAGTTTAGTTTGAATTTGTCGGCTTATCCAAACGTGTAAATATCTACAAAGAATTAGTCAAAGATACAAAAATATTACTTGCATATCTTAGTAGTTATAAAAATATAATCAATTATCCTTTTATATTAGGGAGATATTTGTTGGAACCCATGACTTATAAATAAAACTTAACATCTATCAATAAAATTAACGTATTTTTCTACTTGTGCTCTCCAATTATGAATATTCATCTCCCCTCTTACTCTAATTCTAACTCAATCAATATCAAGTCCGCTTAATGTTTCGGCTAATCCCATTTATCCAAATTTATCGACAGCAATTAGCATCGTATGTGGGAATCACCAAAAAAATTCTCATTAAGATCAAGAAGTCAAAAATCTAAACAAAACCAATGTCAAACATTATTGAAAACACTGATTTGTCAGGGGACGATAGAACTCAGATGTCGCATCAAGATAAACCACCAAATGCCCCTGTGTTCGAGGCCCTAGCGGTCGAAGAGAACTTTGTGATACCTCAAACTAAGGTCGAGCGTTTAGCTCAGCAATTGAGAAATGAACAAACTAAACATTTTTCAATATTGCGGGAACTAGTGTTATCGTAATCCCTCAGACTCAAAGCTGTCATCCAAACAATTGACGTAGAGGATGAAAAATAAGGAGATGACGCAACCTCGAGAATGCTGCAAGACATATTCGAAAAAAGCTTGAGAACCGAGAATAACTATTGGGGAACACGAAATGGAAAAAAAAGAAAACTTTGATCGAGGGTCTAATGATAGAGACCAAAGGTGACAAAAACACCACAAGAACAGAAGGAGGAGAAAAACTCCAATGTCTAACTATGACAGAAGGGCGATGAGTAGATGAGAGCCGATGGTGGAAAAAGAAAATTCCCCGCTAATCAAACCAATCGGGAAGGAAAGAACAATACCAATTGTGGGAGTAATGGTGGGTTATGTACCGTCCCACCAGGATTTATGATTCCACCAATCTATCCTCATTACCCATTCTACATAAAAACTAATTATCTGGGCCAATGTGTTGCACCAGGTATGCCCCAAAAGACAAAAGAATCCCACCGGGATATCCACAAAATCCTGCCCAAGAGCGCCACCAATATGGGATGCTTGGATGCATGCATGACGTTCCATAATATCAACCTAGTTACATACACCTATATTCATACAACCATGTGATAAGCCCAAAAAACAAAACTAACTCAAGAGGCGCAAAATGGGAAGGTAAAGGGTTCCAACATGCTTACATGTTAGATGAATATCATAAGAATGAAGAATCTCAAGCAGACGAAGAGTCATCACTAACCTTAGAAATATTGTTTCGAGTCATGCCACCATTCTATAATAACCACAAGATGGACAAATATGATGGTAAATGATATCGAGAGCACCATATCCACTAATTAACAGCAAAATGCTGCAATATGGAGTTGTCGGTGAGGTAAAGTACCGAGCTTTTTCCATGACCTAAGAGGAAATGCAATACAATAGCTCAATAGTCTCGTGAAAGGTTGTATAAATTTTTTTAATATGATGCGAATTGCATTTAAGAATAAAATTTTAGGTTTAAAAGAAATAAAAAAAGATGGTGGCTATTAGTCCATTGCAAACAAAGAGATAATGAAACCCTAACGGACTATACCAAAAGATTCGTTTATAAAAAATCACAATTATAAGATTGCTATGATCTCGTGGATGCAGCAATATTTAGACAAAAATTTAAAGAAAAAACCATGTATGATGTAAACGTTTGAGATTTACTGGCTCAGGTGGAACGATTTATCAAGATGGATGAGGTGGCGAGAAAAAAATAAAATATAATAAAGAAGACAGACAATCCGATCAGATGTGCTTTGGTAAGAAAGCATATACCATGTCGCATATAAGAACTAGAATATGAAGAGCCAATGATAATGGTTCTTCTGCTCCGGCTAGATCAAGAAAAATCATTCAGAGAGAGGAAATTCAAAATTTAACTACATCGCTTGAAGTAACATAATAACATATCATCCTTCAAAGGGAACATTCATAAATTTGATAGAGTCACCAACAATTATCAATGAAAAAACAAAAGATTTCATCAAGTACAATCGACTTAGAAATCTGTTCGGACCAAAGGAAAGCATAGACAAAAAGAAATATTTTAAGTTTCATGGTGATAAATGTAACTTAACTAAAGATTTTTGGTTTTATAGGAGCAAATTCAAGTCTTGGTAAATCAATAAAATTGAATAAATTAGTGAAGAAAGAAAACAAGAGAGAAACTAGGATATGGTTCAATCAAAGTTCAACGAACACTAGATACGAATTCTATCGTGGTATAACAAGAAGATGATTACATGGACCCAGATCCAAAGAAACAAACAATCAGAGTGATTGTCGGAGGAGACCCATACTCTGGAATAACAAAAAGATCAAGAAAAAGGTATGGTGATAAAATTGAAATAGTTTGTCAAGGGAAAAAATCTCCACACTTCTATATATGAATTTATTATGAAACAAAGAAAAATCCTAAAGATCGGCGGAAACATACTAATTGATCTCAAGCACAAAATTTTAATTTGTTTAAAAAATAATTTAGAGATATTTATGTGGAGTAAACATGATGTAATAGGAGTCCCAGCCGAATTTATATGTCACATGTTGAATATCAACAATATTTTTAGATAAATAATAGAAAAAATGAGATCATATTTTCAACAAAAAACTGAGATGATCATAGCCAATATAGACAAATTGACGGATGTCGGACACATGAAAATCCAATTACTCAATATGGACAACAAATCTTGTCTTGGTAAAAAGGGGGAAGTGAAGAATATGCATAGACTTTACGGTCATAAACAAGACATGTCCAAAGAACCTTTTTCTACTTCCAAGAATTGATCACCTCGTAGATGCAACATCAGAAAATAAAGACTTTCATTTATGGACGTCTTCATAGGATAGAATCAGATATAAATAAAAGATGAGGACCCAGTTCATACGAAGTTTTACATTACTATAACATAATGGCATTAAGATTAAAAAATATCGGAGAAACTTATGAAAGGTTGGTAAACAAGATATTCGCAACTCAGGTAGGCAAAAACATACAAGTCGATATTGATGACATGTTGGTGATAAACCTATATGAAAATACCATCTAGCAGACCCCGCCAAAACGTTCTAGAATCTCAAATGTGTGAATCTAAAATTTAATTCATAAAAAAGACATATTTGGCATTCAATTTGGAAAATTCCTATGATATATGGTGAGAGAATTTTTTTTGAAGCAAATCCAACCTAGCTTGCCAGCCTAGCAACAATGAAGGCTCTAAGAAACACAAAAGAAGTTCAAATCTTAATGGGAAAATTACCAGCACTTAATAGGTTATTGTCACGATCTTCAGACAAATGTCGACCTTTCTTCCAAGTGCTCAGATGAGTAACAATATTCCAATATAATCCATCATGCGATGAGGAATTTCATAACATAAAAAATTGTTAGCCTCTCTGAAAGTATTAACAAAACTGAAGAAGAAAAAAAACGTGTACATGTACTTGGTAGTCTCAGATTATGCAGTTAGTGCCATGTTAATCAGAGAGGAATCGTATATTATGTAAGTAAAACTTTACTACCAAAATAGAAACTAGATATTTACAATTTGAAAAAAAATAGTTATAGCATTGGTAGTAGAGCCTATGAAAACAATAACATACTTTCAGGCACATGCTATAACTGTGTGAACCTCCTCCCCCTAAGAAATATATTAAAAAACCCGATGTCTCGGGAAGATTGACCAAATGGTTAGAAGATCTAGGGGATTACGATTTAAATTTTAAACCTAGAGCGATAATAAAGGCATGAACATTAACAAATTTTTTAACTGAGTTCTAATCCGAGATATCAATCTTAATACATGATAAGTCGAAAACACCTGGAGAGTCGGGATCGAGAAAGGAAGTAAAAAATCATGGTCCCGGAGTAGGAATCCAACTTGTTTCATCAACTGGAGATATCTTAAACCAATCCATATGGTTTAAATTTCCAGTATCAAATAATAAAGTGGAATACGTATTGCAGGACTTTGTTTAGAAAAAATCTGCAAAGCAAAAAAGAGAACACATTCTAACTGATTTTCAACTAGTGGTTAGCCAAATAACAAGACATGTTGAAGCAGAAAATGATATCATTATCTAATATCTAAAGAAGCTATAACGCTTCACCTCTCAATTAGAGCATGTCAAATTTAAACAAGTGTTAAAGGTACAAAACAAAATAACTAACATAATTACTTCTTCGGCTTGTACATCTTTAACGCTAGGTTAGAATAGATATTTCGTAGAAAAATCTAATATACTTCAGATGATAAAAATCATAATTCCAAACAATGAATAATTATAAAAAGACGATCTTCAAACCAAATAATGGATAGTAAAAAAAAGGATGACCAAGACATTCATCGAAACAATAGATAAAAACAATGACCATAAGTTATCAATCCAAATAATGGATAATAAAAAAATATTAGTATAACTGTATAAATCAATCCGCAGAAATAAGCTATATTTTCTTTAAAATGAAGGAAAAAACCCTACTAGGGAGGCACACCCTAAACCAATTGGAAAATTCTAGAAAAATCAAAGTACAAAATCAAAGTGTTATAGAAAACAATTATCGTTCTATTGTATCCGATTAGTCAATAGAAAAAATAGAAAATATAAGTCGTGTCTAAGATACAAAGACTCGTTCATAATTTTTTTTAAAGTACTAAAAAAAGTCTTACAAATATACATTTTTAAGTTAAGAATTACCAAAAAATAAAAATAAAATAGAGACAAAAAATAAAAAATGAGCAATAGACTAAGAAGTAATATCCACAGACATAGTTTCCCATTCAATATTGTCGATTACTGAGGAACAATCTGCCTCAGACGCATCCTTAATAATATCGACGTTTTCTCCATCTTCAGCATATTCAGAAGCAAATTGATCCATACTTCTATTTTCCTCAATATCTTCAAGCACATCACAAAATTGCTTGCCTCTGTTAAGCCGTCATGAAAAATAAGGAATAGAGTCAACACATTGATTAGTCTAAGTAATATCATTTGGTCACTCTGCCTCATGATCATTATGTAAAAGAAGAAAATATGGCTCGAGAACGTTACATAACAAATGATTGATAATTATTTTAGATACCTCTATATGGATATCTAATACTAATCTTGAACGAGCTTCTATAACAGTATATTGAGTAGAGGATATTATAACATATTTATACTTATCAAAACCAATATAACGAACTTTACACTCACCAACAAGTTTCTTCAGCACAATAGTATATATGGTTGTCATGGAATCCAATTATTCTTGCACATCTTGTAGCTTTGAGGAAGAAAATTTTGCTTCAGATCTTGCATCTAAAAGTATCTTCTAAAAATATGTCCACTATATTCTAAAGCATATACTTAGTTTTCCAAAGAACCAAACTGAGTAACAACCTTTGAAATAATATTAAGTAGAAAAATTAAAGAAGAGGAAAGGAGAAGCTTCATTTAAAAAAGAACTTGAGTGACAAGGAACATTTTAAAACAAATCAATTTTACCATCATAAGTAAAATTACCATTGGATGCCAAGGAAAGAACAACCTCTGAAAGAGAATAAGAACTATCAATACGAACCAAAGAAAATTTTAAAAAATCAATGGAACTTTGGGGGAATATGTAAACATTTTCCTCTAACTAACCTTATGTTCAACATTTTAACTGAACGAAGTATTCCTCATTTTTATCATCATTCCCAGCTTTAGAAACCCTAATAGTGGTTTCATTACCATTTTTTTTAAATAAATTAGAATCCTCATTGCCAACAGGGAGAAAAAATTCCGAAGTAAACTTAATTTCCAAGTCTTCATAGCGTCCAACATGCAAACATAATTCAGAATGCTGACTAATATGAAAACTAGCCTTAGAGACTCCCATGCTTAGAGCATCAGAGAACACAAAACCATCAGTCGGGCATACAGATTTCATAGGACCATAATCAAAATAGGAAGAATAACTAGAACCATCAACAATTGTTAGAGGAGACAAGACATGATTTAGTAAAGGAACGAAGAAGGTACGAACGCAAGAGAACCGCCCTACATATTCACTACATAATGCAAATGTGCAAAATTTATAAAATAAAAATATGTTTACTTTTATAATTGAGGAATATGGTATAAAATCAAACAAAATACTTGAGTGCTTACTGATAAGGAAGATTAAAAGACAAGGAGAAAAGTGTGAAGAAGAAATATGACAGGAGAAAAGTGCAAAGGAGAAACATGATAGGAGGAAAGTGCAGAGAGGAAATAGTGTGAGGGTTAAATTGTAAAAGCTGTCTAAGAAACAGCCAGAATAAGAAGAAAGTAAAGTGTAGGGACTAAAGATGTCATTAATGGACATTAAAGCGTGTGGGGTCCGCAATTGTACTATAAAAGGACCACACACACTTCACAAATCCCGAGATGAATAATAGAATATAGTTTCTCTCTCTACTTAACCTAAAAGTTCTTACTTTCTCTCTCTAAAAACTGTAACCAAACAAATCAGATCTATTCATATTGACACTAAGATATTTTCGTATCACATAATCATCACTAAGAAATCCTCGTATCGCAAAAACGCCCCCGAACATTCATAAAAACTCTTCAGTGGCGCCGTCTGTGGGAAGCGAAGATCGCTCTGACGGCAATCGCTTCCTGGAAATAATTCATGTTCCGAGGAGAACTATGGAAGAGAAAGGGGACGATTTGGTTAACAATTGCGAGGAGAACCTGATAGGCGATGACTACCGGAACGATATGGAATACGAGGGACCAGGGGGGCAGCGAGTTGAAAACGCTTTCGACGACTCAAATCTGTTGGCTCGAAGGAATGAATTGCTGCTAGAGATCGAAAGATTGAAAGCAGAAAAGGAAACCGTACAGGAGAATCTTCGATCCGAGATAAGGAGGGAGGCAGTGATTGAAAAGGGGGAGCGCGAAACTGAATTTCGTCCCAAAAATAAGGATGACAGATATCGGGGACGCGAGCGGCGATCGCCAAAGAGAAGAGAGAGGCGACGTTCGAATTCGGCTGACTCAAGTGATTACTCTTAGTACAGCTCCTCGGAGTCATCCCCTCAGAAATACCACAGAAAGAAAAAACGCGATCGCAGGCACACCGATTTCCGAAGAGGAAGAAGATCAGAGAGGAAATCTTTGAGGGAAAAGAATCACCATGCCCGAGGTGGCGATCGGTCTAATGGACAGGCGAAGTATCCTGATAGGAAAGAGTGTATGGGCCCGCGGAATTCGGAGTGGCAGCAACAATACACTCTACCTTCCGAGGAGGGGTTGTACTTTTCGAATAATGACAATTTACGATCCAACATTTATCGTACGGGACACAATTGGAGAGCCTCTCCTCTGTCCTCGGAGATTTTAGTGGGGAACCTTCCAAAGCACTTTGATATTTCAAAGTTAGAAAAATTCGATGGGACGTAGGACCCGGATAATCACATCGAGCAATTCAAAAAATTTATGATCAATTTCGACGACGATGATAAGTTGTTGTGCAGAGCTTTTTCCCAGACTTTCAAGGGGGTAGCTTCTAAATGGTACAATAGACTTCCGTAGGGCTCTATAAAGAATTTTGATATGTTTTGGAACATCTTCAGACAACACTTCGTGGGGAGCAAGAAGTTCTGAGCTAACGGAGACACGATCATCTATTGTCGACATAAAGTTGAAAGAGTATGAGGATTACACTAATCGTTTTGTCAAAACGAAAACAGACATGGAATATTGTAAAGATTCGGTGGCGCTTGCAGCTTTTAGGATGGGCCTACTCCCCGGATTGTTGAAGGATACGGTGGCAGAGAGCCAAGCAATGACCTTCGGAGCGTTATTAGATCAGGTTGAGAAGAGGATCTTGGTGGAAGAGACTCAGGCGTCGGAAAAGGGATCTGGGGACCAGTTGGATAAGAATCAATTTCAAAGATCCGAGTCGAGTAGCCAAGGCCCCCGTTCTAATGTTCAGGCCAAGAATACAGGTCAATATCCGCCGAGGCAGAAATCAAACCCACAATACTATGGAAACCAGCACAATTACAATCAAGGAACGAGACCCATGTTGAATAAGTGGGTTCGACCCGACTATTTTGCGGAGTTAACAGAAAATGTTGCTACAATATTCGACAAAGCAAGATCTACGGTACCGTTCAGGAAGCCTTTTCCCATACAGACTCTGAGGGAAAACAGAAGCGTTAATAAGTACTGCAAGTATCATGAGGATATTGGACATGATACCAAGGATTGCATAACTTTGAAAAAAGAAGTGCAAGCCTTGGTCGAGAATGGAATGTTACTAGAGTTTGTCATAAAGCATTCCCAGAAAAATGCCGTGGTGAAAGCTGTCCCGAAGAACACTGACACAGCCATGGTGATTTCCGAAGGGATTGACAACTTTGACATTGAACAAGAATATCTAGACCCCAAGGAGGGGCGGAACAACGTCAATATGGTGGGAGAGATTATTCTGAAGGGGAAGGTGGATAGCCTCTGCGCTTTCTTCGACTCTTTGGCAATTTTCGGAGGAGACACTATTGCGGGAAATTCTAACAGCTCCCGCAAGAGGCACATGGTCAACCTAACTACCCAGATCGAAGCAGGGGTGTCAGCACGAATGCACCGGTCGCCTTCCCCCATTATTTGTTTTGATGACGATGACATGCGCAATGTCGCAGGCCCCCAAAAGATGCGGTGGTGATCGCTGTGGGCATCGCTGGGGATCAAATTCAGAAAATACTTATCGATACAGAGAGTTCAGCAAATATATTGTTTATGAGCACTTACTTGAGAATTTCTGACCCACCAGTTATCCGAAGATCCGATAGGACTATAGTGGGCTTTACTGGTGCTGCAGCAATGGTGGTAGGAGAATTTCAGTATGTGGTCGAATTGGGCCGAGAGCCATTCAAGAAGGAGGTGGAAGTACTGTTCATTGTCGTTGACGCGCCGACGTCGTATAACGCCATCCTAGGTCGCTCTTGGTTGTCCCGGATGCATGGCTTAATCTCCACAGTACATCAATGCTTAAAGTATGTGGTTGGGAATAATGTTAGGGTAATCCAAAGTAGTCAGAAAATGGCCCGCGAATGCTACCAGATAGCATTGTCCTCGAAGGGAGGTCGGGGAGAATCGTCCGATCAAGCATAGCAATTAAAGGGGCCTCCCTCGGAAATCATCCCATGTGATGATCCGAGGGAGACCCCCGGATTTTTAGTCCCAGAAGAGGACTCTGCGACTCACGAATTTACGGGTGGCAAATCTCTGAGGATTGGGGTCAACCTTTCTTTGGAGTTTAAACAGAGGTTAATTTCTTTTTTATCTGACAGACTTGATATGTTTGTGTGGTGTGCACAGGATGTCACTAGAGTCCCGTCGGAAATCATGTGTCATAAGCTTGCAATACGGCTAGATGTTCGACCTATCGTTCAGAAAAGGAGACCAGTCTCTCCGGAAAAGGCTGCAGCAATTCTTTTGGAGGTCGAACGACTTTTGAGCATAGGCCATATTCGCGAGTCGCATTATCCTGTGTGGGCATCAAATCCAGTGTTGGTGCGTAAGAAGAATGGTAAGTGGAGGATGTGCGTTGATTTTACGGATTTAAACAGAGCATGTCCCAAAGATCCATTCCCAGTCCCTCGCATCGACCAGTTAGTAGATTCGACCTCGGGTAACCGACTATTGTCGTTCATGGACACCTATTCAGGATACAACCAAATCCGCTTAGAAGCCAACGATAAAGAAAGCACTTCTTTTATTACCGGGAGAGGGTTATACTGCTATAAGGTTATGTCGTTCGGTTTAAAAATGCAGGGGCTACTTATCAGCGCCTAGTCAATAAAACCTTTGAGGGGCAGATTGGGCGGAACATGGAGGCTTATATTGATGATATGTTAGTCAAAAGTACACGGGACGAAGACCATTTCGCTGACCTAGAGGAGACGTTCCACACTTTACGCAAAGTCAACTTGAAACTCAATCCGGAGAAGTGCATTTTCGGGGTGAGGTCGGGCAAGTTTCTTGGTTACATGATCAGCAAAAAAGGCATAAAGGCCGATCTAGAACAGACAAAAGCTCTGATTTCTATGACCCCCCCCCCCCCGGAATGTGAAAGAAGTTCAAGTTTTGACAGGCAGATTGGCCGCTCTGAACAGATTTATCTCTAGGTCTTCGGATAAGTGTGCACCTTTCTTCAAAGTGCTGCGAAACGCGAAGCAGTTTTGTTGGACCGAGGAATGTTCGACCGCTTTTCATCAAATCCAAAAGTATCTGACGTCCCCTGAGGTCTTGTCTAAACCGTTGGTAGCATAAACGTTATTTGTCTACTTAGCAGTATCAGGGTGTGCGGTCAGTGCCGGTTTACTCCGCGAAGATGAGTCTCTCCTGAAGCCTATCTATTATGTTAGTAAGAGTTTGTTGGATGTAGAGAAGAGGTATCTCAGGTTGGAGAAGATAGCTTTGGCGTTGGTGACGGCGACTCGAAAGATGAGACCTTACTTCCAGGCCCACCCAATAATCGTTCAGACGGCTTTTCCCCTGAAGGGTTTGTTACAGAGGCCTGATATCTCTGGTCGGATGACCAAATGGTCAGTGAGCTAGGGGATTTCGACATCACATTTGAACCTCGAACAGCGATTAAAGCCCAAGTGTTAGCTGATTTCTTGGTCGAATTCCATTCGGATAGAGAGGAAAATTAAACCCATGACCATGTTGATAAAACAGCATGGTTGGTAAAGACAGATGGGGGGTCGAACATTTCTGGATGTGGGGCAGGTGTCCAATTGATTTCTCCGGAAGGAATAGCAATGTTCCAAGCCATTCGGTTCGGTTTTAAGGCTACTAACAACGAAGCAGAGTATGAAGCTGCATTAGCGGGTCTGCGTTTGGCCCAGATATGTGGGGCTACAAAGATTAAACTGGTCAGTGATTCACAATTGGTGATAACCCAAGCCTTGGGAGAGTCTGAAGCCCGAAAAGATAAGCTGATACAGTATTTGAAAGTATTGAAAGATTTAGCATCCGAATTTGAAGAAGTCGAGTATGAGCATGTTCGAAGGGATTTAAATGTTGTCCCAGATTCTCTTGCCTCTATTTCACGGGCAGAAGGTTACCCGTGGATCTTGACTCAGTAGCGCCCTTCGATTCTGGTTGGTGAGGAGCATACAACAAACGTTTATGAGGAAGTTAATGTGATTACGGATGATTGGAGATCGGCCATCATTGACTTTTTGGTCAATGATACTTTACCCGACGACAAGTACGAGGCTAGGAAGATCAGGTTTAAGTCTCATGGCTATATTTTACTGGGAGGAGTGCTGTATAAGAAATCTCTGAGTCGACCGTTATTGAGGTGTTTGAATAAGCCTGAGTCGCAAATTATCTTATCTGAACTACATGATGGTGAAGGATCTGCCCATTGCGGGTATAAGGCATTAATTCGAAGAGTATTTCTGGCTGGGTATTATTGGCCTACTATTGTTGCGGATGCAAAAAAGTTAGTAAAACGATGCGACACGTGTCAATGCTATGCTAATGTGATCCATAAGCCCGGGGTACTATTAGAAAGTATTTCTAAAGCAGTACTGTTTGACAGGTGGGGCATTGATCTTGTTGGGCCTTTACCAATGGCATCAGGTGGCAGGCAAACCATCATTGTAGCGGTAAATTATTTTCTAAGTGGGTCGAAGCTGAACCCCTCGCAGGGACGAAGGCTAAGGATGTGATCAAGTTCATTGTGTCAAACATTTTTTGTCGTTTTGGTGTGCCATTGCAGATCACAACAAACAACGGACCCCAATTTGATAACAAGGAGTTCAAAAGTTTCTGTGTCTCGAGAGGCATACAACAATGTTTTTCTGCACCGTTTCACCCTCAAGCTAATGGGCAAGTGGAGGTGACTAATCGCACAATTCTTGATGGATTGAAGAAGAATTTGGAAGGAAAGGCGGGAAAATGGCCCGACTATTTGCAGGAAGTACTATGGGCATACCGGACGACTCCGCGGACGGCCACTGCTGTATCTCCATTTGACTTAGTCTATGAAATGGATGCCATTGTCCCTCCAGAGATTGTTTTCCCATCGCATCGAGTAGCAACATATGCACCAGACACGAATGACCAAAGCAGAACACTGTCTTTAGATTTGGTCGAATAAAAAAGACAGCAAGCACAGTTGACGTCTCTTCACTATCAAACTCTGATGAGGAGTCGGTATGCGTCTAAGGTAAAGCACAGAGCTTTTAATGTGGGGGACAAAGTCCTCCGTAAAGTCTTCCTGCACACGAAAGACAAGAGCTTGGGAAAGTTGGGACCAAATTGGGAAGGCTCTTATGAGGTTACTGAAAAGTTAAAACCAGGCACGTATCGGCTAAAAGACAAGGAGGGGCGATATCTCCGTCTCCCATGGAACATTTAACACTTAAAATTGTATCTCGGTTGAAGAGTTAGTTAGCAAGTAGTGTTCGTATTTTTTTTGTATGATACAGAACGAAATTTAGCGAGGGCACACTCTTTCCTACACTGTTAGGCACAAGAAGGTTTTAATGAGGTGTTCGATGAGATGCTTAATACAAAGAACTCTTTGCCTTAACTATTATTTGGGTCACGATAACGCGTGCCTCGAATTATTGTCTCTTAGAACTATTATTCGGGTCGCAGAAAGCTGTGCCTCGAATTGCTATCTCTTCAAATTATTATTTGGGTCACAGTAATGTGTGCCTCGAATTTTTTACTCTTCAAATTATAATTTGGGTCACAGTAATATGTGCTTCGAATTCTTGAATCTTCAAATCATTATTTGGGTCACAGTAATATGTGCCTCGAATTTTTTACTCTTCAAATTATAATTTGGGTCACAGTAACATGTGCCTCGAATTCTTGACCCTTCAAGTTATTATTTGGGTCACAGTAATATGTGCCTCGAATTTTTGTCACTTCAAATTATAATCTGGGTCACAGTAACACGTGCCTCAGATTATTTTCCCTTCGAATTTTCATTTGGGTCACATAAATGCATGCCTCGTATTTTATTTACTTTTGTTATTATTTGGGACACATAAATGTGTGCTTCGAATGTTATTTGCCTTTACTATTATTTGGGTCCTCATAACGTGTCTCAAATTACTGTTTCCTCGAATTATCAGATAGGTCACATTAATGTGCTCCACGAATTTTATCTTCCTTAGTCATTATTCAGGTCACAGAATTTATCTTTTGGATCACGTTAACTTAGGATTAGCTATTATTAGTTTGAGCTGTTGATCTCACAATAATTTACTTTAAGTTCGAAGGGTTTGTCTCTTCAAATTCTCAGGGAGGAACACAGTATTTGGTGCCTTGGATTGAACATATACATAAACATACCAATCAATTGCATAAAATTCAGCATATTACAACATACTTGCATCACCTTACCCCATAACCAAAACATTGAAATCTTCTACATCTTCCCCTAATCTGAATTTTTCGAAGAGACACTCCCATATGCTTCTGAGTCGTCACTGTCGCTCACTACTATATGGGGAGGACGAAGTTCTGAGGGGACAAGTTTCCAAAAACTCCCCAAGTTGTATTCGGGATACTCAACATGAATTTGGGTAAGTAAACCAGCTCGAGTAGTGGCATCTCGGGCCTTCAGCTTACTTGTGCACGTAGCTGCATAAGCATCAACATCCTTATCTTTCTCCTCCTCGACCTGCCTGGGGAAGTTCTCCACCCGTCTTAGTAATTGATCCCGATCCTCTTTCACCTTTTTGAAGCTCTCAGTACATTCTGTGAATCCATCGCAGGCCAGACGATGCCCTCTCTTGTACTCAGCTATCAATAGCTCTTGGGCATCAGTATTTTTCTTGTACAACTCCCTCTCTTCTTGACAGCACCTCTCTAGCATTATCACATAATTTTCGGAGGCAGATAAGCGCTCGTACAAAGCATCTGCCTGACTCTCTATCACTGCGTGTTGCTTCTTGGCCTCCTCGAGCTGAGAAGCAACTAACAACGACTTGAACTTGTAGTGATTTTTGCGCTTCTCGAGATGCTGCATTTTTTCCCTCTATTAACTGAGTTATGCAGCAGTCGTCAAAGATTCAGTGAGAATTCGTCGTCTAAAGGAACTTCGAAGGAGCTTGTTGGAGATCCTACTACTGCAGAATCAAAATCAGAAAACCCACCACCAAGAGTCTCTGGATCAATGTGTTGAGGAGGGTTGCTCCGAGGGATGGGGAGAGGTGCTAACTTTGGACTATTTTCGAAAGGGACGGGGTGTGAAGATTCAGTAAGAGGTGAGTTTGGTCTTTGATGAGAATTGCTCTTAGGTGAGTTGCCACCTTTGTCCTCGGGTTCGCTTGAGAGTTCTTGAATCTCTTCGGCTGGAGCGGCTTCCTAATTTTCATCAGGCATCTCACCATCCTTGGATAGTTCTTGAATGGGTTCGAGGACAGCTTTTCCTTTCCTATCCTTTGTCTTGGGTTCCTTTTTTGATGGAAGGATGGGAGCAGGAGAAGGGGGATTGGAATTTGATGACACAATATTGCTTGGGGGAGGAAGCCCTTGGGTATTGACTGTTCCTTCAGGGTTTAGCTGTTGCTCCTTCATTGAAACCTCTTCTTCTGGAGGATCCCCGAGATGACTCTTCGAACGAGAGTGCTTGGGAAGATATATCACTATATCTTTTTGACTCACTCGCTCCATCACTTCTCGCTCCGAGGGGGAGCCATCAACCCTCTCATGCTAATTCGGTCGAGGGGATTGAGCCTCCACAACCGACTCCAAGCAAGGTTGTTATCTGTGAAACAGAGACGAAATCGGTTGTCCCAGTGTTCTTTTGCCCACAAGAGAAGTTTGGTGAACACATTCGTGGCACCCTCAACATAGTCCGAATAAGGCTTCGATATCCCAGTCATAGCTGCAACAAGTAGCCAACATATAGCCCAGTCATAAACCAAAGTTCGATGGAGAATTAATAATTTAGAAGACTTGGAACTTACATTTATTGGTCCACATTAGAGATAGCTTGTGAGGATTCGAAGGAGTGGCCTCTGACCCAGTCTCCCAGCAGCCAGAGAAGAATACGAACTGCTGCCTTCATTTCTTGTCAGCCTCTAAGAGATCTCTCAGAACCTTTTGTCCTCGGTTGAAAGTCAGTGAGTAAAAGGGAAAGAAAGGATTCCTTGCCAGACCAGCAAGGCCGATGAGTTGCTCTAATGAAAATTTGTGACCTGATAGCCTCGAGGCCATAATGCAGGCCATCAGAGTAAACCACATGTTGGGGCCAACCTGTGAAGGACACAGGTCTATCATCGCCAAATATTCGATGAAGAAGGGGTCTAAGGGATACCTTAACCCCCAGTTCATGATCTCCGTATACACCACCAACTCGTTGTCTCTCACTGACAAAGGCGTCTCACCTTCCGAGGGAAATCTGATAGTAATATAGGAGGGGATGCACCATCGAGTCCTTAGCATTTCCTCTTCATATTGTGAAAAGTACTTGTATTTGATATTGTAGAGAACCATCATATGTTTATTTTCGATGCCCCGGATATTGTGACCCGCAATGCTATCTAATTCTAAGGGAAGTTCAATATCCCCTTTCGATTTAGGGGCAATCCGACGAGCTTGTTCTTTGGATATTGTTCGAGAAGAGGAGGTCGCATTGTTCGAGGGACCTAAAGCAGGGATCACAGGTACTTTTGGTTCGAGGGATGCTGTTGCATGTGCTTTTCCTTTGGAATTTAGACTCTCGTTCCGCCTGTTTTGCATATCCTCTTCGGTGATGATCGTTCTCGAAGGAGAGAATTGAGTCCCATGAATGGTCATAGATGGAGTCGAGGGCAGACTTGATTCATCTAATTCCATTCTCCGCGGAGGACTGATAGATGTGCGATGCGGCCTAGTAGATCTCCGCGGAGGACTAACAGATGCTAGGTGAGGTATGATAGTTGTTCGAAGAGGGCTGGCGGATGCCTGGGGGATACCCTCGATTGCTGTTGGGGAAGAAGGCTCCCGAATAACCAGGGGTGCCTCTTTGGCACGCTTTCGCTCCTGCGAACTTTTTCTATCCTTATGAGATCTTTTTCTCTTCCCCGAAGAGTGTTTGTGCTGTCTATCTTTTCCCATGTTTTTGAGGAGGTTAGACTCACTATGCAGACTTCGTCGAGCAACTTCGAGGGGAATAATTGCAGTTGAATCTGCTGGGGGAGCCAGGTACCAAAGAACGTAGTAACAGATGGTGGGGGTTGGGGCCTCATGTCTTCTCCAGCAGCAACTCTCTCCTTGAACCTCTTGCTGATCAACAACCACTCAGGAATTCGACGGGGTTTGCTCGCCAGTTTTCTCTCTCTAGATTTGTTTGAACAAAAGTTGAATTAATAAAAAGAGAAGATTGCTATTTATAGATGAGGTTGGGCCTTCCAACCAGACCATGCCCAAGGATTTTTTCTGGTGTTTGCATAGGGGCATTATGGGGTATATAGGTGCGAAATGTCCTGACACCTGCCACAGGGGAAGATGCAGAGTTTTCTTAGTCAGAAGATGTCTTGGGAATAGGAAACGTTTCTAGACAAAGATATGCTGACATGCATTGTTATTTAATGACGTCACGTTAAAGAATAATCCTAGCACCCTATTTAGCCTTGGATGGAATAAGTTCGAAGTATTGATGCAATCGAAATCAGGGGACTTATATAACTAAAAGGGTGCAAGGATTGGGGGGCTACCCAGTTATCAGGATAAAGTCGAAGAGAGGAGATTTTCGAGGAGCAGTTTATGACTTCAACAGTTCGAGGAAAGTTGTTGAGAATCGAGGAAAAAGATCTTCGAGGGGTTTCTTAATAACTTCAACAGTTCGAGGGAAGTTATTGAGATTCGAAGAAAGAAAATATTCGAGGAAAACGTTCTTTACTTTTCGAAGCTAATTATCCGAGGGTATGTAAAATGAGCAGTCAGAGGATTATTCAGTCCTAGTAAAAGAACTTTCACTAGGACTGGGGGGCTACTGATAAGGAAGAATAAAAGACAAGAAGAAAAGTGTGAAGAATAAATATGACAGGAGAAAAGTACAAAGGAGAAACATGATAGGAGGAAAGTGCAAAGAGGAAATAGTGTGAGGGTTAAATTGTAAAAGCTGTCTAAGAAACAGCCAGAATAAGAAGAAAGTAAAGTGTAGGGACTAAAGATGTAATTAATGGGAATTAAAGCGTGTGGGGTCCGCAATTGTACTATAAAAGGACCACACACGCTTCACAAATCCCGAGATGAATAATAGAATATAGTTTCTCTCTCTACTTAACCTAAAATTTCTTACTTTCTCTCTCTAAAAACTGTAACCAAACAAATCAGATCTATTCATATTGACACTAAGATATTTCTGTATCACATAATCATCACTAAGAAATCCTCGTATCGCAAAAACGCCCCTGGACATTCATAAAAACTCTTCACTTGCACCTCTTAAGAGGAAGCCAATCTTCTTATTTGTCATTTTTATTTATTTTGACAATAGAAGTAAGCACATCAGGTGCTTCAGAAACAATATTAGATGAACTAAATGATTTATTCGTCAAAGTACATACCCTCTATTGGTTCCATCTAACTTTTTTCTTTGTATAATTAATAGTCGTATCCCCTATTGGAAAAGAAACAACAGATAAATTTCCTTCGACATCATTGTTGGGCCATAATTTGGAAAATACAAATTATTCATCCACCATTATGGAAGAACATAAAAATGAAAACTTCATTTCTTCTTTCATAATTTCTGCATATCTCCAATGCATAACATCTAACATCAGATAATCAGTAGGTGTATATTAACAACAAGAGTGGAAAAATAAAAACAAACTTAGCAATAGTAAAAAAAAGTAAAAATCTCAAATAAAAGCAAGTTGAGTAAATGAGTAATCACAATTAGCATTGCAAGAAAGGTTGATAGAGTCTTGGCTATTCTTAACCTTGGAGGCCTAATTTCCCCAAACATAAATGAAACTATTTTTTAATATTCTATGACTTCGGGAAAATCGTTAAACAATCTGCGCAAATGCAGAAATAGCAATATAAAATAAATGAAACCTCTTTTGACCCGTAACATCAATAATTTAACAAAAAAAATGTTAACCTAACATAAGAAAAATAAGAAAAAAATGTAAGCATACTTCCCTTCATAACAAAAACACCAGCAAAAGTAAAAACTCTTAAATTTTAAACTAAACTTACATCGTTCTTTCTGAACATTTGGATGGTGTGTAGGTACAAAACTTTAGTATTTTTTTCACCTCAACATTACTTAGTGAAGATCTATAAAAATAAAATAAAATAATAATCAGTGTATACCATAGCCACTAACCTCTAGGAAAAGATCGTAGATCTAAGCTTCGAATATCTAAATGAATCCATAAAATCTCTTACTGTTATGAATTAAACTTCCACAAGGGACACATTTTATTCTTGTAAACTATTTTAACTTAATTTTTAGAGTTAACGGCTATATTAAAGGCTTGTATTAAATATTTACATGTAAACATACCTATAAATAAATGCTTGATATCAATGTACACCGGGGCACTGTTTTAGCTTGATTTTATAGCTAAAGGTTATGTTAAATACGTGTACCAAATATTTACCTATTAATTTACCCATAACCAAACGTTAGATATGAAGCTACAAAGGATATGATAATGATTCATCTTAGTTATTTTAACTTGATTTTACAGCCAAAAGCTATGTTAAAGGCTTGTACCAAACATTTACATCTAAAATTACCCACAAATAAATGTTTAATATGAAGGTACATGAACCAGACTAATAATTCATGTTAGAAAATCTCCAACATGTAATCTACAATTTGGATAAAAAATGGATAGAATTTTGATGCTTCAAAAAATAGAGTTTTAAATAATCCAACAAAAAGTTAATAATTAAGTTTACCATTTTATTGTTTAAGTGGAAGAGAAAACAAGGGGAATTTATACATAGTTTGTAACTGCCTAAGTAAATATACATATTCGTTTACATTAAATATTGAAAGCCTTTTTTATACAAATACTATGTATTTTTACTATCAAGTGTGAAATATAATATTTGTTGGGATACTCTTGGTGTGGATAATAATCGCCTGAGGGTAGGCTAGTAATTTCAGTTGGTGTTTTATGGTGGTATGTGGGTGTTTTAAGTGTTTAGAGAGTAGTGAGATAATTAAGCAGCTTGGTAGCAGTTAATTTTTCTTACCCATAGTTAATGCGGGTGGTTGGGTATTTATAATGTGATGTTTGGGCCCTTATGGGCTTTCGGGTCATGTTTAATGGACCCGGGTCATGTTCAAAGACCCATGAGCTCTAAGTAGGAGAGCAAGTAGCTTAGTCAAGAAGTGTTTAGGTTTTTTAGTACTTTTGTCATAGTTCGAACAATCCTATGGTCATAGTGTTCGAAGTGATCTGTCCGGTCCATGTGATCTGTCCGATCTGTCCGGTCCGGAGGCTTTATACTGATCTGTCCCTGTCCGGGGAGCATGCTGAATTCGGACTCATCAGGAGCCCCTTTTTTAGGTGTTTGAACAAGTATTCTTGTTAGAGACCTGAAAAACAGTCCGATGTTAGAAGTAGTTTTCAATCCGGACAGGTCTATGGGTTTACTCGGACAGATAAAGCTTCACGAATTCAAAACGGTTTTTGCCAGAGTTCGTGGGACACGTGTCGTTTTCTGACTGGTTGCTCTAGCCGTTTTTTACCTTGAATTTCGAACCCACCTTCTTCGAAAAGCAACCTCTTTAATTACAAATGGTGACATCAGCGCCGTCTTTTAATCATTGCCAAACTTTTCGAATTCTCCTAGGAATCAACTCCTCTTTTCAGATTTACTATAAATTGAAACTTACTTTCTTCTGTTTTCACTATCTCTTTCATATTTACTCTGCAAATTTACTCAGAGCTTTCTCTCTCTAAAGCAAAGATTTCCTTGGTAGTTTATGTTTACAGCAAAAACTGCATTGATCAAAGGTGGTTGGCTCAACCTTTCAGAGTTGGAGAAAGTGCAGAAAGTTGAGAAGGAGAGACGAATCGCAGCAGGGCTACCTTCATCACCTGTTGACAAACCAGCCGCCTTCGTTACAGAGTCAGATCGAGGCTCGTCCTCCACTAAAGGTACTAAGCCCAAAAAACTATTTCAATCCACCCTCTCGCCTATAGTCTCTGGTTCCTCAGTTCAGGAGTCAGTACCTGCTGTTGAGCCAGGAGTTACAGTCACCAGTGTCAGAAAACCTTCTCCTTTTCTTGCCATGGGGTCAGACACAGAGCACTCTCCGGATAAACTGGTGGTTAAGAGGACAAGCCAGCTGGTTAAGGGGCCATGCTCCAAAAATACTCCCTCAAAATCGGGGGCAAAAAATAGTAATTCTGGGTCTGGAGTGCCCATCAGAGCTCCTCGGGAAAGGCCATCCGGTCTGGAGGCGAGCAACCCAGTACTCCCAAGAGAGACTTCTGTCTCAGAGCCCCAGCCTGAGACTAGAGGTCAAGAAGACATTGAAAACCAGCAGTCCGGAAGCCAGGCTGTGCCAAGTTTGAGCCCTCCCCGGACCACTGCCACTGATAATCCTCCAACGATCATGGAGGAAAGAATAGAGGACTCAGTTGAAGAAGTACCTTTTGAGTCTGAGCCATCCGGCCAGACTAGTAACACTGCTGCTGCCAAAAAAGATAAGGGCAAAGAAAAACTATGCTTAAGGCATCCGGATCTGCCGGAGTGTCTCGAAGGGAAGGTAGGGCCCTGTTTTCATAGGGTCGAACTTAAATATCTCTTGGCCTTACAGAAGACCAAGTATGCTTTTATCCACACGGCCGAACTAGGTCGAATGCGCACAAAATGGGGGATCCCAGAAAACGTGAAGATAAGGATTCCCATAGATCCTGAAACCCCTATGGATTGTAAGTTGAACGAAATAGTCTTCTTCACGGAGCTATTTAACTGGGGACTCAGATTCCCATTGGACCCGGAGATCGTCAGATATTTTCACCTGGTCAAGCTCTGCCCGAGCCAGCTAAGCCCCAACGGTTGGTATACTCTGATGTCATGTATCATGGCATCGAGGCTGTCCGGGATCCCTCTTCCTATGGAAGAATTTGCAGCAGTGGCCAATCTTTGCAAACATCACCAATTCCCCTTCTACCACTTCAATATGGGGGACAGCTTCAAGGCTGTCAATGATCTGTTGGAGTCTGAGAGCAAATGGAGGAGCCAGTTTTTGTTTGTTAGTGGCGACTGGGAAAACGGCAAGAAGATCAAGGCCGGAGAGAATCCAAGCCTCCTCAGAAGCAGGTGGAGGAGTGACCGTAAGTTTCATACTTCAAATCTTTGTCCATTTCTTCCTTTTTTAAGTTAGTTTAAATTAACTGGTCTCTTTTTTTTGTTTTAACAGAACTACCTAAAGAGTTCGGGGACTACTTGAAGGCCGGACAGGTCACTTGTGGCAAAATCAATGCCTGGGCCGCAGAGAAATGGGGGAACCGATTCCACAGTGCCTTCACAAGTGGAAATCTGGCAAGGTCTCACCTGTGGAACACCACGGGTCGGAGAGATTTAAGTTGGGAGGAGCTCACCACTTAACCCTCTCCGGACACAGTGCTCAAGAGGTCCCATGAAGCAGATGGGACACTCTTCTTGCCAGGTCGGGCCAAATCCCCAAGCAAAATGAAGGGCAAGAAGAAAGGTAAAAAGGTGGCGAGCAGTGCTAACCCTGCTGATGCTGAGAAGGATGCTCCAACTGACCCGGAGGGGCCGGCTCAGAGCCAAATTGATGCTGCTCTCTTGCAGGTAGCGG
The DNA here is from genome assembly GCA_036936605.1 of Limnanthes douglasii subsp. nivea. Taxonomy (NCBI): domain Eukaryota; kingdom Viridiplantae; phylum Streptophyta; class Magnoliopsida; order Brassicales; family Limnanthaceae; genus Limnanthes; species Limnanthes douglasii. Next base: position 319,701,187 of record JAUPFV010000002.1, on the reverse strand, counting down.
AGCAAGAGACTGTAAGGCAGGAAGCAGAACTCCCAAAATCTCCAGGGGCTTCCAAGAGGAATCGCAAGCAGGGGAGTGAAGGGGAAGACCAGGCAGCCAAGAAGAAAAAGACTGCCAAAGGAGATGAGCTTGCTCTCCGGGATCCGGAGCCTTCTGTTCAGGTTGACCCTTCTGACCCAACACATGTTGAAGAGATCCCAAGGGACTTTCATACTGATGAAGTTGAGGGAGGAGAGCTCAACATGGATGAAGTAGACATCTCCGGTCTGGGTGAACTTGGCGAATACTTCCTCAACCTCCCCAGAGACGACTTCGCAGGGCCTTACATTCCTCCGAGAAGTTCTAACACTGTCAATTTCAATGGTAAGACTTTCATTGTCTCTAGTGAAAAGGACACCATAGCCCACTCCTTGCTAAGAAATGTGCAGCCAGTACTTACACTGGAGAGACAAGTCCGGAATCAAGCAGACACCATCAAAGACCTTAAGTCTGAGAAGGAAAAACTGTCTGAAGACCTTTGCACAGCCACTGCCAATGCTGACATGCTAAAGGAAGCAAATGAGGAGTTGAAGAAGAATCGGGAGGAAAGTGACACAAAAGTTGTTACTCTAGAGGAAACCATCAGAGACCTCCGGGAAAAGTTGTACGGGGTGGAGAAGGACCTTACTGCCTCAAAAGAAGAGACCAAGGCAAAGGACAAGACCATCACCAACCTAACTACTGATAAGATTGCCCTTGAGAATGCAGTGTCCAAAGCTGCCGAGGAGAAAAATACTTTGTTACAGGAGCAGGATGCCAAGATCCAAGCCAGGATCAATAATTATGCCAACCAGATGATCAAGAGCGAAGAGCTGCTGCTTGAAAAGGTGAGGTCTGACATGGTCCTACTTTTCCATGAAAAGTTTCCACAGAGGAACCTAGGGGAGTTGTGGCTTTATGTTGAGCCCGAAAACCTCCCATACCACACGATGGCCGAAGGTGACAGGTATGGCTACTCTAGTGGCTCCTCGGATGACGAAGAACATACTGGGGAGAGCCCAGATGACAAGAAAGACGATCCCAAAGGCAAGAAGGTAGATGAAGGGAAAGATGACCCTAAGGGTAAGAAGGTAGTCGAAGGTGAGCCATCCTCAAAGGCTCAACCTTAACTTATGATCCACTTAGTTTATTTTTAATTCAGACTAAAGTCCTTGGAAGGCCAAGGCACTATTTTTGTAATGGTGTCCGGAATTTGACCAGACAGGTTTTTTGTGTTCTACTTTGACTGTTTAAAAGTCCTTGGAAGGCCAAGGCAAGTTTAAGTTATTTCATTTAATGAATATCTCTGTTTTGTGCAACCATCATCTTCTTTCATTGTTCATTTTAATTTTGATAGCCAGAGTTTAAGTAGCCTTTAGATATTGCATTGTGAGAGTGTTTAAATTATCCGGTTAGAGTTTAAATAGCCTTTAGATATTTCAGTCCGGATAGTATGATAAGGGATTGAACTTTAAAAATACTTAGAAAATTTTGAAGAAGGCATCGAATTTTATTTAACAACCCGGATACCTCATTAAAACCTCTCCGCGCCACCGGGGAGGAAAGAGTATGCCCCCAAATATTTACATGGATGTTTAAACAAGTAAATATTTACACAAGTGCTATTCCAAGTACATCCGGAGATGCTCAATATTCCAAGGATGAGTTAGAACTCTGCCATCTTTGTTTTCCAACCAATAAGTCTCAGGCTTAATTCTTTCAACAACGATATACGGACCCTCCCAAGTTGGGGCCAGCTTTCCGAAGAGTTTTTCTTTAGTGTGTAAGAAGACCTTCCTTAATACTTTGTCCCCAGGTTGGAAATCTCTTCTCTTAACTTTAGAAGCAAACCTGCTCCTCATCAAGCCCTGATAGTGTGCAACTCTAAGGTGAGCTTTAACCCGTCTCTCTTCTATCAAATCAAGCTGACTTCTGATTGCCATCTCATTAGTATGTCCGGATAAGTTGTGAACACGAAAGGAAGGGAGGGTCTTCTCTATAGGGGCTACTGCATTCATCCCATAGACCAAGGCGAAGGGTGATTCTTGTGTTGCATCCACATGTGTTGTCCGGTAGGCCCACAAGACTTCTTGTAAATAACTAGGCCACTTCCCAGCAGCCCCTTCCAAATTTTTCTTTAAGCCGGACAATATAGTTCTATTAGCCACTTCAACCTGCCCATTTGCTTATGGGTGGAAAGGTGAAGAAAAACAATGCTGTATACCCCTTGAGGTACAGAAGCTCTCCATTTCTCTATTGTCGAACTGTGGCCCGTTGTCTGTTGTTATTTTCTGTGGGACACCAAATCTGCAACATATGTTGGACAGAATGAATTTTATGACAGCTTTTGACGTTGTCCCTGCCAAGGGGGCTGCTTCTATCCACTTCGAGAAGTAGTCTATGGCCACAATTATAGTTTTGCGCCCTCCGGACGCCACAGGGAGAGGCCCTACTAAGTCCAATCCCCATCGAGCAAAGGGAATGGGCTCAGAAATGGACTCTAGAGGAATGGCTGGTACATGAATTTCATTACTGTACCTCTGGCATGGGTCACACCTTCTCACCAATTCCTTAGCATCTTTCATGATTGATGGCCAATAGTATCAGGAGAGTAGCACTCTTCTTGTTAAAGCTCTAAATCCACAATGGGCTGATCTCTCACCATCATGTAATTCGGAGAGGACCACTTGTGACTCTTTATCCCCCAAACAACGCAGGAGAGGTTTACTATAGGTTTTTTTGTACAACACTTCTCTCAATATAATGAAACCACGAGCCTTGTGTTTCAATGTTCTGGCTAGTGACTTATCTGGAGGCACAACACCATCGGAGAGATATTGCAAGAGAGGAAACCTCCAGTCTTGAGGCTGTTTCACTTGTATTTCAAAAATTTCCTCTTCTTCACCCTTACTAAGTTGAATAGAAGGGCTTTCAAGCACATGGATCCATGGGTATGACTCCGTATATGCTATGGTTGCCAATGAGTCTGCTAGCTCATTTTCTGCCCGGGGAATGTGCTCATAGACAACAACTTTAAATTTTAGTGCTTCATTTTTGAGGAGGAGTAAATACTTCACAAACTGCTCCTTTCTAGCCTCAGATTGGCCTAAGGCATGGTGGATAAGCAATTGGGAGTCACTTAGCAGCTTGGCCCTCTTAGCCCCACAAATGTAGGCTAACTTTAACCCAGCTATAGCTGCTTCATATTCGGACTTGTGATTAGATGCCCTGAAAGCAAAACAAATAGCTTGGTACATATTGTCTCCATATGGGGAAGTTAAACATATTCAGCACCACATCCCATAGTGCTAGATCCACCGTCTGTTCGGACGATCCACATTTTCTTATCTTTTATATCAGTAGCTTGCTCTGAATCCCTATCGGAGTGAAATTCAACTAGAAAATCAGCCACAACTTGGGCTTTCACTGCTGTCCGGGGAGCAAAGTCTATGTCAAAGCCTCCCAACTCTACTGACCACTTAGTCATTCTGCTTGAAATGTCTGCTTTTTGAAGGACATTCTTTAAGGGAAAAGAGGTCCGGACGATGATAGGATGAGCCTGGAAATAAGGCCTCATCTTCCTTGCAGCTATCACCAGAGCTAATGCCAATTTTTCAAGTTTCAAGTAACGCCTCTCAGCATCTATCAAGCTCTTGCTGATGTAGTACACTGGGTGGGGATGTCTATCGACCTCTCTTACCAGCACAGCACTGATGGCACAACTTGAAACTGCCAAATATACGAAGAGAGTCTCCCCATCAACTGGTTTGAATAAAGTTTTGGGGGAGGACAAATGTTTCTTGATTTCATTGAAAGCCTCATCACACCGTGGGGTCCACTCGAACCCCTTTGCACCCTTCAAAGTTTGAAAGAAAGGAGTACACCTGTCCGAAGACCTCGAAATAAATCTGTTTAAGGCAGCTAACCTCTCCGTTAATCGCTGTACTTCTTTAATGTTTCGAGGAGGCTCCATTTGGAATAGAGCATTGAGCTGGTCCGGATCGGGCTGTATTCCATGTTCACTTATGATATATCTTAGAAACTTCCCGGACTGTACTCCGAAGACACACTTTTTAGGGTTTAACTTCAAATTCACTTTTACCAAGTTGGCAAAAGTTTCTTGGAGATCAGACAAGTGCAACTGCTCATCTACACTTTTCACCATCATATCGTCAATGTATACTTCCATATTTCTTCCAATTTGATCAGCAAATGCCTTGTTTACTAACCTCTGATAAGTAGCCCCAGCATTTTTCAAACCAAATGGCATTACCTTATAGCAATGTAGACCCCTGTCAGTGACAAACGTGGTATGCTCTTGATCCTTCGGATCCACTTGAATCTGATTGTACCCGGAGAAGGCATCCATGAAGGAAAGCAGCTTGTTCCCAGAGGTAGAGTCTACTAACTGATCTATCCGGGGGACCGGATACAAATCTTTTGGGCAAGCTCTATTGAGGTCTGTGAAGTCAATGCACATGCGCCACTTGCCATTCTTCTTTTTTACTAAGACAGGATTGGTAGTCCACAAAGGGTATTGAGACTCGTTGATGTGCCCGATCTTCGTGAGCCTGTCAACCTCTTGCACAATGACATCAGCCTTTTCTTTGGAAAAAGCTCTTCTTTTTTGAACTACTGGAGCTACATCTCTCCGGACGGATAAGTGGTGTGATATTACTTCTGATGGAACCCCAATTACATCAGCATTGCACCAAGCAAAAACGTGCTGATGGTCTTTCAAAAACTTTAACATTTCCTTTTTCAACATTGATGGCATCTTGGACCCTATTTTAACACTTTTACCATCTTCCAGACAGTGTGTTTCAACCTCTTCGATCGGTATCAATACTCCGGGGGTCTCTCTGGGGTCATCAATTTCACCCTCACCCCTAGAAAGGCCCGCAAACTGCTATTGTTCATCGATGCGGACTGCCCCAGCGTTCGAGGAGCCAAGGCAGTGGCATAACATTCTCTTGCAATATTTTGGCTGCTCCAGACAACTCCAACCTGCCCCTGAACAGCATACTTCAAGCATTGGTGGACTCTCGAAGCCACTGCATGCATCCTAGAGAGCCAAGACCTCCCTAGAATAGCATTATAGCAAGTGGGACAATCCACCACAATAAAGAGTATTCTGACCATTTTCTTGAAAGGGCCCTTGCCCAATAACACCTCCTCTTCGAACTCCCCGATCACATCTGCTGAGCTGCCTGTGAAGCCCATGATTGACCTGTCCGAATTCTGAATTACAGCGGGGTTTTTCATTTTCTTGTAAGTGGTTAGGATAAGGATATTGGCTGAGCTTCCAGTATCCACCAAGATTCGTCTTATGTCATTGCCCCCTATAGATGCTCCTATGACAACAGCATCCTCATGAGGGCCAGCAATGTTTCTTAAATCATCTTCATCAAACACAATGAAGGGAAATGAGTTTGGTGACTGATAAGATGTCATGCCTCCTTCTAGCTGGGAGGCTAAAGTATGAACATGCCTCTTTCTTGAAGAAGAAATAGGAGCTGTCATAGTGTCCCCTCCGAAAATTGTAAGCGACTCGAAAAACTTGATGAGCCCGAAGACCGACCTAGAACATTCCTCTATAGCACCCACTTTGTTCCGAGTTGGATCGGGATCCAAGTACTCAGATTCCTCGTCAAACCTTTCAACTATAACCATGGCTCCCTCCGGAGCAGCATTACTTGGACCAACCCGGTGAGTGTTATCAGGTCTGTTACCCCCTCTTCTTTTCACATAGGCCCCCAACTTTCCCCTTTCAATCAAGTTTTGAACTTCTTGTTTCAATGCTATGCAATCATCGGTGGTATGACCAATATCATTGTGATATTGGCAAAAAGAGTTGTTGCGATACTCTTTGGGAGACTGTAGTGTTGCCGGTCTCCGGTAATGCACCTCATCTTTTGTTTTATCAAAGATAGTGGCCACGCTTTCTTTTAACTCAGCGAACCACTCCGGTTGGACCCATGGCCCTCTCTTGTTTCTGGATTGTTGACTTTGAGCAGGAGCAGCTGGCTGAGACTGAGCTTTTGCCCTACCATGCCCCTGTCCGGTTTCTCTTGCTTTGTTCCCGGACTGATTCTGATTTGGAGTTGGTGCCACTGGGGTGGATCTCACCTGCCTGTGCACCCTGGTTTTCTTTGTTTCATCGATGTTTATTTGTTTGCCAACCTGATTCAGCAACCCTCCCCATGTCATGGCCTTCTTTCTGGTCACCGAATCAACTAGATTGCCTGGGTTCAAACCCTGTCTCATGGATGCTATTGCTACATGTTCGAAGCAATCAGCCAACCCATTTTTTGTGTTCACAAAACGGCTTATGTATTATTTCAAGGACTCATTTTGCTCCTGGGCACAATGGATTATGGTGTCTCCATTGCCCTTCAGCTCTTTACTCCCTACAAACTGCCTTCAAAAGGCCACCCAAAACGTATCGAAATCTTTAATACAACCCTGAGGCAGGCTGTTGTACCATTTCATAGCACTCCCCGTAAATGATTGGGAGAATGCCTTATAAAGTAGTTTATCATCGTCATCAAAGTTCATCATGAAGTTCTTGAATTGCTCCATATGGTTGTCCGGATCAGTACTGCCATCGTACTTCTCTATTTTGGTGCTGTCAAACCTCTTGGGGAGGTTTCCGGACAGAATTTTAGAAGATAGTGGAGACTGCCTCCAATTCATTCCACTACTGAACACAGTATCCTCATTGGGAGTTGCAAAGATACCTGGCTCATCGTGGAAAGCAAAGGGATCCATCAGCATCTTGTCCACATGCCTCTGGTGGTGAGATGATTCCTTGCCAATATGCCTTTTCATTCTTCCATGCCTGTCTCTTTTTCTTGAATATTTCTTAACCTGCTTTTGCTTTTTCATGGTTCGACCCTCATCACTGCTAGAGTACAAGGATTTTTCATTTCCCTTATTGTCCGAAGAGCTACCTGAAGATTCTGAGCTCGAGTCAGAACTCTCCACAGGCTTGGACCGGTGAGACTTTTTGGAACTAGCATGAGTCTTTTTGGTGCTCACATGAGTTTTGGAAGCCTCATGCTCTCTGGGGTTATCGGTATGATGAGCAACCGATGCTTTGGATTTTTCTTTTACGCCCATCTTGGCCTTCTCAGCCCTCAGAGCTTCTATTTCACACTTTAGCCTGTCACACTCTTCGACAGTGTATTCATCGTTCTCTTCCACCACTTCGAGCAAAGCCGGTGGAAGCTCTGGATTGTCCGGATTCATACGGACAGAGTTTCTTGGCAGGTTTTGAATGCTTGATTCAGGCACCTTTCTCCTCCCACTGTGGTCGCCAATTTGGTGTGGATAATAATCGTCTGAGGGTAGGCTAGTAATTTCAGTTGGTGTTTTATGGTGGTATGTGGGTGTTTTAAGTGTTTAGAGAGTAGTGAGATAATTAAGCAGCTTGGTAGCAGTTAATTTTTCGTACCCATAGTTAATGCGGGTGGTTGGGTATTTATAGTGTGATGTTTGGGCCCTTATGGGCTTTCGGGTCATGTTTAATGGACCCGGGTCATGTTCAAAGACCCATGAGCTCTAAGTAGGAGAGCAAGTAGCTTAGTCAAGAAGTGTTTAGGTTTTTTAGTACTTTTGTCATAGTTCGAACAGTCCTATGGTCATAGTGTTCGAAGTGATCTGTCCGGTCCATGTGATTTGTCCGATCTGTCCGGTCCGGAGGCTTTGGACTGATCTGATCTGTCCCTGTCCGGGGAGCATGCTGAATTCGGACTCATCAACTCTTACCTGTTTTAACTTGATTTTTATAGTTAAAAGATATGTCAAAAGTTTGTACCAAATATTTACCACAAAATCTATACACATCCAAATGTTTAATACGAAAGTACAAACGGTAGACTAATAGTTATTGTTAGTTGTTTTAACTTGATTTTACTCATATAGGCTATTTTAAAGGCTTGTACCAAACATTTATCTATAACATATCCACATCCAAATGTTTGTTATGCAATTATAAATGACAGACAAATGATTCATGCTAGTTATTTTAGCTTGATTTTTATACCTAAATGTTGTATTGAAGGCTTGTACCAAACATTTACTTGTAAACCTATCCACATCATAATGTATGATTCGAAGGTACAAATAGTATGCTAATAATTCATGTTCATTGTTTTAGTTTGATTTTTACACCTAAAGGCTATGTTGAAGGCGTGTACCAAACATGTACATGTAAACTTATCCACAACCGAATGTTTGATATAAAGGTATAATGGACAGACTAATGATTCATGGTAGCTGGTTTAACTTGATTTTTATAGCTAAATGATATGTTCAAGTCTTATACCAAACTTTAACTTAAAACCAATCCACATCTAAATTTTTGATATGAAGGTACAAATGGGAGACTAATAGTTATTGTAATTGTTTGAACTTGATGTCACTGCTAAAGGTTATGTTAAAGGCTTGTACCAAACATTTACCTATAGTTATATCCACATCCAAATGTTTGATATACAAGTACAAAGGGCAGACAAATGATATATACTAGATATTTTAGCTTGATTTAATACCTAAAGACTATGTTAAAGGCTTGTACCAAACATTTACATGTAAACCTATCCACATCCAAATGTTTGATATGAAGGTACAAATGACATGCTAACAATTCGTCTTCGTTATTTTAGTTAAATGTTATGTTAATAGCGAGTACCAAACATGCACACGTAAATTTATCCAGAGAATCAGTGTTTTACAGAAAATGTAATTTTAGAGCTCGCACAATACTCTTCCAAGATATATTTATGTTGTTCCAAGAAGCTATATAAAAAATATTATATCTTTTAATCTCTGTAGCACACTCACCAAATTCTCGTCACTTCTTCAAAACGCCAAAGAGAATATTTGTAAAGTTTGGCACCAATCTCCCTCTTCAAAATAGAATGAACAAACTCTTGACACAAATAACAATTATGTTGCAATAATAAGTAACTAATTTTTTTTTCCAACATAAGATCAATTTAACAATTGTGATTGAAACCTTATAACAGCTGCCACACCCAAGCAACCCAAGCCCAAGTCGATACTCTCTTGGTATGTGTATAATTTTACATACCCGATGGCTTTCAGACTCATGTAGTCTTCACCTCGTTTGATAGATTCCAAATTGATGGCCTTACTCGTCTTTGACCATATCCTCCTAACTGATGCACAAATGCCTTAGCCAATGGACTCATGTGTAAGAGCCTTACTTGGTTTGACCAATGGATTCCTAACCGATGCATCCAACACCTCGGATGATGACATTCTGGTTCATGTTGTTTCTCAATTTGACCAAAGGCTTCTTGGTCGATGTAGCTAATGTCGTAGATGATACAACTGATGCTTCCAAAAAAACTAAAGCTTCAATCAGTTACGTTTTTAGTTTCCAAATCAGAATAATACTCCAAAATTATCCATGTTGGTTTTAACTTCAAGAAATGACACACTTGTTGTAGCTCTAATTTCCCCCTAAAAAAGTCTTGGATTCTTATGATATGCACCAAATCTAAGAAATGCTTGAACTTATGTGTAGTCACCGATTAATTAAACATGTCTCTTGGATTGTCATTTATATGAACTTTTTCCAACACAATCTCCCTATTTTCAAGAATACTTCTTATAAAATGAAGCTTTACATCAATGTGCTTAATCTGTTCATGAAATACTTAAATTTTTTGACAAATATATTGTAATTTGGTTATTGTAGTGCACATTTAGAACTTCTTGTTGAATGTCATGTTACCCCATCATTCCTTTTTAACCACATAGCCTCATTCATTACTTCAGTAACAATAATATATTCTACTTTTGTAGAGGACAATACTACCAGGGGTTGAAGATTGACTTTCCAACTTACATCAATACCAAACAGCATAAATATATAACCAATTAAAGAATTCATAGTATCCAAAAACGGACATAATTAGAATAAAAAAATCATCACTTTCAAATCCCAAACCAGCCTCTTCATACATCATTCTCAGACTTGCCGATCTCTTTATGTATCTAAGAATCCCCTTAACAACCTGTCAATATTCCTTGGATGACCTCGACATGAATATGCTCATCACGTTTGAAACATACAACATATTTGGTCTACTACAGACCATGACATATATAATACTTCTTACAATATTAGAATAAAGAATTTATTTTATTTTCTGCATCTCCACGTCTTCATCGTCAACTTTTTAAGATATCAGTTTAAAATATTAAGCAATATGACAGGTGACTGGTTTTGTCTATTCTGCGTTGGAGTATCACGCACCGTTATATACCGAGCTATCCTTTCAGCTTGTGCATGAAACATTGTTCTTGAATTTGACATTAAAAGCATAACAAAACTTACTTTAAATGGACACCAAAATGATACTATTCTGTGGAATATTTCACAGGATGGTAAGTTTCCCCTAAAAGAAACTTGTAAAACAACAAGGAATGTTGAAACAAAACAATCATTCGAGTTATTCTGTGGAATTACTTCTCAACCTTATTTGGCTTAATAATTAGAACCACGTGACTTTAAAACATATTAGAAACATATGGTTCATGTCTTCTTCCAAATCCACTTATATCATATTTATATTGCCTTATATTATTTGCTGGAATGTATGGTATGCTAGGAATAATTCTAAATTCAATGAGATTAAACCTTCATCCAAAATTATTATCGAAAATGTTATAAGTATGTTAACTAAGTTGGATTGTGTCAAAGTTTTAAACCTAAGCATTGGTCTGGTGATATGAAAGTAGCTAATACACTTGGTTGCTTTTATCAATTACTTATTCCTAGGATAATTACATATGTCAAATGGCATCCCTAGTTTTGTTATTAGAAATGATAAACGAGATTTTTAAAATCTAATTGGTAAAAGTCCGCTACTAATTGCAAAAAATATAGCTCTTCTGGAAGGACTTTTATATTGTAAATCTCTTTTAAAATTATGAGTTATGGGTTAAGGTACCAACCCATGAATATCATGTTGTAGACAGTGGCGTGGGACCAAGGGCGCGTATTTTATAAAAGAAATTAAGGTAATAAGTATTTATATAATATTAAAGTAAAATTTAAGATAATGATTGTTTTTAGGAATGTTTTAAATATAAAGTTTGATATAATGGTAGAAAAAATTAATTTAAAAATGAGGATGTTGACTATTTTTAAGAAATTTTTTAAATTAAAAGTCTGTGGAAATTTAAATTTAATTTTTTTGGATTATGGCTATTTTTAAAAAAAAAAATTAAGTTTAAAATCTTGAATAATTTAAAAGAAAATATTAAATTGATATTTATAAATGGTTGGAGGATGTAGTCTCCAGCATCTCAATCTCTAGAAAATTAGGACTAGATTGATTTGTAAGTATTCTCAATTTTTTTTCCATAATTTGTTTTGATTTTATATTGGTTTAACCTTTCTAATTAATTATATTTTATCTCTAATTAATTATATTTTATCTCTGACTTTGATGTAGAATAAGATAATTAGTGGTTTCTTATTACGATATTTAAATTAAAGAAATTAAAGAAGAAGGAGAAAGGAAGAACACGATCCTAAATAAGAAGACTACAAGTTTCACCAATTTATTTTTTCAAAGTATGTATATTCTGTTTGTTATACATACTGTTTGTTTTTTTTATGATCTGATTTGGTCACATAGTAAAGTGAAAATATATTAATAGAAATTTTTTATTTAATCAAATCATATTTTTCTAATTATTTTTATAAATTATATTTTAAATGGCCTTCTTTCTGGTCACCGAATCAACTAGATTGCCTGGGTTCAAACCCTGTCTCATGGATGCTATTGCTACCTGTTCGAAGCAATCAGCCAACCCATTTTTTATGTTCACAAAACGGCTTATGTATTATTTCAAGGACTCATTTTGCTCCTGGGCACAATGGATTATGGTGTCTCCATTGCCCTTCAGCTCTTTACTCCCTACAAACTGCCTTCAAAAGGCCACCCAAAACGTATCGAAATCTTTAATACAACCCTGAGGCAGGCTGTTGTACCATTTCATAGCACTCCCCGTAAATGATTGGGAGAATGCCTTATAAAGTAGTTTATCATCGTCATCAAAGTTCATCATGAAGTTCTTGAATTGCTCCAGATGGTTGTCCGGATCAGTACTGCCATCGTACTTCTCTATTTTGGTGCTGTCAAACCTCTTGGGGAGGTTTCCGGACAGAATTTTAGAAGATAGTGGAGACTGCCTCCAATTCCTTCCACTACTGAACACAGTATCCTCATTGGGAGTTGCAAAGATACCTGGCTCATCGTGGAAAGCAAAGGGATCCATCAGCATCTTGTCCACATGCCTCTGGTGGTGAGATGATTCCTTGCCAATATGCCTTTTCATTCTTCCATGCCTGTCTCTTTTTCTTGAATATTTCTTAACCTGCTTTTGCTTTTTCCTGGTTCGACCCTCATCACTGCTAGAGTACAAGGATTTTTCATTTCCCTTATTGTCCGAAGAGCTACCTGAAGATTCTGAGCTCGAGTCAGAACTCTCCACAGGCTTGGACCGGTGAGACTTTTTGGAACTAGCATGAGTCTTTTTGGTGCTCACATGAGTTTTGGAAGCCTCATGCTCTCTGGGGTTATCGGTATGATGAGCAACCGATGCTTTGGATTTTTCTTTTACGCCCATCTTGGCCTTCTCAGCCCTCAGAGCTTCTATTTCACACTTTAGCCTGTCACACTCTTCGACAGTGTATTCATCGTTCTCTTCCACCACTTCGAGCAAAGCCGGTGGAAGCTCTGGATTGTCCGGATTCATACGGACAGAGTTTCTTGGCAGGTTTTGAATGCTTGATTCAGGCACCTTTCTCCTCCCACTGTGGTCGCCAATTTGGTGTGGATAATAATCGTCTGAGGGTAGGCTAGTAATTTCAGTTGGTGTTTTATGGTGGTATGTGGGTGTTTTAAGTGTTTAGAGAGTAGTGAGATAATTAAGCAGCTTGGTAGCAGTTAATTTTTCGTACCCATAGTTAATGCGGGTGGTTGGGTATTTATAGTGTGATGTTTGGGCCCTTATGGGCTTTCGGGTCATGTTTAATGGACCCGGGTCATGTTCAAAGACCCATGAGCTCTAAGTAGGAGAGCAAGTAGCTTAGTCAAGAAGTGTTTAGGTTTTTTAGTACTTTTGTCATAGTTCGAACAGTCCTATGGTCATAGTGTTCGAAGTGATCTGTCCGGTCCATGTGATTTGTCCGATCTGTCCGGTCCGGAGGCTTTGGACTGATCTGATCTGTCCCTGTCCGGGGAGCATGCTGAATTCGGACTCATCAACTCTTACCTGTTTTAACTTGATTTTTATAGTTAAAAGATATGTCAAAAGTTTGTACCAAATATTTACCACAAAATCTATACACATCCAAATGTTTAATACGAAAGTACAAACGGTAGACTAATAGTTATTGTTAGTTGTTTTAACTTGATTTTACTCATATAGGCTATTTTAAAGGCTTGTACCAAACATTTATCTATAACATATCCACATCCAAATGTTTGTTATGCAATTATAAATGACAGACAAATGATTCATGCTAGTTATTTTAGCTTGATTTTTATACCTAAATGTTGTATTGAAGGCTTGTACCAAACATTTACTTGTAAACCTATCCACATCATATTGTATGATTCGAAGGTACAAATAGTATGCTAATAATTCATGTTCATTGTTTTAGTTTGATTTTTACACCTAAAGGCTATGTTGAAGGCGTGTACCAAACATGTACATGTAAACTTATCCACAACCGAATGTTTGATATAAAGGTATAATGGACAGACTAATGATTCATGGTAGCTGGTTTAACTTGATTTTTATAGCTAAATGATATGTTCAAGTCTTATACCAAACTTTAACTTAAAACCAATCCACATCTAAATTTTTGATATGAAGGTACAAATGGGAGACTAATAGTTATTGTAATTGTTTGAACTTGATGTCACTGCTAAAGGTTATGTTAAAGGCTTGTACCAAACATTTACCTATAGTTATATCCACATCCAAATGTTTGATATACAAGTACAAAGGGCAGACAAATGATATATACTAGATATTTTAGCTTGATTTAATACCTAAAGACTATGTTAAAGGCTTGTACCAAACATTTACATGTAAACCTATCCACATCCAAATGTTTGATATGAAGGTACAAATGACATGCTAACAATTCGTCTTCGTTATTTTAGTTAAATGTTATGTTAATAGCGAGTACCAAACATGCACACGTAAATTTATCCAGAGAATCAGTGTTTTACAGAAAATGTAATTTTAGAGCTCGCACAATACTCTTCCAAGATATATTTATGTTGTTCCAAGAAGCTATATAAAAAATATTATATCTTTTAATCTCTGTAGCACACTCACCAAATTCGCGTCACTTCTTCAAAACGCCAAAGAGAATATTTGTAAAGTTTGGCACCAATCTTCCTCTTCAAAATAGAATGAACAAACTCTTGACACAAATAACAATTATGTTGCAATAATAAGTAACTAATTTTTTTTTCCAACATAAGATCAATTTAACAATTGTGATTGAAACCTTATAACAGCTGCCACACCCAAGCAACCCAAGCCCAAGTCGATACTCTCTTGGTATGTGTATAATTTTACATACCCGATGGCTTTCAGACTCATGTAGTCTTCACCTCGTTTGATAGATTCCAAATTGATGGCCTTACTCGTCTTTGACCATATCCTCCTAACTGATGCACAAATGCCTTAGCCAATGGACTCATGTGTAAGAGCCTTACTTGGTTTGACCAATGGATTCCTAACCGATGCATCCAACACCTCGGATGATGACATTCTGGTTCATGTTGTTTCTCAATTTGACCAAAGGCTTCTTGGTCGATGTAGCTAATGTCGTAGATGATACAACTGATGCTTCCAAAAAAACTAAAGCTTCAATCAGTTACGTTTTTAGTTTCCAAATCAGAATAATACTCCAAAATTATCCATGTTGGTTTTAACTTCAAGAAATGACACACTTGTTGTAGCTCTAATTTCCCCCTAAAAAAGTCTTGGATTCTTATGATATGCACCAAATCTAAGAAATGCTTGAACTTATGTGTAGTCACCGATTAATTAAACATGTCTCTTGGATTGTCATTTATATGAACTTTTTCCAACACAATCTCCCTATTTTCAAGAATACTTCTTATAAAATGAAGCTTTACATCAATGTGCTTAATCTGTTCATGAAATACTTAAATTTTTTGACAAATATATTGTAATTTGGTTATTGTAGTGCACATTTAGAACTTCTTGTTGAATGTCATGTTACCCCATCATTCCTTTTTAACCACATAGCCTCATTCATTACTTCAGTAACAATAATATATTCTACTTTTGTAGAGGACAATACTACCAGGGGTTGAAGATTGACTTTCCAACTTACATCAATACCAAACAGCATAAATATATAACCAATTAAAGAATTCATAGTATCCAAAAACGGACATAATTAGAATAAAAAAATCATCACTTTCAAATCCCAAACCAGCCTCTTCATACATCATTCTCAGACTTGCCGATCTCTTTATGTATCTAAGAATCCCCTTAACAACCTGTCAATATTCCTTGGATGACCTCGACATGAATATGCTCATCACGTTTGAAACATACAACATATTTGGTCTACTACAGACCATGACATATATAATACTTCTTACAATATTAGAATAAAGAATTTATTTTATTTTCTGCATCTCCACGTCTTCATCGTCAACTTTTTAAGATATCAGTTTAAAATATTAAGCAATATGACAGGTGACTGGTTTTGTCTATTCTGCGTTGGAGTATCACGCACCGTTATATACCGAGCTATCCTTTCAGCTTGTGCATGAAACATTGTTCTTGAATTTGACATTAAAAGCATAACAAAACTTACTTTAAATGGACACCAAAATGATACTATTCTGTGGAATATTTCACAGGATGGTAAGTTTCCCCTAAAAGAAACTTGTAAAACAACAAGGAATGTTGAAACAAAACAATCATTCGAGTTATTCTGTGGAATTACTTCTCAACCTTATTTGGCTTAATAATTAGAACCACGTGACTTTAAAACATATTAGAAACATATGGTTCATGTCTTCTTCCAAATCCACTTATATCATATTTATATTGCCTTATATTATTTGCTGGAATGTATGGTATGCTAGGAATAATTCTAAATTCAATGAGATTAAACCTTCATCCAAAATTATTATCGAAAATGTTATAAGTATGTTAACTAAGTTGGATTGTGTCAAAGTTTTAAACCTAAGCATTGGTCTGGTGATATGAAAGTAGCTAATACACTTGGTTGCTTTTATCAATTACTTATTCCTAGGATAATTACATATGTCAAATGGCATCCCTAGTTTTGTTATTAGAAATGATAAACGAGATTTAACTCATGTAATTTGAAATCTAATTGGTAAAAGTCCGCTACTAATTGCAAAAAATATAGCTCTTCTGGAAGGACTTTTATATTGTAAATCTCTTTTAAAATTATGAGTTATGGGTTAAGGTACCAACCCATGAATATCATGTTGTAGACAGTGGCGTGGGACCAAGGGCGCGTATTTTATAAAAGAAATTAAGGTAATAAGTATTTATATAATATTAAAGTAAAATTTAAGATAATGATTGTTTTTAGGAATGTTTTAAATATAAAGTTTGATATAATGGTAGAAAAAATTAATTTAAAAATGAGGATGTTGACTATTTTTAAGAAATTTTTTAAATTAAAAGTCTGTGGAAATTTAAATTTAATTTTTTTGGATTATGGCTATTTTTAAAAAAAAAGTTTAAGTTTAAAATCTTGAATAATTTAAAAGAAAATATTAAATTGATATTTATAAATGGTTGGAGGATGTAGTCTCCAGCATCTCAATCTCTAGAAAATTAGGACTAGATTGATTTGTAAGTATTCTCAATTTTTTTTCCATAATTTGTTTTGATTTTATATTGGTTTAACCTTTCTAATTAATTATATTTTATCTCTAATTAATTATATTTTATCTCTGACTTTGATGTAGAATAAGATAATTAGTGGTTTCTTATTACGATATTTAAATTAAAGAAATTAAAGAAGAAGGAGAAAGGAAGAACACGATCCTAAATAAGAAGACTACAAGTTTCACCAATTTATTTTTTCAAAGTATGTATATTCTGTTTGTTATACATACTGTTTGTTTTTTTTATGATCTGATTTGGTCACATAGTAAAGTGAAAATATATTAATATAAATTTTTTATTTAATCAAATCATATTTTTCTAATTATTTTTATAAATTATATTTTAAATGGCCTTCTTTCTGGTCACCGAATCAACTAGATTGCCTGGGTTCAAACCCTGTCTCATGGATGCTATTGCTACCTGTTCGAAGCAATCAGCCAACCCATTTTTTATGTTCAAAAAACGGCTTACGTATTATTTCAAGGACTCATTTTGCTCCTGGGCACAATGGATTATGGTGTCTCCATTGCCCTTCAGCTCTTTACTCCCTACAAACTGCCTTCAAAAGGCCACCCAAAACGTATCGAAATCTTTAATACAACCCTGAGGCAGGCTGTTGTACCATTTCATAGCACTCCCCGTAAATGATTGGGAGAATGCCTTATAAAGTAGTTTATCATCGTCATCAAAGTTCATCATGAAGTTCTTGAATTGCTCCAGATGGTTGTCCGGATCAGTACTGCCATCGTACTTCTCTATTTTGGTGCTGTCAAACCTCTTGGGGAGGTTTCCGGACAGAATTTTAGAAGATAGTGGAGACTGCCTCCAATTCCTTCCACTACTGAACACAGTATCCTCATTGGGAGTTGCAAAGATACCTGGCTCATCGTGGAAAGCAAAGGGATCCATCAGCATCTTGTCCACATGCCTCTGGTGGTGAGATGATTCCTTGCCAATATGCCTTTTCATTCTTCCATGCCTGTCTCTTTTTCTTGAATATTTCTTAACCTGCTTTTGCTTTTTCCTGGTTCGACCCTCATCACTGCTAGAGTACAAGGATTTTTCATTTCCCTTATTGTCCGAAGAGCTACCTGAAGATTCTGAGCTCGAGTCAGAACTCTCCACAGGCTTGGACCGGTGAGACTTTTTGGAACTAGCATGAGTCTTTTTGGTGCTCACATGAGTTTTGGAAGCCTCATGCTCTCTGGGGTTATCGGTATGATGAGCAACCGATGCTTTGGATTTTTCTTTTACGCCCATCTTGGCCTTCTCAGCCCTCAGAGCTTCTATTTCACACTTTAGCCTGTCACACTCTTCGACAGTGTATTCATCGTTCTCTTCCACCACTTCGAGCAAAGCCGGTGGAAGCTCTGGATTGTCCGGATTCATACGGACAGAGTTTCTTGGCAGGTTTTGAATGCTTGATTCAGGCACCTTTCTCCTCCCACTGTGGTCGCCAATTTGGTGTGGATAATAATCGTCTGAGGGTAGGCTAGTAATTTCAGTTGGTGTTTTATGGTGGTATGTGGGTGTTTTAAGTGTTTAGAGAGTAGTGAGATAATTAAGCAGCTTGGTAGCAGTTAATTTTTCGTACCCATAGTTAATGCGGGTGGTTGGGTATTTATAGTGTGATGTTTGGGCCCTTATGGGCTTTCGGGTCATGTTTAATGGACCCGGGTCATGTTCAAAGACCCATGAGCTCTAAGTAGGAGAGCAAGTAGCTTAGTCAAGAAGTGTTTAGGTTTTTTAGTACTTTTGTCATAGTTCGAACAGTCCTATGGTCATAGTGTTCGAAGTGATCTGTCCGGTCCATGTGATTTGTCCGATCTGTCCGGTCCGGAGGCTTTGGACTGATCTGATCTGTCCCTGTCCGGGGAGCATGCTGAATTCGGACTCATCAACTCTTACCTGTTTTAACTTGATTTTTATAGTTAAAATATATGTCAAAAGTTTGTACCAAATATTTACCACAAAATCTATACACATCCAAATGTTTAATACGAAAGTACAAACGGTAGACTAATAGTTATTGTTAGTTGTTTTAACTTGATTTTACTCATATAGGCTATTTTAAAGGCTTGTACCAAACATTTATCTATAACATATCCACATCCAAATGTTTGTTATGCAATTATAAATGACAGACAAATGATTCATGCTAGTTATTTTAGCTTGATTTTTATACCTAAATGTTGTATTGAAGGCTTGTACCAAACATTTACTTGTAAACCTATCCACATCATATTGTATGATTCGAAGGTACAAATAGTATGCTAATAATTCATGTTCATTGTTTTAGTTTGATTTTTACACCTAAAGGCTATGTTGAAGGCGTGTACCAAACATGTACATGTAAACTTATCCACAACCGAATGTTTGATATAAAGGTATAATGGACAGACTAATGATTCATGGTAGCTGGTTTAACTTGATTTTTATAGCTAAATGATATGTTCAAGTCTTATACCAAACTTTAACTTAAAACCAATCCACATCTAAATTTTTGATATGAAGGTACAAATGGGAGACTAATAGTTATTGTAATTGTTTGAACTTGATGTCACTGCTAAAGGTTATGTTAAAGGCTTGTACCAAACATTTACCTATAGTTATATCCACATCCAAATGTTTGATATACAAGTACAAAGGGCAGACAAATGATATATACTAGATATTTTAGCTTGATTTAATACCTAAAGACTATGTTAAAGGCTTGTACCAAACATTTACATGTAAACCTATCCACATCCAAATGTTTGATATGAAGGTACAAATGACATGCTAACAATTCGTCTTCGTTATTTTAGTTAAATGTTATGTTAATAGCGAGTACCAAACATGCACACGTAAATTTATCCAGAGAATCAGTGTTTTACAGAAAATGTAATTTTAGAGCTCGCACAATACTCTTCCAAGATATATTTATGTTGTTCCAAGAAGCTATATAAAAAATATTATATCTTTTAATCTCTGTAGCACACTCACCAAATTCTCGTCACTTCTTCAAAACGCCAAAGAGAATATTTGTAAAGTTTGGCACCAATCTCCCTCTTCAAAATAGAATGAACAAACTCTTGACACAAATAACAATTATGTTGCAATAATAAGTAACTAATTTTTTTTTCCAACATAAGATCAATTTAACAATTGTGATTGAAACCTTATAACAGCTGCCACACCCAAGCAACCCAAGCCCAAGTCGATACTCTCTTGGTATGTGTATAATTTTACATACCCGATGGCTTTCAGACTCATGTAGTCTTCACCTCGTTTGATAGATTCCAAATTGATGGCCTTACTCGTCTTTGACCATATCCTCCTAACTGATGCACAAATGCCTTAGCCAATGGACTCATGTGTAAGAGCCTTACTTGGTTTGACCAATGGATTCCTAACCGATGCATCCAACACCTCGGATGATGACATTCTGGTTCATGTTGTTTCTCAATTTGACCAAAGGCTTCTTGGTCGATGTAGCTAATGTCGTAGATGATACAACTGATGCTTCCAAAAAAACTAAAGCTTCAATCAGTTACGTTTTTAGTTTCCAAATCAGAATAATACTCCAAAATTATCCATGTTGGTTTTAACTTCAAGAAATGACACACTTGTTGTAGCTCTAATTTCCCCCTAAAAAAGTCTTGGATTCTTATGATATGCACCAAATCTAAGAAATGCTTGAACTTATGTGTAGTCACCGATTAATTAAACATGTCTCTTGGATTGTCATTTATATGAACTTTTTCCAACACAATCTCCCTATTTTCAAGAATACTTCTTATAAAATGAAGCTTTACATCAATGTGCTTAATCTGTTCATGAAATACTTAAATTTTTTGACAAATATATTGTAATTTGGTTATTGTAGTGCACATTTAGAACTTCTTGTTGAATGTCATGTTACCCCATCATTCCTTTTTAACCACATAGCCTCATTCATTACTTCAGTAACAATAATATATTCTACTTTTGTAGAGGACAATACTACCAGGGGTTGAAGATTGACTTTCCAACTTACATCAATACCAAACAGCATAAATATATAACCAATTAAAGAATTCATAGTATCCAAAAACGGACATAATTAGAATAAAAAAATCATCACTTTCAAATCCCAAACCAGCCTCTTCATACATCATTCTCAGACTTGCCGATCTCTTTATGTATCTAAGAATCCCCTTAACAACCTGTCAATATTCCTTGGATGACCTCGACATGAATATGCTCATCACGTTTGAAACATACAACATATTTGGTCTACTACAGACCATGACATATATAATACTTCTTACAATATTAGAATAAAGAATTTATTTTATTTTCTGCATCTCCACGTCTTCATCGTCAACTTTTTAAGATATCAGTTTAAAATATTAAGCAATATGACAGGTGACTGGTTTTGTCTATTCTGCGTTGGAGTATCACGCACCGTTATATACCGAGCTATCCTTTCAGCTTGTGCATGAAACATTGTTCTTGAATTTGACATTAAAAGCATAACAAAACTTACTTTAAATGGACACCAAAATGATACTATTCTGTGGAATATTTCACAGGATGGTAAGTTTCCCCTAAAAGAAACTTGTAAAACAACAAGGAATGTTGAAACAAAACAATCATTCGAGTTATTCTGTGGAATTACTTCTCAACCTTATTTGGCTTAATAATTAGAACCACGTGACTTTAAAACATATTAGAAACATATGGTTCATGTCTTCTTCCAAATCCACTTATATCATATTTATATTGCCTTATATTATTTGCTGGAATGTATGGTATGCTAGGAATAATTCTAAATTCAATTAGATTAAACCTTCATCCAAAATTATTATCGAAAATGTTATAAGTATGTTAACTAAGTTGGATTGTGTCAAAGTTTTAAACCTAAGCATTGGTCTGGTGATATGAAAGTAGCTAATACACTTGGTTGCTTTTATCAATTACTTATTCCTAGGATAATTACATATGTCAAATGGCATCCCTAGTTTTGTTATTAGAAATGATAAACGAGATTTAACTCATGTAATTTGAAATCTAATTGGTAAAAGTCCGCTACTAATTGCAAAAAATATAGCTCTTCTGGAAGGACTTTTATATTGTAAATCTCTTTTAAAATTATGAGTTATGGGTTAAGGTACCAACCCATGAATATCATGTTGTAGACAGTGGCGTGGGACCAAGGGCGCGTATTTTATAAAAGAAATTAAGGTAATAAGTATTTATATAATATTAAAGTAAAATTTAAGATAATGATTGTTTTTAGGAATGTTTTAAATATAAAGTTTGATATAATGGTAGAAAAAATTAATTTAAAAATGAGGATGTTGACTATTTTTAAGAAATTTTTTAAATTAAAAGTCTGTGGAAATTTAAATTTAATTTTTTTGGATTATGGCTATTTTTAAAAAAAAAAATTAAGTTTAAAATCTTGAATAATTTAAAAGAAAATATTAAATTGATATTTATAAATGGTTGGAGGATGTAGTCTCCAGCATCTCAATCTCTAGAAAATTAGGACTAGATTGATTTGTAAGTATTCTCAATTTTTTTTCCATAATTTGTTTTGATTTTATATTGGTTTAACCTTTCTAATTAATTATATTTTATCTCTAATTAATTATATTTTATCTCTGACTTTGATGTAGAATAAGATAATTAGTGGTTTCTTATTACGATATTTAAATTAAAGAAATTAAAGAAGAAGGAGAAAGGAAGAACACGATCCTAAATAAGAAGACTACAAGTTTCACCAATTTATTTTTTCAAAGTATGTATATTCTGTTTGTTATACATACTGTTTGTTTTTTTTATGATCTGATTTGGTCACATAGTAAAGTGAAAATATATTAATAGAAATTTTTTATTTAATCAAATCATATTTTTCTAATTATTTTTATAAATTATATTTTAAATGGCCTTCTTTCTGGTCACCGAATCAACTAGATTGCCTGGGTTCAAACCCTGTCTCATGGATGCTATTGCTACCTGTTCGAAGCAATCAGCCAACCCATTTTTTATGTTCACAAAACGGCTTATGTATTATTTCAAGGACTCATTTTGCTCCTGGGCACAATGGATTATGGTGTCTCCATTGCCCTTCAGCTCTTTACTCCCTACAAACTGCCTTCAAAAGGCCACCCAAAACGTATCGAAATCTTTAATACAACCCTGAGGCAGGCTGTTGTACCATTTCATAGCACTCCCCGTAAATGATTGGGAGAATGCCTTATAAAGTAGTTTATCATCGTCATCAAAGTTCATCATGAAGTTCTTGAATTGCTCCAGATGGTTGTCCGGATCAGTACTGCCATCGTACTTCTCTATTTTGGTGCTGTCAAACCTCTTGGGGAGGTTTCCGGACAGAATTTTAGAAGATAGTGGAGACTGCCTCCAATTCCTTCCACTACTGAACACAGTATCCTCATTGGGAGTTGCAAAGATACCTGGCTCATCGTGGAAAGCAAAGGGATCCATCAGCATCTTGTCCACATGCCTCTGGTGGTGAGATGATTCCTTGCCAATATGCCTTTTCATTCTTCCATGCCTGTCTCTTTTTCTTGAATATTTCTTAACCTGCTTTTGCTTTTTCCTGGTTCGACCCTCATCACTGCTAGAGTACAAGGATTTTTCATTTCCCTTATTGTCCGAAGAGCTACCTGAAGATTCTGAGCTCGAGTCAGAACTCTCCACAGGCTTGGACCGGTGAGACTTTTTGGAACTAGCATGAGTCTTTTTGGTGCTCACATGAGTTTTGGAAGCCTCATGCTCTCTGGGGTTATCGGTATGATGAGCAACCGATGCTTTGGATTTTTCTTTTACGCCCATCTTGGCCTTCTCAGCCCTCAGAGCTTCTATTTCACACTTTAGCCTGTCACACTCTTCGACAGTGTATTCATCGTTCTCTTCCACCACTTCGAGCAAAGCCGGTGGAAGCTCTGGATTGTCCGGATTCATACGGACAGAGTTTCTTGGCAGGTTTTGAATGCTTGATTCAGGCACCTTTCTCCTCCCACTGTGGTCGCCAATTTGGTGTGGATAATAATCGTCTGAGGGTAGGCTAGTAATTTCAGTTGGTGTTTTATGGTGGTATGTGGGTGTTTTAAGTGTTTAGAGAGTAGTGAGATAATTAAGCAGCTTGGTAGCAGTTAATTTTTCGTACCCATAGTTAATGCGGGTGGTTGGGTATTTATAGTGTGATGTTTGGGCCCTTATGGGCTTTCGGGTCATGTTTAATGGACCCGGGTCATGTTCAAAGACCCATGAGCTCTAAGTAGGAGAGCAAGTAGCTTAGTCAAGAAGTGTTTAGGTTTTTTAGTACTTTTGTCATAGTTCGAACAGTCCTATGGTCATAGTGTTCGAAGTGATCTGTCCGGTCCATGTGATTTGTCCGATCTGTCCGGTCCGGAGGCTTTGGACTGATCTGATCTGTCCCTGTCCGGGGAGCATGCTGAATTCGGACTCATCAACTCTTACCTGTTTTAACTTGATTTTTATAGTTAAAAGATATGTCAAAAGTTTGTACCAAATATTTACCACAAAATCTATACACATCCAAATGTTTAATACGAAAGTACAAATGGTAGACTAATAGTTATTGTTAGTTGTTTTAACTTGATTTTACTCATATAGGCTATTTTAAAGGCTTGTACCAAACATTTATCTATAACATATCCACATCCAAATGTTTGTTATGCAATTATAAATGACAGACAAATGATTCATGCTAGTTATTTTAGCTTGATTTTTATACCTAAAGGTTGTATTGAAGGCTTGTACCAAACATTTACTTGTAAACCTATCCACATCATAATGTATGATTCGAAGGTACAAATAGTATGCTAATAATTCATGTTCATTGTTTTAGTTTGATTTTTACACCTAAAGGCTATGTTGAAGGCGTGTACCAAACATGTACATGTAAACTTATCCACAACCGAATGTTTGATATAAAGGTATAATGGACAGACTAATGATTCATGGTAGCTGGTTTAACTTGATTTTTATAGCTAAATGATATGTTCAAGTCTTATACCAAACTTTAACTTAAAACCAATCCACATCTAAATTTTTGATATGAAGGTACAAATGGGAGACTAATAGTTATTGTAATTGTTTGAACTTGATGTCACTGCTAAAGGTTATGTTAAAGGCTTGTACCAAACATTTACCTATAGTTATATCCACATCCAAATGTTTGATATACAAGTACAAAGGGCAGACAAATGATATATACTAGATATTTTAGCTTGATTTAATACCTAAAGACTATGTTAAAGGCTTGTACCAAACATTTACATGTAAACCTATCCACATCCAAATGTTTGATATGAAGGTACAAATGACATGCTAACAATTCGTCTTCGTTATTTTAGTTAAATGTTATGTTAATAGCGAGTACCAAACATGCACACGTAAATTTATCCAGAGAATCAGTGTTTTACAGAAAATGTAATTTTAGAGCTCGCACAATACTCTTCCAAGATATATTTATGTTGTTCCAAGAAGCTATATAAAAAATATTATATCTTTTAATCTCTGTAGCACACTCACCAAATTCTCGTCACTTCTTCAAAACGCCAAAGAGAATATTTGTAAAGTTTGGCACCAATCTCCCTCTTCAAAATAGAATGAACAAACTCTTGACACAAATAACAATTATGTTGCAATAATAAGTAACTAATTTTTTTTTCCAACATAAGATCAATTTAACAATTGTGATTGAAACCTTATAACAGCTGCCACACCCAAGCAACCCAAGCCCAAGTCGATACTCTCTTGGTATGTGTATAATTTTACATACCCGATGGCTTTCAGACTCATGTAGTCTTCACCTCGTTTGATAGATTCCAAATTGATGGCCTTACTCGTCTTTGACCATATCCTCCTAACTGATGCACAAATGCCTTAGCCAATGGACTCATGTGTAAGAGCCTTACTTGGTTTGACCAATGGATTCCTAACCGATGCATCCAACACCTCGGATGATGACATTCTGGTTCATGTTGTTTCTCAATTTGACCAAAGGCTTCTTGGTCGATGTAGCTAATGTCGTAGATGATACAACTGATGCTTCCAAAAAAACTAAAGCTTCAATCAGTTACGTTTTTAGTTTCCAAATCAGAATAATACTCCAAAATTATCCATGTTGGTTTTAACTTCAAGAAATGACACACTTGTTGTAGCTCTAATTTCCCCCTAAAAAAGTCTTGGATTCTTATGATATGCACCAAATCTAAGAAATGCTTGAACTTATGTGTAGTCACCGATTAATTAAACATGTCTCTTGGATTGTCATTTATATGAACTTTTTCCAACACAATCTCCCTATTTTCAAGAATACTTCTTATAAAATGAAGCTTTACATCAATGTGCTTAATCTGTTCATGAAATACTTAAATTTTTTGACAAATATATTGTAATTTGGTTATTGTAGTGCACATTTAGAACTTCTTGTTGAATGTCATGTTACCCCATCATTCCTTTTTAACCACATAGCCTCATTCATTACTTCAGTAACAATAATATATTCTACTTTTGTAGAGGACAATACTACCAGGGGTTGAAGATTGACTTTCCAACTTACATCAATACCAAACAGCATAAATATATAACCAATTAAAGAATTCATAGTATCCAAAAACGGACATAATTAGAATAAAAAAATCATCACTTTCAAATCCCAAACCAGCCTCTTCATACATCATTCTCAGACTTGCCGATCTCTTTATGTATCTAAGAATCCCCTTAACAACCTGTCAATATTCCTTGGATGACCTCGACATGAATATGCTCATCACGTTTGAAACATACAACATATTTGGTCTACTACAGACCATGACATATATAATACTTCTTACAATATTAGAATAAAGAATTTATTTTATTTTCTGCATCTCCACGTCTTCATCGTCAACTTTTTAAGATATCAGTTTAAAATATTAAGCAATATGACAGGTGACTGGTTTTGTCTATTCTGCGTTGGAGTATCACGCACCGTTATATACCGAGCTATCCTTTCAGCTTGTGCATGAAACATTGTTCTTGAATTTGACATTAAAAGCATAACAAAACTTACTTTAAATGGACACCAAAATGATACTATTATGTGGAATATTTCACAGGATGGTAAGTTTCCCCTAAAAGAAACTTGTAAAACAACAAGGAATGTTGAAACAAAACAATCATTCGAGTTATTCTGTGGAATTACTTCTCAACCTTATTTGGCTTAATAATTAGAACCACGTGACTTTAAAACATATTAGAAACATATGGTTCATGTCTTCTTCCAAATCCACTTATATCATATTTATATTGCCTTATATTATTTGCTGGAATGTATGGTATGCTAGGAATAATTCTAAATTCAATGAGATTAAACCTTCATCCAAAATTATTATCGAAAATGTTATAAGTATGTTAACTAAGTTGGATTGTGTCAAAGTTTTAAACCTAAGCATTGGTCTGGTGATATGAAAGTAGCTAATACACTTGGTTGCTTTTATCAATTACTTATTCCTAGGATAATTACATATGTCAAATGGCATCCCTAGTTTTGTTATTAGAAATGATAAACGAGATTTAACTCATGTAATTTGAAATCTAATTGGTAAAAGTCCGCTACTAATTGCAAAAAATATAGCTCTTCTGGAAGGACTTTTATATTGTAAATCTCTTTTAAAATTATGAGTTATGGGTTAAGGTACCAACCCATGAATATCATGTTGTAGACAGTGGCGTGGGACCAAGGGCGCGTATTTTATAAAAGAAATTAAGGTAATAAGTATTTATATAATATTAAAGTAAAATTTAAGATAATGATTGTTTTTAGGAATGTTTTAAATATAAAGTTTGATATAATGGTAGAAAAAATTAATTTAAAAATGAGGATGTTGACTATTTTTAAGAAATTTTTTAAATTAAAAGTCTGTGGAAATTTAAATTTAATTTTTTTGGATTATGGCTATTTTTAAGAAAAAAAATTTAAGTTTAAAATCTTGAATATTTTAAAAGAAAATATTAAATTGATATTTATAAATGGTTGGAGGATGTAGTCTCCAGCATCTCAATCTCTAGAAAATTAGGACTAGATTGATTTGTAAGTATTCTCAATTTTTTTTCCATAATTTGTTTTGATTTTATATTGGTTTAACCTTTCTAATTAATTATATTTTATCTCTAATTAATTATATTTTATCTCTGACTTTGATGTAGAATAAGATAATTAGTGGTTTCTTATTACGATATTTAAATTAAAGAAATTAAAGAAGAAGGGGAAAGGAAGAACACGATCCTAAATAAGAAGACTACAAGTTTCACCAATTTATTTTTTCAAAGTATGTATATTCTGTTTGTTATACATACTGTTTGTTTTTTTTATGATCTGATTTGGTCACATAGTAAAGTGAAAATATATTAATAGAAATTTTTTATTTAATCAAATCATATTTTTCTAATTATTTTTATAAATTATATTTTAAATAACCATTTTCAATTTATTTATTATATTTTTTTAAATAATTTTTAATTTTTAATTACTAATTTTATTTGTCTATATTTTTTAAATAATTTTTAATTACAAATCTTAATATATTAGTAATTAAAAATTATTTTAAAAAATATAAACAAATAAAATTAGTAATTAAAAATTAAAAATTATTTAAAAAATATAAATAAATAAAATGAAAATGGTTATTTAAAATATACTTTAGAAATTAGAAAAATATGATTTGAGTAAATAAAATTTTGATTAACCACAAATCAGATAAAAAAAGGTTTTAAGCTCAAATAATAATAAAATCTCTCAAAAAATAAATTGGTGAAACTCGTATCGTCTTCTTCCTCATTTTTTTTCATCTTCCTCATTTTTTCCATTTTTCCATCTTCTTTAATTTCTTTGATTTAAATATCGTCATAAGCAACAACTCATTATCTTTTTCTAAATCAAGTCAGAGATAAAATATAATTAATTAGAAAGATTAAACCAATATAAAATCAAAACAATATTAAAAATTGAGAATACTTACAAAATCAATCGACTTTTAATTTTCTAGAGATCGAGATGCTCGAGACTATATCCTCTAACCATTTATAAATATCAGCTTAAAATTTTCTTTTAACTTAAATTTTTCAGTAAAAATATCCATAATCCAAAAAAATTAAAATTAAATTTTCCACTTGAGACTTTTAATATAAAAAGTTCCTTAAAAATAATCAACATTCTAAATTAATTTTTTCCACCATTATTTCAGATTTTAAATTTAAAACATTCCTAAAAACAATCATTATCTTAAATTTTTACTTTAATATTATTTAAATAATTATTACCTTAATAAATTTTAAAATATATATTTGTTCTAAATCAACATTTGATACGAAAGGTTATCCAAATTTGGTACCAAACATCTAAAAAAATACTATAATACCCTCTTTATAATATTATTCAGTAATTTGTAACAAAAAAAATATATTTTTTTAAAGTTCGTATCTTTTGATTTATAATTCCAAAAATAAAACCGAAACTTTTATATATACGTGACTAACGAGTCTAAACAAGTGGTGGTCTATATCATATATCATATGTTTTGGGAAAAAAATTAACCCGCTAATTAGCAGTTTTAATAGCAGTATTAATAGAATTAAAATTGCTAATTAGCGTTAGCAGTTTTAATTTTTTTTCTTATAAATATAAACACATTTCGGTTTTATTTTTGGAATTATAAATCAAAAGATATGAACTTTAGAAAAAAGAAAAAAAAAACTTACTTTTGTTGTTGTTTATTTTTTTTTTATTTTTTTTTAAACAGAAAAGCCGAATTATGGTTTTCAGACGTAGGGTTCCACTTATAAAAGGAACTTACGAGTATAAATAAGTTTTTTTTTAATCAAAAGAATAGCTTTATTATAAAATTGAAAGAGTTACAAACAATAAGGGCCATAACACAAAAAGGCCAAAATTACAAGACTAAATTTTGGCGCAAATAAATTCCCATCTAGTAAAAGAACCAAAATTTAAAATTTTGGACAACATTCACTTCAAGACTTTTCACAAACCAACTCTTGGAAGCCATCCATTCAATCAATACCATGACTCTTCATCTTCATTCCATGAAACTCCATCTTCTTCTCGATTGTCTTGTCTTCTGAGCTACACTTCTTTGATGGAAACACCAACATCTTCTATAAATTCTTGACTCGAACGTATCTCTATCATACCCAAACCGAGTAGAGAAGGGTAAGTTAGCTATTTTAAAAAAAAATAGTATTAAAATGGTTTAATGAACTTTTATTAGGTCATAATAGGAAATAGGCATTTAGGAGCCGAAAAGGAATTATTGACTTATTTTGGTATTATAATGCAAATAACTCATATTAAAATAGGTTCTATATATTATTCCTTTATTAAATATTTAAAAATAATTTATTTAATTGTGTACATCAATAATTTTTATCTAAGTTTTAGTAAAAATATTAAAATAGGTGTTTTATATTATTCTTTTATCAAATATTTGAAAATTCTTATTTTTTAAATTGTATTTTTTTTAATTATTAGATTTTTTTTAAATGAATAAAACTAGATCCATGAATAATTTTTTTGATAAAATATGTTAAGCCAAATCGTTTTTTCTAATCCTTGTTTCACAGTTTGCATTGGATCACGCTCGCATTTCTAGACTAGAAAAAAAATTGTAATTCATTTTTTCTTTATCTTTTATTTCTCAATTCACAATTATCCATATTTATAATTCAGAAAAAAAAAATACACCATTCATATTTCAACTTTTGTTTTACAATTTGTATTTATCAATGTTGCTGATCTTCGGTTAAAAATAAAAATTATAAAAGTTAACACTTGATTCGCACAATAATTTTGTGACCCCTTGGACGGATAACACTTGATAAAGCTACAATTCTATATTACTCATATAGCCCGAGTTTTATGATAACGAGGGTAGCTATATAAGGACAATATCAAAATTATTTTATGCAGCGTCGTCTTTGTAGAAGTGACGAAATTTTATTTCATTTATAACCAAGAAGTAAAATTAAATTTAAAAAAAAAAATTAGTTTTGCAAAAAGAAAAATGACAGAAAAAATGTTCGAATATCAGCAATCATTTTACGAAAAATTCTTAACCACTACGTGAAATCATTTTGCCTATTCTTTAGCCACTCTCTATGATAATATATGCTCTGGTCAAGACTTACGAGTGCAATGGATGAAGATATATGTCGATTAAAAACAATAGCCGTTGGCCTTCTAGCTGACTTGGGTTGCAACAGCTCAATACTGACAAGGATCTTAACAACTAGATTTGCTGATATGGCGCTGCAGAGCTTCACCTAGTTGCTGCATTCATAGGAGGAATGGCATCGCAGGAAGCTAATGTTGTGCTATGTTCTTATCTATTGTATATATATTAAACAGCATTGACCACAAATCCAAGATGTTGACACTGAAGAAAGAACTTTAACTGGGTTGGTGATGTTCATATTTTTAGTTCCAATATACTTTTCTAATTGTATTACAGATACGATAGAAAGAACTTTAACTGGATTGCTTACTTTGCTTGCAGGATTCATTTCAATCCTTATTAAGCAACCGGAACTTTCTTTTCTGGATTGTACGCGCTGTAATCTCCGAACTCTCTTTCGCCACTGCAAAAAATAAATCAAACCATAGGGAAAGGTAAATTAAATTGTTTATATATCATCTTAAACTATTATCAATCCGCCGGATCTAACATGATTTGGTTTCCAACTTTGAATTTCATGTATACACCCATATATGTTATCTACACGCAAAATTGCTTGGTAAACAACTTATATCTACTTTTTATTTTACTTTCTGCAAACCTCCTTATCTCAATCCAAATAGACTCGAAGTATATACAACTCCCGAGGTTCTGCACGAGTTTGAGTTGTTTTCGAACGATACTGTAATAGCTCGTTCTTTCATAGTTAGCCATCCCTATCACAGTATGAGAATACCCTAGTTATATAATCGTAGCAGTTCAGATACCGAATTAAAGACATACAGAAAATCTCGCTAAAGATAAAACAAGCACATGACGATCAAATTTTAATGGCTAAAACAGCATATACGGACATACCTACGCTGCAAATCCCAGCCAACAGGCAAAAACCGAGGATGAAGAGTATCAATGAAGAGTTGTCTCCACCTTTTACAGAACTGCCAAATCCCATCATCGCCGAATTCCTTCAACAAGTAGTCCACAACTTGTTTTCCATGTGGTCCATGTCCTAGGGAGAACTTCGAGTTACGTTTAGACGGCAAATTTCCATCACTTTTAACTTGTAACCTGCTTTTTTCATCGTTATAATCATCCACATCATCACCGTTAAAATTCTGAGTCTCAAAGACTTCACTACTTTCTGGATTCACATAGTGATTTGTTATGTCTGCTTCTGTTGCAGAACATGGTTGTTTGGTTTCTTCTTCAATAGAAGATTTTGCTTTTGATGTATCTGAATCGACGCACGTCGTCTTATCAGTCTCGGGTTTGTCTTCGGGAACAGTCACTTTATAATGTTTTAATGACACACCTCTCCTTTTCTTGAGTTTTCTTCTCTCATGAGGGCTCATGCCAACTAACCAAGCTCTTTCCAAATCTTTTTCGGTAATCTCCCTTCCACCATAGTACTTCATGACCGTCTGCTCATAAAAGTGATGATAGTTGGTGTTAGAACGGAGTGAATTAGGGATGTTAACAAAGTTGCCTATTTGAAAAAATGGAAGAAAATACTGATGAAGGAAGAGCACTCGTTACTGTGGAAATCTACATAACTTCTAAGACGCACAAGTATATATAAAATATAGCGGTTAGTGTTTAAAAATAGATTCATAGGTTTTGAGTATTCAAAATTAGAAATTTTACTCAAAAATCAGAAATTGTATCTATGTTCTTTATCGTTCAAACTTTTTATGACTTTTGGCACTTGCAAATCTAAACACGATTCCTAATTTGTTTGTCTAAAGAAAATAAAAGAGCCACATTTTATATCTATAAGGGTAAAAACTACGACATATAATAATCAGACTAAGAAAAAAGAGAACATAGCTTTGAGCAACATACCTGTGTCAGTTCCTCATGGCGTTTGGAAGGTATTCTAGATCCATGGCGCAAAAGAGCCATAGCAGCTGTTCTCAACTGTGACAGCGATACACCACCTTCCTCATTGTTGGCAGCTGATTCTGATGATTCAGCGGATAAACCTTGGCTTTCTTTTGAATCAACAATTTTATGAACAAAAAGGGGAATCCCGAATTCTTCAGCAATTTTCTGTTTGTATTTCTCAGCAGAAGCGTGAGCAGTTTCATGACAATCAACGCAAACAAGGACAATGTCATGAGACCGACCGGTTTTCAGATGTTGAGGGAAATGAATTCTATAGCATGAAGGTATAATCCGATAGCGTAAGTAATGATTTCCCTCACCACAACCAACACAAATATTTTTCATGTTCTTGTTGTAAAAATCTTCACCCTCATCTTTTGGACGACCTTTTGGTTCAAATAAAAGTCTTATTGCAGGTGGGGTCTCTTCAACCACTTTTGCTAGATTTCGACGAAGATACCTGTTAGATATACACTAACCCAGTCAAGATTAAGAATCAAGAATTGCATTTGCATGAGTAATATTAGTTACAAAATTCAAAGAACTTGCCATTCAAGCTTCTTCTTGTCACAATAGCAAAGCACTCTTCCATCATTTGTATAGATCCTACAATTATCATAAACAGGAGATTTGCGGGAGATTTTCTTCACGAAAAGATCTCCCGAAACCTTTCTAGAAACTCGATTTGAATTTCTAACCCCATTTTGTTTGGAAATCGTTTTATTAATTTCATTTGTGTTATATTTGAACAATATAGCATAATTGAATACAGACAATGGGCAACTCCCATTCTGACCCAGGCAACTTTGAAGAATCGCAGGGAAAATATCATCATGACTGCCTAATTTACTGTTAACCAGTTGATAGACATCTTCCAAATGACTACAAACAACAGGAGATGGAGATGGGAGCAAAGAACTGATATTCGAAGGCTCAGTATTTAAATCTGCTTGTTCTACAATGTTGTAAACATCTTGCAGTGTAGTTGGACGTTTTTCTGCAAGAGCAACAATTGCTAGATCCGATATTACATATCTCAAGCTTTCATCATGAACACGTGCCTGAAAGAAAGAACAATTTATTAAGCACGATTAAATAGTCTGCCATTCTGCCTTATAGTTCCAGTGGGCTAGTGGTCGCCGAAAAGAAGACCAACTTTTGGACTTCCACAAAAGAAAAAGAAAATATATAGAGAGAGACTAAAAAATTCGTGTTCTGTTTAAACACAAAGAAATTGTTACATGCATGACATAGAAAGAGGTTGATAAAATCTATATTAGCTGAGAAAAGACTACGACTAACCATTAGATCTCTCCATGCACAAAGTCCTCTCACAAGATCCTGAAACTGAATCGAGCAGCGAACTGAAAATTATCTAATTATTGTGTACAATCCCATAAGCCACTGGGTTATAATGATATGGATAGTAGCATACCTTGGAATCACAAAAAGATAATGGAACCCCTCCACTACCATTTATTGAATAGCGGGACAGTATGGATGATGCGGCAGCATCACCAGGAAAAGCTCCAACATCTTTTCTGTAGAGTTGCAAGCAAGTCATGTTTGAACGCCGACTAGCCTCGAGAAGAGATTTGTCATCGGGGCAAGATGAATTTTCTGATACAATAATATATTTAGTATTTGGATGTTCAAGGAAAAAGTGGATTGAGTGTCATTCACATGGATGTGACCATTCCCACACTAATTGTCTTGGAATGATTGTCAGTATCATATTTTTAACTAAGGATGTTCATGATTTATCGCTTTTTCCTTTTATACTTGATCAGTATCAACATGAATACTAAAAAGAAGCATACCATTGTCCTGTAGTTTAAGCTCAGCAGTCAACTTTTTGGCAATATACAACAAATAGTGTGCATCGGTTCTGGCATACTGCACCATCTCTTTTGGCAGAGGGCGCTGTCTCCAGTCTTCGCGCTGCATAATGCCATAATAAAGAGGTTAACCAATAATGCTACATCTTAAACCAGTTGTTTTCTGAGTTTCATATATCACTAACCGAGAACCCAAGAGTAGTAATGTAGTTAGGTCAGAAAATTCAATCACGAACCTGTAATAACTTGTTAGTAGTTACACTACATATAGTTTCAAGCAAGTATGCAAGTGATCTCTGTGGCTTTGAAAGCATATCGCATGCCTGCAAAAGGATTCGTAAGATAAACTCACTTGCCTGCCAGTAAATTATGACTAAAGTATGGCAGGAAATATTCACAGTTACTCTAATAACATTTTATTAGAAGACTATTCACCGCAAATAAAGCCATTGGTGTTACGTACCCCCATTTTTATTGGCCTCGTTTTGCATCCATGGTCACTCGCAGGTCACCACGGATGCAAATCGAGACAAGCAAAAGTAACACTAGTGGTTTTTTTTTATACATGTGACCATTTCTGGTAATCATGGTTTTTAACCATAATACATCGTTACAAAAGACAGACCTTTGCAGTGTCGAATAAATTAACAACATATATATGGAAGTCCCTTTGCAGCCAGAGAACATCATTGTCGGCTCCATGAAAAACCTACATCCAAAAACAATCTATTAAATTCAGAACGAGTCTTCTACAAGGAATACAAAAATATATACTTTTCAAGCTTAAAGTATAGATACTAGTCCCACCTTGTTTTCGAATTTCAGCCCTGTATTAAAAGACTGTTTGTTTGCAAATTTACTTCTATAAACTACGTAAGGAACCCAGAAAAGATAAAAGAATCTCGAACTTAAATTTGTAAACAACATATTCCGTTGTAACATGAAACATTCAACAAAGTAGCTGACCTTGCATATAATTGGATCAGCAAAGACAGGGCGGAGAATAGCCATTTTATCATGCAGTGCAATTGTGTCGACCAAATAATCCTCCTTCTGAGTAGAAATCTGTAGATGTACACAAATCGGTTAAAATGAAGAAAATGATATAAAATATAAAAACACACAATCTTACACAAGAGATGGACTACCTGTATAAGGCAGGTAAAGCCTAGAAAAGACCGCAAGCTGTGTTGTTCTGTATCAACACCGAAAACCTTTTCTCTGCTCAATGCATCTGCAAGCTCCTTTAACTGTGACTCAGTCTCAACCCAAACATAAGAATCACTCAAGTCCAAATCAAATTCTTCCTCAAGGAAGTTAAAATCAGACCTAGGATTCTCTACCATCTCTTTGATCTCTCCTTCGTATGGATGAGAATTCAAGGTCTCCTCTGCAATAAATTCAACAAAATATTCTCAACATCTCTTTTTGATTGTTAACAAAAAGTTTAAACTTTTACTGTATAACGATGATTCATTTCTTTATGCTAACCTGGAATCACTACTATGCTAATTTCTTCTTTTCCCATCATGCTAAATTAATCACTCTCTCATTCTCAAGCTCTGTCAGTGTATACTTACCATGCTCTAAATAATAATAACAAATAAAAATGATCCAAACATATTAACAGAAGGCCGTAGAAATAGGAAGATACACGCACCGGAATGAGTAGAATCAGTCTTCTGCAAATGCTTAAACGTCGAGTAGGAGTTATCGGCTAAAACACGCTTGAAATTAAACTGTGGTTTCTGGTGGTGGTTGTCGAGGTGCAAGTAACACTGTTTTTTGTTGCGGAGTTTTAGGTATTGCATTGTGAAGAAGATGATTGAGATTGTAGCCAATGAAGCTATTGTTATGGCGATTTCGACCTCCATTGTTGGTTTCTACTTTCTTTGGTCTCTTTCAGCAGAAGTATCAAAGTCTAACCCCAGGTAACAGAAGTAAAAATTTCAGTAATACGTGTTTGATTCAATAAAAAAGCACCTTTAGGGTAGGAGACGTTTATAGGAGACATCGGCTAAAAAACATGCCTACGCTCATTGAGGTTAGTCTCCATCCTGAATTTGTGTAATAAATGGTTCAACGCTAAAAAAATACAATAACCTAGCTACTTTTTAATTTAGTCTATTATTTTATTTTATTTTACCCTTTGACCCTGACTTGACACGGTAAAAAGTCAATTCTTAATTTATTTTTTTACTATCTGTTGTTTATTTTTATATTTAATTTAAACCCGATTTGGTAATTCGAAATAATTCGAAATAATTAATGCAACCATTCTCGACTGGACTTTTAAGAATTTGTAGGAATTCCAAAATTATTTCTAGCTTAGAAGCCGAGCTTTTCACCTCTGAAGTCGAGCACCAGGCTTCTGTCGGACTGGTCATCATTTGGCTGCTTGCCACATTTTAATGGAAAAGTTTTCTACATTAGAGATTCTTTAATTCAAAATAACCAATGAAGAAAAACAAGAATCAGATCCAACTGAGATTACAAGGAAATCAAAATAGAATGATCAAGCCCATTGAGATGACGAAATTAAACAAGTTTTTTTTCGATTAACAGCGACAAAGCTTCGGGCCCTGACGGTTACAACGCAGACGTTTTCAAGTCCTGTTGGACAACAGTAGGCCCAGAGACGTTCTTCTCAAAGGAAAAATGGACCCCAACTGGAACAAAACCTTAATAGCCCTCATACCGAAAATTGATACTCCCTCTCACCCATCCGACTTCAGACCCATAGCATGCTGCAATGTAATTTACAAAACAATCTCTAAGATCATTGCAAACCGTATCAAGCCAGCTCTCCCGACCCTTATTGACCCCTCCCAATCCGCCTTCATACCGGGGAGATCAATTGTGGACAACATACTCCTCTCCCAAAACCTCCTCCATGGATATCACACTAACCGAAAAGGCCCCAGATGTGCCCTCAAAATTGACCTTAAAAAGGCTTTTGATAATGTCAGATGGGAACTGGTTCTTGACATTTTACTTGCCATGAACTTCCCCATTATCATGACAAATTGGATTATCCAATGCATCACCACCCCCTCTTATGCCGTTAGTATAA
Organism: Limnanthes douglasii subsp. nivea; assembly: GCA_036936605.1. NCBI lineage: Eukaryota > Viridiplantae > Streptophyta > Magnoliopsida > Brassicales > Limnanthaceae > Limnanthes > Limnanthes douglasii. The sequence goes on along the minus strand of JAUPFV010000002.1, from coordinate 319,663,142 downwards.
ATGGCAAGCCATCGAACTTCTTCCCGGGTGCTAAAGGTCTTAGAAAAGGCGACCCCCTCTCCCCGTATATCTTTGTCATTGTAATGCAGGTACTCTCCAGCATCCTTCAGGAAAAAAGCAGGCATCCATCTTTCGGTTTCCACTGGAAATGTCAAAAACTCCGTATTATCAACCTGTGCTTTGCAGATGACCTCCTAATTCTTTGCAGGGCAAATCTCCCCTCAATCAAACTCATTCTCGAAGGCCTACAAGAATTTGCGACCTTATCTGGACTACAGCTCAACCCCTCCAAAAGCCTCATTTTCTTCTCGGGAACCTCCCCCGGCACCAAACAGGAAATCCTTTCCCTCCTCAACTTCATCGAAGGATCCCTCCCCGTCCGATACCTTGGAGTTCCCCTCATCACCTCACGCCTAACATACAACGATTGCAGACCCCTCTTCCACAAAATCTCAAACCGAATCAACTCTTGGACCACAAAGCAGCTCTCGTACGCCGGACGACTTCAGCTCATCAACTCTGTTCTCTTCGCTAGCCAAGTCTATTGGTCCTCAATTTTCATTCTCCCGGTTAGAGTCCTCAAAGAGCTCTCCCAGCTCCTTCGTAGATTCCTCTGGTCGGGCCCAGAAATGAAGATCTCGGGATCAAAGATCGCTTGGGAAAGGGTAGTCGTGTCCAAAGAAGAGGGCGGCCTTGGATCCCAGACCTAAAAACCTGGAATCAGGCGGCCGCCCTAAAACCCCTCTGGTCCATCCTCACAAAAAACGAAAACTCCCTTTGGACCCAATGGATACTGCAGGAAAAAATAAAAAACAACTGCATCTGGACCATTCCCACCCATCCCAATGATAGCTGGAGCTGTAGGAAAATACTCAACCTCAGGAATGTAACAGCAAATCTTTACAAAGTCACTATTGGCAATGGAGCGGACACATCCATCTGGCATGACCCCTGGCTTTTCTCCACCTCCTTGATCAACCGATAAGGACCTTCAATCCAAAACCTCTCTCGGCTGCGAAATTTAAAAAGGGTGAAAGACCTTATCTTAAACGGTCGTTGGACGTGCCCCCCCCCAGCAAGAGCCCCCAACCGAAACCTCCACCCTTTTCTCTCAGAAATAACATCTGTCATCCAAAACCTCCCCCCCCCCCCCCCGCCACTTCCTCCAAGGACTCATTCATCTGGCTCTCCAACAAACCTCACCACACATTCACTATCAGCAGCACTTACAAAACCCTCAAGCCCGCCGGAAATAAAATCGCATGGTCTTCGCTAGTCTGGCACAAATATGCTATCCCCAGACACTCCTTCATCACCTGGCTAACAATCCATAACAAACTCACCACCAGAGACAAGCTCATTTCTTGGGGCCTTGACTCCCCCCCCCCCCAACCTGTGTCCTATGTGAATCATCGTCTGAAACCCTCGAACACCTCCTAACCCAGTGCCATTTCTCTACCACAATATGGGAATCCCTTGCCCAAAAATTGTTGTTTCCTCCCCCTCCATCCTCTTGGCCACAATGGCTGGAACAAGCAAGCACATGGAACACCTCGAACGACAACCGAAAAGCTCATTGGAAAACAGCCTTCTGTGCCATCATTTATTACATCTGGAGGGAAAGGAATGATAGAATCTACAACAACAAGCAATCCCCCTTCACCAGCATAGCACACCATGTGCTATCTGACCTCAGATACCGCTTCAAAGGAACCAAAGCCACCTTCACTGGATAACCTAGTTACTCACGCATTCCTTCTAACAAAGCATGTGTAATTTAGTAATTCTATAACTACCTTTTTCTATTAATTTCGGATTTCTCCACTGTAAAAGAGGCACCAGCCTCCTGTAACCCATGTACAATTATTTATTATTAATTTAATCGCGTTTTTATACCCAAAAAAAATCATGCAATATCAACCCAATGGAAAAATAATTATTCACCAAAAGAATCAAAGTCATTCGTGGCCCCATTCAACCTATAATACCAACCCAATGCCTTCCGCCATCTGCAATTTACGAAAAAACAGATCACTTATCTCTACAATTCTCAAAACATGATAAAAAACACTTAATGGCCCAATCAAGATTCATTATTGTTGGGAACTTTTCCAAATGCATTCTTAAAAGACACATTAATGTTACAATTTTTAAAATGATAAAAAAATACAGGTGAATACAACATTTCAAATTGGGATGCTCGCCATATCATGCTGGAATTCTCTTCAAAAGAAGACTATTGCAAGCTTTAGGTCATAAACATTTAGACTGTTGGAGAGTTTGCTATGAGAATCCTAAAGTGGACTCTCTCATTCAACCCGAAAATTGAAAGTCATATTATTCCAATGTGGATCGAAATAGCCTATGTTCTAGAATTCATATACAATGAATCTATCATCCAGACTATTGCAAGTACCATTTGGCAACCATTAAAAACCTGGATTCCATATAAAAATAGGGAAATTCATAGCGTTTGTTACGCCTGGATTAAACTGGGCCTAAGTAGGAAGTTACAGCATCACATTTGGGTTGGTTTTGGAGAGAATGAAGGATACTAGCTCGAAATAAGTTACAAGAACCACCCTTGGTCTTGGTAGCCATCAAGATAATTGTTAGAAATCTCAACCTAAACTTTATGAAGCATAGAATGAAAACAAGCATAAAAATCTAGACCATAAAAAATCAGTTATTAAGCCTCCTACAGTGAAGTCTATTATGATAAATCCTAAATCTCGTAAAGAACCAAGCAATCAGGCAATGGAGACTATATCACAAGCATAATATAAAAAATGATTAGATAAGCAAATATGCAACAAACCCTTCAAATAAATGATAAAGACATAAAAAATAAAGAAATGGCTAAAGAAATCAACATAACCTCTAAGTAGAATGACATCATATTCAACAGTGAAGAGGTAATAAAGGTTATACATTCTATTAACTTCGACTACAATTTAACTATTTTCCTGGATTACGAAAACCTTACATCAGGCAACCACACTTTAAATCAAGACAATATTGGGAGTTTACCAACAATACCCATCCTCAAGAGAAATGAACTAGACAAAATATTTCAAAATCTTCTCACAAAAAAATTAAAAGACGCAAAAAACAAGAAGAAGAAAGGTACATTGGTGTTCAAGTCTCTGCAATTTACAGAGCCCAAAAAACCAACTCTCAAAAGTTCAGAATGATCAAATTCCTCAACTGGAACATTTGAGAAGTTGGTAGTGAAGCCTCTTTGCTAAGGCCGAAATCTATTGTTTTCAAGGAAAAATCATATTTCTAATCATTCAGGAGCCTCTCATCAACTTAAATCATCTGGAAAAAATTGATGTTGGGATTGTCTTTAATCAATACAAAGCCAATTATGGCAATAAAATTTGGTTATTTTGGAAGAATAATCTATCTATTAACATTCTCGTAGATTATGACCAGTGTACACATGCTGAAATAAAGCGCATAAACCTAGACAAAGTGTTCTCTATCACATCTGTATATGTTAAGTATAAGAGAGTTAAAATAATTAAGCTTTGGGATACCATGAGACACATCTCTGCAACTACTAAATAATGGATGGTTCTAGGAGACTTTAACTCTATATGTCCTTCTGATGAACAGTTGGGCTGTTATACCTACTGTCGTCAAAGTGCTAAAGATTTTAATGGTGTCATAAGAGACTGGTTTCTGGGGGATGCAGGATATGTTGGGACTAAGTTTACTTTTTCTAATAAAAGAAAATGGAAGCACTTGGATCGTCTTCTCTATAATAAAGACTTGTCAGATCATTTCCATGAAACTAAAGTGGTTTATATGGCTAAAAGTTTCTCTGATCACACTCATTTTTGCATCAACATAACCAAATAATATATAAAGTCTAACAATGGTTTTAAAATTTTCAATGTGTGGACTATGGATAAATACTTACTTAATTATGTGGAATCTAATTAGACTCGGAAGATGAGTGGCTACTGATGATTTCAATAAATCCTCAAGTTAGTTCAAAGCAGAAATGTTCGTATGAGAGAGTCTGTCTAAAAAATATTCGTATTGGATCGTATCAACAAGATAATCGATAATTTGTAGTGAAAGAAAGAGACAAAAGGAATAAATGTATTAATGATTGTCTAATGATTGACCATTTTTCCCCAAAAGGGACTGTTTTTTATATAGTACATGCGGTGAATAGTAAAATTCCATGATTACCACTGTTAAAATGATTTTCTCACCCACTCTTTTACTCTTTATAAACAAGTTTTAAGGGTATATTACTTAGTCCATCTATCTATTATATTTTCTTTAATTTAGTCCTTAATCACTAAATACATGAATTTATTCTTTATATTTAATATAATAAACTTTGTAATTATCTATATTTTCCTTCACTTATCAGTAGCCCCCCAGTCCTTGTGAAGACATCTGAATGAGGACTGACTAATGGATGCCATTATTCCTTCCGTTTAAATGTTCTCGGAATTATTTGTATGATCTTCAGTACCTCTCCTACGATCGGACGATTTCACTACTGGTGTTCCAATAATAAATTGTTTTATTGTTATTTAATATCCCTCAAATTATGCGATATGAGACTTGTTTGAATTTATGACCTTACCCTTAGGCATGATGAGCTCACCTAAACCGTCATTTCTTTTAACTTTGCATTTCTTTGCCTAGTCGTTATAGTGTCAGAAATAATTTAGACGATGAAGTCACTTCTGGCCACGTGTCGCGTATCTACCATTGCATGCCAGCGCGCTATTTGAAGTGGTTTGTAAGAGAGGTAACGTTTCAAATATTTATTTGCAACTAACCTTTCAAATTCTGATTTTTGATACCCACAACCTTTACTATAGATATTCATCTCCTTCTCTAGTTCTAAGTTTACAATCTTTGAGTAGAGAATGCCTATTCTAGAGAGAGAAAGGATTACCTTTCAACCCAAATTATTTTTCTGTCTTTCAAACCTGAAGAGTTTATCAATCTCAAAAAATACAAACTTTAGAGGTGGTTCAACATCTCAAACCAAGTTGTTGCTCGTAGAAATTCAGGTGGCATAGGATACCCAACGCCTGTAGACATTTTTGAGACAAACTTTCGTGATAATTGGTCCCTTATCTGGGAAGGGGTTTCTGTTTCTGCTTAGGCCCCCGGTTAAATTTGTTCAAGAAATAACAAGGTTGGCCTTTCTTCATCTAAACGCACTCACAAAACTTCTCATTTCTTAACGATGGGTGATGAACAAGAAAAGCTTGTTGGAGTAAATAAAGGAAGCATGTTAAGAGGAAAAGATCCCCAGATCCGCCTACCAAGTCTATCCGGGTAAAAATTTCATCTTTTGTTGCAACCCCTCAGGTTACTCCTTAGGGGTCCCCTCAAACGAATCCCGAGGTTAACACCCGGAAATCTTCTACAAGGAATGTTCGCGTGGAACAGGTTTTAGAAACCATTCTTGAAATCCATGAGATAACTTTGATTGACGAGTCTGATAGTGATCAGGAAAAGAATGATGTAGTTGTAGTTGAGGCACAACCCTTACAAGTTGTTCCCACAGTGATTGCTCCCCCCGAACCATTTGTGTCGAGTCAAGGTGTATCTTCTCCTCCCCCAAAAATTTTGACTGACCCCCTTCCTCAGCAAGGAGAGACTTCCTCGGTGAAGAAGGACGAGAAAAAGAAGAAACGTGTCACAGACCTGGCCTCGAATATAGAAGATATTTTAGGGGATAATCTTCGTGGAATTGAAACCAAGCATTACTTGCCCTTTACAAAGTGAATTACAAATATTTCCACCTGACCGAGGAGGTGAAACTTAGAGACCGGTGAGGGATTCTCGGAAGTATTACCATTTGATTTCCCACTGTTAGAGAAACTCTGTTGTCCGTTCGCAATCATGAACTGATTCTTTACACCAAACTCATGAATTGGGGCCTTCGTTTGCCTCTTGATCCTGCTCTAGTTGATTACTTCAATCTTATCATATTTTCCCCCTCTCAAGCTAGTGCTAACATGTGGTACACACTCATAGCCTGCAGCATGGCCTCTAAGCTTTTTGAGACAACCCTCTCCATGGAGAAACTCATTTCCATCTCAGGTGTAGCCAAGAACTCTCCCTACCCATTTTACTCTCTTGTTTTGCAAGACAATACAAGGTGATCAAATATTTCTTAGAAGCCGAAAAAATGAAAGCAATAATTTATTTTTATCTCTAAGCTATGGGAAACCGGCTTTGAAGATTCTGTCAACCTTCCCCATCGGTTGACTTTAAAGTGGTCTGGGAAAGGTATGCATCCTTATATTTTATTCTATTTTACTTATTAAAATTGGTTAATTTAAGGTATTTCTTTTAAACAACTATGAAGGGAATTGCCAAACCCTTTAAAAGTTATGCAAAATCTGCAAAGAAAATCTTTGAGAAGCTAAGTATCTGGGTGGGTGAACATTGGAACCATAAATTTCATCAGAGTTTCCTGCCAATGAACTTGGTAAGAATAAATCTTTGAAGATACGACTCTGGTCAGAAAAAATCCATGACCGAACTCATGGTGCCCCTCCCCCCCCGAATGATGTTATTCTCAAACTCCTGGAAATTCTTGGACAATATGGTTTACCTTCGCACGCGGGCTCGGGCTCCGAGTCATCAAGAGGTAGAAAAACCCGAAGAGGATGATGAACGGACTGAAGAGAATGCAAAATTTGTTATCCCCAAGGAACAAAGATTTGGAGTCCAAGTATACCAACGTAATGAAACTCAAGAAGAAAGGCCAACAAAAGTTGAACAAGAAGACCAAGTTGATCTCCGGGTAAGCCCCTGAACTAGTGTCCGGGAAGAAAACCAAAAGGATGCTAATAATGAAACTTCAGTTGAAGTGAGACCAGCTCGGAGAGCAGGGGCTGTAAGGCCGATGAGGCTCACTGCTGAGGAGAAACAAACGAAAGTAGTTGATATTGAAGGGGAAAGTGACAACACAACTTGTCCGAGCTTACCCCTTATAAAGAAAGTTGTTATAGTCGACTCAGATCCCGGGGGAGAATTTTCCCTTCAGAAGAAACAACCTGCTGGTCAAGAATAAATTTTTGAGGAAGGTGAATATATTTCCCCTGCCTCAGCTTACTTTGACGTTTATGAAAATGACTTTGTTGTTAATGAGTTAAACAAATCGTTATGTGTTGTTGCTCTCCTCGAAAGGAAAGCTAATCGCAAAGATCGTTACAAGAATGAAGTCCTCCAAAGAAGGGGTGAAGTAAAGAGACTGACCACTGAGGTGACCAACTTGAAGAAATAAGTGAAAGACTTGAAAGATGAACTTGCCAATGAGAAAGATATATCTTCCCAGTTGAAGAAGGTTGATGATGAACTCTCTCAAGAGAAAAAGACATTCGCTGATCGCTTATCTAGTATTACTTCCTTAAAGACTAAACTCTCTGAGGAAAAAAATGAGTTTGATGATGAACAGGAGTGTTTCATTAATAAAGATACTAAACAGGACACTCTCATCGATGGTCATATTGAATCTTGTGCAAAGACTAAAACATACTTTGAGAATGATGTTACAAACATTGAAAAACTGTCAAAAGAGCACGAATCTTTGAAGAAGGACTTTGAGACTGAGAAGAAGAAAAGTTTGGATGCGTATGCAGCTATTATTGTATTTCGCCTTGAAGAAAAAGTTGCTAACATGAAATCCGCTCTGGTGTTAGAGATGCATGAGAAATTTCCAAACTTGAATCTTTGAAAACGCATTATTGAAAGACATCGCCTTGTAGGTGCTTCTATGGAAGATTTGGAAACTAGCGATGACTCAGAAAGTTCTTCCTCAAAATCTAACTCTCCAGAAGGTAGTAAGGAAAATTCTGCATCCGAGTAGCATAGTTTAAACATTATCTTTTTTGTTTTGTTGATCATCTGTAAACGTAAACATGTGGAACTTTGTTTTGTAAGACCACCCTCATGTTGTGAGGATTTTTGATGATGTAATTTTGCTTTTCAAATTTATTTTTACACTGCAAAATTCCCCATACTAAAATGTTTGACTTGAAAACTCTTTTTTTTACTCGTGTTTTTCCCCGGATAAATTAGTATGAAATTTTTTCATAGTTCAAATTTAGGTAAAGTATTCTTCAAATAATAAGGAATTTAAATCAATTTGTTTCTTAGGTAAAAGATCTTTTATGTGAGAGCGTTTGACCCATGTTTTAAACGATGAAGGCTTTAACCACCTTTTTGGTTCAAAATAATGAGCGTTCTCTTCGAACTGTCTTATGAATTTAAAAAGATGAATATTTCCGTCCAAACTTTTTTAGAGTGTCTTTTGAGTTCAAAAAGATGAACGTTCGGGTCCAAACTTTTTTGGAATTTCTTTTGAGTTCAAAAAGATGAACATTCTCGTCTAAACTTTTCTGGAGTGTCTTTTTTAGTTCAAAAATATGAACATCATGCAAATCATTTTAATATGGCAAAGGGATTTTATATATAAGTTGGCTATTAGGGAACCTCGTTAGAATCTTCATGCGCCACCAGGGTAGGAAAAAGTATGCCACCGCTACTTACATAAACTGATAAAGAAAAGATTTACATAGTTGCTCATTCACTCTAAATAACTTTGAGGTGCTCAATGTTCCAAGGATGGATAAGATCTCTTCCTTCTTTATATTTGAGTCTGTATGTCCCATGCTTGATCTTCTATGTCACCGTGTAAGGACCCTCCCAGTTTGAATCCATCTTTCCCATATTTGTTTTCTTTCATGTGAAGGAAAACTTTCCTCAAAACTTTATCCCCAATTTTAAACTCTATTCTCCTAACTTTTGACCCATATCGATTTCTCATCAGAGTCTGATAATGTAAAGAATTTATTTGTGCTATTTTTCTCTTTTCCTCTGTCAAATCCAACTTTGTGCGTTTTCCCTTGTCATTTGTTTCATCTGAATATTTGTTTAGCCTGAATGATGGGAACATTGTTTCCAATGGTACTACTGTGTTCATCCCATAAACGATCGTGAATGGTGATTCTTGCGTTGCAGTCCGAGGAATGGTTCTATAAGCCCACAAAACTTCTTGTAGGTAATCTGGCCATTTTCCAGCCTTACCCTCCAAATTCTTCTTTAGACCGTCTAAAATTGTCTGATTAGTCACCTCGACTGACCATTTGCTTGGGGATGGAAAGGTGCTGAAAAATATTTTTGTATCCCCTTCGACGCACAAAAAGCTTTCATTTCTTTGTTGTCGAATTGTGGTCCATTATCCATTGTAATTTTTCTTGGAACTCCATAACGACATCCGATGTTAGACATAATAAATTTGATCACATCCTTAGCTCTTGTCCCTACCAACGACTCAGCGTCCACCCATTTAGAGAAATAGTCGACTGCAACGATGATTATCTACCGACCTCCTAATGCAATGGGTAATGGTCTGACCATGTCAATGCCCCATCGATCAAATGATAAAGACCCAGATGTTGATTCGATGGGTACACCCGGTGCATGGATTGCGTTAGCAAATCTTTAGCATGTATCGGACTTCTAAACTAACTCCTTTGCATCTGAGAAGAGGGTTGGCCAATAATACCCAACAAAAATAACTTTTCGTAACAATGTTTTGTAGCCACAATGTGTTAATCCTTACCCATCATGCAACTCTGAAAGTATCATTTGCGATTCATCCCACCCTAAACATCAAAGTAAAGGTCGACTGAAAGATTTCTTATATAGTACATCTACGAGTACAATATGCCCATATGCCTTGAATCGTATCCTTTTAGCCATCACATTATCGATTGGTAATATGTCATTCACCAAGAATTCTTGTATCTCATTTCTCCAATCCTTTATACTTGTAGAAATTTGGAAGGTTTCAACACATCCTTCAACTGATTTGGACCCCTTAACGGTTGAAGGGTTATCTTTTATGACTATCCAAGGGAACTCCTTTAAGTAAGATGAGTTAACCAAAGAATCAGCCACTGAATTTCCAGCCCTATGGACATGTTCGTATATGACGCCTTTGAAAGTCATAGTTAAGGCCTTCAAAACCCCCAGAGATATCACTAAGTGATATGTTCTTGCCTCCGACTGAGGCCAGATGCATGGTTTACCAGAAGTTGTGAATCACTTATCAGTTTTACTCTTTTAGCTCCACAAACTTTAGCAAGTCTTAGGTCTGCCAGAGTAGCTTCGTATTTGGCCTCATTATTTGATGCTTTAAACCTGAATCAGATAGCTTGATACATTGTGATTCCCTCCATAGATACCAATTGCATTAATTCTCCACCACCAGACGAGTTTGAACCCTCGTCGGTTTGGACTGTCCATTATGCTCCAAGTTCTTTTTTATCAACTTCCATCTCATTCCGATCAGAGTGAAACTCAACTAAGAAATCAACTAATGCTTGTGCTTTAATAGCATTTGTGGTTCAAATTTGATTTCAAAATCTGCAAGTACACTGACCACTTTGTTATTCTTTCTGACACATCGTGCATTTGTAATATGTTTTTCAACGAAAAATATGTTCCTGCGACAATTGAATGAGCCTTGAAGTAAGGCCTCATTTTTCGAGCAGATGTAACTAGTGCAAAATCTAACTTTTCTAATTTGAGATATCGCTTCTCAGCATCCGGAATATTTTTACTCACATAATAAATCGGCCTTAGAATATTGCCCTCGCCTTTATCGTGAAATATTACACTGCTAAATAAATGTATAGCTTCTCCCTCAGATTTGGCTTTGTCAGGATTTCTGGGGAACTAAAATATACTTTGATCTGGTGAAAAGCATCGGAACATTCTTGAGTCCAGTCAAAACAATTTACTTTCCTTAACACCTGGAAGAACGGGGCGCACTTATCCGAGGACCGTGAAATATACTTGTTCAACGCCGCCAATCTTCTTGTTAAGATTTACACTTATTTTATTGTTCTTGGTGGTGGCATAGTACTTAGTACCTTTAAGTGAATTGTATCAGCTTCAATGTCCAGCTCACTGACTATGTAACCTAAAGATTTTCCGGATCTTACCCTAAACGTGTATTTTTTTGTATTCAGCTTCAAATTTATCTTTGTCAAATTGGCGAACATTTCTTATAAGTCAGCCAAGTGATTTTCATCTTTGGAACTTTTGACTAACATGTCGTCAATGTAAACCTTAAAATTTCTTCCAATTTGAGACTCAAAAGATTTGTTTACTAATCGTTGGTAAGTTGCTCCAGCATTCTTCAACCCGAGTGACATTACTTTGTAGCAGTGTAGACCTCTTCCGATGATAAAAGTTGTGCTCTCTTGATCTTTCGGATCCATTGGTATCTAATTATACCCGGAATAAACATCCATAAAAGACAACAACCAATTTCCAGATGTTGAATCAACCAACTGATCTATTATAGGAACAAGAAAATGATCTTTGGGACAAGCCCCTTTTAGGTCGGTGAAGTCTACACACATTCGCCACTTGCCACTTTTATTCTTTACTAGGACCAGATTAGCAGTCCGCAAAGGGTATTGAGACTCGCGTATGTGACCCACTTTTCTTAGACGATCCACTTCGGCCATTATAGCCTCAGCTTTCTTCTGAGAAAAATATCTCATCTTCTGGATAATCGGACGTACATTTCTTCGCACCGCAAGCTTATGACAGATGTCGTTCGCTGGAACCCCTGTGATATCTTTTATACATCATGCAAACATATATAATTTCGTTGTAAGAAACTTGATTAATTTTTCTTTTACCTCCAAAGACAATCTCGTGCCAATTTTGAGTATTTTTTCCGAAAAGAAAACATGATCCTCGAAGCTATCATCTGGGACCATGAACCCGGGGGCTTCTCTCGGATCATCCACGAGATCAGACTTCAAGGGAGCCCTCACTGATTGTTATTCGTTTTTTAACTCAACCCCTTTAAGTTGCTTGGGGGCCAACGCTAGCATTCTTTTTCCATCTTCTGGATGCTTTTTTACTTTTCCCACATTACTTCCCACTACGTACTTCAAACATTGATGGACACTAGATGTCACAACATGCATTTTAGATAGCAAAGACCTTCTGAAGATAGTGTTGTAAAAAGTGGGTTCATCCACCACTACAAATAAGACTGTAACTATCTTCTTGAATGATCTTCGACCCAATTCTACCATCCCTTCGAACTCTCCGACTACTTTAGTAGTAGCTCCAGTGAATTCAACTATCGTTCGGTCTGATCGCAAGATTATTGGTGGGTTTTTTATCTGGCTATAAGTAGACATAAACATTATGTTAGCTGAAAAACCAGTATTAATCAAAAGAATTTATTATCTCATTTTCCACTATCTCCGCTCCGATAACAACTGCCTCCTCATACGGACGGACTACATCTCTCATGTCATCATCTTCGAAATAAAGTATTAGGGATGAAATTATATACAAGTGAGTTGAAGTATCTCCTTCCAGTTGTGTTGTCAAACTAACAATATGTTTCTTCCAAGAGTAGTTTGGTGTTCCTGCAATTGTATCTCCGCCGAAAATTGTTAGTGACTCAAAGAAAGCACATAACTCACTAACCTTTCCTCTTGTTATTGGTTCTTCTACCATGTTTATGTTGTTTCTTCCCGGATTTTGGTCTAAGTATTCAGGGGAGATATCAAATGCATCTATAAATTCTTCATCAATTGTTTCCGTTATCACCATCGCACCCTCCTGCTTCAGAGCATTTTCTTGCTTGAGAGTCATTGTAGTATTATTGTTCACAAAATCAACTAACTTCCCATTTTCTATCAAATACTGCACTTCTCTTTTTAGGGCGACACAATCTTTTGTTTCATGTCTGATATCCTCATGGTACTGACAATATTTGTTTTTTTCTATGCTCCCTATGAGTCTGCATTGGAAAACGCTTACGAAAATGCACATTCGAGCGCGCCTTCTCAAAGATAGTTGACATACATTAAGTTAACTCAACATAAAGAGCGGGTCGGACCCACTTGTTAGACATAGGTCGGATATATTGTTGATTGTTGGCTAAAGATGTATACTGATGAGTGTTAACTACCATTTGAGGTACATGATTTACAAATTGAACTGGTGCTCACGGTCGGACTGTGGAAGTTGGATGTGATATTTATGGTCGGATATTACTGGTTGCGCACTAGCTTTTATCAAGGTCGGATCCTAGTAGAACTGAGACATAGACACTATATTTGAAGCTCTAGTTTATTTAACTAAAATATGTTTCTCTATCTGATCCAACAATGCACCAAATGTCATAGCCTGCGTCTCTGCGATATTATCTTTCATCACCCCGGAAGCAAACCCATTCGGAAAGCAGCCAGAGTCACTTTGTCCTCACAAAATTCCATACATGTTTTCACTTGAATAAAACGTTTCGTACACTCTTTCAGAATCTCCCCAACCTTATGCCTGCAGTAGATGATTGTATCCCCGTTTGCTCGGAATTTTTCGCTTCCAACAAAATTCTGTCGGAATATACTTCAAAACATATCAAAATTCTTTATAAACCCTTGAGGTAGACGATTGTACCATTTTGAGTCAGCATTCTTGAAAGTCTGAGAAAAATCCTTGCACAATAACTTGTCATCATCATCTTAATTGATAATAAAATTCTTGAACTACTTAATGTGACTATCTGGATCTTGTGTCCCATCAAACTTTTCAAGCTTGGAAATGTCGAACTATTTAGGGAGATGTCCGGAAAAAATCTCATGAGAGAGTGGAGATGATCTTCATTTATGTCCAACCTTGTAAGTACTCCCCCCGGACCTTCATTAGCAGCCATATAGGCCCTTTCCTCTGTCGGAAAAGTAAATTGATTACTGACTCAATAATCCTGATTGTAGCTGTCAGATAAAAGTTGTCTCCGATGAGTTATATATTCTGCTCGGACTGCATTCACCGCTTTGTTGGGCTCTTCCAAATATAACTTTATCTTCCCATTATCATGCTTCTTCTTCTTCGAACCTTTTATTCTCCGACTGGTATGATGAGAACTTTTACACACCTTTGAGTCTTTTTGTTTCTGATATGCTTTATACCTAGTATCGGTATTCATGAACGAGAATTTATCTGAGCTAATAGAAGTATACTCACTTAATTCTGATGATTTGTATCGTTGTTCAGATCTAGCTCGTCTCTTAAAAGATCGATGACTTTTCCTCTGATGTTTTTCCTCAGATTGAACGATATTTTGAGTCTGATCTGCCACGACACGCTCTTGTTGGACTTTTGATTTGACTCTTCTAAAGCTTATTATTGTTTCTTTTTCTGCATTTAGCCTCTCAATATCTTCCAACAACTATTTTCGACTTAAAACCATGATAGATTATGGTCGTTTCCTTCAGTGTCACTTGCTTTTTCATCATATGGTCTCCAGATACAGCTCCGATCACATTATTCATCAGATTTACCTCCAACTCACCATGAACTTCCGTTTTATGATTTTTTGTACTTTAGATTATTTTTATGGTTTTGGAACGTTAATTTCAGGTACCACTCAGGTTCCCACAGACGGTGCCACTAATGATTTCAATAAATCCCCAGGTTAGTTCAAAAGTGGAAATGTTCGTATGAGAACGTCTGTCTAAGAAATATTCGTATTGGATTGTATCAATAAGAGAATCGGTAATTTATATTGAGAGAAAGAGACAATAAGAATAAATGTATTAATAATTGTCTAATCATTGGCTATTTTCCCCAAAAGGGAATGTCCTTATATAGTATATGATGTGAATAGTAAAATTACATGATTACCACTGTTAAAGTGGATTTATCACCCCACTCCTTTACTCTTTACAAACAAGTTCTAAGGGTATATCATTTAGCCCCTATATTTTCTTATGTTTCCTTTAATTTAGTCATTAATCACTGAATACATGAATTTATTCTTTATATTTAATATAATAAACTTTGTTATTATCTATATTTTCCTTCCTTTATCAGCTATCCTATGTTTTTTTGTGGAATAAGATCAAAAGTATTAAGGTTGCCCTTAAAATCTGGAATAGAGCCCATTTTGGCAACATTTTTATAATGTTTTAGTGACTGAAAAAACTGTTAAAGAAATGGAAGAATAGTTTCAGAGATCTTAGTTCCTTCTACTGAAGAAGAGATACTAAACATAAATCCAACAAGTGCAGTAGGAATGGATGGCTTCAATAGCTATTTTTATCTTATCTGCTGGAAAATTATCAAGCATGACTTCTGTTAAACAATGTCTTCCTTTGTCTTAGGCCAAGATATCCCCAAAGGCATCATGACGACGAGAATTTGTCTCATCCTCAAATTTTGCAATCCAACAACATGGAAATTTTTAGACCAATTAGTCTTTGTACTCTTATGAATAGAAGTATGTAAAAAATTATAAATAATAGACTAACTAATCTTCTTCCTAAGCTTATTTCCAATATGCATGGAACTTATATGATGGATAGGTCAATCGAAGACAACATTATGCTTGCCAAGGAACTAATCCATGACTTCATTAAGAAAATTAAAATTGGAAACATAGTAATCAAAGTAGACACGACTAAAGCATTCGATATGCTTTCTCAAATCTTCATTATCAAAGTCTTTCAAGCTTTTGGTTTCAATTACAAATTTGTCAATTTAATTTACAAGATGATTAGATATGTTCAAGTATCTATATAATAAACGGAAAAGATATTGGTTTCTTTAATACTAAAAGAGGAATTAGATAAGGGGACCTTTGTCCTCTAGTCTCTTTGTGTTAGCAGAAGAAGTATTAATTATAGGTGTTAACATTTTTTTTAAATCAATAAGACCATGAAATATTAATGCATAAATAACATTGTTATTCAATGCTTTGCATTCACTGATGATTTGCTTATTTTTACTAATGGACTTAATTCGACAATGAACACTTTTGGTATTTTTTTACAGAATTACCAACACATTTCAAGTCAAATTATCAACAAAGAGAAAACAAAGATCATCGCAGCCAATAATTTATCTCATGAAATAATTTTATCTCTAGAAAATCTAACCAAATTCAGCACAAGTTCTCTTCTTACAACCTATCTTAGAATCACTCTCGATTCAAATAACAAAGCCAACAACTTTGTCCTTTTAATTGACAATATCAGAAATAAGATTAGTCATGAGAGAGCAAGAAAGTATCCTATGGAGGAAGACTCACTCTTTTCAACTCTGTCTTAATGTTTATTCTTGTGTTCTAGATGCAAAGCTGTTGTCTACCCAAGGTCACCACTGCTAAGATCAAAATAAATATAAACAAATTCCCATGTGGCTCATATAGTGATATCAACAAAATCCACTGGTCAAACTGGTCTAACATATGTAAGACTTTCTTTAACGGTGGTCTCAACATAAGGAATCTCAATTATATTCAAGATATATTATCATGTAAGCTATGAATTATATTTATAGAGAATAATTCTCTTTGGGCTATGTTTTTACATAGCATCTATTATAATGGGAAGCACCCTCTCCAAGCTAGGTAGTCAAACTATGGCTCTCAAACGTGGAAAATGTTAGCTAAAAAAAAAATTGGTGATGGTAATATCTTGTGGAAATTGGGTAAAGGAAACATGGACTTTTGGTTGGATACGGGTATGTTAAACCTCCATTAATGAAATTGGATGACTATTTTGATAATAGTTGGTTCATAAGATAAGGTCAACACTTTATAGACCAACAAAAAACTGGAATATGGACAAGAACGGCTCTCTCTTTACTTCTACTAATATTTATTTAATTGCTAAGATTTCTATTAATGACTATGTAGAAGACTTTATCCTTTGGAAGATATCTAAAGAAGGTAAATTTATTGCTAAAGACACCTTGAACAGTATAAGAGCTAAGCATAACAAGTCGAATCTATTTGCTATATCTAGAATCACATAACTCTTAATTTGTGCTCCTTTCTACTATGGAAGCTTTTAAATAATTTGATACATATTGATTCTATAATCCAGAAAAGACACGTTGTTTTAGTCTCAAAATATAAATTTTGTAGCAACTTAGAGAATCCAAAACACTTATATATCTCTTGTAATTATGCTTTATTTATTTGGTCTTATTTTACAGCTTTGTTTAAGATCAAAATTGGACAATTCATAACTCTGCCTCACATAACCAGAAACTGATATGGTCAATTCAAAAGAAGGTCCATATTAAAATAATATTACCAGTGATAATTAACTGGGTAGTCTGACAATCCAGGAACAAGGTGAAATTCAATGGAAGTTATATATCACTCATCTCTTCTATTAACTATATAAAGTTTATCATTACTAGTCTTGATCAATCTAACCTATTCAATCACAAACATTGGTATGAAGTTGAGTATGCAACATCGGTATTGGGGTGTTATAATCATCTTAAAAAGATCAAGAAAGCAACTAACCTTACATGTTTCTTCCCCTCTCTTGTAGATACAAGTTAAATATTGATGCTAGCTTCCTAGACTCAGGAGAATCAAGTGGAAGGGTCATAATAAGGGACTACAATGGTCATATCCTCTACGTTTACATTAATCATTATGGTAAGCTATCTCCGATTATGGCTAAAGCCAAATCCCTCCACGATGGTCTCTAAATTTGCAAAATTAGAGGTTTAGTAAATATAGATATTTAAACAGACATTGAGATATTAACCTATCTTCTATCCTCAGACAAAACTCCATGGATTTTAGAGCATACTTTAAAAAGTATCATGTATTTAATAGCTCAATATATGGTCCTCAATCATATCTTCATAGAATAAAACCAAGCTGATTTTTGCTAGTTAGATGGACTCTGAAGTGTAAAATAAAAATGGACCATATCTCCTTTGAAGCCCCTCCTCAGTTGAAAGCTATCACTCTTTTTGAGAGTGAAGGCATGGGTTACATAAGAATAAATCATTAAGCTCATTACTAAGTTTTTAATTCAGTTCCTCTGTTATTGTTATTTTCTAACTAATCATCTCCAATCTCTTAACTATGTTGTTGCAAAAGATCTGACAAGTTGTGCATAACTATTATTATAACCTGTAGGTTCATCTTAAGCCAACCAATTATCCATTTTAAGGATATGGAAGTATTGATTCTACCTATGGTCTACTCTCAGCGAAAGTCTCATTCCATATCAATTTCAATGAAATAGTCTAACCTGGATTGATAAATCGTATCCTCAATGATAACTCTGATAGCTCTTCACTGGCCAACCTTGAGATATGATGCTTTCAGTCAGTTGTAGTCATTTTATCAAGCACTTCATATTTACCGCGATGAATGATTTTTAGTTCGTAGATCCATTGTCTTATTGCCTCCCCTGCTTAAGTTGGCTCATCTTCTCTCGCATGTATTGCTTTATCCTCCTAGTCGATGAATCTCCATAGAATCGTTATTGTATTCTAGTATTTAATCTAAAGCTTTATCATCTCTCATACTTTAGCTCTTCATTCAAATTTTTGAAATTTGTTAAGCGTATTTTCCCCTTATTTGGCACCCTGTATTTTAATTTAAGACATTTGTACTAAAACCTCCTTATCTAATAAAAGGTTTGTTTACTTTAAAAAAAACAACTTAAAACCCGATATATTCTATTAATAATCCCACTCATTTGATAATCCAACCCAATCTAATTAAACAACCCAAACGCAAAAACCAAACTTCCTCATATTTTACCTTTGATTCATAGTTTTTTTTATGAATTTATAAACTTCCATCGAAGGAACACCAAAACTCCTAGCACCGAATTCTCGAATAATTAGAAATCAATATAATAAATGTTAAAAATTATCTTCTTATTTAATATTTTTATAATTGTGTTAAAAACAAGTACGTCGGTAACATACGACTGTTCCAAAATGATGTTAGATAATTATTCTTACTATCATCAGCTCTATTTATTCAATATCTAAAAGAATGACATCATATGTGATAAGGATATAAATTATCGGGGACCTAAAACAATTAGAGAAAAAAGTTGTTATAAATAGTTTTATAAAGTTATTTGGATGATATTTATATGAACTATAAATGTTAGGGTATAAAATGCAATTTCCACTTATATAACTACTTTAGTAACTGCTTAATGTTTTTATAAATAGGAATGTGAATTATGAATAAAGGGATCAGACTTTGTATTCTTGAATTGAGTCTTATTGTTTGTTTCTCTCACTACAATTTAATCATTTTATTTATCTCTATAAAATTACTGACATAATTCAATTATCATATTAGAAATATCTTACACTAAACATTGGCAACCACAGTGAGATAAAGTAAGGTACATAGATTACAAATATACAACTAGAGATTATAAAATTCATAATTAGCGATATTGATCATAATGGAACTGGAGAAAGCAAGAACTGATCGTACAGTTCATAAACAAATTGAGGAAATTAAATTAGATGTGCATAGGGAAGAAAGTCGAGGTAATAGTCAAGTTCCATCGCAACGTGATCAATCTGATATTGAAAATTGAATGAAACAATTGTTAGAATAGATAACTGTTTTAAATTATGAGTATGTTCAAAGAGAATAACAAATTCAATCTAGTAGATTGAAATCTGAGGTACGTCCAGTTAAGGAAAAGAAATGATTAGGAAACCAATATGATGAGTCGTACACAACTCATCGAATTTGAAATGATCGTAGGAAAATGCATTTTTAATCAGATAGAGAACATCGTTCTTTGTGAAAAGAAAAGAAGGATAAACATCGATATATTTCATCCAGTGATAACAAATTTTATAGCTCGAATTTTGAGGATAACTTGTTTAAACAAGGAAAATACTAAAACTCTTTAAATTGATAAGGAAGTCGGCATCAGAAATCACGCAAAGAGTACAAATCAAAAAAGGAAAGTAGACCTCTGAATATGAGGGATAACTTATAGTATGAGGGGAATACATTCAACTAGTACGTTAACACAATAAATAAAATTTGTATGCAGTTATAGGAACCAAAGGAGATAAACAATATATGCAAGGAGTGGACTGGATAAATTCTCTTTTGTCTACTGAAATTAGATCAATACCTCTTCAAAGGAGCTTCAATATTTTAAAGGTAGACTAGTTTGATGGAATGCAAGATCTCGATGATCACATTGAACAAACCAATAATTATATGATGAACTTCAAAGATGACGATAGGCTGGTGTGCAAAGCCTTTTCTCATACTTTTAAGGGAACTGCTTTAAAATGGTACAGTCGGATTCTGATGGGATCTATAACTCACTTTAGGATTTGTATACACTCCTTTCCAAAGACAATTCGTGAAGTGAGAAAATGCATGTCAATGATGATACAATCATACAATGCAAACATGCAGTGGGGGATTCGAAAGATTGTGAAGAACTTGTTGTTATGACAACTTTTAGACAATGACTGCTTACAGTAGATTTGGAAAATGAGACTACTAGAAGAAAATATGACATTTGGAGCTTTGATGGCTCAGGTAGATAAACATATTAAAGTAGAAGAATCATCTAGAGTTCGAGGTGGTTCTATTTCTACTCAAAGAAATTCAGGGCATGCATTTATTAGCCAAGGGAATTAAGGAAACACATCGAATTCCAAAGCACCATTTTGTCCAAGGACAAACAGTAATCTTCCTCCTCGTACCAGGAGGGGATTCTAATCATATGTCGAACTATCAACCTCACGGCTGATGTCAAATTAGTGGATAAGACTAGAATATTTTATGGAGTTAACTGAGAATGTAATTTTTTTATTTTTGAGAAATCTAAAGGTTAAAGAATAGCTGAGCACAAGAACGAGATTAAATGCCAAATTAAATGCTTTCATTAAAGGATAAACCAGTGGTCATGAACAACTGAGCACGTTTGCGCAACAGATTGTTAATACAAATTTGAAGCAAGAAAATACATTGATAATCATAGATTCAAAATTTGACAAGTTTGATGCAACAATAATATATCTAGATTTAGACCCGGATCTTTTAGTTTTGTTATCGGTGGATGAACCAATTGTTCATGGGCGAGTTTGAAGCTTGTGCGAGGATGAATAAATTGTTCATGGGCGACTTTGAAGCTTGTGTGAATATTTTAAATGTATAGCAATTATTTTGGGAGACAGCATGGCTGGAAATACAAATAGTTATAGGAATAGACATGTATTGAGTTTGGTTACTCAATTAGAAGGTATAATGTCTACTCATTTATATGGAAGGATGGAAACATCGTTTATTTTATTTGACGAATATGATCTAAGGGGAATTGCAGGACCCCGTGAAGATGCATTGGTTATATGGGCCAACATTATTGGGGTTGAAATTTGACGTATTTTGATAGATACATAAAGTTTAGTAAATGTATTGTTCAAGTCCATGTATGATAGGATGCGGAATCCACCAAAGATTATTTGACCTGATCGTACCATAATTGGGTTTACATGAATGACTACTCAGGTGATCAAAGAATTCGAAGAGTAAATACGTGTGGGAAAAAAACCTTTTTAAAAAGAAGGTCCAAGTCTTGTTTATGGTGTTCGAATGCCCAACCAGCTATAATGCTATCTTTGGGAGATCTTGGCTATCAAGAATGTATGTTATTGTATCTATTGTCCATTAGTGTTTGAAATATGTTATTAGGGATCATATTGGGGTGGTTCGAAGCGATCAACAAGTAATCATAAAGTGTTATGCAATAGCTCTTCATTCTCGAAGACCTATTTCTAATTACCTGATTAAATAACAATCAGCGGGGTTAACATCGGATGAAGATAAAGTGGATGATCCGAGGGAAACCTATGGCCCTTTAGCAGTAAGCGAGAATGTCGATGAGTATACATTTACCAATGGGAAATCTCTATAGATAGGGACAATACTTTCACCTACTTTGTGTTATGAGTTCTTGCAATTTTTGTTTGATAATTTGGATGTTTTTCTTAGAAAACAGAGGATGTAATATGGGTTCCGCCTGAGGTGATCTGTCATAGCTTAGTTTTAAATCCGAAGGTCAGGTCTATTATTCAGAAGAGGCAGTCTTTTTCTGTGGAAAAAATTGAGGCCATTGTGGTAGATGTGGATTGTTTATATAGGGTCAGACATATTCAGGAGGCTTAGTATCCAATATGGACTGGTAACCCATTATTAGTTAAAAATAAGAATGGAAAATGACTAATGTATGTTGATTTCACAGATTTAAATCGTACATGTCTCGAAAACCCAGTACCTGCTCCTCAAATAGATCCACTGATTGATTCAACTTTAGGGAATACAATTCTTTCTTTTATGGATGCATTCGCATGTTATAACTATATTCAGTTGGATCCAAATGATTATGAGAGTACTACGTTTATAACTGATCGAGGATTACATTGTTGTAGAGTTATGCCATTTGGCCTGAAGAATGCATGAGCGACATACCAAAGATTAGTTAATAAGTCATTTGCTTCTCATATTGGGAGAAACATTGAAGTTTACATTGATGATATGCTTGTTAAAAGCCATCAGATGGTGAACACTTAAGAGATTTAAAATAAACTTTTTTGAATTTGAGAGCCATTCATTTAAAGTCAAATAAAAAAAGTGTAATTTTGGTGTAAGGTTAGGTAAGTTTCTAGGGTATATCATAAGTGAAAAGGGAATAGAGGTTGATCTTGAATAGTTAAAAGCTTTCGTATTAATGACATCACCTCGAACAATCAAAGAGGTGCAAATTTTGACATGCAGGTTAGCTGCTCTTAATCGATTTATCTTCCAATTTTCTGACAAGTGTGCTCTTTTTTTCCAAGTTTTACGCAGGCCAAAAGAGTTTACGTGGATACCAAAGTGTCAAATGGAATTTTCAAAGATTAAAGAACGTTTGTTGTCGCCCGGAATTTTATCCAAACCTCGAATAGGAGAACAATTGTTGTTCAAACTTCTTTTCCACTAAAGAATGTATAACAAAAACCAGATATTTCTGGTAGAATGACTAAATGGTCAGTTGAGTTTGGGGACTTTGATATAAATTTCGCTCATTGAATAGCAATTAAGGCTTAAACCTTAGCAATTTTTTGGTTGAGTTTCATTCAAGTCGATCAAATGATGAGACAATTAAATACTTAGTGCCACAAGTTTCCACATGGGTGGTTCGAACTAATGGTGGTTCTAGCATATTGGGATCAAGCGCAAGGGTTGAATTGATTTCCCCTTATGGAGAAGCTATGTAACATGCTATTTGATTTGGATTTCACGCGTTAAATAACGAGGCTGAATACGAGGCTATATTAGTTGGTTTAAAGCTTGCAAGTATTTGTGGGGCGAAGATAGTTCGATTTGAGACAAATTCGCAGTTTGTGGAAAATCATATGAGTGGAATATTTGAGGCCAAGAAATATCAGTTAGTTTTGTATATTCATGAACTTTGAAGCTTAACTCCTTTGTTTGATAAAGTGATTGTTGAGCGTATCAATCGAGGCGATAACACAGTTGCTGATTCTTTAGCAACCACTGCATACACTGAAGAATATTCATGGATAGTTTTATAGGAAAGTCTTTCGATTTTGATAAGATTTGAATAGTATGAGTATGCCAATGAGGTGTTTGTCACTCTAGAAAATTTGAGGCGATTGACGATCTGATATAGTAGACTTTTTACTTCAAGTTATGTTGCTTCAAGATGTTAAGATAACTCACAGATTAAGATACAAGTCTCATGGTTATATACAGTGTTAGATGAGGTGTTGTACAAGAAGTCTTTAAACATACCGTTATTACGATGTTTTGATAGACAATAATCTCAAGAAATTTCATCTGAATTACATGATGGGGAAGAAACAACTCATTGTAGGTTTAAGTTTTTGACATTAAGGGTTTTGTTGGCAGGTTATTATTGGCCTTCGGTTATGAGTGATGCTAAAAATATAGTACGAGGTTGTGATACTTGTAAATTTTTTAATAATTCTATTCATAAACCAACGATACCTCTTGCTTCTATATACGAAGTGGTTCCCTTTGACAGATGGGGAATAGATCTAGTAAGGTCACTACCTATGGCTTCGGGAGGACGTCTTATTATAACAATATACTATTTTTCAAAGTGGGCTGAAACTGAACCATTATCTGATACGAGAGCTACGGATGTTATCAAGTTTATTGTTAATAATATTTTATGTCACTTTGGATTTCTTCAAAATGTAACTACGAATAATGGTCCTCAGTTTAACAACAAAGAAATGGCTTCTTTTTGCAATTTGATGGGTATTATAAAATGTTTTTCGACACATTTTTATCCTCAAGCAAAACAGTTAAGTGGAAGTAACTAATAAGTCTATTTTAGAAGGGTTAAAGAAATTTTTTACATGTGCTACTGTAAAAGGCCAAATTATTTGCAATAGGTGTTGTAAGCCTATAATACAACTTCTAGATAATCTACTCAGCAAACTTCTTTTTTTTAGTATATGGAATGAATGTTATGAGCCCTAAGGAATAAACTTTAACTTTTTTATAGAATACATCATTATTCTAAGGATTCAAATAAAGAATCAAAGAAGACAAACTTTGACTTGATCAAGGAGAAGAGGGTTAGAGCGCATCTGAATTTGACTAATTACCAAACTTTGATGAGAATTCGTTATAATTCGAAGGTAAAATGAAGATATTTTAAGGTGGATGATAAAGTCTTGAGGAAAGTATTTCTGCACACAAAGGATAAGCGACTTGGGAAGATGAATCCGTATTGGGAAGGTTCCTATGTGGTAATAGAACGAGTCAAGCTGGGTACATACCACCTCCACGATGAAGAGGGGAGATTTCTACAACACCCACAGAACATTGAGCACTTGAAATTATACTGGGAGTAATTTTTTATTTTTTCAAACTTTTATGATAATATGATTTTATTGTTTGTATAATTGGCATACTATTTCATCTCTTGTTTGTCCATGTAGGTTTTAACGAGGTGTTACGTTTATATTCATGGATGTCAATAAAATTATTTTTCTTGGCCAATGCTTATTTTAGCCTAAAACACTTAAGTTATTTTAGCCTAAAACACTTAAGTTATTTCAGGAATTATTTTTCCTCTCTTGTTTCCATTTAAAGCATTGTTTGAAGTGATGATTGTTAACGTTCGTTAAACACACTGTTTTAAGTGACGATAATATTTGAAGTGTTAAACGTTCATTAAAATCACTATTGCAAGTGATGATTATATTTGACTTGCTAACGTTCATTAAAAGCACTATTTCAAGTAATGATAATATTGGAGGTACGAATGTTCATAAAATGCATTATTTAGAGTGGAGTTATTATTCGAAGTGCTAATGCCTTGTTCATAAATGACAAATTATGCAATATAAAATATAAAGACGATGAGTATTTGGAAAATAAAAGGAGGCATTGTTCCTTAGACAAATAAAAAAGCATATTTCAGTCATTCAAAAGGAAAAGTTCAAGTGTCAAGCATTTACAAATGATAGCACACCAGAAGTAACGAAATAAGTTACAACATAACGACAAACACTACGAATACTAATGATTCAACAACACAAAAAATACATCTTTTAATCCTTTTTATCTTCATTAGTAAAAAAAATTGAGCTTCCTTCTAAGGAGCTTCTTTATTGATCAGGGCATGTTCATCTTCTTCTGATTCACTTTATTCAGATGATTCAGTTGGAATGGGTTTAAAAGCTTCACTAGGACTCCTTTATACGAGAATTGATTTCCAAAAGTCTGATAAAGTTTCCTTTAGAAATGTTACATGGAATTCACGGAGTAAAGTGATTGGCATTTTCTCTTTGGCATTTTTATACCAGCAAGGCTATCCAACCCGCTTTAAGTTTTAGCAGCTTTTACAACAAGGCATTTCTCCTATTTGAATTTGGCATTGAGTGATTCTAACTCTTCAACTGCCTTATTCTTGTCTTCTTCACTCTTATTAAGTAACTATTTTATGGAGGATTACTTTGTTTGTTCTTCACCCATCCCATATCCATGCTTTGCTTTGATTTCATCCAATTCAGTTTAATGTGAAGAGTTCAACTCCATTTTTTTCTTGTTCATTAACGGCTCTTAAATAAAGTTTGATTTGGAAAACTTGATTGAGGAACTGCGATCTATCATCTTGGAAAACTTGGAATTGTTCAAGAATTTGTCGACCAAAATTTCTCTTATCTTTTTATTACCATTAGTCTTTTTTTCAACGGATCACATATTTAGCCATATCCTTCAATTTGTTTCAAGCAGATTTAACGTCTGCGCATAAATTCTTTGTTGCATGTAATACTTCTTCATAGGACTCCTCAACAGGGAGAGAAGAAGAAATTTCACAAAGAGCAAGAGCAGCTAATAAGAAAGCTTGTGGAAGATTCGAACTTACAATTTGAGAAAACTTGGCAGCAATAATTTGATTGCCAATTTGTGCAAGATTTTCTTGGATTTTTTGAACTTTGGGATCCATGTCCGTATAAAGGTCTTGAATTTCATCTTCACCAATTACCTCATTGTTGATTACTTTATCATCTCTTTGGTGATCAGTTTGGACAAATTCTTGTCTTTATTCTGTCTCTTCGGCATCTAGAATTCATTATCCCATGTTTTTTCCGCCAATGTCGATAGTTGGGCAAAAATATCTTAGGCAGTATTTCGATGAGCTTTATATCCCTCAAAATTTCTATATATAATAACAGTGCATAAAATATTTAAAATATATAGTAAGAAAAAAAGGAGATTAACTAACTTACTGGTACTTTTCCATTTAAGATTGATCCTCGACGGATTCTCTTTGGAAACTTCCTTCCCATTTTCCCAAGCTCTATAGATAAATAAAAGTCTTTATTTTCATAACTTTTCGGCTTTGAAGAGATCGTCAATTAGCTTGAAGAAATATCTGAGTATGAGATAGTAGAATGGTAGCACCTTTATTGCGATGGAATCTTTGATAGAGAGGGAAATTTCGCCAAGCCTGTAAGTCATAATGGTGGATAAGAGGGTGAACCTTAAGTTTGGGCTCGCTTGTGTCGGACATAAGTTGATAATTTCAAAATATTAAACTATCATCGGTTCTAACGGGAATCAAAGTCCCTATTTGATGTTGTTAGGATAGACCACAAGTTCATTTATTCCACAAAAGAGTGGAGTTTGACCTACTTCTGGAAGATGCAGTGTAACTTTAGTTGGAAGAACCCATTTGGATGATCCCCATCAGATTGGTTGTAATATTCGTATGGCACATTTTTAGTGCAATAATAAATTCGGGGAGGACTGCCTTTAAATTAACATTCAGGCTTGCAACAATCTCCTCGGGTAATTTAACATGTTCTTTTTTATTCTTTTCTTTTTTTAAGTACTAGATTCTTTGAAGCGTTATTCTCATACTCAGAGGTAGTAATTTAGTCTGTGTTTTCAAGGTTAGAGTCAGATTAAGTCCTTGAATCTCACTCAACATCCTCCTCGGAGGCTTCATCTCGAAGCTGAGTTGGGGTAGTGTTACTAGTGGCACCTTGAGAATTAGTTGGTGCAATGATTATGCTTTATTGGTTGATATCCTAAGGAGTTTCTTCTGACTCTTTGTTGGTTACAACCATATCCTTCGAGGGATGAGAAGATATGACATTTATTGAAGCATTGATTTGCTTGAAATCTTCCATAACTATGAATGCGCTTCGACGAGGAGGTCGGTTTTGGTGAGAGTAAGTTTATGATTGGATTCGATGAGGGTTTGTGTTATTTACATGAGATGTTTTTGGTGTTCTTTAAGAATACTTCCATGGTGTCTCCTTGCAATTTACCCAAGGAGGAGCTGAAGTGTTGACATAATATGTATGTGGAGAATTTTGGGGTGAATTGGTTTATTTATTGTTGAGGGATAAGTTGTTGGTAAATTTCAAGGGTTAAGCTTTAATAATTTGGATTTCCAGAAGAAATTTGGCCAGGATTGAAGGTTCCTTACACAGTAGTATGAGTTGAGAGTTTTGATGAATTGTTCACGCCTATTGCTCGATATTCACAGTTCCTTTCACTAATACACAAATAATCATAAAGACCAAAAATAGGATTTTTAGTATATTTTGGTTTTTTCATAACCTAAAATGAATAAAAATCTTCAAATTAGGATATAGAAAGTTGAAGATGAATCGGGGAAGGTGGTGTTTCCAATAAAGGTGGTGGTGGAATAAAGTGTTCCTGCTACTTTCTCTTTCTCTCATTATAATTTGTATGCGAATAGAAAATGAATAAAGAAAGAGTATTTATAGAGAAGTAAGTAAATGATAAAGTGGGAAGAAAAGGTGAAAGGTTGACAGCAATTATTGGTTGAAAAGTGAAACGAGAACGGCTGTACATTCTAAAGTACAGTGACACGTGTGAATTGTTAAAGTAAATAGTATGTTGCACGCATACTAGGGCACTCTACGCATTTCTAACTGTAATTAGAGAAATTATTAAAAAACCACATGTACATTCGAAAATAATTTGGAAAGATTTCTTTAATATTCGAGGCGACTTAAAGTATAATAATGGGTAACTCCGATTTGAGGCAATAAAAAGTATAATGATGGGTACCTCTGATTCGAGGAGATCAAAAGTATGATGATGGGTAGCTTTGATGTGAGGAAAACTAAACTATAATGACGAATAATATGGTTCGAGGTGTTCTAAAGTATGATAATAGACAGTTTTGACTCGAGAAAACCTAAAATGAGGATTGACAGTTTTGGGTTTGTGGCAGCCTAAAAAAATTTTAGTCTTTAATCAACATTCTTCATAAGGACTAGAGAGCTACAAATAAAGATATAAATTATCAGGGACCTAAAACAATTAGATAAAAATGATGTTATAAGTAGTTTTATATAGAGGAAATCTATATGAACTATAAATGTTAGGGGCTAGAATGCAATTTTTCAACTTGTATAACTACTTCAGTTAACTGCTCAACATTCCCATAAATAGGACTGAGAATTATGAGTAAGAGGATCATATTTTTTATTATTTAATTGAGTCTTATTTCGTGCTTATCTCATTATAATAATCATTTTTTTCTATTTCTAAAATTACCGATATAATTCAATTATTGTATAAGAAATATGTTACACTAAACAATATGGATTATCTTATTGTGGAAAGAAGCCATATGATATAATTAGATACGAACTCGAATAATTTCCATAACTCAAAAAACATTGTTTTCCTTTATGGCAAGGCCTTGACACGAAAAGTTCAACAAATTTGTGACGATATCTATTTTTTCATACCGGACTATGTGAGGCTGCACCGAATGGTTAAGAAAGCCATCAATTGGAACCAAACATGTCCTTAGCTTTCCATCCTTAAAATTAACTTGCATGCTAGTAGATTACCAAAGTTCACATCCCAATAAAAACTGTTCCGATGTATAGAGCTCGAGATGAGATATATCTGGTTGAGGATGATAAGGAAGAATAAAATACAAGGGTAAAATTGCAAAGAAACAACAAAGTTAGGGAGAAATTGTAAAGTAAATACTGAAATATTATTAATTTTTATTAAATAATAAAAGTAAGGGTCAAGTTTGTAATTAAGAGGTAGTTAGGTCTATGGGCCCATCACTTGTACTATAAAAGGACCCCACCAGATTTGGGAAAGATGGTTCTTTATTATAATATACTTTCTCTCTCTCTCTCTATGTTTGTTGACTTTCTCTCTCTACAACCTTAGAAATCAAGAAGTATGTTCACTAATTAGTCTTTTTACTTATTGTTTGACACAGAAAACTCCTCCTAAAAGTTCATATCTTATCATTGGCGCCGTCTGTGGGAAACGCAAATCAGCTTGTAGGTTTTCTTTTTCCCGAAACTTCTTTTGAATCCAAACAGAATGATGGATGAACAGGAGGATTTGGATGTGAATAATTGTGAGGAAAATCTCATCGGCAATAATTTCCAAAGAAGTGAGGACTTAGAAAGGCACGATGGTCAGTGTTCGGGAGAAATTATAGATAAGTCAATCTTAGTGGCTCGGAGAAACGAGTTGTTGATGGAAATCAAAAAATTAAAAGCAAAAAAAGAAGTTGTTTAAGGGAATCTTCGTTCGGAAGTTCGGAGAGAAAATGACAACAGAAAAGATGAGTGTGAGGCATATCATCGTTCTAGTGGCAAAGATGATCGATATAGAGGGCGTGGTCGGCGTTCGTCGAAGAGAAAACGGAAGTGTCACTTCGATTATTTTGACTCAAGTGATTATTCTCGCTATAGTTCACTGGATTCGTCTCCTGAAATGAGTCATCGAAAGAAGAGACATGAAAAAACATGTGGAGTATCATAGATGAAGAAGTTCGAAGAGCAAAGCTCTGAGGGAAAATAATCTTCATGATGGGGACCAAGTTTATAACCAACGAAATTTTCCTTCTGGGAATCAAATGTCGCCAGCAGAATTCAGAGTGGCAGCATCAATATACCTTGCCTTCCAAGAGGGGGCTTTATTTTCCGAGCCATGAAGATTCGAGGGCTAATATTTACAAGACAGGTCCTAACTGGAGAGCTTCCCCGTTGTCCTCAGAAATTTTGTCTAGCAATCTCCCAAAACATTTTGATATATTAAAGCTAGAAAATTTCGATGGAACGCATGATCCCGATAATCATATCGAGCACTTTAAAAATTTCATGATCAACTTTGATAATGATGATAAATTTTTGTGTCGGGCATTTACTCAAACCTTCAAGGGAGTTGCTTCTAAGTGGTACAACAGGCTACCCCAGGGTTCTATTATATTTTTTGATATGTTCTGAAATATCTTCAGGCAAAATTTTGTGGGGAGCAAAAAATTCCGAGCTAATGGGGATACGAGAATTTACTGCAGGCAAAGAGTTGGGGAGAGTTTGAAAAATTACACCAACCGACTTGTCAAAACAAAGACGAATATAGAATATTGCAAATATTCGGTGGCATTCGCAGTCTTCAGAATGGGACTCCTCCCTGGAATTTTGAAGGATACAGTGGCTGAGAGTCAAGGTATGACTTTTGGAGCTCTACTTGATCAAATGGAGAAGAGGATTTTAGTTGAAGAAACTCAAGCATCTGAGAAGGGATCAAGTGATCAGCTAGAGCAGAATCAATTTCAGAGATTTAAGTCTAGTAGCCAAGCGTCTCGGGTTAATGTGCAACCTAAAGCGGTGGGCCAGTATCCATCGAGGCCACGAACGAATCGGCAGAATTACAACATGCAGCAGGGAACTAGGCTTATTTCGAACAAATGGACTCGTCCAGACTATTTCGCTGAGTTAACATAAAATGTAGCTACAATATTTGACAACTCAAAGTCAACCATACAATTCTGAAAGCCTTTTCATATCCAAACTCCCAAGGAAAGCAGAAGTGATAATAGGTTTTGTAAGTATCATGATGATATTGGGCATGACACTAAGAAGTGTATCGCTTTGAAGAAAGAGGTACAAGCTTTAATTGAAAACGGCATGTTATTGGATTTTGTGAAAAAATACACTCAGAAAAATACGGTTGTGAAGGTTGTTCCAAAGAATGCTGACACAACAATGGTGAATTCCGAGGAGGTAGATTTTTTTGATATTGCAACAGAATATTTGAATCCCAAGGTGGGAAGAAACAATGTTAACATGGTATAGGAAGTTATTCCAAGAGGAAAAGTGAATGATCTTTGTGTGTTTGTTGAGTCGCTAGCTATTTTTGGAGGGGATACTATTACAGGAAATTTCAACAATTCGCGAAAGAGGCACCTGATAAACTTGAATACGTAATTGGAAGTAGGGGTTTCAGCACAGATGCATCGTTTTCCCTCCCCAATTTTTTTTTATGATGATGACAAAAGGAATGTAGCAGGCCCGTATGAGGATGCAGTAGTGATTGCTGTAGGGATAGCTGGTGATCAAGTGCAAAAAATATTGATTGATACAAGAAGTTCTGCAAATATTTTGTTCATGAGCACTTACAGGAGAAATTCCGACCCACCTATTATACGGTGGTAAAAAATAACTATAGTGGGCTTTACAGGAGCAACAACGATAGTTGTGGAGGAGTTTGAGTACTTGGTGGAACTCGGTTGGGGACCATTTAAGAAGGAAGTTGAAGTTTTGTTTATAGTGGTTGATGCACCAACATCTTATAATGCGATCTTGGGCCGTTCCTGGTTATCAAGGATGCATGGCGTTATTTCTACGATGCACTAATGTTTAAAGTATGTAGTAGGAAACAATATCGGAACAATCAGGAGCAGCCAGAAGATGGCTAGAGAATGTTATCAGATACCTTTGTCCACAAAGAAATTTCGAGGAGGAACATCGGAAAAAGCATAGCAGCTAAAGGGGACTCTCTCAGCAACAACTCCATGGGATGATCCGAGGGAGTACCCCAGGTTTCTGGTTCCGGATGATGATCATAAAGAGTACAAGTTTCATGATGGATTTTTTTTAAATAGGAGCAAAACTTTCTTTTGAGTTCGGAGAAAGTTGATTTCATTTTTATCAACAAAGTTTAATATGTTTGATTGGTGTGCAGAAGGGGTTACAAGTGTGCCTCCGGAAATAATTTGTCATAAGCTAGCAGTGCAGAGTGACGTTCGACCCATCGTACAAAAAAGACGACATGTCTCTCAGGAGAAGTTTGCGGCTATAGTTTCAGAGGTCGAGCGGTTGTTAAGCATAGGCCATATTAGAGATTCGTAATACCGTATATGGTCCTCGAATCTAGTTTTAGTCAGGAAAAAGAATGACAAGTGGAGAATGTGTGTGGACTGTACGGATTTAAATAGAGCTTGTCCAAATGATCCTTTCCCAGTACCTCAAGTTAATCAATTAGTGGATTCTACATCGGGTAATCGATTATTGATGCTTATTCAGGTTATAACCATATCAGATTAGATACGAACGATGAAGAAAACACATCGTTCATTACTGTGAGAGCATTATATTGCTACAAGGTAATGTCGTTTGGCCTGAAAAATGTGGGGGCGACTTATCAACGTCTGGTAAACAAAACCTTTGAGGAACTGATCATGCGGACCGTATAAGTGTATATTGACGATATGCTGGTAAAGAGTTTACAAGATGAAGACCATTTTTGTGATTTGGAGGAAACTTTTTAATATTTGAAAAAGGTCAATCTAAAATTGAACCCGGAAAAGTGTATTTTTGGTGTTCGATCTTGAAAATTTCTCGGCTATATGGTAAGTGAAAAGGGAATTGAGGCTGATTCGGAACAAATCAAAGCTCTAACGACCATGAATCCTCCTCGGAATATTAAGGAAGTCCAAATTTTGACAGGATGATTATCGGCGTTGTATAGGTTTATCTTTCGTTATTCGGATAAATGTGCACCTTTTTTTAAAGTTCTCTTGGACCAAATAATGTTCTGAAGTGTTTTGCCAGATCCAAGAGTATTTGTTGTCCCCAGAAATACTTTCTAAACCTTTGTTGCGAGAGAAGTTGATTATTTATTTATCGGTGTCAGATTTTGCTGTTAGCGTTGTGTTACTTCGTGAAGAGCTTGATATTTTAAAGCCAGTATACTACATTAGCAAGAGTTTGCTGAATGCAGAAAAACAGTATTTGAATTTAGAGAAGTTAACTTTGGCCTTAGTAACAGCTGCTCGGAAAATGAGGCCGTACTTTCAAGCGCATTCAATAGTAGTCCGAACTACATTCCCACTAAAAGGTTTGTTGCAGAGGCCGGATATATCAGGAAGAATGACAAAGTGATCAGTCGAATTGGGAGATTTTGACATAACCTTTGAGCCTCAAACAGCTATAAAGGCTGAGGCTTTGGCAGACTTTTTGGTCGAATTTCATTCGGAAAAAGCAGATATGGAAATTGTTGATCAGCAAGATAAGACAGAGTGGTTGGTTCAGGCTGATGGGGGGTCAAATATTTCTGGATGAAATTACAAAGAAACAACAAAGTTAGGGAGAAATTGTAAAGTAAATATTGAAATATGATTAATTGTCATTAAACAATAGAAGGGTCAAGTTTGTAATTAAGAGGTAGTTAGGCCTATGTGGACCATCACTTATACTATAAAATGACCCCACCAGATTTGGGAAAGGTGGTTCATTATTATAATATATTTTCTCTCTCTATGTTGTTAACTTTCTCTCTCTATAACTTTAGCAATCAAGAAGTTTGTTCACGAATTAGTCCTTCTAAGTATTGTTTGACACGAAAAACTCCTTCTAAAAGTTCATATCTTATCAGAGGACAGTAAAAAACTCGTTATATTTAACTCATAAAAGCTCCTTAGCTTGCATTAGTTCTTCAAGAAACAAAGTACCATCTAAAGCCATGATTGCATTCATTCCAAAACTTAAACCTGTAAAACAAATTGGTAGGGAATCAAAGTCAGCCTTGAAATAAAGTTAGGGCTGTGTTTCTCCTTCATGATCCATAACAACAACATTGTTTGAGAGGAAATTCCCTCAATATGTTCCAATATATTGTACATATCAGATTTGTACACATATTCCTCAGATAGGATGATGAAAATTAGAATCTCCAAAGCAACAACTCCAACATATAAATCATCATTTGTTGTAGCTCATCTACTATAACCCTCAATGTAAGCTATTTGCAACGACGTCTTAGATACTTTGTGTTCTCCTCATTGCACTAGAAAAAAAAATCCGTTCTCACATTTGTAGTTTTTTATCAACTTTCGTGTCTAAATTTCTTGAACGATATTTAATGACGTCTGTTATCATTATCCAATAAAGACAAAATTGAATTCAAATTGGCGTTGTTAACTCCCTTATTTTTTATAATTTTTATTGATTTCATCAATTGTCTCTTTTTTATACTCAAAATTGAAAACCAATTGTTGTGTGTCCTCTTCATTTTTTTTTGTTATTAAGGCCCGTCAAATCAAATATAATATCATCTTTTACTTATGACTCGAACTGTTGCAATGTATCATTCTCCACAACTTATTTAGCCTCGAAAATCACCGATCTATATCTATATTTATTATTTAATTCCAAGAAATTAAGTTATCAAACATGTTCAAATGCTTGATATATCTAGCTTCAGCTTCACCGCATGAGCAGATCTCTTTTTAGCTATACTCAACTTGTTCGTCCTCATATTTAGTTGTT
Source organism: Limnanthes douglasii subsp. nivea (assembly GCA_036936605.1). Classification (NCBI taxonomy): domain Eukaryota; kingdom Viridiplantae; phylum Streptophyta; class Magnoliopsida; order Brassicales; family Limnanthaceae; genus Limnanthes; species Limnanthes douglasii. The sequence continues at coordinate 319,628,156 of JAUPFV010000002.1, read as the reverse complement.
TCACTGGTTTATCTTTTTTCTTTTATGAATGTGGTATGAGTTTGAACTTCTGCCATATTAATTCCATCTTGAAAAAACTGACGCAATTTCACCCATTTTATTTCAAAATTTAACATTTTATCTGTTAAAATATTATTATTATTTTTTTCTTTAATCAATCTTTTCATAATCTCAAATGCAAAAATAGCTCTGACGCGACAAAATACATCTACACAGAACCTAAGCAAGGGTTCAATATTAGGACAACATAAAATACTTAAAACATGTAAGTGATCATTCAGACTACATAAATTCACGATAAAAGCTACTACTTTCTTCAACAGAACTTCTTGAGTGATCTAGTGCGGTGTACTGAAGCCTCAAACAACATCTTGATAAACAAGTTTTTCCTTAACATTAACTAGATCTTCAAAATACTTACTTTGGCAATCATCATCATGCTCATTATAGACTGGCTTGTCAAATACTAGCACAAATGCATAAAAAAGGTTAGTAAACATAAACTCACCATCGTAGACAGACTTGTCAAATACCAGCCTAGATGCATTGTCAAAGATATCCTTGTCATAGACTTACTTTTCAAATACCGACCAAAATACACTTTTAGCATCAAAACTAAGGTCGTTAACTAGTGCAATATGAACACAAAACTCTTTAACTGGTGGTGGTGGTTTTAGAGACTTCTTTAGATGACACTACTACAATTTTGCAATTATTCTATAACACTATATTTATTTGTCCTACCATCATGAATACAACTCCTATCAAACAGTCATGAACGTCTTAACAATATTAAACTATCATGAATGTCTTAACAATAGATGGAACGCATCCACAGTAACTATATCACACCATGCTTTATATTTGTAACTACCAATAAAAATATAATTAGATGACGTTTAAAAATTGTTACCTGCTACCCTTCTTCAACCCGACCTGTATGTAAAGGCTTGGAAGAGCTTCAGTCTTTAATTCTAATTTTCGAACACCCTCTTTAGAAATCAGATTCTCACAACTACTCGAACTGATTACAAACTTGCAAACTTTTCCCCTAGTTGTCTATGTAGACTGAAAGATATTGTTATTTCTTTAATAGAGAAAAAACAGGTTTCGGAAACATGATTCATGTATCTACGTATCAGGTTTTCAGACTCTGATACCAACTGATGCAGCATAAATATTAAAAGAAGTAAAGATGTAAAGAAACCATAATCCTAAAGAATCGAAAATGAAAATTTCAGTAAAAAATGTTCGATTCAATAAAATTAGGGTATAAGACGGTTGATATAAAAGACATCCAAAAATCTTAATAAAACATTTTAAAAATAAAATAAATATTTTAAAACAAAAGTCCATATAAATCTAATACAAGAATTCTGATACTGAGAAAAATAAAGCTCTTTAACTACATCACTCCCCTTCTCTATTTTGTTTTTATTTTTTCTTTTTGGAGGTAACTCGCGGCCGCTACTCAGAGTGCAATGAATGCACACAGGATAAACTCTCGATCTAACGCAATAGCCTGCAAACCAACGCCAGAAAGTAAACCACACAAAATAACAGACTCGACCAGAAAAACGTGAATAGAAGGACTCGAACTCATGGCCATTAATCACAAACATGCCTTACTTAAATTTATCTATTTTCTTTTGTACAAGACTCGTTTCCATTGGAAACAATTATGAATAATAACTAATGTCATTGGTACGTGGTCTTATTATAAATAGTTACATAGGCCCATGATATGGGGGGTGTTTGGTCCATTTATATTTGACTCGATCATATTGTATTTAAAGATGTGTTTAGAGTTTTGGCTTGTCTTTTTGTTTTTTATTTTCATTACCGAGGTAGTTTTTGCTCAGTTTGTGCGAATCTATCTAAATCTTACAGCGTTTATCTGTTATGTTTTATTTGATCGAGTTTTAATTTATTTATTGTAGTTAAGTATTTATTATTTTGATGGTTTTGGTTTAATATAATAAAATTTTATATTTATATAATTGATTTTTTTTTGTTATTGATATATTTTACGATCGAAAATTATTGAATGTTTTGTGTTATACGAGACATTTTGAAGATAGAATCTCGATAATTAGACTAAGGTTAAACAAAAGTTTATCAAGAATCTTTAAGTGTGTTTATGAAAAGCCTACAACCTTGGTAAAGAAAAATCTCATTAAGACATTCATCGAGCATTAACACTAGGAAACAAAATATTTCAATTTTTCAATTGATGAGATGACGATGATATTGAACAACATCCATGTGATTACAAATATTCCAGCGTCGGCTGCTATTTTAGAGCATTTGCTATTATTGTATGTTGGGAAGGTTTTCCATATTTTCTCAAACATGGCTAATATTCATGTTCAAACAATACGATAGGAGTTAACGATAACATAAATGAGAAAATAAATTGTGCATCTGTAATGTTTGCGAGAAACCTTTTAACGTACATGTTATCTAGATGGTTAGTCTTTCACAAAATTTTGGGTCACATTTGTAACTCGGGTTATTCATACTTCTATTCATTTGTTGTAAATTTGCAAATGAGCCGACTAACGTTAATTTCATAGATTATCTACACTTTTTGGAGTATCTAAGGAAGTGGGAAATTATAACTAATGTTTTGCGATATTGGCCCGGTTATATCATTCGTTTGCGAATAGTTCGCTTTATAACACAAATAGATTTAATTGTATCATGATGATACAGGTTAAAGTCTTTGTTATACATTGCGTATTTTCTATCATACTTCTACACTTTTGTAGATATTTTACAAGTAATGTTCACGAACAAGCACGTACTTAAAATTCAGTCTGACAAATCATCCATATGTTTTGAAAGCATGATGTAAGTTAGCTTTAAAATTTTATATTCTTTACATTTTTCAGGTGTTTTTTGCTATGAATTAAACAATGCTAACATCTTTTTCTTTGTTAGATTAACTTCCAGTAATTTGATTATTTACGCACAATCTAACCATTTCATATGTTTTCTTGGATAGAGGATACATTGAATTCGTTCGATAACATCAAATTTTATTATATAGAGTGTGTGGTTTGATAGTTCGGGCATTTTCCAATGATACATAGCCTGCTCCATATTGTTTTACGAAAGACTAATAGACATGTATGAGAACAGTTTACTTTATACCAAACGGTGTGGAGGAACTGGGCACATCATACTTTGGACGATGAACATAAAGGTTCATGATACGATGGTGGGGGTATGAACTACATATTTGCTTTATCGCTTTTAACATCTAATAAACTTATGAAACTTAGTATCCAACAGTGTTTTCTCAACTGCAAAACAAAAGAGTGCAAAAACTATCCTTCAAGAATGTACGCTACCAAAAAGGATCAGGGTTAGTATGAAATTATTGAGACAAAGCCACATTATGATGTCATGAGCCAGATAGAGATAAATTAATCATTACTTTAATGTTTTCGTATTACACATATTGCATATAGGTTGACTTTGTTTCCATATTTCGTATTTTGACATTTTTTTAGTATTTAATGTTATCATTATGTTATGATATATTGTATGGTGTGGATAATAATTGCCTCAGGGTAGGCTAGTAATTTTAAGTGGAGTTTCAAGGTGGTGTATGGGTGTTTAACGGTGGTGTAAGGGTGTTTAACGGTGGAGAGATAATTAAGCAGCTTGGTAGCAGTTAATTTTCATTACTCATAGTTAATGCTAGTGGTTGGGTATTTATAATATGATGTTTGGGCCCTTATGGGCTTTCGGGTCATGTTTAATGGACCCGGGTCATGTTTAAAGACCCATGAGTTCTAAGCAGGAGGGCAGGTAGCTTAGTCAAGAAGTGTTTAGGTTTTTTAGTACTTTAGTCATAGTTCGAACAGCCTTAAGTTTACAGTGTTCAAAGTGATCTGTCCGGTCCAAATGATTTGTCCGATTTATGTCCTTGTAGCCTGTCCGGTATTCGGAGAGATTTAGACTGATTTGCCCTTCCGGGGAGCATGCTGAATTCGGACTCATCATTGTATATAACTATATTTGATTATGTTTAATTTTTTTCATATTGCTTTATAATTATGTATTGTGTTCACACTATTATATCATCTTTATGTTAACTATATTTTGATTTAGTCATTTCTGATAAGGGAAGATTAAAGATCTAAGAAAATTATGAGTGTTTTATTTATAAAGAAAGTTTCTTAGGAGAAATTGTTAATTATATAATGGAAAATGACCAATTTATAACAAACAATAGACTTGAGAATATGACTATAATTAGTAAATTGTTAGATTTGTGGGACCTACTATTTGTACTATTAAAGCACCAACATTTTATGTGGAAAATGGTGATTGATTAATGAGTACACAATTATTACTCTTACTTTCTCTCTCTCTAAATTATTAACTTAGTAATCTTAATAAATGTACAACCAATAAATGCACCTAAGAAACTAAGTTAATTAATCAATCACCAATTTGTGTCTCAAAGGTTGTGTACTATACGTTTGCTGATTTACTATGGACCTCGGAGAATATTGGTTTGTTGTTTTAGGTAGTATATTTATAAAGTAATGTCGTTTGGGTTGAAAATGCAAGGGCAACTTATCAGTGTCTGGTGAACAAAACCTTTGAGACACAAATTGGGAGAAATATTGAAGTATATATCGATGATATGCTGGTTAAAAGTTCGATGTATAAAGATCCTTTTGGGGATTTAAAGGAAACTTTTATCAACTTGAAAAGGATAAATTTGAAATTAAACCCAGAAAAATACACATTTAGGGTCTGATCATGAAATTTCCTTCGATATATAGTAAGCGATAAAGGGATCGGAGATGACCCAGTATAGTTAAAATCTCTTACATTTATGACCCATTCCCGAAATATTAAGGAAGTTCAAATATTCACGGGAAGGTTGACAACAGTAAACAAATTTATATCTCGTTCTTCGGATAAATGCGCTCATTTTTTCCAAGTATTAAAACATGCAAATTTGGGGTCCGATCAGGAAAGTTCCTTCGATATATAGTAAGTGATAAAGGGATCGAAGTTGACCTAGTACACTTAAAATCCCTTATATCTATGATCCCTCCCCGGAATATTAAGGAAGTTCAAATATTAACGAGAAGGTTGCACTAATAAAATTTATATTTAGCTCTTCGAATAAATGCGCTTATTTTTTCCAAGTATTAAAACATGAAAATTGTTTAAATTGGACAAAGGAGTGTTTGGAGGCTTTCCATCAGATTAAAGAGTACATTTGTTCACCAGAAATCCTTACGAAACCTATTACGAGAGAATGATTGTTTGTTTATATAGTTGTCTCAAATTGTGCTATAAGTGCTTTGCTAGTTTGAGAAGAAGATTGTACTATCCTTACCAGTGTATTACATTAGCAAAAGTTTATTGGATACAGAAAAATGATATTTGAAGTTAGAAAAATTGGCTCTTGCACCAGTAATTTCTACTCGAAATATCAAGCCATATTTACAAGGCCACTCTATTACTGTACGAATGTTTTTTCCATTAAAAATTATGTTTCAAAGATCTAATATCTCTGGGAGAATAACTAAATGGGCAGTAGAATTAGGGGATTTTGATATTGAGTTCGAACTGAGAAAGGCAATCAAAGCTCAAGCCCTAGCAAAATTTTTAGTGGAATTTCACTCTGAGTAGTCGGATATGGATGTTGATAAGGATAATTTTGAGGCTGAATGGATATTCGAACGGATGGAAGATCCAACACGTTTGGAAATAGGGCTGAGATACAGTTGGTTTCTCCGGAAGGAATAAAAATATTTATCCAATTTGGATTCAGAACAACAATTAATGAAGCGGAATACGGAGCGGCTCTAGCAGGGTTACGGCTTACAGAAATTTGTGGGGATAAAAAAATTAAGCTAGTCAGTGATTCACTACTCCTTGTAAACCATGCATTTGGACAGTCTGAGGCTCGAAATGATCATTTAGTAAAGTATTTGAAAGCACTAAATGACCTATATCTTTAGGCTTCCAAAAACCCAGCTATGAGCATGTTCGAAGAGAAGAAAACTTCATGGAAGATTCTTTGGCCACTATTTCATAGTCTGAGAAATACCAGTAGATTATTACGTTGGAATATTCATCAGCTATTAAAAATTTAGAGCAGATAATTGAGATTATTGATGAAGACATTCAAGTATCCATTTGTGAAAACGAAGATTGGATAAGAGACATCATCAAGTTTTTAGAGAATTATGAGTTATCAATTGATAAGTCATTATCTAAAAAATGTGTTTCAAATATCATGGGTATATTATACTCGGGGGCGTCTTGTATAAGAAATATTTAAGTAGACCTTTGCGCTGATATTTGAGTAAAATTGAATCACAAATGATATTATCATATCTTCACGGTTGAGAAAGGTCTACACACTATGGGTATAAATCATTAATCGGAAGAGTGTTTTTGGCAGTATACTATTAGCTCGCGATTTTGTCTGATGCAAAAGAATTGGTTAAACAATGTGATATATGTCAAATATTTGCTAATATAATTCATAAGCCAGAAGTTCCCCTTAATATTAAATCATAGGCATTGCCATTTGACAGATGGGGTATAGATCTTGTGGGTCCTCTTCCAATGGCTTTCGGGGGACGATAGACGATAATCGTGGTGGTAAATTATTTCTCTAAATGGATGGAGGTAGAACCATTAGCAGGGGAAAAGGCTAAAGATGTAATCAGATTTATCACTTCGAATATTTTTTTCCGTTTCGGGATCCCAATGAAAATCATTACAGATAAAGGGCCTCAATTCGATTACAAAAATTTGAAGAATTTTTGTAATTTTAGAGGGATACAATAGTGTTTTCAGCTCCATTTCACCCACAAGCCAATGAGAAAGTATAAGTTACTAATCAAATAATTCTTGATGGGTTGAATAAAAAATTGGAAGGAAAGGCAAGAAAGTGGCATGATTATTTACAAGAAGTTCTTTGGGCATACCGTACAACTCCTCGGACAGCAACGTCAGAATCCCCGTTTGCATTAGTATATGGGATGGATGTTGTAATACCATCTAAAGTTGTTTTTCCATCCTACTGTGTCATGATATATTCCGAGGAGTCTAATGATATAAGCAGAGCAGTGAAGCTGCATCTGGTTGAATAAAAAAAGGTGAGCACAAATCAAATCGTTACACTATCAAACCATGATGAGGAGTAGATACGCCTCCAAAGTAAAACGAAAGAAATTTAGGTGGGTGATAAAGTGTTAATAAATATTTTTCTTCACACCAAGGAAAAAAACCTCGGAAAATTGGGACCTAATTGGGAAGGCCCATATGAGATAACAGAAAAAGTGAAGCCAGGAACATATCAGATAAAGGAAAGAGAATGAAGAAAGCTCAAGAATCCTTGTAATATAGAACATCTTAAGTTGTATTTAGAATGAATGTAAAAAATACATCTTACTTTTTGTAAAACATCGGTTGCACACTATTTCCTACCCCGATTGGCACATAAAGGTCTTAACGAGGTGCCTCATTAGCCGATATATATATAAGTCGTTGTCTTTAAAATTTTAATGCTGGACCTAGAGGGTCTTCCAACGAAAATTGGTCTACAACTATTCAATTTTGAGCCTAGAGGGTCTTCTAACGAAAGTTGGTCTACAATTATTAAACTTTGGACCTAGAAGGTCTTCCAACGAAAGTTGGTCTAACAATATTAAATTTTAACTTAAACGGGATTCCGACGAAAGTCGAGCTACAACTATTAAATTTTGACCTATAAGATATTCCAATAAGGTTGGTCTAAATTATTCGAAGCATTCTGAATATATAAGCAAAAGATACTATTTCATAAATTAGGAAAATTAGTACAAAAATACCTCGAAGTTTAAGAGGACTTTTACAAAAATGCCTCAAAGTTTAAAAGGAATTTTACAAAGTATCTCGAAGTTCAAAAAGACTTTCACAAAAATGCCTCGAAGTCATAGGATTTTTACAACTTTTTTTTACTCTGAAGATTCATAAGAATCAGTATAAGCGGATTCTGGTTCTTCGCTTTCACTTTCACTCAGTGATATCCCATGAGGGAGAAATTTGGCAGGGACATGTCCCTAGAAACTTCCCAAGTTAAGATCAGGGTAGTGTTCATGTCTTTCTTGAATTAGTGCACACCTAACAGTTGCATCCCTCGAATTCGATTTGTCAACACACTTAGCAGCATAACTTTCAACAACGTTTTATTTCTCTTTTTCAACATTAGCCAAATATGAGTTGTTTCTCTTTTACGACTCTCTCAAAATCTTTAAAGCATTTTTTAAAACCATCCGAGATTAAATTGTTTGATTCCTTGTAAGATACAATAAGCTTGTCTTTAGCGGCATTCTGTTATGCATAAAGATCCTTTTCTTCCTGACAACATTGTTCGAGGAGCAGGATATATTGTTCAGATGCAACAATTTTTTTGAAGATCGCATCAACTTGTTGTTCAATAGTTGAGTTTTGTAGTTTGAGTTATTCGAAATTTGATTTGACCTTTGAATATTTAGATTTTTAATGACTTTTTAGATCCTTAAGATACTCCATCTGTTTTCCAATAGAGATAGATGAATGGCGAAGTCTCCGAAGACAAAGAAATAACTCATCTATTAAAATAATTTCGAAAGAATTGGATGAGAATCCCTCTTCAAAGTATTCAATGGTGATGAGTTAGCTGGTTGAATATTTTATTTTCTTAAAGCTCTTGAGAATTCATATCAGATAATTGAAGCTGAATGGTTTCAGACCCAGTAATCATTGTTTCGGGGAAGCATCGACGTGATCATTCTTTTTAGTTTTCGGGGAGCCAATATCACCAGAAGCTTCTAGAGTGTCTTCGAAGATAGTCTTTAATTTTCTTTGGCACTTTTTTTGGTATAAGTCTGAATAAAAAGTTTTTTTTTCAAGGTGGTAGAAGATTTTTTGAGTGTATAAGGATTCCCCGCTTTCGATTTTTTCACTGCGTCTGTTTCATTTTGTGCTTTGTCAGAAGCTTCTTCCATTCTGAAGGGATATATTATTCTTCATCCAGTTGAATTTTAGCCCTATCTCTTGTTGGAAGAAAATGTATTACGTCTTTAACGTCCAGTCTATCTAACACGTCTTGTTGCGAGGGGAAGGGGACCATGAGTTCTTCTAACGATAGTCTTTCTGACGGGTTAAACCTCCACAGTATGCTTTTAGCAAGATTCGTTGGGGGTAAAGCAAAGCCAAAATTTATTGAGCCAAACAATCTTGGCCCACACACCCAATTTGAAAAAAACGTCTTTTACGCGAGGGACAAAGTCAGCGTAAGGGTTGGATATGCCACCCATTGCCATTTATATGTAAAGGAAATATAATAACTAATAAAGAAAAATAAAGTAAAACTTTGAAGTACAGTCTAAGGGAAATCATACCTTTGTTTATCCATATAAATGAGATTTTGTGAGGGTTACTAGTGGTAGCCTCAGATCCTATTTCCCAGAGCCCCGAGAAAAAGAGGAAGCGTTGTTTTCATTTTTTATCCCCTTCAACCAGATTTCTATCTACCTTTTGATCGTGTCCGAAGTTAAGAAATTAGAATGGGAAGTCATGATTTTTAGCCCTACTAGAGAGGCCAATTAATTTCTCAAGTGAAAAAAGGATCCCCAAAATCCTGGAGGCCATGATGCAGGCCATAAGGGTGAACCACATATTAGGACCGGTTTGAGTGAGGCATAGGTTAATCTTGGAAAAATACTCCACAAATAAAGGGTCCAGCGGATAACGTAGTCCTCAATTCATTATTTTAGTGTATACTATCAGTTCATTATCTTTAACTGATAGTGGAGTTTCTCTGACTGTTGGGAAGAGAATGAAGATTGATAAAGGAATGCCCAATCAAAGTCTTCGTAATTCCTCCTCAGATTATTCAAAGTATTATATTGAATTTTCTGTAGAGCCAATTAATTCCTATTATCGACAGCTTTGATATTATTCCCCACTAAGGTATTGATCTTCGAGGGAAATGGGATATCTTCCTTTGCTTTAGAATTTTCCTTTGGGGAAGAGTTATTGTCCCTAATTAAAAAACCAGCAGTCCCGGATGTACTTTCAAAAGGACCTAGAGTAGTAATTTTTTCTTCAACGATTTGCGGAACAATATAATTGGATGTTTCTTCAGGAAGATTTTCAGTAGTGATTTTCTCCTCAAACGTTGGAGAAACAGTAACAACTAGATTCCTATCGGGAAGGTGAGTTTCTTTCTCGTCAGAAGTTGTTTTTCCTTTTTCCTCAACCCTGGGAAAGTTGATTTCTGGAATGGACTCAAGAGGCTGCTTTGTCATTCGAGCGACATCGACGCTGTCAGTTTTTGTGGGGGTATTTTGGGTGTTGGCCTTGTAGTTCCTTGCGAAGCAGATGATGTCGAAGGAATCTACGAAGGGGATCATTTACAATGTTTAGAATGCTTGCATTTATTGTCTTTATGATGTATTTTTCCTGCCAAAGAGGATCCGTTTGAGTGTTTATCTTTTCCCATAATTTTGGAGTCACTATTGTAAATAGGTAAACAAAACTGACTGAGGGTTGAGATAAAATATTTGAAGGTATAATGGCAGTTGAGTTTTATGTGGGAGGCCAAGTATCGTAATAAAAAAACTTCCAAGGGTTAGGGCTCATGCACGACGTACAAACTAGCAGCTCTTCTTTTTTTAAATCTCTGGCCATAGTTAACCACTCTAGTATATGAATACTCATTGGCATAAACTAATCTCTCTAGAATATTTTTTCCAGAGTTTTCTCTCTCTAAAAAAGTGTTGAGAGGATATGTGATGAATCTCAAAAAGTTGATAGGTTGTTTGCCTAAAGGTCAACTGTACAAAATAGGAATAATGAGTGCCTAGGGACGCATCACACTACCTTCAGGCTGGATCGTGTCAAAAAGAAAGGCACGCCAAGGATACTTAAATCGACATTTGGCTGGAGAGAAGTATTCTCATTGGCGGTATCAGAAAAAATCATGACGTCACAAGTGTAAAAAATTGAGAAACGTTTGGTATGAATATCGAAAATGTCCGGTTAAAATTCGAGGAAGATTCATCCATTCCACAATTCGAGGAAAATTCATTCATTGCAAAATTCAAGGGATATATAATGTTTTCAAAGATCCGGGAAAGATTTCTTATGAGTAAAAAGATTCCTAAAGACAAATTTGTTATGACTATGAGGGTTATCAAAAATCATACAAGAAGCAACGAGCAAAGTCTAATGAAGATAAGAGTAGTCATACAATAGTCATTGTCTAAACATTTTCACAAAGACTGGGGGGCTACTATTAAGGGAAGATTAAAGATCTAAGAAAGTTACGGGTTTTTTATTAACAAAGAAATTTTCTTAAGAGAAATTGATAATTATGTAATGAAAAAAATACCAATTTATAACAAACAATATACTCGAGGATATGACCACAATTAGTAAATTGTTAGACTTGTGGGACCTACTATTTGTACTATAAAAGCACCACCCATTTCTTAGAAAGTGGTGACTGATTGATGATTACATAATTATTACTCTTACTTTCTCTCTCTAAAAATATAGCTTTCTCTCTCTAAAATATTAACTAAGTCTATTTTAATAACGAATTTGGTCCTCTAAGCATTGTTTTACTCTAAAAGCTCCTCCAAATATTTATGGAACTATCAATTTCGACTGATTTTTTTAAGTTTTATTATTTTGGACCCAACTTATGAATCATACACATGGGTTTTATTTGCACATATATTGCAATTTTTTGTAAAACAACGGGCATAAATTTGGCATAAAAATTCCAAACATAAGGTTTTTGCTCACGTTTTGTGCGAAAACTAAGCCTATATTTTCATAAAATATGGAGAAGAAATGGTATATGTGTATGATTCGAAAGTTTGGTCTACTTAAATAACAGAACCATAGTTAGGCAACATGAAATTAATACTTCATAAATTTTCTTACTAAATCAAATTGTTACAATGATAAAGAAACAACGTACAATTATTACAGAATACAACCTTGAATAAGAAAAATATAATAAAAAAAGAAAATGATGTATGCTAATTAATAATAATAACATCAAATAATACTTGCAATGAAGGATAATTTCAAATCTATTCATCTTCTTTCTAATTTTTAGGCATATACGCATCCATTAGTATAACCTCCTTTATCTTGCTTGTGATATGGTAATTCACCTCATTCATATGTTTTTCGAATATTTTGTCAGTGGTATTTGATAAGGGAGTAATATTTTGATCTTAATAGGGAAGGAGTTAATTGTAAACAAGAGCAATGAAATATGTCACTTATGGTATTTATTATTTATTGGGGAAATATTTGTAAATAAAGTAGTTTGTAAGGGACTAATAGTGAAATAGTGTAAGACCACTAAGGACATTAATGGGACCCACCTTCCTCACTATAAAAGGGAGCCCATTTATTCTTGGAGGGGGGGGGGGGGACAATCTGAATATTATATTCTCTTTCTATTTTCTCTCTCTACATCTTATGTTTTAGTCACATCAGGTCTAAGATCCAATATTCTCCCTTCTTGTCATTTATTCTCTCATCATTGGCACCGTCTGTGGGAATCCGTGATACCAAAAAAGAATTTTTTTCTTTAAAAATCGCGATCTAAATCTTAAAGAATGAATGACGAAGCAGTCGGGGAGAGGGTCGGGAGAGAAGTAGCCCGAGCCGTTTCAATGTTTGATGGCGAGGAAGCTCCGGGTCGGGAGTACTATGCGCAGGGTCGGGACAAGCGATCGACTCTTATCATGACCAGGAGACAGCTGCTGGAAGACATGACAAAGCTAAACGCTGAAAAAGAACGGGTACTGGATGATAAAAGAGCTCGAGAAGGCAAGGTAAAAGAACTAGCTGTAGACAACCGCGGAGAAGGCTATCCGACTATTGACAATCGTATCGATGCCCAACCTATTCGGTATTATCGGGAGTCTCGCCCTGAAGACAGACAGGATGGAAGAGCAGAGCAATACCCAAAGGATAACCGGGGAATTTTTGCTGATTATACTTCGGATGACTCGTCGGGAGGAGAATACCGGCGCAAGGAAAGGCTAAACACGTAGGTGTGCAAAAAATAGTATGATGTGCAAAAAACCCGTCGATGATCATACTTAATAAATAGTCTCGGAAGCCCCACTAATTGCTAGTCACGTGATTGCTCCATCTCTTGATTCCTTTTTGGTGCTAAAGCCGCTCGGTAACATTCTCTTGCCGCTTTCTGGCTGCTTCACAATACCCCTACGTTGTTCCCGACCACGTACTTCAAACATTGATGAACCGTGGATGTTATCGCGTGCATTCACGACAGCCACGACCTACCAAAGATCGCATTATGAGAGGTTGGTGCGTCTACCACGATGAATAAGATAGTGACCTCCTTTTTGAATGGTCCGCGGCCCAGCTGAACGATGACTTCAAATTCACCTACCACGTCTGCTGCCGATCCCATGAAACCTATAATAGTTCGGTCCGAAAGCGTAATTACCGGAGGCGCCCTGAACTTCACGAATGTCGATACAAAGATTATGTTGGCACTGCTTCCGGTGTCTACTAGGATGCGTCGGACCTCCTCCCCCGCAATGGCCGCCCCAATAACGACGGCGTCTTCATGAGGACCGGTTATATCTCGCATGTCGTCGTCAAAATACAGAATCGGCGACGGGATGCCTTTCGAATGGGGAGATGGCCGAGCTTCCAACTGAGTAGCTAGGTTTATGATATGTCGTTTTCTGGAGGAGTGTGTGATCCCTGCCATAGAATCACCCCCAAAAATAGTCAAAGATTTGAAAAATTGGCAAAGGTTTCTTACGTTTCCGTTATTTTTTACAGCTTCCTCTTCGATGACCCCGATAAGGTTACGATTTACATCTGGGTAGAGATATTCGATGGAAACACCAAAAGGGTCGGTGACTTCGGAAATCGCCATGGTTGTCTCGGGCTTCGGCATCGTCACGATTTCTTCCGAAGTTGTGCCATGCTGTGCTTTCTTTTTCACGTACTCAAGTAGGTTCATGTTCTCTATCAGCATCTGTATCTCCTTTTTTAGATCAATACAGTCCTTAGTATCGTGTCCCACGTCTTCATGGTAGCGACAATACCGGTTGTTCCTGTGTTCCCGGGGCGTTGGTATGGGGAAAGGTCTTCGATACATCCCACTCTTTTTAGTCTTTTCATAGATTGAAGACACACATTCTGTCATATCAGCAAAGTAAGCAGGTCGGATCCACTTGAAAAACATGGGTCGCGAAACCACTTGGCTCGTCTGCTTTGCTTTTTGGCCCTAGGAGGCCAAAGACTTAATTGGTAGTGACTGGGTCGGTGATATTGTGTTGATTGGCTGGACTTGCTGAGCATATCTAGATTGAGTGCCTAATTTTATAACGATCAACGCTTGCGCGCTCTGTTGAATTTGCGCAGCCAATTCAGACGCCTCAGTTTCTTCTATCAGTATCTGCTTTTCCACCTGAGCCAGAAGGACGGAAAAGTAAAAGTTTGCTTTTTAGTGACCGCTTGCTTCATCGGTCCTGGAAGCAACCCCAAGCGATACGCTGTTAGAGCCACGTTCTCTTTGCAATGATCCAGGTCGGTCTTAGCATCAATAAAACGTCTGGTGTAATCCCTAAGGCTCTTTCCCAGCTTCTGCTTACAGTTCATGATCGTATCACCGTTGGCTCGGAAACTTTTGCTTCCCACAAAGTGTTGACGGAACATCATCCAGAACATCCCGAAGTTTTTAATAAAACCCTGTGGTAGCCGGTTGTACCACTTAGACGCCCTATCCCTGAAGGTCATCAAAAACACCCGGCATAATAGCTTATCGACGTTATCGAAACTCAACATAAAGTTCTTGAAGGCTTCCAAATGATTATCTGGATCCCTCTTACCGTCATACTTCTCCAACTTGGAAATGTCAAACCTCTTTGGGAGATGCCCCGACAATATTTCGTCGGACAATAGTGAAGCTCTCCAATTCATTCTGTATCCAAACGCTCCACATCCAAGCCCCTCAGTCTGAATCCCATACAAACCTTCATCTCTTGGGTTGATAAACTGGCTACTGACGCGGTACCCCTGGTTATGGCTATTCGATGGTTGCCACTGGACCTAGGGTAGAACTACCCACTCCTCTCTGCTGCCCGTTAGCATCTCTTCTTTCTCGAACGATACTGGCGTTCTTTTCTCAGTGCTACCCTTCTTGAATTTGGGAAAGTCGGAACGGGGTGCCCTATTCTGTCGGGAATTGCTTTTCTGCGCACACTTGTTTAACCTTTCCTTTCGTCGGTACTCTCTTCCCGACGAGTCATCCAAAGTATAATCAGCAACGGTTCCCCGGTTATCCTTTGGGTATTGCTCTGCTCTTCCGGGCGAGACTCCCGATAATACCGAACAGGTTGGGCATCGATACGATTGTCAATAGTTGGATAGCCTTCTCTGCGGTTGTCTATGGTTGGTTCTTTCCCCTTGCCTTCCCGAGCTCTTTTATCATCCATTGCCCGTTCTTTTTCAGCGTTTAGCTTTGCGATGTCTTCCAGCAGCTGTCTCCTGGTCATGATAAGATTCGATCGTTTGTCCCGACCCTGCGCGTAGTACTCCCGACCCGGAGCTTCCTCGACATCAGACATTGAAACGGCTCGGGCTACTTCTCTCTTGACCCTCTTCCCGACTGCTTCGTCATTCATTCTTTAAGATTTAGATCGCGATTTTCAAAGAAAAAAATTCCTTTTTCGTCTCACGGATTCCCACAGACGGCGCCAATGATGAGAGAATAAATGACAAGAAGGGAGAATATTGGATCTTGGACCTGATGTGACTAAAACATAAGATGTAGAGAGAGAAAGTAGAAAGAGAATATAATATTCAGATTGACCCTCTTACACTATTTCACTATTAGTCCCTTACAAACTACTTTATTTACAAATATTTCCCCAATAAATAATAAATACCATAAGTGGCATATTTCCTTGCTCTTGTTTACAATTAACTCCTTCCCTATTAAGATCGATAAATTACTCCCGTATCAAGTATATTATTTTCACACTCAAAAATTTCCATATCGTTTTGACGTTTTTCCGGTTGCTTGAGATTTGAAGTGGAACGATATGGTTCATCTCGTAAATTTATTACATCTTGCAGTCTACTCCATTTCAAAATTTTATGCCTTCATGTGGAATGTTGTTTGCTACTTTTTTAGTGTTTTTGTCAAACATGAATCTTTAACGAAACTTCACTTAATTTTTCAGATCTAAAGTTAATTTTTATCACAAATCACGCTTCAATTTATATAATATTGATTAATGATAGTGTAAACCAATATGAAAAATTAAATGTCAACACATGTCAAATAAAGATAACATAATCCACGATGATGGGTCAAATAAAGATGTCAAATCTTATCTCAACCTGTGACCAGTACGTACCAAATTTTAATATATCTTTCAACCTAATATGATATGATATTATCTAAAATTGGTTTTGAATAGTTATTCGTAACATAGACTATCAGTTTTAGTGATATATAGTCTCTGGACTTTCAAAAATCTGTTAGTAGTCCATTGACTATCCAATTTGGATAAAGTTAGTCCCCGCATTTGTTTATTAATGTAAAGTTGTCACCGACATCATACTCAACAGAAACGTGTATCTCCAATGGTCCATCGACTTTAACCTTGACTACATTTGGACTTCGATCTAAAGTTAAAGGGAGTTTCTGTTGAGCATGGTGCCACATGATGCTTTACATTAGTCAGGAGATACAAGGGACTAACTTTATCCAAAATATATAATGTACGTGAGGTTGTCAATTCCATAGATCTTAGTACATCTTTGGAACATTTTGTGTAGCTTTCGTTTGACTAGATAATGATCTAATAATTCTTTCGATTGTAGCCAGGGAAATATGACTTAAGTACGACGATATTTTCTCATTATCGGCTAGCTCTGCATGTCTGAATCTTGATAAATCCCTCTCGGTTGACTTGTTGTTAGCACGTTTAATATATCTACTTTCGATCTTTGTTTTCTCTACTAATGGAATAGTTTCACTTTTTATATAGTTTTAAGTGGTTCATTGATTTTTCTTTAGATATGTATTTGATGCTCGTGATTGTAACTACCTCTAATCGACCATACTTGCATCAAAGATACGGTGTTGCATCACTAATAAACCAACCCTGCATGTGCAAGGCTAATCTTGAGTGCTTTTAATAACACATTCGCATTCCCATTTATTGTTCCCTATTTATTTAGCCTTTTGTATTACTTTTCCATAATTTTGAGAAAAACTTGTGATGCAGAACTTCTAATAACTCGAATATCCAAGAATCTTACTCAACTTGAGTTTCTAATCAATTTTTTCAAACGATCATTTCATGTGTTGCTTATATAGTAAAGAATAAAGTATTCTCTAAAATTCATCAAGTGCAAGAAATCCTATCCCAATTTAAGGTTTAAATATAACATTTTAATATCTGCTCTAACATTCATGAAAATAATTGTTCTTTTAAAATGCATAGATAATATAATAACTCCAGTAAATTATAACTATTTTGGCTTACTGATTCGTTGTGGTGTTGCCAAAATGTTTGAACTTGTTAGTGTAAACATAAATAAACTGTTCACCATAAAGAGGTCTGAGCCATGTTTGAGCGTAATCGAGGGCTCCGAGGTATGCCTTGTATTATTATTTGATACATTATATATTTGAGTTCAACTTGCTTATGGTATCCAAATAAACAATTGTATTCCAAGACGCTTGAAATTTGTGGAATACATTTTTATCCGTAAAAAAATTATTAGTGTTTGATACAATTTTTTTTCTATGTGTCATCTACATAGCATATGTGTCACTTATTCATTGCATTCATGAATTCCAATTATCTATCAGTCACCATAATAAGAGTTAAAAAAGGTCAATAGGTTTCCTACATGTGCAACTGTAAATATTCTAACACTCATATGTAATTTTCAACATTTTCGTGAATCAGTAAAAAGAATATGATCGTAAATGTGATGTTAGTTGATTTAACACTAACAAACTCGAACAATGATATTTTGTATATCGTCGTCTTGTATGTACTGTTCATAATAAGAACCTCCATAAATGTATTAAGAATATCGATACACGTAGGTTTGCAAAAAATAACCCTTCATATCTCGTCTGATGTCATTCAATGTAATTTTTCTCCTTCATCATACTCAATAAATATTAAATTTATGGTTGACCGCATTTTTCTAATGTATGGTTTTTTGTTTAGCATTATAAATTTTACATATATTTGACACACTATGAGGATTAAGCTCTTTTAACACCGGTAAAATGTTATGAAGAATGACACCACATGTAGACAATTGCTTCACCGAATCTTCTTGAGCTTTAGTAAGTTTTCTTGCTTGAGGGCGACCTTCTAAATATTCGAATGATGGGTTGTTATACCTAGTGAATTTAACTATCAAATATAATTGCTCACTATCGACAAGATAAACTCTTAGTGCAATAAGATAATCTATTTTTGTGTGCCCAACTTTCTTCTCTTCGTGTTAGGTGCCTTTGGTCTTATCTTATAGTTTCCAAATAATTCGCAAGAATAAAAAATCAAAGAGTATTTTCGTGTTTCCTAGAACCATACCTACTTTGCATAATAGAATATTTCAAGTCCATACCAACATTTTTTACCCTTTCTATAAGTTCAAATCTAGTGCAGTGCACTTGGATGGTGAATGCGTGAGGAAAGACTGGATATATAATATTCTCATAAGTAATATGAGAAGGGAAATGATTTCAGGTTTAAGCAATTTCATATTCTTACATTATTAATACATAATTTATTAATAAAGTTATGATAAAACATAAATTTTAACAAAATATACAACTAATTCTGAGTGGGTATCTCAGAGTCAATTGCATTTGCTCAAAAACTAATTCTAGGATACCCACTTAAAGTCAACTATTTTTAATATATATATATATATATATATATGTGTGTGTGTGTGTGTATGTGTATGTATGTGTGGAAAAATAAATAATTGGGATAGGCTTTTCCTAAAAGTTATATAAGTAACCCTAAATAAAAAAATATAAGTGGATATTCTAACAAATTCACCTAAAAATTAATTGAATTATTCTCTTTTGGGCTTTTAAAGGACACATGTTGATGGATACTAGCGAGTATAGTATGGTGCTAGAAACATAGAGTGTGATAAGATATAAGGTCACATTAAAATCATCAAAATCGCGTCTATCCCCATCCAAAAATCGTTTTTTGCTAAATTTGACTTTCTGAATACCAAATTTACCTCCAAATTGGATTTATTTACAAAACTGTCATTAATAAAAAACAATAAGAGTATCATATTCTCACTTAATTTTAAAAATCAACATAATTTACTAACCTCGCCCATAAAAAACACTTTCAAGTTTCAAAATTAAACTTGTTTTTTCTACGATTTGTAATGCTCTTATACAAACTTGTTCAATATTCAAACAAATTCACCAACATTCAAACTTGTTCATCAAGTTTATCCAACTTATCTTTGAAAACACAAGCTTATACATGACTCAGCCAAAAGATGAGATTAACATGGAGGAGCTACGTTTGTCGGAGGTGGAGGATGAGCTTTGTTAGAAGAGTTATGAGTTTTTTATTTTATTTTCTTAAAAAAATAAGTGGATGTGCACATACACACCACCGGTTCTATGGTAGAAAAATGTTGGGCAGAACAACCGGATGTTGAATAAAGCCAACACGTCACAGTTGCATCACTTGTTAGAAGAGCTCAAAAAACATAATTACTACGAATGGCATAAATCGGGCGAAGATTATGGTGGTATCATTACTCATATATTTTTTGCTCATCCAGATAATGTTGATCTGTTATAGACATTTCCAATAGTATTGATCATGGATAGCACTTACAAGACTATAAGATATGAGATTTCATTGTTTAGGATCGTAGGTATGATATATATTTGTTTGGCTTATTGTGTTGCTTTTGCGTTTATGTCCGATGAGAAATTAAAAAATTTCAAATGGGTATTAAATTGTTTGCAATCGTTTATTGTAGCTCATGACATTGCAAAACCCTATGTAGTTTTGACGGATAAAGACTTTGCGTTGATCAACGCTCTAGAACTAGCGTTCCCAAACACAACGTATATGTTATGTCGATGGCACATAAACCAAAACGTTCAAGGAAATATTATGAAGTAAATTTATAAGAAAAGTGAGCATGCGATGTCTGTGTATGCGTGGAAAAGATAGCGTATGCGGCACCAGAAATTGAATTCGATCACGTTAGGATTAAGATGTAATATAACTATAAAAATTATAATTTTGAAATCGAGTACACTTAAAATTATTTCTTGACATATACACTGATAAATTTATGGTCTGGAAAACAAATAATTTCATGCATTTGGGACAAGCTACAACTAACCCGGTCGAGAGCGCTCACTCTAACTTGAAGAGTTATATACGTACGAGCAAGCTTATGTTCAAGTTAGTTTGGGGTAGGATGCATTCACTTGTAGAACTACTATACTATTGAATTAAATCATCATTTTAAATAGTAGTTACATAGCACAACAAAAATTTAGACACAAAATGTTCCACCAAATCAGAGGTAAGCTTTCCAACACAGTTTTAGAAATATTTCTTATTGAATTAAAAAATGTTAAAGATTTTGACTAAATCCATGCACTTGGGATGCATGTTAAACATTATATAACCGATAAAATTTGCACTTGTGCGATATGATTTACACACGGTATAACGTGTTGGTATCAGATTCACGGGCGACTATATAATGGAATAGTTGTTGCTTTATAAGCTTTTCACGATCTTTGGAAGATGTTAGAAATATTGACATGTAAAACCCAAAATACTATGAGATTCTCAAATAAAATATGGATAAAGTTGTAAGTGATGTTATGCAAACGAGTGATGAAATTTGTATAGAACATATTTACAATAAATGGTTTGAAGTTGTTATCTACATACATCTTCACTTTTAGAACCATCACAAACGAAAGCACCATGGTTGTCCACAAGTCAAATTAAAGTTAAATATTAATGCATCATGCACTAAACGAGATAAATCTCATTGGGAATGTGTGAAAGATGCTGATAAAGCTAGCGAAGTAATATGACAAATCCTTTTAAAACTCCCAAAGTTATCGTCCGTAAAACCGTTCATAGTGGTAATATTATTCTTGCAAATGTACCTACTATAGTTCGAACTCCTTCGATAGTGTCACTATCAAGTAATAGTGTACCAAGCTCCATTCTTGTTTGAAGCAAATAATCAACGATCCTAAATGATACATGTGATGGTTTCCCTCTCACTTCAGACCGTTCATAACTCGTATAAACGACGTTAATCTTGATGGAAATTTTGGGTATCTTGTAGTTTCATATGGGTTGTCTGGCCAACAAGAGGTTATAGGGTGATTCGAAATAGCTTTTACGAAGAACTTATGGATAACTTTGATGTTTATAGCAAAATATACAATGGTAAATAAGAGAATTTGAAGGTAGCCGAAATTATACACTATTACAGAGTACCAACTGTTGTTCTTTATTAGATAACAATACCAAAGATGGGTATAGCAATCGTAACAAAGTTTCAGTACATTATGCGTTTTGTAGCACAATTAGGATTAATGAATTGCAGTTACACTTTTCTACCATTTCGAGGTGCACCATCGACGATGTCTAAAATCGTGTAGATTGGATATGGTTTTGTTGAAAACAACCATTTTGTCAATATAAGTAATTTATATTAATTTGATGTTTTTATTATACTAATTAGCCACACGTATCCTGATTTTTTAACTTGTCTATATAGCTTGCTATTATCGTTGACTGTCCATGTGCATGTATACATCATACATGGACAATATTACATAACAATGACGCAACAACTTGGGAGTTACCATTACTTAGTCGTTGCAAGATATATGAAGATATTTAAAGTAAAAAAACATGTGAGTTCATTCCTAAAAATAACATATTTAGATAAATTTGTTTAATTGGTTAATCGTATTTTGTACTTGATCAATGTACTATCTTTAATTTATCATATTTAATATATAATGCAAACTTATTATTTTAATGTATTTTGTTATGTTAATGCGTTAACAATATGCAAATACACTAAAAGGAAACATGGAGGATATAAAGTTACATAAGAATTGCTCGTTCGTTACGAAAACAAGGATAACGTAAAGTTACATAAAATTTTCCACATAAGATTCAAGATTATTCAAAATCATAGTCTTCATTATAAGTAACACTCTGCAGTGTTTCCTCTTTCTCGATAATTTGATCCTTTATGTATTGTAACGTCTCTTTGGACAAATAATTAGTCACTTTTGGATCGAAAAAGTTAGATGTTTCATTCCTAATATCCAATGGGAAGTCAAACACAAGATACATTGATATGCTTGTAATAAACATGTACCTTGTAGATTTTTTTTCACGGCTACGTGGGTATGGCATTGGTTTTTCCCGATTCGTGCAGTCATAGATAAATTACATCTTATATAACACTTCGTCAAAAAACATCTTGGTATGCTCATCAGACCGAATAAACTTCACCTGTTTGACAGCTTAGAGTAGATGAGCATCTTCAAGGACACTACATTCCATATTGATGTAAGTTATAAGTAAATAATTGAAGTTGTGTGTTGTGAATCATGTTAGTAGATATTGTTTTTATAGAGAAGTGAATCTTAAAATTGGCAAGCTTATTTGAGCGAGACTTTGTTGGAAGATAATTTTTAGGCAGGATTTTTTTGGTGAAAACTTTACACCATGGGTTCACACTTTACGGTACCATGCTGTGCACCTATGTTGCCAATTTGGTGCACAGCATGGTGCATCATAGGTCCACACGACTAGACAACAATGATGTTGTAGCACCGTCCGTGCAATAGTGCATGATCGGTGCGTTGCCCCGTCAGTGTGGCTTATCCTCACTGATGGGTATAAAAATGCCCCACCATCGGTGCATTGACCCATCGGTCTGATGCAAGCTACACCAATGGTGCATTACACTTAGATTTTTTCAAAATTAACTTTTATTATAATTTCATGTTTTTAGGCTAAGTTTTACTCTAAGTTTTAGTTTAAGTTTTAATATAGGTTTTAGTATAAGTTTTATTATCTTTCAGTTTAACTTTTAATTTATGTTTTAGACTAAGTTTCATTCTCAGTTTTAATCAAACTTTTATTGTAAATTTTAACGTTGCGCAATGTATAATGGAATAAACATAGTCGTCTAAATAAATATGACTAAACATAATAAGATAGTACATATTAAGTCATCCATACAGCTCTTACGACTCTCATGTTCCTGTACGACTCGAACTGATCTCTCATATGCTCGTGCAGCTCGAACACGACATGTATAACAAAAAACTAAAACATATAATTAGAAAATGAGATAAGTAAAACATATATTAAGTATAAAATTGTTAAACATATTGTAGATTTGGGGCGCACGTTCCCTGCAATAATTATTTTTGGTAGCTAGCTATCAATCCTCGGGCTCTTTATGACATAATTTGGATTTTGTAAAGTTTCAAAACTAGAAAGTGATCGTATATTCAGTAGCCTAACACAGCTGTAAACCCGTATATGTTGTGCTTCCAAAATTTTGAAGCATTATAAAGGAAAAGGAAAGCCAATGCACTAGTCCTCCATTATATATCGTGCAAACCATAGTCCACGTTTTCCAAACCAAAAATGTAGCCAGCTTTCACACTCTTCTAACTAGTTTCCAAAATTATAATGCACCCAAATAAAAACATAAAGTATGCTCGTGATATCTGACAAATAGTCTCCTAATCATTCCGGTGAAGGAAGCGATCCTTAGTAAATGTCTCGCGGAGCCATTTGAGTTTAAACCCTACTTCTCGTGTAGAATCAAGCTCTCTACATACCTCATTAACAGTAAGTCCCAATAAACTAGCATAAAACATGTAAGTTTCCTCTCGTGGGACCGTAACCACATCTAGTGTCCTACTAACTACAAAGAGTCATGTAATGCAACTGCCATCATCCAAAGTGATGGTCATCTCCTCAAAGTTGAACTGAAAATTGTTAGTCTTCTGGTTCCAACGCTCAATAAAAACCTCATCTAATACAGAATGAGTGAAGTAATGAGACGTGTGAGCTATGGGAGTTCCGAACGACCTACGTTCTAGATGACTAACTATCTAGTTGTAATGTCAAGTCCCGCATACGTATCACATTATAATATATTTGTATGCCGAGAGAATTGTGTGGCTTTAAATAAAATAATAAGTAACAAAAAACAACTAACTAAACAAAATATATATTAGTTAAACTTTAAATTTATTAACTAAACTAATTGAATACTTACATGCCCGACGAAGACATGAACGCCTCATTCTCCTTATAGTTAGGGAATACCGGTATTTTGTTGCATGCTAAAAATACAAGCAACGTTGTTTTCTTTTCCGTATGAATTGCGTCAACCTCATCCTCGTCTCGAACATCCTAATCATGGACACCTATTACATCTGCCCTAACACTAGCCACATTTGCGTGTGGTGGTCAACAATGACATGGAAGTGGTGGTGGTGATCGATGCGCTGGTGATGGTGAACAGTGATCTGAAGGTGGTGGTGAAGGTGGTGCAGCACGGCTAGATCCACCACTAACGGGATCAATTATTTTGTTCATTGATTTAGCATTGATCTGCCTCTTACGATACGGCACAATGACCTTCGGTGTGCTCCTCCAACTCCTTCTTTGTACATGTTCCTCGCGTTTTTCTCAAGCCTTTTTCAGCTTCCACGGACTTAACAAGGGAAATAGTTTTATAGGATGAATCACTATGGACCATTGGAGATCGTCCTTCTGGAGGCCGTCAGTCTGCTTACTAAAATAAATATGGAAAAATTTATTAGTAACAAAAATATATCAAAAAAATTATTAATAAAATAAACATTTAAATAATATAGGTTAATATTTTGAAAATTAAAAAAATAAAATAGATAATTTTTCTGAACAAATTTAGAAGAATTTTTTAAAAAAAAAACTCGCACCTATGATGTTAAGTGTTGTGCATATATGATGCAGGCCCAACGCACCAATGAGGCGAGGCCTTGCACCCCATCGGTGTATCGACTATTTTCCAACCGATTTCGACAAGAAAATAGTATGTATACATCAAATTAGTTTTTCTTAACTTGTTGCCAATTAAACTTGTTGTCAATCTATCACTGACTTGGCCATTTCCGCAATAGTACAATTTATAGAAACCTCATATGCCTAAAGCTAGAGTATTGTAATATGATTACTAGAATGGTCTTCACGAGATTATCTCATTTTACCTCTTGAACGGCTTGAATATTTGTCTAGGTGTTTAAAACTAAAAATGCATAACCTTGTCATCAAATTATATCCATCGGTCAAAACGAAGTACCATCATTTGCAAAGCGATAATCAAAGAGTATAATTTAAAGTTGAACTGTAGTCGAAGGGTATTACGCAAAACATAACTATACAACGGGTTAACTGTGGAGAATAGTACAAGGTACTCTCGGTAGGGTAGCGCAATGAGAAGGGCATCGATAGAGAAACTAAGCATCGTCCGTGTGAAAGTCGAACCATACCTCGACCGACGTTGTATAGTGGTTACAAAAAATAATTACACTAAGAGCAATAAACATAGCAACATTAAAAATGTGGAAAGAGAGCATGGACCCACGACTAAACATAACAGAAAATTAAAAATTATTAAGAAGTAGTGAACTAATGTATTGTGAATGTATTATATAAAATAGCGAAGATCCAGAAATTATGTAAAAATTTTCTATCCAAGTACTAAAATATTCGCATTTTATTCTTTCATTTACTGTATTTTAAACCTATCACAAATTTTCTTTATCCAAAACTTTCGTGCTTAAAACTCGGGCTTTGCACAAACATACGAAACAAAAGACTGTTGCATATTGTTTTGACGAATCTTGTAAAGCTATATATATATATATATCGATTATGTCTACTACGCATTTTGTGTTCCATAAATTTTTTTAATTTAAAAAATTATGACTTTTTTTTAGAAGCAAAAAATTTCCAGGTGTTTATCTTTTTTTGTTTATTCTTCAATTTCTGTTATTTTTTACTTTTAGATATCTATAAATCCTAAAATAGCTTAAAGGAACATATCTTAAGGAGATTAAATAGCCTAGTTTTGATGGTGTGATCTTTACTGGTAAGGCCATTTTGGAATGTAAGAAACTTTGCCCTATTTTAGTTTTTAAAAGAATGAGTATTGTAAACTTAGATGACCGGAACAGGGGGGATACACGTTACACTATGATTTTGAATCAGAAGAGAGATTTCAAGCAATGGCAGATCTATTCATTCTATCAATAACCGAGCCGGATCTAGTGTATCATAAGGGATTTGCCTTTTCTATTGATTCCTACGGATTGGATCAAAGACAATTCTTGAATGAGGTATTCAACTCCAGGGATGAATCAAATAATTGGTTCTACCTCCTATTTTTTATGAAGAAAATGAATCTTTTTATCGAACGATCATAAAAAAAGGGTCAGGATCTTTTGCGGAAATGATTTGGAAGATCCAAAACAAAAAATAGTGGTATTTGCTAGAAACAACATAATGGAGGCAGTCAATCAATATAGATTGATCCGAAATCTGATTCAAATCCACTATAGTACGGTACATAATATTTTATAGTAAATAGCTTTACTATAAACTGTAATATCATTATGTATTTTTCCATATGTATTTTGTCACCTGTTAACTTTCCAATAAAAGATATTATTATGTATTTTTCCATATGTATTGTCACCTGTTAACTTTCCAATAAAAGATATTATTATGTATTTTTCCATATGTATTTTGTCACCTGTTAACTTTCCAATAAAAGATATCAGCCACGATGGTTTAGCCGGTAGCAAAAAGCTAAATAATATATATTTTTCCATTAAATAAACTTAAAACCAGATTAGGACCAATAAGGCCATATCTAGTTTGACTCCAACTACGATTTATTTCGAAATCCCCTTCCAAACCCCGTAAAAACCACCATTAGCTTATTCACAACCTCAATCCACCGCCGTTAGCTTATTCACAACCTCAATTCAATTGAGCTCTAGATTAGAAAATCAATGTCTTTCATTTACTTCAGACTTCTTTTTCATCTCGTCTTCAAATTATCTTTCTATTTCCAAGAGAACCCTCTAAAAACATGAGTTAATTTCATATTAGATGAAATAAGTTTAGCTGAGTTATTCCTTTTGAGAAACAAAAATGTAAATCATCCAATAACGAACTACATTGCCTCCAAGGGGTAGTCAAATTGGTTGAGTAAGATATGCTTATGACCAAAAGTCATATTGGTTGAGTAAGATATGCTTATGACCAAAAGTCATGAGTTCGAGTCCCTTTACATATACTTTATTGGCTAAGCCTATCACCTTGTGAGGCTCTTGTGCGCATTGGTTGAATAGTGGTTGCGGGTTCCCTTCAAAAGAAAATAAAAATAAATAAATAAACAACGCACGGCAAGCAACAAAAATTCATTTACCATATGAACGCCCATAACCAACAACTACACTGTCACTCGTTACAAGCTCCATCGTAATTTAATTTAAATCTTCCAAAAACACCCGCTTTAGGGACATAGAAATCGTAGATTTATTAAATTGATTAATGCACCTATCTATGGAAGAAGCTAAACAATTTCTTATCATAGTTAGACAAAGATACAACTAAAGTTACAGAAGGATAAAAAATGTTGGTTGTAAAATAATACTTTGGCCAAATCGGGATGATAAATGGTTGTAAATGTCACAAAGGGAGTAATTTTAACGGATAGAAGGCTATAGTTATATTTATATATAATAATAAAATATAAATTTCTGTCAAAGGGTGGGATTTGAACCCACGCCTTTAACCAATTTGGGATGATAAATGGTTTCAGAAAGTTAATATTTTGAAACCATTTTCTATCTCCGAATTGGTCTAAGGGGCGGGTTTGAATACCACTCTTTACAAAATTTATTATTTATTATTTATTATTAATATAAATATAATTTAGTGTTTATGGATGGTACACACTAGAAAATACTTTTAAACTTTATCCTAGAATGTAATGTAAACAAACTACTCTCTCTGCACCCTCCAAATAGTTACCGCCAATAAACACATTTTCGACTTACCGATTTCCTCATATATTTATCGGATTTGTAAATGTCTAATAGTACACGAAGGAGAAAATTCTCCAAGTGAACCAAGTTCTTCCTATATATTTATAGACCGAAAAGAAAACTACCAGCCTCACCGATCAGCTAACGAAACCAAGTCTTCAAATCCAAAAATCACACCACTTCTATTGTGTTTATTTATCTGATTTGAATAACTTGGATTCATTATCTGTGAATTGGGCTCTTCCGTTTCTCGCTGTGTGACCAAAAAAACCTATCAAAAACTGACTGAAACCAAAAACATTCATATGTATTGTAATAATTTAAATGATATTTTGAATTGTGACGATGGGTCATAGAAGGAGTCCGCATAGAATCACAATCCAATTTGAATTGTGAAACAAAATCCAAAATCAATAGCACAAAGATTACACAAACCCAGTAAACACGAAAACAACATACAAAATATCAATAGGAAGGTTACAAAAACAACGATTCAGATACAATCCACCCATGGTGGATTTTGGTGAGGTCCCTATGTCGATGCCCTAATTTCACAAGCAATTAATCCAAAGCATATAAGCAGTGAGATCGAATTATATAAGAAGAAGAATGAAATCAAATCGTATTTGGTGTGGAGGCGCCGAAAGCTCTGGCAAAAGTATACGAGGGAGAATGTAGAAGAAAGTAGGTTTTTATTTATATAAAACTGTAGAGTTTCACAGCAAAGGAAATATTGATGTTGGGCTTTGGTGATCCATTGGATGAGATTATCTGTACCTCGAATATAACTTGGCCCATCTCTCTTGTTTACTCTCTCTATATAGAGAGAGAATGCGGTTTAATGAGTTACGATATAAAATTGTGTATTTATTAAGCAAGAAAAGAAAAATAATCCATCTAGTTTGATCAAATGTTAATAAAATGGGATTTGCTAAAAAAAGAGCTGAAAGTTAATTTTTTTTGACAA
This sequence comes from Limnanthes douglasii subsp. nivea, assembly GCA_036936605.1. NCBI lineage: Eukaryota > Viridiplantae > Streptophyta > Magnoliopsida > Brassicales > Limnanthaceae > Limnanthes > Limnanthes douglasii. Next base: position 319,598,943 of record JAUPFV010000002.1, on the reverse strand, counting down.
TTTTGTTCCTGCAACAAAAATCTTAAATAGAGCATTTACTCCGTGAAGTTACCATAATTTCGAATTTTTTTTTACCTTTTCTCCTCCTTCTCTCTAAATAAATCTTTCATTTTCAATTCCCTAAACTAATTAATATTCCATTACAAAATCCTAAACTAATAAATATATTGCATTAACCTAAACTTATATATAAATTAAATTAAAACTAACTAATATTATAAACTAAAATTAAAAGTAAGTAAACCCTCATCACTCACCAGCGAAACCCAACTTCGCTATACTCACCAAATCCTCCACTCCACAGCAACAGACCAAACTCCAATCGATGCCCAGCAGCAGACAAACCCCAATCGACGCCAGCAAGACTAAATCTCAAATTTAAAACCTAACATCAGCAAACCCAGAATCTGTTGTTCTTGGCCATTTGATGACGTCGAATGAGTGTTCTTTGACATTCAAATGGTGAACTGATTCATACACACACCAGTAAACAGTGTAATATGCATATCTCACGCCATAATGTGGCGTAGCGGTGGCCAATTACTCATGTGATGGCGTGGGTATGAACCAGTTCGCCATTTAAATGACGAATAACACTTATTCGACGCCATTTAAATGGTGAAGATCACTCATTGGCTGCCATTGAATGACGAAGAAACCAAAGAGAGAATGACTTTGTGGAAGATGGAAAATTCCCTCAAGAACCAGATTGATATCTAGTGAAAGATCTCCTGTCACAGCAACTTCGACTTCTAAAAGCAGGAAATTAGTTGATAATGAAATCATCTATTTCACTTATCCACGGTCTCGGTAATCTAGTCATGGAATTCACAATTCGTTGCTCTACCAAAAGATTTGACAAAGGTTGGTAAGATTTATAGAAATGTTAATTATTGTATGTAGCTTCCTTTTTTGGAGTTCATTCTTGATTTTATTGTTTTATATTTAAGATAAAAGACTTCCAATAGAGTGAAGGGAATGTGTGATGTGCTCTTATGTGGTTTTGGGTATTTTATAGTACAAAACAAGGTGCTCCGGTAGTATTTGGTTGGAGACATCCTTGGGATGAGCATGACTATGGCCATGGAGGTGAACATTAAACCTTCAAGTATGTGCAACTATAAAAAAATGGTTCTTTTTTCGGATTTCTCTTTAGTAACGTCACAAGTTTAATAAATCGATTCTCGAATAGTAAATTGTTGTGATCAAATGGCCCGTTGAAGTTCAAACTTTTCCTTCAAATGTTATATCGTATGATTTGATTTTGTGTTTCATATCTTTGATATCTCCACGAAGCAGCGAATAGAGCCCTAATTTGCTTCAAAATAAAAAAAGAAATTATTTCTATTTTGCAACTTCACATAGTAAATAAGGGCAAGGCTGGTAATTAAATTAGAATTTCAAGGGTTTTTTTATTTTTCATGTAGTGGCAATTTTGTAAATATAAAAAATCGGAAGTAGGCGACTTCACAGAGTAAAAATGGCTTCTTTTTTAGCAATTCACTAATCAAATATATGAAATCTATAAACAAAAACAACATCCATACAATTTTCAAATAGCATACAAGGAAATAAATCTAAATTTAAAATCTAATCTAAAATATACTAATAAATAATTAAAGTTTATTTTTTGGTAAAAAAATTAAATTTAAGATTTTGATCGCAATTAAATAATTAAAAATAAAAACAAAATAATTTTGAAAAAAAACTTTCATGTTTTTAATCATGTATCAATAAATTATGATGAAGCTTACAAAATAATTTAATTTAGATATATATCTATAAATTAGGTTTTTTTTTCTATAAAAGTGTTTTTATCTTCTCAAACAATTAATTTTTTGTATCGTATTTGGGAGGGATGCAAGAAAGTTACATATTAATGGACGTTTAGGAGGAATGCACATTTATTTGAAGTGGTCGTAAAGACGTAGCGCATTTTTTTTGGAGGGAATCCGCAACCGCTACTCAACGAGTGTGCACATCGTAAGCCTTCAGTCTGACGCAATAGCCTGCAAATCAACGTTAGAAGGTAAAGTTTGATGCAATAGCTTGCAAACTAACACTAGAAGGTAAACCACACAGAGTGACAAACTCGGCCAAGAAAGCCTTTGTAGAGAGACTCGAACTCATGACCGGTTCGATCAATTGAGAGACTCCATAGTTCGATTAGTACGGCGAAGATCCATTCCTGTTTGACAGATGATTCTTTCGCCAACACAACCCAGATATTCACTGTTATATCCCTTGAGTCTGTTGCAAATTCATGACCATGTGGGTTCCAAGCACAAGCCCATATTATTCTTTGGTGTGCTTCATGTCTCGCCGAAAGCTTGTGGCTGATTTCACCTGCACCTGTTCTTTCAATTGCAAACACGGAGAACTGATGATCCCTCAAGACAGACAAAAGTAGATTATTATCGTAAGAGAATTCCATGTGTGTTATTGTCAAGCTGTGAGATTGCAAACGATTAATTGTCTTCCATGTACCAAATTCCCATAGCCATATCTCATCTACTGCTACTGATTGGGCCTTATATGAGGAGGCGAGGAGCCTGCCCTCGTTGTCACAGCACAAATAAAATAGCTCATTTACATGACCATAAAGTTTATGTGACTCCGGCCATAGAGTATGCCATGCTAGCTGATCGCTAATGGGTGGTTCCGTTTGTTCAACGGGAACAACATCTGGAATTGTTTCAAGAATGTCCGCACTTTGACTCACTTTTCTCTCTCTAGTGTCTTGACCCTGAAACACCCCACCCGCATGGTTGGTTAGAACATGTAATGGTACACTCAGCTTCCTAATATCGAACATGCCAAAGGTCGAGTCAGAAGATGCAGTGGCTAGAACCCACTCATTGAAAGGAGTGAAACATACATAGTTGATCTCTCTGTCATGAACTTTGACACATTGCTTAGTTTGGTTGGTTCTCAAGTCACAAAGCATTAGTTGGCAATCATCACCAGCTGATACAAATAAGTTTTTATTCTGTAAGTGCCCAGCGACACATTCAACTACATTTTCATGAGCTGCATATGTATGTACTGCATGGAGAACCTTATTTTGATATAGCAAATTTTCTATGACAACTTCCTCGTATTTTATCACCGGGTACTTCTCTGTAACCTCGCGACAACACTTGAGAAAAAGACCTTCAGTTTTCTGCATAATTTTGGCCTTATGGATAGCAGAAACTCTCTCTCCCATTAGTTTGGCATAATGAACATCTTCTAAGTTTTTTTGGGCCTCTATCTGCAAAAATTTATCCCTGAAACCTTCGAGTGTTGCTGATGCACTTAGTTGTTCATCTCCAAACTTAACAAACCCATAACCCTTTGTGCATCCAGTACCTCTATCAATCACAACTTTAGCAATTTTGATTGATGGATAACGGACATGGAATGTCTCTTGCAATACATAATCCCGGGTACGCATAAAAATCATCGAATTCCAAGAGCCTACATCTCGCTCTGACATTTCTTCGAACGTCTTAGTTGCAAACTCAATTATATTTATGGGCTTCAACGTAAGTCCGGTTTCGGCGTAGGTAGGGAACCCCGAAGATCCACGGAGTAATATGAACACCTCAAAAACTCCCGCTTCTCCATCTGGGTTTGATAATGCTACTTGAACAATTCGGTTTTTCATTACTACCGGAGGGTCATCAATAGAAGCACTAGGAGTCCGAGGTGGAGCGAAGAAACTTGATATCTCGTTCATAGCATCAATCTCTTGTGTTATCTGTTTATGTCTACCTTTTCTTCTTTTTCGAACCCATTTTGGCCTTCCGATTTTCTGTTTTCCATTGTTCCTTACAGTTTGAGAAGGTGTGGTTGGTGGTAACGACAGTAGTAAATGGTATCCACGGATATAATAATTTTCCAAAAAGCCAGTTTTTTCTGTGTTTTTTGTTTTTGACCTTAAGTTGGACAGGATACGTTGAATACCATGACTTTTATCCACCAGTTGGATATTATAATTTTTATCAACCGTTTCAAATATTGGAAGAGATAAAAATTTTGATTTCGATATTTTTAATTTTTTTAAGGGTTTTATTTTCTTATTTTCAACCAAATGTTTAACAATTTCTTCAGTATAAATTTCAAGAAAGGGGATTGTTTTGTTGTTTACCTTATTCAAATAAGGAGAGACGTTTGTTGGTGTTACCCAATGGTCTTCGTCTTTAACAGTGATTTCATCATCATCACCGTAAACATCATAAATCGGATCTCCCAATTCCGACCAAGTTTCATCAGAACTTTCACCCTGGTAGTCAGCCTCATACTCAGCAAAGAGTGGATGGTCGAGTATCGGCGAACCCTCCATGTCACCAACAGTTACTTGATGGATCTCCTTCCCCTTTGGTTTTTCCAAATTGTAGCTGTGGCTCTGGTTGGATTCTGTGAAAAAGACTTCCGCCTTTGAATTTATGGTTGGAGTTTGAAATCCGGTGATGGTCGACCTTTCAATATCTTCTATTGCTTTCTTCATTTGATGTCGCATCGAATTCATCCATTCATCTATCTGTGATCGGAACTGATCGAATTCATCACGATCGACCAATTCTGCGATCGGGAGAGTGGACTTCCCTCGCAAGGATCGCTTTGGCGGCATACCTTTGTTACCCACGTTGTAGGAACTCTGGCTCTGATACCAATATGGTAGCACCAAGCTACGAGATAGAGCAGATGGCGGCAAACACAAAGAGAAAAGACGAAACAAAGATATATAAACCATAACCCTATGTTAGAGTATAAGAGACTAAGAGAAAATTCTCAATTTTATTCATCAAAGTCTAAAAACAAAAGTAGGGTTTAAGCGCCTTAAATAGGAATAACCCAAATCCCTAATACAAAATATGGAAATAAAAAATAAACATAATAAAATAATATCTTATTAAATCTGAATGTAATAGATTTAATTTGCTAGCTTAAATAAATACTTAAAATATAAAAATAAAATAAATAAAACTAAAACATTTAAATAGATCTTTTGTAAAAGTCTTTCCCTACATCATCTCATCATATATTATAATTAATTTAATTTAATTATCAATATTGTTAGGTGCGACCAAAGTCCCATAAGAACATGTCTCGACTGATATGAGGTCATTAGGAAGTGGACCAAAATAAAATTTGTACATACCTAAAGAGCGGACAATATCATACTCGTACGGAGATTGGATTGTTCATAATTATAAACAAAAGTGGTAGTGGCGGATCCAAGGAGTGGTCATGTATGTCATGGACCATCTTAAATTCTAAAAATAAGTTTAGTATAGTGGTAAGAATGTTCAAAAAATACAGCAGCCCCCCCCCCTCCCCCTTCCCCAAACGCATCAGCCCTTTCTTTCCTCCTCTCCCAAGTTGAAAACGCTCATTTTCATCTTCTTTCAATTCAAAAAGAAATCACGAGCTCGACACGGTTCCTCTTCTCCGATAACTTTTCTCTCATAAGCTCGATGCGGCTTCATTTCCCCTCAAGTTCAAGTACCAATTCGAAACTAAATCAAGTGTGTGATTGTGAAATTGATTATTAGTTCAAATATCAATTCAAAATTGATTATTAGTTCGAAACTGATTATAAAAGTGATTATTAGTTCCAGTACTAATTCGAGACTAAATCAAGTGTGTGATTTTGAAAGTATGTTTCCTTATGAGTTTACTTTTAAATTGGCATATATCCTTAGTAGTGTGAATATATGTGAATTGGCAGTGGGAATTATATTCAGAAGTATATCTCATTGACAGTACTGAATTGGAAGAGTGTGAAAGTATTGATTTATACGGTGGTGAATTGGTACTTGTCAATTGTGTAATTGATTTGTTTATTGATTTTAATGTGCAATTAGTTAATTGATTTGTTTGTTGATTTCAATGTATATTTTTTAAATTTTTTTAATTAATTTAACTAATTGACTTAACGTGATGTTGTTCAAGTTCTTGACTCATGCCCCTCGATTTTTGGAATCTAGTACTCTCCTATTATAAATGAAACAACAATTGAAGCCTCTCTGATCTATTCTTCAACCAAGGTACCATCCAAAGAACCTTATTTAATTCCTTAATCAATTGATCCAATATTTTTAAATACGACATTAAAAATGGGGCATATATAGAGTTGGATCCTGGAAATTAATCTCCAATTATTAATTATCATATAAATAATCAAGATGATGTTAGAAGAGTTTACCTTGCGAATGGACCAACTAGACCCAACATAACTGAATATCCTCCTATAAATATTGGGACACGAATAGTTGTTATAAGAATAATGATTTGCTAGAATATTCTATAAAAAAGTTGTGTTTTGTTTGTCGTGTTATTTGTTTTATAATGGTACTAGTAATAATGTGTTTGTGATTAAAGGTTTTAATTGTTGGAACATGAAGAGTAAGTTGAATGTACATGTTGATGAACTCAATAGTCAGCACAAGAATTGTGTCAAAGCATGTGCATGTCTTATGAAGAAAAATCAAAGTATTGAATCTTCATTTGTACAGCATAGTATAAAAGCAGAAGTTGATTATCTTGTTCGTATAAAAGCATCACTTGAAGCAGTTAAGTTCCTTGTTAGATGTGCAAATTCTAAGGCACATAATGAGGGTGCAAATTCTATTTATAAAGGTCATTTTCTAACATTTATTAAAGTTTTAATAAGAAACATGAGAAAATATGAGAAGCATTTATGAGTGATGGAAATTATAAGATGACTTGTCCCGTTATTCACAAAGAACCTGTAAATGCATGTGTGGTTAAAACTCTTACAAAGATAGTTGGAGAAATTAGAAATAGTTTATTTTGTGTTATAGTTGATGAAACCGATGATTGCTCTAGTAAAGAACAAATGGCAATAGTTGTATGTTTTGTTGATGATAAAGGATTTGTTGGGATTGTTCATGTTGAAGATATTAATGCAATAGCGCTTAAATATGTTCTTAAAATTTTGTTGTCAAGATTTGGATTGTGTGTTTTTAAAATTCGAGGACAAGAAAAATGATGGGGTGAGTAATATGAAAGGTCAATTTAGTAGTCTGAAGACTTTGATTCAAAAATAAAATTTGTAAGTCTGTTATGTACATTGATTTGCTCACCAACTTTAATTGGATCTTGCATCGATGTCTCGGAAGCATGAAAATGTTGATTGGTTTTTATTGAGGTGTCACGTATTGTGGATTTTCTAAGGTCTTCTAACAAGCGACAAACTTGGCTTCGTAAAAGACAAGTTGCTCATTTTACTAATCTAGTTGAGAATGAGTTGGTGGAAACGGGTACCGGTTGAACAAAGACTTGTCTATTGTAAGAGCGAGTGATACACAATGAGGATCGAACTCACGGACTCTTAGTAGGTTGGTTGATTTGTTTACTCTCATTATTGAAGTGCTTGAAGATTTAAAAAGTAATAAATATTCGAGTAGTGAACAAAAAAGTTTGTTATTTGTTATAAAAACTTTTGGTTTTATTTTTATGTTCCACTTAATGGTTGAGGTTGTATCGTTGACAAATGATTTGTCTCAAGCATTACAAAAAGATGATCAAAATATTATGACCGTTATGCAACTTGTTCAAGTAATTAAGAAAATGCTTCAAGAAATGAGAGATAGTGGATGGGAACCATATTATGAAAAAAGTTAGGAGTACTTGTGGTAATCTTGAACTTGATGTGCACGACACGGATTCAATGTATGTGAAAGGTAATAAATTCAAAAGACTTACTACGTTTTTGACAAATCACAATTATTTCAAGGAATGATTGTTTTTTACACGCCATAGATTTTGTAATACAAGAGTTGAATGATCGATTTTTACACCCGAAAATGTTGAATTGTTGAATTGTGAGCCATGTTTGAATCCTTATTTTTCATTTCAAAATGTTGAGAGTAACTCACTCGTGAGGTTGACAAGATTATAACCGAATGAATTTGAGGATGTTAGTGATAAAAAGTCTTCTAACTAACTTGATATTTATATGAAGTGTGTGAAGATGGATGATAATTTTTCCAATTTGAAGAGTATTTTGGATCTATGTAGGACTCTTGTGCGTATAAAAAAACACAAGACATTTTTGAAGCTAGCTTTATCATTTTTGAAGCTAGTATGAAATATGTGAAGAATGAGTTGAGATATTGAATGTCTAATACATGGCTTAATGATTGCTTGGTGACCTTTTTGGAGAAATAAGTGGTTGCTACAATGGATGATTGAGATATTATGAAGCGCTTTCAAAGATGAGTAGAGAAGAATGCAATTACGTTTAGACTAAAAATAGATTTCTATTGTTAGTTGTAATAATGCATTGGTGTATTTTGACTATATATTATTCAGATTTTTTTTAGTTCAATGATATTTTTGGCACACCCTAAATTATAATCCTGAATCTGTATCTGAAAAGTATTATCTATTTTGGAAACCAACTAATCTTTTTATATGACTGATTATATCTCTAGTATGATATCTCGTACCGTTGGACTTTGAACCCTTTTGCGTTTATAAAAAAATTATGTTTATTCTTCAACTTTGTTTCTTTATTTTTACATTTTTTAGAAATTTCTAGATTATAATACAGCCCAAAAGAATATATCCTAAATAGACTAAATAGCTTAGTTTTTATGCAATATTCTTTGCTGGCAATGCCATTTGGAATAAGAAAAAATCGCACTTCTTTTTTAATAAGAATTAGTAATGTACATGTTTTTACCAATCAGGTTTGAGCTTAAAACTTTATTTTATAGTGAATAGTTTTTCTATAAAATGTAATATTTTCGGTATTTTTCGACATGTATTATGATAAGATATCAATCGTGATGGTTTAGCGGTTTTGACTACTGGTTGCAAGAAGCCAAACCATCATCTTATCATAGTTTCTTCCTTTGTTTGTCATCTTGAAGAATTATTGTTTTGTTATAGAGGATTTAGGAATGCGTCGAAAGTTAGCAAAAAAACTAATGTAATCTAAATTAATTTATCTCTTTGAAAACTGCAACATATAACACCTACTTTTATAATAATTAGTAATAGATCTAACTATAACTAATATAATATAAAATAGTAATAAATAACTAACTAATATACTATAGAATATTAATTTTATCATATAAAAGACTAAACTTATATCTATATTAATAATAAAATATAATTTGTTGTCAAGAGTAGGATTTAGACAAATTCGATATGAGAAATTGTTCAAAAAAAGTTAAAATTTATATTTATATGTGAAAAATAAAATAAAAAATCAATATGAAATTGATTTTTATCATAGTCGTATATTAAAAATAAATAAATCTTAATAAAAACAATTTTATTATCTAAGTTAGTTTTATCTTTTCATATTTAAATTGCCAACAATTATATACAAATTTAATTTTTATCCATATGATTTTCAGAATTTACTGGATAAATGTTATAATTCATAATTTAGTTGAAATTTAATTTCAAAAGATAAAACTAGATAACTCAAATAAAATATATTTTTTCTTAAATTGTATTTATTTTAATGATTAGTGTAATAAAAACAATAGCTATATTTATTTATATTTAAAATATTCTGATATAATTATGGTCCAATTCCTTTTAGTTTAAAATAATGTACTTATTTTTTTGTCTTGAATAATTTTTTTTCTCTTATAAAAACCAATCAGAATAATATAAACCTTCACTTAAACGTTATATATTAATTAAATCTAAATAATTATTACTAAACCTATTAACTTATATTAAATATAAAACAACTGAAAGTTATATATTAATTAAATTTAAGTAACTGTTAAAGTCATTAATTTATATTAAATATAAAATAACTGTTCATTCAAATTTCAAAAAATATTAAATGTTAAAGAAGCCACCCGTATATAGAATTGTAGAGTTTCACATCAAAGGGAATATTGATCTTTGGCTTTGTTGATCCATTGGATCATCACATTCTTGAATTACTCTAGATGGTTCTCTAGATCTTAAGCCATAGTACGAGTACATTTTGAGGGGGTTGAATTTACGGGGATCTTTCGTTCTAATATTCCTCTAAAAAAAGGACTCGTGCAGTACATAGGCCGTCTTAGTTGGCCTTACAGGGAGCCTTCTTTGTTATTTTGTTGATTGGTCCTTTCTGTTAGAGTCATTTTTCTCATACTCTACTTTTTTCTTTTGCTTTCACTATTACACTCATCGTCGTCTGCTCGTCTCTTAGTGTTCTTGGTGCGGCTATCACTTTTTGGTTCCCCGAGCGAAGTCCTGATTTCTTTTATCTTCCGATATAATGTTTTTAGTCAGCAACTATAAGGTCTTGATTATTTTCTTCATTTTCTCTTAGCCTACTTATCCCTTTCAAGTTGAATCTGGTTTTCTTTGAGTTGTTCCCACTTGAGCTCCTCTATGCGAGATTCTAAAATTTGGACATTAGATAGACTGATTGACATACCTAAACTAAGAAGATTATCCTAATGGGAAAATACCGCGGTGGTACCCACAATATTGGTTTCTATATTCCCTTAGTAATGTTTGTACATGTCTTTTCATAATAACCGTTATTCATCATCTACCTTCGGTCGGTTACAACTCTTCCATAATTCCTTTATTGAATCTTATTATCTTGTCGATCATTTTCTGACTGAAGGCTTGCCATTCGGCCGTTTTTCATTAGCTTGGTCATCTATCTTTCTATTGAGCGAGCATTTTCTTTATGCAGGCTCGCATGGTTCTTCATTCGTCGTTTGTCCGCCTGATCATCATGTTGCTATTTATTGAGCTTACCTATCATTTATGAGGGATATATCATACCAAGGGGTATAATCTTATCATTAAAAACAAAGTCCGATAGCTTAATCCAAAATTTACGAACCTAACAGTGAACTTTTGTTTATTCTGATAATCTTCGGTTTAATATAAATCACGAAAGGGTATATAAGGCCCCCAAGGGGTAGCCGAGTTGGTTGAGTATGGCATTCTTATGACCAAAAGGTCATGAGTTCGAGTCCCTCTACATACACTTTCTCGGCTGAGCCTGTCACTTTATGTGGTTTACCTTCTGGCTGGTTTGCAGGCTATCGCGTCAGACTGAGGGTTTACCCTGTGCGCACTCATTGCACTCTGAGTAGCGGCTGCGGGTTCCCTCCGGAAAAAAAACGAAAGGGTATATAAAACATTACATAATAATAGCAACTAAATATATGACATTGATAGTTCAAAAAGGTTCATGTAAAACGTTACTAAAAGCTTCAACCATTTTAAGACTTACAACAGTTCAAAGGAAATACTAAAATACAACATGTGTCATGGTCATCCCATAATTTTAAGTTTAAATGAGTAAATGAACAAATGAACAAATGATTATTGTTTTCTAGGTTGGAAATCTCATAATGGGTTGGGGGAATGACCTCGCTAGAACTTATGATGGTTGTGGTAACAACATTGGTAATGGATACTAAACCCATGAATTCAATGGGAGCAAAACTATTGGTACCATATTCCTCAGTTTTGATATTCACATCTTACTCCTATTTGATCTTTATGTTCGACGTTGAGTCGAATTTTAGATACACTCCGGGAGGTCATTTTGCTTAAGCAATCTGCTCCCCAAAAGGCCCAACTATGAGCTCCGAGAAACATTCATGAAAGCTATCGGTCTGTGTGTTCAAAAGCTTTACTCAAATTTTGAATTAGATGGAAAATACAATACCTATGGTAGATATTAGGATATACAACGTTAATAATACCAGAATGACGATCCAAAATAAAGGTTATCTGACGGCCTAACATATGAGGTTTTAGACTCTACATAAACCATAACCAGCTGTCCGCATCTTCATTGCCGGTAATATAAAAAACAATGGGAAATAGATCTATAATAACTATAAAGTTTAGCTTGTTGATATGGTTCGAAGAAGTTTTGTTATTAACACTGCAATCACGAGCTGGTTATGAGGTAAAACGCATAGATGTTATGGCAGCCGAAAATTAACATAATTCCAGACAACAACACTACAATCGCAAATACTAAAGCACAATAAACCGCATTGTGCAAAAAATGATAAAACTACACCTATCTATCAAAAGTAAAAAATCATATCTAGCATGGTTGATGAAAATACGAAAATCACAATATAAATTGAAGTACATTATTAAACCATTGACCGGTATCTACCATAGCATATGCATAACATGAAATCCCACTTATCGTACCAATCGCATAAATAATAACACATATCTAGCAATATATTCTAGCATATACTAAAATGAAAATTATGAATACATTGTAATTTGCAGCAGTGAAAATGGTTCTATTAAAGTCATATGATTTTGTTTCCCGATGTTATCGTCGTTAATATGTGTGAGAATGGGAAGCATTCTTGTTGCCATCACCACAAGTTCATTTGAAATCAATATGTTAACAATCGTAACATGGTCTGATAAAACCTCAAAAGAAGTTGCGGAAGACTTATATACTACCCACGTTTGACCAGATTCTACATTATGCTTAAACTTCCTGTCAAACTCGTGGTATATATTAGTGTTCAAGCTGAGACCCTCCGAGTAACGTCTTGAAATTCGAGTCATAAGCAAGACTCCAATCTTGTCCACCAATTTCATTATCGGTAGACTGCATAGTTTTTTTATTTGCGCATTAAATGATTCAACCACAGTCGATGTCATTGGCCCATACTATTTCCCTTTGACGAATGACTGATCATACTTATCCAGAGCAAATTCTGAAGAAAGTTTTTGATTTTACCACCGCCTTGACGTAAAAACTGTGAAAGTTTTTTATTAAAAAGGTCAACTGTTGGAGAATAAGCATATCGATTAAACAAAAGTAGCATATTCTTTTTATACTATCGGTTTGTGTGTTTAAGAGCTTTATTCAAATTCTGAATTAGATAGAAAATACAATACTCGTGGTAGATATTAGGATAGACATCGTTAATAATACCAAAATGACGATCCGAAATAAATGTTATCTAGCGGCCTAGGATATGAGGTTTTAGACTCTACATAAACCATAACCAGTTGTCTGAATATTCATTGCCGACAATACCAAAATCAATGGGAAATAGATATGCAATAACTATAAAGTTTAGTTTGTTGATAAGGTTCGAAGAAGTTTTGTTATTAACACTGCAATTGCGAGCTGGTTATGAGGTAAAACGCGTAGATGTTATGGCAGAACAAAATTAACATAATTTCAAACAACAACACTACAATCGCAAATACTAAAGCACAATAAACTACATTGTGCAAAAAATTATAAAACTACACCTATCTAGCAAATACGATAAATCCTATCTAACATGATTGATGAAAATACAAAAATCACAATATAAATTGAAGTACATTATTAAACCATTGACCGGTATCTAGCATATCTGATGCAGGAGACGGTTACAATACCTAATCTATTCTAGCTTGCAAGTTATTTTTAGATATTTCTTTTTTTAGTGTTTTCCTTTTTTAGTTAAGATTCTAGTAATTTTCCTTATTTCGATTCTAGTAATTTTCCTTATTTATAGGAACTTCCTATTTATGCTTTAGGATTTCTCTATACGCTTTAGGGTTTCTCTATATAAAGAACCTTAGGTGCTATGTTTTAAGGAACTTTTCATCATCGTTATTAATCAAAGTCTTCGAGTTTTCGAGATTTGTTTTCTGGTGGATTCCATAGCTTGTTTCTTCAAGTTTGACACCCGCGAACTTGAACCTTCAATTCTAAGACCAACGTTTGTTATCTTAGAGCATTCGACTGCGTCAATATCATATGCATAATATGAAATCCCACTTATCGTACCAATCGTATAAATAATAACACATATCTAGTAATATCTTCTAGCATATACTAAAATGCAAATTATGAACATAGATATCTAGCAAGATGTAAAAAACACAATTAGACTAACCGTTGTTTCCATTGTTTGCTACCACTGAAACCAATTCTAAGACCTGGTGGCAGCGTTAACTAATCAGATTGCAACATTAACCAATCAGATTGCTAACGCAGGACAAGGAGAAGGAATCTAACGAAATCAGAATCGACAAGACAGACATATACCAGTTGTTGAAGAGCCATCCCAAGTCCGACATGGTGGAAACAACCGAATGCATGTTAGAAACAATCAACAACAAGGCAGGCATAACCGTGTCGCTGTTGATGATTCTAGCTCGGAGGAGGAATTAGAAGAGGAAGAGGCAGAATAAGGGAATCAAAATAATTAGGATTACAGAGTGAAAGCTGATATTCCATTGTTCTATGGTACTATGAGTGTCGAGGACTTTCTCGATTGGCAAGTTGATGTTGATCGATTCTTTGATGTTATGGAGATCCCGAAGAGTAAACAGGTTAATATGGTGGCTATCCGGTTAAAGAAGACTGCAGCTGTTTGGTGGGACAAATTGGCTATTCAAAGGCAAAGACAGAGGAAGAGTCCAGTTAGAACATGGCGTCGAATGAAGCAGCTAATGACTGAGCCGTTCTTACCGGAGGACTACGAGCAGATTCTTTATAAGATGTACATTTATTGTGTACAAGGAAGCAGGACCGTGACTGATTATACAGCAGAGTTCTTTTGTTTCTCTGACCGTAGTGACTTAAACGAAACAGAGAATCAGAAGGTGGCTAGATACATCAGTGGTTTAAAGGGCTCTCTTCAAGGGAAAATAGGGTTACAGACTGTGTGGACAGTTCAAGAAGCATCCAGTCTAGCCTCGAAAGTGGAATTGATGGAGAAATCATCTTGGGGTTTCACAAATTTCAGGAGACCCTCGATCCAGAACAACGTCGAACCAGCCGGAGAAACGGACAAATGCGTGGTTAACAGAGATTCCAACTCTAACAACAAAGGAGCAAGTAGCTCCATTAGTGGCATTCAGAAGGACAAAGCACCCACTCTGAAACAGAACAATCCTTATGCTAGACCAACCGCCGACAAGTGTTTTCGTTGTCAAGGAACATGTCACATGCCGCATGTTTGTCCTATTAGGAAGACGGTTGCATTGCTGGAAGAAGAGGAAGACGACTTTATGGAGAATGAGGAGTATGCGGGAGTTTAATTTGCGGAAGAGGAATCTAAGGACAGAATCAGCATTGTTTTACAGTGACTGTTGCTATCATCCAAAGAAGAGGGACAACGCAAGAATCTGTTTAGAACGCATTGTTCTATTCAGAACAAGGTGTGCAATGTGATTGTTGACAATGAGAGCTCCGAGAATTTAGTTTCTCAAAAGTTGATGGCATATTTGAAACTACCCACGACTTGTCATAAGAAACCGTATGGTCTCGGATGGGTGAAGAAATGATCTACAGTAGGGGTTAGTGAAACTTGCAAAATTCCTCTATCAATTGGTAAGCATTACAAAGAGGAGATAATTTGTGACGTTTTGGATATGGATGTTTGCCATATTCTCCTTGGGCGACCATAGCAGTACGATAACGACATTACGTACCGAGGACGAGACAATGTGGTCATGTTTACATGGGGGAATCATAAGATTACAATGGCTCATGTCAAGGATTTTGGTAGCATTGCAACAGAGAAGAAGTCAAGCTTCCTCGTCATGTCGCATGATGATAAAGAACTTGACAAGGCTGTTAAGGAATCACAGTGTTTTTATCCGGTTGTGGTCAAGGGGTTGATGAGTGCCGTGACGGAGGAGACAACAACTCCACGTGAGGTGCTAGAAATTTTGGAAGATTACAAGGAGTTAGTTGCTGAGGAACTACCTGAAAACCTGCCTCCTATGCGTGATATACAACATCACATTGACTTGATCCCGGGTTCTAGTCTACCTAATCTTCCCCACTATCAAATGAGCCCTAAAAAGAATGAAATTGTACATGAACAGATTGAAGATTTGCTGAAGAAAGGGTTAATCCGCGAGAGTATGAGCCCTTGTGCTGTACCAGTTCTTCTCGTTCCAAAGAAAAGTAATTAGTGGCGAATGTGTGTTGATTCTAGAGCCATCGACAAGATCACAATCAAATACCGGTTTCCTATCCCTCGGTTGGAAGACATGCTTGATGAGTTGAATGGATCAAAGGTGTTTTCCAAAATAGATCTTCAAAGTGGGTACCATCAGATTCAAATCAGGTTTGGAGATGAATGGAAGACTGCTTTTAAGAGTAAAGACGGATTGTACGAGTAGTTAGTGATGCATTTCGGCTTGTCAAACGCACCTAGTACTTTCATGAGATTGATGAATCAGGTTCTCCGTCCTTTCATTGGGTCCTTTGTAGTAGTTTACTTCGATGATATTTTGATTTATAGCAAAGACAAGGATGACCATTTAGAGCATGTACGACAGGTGTTACAAGTCCTCCAAGAAAATAAGTTGTACGTGAATTTAAAGAAATGCACATTCTGCACAAGCCAGCTGTTGTTTTAGGGTTTTTCGTTGGTGAATATGGGATTCAAGTAGATGAAGCCAAAGTGCGTGTAATAAAAGACTGGACTGTTCCCAAAACCGTAATTGAGGTACGCAGTTTTCATGGTTTGGCTACTTTCTACCAGAGATTTGTAAGAGACTTCAGTACTCTTATTGCACCTATTACCGAATGCTTGAAGAAAGGGAAGTTTCATTGGGGACCAAAACAAGACGAGAGTTTTGTATTGATTAAGGAGAAGCTTTGTACTGCTCCTGTGTTAGCATTGCCGAATTTTGATAAGATAGTTCAAGTGGAATGCGATGCTAGTGGTGTAGGAATTGATGCTGTGTTATCTCAGGAGAAAAGACCAATAGCTTTCTTTAGTGAAAAGCTAAGCAAAGCACGACAGAAATGGAGTACTTATGATCAAGAGTTCTATGCAGTATTTTGAGCTCTTTGACAATAGGAGCATTATTTGATTCAGTGAGAGTTTATTCTGTTCACTAACCACCAAGATCTGTAGTTTCTTCACAGCCAGAAAGTGATAAATAAGATGGATGCTCATTGGGTAAGTTTTCTGCAAAAATTTCCTTTCATTATTCAGCATAAGTCCGGAGCTCTTAACAAGGTAGCTGATGCTTTGAGTAGAAGGGCTTCCTTGCTAACTACCTTAGCACATGAGATTGTGGGTTTCGAATTTTTGAAAGAGTTATATGAAAGTGATGCTGAATTCAAGGAATTATGGGACAAGTGCAACGGTAAGCATCCTTCTGCAGACTTCCATATTCGCGATGGCTATCTTTTTAAAGGAGACAGACTGTGCATTCCTTGCTCGTCGTTACGAGAGAAGTTGATCCGAGAATTGCACATTGATGGTCTTAGTGGTCATTTGGGACGGGATAATTTGCAAGTTTGGATTTAAGGTACTATTGGTCGCACCTTAGGAAAGACACTAGAGCTATTGTTCGGAGGTGTTTTGTTTGTCAGGTTTCTAAGGGACAATCTCAGAACACAGGTCTTTACATACCGTTATCTGTTCCTGAAGATATCTGGCAGGACCTATCTATGGATTTTGTGTTGGGGTTGCCGAGGACGCAACGAGGTGTCGATTCTGTGTTTGTTGTTGTCGACAGGTTTTCCAAAATGACACACTTCATTGCTTGCAGAAATACCGCAGATGCAACCAACATAGCCAAATTGTTTTTTCGGGAAGTTGTGCGTCTCCATGGGGTTCCGAAGTCAATAGTTTCCGGCAGGGATACTAAGTTTCTCAGTCACTTCTAGATTACATTATGGAGAATGTTTGGAACAAGTTTAAAACGAAGCTCTACAGCTCATCCCCAGAGTGATGGGCAAACCGAAGTCACAAACAGGACGCTGGGTAACATGATTAGAAGTATTTGTGGTGATAAACCGAAACAATGGGATTTAGCTCTACCGCAAGCCGAGTTCGCTTACAATAGTGTCGTACATTCCGTAACATGGAAATCACCATTTACGTTGGTATATACCTCTGTCCCGAAGCATGTGGTTGATTTAGTTCCACTACCGAAAGCTCCTGGAGTTAGTGCATCAGCTGAAGCTATGGCTAAAGACATTTTGGACACTAAAGAAGCAGTCCGAGCTATATTGGAAGCAACTGGGAAAAAAAACAAAAGGGCAGCAGATAAAAAACGGAGGCTCAAGGTTTTCAACGAAGGTGATGAAGTAATGGTGTTTCTCAAGAAAGAAAGGTTTCCAGTCGGTACTTATCGTAAGCTTTAGCCTCGCAAGTATGGTCCATTCAAGATTTTACGAAAGCTTAATGACAATGCTTATGTGGTGGATCTACCAGACGACATGAGCATCTCTCATACGTTCCATGTAACGAACATCTATGAGTATCATGCCGATGGTGTTCTTTATCCAGATAAGAACTCGGGGACGAGTTCTTTGGAGGTGGAGGTGACTGATGCAGGAGACGGTTACAATACCTAATCTATTCTAGCTTGCAAGGTATTTTTAGATATTTCTTTTTTTAGTGTTTTCCTTTTCTAGTTAAGATTCTAGTAATTTTCCTTATTTCGATTCTAGTAATTTTCCTTATTTATAGGAACTTCCTATTTTATGCTTTAGGGTTTCTCTATATGCTTTAGGGTTTCTCTATATAAAGAACATTAGGTGCTATGTTTTAAGGAACTTTTCATCATCGTTATTAATCAAAGTCTTTGAGTTTTCAAGATTTGTTTTCTGGTGGATTCCCGAGTTTTTTTCTTCAAGTTTGACACCCGCGAACTTGAACCTTCAATTCTAAGACCAACGTTTCTTGTCTTAGTGCATCCGACTGCGTCAATATCATATGCATAATATGAAATCCCACTTATCGTACCAATCATATAAATAATAACACATATCTAGTAATATCTTCTAGCATATACTAAAATGCAAATTATGAATATAGATATCTAGCAAGATGTAAAACACAGTTGGACTAACCGTTGTTTCCATTGTTTGCTACCACTGAAACCAACACACCACCATGCCTCCCAGTTAAATGAGTTTCGTTGACATACAACAATGGTCGACGTGAATGAAAACCTTGAAGGTACGCTTCGAATGTTATAAAACAGCGACGGAAAACGTTACCAACAACTAATTTCAAATAATAGTTCGTTGTAATATCATGACTCTTTAATCGTTTGGAGTATCCCTTTAGCAAACTAAAAGAAGTATTAATATCTTTGAATACTCCCGTAATTTCCTTCTCTATAGAATTCCACGAGAGATGGTAAGAGATGTCTAACCCGTAATCTTGTTTCATAAAGGACTGTATACTTTTTCGCTGTCAACAAATGGTTGGCCCTCATTGAATCATTAATTTCATCCGCAATCAAATCAGATGTCAAATGTCTTTTTTTTGTTTAGTGGAGACAGATTGCATGTATGTGTGTCAACAAACCGCTTTATCATCATTAAACCGTTGTTGGAATCAATTGATGCGTAAAGACTTCATTTATAACCGACTGAATCTTTGTTGGCGCAATAAGTAGTGATCTTACTAAATGTATTATCTATGTACTTGAAATAAAAACCATCATCTAATGCATATCGACACAAGGATAACCTAGACTTGCAACACCTTCATCAAACGACTAACCAACACCTGTGATAGCATCAACTCATCCAGTTGTAGCAAGATGTCTTTTTTGGTATTTAATTAAGCAAACAAATAATACTCTCCCAACTAGTTAGTTGGTTATATGATGCTTCTGCAAAACTTAGGCTAGGCTGTTTATGCTTAACTGCAGACCTTTTTATCAACTAATTGTTCTTCTATTATAAAATTAACGTTTTTAAGACACTTTACATCAAGATATACTTCTAAACCCATAAAATATATCTTGTTATTAAACAAAAAATTATTGTGAGCACTATAGGAGTAACTAATAGTGTATTTTCCTCTAACATACTCCTGTTATTTTCTTTTAGCGTAATGTTGAAGGCTTTGAACGTTTTCAAACTTGGACAAAGGAACAACTGCAGTTTAGTGACCATAATTGATAATACAAACTTTAAGTTTCAACATATACTACCCTGCATGTATAAACTTGACTCGGTAAGTTGTAGTGGCAGCCACAAAGTAGCAATGTGTTACATAGGAAATCGATTTATCATTAATACAACCATTCTAAAAACGTCTTACATAGTAAATCGCATTGTCAATCATGGTCGTATCTAGTAGTGTTATAATATGAACAACAATTTAGCAAACAAAAAAGTTGCTTTATCTAACAAATAGGCGGTTACAAGTAAATCACAATTTCGCACACTAATCTAGCAACTTCTACCAATGATGATTTATAACGGTCATATATAGCAATGTCATTAAATTGGTAAATGCATTGTCGTTAATATAATCAATCTAGCAATGTATTTAATATTGCAATCGCATTAACATGAAAGATACAATCTAACAAACCAACTAGTACATTGGAAAACCTTTGACAACACAATCGCAATTAATTTCAAGCACAATCGAGTAAACAAATGAGTATAGTATCTAGCAACGCTAATATGGTCATATAAATCGCAATGTTGTTTTTCTATTAAAAAAACGCATCATCTACATCTACAATCGCATCTTGTTTCTACAACTCTTAAATTTGCAATCAGGCCACCAGAAAACTTACAAAACCAGGAAAAGACAATAAAATCAACTTTGGACATGCTTAAACCTATTTTCAACTTATAAATCAACTTAAAAACTTGAATTCATGATGTTACAATTTCAGTTGAGGAGAAAAAACAACAACGAATAAACAAATAGTTGACGTGTGACGAAACATGAGAAACTTACCTTTGAAATCACCTTCCTAACTATAAAACGAGGATGAAACTAGTTGTGGACGGGAAAAAAATCGTCAAGAAACTTTTTATGCATGAACCTTTTTCCTAAGTCTGATAATCAATATTCTGAAAGCCAAATAGAATATGAAAGTACCTCAGTCGATCAGAAAGCTGGATGTTAGTACTGATTGACGGTGGTAGACAGGTGGCTATCAGAATGATCATTATAATAATTATGATTGAAAAAATCAGCTTCTCTTTATAAAATGGGTAGCTGGTTAAGATAAGAGAGATATGAATATAGGTGATTGGTTAGAAACTCAAATTTTGAAACATCTGATTGAATGAAAATATGTGTTTTTCTTAAAACCAATCTTATATAGTTGGTTGAGGGTAGTTAAGGTATTAAAAAAATTGAGTATTGAATATGATTTATTTTAATGAGATGCATATTAAATAAGCATAGACCAATTTTTGGGTACTAAATGACAGTATGTTTGGTGAGTATGTACTTAAGGTGTCATTTCTCTTTTTTTATAAAAAAACAATTATATAGTTTCTTTGTAGTATGTTTGGTGAGTAGGTACTTAAGGTGTTATTTCCCTTTTTATACAAAAATAATTACATAGTTTCTTTTAAATTCATTTAAACTTTTTATGAACCAGATTATATTTTGTTGGTAACAAATATAAATTTTATATATAACTTTATATGTAAATGTTTAACCTTTCATGTAAATATCTAACATGACATATAAATATCTAACCTTACAAAATTATTTTACCTTACAGGTAAATGTATAATCTTACAAGTATACGTTTAAGTTGATAAATAAATGATTAACTTAACATGTAAATATCTAACCTTATAGGTAAATGGTTAGCCCGGCATGTCAATGTCTATTACGATAGGTAAATGTTTAACCTTACATGTAAATGTCTAACATGACATGTAAATGTTTAACATGACAAGTAAATATCTAGCATTACAAGTAAACGTCTAACCTTATATGTGAGTGTTTAAAAGCACAAGTAAATATCTAATATGACAAGTAAATATCAAACTTTACATGTAAATTTGTAATGTTACAAGTAACTATATAGCTTGACAAATACATGTATAACCTTACGGTCCTTACATGTATATGTTTAACCTTACAGGTGAATCTCTAACTTTAAAGGTAAATATTTAACATGATAGGTAAATATCTAACTTCATAGATAAATATATAACCTTATAGGTAAATGTATAACCGACATGTAAATACCTAACCTGACATGTAAATATCTAATATTACATATAAGTGCCAACCTTATATTTAAATATTTAATATTACATGTAAATATCTAACTTGTCCAATAAATATATGTAATTACATATAAATATATAACCTTACATGTAAATGTCTAACTTGACAGGTAATTGTCTAATCTTACTGGATAAATATATAACATTATAGGTAAATTTCTAACCTTACAAGTAAATGTCTAACCTTAAGTGTAACAGTTTAACCAAAAATGTAATGTTTAGCCGTATAAGTAAATATTTAGCCTTACAGTTAAATGTCTAACCTGACATGTAAATGTTTAACCTTGTAGGTAAATGTCTAATTTTACATATAAATGTCTAACCTGTTAGGTAATTATATAACCTTACATGTAAATGTTTAACCTTATATGTAAATGTCTAACCTTACGAGTAAATTTTTAACTTTAAATGCAAACGTCCAACATGACATGTAAATATCTAACATGACAAGTAAATTTCTAACCTTACAAGTAAATGTTTAACTTTGCATGTAAACGTCCAACATGACATGTACATGTCTAACCTTGCAGGTACATGTTTAACCTTATATGTAAATATCTAACCTGATAGGTAATGTTTAACCTACCATTTATATTTATAACCTGATATGTATATATTTAACCTTATAGATAAATGTATAACCTTACATATAAATTTCTAACATAACAAGTAAATATTTAACGTGACAGGTAATTGTATAACTATACATGTAAATGTATAACTATACATGTAAATGTATAACCTTACAGGTAAAAATCTAACATAACTAGTAAATATCTGACATGGCTGGTAAATGTTTAACCTTAAAAGTAAATGTCTAACTTGAGAAGTAAATGTATAACCTTACATATAAATGTCTAACATGACATATAAATAACTTACCTGAAATGTAAAGTGTCTGACATGACATATAAATGTTTAACTTCATATGTAAATGTTTAACATTACATGTAAATATCTAACCTTACATGTAAATTATTAACTTCACAAGTAAATGTCTAACATGATAGGTAAATGTCTAACCATAGAGGTAAATATATAACATTACAAGTAAATGTTTAACCTTACATATAAATATCTAACTTGACAAGTAAATGTTAAACCATACATATAAATGTCTAACCTTACATGTAAATGCCTAACGTGATAGGTAAATGTTTAATGTGATATTTAAATATTTAATCGTACATTTAAATGTATAACGTTATAGGTAAATGGCTAACCTGACATTTAAACGTCTAACCTAACAGTTAAACATCTAACCTTACAAATAAATATATAACCTAACTAGATAAATGTATAGTCTTAAAGGTAAATGTTTAACCTTATGAATAAATGTTTAACCATACAGGTAAATGTTTAACCTTAATGGTAAATTTATAATCTTATATGTAAATATTTTACCTAATAAGTAAATATTTGCATAATAGGTAAATATTTAACATTATATGTATATGTTAAATGAAACATTCTTTGATGACAAAATTTATCAAACTAAACATGTGCATAAGTAGACAACACATGATGAGTTCGAAAACCGCTTCCTCTCCGGACAGGGACAGATCGGAATAAGGCCATCGGACCGGACAGACCACTTCGAACACTTAACCCATTGGACTGTTCGAACTATGACAAAAGTACTAAAAAACCTAAACACTTCTTGACTAAGCTGCTTGCTCTCCTACTAAGAGCTCATGGGTCTTTAAACATGACCCGGGTCCATTAAGCATGACCCGAAAACCCATAAAGCCCAGATGTAAGGGTATAAATACCCAACCACCAACATTAAATATGGGTAATGAAAATTAACTGCAACCAGGCAGCTTAATCCTCCCTCTACTCTCTACTCAAAATATTAAATACCCATAAGCTTCCACAAAACTCTGAACAAATTACCCTCAGACATAACCATACCAAATTGGCGACCACAGTGGGAGCACGAAGGTGCCTGAATCTAGCATTCAAAACCAGCAAGAAAAGTCAGTCCGAATGAATCCGGACGCTCCGGAAGTGCCACCAGCTTTGCTCGAAGTGGTGGGTGAAAACGATGAATACACCATCGAGGAGCGTGATAGGCTAAAAGGCGAGATAGAAGCTCTGAGGGCAGAAAAGGCTAAGATGGGCATGAAAGAAAAATCGAAAGCATCAGTTGCTCATCACACCGATAACCCTAGAGAGAGTTCTGACTCAGGCTCGGAGTCTTCTAATAGCTCTTCGGATGATGAGGGAGTTGAAAAATCCTTATCCTCTAGTAGTGATGAGGGTCGAACTAAAAAGAAGCAAAAGCAGATAAAAAAATATTCGAGAAAAAGGGATAGACATAGAAAGATGAAGAAGAATATTGGCAAAGGGTCATCTCACAGCCGGAGGCATGTAGACCGGATGCTGATGGATCCTTTCGCTTTCCACGATGAACCAGGTATCTTTGCAACTCCCAATGAAGATACTGTGTTCAGTCGTGGTCGAAATTGGAGGCATTCTCTATTCTCTTCTAAAATTCTGTCTGGAAACCTCCCTAAGAGGTTTGATAGCACCAAAATGGAAAAGTACGATGGCAGTACTGATCCAGACAATCATTTGGAGCAATTTAAAAAATTTATAATGAACTTTGATGATGATGACAAGCTACTTTGTAGAGCATTCTCCCAATCATTTACGGGGAGTGCTTTAAAGTGGTATAACAGCCTACCACAAGGCTGTATTAAGAATTTCGATACTTTTTGGGTGGCTTTTCGAAGGCAGTTCGTTGGGAATAAATAGTTGAAGGGCAACGGGGACACCATAATCCATTGTGCCCAGGAACCGAATGAATCCTTAAAAGAATATATAAGTCGTTTTGTGAACACCAAGAATGGGTTGGCTGACTGCTTCGAGCAGGTTGCGATAACATCTCTAAGGCAGGGCTTGAACCCTGGCAATTTGGCTGATTCGGTGACCAGAAAAAAGGCAATGACTTGGGGAGGGTTACTGAATCAGGTTGGAAAACAGATTAACGTTGATGAAACAAAGAAAACAAGGGTGCACAGGCAGGTGAGGTCTGCCCTGGTGGCACCAAACCCCAATCAGAATCAGTCCGGAAACAAGGCGAAGGAGACCGGACAGGGGCATGGCAGGGCTAAAGCTCAATCTCAGCCAGCTGCACCTGCTCAGAGTCAGCAATCCAGAAATAAAAGAGGACATTGGGTTCAACCGAAGTGGTTCGCAGAATTGAAAGAAAGTGTGGCCACCATTTATGATAAAACAAAGGAAGATGTGCACTATAGAAGACCGGCCACGCTACAATCCCCTAGAGAACACCGTAATAACTCTTTCTGCCAGTATCACAATTATACTGGCCATACCACCGATGATTGTATAACTTTAAAATAAGAGGTTTAGAACTTGATTGAAAGGGGAAAGCTGGGGGCTTACGTTAAAAGAAGAGAAGGTAATAGGCATGACAATACTCACCGGGTTGGTCCAAGTAATGCTGCTCCGGAGGGAGCCATGGTTATAGTCGAAAGATTTGATGTGGAATCTAAATACTTGGATCCTGATCCAACTCGAAATAGAGTGGGAACCATTGAGGAATGTTCTAGGACAGTTTCAGGGCTCATTAAGTTTTTTGAGTCACTTACAATTTTCGGAGGGGATACTATGACAACTCATACCGCTTCTTCGAGGAAGAGGCACGTTCATACTTTGGCTACCCAGCTAGAAGGAGGTATGACTTCCTATCAATCGCAAATCCCTTTTCCCCTTCATTGTTTTTTATGAAGATGATTTAAGAGATATAGTTGGCCCTCATGAAGATGCAGTCGTCATAAGAGCTTCTATTGGGGGCAATGATATAAGACAAATTTTGGTGGATACTGGAAGCTCAACCAATATCCTTTTCTTAAACACATACAAGAGAATGAAAAATCCAGCTGTAATTCAGAGTTCGGACAGATCAATTGTGGGCTTTAGTGGCAGCTCAGCCGATGTGATCTGGGAGTTCGAAGAAGAAGTTTTGTTGGGCAAGGGCCCTTTCAAGAAGATGGTCATGATACTTTTTATTGTGGTGGATTGTCCCACTTGATATAATGCTATTTTAGGGAGGTCTTGGCTCTCTAGGATGCATGCAGTGGCTTCAACAGTCCACCAATGTTTGAAATATGTTGTTCAGGGACAGGTGGGAGTTGTCCGGAGCAGTCAAAAGGTTGCAAGAGAATGTTATGCTACAGCCCTGGCGCCCCGGACGTTGGGGGCAGTTCGTATCAACGAGCAATAGCAATTTGGGGGGCTTTTTGGGGGTGAGGGCGAAATTGATGACCCCAGAGAGGCCCCATGAGTATTAATACCAGTCGAAGAGGTAGAAACACATTGTTTAGAAGAAGGAAAAAGTGTCAAGATAGGGTCTAGAATGCCACCCGATCTGAAAAGAGAGATGCTAAAGTTTTTGAAGAGCCATCAACATGTTTTTGCTTGGTGCAATGCTGATGTTACCGGGGTTCCAGCAGATGTGATATCACACCGCCTATCTGTCCGGAAAGATGTAGCACCTGTGGTTCAAAAGAGAAGGGATTTTTCTAAGGAAAAGGCTGATGTTATTGTGCAAGAGGTTGACAGGCTCACAAATATGGGGCATATCAAGGAGTCTCAATATCCTTTGTGGACTGCCAATCCGGTCTTGGTGAAAAAGAAAAATGGCAAGTGGCGTATGTGTATTGACTTCACAGACCTCAATAGGGCATGCCCAAAAGATCTGTATACAGTCCCCCGGATTGACCAGCTAGTTGACTCTACCTCTGGGAATAAGTTGCTGTCCTTTATGGATGCTTTCTCCAGATACAATCAGATCCAAGTAGATCCGAAGGATCAAGAGCATACCACACTTGTCACTGACAGGGGTCTTCATTGCTATAAGGTAATGCCATTTGGGTTGAAAAATGCTAGGGCTACTTATCAGATATTGGTAAACAAAGCCTTTGCTGATCAGATTGGAAGGAATGTGGAAGTATACATCGATGACATGATGGTGAAGAGTGTAGATGAGAAATTGCACTTGGCTGACCTCCAAGAAACTTTTACCAACTTGTTGAAAGTGAATTTAAAGTTAAATCCAGAAAAATGTGTGTTCGGAGTACAATCCGGGAAGTTTCTAGGCTATACTATAAGTGAGCATGGGATACAGCCCGATCCGGACCAGCTTAATGCTCTATTCCAAATGGAGCCTCCTCGAAATATTAAAGAAGTACAACGGCTAACGGGGAGTTTAGCGGCTTTAAACAGATTTATCTCAAGGTCTTCGGATAGGTGTGCTCCATTTTTTTAAACCTTGAAGGTGTGAAGGGATTCGATTGGACCTCACAGTGTGATGAGGCTTTCAATGAGATAAAGAAGCACATGTCTTCCCCCAAAACCTTGTTTAAACCAGTTGATGGGGAGACGCTCTTCGTATATTTGACAGTTTCAAGTTGTGTCATCAGTGCTGTGTTAGTAAGGGAAGTAGATAATTACCCCCATCCAGTGTACTACATCAGCAAAAGCTTGATAGATGCAGAAAAGCGTTATTTAAAACTTGAAAAATTAGCATTGGCCCTGGTGATAGCTGCTAGAAAGATGAGGCCTTATTTCCAGGCTCATCCTATTATCGTCCGGACATCTTTTCCTTTGA
Organism: Limnanthes douglasii subsp. nivea; assembly: GCA_036936605.1. Lineage (NCBI taxonomy): Eukaryota > Viridiplantae > Streptophyta > Magnoliopsida > Brassicales > Limnanthaceae > Limnanthes > Limnanthes douglasii. The sequence continues at coordinate 319,571,326 of JAUPFV010000002.1, read as the reverse complement.
AGAATGTTCTCCAAAAGGCAGACATTTTGAGCAGGATGACTAAGTGGTCGGTAGAATTGGGGGATTTCGATATAGATTTTGCTCCCCGAACAGCAGTCAAAGCCCAAGTTGTGGCTGGTTTTTTGGTTGAATTTCACTCCGACAGAGATTCGGAGCAGGCTACTGAGTTGAAAGACAAAAAGGTCTGGGTCGTCCTAACGGATGGTGGATCCAGCACTATGGGATGTGGTGCAGGGGTGTGTTTGACTTCTCCATATGGTTACAGAATTTACCAGGCTATATGTTTTGCTTTCAGGGCTTCCAATAACGAGTCTGAGTACGAAGCAGCTATAGCTGGTTTAAAGTTAGCCTATGTTTGTGGGGATAAGAGGGTAAAGCTAATGAGTGACTCCCAGCTTCTTATCCACCATGCTCAGGGTCAATCTGAGGCTAAAAAAGAACAGTTAGTGAAGTATTTACTTCTCCTTAAAAATAAAGCACTCAAGTTTAAAAGCATTATGTATGAACATATACCCTGGACAGGAAATGAGAAATGAGTTAGCAGATTCATTGGCAACCATAGCATACACAGAGTCATATCCATGGATCCATGTGCTGGAGAGACCCTCCATTCAACTTGATATGGGTAAAGAAGAAGAAATTTTTGAAGTACAAATTAAACAACCTCAGGATTGGAGATTTCCTCTCCTGCAATACCTCTCCGATGGCATCGTGCCTCCGGATAAATCACTGGCAAGAAAACTGAAACACAAGGCTCGTGGTTTTATCATACTGAGAGACATTTTATATAAAACGTCTTACAGTAAACCTCTTCTGCGTTGTTTGGGGGATAATGAATCTCAAGTAGTCCTCTCCAAATTGCATGATAGCGAGGGGTCAGCTCATTGTGGATTCAGGGATCTAACAAGGAGAGTTTTACTAGCTGGCTACTATTGGCCATCTATCATGCAGGATGCTAAAGAATTGGTGAGAAGGTGTTGATGAGGGCGGAATTTGCCGATCTAAGTTATAGGGGCAAAAACACAATAAATAATATTTGGCATAGTTAATAGAGTATTCAGGGTCATTCGGGGACCAATATGCAAAGATAAAAATAGTAGAGGGGCCTCGTTGTTATGTAATGAACGGCCCACTAAGAGCTTAAATGGGTCATCCTTATTTTAGTATAAAAGGGTGACCCACTTGCCTAAAAAAGGTATTGAATATTATTTCTATGAATCTTCCTTTATCTCTCTACACTTTCTCTCTCTAGTCACATCTGGCACAAAGATCCTAAATATATTCCCTAAACAACTATTGACTCATCATTGGCGTCGTCTGTGGGAAACAGTGATACCAAAAAGGAATCTTTTGTTCTTTGAAAATCACATTTTTCGGGATAAACAGCGAAGCGGCGATAGAGAGGGACGGAAGAGAAGCCGTCCGAGCCGTCTCAGGTTCGGAAGGCACGGTAGTCCCCGGCCGAGAATGGCACGGCGGACGGGACAAGCGGTCAACTTTGATAATGACCCGAAAGCAACTCCTCGAGGACATTGCTCGGTTAGAAGAAGAAAAGGAGCGGGCATTGGGCGAGAAAAAAGCCCGGGAAGGAAAAGGCAAAGAACCCCTCCTGGAGGATCGGGGGGCAGCTGGCCATGGCAACGATCCGCGAATAGAGGCCCGACCTGTTAGGTACTACAGGGATTCTCTCCCCGATGACGAAGAAGCTGCTAGGACTCGTCGGAACCTTGAGAACCATCGGGCCATGACATCAGACTACCCCTCAGACGATTCGTCGGGCAAAGAATACCTACGGCGGGAAAGAGTTCAGCGAGCGCAAAAGAATCGATCCCGACGCCTTCGAGGGTCCAGGGCAGACCCTCTGCAGTATAAGAAGGGCGGCACCGAGAAGCCGACCTCGGTGTCCTTTGAGAAAGAAGAAATGCATACCGCCAGCCGCAGAGAGCGGGAAATATTGCCACCGGTTCCGTGGCAACCATCGAATAGCCAGAACCATGGTTACAGAACCAGTAGCCAATTCGTCAGCCCGGGAGTCGAGGGGCTCTATGGAGTTAGGACCGAGGGTCTTGGGGGAGGAGCATGTGAGCTCGGAGTCAACTGGAGGGCCTCTCCATTGTCCGATGAGATATTAGCGGGACAGCTCCCGAGGAGATTTGACATTTCTAAGCTAGAAAAATACGACGGGAAAAAGGACCCGGATAACCATTTGGAGGCTTTCAAAAACTTCATGTTAAGCTTCGACAACGATGACAAGCTCCTGTGTAGAGCATTTTCTATGACTTTCAAAGACAGAGCTTCTAAGTGGTACAACCGCTTGCCGCAGGGTTGCATTCGGAACTTCGGAACTTTCTGGACGATATTCAGGCAACACTTCGTCGGAAGTAAGAGTTTCCGTGCAAATGGGGATACCATCATGAATTGTAGACAGAAGCTGGGGGAGAGCCTCAGAGAATACACAAGGCGGTTCATCGACGCGAAAACTGACCTGGACCATTGCGAAGAGAATGTGGCTCTAACGGCGTTTCGTTTGGGCCTACTCCCGGGGCCGATGAAGCAAGCCGTGATAAAAAAGCAAGCATTCACTTTTTCCGCGCTTCTGGCGCAAATAGAGAAGCAGATATTAATCGAGGAGACAGAAGCGTCTGAGTTGGCGGCCCAGATCCAGCAGAGTGCCCAAGCGTCGGTCGTAATAAGGCAGGGCTCCTGGTCAGATCTCGCCAGGGCGGCCCAACCAGTTAGCACGATACACCCGAGCCCACCTACGTCGACCAAACCCCCGACCCCGACCGGTCTGAGACCAAGACAAACTGGACAGGCGATTTCTCGACCCATGTCCAACAAGTGGACGCGACCTGCCTACTTCGCGGACCTCACGGAGTGCGTGTCATCGATCTACGAAAAAACCAAGATGAGCGGAATGTACCGAAGACCTTTCCCCATCCCGACGCCCCGGGAACAAATGAATAACCGCTATTGCCGCTACCACGAAGACGTCGGGCATGACACGAAGGATTGCATAGCCTTGAAGAAGGAGATACAGATGCTCATAGAACATGAGAACCTGTTGGAGTATGTAAAGAAGGCACAGCAGGGCACGACCTCGAAAGAAGTGGTGATCGTACCAAAACCAGAAACGACCATGGCCATTTTAGAGGTGACGGACCACTTCGACGTGACAGTTGAGTACCTTGATCCCGAAGCCAACCGCAATATCATCGGGATCATTGAAGAGGAGGCAGAAGAAAGCGTCGGTAGCGTCCGTGGTTTTTGTGAATTTTTTGAGTCATTAACCGTCTCCGGGGGAGGACCAATGACGGGAGACCCGCACTCATCTAGGAAAAGGCACTTGGTCGACCAAACCATTCAGCTGAAAACCCAAACTTGCTTCAAAACCAGAAGTGCCCTTTCCCCGGCCTCGCGCTTCGGGATCATTGAGGAAGAAGTTGAGGAGAGTATCGGTAAAGTGCGAGGCCTTTGTAATCTTTTTGAATCCCTGACAATTTTCGGGGGGGATTCGATGGCGGGAGTCACGCATTCTTCCAGGAAAAGGCACATCGTCAACTTAACCACCCAGCTGGAAGCCAGAACTTGCTTCCAAACCAGAAGCGCCCCCTCGCCGATTTTGCATTTCGACGACGACGACATGAGGGACATAGCCGGACCGCATGAGGATGCCATTGTGATCGGGGCAGCAATCGCGGGAGAGGAGGTTCGGCGCATCTTGGTGGACACCGGGAGTTCGGCCAATATCATCTTCGCGTCTACTTTTGCCAAGTTCAGGACGCGGCCGGTGATTGCGTGATCCGACCGCACCATTTTCGGGTTTACGGGGTCAGCAGCCGACGTAATAGGAGAGTTCGAGGGCGTGGTCCAGTTAGGCCGCGGTCCATTTAAAAAGGAGGTCACGGTTTTGTTTGTAGTAGTGGACGCGCCGGCCTCACACAACGTCATTCTTGGCCGGTCTTGGATATCGCACATGCATGGTGTGACTTCTACAATTCATCAATGTGTGAAGTACGTGGTCGGGAATAACGTAGGAGTGGTCCGAAGCAGCCAGAAAGCAGCGCGGGAATGTTACCGAGCTGCGTTGGCGCCGAAAAAATACCAAGAGATGTTTCCAGCTCAAGAATAGCAATTAAGGGGGGTCCCCCCGGGATCACAGCCGGTGGATGACCCCCGGGAGGCCCCAAGCCTTTTGACAACAGACGAGGAATGTGAACTACACCATTTTGCAGCAGGGCAATATCTGCGGGTCGGGGTAAACCTTTTGCCGACCCTGAAGGAACAGCTATTGATCCTCCTACGAGAGAACCTAGACTTATTTGCATGGTGCTCGGGGGATGTCACGGGGGTACCAGAATCCTTCGCGATTCACAAGTTGACTATCAACAGAAATGTCAGACCGATCGTTCAAAAGCGTCGGGCTTTTTCCCTCGAAAAGGCGGATGTAATTCTGCGGGAAGTTGAGAGAATGACCAGTGTCGGGCATATCAAGGAAGCAAAATACCCTTTGTGGATCTCTAACCCCGTGATAGTTAAAAAGAAAAGCGGGAAATGGAGGATGTGCGTGGACTTTACTAATCTTAATCGGGCATGCCCAAAGGACCCTTTCCCAATGCCGAGGATCGACCAGCTGGTGGACTCGACGTCGGGTAACAAGCTACTCTCATTTATGGACGCCTATGCCGGTTACAATCAAATTAAGTTGCACTCCGCGGATCAGGAGAATACTACGTTCATTACGGGTCGGGGACTATATTGCTACAAAGTGATGCCCTTCGGGCTGAAGAACGCTGGCGCGACATACCAAAGGCTAGTAAACAGGACATTCGAAGGCCAGATCGGGAGAAACATGGAGGTTTACATCGATGACATGTTGGTCAAGAGCGGGACCGATGAAGCCCATCTCGCCGATCTCAGGGAAACCTTTGGTAACCTACGAGGGATCAACCTTAAGCTAAACCCGGAGAAATGTTCCTTCGGGGTCCGATCAGGGAAATTCTGGGGATTCTTCGTCAGTGAGAAAGGAATTGAAGCAGACCCTGTCCAACTGCGAGTCTTGGCCGACATGACTCCTCCCCGAAGTGTCAAAGAAGTCCAGATCCTGACCGGGCGATTGGCCGCCCTAAATCGTTTCATTTCTCGATCATCTGATAAATGCGCTCCGTTTTTTATGGTCCTACGACAGGCGAAATTTTTTGTTTGGACTCCTGAGTGTAACGAGGCGTTCTTAGGGATCAAAGAGTACATATCATCCCCGAACCGCCTCACCAAGCCTACGATGGGCGAGACGCTGTTCCTCTACATTGCGGTCACGGACTATGCGGTCAGCGCAGCTCTAATCAGCGAATCAGGGCCGGCTCCGACATCGGTATACTATGTGAGCAAAAGCTTACTGGACGCCGAAACTCGGTACCTAAAACTGGAGAAAATGGCGCTGGCCCTGGTAACGGAAGCGCGGAAAATGCGCCCATACTTCCAAGCCCACCCTATTGTCGTCCGCACATCATTTCCGCTCAAGTACGTTTTTCAACGACCATACATGTCCGGGAGAATATCCAAGTGGTCGGTAGAATTAGGGGATTTCGACATCGAATTTGAACCCCGAACATCTATCAAAGGCCAGGTCTTGGCCGATTTTTTAGTCGAGTTCCACTCAGAACGACCCGAACAGGAGGCGCCTTCACAAGAGGCAGCGAAGGGCGAATGGACCGTCCGCACCGATGGGGGAGCGAACGTTAATGGTTGTGGGGCGGGGATTCAAATTGTAACTCCGTCGGGTGTGAGCATGCTCCAGGCCATCCGTTTTGGTTTTCATACGTCGAACAATGAAGCAGAATATGAGGCTGCTTTGGCAGGATTACGGTTGGCACAGGTGTGCGGGGCAAGACAAGTACGCCTCATAAGCGACTCCCAACTTTTAATAAACCAAGCCTCGGGAAGTGCGGAGGCTCGGAAGGAACATCTGGTACAGTACCTAGCGGTATTAAGAATTCTGGCCGCTTCTTTTGACAAAGTCACGTATGAGCATGTCCCAAGAAATGAAAACGCAACAGCGGACTCTTTGGCAACGATTTCCTGTTCTACCAGTTATCCTTGGGTAATAGAGCAAGAGAGCCCGTCCATCGTTAAACGACATGAGTTGGATAACCGACCTGAAATCGCATGCCAGATCTTTTCGGTTGCAACTTCAGACTGGCGGCGGGGTATTATCTCTTTCTTGGCTGAAGGTCGGCTTCCCGACGACACCGCCTCGGCACGAAAATTGCGCAACAAAGCACGGGGCTACGTCCTTTTAGGGGATGTGCTGTACAAAAAATCTTTTAGCCGACCTCTGCTTCGATGTTTAGGTTTCAACGAATATCAAGTAATTTTGTCCGAACTACATGATGGGGAGGGCGCGGCGCATTGTGGGTACAAGGCTCTGATTAGGAGAGTTTTTCTCGCGGGATTCTATTGGCCGACAATAACGGCAGACGCGAGACTCATAGTAAAAACCTGTGATACGTGTCAAAGGTTCGCGAACGCAATCAACATACCCGCATCTCCCCTAGAATCCATATCCGAAGGGCTGCCCTTTGACCGATGGGGAATCGACCTCGTCGGATCATTACCAATGGCATCGGGAGGAAGGCAAATGATTGTCGTCGCGGTTGATTACTTCTCCAAGTGGGTCGAAGCCGAACCTCTATCCGCCACGAAGACCAAAGATATTGTCAAATTCATATGGGCGAACATTTGTTGCCGGTTCGGAGTGCCCCAGCGGCTAACTATGGACAACGGGCCACAGTTTGATAGTGCGGAGATGAAGGCGTTCTGCACCATTCATAATATCCGACAATGTTTCTCTGCTCCTTTTCATCCACAAGCCAATGGTCAGGTCGAAGTAACAAACCGAACCATTCTGGATGGCCTCAGAAAGAACCTCGAGGGAAAGGCCGGAAACTGGCCCGACTACTTGCAAGAAGTGTTATGGGCTTACCGAACCACACCCCGCACGGCTACCCAAGAGTCACCTTACGCTTTAGTGTATGGTATGGACGCGGTCACCCCCGCGGAATCTATTTTTCCTTCTTTCAGGGTCAGAACTTATCAGGAGGAGACGAATGACGACAGCCGGCGACTCGAGCTCGACCTCATAGAAGAGAAGCGCCATCGCGCCCATTTAAACTCTTTACACTACCAGACTTTAATGAGAAGTCGATACGCAGCCAAAGTCTGCCGTCGGGAGTTTAAGGTCGGAGATAAGGTTCTGCGACGCGTTTTCCTTCACTCAAAGGACAAGAGCCTCGGAAAACTTGCCCCAAATTGGGAGGGACCCTACGAAATTGTCGAGAAAATCAAGAGCGGGACGTATCGCCTGCAGAATCGGCTCGGACACCTCTTAAGGCTACCATGGAATATTGAGCACTTGAAATTGTATCTAGAATAGTTTGTAATTCACGATGTATTTCGCATTATGTTCCACTTGGTTCAAGTTTGTAAACGGTCGGGGATGCACTCTTTCCTACCTCGGTGGCGCGAGGAGGTTTTAATGAGGCATCAGCCAAAACCCGACCCACATTTTTGTTAATCAAAAAGTCTTTTGCCTTCCAAATATTAAATCGTTGCGACTTTGGACAGCTGGCGAGCTGGACGTCGTCCGTTTCTATTAATATTACTCGATCTACAGAACCTTAAATGGGTTTTTCGGTTTTACCGATCCACATATTAGTTTTCCCGACCCTCTGGAAAAACTTTCGAGGACAACTCGATCTACAGAACCTTAAATGGGTTTTTCGGTTTTACCGATCTACATATTCGTTTTCCCGACCCTCTGGAAGAACTTTCGAGGACAACTCGATCTACAGAACCTTAAATGGGTTTTTCGGTTCTACCGATCCACATATTAGTTTTCCCGACCCTCTGGAAAAACTTTCGAGGACAACTCGATCTACAGAACCTTAAATGGGTTTTTCGGTCTTACCGATCTACATATTAGTTTTCCCGAACCTCTGGAAAAACTTTCGATGACATCGATCTAAAGAGCCTTATAGGTTCTTCGGTTTTACCGATCTACATGAATGCCTTACTAGCCCTTAAGAAAAACTTCCGATATTACTTTAGCCCGCAGAGTCACGATGTACGAAAAGACATAGCAGCAAATTCAATATATAGTCACAAGGGGCCCCATGACCCCCAAAAAAGAAAGTTAGAAAGGTTCATCAAAACAACAACAGAGGGGCCTACGGCCCCAAAGAGTTACACAATTTAAAAAAAAAACGGGAAGAACGGTGTCACTGGTCCCCATCTTCGTCCCCATCCACGTCTTCATCTTCTTCATCCCCATCAGCATCGTCGGATTCCCCGCAGTCGACTCCCTCGGGTTGGTCTTTCTCTGGAACGTCTAGCCACATCGATCCAAGGCGGAGGTCTGGGTAGCGGTTGTGGAGTGACAGCACGTACGCGGCCTTGGCATCCGCAGTCTCCTTATCCGCCCATTGCCTACATCGGCGTCTCTGACACCTTCACCGCGTCCTCCGCGTTTTTCTTTGCCGACTCCATCGCCCTCGTCGCCTCCTCCGCGGCAGTTGTCGCTTCAGTAGCCCGACTTTCCGCCAGCACCTGGGCCTCCTTGGCAGTTTTCACCTCTGCAGTAAGACTGGTGATCTTTGTCTTCGCTAAGGCTAACTGCTGACTAAGCTCATTTGCCCGACGCTTTTTCATGGCTGCCGGCACCAGCAAGTTATATAGCGATAAAGCTAGGCCATCAGTGCTCCGAAGAGGAAAGGGGTGCGGGCTACCAAGCATCGTCAGCACCGGAAATTTTGGGCCACTTGACGAGGATGCGTCGGGATTTGAAGCCTCGGGGGACTCCGTGTCGTCTGGAATTGATACAACGTCAGTCCTTGGAAGGTCCCCGACGTCATCAACTTGATCCAGATTCTCAAGACCTGAAGTACCCGCCTCCACAATAACAACTTCCGCACCCTCGATCGAAGCTTTGGTCTTCTTCACCTTAGGCCCTCCCTTTTCTGCACGGTTTTTTCTTTTTTGCACCAAGGTCGGAATCTGACTTGCGCCCAGTTGTCCTGCCACGGGCATCTCCGTCCTGGTCGGCTCGCCAACGACCTCGGTCCCAGCCTCCTGTTCCTCCTCTTCCTCCTCGTTCTTTGGACGCTTGCTGGGCGCCTTGTTGCGTTTGGGCAGGTACAGTATGAAACCGGGAAGACCAGTGCGGGCGACCACGTCATCCAAATTCGGGGGCTCCCGCAGCTGTTCGAGGGTAAGAACCTCGGATGAGCAACGCCAGAGGTTGCTCATGAACAAGTTCTTATCTATGAAGGTGCGGTGCATGCCCCGACCCCAGTGCTTTCGGGAGTAGCTTTTCAGCACCTCGAAGGTAGCCTCGACATCTTTCGAGTAATCCTTCTTCACCCCCTGCAACCAGTCTTTTGACAATGCGCGAAGGGACGGTAAGTTAATGCAAAAAAAAAATGTGCACGAAGGGTAGTACCATCATGGACCCAGGTCCGCAGCAACTGCCTCGGGTTCTCCGGAGTATACGGAAGCCCGTTCTCCAGCACCCGCTCAGGAATACGAACCGGTGTTTCCACCCGTTGTCCCCTTCCAAGAAATTGTTGACAATTTTCCACTTGTTGCCAAGAGAAGAGTAGAAGAATGGGGAATTCGGGGATTTGGACAGACCCGACATGGCAATGTACTCCTCCATCGGCATAACTCGACCGGAAAGGCGGGAGCCATGATGCAGGACATTAGGGTATACCAAGCATTTGGCGTCAGCTGCGACGGGCAGATTTGGAGGGTGCGGAAATAGAGCGCAATCTCAGGGTCTAAGGGGAAGCATAAACCCCAGTTGAACAGTTCGGTGAACACCACAATCTCCCTGGGTCTGACGTGAACATGGGTCTCCCCGGGGGTCGGGAATCAGACATTGACGCATTCAGGGATTCCCCAGCGGATCAGCAGTTCTCTATGATCGGATTCGGGGAAGTAGAGGTACTTCCCTTCAAAAAGGGAAACCACATCCCGGGTTAGAAGCCAGCTGAAATACTTGGTGGTGATGACAGCCGCAACTTCTTCGGGCAAGGGGTCATCTTGGGGGTTAGCCGCGTGGCCAGCGGTAGCAATACAGACTCCTGTGGGAGCAACGTCGACTTCCGACTCTCCAGCTTCTTAGGTCGGAACTTGACCGGAGCTTCGGGCGTTGGCAGCGTCTGTTTCTGATGGTCGGACCCGAGAGGTAGAAGCATCTGCAATATCGCGCGCCATGGCCCTCTGAGCCTTCTCCACTTGCTCGAGTGTTAGCCAAAGTTTGGGCAAACCTAAAAAAGTGACCGCAGTGTTAAGACTGGTCCGATACCCTCTAATCGAGGGCGTAAGTTGAACCATTTCAGGACTATTACCTCCTGCGGTGGACTTAATGGGATCGTCTTCTCCCATTATCAAGAATGTGGATTTGCGGGCACGACGGGGAGCGGGCGAGTTGACGGGCGATAAGGTCGGATTTCTCGACCCGACTACTGGGGAATGAGAAGAACTATCACCGGAGGAAAGGATAACAGGTTCTGGGGATAGACTAGCCTCGGGGTTTGGAGAAACCGGAGGGTCGGATACAAGGAAAGATTCTGCGGGAATCGGGGTGGCGAGAACAGGATCGTGAGGAAGTGGAGCGGGAACGAAAGGTTTGGAGTTAGACCCCCAGATCAGACCAGCACGTCGGTATTCTTCTGCTCGATCTCCGATGCTAGACCACTCTTCAAAACTCCACTCAGATTTCCTCTTCTTGGTTGGTTTTTTCTGTGAACGCCCGGGTTTCATACAACAAGCAAACCCAAGTAAAGAAGCGTCGGACGATCTCTCTCTCTCTCTCTAGAAATGGTCGGACAGCGTTTTCTCTCTCTAAAATGCCTCTGAGAGACACTAAGGACTGTGGGGTATTTATAGGCAGGATTGAAAGATCGGGGAATACCAATCGACGAAAAAACAGCGGGAAGATGGAGAGTCTCTCTAGGAACCTAGTCTGACAGAGAAGTGACCCATTAGCTAATGACACGTGCCGACCACCGACTGACAAGGGCTGACATAAGCGATTCGTCATGAACCCATCGTCGATGTGGGCCGTCTCTACCACGATCGGTAAGGAGAGTAGGCCCATCACAAAAGGCCTGGGATGAAAATACCAGTAGAACAGAAAGAGGAGGCGCGGGAATGTGACCGAGCATCGGGAAACCGAAATTAACAGAGCCTGAAGCTTGAATGAAGATCGGAAAATTGGCGATGGCTCTTTCACAAGTCTCCGCTCGTGAAACTCCCGAAGACTGGGGGGGGTACTGATGAGGGCGGAATTCGCCGATCTAAGTTATAGGGGTAAAAACACAATAAATAATATTTGGCGTAGTTAATAGAGTATTCAGGGTCCTTCGGGGACCAATATGCAAAGATAAAAATAGTAGAGGGGCCTCGTTGTTATGTAATGAACGGCCCACTAAGAGCTTAAATGGGTCCTCCTTATTTTAGTATAAAAGGGTGACCCACTTGCCTAAAAAAGGTATTGAATATTATTTCTACGAATCTTCTTTTATCTCTCTACACTTTCTCTCTCTAGTCACATCTGGCACAAAGATCCTAAATATATTCCCTAAACAACTATTGACTCATCAGGTGTGACCCATGCCAGAGATACAACAATGAAATTCATGTCCCAGCCATTCTTTTAGAATCAATCTCTGAGCCTATACCTTTTGCTCGTTGGGGATTGGATTTAGTGGGGCCTCTCCCTATGGCGTCCGGAGGGCGCAAAACTATAATTGTTGCTATCGATTACTTTTCGAAGTGGATTGAAGCAGCTCCTCTGGCAGGAACAACATCAAAAGCCGTTATAAAATTCATTTTATCCAACATTTGTTGCAGATTTGGTGTTCCACAAAAGATAACGACAGATAATGGGCCATAGTTCGACAATAGGGAAATGGAGAGTTTCTGTGCCTCAATGGGTATACAACATTGTTTCTCTTCACCTTTCCACCCACAAGCAAATGGTTAGGTTGAAGTGGCTAACAAAACTATACTGTCCGGTTTAAAGAAGAATTTGGAAGGGGCTGCGGGGAAGTGGCCTAGCTATTTTTAAGAAGTTTTGTGGGCCTACCAGACAACACTTGGGGCTGCAACACAGGAGTCACCCTTTCCTTTGGTCTATGGGATGGATGCAATAGCTCCCATAGAAGCAACTCTCCCATCATTTCGTGTTCACAACTTCTCCGAATGCGCTAACGAAGTGGCAATCAGAAGCCAGCTCGACCTAATAGAGGAAAGACGAGTTAAAGCTCACCTTAGAGCTGCACACTATCATGGTTTAATGAGGAGCAGATTTGCTTCGAAAGTTAAAAGAAGAGATTTCCAACCAGGGGACAAAGTATTGAGGAAAGTCTTCTTACACACTAAAGAGAAGCTGCTCGGCAAATTGGCCCCGGCTTGGGAAGGACCTTATATGGTTGTTGAAAGGCTTAAACCTGGAACATATTAGCTAGAAGACAAAGACAGAAGAGTTCTGACCCACCCTTGGAATATCGAGCACCTTCGGATGTATTTGGAGTAACATTTGTGTAAATATTTACTTGTTTAAACATCCATGTAAATATTTGGGGGCATACTCTTTCCTACCCTGGTGGCGCGGGGAGGTTTTAATGAGGTGTTCGGGTTTTTAATGAAATTTGATGCCTTCTCAAAAATTTTCCGAAGTGTGCTTACTTTGTCTTTTGCCACACCATCCGGATTGAAATAAAAGAGCGATGACCACTTAAACATTTGTCATCGGAGAATTTAAGCACTCTCACTACGAAATAACTAAGCGCTATTTAAACACTAGCCACCAAAATTGAAACAGACTATAAAAGAATGTAAGAATTATGCAAAACAAAGGTATTCATTAAAATAACTTAAATGTCTTGGCCTTCCAAGACTTTCAAAATTGTCAAGAAGAGTAAAAGATCTATCCGGGCAGATACCGGACACACTTACAAAAAGAGTGCCTTGGCATTCCAAGGACTTTAGTTTTGATAACATGAAAAGTAAAGAGTAATTCATAATTTAAGGCTGAGCCTTTGAGGATGGCTCAGCTTCATCTACCTTCTTCTTCCCATTAGGATCATCTTTCTCTTCGTTTGGACTCTCCCCGGTGTTCCCTTCGTCATCCAGATGAGGATGCACTGGAGTAGCCAAGCCTATCGCCTTCGACCATTGTGTGATATGAGAGGTCTTTAGGCTCTACGTAAAGCCACAAATCGCCCAAGTTCCTCTTTGAGAACTTCTCATGGAAGAGCAGGACCATGTCTGATTTCACCTTGGCATATATCTGCTCTTGAGTATCTATCACGGTGTTGGCATAAGCATCAATCTTGGCCTGGATTTTGGCCTTCTGCTCCCTTAGCAGATCAGCTTTCTCCCCTGCAGCTTGGGACACTGCGTTTTCAAGATCAATTTTGTCATTGGTCAAATTGGTGATAATTTGGTCATTGGCCTTGGTCTCCCCTTTTGAAGTGGCAAGATCTTTCTCCAATCCGGACAGCTTCTCCCGGAGCTCTGTGATAGTGTTCTCTAAAGTGGCGACTTTTGTGGAACTTGCATCTTGGTTTTTCTTTAGCTCTTCATTCTCCCCCTTTAGAGTGGCAGCATTTGAAGTGGATGTACGAAGGTCATTGGGCAGCCTCTCTTTGTCAGGCTTGAGGTCTTTGATAATGTCTGATTGACTCCTAACTTGCTTCTCCAACGCGAGCACCGGCTGAACATTGCTTAATAAAGAGTGAGCTATAACATCCCTTTCACTTGAAACAGTAAAAGTCTTACCATTGAAAGTGACGGTGTTTGAAGTACTCGGGGGAGGGTAAGGCCCAGCGGAATCATCTCTGGGGAGGTTGATAAAGTACTCACCAAGCCCACCAAGACCAGTGATGTCTACCCCATCAATGCTAAGACCTCCCCCTTTGACCTCATCAGTTTGAAAGTCCCCAGGTATCTCTTCTGCTTGTGTTGGGTCAGTAGGATCAACCTGGGGGAGAGGCTCCGGAGGCCGGAGAGAAAGTTCATCACCCTTGGAGGTTTTCTTCTTCTTGGCCTCCCTATCCTTGCTTTCAGCTCCCCGTTTACGGTCTCTTTTGGAAGCCCTTGAGGGTTTTGGGGAGTGGACTTCTTGCATAACACTCTCCTGCTCTACCGCTTCCAAGAGAGCAGCATCAATCCGGCTTGGGGCTGACCCCTCCAGATTTGGTAAAGCAGCTTCCTCCACATCTGCAGGGTCCGTACCACCTGCCACTTTCTTGCCTTTCTTCTTTTTGCCCTTCATTTTGCTCAGGGCCTTGGCCCGACCTGGAAAGTAAAGTGTCTCGTCCGGTTCATATGTCCTTTTGAGCACTACATCTGGAGGAGGCTGGGTGGTGAGCTCTTCCCAAGTCACGTCTCTCCGACCTGTGGTATTCCAAAGATGAGATCTTGCTAAGTTGCCCGCCGTGAAGGTATCGTGGAACCGATTTCCCCACCTTTCAGCAGTCCAAGCATTGATCTTGGAGCAAGTGGCTTGCCCGGACTTTACATAGTCATTGAAGTCCTTGGGCAGTACTGATAAGAAGAAGACAAAGTTAATTAGTTTAAACGAATTTGATAAAAGAAGAGATAAAAATATAAGGTATGAGCCTTACCATCACTCCTCCATCTGCTCGTGAGGAGACTGGGGTTGACTCCGGCCTTGATTTTCTTCCCGTTCTCCCAAGCACCACTTACGAAGAGGAATTGAGTTCTCCAATTCATCTCCGACTCCAGCAAGTCATCCACTGCCTTGAAGTCATCCCCCATGTTGAAGTGGTAAAAAGAGATGTGGTGGTTTTTACAGAGGCTGGCCACAGTAGCAAATTCCTCCATTGGCAGAGGGATCCCGGAGAACCTAGAGGCCATAATGCAGGCCATAAGGGTGTACCAAGCATTGGGACTTAGCTGGCTTGGGCAGAGCTTTATCAGATGAAAGTATCTGATGATTTCTAGGTCTAAGGGGAATCTGAGCCCCTAATTAAACAGCTCCGTGAAGATGACTATTTCGCTCAATTTGCAATCCATGGGGGTTTCTGGGTTTATAGGGATCCTTATCTTCACGTTCTCCGGAATTCCCCACTTCGTACCCATCCGGCCCAGTTCAGCTGTATGGATGAATGCGTAATTGATTTTTTGCAGAGCGATGAGGTACTTGACATTGACCTTGTGAAAACAAGGCCTCACCCTTCCTTCAAGGCTCTCCGGCAGATCCGGATGCCTCAAGCATAACTTTTCCTTGCCTGTGTCTTTTTCGGCAGCAACAGCGCTGCTAGTCTGTCCGGAGGGCTCAGATTCGAATGGAGCCTCTTGGATAGAGTCCTCCATTACTTCCTCCATGATTGATGAAGGGTTTTCAGCAGCTGTGGTAAGGGGAAGGTTCAAAGTTGGTTCAGCTTGGCTTCCGGACTGCTGAGTTCCAGTATTTTCTTGGTTCCTGGCCTCCGGTTGGGGCTCTGATGCAGATGTTTCCTTCCGGAGACTTGAGCTAGTGCCCTCTAGACTGGACAGTCTGTCCTTGGGAGCTTTAATGGGCATTTCTGACCCTGCACTACTGTCTTTGGCACCCGATTTTGAAGGGGTGCCCTTGGAAGCTTGGCCCTTGACCAACCGGCCTTTTCTCCGGTCAACTAATTTTTTAGGGGAATTTTTGGTATCTGACCCCATAGCTATGAAGGGGGAGGGTTTCTTGAAGCTGGTAATAGTAACACCTGGCTCAACAACAGGTTCCGATTCTTGAACCGAAGAACCGGAAATGATGGGTGAGAGATTGGCCTGAAATAACCTTTTCGGTTTGACACATTTTGAAGAAGAAGAGCCCTGGTCTGATTCTGTGGCAGCAGTCACTGGTTTGTCAATATGATAGGTGGGTAAACCTGCCGCAATGCGCCTTTCCCTTTCGACCTTTTGCGCTTTTTCTAGTTCAGAGAGGTTGAGCCACCCGCCTTTGACCAAAACGTTCCTCGCTGTGAACATAAACGACCTGAGGAAGAGTTTGATTTTGAGAGAGGAAACTTTAAGGATTTGCAGAGTAAAAATGAGAGTGATGGTGAAATAGTAGAAAATGTTTCAATTTATAGTAAATCTGAAAAAAGGGTTTTGATTCCTAGGAGAATTCAAAAAGATAGGTAATGATTAAAAGACGGCGATGATGTCACCCTCTTCAATGAAGAGGTTACTTTTCGAAGAAGGTGGGTGCGAGATTCAAGGTGAAAAAACGGCTGAAGAAACCAACCAAAAAGTGACACGTGTCCCACATACTATGGCAAAAAACCGTTTGGATTCACAAAGCTTTATCAGTCCGGATAAAACCACAACACGAATAGACCTGTCTGGGTTAAAACTGCCCCTAAACATCGGACTGCTTTTCAGGTTTTTGGCAGAGGCATTTGAACAAACACCTAAAAACGGGGCTCCTGATGAGTCCGAAAACTGCTTCCTCTCCGGACAGGGACAGATCGGAATAAGGCCATCGGACCGGACATACCACTTCGAACACTTAACCCATTGGACTGTTCGAACTATGACAAAAGTACTAAAAAACCTAAACACTTCTTGACTAAGCTGCTTGCTCTTCTACTAAGAGCTCATGGGTCTTTAAACATGACCCAGGTCCATTAAGCATGACCCGAAAACCCATAAAGCCCAGATGTAAGGGTATAAATACACAACCACCAGCATTAAATATGTGTAATGAAAATTAACTGCAACCAGGCAGCTTAATCCTCCCTCTACTCTCTACTCAAAATATTAAATACCCATAAGCTTCCACAAAACTCTGAACAAATTACCCAATTACCCTCATACATAAATTAACCACACCACATAGTACCAAGACTATATTCTATGACTACTTAATACCCATTTCACCAAAATAACTCCCTTATAATACCCATTTTTAATCCATAAACTACATTGTATTTACTATATAACCATAATTTTTTGTTTAAATAGTGATTTTTCCCAGTTGAATTCTTAAAATTAGCCGTCGCTAAACTCTTCATACCATAACAGAGAATAAACCTCACCGAGAACAAAATCCCAGATCAGGAAAACATCAAACATTGGTTTCGACTAATCTGGAAAAGAATTTCACTTGAGATCTTATATTCAGATGGGCGTCTCCGTCGAGAAGAGGAGTAGAGGGTTGTACTTGTAAGTATTATAAAACTTTTGAAATTTCGATACATGGGTTAGATAATAAGAAGAATATGAAGTTATCAGCTCGTGAAAACCATGAATTAGAGTTCCAATCGACTGCTGAGTCTGGAAACCATATTTGTTTTGATGGGGATTACTTTGAAACCGATATTTCGAGTGAAAATTGGAAATCTCGGTCTATGGTGAAAGACTTAGGAAATGGTCATATTCGGTTTCGCTTCAAGTTCATCGTGATTTTTATAGGTTTATAATCTCACCATAAATCCCATTTTCCCGTCATTTGAATGACTTAAATTCTATCCAACAAGGTTCGTATTCGATAAAGAGTTACGAAAAACTCGGATTCAGTTTTACGACGACGGTCTTAATTCTAAATTGTCAGTGCTGGAAATTTGTAAGCAGTCTGATTTCACTGGAGATGTTTGGTCTGGTAGATGGACAAGATATGGTAAAAATTATAATTTCTTGATTAGTTAAGATGGTATATTTTGGTGCCTAAAATCAAATTTTTGTGCAATTTTTTTTGGTGCACCTACTAGGCGAGTTTGGTGTATACTTGGTACCATGCGAGTTTGGTGTATACCCGTTTCAGGCAGACTAGTTACTGTACCTACTATGCGAGTTTGGTGTATATTTGTGACCATGCCATTTACATATAATGACATTTAGGCATGCGATTTATGACCATGCTAGATTAGTATTTCATGTTTTGGATTTTTATAGTTGGTAGATCGCGCGATGTAGTTGGTTGATCACGCGATTTAGCAGTGAAATTATAATTAATCAAGTGATTTTAGTGGACCACCTTTTTGATACGAGATTGGGTATGTTATTAATGTTAAAGCGCGGTTTTAATTTACCGCTTTTGTCATGCGAGATTGTGTGTGTGACTAGTACGTGATTTATGGCTAAACTGTATGCACACAATTTTAAGGGGTAATAGTATATAATAAAGTGATTTCCATGTAGTGCTTCATGCGATTTTAATGGATAATAGTATATAATAATGCGCTTCCCATATTCTACACCAATATCGTAGTTGCGATTTACATACAATCTTTAACACCACATCGTATACCACTTCTGTAATGGATTTCGAAAATGAGTACAGTAATTGTTATACACTTCGCCAAAACGATATACATTACTCCAACCCATTATATCGTCGGATACTGAGTAGCAAAATGGTTGACCATATGAACAAAATCAATAATCGCGCAACGTCCTTCGCGGCATCTTCCCCATCATCCCTTATTACCTTCTCTATACCTTCATGCAATACAATGGACACCATGTTACATTAGTTCTTATGTACGTATACCATAAAGCAGACTTAAAGATGCACTTACCTTGATAATTACGTTGGATACAGATTTCAGATTTGTCGGTCCACTTTTTCATTACTGAACCAACAAAGTGCAGAACCGTTGACTGTTTCATTACAATATACAGCTAACCAAAAAATTGCTAAATCACAGCTACGATTTAATACAACTAACAAAGTCCAGTGTATAGATGCACATATATGTATATAAACAAAGTGCAATCATAATTATGATTTACTATGACCAACAAAGTGCCAAAAAGTGGACTGTTCATTTATAATATACGACTAAACTAATAACTAGTAAATCACAGGTGCGACTTACTGGTTCTTGTAAATGTACGACAGTAGGGCAAATTAAACACCAACGTACACGTACACAGAAGTCAAGTTAAACTAGATTCATGATATATTATGTACAGTTGAACAAGATGCGATTGAACCTTTAAAAACACATGCACGTAACCACAAATGGATAAACCATTATACAATAGAATGCAGAAAGAACCAAACAATCACACTTCAACAGAAAATCAAGACAACAAATGCAGAATAAGGTTTGATAAGGGTGTGCTAACTGATTGGCCAGAAAATCATGTTTTCAAATGAGGATTTAAGACCATGACTATGACCGACATTCAACCTACCTACTTGAGCTATCCAAGACTTCAACACGATACATTAACTTTACAAAATCAAAAGACGTACCTATAATTGAGTATCGAATGGAGAACAGTGAAATCGGGTTCGATCGGTAGTCTTCGGTCAACGATTATCAAACACCGAAGTTGTTTAGCACTTCTTAGAGGTATTAACGGTGTTAGTTCTTGTTCGTTGGGAACCAAGCCGATAATCCATATTCAAAACCCATAATCATAAACACTTTGGCCAAAATTGCAGACCTTAATCACGGAAGGAGTAAATCAAACACGCATTAAGTGACCTAACTAAGCGAAATTCAGTTTTCACGTACCTTTAATGGAGTTTATGTCGATAAAACGATTTTTATCGTTTACCAATTACCGTTCACCAGAAGATGAAGACTACGAATCAAGATACTTTATCGCTGGTGACTTGCTCTACTCGCCAGATTACGAGCCATTAAAGTAGGACTGAAGTGGTTTAAGGGTTTCCTAAATGGTTTACGGTGACTTTTGATATTCTTAATTGTCCCATTTTATAGTACCAGAGTTATTTTTTACCATATTTTTTAGTTGGGTACCAATAGGTGGTATCCATTTTTAGGTACTAAAAGGTAGTCGGATACTTGAATTTTTAGGTAGTTTTCTTTTTAGAAAAAAAATTGCTTCCATATATATATATAATATTATTATTGAATATATGGTTTCACTATTTTATGAAACTATTTTCAAAACTTTCGACTATAGAAGAATATTGTGCCTATTTAAGATTCGATATATGTTTGAAATAAAATCGAAAAAATAAAAATAAAGAATCATTAACCAAAGCCTAATTTGTCAAGAGTAACATGGTGTAAGCATATTTTTTTTATTTTCTTTACGTCTCAATTCATCTATTCATCATAATTCTATCTTCAAATATGTTAACATTCAATGAAACAAAAAATGCAGATGAATTCGAAGAATACAAATCATTATAAATCAAACCTCTAAGACTTTTATACATAAAACACCGAAAATACACATGAATTTGAAGAATAAAATATACTATAAATCAAAAGTTTAAGACTTTGATTTTTGCAACCTCTTCTGTCTCTAATTTCTTCAATCATGATGATGAATCATTCTTCATACTAAAAAAGGTTAAAATCTTGAAGCTGGGACATATTTAGAAATATCTTTAATGTTATAACTAATTCATCAATACGCTTGAGTCTTACATACACATTTATTATACTTTTGTACATCATCTATATAATTCTCCTATGTGGGTTTCTATTACACACTCAATGCCCATATGCTCAAAACCTTAAAGATAGTCTCTCAAAATTCTGAAAACCTTCACAAACCTCAAAACTCCGATTATAGTCTTGCCGCCAATGGTAAAAGGAAAAAAAAAGGTAGTTTTATATTTTTTTTGGATTTCTTGCATTCGTAAGAGAATCACAGAGACATGGTAACAGAAAAGTTGAAGCATAATTGTGAAATGAGAGAAAAAAATGTCATTTTAAGGTTCTAGAATTAGAGATTTGTGAGGAAGATTTGGTTTTCTAGAATTAGGATTTTAGGTTTCATGAATTATGATTTCTGATTTGGGTTTGGGGTTATTGAGTCCGATTTGGATTAAAGGTTATTTGGTAAGTAACTTATGCCTAAATGAGTTGGGTTATTGACTTTTATTGTTTAAGTTGGTCTAGAATAATAAAATAGTAAATTAATAAAGGTTAAAAGTAAGATGAATGGTAAATAGTAAATAATAAAAATAAATGGTAAAATTCATGTGGATGCTGGTTGAGCAAATGACTAGGCAGCTGAAGAGATATTATTGATTTTTTCAGCGAGATAGCTTCTCAATACTCATATGAGCAGTGGACTAATAATACAAATTTTTGAAACATAGGAACCCGTGAGAGACAAAAATAACATAAAAAACTAATTCTACAAACGAGAAATATAAAAGACTAATGATGATTATTAGGTGTCTTTCTTTGTTTATCTAATTCTACCCATAATTATTAAGTGTATCATTTTGGTTAGTAATAATTTAAGTGATCCATTTTTTAAAAATCTTTTTAAAAATCTTTTTTAAAATCTTAACTAATCATATTAATTATAAAATACATATGTATTGTTATGTTTATATTTATGTTTAACACAGTATGAAATCTGTTTGGTGGTGTAAGTTATAGAAGGATAAATTGATTTGGGATTGATTTTAAATAAAATAAAGAGTATTGTTATAAAAAATAATGTTAATGAATATATAGTTTATTGATAATTGGTAGATCTTTATTTAGAAAATTTATAAGATAAAAATAATATTTTTACAACATTTACTTTACTCAATATTATATAAATTATATAATTTTTTATCCCGTACATTTTACTAATTATTATACATCAACTATAAATTTATGAATCATATCTTTTACACTAAAACCAAACCTTTTTTTTAAGTGAAATTTCAAACATATTAACATAAGTCAACTACTAGGTCATAATTTTGTAATTGTTGCATTGATAATTGTTTTTAACTTTTAAAAATCTATATAGCTTTCAAATCATAATTCAAAAATAATAATCTAAAAACACATATATTTATACTTTTAAAGACGA
The DNA here is from genome assembly GCA_036936605.1 of Limnanthes douglasii subsp. nivea. NCBI lineage: Eukaryota > Viridiplantae > Streptophyta > Magnoliopsida > Brassicales > Limnanthaceae > Limnanthes > Limnanthes douglasii. The sequence continues at coordinate 319,549,507 of JAUPFV010000002.1, read as the reverse complement.
ATAGCACATAATCCATAAGTGATGTTTTTTTGACATTTTGTTATTCTTATTTTTGCAACTAAATAACATTTAATTACCCAACTCGAACAAACATGTTTTTAGCAACCAAATGACATTTAATTTCGCATACGTAACACATTTTTTTTTTCAAAAGTTATTTCGCAACCAAAGTCATATTTACGCAACTGTTTTCTTCAACATATTTTGAATGTAATTCACAATTTAAACACATTTTTTTTTCATCTAAAATTCTATTTACGCAACTCTTTTCTTTTTATTTATGCAACTCATTTGTACATAATTTTGCAATTAAAAACATTTTTTTTTTCAACCAACTAACAATTAATTAAGCAAATAGAAAATAGTTATTTTTTTCAACCATATTACACATAATTTGAAAACACAATTGTTTTTTTCCAGACTAATTTCGCAACTCGACTACTCGTATTATTGCAACTAAATACAATCCTTTTTATTTGAAAAAAATATGTTTTGTGGATCTACTTTTGTTTATCTTAAAAAAATAAAATCAATAGTATTTTTTACTTGTTTGAGATTATTGTTTAAAAAATATGACATTTATAATAAAATAAAATCCAAAATTAGAAAAACCAATAAAAGGTATATTAGTATTCCTAAAAGGTGCAAATAGTCATGAGTACTTAAGTTCCTTTCAAACTTAAGATGAAAAAAATTCAAATAAATAAGATATGTATTGAGATATTTTCTTTTAACTTCCCTATAATTGTATTATTTATTTGACATGTTTACGTGCAACTAGTATTATAAATTAAAGCATTTTATTTAAAATATCCGATTAAAATAAAAATAACACTACACTTTTATTATATTTAATTATTTTGATAGTTTGGATGGTTATTTAAAAATAGTTTTGATGTTGGAGGATCATAACTGCAATATAAAAATATGATAATAAATTATTTTGAATTATTTTCGTGATTCTTGTAAAATAGAAGTATTATTTAAGAATCTAAATAAAGTAAAAGCTATATTTTATAATTTGGCCATAAAAAAGTTATATACAAAATATACAAATAAAGAAGGAAATCGACATTAACACGTTTCAAACCTCCCCTCTCCCTTCTGCTTCAATTTTAAGCTGTCTCGTCTCTTGTATCCCTCCCGCTATATATTAACACCACTCTCTCTCTAGACTCTCCCTAGTATCGCTTTCCCTCTGGTTCCTTCTTAGGGTTTTTGTCCTCTGCTGTGCCTAGGGTTTTATTTTTCACTTTGCCCCCGACTGCTTCGTTTTTTGGGCTATGGCAGCTGAGAGTTTAAGAAACTTAAGTGGGCCAATGGATGTCGGCTTGCTTGATGTTACTGTCGCAGCCTTCTATGGCACTGGATCGAAGGACGAGGTTAATTCTATACTTTCAATGCGTGTTTGGTTTTATAGACAGCCTGGGTCGAATCATAATTGTAGCTTCATCTATCGATTTTGGGTTTTGGTTCACTCGAGTTTACTGTTTGCGAGTCTTAGATTGTCCATTCGAGCCTATATTTGTTTGGTTGACTACAATGTTACGAGAATTCGGGAATTTCTAGTGTTTATCTTTGGGGTTTAGGGTTTTTTCTGTTTGGATAAACAGATTAGGTTAATGTACTCTTGTGTAATTTATTTGATATCCTACTCATTAGGAACCATTATGGTTTATTTGGCTTGACTTGCGTTATACTCTCATTTGCCAAGGTTTTTTTCTATCGAACCAATTATAAGGGTTATGGTATGTTTGTTATTAGATATAATCATCGATTTTTGTTTTTAAAATTATAGTGTTTTGTTAGGAAGATCTAAAATTCACCCTCTTGTTTGTGAAAACAAGTGTTTTTTGCCAAATTGGGTCTGTAATCAGCCACGTTCTGCTATCTGCTGCCAAATGCACTTTGTCATTTTTGCATTTTAGCTTTATTAATTGTGTTGCTAGTTTGACTCTAGCAATCAACATAGCTGCATTAAGTTTCGCGCGTAAAATTTGGATCAACATAGTTGCATTAAGTTTCGCACGTAAAATTTGATGTTCTGAATGTGCCTTTTCTGTGTCCATCTGTACTAACATTTATTCGGCACAAAGTGAATGAATTTATATACCAGTGATTTCAGCACTAAGTGAATGGATTTTATTTGCCAGTGATTTTGTAACCTTTTAGATTAAAATGTCTGTTTTTGATTATCGGTAGTATATTTATTATCTGATGGTTTTGGCCTCTCTTGGGTTTATAGTATGCAAAAGTAACATCTTTTAACAAACTTAGGGACTAGTTCTATCGAAAATGGATAGTCAAGAGACTACCTCAAGGGATTATATGTCTAGAAAGTGGAGTCTAGAAAGTGGAAGTCAAGGGACTATTTCATGTTTAAAGCCTCAAACATAGATTGTGATAAGTGTCCAGGTGCAGCTTTTGAATTTTCATAAGGAGTTTTGAATAACATTATTATATCGTTAACTAGAGTTTTTAAAGCAGATTACCAATGCATATGAGTATCAGTACTTTCTAATTAAAAGATTTACTGTATATAAATGTTAGTTCTAACCTTAAACTTATTGATTGGGTAAACCAAAAAGGCACTCAGCTCAATCTGAGTTGGCAAAGAGTCCTACATTTGACGGGTTTGAAGTTAACTGCACGCAATAGGAGTTTGACTAAGTGTCCTATAATTAAACCTCTTTATATAGTTTTCAGTGACATCTGGCAGTTGCTCTGTTCCTTTTTATGTTGATAACCAATACTAAAAGTGTATCATCAATCTATAGTTTGTCCAATCTACATAATTTTTTATGTCTTTAAGCATCCCACTGAAAAATCATTCCTGCACAGAGATCAGCTGCAGACCAGATTTTGCGAGAGTTGCAAAACAATCCAGATACGTGGCTCCAAGTTGTGCATATCCTACAAAATACAAAGAATCTGAACACTAAATTTTTTGCCTTGCAGGTCAGTTTTTCTTTTTTCATTCTATTTCTTGTCATCAAGATATATTCGTTCCGTTCTTTCTATATGTGGGCTAGGGGTTTCTTCTTTATCTCTTGCCATGAGGATACTTTTCGTCTGTTGAATTTGTGGTCTGTAGATTGAATAGAGAAAAGTCCAGCAATCAGTTTCCATAAATCGACGTAGTTTAGTTTTGATCCCAATTAATTGTAACAGTTGAATATGGTTAAGGATGGATTTTTCTTCTCATTCTTACAATCTTACAATATTGGTGGATAATTTTTTTGCAAGCTGAATAGTCTAATTTCAGTTTTGGGTCCATTTTGTTAGACACATCTTGGGGCTCAAGTACTTATTGGAACTAGAATTTTATTTAAATTCTTGTTTATCCAATGTTTGATATAATTACTCTGTGGGCAACCTAATTTCTTATAATATGACTGGCTATTGATTTTGGTACGCCCTGTTGAAGGCCAATGTTCCAGAAGGGAAGTTGTGAAAACTTTGTCACATGTGTTGATGTTTTTAGCAGCTACTGGTTTTGCAGTTCTTTTTTGTATTAATTTCTAAAAATTGCATCCAGGTCCTTGAAGGTGTTATTAAGTATAGATGGAATGCATTGCCTGTTGAGCAACGGGATGGAATGAAAAATTACATATCGGAAGTCATCGTGCAGGTATGCATAACAAGATAAACCCTGCTTTAAATATCTTGATTTGCAGGCTTGGAAGTTTGACCCATCTTTCTTATTTCTCTTTTCTATAAAAGATGATTATTTTTTGTTCTTATTTTATACTTGTTTCCTAAATGCAGCTTTCAAGTAATGAAGCTTCCTTGCGGGCTGAAAAGCTTTATGTTAATAAACTGAATATAATTTTGGTGCAGGTAAGTTACTACACACGAATAATGTTATTAAAAGTAGAGATGACATGTCCCTATGTTTTTCCATGTTCAAGCCTATTCAGATGATACTGATGTATGGCCAGTATTGGCTAACCTAGCTGAATTGGGAAAATATTACCTCTCTTTTTGTCAACCTTGTGCTCATCAGCATCATTTGACTAGGCTTAGAGCGTAGAAAAAGAGGACATGTCATCTCTACAAGTGTTTTAGAACATGATCTTTATATTTTATTGTATGCATTCAAGACTTCAATGTTTGCAAGAATACCACATTTTAGTTTTATCCATCTTTTATTTTTCATATTATTTTAGACATTCATTATATTTCAAATATAGTTCTTTGTGGATATTTAATTATATGATAGTTTCGTTTTGCCTCACTTTGCTCAGTCACCTAGGGTAGAGCTTTCCGCCTCAGGATTTGCAGAGTTCTGTAGCCTTTTTCTTTCAACGACACTGCTTTTTGGTTGCACCTTTATTAAGAATGGTTTTGTTCGCGCTAAGATAATATTTATTGTGCCAAATAACACTTCTCTCCTCTAATTCAAGGTAATATTTTTATGTTTACAGATTGTAAAGCATGAGTGGCCGGCGAGGTGGAGAAGCTTTATTCCCGATCTTGTTGCAGCAGCAAAAACTAGTGAAACAATATGCGAGAATTGCATGGCTATTTTGAAGGTGAGAATACTTCTCTCTCTCTCTCTTATATTGAAATTTGTTTTGGTATATATGAGTTTCGTGACAATTTTCATTTCAGCTTTTAAGCGAAGAAGTCTTTGATTTCTCAAGAGGTGAAATGACTCAACAAAAAATCAAAGAGCTGAAACAGTCTTTGAACAGGCAAGCATATAGACAATTTTTTTATACTGTACTGTACCTTATGCACTTTAATATTTGTCCAATCTGTTCTAGTAAAATGTGATTCTAATAGACTTTTGCTTCTTAAGTTTGACAGGTTATGTTTCTCCAATCTATAAATATTATTTTCTGTTTTGTGGTTTGCAGTGAGTTTAAACTCATTCATGAGTTATGCTTGTACGTATTGTCGGCGTCTCAAAGAACGGAGCTCAAACGGGCAACCCTGTCCACATTGCATGCATTTCTTTCTTGGATTCCATTGGGTTATATTTTTGAATCTCCGCTGGTATGTCCCTTCTATCAAAAAACTTTATTGAATGACATTGTAGCTAGCTTGCATAGGAGTGCAGCCATATTCTATTCTCTGACACATGTCTCCCTGATATAGCTGGAGACACTTCTAAACTTTTTTCATGTACCTGCTTATCGAAATCTCACCCTACAGTGTCTTACAGAGGTATTTCATTAAATAATTTGGTTTCTTCAGCAAAATATATTTTCTCCCCCGGACTATGTATTGTATAATTTTGCTTCTGGCAGGTTGCAGCACTTAATTTTGGGGATTTCTATAATCTTCAATACGTGAAGATGTATAATGTATTCATGGGGCAGTTACAGGTAGTATAGTTTTTCTTAATTAGCTTTGCAATTTATTTAGTCGTACTGTATTTCAATTACTGTGGACCATGTCAATAGACTTATGTTTACTGTATACTGGACTATTTTATTTCTCTGTTTGCCTACGGGTTTAGTGTATGCTGGTAATTGCTTCTTTTCTCTCCATTTGGGTCTGATGTAGTGTAATGTCTAATTTTTGGTGTCTTTTAGGCCATCCTTCCACTTACTACAAACATCCCTGATGCTTATGCTAATGGAACTACTGAGGAACAGGTGAGTGTCACGAATTACAATATGTGGCAGTGTTTGATACATTCCTTTAGTTTTATAACCATGTTCATCCTCACATGTTATGTTCTGCAGGCATTTACCCAGAACTTGGCACTGTTTTTCACTTCATTTTATAAGGTATTGGGTTTTTTTGGTCCGTGATATTTTTCTTTTGAATGCTCCAAAATTATGGTTGAGCCTAATGTTCACGATGCTGCTTTTTATCTGTATAGAATCATATCCGGGTTCTAGAGTCCTCTCAGGAGAGTATATCTACACTGCTCGCGGGGCTAGACTATCTCATATATATATCATATGTGGATGACACAGAAGTATTTAAGGTAATTTTGCTTTTTGGTATTACAGTACTTTTTTTATCAGCTGAGACTCAGCTGCTGAGTATATATACTACCCATTTTAAATATTATGTGATATTCACTGCATGTCTACAGGTTTGCTTGGACTATTGGAATGCCTTGGTTTTAGAACTCTTCGATGCGCATCACAATGCAGATAATCCTGCAGTTGCGTCAAACATGATGGGAATGCAGGTTACATGTCCTCTTTTGAGTAGCGTGTTTTATGTTCTCTTAGTTGCTGGCCATTTTAGTTCCTAATAATGAGGTTAATGCATGTTATGCTACAATCCCTACTGCCCTTGTCCTACTTAACACATGCTTTTTAATGCACCGTTGATTCATGAGTATTCCATACTCTCTTTTATCATCTTGCTTTAATAGTGTTTTAAGAATATGCAGAGTATTTAGTTTATAAGGTATAACTATGCTCAGTAGAGATATATAATTGGTACTGTGTAGACTCATGATATAGGGATACATGGATGTCGTCTTCTTATTAAAATTACCCTTCATACTTCTCAACTCGTTTTACTTTATGATGGCTCCACACACAGATATATATATGCTTATGATTGTCTGGCTGTTAGACTGATTGTTCTTTTAGTTTCAAGAATACTAAAAATGTATTTTATGTCTCTGCTTTTAATAAACAGATATCTTTCCTTCCTGGTATGGTTGATGGTCTCGGTGCCCAAGTTCTACAGCGCAGACAAATATATGCTAATCCGACGTCCAAGCTGAGAGGGCTCATGATCAGCCGTATGGCTAAACCGGAGGAAGTTCTGATAGTTGAAGATGAAAATGGGAACATTGTTCGTGAAACCTTGAAGGATAACGATGTTCTTGTTCAATACAAGGTAATGGTACAGTTGAACTGTGAACAAATAAATATATAAGACCTATTTGGTAATGAATTATGTTTGTGGGAGCTTCTTAGAGTTTAATTACAAGAACTGAGCTCTACCTAACCAAGGAATGAAAAGTTAAGGATTGATCTAATCATTTTTTATTTGTAACGGAGAGAAGCAGTTGAAATAGGAGTACTCATGTTTGAACCACAGTCAGTGTGCCGTTTGGTTTCAAAACACTTGTACTCTAGTCTTGTAAAAACTAAATTTCTTGTATAAACTAAATTTCTATGCTGCAGATAATGAGAGAGACGCTGATCTACCTGTCACATCTTGACCACGAGGACACTGAACAGCAGGTTCGGTAACTTGAATTTGCTCTCTCTTGCATCCTTATCAGAAATCAAAGCTAAGAGCTAAAGATGTGGCATGCTTAACTCAAAAATTGTCTGATCGTTTTGTTAGATATCGCTGTATCTATGGTGGCTTCCAACTTGCACTTATTTATGCGGGTCTTGTTTCCTATACTAGATCATTATTTCTAGGATAGTCCAAAAACTAAACCCCTGTCCAAATACAGGGATTTTCTGAAATTGGCGCTCAGACCACAATTAAATATGCTAACTATAGCGATTTCTATCATTTTTGTGTGATTGTGAAACAGAAGTGTAGTGCAGAAAAACAATGAGTTTCTTTCCATCGTGAATATGTTTTTACTTTATGCAATGATAGGTCTTTGAATATTTTTTGGTGTTTTTCAGATGCTTAAGAAGTTAAGTAAACAATCGAGTCGTGAGGATTTTACGTGGAACAACCTAAACACATTATGCTGGGCAATTGGATCTATTTCTGGGTCCATGGCTGAAGAACAGGTATCCTTTTTCCCAGTTTCACTTTTTACTCGGGTGGTTTCTGTGCTCTGTACTATTTTGCTAAGCAATATAATTAAGATTTTATTTCTTCGTTTGTGCACTTACTATCTCTCTCTCACGACTCTTGTATTCAATGGTGGAGTGGTAACTTATGAATTTCCCTGATGAGACATTATAAAGAGGTGCAAAAACTGTGATTTCTTTTTGTGATGGAGTATCATTTGACAGGTCCATTTAGCTCTTTCTTGGGTATTCGTGCTTTTAATGAAGCAGCCATTGCTGTCTATGTCATTAGGTTGCTGATTGGGGTTATATTTTATTGAATTAAATTTGAGCACTTCAGTTTCATGTCTCTTTATATCGGTATTTATATTTGCACATTAAACATGGCATTAAAGGGATTGATCTGTTGCTGATAAGGAAATCTTTTACCTGCCAACAATTTTTTTATAACAAAATGAATAACTTGGGGAGATTTCTGGGGTATAAGTTACTTCTTTCCGATGTAACTGAACATGTTACTTAAATAATATTACAATACAGTCCACACAGGATCCTCTTACTGTTCCTGATACGTAGTGCTCACCTTACAAATTTTGACATTTTTACAAATGTTGACTTTTGGCAGGAAAACAGGTTTCTGGTGATGGTCATCCGTGATTTGCTGAACTTATGTGAAATCACCAAGGGAAAGGATAATAAAGCTGTTATCGCAAGTAACATCATGTAAGATTTAGTATTATAAAAAATCTTCTACAATTTACTCGTAAGAACAGCTTCTTTTAGAATTTACGTGTAAGAAAAGGTTCGTCTAGAATTTACCCGTAAGAAAGGTTCTAGAATTTACTCGAAAGTAAGGTTCTTCTAGATTTTACTCGTAATAAAAGGTTCTTCTAGAATTTAATCATAAGAAAAGCTTCTTCTAAAATACTGGATATATTCAGTTATAATGGCAGTCTATTCTGATCAATTTTCATCACACGGATTTGAAATGTTTTGGTTGGTTCTTAAGTTGTCCTAAACATTTGTTTATATTTTCTGTTACGGTTGACTGAGTTGGAGTCTTGCTTACTGTTCTTGTTCTAGTTAAAAGACACTGTCCCCAACTTTATCCTGTTCTTGTTCTAGTTAAAAGAGACTTTGTCCCTAATTTTATCCTGATCATTGGTCTTGCTCCAGGTATGTTGTTGGACAGTATCCAAGATTCTTAAGAGCCCATTGGAAGTTCTTGAAAACAGTGGTAAATAAGCTCTTTGAGTTCATGCACGAGACACATCCAGGGGTTCAGGTGATTCTCATTTTTTTGTATGCTTCCGCTAATATGAGGGCACCTAGTGATCTTACTGTTTGCTCCGTTACTTCTGTCGTGCTCAGATAAGAATCTCATTTTTTCTGAAAATACTGTAATAATATCTTTGAGTAGAAGTGATATATATTCTTTTGAAAAGAGAGAGCACATCTTTCTATGTCGTTCAGGTATAAGAGCAGCCCGAAGCTACATTTTACCTGCAATATTAATTGCCTTTAGAGATATAATAACTCCTTGAAAGCTAAGGAAACAGAGTTAATACAAGCTGTAGAAAAGTAACAAGTCAGTGGATGGTAACCTCAAATAAGCTATGGTTCAATTTGTAGTTCATATAATATTTTTCAAATAAAATTCAAGAATAAACTTTTTATATTTATTTACAATTATAAAATGCTAACGAACTCAAAAAATTGGGCTAGACAAAAGGTTTGTAGGCCAAATAGGCAAAAGTAGATTACCCTTTTTTTTTATTGTGCGACTATTTTTGTTGCTCAGCATTAAACCTTCCATGAACAAACCAAACAGTATGTTTTGCATATTTTTAAACTTGACTTGGTGGTAGAACAAGGATGCAATATTACGTCCATGCTATTGTATGCAATTGTTATATTTTATTCTGCTATATCGACAATGTGGTCATACTAACTTGTCGTGGTTATACTAACATGTCTGGCTTTTGCAGGATATGGCATGTGATACATTCTTGAAAATTGTCCAGAAGTGTAAGCGCAAGTTTGTTACCTTGCAGGTTTATCTCTTCCCTAGTTGAAGCTCAAAGTTTGTGATACCTGTGGTTTTTTTCTTATAGTCTTGGTTACACGAGTCGCGTTTGGTTTCAGGTTGGAGAAAGCGAACCATTTGTGTCTGAACTTCTATCTAGCCTTGCTGTCATTGTTGGAGATCTTGAGCCTCATCAGATCCATACATTTTATGAATCTGTATGTCTTATATCTCCTGAATGCTAATTAGACATACTGAGTGTTATTGCCGTGCTATAATGCCTAGGTCCTTCCTTCATCCTTTCAGGTTGGTCAGATGGTTCAAGCAGAACCTGATCCTCAAAAGAGAGATGAATATCTTCAAAGATTAATGGAACTGCCCAACCAGGTATGCTGAGCACGTAGATAGCCCCTTAACACATGCCTTCCCTATTGCTTTATTTCATACATTTGGTTTTACTTGTCCTTGTTAGATATGATCCAACAGACTTTTCTTAGTATGTGATTACATTATTGGGTTGTTTTACAGAAGTGGGTTGAGATTATTGGAAAAGCGCGCCAAAGTGTTGATTACCTTAAAGATCAAGATGTTATCAGGACTGTGCTTAACATTTTGCAGGTATGAATGAAGCCTTTGCATCTTTTGAATAATGACAGTGAAGTATAATCTAATGAATAACAGTCTGAAGTAATTTAACTGTCTACATATTTGGAGTTGGATAAGGATTGTGTCATCTTTTGAATTGATGCTTCTGATAGTGTGTTCATCATTTGTTTACTTTTTTCTCCGTTTGATGTCGCACACTTGTTATTTTTGTGCTGCAGACAAACACGAGTGTTGCCAGTTCTCTAGGAACATATTTCTTACCTCAGATATCTCTAATATTTTTGGACATGCTTAATGTTTACAGGTAATCATCTCAACTACTACTATTCTTCTGATAGTGTGGATTTAGTTAACAGCTTGTTCATTTATACGGACATTCTTTTGCTGATAATTATGTTGTATTGCTGCAGAATGTATAGTGAGCTTGTGTCAAACAGCATTGCTGAAGGAGGACCTTATGCTTCAAGGACATCTTATGTGAAGCTTCTAAGGTATGGTCTTGTACGAATCTGCTGTTTTCGCCCTCTGGTTTCCCAACATATCCGATATAAGAGTTGTTTATGAAACAGATCTGTGAAGAGGGAGACTCTTAAGCTTATCGAAACATTCTTAGACAAGGCTGAAGATCAGCCGCAAATAGGAAAACAGTTTGTGCCTCCAATGATGGATCCAGTTCTTGGTGATTATGCAAGGAATGTAACTGATGCAAGAGAATCAGAAGTTCTATCATTATTTGCCACAATAATAAACAAGTATGCTTCTGTTGATCTAAATTATCTATTATGCAGATGTAGATGCTTGTAAATATCTGTGAGTGACTGGCTCCATGAATATCCTCTAGTGAAGTGTGCAACCGATTACTGAAATCTGTCACGAGTGACATACGTGTTTGAGTTGGCAATTTCAATCTATGCATCTCTTTTACTGTTGTTTAGTTTTTTTGGTTGAATTAATTGAGAAAGGAAGTGCTTTTAGTAGGAACATGTTTATCTAGTTCTGACTTGATCTGTTACAAGAATCTTTTTTTTTTGTTCTTTTTAGTTTCAGATAATTATTCTTGGAAACTGTTAAGTCTTAGTCATACATTTATTTGGTTACTATGCTTGCAGGTATAAAGGAACTATGGTTGAAGATGTGCCCCGCATATTTGAAGCTATTTTCCAGTGCACACTAGAGGTTAGCTTGCGACCTGTAACTTGTTTAGTTCTCCAAATTTAGGGAACTACTAAAAAAATAGGCAAAGCTACTCCGTGGAGTTATATTTTCAGATTTTTCAATATTTAGAAAATTGCTACTCATTAGGAAGACTCTTAAAATCTTTAGAATTATATTTACTCTTTAAAATCTTTAAAATTTTATTTATTTATATTTTATGCTACTCCACGGAGTAATTTTGGCCGTTTTTTTAGCGACTCCCCTAAATTTATTATATTTACTATGTTTGACTAATGGGGCAAATATATTTTATATGATTTGACTAGAATGCCAGTATAAAATTCTAGTCGGAACTAGGAGCTAACAAAGGAATTAGTGCGACTCGATGAGACTTGTACAGTTTTTTTGTTTTTTTTCGGGTTATATTATATCCATGGGCCACAGTTTCTGTAAGTTTTTGTCTATATTGTTCTATCCTGTTTTTATTAATGAAGTATCAATACATATTTGCCATGTAGTATAATAGTTGCTGAACCATATTATTATACTTGGGAGTCCCGCTACCTATTATTTATAGGCTGATTGTATATGCAACTGCATATACTTTAAGAAATTTGTACAACCCAAATTCCACTTTGTGTAGGCATGACCTACTGTGTCCTTTTTCTACTTCTTTATTTTGTATAACATTTGTTGTATATTTGCATTATGATTTATTTTGTGTGTCCTGCAGATGATAACCAAGAACTTTGAAGACTACCCTGAACATAGGCTCAAGTTTTTTTCATTACTTCGAGCAATTGCTACCCATTGTTTTCCTGCATTGATGCAGTTTTCAAGTCAGGTTGATATTCAATGCTTTTCTTTGATAAAACGAGCCAGTAGATTTAAGTTTGTAATGTGTTTTTACGAACTTCAGCTCTTCTTATTTCTGTTATCCTTACCTTATTGTCAATATCAGCAAATGAAGATAGTACTGGACTCAATTATCTGGGCATTTCGGCATACAGAACGGAATATTGCTGAAACCGGGCTGAATCTTTTGCTGGAGATGTTAAAAAACTTTCAGGTGCGATATCCCTTTTAACTTTTTGATAGATTAATTATCTTTTATTCACTAAACTTGATGCATAATTTTCTCTATTAATAACTGACAGGCTTCTGAGTTTTGTAACCAATTCTATCGTTCGTACTTCTTGACTATCGAGCAAGAAATATTTACTGTGCTGACAGATACTTTTCACAAGCCTGGTTTCAAGCTGCATGTCTTAGTGCTACAACATCTATTTTGCCTGGTATATTATTGATTGTTATACGTTTGATTTGCTAAATATTGCTAGTAGTAAGCTCTAGTTAAGTCAGACTGTTGTGTTCAGGTGGAGAGTGGGGCACTGACAGAACCATTATGGGATGGTACAACTGTTCCATATCCCTATCCGAATAATACAGCTTTTGTTCTTGAGTACACTATTAAACTTCTGAGTTCTTCATTTCCGAATATGACCGCAGCAGAGGTATATAAATATAAAACACTTCAGCGACTTAAATTGCATTTCCCACTTATACAAGATATAACTGATTTTGATTATTCTCAGGTCACTCATCTTGTAAATGGATTGTTTGAGTCACGAAATGAGCTGCCTAGATTTAAGAATCATATGCGTGACTTTCTGGTACAATCTAAAGAGTTCTCAGCACAGGTAATGCACAAGTGCATTTCTTTCATGGATCTATGTATCAAAATCAACTATTCTAAGTCTCAAAATCAAGTTACTATTGGTCGTCTTATATTGTCGAACTATTCTCTTTCAGGACAACAAAGACCTTTATGCAGAAGAAGCTGCTGCTCAGGTGGAAAGAGAGCGACAACGAATGCTGTCGATCCCTGGGCTTATTGCTCCACATGAAAGACAAGATGAGATGTTGGACTCATAAACAGCTAGATTCTCTAGGAAAGCTAATTCGGAGTTGCAGTTGGTGCGTGGCTAAATCGAACAACAGCTAGATTTTTTTTTTTGTTTTTATAATGTGTTCAATTGACAAAAGTCCGAGGCCTGCTTGCCAAATTTGTCAATTAGTTGGGATGTAGAGTATAGGGTTAAGCTTAGCCATGAATTCTGAGTTAATTATAGTTTTTTCATGTATCCAGCATCAACTCAATATTCATTACAATGGTTTCGGATGCTAAATATGCTGGTTTTGTGTTTCCAGTGATTCATCTTTTGGTGTTGCCTACCTTTGCTTTTGGGGGTTGTGCAGAAACTTCATTTTTCTATATCAATAGAATCGTTTGTTTGGATCATTCATTTTTTATATGATATATAGTAGCTGGTTACACTAGTTATTGGTGTATAACTGGTCGTCTTACCAACCTGTTTTAAATGGGTGAGAGTAGCCTGTCTTTGTAGCTGAAAGTTAGATTGATATAATATAAAGTTAGGTTTAGTTATTCTTTTAATGTCCTTTTTGACGAATAGCTAATTCTAGTGACCTGCAGAATTAAATTTATTCTTCTATTAGTATTTGCTTTCCTAATGATCTTACCAAGTATTTAATACCATCTCGACAGCCATATGGGATAGGATATGGTGTTCATTGTGACGTGTAGAAAACAAGCTACAAATCTGATCGCTGACCGAAAATAAAAGATATTTCCAAAATGAATTTTTTCTTCCGTCTTTAAAAAATAAATTGAGATCGCCACTTTACCACTTTTTCTTTTATGTTAATTTAGACTTTGAAATTTGAAATCAGTTCTGATACAACTTTTAATTTACTTACCAATTCTCATAGGCGGAGAAAAATCAAATTCATCCGATATCTAACTAAGTAGCTTTTAAGTTTTAGGGTTTGTTTGGGTAGGCCACTATATGATACACCAAAAATCTGAAACTTCTTAAAAAATGTTAAATTAATGTTTTTAAACTCAGCTTTTAATAAGTAGTTGTACTAAATTCTTAATTTTATGAAATACCAAATATTTTGAAAATTATTAAAATATTTTTAATCTAATTTGACATTAATTTTTTTTTTCTTTTAACGGTTCTTATCTTTTGTCTTTTCAGTCTACCTAAAACTTGTCTATTCTCTTATAAAAGTTAAGGCTACTTTGGAGACCTTAAATTTGAGTGGAGAGTTATACTTGGTTATAAAATTGTAACAAAAATAAAAATTGAGTTTGACACCTCCAACGTAGAGTGATTTGGTGTCATGATTTTTCACTGTTACACCTAGTAATAACAGGTTTATAACTCTTGTCCCTAGATATTAGATTCACGAAAAATAATCATGTTATTTATTTTGTTTATAAATTTTTTTTGTAGTTATTTTGGATTAATGAAAATAAATATTGTTATTTATTTAGAAATATTTATATTACTCGTGTTAGGAATAGCAATAATAAGTCTGTTACTATGTTAACAATAAAAATAACAAAACTGATATTTTTCGGGTATTTTGAATAGACAAATTGAGTCATACATTTGGGTATTTGGGTTTAATCAATTTTAGGATATGTTATTGGTTAAAAGAAAATGTTAGAAGAGTATTTTTATTTTTAACAAAGCATAATCTTATCCACGTATTATAGGTTGAGTATTTTTTCACCCAAACACCTATTTCTTCTACCTTCTATCCCTAGCCACCTACTTTCTAACCCAACAAAGTATAATCATCATAACCGAGCAACTTATACTCAGCAGTTTATACCCACGTAAACTCTCTTTGACTCTTGTTTTATTTTTCTGAAAATCGATTTCATGAAACTTTCAAAAATATTTCTTCTTTTGGAAATCGATTCCAAACATCTTTCGAAGGTTCATGAAATCGATTTCCATGAACCCTTTTTTCTATAAAGTAACACATGATTTCGAGTGAGCATCTTAGAATCATGTGTTATTTAAAAAATCCTGCATGTAACTCCAAGACAGCCACTCAGAATTAGTTGTTTTTTTTAAACAACTAAATCCGAGTAGGCATCACGAATTGAATATGCAAAATCTGGATTTTCGATTTTGGTTTTGTTGAATACGAATTTTGATGTTAGATGAATGTACAACTAAAGTAGAAGATTGTTTTACCTTGTTGGTTGTTTGAGTGATGTTCTCCAGTGTTGAATCTTTGGTTTATGTATTTTCTTCTTCCATTAGGCTACGAGTAATTTTTGTTTTAAAATGAATTTATTTTTTATTTTTAGGGTTTAATTTTAGAAGTTAAATGATATATGTTGGGTGTAAATTGATTTAATGATGTGTATGTTGGAATAAGAGTTGGATAGTATAGAGTGACATCAAAATATAAATTAGAAAGTAAATAAAAGAGAAAAAGATAAAAACAAGTGTTGAGTGCTTATTTGAAAATTTGAAACGAAAGAAATAATAAAACTTATGGGGAAATAAATTTATCCTTTCAAAACTTTTGAGACATCTAATAAGAATTAGCCATGGTATATCATACCAAATAATATTTTTTCCACGTTTTGACGTGTCTAATAGAAAAAACCCTAACTTTTATGAGTCAAAACCATAAATGCTCCATACACTTTTTTATTTATATTTGAATCAATTTCTATATATATTTTTTTCAATTACTGATGTATTGTCTTGTTTATAGACATAAAAAATAAATATTTTCTTGATGTGATAATAAACTACCACAATATAAATAAGGGTCAAGCTATATATACCCAAATGTGGTTTAAGTATACTAAATTTTGAGTTTACCCCAAGGTGGTATAAGTTTACCCAAATTTTGACAAAAATACCCTTTTCTAGGTATATAAGGTTTTTTTTACTAACCTTATCCACCTCATTTTTTCTCTTACACTCTCTAACTTCTCTCTAAAACCTTCAAGTTCTCTCTAATTTATCCGACGAACTAAAATCATGCGAACTAAAATATGGAAACTTAGTCTTAGTATCAAAATTTAGGGTTATGGTTGAATTAGGTAAAAAAATCATAATTTTAGGGTGTTTGGATTTCGGCCAGAAAATGGCCATTTGCGAAGGCTGAGCGTACCATAGGTACAAGGGGGGCGTACCGGCCGGTACAGACCCTCTATACCTATGGTACGCTCAGCCTTCGCAAATGGCCATTTTCCGGTCGAATTCCGGCCGGAAAATGGCCTCTAAACACCCTAAACTTATAATTTTTTTTAATAATTAAATCTTTAATTTTTTTTTAAAAAAATTTCCAAAAAAAACAAGTTTTGATTTTTTGTTTTTATTAGAAGAAGTTTAAAAAAATTGAAAAGAGTTTGAATGTTCTTGAGGCAACTTTGAATGTTCAAGAACAATTTGAAGAATTTCACAAAATTGTAGTAATATGGGGTTTGATCTAGTAGAGAGTTTTGTTTTTTGGGTATACATAGCCAAATAGATTGTTTTGTGAATTGGGTGTATCTAGGATATACTTAGTGTTTTTTTTACTTAGTGGCAATTCGGATATTAAATGAAAGTTCAAGGGTTTTTTCGTCCTAAAAAAGTCAAACAAAAGTCAACTGCATTTTTTGGGTATACTTAAACCACATTTGGGTATATATACTATACCCATAATTATTTTGATAGAGCAAGCTCAAAATATTGAGCAATTTTAATCATTTAGGAATATGATTACATAAATTTATTTTATAATTTTTTTTATAAAAGAAATAATAAAAACCTACAAAGAGTTAACCTATATATATTAAAAATAAATTTAACATTTAATAAATTTTTTCAATAGTTTGAATTAATATAAGATTTCTAATATATATATATATAATCATAGAGCAAGAAAGAATAAAGTAAGGTTATAAAAACACAAATAATTTAGGATTTTAAACTAAATTATGATGTAAGACTTGTAACATGCGTTACATATTCACTATGACACATTTTTGTATATCATTATGAATGTTATGGTCCAAATCTTCTTAACAAATTTGACATAACAATTTATATATGAAAGATATCCAACTTGTTACAAGAAAGACTCATATTCATCGTCACAACCTATGTTAAAGATGTATGAACTGATCATTTGCATGTTGCTCGTTGAGAATAACCTTTTTGTTGGTTTCGATAATATTGGACAAACGTCATAGTTCACAATAATTTTTTTGAGTTGTGTTGGTTTTATGGTACCTTAAAACTACAAGTAGAAGAAGAATTTTCAGAACTAAAATCATAAAAAATATTTTAATCTCAAAACATTTATACTTTTTAAATTTAATAAACCTGATTTTGATTTCCAGTCTTTTGTAGCAAAATCCACAAGATTTATTATATTCTGAAATATATTCGAAGTATATTAAAACAATCATACTGGTGGAAAATAATCTTTTTGAAAAACATATCTACGACATATCTCAAGCTTTCATAAAAAAGATAAATGTTTTCGATTACTAGTTCAAGTAAGATTGGTTAATGCCGATTTTATTTTATAATTGAAAAAAATTATGTACCATAATGATTAACAAATTGGTAATCCAAATAATCAAATTTATGAATAAGATTTTATCCATCCTGACCCATTCAATGAAAAAAACTTCACAAAGTGACATAATAAGTTACAGTTTCTCCTTACCATTCTCAAAGTAACAAAAGGCTGATGAATCTCTAAGAGATTATGTTCATCGATTCATTAAGGATATGAGTGATTTTGAAGGTTATAATAAGGAAAATGGTATTAACATCTTTCAATAAAGATTTTCCTTGTGATAATAGTCTGTTAGAAGATCTAATGTGGGTTGTATGAGAGCCTACTTAGCAAGAACATAGATGTACATCAAAGTGGAGGATACAAAGAAATATGGAATAATGAAAATTAAAATGATAAAAAAAGGATGAATCTATTGGAGAAAAAGAGGAACATTGCTAAGAGGGCTCAAAGGTTGCTAGAGACCCGGTGAATAAACCGAGATTGTCCTATTACGAAATGTCCAACCAACGCTTTATCCATTTGTATGCATCTATGACTGCCGTTTATGATAAAACAAGAGATCGAATGAACTATCAAACTTTAAAAGTGATGTTTTCACCAGTTAATGAGAGAAGCCGAAAGTATAATTTTACATACGACAACGACTATGAGCATTCGACATTGGAATGTTTTCAGTTATATGATGAATTCAAAGGTTAGTCGATAATGAAGATTTGGCGGAATGTATGAAAGGAAGAGAAAATGAAAAATGAGAAGGGAAAATAAAATAAGGAAGTCTGAAACGTCATAAAAAAGATAAACAACATGAATTGTGCATTATTTTTGAAGGAGATACATTGTCAAGAATAACCAATTTTTAAGAAAGAGAAATAGAAATTATCTAGAAATCCATATGACTAATGAATCTTATTTGTGCTTACACATAAATTTCGTTTTACCTTTTTCGTTTACTAATTTTGATTTAAGAGGATTAATGACACCTCATGAAGACACTTTGTTGGTAACCCTTGTGATCGCTGGAGTGATTGTAAAAAAGGTAATAGTTCACAGTGAGAGTTTGGCTAATGTATTCTACAAGGCAAGCTATGATCAGATGATAGTGTTGCACCTTTCAAGAAAACTAACATAAATTTGGTAAATTTTACCAGTGCGTCGACTGATTATGTTGGGGAAGTTGATTTAGCTGTATCTATAAGGAAATGAGTAACATAGAAGACCGTTACCACATTTTTCATGATAGTTAATGCTTCAGGTTCGTAAAATTCGATTTTAAGACGATCATGGTTACATATAATGGAAGTATTGGCGTCAACTTATAATAAAAAAGTCAAGTATGTGATTAATGGACAAGGTGGGGTAATTTTAAGAAGTCAACGAGCATCTAGAGATTGATATTCTTTGTCATTAAATCATGAAAATGTAATATCATAACATTCACATGGATTTTCAAGGGATGTGCTAATTAAAAAATCGTATGAACCCCTAACAGTGGTGAATAATGATAACATTGATGATCTACGTAGTTAAATGGCACTAAAACTATAGAAAATATAGATGATTGTTTGTTAGATGATGAAAATACAATGAAGATTGATGGAAGACCTGAAGAAGAGTTTGGAAGAAAATTAGTGGATTATCTAAAGGAAAATATTTATGTGTTCGTATAGAATACTTCTGATGTTATTGGAGTTGGCAAATTGGTTATTTTTCACGACTTATCCGTTGATAATAGGTTGAGAGCAATCCGACATAAAATAAAATATTTAAGTTAAGAAATCGAAAGCTATTGGCAAAGAAGTTCTCCGACTGATGAAGGCATGACACATTAGAGAGTCAAAATATTGACATGGATAGCAAATTCAATGCTTGTTAAAAAAAATAGGCAATGGAGAATGTATGCTGACTTTACTACTCTTAACCGAGCTTGTCCAATATATATATATATATATATATATTTCTTTTACATAGAATCTACCAACTGGTGGATGCAATAGTTAGTCATGAGTATTTATATTTCATAAATGCTTATTCAGGGTATAATCAAATTAATATGCATCCGAATGACAAATAAAATACTAATTTTATGGTATAAAAAGTGTTATATTATTATAAGGTGATGTCGTTTGGTTTAAATAATGTTAGAGTAACGTATCAAAAACATATTATTCATAGTTTTGATAAATAGTTGGGCAAGAATATATAGGCTTATATAAATTATATGATAATCAAAATTAATGAAGCAAGTGATCATGTAACAACGTTGTTTGAAATTTATTTTCGGGAATTTGATAAAATATAACCTAAAGTTGAATCCATTAATGTTCATTCGAGATGAAGTCATGCATGTTATTTAGCTTTGTGATAAGTAAAAAGAGGACTGAAGCTGACCCAAGTCAGCCAAAAGTGTTATTGACGATGTCTCCACCAAAATCAATCAAAGAAGTATAAAAACTAACAGGCCAGTTAATAACTTTGTCAAGGTTTATCTCCAGATCATCAGATAAGGCTCATTTTTTTTTTAAATTTTAAGAAGGGATAAGATATTTTCATGGGATGATGATTGCACCAAAGTGTTCAATGAGTTAAAGCAGTATATAAGCTCGCCTGAAATTTTGACGACACCTAAAGAAGGGGAACTTTTATTTTTTTATCTAACGTATTCTAGTTTTACTGTTAGATCCGTGCTTGTGAGGGAATATAACGAAGTTAAAAACCAATCTACAAGTCAGTAAGATTTTGGTCGACGCATAAACCAGATATTTAAACTTAGAAAAAATTGCTATTGGTTTAGTGGTATGTACAAGGAAAGTGAAACCATATTTTCAAGCTCATATAATTATTATTTGAACATATTTCCTGTTGAAAAAACATACTTCAAAAGAGTTTTTATATGGGAGGTTAACAAAATGGTCAGTTGAGTTGGGTGAGTATGAAATTCAGTTTGAACCAAGGAAAAAGATAAATGCACAAGCGATGGTTGCATTTATCAATGAGTTTCAAGAAGAGAGATTTGATATGGAAGATGGCAAACTGACGATAATCGATTCAAATGATAAGGAATAAGGTGTTCGAGCCGAAAATGATTCTAGTATAAATGTTAGTGGAGTTGGTGTTATTTTAATGGTTCCAAGGGGAGATGCGATTAAATAAGCTATCAAGTTCAAATTCTCTACTACTAACAATGAAGTTGAATATGAAGCCGCGTTAGCTGGGATGATATTAGCTCGTATTTGTGGAGTAAAAGTCCTTCGTTTATTGTCAGATTCTCAATTTGTTATCAGCCATTCTTAGGGTAATTTTGAAATAAAGCAAGAGAATATGAGAACGAATCTAGAAATTATGAAAGAAATGGGAACAAGTTTTGAAAGGGTTACATATGATCAAGTTTTGAGGTTAGAAAATAAAAAAGGTAGATGTATTAGCAAAGTATGGTTGTATAGAGGATTATCCTTTGATAATAGTACATAAAATACCATTAGTTTTGGGAACTATTGAAAATCAAGAAGTTTTATTTGTCGATGATGACAGAGACTGTGGAAAGGAATATTTTTTTAAATGACGAGGTTTTATCATCGGACAAGTCGCAAGCTTGAGTGTTGCATTTGTATACGTTGCCCTTGATGGAATTATATATCAGAAAAGTTCTACACGATTGTTGTTAAGATGTTTGAGAAAAAAAAAGCTCTGTTTGTTTTGAGTGGATTTACACGAGAGAGAAGTAGCGACACCCTATAGGTTTTGAGGTTTGATACAACATTTTTTTAGCAAGGTTTATTCACCGACCCTTTCTTTCGATGTAAAATTGATGGCTGAAACTTTTGGTATTTGTCAGTGTTTTGCTAGCGTAAGCTATGTTCATAGTGAAATAATGGGTTCAAATCCTTTTAAATGCACGTTTCATAAGTGAATGATTGATTTGGTTGGACCATTGTCAATGTAAATGGGAATAATGAATTTTTTAATCGTAACTATTGGGTTAATTTACTAAGTAGGTTGAGGCAAAAGTATTGGTGAAGACAAGATCTCAAAAAGTTTGTGAATTTTTACTGGTATATCATATTAAGTCGTTATGAAATTTATAGAGTGTTAATGGCAAATAACATCCCTCAATTTCAAAATGACACAACGAAAAACTTTTATAGGAAATATAGAATATAACAACATTTTTCTACTGTATATCATCCACAAGCAAATGGGAAAGTATAGGTTAAAAATAGAACTATTTTGCATGAGATAAAAGGAAATGTAGAATTGGCTAATGGAAAATGACCAGATTTCCTTAATGAAGTTTTGTGAGCATATTGAACAGCTTATAAAGCTGCAACAAGCGAAACACCATTTGCTATAGTATATGGGATGGAAGTTGCTGATCCATAAAAAATATGCTTCGTAGTCATCAAATTCAATACTATTGATTAAAAGACAATGATAGGAAAATCAAATAAATTTTGATTCAATAGAGGAGCGACATGATTAGTCTCAGGTTAGAGCATAACATTATAGGTCTGATACAGAGCTGTTATAATGCAAAACTGAATGTAAGAAGTTTTCAAGAAGAAGATATGATTTAAGAAAGGTATTCCAAAAAATAAGGGATAAAAGAACCGGGAAGTTGACTCCAAATTGGGATGAACCTTTTAAGGTAGTATCTTAAGGACACAAATGATCTTACATAATTATGAATATGGAAGGAAATTGATTAAAATACCATTATAATATTCATCATTTAAAATTATATAAAATTAAAATATAACATTTGGTCGATATACTCTTTTTCCTACCTAGTGGCGCAGCTTTTTTTAAGAGACACCATTAGGGCCATTATCAATGAAATAATTTACCAATAAATGTCTAAAATGTCATCATATTTTTAGTTACAAAATGTATGCAAATGATAATAATATAGTTGTTAATCGATGGCTACTAGTAATCATTTATGACAATGCTAGTTATAATCTCAAATCAACGTTTATTAATATTATCTAAGGAAATTTTTAACCAATAATTAAAATATTCTCTAATAAAATCTCCAATTAATGATTACTGATTTTTTTTAAAGAAATATCCGACCAACGGTTGATAATGTATAAGAAAGTATATAGTCGATTGTTACAAGTTTTTCTTTATGTTGATATTGTTAAGATGCTCTAAAGCAATGATTTCTAAAAAAAAGAACTGACATGATTTAGAAAATTATAACAAAATTATAACTAATAAGAGAATATGGCTACAAGCTAAATCCAACTGAAAAACGTAAGAGGTTACACATCCAATCAAAGCGAATATGACTATAAAACAAGTTTAACTTAAAAGCATAAGAGGTCATACTAAGGTTGTGAAGGCCATGCTATAAATTCTTTAAGTCATGATTTTGGTTATAAGTCAAGCCTAGTTCTTAATAGTACAAAATACCCAAAATCAAAGTGAACATGGCTATAAGTCAATGCCTAATAAAAGTGTAAGAGACCATACTAGTTTTCAAATATGATAAGAAATTTTAATGTACGACAGATGATGATGATATTAAAGTAACATCTACATACTAGTTATCAAACTAATGATTTTATAAAATTTTAAAGGAAGAAGCGACATTCAAAATTTATATATAAATATTAAATAAGACTTCTAGAAGTGTATTTTTAATTCATAGTTGGCGATAACTTTCAAAGTAATGGTTAATTGAGAATATAATTATAAGATACAAAGGTTACCTTTGGAGATGGTTAAGAAAGTTTAAATAATAATATTGGAATGAAATATCAAAGTAAAATCGACAAGGAAAAAGTAACGTTAAATGATTATATTTCATAATAGTAACATTTGTATGAAATACGAATAAATATGACAGATTAATATGAGATGTCTAACAATTAAAAATAGTCGGATGCGAGCTGACAAATAGTTTTAAACATTAGTTGGTTGAAAAACAACCAAACAAACCTTACATGTGTCAAAAGGAAAAAAGCCATAAAATATTAGGATCCGATAATATTTAAATTTTGAAGGATTTATTTCCAACTAGTGAAATAAAATCGCAACAAATCCAAAATAGTACTATTATTGCATTCTAGTGATAATATCAAAACTACAAAAATAAAATTATTTCGAGAGATTCTATGTTTTAAAATTAGGGCATAAATGACAAGATTATTTCGATAATATCTAACTACACTTGAGAATACCCTGATTTATATTTGTGTTCAATTTTGATGTAAATAGGTATTTTGAAAGAAATATCACATATGGAACTATACAAGACTAGATTGGTTACCAAATGTTTCAATATTTTATTTTTATTTCGACAACTTCAGTTACGAAAACCAAAATCATAAGAACGTTATGCTCAGTTGCATTACTATACGATCTTAGGGTTTATCATATAGATTTCAAAATATTATTCATACAAAACTATATTGACGAAGACTTTTACATACGACCATGAGAATTTGTGTCGCGGGGGAATGAATCAAAGGTGCGTAGACTTGTTAAATCATTATATAGTATTTAACTATATAGTTGAGAACATACGCCTAACAAATAATATGAAAATTTTGTTCATGCTATAATATTAGATGAATTTAAACACAACAATATGAATACATATGTATAGACTAATGTCCACAATGACACGATGATATGTAGATGATATATTTATTTTAAGTAATAATATTTGTGGGATTGTGAAATAAAAAGTTTATATCTTTAAATTCAAAGATAATGAATTTCGAAGAAGCATATATTATTTCACACCGAAAGTGATTTAACTATTAGAAGTCATTCTATCTCACTATATTTTATAATCTTAAAATTTTAATCATCTTAAGTTTGGAAAAAACAATATTCGATCATAAAAATAAATTAATGATAATAATGGATAAATGCATAATTGGAATATGCCAGTACTATATAGAGTTTCGTGTGTACAAATTTATATAGGAATGCACATTCATTTGTAATTAGTAAGTTTAGTGATTTAATTAACAATCCAAATATGAAACATCGAACTTCATATTAAAAAGATTTATACGTACTTGAAAAATATATAAAACGCGTGTCTATAAAATTCTAATATCCAAAAAATACTTAAAAAAATATACAAATATTAGTTGGATAACTAATTTAGTCATTAGTAAATCGAGTGCGCGATACATGTTCATTTTTATGCGTGGTGGCAGTACTTGGATATTAAATAAATAAACATATATCTCATTTGATGATGAAATCAAAGTTCATATATTTGAGAGTAGCCGAAATGGTTGAGAGACCTATTACTATAAGTACGATTCACATCTAAAAGAAAAATGAAAATCTAAATATATTGTGATAGTCAAATACTATTGGATATAGCTTAAAATGATATATACAATGGAAAAATTATACATATTATATCAATACACAAATACATAAAATGATTTAAGATAGGATTATATCAGTCTCATATGTATGTTCTAGTGAGAACTTAACAGATCCATTTACCAAATCATTTTCTCTAGAATTGGTAAACTCAACACCTAAAGTAATAATTCAAATTCTTAAGCACATATTTTGCTAATGGTGGTAACATCCTATCTATAGTAAATATGTAAACAGTAATTTTTTAGTGGTTAATAAAAAATCATTAAACAAATAAGTTTTAACTGATATAATATCATTTGTTATATTCGAGATGAAATATATTGGTCGTTATTGGGTAGTGAGTTAAGTTTGTAGGATTTTTTAAAATGATCCGGTCTAAGTGTGATATGTGTTTCTAAAAAGTAGTAAAATACAATATGAATCATACATGATATTTTGAGGTTCTCTCAACATAATTATTGAATGAGTAAAATTATATGTAAAAATATGTATGTGTGTGAGGTCACCTATTTGTCAAAATTATATAAAACTTAACTATTTAAACAATATAAGAATCATAAAAAAATTCACTATTTTACACTAAAATAAAATTTAAATCATACAATATTTTATTTTATATGTAAACATTATCTGAATAAGAAAGTTAAAGTAACATGAAACATATTAAAATTTTAATTAAATGAACTAATAAAAATATATATCCAAAAATGATTTTATATTAGAAAGACAAAGAGTATATTAAATAATACTCATAAATTTAAGAGATGTTTTGAAGTGAGTGAACTTTTTTTAAACAAACCATACCACACGTCACAAGATTTACGATATATATCACCTCTATGCAAATCACCATCTTTTACCCTGTCGAGTACTAACCTTCATGGTGGTAATATTTTTGTTTATCGTAAAAACAAAAGCCAAAACAACACACACCGAGATAATTGCATGTCGCACGCTGCACTGATCTCTGTTGCGTGCCGCTATATAACTTAACAGATGTGATAATCCAAAATAATTTGTATATAAGTTTTATATTTCCAAAAAAAGTATTATTTTTTAAGATGTTGTATTGGTTTTTGAAATCATCTTAAAGATATAAATAAAGCAAGAATGTTCAGAGTTAAGATCATCTAAATATAATCTAACTTTAAAATATTCTTACCCCCATTTTGTTTATAAATATTTACTAAGTTTATAGAAATTAAAGTTTGAAATATAGTTGTTCAAATCAAATTTATAAGCTTTGTTATATCATAAAAGATATTTATAAGTAACACAACTAATTGTAGTGGTGCAATAATATTTTTGAAAGTTCTATCCAATGTACGCCTTAAGATCTTCAGAAAAATAACTATGACGAAAATCTAACTACATATTGATGTAAGATTATATTGGGTTTCCATTTTCTAACATAAAGTTTGATTAAATAAAATTTCGGACATTATTTTATTAATATTTTTACTATTTGAGAGTTTAATAATAAAATAAAAAATTATTACAATGGATAAGGAAATTTTTATTTAATAAAAATCTATCATATAATTTATTAATTTATTTAGATGTAACCTTAAAGATTCCATTAATATTTTTACTATTTTGACATTAAAAATATTTGTTTATGATTGATAATGGAGAATAAAAGATATAAGGTGAAATTGGAAAGAAGCATTTTTATTGGGGAAAAAGTGTAAAATGCATTATGAAAATATTAATTATGAATAAATGGTGAAATGTAGGAACTAGGTTTGTAATAGTTAAGAATTTAAGCGTGTGGGGCCCGTTATTGTACTATAAAAGGACCCCACACGAGTTGAGAAGACGGGTTGATTAATATAATACTATTTTCTCTCTCTACTTTGAGTAGCACTTTCTCTCTCTAAAAATAATCCTTATAAAGAATTAGTTGTAACAGTTTGGTCCCTCAGATATTCGTTTCACACAAAATTACCCTCGAACAAACTCTTAATTCATCATTGGGGCCGTCTGTGGGAAAATGAAGATTGTTCTGACGATATTTGCTTTCTGGAAATCATTCTTCATCTGAGCGGAATTATTGAAGATCAGGGGGATGATTTTGTTAACAACTGTGAGGAAAATCTTGTTGGAAACACTTATCGGAATGATACAGATTATGAGGCGCACGGAGGACAGCGCACCGGAGAGATCTATGGCGAGTCGATTTTGTTAGCTCGGAGGAATGAGTTACTTTTGGAGATCTTAAAATTGAGGGCATAAAAAGAAATTGTCCAGGAAAATCTTCGTTCCGAGGTTAGAAGAGAGTATGATAGCGGAAAAGATGAGCGTGAAGTTGATCTTCATCCCAGGGATAGAGATGATAGATACAGAGGGCATGGTCGACGTTCTTAAAGGAGGAAAGGAAAACATCACTTGGACTCTTCTGATTCAAGTGATTACTCTCGTTATAGCTCATTAGAGTCGTCTCCTGAAAGGAGTCATCGAAGGAAAAAACATGGCAAAAGGTATGTGGAGCACCGAAGGGGAAGAAGTTTGGAGAGGAAATCTCCGAGGGGAAAGAATTATCATACTCATGCTAATGAGGGAGGTTACGACCAAATGAATTTTCCGTCTGGGAACCAAAATGTCGACCAACGAAATACAGAGTGACACCATCAATATACTTTACCTTCCGAGGATGGTCTCTATTTTCCAAAACATGAGAATTCAAGAGCTAATGTCTATAGGACAAGTCAAAACTGAAGAGCTTATCCTTTTTCCTCGGAAATTCTAGCAGGAAACCTCCCAAAGCACTTTGATATTTCAAAGCTAGAAAAGCTCGACGAAACACACGATCCTGACAACTATATCGAGCAGTTCAAAAATTTCATGATCAATTTTGATGATGATGATAAATTGCTGTGTAGAGCGTTTTCTCAAACCTTCAAGGGGTGGCTTCCAAGTGGTACAACAGGCTTCCACGGGGCTCGATAAAGAATTTTGACATGTTCTGGAATATCCCTAGATAACATTTTGTGGGGAGTAAAAAATTTCGGGCAAATGAAGATACGATAATCTACTGTAGGCAAAAAGTTGGGGAGAGTTTGAAGATTTACACCAATCGATTTGTGAAAACGAAAACAGATATGGAGTATTGCAAATATTCTGTGGCCTTAGCAGCTTTCAGGATGAGACTTCTCCCCGGACTTTTAAAGGATACAGTGGCAGAGAGTCAGACAATGACTTTTGGGGCATTACTTGATCAAGTTGAGAAAAGAATTTTGGTGGAGGAGACCCAAACATCAGAAAAAGGATCAAGTGATCAGCTAGATCAGAATCAATTTCAAAGGTCCGAATCTAGCAATCAAGTGCCTCGTGTTAATGTTCAAGCCAAGGCTGTGGGTCAGTATCCGTCGAGGCCGAGAACAAATCAGCAAAACTACAACAATCAAGAAAACTATAACCAATGGGATAGGCCTATTTCGAATAAGTGGATTAGTCCGGACTATTTTGATGAGTTAACATAAAATGTGGCTACAATATTTGACAAGGCAAGGTCAACTTTACAATTCCGAAAGCCTTTTCATATTCAAAATCCGAGGGAAAGCAGAAGTGCTAACAGGTTTTGTAAGTACCACAAAGATATTGGGCACGACACCAAGGAATGCATCGCTTCTAAAAAAGAGGTGCAAGCTTTAATTGAGAATGGAATGTTATTGGAGTTCGTAAAAAAACATACTTAGAAAAATGCTGCAGTAAAGGTTGTTTCAAAGAATGCTGACATGACAATGGTAATTTGCGAGGAAGTTGATGCTTTTGATATTACAACAGAGTATTTGTATCCCAAGGTGGGGAGAAACAACGTGAATATGGTGGAGGAGATTATCTTGAGGGGGAAAGTAAATGACCTATGTGCTTTTTTCGAGTCGGTAGCTATTTTTGGAGGTGATACTATTGCAGGGAATTCTAATAGTTCGCGAAAGAGGCATATGGTGAATCTGACTACACAGATTGAAGCAGGGGTTTCAGCGCAGATGCATCGTTTGCCCTCCCCTATTATATGTTTTGATGATGACATGCGGAATGTAGCGGGCCCGCATGAGGATGTGGTGGTAATTGCTGCAGAGATAACTGGTGATCAAGTTTAGAAAATATTTATTGATACAGGAAGTTCTGCGAATATTTTATTCATGAGTACCTACAAGAGAATCTCCGACCCCCCTGTTATACGACGGTCCGACAGAACTATAGTGGGCTTTACAGGAGCAACAACAATTTTCGTGTGAGAGTTTCAGTGTGTGGTGGAGCTCAGTCGGGGACCATTAAAAAAGGAGGTCAAAGTTTTGTAGCGGTAGATGCACCAACTTCTTATAATGCAATTTTGGGCCGTTCCTGGCTGTCGAGGATGCTCGGTGTTATCTCAAAGGTGCATCAATGCTTGAAGTATGTAGTTGGGAACAATATAGGGATAATTAGGAGCAGCCAGAAGATGGCTCGAGAATGTTACCAGATAGCTTTATCCTCGAAGGGAGTTCGGGGAGAAGCATCGGAAAAAGCATAGCAGCTAAATGAACTTCCTCTGCAATCAATCTTTGTGATGATTCGAGGGAGTCCCCCAGATTTCTGGTTTCGGATGATGATCATGAGGAACACAAGTTTCAAGATGGAAAAATCTTAAAAATTGAAGTAAAGATTTCTTTTGAGTTGAGGGAAAAGTTGATTGCATTTTTGTCAACAAAGTTAAATATGTTTGTTTGGTGTGCAGAGGACATGCCAGGTATGCCTCCAGAGATAATTTGTCATAAACTAGAAGTGCGACATGATGTTCGGCCTATTATACAGAAAAAAAGACCGGTTTCTCAAGAGAAGTCGGCAGCTATTATTTCAAAGGTTGAACGGTTATTAAG
Organism: Limnanthes douglasii subsp. nivea; assembly: GCA_036936605.1. Lineage (NCBI taxonomy): Eukaryota > Viridiplantae > Streptophyta > Magnoliopsida > Brassicales > Limnanthaceae > Limnanthes > Limnanthes douglasii. The sequence continues at coordinate 319,519,397 of JAUPFV010000002.1, read as the reverse complement.
CATAGGCCATATTCGAGAGTCGCAATACCCTGTATGGGCCTCGAACCCAGTTTTAGTCAGGAAAAAGAATGGTAAGTGGAGGATGTGCGTGGATTTCACAGATCTGAATAGAGCTCGTCTAAAGGATCCCTTTCCGGTACCTCGAATTGATCAGCTAGTGGACTCTGCTTCGGGTAATCGGTTATTGTCTTTCACGGATGCTTATTCAGGATATAATCAGATCAGATTAGATGCAAGGGATGAAGAAAGCACATCGTTTATCACTGGGAGAGGACTATATTGTTATAAGGTCATGTCATTTGGCCTGAAAAATGTGGGGGCAACTTATCAGCGTTTGGTAAACAAAACCTTTGAGGAGCAGATTGGCCAGAATGTAGAAGCTTACATTGACGATATGCTGGTGAAGAGTTTACAAGACAAAGATCATTTCTCTAACTTAGAGGAAACTTTTGATAATTTGAGTAAAGTCAATATAAAGTTAAACCCGGAAACGTGAATTTTTGGTGTACGGTCGGGGAAGTTTCTTGGCTATATGATAAGTGAAAGGGGAATTAAGGCTGATCTAGAGGAGATAAAGGCTTTGAAGACTATGACTCCTCCTCAGAATGTTAATGAAGTCCAGATTTTGAACAGAAGATTGGCCGCATTGAACAGGTTTATTTCTCGTTCATCGGATAAATGTGCGCCTTTCTTTAAATTGCTGAAAAATGCCAGACAGTTTAGTTGGACCGAGGAGTGTTCTGAAGCATTTCGTCAAATTCAAGAGTATTTGATGTCCCCGGAGATACTTTCTAAACCTTTAGTGGGAGAAAAGTTGATCGTTTATGTGTCGGTATCAGATTTTGTAGTTAGCGCTGTGTTATTCCGAGAAGAGATTGATATTTTGAAGCCGATATATTATGTTAGCAAAAGTTTGCTAGATGCAGAGAAAAGGTATCTAGAGTTGGAAAAGTTAGCATTGGCCTTGGTAATAACTGCTCGAAAAATGAGGCCGTATTTTCAAGCTCATCCAATAGTAGTTCGAACAGCTTTCCCCCTTAAAAGGTTTGTTACAGAGTCCGGATATATCAGGAAGAATGACGAAATGATCAGTCGAATTAGGAGATTTTGAAATAACGTTTGAACCTCAAACGGCCATAAAAGCTCAGGCTCTTTCTGACTTTTTGGTTGAATTTCACTCAGAAAGAGCAGATATGGAGATTGTTGGTCAGCCAGATCAGACAAAATGGTTGGTTCGAACTGATGGGGGTCAAATATTTCTGGAAGTGGTGGTGGAGTTTAGCTAATTTCCCCGAATGGGATAGCGATGTTTCAAGCTATCCGTTATGGTTTTAAAGCCACTAATCACGAGGCGGAATATGAGGCAATATTAGCAAGGTTAAGATTGGCTCGAGTATGTGGGGCTAGAAAGGTTAAATTGATCAGTGATTCACAATTGGTAATAAACCAAGCTTTGGGAGATTCAGAGGCAATAAATGATCAATTAGTCAAGTATTTGAAAGTCTTGAAGGACTTGGTTTTAAATTTTGATGAAGTCCAATATGAGCATATTCGAAGGGAAACAAATCTGATTCCTGAATACTTAGCAGCTGCTTCACGATTGGAAAGTCATCCATGGGTCATAACTCAGGAGTATCCTTCGGTTACAAGCAATACAGAGCATTTGATGACTGTGGAAGAGGTAAGCAATGTTGTTACAGACGATTGAAGGTCAGAAATTATGGATTTTCTGGAAAGGGATAGCTTACCGGCAAATAAATAAGAGGCTAGAAGGATCATGTTTAAATCTCACGGTTATATCCTTTCGAGAGGAGTCTTATACAAGAAATCCCTAAGTAGACCGTTTCTTAGATGTTTGGCTAAGGACGAGTCGTAATTTGTCTTGTCAGAACTGCATGATGGGGAAGGGTCGGCCCATTGTGGATATAAGGCATTAATTCGACGAGTATTTCAGGCCGGTTATTATTGGCTGACTATTTCCAGTGACGCAAAAGAATTAGTAAAAAGGTGTGACACATGTCAAAGATATGCCAATGTAATACACAAGCCAGGGGTACCGTTAGAAAATATTTCCGAAGCAGTGCCATTTGATAGGTGGGGTATCGATTTAGTTGGACCCTTACCAATGGCGTATGAGGGAAGGCAAATGATCATAGTAGTAGTTGAATATTTTTCGAAGTGGGTGGAAGCAGGACCTTTAGCAGGAACGAAAGCAAAAGATGTTATTAAGTTTGTCGTCTCGAATATTTGTTGTCGTTTTAGGGTGCCGATAAAGCTCACAAATAATAATGGACCTCAATTCGATAATAAGGAGTTCAAAAGTTTTTGCGTTTCCAGGGGCATACAACAATATTTTTTTTGCTCTGTTTTATCCGCAAGCCAATGGTCAGGTGGAAGTGACTAATAGAACAATTCTCGACGGATTAAAGAAGAATTTGGAGGGAAAAGCTGGAAAATGGCCAGATTATTTACAGGAAGTATTGTGGGCATATAGAACAACACCTCGAAGTGCAACTGCAACATCCCCATTTGCTTTGGTATACAGAATGGACGTGGTGGTCCCATCAGAGATTGTTTTCCCATCATATCGTATGACAACTTATGCAGAGGACTTGAATGATCAGCGTAGGGCTATGGAATTGGATTTGGTGGAGGAAAAAAGACGACGTGCACAATTGAAGTCTCTACACTATCAAACATTAATGAGGAGCAAGTACGCTTCACATGTAAAGCAAAGAAATTTCAAGGTGGGGGACAAAGTATTACGAAAATATTTTCTTCATACTAAGGAAAAAAGCCTCGGAAAATTGGGACCAAATTGGGAAGGCCCTTATGAAGTAACAGAGAAAGTGAAACAGGGAACGTATCGGTTAAAAGATAAGGAGGGAAGATACCTTAAGCATCCGTGGAACATAGAGCATTTAAAGTTGTATCTGGAGTAAGAATGAGAAGTTTGGCATGTAATGGTTAATTTTTTCTTATGTTTATTTTCAGGGTTGCAAAAAGCAGCGAAAGAATACTCTTTCCTACCCTGTTAGGCACAAGAGGGTTTTAACGAGGTGCCATTATTAGCTGATCAATACACTTGAAATTTTGCCTCGAATTATTGTTTTTAAGTTACAAGGTGTAATCAGATTATTAAGTTAATAGTTATGACAATTATAAGCCTGCCTTAGAGCAGCATACAATGATTATTATGACCAATTAAAGTTTGCATAAATCAATTATTTTATTCAACGCAAGTTGACAAACAATCATTTTCATACCAAACATGAAGTTGAAAATTATGAAATTGGTATTCCAAACAATGACATACAAGGAAACTTAAATATTCTTCGGAACATGTTGATACCATTAAAAAACTACCTTACAAATTGATAAGTACTTATACAAAAACTTGTACAAAAAATTACTCCAAATTTATTTACTCAGAATGTTTCAAGGAGTCGCTCTCCTCAGAATCTGATGACTCACTTTCACGAACAACAATATTAGGTGGGCGAAGTTCGGAGGAGACAAGCTTCCAAAAACTGCCTAAGTCATACTCAGGGTACTCTTCATGAATTTGGGTGATCAGTCCTGCTCAGGTAGTAGCATCCCAGGCAGTAAGCTTGTCCACACATTTTGTTGCATAAGCATTCACAGCTGCCTCTTTCTCTGCTTCTACCTTCTGAGGAAATTCTACAATCGTCCTTAATAGATTTCTCTTTTCCTCTACAATAAACTCGAAGTCTGTAAGAATTGTTGCAATTTGGTGAGCTTTTTTTTAGTTCTGTAAGTAGTCTTTCCTGAGAACCGGTTTTCTTTTGGTAAAGATCATTTTCTTTCTGACAGCATTTTTCGAGGACAAGGACATAGTTTTCCGAGGCAGACAATCTTTCAAAAATTGCATCAGCTTGTCGTTCTAGAGTAGAGTGTTGTTTCTGCATCTCTTCAAGCTGTGCTGAGGCAAGGGAAGATTTGAACATGTAGTGGCTTTTCCGGTCTTCTAGATGTTTCATTTTTCTTCCCATATTGACAGAGGCATGAAGTAAGTTCCGAACACTTAGCGAAAATTCATCGCCCTGAGGAATTTCGAAGGAACTAGTAGGAGAACCTATTGTTGTAGAGTCAAAATTCGAAGACTCACCAGTCAAAATGATGGGATCAACGGTTTGTGGAGGATCGCTTCTGGGAATTGGGAGTGGTTCCAATCTTGGGAAATCATCATTTGAAGATGGACTTGAAGATAGGGTGACTGGAGAGTTGGGCATTTGATCTGAATTTCCTTTATGTTCATATTCATTTTCAGATGCAACAATTTATGCTCCAGTGCCCTCGGAGATTTCCTGGATATCATCTTGTGCTCTAGTATCTTCGGATATTTCCTGGATGGGCTCCAAAGTAGTTTTCTTCTTGATTTCTTTTTTCTTGGTTTCTTTTTTCTTGATGGGATGAACAGTTTTTTGTGGAGGGGAAACTGAGATGGGTGTTACAGTATTTGATGAAAAGATTGGCTCTTGGTTAACACTAATACTTTGGAGTCTAATTGAAGATCTGTGATCGATGTTTCTTCTTCAGAATCATCCAAGTGACTTTTGGCTCGGGAGCATTTCAGAAGGTAAATAACGATGTTTTTCTTTTCCACTCGATCGAGGACTTCTTGCTGAGAAGGAAGAGTCACCAATTCCTTCACAGTTAGTATGTCGAGGGGGTTTAGCCTCCAAAGTTGACTCTTGGCCAAGTTATTGTTCATAAAACAGAGGCGGATTTTATTTTCCCAGTTTTCTTTGGCCCATTCACTGAGTTTGGTGAAAACCGTAGTGGCACTTTCCACATAGTCAGTATAGGGCTTAGAAATCCCGGTCATAGCTGTGCAAAATTTTGAACAGTAAATTATTAAACTATTATTCGAGGAAGATAAACGTAAAAGTTAAGAAGACTTACATCTGTTGGTCCATAAAAAGACAGCTTGTGTGGATTCGAAGGGGTCGACTCAGAGCCCGTCTCCCAATGTCAGGAGAAGAAGAGAAATTGTTTCCTCCATTTTTTATCAGCCTCTAGTAAGTTCTTCACTACTTTTTGTCCTCGGCCAAAGGACAGTGAGTAAAATGGGAAAAACGGATTCTTTGCCAAGCCAGAAAGTCCGATGAGCTCTTCCATGGAAAAGTCGTTGCCAAAAATCCTTGAAGCCATAATACATGTCATGAGTGTGAAACACATGTTTGGACCAGCTTGTGAGGGGCAGAGATTGATTTTAGCAAAGTATTCAATGAAGAATGGATCTAAGGGATACCGCAGCCCCCAATTCATGATCTCTGTGTAAAAAACTAACTCATTATCCTTAACAAATAAAGGAGTCTCACCTTCAGCAGGGAATTTGATGGTAATATAAGTGGGGATGCACAATGGAGTCATTAGCATGGTTTCTTCCGAAGGCGAGAAATATTTGTATGAGATATGGTGGAGTGTAACCAGGTGCTTGTTCTTGATTCCTCGGATGTTATTGCCCACAATGGCATCAAGTTCCAAAGGAAGAGTGATATCACCCTTGGACTTTGGGGAAATTCTCCGAGCTTGCTCTTCGGGAAATTGCTAGGAGGGTTGTCGATATTTGACTAGAAGAGGCCAAGGAAGCACTTTCAGATTTATTCTTCTCTGCAATAGGAATTTGTTGTGTTTCTGGCTCAGGGTTTTCTAAGGTGATTGCTTTCCCTTTATTTTTTGAGGATTCGTTTCGGAATGATTGTACGTCCTCGTCGGTAATAGTAATTCTTGAGGGGGAGAATCGAGGACTTCCTTGCCCCGTCATTGAAGGAGTGGCTGGAAGATTTGATCCAGAAACTTCAGTTTTCAGAGAAGGATTGTCAACTACTGGGGTTAAATTCGTATTAGGGTTTTCCAAAGGAGTTTCTTTAGCACGTTTGCGTTGTTGAGAGTTTCTTTTGTCTTTGTGGTGCCTTTTTTTACCAGAAGAATGCTTGTGATGTTTATCTTTACCCATAGATTCGAGGGGCTTGAGATCAGAATTTTGGTTTAGACAAGATATTTCTAAAGGTATGATGGCAGAGGAGTTTTCCGATGGGGGCCAGGAACCGTAGAAAATGGTAACCAGAGGTTGGGGTTGAGGCTCAACGTAGGTACCAGCAGCAACTTTCTTTTCAAATTTTTGGCTAATGAACAGCCACTCGAGAATCTGACGAGGTTTGGGGAGCATAAGCCAGCTTTCTTTCTCTTTAAAGTTTAGAACAGAGAGTTTGGATTGCAAATGAAAAGTGTAAGTATTTATAGAAGCATATGGGATTTTAAGGAGAGAGAGGCCCGATAACATTTTCCTTTGTTTGCATAGGGGTATTATAGGTAACATAGGTACATTTGTATTGAATCGAGAACTGAGAAAGAATTTGAAGAGGCAAACAAATGATGGAGAATTTTGGGAAGTGTAACAAGATCCCTAAAAAGATTTGGTGACAAATAATCTTGAGTAATGACGTCATTAATAAAAAAGCGGGAGATTGCTGACTGGGATATGAGAGCCAACACAGAAAATTTCGATGAGCCCAATCCTTGCAATTAATTAGCCAAGACTGGGGGCTACTATTGGTGATTGTATGAGTACGATTGTTTCTGAAGAAGACTTTTCGAAGACACCAAAACATCCACATGATTGTTTCCGATGAGATTTTTTCGAAGAGTTTTTCGAGAAGTTAGAAGTTACCTGTGTTGTGTAATGTTCTAGTCTTTGCTAAGAAATTACAAGGATTGGGGGGCTACTAGTTAATCTTCAAAGAATGGTCTCTTCTCATCAGAAAGTAATTTGCAAGGAAATGTTTTTCGAAGAGAATTCGAAGACAAGGAAGGGTTTTTTCGAGGAGAATTTGAAGATAAGAAGAAATTCGAAGACTTCATCAGTCTTAGTAAAGATATTTTTACAAAGACTGGGGGGCTACTGATAAGGGAGAATAAAAGATATAAGGTGAAATTGGAAAGAAGCATTTTTATTTGGGAAAAAGTGTAAAATGTATTATGAAAATATTAATTATGAATAAATGGTGAAATGTAGGGACTAGGTTTGTAATAATTAAGAATTTAAAGGTGTGTGGCTCGTTATTGTACTATAAAAGGACCCCACACGAGTTGAGAAGACAGGTTGATTAATATAATACTATTTTCTCTCTCTACTTTGAGTAGTACTTTCTCTCTCTAAAAAACATCCTTATAAAGAATTAGTTGTAACAGTTTGGTCCCTGAGATATTCGTTTCACACAAAATTACCCTCGAGCAAACTCTTAATTCATCAAGGATATTAAAGCAAATGTCTCATCAATGAAATCATTATTTCTCAAAGTTATAATTTCATTTAGTATTAAAATGAACTTAGTATTGTATGTACACAACATATTCCTTGTTATATTCTATTGTATGCCACAAATAAATTTATGTTAAAGAAATATGATGTGAAACTTCTACATAAAATGTCTTATATATTAGGAATCAAGATTCCTGAGGACCATTTTTGATGTCAAATAGATATATCACAAAGACATACATCAAGAGCATACTACAAATATTATGTTTTGGACAACAACAAACTTATAAATTTCCTTGAGATAAGATGAGATAAGTTATCTCATTCAGTGTCTCGAGATTGACTCATATGCTTTGGTAATTAAAATTCTTGATATGTGCTCACATTTATTCAGATATGTATAATATCAATGACAATAATAAAAAGTAGATACTTAAGTATTATGGGGATAAACCATTGTACAGTAGGATATGGATCTTCTCATGTTTATAAAAAATAAAGTATCACATGTTGAATTAAAAAAAGAGTCAATTTTTTGTATTTAGATATCTATATTTTACGAGGATAAAATATGTAGCACCCTTAGTAACATACATTTAGTTCATTATATTTGAGAAAATTAAAGTAAAAGAAATAATAACAAAATCTATTATTCATTGATTGTTCCTTTAAGATTACAGGAAAACAAAAAAAAATCATCTTTTCTTTTCACCTCCCCCTACTAAGGTTTTAACGGAAAACATATTTCATGAACACAATATCCATGTAAGCGTTCTTAGTCTAGAAGATATGTAGATTCAGTTGGATTTTATTTTTTAATCAGTATTAAGTACAACTCAGTTTTGGTATTGGATTGTATTATTTTTTAGTATGTATACGATTCAACTAAATAATAAAATACATATTGGTGCTCTTATATTCTCTTATACATTTTGTACAAATTAGTGATCTCAATTGTAATAAGGTGAATCCGTCACAAAATGATATGTTAAATGGTTACATAGTCATATGATTTCCTTGCTACATAGCATGAGAAGTCAAAATTTATTTTATACAACCGATGGTAATGTAATTAATATAGGAACAGTCACACATAATATGGCTCGAATTTATTAGTCTTTTGCTGATTGTTGTTTAAAATGGTAATATATTTTGGTTTAGTTGTTAATACACTAAAATCCTTTAATACATAATTGAGCGGATACTTTCGTACATGTGAAGATTCAAGTGAGATCATAAAGATATCATAAATTTAAAATTCTCATCCATGTATTTGAGCTATTATAAAATACAATCAAAATTTTATATGTAATATTAAATAATTAATAGTCTGACCTACATATAAACTATAATAGTATGATGTAATATATTATCTAGATGATAGTTGAGTTAATATGCATAGTGAGAGAGAGAGAGTTCTATTATTCAACACTTAAGCTATGTGGCTGTATGAATCTAATAACGATTATGATCCACGCAGGATATGCAACTATCAGATAATGATGTTATTAAGCTCATTGAATTTTAGAAGTGAAGTTAGTAACTATATATATGATTTTCAGTCGCGAACCTTATTCAGCTAAACATTTCATAGTTATAGCTGTCAGAGAGAGAATATAACATATCTTCTTCCTTAAATAGTTTTAAGGCTTCTTAGTTCATATCATACACTGATCTAATTTGTCCATCCCATCAAGAGCATTAAACTTCTAGTTCATTCAAGAAGAATCCTTAGCCCGATTGTTCGTGAACCCTCAGAAATCCATAACTGAGCAACCAAAATCTTAAATCCTCAATTAAGATGAATTCAAATAATCCAAAAACTTTTCTTAGTTAAATTAGTTTTATTAAGACATGGAGTCGTTTATTCATGTATTAAAAATTATAAAATAAATCCCAATTATTTTAGATTCAACAACTATAACTACCTCGAACATACACAACCATTTAAACATTGTTGTAACACATTGTATTGATCTTAAAAAGACGTGTTAGTTCTGAAAAGTTTTAGTTAAAAAAAACGTGTTAGTTTTAAGAGATTTTCTACCATAAAGAAAAAATAGATTACTTAAGTTGAAAATTATCTTAAGTTATTATTATTATTTTTAGATTCCTAAATCTCTTGTTTCGTTTACCAAATTTACTATTAAATAATTGTTTTATAATTTCATATAATAATGAACTATTGGAAATGACTTTCAACTGTTTTACCCAGAGATTTGATGGATCCTAATGCATGCAAGCCGGATAATATGATATGATCCATTAATAATACGCGAAATGTTTGTTGAGCGCAATTCCATATTCTTTATTTCAAGAATCCTATTTGAATAAGAAGTTATTATAAATATGATGTAATTATATTAAGTTTTCAAAAATAAATCGTGGGAAATTACGTGAACAATATTCTATATTCAATAAAATTTTATTTTTTGTTAAAAATAATATAACAAATTTATCACCGAATAATTAATTTATAGTTATTTGTATCACATAATTAAAATATTAATATTGTTTGAATAAAATAAAATAATGTAAATAATTATTTACAAAGTTTAATTTTTATATAATTTTAAAAAAGTTTATATTAGAACACCGTTAAAAGCGGTGCTTGTACCACAAATAAAACTACATATATTTTTTAATTCCTGTTTAGTACGAATATATGAATTTAATCAATCAAAATAGATATATTTCAAAACTTTGTAGTAATAGATACACATCTCGGCTATCTTTTGGACGGAACTCTAACTTCTTTTCTTTTCTTAGAGAAAATTTGTAGCCGAGATAAATCCTCAGTATGACGCGATAACCTGCAAACCAATGTCAGAAGGTAAATCATACAAGATAACAGGTTCAGCCGCGAAAACGTATGTAGAAAGACTAAACTCATAACTTTTGATCAGGCCTATTCAACAAACTCGCCTACCCTTTAAAAACTGAAACTCTAATTTTTGTATCCGGCTATATAGGTTTTTCGGTCAGTGTTCTGTGAGTGATCATGTATAAAGACATTGCCTAATATTTTTTTATTACCATATGTTATTATTATTATTATTATTATTTTGAATTATCTAGAAAATTTGTTATGCTTTTTTAATTAAAAACCCGAAAATAAAAAAAAATAAACAAACTAGTGAATTTTTTTTTTCGTTTATTCAATAAAAAGTTTACAAAAAGGATTTTATGTTTTCTCGACGATTTGATGAACCATTCATCCTTAACTAAATTGAATTAGTTCAAAATAATATGCATAGTATACATTTGAAAATCTAGATCCAAATCAGCTGGGAATCTAAAACTCTTATTTTCTTCCCATCGCTTTATCCCATCCTGACCCAAACTTTTGCCACACTACATTTCCACATTATTGTATCTCGTCTCACCCTCTATATAAGCAATGCAAAAGGCTTCACTATAACCATATATCACCTTAATCAGCTACCCCATTCACTCTACAGAACCCAACCATGCCTGAAACTACTACCACCATCGTCACCCCAGCGGCCACGAAAACACACGTAGCTGTTCTCGCCTTCCCTTTCGGTACACACGCAGCTCCTCTCTTTTCAATCATCTCCCACTTAGCGTCATCCACCCCAAACACTCACTTCTCTTTTCTCAACACTTCTAAGTCCAACACTTCCGTTTCCTCTAGCAATGTTGTCAAAGACGTTTCAAACGTCAAAACATACGACGTAGCGGATGGCATACCAAGAGGGTACGTCTTGAATGGAAATCCGATGGAAGAGATCGAGTTTTTCATGAAATCCGCACCGGAGAATTTTAAAAAAGGAGTGAAAGAGGCCGAGGCCGAGGTAGGGAGGAAAGTAAGTTGCTTGGTGACCGATGCTTTCTTATGGTTTGGAGGCGACATGGCTACTGAAATGGGAGTTGATTGGGTCTCATATTGGACTGCTGGAACTTGTTCACTTTCTGCTCATCTTTATACTGATGTTTTGAGGAAAGCCATTGAAGTTCAAGGTAGTATTTTACGCCATTTTACTTGAAGCACTATACACAAAGCAAAACATAGTCAGAAACATAATATCATATCGACCAGTTTCATTATCTAACTATAATATATTTTTATTTGCTAAAATATATGTTCAAACAGACGTGTCGCGTCGCGAAGATGAATCCCTAAGCTTCGTTCCAGGAATGTCGAACATACTAATAAAAGACTTGCCTGAAGGAATTCTCTACGGCAACATAGACTCGTATTTCTCGCAAATGCTTTACAAAATGAGCATCGCTTTACCAAACGCCACCTCAGTATTCATGAACTCTTTCGAAGAACTTGACCCGGTTGCGACAAACAATTTAAAATTGAAGTTAAATAACTTCCTTAACGTCGGACCAATTAATTTAATAAATCCACCGTTACCATCACTATCACCAGACAGTTACAAATGTCTAGCTTGGCTCGACAAGCATGACCCAGCTACCGTTGCGTATATCAGCTTTGGCCCATTTGATTCACTTCCGCCCGAAGAATGCCAGGCTCTAGCTGAGGGATTAGAGGCTTGTAAGGTGCCTTTTTTGTGGTCCTTGAAGAAGGAGGATTTGGTGAATTTGCCTGATGAGTTTATTGAGAAAACTAAAGGATACGGACTTGTTGTACCATGGGTTCAAGTTCAACACTTGGAGGTAACTTTAAATCGAGTTTTTTTCGTGCGGTCGTAAAAAAGATTAACCTCTAACTCTCTATTTTTTATGCATTAGATTCTTTCGCACAAAGCAACCGGTGTATTTATTACGCACAGCGGATGGACCTCACTGCTTGACATTATAGCTAGAGGGGTGCCCATGATATGCAGGCCATTTCTTGGAGACCAAACAATGAACGGTAGGATGATCCAAACTTTTTGGCAGGTTGGGATCAAACTCGAAGGTGGACGGGTCAGTAAAAGTGGTATTGTCAATTCTTTGGACATTGTTCTTGCTCAAGATCAAGGGAAGAAAATGAAGGAGAAGATTGAAGAGCTTAGAGGACTTGCTTTAAAGGCAGTTGATGCGTATGGAAGCTCTACTAAGAATTTTAAAGCGCTGTTAGAAATAGTAACTAAAAATTAAAGAGAGGACGAAAAGTACTATAATAAATTGGCTATGTAATGAATGAAGAAAATTATGTCGTAAAATGTATGTTTACATCTCTATGTTATCGAATTTATGAGGTTGATGCATTATGATTTATAATAAAATAAAACTGTGTCGTTTTGTCTACTTACCATAGTATATGCTTTTGGGTTTTTTTTTTTGTTTCTTACACGGTAAAATATTTAATCGTGTAAAATATTTAAGAAGTAAATAAACATTATTTTTATTTAAGACAAAAGAATCCTTAATCTATTTACGTTTGTCATAGACTTCGTTATATGAATTGATTTTGTTTTTATCTTATAGGCATCTCATCTCTTCAAATTCAGAAACTGATTTTTTTTCTTTCTTAAAAAATGTTTATTTATATATATCAATAAAGCTGAGTTAAATATGATTCATCTAATTAGATGAACAGTATATCTGTTGGGAATTGCTAAAAAACGGCCAAAATTACTCCGCGAAGTCGCATAATTTTTTTTTTCAAAACTACTCCGTGAAGTTATTTTGTTTCACGATTTTGCCCTTCCGAAATCGTATAAATAGTCAATTTTACTCCGCGAAGTTATCATAATTTCAAAAAAAAACCTCAAACTCAAACTCTCCTCTACCTTCTCTCTAAAAAAATTATACCTAAACTAAATTATACTCAAACTAAATTAAACTAAAACTAAATATACCTATATATAACTATACTAATTATTATAATATACTAAACCTACAAAATTAATATACTAACACAATTAATATACTAACACTACACAATTGAATTGAAAATTTGAAACCACCCACTGCTAAACCTTACCCACTACCTAACTACTAAAACTTACCCACTGCCGCACGTTCCAAAATCGACAGAAGAATCCACCCCCGCCTTACCCACTGCCGCACCTTGCCTAAACCGGAATCTACACGACCACACCCACCACCGGCACCTATTTCGACCACCACACGAGCACCGCACGATCCATATACACCGCAATCGTCGCCGGAGAGACCGTTCGGAATAAGGGGAAGCGCAACCGAAATCGAACATAAACTGTAAGTCGATTATGTTATTGTTTCATAGGCTAGTTAGGTTTAGATAGGTCTAGTTATGATAGATCTGTAGGAAAAAACGTTTTTTGGGCTGTTTCTCGGCCAAGGCAGAAGCTTTAAGCTTCTGCCATGGCGATGATGTTCTTCGCCACGCACGGGCGAAGAACACCCTCCCTACGCCATCCACTGGCGTAGGGTTGGACCCCTACGTCACATGGATGGCGTGGGGGTCCAACCCTATGCCACACGAGATGGCGTAGGCAACATGCCTCACGCCACCACCGTGGCGTGAGACATCTCCGGTCACCGGAATGGGCTGAGACCCAATTATTCTTGTTTTTCGGTTTGTTCTAACCTGCCTTATGCTATTTTTTGTCTAAAACGGGTACCACCATTACAATATGTGTTTTTTACGAAACCTGATAGTAAGTATTTTTTTTCCCAGGTGATGGATCACGGCGACGATGCACAGTATACATTGTCTGCTGATGGCTCGCGGACGAGGAGAGTTAAAAAGCGGAGTAGGGTACGTGGCCAGCCAGTTCCACCTGTGCAGATGGATGAGCTCCCCATAGTCTCCGGACCGCATGCGTCCGGATCGAGTTCAGCTTCCGCTTCCGCTTCCCGCGGACGACGCCATCCCCCACCGGGTACAAGGCAGTGTAGAGCTCCTCCTCCGGCCAGATTGCCACCGCTGTTCGGCGAGGATTTCACCTCCCACGCTGCATACCACATTTGGATGGGAGAGGTAAGTATCGAAATTAAAATTTTACATTATTTCAAGCTATTTTGTTTTGTCCTATTTTTTTTTGTCCTATCGTGGGACTCAAACATTTCTTGTTCGACGTATTCGTGATATGAAGGATCTCTTTTCGTAGAATAATCACGTTGGACTTTGCTACCCTTAACGCGACCTCGACCCCGTCCACGACCACGGCTTCCAACACGTCCGGGAGTTCTACCGCGGGGTTTAACCTTCTCGAGGGGTTCGCAAAGGAGTGTAGTCGAAGGATCCAAAATTTTTTGAAATTTTTTGAGCCAATGACTTTGTTCGTAAACATCAAACTCTTCAAGTTTCGCATTTAGATTAGCGAAATTAAATTTCACTTCTTCTTCGCCGGTGAGTTTAACTCGCGGAACGATATCTAGTCTCTTCCAATGCTTATCTATAATCCGAGTAGGTACGTGGTCGTCCACTCTTCGGATTGCCTCAAGGTCGTGGGAACATGGCAAACCATGGATCGTACGATCGGTGCAAACGCACATAGATTTTTCACCGCCGCTTTTATCAACATAGTTATCGTATACTATCGCCAATGCAATAGGTGATACGTACCCCCGTAAAAATTTGAATGGTTTGAAATCTTGGAATTTGTGAATTAAACGGCATTTGCTAAGTTCCATCGATTCTTTAATAGTAGAATGTTGCATCGCTAACAAGCTATTCAACTTAATCCCAAAACCCATCGAAATCCAATCGGCTATACCCAACATATTTTTTCAATGTAGCATGCGAGCTTTCAGCCCTATTAGAGGTGTGGTTATTAAAATGCATGATCTTGTTAGTATAAGCGTGAACAAACCTCTCTTTATAAGGCGTAATCCACGAGTCAACCACCTAGTCCACCGCCTTATCTTGGTCTTTGAACATCGACCGCATCTTAGCCAACCTCTCGTTCATAACCTCAACGGTATCAGATGAAACAACGTCGTTCCAAGCCACCAAAAAACTTTTAGCCACATTTCCGTCTTCAAACATTTTTTTCGTTCTCCCGCTAACATTTTTGTTGATATGCCACTCGCATAACATGTGACTAGCGCTAGGGAAAAATTTGTCGATGCTATTCATCAACGCTAGTTCGCGGTCCGTAACGATAACACACGGTAATTCACAATCATTCTCCTCCATTACCGTTTTCAAGCATCCCAAAGACCATTCGTAGTTGTCTTGTTTTTCACTCACCATAAACGTGAAACCAATGCAAAACGTTTTGTTCGTAGATGTTACCCCGACTACTTCAAACAAAGGCATTCCGTAACGAATGACTTTATATGTGCTATCCATGATTAGCAAGCGTGGGAAGGTTCGTAGTAAGTCGATACTAAGCGGATGTGCGAAAAACAAATCGGTTATGACGTTAGAACCGTCATTCCCCGTCCGTGTCCAATACTTATACTTGTGCAATTGTAATTTAACTAACAAGCATTGCATTTGGGATCGACCGCCGTTTTCGGCCATCCTCGTTCTTTGACGGTGATTGTAAACGTGACGGATATTTGAAGCATTCTCCGGATCGGCCTTTTTCAAAGCACCAAATATTTGTCGCGGACTTGTCCCGTTCACCGTCAAAAGATCAACGAGCTCTTTTTCCTTACGTTTTAACTTCGACCATTGCAAATGTCCTTCGGCATACTTGATCAGTTCGTGGTTGTGCTTCCCGGAAAGGACACTAAGAGCCCACTTATCGTCTCCTTTTAACGGATTACCCACCAAATGAAAAGGGCAATTTATTTTTTTGCTACCGGTGGCCTTACGCTTACGGTCGCACTCTTTAACGGCCGACTTGAAAATTCCGGATCGCTCGCACCGATAATCCACTCTCGGTGTTCTCCCCCTCTTCCCTACCTCCTTCGATGCTACGTTTATCGAAAAACCCAACGTTTTCCCCCTAAGTTTTACCCACTCGGTCATTGACTCTAAGCTATACTCGTCGTGGGTGGTGAAATGGTGAGCGTAGTCCGAAACAAGCGAAATATCGCATTCGTTCACCTCCTGCAATACGTAAGAAGTAGAAAAACAAATTAAACCGACATTCCGGATTCGGGAACCACATTTCGCCATACCAAAGGCGTGTGGCACATTCTATTCGCCATGGCTTGGCGTGGGAGACCTACCGAGCGCCACACGTGTGGCGTACGGATGCTACCCCACGCCAAGCCATGGCGAATGGAATGTGCCACACTCCTTTGGTATGGCGTACGCCATGTCGGCCACGCCGGATGGTGGCGACGAACACCATTACGGGTTTTTTCCCGAAAATCGATTTTTTGGCCGAAATGAAAGAGGGAAATGCAATGTACCTCCTCGGAGACCATGCTGCTCTGCGTGGGAAGCACTTCCGACCCTTTTCCGTCCATGTTGTAAAGGTTTTGAAATTTTTCAAAAAATGGGTTTAGTTGGTTGTTAAGTTTCTATTTTTAGTATGTTTGGAGAAGATGAAGTTTGAAATTAAGTTTGCAACTTCATGGAGTAGTTTGGTTCTCCTCAATGGCATCACTTGTAAATATTTACACTTCAAAGGGTTTTTTGGGTTTTTTGCCTTGTGGCAATTTTGTAAATATTGAAAATCAGAAACATGCGACTTCGCGGAGTAGTTTTGGCCGTTTTTTTAGCAATTCTCATATCTGTTTTACTTTTCTATTCTTTTGGAATTCAATTTAATACTAATCCATCTAAATGCTAATCTAATAATAAAAGGCCATTCAACTAATCTAGCTCCAACCTATCAATTTCGTTTAATATATAATCAACTATAATAATATAAAAGAATTATATTATGCAGGCACGATTTAGTATTGACACGTTTTTAAAATATAACATATTAGGTTGTTAATTTTTTTTATAGTCTCTTTTCCGTTTATCTTTTTGAAAAAAATATTCTTCCGTCTAAAAAAATTACGATTAGAAAGAAAAATTCATATAAAAAAAACAAAATACAAATATTTTAAAAAACACATAATAAAATTATATTTAGCTCAAAAAATCATATGAATTTATGTGAAAATTTTCAAAAACAAAGTTGAACTATTCCAAAATAACCAGAATCAATGTAGAAACGAGAAAAAAAGTTACGCTTTTAAAAATAACTTCATTATCGCATATTTATTTAAGGGATAATAATTATGAAATTTGGAGTTTTTTCTTTATACTGGATTTTATTCATCTTTTTCCTTTCTGATTTTATTATAGTATTTTGTTTGAGTCTTGACTCATGTATTTTGTTTTTGTAGTGATTTAAAAATTGTATTTAAGGTGATTATCCTAGTTTCCTCTTTATTTGTAGACAATAATAAATATTTGGGTAAAGAAATTAGATACAAACTTTTCGATAATTTTATATTTTTGAGACGATAATTTATATATTTTTGGTGAAAAATGTTTCAAGAATACAAATAAATGTGTATTGTGTGGGCTGACTAATTTGGAAGAGGCTGACATAAGTTTAAAAGGTAATGCAGAAATCTAAAAACTGTAAAAGAATGTAACTTGTTTAGAATAAAAGAAATTTTGAATTTGGAATTTTATATGAAGTGTAGAGAGCATAAAATAGAATATTTTGTGACTAAATGATCAAGTGATTTTCTCGATTATCATCTTTCTTTGTTTATAGACACAGATTTGATCCAAAAATATAATAGTTTTTTTTGTTTAAGTCTATTATTGTTACACCATAAGTTTTATAACTTTGACTTTATAATTTTATGTTAAGCCCAAAACTATAAATTAGTATTAACACATTCACAATGGATGTCAGTCTTGACAGCATCTACTCTTATCAGTAGCCCTTATAGCCCTTGCGAGATGATCGAGGAAATACTAGAAACTTTGAAGTATTTGTCTTTGACAGAAGTTTCATGTTTCTTTTGTTTTTGAGATTTCGCCGAAGTTTAATTGTCTTGTAATCTTGAAGGTGTATATTCCTACCCAACTGATTACCAATTGAGCTGAACTACTGAGCCAATTATGGTCTGATTCACACGAGTCTTTAAGTATGTAGTCCCTATGTTGGCCTCATTAAAAATCATTTGTCGGTCCAAACCTTTATCAAGGATAAACAACTCTATCTTTTCCAAAAAGAAAAGAGTATAATCATAAGCAGCATTTCATATGTTTATGATTTATTAGTAGTTAGTTATCTCATAGGTTAATTTTATTAGTATATATTTTCATGAAGTTGAGAGAAATTTAATTTGAAAAACTTCATTTAGATTACATTACATGTGAGTGCATACGAGTAGCCACTATTTACTTCAAAATATGAATAAAAAATTACGTAATGATCTTAGGTTGTTTAGCACACAATCCAAGATATTATGTTTCGACCAGTTAGAGACTTTCTTTCATCTTTGAATATTTTTTCTGAATTTTATCTTTAAAATTTATATCAAGCCGAAACTTTTGAATTTTAATTTAAAATTTCTAAGTATTGAATAAGTGAATGACTATTATTTGCATTCTTTATGGACGAGTGAAGAGTCGTTTGGCACATATCCGATGTGTGTCATTTTTTTATTAACTTTGCATGAGTGTTGTCTGTTAAACTCATTTCACCACATCTTTTAAATTTATTTTTATCATAACCTTTTAATTTGTAAACAATATAAAGCGTTAATTAAAAAAAATTATAGGTTACAAATAATATATCTATAACTTTATTCTTTATTCTTTTTACACTTTCATAGACTTTGTTGTTTTTATTACCTCCAGTTTTCATTCCCTTCTCTGTCTCTCTATTTTATTCGATAAATAAATTTCTCAAAGCCTATTAATTTAAGATTTTCTTATCGACACTTTTTAGATCTAGTTTATTTCCCTCTTGTTCATTTTATACGATGGCTAAAACAAAAAATTCAAAATCTCATCTAACTGAGGATGTTGCGCAGTCTCATAGCTAGAATCAAAATTTTACTCCTTAATTTGAAATAATTTATACGAGTGAGTCGACTACGAACGATAATTCTCCTAAATAAATTATGAGGGATCTTGTTCCTCCTAAAAACCTTTCTTATTTCTCTATTCGTTTGCCACTTTTGGAACTACTTTTGCAACTGAGTTTGCAAAATTTATTTTTAATATTATGATGCTACCGAGAATTCGTTTGTTTTAAATTATTTTCCTATAGATATAATATCAACGTTTACAGCTCCTGGAGGATGGAGTTCCTCAACACCAGCTCTGGTGAATATTAAAAATTTAATGAAAATGAGAATTCTATCATACTAGGATAATTATTTTATGAAATATAAAGGAATGAATATTCCCTTTAACATCAAAATTGGGTTTCCTAATAAATATAAAAATATTTTAGATGCTTTGTGAAGAATAATATTTTTTACTTATATGTTTGACATCAGTATTTGACTTCCGCTAAGAAGGAATTTGGTCAATTGTTTAGAAAGAACTCAAATAATTTATAACCAAGTGGTTCATAATACATGGATGATGATGATGAGTCTATTATAACATCTCGATGTGTTTACTAGCGTTTTAGGGCTCAGATTCTTGGTTAAGTCTAAAATTTCTAACATGAAGTATACTCAATTTTTTTACTTTATTATGTCAATCGATTGCAATATTCTTGAGCAACTTCTGAAATCTGAAAAGAAATAAAAGATATAATCTACTTATTTCTCGGTTAGGTATGAGAATTTTGAATTTTGAAACTGAAAAACTGAACCAAATCAAACCAAAATAAAGGATTTGATTCGGTTCTAGTTCTTGACTAGTACCTGAACGATTTCAGTTATAATTAATCACGATTCTTGGTTCCTAACTAAACCAAATGATAACTGAGCTATAACCAATTGATTATTACCATTAAGAAACCAAAACCTAAAAATATCAGACAAGATTTGCTAGATTGTTGTTGCTTTTCCTCAAAAAACTGATAAAAAAATATACTTAAGGATTGTTTTGTTGTTCCAAGAAGTAACAAAATAATTTTTAGGGTAATGACTTAAATACCACATCCCACATTGGTTAAACATGGGAAGGATCAATGGTATATAAGTAAGAACATATCTCCACTATTACGAGGTTTTTTGGAAATGGACCAAAAGCAAAGTCGTGCGGGCCTTAGGGTGCCAAAGCGGACAATATCATACAAGTGTGGAGATCATACAAGTGTGGAGATCGGTTGTTTTTACTTATATACTGAGAACTGAGACGAAATACGCGGTACTCATATTCCCAACAATAATAACCTTTTGTAATTATTTGACAGAAGGCTAGAGGTTGTTTGATACATATTCAAGAAAGCTAATTCATAGTGTTAAAATTTGTGCTATAAAATAAAAACCAATAAAAAGTTGGGGTTTTCTAGAAAAAATAATTTGGTAAATATTAATAAACCATATTTAAAAATTTAAAAACGGCTACTTCACTTAAAAGTCAGATTAATCAAACAATTTATTTTACTTATAGTTCTAAAATAAAAATATAGTGACATCAAACAACCCTTATTAGAAACTCAGAAAAATAAAACATATTGTTAGTCTCTTGTTTGTTGAATAATGTTTTTTGGTTTTATGCTACAAAACAATGGTTTCCATAATACTCTAACATGATTTTTTTTCAATACACAATTTTTAAAAAAAAATACCCACACCAATGGTTTCCAGAAGGTTAGAGGTTGTTTGATACATATTCAAGAAAACTAATTTACAGTGTTAAAATTTGTGCTATAAAAAAACTAATAAAAAGATAGGGCTTTCTAGAAAGAATAATTTGGTAAATGTTAATAAACCATATTTTAAAATTAAAAAACGGTTACTTTACTTAAAATTCTGAATAATCAAACATATTTTTTTTTCTTATAATCCTAAAGAAAATAAAAGTATAGTGACATCAAATAACCCTTATTAAAAACTCAGAAAAATAAAACCTTATGTTAGTCTCTTGTTTGTTGAATAATATTTTTTGATTTTATGGACCACACAATGGTTTACATAACATTATAATTTTTTTTCAATACACAAAAAAATATCTAAAAATTTAGTTGTAACCATTATGAAAATAAACAAAAAGTTTATTCCAAACTTACTTGAAAATTTAGTTGTAATCTCTGTTAATCTTCTAAAATTAGCATATGTTACTGGAGAGACAAGTTTCATCAGTTTGCTTCTTCTTCAAAATGTGTTCTTGTTGGAGTATTTGACGTTGCATCTCTTGGTCCAAATAACAATTTATCTAAACCATATGTTCCACAATACGTTACTATTGGAAGTGGTGCTCTTGAAGCATATTTTAAATTTTATAACAACTTTCCTTCTTTAACAAATAAAAAGAAGTGTGATTATTGATGGTGACTCTAAAAAAATAAAAAAGTTTATGCTTGTATTAGAGATGAAAAAAGAAAAATCAATGATGATTCTCATAGACTAGAAATAGATTTCCTTTAAAGTAAACAACTCATGAATTTGATTTTAAACACCCCGTGCATGATTTACTCGTTAATGTAGAAAACATCCAATGCTAACATGCCTTGAATTTTTCAAGACATGATCAGGATGACGTTCAAGAGTAGTTTCTTCAACTTAATTGAACTTTTCATGTGTTTAATTATGTATAGAATTTTCTAAATCTATATATATAGCTTTTATATGTAACATGAATTTGATTTTTATTTATAACTTTTATAGGTAGCATGGATTGATTGTTATTTATTCAAGAGAATAATAATATAGATAAGATAATTCATTTAAAAATATATATTAACTAAGATAAATATTAAATATATAACAAATTTTAATTACATTAGGTATCGACCTTATTGATCCACACATAATTCATTTGGTTTTGCTGAATTGTTTCTCTTCACATAAATAGAAAATATAAAATTTTAATTGATAATATAATATTTGAAATAATAAATCTATAGTTATGTTCTAATTATAGTTATGTTTTTATTACTAACACTATTAAATCTATATAAATTTGTATGATCTATTATACTAAAAATAATATAGATTTACATTATACATTCAAAAATAAATAATATATATAATAAAAATTTGAATAAAGTCTGCTATAACAATTTATATTATTTTTAAATTTATTTATTTATTTATATTAAGTACAAATAATATCTATTGGATGAATATGATAATAATTTAATCCATAATTATAGTTTTATAAATATAAAAATCCAAAATATATAAAAGTCCACTCTCGAGTATCGAACCTTTGAGGTTTGGGTTCTTATTCTAGTTGTTAACCAACTGGAGTAGTAATTGGGTAAGTATTAAACATATTATTCAAGGAACCAGTTGGGTTCCTGGTCCTCGTAGGATCCCCCGGCTCCGCTTATGGGAGCCAAAGTTGCTTGTTGTTGTATTATACCACAATTTCGAATCATTCGTCAGTGTTATCGTGACCGGTTGTGAGTGTACCGATTTGTAGATCTCAATCATCATTTTGGCTCATTAATAGAAAAACTTAATAATTAAATTAATTAAAATTTAATAAAAAAATGATTAAAACAAAGTGAAAAATAATTGCTGTTAAATATTTGCTAAAATAACACGGAGGTATGTGCATTTGCTTTTCTGTTAGAACTTTCTTTTAGATACCCGTGTAAGGGTCAGTCTTAGATTTTTATTTGTTATTTATAGATATAGACATAGATATGAAGTTGACTCTTAGTATTATTTTAGTTTTTTATTCTTTTTTTTGTTGGTATTGGTATTTTTCTTCTATTCATAAAATTTTATTTTCTCTAGTTCTCTTATGGTCCGTACATTTAATCTCTGACTTCTTTTCGAAATCCTTCCACTAACACTCAGTTCTTAACTTTATCTTCTTTTACCTTTTGTTTTCCTTTTTCTTCACCATGGTAACCCAAGTTTGGAAAGATAACTTAGGTAATGAGTTAAACCATCTCAAATTTCATATTCAACATTTTCTTATAATTTCCATAGATACCGAATTTCCGGGTCATCTTATACCTACACCAACATTTGCGTCAGATTGTCAAAAGTTCTATGATATAAAATACAACGTAGAGAATACCAACTTTATTCATTCATGGATCACGCTCTTTAATTGAATAATCAATATTGGACCTACATGGGAATTTAATTTCTCATATTTTGATGAATTGACTGATAATAGGAATCAAGGTTCCATCAGTTTCCTCAAAACCAAAAACCTTGATCTACAGAAAATTCTCAAAGAATGAGTCAACCCAATGGATTTTTTCTACCAATTAGCGCAGATACCGAGATGTTATCTTCAAATTTAACATGGAGCACATATCATGGATTATATGACATGGGTTACTTGTTGAAGGGGCTAAGTGAAAATACTTGTGTACAATATTTACCCGAGTTTATTAATGCACTTGGGATTTTCATGGGTCGTGTGAAAGACTTCAAATTTCATAGTAGATAATTGCCATTGATTTAATGCCCAAACATTACTCCAATATTGGCTACGGATTTGAAGATAAAGAGAGTTGGATAGTGTCATCACGATGGATCCGTTAGTCTATTGACTGCTCTTGTGTTTGCCAAGTTGATGGAAAACCATAACATCAGAATTAGAATTGAACAGTCTGAAGGAATACTTTATGGGATGAACAATAGAATTACGAAGCCTAGTCCTCTGGTGTATTATTATCATGCTCCGGTGTGTTATTATCCAACTTTGGTTGCGGGCTCATTATATTACTTACCTTGCATTCTGTATTTTCTTAGTCTGTTATATTGATCAATTCATATTTCTGTAAATGATATGATTCAAAGTCCATTCTTAATAGAATTTCTATTGATGAGTTACTTTTATGATTCATATTATATATATATATATATAGTTAATCGAATCTTTCTCCGAGATGAAACGTGATATAAAAGTAGTGATGTTGAAGCTGTTTTTTTGTTGTATATATATCATCACTGACCGAAGTCTGGATTATGGTTTCCTTCTATAAAAAAGACATATAAGTAGCCCATTACAGAGAGGTACCCATCAACTCTTTCCATCCATTGTCTATCTCGGTCTTTAAATTTTGACATTCTTATGTAACAAATAAGAATCATCATTTGTTTGCATAAGAAATTCAAGTTCTGAAGATGTATCCAACTGAAAAACAGAAGAGCTATACGTTTAGCAACAATCTGAAAGGCTTTGCTTGACCATTAGACATTGTATGCTTTGGACCAAAATATTTGTTTAGATTGTGCAGTGTTTAGTAGTACTGCATTCAATACTATATTTGTGTTTATTTTTCTATTCAAATTGGATTTGTTCACGACTAACAAGAGCCTTGTTGCGATCATGAGTTACGTTGTTTTTTTCGAGACATGTTCCAACATATTGCCGTGAGTGGTGAGGTTTTGGATATTGAATTTATTAGTATCCTTGTTTTCATATACTTATTTTTTCTTAGCGTATGAGTGCGATGAAGAATTGTGCAAGCACTTGGTGTCCAATCGAGCCTCTGGGATTTGATTTTTAAGTTAATTGAGTTTCTGGTTGTTGATGATAGAAGGATCGGTCACAAATTATGGTATGTGGTGTTACGTGAAGAAAGAAAAACTTGTAATTTGATTAACTAACATCCTATATTCGGTAAAATTTCCTTCCTTGACTACAAGCATATTGTATTTGGTTACTCTATGACTATAAGCCTATAAACAATGTAAGGACAAAAGTGTATGTATTTTTCTGTGACATTTCCTTTCATTTTTAGTAGGGTATAAAGACTATTCTGTATGGAAATGAGATGTAACATTTATGGTACCCTTGTATGTATTTGCTACTGATTTTATGACTTCTACAAAAGTTAATGACTCAAATCAGCCTGCGAAGTTGAAGTTGCAGCTTATCCTGTATTTTAGTTGGTGGCTGGTTACTATGCAACTCTGGCACTAGTATCATCTACATAACCTAAGATTTTTGCTTTTGAATGTTCAACCGAGAACCATCTTAACAACCGTTACCGTATTTGTATGTAATTGTTTTAGGCACTTCTTAAGTCAGGAAGATATGTAACTCTCTTGTTCAGTCAGTGTATGCATTGGCAGTGATTTACACCATTTACATATCCAATTGGTGTTTTGATTGGAAGTCATTTACCCAATTTACGTATTCCAGAAGGTCTAGAAGGTCTTATGCATAGATGGAAGACTAATTTCTTATGAAAAGCTTGAATAAGTAATAATTCCACCACACTACTTTAGCTCATGGGAGCATATAAGGTATTTCATTAGGTAAATATATATATATATATATATATATATTAGGAATTATTTGAAAAATCGAGCGGACTCTAAAACTAACATCGAACAACTCATAATATTTCTTATTTCTTTCATGTTTTTTTTTTGTTTTGTTTACTATAGGATTTACTTTAGCAAGTACTAGTAAATTATGCCCGCGTTGATAATTTGAAATATAAAAATTAAATTCATTTATAACAATTTTAATTATTCATAAAAAATACTATATAAATAAAAAATACTATACTATATAAAAATTGATGTAAATATCTATTGAAAATAAAAATCATAGTTTGGCTTCATACAAATAAAATATATTATATTACAAAAAAAATGATGTGAATATCTAATAAAAAAACAAATAAAAAAACATATTAAAATTACGAAAAATATAATTTAACTCTCCTCTCATAGCAATATGACAATTAAGAAGAAAATCCTATTAAGTTTAGTATGTTTTAACATATAATGAATCTATTTAGTCCTACCTTAGAAATTGAACATACATTGTTAATCATACATATTCAAGAAATTCATAATTATTCTTTTGCAATATCGGTGTTATGGCGCTTTGAAACCTTGTCCTTATCTACCAATTACAATTCAAGAAATTAATATACACAATATTATCAACATTATATAACAGACAATATTATCAACATTATATAATCAAATATCTATGATAAAACACAAAATTCAAATTGCAATAATAAATTATAATCAAATTTGTTTCCAATATTAGTTAAGTATGTTTTTCCACTATCAACGTCATAAACATCCACATATATTACTTAGAGTTTCTCTAAAACATAGAGTTCCCCTATTTTATGACCCGTCCCAATTACTCTATGAGTGTTGATTTTATATAGCACAAACAGAATCATAAAATAAAACACAATAACCATATTTACATAATTAGTTAATCAAAACAAGATTCAAAGCAAGGGTGAGAATGTAGTAAACATCAGATAACGATATATGAGGGGTAGAAATAGACCAATACCCTCTATTGAAATTGTTGTAGCACTAGCAGACAAAACATATATGGGTGAAACATGAGACAACGAAACAAAGTTCGAGATGTGAGGTGACATATGATGAGACACACCCGAATCCAAAATCCACAATGATGAATCAATACCTGAAGTGAAAGAAAGAGGACATACCTGAATGGTATACATATGTAGACATAACAAAGTTCTTCTTATTCAGCTTTTGCTTGTAGACTGTGGAAAATCATCTCTTTCTATCATATTCACAATAAGATCCACAATAATAAAACAAAATAAAACAATCAATAGATACAAAATCTAAATTGGAAAAATGAAACCAAAATCAAATCAAAATCATAATCAACCCCAAACTCAAAATCAAACCAAGTCCAAATTCAAAATCTCACTGGTCCAGCAAAATCAAATCGAAAATAAAAATCAAATCCAAAACCAAGTCCAAATACCAAATTAAATCCAAAATCTAAACCAAAACCAAAATCCATATCCAAATTTAAATCCATTACTAAATTTAGTTTCTGATTTCCAATCAAAATCAAAATCAAAATCAAATTGAATTCACGGCTTTACAAACAAAATGGTTGCACTGTTTCAATAGCGATTTCTTCCGAACCGTAGCCCCGAAACATAATCTAACTGGTCAGATTGAAGAATTGGATGTACCGAACATGATTTCCAATATTCAACAAAAATGGACACCGTTTGCCTTTTGATCAAACCGTTTGATTTCTTGACCCAATTATTGTACACAAAATATCTAATTAAAGCACAATAGTAACATCAAACAAATCAGATCGAAGCACAATAGTAACGTCAAAAAAATCACACTGAAGCACAATAGTAATAGATATGAAACAAAACAACTTCGAACATCTCTAAACCCCAAAATGAAATCTAAATATCTAAGCAATAGTGATCTGAAATAACATCAAACAAATCAAATTGAAGCACAATAGTAATAGATCTGAAAAACAACCCCAAACAGCTATTAACCCCAAAGCAAATTCCAAATTAATAAGCAAAAGTATATCTGGAATAAAATCAAAGAAATTAAATCAAAGCACAATATCTGACAAATAAATCAATTATATCACTCCAAGGATCGAACATACTCTGATACCGAAAATAATTAGAAAAATTACAATTTAAATATAATGAATTTATAGATTATTTTTTCCACGTGTAATCATTTTTAGTTCAATTGTGGTCCAATATCCTGAAATAACAAAGTTTTCTATTGTAAATTAAGAATTATATTCATATTTATAGACTTTGTATGAAGCCTTATATATTATTTTTAAGGCTAGTTTATCACGAATAAATCTAGATAAATTTTAAATAATAACAACAAAAGTTGTAAATGAATTTCCCAAAAAGTTAATACAAAAGGAGTTCATATTCCAAAAATAATATGAATCATGGAATCTTACGATACGTTAAAATCTACATATGGAAAAATTCATAGAGATGATTTTTCGATACTTTAGAAAATTTACATTTGTTAAGAATATCTCCAATATTTAGAGAAATTTTTAAAAGGTTAGAATAAATGATTACATTGATGAGTATTCTCCACCAATAAGTAATATATTATGGGAAAATTCGTACAAGCTTAATGAAATATGTGATTATAAGATAAATATGAAATCTAAGTCTCCGATTTAATAAGTTACTAAAGACATAGATTTTGTCTTTTTTAACTTGATGATGAATTTCTCATTCTTTGGATAATATAATAGTTATGTTATCAGAAATTAACCATTTATATCTAATATATGGTAGTTCATATTCGGAAATATACTCATAAGTTTTGTATTGATATATAAAGAAATTATAAAGAAACTCAAGGTCAGCTTCGCCATATTCTAAGAGGTCGTATGACAAGCATGGAATTATTTTTCATTAGAAGGAACAATTTTTTGTTCTAATGTTAGAAAGGGTGAAAATATTAATGTATGGTTACTATTTCATATTTTTTTCAATACCTACTATATTATTTTCTATTTCTATTGATTTGTCAAAAGCAATAAAAAAATTATTATGAAAAACATTTTTTTAAAAGATAACAAATCATAATTTATATTGCATGAGTTATTGGGTTCAGTATCTAAATCCCCGAACAAACTACTTTAATGGTCATTTTGAATGTTGGGCTTATCAACACATATTATAAGTAAAGAGAACATTTTATAAGGATTTATGGATTTTACCTCTCTTCCCACCCATCAAAAATAAAAATTTATAGAAGGTTTGTTCAAAATAAAACTATAATAAAATAAAGTAATAGCAGAAATTTGAGAAACTTGGTAAATTTTGGATTATTGGTGAATTTTAAGAATAAATAAAGTTGAGAAGAACGTCTGAGAAAAAGAATAAATGAAAAATTATTTGGGTTTTTATATAAATGATAATCGTTAATGATCATTATATTAAAGTTCAGATGAATCGTCTATAGATAAGCATGAATTTAAGGTTGCGTGTATATAAAAAGTACCTTAAGTCACATCACATTTATTAGTGGTTTATCATATTTTGATTTTTGAATAAAATATTTATAAGAATTTTAAAAAGCGATTAATTTTACCTCATATATTTATTAAAATGAGTTACTCATTGCAATATATATATATATATATATATATATATATATATATATATATATATATATATTAAGGACTACAAGGGACACCTGATAATGATATATTCTACTAGGGTTTATTCTATTATATACGAGATAATATTAAGAGGATAAAAATGAGGTGATTTTTAATGATATACTATATTAGGTAATATAATAAAACTGATTACGATGAGCTAAAAGTGATGTTGCTTAAAAAATGAAATTTATTATGACGAACTATGTAAAATGTTGATTAAGACAAGGTAAATAAGAAGGTGAATAACGGAAAAAATAAATGGATACAAAGAGAATAACGAACCTAATAAGATAAACAAGATGACATTCTAAAATGAACGGTAAAACGAGAGAAGTTAGGTAAAATAAAATAAATGTGACGAGGGGTTAAGGTGAGCAGCAAATGTAAGGTGAAGCCTTATCAATAGTTATTTGAAAAAAAATAAGAAAGATCTGGAAAATAGAGGATTGTTTGAGAAACTTATAACTTATTCTAATAATATTACTTAAATACCTTATGCAATTAGAAAGAATATTAGTAGTATTCAAGCTAATTCTTAGATTACTTCTACATGTCCATATTTACACGTGTCATTCATCTATTAATTTATGTTTATGTAATATTCTATAAATAAGGTTGTAAACCTTCATTTAAAGATAGTTAGTTTCTAAGCAACAAAAACTATTTTTTGTCTCTCTCTTATTATCGAGTCGCTCAATCTTTATTTCCATTGACATTTTATTTGACAAGTTTTAACCTCATTAGTTTATGGAACTGGATATGCCTCGTAGACTAATCGCATGGTCTATGGAACTAGACGACTATAACATTCAATTAAACCGTGAAGATCTATTGTTGCCTCAAAGTACTCTATCTCTTTTTTATTCATATGTTCAAAATCGATTTTCTTATTCATATGTTCAAAATCGATTTTCTAGTTTTATAATTTGATAGAAGTATAAAAAATTATATAGTAATCAATATATAGGTATATACAAAGTTATTGTTTTTTTTTTTGTTTTCTTTCATAATCTTAAAGATAAGATGTCGAGATATATATATATATATATATATATATATATATATATATATATATATATATATCCAATTGTGTTTTTATATTTTATATTTATTAATTTTCACTCAAGTCAATATCTTGATTTATTGAGTCGAAATTCTATTATAACATATAAATTATGATAAATTAAATGTTGTTGAATAATTTTTATATTTTAAAAAATGGTAAAAATATATTATATTTGTAAGTACAAATATTTTATATTTTTTATACATTCAATTATATAGTTTTTATTATTTTATTGAATGTATTCATAATTACAATACTTGAAAGTTATATTTAGAGTAATCATTCACCTATCTCTTATAATTTAAAAATTAATTTATCAAAATTTTACCTTTTTAAATATTTATATATAGTATTACATATTAGGTAATTAATTATTTGTTTCATTCCATTTTATAACTTAGCATGTTGGTTGAAACGTCTATTCT
Organism: Limnanthes douglasii subsp. nivea; assembly: GCA_036936605.1. Taxonomy (NCBI): domain Eukaryota; kingdom Viridiplantae; phylum Streptophyta; class Magnoliopsida; order Brassicales; family Limnanthaceae; genus Limnanthes; species Limnanthes douglasii. The sequence continues at coordinate 319,488,813 of JAUPFV010000002.1, read as the reverse complement.
TTATTATCTTTGTTCCATCAGATAAACCTCTCTCTTTTTAGTAAGTTTTTTTTCTTTTTTGTTTTTGGATCTCACAGTTTTTTCATTTATTAAACTTGGGATGTATAGAGTATATGTTTGATGAGCCAATATCTCATTTAATAAAGTATTTACTCATTATAAGTTACAGATTTAGTGTTGATTATTAGCCATTTTTATTAATTTAATAAATGTTTTGTAGTTATGAATGTCTTGTGGGCAAGATTAGCTCATGGTAGTGGATTGGCCTTACTTCTATAAGATAATAGACTCAACTATTCTAATATTTTGTACCCTATCATGTTAGTTTATTAATTTTTTACTGCTAAATTTCCTCTAGTTGTTACATAATTATTGGTTTTCATGAAATAATTTAACATGTTTTCCAAATCTCATTTATCCTATGTTTTATATATAATGTAGGTATTTTTTTTAGGTATTCTTTCTAATACTTCTTATACGGATGACAATTCGGATGTTGTCCGGCCCGACCCGACCCGATTCGATCCGGACGGATTTTATCAGGTCCGAACATAAATAAAGCCGGGTCGGGTTAAGAAATTTTAACCCGCAATCAGGTCGGATTGGGTTCGAGTTTCTAGTTTATCCGACCAGTTCTGACACGAAAATAATAAAAATATATAAAAAATAATATTTTTTATATATAATAACAATAATATATATAAAATATATTAATGTATTTAAAATTAATTTAAAAATATTAAACTTAATGTCCGCGAATCGAACCGGGTTGGCCGACGGATATGAACGGACGGATTCGGATTTGAAAATTTAAGTACGAAAACAAGTCCGGTCGGATTCGGACTCAAATGTTCAAAAAACAGGTTCGGACGGGCCAACCCAAATCTGACCCGCGGAAGGCTCATTGCCATCCCTAACTTCTTCTTGGAAATTTATAATGTAGTTCTATTTTTTTTGTTTAAGTAAGTGGAATCAAATGAATAAGGAAGAAACTGGCCGCTAAGACAACGTTTTTTTAGACAACGTTTTGTAATAAATTTTGGATATGTTATATAACTATTTTCTTAATATATAAACAAATGTTTATATTAATTTTATATTTATATGATTAATTAGTTTTAATTTTTTATTAATCACGCTGTTAAATATAATAAATTTTACATAATTTCAATCATTAAACTTTACATTATCCACGTGGCTATTTGTACTAAAAAATGTTAAGATATCAGAATCAGATACTTACCACTAGCTTAGAAGACAATGAACCGTATTCTCCAAGATTCAAGAACTTCGAAGTTCTTCTTCTTCGTTTAATCCTTTCATCTTCTGATGAATCTTCCCTCTGTTAGCTTGTGGATTTGAGGCTCATGGACCAATTTCCTGCGGTTAATGATGTTTATAGTTCTACATTAAAAAAGGAAGCACAAACTTCTAATCGAAACTTGAATCAGTGGCAAGGTAAATCTTTTGTTAATGTGGTGACTGCTAGTCACAACAGTTCTGATGGTGAACTCAACCAGGAGTCTGTTTGCTTTAAAGATAATCATATATCGAAGCAGTATGGTGAAAATGCTCTGTTTCATCTGAAATCCAAGTCTAAGCATACTCTTGTTTGCAAATGCTCATCCGATTTTCCTAAACGATCGCTATTGAATGATTTTTTCAGTAAGTTTCAGTTTGTACAAGAATATAACTATTCTGTTAAAGATTCGAGGTACATTTTGGTAGAGTTTGACTCTCTCGAGGATTATGGAAAGTTGTGGAGAAGAAATGTTTGGTCTGTTGGTTCGACTAGGCTAAGGATCTTGAAATGGTCGGAGAATTTCAATGTCAGATATGAAAGTTCAATAACGCCAGTGTGGATCAAGATTGGAAACTTGCCAGAACATATGTTTAACGAGAAAATAATAACTGATATTGCTTCTGTTCTTGGTAATCCATTGCAGATCAAAGTTCCACCCAAGAATAGAGCATATTATGGTCATTGTCTGGCTATAATTGAGATGGATATCGCTAGAAAAATATACAATGATGTATGGGTGGGTTTTGGTCAAAACAAAGGTTGCTGGGTGAGTGTTTCTTTCTTGAACATGCCTAAATATTGTATGTCTTGTTTCCACATTGGTCATAGTGTTGATCAGTGTAAAAAGAAGAAGGTTAATGATACTCAGTCTACTGGAAAGGATCAAGATGGTAAGGATGATAATATTTTAAATAAAAATGCTGTTGTGGAGACTGCTGTTCAAGATCGAGAAGATGTTAGGAATGCTGATGCTTTGGTTTCTCCTGATGTTAACAAGGTGGTCCAAACTTCTAATGAAGGGTGTAATTTGGCTCAAAATGTTAAGGCTATTGTGGAGAATGTGGAGGTGCAAAAGACTGATTTTATGGTTTCTTCTGAGGAAATTAATAGGGCGGTTCATACTTTGGAATTCGGGTTTAATACTATTCAAAATGCTAAGGATAAGGGTAAAGATTACACTTCTCCTAAGTGTTCTAACTATGGTAGTCTTCAGTCTTCTCCTAAGGGTAAGAGTTGGGAGGTTGGTTTGAATAAAGATGGTTGTCAGTCTGATCCTGGTGTTCAAGTTGTTGAGGAAGTTATTGGGTTGATTTCTGATGATAATGAATTGAAGGATATTGGTAAGGAGGCAGAAATGATTGCTGCTCTTCAAAACCCTGAAAACAATGTTAACACTTTGGAGTATGAGAATTTGGCTCCTGATGATGATCTGCCTTCTCCAAAGGCTATTGTAGAGAGTTCTCAAGTTTCTGTTATAAACCAAACTGTTGTGGAAGCTAAGGACAAAGGTGTTAAGAGTGTTAAGCAGGTCAAGAGGCTAACTAGGAGTCAGATAAGGAAGGATACTTCAAAGGATGATGAGGATTTTGGTTCGATTATAGACAAGCAATTAAAGCAGGCTAGGAAAAAAAGGCTGATTAAAAACTCTAGACAGACTTTCGTCACAAGTAACTCTAAACGCTCTATTAACTATGATTAGTCTTCTTAATTGGAATATTAGAGGTATCAAAGCTAAGTCTTCTTTTAGAAGGCTTAAGCGTTTATCTAAAAATAATAAAGCTGTTATGGTTGTTGTCCAGGAGCCTTTGATCTGTGGTGATAATCTCAGTGTTTATGCTTCTAAGCTTGGTTATAGTAATAGTGCTAGAAATGTTTCTAACAAAATCTGGGTCTTTTGGGATGATAGTATTACTGCTAATGTTTTAATTGATCATGAGAAATGTTTTCACATTGAGGCTAGTCATTTTCAGTTTAATAAAAACATTATGTTAACCTTTGTTTATGCGAAGTGTCAACGCTTGAATAGGCTCAATCTATGGGATATTTTAGGTAGTATTTCGTGCACTGATAAGCCATGGCTTGTATGTGGTGACTTTAATGCTATTCGCTCTGTTGATGATCAGATAGGTTGTGTTACCTTTTGTCAAAACAGTGCGCATGACTTCAACAGAATGATTAGGGATTGTAGGTTGATTGATGCTGGGTTTGCCGGCTCGAGGTTCACGTGGTCTAATAAGGCTAAGTGGAGATGTTTAGATTGGGTTTTCACTAATAATACTTGGGCTAATCTTTTCGATAATACTAATGTGATTCACAAGGCTAGGACTGGGTCTGATCATATGGCCATTCTTATTAATATTGCTAGTTTTTCTCAGGATGTTAAGAGGAGCTTTAGGTTTCAAAACATGTGGCTTATGGATGAGGAGTTCCTTCCTTATGTTTCTGAGAGCTGGATTAAGGTTATCGATGGGGATCCTTTGACAGTCTTCTGGCAGAAATTAAAGAGGTTAAAAGCTGATCTTAGTATTTGGAACAAGCAGCACTTTGGAAATGTCTTTAGTAAGGTTAAAGTTCTGGAGGATGATGTTTTAAGAGCTGAAGCATTGCATCAGGAGCAAAATTCCAGTACTACTAAAGAGGAGCTGAATAAAGCTAATGCTAAGCTTTTGAATGCTTACAATATGGAAGAGGAGTACTGGTCTCAAAGGTGTAATGTTGATTGGCTTAAGGATGGTTCTAATAACACTAAATTGTTTCATAATTATGTTGCTAAGAAAAGAAAGAGCAATGCTATCAATGGAGTCAAAGTGAATAACACGTAGATTTTCGATAAGGATAACATTGGTGCTTCTGCTGTTGATTTTTTCACTCAGGCCCTGGCTTCAAGTCCCTACAAGGACAGGCAGGAGGAGTTAGACAGTATGAATCATAAAATGTTTAAAGTTATTCCCAAGATTATTACTCAAGATGAGAACAAAAGTCTCTTAAAGCTGCCTGATGAGGATGAGGTTCATAGAGCTATCAACAGCCTTAAAGCTTCTAGTGTGGCAGGTTTGGATGGTTTCAATCTTGTTTTTTATAAAAATTGTTGGAGCATCATTAAGCATGATCTTATGTCTGCTATTCATCATTTTATTAAAGGTTTCAATATCCCTAAAGGTATTTTGGTAACTGGCATTTTCCTGATTCCAAAATCCACTAATCCTGTTAGCTGGTCTGACTACAGGCCTATAAGCTTGTGCTCTCTAATGAATCGTATCATGGCTAGGATTGTTAACAGTATATTGGTTGTTCTACTTCCTAGGATTATCTCTAAGTCTCAGGGTGGTTTTGTCCATAGTAATTCTATTCAATCTAATATCCTTACTGCTAAGGAGCTGTTGTATGATCTCAATAGAAATGTTAAAGACAAGAATGTAATTGTTCAGTTAGACATGTGCAAGGCATTTGACAAACTGAGTCACTCTTTTATCATTAAGGTTTTGAGTTGTTTTGGCTTCTCTAAACGCTTTACTGACCTTGTTTATAGAATGATATCTAATGTTCATGTTTCCATTTTAATCAACGGTGCTTCCTATGGCTACTTCAAAACTGTCAAGGGGCTAAGGCAGGGTGATCCCCTTTCACCTAGTCTCTTTATAATTGCTGAGGAGGTCTTATTAAGAGGTATTTCTATGCTTTTTCATGAGAATAAGTATATAAAGTATAAGTGTAGGAACAGTTTGTGTATCAGCAATCTTGTTTTTGCTGATAACATTCTGTTATTCACTAATTGTAAGGATGCTACTTTAGCATCACTTAGCTCTTTTTTGCAGGATTATCAGACAATCTCTGGCCAAGTTATTAATAAGAGTAAGACTAAAGTTATTACTACTATTGGAACTACTGAAGCTAAGATCAACTCTATCTCTAATGCTACTAGCTTTAATAATGCTAGCTTGCCTACTGATTACTTAGGCATTACTATTAGCACTCATAATAACTCCTCTATCTATACTAAGCTGCTTACTAAGATTAACAACCGTATTGCTGAGTGGGAATCTAAACATCTTTCTTTTGCTGGGAGGTTAACATTGATTAACTCTGTTCTAATGAATATTGTTCTTTATTGGATGCATGTCAATGTTATTCCTGGCAATGTAATTTGCAAAATTGAGAAAGCTTTTAACAGCTTTCTGTGGGGCTCTACTAGAACAGAGAATAGGATCCATTGGTGCTCTTGGAGAAGTGTTTGCAAAACATTTGGTGAAGGAGGTTTAAACATAAGAAGCTTGGCTGATGTTCAACTTGCAACTTCCTGCAAACTTTGGATGCAGCTAAGGGATAATAAGCTCCTGTGGGCCAATCTTCTTCATAACATTTACTGTAAGTCTAAACACCCTCTTCAGATTACTAATAACTTGAAAGGATCTATGGTTTGGAATAGGTTGCAGAGGATTAAATCTACTGCTGAGCAGTTTGTCTGCTGGTCTCTTGGTGATGGTAGTGTTGACTTCTGGTTGGACAGGTGGTTTAACTCAGACATTTTGCTTACTTTTGATGACTATATTGATAACATGTGGTATTATCCTGAAAAGGCCAATAAGTACTGGTTTAATCACCAGTGGAATCTCTCTAGTGTTGAGAATTTAATTTGTAAAAATGATTTTGATAAAATCAGCAATTGCTTCATTGATAGTAATAATAGTGATAGGATTGTTTGGAGTTTGTCTACTACTGGTGGTTTTAGTCTTAAGCACACTTGGGATTTCATCAGAGTTAAGCACACTTGAGAAACATGTTTTTATTCACTGGAAAATAATCAAAAATTTTATTTCTACTGATTCAACTCTTAGAAATATGCATATGATTATAGTCTCAAAGTGTTCTTTCTGCAATAACTATGAATCTAATGATCACTTGTTTATTGCTTGTGATATTGTGTGGAAGGTTTGGATGTATTTTGCTCATCTATTTGATATCAGAATTTATAGATACATGACTTCTATTCATATGACTCGTACTTGGTATAGTTTCTATAATAAAGCCAATCACATTAGACATGTTATTCCTTCTGTCATCTTTAGCCTTATTTGGAAATATAGAAACCAGGCAAAGTTTAAGAATGTTCGTGTTACATCTTCCTTCATTATTAAAGCTGTTTATCAAATCATTTCTTACATGAATGCTGCTGGTAGTTTTAAGTTGAAGCACTGGTCTATTGATTGTAATAAAGCTGTCTGTTTTGGGCTCTCTAGCTTAGCAAGCAAGCCTAAGTTAGCTACGAGATCTATTGTTCACAAGTGGACTGCTCCTAGTCCTGACAGACAGAAGGTAAACACTGATGCTTCTGTTTTATATAATGGTGAAGCCAGTGCAGGTGTGATCATTAGGAATTATGAGGGTAATCTTGTTTATGCTGCTGGTGAGGTTTATGGTAAGCTTTCTCCTATAGCGGCTGAAGCAAGAGCTCTAATGGATGGCTTACTAATTTGTCACTCTAAAGGGCTTAGTAACATATATATCGAAACTGATTCTTCTTTGCTTATTGATTATATCAAGAATGTTAATCATGTCACAATTCCTTGGTCACTTGTTCCCCTTATAAATTGTTGTAGATTGCTTATCACTTCTTCTATGACTATCAATCATGTTTATAGAGATAGCAATCGAGTTGCTGATTGGCTAGCTCGGTGGACGATTAAGTGCAAAATGAAGATTGCTTTCGACTTCTCTACTGCCCCTAATGATCTTAAGTCTATTCTTGTCTTAGAAAGCTTAGGTATACCTTATGTTAATAGCTCCTCAGTTATGTTCTAATTGTATTTCATGATGCTTTCAGCATAGGTTCTTGGGGCTGTCTGTTTCAAGATTGCTTAGGTATTCCTGGGGCTGTCTGTTTTAAGATTGCTTAGGTTCTTGGGGCTGTCTGTTTCAGCATAGTTATGTTCTAATTGTGTTTCAAGATGCTTTCATCTTAGGTTCTTGGGGCTGTCTGTTTCAAGATTGCTTAGGTTCTTGGGGCTGTCTGTTTCAGCATAGGTTCTTGGGGCTGTCTGTTTCAGCATAGGTTCTTGGGGCTGTCTGTTTATAGAGATATCAATCGAGCTGCTGATTGGCTTGCTCGGTGGTCGATTAAGTGCAAAATGAAGATGTTGTCAGTTATGTTCTAATTGTGTTTTAAGTTATTGCACTGGTCTATTGATTAAGTGCAAATTGAAGATTGCTTTCGTCTTCTCTACTGCCCCTAATGATCTTAAGTCTATTCTTGTCTTAGAAAGCTTAGGTATACCTTATGTTAATAGCTCCTCAGTTATGTTCTAATTGTGTTTCTAGATGCTTTCAGCATAGGTTCTTGGGGCTGTCTGTTTCAAGATTGCTTAGGTATACCTGGGGCTGTCTGTTTCAAGATTGCTTAGGTTCTTGGGGCTGTCTATTTCAGCATAGTTATGTTCTAATTGTGTTTCAAGATGCTTTCAACATAGGTTCTTGGGGCTGTCTGTTTCAAGACTGCTTAGGTTCTTGGGGCTGTCTATTTCAGCATAGGTTCTTGGGGCTGTCTGTTTCAGCATAGGTTCTTGGGGCTGTCTGTTTATAGAGATAGCAATCGAGCTGTTGATTGGCTAGCTCGGTGGTCGATTAAGTGCAAAATGAATATGCTATCAGTTATGTTCTAATTGTGTTTTAAGTTGATGCACTGGTCTATTGATTAAGTTCAAAATGAAGATTGATTCCGTCTTCTCTACTGCCCCTAATGATCTTAAGTCTATTCTTTTCTTAGAAAGCTTAGGTATACCTTAGGTTAATAGCTCCTCAGTTATGTTCTAATTGTGTTTCAAGATGCTTTCAGCATAGGGTCTTGGGGCTGTCTGTTTCGTTGAATGATGTTGAGGCTGTCTGTTTATTGGATGGTGATTGAAGATGCTGCGTTGCCTTGGGTTGTGTATTCAAAGCTGGTCGAGTGATTGGGGCTGTCTGTTCGTTGGCTGGAGCTGATGGTTGCTGATGGTTGGCAATTGATAGGAGCCAGCTGATTGCTATATTTCAATGAAGTTGTTTCTTGATTCTGGCTGCTTAAAATTGAGTTCGTGGTTTCAAGTTGCTGATCCTTTCTACATTGAGTTCGTGTTAAGCTTTTAGTGCCTTTAAAGCTTGTGTGCTAGGCTTTAGGCTGTTATTTAGTCTTTAGGTAAACCCTTTGTTTATAGGGTTTGGTTTGGGCAGAATTTGGCGCCAACTCTGTTTGTATTCAAATTTTGTTTAATTAATATCAAGTATAAGTTTTGGTTGAAAAAAAAATACTTACCACTAGCTTCGTGTATATAGCTTTATAAGCGTACCACACATCCGTTTTCCGTTGTCTTTTACGGTATAGATGCAGTTTTTATACGATTTATTAAAGTTTTTTAGACAACATGTAATAAGTTTTGGATATGTTAAATAACAATTTTCTTAATATATAAATAAATTTTATATTTATATAAATTTATATATTTTTTATATTTATATGATTAATTAGTTCAATTTTTTATTAATTTTATGTGATTAAAATAATAATTTTTATATATTTTTAATCATTAAACTTTAAATTACCCACATGATTATTGGTACTAAAAAAATGTTAAAATATCAGAATTAGTGAGCTTACTTGGCATGGGCAGGTGTATTTTTGGACAAAAGTTTGGGGACCAATCTTGCAACAAAACTTGATGACACGTGTCAATCTCTCAGGTTTCATATGTGCAGGGGACTATATTTGCAAAATTTTAAAACGAAGATGATGAGTGGAAGACAAAAGTGAACGAAGGGGACTAAGTTGATACAAGTGGTAAACATGGGGGACTAACAGTGTTTTTTAGCCAATATTCGTTGGAAAACCATTTTGGTCTAAAAAACAAAATTGACCAATATTCGTCGAAAGACCTCTATGGTCCAAAACTAAAAATTGTTGACCGACATTTGTTAGAAGACCCTTCCGGTCTAAAAAAAATTATTGACCAACATTCGTTGAAAGACCCTTCCGGTCTAAAAAAATAAAATTTGTTGACCAATATTCGTTGGAAGCCCTTCTGGTAAAAATAAAAACTGTGCAAGTTGTTTTAAAATGGAAAAGAAATATTATATATGAATCGGTTATGAGGACACCTCGTGAAAACATTCCTGCGCCACCAGGGTATGAAAGAGTATACCACCGATCCTTATATAAATTTTCAAAAATATATATAGAAATATCGACATTCATTCTAAATACAATTTAAGATGATCGATGTTCCATAGATGATGAAGATCTCTTCCTTCTTTATCTTTAAGTCGATATGTCCCCGGCTTCACCTTATTAGTTACCATGTACGGGCCCTCACAATTGGGTCCTAACTTTCCAAATCGTTTTTCTTTTATATGCAAAAGTAATTTCCTCAGAACCTTGTACCCTATTTTAAACTCTTGTCGTCTAACTTTGGAAGCTTAGCTGCTTCTCATCAAAGTTTGGTAGTGTAAGGAATTCAATTGCGCTCTCCTTGTTTTTCTTCAATTAAGTCTAATTTTGTTTTCCTCTTCTTATCGTTACCCTATTTAGAATATTCATTGATTCGATACGAGGGGGAAAACACTTTTGATGGTATGACAACGTCCATCCTATAAACGAGCGCAAATAGATATTATTGAGTTTACGTGCGATTGATGGTTTGGTATGCCTATAGGACTTCTTGTAAATAATTTGGCCATTTTCAGCTTTACCTTCCAAATTCTTTTTGAGCCCATCAAGAATTATCTGATTAGTTACCTCAGCTTGGTCGTTGCTTGCGGATGGAAAGGTACCGAGAAACATTGTTGTATCTCTCTAGAAGAATAAAATCCCTCATATCTGTATTGTTAAACTTTGGTCTATTATCCATCGTCATTCTCATCGGAATACAAAAGCGACATCAAATATTGGAGACAATAAACTTGATCACATCTTTGGTTTTTGTTCTTGCCAATGGCTTACCTTCCACCCACTTAGAAAAATAATATACCGCAACTATTATCTTTTTTCGTCCTCCAGATATCATCAGTAAAAGTTTGACCAAATCAATACCCCATTGGTCAAAAGGTAAGGCTTCAGATATTGATTCAAAAGGTACTCATGGTGCATGGATTGTGTTAGAAAATATTTGGCAAGTATCACATCCTTTAACCAATTCTTTGGCATTAGAAGCAATTGTGGGCCAATAATATCCTGCTAAAAGAACTCTCTGTATCAAACTTTTGTATCCACATTGCATAGATTCTTCTTCATCCTGTAACTCAGACAATGTCATTTGTGATTAATTTTTCCCAAGGCATCAAAGCAAAGGCCTAGTAAAATAATTTGTGTATAAGATGTCCCCAAAAAACCATGTGCCTTGAATCGTATTTTCTTTGTTATTACTTTATCAACGGGAAATATATCGTCTACCAAACATTTCTTGATATCGGGCCTCGAATATTTTTTTTATACTTGTAGAAATTTGAAAAGATTCAATTGATTCTTCCACCCGTTCAGACCCTTTTAATATCAAATGATTTTCTTGTGTGAGGATCCAAGGGTGCTCCTCAAAATACAAAGCAATAGCCGGAATATTAGCCACATAGTTGTTTGCTTCATATTTGACACTTTCAAAGACAACCGCTAAGACCTTTAGCGCTCTCAAATACTTCACTAAATGATCTTTTCTAGCCTCGGATTGGCCAGATATGTGATTTATGAGAAATTGTGAGTCGTTTACTAGCCTAGCCTTTTTAGCCCCATATATGTGAGCAAGTCTCAAACCTTCCAAAGAGGCTTTATACTCTGCCTCATTATTCGATGCTTGAAAAACCAAAGTGAATAACTTGATACATTGCAATACAATCTGGAGAAACCAAAAACACCCCCGCCCCACATCCTGATAAACTTGAACCTTCATTTACTTGTATTTTTCATTATGCCTCATAACTTTCTTCATCTATTTCCATCTTTGATCGATTGGAATGAAACTCGACTAAGAAATCCGCTAAGGATTGCCCTTTGATTGCAGTTCAAGGTTCAAACTCGATGCCAAATCTCTTAATTCCACAAACCATTTTTGTCATTATGCCCGACGCGTAAACCCTTTGTAGCATACTTTTTAGCGGAAACGATGTTCGCACAGCGGTGGAATGAGCCTGAAAATAAGGTCTCATCTTCCGAGAAATATTAACCAGAGCGAGGGCTAACTTTTACATTTTCAAATATCGCTTTTCCGCATCCAAAATACTTTTACTCATATAGTACACTGGTCGTGAGCAATTATCTACTTCTTGAATTAAAACGTCACTCATACCATAATCTGATACTGTTATGTAGATGTATAATTTTCCTACGGACTAGGCTTTGTCAAAATTTTCAGGGAGGACAGATATTCTTTGATTCATTCAAATGTTTCGGAGCATTCTAGAGTCAAGTTAAAACAATTTTCTCATCTCAACACTTGAAAAAATGAAGCACATTTATCCGAGGACCGAGATATGAATTTGTTCAAGGCTGCTAGCCTCCCTGTCAAGATTTATACTTCTTTGATCGTTCGAGGTGGTGCCATAATGCTTAAAGCGTTTAGCTGTACAGTGTCATGCTTTATCCTATGTTGACTGGCTATGTATCTAAGAAAGTTTCCCGACAAAACCCCAAATGTACACTTCTCTAGAATTTAATTTCAAGTTTATATTCTTCAAGTTGGAAAATGTTTCCTTTGAATCTACAAAGTAATCCTCATCCCTTGTTTTTTCACTAGAATATCATAAATATATACTTCAACATTTTGTCTGATATGAGCCTCAAATATTTTGTTTACAAAGCGTTGGTAAGTTGCCTTAATATTTTTCAACCCAAAACGCATAACCTTATAACAATACAGGTCTCTTTTAGTAATGGACGAAGTGATTTCTTGATCCTTTGGATCCATCTTGATTTGATTGTACCCCGTATAGGCATCTATTAACAAAAGTAATCGATTTCTAGAGGTAAAATTTACTAACTGATCTATCACGCTGATAATACTATTTTGTTATTTTCTAACTACTCATAATTGTTTCTACATTGTTTCCTATAATATATTTCAAGCATTGGTGAACACTCGATGTTACTATATGCATTCTAGATAACGAAGACCTTCCAAATATCGTATTATAAGAAGTTGGCGCATATGCCACGATGAAAACCACTGTCACTTCTTTTTTAAACGGTCCATGACCTAGCTCCACTCTTCATTCAAATTCTCCAACCACTTCGACAGTCACTCTTGTGAATCCTACAATTCTCCGATCTGACTGAATAATTTTTTGGGGGTTCTCTATCTTTTCTAAGTTGTCATGAATATTATATTTGCAGAACTACCAGTGTCTATCAAAATTCTTTTTATCTCATCCCTAGCAATTTCTGCCACAATCACCACGACATCCTCATGCGGGCCAAGTACTTCCCCCATATCTTCATCTTCAAAGCAAAGTAATAAAAATTGAATACAAATATGAAAAAGTACCTCCCTATAATTGGGTTTCCAAGCTCACAATATGTCTTTTCCGAGAATAATTTAATGTCCATGAAACAATGTCGCCTCCAAAAATTATAATTAATTCAAGAAAAGCCCACAATTTACTGACATTTCCATTCACAACTGTTCATCCACCATCATGATCTGATTTATGTCTGACGTTGGATCTAGGTACTCCGAAGAAACATCAAAAGAATCAATAGGCTCTGAAATCATTAAAGTATTTTCTTGCTTTGGCACAGTAAAATAATTATTCTTAACAAATGTTGTTTTAACTTCCCATTTTCAATTAACACTTGTATTTCTTTTTTCAACGCCATATAATATTTCGTATCATGCACAACATCTTCATGGTACTTGCAATATTTGTTACCTCTACTATCCCGTGAAGTCTGTATTTGGTTAGGTTTGTGGAATTGTATATGATTTCGAGCCTTGTCAAAAACTTTTGCTACGCACTCTGTTAATTCTGAAAAAAAATGAGTTGGTCGGATCCACTGGTTTGACATTAGCCTGACACTTTGTTGCACATTTGCCATTTGTAAATTCACTCTTGGTTTTGGAGGTAAGTGGGTGAGACCTTTTTGTCAGACAGTCATACTCGGATGGTAATTCAAAGGAACTTGTGTTAGTAGATTATACATTACCATCAGAGATTGTTGGAACTGATTTTTTTTCCAATGTGTATCATAGAAGCAATCTCTGATGTATGGGTTTTTCCAACCAAAATTATTTTCTCAAACTGATCCAATAAATCCACAAACGTCATGGCTTGTTTTTCCGTAGCATTATCTTTCATAATACTGGGGAGAAGTCTCATTCAAAAAGTTTCTCAAGCCACCTGATCCTTGTAAACTTCCATATCAGTCTTGGTTTTTATAAAACGATAATATTTCAAGATTTCTTCGACCTTCTGCCTACAATAGATTATCTTATCGTCATTTGCTTGGAATTTTTTGCTCCCCACAAAGTTTTGGCGGAAGACGCTCCAAAACATATCGAAATTCTTAATACAACCCTAAGGCAATCAGTTATATCACCTAAAAGCAGCACCCTTAACAGTTTGGGAGAAATCCCTGCACAATAATTTATCATCATAATAATAATTAATCATAAAGTTCTTGAACTTCTCAATATGATTATCTGGATCTTTTGTCTCGTCAAACTTTTGTAGCTTTGATATGTCAAAGAACTTTGGAATAAGTCCATATAGGATTTCCGCTGAGAGAGAAGACGACCTCCAATTATGTCATACCTTATACATAATTCATCAAGGACCTTTGTTCATAGCAGTGTACAAACCCTCCTCAGACGAGTATGTGAATTGGTTACTCATATGATATTCAAAATTGTGACTTCCTAAGGGATTTGTTCATAAAGTGCAACATGTTCTTTCTTATAATTATCAATAACCATATAATGATCCTCGAATCTAATCTTACTTTTCTCTTGATCATTTCTTTCTTTCCTCAAACTTATGTACCGTCGAGACGTTCGATGGCTATCCATATGCCCATTCGAACCTTTTTTCTATAACTTTTTCACGTCAGTTACTCTTCTTTGGAGAAGTAGAAGAGTCGTTCGATCCATAAAGAGAATAGTCATTAGACTTATTTGACTCTTATTGACACCTAGGTTTTATTTTCTTTTTTGAAGACAAGTTTATTTCTGAGGTCGTTTATGTCTATCACTGGTCCAACGAGCATCATCTAATTCATCTTTTATAGTCACCTGCTCCTTTCAAACCTCTGACTTAAGTCTCTTCAAAATTAGAACTACTTCATTCTCCATGCTTAACTTTTTTATGTCTTCTAGAAGTTCCTTAATCTGAGCTATCAAAGCAGACTCTTCAAGTTGCTCGTCGGTAAATTTTTCATTGTTATGTCGGTTGGGTTTGAACATAATATGCCAGATATACGTTTATATAAGAATGAAAATTTTAAAATGAATAGGTTTATATCCTCTACTTTTAAGAATAATATTTTAAAAAGTCAATATTATTTCACGAATAAAATTATTAAAATTAGTTGAGGTTTTTCCTCAAGTCGATCTTATTACATTGAGAAGATACTTGATTAATTCAAAAATCTAAATTCAGATAAATACATAAGCAATTTGATTATACTTTAAAACTTGGAAATAATGAAGGACGAGAAGTGGTTCAATTGGAACACTCTAGTGCTATAAGAAGTTTAATGTATATATTTTTATGAACTATGATGGATGTATCATTTATGGTGAGTAAATTAAGTAAAATTATGAGTCTTCTAAGTATAAAACACTAGAATACAATTGGAAAGATTTTAGAGTACTTGAAGAATACAAAAAAATCCAACATTCCAATCAGATGCAAGTTGTATCACTCGTTTAATCGATAATAAATTGACTATGAGATGTGTGTTTATTTTTACACGAGATAATGTTTCTTGAGTATTAAAAAAACAAACATATATACCCCACTCAACTATAAAATATGAGTTCATAGCATTGACCATGATAAAAAAATGATGAAAGACACATAGACTTATTGTTGGAAATACCACATGACAATCTAAATAGATATTTGATAGTCAAAAAACTTTTGGTATAGCCTATAATATCATCTAAAAATGAATTCTACGAACATAAGTCTAAGACATGAGTACGTTAGACAATTAATTCAAAATAGAATCATATCGGTCTCGTACGTGCGTTTTGGAGAACGTGTCATATTCGTTTAACAAACTATTAGCTTAACAAAGATGAGACAATAAATATTTAATTGATATTTTGAAAATAACGACAACCTAGTTCAACTATATAGAACCTAAACATTTTATTTTCTATGGATAACAACAAGTTATTTGTAAAAAAATCAGTATATAAAAATTAAGTTCCATATGTTATGTGTGTGTTATATGTTGGTCATTATCGTGGATGCCTAAGTTCAATTTTTTGTATACAATTCAGTTACGTGTGACATGTGTTTCAAAAAAATGATAAAAACACTACACAAATTATACATATAAGAATCTACGGGTGACACCTCTCTCATGGGAGAATAAGTTTCTCTCAAGTTATTGTTCTTGAAACAGATAGAGCACACAACCAAAATAGTATTAAGCAAACAGTAGGCAGATTGGTAAAATGATTGGTTGTGTAAGATCTTCGGTTAGGTCACATGGGAGGTTGGTTCAAAGTTATGACTGCTAATGTATTCCCATCTTTCTTTGATGCCTATACACTAAGGAAAATTCAAATAAAAATATATTTTATTTTATGTATAAGTTATCTGATTGAGGAGATACGCGATATCATTTAATCAAGTGTGAGATTGTTTGAAAAGATTGATTAAATGAAATTATCAGAGTTGATCCAGAGACGAGTTTGGACCATCATAATCAACCTAGATTCTAGAGAGAAAACTAGGAGAGAGTATATACCTATAAAAAAACAAAGTGGCCAATGAAGGGTCGGATCACTACAAAAAATAATTGGACTCATGGCGGCAATATGGACAGTCTAACCCTGATGAGTGAATAATTGTCAAAAGAATATATTTGGGATCTGGGACCTGATGTGACTAGAGAGAGAAAGTGTAGAGAGATAAAGTGGAAACTGAGAAAAGTAATATTCAATACCCTTTTTAGGCAAGTGGGTCACCCTTTTATACTAAAATAAGGCGGACCCATTTAATCTATTAGTGGGCCGTTCATTACATACCAATGAGGCCCCTTTACTATTACATTGTTGTAAATTGGTCCTCGAAGGACTTTAAATACCCGATTAATCCCATCAACTACTATTTATTGCGTTTTTACCCCTATCGCTTGGATCGGCGAATTCCGCCCTCATCAGTAGCCCCCCAGTCTTCGGGAACTTTCAGGAGCGGAGACTTACGAAAGAGCTATCGCCGATCATCCGACCTTATCACAGAATTCAGATCTTGTCGGTTTCGACTTCCCGATGCTCGGGGTTGTTTCTTCGGACACCTTCCCGCGCCTCGTCTTCTGGTTCTGTGGGCTTTTAATCCTAAGCCTTTCCTGATGGGCCTAGCCTTCTTACTGACCTTGGTAGCGATGGCCCACTTCTACGCTGTGCTTGTGGTGAGTGCTTACATCAGGTCTCGTCAGACCCAAGTCGACACGTGTTATGGGCTAATAGGCCATTTCCTTGTCAGGCTAAGCTCCCAAGGTGACTCTTCGTCTTCCCGCTGTGTTTCCGTCGATTGATATCCCCCGATCTTTCAAGCCTCCCTATAAATACCCCAAAGCCCTCAGTGTCTCTCAGAGGCTTTTTAGAGAGAGAAAACGCTGTCAGAACATTTCTAGAGAGAGAAAGAACTCGCCCGACCCTTCCTTGCTCTGGTTCTTGTTGTATGAAACCCGGACGCTCACAGAAAAAACCAACCAAGAAGAAAGGATCTGAGTGGAGTTTCGAACAGTGGTCTAGTATTGGTGATAGAGCAGAGGAATACCGACGTGCTGGTCTGATCTGGGGGTCCAACTCCAAACCTTTTGTTCCCGCTCCACTTCCTCACGATCATGTTCTCGCCACCCCGGTTCCCGCAGAAGTTTTCCTTGTTTCCGATCTTCACGCTTCTTCAACTCCCGAAGCTAGTCTATCACCAGAGCCCATCGTCCTTTCCTCTAGCGACAGTTCTTCTCATTCCCCGGTAGTCCGTCCGGGAAATCCGACCCAATTTTTCACAAACTTGCTTGTACCCCGACGTGCCCGTAAATCCACCTTTTTAACTATGGGAGAAGACGAATTACCCAAGTACTCGGAAGGAGGTAATAGTCCCGAAATGGTTCAACTTACGCCCTCGATTAGAGGGATTCGGACCGGTATTAACACTGCGGTCACTTTTTTAGGTCTGCCCAAAATGCAGCTAACACCTGAGCAGGTGGAGGAGGCTCATAGGGCCATGGCTCGCGGTGCTGCCGATGCTTCTTCTTCCCGGGTCCGGCCGTCTGAAACAAACGCTGCTGCTGATGCTTCTTCTTCCCGGGTTCGGTCGTCTGAAACAGACGCTGCTGCCGCCCGCAGCTCTAGCCAAGTTCCGACCCACGAGGCTGGAGAGTCGGAAATAGATGTTGCTCCCGCGGGAGTTTGTGTTGCCGCAGCTGGCCACGCGGCTAATAACCAGGATGATCCCTTGCCCGAGGCGGTTGAAGCTGTTATTTCAACCAAGTACTTCAGCTGGCTTCTGACCAGGGATGTGGTTTCTCTCTTCGAGGGGAAGTACCTCTACTTCCCTGAGTCCGATCATGGTGAGATGCTGATCCGCTGGGGGATCCCTGAGTGTGTTACTGTTCGATTCCCGACCCCGGGAGAGACACCCGTTCATGTCAGGCCCAGAGAGATCGTGGTGTTCACTGATTTATTCAACTGGGGTCTGCGCTTTCCTTTGGACCCCGAGATTGCACTCTATTTCCGCACCCTTCAAATCTGCCCGTCGCAGCTGACGCCCAATGCGTGGTACACCCTGATGTCCTGCATCATGGCTTCCCGCCTTTCCAGTCGAGCTATGCCGATGGAGGAGTATATCGCAATGTCGGGTCTGTCGAAATCCCCGAAGTCACCATTCTTCTATTCCTCTCTTGGCAATAAATGGAAAATTGTCAATGACTTTTTAGAGGGGGACAAGGGGTGGAAACACCGGTTTGTATTCTTGAGCGGGTGCTGGGAGAACGGGCTTCCATACACCAAGGAGAACCCGAGGCAACTGCTGCGGACCTGGGTCCATGATGGTACTGCCTTTTCCAATAATTTTTTTTTTTTTTTTTACCTTGTGTGATCTTTGTGTAGTGTCAAAGGACTGGCTGCAGGGGGTGAAGAAGGACCATTCGAAAGCCGCGGAGGACACGTTCGAGGTGCTGAAAAACTATGCCCGCAGGAATTGGGGTCGGGGCATGCATCGCACTTTCATGGATAAGAACCTGTTCATGAGCAACCTTTGGCGGTGCTCATCCGAGGCTCTTTCTATCGAACAACTGCGGACACCTCCAAGCTTAGACGAAGTGATGGCCCGCACCGGTCGTCCCGGGTACATACTGTACCTTCCCAAACGCAATAAGGCGCCCAGCAAACGCCCAAAATCAGATGACGAAGGGGGGGAACCGGAGGCTAGAACCGAGGCAGAGTGTGACCCGACCAGGACGGCGGTGCCGGATGCGGAACGATCAGAGGCGAGCTAAAATCCGACGGTGGTGCAGAAGAGGAAGACCCGTGCAGAGCCGGGGGGGTCCAAGCCAAAGAAGGCCAAAGCTGTGGAAGAGGATCGGGTGGCAGTTCGCGCAGAGGTGGTTGCTCCAAGGCCTGTCCTCTTGGATCACGTTGAAGGCGGGGATCAGGCTACAGTCGACGTTATCTCCGTCCCGGACGACACTGAGGCCCCGGAGGCTGTAGACCCTGACGCTTCGTCGTCGAGCGGCCCCAAATTCCCGGTGCTGACGACGATGGGCAGCCCGCACCCTTTTCCGCTTCGGAGCACGGATGGACTGGCGTTGTCGCTGTACAGCTTGCTGGTACCGGCGGCCTTGAAAGAGCGCCGGGCTAGGGGGCTTGGCAAGAAGTTATCCGCAGCGGAGGCAAAGATTTCCAGTCTCATCGCGCAGGCGAAGACTGCCGAAGAGGCTCTGGTGGTGGCGGAAGGTCGGATTGCTGAGGCTGAAAGACTGGCTACCGAAGCGAAGACGGCCGCGGAAACAGCAAAACAGGCGATGGAGTCGGCGCAGAAAACTGCGGAGGACGCGGTGAGTGCCTCGGAGACGGCGAGGAAAGCCGCGGAAGACCGCGCCTCAGCTCTGTCCTTGGAGGTTCAAAAGTTAAAGTCCTCGAACGTTGCCTTCCTCGATCGATGTAGACGATGGTCGGACAAAGAAACCGCAGATGCCAAGGCCGCATACGTTCTGTCACTCCATAACCGGTACCCGGACCTTTGCCTCGGATCGCTATGGCTTGACGTGCCGGAAAAAGATCGCCCCGAGGGAATTGTAGTGGAGGAGTCCGACGATGCTGATGATGAAGAGAATAATGATGATGCGGATGAAGATGAGGACCAGTGACCGTTCTCCTCCCCTTTTGTAGTTTTTTTTTTAAAATTTCTGTTAATCTGCGGGGGCCATATATCCCCCTGTATTTTGTGTTGCGCCACTTGAACTCTTGCTTGCTTTTATTTCTTTGGGGGTCATGGGGCCCCATGTGACTCAATTATATTTAATTTGCTTGGTGAACCGTTTTTCTCATCATAATTTTTCGTTGGAAAAACCAAAATTCTGATCGGTAAAACCGAGAAACTCCTTTAAGGTTTTGGAAATCGATTTATTATCGAAAATTTTCCCAAAAGGTCGGAAAAATCAAAATGTGGATCGGTAAAAACCGAAAAACCCTTTTAAGGTTCTGGGGATCGATTTATCATCGAAAATTTTCCCAAAAGGTCGGAAAAATCAAAATGTGGATCGGTAAAAACCGAAAAACCCGTTTAAGGTTCTGGAGATCGATTTATCATCGAAAATTTTCCCAAAAGGTCGGAAAAATCAAAATGTGGATCGGTAAAAACCGAAAAACCCGTTTAAGGTTCTGGAGATCGATTTATCATCGAAAATTTTCCCAAAAGGTCGGAAAAATCAAAATGTGGATCGGTAAAAACCGAAAAACCCGTTTAAGGTTCTGGAGATCGATTTATCATCGAAAATTTTCCCAAAAGGTTGGAAAAATCAAAATGTGGATCGGTAAAAACCGAAAAACCCGTTTCAGGTTCTGAAGATCAATTTACATCAATAGAAATGACGATGTCCAGCTCGTCAGCTGTCCAAAACCATAATGAGTTGATTTTTTTTTTTTAAAGGCAGAGTTTTTTTATTATCAATAATGCGGGTCGGGTTTTGACCGATGCCTCATTAAAACCTCCTCGCGCCACCAAGGTAGGAAAGAGTGCACCCCCGATCATTACAAACTTGGACTAAAACAAAAAATAACGCGAAATACACAATAAATTACAAACTATTCTAGATATAATTTCAAATGCTCGATATTCCATGGTAACCTTAGGAGTTGTCCGAGCCGGTTCTGTAGGCGGTACGTCCCGCTCCTGATTTTCTCGACTATTTCATAGGGTCCCTCCCAGTTTGGTGCGAGTTTCCCGAGGCTCTTGTCCTTTGTGTGTAGAAACACCCATCGCAGAACCTTATCACCAACCTTAAACTCCCGACGACGGACCTTGGAGGCATACCGGCTTCTCATCAAAGTCTGGTAATGTAAAGAGTTTAAATGGGCGCGGTGGCGCTTCTAGTCAATAAGGTCGAGCTTTAGCCGTCGGTTGTCGTCATTCGTCTCCGCTTGATAAGTTCCGACCCTGAAAGAAGGAAAAATGGATTCCGCAGGGGTGACCGCGTCCATGCCATAAACCAAGGCAAAAGGTGATTCCTGGGTTGCCGTGCGGGGTGTTGTTCGGTAAGCCCACAATACTTCCTGCAGGTAGTCGGGCCATTTGCCGGCTTTTCCCTCGAGATTCTTTCTGAGGCCATCCAGAATGGTTCGATTTGTGACCTCGACCTGGCCGTTCGCTTGCGGGTGAAAAGGAGCAGAGAAACATTGTCGGATATTATGCACGGTGCAGAACGCCTTCATTTCCGCACTATCAAACTGCGGTCCGTTGTCCATAGTTAACCGCTGCGGCACTCCAAATCTACAACAAATGTTTGCCCAGATGAATTTGATAATATCCTTGGTTTTTGTGGCAGATAGGGGCTCAGCTTCGATCCATTTTGAGAAATAATCGACCGCGACGACGATCGTTTGCCTTCCTCCCGACGCCATGGGTAATGGTCCGACGAGGTCGATTCCCCATCGGTCGAAGGGCAATCCTTCGGATATAGATTCTAGATGAGTTGCGGGAATATTGATCGCGTTCCCAAACCTTTGACACGTATCACAAGTTTTCACTATGAGTTTTGCGTCTGTCGTTATGGTCGGCCAATAGAAACCCGCGAGAAAAATTCTTCTAATCAAAGCCTTGTATCCGCAGTGCGTCGCGCCCTCCCCATCGTGTAGTTCGGACAAAATTACTTGGGATTCATTGAAGCCTAAACATCGAAGTAGAGGTCGGCTAAAGGACTTTTTGTACAGGACATCCCCCAAAATAACGTATCCCCGTGCCTTGTTGCGTAATTTTCGTGCCGAGGCGGTATCGTCGGGGAGCCAACCTTCAGCTAAAAACGCGATGATATCCCGCCGCCAGTCTGAATTCGCCACTGAAGAGATCTGGCACGCGATTTCGGGTCGGTTATCAAGCTCATGTCGTTTTATAATGGACGGACTTTCCTGCTCTATTACCCAAGGATAACTGGTAGAGCAAGACACGGTCGCCAAAGAGTCTGCTGTCATGTTTTCGCTTCGGGGGACATGCTCGTATGCGATTTTGTCGAAGGAGGCAGCCAGAATTCTCAATGTCGCTAAGTACTGCACTAGGTGTTCTTTCCGAGCCTCCGCACTCCCCGAGGCTTGGTTTATCAAAAGTTGGGAGTCGCTTACGAGGCGTACTTGTCTTGCCCCGCACACTTGTGCCAACCGTAATCCTGTCAAAGCTGCTTCGTATTCAGCCTCATTGTTCGATGTGTGAAAGCCAAAATGGATGGCCTGGAACATGCTCAAACCCGAAGGGGTGATAATTTGAACTCCCGCCCCACAACCACTAACATTGGATCCTCCATCGGTGCGGATGGTCCATTCGCCCTCTGTTACCTCTGGCGAAGATGTTTCCTGTTCGGGCCGCTCGGAGTGAAATTCGACCAAAAAATCGGCCAAGGCCTGGCCCTTGATCGCTGTTCGGGGCTCAAATTCAATGTCAAAATCCCCTAACTCTACTGACCACTTGGCTATTCTCCCGGACATGTCTGGTCGTTGAAAAACGTATTTTAGTGGAAATGATGTGCGGACGACAATGCAGTGCGCTTGGAAGTACGGGCGCATTTTCCTCGCAGCCGTTACCAGAGCCAACGCCATTTTTTACAGCTTCAAGTACTGAGTTTTGGCATCAAGCAGACTTTTACTTACATAGTATACTGTTGTCGGAGCCGGCCCTGATTCGCTGATCAGGGCTGCACTGACCGCATAATCTGTAACCGCAATGTAGAGGAACAGGGTTTCGCCCGCAGCGGGTTTGGTCAGGCGGTTCGGGGACGATAGGTACTCCTTGATCCCCAAAAATGCCTTGTCACACTCATCAGTCCAAACGAAATTTCTCACCTGTCGCAGGACCTGAAAAAACGGAGCGCATTTATCAGATGATCGAGAGATGAAACGATTTAGCGCGGCCAATCGCCCAGTCAATATCTGAACTTCTTTTACACTCCGAGGAGGAGTCATGTCGGCTAGGGCTCGGAGTTGGATAGGGTCGGCTTCGATGCCCTTCTCGCTGACGAGGAATCCCAAAAACTTCCCTGATCGGACACCAAAAGAACACTTCTCTGGGTTTAGCTTAAGGTTTACCCTTCGTAAGTTATCAAAAGCCTCTCTGAGGTCAGCAAGGTGGTCCTCATCAGTCCCACTTTTAACCAACATGTCGTCAATGTAAACCTCCATGTTTCTCCCGATCTGATCTTCGAAAGTTCGGTTAACCAGTCTTTGGTATGTCGCGCCCGCATTCTTTAGTCCGAAGGGCATTACTTTGTAGCAGTATAGCCCTCGACCCGTGATGAATGTGGTATTCTCCTGGTCCGCTGGGTGTAGCTTAATTTGATTGTAACCGGCATAGGCGTCCATAAAAGACAGTAGTTTGTTACCCGATGTCGAGTCCACCAGTTGATCGATCCTTGGCATTGGGAAAGGGTCCTTTGGGCACGCTCGATTGAGGTCGGTAAAATCTACACACATCCTCCATTTCCCGCTTTTCTTTTTGACAAGAACGGGGTTAGATATCCACAAGGGGTACTGTGCTTCCACAATATGTCCGACGCCGGTCATCCTTTCGACTTCCCGCAGAATTACCTCCGCTTTCTCGGGAGAAAAAACTCGACGCTTCTGAATTATTGGTCTAACATTCCTGTTTATGGTCAACTTATGAATTGCAAATGATTCTGGCACTCCCGTAACGTCCCCGGAGCACCAGGCAAATAAGTCAAGATTCTCCCGGAGCAAAGCCAGCATCTGTTCCCTTAGGGTCGGTAAAATGTTCATCCCGACCCGCAGACATTTCCCAGTAGCAAAATGATGCAGCTCACATTCTTCATCTGTTGTTAACAGGCTTGGGGCCTCCCGAGGGTCGTCCACCGGCTGCGATCCAGGGGAGTTCCCCCTTAATTGCTATGCTTGGGATGGGAACATTTCTTGGTCTTTCTTGTGTGCCAACGCAGCTCGGTAACATTCCCGGGCCGTTTTCTGGCTGCTTCGCACTACTCCGATGTTGTTTCCAACCACATACTTCACACACTGATGAATTGTAGAAGTCACCGCATGCATGCGCGATATCCAAGATCGTCCCAGAATAGCATTGTGCGAGGCCGGCGCATCAACTACTATAAACAGAACCGTGACCTCCTTTTTAAACGGGCCGCGGCCTAATTGTACCACACCCTCGAATTCTCCGACAACATCGGCCGCCGTTCCTGTAAACCCGACGATGGTACGGTCAGATCGCTCAATTACTGGCCGAGTTCGGAACTTGGCAAAGGTTGAAGCGAAAATGATATTGGCCGAGCTACCGGTATCTATCAAAATTCGCCGAACCTCTTCTCCCGCGATCGCTGCCCCGATCACTATAGCATCCTCAAGAGGCCCGGCTAAGTCCCTCATATCATCATCATCGAAATGCAGAATTGGCGAGGGGGCACTTCTGGTTTGGAAGCAAGTTCTGGCTTCCAGCTGGGTGGTCAAGTTGACGATGTGTCTTTTCCTGGAAGAATGCGTTATCCCTGCCATCGAATCCCCCCCGAAGATGGTCAAGGATTCGAAAAGATCGCGCAGGCCCTGCACCTTACCAATGTGTCCGTCAATTTTTTCATCAACAACTCTGATATCGTTGTGGTTAGCCGCCGGGTCGTCGCGGTGCAGAGTTGGGGAAAGGGTACGTCTGGTTTGGAAGCAAGTTCGGTTTCCCATGTCAGAGGATCGGTCAATTTTTTCATCAACAGCTCCGATATCGCTGTGGTTAGCCCCCGGGTCGTCGCGGTGCAGGGTTGGGGAAAGGGTACGTCTGGTTTGGAAGCAAGCTCGGTTCCCCATGTGAGAGGATCGGTCGACAACTCGCCCCTCCCCGGATGCACGCGTGGTTCCCATCGTGGATCCTCCCCCGACGACTACCAATGACTCAAACATTTCACAGAGACTGAGCACAACATTGGCGCTTTCTCCCGCCTCCTCCTCAATGACCCCGATGATATTGCGGTTGGCCTCAGGATCGAGGTATTCAATTGAAATGTCGAAATGATCGGTAACTTCCGAAATTGCCATGGTCGTCTCTGGTTTCGGTATGATAACCACTTCCTTAGAGGTCGTGGCAAGTTGGGCCTTCTTGACATACTCTAACAGGTTCCCATGCTCAATGAGCATCTGTATTTCCTTCTTTAAGGCTATGCAATCCTTCGTGTCATGGCCGACGTCCTCGTGGTAACGACAATAGCGGTTATTCATTTGCTCCCGAGGCGTCGGGATAGGAAAAGGCTTTCGGTACATCCCGCTCCTCTTGGTCTTTTCGTAGATTGACGACACGCACTCCGTGAGGTCCGCAAAGTAGGCAGGTCGTATCCATTTGTTGGACATGGGTCGAGAAGTTGCTTGCCCATTTTGTTTTGGCCTAAGACCGGACGGGGTGGGAGATTTAGTTACCGATGGTATGCTCGGGGGTATCGTGCTAATCGGTTGGGCTGACCTAGCATGGTCTGGTCGGGAACCCTGCTTTATCACGACCGATGCTTGGGCGCTCTGTTGGATCTGTGCCGCCACCTCGGAAGCTTCCGTTTCTTCGATCAGTATCTGCTTTTCTATTTGCGCCAATAATGCAGAAAAAGTGAACGCCTGCTTCTTCGTGACTGCTTGCTTCATTGGCCCCGGGAGCAGGCCTAATCGAAACGCCGTTAGGGCCACATTCTCTTCACAATGGTCCAGATCGGTCTTTGCGTCAATGAACCGCCTGGTATAGTTTTTTAGGCTCTCCCTTAGCTTCTGTCGACAGTTCATAATAGTGTCTCCATTAGCACGGAAACTCTTACTTCCCACGAAGTGCTGCCTAAATATCGCCCAGAAAGTCCCAAAGTTCCGGATGCAACCCTGCGGCAAACGGTTGTACCATTTAGAAGCCCTATCTTTGAATGTCATAGAAAAGGCCCTACATAAGAGTTTGTCATCGTTGTCGAAACTCAGCATGAAGTTCTTGAAGGCTTCCAAATGGTTGTCCGGATCCGTTTTCCCGTCGTATTTTTCTAGTTTCGAAATGTCGAAACGCCTCGGGAGTGGTCCCGCTAATATCTCATCGGATAACGGGGAGGCCCTCCAGTTGACTCCGAGCTCGAAAGCTCCTCCTCCAAGACCTTCGGTCCTAATTCCATAGAGTCCCTCGGCTCTGGGGCTGATGAACTGGCTACTCGTTCGGTATCCATGGTTCTGGCTGTTCGTTGGTTGCCAAGGGATTGGTGGCAACATGTCCCGCTGTCCGCGGCTGGCGACGTGCGTTCCTTCCTTTTCAAAGGATACAGGGGTCGGCTTGTTGGTGCCGTCCTTTTTGTACTGCGAGGGATCTGCCCTGGACCCTCGAATGCGTCGGGATCGACTCTTTTGCGTTCGTTGGACTCTCTCCCGGCGCAGGTATTCCTCGCCTGACAAATCGTCTGTGGGATAGCCCGACGTCATGGCCCGACGGCTGTCTGGGTTCCGACGAGTCTTGACGGCCTCTTCGTCGTCGGGGGGAGAATCTCGGTAGTACCTGACAGGTCGGACCTCCACCCGCGAAACTTGGCCGCGACCGGCTGCTCCCCGATCGTCCAGGGCGGGCTCTTTGCCCTTCCCTTCTCGAGTCCTTTTCTCGTCTAGTGCCCGCTCCCGCTCCTCTTCTAACCGGGCAATGTCCTCAAGGAGCTGCTTTCGGGTCATAATCAAAGTCGACCGCTTATCCCGACCGTCGTTCCACTCCCGACCGGGAACTCCTGTGCCTTCCGACCCAGTGGCGGCTCGGACGACTTCTCTACCGTCTCTCTCTATCGCCGCTTCGCTATTCATCCCGTAAAATGTGATTTTCAAAGAACTTTAGATTCCTTTTCGGTATCACTGTTCCCACAGACGGCGCCAATGATGAGTGAATAATTGTCAAAAGAATATATTTGGGATCTGGGACCTGATGTGACTAGAGAGAGAAAGTGTAGAGAGATAAAGTGGAAACTGAGAAAAGTAATATTCAATACCCTTTTTAGGCAAGTGGGTCACCCTTTTATACTAAAATAAGGCGGACCCATTTAATCTATTAGTGGGCCGTTCATTACATACCAATGAGGCCCCTTTACTATTACATTGTTGTAAATTGGTCCTCGAAGGACTTTAAATACGCGATTAATCCCATCAACTACTATTTATTGCGTTTTTACCCCTATCGCTTGGATCGGCGAATTCCGCCCTCATCAAACCCAATAATCTGAGATTACGATTCTTTGTCGCAACAAAGCATTTGTTTGTCGTGATAACACTTTAAGTTAGCGGTCTTTGCCACAATAATAATCTAGCTTGCTGCAATAACACGAGATAACTGGCCTTTTACAAATAGATTCAAACTTGTTTTCACACCAACTAGAAAATATTTATGCGGCAACATGGGTTTACCACGACAAAAATTAAAACGGTTCAAGCCAACATTCATTCACCGGTGGCTTGCCACCACGTCTTTGAGTATTGTCGCAACACGTGAAAATATACTTTTTCAGATTTTTGAAAATATCTTTCTTATTCGAACGTAACTCTTTAGACTGGTTTTAGGAATGGACATAACTATTTATAAGAGTTTTACGTTTATCTATAATTGTCAAAGAAGTTTGATTTTTAGTTGTTTGTATCGAACTTTACGAAAGAACTTTCATCAAAAGATTAAAGCAATAAAGTAATTGAATTTTTAAAAATCATATCTAATACGTATTGTCTGAGGATTTCGTAACCTTTTTGTTAAGATAAATTGCTATATATTGCTTCAGGACTACCTTATACAACATATATTCTATATACTCTTAACGTCCACATTAAAAGTCATTATGATTAGTTAGTGTTGACTCAACTCGTGGACTTAGAAAAAATTTCTAATGTCAAACTTGTCTGACATTAAAAAAGCGTTACTTAATTCGTCGACATCAAGACCCGTTGTTGGTTTCTAATGTCGATCTTATTCGTCGACATCAAAAAAAACTTTTAATCTCTACAAGATGGGTTCAGATTGTTCAAAATCAAGAGAATACATTTTCATAATTTTTTTTAGGTTTACGTTGTGTAGTATTTTTTATAGTATATATGTTATAGTTAAGTTCTAGGATAAATGTTTGTTAAATTCAAGATTAGTGATTTTTTTAATTTTTGGGTTTGATGAATGTGCGATTGTTAAAAAAATTAAGTTTTTTGTTTAGATTTTTGAAATATATACCTTATAGATTGAAAAATATCAAATTTTATATTTATCGCATTTCAATTTGTTTTTTTAGTTAAACATTGAACAAAGGCTAATGGGTCTAAAACTGTTCCAAGTAGTAGGATTAGGACATTTAGGGATCAAGCAAATTCCAGTAGCATAAACACCATCAAGGAAAGAATTGCCTTCAAGGAAATAGTTTATAGCCTTACAAAGGTCATCACATATAATAGTCCAACAAGATTTAAAGAAATAAATGTTGAACCCGTCAAGCCCAGCAACACTATCATTGTTCATATTGTTGATAACCTTCCAAGTTTCATCATTGTTTGTTTGCCTGAGCATGGAATCATTGTCACCATTCGAAACCAGATTAGGAATGTTGCTGAAAATGTTATCCTGCATTAAAAGAACTTCCTCATCCATGTTAGTGTAAGACTTAGAAGCTAAAACATTTTTAAAGAAAGTTTCAACAGATTTGGCAATGTCATTTGGATTTGTGCAACCAGACTCCATCATCCTTGATGCTTTTAATAGTATTACGACTTCTTTTCTTCTTTACAAAAGCATGGTAGAGCTTGGTATTTCCATCTCCATTTTTAATCTAGCTATTATAGCACTTCTGGAGCCAGTAGCTTTCTTCATTTCTAAGAGCTTTGATATACATGCTATTGGCTCTAGAAAGATCAACTTTAGAAGTCATATTGTTTTCCAAGTGTCTCGTTTCCATGTTCTTAACAACATCAGCAGTCTCCTTGACTTTGTTGAATATGTTGCCAAAAGTCTTGACATTCCACTTCTCGATGCAACATTTGAGCCTCCTTAACTTATACCAGAAGACCTGGCTAGGATTTCCATTGCGGTTCAAACCCCAATTCTGTCTAACAGTACTTAAAAAACTATCTTCATTAATCCAGGCATTAAAGAATTTAAAGTTATTCTTTTTATTAACATTTAGAGCATTGTTATAGTTTGAATGAATAAGCAAAGAAGCATTATCAGAACTACGATAATTTTGGATTATCGCATTTCAATTTGTAAATCTACGATAATTTTGGAAATCAGTTAGCTTTTTTTTATTTATTTAAATAATTTAAAATTAAAATCTTGACCCAATATATAACTTTTTACTTTAAAAACCTGTTGGTCGTAGACATGAAATACTAAGTTTCTCACCATCTTTATAATTTTAAAAAATAAAAGAATATAAAATTTATTTTCATTTCTTTTTTCTTATTTAATTATTATTTATAGTAAAAAAAAATTATATCCAAATACAGAAACAAATATTTATACTGTTATAGCGGTTTTAACGATAGCCAAGCTAACTGTAGCAAATGCAAATGCAAATGCAAAAAGTTAAAAATCCAATCATCAAAATTCTCTCTCTACAGTCTCTGCCACACACACCATTTCTCTCTGGCTCATATGTTTCCTTAACGGAACAGTGAAGCGGAGAAGAAATGCCCTCATGCAACCCGATGTACTGCTCTTCCACCATGTTTGCAACTGCAGCACACAGGACCTCTCCTCTCTACCTTCGTTTCCACTTCCGTTACCCCTCAGCTAACTACCTCCCTCTACTCGACCAAATCATTCCTAATTTCGCCGCCGCCGTATCCTCCTCCTCGACCATCGGATCGCTCTTATCCTCCGGCAACGTGATCGCTGCAGCTGCTTCTGCCTCTTCCGGATCCACTGCACTCCATGGCGCCGTCACTTCGACGATCACGCAAGTCGCTATCAGTGCCATGGCTATCGCATCCGGTGCTTGTCTCTCCACCAAAATTGATTTCCTCTGGCCTAAAATCCAAGAACAGCCAGGTTTCTCTTCAATTTCTTCTTTGTTTCATTTTTCTGGAACCAAAATTATCTGTATTGTGTAGGCGATGTAAGGTTCTACTGGTAATTCTTCGAGTTAGGGAATTATTTGAGACTGACTATCCCAATGAAATTTATAATAGTAGAAGTTATTTCTACCATCTTTCCTTAATGATCTTGAGCTAAAGAATGAAATAAATCATTTCAGTGTTTTGAGTCTTTGCTATTGTGATTATCTATATGAGCTAGCAATTGTTAATAATGTCTTATAATTATATGTTCACAGCAAATTATGGATGTGCTGCAGGTTTCTTTATCATTGATGGAGTAGATTTAACAGGGTGTACTATATTCAAAGATTTAGAGGTTTACCATCTCTACTTGCTATGTGATCTGTGTATCGTCTTTTACTGCCATTAAAACATGTAATTTGTGAAGGCAGGTGCAGAAGGCTATCGCATTCGCTAAAAAGGCTCACCATGGCCAGTTCCGGAAAACAGGCGAGCCATACTTAACTCACTGTATTCACACAGCAAGAGTCCTAGCTTTGCTGGTTCCATCGAGCGGGAAAAGAGTACATATTCTTATCAATAGATCTTCATCTTCTACTCGCTTTGCCTTTTGTTATTTGTTGCTCTGTTTGCATGATACTCTTAAACTATATATCACCATGAGTATTGAGCGGCAAAAGAGTTAGAGCTGTTATCTTATTCTTAAAATGTAGGCTTTCTGGTGTTATGTACATTGTGTTCTCTTCGATATATTGTTTTCAACAAAGAAGAAATATGACATTTACTGTTCTATGATTATGATCGCCAGTTGAACAAATAAATCACATTGAAGTAATGATGACCTGATCAAACATAAGCCAGTACATTTAAGCTTACTTTCAAGCCCTGTACTTTTAGGTTTCAAAAGTCGTTTGTCTTGGGGAGTATGTACTTATGCATGATTTTGTTGATAGATTCAGTGGTCTGCTGTAGGCTGTTGAAACAGTTGTGGCTGGGGTTCTCCATGACGTGATTGATGATACTTCCGAAAGTCTGCAAAGCATAGAAGAAGAATTTGGTGAAGATGTGTCAAAATTGGTAGCGGGTGTTTCTAGGCTGAGTTATATAAATCAGGTAACTTGGGGTGCCAGCCTAAAAGATTGAGTGTAAAGATGAACTTCTTGATTAGGAAGGAGATTATCATAATTCTTGTTTGGACTAGAACAAAGAGGGAAGACTACGATTTGTGAAGAGTTCTTTTTTGCTACGTAGAAGTGGTGGTTTCCAATTTTTTAAAATTTATCTTGTTTGTTTGTGTTTGGTTCGGGAGTTAGAGTAAGGGTCCCTGACTGCTGATTTGGGTGACCGAAATAACGAAATGGATTTGGTTCTTCTTTTTTACCCAAACCTTTTGTACAGTTTTAATTGATGTTAAGTAAGCACAGTTAATCAATTGTTTTGCTTAACAGGAAAACATAATATTTAAGATTGAAGATGAGAAGAAAGCATATTCATTTTCATGAAGCTTACCATCTGAATATGTAAAATGTTATAGTTTTAATGAAGCATATTCAGTTTTAACTGTTTTGCTTTCATGTACCAACTTGATTTACAGGCTCACAGATTATTCGTTTAAGCATGCTCTAGTATCACTTAGAAAAATAATATAGTTCCTATTTGTTTTCTTAGTACTGATTCGACTGATACATTAATGATTATTGGTTTACATTCATAGAACACAATGATGTTTGGTTTTACAGTTGCTAAGGAGACATCGGAGGGTAAATGTGAACGAAGGTGCTCTTGGCCATGAAGAGGTAATATAGTTTATCTCAGCACAAAAAGTTGTACCGTTAAGTTTTAAAAATTGTAACTGAATTTGAAATATATAGCTGTCTACAAGTATAGAGGATCACCTATAGTGCCAGATAGATGTATAATGATGATGCATCATAATACTTGAAGGCATTGGTTTAGTAAATAGATAGATATCGACAGGATACCAGTGTCTGGCTAGCTCACAATTTTACCATTATTTCTACACCAAAGTGGAAAAGAGATGTAACTGGAACTACGGAAGTTCACACATTTTCTCTTCTCAGCCGACTACTACATAGCTGCTGCATATTTCTATTTTTCACATTTAAATGGTTTTACCTTTCTAGGCAAACAAGCTACGAGGGATGCTCTTAGGCATGGTTAACGATCCAAGAGTGGTGCTCATCAAGCTTGCTGATCGTCTTCACAACATGAGAACCATGTACTTCCTCTAACTTCATTCGAATTGGTTTTCTATAGGGATTTGTAACCAACCCTTACAAAACTACTGTATATTAACCCTTTATGCAATGCATATACAGATATACGTAACAGTTCAACCTCCTGGTGGAGGAATAATTTATTAATATCAGCACACGATTCTTTAATTTGTTAAGTTCTACAGCTATATCATAAAGGTCTGAAATATGCAGTAATGAAGTATTTTTTGTATCTTTATGTGATGCAGTTATGCTCTGCCCATGTTAAAAGCTCAGGCTGTGGCGCAGGAAACCTTATTTATTTGGTGCTCACTTGCTTCAAGATTGGGCCTGTGGGCATTGAAAGCTGAACTTGAAGATCTATGCTTTGCTGTTCTTCAGGTCTTTGAAATTGATCTTCTTCTCTTATTCTTAAAATAGTTCGAGACTGACCTTGCATAAAGCTTAATCATTTTGTCTTGACCAATTGATAGTTACTATCCAGTCAACAAAAGTTCCACTCAATTTTGTATGATGATAAGCATTATGGCCTAACTAATGGGAACCTGTTTTGGTACTCGACAAACTAAACATTATACTTTAGTAATACAATGTGGTTGAAATAATTGGAGAGTTTTGTGGATCATGTAGAATATTCCTAATTTGGAGATTTTAGTACCAAGACCAGCCAACGAACACGCTGCTCTCTTTAGCTCAAAAATTTAGCTCGAATTGAGCTTTGAGCCTGTTTCATACCTTGAGACTTTGAATTTCATTTCGGGTCGAGGTCAAGCCTGAAATTCAAACTCGCGAGCCGCTCGGGAATACATTAATTAAAGTTATATAAACATTATTTTATATCTATAAAAACTATTTAGAGTAATTAATTTTGTGGATATATAATGTTTTTTGTTTTAAAAATAAAGTTCAAAGCTATTTAGAGCAATTAATCAGTAGTTTATTGTTTCTCGAGCCGAGCACTAATATAAAATTGTAAACTCAGATCTTGACCCTTCTTTTTATGTTCCAGCCGAGCTCGAGCCTCTAGGTACTGCCCTCCTTAGTGCATGAATAATACAGTTTAAAAAGACTATTCTAATGTGTATAAAAATTGATAGATAAAAGAAGTTGGCATCAAATCATCATAAATTACAGTTAGGTATGCATGTTTTATGTACGACAGGAGACAAAATTTTGAAATCTAGCATAACTGACCAATACTTGTAATGTGCATCTGCCTATGAAAGGTTCAACGTTGTTTTGATCCTAAATTGGAATTATACTCACTCATATTTTTTTAAAGAGATTTCAGTTTCATAAGTGGAGCTGTGAACCTGAGTTGTATTTGTATGCAGCCTCAAGTTTTCCAGAAAATGCGTGCCGATCTGGCATTGATGTGGAATCCACTAAATAGACCAGCACATCCACGAAGAGTATCTGCCAAAGCTAGCTTGCTGCCAATTGATGGCAAAGATATCAATCCTATTCATGACGGACCTAAGGAAGTACATGAAGATGATACCAGCATGAAGGTAAGTATACTAGAGAAGAAATTTGATTGCTTTCTATATGCTTAAGTTTCTGGTGAATGCTTGGTAAAACCATTTTTTCTTGTACTCCACAGCCACTAGAATTTGTCTATTTTTATTTTTTCATTCTTTCTGGCAATTATCATCCATTTTCCAAAGGTTGGAGTACTCTGAAGATTTATCCCTTGTCTTTTTAGTTTTTTTAAGATTTCTCTTCTCATATTAGTTTTTATGGACATACGTTTGTCGCGCAAAGGTGCATGTAAAATAGTAAAAGAAACTCACTTGAATGAATTTCTAGCTACTAATTAGTAACTGTTTTTTCCAAACTTAGTTTCTAATGATGTAACCAAACTTTGATGACTGCATAGGGACTAGGAGGTTGGAAGTGTAGTAAATAGTAAATACTACCCAACAAGGGTTTGAATCAAAAGACCTTTTTTGAATAAGCTTCCTATTTTTGTACTCCATTTTTTTCAAATATGTAAGCAACTATAATGTAACTGAGCAAACAAAACGAATATGTGAATATCGTCCTTGTATTGAAAATGTAACTTGACGTCCAAGTAACTTCTATTGCAGGAGATTCTTGAGGCCGTCATGCCTTTCGATGTCTTGTTAGATAGAAGAAAAAGAACAAAATTCCTTGAGAATTTCGGGGAAAGCTCAAAAAGCCGAACAAAACCCAAAGTTATTCAGGATGCTAGAATTGCTTTAGCGTCTCTTGTAGCTTGTGAGGAGGCGCTTGAGCGTGAATTAGTTATAACAACTTCGTATGTTTTTTTTTAATCCAGAATAATGTTTTGCAGCACTAAGGTGTTTTTAGAAAAAGTTGTCTACAAGATGAAACTGATATACTAGTCTGAATCTCTTCTCACTTTGTACAGTTACATTCCTGGAATGGAAGTTACCTTATCTAGCCGACTAAAAAGCTTATATAGCATCTACAGCAAGGTAAGTTACTTACTTTAGGCTTACTGATTTGGAGGTGGATACTCTGTCCTCTAATGCTGAAGAGTCTAATTAAGTTCCATTTCGTATTAAAAAAGTTGACCTTAACTAAATCTATCGTCAATATAAATTTGGTGCATTGATTGGTACAGATGAAACGAAAAGATGTAGGAATCAACAAAATATATGATGCCCGAGCTTTGAGGGTGGTTGTTGGAGACAAGAATGGCACTCTACATGGACCTGCAATTCAGTGTTGCTATAGTTTACTTGACATTGTGCATAGGTAAGGACAAGCTATACACAACTGTTATATTCTTAATTATGTCTAGTATACATAGTTATTGGTGTTTTTTTACATGTATTAAGATATGGGGAAAGTCTTTCCCTTAGACGATTCTGGCTACATCTTATCCGCGATAAAAAAATAATTTAGAGAATGAACGTCTGTGCAGGTTTTGGACCCCCATTGATGGTGAATTTGATGACTACATTGTTAATCCAAAGCCTAGTGGTTATCAGGTTTCTTTTCTCCTCTTTATTGTTTATTTTAGGACGATATGTTTTGGTTACTTTGCTGTCGTTGGGTTATATGTTTAATTGTACCCTAGTTTTTGTATATCTGAATTACATATTAATCCAAAGCCTAGTGGTTATCAGGTTTTTTTTTCTCCTCTTTATTGGTTACTTTACTGTCGTTGGGGTATATGTTTAATCGTACCCTAGTTTTTGTATATCTGAATCACATGTCTCACTCTCATTTTTTTTAAGGTCAATGCACAATATCCTTCATTACCTTTTCTTTTCTGTACAATATCCCTTTGGTTTTTCTTTTTATTTTCTGGATCTTTTGCTCAAAGATTAAGAGGTAAGACATTGATTCTTGGATGAATCACATACAGTTATTAAATGGCTGACATGCAGAAACGATGAAATAGATGTATAAGGTTGCTGACCAAGTAGTTTAAGGAAAGCAGGAGATTTCTCAATACCTCGATGTATGTTGACCTATGTAATCTCAAGTTAGGATTTTTGCCATCTAAGTAACATTATATGTTTCTCATCAAGTAAGCATTTGTGTATGTTCATATCTATCGGAGAAGCAACACATTTTATTATCAGCTTCTTCTAGGTCCTCAGGCTGCCTTTCGACTCTTCATTATTGAACTCTGTCTGTATACTGTTTCTCTTTTGATTTTTATGATTAGAAATGTTTCTACCCTTCGCGTAGAGGCCCTCTGTCCTGTTTTACTGATGTCCTCAAAGGGCGGCTCACAAGTTGGGATTTATTCCTGACTGTGTGGTGTGTAGAACCCTTTTCAGAGAATTAGAATTTGGCAAGGTTTTAATTTATCTGTACCTTTTTTTTTCAATACCATGTGATCTCAAGTGATCATAAAAGTTTTCTTGGTGTATGAGGTCTGTGGATTGTGTGGTTGATGGCTATCAAGGCCAGCTGAGCATAACTATTAACATTTTGACCAAGCGCCATGTGAAGACAGATGTTTCATAGCGTTATGTATTTGGTCTAGCTTGATATATGTTTGGGTTAATAGAGTTGACATATTATTATATAATTTTCGTAATCCTGGTCGATGGAGATAATTGCTACAGCTTTTATAGCTGAAGATCCTTCCTTTAATAATTGCAGTCCCTGCACACTGCAGTACAAGGTCATGACTGCTCCCCTTTGGAAGTCCAAATAAGAACTCAGGTAAATTCACTCTTCTTTGTATGACGTCGCAGTTCTTTAAGGTGACATATTCAGTCCTATCACTTTGAAGGAATGTTAACGCCCAAACAGGCAGGGTGTTAAAATGAAGAATTAAATCCCCTGGTAAGCTAACGGTTGGCTACAAAACTCTTAACTTTTGCAGAAGATGCATGAATATGCAGAACATGGACTTGCAGCTCACTGGCTTTATAAAGAAACTGATAGCAATTTGCCACCCATAAATACCATGGACGGATCTGACAAGCAAGCATCTTCTTATCCCCCCTCTAAAGATATGGAGGATCGAAGTTCTTTGGACCATAAATTGTTTCAGAAGTATGGTTACCTTACACCGGGACACCCGGTTCTTAGGGTAGAAGGAAGTCACTTGCTTGCTGCAGTCATAGTTCGGTATGTAGGAATGCTATCAGGTTCTGTAATTAAGGGATGGTATCCAACATGAATGACGCAAAATGTTATCATGTCCTATTGATCTCATCTGTATCAACAAATTTCCACTTGCAATATTGTGCTTAGAAGTTTTATTTGCAGACTGGATAAAGGTGGGAAAGAGTTGCTTGTTGCTGTGAGTTTTGGACTGGCAGCGTCAGAAGTAGTAGCTGAGAGACGATCTTCTTTGAAAATAAAGGGATGGGAAGCTTATGCAAGGCTATACAAAAAGGTTATGGTCTTCAACCTTTAGCTGTCTTAATTTTCACTCTAGTAAAGCTGAGCTGTGGATCTACAGGATCCTGTTCAGAGATTCAAAATCTTTATTAGTCATAATATTAGTCTATGATATTTCACTGTCGATAAGGCTGAGGAATATTAACATGGATGTTTGTCAAAGATGTCCTATACAAATTGTTTCTCTAGATGTTTTTTACATGCATTATAAATTGAATGCTAGACTATCTGTCTTTTTGAAGTGAGTTCCAAAATTCAATTGGTATGTCATGGTACTTAGTCTCAGAACTAGTGTGCTAAATAAGTTGTGTAAAACAAGAAGACAGTATTTTGCAAGTTGGCCCAGTAGCAGATTTTTGCTCTCATAGAGTACCGTCTAGCATCGTCCAGATAGCTGGAAACTTCCTTCCTTGGCAATCTCCTAGACCTTTTATTACTATAAGAATAATCTATAAGCACCTATACTGTACTTAACGGAATTGCATGCTGAAACTACCCATGGATTTAGATACAGGTTATAAGTTTTGACAGCTTAATTTAGGCGATCGAATGACTCGCAAAAGATTTTATTACCTTTTGTTTTCTATTCTGCTTTTGGTACGTCAAACTCTCTCTGGACTATTATTAAATGGATAACAATTACAATGGTCTATAAATGGTTGCATAAATGTGACGTATCTAGTAAGGACATGATTATATTTTTTATGGTACTCATGTGGTTCAGGTGTCAGATGAGTGGTGGTTTGAACCAGGACATGGGGACTGGCTTACTTGCCTTGAGAAGTATACTTTATGTCGAGATGGTATCTACCATAAGGTATGATTAACATTGTGATGGTATGTTAGGTATTCTTATATAATCACGATCATAAATTTTATGAGCCGTCTATTTTATCTTCTCAAGTTGAAGCTTGTATTTGACTTCTGTTAAATACTTTGTTTAATTGTGCGTGTGTAATGGAGTGGTGGAACTAGAATTTAGAATGTTGTTTTGCAAGTCACATCTTTGAGATAAAAGTTAGGGTAAATAACAGAAAAGCTTATTTTGTACCAGGTTTCAAGTATTGGGCTAGTCTAAAAATTATTTTAATTGAGAAAATGCTGTTACTTGAAGGGTTTATTTGCTATAGAAGATTTGTAGAGTTTACTTGAGACTGTAGATAAAACTGATAATCTATTATATACCCTAAAAGTTATCTAAAAAAGAAGATCTGGTCCGTTGGATATTCTTCCCGAAAATAATTGGATTCATTTCCTATCATGCAGCAAGACCAATATGGACGTCTTCTACCAACCTTCATCCAGGTCATCGAACTAACAAAGCAAGAAGAATGTGAATATCGTGGTGTTGTTTCTGCTGTCTTCGAAGGCACTCCAGTTGACTATGTTCCATCTAGACCGCGGTCCAACTCTCTACTTTCGACCTCCATGGAAGCTAAAGTCAATAACAAGGTTAAGATTTTCTTATCTCTTACTAAATTGTTTGCATCAAGAAGTTTAAAAACTTCAACTGTCTACTACTGTTAGAGCATCTTTGTCCACAAATTTCTTATAACTTGGATATTGGATATTCTTGATAGAAGAAAGGGAATAACTTCTACATTTGGTCAACTAGTCTGTGTGAGCAATGTTACCTGATAGCTTAGTTGTCTCTGATCCCTTCGTCGAAGTGTAGTTCAGATGGCAGAAGCACCCAAATAAACCTAGTCATTAGTGAAGTGTAAAAAAATGGCATCTTCTGATATGTAAATGTACTTGTTCTCTATTAGACCGACCTCGTAGAACATGAACAAGATAGTCAAGTTTTACTGGTGGAGCAAGGAAAGAAATGTCAAGTTTCTTAATCATTCTAAGAAAGTTTGTCCCTCTTATTGTCATGTATTCATTCCAGCTTTACATGACTGGGTCATTTTTTGTGTTAAAATTATTTGACTATTTTGCAAATCCCCTTCGTCCAAAAGAACCGAAAATATCTTAGATGTGACCACATGCTCCCATGGTATCTATCTTCCGTTTCAATCATGATATATTATTCATATAATAATTAATCTATCAATACCCTTAATTTCCAGTCCAACTTTATATTTTACCATATGGCTGCCTTACTTCATTGGATAATCTAAAAATCATCCCACAGAAAGCGGCGTGAGTTCGAACAGTTAGAAAGAAGAAGTCCATACATGATACATATGTAATTACTTTTTTTTTCCAACTCTAGGTTCGTCTATTGAGAACAATGCTACAGTGGGAAGAGCAGCTCAGGTGTGAATCAAGCCTCGGAAAAGAAAAGAGTCATGTTGAAATGGATGATTGCTGTAGTAATGGTTTTGGTGTCCTTGGGGAGGTAGTTGTAGTGTGTTGGCCCAATGGTGGGATAATCAGACTGTCCAGCGGTAGCACTGCAGCAGATGCTGCAAGAACAGTAGGGCTGGAAGGAAGACTGGTAGCTGTTAATGGTCAGCTGGTTCAGCCCAATACAGTGCTCAAAGATGGCGATGTAATTGAAGTCAAATAGATAGTAACTCACTGTACAAATTAGGTCTATAAAATATGCATTACTCCCATTCTAGCTAAGCTGTAAATATTGTGAAACTTCTAGAGCACCAAAGGGAAGAAAATTGTGGTTTGTTTGTTTACGTTTTCTTTATAGCGATAGGTGATTAAGCAAACAAACCGGCCTATTAGCTCAGCTGGTTAGAGCGTCGTGCTAATAACGCGAAGGTCACAGGTTCGAGACCTGTATAGGCCAAATCTATTTTTTAACGAATCTCCGGTGGAAGAATTGGGGTTGTGATTGTACCAACAAATAAGACATCCTTTTCTTTTTGCGGCTGCTTTATAAAATAATAAAGACAAAATATTATAGAAGTGATGCATATTATCATACGCCCTTCCATTCTTTACTAAATGTTGCAATTTGTCGCAAGATATAGGTCATATTCGTAATGTTTTTAACCTCCAAATTCGTATGGGAAGAAATAGGGCCTTTTCACTTCTCATTTCATAATATTTAAACGTCCAAATTAACGTCGCCGATCTGAATATCCGATTTTTCAAAAAAGTTACAGAACATCTAATTTCAGTTATTTATTACCCATCCTACCTAAGGCAACTTTCTGCTCCTTTTTACTTATATTTATACACCATCCGGTTTAAAATCACGCTTTTCAGTTCCCTTTATTTTCAAAAAATATAGTACTCGTATATATATAGAGTCAGTTATGTATTTATATATATTTCCAACTAGATGGAGATAACTTTTTACTTTATTTAAAATAGTAAATAAATTAGTAAAAGAAAATTATAAGTACTTGTTTGATAACATAGAAACGTAAACCAAAAATACCCAACCTACTAACAAAACCCAAAATTATCTACAAACAGAACCGTTATAGTGAAGGATAGAATATACATCAGTGAAACGAAAATAAAAATCAAACGATACATCTGATTTAATAGTCAACTGTCTAAAAGGTTAGTAGCCAACAAAACAATTGGTACATTCGAAATCTAAAAATAATCGGAAAACGCCAAAAACACCTCCAAGCGGAATATTTATCTAAGCGGAATATGTATGGACGCATCACCTATCATATTAGAAACAAACCTAAGTTAGAGATGTATCAGATTTAAAAGATTAAAGTATGCCATATAATTTTAGTTTATCTCCGGACATATATGGTAGATGATAGCATCAAAGCAAGTGCATCATAGGTTGTGATATTTGAGCACAGTAAGCAGTCCCCAAAAATCAACTAGGTCGATCATTGTCAGTAATGTTAATAATTTTAGATTGCTAGATTTAGGCGAAGTGTTGATCGGATTTGGAATGGCGTAAAACTGAACAAGAAGGAGAATGAAGATGATTCCATTAAGTAAATAACACAAATATTAGACTAGGATAGTTAGTTTTATTCATGTATTTTATATTTTCATTTGTAGGTTTTGTGTTACAATAAATATCACACTCATATTAGGGGGTAATGGTTTATATTTCTCTAATTACTAATATTTACAGTTGAGTGTTTCTTTGACCGGCTAAAAAAGTGACCACTCCTTCATGTTTGTTAGTGATCTTTCACATTCATTCATGTAGCAAACTAGTCACCCGCATTTCCAATGTGTTGCAAATATTTTATGTTATGGTGTGATCCAGATTTTCTGCCCATTATACATTTAGGGTCACCATATCAGCATCCATAGTAGATGCTTTAAAGACACGATAATTATTTAAATTCTTATTATTTACCATTCATCTTAACTATTTATCTAACCCATTTATCTATCCCATCATATTATTTTTAAATTAAAATCCGACCAAACTCAACCCATTAAATTTAAAAAACAACCCGACCACACTCATATTATTGCAATTAACAGTAGCAAGCGTGGTCATTAAAGGAGGGAAACATAATGGTCTAATTATTAAATGACTTTAATTAGCCTTTTGCCTTGTTTTAGAAATATAAGGGGTTTATTATTGATGTTTATATTTATTTCTCATTTGTGACTCTTCTATAGTTGGAGGTTGTAAAAAGTATAAATATGAGGATTCACAAGCTTTGTAAACACAATTTGTATTTCATAAATATTATTGTATTGTGAGTTGTGTCCTCTTGGTTCTTAAACGAACTCTTGAACTTATCAAGATATTCTTGTGGCATTTAAACAACAAACTTGTAGTCGTGGTTCTAGTTTTTGTATGTGATGGGTCTAGGCTCAAACAAGCATTGATGATACGTTTTGGGTTAAAAAAAATCAAACTAACTATTGGGTTACCACACTTGTTGGTGTAGTTCATATCACTTGGTATCATAGCTTCCGTTAAAAGACAAGTTTGATTTTTTTTATTCTTTATCGTTGTGTTCTTTTTAAAATATCTATGATCTTATATAACTTTCACTTTGGTTTATGTTGTTAATTATTTAAAAAAATTGATTTTATCAACGTGAATTACCCAAATTTGATGGATTTTGTGATATTTAGTCATTCTTGCGATGGATTGATGTTGTGGATTCTGGAAATTTGGGAGTAAATTTGGTTACAAAAACTTTAGTG
Source organism: Limnanthes douglasii subsp. nivea (assembly GCA_036936605.1). NCBI lineage: Eukaryota > Viridiplantae > Streptophyta > Magnoliopsida > Brassicales > Limnanthaceae > Limnanthes > Limnanthes douglasii. The sequence goes on along the minus strand of JAUPFV010000002.1, from coordinate 319,446,439 downwards.
GTCACACATTACAATGATGGCAACACTTAGAGTTACAAAGATCAATCCAATACTTGTCACTAATTACAAGTTGGGGTTCAATAAGACTTTGCTTGAAGAGAGAGTTATTACCTCCCAACTATGATAAAATACTTTTCATGAGGCTTTTACTTCTATATAATTTTAGTTTTTAAAACTGATACATACCTAGCCAATACTTGACTAAACCCGAACCAAATCTGATAGAGAACCCCAAGATCACGGATGAAATATAGATAAGCAAACCTAACAAACCTAAAGCTTTGATACTAACCGACGGAAACCCAGCCAAAATGCGACTAAACCCGCACCAAATCTAATAAGGAACCCCAATATATATCAGCAATGCTTGTTTGAGCCTTGACCCTTCAACTATCAAGATTAGAACCATGATTACGAGTTTAATGTTTGAACGCCACGAGAATATTTTGATAAGTTCAAGAGTTCATTTAAGAACTAAGAGGACACAACTCACAATATAATAATATTTTTGAAATCCAAATTTCCCTTACAAAGCTTGTGAATATTCATATTTGTACTTGAAACAAAAGTGTAGAAGAGTGATGTAGAGAAACAATCAAAGAAGATGCAGAATGATTAGGGACAGAACATGGAATTGTACATTCCCAGGAAGCGGCTAGGGTTTTGTGTTTTATTAGAAAATGTTCCTTTTTGTATTGAACTCTTTTTTTTATAATGCAAACCCAAGTAAGGCTCTCAATATATAGAGAACTTAGAGGCATATACAAGAAAACTTAATACACTGAATATTCTAACACTCCCCCTCAAGTTGTGTAGTGGGATCACCAATACTCAACTTGGATAAAACTGATTCGAATGTTCTTGCAGCAACCGCTTTCGTCAGGATGTTTGCCAGTTGGTCTTTGGATCTAACAAACGGAAGTTCGACTGTGCCATCTTCAATCTTTTCTTTTATGAAATGCCTATCTATTTTAACGTGCTTTGTTCTATCGTGTTGTACCGGGTTCTCTGAAATCTTAATCGCAACTTTATTATCTCACATTAACTGAGTTTGAGGGGGATCCGATTTCTTTCATTATCTTCTTTAACCAAAGTATCTCGGTAATCCCCTTAACGATTCCTCTAAATTTTGATTCATCACTTGACAGTGATACTACTTTCTGTTTCTTACTCCTCCAAGTCACCAAGTTACCTCCAAGAAGAGTAAAGTAGCCAGCAGTTGATCGCTTGTCGTTAGGATTCCCTCCCCAATCAGCATCTGTGAATACTTCAACATCAAGGTGTCCATTTTTCTTAAAAATTATGCCTCTTCCTGGTGTGCCTTTGAGATATCGAATAATCCTCATTACTGCCTACATATGGTGTTCCTGAGGATGATGCATGAACTGGCTAACTACTTCCACCGCGTATGCAATATCGGGTCGAGTGTGAGCCAGGTAAATCAATTTTCCCACCAACCTCTGGTACCTTTCTTTACTCGTTGGCCTGGCCCCTTCAATTATCTTTAGTTTGTGATTCACAACCATAGGAGTGTCATTTGGTTTACAATCCACCATGCCAACTTCAGCTAATAAATCCAATATATAGTTCTGTTGGGAGATATAAATCCCTCTTTTGACCTAAGAACCTCGATTTCTAGGAAATAATTCAATCCCCCAAGGTCTTTCATTTCGAACTCCTTGAAGAGGTTTTTCCTAAGAGAGCTAATTTCTTCTTCGTCATTCCCCGTTATAATCATATCGTCGACATATATTATAAGACAAGTGACTAATTCTCCTCTCTTTTTGTAAAACAAGGTATGATCCCCATTACTCTATTTGTAGCTATATTGCTTCATTGCCATTGTAAATCTCCTAAACCAAGCACGAGAAGATTGTTTGAGCCCATATTATGCCAGTTTCTGTTTACATACCTCATTTTCTTGAAAACCATGAGAGAACCCTGGTGGGGGTTCCATATATACCTCTTCTTCCAAGTCTCCATGTAAGAAAGCAGTCTTTACATCAAATTGATGAAGAGGCCAATCTTTATTCGCGGCTATTGAAAGTAAAACTCTGATAGTGTCAATCTTTGCAACCGGAGAGAACGTTTCAAAGTAGTTTATACCATATGTTTGTGTATATCCTTTGGCAACCAATCTTGCCTTGTGTCGCTCAATGGGGCCATCAGATTTATATTTTATATTAAACACCCATCTACACCCGACTGCTTTCTTCCCTTGTGGTAACACACTATTCTCCCATGTACCATTCTTTTTTAGAGCTTCCATTTCGGTATTCATTGCCTCATGTCATTCAGTCATCTTCTTAGCTTCTTGAGTTGTTTTAGGGATTTTTTTCAGAGAGAATAGTAGCTGAAAACGCCTTTGCAATCTTCGTCATTCCTTTCCTGTCCATTTTTACCGGATATGTAGAAGCACGAGGAACGTGTTCCGGTGAATACCGGTCAGGAGGAACCCCTCTATTTTTTCTTGGGGGAAGAACCGGAGTTTGAGTTTCAACAAATGAACTTCCTGAAATGTCATGGTCAGTAGCATTTTGTGAATTATGACATTGTAATTTTACCTCTTGATGGATATTTTCTTCGGCTAATTCACTGGTAGTATCCATGGCATTTATTTATTGTTGGACATTGTCTTCGGGAGAATTATTGGTGGTAAGAACTTCCTCATCAGTCTCCTTTATGTTGAAAGAGGCGTGTTCGGTAGCTCCATCTACTGACTCTGTTGGCACATCCTCAAAGTAACTTTCATATAGCAACCAGTCGAATGATTCACTTACTTTCTCCCCCTGAGCACGAGATTGGTGGTCAAAACAATAATCGGATTCTAAGAAGTCACAGTCCATGGTGACATGGATTCGACGAGTAACCGGATTTTAACACCGATATCCCATTTGATGAACACCGTACCCAACGAATACACACTTTTCAGCACATGGATTAAGTTTGTTTCGACTAGTTTTAGGGATATGAACAAACACCGAACAGCCAAAGACACGAGGTGGTAAGGTCATGACAGATGGAATTGTAACTTGGGTAGTAAGCACTTGTAATGGAGTTTTATTTTCTAGATATCGGGTTGGTAGACGATTTGCAAGATACGTGGCTGTAGCAAGAGCTTCTGGCCAAAGAGAGTGAGGAACTCTAGATTCAATCATAATAGCACGAGTTTTTTCAAGTAAAGTACGATTTTTTCGATCTGAAGTACCGTTTTGTTGAGGTGTGTTTGGACAAGTGGTTTGATGGATAAGACCATTTGTTTTGAAAAAATTATGCATTGTTTGGTTGACAAACTCTGTTCCATTATTAAAACGAAGAATCTGTATATTTGTTTTTCAAATTGAGTCAAAATTATTTTGTAAAAACAAACAAATATTTCTGGTACTTCTGATTTATGTTTCATGAAGTATATCCAAGTCATTCTTGAGAAATCATCCACAAATAAAACAAAGTATCTGATTTGATTGTTAGTGGAATTTGGTGCTGGACCCCAAACATCAGAATGGATTAGCGAAAAAGCATAATCAACTCTAATATTACTTTGATTAAATGAGACCCTACGATTTTTTGCAAGTGATAAGGAAAGATATTCCTTAGGGACTAATATGTAAATGTTAGGGATTAGAGTAATAATTCTTGTAAATATGGGATAAAATTAGACTTTAGGAGAAATATAGGGGTTAGATTGCAAATATGACAATATGTAACCGTTTCTCTAACTAACTCGCCCTGCCTATTTAAAGAGGCTGAAAAGGTTATTTTGACCTATGAAATATTCAGAGGTATTTTTCACTACTTGATTTTTCCATTGCAAACTCTCTGTTCTGAATTCACTCGTTACTACTTTAATTCATACCAAATTGGCGCTAGAAGGAGGGGGGCGAGGATACCTTGATCAACAGATCAAAAATCGACGCTCGAGTTCTTGTTTTCAAAGGTTTTTCGTTCGAATTTTCACTTCTCGTTTGATTTTTCGCTGTTTGAAGATGAATCCGGAGGAAGGTGACAATCCATCCGTTCGCAAGGTGATAGAAACGCTGAAATCTGATCTGCAAGAGGCAGGTAAATTTGTTCCAGTTCAACCTGTTCAATTTGACTTTGAAGGAAAAATGAATGAAATGATTAGGAAGGTGGCTGAGCTTGACGAATTGGTAAAGAAGAAGGGAGATAATAATGACGGTGCTAGACTTAGATCTAAGATAGCAGGTGGCGATCGTAATGATCAGTCTGATCAGTCGATGGATGAAGCTGATGATCATTATGAGCAGCGTAGGGTACGATCTGAACAAAAAAAAGAGTATAGCGGGATAAAGAAGAGGAAGGAAAAGTTGCAAAGGCGACTGTATGAAAATTTTAGTGATGAGGAAGATTTTGAAGATTCTGAATCTGATGAAACACCGAGGTATGAGCGTTCTCGAGGCCGTTCAGGAGGGGCAGAGCATGAGCTCCGGCCATCTAAAATGTATAGGGAAGGAAGGAAAAAGAAAGAAAGGCGAGTATATTCACCTCGGAAATACTCGCCTCGGAGGTGTTCACCTCGGAGGTATGAAGGTGAGTCCAGCTTGTATGCAACTGTGGGAATGAGAAATGAGGACCAGTATGTCCAGGGGGTTGATTGGAGGGACTCACCATTGGTGAAGGAAATCAGATCAGTGCCATTACCGAGGCGTTTTGATATTTCTAAAGTTGAAAAGTTTGATGGGACTCAGGATCCCGATGACCACATCGAACAATTTAAGAACTACATGACTAATTTTGAAGATGATGATAGATTGGTGTGTAGAGCCTTTTCTCAAACATTTAAGGGAACTGCGCTAAAATGGTTTAATAAGATTCCTAAGGAATCGATTGCAAATTTCAGAAGTTTCTACACTGCTTTTCGCAGACAATTTGTGGGAAGCAAGGAGATGAGAGCCAATGGGGACACGATAATACAGTGCAAGCAGGCTGTAGGAGAGAAGCTGAAGGATTATACCAAGAGGTTTGTGTCAACAAAGGCTGAGCTGGATGACTGTGAGGAAAGTGTGGCTATGGCAGCGTTCAGGCAGGGGCTGTTGCCTGGGGATTTAGCCGATGAGACTACGAGGCGTAGAGCGTTAACGTTTGGAGCTCTTATGGCTCAGGTAGAGGACCAGATTAAGGTCGAAGAATCAACAAGGGTTCGAGGAGGTGCTAGTATTGTTCAAAAAGGGAGTGGACAATCTAACGTCTCAAACAACAATCCCTCGCGTCCGAAGAACAATCCAAATGTTTCTAACCGAGGAGCCTCGAACTCGTATCAAGGGGGATATAATCAACATAATTCTAACAATCAGCAGCAGTATAGGTCCAGGTCGAATGTGTGGGTGAGGCCGGATTACTATGCAGATTTAACTGAGAGTGTGGCTTCAATATATGAAAAAACAAGAGGAACAATCAATTTTAGAAAGCCACCAGCTATCAACAGGCCAAGAGAGGAGCGCAATAATAAATTTTGTAGGTATCATGAGGACATCGGCCATGATACAAATGATTGCATTGCTCTGAAGAAGGAGATGCAAGTTTTGATCGAAAATGGAAAGCTGTTGGAGTATGTCAGGAAGAATGCCAAGGCAACAGCTCCCAAAGGAGGTAATCCCAATTCTAAGCAGGAAACTGCGTTAATGATTTTAGATGTTGCAGGTGAGGCAGATGGTTTCGATGTAGCCTCGGAATATGTCGAACCAGACCCCAGTCGACTTTTGTTAATGTCGATAGATGAGCCGATGCGTCAGGGACGTGTTCGAGATCTGTGTGCCTTTTTCGAATCATTAACCATATTTGGAGGGGATTCGATGACCAACAACACCAATAATTCGAGGAAGAGGCATATAGTAAATTTAACACGACAAATTGAGGGAGGTGCATCGGCACATCTAGGCGGCAGAAAGGATGTGCCCTTTATAATATTCGATGGAGATGATTTGAGGGGCATTACAGGGCCACATGAGGATGCGGTGGTCATTGGAGCAGAAGTATGTGGGGTGGAGATTCGACGCGTGCTGATCGACACAGGGAGTTCTGCTAACGTGCTTTTTAAGTCAACGTATGATAGGTTGACCTCACCACCTCGAATAGAAAAGTCTGAGAGGACTATCATTGGGTTTACTGGTGCATCAGCAATTGTGATAGGTGAATTCGAAGGTGAAATTTCTTTGGGGAAAGGGCCTTTCAAGAAGAAAGTGCAGGTACTTTTTGTGGTGGTGGACTGTCCATCAAGTTACAACGCTATTCTTGGGAGATCATGGTTGGCCAAAATGTACGCTGTAGTTTCTACAGTTCATCAGTGTCTGAAGTATGTGGTCGAGGACAGAGTTGGTGTAGTCCGAAGTGACCAAAAGGTGGCAAGAGAATGTTATGCTGCTGCATTTAGGTTACGTGGTAAAGGTTCTGATGATCTCATGGAGAGTTAGCAGTTTGGGGGGTTGTCTTGTGGTGAAACAGACGAGGGAATTGATGATCCGAGGTCAACCCCGAGTTCTGTAGTGGTTAATGAAGAAATAGAGGAATATATCTTTAATAGTGGCAGGGTGCTTCGAATTGGCACTCTGTTATCTTTGTCGATGCGAGAAAAATTGTTGAATTTTTTGTCTGAAAATTTGGATGTGTTTGCTTGGAGATCCGAAGACGTAGTAGGAGTCCCAAGCAGCATCATATGTCATAGCCTGGCGGTTGATCCGAAGGTCAAGCCAATTATCCAAAAAAGAAGGGCTTTTTCATTGGAGAAATCTGAGGCCATAGTTGCCGAAGTGGATCGGTTATACAAGATGGGGCACATTAGGGAGGCCAATTATCCGAGGTGGACGGCTAATCCGGTGGTGGTGAAAAAGAAGAATGGAAAATGGCGAATGTGTGTGGACTTCACAGATTTGAATAGAGCCTGTCCAAAAGATCCTTTTCCGGTGCCTCGGATAGATCAGTTAGTGGATTCCACTTCGGGAAATAAAATTCTGACTTTCATGGATGCATTTTCGGGGTATAATCAAATTCAAATGAATCCAGATGATGAAGAAAGCACGACTTTTATTACTGATAGAGGTTTGCATTGCTATAAAGTAATGCCTTTTGGGTTGAAGAATGCTGGATCAACATATCAGAGGCTGATGAATAAGGCGTTTGCTTCACAGATTGGGAGAAATATTGAAGTATACATCGATGACATGCTTGTTAAAAGCAAAGGTGATGATGAACATATTGATGATTTGGAAGAAACGTTTTTGAATCTTAGAGCCATTCAATTGAAGTTGAATCCGGAAAAATGCACATTTGGAGTCCGATCTGGCAAATTTTTGGGGTATATGATTAGTGAAAGAGGAATTGAGGTGGACCCAGAACAGTTGAAGGCTTTGATATCGATGTCATCACCTCGGAATATCAAAGAAGTGCAAATGCTAACAGGCAGGTTAGCAGCCCTGAACAGATTCATTTCTCGTTTTTCAGATAAGTGCTTGCCTTTTTTCCAGGTGCTGCGAAGGCCTAATAATTTTGAGTGGACTTCGGATTGTGAAGAAGCCTTTCTGAAGATCAAAAATCTTTTATCCTCTCCTGAAATATTATCGAAGCCTCGAAAGGGTGAACAGTTGTTTTTGTATATTGCAGTATCGGATTATGCAGTAAGTGCAGTTTTGATCAGTGAGGATACTAAAATTTCGAAGCCTGTTTACTATGTCAGCAAAAGTTTGGTTGATGCTGAGAAACGTTATTTGAAGCTCGAAAAATTGGCACTGTGTATAGTAGTGGCAGCAAGAAAGATGCGCCCTTACTTCCAAGCACATACTATTGTAGTTCGAACTTCATATCCATTAAAGAACGTTTTACAAAAACCAGATATTTCAGGAAGGATGACAAAGTGGTCTGTGGAATTGGGAGATTTCGATGTGCTATTTTCTCCTCGGACAGCTATCAAAGCTCAAGCTTTAGCAGATTTTTTGGTGGAGTTTCATTCGAGCAGACCCGAGGAGAAAGATACAGAAAAGGTGAATGAGAATCCGACGTGGACAATTCGAACTGATGGGGGATCCAGTAGTAAAGGGTCAAGTGCAGGAGTGGAATTGGTGGCACCAACGGGGGAATTTATGTTTCAAGCTATAAAATTTGGTTTTCATGCTTCAAATAACGAAGCTGAGTATGAGGCTGTGCTAGCAGGGTTAAGGTTGGCGAAGATTTGTGGAGCAATGTTTGTACGCTTGGAAACAGATTCACAGTTGGTAGTTAACCACGTTAAAGGGGTATCAGAAGCTAAAAAGGAACGTTTGGTTTTGTATCTGCAAGAGCTTCGGGGGATGATGGCTCAGTTTGAAAATGTCGAAGTGGAGCATATTCGAAGAGGAAGCAACACTATGGCTGATTCTTTGGCAACGATGGCTTATTCAGAAGAATACCCATGGATTGTAACCCAACCATCGCCTTCGATTAGATCGAATTTTGAGCAATGTGAAGTTGTTGATGAGGTAGTAAATAATCCGACGTGTGCTCGAGGAGATTGGAGGTTTGACTTGTTAAACTTTATTTCGAATGGAATATTACCTATGGATAAACACTTGCTCAAGAAAATAAAGTACAAATCCCTTGGCTATGTGGTACTGGATGGGGTGCTGTACAAAAGGTCTGCTTCGAAACCTTTACTACGATGTTTAGGCAAGGATGAATCTCAGAATGTTTTGTCCGAACTGCATGATGGAGATGGGTCTGCTCATTGTGGGTTTAGAGCTTTAACGCGTAGGGTATTGTTGGCAGGATATTATTGGCCTACTATTTTACAAGATGCCAAGTCATTAGTTCGAAGTTGTGACACTTGCCAAAGGTATGCAAATTTGATACACAAACCAGCAGTACCACTAATGACAATTTCAGAGGCGGTTCCTTTTGATAGGTGGGGTATTGATTTGGTGGGACCATTACCTATGGCTTCTGGTGGAAGACAAATGATTATTGTTGCGGTTGATTATTTTTCGAAGTGGGCAGAAGCAGAACCCTTAGCTGGGACAAAAGCTAAGGATGTAATCAAGTTTATTCAAAGCAATATTTGCTACCGTTTTGGAGTACCTCGAAAAATAACAACTGATAATGGTCCTCAATTTAATAACAAGGAAATGGACTCTTTTTGCTCTTCGAAAGGGATACAGCAATGTTTTTCCACTCCTTTTCATCCTCAGGCAAATGGACAAGTGGAAGTAACAAATAGATCTATCTTGGATGGCTTAAAGAAAAATTTGGCTGGAGCAGCAGGGAAGTGGCCAAATTTTCTTCAAGAAGTATTATGGGCATATAGGACAACCCCTAGAGAGGCTACAAAAGAGACTCCTTTTTCTCTAGTATATGGGATGGATGCTGTGTGCCCTGCTGAATCTACACTACCTTCTTACAGACTATTACGATATTCCGATGCAGATAACGATGAGGCCAGAAGAGTGGAACTTGATTTGTTGGAAGAAAAAAGGGTCAAGGCACATTTAAATGTGATCCATTATCAAACGTTAATGAGAAGCAGGTACGATGCCAAAGTTAAGAGAAGGGAATTCAAAATTGGCGATCTAGTATTGCGAAAAGTGTTTCTTCACACCAAGGATAAACACCTCGGAAAATTGGCCCCGAATTGGGAAGGTCCTTACAAAGTTACAATGAGAGTCAAACCAGGTTCCTACAGGTTATCAGATCGAGAAGGGAGGATGCTCAAGCACCCTTGGAACATAGAGCACTTGAAATTGTACTGTGAGTAAAATTGAACTTCGAATTTTTGTAAAACAGACATACTCTTTCCTTATCTGTTGGCCCAGAAAGGTTTTAACGAGGTGTCTGATTGATATTGAATTTTTTAATAAAATTTCTTTTGGCCATTGGTTGTTTGTTATGATGTGTGATTTATTATTTTGGTAATTTGGCAAAGATTGATCATCTTTGGAAGTTGACCAAGAATAATTTTCCGAAGCGAAAGCTTTGAAGAAACAACCAAATTTTTCGAGGTGCCACGTCTTATGAGTGCATCTATTTTTCGAGGTGCCACGTCTTATGAGTGCATCTATTTTTTGAGGTGCCACGTCTTATGAGTGCATCTATTTTTCGAGGTGCCACGTCTTATGAGTGCATCTATTTTTCGAGGTGCCACGTCTTATGAGTGCATCACATTTTCGAAGTGCCACGACTTATGAGTGCTTCCATCATTAATAATAATCAGCTCAAACAAGTGTACCAGAAAATTTAAGATAAAAAAAAAAAAGATAAGTAGTTTGTTCGTGGGATAACATACGAAGTTTACAAAAAAGAACTGAAGTACTTAGTCACATACACAAAAAACAAAAGCAAACTACTTGGTCTATCAAGCATCATTTTCTTGTTCTTCATCTTCCGATGACGCCTCTTCGGAGGAGGAGCTTGGTGGAGCTTCGAAAGCTTCTTTTGGGCGTTGTTCTTCTGGAACTCGTTTCCAAAGGTTTGATAAGTCGAGCCTTGGACAAGCAGCATGAACTTCTCGAAGGATCTGAATGGATGTATCAATTTGAGTTTTCTTCATGCCTTCAAGCATCACAGAGCTAACTTTGTTTTTCGCCTCTTTAACTGCAGCCTCCTTTTCCTCTTCGAATCCTGCTCGAAGTGTAGTAATTTCAGTCTGGCTTTTTTCCAATTTCTCTTTAGTCTCTTTGATAAGCTCCGTCGCATCGGAAATAGCAGTAGAATGTTCGGCCTTTAGACTTTTAAGAGCTTCCAGATGAGTAGTTTTAAGAGCTTCGACTTCCTCCTTGTGCTTTTTAAGAAGCTGTTCTTTCTCAGCTTCAAATTTTTGGAGTGCTTCATTTTTAGAAGCCTTTTCAGACTCTGTTTCTTTTCTACTCCTAGCTAGCTCTTGGGCAAGACGCTCCAGTTGGGTTTGAGATTTGCTCACTTCTTCGTATAATTTGGTGACTGCAGAAATTAGATTGGGGAAAGGTTGAAGAATTGAAATTACCTCATCAGATTTCTCTGGCTGATGAATGGGAGCAAAAGGATTCGATGTGGAAGTTGTAGCAGCATCGGTAGAAATTGGAGGAGCAACGTTGGCATGTTGAGAACCAGGAAGTACAAAATCTCCACTTGAGTTGAAGTCATCAAGGTTTAGATAGTCATCTATTTGTTTGTCTCCAAGGGTTATACCTCCCTCAGGATTCACCTCGACAAAAGTTTTACCTCGTGCCTCGGAAGCTAGCACATCCTCTAAGAGATCAGCCTCATTCTTTTCATTGGGCTTGTTAGACTTATTATCTTTCTTTTTTGGAGAAGTTTGTTTTTTCTTTGTCTTCTTCAGGATGGGCTGGTCTTCTTCGGATATGGTGGGAAGCGAAGGTGCAGACGTTTTTCTCTTCCTTACACTCTTCGAAGTAGAGGGAGGTTTAGTTTTGCTGGTGGTGTTTTTCTTCTTTCCTTTCTTCTTCAAAGGAAGATGGCTGTCACTCCGATTCCGAAGTGGGAGATAGCACTTTCCATCTGGTGCAAGAATCCTTTGAACTACTAGAAGAGGATCTGGTGGCGTCATCGGATCTTCAGGGAAGTCAGCCCCTAGTGATATTCGCCAAAGATGGCTATTAACAAAGTTAATAGGATCAAATGCTGAATGGAAGCCATTTCCCCAAGCCTTTTCAGCCCACTCTGCCATCTTTTGGAAGATAAGCTTGGCCTCTTTTCGACGACCCTTAAACCGCCTCGGAATTTCTAAAGAGAGAAAAATAGTTATATAAGTAGTTTGAATCAAAAACAACTAAATAAGCAAAGGAAGGTATCACTTACTACTGTCTCTCCAGGTAAGGGTGAGTTTAGAAGGGTTGGCATCGGAGATTTCATGTCCATTTTCCCAGGCGCCTGACAGAAAGACGAATCGTTGTTTCCAGAATTTATCGGCTTCGAGGAGATCGTCGATAATTTTCAAGTCATCTTCAAGGGTTAAATAATAAAATGGTAGAACAGGGCCATTTGACACTTTGGTTACTGAGATGAAGTCCTCGATTTCGAGGGGAATACCTCCAAGTCTTGATACCATGATTGCTGAAAATAAAGTGAAGAGCAAGTTTGGAGTAACCTGGGTTGGGCACAGTCTGTGGATTTCGAAGAACTTTACGATCATCGGATCCAGGGGAAACCGAAGTCCCCAGTTAAAGAGCTCAGGGTACACAACCAGCTCATCTTTTTGGCAGTTCAAGGGTGTCTCTCCTTCCACTGGTAGCCGAAGTGTCATATTATCAGTTAACCCCCATAGCTTTCTGAGGTGCTCCTTCTCCGATTCGAGGTAGTAGCTGTAGGGTACATTCTTCAGGGCAAGAATGTACCAAGCAGAAAGAGGCTTGAGATTTTCCTGAACTAATGAGGCAACGTTCTCAGGCAATGTAATGAGACTTCTTTTCCCTCGGGGCTTCTTTGGAGGAGCTACGCCTTCAGCCTCGGATTCCTCCTCGGCATCGGATTCAGTAGCTTCTGAATCATCCTTTTTGTGACCTTCCTCGGAGTGACTTCGAATTTGGGTTTCTTGTTGAGTCACAGGAATTGGCTGACTACACTCTGGTGTAGTATCATCCACTTCTTGTGGGGGAGGAGGAGAGTGTTGAGGAGTGGAAGAGGTTTTTGTTTCTTCACCCATTACTAAGAAAGATGATTTTTTGGAATGTTTAGCTCTAATAGCCTCGAATTGAGGAGGAAGTGTTTTGGTTTGAGGGTTTTTTGCCTCTTCGAATTGAAGGACAGGTGATTTGAGTTGTGATTTGTTATAAGTGGGTGGTTTGTCTAAAGTAACTATTCTAGGTTTCCGATGAGGTCTTAGTATTGAAGGTTTGGTTGGATTTTGGAAAGAAGAGGTCGTTGAGCTACTTTCTGGGTTAGAAGCTAGAGGTGAAGACGAAGTGGCAAGGTTTGGATTAAAGTTGCCATATTTAAAAGTGGTGCAGGAAGAGTGAGGACCGTTATAGATCAACCCAGCAGCTTTGTATTCTTTGGCTCTTCGAGAAATACAAAGATAATCGTAGGCCCCAAATACTTGGTTACTGGAACCAGGACCAGGAAAGATATTTCTCTTTGATCTTACTGGTCTTCTGGGTTTAAATCTATTGTATCTAGGGTATCTTCTCATACAATGGTTTTTGGAATGAGAGGTTGCTTGGTGAGACAAGAGAAGATGAACAGATTGAAGATGAACAGGTTGAAGATCTGATGAACAGGTTGAAGATCTGATGAACAGGTTGAAGATCTGATGAACAGGTTGAAGATCTGATGAACAGGTTGAAGATGGTTCAAGAGATGGTTTCACTAAAAAGTGTTTAAGGAGTGAGTAACTGGGTATTTATAGAATGAAGAGGGACGTCGAGAATGTGAAAGGGTAGAAAAAGCAAGTTGTTTTCATTGGCCAGAATATGAAACGAAAAGGGAAATGTGTAATGTCACAGGTCTACTGTCAGGGGTCTAATCAATCCCCTAGGTAGGGATCAGAAATTTCGAAGTGCTATTAAACCATGTTTGAAGTGGTAATATTCGAAGAAGAAATAAAGCTATGCCACAAGAAGTCAGTTTCGAAGCTGAGTTAAAATCAAAGAGAAATCATAAACCATTGAGTTTAGTCACAACAAAGTCATAAAGTGATAAAATTGGTTTTGATACGAGGAAGAATCCGAGGAGTGAAGAATCCGAGGAATGATAAAATTAAGTTAATTCGAGGAAGGATTCGATGATTTAATAGTTCTTATAAATATCTATATAAGAACTAGGGGGGCTACTGATAAGGAAAGATATTCCTTAGGGACTAATATGTAAATGTTAGGGATTAGAGTAATAATTCTTGTAAATATGGGATAAAATTAGACTTTAGGAGAAATATAGGGGTTAGATTGCAAATATGACAATATGTAACCGTTTCTCTAACTAACTCGCCCTGCCTATTTAAAGAGGCTGAAAAGGTTATTTTGACCTATGAAATATTCAGAGGTATTTTTCACTACTTGATTTTTCCATTGCAAACTCTCTGTTCTGAATTCACTCGTTACTACTTTAATTCATACCAGCAAGAATGCAGGTTTCACATTTCTCATGAATGGAATTATTCAAAAAAGACTAGGAAATAAACTTTTAAGATAGCTAAAAGAAGGATGACCAAATCATCGGTGCCATAACCAAAGTTGTCTTTCGGTTGTTCCGTGAGCAAGCATGGCATGTCCCTTATGAACTACCTCATCAACATAATAGAGACCTCCTTGTTCAGTACCACGCCTAATGATCTCCTTCGTACGAATGTCCTGTAAAATGAAAAAAGATGGATACATAAGAACCACACAGTTGAGTTGTTTTGTCACTTGACTAACAGATAATAACTTTAAGGATAGTGAAGTAATGTAGAGGCAGTTTTAAATTTCCATTTTTTCTGAAAAAATAATTGAACCTCCCCCTTTGACTTCACAAATTTCTCCACTAGCAGTCTCAATATGGGACTTCTTTGGAGATGACATGTCACAAAAGTCTTTGGGATCATAAGACATGGTGTCTGTAGCCCCGCAATCAAAGATCCAATTCATTGATTTCTCAAACTCTTTACCTCCAAGTTTTTCATAGGAGTTCGCCTCCATTCCTCCAAAACCAGTGCCACTTCCTTGCTCATTTTTAGTCCGATCTTCACCGCCACTTGTAGACGAAGCCCGTTGGACATTAGATCTAAAACACTGGTTATTTTTCTCCTTATGACCGTCCTCCCACCATTCTAGATATCCAACCAGCTGGAAACATGTCTCTTTAGTGTGTTTCTTCATCCTACAATGAGTGCAATACAACTTGGATTTATCTTCTTTCTTTTTGGATCAGAATTTAAACCTCTATGCAGAATCTTTAGCAGCCAAACCCATTCCAATTTCAATCGAGTCAGTATCAGAAGAACTTGATTTTAGTATATTAAGCCTGGCCACTTCCCTTCGTATTGTAGCATATGTTGTTTCCACGGAATGAAGAGGATTAGTTTTCAGGACATCTCTCTTTACTGGTTCCAGCTTGTCATTAATCGTCATTAGCAATTGATAGAGTCTTTGTTCTTGAGTCTTCTTATTGTAGATCTGAATGTCTTCTGGGTCTTTCATAGGGTTCGGATCTCGCCTATCTATAGACATCCAGATGTTCTGCAGTTTGTCCACAAGTCTTCTAGTGTATCGGACCCTTGCCTTAATGAATTAGCCCTCTTATGAAGGTCAAACACCTGTAACGAATCTGTACCCGAACCGTATGTGGTGGTTAACCCATCCCAGGGGGCTTTTGCAATGGGATATTGCGAGACATTATTCACCAAGCTGGATTCAAGATTCTGGATAATCCATGTGAAAACACATTGATCATCTTGTTCCCACCGTGTATATATTTTGTCAGTTTTGAATGGAGGTGTCGGCTCCCCTGTAATGTGAGAACCTCTCCCCCTTCCCCCAATTGCTTTCTTCATCAGGTTTGCCCATGGGGTATAGTTGTCACCACCGAGTTTAATCCTTTGGGATAAATTCTCGGGGTTAGTTGTTTGTTGTTGTATTCCGAGACCATTTCTCAGAATGGCAGCAATCTGCATTGTTAATTCATCGGGGATTTGACTGACCACGACTTCATTGCCAGCCATCTTTGTTGAGGATGTTCAGAATTCTCAGAATCACACGTGCTCTGATACCATGTTAAGAGAAACAATCAAACAATATGCAGAATGATTAGGGACAGAACATGGAATTGTATATTCCCAGGAAGCGGCTAGGGTTTTGTGTTTTATTAGAAAGTGTTCCTTTTTGTATTGAACTCTTTTTTTATAATGCAAACTCAAGTAAGGCTCTCAA
The DNA here is from genome assembly GCA_036936605.1 of Limnanthes douglasii subsp. nivea. Lineage (NCBI taxonomy): Eukaryota > Viridiplantae > Streptophyta > Magnoliopsida > Brassicales > Limnanthaceae > Limnanthes > Limnanthes douglasii. The sequence continues at coordinate 319,430,621 of JAUPFV010000002.1, read as the reverse complement.
TATATAAAGAAATTAGAGGCCTATACAAGAAAACTTAATACACTCAATATTCTAACATTAATATACTAAATATTCTTACAAGTGACAAATAATAATTAAATATAAATATTAATAACAAGCCTTTTAGATTTCTAAAACATGCCAAAAAGTTAATTAAGGTCATTTACTAATCAAAATATTATATTTCCCTCCTTGAATGAACGTGGTTATTATTTTTTTAATCAATCATTTTAATTGAAATAATGTGATTTGTATTCTTTATCTTCCCAATATAAACTCTTTGATTTTCCCACGTGAGTCTTATCATTTTCTCCACCTTATTTTTACTAGAAACTAAAAGCATATTTTATGATATATCTTGGGTTTTTATTATACACAAAATAGGTTTGACTTATTAATTCTAGTAACCATATGATTTGTAAGTATTCTCCTTGTCCAGAATCCCAATAATCAGTCTAGAATCATATCATTCCCTCTCACTTAACAAAATCTTATCATTAAGCATAAATGCATAAGGTGTGAGTGTAAGTTTACGTCACATATTAGCAATTGAATTTTTGTCTCTTGTTATATTTCTCAATCAACGTTTTGACAATATTCAAATCTTTAGCTTGGAATAATACATCTATTATTTTCATGATATCCAAGTACATAAAGCTATAATGAACTTGATCCAGCATGAGAAAAACATACAAAGAATAAGTATAATAATTATGAGTAGAATTAATAAACTCAACATGACCTACCAATAAAACCTCACTTACTTTCACTTCATTAGGCTTAAAATACTTTTAAATACCTTGCGCAGACAGAGGTGTTTTGATACAATCAAAAAAATTCACAACATGTTTACTCGAATCATTACAAACAAATTATGTCAAGCTCTTTAAAGAATAAACCATGAGAAATATATTCTCACATATCATTGATAAACCATCTTGCACAAGCGGTAAGATCTCATAATTTAGAATGGTAAAAGTATTTAGATTGCATTCAAATTTTTTAGCGTGAATATAAAAATTTAAAATCGTAGCAAAGTCATACCTCAATAATTCAGCTTCAATTCGAATTCTAAATCTTTTATATATAAATGCAAGTATTTTTTTCATAAAAACTAATTATGAGCCATGCATCTACCTTTTGAAATTGTTTGGTGTAAATCTCAACAACTGAATCTGGATAAAGAAACCGTAACTTTCTGAAAAGTATTTTATTGTAGTTAGGAGGTAAGAACTCTTTCTTCAAGTCAAGCCTCATTGAACATCAACTTTTAATTGACGACAAGTATTGGATTGATCTTTGTCACTTTAGGTGTTGCCACCACTGTAATGCATGACCAGTGAAACTTTTTGTAACCAGCTTCATTTCCAAATATTCAGTATTCTCATGTTTATAAATAAAATCATCCACGACATCAATCCAACGTAAGTATAACTGAATATCACAAAATCCTTCAAATTGGAGTTAATTCATGTTGAACCCAGTTAAGCATTTTTATATTATTAACAGCATAAAGCGAAATGAAAGTAATATAAAATTAGAGATTTTCTTTTTTTTTATGTACTTTTTTTTTCTTAAAGAACATACCGATAATAAACATAAAAGATAATCAAACTTTCTTTGTAACCGACACTCTAGTACCAACTCATACGAATCTGGCCAACCATACGATTAAAATTAAACCAAATCTAATAAAGAACCCCAAGATCACGGATGAAATATAGATAAGCAAACCTAACAAACCTAAACCTCTGATGCCAACTGGTGCGAACTCAGCCATCAATGTGACTAAACTCCGACCAAATCTGATAAACAACCCTAATAAATATCAACAATGCTTGTTTGAACATCGACCTTTTAACTATGAAGATTAGAAGTATAACTAGAAGTTTGATGTATGAACACCTTAAGAATATTTTGCTAAGTTCAAAAGTTTGTTTAATAACCAAGATCACACATCTTACAATATAATAACATTTCTGAAATCAAAATTGTGAAAAGTTTGTGAAATCTCGTATTTATACTTGCAACAACTTCAAATATAAAACAGTTACAAATAATTAGAAAATACAAAAAATAATTATAAACTTCATAAAACATGCCAAAATCCTAATTAAAATTATTTAATATTCATATCATTATGTTTTTATTTATGGTGTTTGTTATTTATTTAATCAATCATTTTAATTAAAATATACTACTTTTACTTTTTATCTTTCCGGCTTGCACTATTGATTTTTCCAAATGTCGTTATTTTATATATTTTTTTACTGTTTTTATGATTTGTGTTGGATTTTATGATACACAAACAATTTGAGCTTGATAATCATAGTAATAGTAAAAAAGTTTTGAATGTTTTCCATATTCGGAATCTCAACAATCAATATAAAAAGATATCAAGGGCTTACTTCCAACATCCAATAAAATTTATAAAATTGCAATTTAATTTTTATTGTTAGACACTTCTGTAATTAAATTTAGAAGACTCTTTTAACATAGTTGCAAAAGGAAATGCAGTAGGAAAAAGAAACCAAAAAAACCACTCCAAAATGGTCTCTTGAGTTATCACGAAAATTTAGAAAGTTCATAAAAAATAAGTTAAAATAGTAATAAATTATTGTTTTGTTTTTCAAAACACAATTATTTACTGATATGGGTTTCTCATCAGTGATCTTTTCTCAAACGTTATGTATCTTCTCTAGATTCATCACGTTAAAGAAAATGATGGGGCTCTGACAATTCATAGTAATATGCCGGGAGTACCTTCAGTCCAGATTCTTCCAGAATCTGGAAGTATAACTTGTCTAAAAGAAATAGAGCGAGGACAGATTGGTCTGAATATCATCTCATAATTGTTTGCAGCTACTTACGGTCTATATTCCAAAAATAATAAGCAATACCATCACCAAGTTTTGAACCAAACACAACAAATAATATCTTATATAAAAGAAAAAGTAAGAGAGAAAAAGAGAAACGACCTATAATTTTTACGTTCATAATATCCACTACAAAAATCAATAGATTATCATGGAACCTGGTGCCATTGTAAAGTAAGCAGTACTTCTCGTGGGAGCTCTTATTTTTGGGACAGTGGAAATTTGAATCAAGGGAAACAATATGAGTTTACAGGTCGGTTAATGGGGTTTTTCAGTTTAATGGGTCGGGTTGGTCGGATTTTAATTTAAAGATAACGGGATATGGATAAATGGATCAAATAAATAGTTAAGTAAATGATAAATAGTAATAATTTGAATAATTACAGTGTTCATGTGGTCTCTTACGTGGATATGGACATGTGATCCCATTCCCAATGGTATTGTCGAACGAAAAATTTAGATGACATCATCTAGAACTATATTTGAAAGACTATTGAAAACGTGAGACTAGTTGGTTACACAAGTGAATTTGATGGTCGTTGTGAAACAAATGGCAAACATGAGAGACTAGTCATATTTTTAGACATTTTTAAGTAATTCACTGTAGATATTTATACATATCGATAAGTTGATGGGTTGATGAGTTCTAATTGAACTAATAAAACCTTTATCAGCAGATCGTTTAGTCTTTATGAGAGTAATAAAGAAATGTTATTTTAGTATTGTCCGAAACGTTCTTATTATTGACCGAAATGTTTTTTGGTCTTTGTCGAGGTACCTATCGCTAATCCCGAAGCATCTTTTGTCTTTGTCAAAACATCTATTATCTTTTTTATTGCTTTGATGATCTGGATGACGTTGGCCTTTGAATTTATAATTGCTTTAAAAATTTGACTTGTTATTGACGATGCTTGCATGACGCTCTTATATTCTGTTTAAGGCTATTTTGTCTTTATGGATTTTTTTGTTTTTGCGTTGTTTTATTTGTTTTTGCTTCGACTTTGTTTGTTAGGTTGTATTTTGTTTTTTGTTAAGTATATTTGTAGAGATAATCTAAGAGCCACATATCCTTTAATAAAAATGAGGAAGGAATGAATGTAATTTTTTTTAAAGAATTTATTCATTTATCTTTTATTTAATTTGTAAATAACATTTTTAGTCTGTTGTGAATACTAAATTAAGCGATATAAAATTTTGTTACCTCTAGTTATTCAGTCGAATACAATTATTTTTAATTTTGGAAAAGTACATTGTGCAAGAGTGACATTTGTTTTTATTACCAAATAACCATATTTGTGAAATTATGGATCTGTTTTTTTCTCATTTAACTATGTAATTGGATTAGGAAATCTTACATGTTGTGATAACTTATTTTTGTTACGCGCGTACGTTCGTTTTTTTTGTAATGATTACTATTTTGCTCTGATCCACCCCGTCTATTAATTGATCTACATCATTGTTTTAAAAAAGATCTACACTCGAATTTAATTTCCATTCATCTTTTCTTTTTTATTTATTCTTTGATTTTATTTGCGCTTTCGGGTTTCTGTTAGTTTGTTATAATTTTTTTAATAAAGTCTTCCATTTCTAGAAATTATAGACAAAAAAAGTAATTTTATCATCATATACTTGTAATTTCTCAAATACTAGTTCTTCTAATGTTCAAGTTACTAGTAACGATGTTTATGCTCGTCATTTCTCTGAAGCCAAATCATTGGTTGATTGGTTAAATGAAGATCAAAAGCTTGTTTAGATGAGATTAACTCATATTCTCCAAAGGTTTATTGTCACGACCTGAAGATCGTTGTCCTAGGAATTGTCTCGGCTAGTTATTGTTTCCACTTTTCAATCAACATCTATCAGATCGTTGTCCTAGGAATTGTCTCGGCTAGTTATTATTTCCACTTTTCAATCGACATCTATCGCCTGTATGACCTCTCTTATTATAATATAAAATGAAATTTGAAAGTTTCACATTCATTTATAGTATGTTCCGATCTATTACAATGGTCAAATATTTTATGCTTTAAATTTCATCTTTTTCCCAGGATTGCAGTTGATATCGAGAAGTTTCCAGTTCGCTCAGAGGATACATGTCGTTGCTTCTCTTCTTGACTTATTAAATAATATGCTTAATATACATTGGGAATAGGTTACATCATCAATACATTGGACCCCACCGCCTTGTAAGATTCATGCAAACTCATCAAAAATTGCTTAAGACGATCTTCCTTTCTTTTTTAGGTGTGTTTGTCGTTGATTGCAGGTCAGTAGAGAACGATATATCTCGATCTCGTCCTGCAATGCCTTGATCTTGGTGAAATATGTAGTTAGAGTCATTGTGTTATGTGATATGGTGGCAATTGATTTTTGTATATGAAACACGGCTGGGACGTTGTTTTGAGAAAATTGGTCGTGCAAGTTAACCTATACTTTGCACGATGTCTTAGTATGGATAACATCTTCAGAAATGTTTGATTCAACATCATGAGTCAGCCAAGAAATTATCATGTTGTTGCATTAGATTTATTTCTCAAAATAAAAGGTTCATTTTCATGTGATATTTCTTTGACACTTCTGTCAAAGAAACCGATCTTTTTCTGTAATGAGGGTATGAATAATTGTCTTGATCCATGATTGATATTTAACGCCGTTTAGTTTGATGAGAAACAATACATTGCATGGTTGGTCTAAATGATTAATGTAGAAGAGATATGAGGGATCGATGGTTTTGGTCTTCGATCCGGAACCTTTTGAGTTGGTGCTTTGTATATCTGATTGGTAAACGCAAGAATCATCAACCACGGTGATTTGTTTTTTAGTAAGAATAAGAGTTATGATAATCAAGAGAAGTATGAACTTTGCTCATATCAAAATCACCAATGTGATAAAAATAATCAATACAGTCCTCCCACTACCTTCAGACCTAAATATGACTATAACTAGTGCAATCATCAATTTACCTTCTATTCATATTTGCAGTTACTCTACAATAAATATACAGATACTCTACTAGTTAAGCATTTGATTTGTGGTTGTCAATCTCCGGTAATCTTTCTCAACAGGATTCTGTTTACAACGACCGACAACCATTAAAACCGTGGAAAAAATCAAAAAATATAATATTTCAACTTTAAATATACCGTATCAATTATCAAACGAACTCGTACTATAAAACAATTATCTGGGGAATGAGTAATTGATGAAATTATGCTGTTGAATAAGTAGTATGTCACTTTAGTATCCAAAGGCCTATTAGCTCAGCTGGTTAGAGCGTCGTGCTAATAACGCGAAGGTCACAGGTTCGAGACCTGTATAGGCCAAATCTTTTGTATTTTTCATTTTTCAATGAATTTGATACAGATCCAGCAACTGAAAGTAAGAATTTAGCTGCAAATTTTTCATTTTTCAATGAATTTGATACAGATCCAGCAACTGAAAGTAAGAATTTAGCTGCAAATTTAATACATTACCAATATCCAGATCTAGAAGCAACTGAAAAATAAGAACTCAGCTTAAATACATATGCAAAGGTTTTTCAACCCAATCCTGCAATTTGATATGGACATGCATGATACATATTTAAACGCTTGATCTCTCTTTCAATGAATTTGATACAGATCCAGAAGCAAGTGAGAATAAGAACTACATTTTAACTAAGATTATAGTATAAACAATGGTTTTCAATCCAAATTCGGCAAATTTAATACATGACCAATCAACAGCCTGGGACGATCTCAGATATAGTACTTTCTATAGCTCGCATACATTTTTCTTGAAAGTCAGCCCAAACGCAGTGATGCATCCATTAGAAGTTGTATTTAACAAGTAACAAATAAGCTTCATGGAACTGGACTGCATGATTGACGATGACTATAATAATATCCTTGCTTTAGAGCCTAGCAGTTTTCACTCAGCATGGCATCTGATTCTGGCAACTCAACTGTTGTATCACCGGCCTCTTTATCAATGGTCATCGCATCAACGATATCAGCCTCCTGGGGCTCTACCTCTGCGACCTCTACCTCCGCCTCCAACTCCGCTTCCGCCTCTGCCTCTGTCATTATCTCATCTTTGTCATTTGCCATTGGTTCAACCCCATTTGCTTCGGAATTAGAGTGCTGCTCGTCCTCTTTACTTGCTTTGTTATTTTCCACAGGGGTTTGCGCTATTGTTGGTGGATATGGATCAGTGCAGATTCTCAACGTAGAAGTTACCAGCAAGTTCTATAAATAGCAATAAATAAATAGTCAGAAGTATTTAATTTAAAATTAATAAATAAGTAATCAAAACTAAAATCTGTGCAGTGATGATACATGAACCCAGATCTAGAACACAACAACCCCTACATTAACAAAAAAGTATTGCATTTATTACGTTTAGCACTTGCATATTCCAAGAGTCCTGATAATAGAAACTGATGTAATATAAGCCAAACAAATGTGTTAAAATCCAGACAATAATATAAAATTTGAAGATAGACAGATAGTAAATCCAAATTCCCGAACACTTCTACAAAGTACGTGGCACTAGGGCAGTTTCCTCTGCGCTCAATTCCGAATCCCTTGTAATGTTTCTTCAGAAAGCAGTTGACCGTTTACGGATGCAAAGTAGTAAGAGAATTAAAAGTTTGTGGGTCAGTATTTACACCACCGTACCTTTTCTAGTGCTAGAGAAAGCTTTGGGAGATTTGGGTAGATGCTTCGAGCAGCCATTAAGATCTGTTAAAGATAGACGTATCAAACCCGAAGCTGCGACTAATAACAGGAATTGTAGCTAGTAATAAAATAATTAGAATTTCAGTCTACTAAATCTACCATCATTACGTCAAATTATTTTTTAAATGCAATAAAAACACATAACCAGCAATTCAACTTAAGTATGCACGAGGTTTTCAATAACAGGTCAAAACATTATCAACTTCATACGAATTTTGTTATTGAAATTTTATTGAGAGAGACAAACAAACACCAGTAAAAGGGACATATTTTTGTTGACGTTATGATTGCATCCATGAAAGAAGCATTCCACTATGCTATGTAGCTAATGTAAACAATAAGTAATGTGTACATCAGTAAAATACACCCAGAGAGACGAAACTATATGAAGATATCAGCATGTAGCAGTGGCAAGAGACCTAATTTAAAGAATCTACTCACCTCACAGAGCCTCTGTAGGGTAAATGGAGGGCCTTCATAAAACCTAAGAAGCGCTGTAGAACGAGGAAGAAAAAAAGAAGGTAAGGATAGAACTCAAATTCAAGAAAAAGTATGATAGATGGGATTTAATTCACAGCAGAAGAATATATTGAAGGAGACGTTAAATTTTTACCAACATACAGAGTATCTTCCAAGGGTTATCTGCCGAAGCATCTATAGCATTTTCCCAAGAATAAAAGAACACTTGTGCGAGTTACAAATAGGTATGGCAATGGGCAAGGTCGGGGCGACCTGCCTGACCGAACCCAAAATTTTAAAATAAAAAGCCTGATCCGACCCGCCCCAGGCGTGGGTCGAGGTTGTTAAATACAAACCTGCCCCGGAGACCTGTTCAATCGACCCACCCAACCCCGAATGATCTAACATTTTTTGTACCCGACCCAACCTGATTGACCCAACCGGAAGAAGTCACAAAAACTATAGGTAAGGTAGTTCCTTTAAATAAATAAAGTTCTATTTTTAAATGTAGTTTAAAAAAAAGTTCTATATATAAGCAATAATATATAAAAAATATATATATAATTATCATGTTGGGTCGGGTGGGCTTAGGGTTACAGGAAGGGTTAAATTTTCAGGTCGGGACAGGGCAATTTTTCAAAAGAAAAAGCCATACCTGATCGGCCCTGGATAGAGGTCGGTATTTTGTGACCCGAACCCAACCCAAAATTGTTTCAGGTCAGCCGGTCAGGTGAACCCAGCCATGGCGGGTTAGGGTGGGGGCAGGTGGGTGGGAAAGACAATTTTTGCCATCCCTAGTTCCAAAGGCAATTCTACCAAGATATAAATTAGTAAATATATAAGTAGGCTAGAGATATCATGATTTGCAAAGAGAAAAAACTACAGGTAAGGCAGCTTGGCGAAAGTAAGATCTGCTGCAGCTAGCTCAAATCTACACAGCTTATAACCTCAAACTCTTCCTTGATATCAACGAAGAGTCTATAACTCATTCTTTTGGGGGTATTTACTGTAAAGCTTAACTTCACGTTTATCTGGACAGACACTTCATCTTTTAACCACTACTAATTATGACTTACAACAAACAGAGTAAAATGTAATTAAATACCTTCATTCAACCTATGAACTAAATCTGAATAAGTCTCTCCAAGAGAAGCATGTTGCTCCTCAGCAGTCTTGCTTGCCTCAGGATACTCTGACAGAACCTTCACAGTAAATCATAGAAACAATTTTGTGATGGTAAGACATCTACGACCACAATGAGATAGAAACTTGCAAATTCTTTGGGAAAAAGTAAACACAACTAGGCACAGCCACTGCCAAGTAACTATAAACCTATGTGCCGGCATACCTCCCCATACCTGCTTCAAATGAAAGGATAGCATGCCCTTCAACTTTTCCCAGTCATGCCTACAACATTAACCAGTTATCATAAGTAATTGAGTCGTAGGTAACCAGTAAAAGGTATTTCTCAGTATTCAATTGTCTCACTCAGCAAAACCCTCTTTCATTATAAGATTATAAATCTACAAATTCTATGTAGGTCGTATAATGTACGAATTTGTGGATATCATACTTAATAATATCAAAGTCGCATGAATGATCTGACAAAGCAGTAAAACTCAGTACTAAAATATCAAATGAAGAAACTTACCAAAATTTTCCAGTAGACGCAATCACTTGTAGTATGCCCTTAATATCTTCCTCTGTACCCTCAGGTTTGAGATCGGGGCTACTAACATCACAAAAATAAATAGCATTATGGATAACTAGATCACTATATGACTCTTATCTAGCTCAAAACAAAACGGCAACAACACTCCATCCGATACATATGTCCCTAAAACGAAATTAAACCTAATCTTCTAAAACCTACAATCAAATTCAACACAAGAAGAACTCCCGTCGATAATTTATGTCAGATATCAGCTAAAGCGAGAACTAAACAAAAGGTCACATAAACTTAAGACTAATTGAACTAGCAGCTAAGAAACTACAGCAATAAACAGTGATAGAACCCTAGCTTGAATTCAAGCGATGTAAACTAGAAAAGAAAGGACAAAAAACAGAACTAATGTAATCAGATGATCAAGTGAGTAAGCAAATGAAGAAGAACTTATACCAGTGGTTTATGAGAGGGGGCGTGTTCTCTTGGTGATGTTCTCTATCGTTCGACGAATCGACCGAGTTATCATTCGACGGAATCTCCATTAGAATCCTCCTCGTGGAGATAGTTTGGCAGGGAACGGGGTACTGTCCGATGTTCGACGACTGCAACAAAAACCCTAAATTTCAGTTTGGTTCGATAGAAGAGAAAGAGTCCGGGTCTAAGGAACTCGGGTCCATCGACCCACAGACTATGTTTCCTACGAGCAATTTGTCATTTAGTATTCGGCAAACTATATATTATAAATGTTTTGGTCGAATCAGGTCCCATTTCGATAACTAGTATTACTTTTAAGTATCCTCACCTATTTTAAGTAACCTGAAATTGTACCTAAAAATATATCGTATCCAAAATATATTGGCTTGTTTACTAAGTTTTAATCCGAAATTCTAACCATCCCCAGAACAAAGATATTTTTAAAACTCTAACTTTTTTTTTTATTCTCTTTTTTCAAATTTTCAAAATCCAAAATCAATCTTTCCATTAACCAAAAAATGTTATTCAACAACTCCGTAAGACTCTAATCCAACAAACTACAACAATGGGCAAGGAAAAAGAGTGCGTTACTAATTTAATATCTTGTTTTTTTTTATATTTTGTTTTTTTAGATTTATGTTATTTAGCGTGTTAGAGTAGGCAAATGCATGTTTATTTATTGATGTTAGGAGGCTAGATTTGTATTTGAATGGTTGTTTTTTAGTTGGATTAGAGTTGGGTTCGAGGTATTTTCATAATGGTTCGCGACTGTGTTCTTGAACCCCGTCAGATGAGAACCTTCCAACCAGCAGGGTAGTTTATTTTTTTTCCAGTTAGTTCTTAAACCCCGCCGGTTGAGGCCCGGTAGCCGCGGCGGGGCAGATATGTTTTATTTCCATGACATTTATGTTCTGCGTCGGTTAAACCCAGCCTCAACCGGCGGGGACCTAGTAGATTTCAAGGTTGATTTTGGTTTTTAAATTTGATTTATTTTCGCAGGCACGAGGTACCTAGACCCGAAAAGAAGAGATGGAAGAAAGTGGCAAGGTGTGAGCGGAAAGAAGTCCGTCCCCCCCCCCCCCACAAAAAAAAGGTGATGCCACTAGTCGGCCAAAGTGCGATCGGGCCGAACGTGGGGATTGTCGGTTCATACGGAACACTCTGTAATGCATAAAAAATACGATGCCACACGGGAGAGGGAAATACAACAATCTCCTCTACGAGAGGTCGTTAGGCAACGCCGTGCGCTTACAGACTCGGAGGAGGAAGAGACCGAGGTCCCCAAGTCATTTGTTCCCGGACTATACGCAGCATGAGGCCTACTTCACGTTCATGGACGACGTAAGTTTTTTAATTTCGGACTTAATTATTTATGTTTTACTTGAACTAAGTATCTTACGGTATATTCATGTTTGTTTTCTTTTTCCAGTCCCGATCTGGCATCATGGTCCAATCGAAGTATGGGTTTCTTGGTCAATATGACCTTAGCAAACAGCTAAGGTTCAATGCTATATTGGAAGAGACTCCGTTCTTGTCACTCGTGCGCCATCTGCCGAAGTTCAACTCACACCCACAGTTGGACAAGTTTTTCATTGAGAGGTGACACCAGCAGACCAACACCTTTTAGTTCTCGTTCGATGAAATGACCATCACGCTGGATGACATTCATGTGATTACTGACCTCCCGATTAAGGGGAGAATTATCGACGCCTTTAGGACGGATTTGATAGATCAGACATATCCACGTTATGCATTGTTGTTGGGAGTTTCGACGGAAGTCGTGCACGAGGATATAGAGGCGCATGACGGGAGTGGGTTTGGCCTCCAATGGCTAAGACTATGATTTCCGCGGACGAATATTTGGATTCCAATGTCGCGCTCACTACGGAGATGAAGAAACAAGTTGATAGGAGATACATCAAGTTCTTCCTCAGATGTACGATCTTCATGAACACTAGCCAGAAGAACATCCAATGCGATTTTCTCCATCAATCTCGAGCACTTGGGGAAACTTAAGGAGTATGCATGAGGTACTTGCGCATTAGTATGGTTGTACAAGAGTTTAGTAGGTATTTCGAAGCACTCATTGAAGAGCATAGTTGCTTCTCGGTGCTGTTAGAGTGTTGGGTGTATGACCACTTCCCTATTTTTTGGGCGGTGATGAATCTCGGTTATAGCCCGACCGATCCAAAGATGATAACGTGGGAGCCGAGAAAGCTGACCGGAGCCTTTATTTGTGGGAAGTCGTACTACCGTGACATCCTCACAGGGCAAGCAGAAAGAGATGTAAGTCTGTTTTTTTTACATTTATTAATATGTTGTGTGTTTATTTATTACATGTTTACATGTTTAGTGCGAGAATATTACACTAAATAAGTTAGTGTAATTTCTAATATTCACCCCCTCCCCTCGTTGGGTTATTTTCAACCGGCGATTAACAATATACCCGCTGGGTAAGAATTTTAAACTATCGCTATCGTCCCCGCCGGATAGATTAACAAAATCTGTAGTTTTCCAATCGACGGTCTAAATAACTCACGCTATGTGGGGATGTTATCAACCGACAGGTGAAAATTAGTCACCCGACGGTTGACAATAACAAACCTAGCCCAACATTTGAAATGAATTTGTAACTCTCAACCGGCGGTGTGAAAATTATTAACTGTCGAGGTAATTTTGGCCCTGCCGGGGGACTATTGAACCGCCAGATGGAAAATGCCAAATCGCATGTTTCAAATCCTTAAAAATTTGTTTGCACCCTTTGTGGTTTTGATGACTATTCCCGTCGGATGAAAAATTACCGACGGGCGGGGAAGTTATCACCCGCCGATTGGAAATATTGAAACCGGCGGGTGATAATTGTTCAACCGGTGGGGACACATCTTATGAATAAATTTAATATTTTAGTAGCTTTCCCGCCAAAACTTATTTACAAGCAAAAAAAATGTTTTTTTTGCGCTAAGTTTTTTGGGGAGTTCCCTTCAACTATCTTTCGATAAGTAGTAGAACCAAGTTGTATCATTAAACATCTAAGTAATAAGAATGGGTGGTTTTGGTTGGAACATGCACGAAAATGCGAACCTCCTCAATGCATTTGAGTTCGTAAAAGGCACACTGCGAGAGAAGACTCTCGGCTTTGTCGATGCTTTTTTATGCAGAATGTTCTTCAACCACGGTAGGGAGGCGTATGTGTAATGCCCCGACCACGAGGACGTGAAGAAGTTGTCGATAGGTTAGTTTATCTCAAAACCGTGGCAATACCAATTGAGTCACTTCCTTATGAAGTACAAAGCGAAACCCACAATATATTCTGTATGGCATTTCAAAGTACTATTACGTAAAGGGTGTGGAACATGTGATGCAGCAAATGCAAGAGAGATCGGACGCGATATAGACGGGCATTAGAATTAACCCAACTCCTGAAGGAAGCAGCAAGGATGAGGACTATCCTTTCGAGAAATGCTTCGAGTACGGATGGAACTATTCATCGCCATGAAACTGAGTATGCTATGTCAACTAGGGGCTACTATCTATCTATATATTTCCATTGTTTGCATTTGTATTTTTAATTATGTAATGTCTTAAGTTAATGCGCAACACAATTGTAAGAATATAAAGTATCAATGTTTTCAAGATAAACGTTATCATAAAGTACAATGACATTGTAATGATACAATGACATTCTAAAGTAAAAAGCATACAACTTTTAAAATTATTAAATCATAGTAATGTTACAATGACATTCTAATGATCTAGTTCCCAAACAAAAGCGGATAAATCGGTTAATTCGAGGCTACAACTTATAAGCTCTTTGTATATATTGCAACGAGAGATAATCGGTAAAGCCCAACCTTCCGCTTCTGGTGACTGCAACTTTATGCAACAAGGATGTATAAGGTGATGCAATTTGGGCTGAATAACGATGGAGCTACTTATTAGCGATTGGTAAAGAAAACATGTACTACCCAGATTGGCGGAAACATAAAAGTATATATAGATGATATGATGGTGAAAAGCCTTTAAAAGGAAGAACACATATCCGATCTTTAAGATATTTTTTCTAAATTAGAAGCCATCAACCTAAAGTTAAGCCCAGAAAAATGTATTTTTAAGGTCCGTCTGACAAGTTTCTAAGGTATGTCGTAAGTGAAAAGGAGATACATGCTTATTCGGATCCGTTAGATGCTCTGTTTGCTATGGATCTTCCTCAAAGTATGAAAGAAGTCCATAGGTTAATCGGGAATTTGGCTGCGTTTACTAGATTTATTTTAAGATCATCAGACAAGTGTGCTCAATTTTTTCAAGTTTTGAGGAATGTTAAAGACTTCAATTGGTCTCTGCAGTGTGATCAAGCCTTTCCTGAAATAAAAGAACATTTGTCTTCACCCAAGATGTTATTCAAACTTATTCCATGGAAGAAACTTTTTATGTATTTGGTTGTATCAGATTATGCCGTGAGTGTCGTTTTGGTAAGAGAAGTGGATAATTACCCCTGTCATGTTTATTACGTTAGCAAGAGTTTGCTGGAAGCAGAAAATAGGTATTTAAAGTTAGAAAAATTAGCCTTGGCATTAGTAATAGCAACCATAAAAACAAGGTCATACTTTCAGTCACATTTGATTACGGTTCTAACATCTTTTCCCTTAAATAATGATCTACAAAAAGTTGATATATCGAGAATAATGACTAAGTGGTCAGTTGAGCTTGGAGATTATGATATTGATTTTGCGTCTCGGACCGCAATCAAGGCTCAAGCTATATTTGAATTCTTGGTAGAGTTTCATACCGGAAGGCCTAAAAACAAGAGCAAGAAAACAAGCCTAAGAAAGATTGATTAATTTGAACAAACGGTGGGTCTAGTACGATAGGATGTGGGGCTGAAATTTATTTAACGTCCCCTGATGGTGATACTATGTATTAGGTTGTATGTTTTGGTTTCAGGGAATCCAAAAATGAATCAAAATATGAAGCAGTCATTGTTGGGTTAAGACTAGCTCAAATATGTGGACCAAAGAGGATTTGGTTAGTAAGTGACTCTCACTTACTTGTTTATCAAGCTCAAGGGCTATCTGAAACTAAAAAAGATCAGTTAATAAAGTATCTGCAAGTACTAAGAGAAGTTTCCATAAGTTTTAAAAGCAGCCAATATGAGCATGTCCATAGATCAGTGAATACTGTGGCATATTTTTTAGCATTCACTATTTTGAAGCATACCCGTGGATTCTTATGCAATAATGCCCCTCCGTAAGTTCAATTCAAGAGAAAGAGGGTGAATTTGAAGAAAGTTTGAGAGTATCTGCATACAATCCAAATATTGGAGGTTTGAGATACATCAGTTTATTTCGAATAGAGTTTTACCTTCAGGTAAATTCTTAGCTAAAAAGATCAAGTACAAGGCTCTTGGTTTCTTGGTATTAAGGAAAATTATTTATAAAAATTCTTTAAGCAGGCCTCTCCTCCGTTGTTTAGAACTTGAGAAATCTCAAAGTGTCCTATATGAATTGCACGATGGAGAGAGATCAACATATTGTGGCTATAAGGCATTAACCATGAGAGTTTTGATAGCAGGATACTATTGGCCTACTATAATGGCAGATGCCAAAGATACGGTCCGGAGGTGTGATCTTTGCCAAATATATGGTCTAGAGTTGTGATCTTTGCTAAAGATATGGGAATTAAATCCATACGCCGAAAATACCTATATTCTTTTGAAGTTGGTGAACCATATTTCATTAACCATAGCTTTGTTTAGTCTTTTCCAACGAGAGTTTTTGTTCCAAGTATATCTAGATCCCACATACTCAGGGTCTTCAAGATTGCGGTTTCGAATTGCATCATTGAAGTTGTGAGTGTTGTTTTGATCGTTAGAAGTACAACCAATTTGGTCCTCATAAGTGGTGATTGCATTGTAGTCACCAGCAGTGATCCAAGCTTTGTCATTGGTAGCAATCATCTTCATCATATCCCAAAGATCAATCCTTTGAAGCCTCCGACTTTTGTCATAAACATAAGTAAACAAAAAACTATCCTCCAGGCCAGGATAATGAACCTCCATATGAATGTATTGATCATGGTCACTCACAATATCTATTTTAATATCATCAAACCAGAAGACCCAAATCGTGTTAGAACTATTGAGAGTATAGTTCTTAAAGCCCATAATATTAGTTATACTATCAATCTTATCAGCATTGGCCATGGGTTCTTGAATAACCATTTTTTTTATCTTTTTAACATAAATCATTGATAGAAGCCTTCGCATAGTATGTTTGTTATTAATACCTCTTACATTCCAACTAATTATCTTTATCATTATCAGATATGGATTTTTGTTATTGTTTGTCCTTTATATTCTTTAGGGAATTAATTACCAATTTGTTGCTTTTTCTGCCCTTCGTTGCAGATTTCAGTTTTCTACTGATAAAGGTGTTAAATTTTGGGTCAGACGAGGCATTTTTTTTTTGTTTGAGAGACGTTGCTACTTCCTATAGTATCATAATCTGAAGTTAGAGAATTGAAATCATCCTTAGGACTGCTTTGGGCATAAACATGATTTTCAGGTTCCCTTTAGCTGCAGAATCTTTACTTTAGTCATTTTATTGGTTTTCCGTAAAGGTGTATTTCTGGCGGCTTTTACATTGAGAGTTTTGATCTTGATAAGATTGGGTTTGATCGCCCTTCTTCTTACTATCTTGATCTTTTTGAGTCACGACCTGTAAACTTTGCTGAAGGTTTGAGTCAGATGGCTTGTTGGTTTCATCCCTTACTGTTGGTTAAGATGTTGATTGTTCATGGTCATTATTTGATTTTCATTGCTCTGATTTTCAATTATGGGATTAGAAGTATCCTTAGTATCTTCCACCTTATCTTCTCTAGTATCATTCTTTCTAGATTTCTTGCATTCGGTCTATTTATGTCCTATATGAAAGCATAACTCACAATATGCATGCACATTTCTATAGCTTATTGTAATCCAGCAACCATTATTCGAGCTGAATCCAATCTACATTATGTGCTTTAACTTTCTTGAAATGTCTATTTCGATTTGAGCATAGCAAGAAATACTATAGGCCCTCTTGATTTCTAGAACTATAACTTTGAATGTAGTTCCCATGGTTGATGCAAGATCATTTATGACTGTTTAATTATACAGAAACTCATGTATTCTTTCAAAGAGAACGCAAATCAGAGACAAGGATTTTTCATATTTCATGTTAAAGTCAGGGCTCCATCTTAGCATTCTCATGGTCGAGCCTTTTATGTTCCATACATTCATAGACCAGAGAGAGCTGACATCTTCCTTCAGACATAATTCGAAGAGAATGTATGAGAATATGTGATTTCAAAGCTGAATGGTCCCTTTAACTTTAAAGAATTCAAGAAGTCATTTATGACCGATCTTTTAGAAATTTGTTGCTGAATTTCTCCACAGGAGTAGTTTTCGATTGTTAAATCAGCAAGTCTTTAGCTTCTTTAATATATTGAACTGAATAATGGTCTTCTACTTCTTTGGCATACTTAGGTTTGAGGTCGACATTCAAGGCTCTG
Source organism: Limnanthes douglasii subsp. nivea (assembly GCA_036936605.1). Taxonomy (NCBI): domain Eukaryota; kingdom Viridiplantae; phylum Streptophyta; class Magnoliopsida; order Brassicales; family Limnanthaceae; genus Limnanthes; species Limnanthes douglasii. The sequence goes on along the minus strand of JAUPFV010000002.1, from coordinate 319,412,880 downwards.
TCTCTGGGCTTAACAACTTCAACGAAGTTTTTTTTTATTTGAGATTGCTGAGAAGATTTTTCGATTACGTTTTTTGAAGGAATATCTGGGTATTCTTCCTCTTCCCAAAAGTTATTGGTGAGATATTCCATGATAAGAAATCAGGAAAAAAAGGAAAAAACTCAGAGATTGAGCTAGTTTTCAAATAATAGAGGAGATCTACAAATGAGAGTTCTTGGAGCCATCCCCAAGTTTTGATCAAACCAAAATATAACGAATTTTAAATTTATATGTTTATGAGTGGTAACCAAAGAAAAAAAAGCATATTTACTAATCTTTTAGCTAACAAATTTAGTTTTATTTATATATTTTAAATGATATGTTGTTTTATTCGTTTATATTTTTTAAGATTTATTTTACTTAGTTTTATATTAATATTCGTTTTCATATACCAATTGATTTTATTTTTTAATTTATTCAATAATATATTGTTAAAATAATATATACAGTAGAAACTCGATAAATTAATACTCGATTATTTAATAAACTCTTTAAGATAATATTTTTGGTCGGTCCAGATTCGGGGATAGAGTACTAAATTAATAATTCGCTAAAATTATAAGATAATACATTTTTTATAAAAAATTTAGACCCCATATAAAACATAAATTATTAATTCCTTATATATAGCATATTACATGAATGATTTATGAAGGTTTCTTGAAAAATGACTCAATTGTCTTTTGTTTTTTGTTGAAATTAATTTCCCATTGAATCTCGTCTCTAATTTTCCTTAGCATGGTAAGAACTTCTGGTGTTGTTTTCTCATAGCTCAACAAGAAATTGTTCAATGTGATTGCGCTTTAATAGCTTCGTTTCGCGAAAGGGGCTCCATTGTAGAACTTTAATCATTTTTTTATCGATATCATCTTTATTAATTCCAATAACGCTTTCAATAACATCGTTTTTCGAGGATCAAGTGAGAGATTATCTAAAGACCACTTAACTGTATTCGATATTGTTGCTTAACTCACCTGCAAATCATAGTTACTATGAACCCATTCTTGTAATTGCTTTTGAGTGAGACTTTGATTATCCTTGTTGTGCTTTCATAATGCTCTTCGAATCTCGTTTGTCATTTTTTTTATACATTTAAGATGGGAAGCCATGTTGTGTGTATGATTTGTTTGTGTTAACATGTTTTGATCTTGTATTTACATAGAAAATATTTTTAATGTCCATAAAGTGATACATTGAACACAAGAAGCATAATAAGGTGAAAAAATTAAGGTTTCTTTTAAATTGGACCCTTCATTTAATATACATGCATTGTATATAGTACAATAATTGAGTGGAAGCTTGAAAGGTATTTGTAAACTAAGTATTTTACTATAAATTAATAAAATATTAATTAATATATCAATTATTAATTATTAATTTATCAATTAATCAATAACTCTTTTTAATTAATAAATTTTGATGGTCCCAAGTGTATTATCTTATAGAGTTTCTACTGTATATTGAAAATCTTGTTTTAATTTTGCTCAATAAAATAATTCAGTTTTATCATGAATTATGTTGATATAATTTCAAGAACTTATTAACAAACACATATGGTCACCACATTAGTTAACACACTATATCTGCTCAATTTAATTGGTTATTTTTTAAAAGTTTTAATATTAATTTAGTATATATGATTTCGATTTAAGAATTTATATTTTTATGTATTTTTGGATAATATTAGTATTAAATTTATAAAAAATCATTTCTAAATATATGAATTTGATTTTATATTATATTGTGTATTACAATATAATAACTAATTTATTATATATTATGTTTGATAAAGGTAGAATATATTTGACCGACTTGTCTAACAAATTATTTATTGGGCCGATATTTACTTTGTGATGTAAGCCCAACAAATGTGTAACATTGAGAGTATTAATGTAATAAAGATCAAATATGTGCCATTTAGTAAAAAGAGAGAGATGTAATAACCTAAAAAGGACTAATTAGGTAAAGCTTATAAACTCAAATTCATTATTATATAAGACAATGTATCCCTTTTTGGGATTGATGGACATTTATTACTTTATTGTTATTGGTAGATTCCATCTCTAGAATTATCGTGTTTCAGTCGATATAATCTTGTGAGAGAAGAGCAGCGATATGCAGGAAAACCATGCGACGGTAATAGAATTAGAAAACGTACTGGTCGGACAAGATTTCGAAGAATAACAACGGGAATAATAAAGATCTTAGAAAGTTAGGGGTGTTTTGGCTGCAAAGAAAGTCTCTTAGAATAAATTGATAATTGTGTAATTTAGAATTACTAATTTATAGCAAACAATAGACTTAAGGATATGACCACAATTAGTGATTTGTTAGACATGTGGGACCTATTATTTGTACTATAAAAGCACTAACCTTTTTTTGGGGAATGGTGATTAACTAATGATTACACAATTATTACTTTAACTTTCTCTCTCTAAAAATATAGTTTTCTCTATAAAATATCAACTAAGTAATCTGAATTAGAATTTGGTCCTCTAAGCACTGTTTTACTCAAAAACCTCCTCTAAAGATTTTTGGAACTATCAGTTGCGCCGTATGTGGGGACAATTTGGTACCCGAAATCGTCTTCCAAAACCTTGTTGAAATTTTGAAAGAAAAAGTGATAGAAGTTCGAGGAGATTTCGACATGAATAATGATTTGATAATTAGGAAAGAGTTCGGAGAAAACCCTGTTGAGAATAATATGGAAATCGATCAACAACATGATGATCAACACGCTGGTGAAATTTTAAAAGAGTCTATGTTGGTCGCTCAGAGAAATGAGTTGTTGGAATAAATCGAAAAGTTGAACTCTGAAAGAGATGCATCGATTGCTTCTAAGAAAATTTGGTCTGAAGTCTGAATAGAAAATGAAACTGAGAAAGATGAATCATATCTCCATCATTGAATCAGTAAGAATAACAGATATCGGAGGTATCATCGCTATTATTTGAGGAAAAAGCTATAGCCAAGGTACAAGTACAAATCATTTGAGTCAAGTGATTATTCACTTTATCACTCTAGTGAATCTTCTCCATAAAGGGATTATCGCAGTAAGAAAAGCATAAAAGAGAAATATGCGTAGAGGTATGGAAAAAACATCGATCGTGTTATCGAACTAAAGACTTGAAAGGGAAATAACTGGTTTATGAGGACCATGCAAAGAAAGATAACGTTGTGCATGTTCAAAATCAATCAGGAAGTCAAAATTTCGAGTATCGTGTAAGTAATTAATACACAGCTCCTTCCGATGAAAGTCTCTATGCGATGGCTCACGAGGGTCCAAGAGCTATTTTTTTATAGAGTATGCCATAATTGGAGGTCTTCTCCTTTGTCCGTAAAGATACTTTCTGGCAGCCTTCCAAAATATTTTGACATTTCTAAGTTGGAAAAATTCGATGGGACACAAGATCCTAACATTCATAGTGAGCAATTCAAAAAAATTATGATTAATTTTGATGATGATGACAAGTTGTCGTGAAGGGAATTCTTTCAAAATATTAAGGTTGTTGTTTCAAAGTGGTATAGCCGACTTCTGCAAGATTATATAAAAAACTTTGACATGTTTTGGAATGTTTTCCGGCACAATTTCGTGGGGAGTAAAAAAATTAAAGCTAATGAAGATACCATAATATACTGCAGACAAAAGGTTGGGGAAAGTCTGAAAAATTATACCAATCATTTTGTTAAGGCAAAAGTAGATATGGAATATTGTAAAAATTATATGGTTTTAGCAACATATTGAATGGGGCTTATCCCTGGAATATTCAAAGACATTATGAGAGAAAGTCAAACGATAACATTTGGGGTTCTTCTTGATAAAGTTGAAAAAAGAATATTTGTAGAAGAAACTCAGGAGTCAGAAATAGGATCTAGTGATCAGGTGGAATATAATGAGTTTCAAATATCTCTTGCTACTACTCAACCTCCTCGAATATATGTGCAACCTAAAGCAACAAACTACTATCATTTGAGGCCTAGAGTAAATCAACAAACGTATAGTACACAGCAAGTTGATAGGACAATATCCAACAAGTGGATTCGATTAAAGTATTTTTTTAGATCTGACTGAGTGTGTGGCTACTATATTTGATAAAATTCATGGTAATGTGCAATTTCGTAAGCCTTTTCGTATTCAAACTCCGAGGGAAAATGGAAACAGTAGATTTTGCAAATATCACGAAGATGTTGGAAATGACACAAAATAGTGTATTCCATTGAATAAATAAATACAAGCGTTAATTGAGAATGGAAAATTGACATATTTTGTAAAGAAACACTACCACAAAAATTCGACGGCCAAAGAAAAATCAAAAGATGATGAAGAAACTGTGTTGGTTATTTTCGAGGAGATCGATTCTTTTGATATTGCGACAAGGTACTTAGATCCAAAATAAGGGAGAAACAATATTAGTATGGTGGAAGAAAGCATCCCAAGAAAAAAAGTTAGTGATTTATGTGCATATTTTGAATCTTTGGCAATTTTTGGGGGTTATACTGTTGCCGAAAATTCGAACAGTTCCCGGAAAAAGGCATATAGTCAGCTTGATTACTCACTTAGAAAGCGAGTGCCTCAGCATCGAGCTCCCTCCCCAATAATTTGTTTTAAGGACGAGGATATGAGACATTAGGCAGGCTCACATGATGATGCAGTAGTAATTGCAACAAGGATATCAGTGATCATGTGCAAAGAGTTCTAACTGGCACAGGAAATTCTGCCAATATTTTATTCATGAGCACTTATAAAAAATTATTGATCATTTTATTATCCCAAACTCTGATCGAACTATTGTAATATTCATGGGGGTAACTGCTGAAGTGGTTGGAGAATTTGAAAGTATGGTTGAACTAGGTCGGAGACCTTTTAGAAAATAAATTGGAATTTTGTTTATCGTTGTAGATGCTCCCACATCTTACAACACTATTTTTGGGAGGTCTTGTTTGTCAAAGATGTATGTTGTTAGCTCCACGGTTCATCAATGTCTAAAGTGTGTTGTGGGGAACAATATTGAGACAATTAAAAGCAGCCAAAAAATGGCTAGAGAATGCTACCGAATCGCTTTATCTTCTAAGAAAATTTGAGGGAATGAATCAGAGAAAGCATAGCAACTAGTGTGGACTTCCTCGGAGCTAACCCATTTTGATGATCCAAGGGAGTCCTCAAATCTGTTGGTTCCTGATGAAAATTATGAATATCATATGTACCGAGATAGAAAAGTGTTGAAGATTGGAATTAAGTTATCTCCAAATTTAAGGCAAAAGTTGATTGAATTTGTATCCTCGAAGTTGGACATGTTTGTTTGGTGTTCTGAAGACGTAACTGGTGTTCCCCCAAAAATTATTTTTCAAAAGTTATCAATCAAGAACAATGTAAGATCAGTAATTTAGAAAATGAGACCTTTCTCCCACGAAACATTTGAGGCGATAATGGCAGAGGTAGAGCATTTGACCAGAGTAGGGCATATTCGAGAATCACAATATCCTTTGTGGGAAGTGAACCTGGTATTGGTAAAAAATAATAACGTCAAATAACGAATGTATGTGGGCCATATTCGAGAATCAACATCATGAAACCGGTTGCTTTCTTTTATAGATGCTTATGAAGGGTATAATTATATCAAGATGGATCCGAGGGATTAAGAAAACACTTCGTTTATCACTTGAAGGGGTTTTCATTGTTATAAAGTAATATCGTTTGGGTTGAAAAACGCAAGAACAACTTATTAAAGTCTACTGGAAAAAAAACTTCGAATCACAAATTGGGCAAAACATTGAAGTATATATTGACGATATGCTGGTTAAAATTTCTAAAGATGGGGATCATTTTGATGATCTAGAGGAACGTTTTATTAACTATAAAATGGTAAACTTGAAATTAAACCCATAAAAGTGCACATTTAGGGTCGGATTAGGAAATTTTCTTGGATATATAGTAAGTGAGAAAGAGATCAAAACCGACCCAATGCAATAAAAGCTTTAACGTCTATGAACCCCCCTCCCCCCAAATATTAAAGAAGTTCAAATATTAACGGGGAGGTTGGCAGCACTAAATAGATTTATATCTCGCTCTTCAGACAAATGCGCTCATTCTTTCCAAGTATTAAAGCATGAAAATTGTTTCAAATGGACAACAGAATGTTTGGAGGCTCTCCATCGGAATTAAAGAATATATTTCTTCACCAGAAATCCTTACAAAGCCTTGCCGGGGGAAATATTATTTGTTTACATAATAGTCTCAGATTATGCTGTAAGTGTTGTGCTAGCCCAAGAAGAGGATAACGTTCCAAAACTAGTATACTACATCAACAAAAAGTTTATTGGATACAGAAAAGCGATATTTAAAGTTAGAGAAATTGGTTCTTGCATTAGTAATTGTTGCTAAAACAATGAGACCATGTTTGTAAGCTCACTCTATCATGGTACAGACGTCTTTTCCATTAAAAATATGCTTAAAAATCATGACATCTCGCGGAGAATGACCAACTGGTGAGCTGAATTATGAGATTTTGACATTAAGTTTGAACCTAGCAATACGATTAAAGCTCAAGCCCTAGCAGATTTCTTATTGGAGTTTCACTATAAGCGGTAAAGTATGAATATTGATAAAGATAATTTCGAGGCTGAGTGGATAATCCGAACAAATGGAGGTTCAAGTACATCAGGAAGTGGGGCTGAGATACTGTTCGTTTTTATCTAAAAGGAAGAGCAATGTATCAGGCCATCTGCTTTGGGTTCAGAACAATAAATAATGAAGCAGACTATGATGCAGCTCTAGCAGGTTTAAATCTTGCACAAATTTGTGGGGCTAAAAAATTTAAGCTAGTCAGTAATTCACAGCTCCTTGTTAATTATGTATCTAGGTAATCTAGTAAAGTATTTGAAAGTGCTAAAAGACCTATCTTTAGGCTACACAAAAATCATCTATGAGCATGTTCGAATGGAAGAAACCTCTGGAGCAGATTCTTTGGCCGTTGTTTCGTATTCTTAGAAATATTCGTGGATCATTACGCTGGAAAGTCTGTTAATTATTAAACATTCAGAGAAAATAATTGGGATTATTGATGAAGACATTCAAGTATCCATTTGTGAGAATGAAGATTGGAGGCAAAACATCATCAATTTTTTAGAGAATGACGAGTTAACAATTGACATATAGTTATCTAAAAAATATGTTTCAAATCTCATGGATATAAGATCATTGGAGGCGTCTTGTACAAGAAATATTTCAGTTGACCTTTGCTCCGATGTTTGAGCAAAATTGAATCGCAGATGATATTATTAGAGTTGCATGATTGAGAAATACCTGCACATTGTGGGTATAAAGCATTAATCATAATAGATTTTTGGCACGATACTACTAGCCAACGATTTCTTCTGATGCAAGAGAATTGGTTAAAAATGTGATACTTTGCAGGGATTTTCTTATATAATTCATAAGCCATGAGTTCCCCTCGAAATTATATCAGAAGCATTATCGTTTTACCGATGGGGTATTGATATTGTGGGTCATCTTCTATGGCTTTCGGCGGGACGACAGACAATAATCGTGGTGGTAGATTACTTCCCTAAATGGGTGGAGGCAGAATCATTAGCATGAACAAAGGCCAAAGATGTAATTAGATTTATCACTTCGAATAGTTGTTGCCGTTTTGGAGTTCCAATGAAAATCACTACAGATAATGGGCCTCAATATGATAATAAAGATTTGATTTTTTTTGTAAGTCTCGATGGATACAACAGTGTTTTTTAGTTCATTTTCACCCACGAGAAAATAGGCAAGTAGAGGTCACTAATCGACCAATTCTTGATGGGTTGAAGAAAAATTTGGAAGGAAATGCAGGAAAGTTGCTTGATTATTTGCAAGAAGTTCTTTGGGCATACGGTACAACTCCTCGAACAACAAAGTCAGAATCTCTGTTTGCATTAGTACATAGGATGGATGTTGTAGTACCATATGAAGTAGTTTTTCCATCATATCATGTCATGACATATTCCGAGGAACCTAATGATATAAACAGAACAAGGGAACTGGATTTGGTTGAAGAAGAAAAAAGGCAAGCATAAATTAATTCGTTACATTATCAAACGCTGATGAGAAAGAGATATGCCTCCAAAGTAAAACGAAATGAAATTTATGGTGGGCGATGAAGTGTTAAGGAAGATTTTTCTTCACACCAAGAAAAAGCACCTTAGAAAATTAAGGCCTAATTGGGAAGGCCCATATGAGATAACAGAGAGAGTGAAGCCAGGAACATATCAGATAAAGGATAGAAAAAGGAAGAAAGCTCAATCATCCTTGGAATATAAAGCATCTTAAGTTGTACTTAGAATGAATGTAAAAACATATGTTACCTTTTGTAAAATATCGGTGGCATACTCTTTCCTACCCTGATAGGCATAAGAAGGCTTTAAAGTTTAAGAGGACTTTTACAAAAAATGCCTTAAAGCTTAAGGACTTTTACAAAAAATGCCTCAAAGTTTAAGAGGACTTTTACAAACATGCCTCGAAATTTGAGAGGACTTTTATGACCTTTTTACTCTAAAGACTCAGAAGAGTCACTATCATCGAATTTTGATTCTTCCCTTTCACTTTCACTTTCAATTTCACTCAGCGATATCCCATAAGGACGAAATTTGGTTGGGACATGTCCCTCAGAAGCTTCCCAAGTTAAGATGAGGGTAGCGTTCATGAATTTATTGAATTAACTTACACCTAACAGCTGCGTCCCTTAAATCTAATTTATCAACACACTTAGCAGTGTAAGCTTCAAGAACGTCATATTTTTCTTTTTTAACATTAGCTAAAATGAGTTGTTTCTCATTTTTTATTCTTTAGAAATCCGCGAAGCACTCGGTGAAACTATTTGTGGCTAATTCATTCCCATCTTTTGAAGATGCAATGAGCTTATCTTTAATAGAATTTTCCTTTGCATAAAGATCCTTTTATTCCTGGCAACATTTTTTCGACAAGCATGATGTAATGTTCAGATGCAACAAGATTTTTCGAAAATCGTATCAGTTTTTTTTTCAAGAGTTGAAGGTTATTGTTTAAGCTCTTCAATTTATAATTTGGCCTTTGAGAGTTTAGATTTGTAATGACTCTTCTGATCCTTAATATATTGCATCTGATTTCTAATAGAGACAGAGGAATGGAAAAGTTTCCAAAGATAAAGAGATAACTCATCTTCAAGAGGAATTTCAAATGAGCTGGATGAAACCATTTTCAAAAGTATTTTAAACGATGTGGAGTCAGCCGGTTGGATATTATCTTGAGGATCTTGAGAAGTTATGTCAGCCAATGGAAGTTGAATGGGGTCATACTCAATGATCATATTTTCTAAGAAAACTTTGATTTGATCATTCCTTTTAGCTTATGGGGAACCAATATCACCAAAAGCTTCCGGAATGATTCAAAGATAGTTTTCAGTTTTCTTTGACACTTATTCTTGGGAGAAGTTTGAATAAGAAGTTCATTTTTCGATGGGGTAAATGACTTTTTAGATTTATCAGGATCCATTTCCTTCAAACCTTTAATTTTATATGTATCCCTTTGAGTTAAGACATCAGAAGCCTCTTCCATTTTCGAAGGGATATCTGATTTTTCATCCAAGTGACTTTTAGCTATGTCTATCTTCGAAAGAAAAACCATCACTTCTTTTGCTTCTAGTCGATCTAGCACGTCTTGTTTCAAAGGAGGGACTATAAGGTCTTCTAATGTCAGCCTTTTCAAAGGATTTAACCTCTATAGTCAACTTTTGGAAAAATTTATTGGGGTTAAGCAAAGTCGAAATTTGTTGAGGCAAGCAGTCTTGGCCCACAGGCTTAATTCAAAAAAACATAATTTGCATGAGGGAAGAAGTTGGAATAAGGATTGGATATGACGCCCATTGCTATTTATAGGTAAAGAAAATATAAGAACTACTATAATAAACAATAAAATTTCAAAGCACAATAAAAGAGAAGTCATGCCTTTGTTTGTCCAGACAAGTGAAAGCTTGTGAGGATTGTCAGTAGTAGTTTCAGATCGTGTTTCATAAAGCCTTGAGAAAAAGGAAGTGTTGTTTTCATTTTTTATCTCCTTTAAGTAAATTTTTAACTACCTTCTTATCACGTCTAAAGGTAAGAGAATAGAATGAGAAGTAATGGTTCTTCACCAAACCAGAGAGGCCAATCAATTCTCCCAAGAAAAACTAGTCTCAAAATTTTTGGAGGCCATGATACAGGCCATAAAAGTGAACCACATGTTATGTCTGGCCTGAGTGGGACACAAATCGATCTTGGAAAGATACTCCACCAAAAAAAGATCCAGCAGATAACATAACCCCCAAATCATTATCTTGGTTGACACAATCATCTCATTATCTTTGACTGATAGTGAGGTTTCTTCGGTGGTGGGAAAGTGGATGGAAATTGAAGGAGGGATTCCCCATCGAACTCTCAATATTTCCTCCTTAGATGAGTCATAATATTTGTGTACTTTATTTTGTACAAAGCCAACAAAATTTTATAATAAACGGCTTTCAGGTTATTCCCTACTAAAGCATTGATCTCTGGGGGCAGCTGAACATCTTATTTGGATTTAGCTTTTTTCTTTGGAGAATAATTTTTTTCCTTAATTGGAGAAGCAACAACGTCGGCTATTTTTTCAGGAAGGCTTACAACAATATTCTTCTCTTCAATAGATTGAGAGATGGTAGCACTTGGATTCTCTTTGATAAGTTGGACTAGATTTCCCCCGAAAGTTGTATTTTCCTTTTCTTCAGCATCATAATGAATAAGAGAGACATTGGATTTGATTTGCGGAATTTATTCAAGGAGTTGTTTTGTCATCCGAGCGATATTAATTCTTGTCAGTTTATGTGGGGTATCTCTCTGGCGTTGGCCTTGGAGTTCCTTGTGAAGTAGCAGAAGGAATCTCCGAAAGGGATCCTTTAGAACGTTTAAAGTGTTTATGTTTGTTATCTTTATGATGTTTTTTTCTTTTCGAAGAGCATCATCTTGAATGCTTATCTTTTCCCATGATTTTAGAGTCACTCTTGTAAATGGTTAAACAATAATGACTGGTGGCTGAGAGCAGATATTCGAAGGTATAATCGTTGTTGAGTTTTCCGTGGAAGGCTAGGTACCGTAATGAAAAACTTCAGGGGGCTGAGGTTCAGGTGCGACGTATAAACCACTAGCTCTCATTTCCTCAAATGTTTTGCTAATAGTTAACCAATATGGTATGCGAAAAATCCTTGACATAATTTTTTTTTTCGAGAATAGTTTCTCTAGAGCTTTCTCTCTCTAAAAGATGTTGAGAAAATATATGATGAACCAAGAATATTTATAGGAGAACAATGGGCTTTGAAGGGTGCCGAAACCCAAGGTAGTGATGGTTTGTTTGCCTAAGGGCAAATTGTCCAAAATAATGGTAATAAGTGCCTAGGGACGCGTCATATTGCCCTAGGCTAAAGTGTGTAAAAAATAAGAGCACGTGAAAGGTATCCCAATCGACATTTGGCAGGGGAAAGTGTTTTCATTGATGTGGTCAAAAAAATGTATGATATCACAAATGTGAGAACTCTTGGTATGGATATCTAATAGAACATACTAAAATTCGAGGGGAATCCGTTTATTCTACAATTTGAGGGAAACTTAGTCATCCTAAAATTCAAGGGACATATAATCATTTTTAAAATCCGAGGGAGATTTTTACTATGAATAAAAAGATATCTAAGGTTAAAAATTTGTTCTCTTGCCATGATGGTCAGCCAAAATCTGAAAAGAAACAACGAGTGAAGTTCGATGAAGATAAGAGTAATCATGCAATAGTATTTGTTTAAACATTCTCATAGGGACTGGGACGGCTACCAATAATGGAAGAATAAAGATCTTAGAAAGTTAGGGGTACTTTGGCAATAAATAAAGTCTTTTAGGAGAAATTAATAATTATGTAATATAGAAGGACTAATTTATAACAAACAATAGACTTAAGGAAATGAACACGATTAGTGAATTGTTAGAATACGAGACCTATTATTTGTACTATAAAAGCACCACGTTTTTTTGGAAATGGTGATTAATTAATGATTACACAATTATTACTTTAACTTTCTCACTCTAAAAATATAATTTTCTCTGTCTAAATATCAACTAAGTAATATGAATCATGAATTTGGTCCTCTAAGCATTGTTTTACTCTAAAACCTCCTCCAAATATTTCTGGAACTATCTGTATGAACATCAACTATTTAATGACCAGTAGTAGTTTGACGATCACCAAGAGGATGATCGACTAACCAAAGAAAAACTAAAACATTTGGCTATAATAGTTAAGCGAAAAAATGCAGTGATTGCATCGTTGAAGGTCCGATTAGAGGTCCAAAAAGAACAACATGCTAAGAATAATGAGGTTGAGTTAGATTATCATAAAAAAGAAGAAAAGAACCAGACGTACCATACCTCAAAGAAGGTACGTATGACTAGACATATGTATGCATATTCAGACTAAGTGATTATTCTTTTTATAATTATAAAGAATCTTATTCTTTATAAATGTGTAGTCATGAGAGGAGGAGAAATTTAGATAAGTGATATTCGAAGAGACATTCAGGTTATCACCAGATGTATAGAAGATAACAATATCTGAAAAATCTTATAGACTCTTCGGATAAGGAATGCCAATTAGTTTAAGAACAGTTCGGAAAAAAAATTAGGTTACTTATATTTTTCTGTTTCAGGGAGAGACGATAGGGTTATTGTCCGAAGGATTCACCCCATTTTCCAGAATCCTGAGATGAAAAAAAACCTTTGTTTCCACTTCTTATAAATTCCCAAGAGGTTGTCCATGAATTTGTACTTGTTGTCTAGTGTGAGAGAATAGAAATAGACGTAAAAATTCCTCGAAACAGTCGACAGGGCAACCAAATTATCCATAAAAAATCTAACCCCGGAGAGACTCGAGGTTATGATTCAAGCCATAAACATGAACGACGGGTTTAGAATGGCTTAGCTGGGACACAGATCTACCAATTCGAGGAACTTCACAATGATAGGGTTCAAGGAGAACCAAAGCCCCCAAATTAGTATTTTTGGAAAGATTATCGGTTTATGGTCTTCAATGGATAAGAGGGTCTCTTATTTCTCTAGGAACCGAATATTGACAGAATCAGGAATACCCCATCGGTCTCAAAGATTTTCTTCTTCAGATTCTAAAATATATTTATACTTCATTTTAATGATATCGATAAGATGCTTAAAAGGTTAATCTAGCCATTGGCATTGGTTTGCTTAAATTGTTGATGTCAAACTTTATTGTTCATTGTGTCAGTATGAAGGGTTATCTCAAGAAACAGTTGAATAATCATATGAAGTACAATACATGTGGGTTATTTAAAACCCTTATAGTATTATGATTGTATATTCAATCTTACACGTGTATCAAATTTATGATTGTATTAACATTATGAGTGTATTATATTTATTACTGGTTTGGTCAAATCCATTATTAGATTGATAAGTTTATTAATCTTAGAATTGTTTCTTGTTATATTAAACAAGTATACTCGTTTTATTTTATACTTATGCACGTGTATATTTAAATGCTTGTAAAAAGACTATATATACAAATGTTATTATAAGTTGATATATGTAAATCGTTGAAACATCGTTGCACTAGTAGCATATGTAATTGTACTCTACAAATTATGTATGCAAAGTGCAACTTTAACAAACTTATAATATGACTTGCTCAATTTTTAGTAATGTTTAATAAGTATGAAAATGCTCGACCCTCAATTCCAAAAAATTAATACGTTTCAAGATTAATTTTTACTATGATGATGTACAAACCTCTCATTTGTATATGACTAGATATGAACTTGTCGGTCTTTAATGTATTTTAAATGTCATCGCAATACAAGGTTATCGGTCAGAAAGACAGATTTTAAATTCATATTGGGCATGCATTATTGTTTAGTATTGAATAGAAAATATGTTTTATCTTGGATATTCTAAATAAGATCGAGCTGAGTCTGGCTAGAAATTTTATTAGTGGTATAAAAGTATTCATATAATGAGGATTATATTTAGCGAGGAATACCGATTCAATGTTGTAAAAAATATAGAATATATCTCTGTATAATTTTTTAACGTTTTTGTCCACTTATTTATATCATCCTTAAATGATTGACGAATCCTTTTTAATAGAGAATGATTGATTATTTCTACTTTAACAATATTTTAAATTTTAATTATGTATTATTAAATAACATTTAAATAATTCCATATATAGCTGTGAAAATTCGCAAGTCTAGTTTAAAATATACAATAAATATAATACTTTTAGTTTTAATTGTTGGAAGGATGAAAAATAAGGTTTGTATGTTGGTTTGCATTAACATACGTTCATAGTTTATTTTTATATTAATCAATATTTTTTAAACATTAATGTCGGATATTCTTACGAATATCTAATAGTTTAGTTGGAGATACAAAATATACAATATTAAAAAAAATGTTTCTAAAAACTTTAAATTTTGTTTGTAATAGTTATCAAACGATTTGACATTCAAACAAACACATTTTCAATAAATTTAAAGTCTAATTTTGTATTAATTGAAAACGATTAAAGATGAGCAAAGTTGTATAAATTTAGGTCAAATATAAAATATTATAAAAATATATATTTGAATAAAAGTCAAACCATATAATATTAAAAAATATAATAAAAAATATTGATAATAGATTTTTCATAAAATAACCATAATATATTGGACTATTTTTTTCTTTTCAAAACTATATTATTATTATAAATAATAATATTGTTTTTTAATGTGAAGTACTTATATAAAAATATACACATAATACAATACAATACAATACAATATATATATATATATATAGTATGTAGGAACGAATCGAAGATGCACTGTTTTTTTTTAAGTATCCAAATTTTGTTGGACAAATAAGACTCCATCATGCAACAACCTATCAAAATGTTACGGTCGACACGATATTTGGTCAAGTAGTGGCCACCGTATGCAATTAAGACGTGAATATCTAATTTCCATTGGTATTCGGAGAAAAATGACACTCGAGGCAAACAATTTTCATTTCACATTCAAATATATAACAATCACATTGGACGATGTGACCGTTTTACAAGTATTCAATATTTTCACCATCTTGTCTGGTTAGGGGATAACAAAGAAAAAAATATAATGATAAAATGATGGCGAGGTTTACTTGTGTCACGTACCCATACTAGAGCTAGATTATTGTAAATTTAATGGGTTCATGATCATATAATTGAAGGATACTTTGTTGCCCTTAAAACAAAGTCCAATTAATTATCGATCATGTTCCATGTTGTACATTAGCGTTATATTTCTTATTAGTCTGTGTCATTTTTACCAACATGAGTGAAATATATATATATATATATATAGAGGATTGGTCATATGATTTAAACGTTTATATGTTTTGGATTAATATATAAGAATAATGCATACATTGGTTGAACTTTACAATATTTGAGCGTGAGACAAATAATATAAATGAGTTTATTAGTATGTTTAAGTGTTGGATATACAAACATTTTACGTCCCCAGTCTCCATACTAAGATCTTATTTTAACATCATGTTACACGTATGGTGAAACAAAATATTATGAGGAAATTGTTCAACTAAGATCTTCTATCACATCGACTCACAATCTCATATGCAACGACTCATACATTACATATTCTCTCTGATAGTGTTATATATAAGAATTTTTTTATGATGACATATTTTTATTATATTACATATCATCATCCAACTGTATTATTATTTATAGAAGATCAAACCATTTAAGTTTATATTATTGTCGAATTTTGTCGTTAGATGCATAGACAATATATAACCTACATCTCTATTCGTGTAACATAAAACTTTGGTCATATCCAAACATACTACACTTTCTGATAAATAAGTAGTTATAAGAGGCAGAAACACCAATATGTTTGTAGATTTGTGGTTTGAGAGAATTGGACTACACTTTTTTACCCTACCACATAGAAGTATGGAGATGAGCAAGAGTTTTGGGAGCATAACTACACATGCAAACTATAATAATCACATTCTAAGAACTCATTGTTATGTCGTATCCCGACTGCTCATGATAAGAAAAATCCCACGAGTAAAGAACATAAAAATAATGTACATATCCTATAAAAAGTACATATGAGACAATTTTGTAAGAATTATGGAAGGATACAATGATAGGCTTGCATCAATTTCGATGAGGAATAAAGGGATAAATTTAAAGATATGATAACAATTTACGATACGTATCGAGCGTGAAAGTGATATATCTTATTTCATGTTATATTATAAATTCCATGCTCGTGTCATATATTTAGTCTTATATATTCGAATATTATTTATAGTTGTATATTTCACGTTTCGTGATGAATTTGACTATTATGGTACTTTACTTTTAGTTTTTAATAATAATTTTGAATATTTTCTCTTAGTATGCGGTGTTGATTTTTCATTCGTGTTATGTTTTTTACAATCATAAATATGTATATTGTATATTTAAAAGCTATATACAATTGTGTATGTATAATATAATAGCTCAAATTAGAGATACGAGGTTGAGAATATTTCAAACAGATTACGTGTGTCTAGTTTAACAATTATTTTGCACTTATCGGGGTAAACTTAAGTTTTATGGCATTAATTTAACTCACATATTTATAATCGTTTTTTATAGAAAGAATTTTTGTTGGAGGTTATTTGGTATTATTGCAAAAGATAATAAATTTTTTGGTAGTGAGTAGAAAGATAAAATAGTTGTTTAAGTAAATATTTAGAGAGAGTCTCACATAAAAAATAATTGATCATCCTAATCATAAATGCCTTCAAAAACTATTTATACGCAACTAATGGGCCTAATGGGATGATATATGATTTTAAGTTGTCATATAATGGGATTTAACATGATATAGAGGTTATTATGAACAAATGTAAATATCAATATGTGAATGAGAATCGTTTTGAGTCATTTTGTGAATTAAATTTTGGTGAATATGGGGTTATATTTGACTATCTGATCGAATAATAGATTCAGCTAATATCGATTATGTACATAGATAAATATTAACTACAAAAGATAAATTGTTGGTATCGCTCCATCAGATGCATGACAACCTGTTAAATTAATATGAATAATATTTTAAAATAATAATAATTATTGTTATCATTAAATAAATATTTTAATTAATGATTTTTCTTAAGTTAATAAAATGGTTTTAATCCACGTTAGTGATGTAAATCTATTTTCTTTATGCAAAGGGGTGGGAAAATAACTCGATGAGCCACCTAAAAAAGCTATATATACGATATATTTAAACAAAGTTGCAATAATGAAACATATATCAGACACAATCATTATAAATTTTGGAAACAAATCTAAAAATATAATGACTATCATGACTTACACATATTATCTCATCTATATGTATAGAAAATGATCGCAATATAATTATTTTTGTAAACATTTGGGTTCATTTTTAACTTTTTAGCGTTTGGTATATTCAAAGATTTTTGTAGTCAAATTCACTATTTCAGTTTGGTTGACTAATATTCTCGCGGTGCTTGTAATTATTCTCTAGGTTAGAAAGCTGAGAAAATATGGTATGGTTGCGTTACAGATTTATTTTATGACATGTTTTAAATATGATTTATCTCGTTTATAGAACTAAGTTTAATATGTTTTTATCATGTGGCTAGTTCTTTGGGTGGAACAACATAAAAAAAATTGTATCAAGTACTTCCCACACTTATTCATGACATAAAGCTTACGTTACGGATCATAATCATAGACCAAGTGGCCGATTTTAAATTTTTCTCCCTCCATAAAAGCATCTTCGTTATATTGGCATGACACAACAAATTTTAAAGTTTGCTACTTATTTTCAAGCATAATACAGATCATAATACAATTTTATCTTACCATGTTAGTTATATTTCATATAAATGACACATTCTGTATTGATCTAACAACACATCTGATAAGGAAATAATTCGCCAGAATTAATAATAAAGAGTTAATTGTGAATAAAAGGAAATTGATGTGACTGTAATAGCATTTACGGCTTATTAGAGATTAATTTGTAAACAATGTATTTGATGAATGACCAAAATAGAAATAAAACAAGTCCACCAAGGACATTAATGGGTCCACCCTTCTTTACTATAAAAGGAGACCCATTATTCTTGGTAGGGGGGACATTCCACATTATAATATTCTTTTTCCACTTTCTCTCTCTACACTCTCTCTCTAGTCACATCAGGTCCAAGATCCAATATTCTTTCTAGTCATTTATTCTTTCATCAACATCCACATTGTATTTCGTTAACACTTGTTTTTTGTCACTTTGTAATGTTTTAACATAATATAAAATGATAACTCCGCGAGTCAATTCATCACCTCGAGAAATATCCAAGTATTGTATAAAAAATTAAAATTAACTTATATTTTTGAAGTATATTTTTATCTCTATGTGTTGATTACCGAGCAAAAAATATAGCTTCTTTCTAAATAGTTCAAAGTTTAGTAGGATCATCTCAATAAATCATTTCAAGGATGACTACGTGCATTCAACATTAATGAAAAAAGTTTGTTTAAGTTATTACAATTACTCTCACTTTAATTTATAATATTAAGTTAACCCACTCGTTGTCTTGTTTCCACAATGCTTGGCCATGTTAGTGTATGCATAAAAGATTTTTTGTCCATAAAGTTTGAGTCAAGATGTTTCGACGTATTTTAATGCTTTTGGATAGGCTATATAAGTATCATCTATGGTCACTATATTTGACTGCAACTAGGCATCAAATTCTACATACATGGTCGCATCCCGAAAAGAAACAAACTTTTCGGATACGTTTCATTCAACAAAGAATTTATTTATATTGGTTATACTATCTATGTCTATATGTCATTTGCATAACAAAATTGTAACGTCTATAAATATTTTGTCAACCACACCCATCAACGTCAACTTCTTACACATCAATATAACATTAGCTAATGTGCATTTGTTTTCTTTTATGAGAAACATAAGATGATCTATCGCTAAAGTATAGTTGGCTAGTGTTTCTGTCACTATAAAAATGAATGCAATACAAAATATTATATTTGTTAATGTAACCTTAATAATTTTATATAGCGACATTTTATACCTCATAGTCTTGTAGGTTTCATTTATAATTTGAACATGCATACATGTCTTTTGAAAGTCAATGAAAATCGGGTGTAAGAAAACAAGGTATATTCTAACTTCACATTATTTAGTTATCGTTATGTGCCTTACGATATAGTTTTTCATTTCATTTTTCTAACAAATAATGCATGTGAGAATAACCATACGTCTATAACATATGATGTTTATACCTTATATTATAAATATTACGTATATTAGATACGTTATCGGGTTTCACATCCCTTAAATCGACAAAACTTTCATGTGGGATGATATCGACTAATAATATTTTCTTCACGATTATTTTACTTTTCTCACTTGCTGATATCCTTATAAAAAACCCGTCCATGCGTGGTTATGTTTTCGGATAAACCTTCCAAATACCACAATCCAATGACAACAAAATAAGCATTAAGTTTAAAACACCAATCACATTTTTTTGTACTGATGAATCTCTTAGTTTTAGTTTGAATATTTTCACTTTCATATTTCAGACTTGTAAAATTCACAATCTAACATTAACATGATAAGCTTAATTTCAAAAGAACAAACACATTTTTTATGCCAATGGATCTTCTTTTAGTTTTAATTTGAAGATTTTGGTTCTTGTATTTTATGTGCCTTTTGCAAACAAAAAACAATCTAAGAACATTATCGTATTCTTTATCGTCCTACAAACTTATACGTATGCCAACTCTTTATTCAATATATAATGTCATGTGCATCGATCTTCTAAAACACTAGATTCCATAATTTTTTGAGCTTCCTATAATATTTAATAAAAAAATATCAATTTATATTAGGGAAATATCACACTTAATACCTTCTCACCAATCTTATTATCATCTAGTACCCCAACTATTTTCTATGCCTACTAAACACCTTTCTCACCAAACTAATTCCTTTTCAATACCCAATTTTTATTTTATCCCTCAACTACCCTCAACGATGAGAAACAACAGAAAGAAGACGAAACCAACAGATGAAGTAGAGAACTTCTGTTCAGCGTTAACAACTGCCTCATTTATTGCCAAATCGTAATCAGAAACAACCACTGCAGCGACAACTCCTCCAGTCTTCGGTGATCGTAGACGACAATCTCCACCGTCGCTCCCACTCCCTAAAAGGAAGAACCTCCGTTCAGCGTCAATAATCGCCTTCTTCATTGCCAAATCGCAATCTGAACCAACTACCGCAATGAAAACTCCTCCTTAATTGCCAAATCACAATCAGAAACAACCACCGCTCTCCCGTAAAGCTTGCGGTGGTCCCGGAGGTGACACCAGAGCTCTGTTTTCTATTTCCGTCGAGAGTTCCTTCATTTTGTCGATCTATATATTAATTAAGAAAATTAATAAAAAAAATCTTTTTAGATCTTGAGCTCTGTATGTATAATAATGTTGGTGTGTTTGGAGGTTAAGAATAAGATGAGAGAAGGAGAGAGAGAGAGAAGAACAGTGGTGGAGAAGACAAGAATCACGCGATTTACAATGTAAATTTTATGTAAATATATGTAAGTATTTTTTCTCCTCTTCTGATAATAAGAGGACAATAATCACGCGAGTTACCACTGGTTGATTGAGCTTATTTTGATGGAGTTACGTGTAAATGTTACATGCCGTATTATCATGCGATTTACAATGTCATTCACATACGGGATTTGTTGTTTCACAATTTTAAACATCTCACGCGACTTGTTTTTCATCATCACACCGTTTATATATACTTTACTATATCACCTCTCTATATCGACTTACACTTATCAAATGGTCTTTAAGCTACCACATTTCCGGTGATTGTTAACTTATTTCACACACGCGATTTGTATGAAACAATCAGATTGAATATCGCTCGATTTGTGTGAAACTAAATTATTCTATATGACGCGAGTTGTTATCATATACATGTTTTAAATTATTAAATAACTCGCAGTATACATCACACGATATAAAACCATGCGATATAAAAGCCAACACACACGCGGGATACAAATACACACTACAAATAGAACTCTCCAATCACATTGTCATACTAAACAAGACGCGATATACCATCTCGAGGTTATTTTTGTCCAAAATAGAGTCTTAGGTACCAATTGGTAGTATCCAATATTTGGGTACTGAAAGAGAAGAACATACTTGAAAAGGTATTTTCGGGTACTTTTCTCTTTATATTAATAACTAATTAAATTATAAATTTTATTATAAGATTATGATATCATATTTTTACAAAAATATACGTTTTCTCATTGTTCTCGATCACAATCACAATAGTCAGAATTAATTGACTCATAAAACTCATTATTTCGACCTGATAAAACAAAATCCTAGTTTAACTAAAGATTGCGTACTCTCCAAAATGGGTAGTTGAGTTGGTAGAGTAAGATATGTTTGTGTTCTTCTATAAACATTTTTTTGAGTGAGTATGTCACCTTGTGTGATTTACCATTAAAAAAAATATTGCAACCACAAAAATTTAAAATCATTTTATTTTTATATTTAATTGTAGTTTGTTTGACTTTTTTTTTGTTAGGTTTACTCTTTGGCCAAAGCTATTTCGTCCATGAGAATTTTTATTTCCTCCATAATTTGAAAAAAATCTCATGTTGTTATTTCCTCCATAAAGGAAATTACACATTTGTCATTCTACCCATTTATTCTATCTTTTTCATTTTCAAGAACGTCATTATTCTACCAATTTATTCTATAATCTTACCCATTAACAAATTCAAAGAAAAAAAACCATACTTATCTATTTCTTTAGTTTTCTATCTTTTGTTTTTCTTCATTTTTGGTACTGTTTTTTTTGCTATGGCTGTTCTTGTTAGGTTAGGGTTCTTATTTGGTAGATTTAGGGTTCGATTAGGGTTCTTACTTAGTAGATTTAGGGTTCGTTTAGGGTTCTTACTTGGTAGATTTAGGGTTCGATTAAGGTTTATGCTGTTTGTTTGGATCTATTTTTTAGTTTGGTTCGGTTTTCTGTTTATATGGTTGTTCTACTGTATTCTGTTTTTTTAACGATAACATATGATTCCGAGAGGCCATCTCGGAATCATATGCTTTTTTTTTAACTGCAAAACACCTGATTCCGAGTGGCCATCTCGGAATCAGAAGTAATTTGTGAATTTTTTTTGCACCTGATTCCGAGATGGCCACTCGGAGTCAGGTGCAATGTCTCTGTCTTATGCGACTAGGAAGCAGTTGGCAACGTAATCAACATGCTGTCTTCCCATTAAGAATATGACACTAACCGCATGACAACATGGCACACCCGCTAACTACCATGCTCTACAAGCACACTCACGCTCTTCCATATCGACAACATACTGGTTTTGGCCTTCGGTAACTTGATACTTAGGCCCACCCGATTGTAGCACACGACACTGCCCAGCCTTACCAATAATCTTTGCCAATTTTTTTTGAATAGCGGGGCATATTCGTTGATCCCATTTCTCGACATCTTTCTCGTCGTAATGTGCCCTAGACCACTGGGTAGGAGGTCTTTCTTGCAGCCAATCGTACGCGGCTCTGTTGCACTATTTCATCTAGTCCATATAATAATTAAACTGTTCCACCCATGTTGACCTTGCGCAAGCCCAATAGAGGTTGTGCTCTTCTCTGCCAGGGAAGGTTTTCTTCATATTTGCGTAGAGATGCCGTGCACAAAATCTGTGCTCAGCGTTGGGGTAAAGGGAAAGCAATGCAGGTACAAGGCCTTTCTGCTTGTCTGACATCCACATAAATGCTCTCTGGTTTTGTATGTCTATATCGGCTCCCAATAACTGCAAAAACCATGTCCAGCTATCCTTGTTTTCAGACTCTACAACGGCCCATGCTAACGGATACATTTGGTCGTTCGCATCAACCGCAACAGCTACAAGCAACTGCCCTCCAAATGCCCCCTTCAAAAAGCAACCATCCATAACCAACACCGGTCTGCATCCTGACTTAAACCCTTCTTTCAAACCAGCCAAACTGACATAAATTCTTTTAAACACCCTCTCATCACACTGCACAATCATTGTAGAACCTGGATTAGTTCTTAATATTTCATGGCAATATTGCCTCAATCTTCTATATTGAATCCTATCATCCCCAAGTATCAAATTCAGAGCCCTCGATCTTGCTCGGTATGCTTTCGGTCTGGTTATCTTCACCAGGTATTCTTTGTTGACGTCGGCAATCAAACTTCTGATTGACCAGTCTGCATCAGCTTGCCACCGATGGAGATACTGTTTGGCAAGCCACCTACTACTAACACAGCTATTCTTGTTGGTAGGCACACACTGGTGGTCATCCCTAAATGTTCGTATGGTCCAGTTTGGTGCACTTCCAATGCAAGAAGCATATATATACCAATTACAGCTCTCTGAATGGCACTTGAAGGAGCACCTTAGCTTGTCATTTTTAACGCAGTAGATATTGCGTTGCTGTTTAATTCCATACTCATTCATAGTCTCTTTAAACAGTCATTTCGAACCAAACTGAAGGCCAACCTGTAACTCAATAAACCTTAGTCCAATGGGAGGCCTGAACCTTCTCAACTTGGGCAGCCTCTGTTTCTTTCTCTTCCTTGTGGTACAGTCATCGTCTGACTCTCCAGGACTGGTCAGGTTGTCACTGCTGTTGAACTCTTCTTCTGTGCTTGTACAACTATCTGCCTCAACACTTGCGTCAGACCCCTCACTACTACTACAACTGTCACTTGTATCCACTGGTTCATAACTTACATCTTCACTTTCGTTCCCACCAGTACCTTCCTCCTGCTCCCTATTCGTATCAAACTGCGACATATCAATGTCGGCGAAAAATGAGTCATCCAGATCTTCGAGGGAAACTTCACCCCTTGCACCTACACCACCATCTGCCCTACTGTTTTGTACACCATCTGCCTCCTTGTCTTGTACACCAGCTGCCCCACTGACTTGTACACCATCTGCCCTACTGTTTTGAGCACCATATGCTTCCTTGTCATGAGCACCATCTGCCTCACCAGCAATACCATCTGCCTCACCAGCAATACCATCTGCCTCACCAGCAATACCATCTGCCTCACCAGCAATACCATCTGCCTCACCACCAATACCATCTGCCTCACCACCAATACCATCTGCCTCACCACCAATACCATCTGCCTCACCACCAATACCATATGCCTCACCACCAGGTTCCTCTTCTACATCCACACCTACCCCATTATCTTCAGCAACCCCCTTCTCTACAACCACACCTACATCCACACCTACCCCATCATCTTCAGCAACCCCCTCCTCTACATCTACACCTACCCCATCATCTCCACCTACAAGTACTATACTTGAAGTTCCATCGATGTCGACTATAGGAACTGTCATGTGTTTCTTTTTTTTAGTTGGAGTCAGTATAACCTCCAACGGTGGAGTCCTGTCTGCATATATGTTCACCTCCCTCTTTGGACCAAGCCGTTGCGTTAACGCGAAAGCGTCTGCATCAGAGTCTATCATTTTAAGTTGGCAGTCCACACCAGGTATGCTGTACGCGAACACGTAATGCCCTCCTTTACCCTTTTCTTCTGTTAGATCCAGCATATTATGCAGCTCCAACAGACTAAACGTGTCTGGATTCACGTAGTCTATAGTTTCACATTTCCCTCCTTTGTACTTTAACTTTCTTTTACCCATAATAGAACCATTGTAGTGGTAGTGTGCAGTAAAAAGGGTGTTGTTTGTACCTGAAATATAATAAACAAACAACCCTAATATAAACACTAAAAGAACAACACCAAGCACATCACATTAACCTAAATCAATAATTAACAGCAACCTTACTCTACACCAAGAACAACACCAATTACCATTATTAAGCCACAAACAGAAACAAATTATTAAGCCACAAACACTGCACAACGCTACTCTACTCTAACATAACACATTTCTATGAAATAAACATAAACCCTAATTCGACGAGTCAAGTAACACATTATTAAGCCACAAACAGAAACAAATTATTAAACCACAAACACTGCACAACGCTACTCTACTCTAACATAACATATTTCTATGAAATAAACATAAACCCTAAATCGACGAGTCAAGTAACACATTATTAAGCCACAAACAGAAACAAATTATTAAGCCACAAATACTGCACAACGCTACTCTACTCTAACAGAACACATTTCTATGAAATAAACATAAACCCTAAATCGACGAGTCAAGTAACACATTATTAAGCCACAAACAGAAACCCTAAATCATCGAGTCAACTAACACACTATTAAGCAATAAACAGCAACCCTAAATCGACAAATCAAGTAACACACCACTATGCAATGAACAGAAACCCTAAATCGACGAGTCAAGTAACACTATTAAGCAACAAACAGAAACCCTAAATCGACGAGTTATTAAAACACATTTCTATGCAATAAACCTAAACCCTTAATCGACGAGTTGTTTAAAGGACTTACCATCACAATCTTCTGTCGCCATTCTGGTTAATCGATGCAGAAACAATGAGTTCGAAGACAGATGATTAAACAAGATGAGTTCGAAGACAGATGAGTTCGAAGACAGATGAGATTAAACAATGTGGAAATAATCTTCTATCGCCATTCTGGGTTTCTGTTGGGGAAGAAATTAGGGTTCGAATTGGGAAAGGAGAAAGGGATTAGGGATTCAGTAGTTGGGGAAGAAATTAGGGATCAAATTGATTTCAGGTTAGTAGTTAGGCTGGGCTGGGTTATTGGGTTAGAGGTTAGAGGTTGGGCTGGGTTAGAAACGGGTTAGAGGCTGGGCTGGGTTAAATGGGTCGGGTTGGCCTTTAGAAAATAGGGTAAATGAAATGGGTTAAAGTAAAAACAGTTTTTACTTTTTTAACTGTTGCCACATCAGCATCCTACGTAGATCGCTGATGTGGCTGGTCAAAGGGTACTTTGGGAAGAAATTGTGGGCTGGACTCGAAAAGGACGGTTTTATTATACTTTGTAAATCGTTAAGGACCCTTTTATTACAGACCCAAAGGTTAATGGCCCTTTTATTATACCCATTTATTCTATCTTTTTCATTTTCAAGAACGTCATTATTCTACCAATTTATTCTATAATCTTACCCATTAACAAATTCAAAGAAAAAAAACCATACTTATCTATTTCTTCAGTTTCTACCTTTTGTTTTTCTTCATTTTTGGTACTGTTTTTTTTGCTATGGCTGTTCTTGTTAGTTTGCATTTTTTTTTGAAAAATTACATCTGATTTCGAGTGGCCATCTCGGAATCAGAAGTAATTTGTGAATTTTTTTTGCACCTGATTCCGAGATGGCCACTCGGAGTCAGGTGCAATGTCTCTGTCTCTTTATTAAGTTTGTAATTTGTTCAAAACAACTGATTCCGAGATACTGCCTCGAAATCAGTTGTGTTTTGCCCAGAAATGCAGAAATCGGGAATGCAGTATCAAGACCAACATTTTTTAAGTGATAATCTCAAATTACTGTATTGTAAAACTAAAATGAAAAAACGAGATTAAATTACCTTATTCGTTGCTTGAGTGTTGTTCTCATCATTGGTATGAGTTTCCTGATTTTCCATGGTCAATCTTCAATCAATTTTAGGGTTAATTTTAGTTGCAAAAATCACATATGTAGAATTAAAAATAGGTTAATGATATGTTTTTTCAAAGTAGGCTATCTATTTCAATAATGACACATAATATTAAATTTAAAAATAAAATAAAGGTAAACTAGTAATATCATGTTTCAAGTGTTTTAGATATTTCAAATTATGGAGAAAATAAAAATTCTCACGGAGGAAATAGCTTTGGCCTTACTCTTTTTAGTAAATTAATAAATTTGTATATTTTGGATTAATATATAAATGAGTGCCAGATATAATTTGGATCGGTAATACAATGGATCCTAAGTGATTTAAGAAATCAATATGAAAATAATTAAAAGTGAAAACAAAATTTAACATGATAAAATGTAACCTAAACCTTTTAAAAATGGTGCCCCGTTCATTATATTTCATTAAATTACTTATATAACATCTATCTCGTGTCAGCTTGCACCCATGAGCGGGAAATAGAAGCGTTCTCTCTCTTGTTCAAGTTCAAATTCAACTTCAACTTCATCACTTTCTCTCTCTAGACCGCCCACCGTTTCCAAGGTATTATGTGCGCTTTGTGCAATCGATTCAAATGCTCGCAATCAACCGAGTTCAGAATCTTACCTTTAGATTTTGAATCTTCTTCATTAGTTCAGCAACTCGGTCGTCCTGGATATTTTATTAGTATTCTTGCGGCGAAGCGACAAATTTAGCAGTAGCTATAATTCGTAGATTTTACTGTTATTCGAAACAAAACAATCAGGGTTATAGCAGTCCGTTTTCTGAAATTAAGTATCAAGGTTTAGGATTGTACAGGAGATTTAGGGTTTTCCATATTTCTGTTGTTAATTCACTAATCAAGGTTGATTATTTATCAGGGAATACATATTTTGAACTCTATGGGTGTTGAAGATTATCATGTCATCGAGCTGGTAGGGGAGGGCTCATTTGGGAAAGTATACAAGGGTAGAAAGAAGTACACTGGCCAGGTATATGATGTATTAGTTGTACTATTTTTGTTTAATTAGTGTTTGGTAATTTATCTATCTACTGACTATTCTTACCTTATTTGTATAAATTTGTTGCTGGATTGATCGTAGACTGTTGCTATGAAATTTATTATGAAGCATGGGAAAAGTGATAAGGATCTACAGAATTTAAGACAGGAGATTGAGGTGATTAAGATCTTTTTCTTGTCTATAAATTTGCTGTTAAACTAAGCTGTGTGTTTTGTATTAATTATTATTACTATGTATCGCATGCCTCTGGTGTTTATGCTTCTACCTTAACTTGATGACAGATTCTTAGAAAGCTGAAGCACAGAAACATTATCGCAATGCTTGATTCTTTTGAAAGTCCACAAGAGTTCTGTGTGGTCACTGAGTTTGCGCAGGTGTGTAAGTCTGTTCTCTGCCACCTGCAATATTTGATGTGCAATGCTTGAGACCGGATAAAGCATGGGTTTTAAAATATTGAATGTTTATCTGATTATTTTATCATGTCAATAAGTATTTGATGCTGCCTGTCTCTTTTTACAGGGTGAACTTTTTGAGATTTTAACAGATGATAAGTGCCTTCCTGAAGAACAAATTCAAGAAATTGCAAAGCAGTTGGTATATTTCGTTCTACAGATATGGCTTCAATTATAATTATCTAGTGATTATAGATTGTTAAGAAAGAATATTGTGTTTCTGATATGATTTCTTGAGATTCCAGGTTGCAGCCTTACATTACTTGCATTCAAACCGCATTATACATCGTGACATGAAGCCTCAGAACATTCTCATTGGTGCTGGGTCTGTTGTTAAGGTCAGTTGGTCACACCATTTATATGAGTCATATGACATGACCTTTATAATACTAACTGTTGAATTGTATGAACTTATATGGCCCTAAAAAGAAAAACAAAAACTTTGAAGTATCTTAGGCATTATAGTAGAAACCACCTATCAGATTAATAAACAATTGACACTTTGGATATTTCAAATTGATTTTGAGTTTCATCAGCCGATACTATTTCAATAACATACTATAATCGCAGCAAGGCTTAATGGATAAGAGCTGACAGGGGTTTGTTATACCATATAATCTATGTAGCTCCAACCAAACTATTCTAAGGACAAATTATTTTAAGTATCTCTTATTAGTGAGGTAGGGCGTTGCAGCGTTAGGATCTACATGGTGTCAGAGCTTACTAATCTCTTAATAAATTATTGCATGATCTTTTATTTAATTAGTTTGTCTGCCTCTGCTCTAAAGCATCTAAAGAAGTTTAGTTTCTTGAAAATTCAATCCATACATGCTGGTGGAATCATTGGGGGATAAATAACTAGTACAGTTGGTAGGATTAGAAGTTGTTCATTTGCTTGTCCTTTTTATTCATACAGCTCTGCGATTTTGGATTTGCGCGTTCCATGTCCGCGAACACCGTTGTTTTACGATCAATTAAAGGTGTGTTTGTTATGTGTCTGTAGTTAATTTCCGTTAACTTTACAAACAGACAAATATCCTGTAGCATCTATGCATGTCACATGAAGCTTATGCAATATATTTTGCAGGTACTCCATTGTATATGGCCCCAGAGCTAGTATGTGAAAAGCCTTACAACCACACTGCTGATTTATGGTCACTTGGAGTTATATTGTAGGTGTAATTATTTACTCTTTAGAATCATCACCCTGAAATTTACTCATACAATTAACAATATTTCTATTAGTGTGTAATCTATCTTCAACTAATCCTGCTCAGAATCTTGTTTCTCCTCAAGAAGTCTTCAGCTGTTTTATCTCCTCTGCCTTTTTTCTTTTGTCAATGCAGCTCTTATCAGTTTTATACTTCTTTTGTTGTGTTTCCGTGTACCCAATAGGTACGAGTTATATGTAGGTCAACCTCCATTCTATACAAATTCAGTATATGCACTCATTCGTCATATTGTTAAGGTATATATGCCTAAACCTTTTCATAGAAATCTGTCTTTAGAAATGGTGATAATCTCGTGATGAACACTATAGGATCCTGTTAAATATCCTGACGACATGAGTCCAAATTTCAAGAGCTTCCTGAGGGGCTTGCTGAATAAGGTTTTTATTTTCTCTCGATGCTAATTTACATCTGTTGATTTGCTACATATAAGTTTTATGCTTAATTTGTTTAATCCCATGAAATAGGTACCACAAAATCGGTTGACTTGGCCTGCTCTTCTTAAACATCCATTTGTTAAGGAATCCTCAGATGAGTTGGAGGCCAGGGTAAGTATCTCGTATCATGTTTATATTCTCCAAAGTTAGTCAGTAGATGCAAGCTTGACGTATCATAGGTCCTAGTGATTGGCTTCCATATATATATTTTCATTTCCGCATACATTCATTTATATTTATAATTGAACTCTATGCATATGGTGACTCTTGCTCAGGAGATGCATGCAGCGCCTCTTGTACCCAGAGAATCTGGAGCAGCTTCGAGGGGGCAAGAAATTATTACCCAGCCACAAAACGGTGTGTTTTTCTTGTCAGAAGTTTAAAGCTCACTCCTATGAGATCATATATAGAAGTATTAAGTTTTCTAACTCTCCAAAGTTGTGGTGTCTTAGGTAAAGAGACTTCTCTATCTTCCCCCGGCGATGGTATTACTCGAAGCTGTCAGAATGGTGAGCAACTGGAAAATCAAAATGCTGCTGCAGGAATATCGACACCGCCTGAGGATTTTCTTGGAAATTCAAGTCCGGGTGAGGTTAAACAGTCAGGTGAACATCGATAACAGAACCATTTACTTCACATATGAGTAGTGTATCTATCTTCAACTGAAAGATCATCCAACCCTTCTAAGCTAGAAATATGAGCTCTTTTTTATATCGCCTTATTTCCCTGTTTTGTGGATTTGGTTTCATATCTAACATGGCAGTTTTTGTAATAAAAATTTGGTTCTGTAGTTGATATATATATATATATATTGACCTCTCTTGGTGGCTCTCACCGTGGTTACTCGTAGTCGTGAAAATGCATTATGTTGGCTTGTTATTATTTGCGAACTAACATTTTTCCCATGATTTTTTCAGTATGTAACACTTAAGCTGTAATGACTTGGTTTG
This sequence comes from Limnanthes douglasii subsp. nivea, assembly GCA_036936605.1. Classification (NCBI taxonomy): domain Eukaryota; kingdom Viridiplantae; phylum Streptophyta; class Magnoliopsida; order Brassicales; family Limnanthaceae; genus Limnanthes; species Limnanthes douglasii. Next base: position 319,381,942 of record JAUPFV010000002.1, on the reverse strand, counting down.
ATGTCATGTGGCATCGCATCTCTTTAGGTAACGTGGAATTAGACAAACTGGAGAATACCTCTAGGACAGTTAAAGGTGCACAAATTATTGGACTAAACAAAGAAGCAATGACTCTTGTTTTGTCACCATTAAAAGAATGGTCCCAACGACTCCAAAATTTAAGCGGGTAAAATTATTTGTGCTTATATATATCTCTTCTGCTTAATGTAATTTTCTTACATTCTTCACATGCAGGAAAATATTTTTTATCATTATGATCAAGCTTTATCCCATCATTAGAGTCCTGCATATGTTGTTTATTTCTATGCTTGACATTGTCATGGCGTATATTATAGAAGCATATGATATCTACTTACAAGACTGAATCTGACGATGAACTTACAGAGATCAAGGTGTTCTGAACTCAAGCCAGTCGCTGAGAATCCTATCCAACTTAGTTGCAGCTGGTGCTATCCATTCAAGTGGACTACGTGATGACATAACATGTGAACTTCTTGATTTAACTGCCATTCTTGTTGGCTTAAAGTCATCAAAACTCAATGCCTTGATATCAAAGGTATAACCGTACCAGAAAATCATATGTTATGCCCTGTTGTAGAAATTCCTGTGGTTTAGATATTTATTTTTCTTATTTTTATTTCCTCATGTCTAATTCTGAGATTATGGGCCTCAATTTCTATGTATCTCTCTGAAAGTTGTAAAAATCATTCATTTGTTGACTTTTAAGAATCAATGAGCATGGCACATGATTCTCTCCCTAGTTCAAAGATACTTTTACTAATTATTTGCTACTTTTTTGTAGTTACTTAAGTATCATCTAACTATAATAAATTAGTTGAGAGAGACAAAAATGTGTGATTACGAATAATTAATGCTTAGTTATGCTTTTTGTTTTAGTTACCAATTTATTATTGTCAACATTATTAGCTTTGTTTATATTCTGCAGAGCTTTTCAGTTCTTCGAATGCTGATTGATATCAGTGGAAGAAGCATTTCAAGTTCATTTTTTAGAAACTGGATTGCTTTGGTTGAAATTTTCTCACAGGTTATACTCCTTTCAAATGTGTTAGATTTTGCGAGAAAAGGTGTACATGCTCTCTCATCTTGTTCAGTGTATAGGTTGTTGAAGGAAGTGAAGATGCATCTGGAAGAGTTTTATATGAATCATGTACATGCATCACGAGCATGTTAGCTAAAGTGCTGGAGGGTCTTAAGTGCTCTACATCCACTCCCAATCCTGACGCTGTTTCTAATCCTGGCGTGAATGATGCACTCAAGCAAGTTCTAGATCATGCTCATACATCTCACTTAGTGGAGCATTTATGTCGCTGCTTAGCTTCTTCCGGCGCAAGTCTGGCTTCTGGCTCTTCAAATATGTTGACTGCGGCTTGTGAAGCTTGTAGGGCAATCTGGTCACTGATAGATGCTTTAGAAATCCTTTTTAAGAAAGAGAATGTGCTTTTATTTCCTCTAGATGCTTTGTGGAGTCATTCTTTATCTCGGCTTGACACAAGGGAAGACGACCGCGGCACATTTATCGGAGCAGAATCAGCAAAAGTTATTGATACTGTGACGAGAGCATTTCTTAGATCAAAACACATACAGTTTGCTGTTAGTCATTGCCTTCATCAACGTCTAGAGGCTCCAGTATTTGCTACTATTCAGGTGTTTTTTCAATAGTGCTTCGCATGTTTGATTTGGCATTGTTTTCTTTACTAATCATGTATGTGATTTCCTTCCCTCGTATCATTATTGTTACACTTTTCTAGGCCTCTAATTTGCTATAACTGGTTATTTTTCAAATCTTCAGCTATTGACAAGATTTTGCCTCCACAGTGGACTGGTTCCCAGTGTTCTTTGTGGCCTACCGAGTTCCCTACCTGTTACTACTGTAATTAGTGGTGGAGGAGATGGTACTATTGTTTCTGAAATATTTTTTATACTCTCTGTGTGTGCTACTTCAAACAAAGATCTGCACGCGGGAGAAACAAGTAACTTGAAGTGCAGATTCAACAATCCCTCTGCTTTAATTCTGCATTCATGCCTTCTTCTAGCAACTATTGCTCAGTGTTTGAAGCTTATGGGAAGAAACTCTGCTTTATTTATGCTTACAACTTCTCCAAAAAAACAACTTTCTAGTCTCTCTGTCCTTGCAAATAACTTTGGTTCAGATGATAGGCTTGAAGCTTCTCTTCAACCTCATTGTGCATCAGCTATGCTGGCTCTTGCATCTATCCTATCTCTTGAATCTGTTGAGTCTTCTGTATCTGAAATCTCAGTGCCTTTGATCCCTCGAGCTGCTACACTTTGTAATTACCTCAAGATTTCTCGAAGCAATGCGAATGAAGTCGGCTCTAACAATGTAGATTGTTCTCTAAACAGTTGGCATGGTCTTAGGGATGGGTGTGTTGGCTTACTAGAATCTAGATTGAGATGGGGAGGACCCTTGGCTGTACAGCAGTTAATCGCTAGCGGGATCCCTTTGCTTCTCATTGATCTATTAGCAAACAATCTTTCAAGCTCTTCTCCTAAAAGAATAAATCATCAAATTGGGCTATCCCCTATCGGGGTTGTGCGGACAATATCATCAATATGTCATTGCCTTTCTGGCGGAGCTTCCACTTTTCGGCAGATTCTTGTTAGGAGTGAACATATGAAACTCATATCCAATTTGATATCTGATGCTCATCTTAAACTTGTGAAGAATTGGGGTGGGCCAGGGGGAGGAAAGGATGGAGTAAGAGACATAATAAATGCAGTTGTGGATCTTCTAGCATTTCCTCTTGTTGCGGTACAGAGTACTCCAGGTCTTCCATCAGCCGCTGCTTCTGTTAGCAGTGGGTTCATTCTTAATATGGGCTCACCTGGTGGGAGAGTATGCATGGAAGACAAGGATTTGATGAAAGCTATAGAAGAAGACATGGAAAGATACATAAAAATTCTCCTAGAGGTTTGATCTTTGTTTGTGATTTTTTTTTTCAAATGTTTTTGTTCAGATAAGCTACAGATACTCCTGATAAGATGCATTTGTCATGTACAGAACCTTATTTTAGCTTTTTTGACGATCTTTAAGAAGCTTAATATTATACTTGATGATTGTGTAAACGGATGGGGACATGATTCGTCATATCATTTTGTTATGATCTTTGAGGTGAATGTTGTTTGGCATTGGTAAATCATTTTCTCACTCAATTGCTACCAAAATTTGTAGATGGGTGTGCCTAGTATCATCCTTCATTGCTTGGACCACTTGGAGTTAAAAGATTCAGGAAGGCCTGTTGCCTTTATTGCCAAAATGATTGGCCGTCGACATCTTGCAGTTGAACTCGTGTCTAAAGGCTTGTTAGAGCCAAACAGAATGAAAAGGTTACTTGATGGTTCAAGTCCAAAAGAGGTCATACTTGATATTTTGATGATAATATCTGATCTGGCGCGGATGGATAAGGTCAGCTTTATTGATAATTTAGTGTGCAAGATGCCAAACATAATATGTGCATTTTGCATATTTATGAGTATTGATTATTTGTTAACTTCATGGTTTCATTCTCTTGATCAATTTCTGCGAACAACTTTTTGTTTGACCTATCTTCTAATAACCAAAGTAACATTAGTGTAATAACTTAAGTTTGTGCAAGCAACATTACAAAATTTACATACTTCTGAATTTCTCTGTAGCTTACAACCAATGACTAACAAACAGATGGCTGGATAATTTTGAGAGAATTATAACGTTGTCTATTACTCTTGGGCTAACAAAATGCAGGCTTTCTATAAATTCATTAGTGGTGCTTCAGTTTTGGAGTCTCTGCGAGACTATCTCAGGCATGTGGATCCCAATTTACGTGCGAAGGCTTGTAGTGCTCTTGGCAACATGTGCCGGCACAATTCCCACTTTTATGCTTCACTCGTAAGTAAAGATTGTATAGAATTTGAAATTAACTCTGCTAAACATACATGTTTTAAAATTTGAATCAGAGTTGGTGCCCAAGATGTACTACGGTAACATGGGATTGAGAGTGTTCCTTAACATTCACTATGGTGATGCAGGCGGAGTATCGCATTATCAGTCTCCTCATCGATCTATGTGCTGACAAAGATAAGCGTACACAGAAATTTGCTTGTTTTGCTGTAAGTTCTGTTATTTATTAAAAACAATTTTGCCTTCAACACAATAATTTATCTCCCTCATTACCACTTTGTGCGTGCAGATAGGTAATGCTGCCTACCATAATGACTCATTATATGAAGAACTAAGAAGATGTATTCCACAACTGACAAATGTACTACTGTCATCCGAGGAAAACAAGACAAAAGCAAATGCTGCTGGTGCACTGAGTAACCTTATCCGTAACTCTAACAAGCTATGTGAAGATATCATCTCCAAAGGAGCTTTGAAGGTTTGTATCAATGTTTCTCTAGTTATAAATTCTCCCAGATCCCTAGAGCTATAAAGTCATTAAATCAACGAACTTTATTAGAATTTCTCAAATAGTAGACACAAAAAGTTTGGAGCTGAATATTATGGTCATTACGAATACCTTGTTGAGCCGCTGTGTCATGCGGCAGTGAGTCGGGGTTGTATTTAGGCTTACAACATAGAAAAAAAGGTCTACAAGCTTAAACTGTTGGGGCTGCTCAGCTTACTAATTCTTTTACACTGAGGCCAACTTTAGTTAATGCACTAAACAATTTTTAGCCTTATTTATTTATTCTAAGCTAGTTTAGTTAGTTTATAAGTCATACACTAAACAGTTCCGGGTCACTTTTGACGAGCTTCTGAAACATTGTCGAGTGGTTTTCTACGGTGCAGGCTTTGCTAAAGTTGGTTGTGGACTGTTCGGTGGTGGCACTGAACCCTAGTAGAAAAGATGCTGTGAACGAGTCCCCTCTTAAGATAGCTCTGTTTTCCTTGTCGAAAATGTGTACTCACCCACCCTGCAGAAACTTTCTTAGATCATCAGACATGCTCCCGGTTATCAGACAGCTGCGACAATCGCCAGAATCAGGTATTGCACATTATGCCACATTAATTGTCAACAAAGTTTTTGATTCTTGAAGGCCAAGAGAGCTTGAAACCTTATTTTATTCCGGGAGTTTAGATCTCACATGCCTCTAGGTTCGATTATGGTATAATAATCTAGTATCTAGTTGTCATCTCAATCTGAAATTGTAATGAGATGGAATTGGTAGATATTTTTTATGTAATGAATGCTGTAAAGTATTATATTCTGTATATTATAGGCACTGCTTGCTGGACCTCTAAAAGAATATAATGCATATAAATGGACTTCAACATAACATACCTGTATATAAGATCTAATGTTGAATAAACTAAAAATTGTTTTCTTTTGGTAAATAAAAGGATTTAATAAATGAAGAGAAACTTAATTTTGGGTCTGGTTCTTGTAAGAAATTCAGATACGAAAAGAAAGAGATTTAAGAGAACCAAAAATTCTCAAATGTCTAACCGATTTAGCCGCAAGGGATTCGAAAAGATGTGCAAAGATTTGGTTATTCAAAATCTGACTTTATTTTTTAGATTCTAATTTTTGAAAATTTAAATTTTGTTTTGAGTTGGTGCAATATTAAAAATATATAAAAATTATTGCACTTAATCATTTTATTTTAAACAGTAATTCATCTTTTAATTGTCACTTTGATAAATAGTTTTTAGATTTTTTAAAATTCGATAGCAGCTTTTGGACTATCCAAGTTTGATAAAGTTAGTCTTCAGCACGAGTTGACTAATGTAAAGCTTTCACGTGAGACTATACTCAAAAGTAATTTGTATCACCAATAGTCGCTAAATTATAACCTTGATTACATTTGAACTTTGACATAAAATCAGAAGGACAATTGGTAATACAAATTTATATTCACTGTGACGTTACGTGGTAGTTTTATATAAATCAGCAAATATGAATGACTAATTTTATTGAAACTCGATAGGTCAGAAGGTACCATTGAATTTTTAAAACTCGAGGTACTATATGTCACTAAAGTCGATAGTCCATGATGAGTTCATGTTCCTTTGTTTTATACATATGTAATAGTATGTATAGTCGTTAATTTTAAATTTACATGTTCCCAAGTGCCACTTAGAAAAGGAAAATGGTGGATTTATTTCCCTACGAGATATATTATTTCTCCATATTTAAAAAAATACGTTATTTTCTCCATAAATGAAATACCTAATTTACCATTTTTTAATTTTACATCAAACACCATATCTATCTTATTTACCTTATTTTTCTAGCAGCCACCCACCCAATTAATTTATACCCAACATCAATCCACCCATATACCCTAACCACCATAAATCCGATATAAATAGACAACCTCCAAGTTAAAACTTTACTCGCCTCTTCTTTTTTAACCCGAAAAAAACCCATAGTCAGCACTTGAAGCACTCTTTCGAATTCCAAAGGTAAAAATCTTAATTTAAACTTAGTTTTAAAAAAAAATATGGGTTTTGATGCCGAGTTCCAGGGAAAAATCGAGTTACAAGAGAAATGCATCTAATTCTGAGATGCTAGCTCGGAATTACATGTTTTTTTTTATAAAAGCACCTAATTATGAGATGTCGGCTTGGACGACTTTGAAGGATTGTAACAATACCGGGTCATACGTTCTATTTTTATGGAATAATGGTTTTTGCGTGATCGATCTCTTCGATATTTTTCTTGATTCTGCTGAGCATACGAGTTTATAAATTTTTCATTGAGCCTTTTTTTCCTTCGAGTTGTTATACTTCTGAGTGGACCTTATCCGATGTGGTTATTATTATTTCTATTTGGGATCTTACTGTCTCGATCTCCACCCATAATGGGTCACACTCTTCTTGCACCGGTAATTGTTCATATTTGTTGTTATTCACATGAAGTATTTGACCAAACCCATCTTCGATATATTCCGAAAATGAACTTAAAAACGCCTAAGTTTTTGGATGTTATTATTCGGGTACCTAATTAGGCTCCCACTATAGTCGCCACTAATGGTGGCATATATTTTCGGAGGGTATTTTCATAATAAAGGAAAAAATAATTAAACTTTGGATAAGTTGTAGAAGGATAATTGAGCAGCTTGGTATAAATTTAGAGAGAGAGGCTCTGACAGGGTAGTTGGGTCGTAAAAAATTTATTTAGTCTCTTAGTACAATCAAGGCTATATATAGTGAAATGGGACGATTGGGCTTACATGGTCCATAAGCCCATTTTAATAATTTATACTCAAATACAATCGAAGTGCATTACAATGTAAAACACCTATACTTATTACACTTTATTGCATCATTATTATAAAATAAACTTTGGTTTGATTTTCCATTCGGAGAATTTTGTCCTTACCAATGCATAGTATCATGTGCCAATTATTCGCGGCCAATTGGGTCGGACAAAGGAAAATGTACCTAAAGAAACCCTCTATGAAGGGGTGAATGGGTATATGTAACCCCCAATAAAAAAACAGGTGTGTAAAATCAAATCTCACCCTCCCTACCCTGGTGAGATAACTATTTAACATCAGGATACCGGGTTATACCAGAGTCAAAGATACCATATTTTAGTCTAAATATTTGATGATTTTTATCTGACATCTAATTGTAACTACTGACCGTAGAATTGATCTAAAAACATTATTTCATCTACCTCTTCTACCAACGGAAGGGCGGTGTTGGAAACTTTTGCCTTTTTCTTTGAAGCCCGATTAAAAGCTATTTCTAGGTTCAAAGAAGATAGATTGTCAGCTTATTGTTCAAAAATCGATTCTTTAGGCTTTCTGAATGCTAGTTAGGGAAAGAGTTTCTGGGATTTGTGCCCTTAATCTCGTTGTTATGACCTTGCTAAGGTAATAGAGTTAAAATCTGACCCCTGATTATACAAATCACGACCTAATCATCTCAATCGACCAACAATTCAAACTACCATTCAGTTTAATAAGTCTAAGAAAGGCTATTTGTTATGATATGTACCTATTTATAATAACGAGAATGTGATCCAATTATTGTGATAACATCAAATTCTAAGATTTACTAATAAAGTTGTATAAAAACATTTGAGTCTCACAATGGTTGCTTATATGAAAAACACTTAAAACAATAAGTTAAGTATTTTTATACGGATATTTCTCCCAAATCGATCTATGATGTTGGATTTAACTTTAATCTACAATTTATATAATTTTCCTTACTATATTACTGAGAAAACGAAACAAATCGATATTGACAAGTTCATATGTATGCCAAACGTGTCAGAAGAAAAAGAGTTGTGGGTACCAGTATTGCCTCCACGTGTCAACAACAACATGACATACTCACAATGCGTTACACAGCGATGATCAATTTTATTAATATAAGATTATTATCATATATTTTTATATGTTACCATTTCACATTTATAACTTACCTCATCGAAATTCTTTTGATAGTATTGTAAGGAATTATTTTAAAATATCAAACACAATTATTTACCTTAAGGACTAGGGGAGTCCTGATAAGGCTATACAGTACGAGTAGGGAATGCTTCTTTTAATGACGAGGTAAGATACAATAAAGACTAACTAAATGTAACATACTTTGCAAGTAATATAAGCCGAACTGATTAATGGATGATCAACTACGAGACGATGCAACCATCTATGCGAGATAAACATATACGAGACGAGAAAGATAAGAGCAACCCAAGGATAACAACGGTCTCTAAGACGAGGAAAATATTTTACGTGATGGAAGCACTAACCGACCACCTATTCTCCAAGCCTGAACGGATAACGGTTTACCCGATAACATCGTACCCGAATGAAGCACTGACTGAGAACTCAAACTTGATGCCTAAACTAATGATCATCACGAAATGACACATGTAACAATACATGCATTACTTGGAAACATACCCATGTATTTATAAGGAACATCATCGATATTAAAGGTACGATTAACGTTGTTCAAAGAATGACGGTTACTAAATATATGTAAATGTGAAAGTGGGAAAAATATATAAATAGAAAGACAACCCATAGTGTAAAAGATTTGATTTTTAAAAGATAGAAAACTATTGAATTTATTATTTCCCTATTTTTATTCTCTTTCGATTATTTATCATGTCTTTGGCTTAACTTTTGAGAATGAGTTTTTCTATCAATCCGTTCCTTTTGTTTATTTGAATAGTAATCTCTCTAGACGTATATTCTTTACTTTTAAATCATAGATTCTTTTAGCCATATTGATCGAAATTTTCTTCTTTATCAACAATTCAAATCTCTTTAAGATTCTGAGATATCGACTTTTGTATATGAGAACTAGTAGTAGGTTTATGTACAATATCATTTTTTGTTTGATTTTTAGAATATCTTTTGGTTATGCAACATGTTTCGTTGTAGATTTCCTTGGACATGCAGTTTTTGTAGTATGTGTAGTTGATTTTTTACTTGCACGCTCTTGAATGATGTAAATTTTTAATGCCTCATCTACATCAGTAAAATCATTTCCCTCACTAACCTCTTGTTGCATATTATTTGTTTGTTCTTATATTTGATTTTAGTTTGCACCTAAATCATTTTCATTAAGATTTAACTTATTTTTGGTTTTCCCTACCAACCCTGTTTTTCTTTTTTTTCTTCTTTCCCGAAAAACCTATTCTTATTCTTCTTCATCCCGAGAAAATACATCTTTTTCTTCATTTGTTAAAATCAATTATCCTTCCAAAACCTACAAAATTTTCAAATATATAAGTAAATGAGATATGCGAGATAATATAATACATGATATATGCGATGCATTATAATACATGATAGATGCTTGATAATATACTACATGATAGATAAAGTACAATATAATACATGATAAATGAGGGATAGTATACTACATGATATATGCAAAATAATATACTACATGATAGATACATTGCACTACTACATGAGAGACCAAGTATTAGAAATAAAAGAAATGTGAGACTATGGATTAGATATACATGTTCACATGGGATCTGATTTAGAGTTCCAATCAAATCCAATTTTGATTTTGTGTCAATTCAAAACCATTCGTAATATCTTTGTATCACGCGTTCATTTTCTTCTCATTGATAAATGGTTGTTTGTTCCATGATGAATGTATAAATTTCGATGATATTTTAGAGATACTAAATTTATTTATTTTCATGTTTAAAAATCAAGTAAAATATAGACTGCTAAAAAAAAACACATCCAACTGCTTTATCATGTTTTGTTTCGTGAAAAAACTATATTGAATTCATTAGATTCTCCTTGATTGCTCCAGCCCAATCATAGTTATTTATTTTTTCTACGTATCCGATGTAAACAAATCATTATATAAGCTAATACATCTCTGGATGTAGAGAATATCAATGTGGACTAGGCTAATATGATGAATGGTATGACATATTTTACTATTTAATCTCATGGTATTTTAACTACTTTGGTTATTGGACCATATAAGCATGCAAAACCTTAGTTAATATAAGTTCATGATAGATGCGAGACTGCCTATACATACAAGACAGATGGTGACATGCGAGTGATGAGGGAGTATCAAATACCTAATAAGTTAAAAGATATATGAGTAGAGGAAATAGTTTGAAGAGTATAATCGACACTGAACTAAACTAATTATGATATAAACTCAAGCGGCGAGCGAGGATGATAACGATCTCAACATTGTCGAGTCCTATCGGAGGGGTCAGGATCTGCTAGAAAGTGACAATATTGAGGGGCTAAGCTAAACCGAGCGAACGCTTCATTGAGCAAGCACAAAGAAAGATAAGTAGACCCATGTTAGCCCAAATAAAGAACTGAGCGAGAGACACAACCAAGCAGAGGGGAAGAAATTAGAAAGGCGCTCGATCTATTACACGGATGACGCCGATTGAGGCCCGTCTATATTGGAAATGGTCAAAGCAATGGTTTAAAGCTACATTAACGGAACTAGACAATACACTAACATAATGATCATTAATTTAGGTTCCATGATGTAAATGCAGTTCTACGTGTAGTTAGTGGAGTTAACTTCCGTAGTAACCACTTGTAAGCGGGAATAAGGGGTATAAACAGATGGATAAACCCTTAACAATATTTTCCCTTTTATTTAATAATAAATGTATCTACTTGGCATTTCCCTTTGTTATTGTCCCATAACAAATGGGAACGTCAACAAAACATTTATTCTTGAAGTACAATAACAATGGTAGTTACTAGGTCATGGATTGAGAGGGACATTCCAGAACCAAGCGAAATGATGGGGAATTGGGGGACAATTGTGAATCCGCTAGTGAGGCAGGACGTACTGCGTCCTAGCGTTACCACCGACCCAACGGTCATTATTGCAGTCCTTGTGGAATATGTTGAGTAGGCACCACATGTGGTACAACTGGTAGCTAGGACCAAACCAGAGATCATCTACCATTATATGTGGTGGCCCCCGTTGCGCACGAAGTACCAAGCGATAATCTGATGATAACACCGATTATTCAACAGTTAAAGCAACAACTTCAACACCTACAACAATAATAACTCTGGATGGCATACGAGCGAGATGCCAATGAAAAAGCCATGCACGCAATCATATCGCGAATGAATGACGCACTCCACGTCCTGACTACCAAGGTACGGGGGCCTAGCTGAGCTAACCACAAATCGGGGCCTGAGGCCAGTCACACCAATCGAGGGGACCGATCCTCCAAGCATAGCGACAAAAGAGAGGGATAAGGAGAGATCGGGGGGAAGAAACGTTCCAAATAGCGGAACCAAGGCAAGAGATACGCCTTAACGCATCAAAAAGAGGAAGAGAGGACGAGGACATTATTTACAATCAGGCGAGACAAAAAATGTCTAGTTACATCCTCAAAGAAACACCTTTTATGGAGAAAATCCTCGAAGCCCAATTTCCAAAGAAGTTCGATGGGATACTAGCCAGCGACCACAACACTATGAAAATCCATTCATATGATTTACCCCATTGACCGAGTCTATATCAGTCATATATGATTGAACGAAGGGTAAAATGAAGTATCAAACACCGCGAGTAATGAACGCCCCTCGTTTCAAGCGATCAAACAAGTATTTTTGCTCCTACCACAATGACCATGGTCACGCTAATGATGAATGCAGGGAGTTCAAAGAGGATATCTAGCGACTCATAGATAATAGTGAGCTCTTACAATTCATCAAGAAACAAGACCGTCGTCATCAACCTGAGCAAAAGGATGATGCGTGCCCAACTATCGATGGCAAGCCTGACAACGAAGAACGGGAGGACATAGGTAAGAAACAGTCGTTGTTCGCCATTGCAAGAGGACACTACAGCGTAACTGAGGACTCGGGGGTTGATGCCACACCGTCACCCATCTTTATCACTGAAGAACGCTCTGATGTGGTTAACAATGTTGTCTCTGTAACTTGGGATAACACTTCATCTCTATTTACTATCACAAGGGGAAATTTTACAGTAATCCAAGGAACAAACTCTAGTAAAAGGGCGTGAACCGATCTTGATGTATACGAAGTTGAAGCCTCATCCTATTGCAATTACAGAGACCCTGTGGCAGAGCTCACGTTCAACGATAATGACCTAAGAGGTGTCAGCACACCTCATGAAGATGCACTAGCCATAAACTTGGATATTGGAGGCGTCATGGTAACTCGATTACTGTTAGATGGGGTCAGCTCAACCAATATTATTTTCAAAGATAGTTACGATCGAATGCACAAGGTTCCACCCTACAAGCTCACTTAGCGAACTTTAGTCGGATATGAGGGTCAGATGTCTCATTGCGTGATGGAAATAGAATTGATGGTTAAATTAGGTTATGTGGCCACTAAACATGAGCTTAAAACATTGTTCATGATCTCAGACACTCCCAGTCCCTATCACGCGATAATCAACCAACCCTGGTTGCATAGGATGTAGCCAACTCCATGTACATTCAGGCAGTGCATAAAATACCTAGTTGGAAACACAATTGGTATTATCTGAAGGAGTCCGCACACGGGGAGGAAGTGTTATACAGTCACCATCGACCCTACAAAACCTCTTAGATAACAATTAACCGGCGAATGGGCGCGCAAGAAGAGAAGTAGTATACCTCCCTCGCCTGAACCAGTCGACGAACCTTGAAATTAGAGCAACCTGAAGAAGATCTTCCAGACTCGGTTAACGAGGTAGTAACAGAGGACCGCACTCTACAGTTGGGTAATAACTTAACTTTCATCTTCAAGTAGTCATTAATTGAGCTGTTAGCAAAACAATTGGGTATGTTTGCATGAGATGCTAATGATATTTCAGGTGTTGACCCCTCAGTTATCTATGATGAGTTAGGAATCAACTCATATGCCAAACCCATACGACAGTAGCGACGATCTTTGTCAACCGAGAAACATGAGGCTACATAGTGATTTTTTGGGGTAAACAGTGGTATATTCATAGGCTACATAGTTAAAGAAAGCAGCATCAAATCCTAACTTGTCCAATTACAAGCAATTATAAAAATGACGCCTCCACGGAACGTCAAAGAGGTAAAATGTCTTACAGGACTCCTCGATGTACTCTCACGTTTCATTTCGAGAGCCTCTGATAAAAGTCACTATTTCTTCAAAATTCTCCATGGAGCTAAGAAGTTTGATTGAACAGAAGAATGCGATAAGGCATTTACCGAATTGAAGAATTACCTTACGTCGCCGGAAATCTTATCCGCACCCTTGACTGGTGAGCCACTATTTTTGTACTTATATGTTTCACCTTTTACAGTCAATGCAATTCTGGTATGCAAACTAGCCATAGTTCAACGACCCACTTATTATACTAGTAGAACTTAGGTCGACGCTGAGACGAGGTACCTCAATTTTGAGAAGCTTGCATTGGGCCTAGTCAAAACCGTCTAGAAAATGCATCTATATTTTCAGGGGCACACGATCAAGTTCCGTACAACTTTCCCCCTTAAAGCAATATTATAAAAACCCGACGCCTTAGGCAGACTAACTAAGTGGAGCATTGAGCTCGGGGAATACGACATTCAGTTCGAACCGCGTACTACTATAAAGGGGCAGGGCATAACTGATTTTTTGACAAAGTTCTCCTCGTCTAGAGACATATCTTCTCTAGACGGTACCGGTTAAACAACCAAGCACTTGGAATAAATTATCAAAATCGATGGGTCTTCGAGCTAATCAGGAGGTGGTTCAGGGGTTGTACTCCGATTATATATAGGAGAAAAAGTCAGACATGCTATTAGGTTCAATTTTCCGGTGACAAATAATGTTTTAGAGTATGAAGCAGTCATTTGTGGCATGAAACTGGCTCTAATATATAAGGTTTGTCTCATACGAATCCGTTCAGACTCGTAGTTGGTCATAAACCAGACTAGGGGCACTTATGACGCGAAGAAAGAATGAATACAGCGCTACTTATCAGCATTTAAGGAGTGTGAGTCCAAGTTTGTAACGATATTATATAAGCAAGTCCCACATCAGACAAACACCACCGTTGATGCACTAGCCAAGGCTGCAGCTTTGGGTGAGCACAAACTAATCAGTCAGAGTAAAACCATCCACACAATCGACAACACCAATGATCAGAGACAACATTATTTATTTTACTTAAACTCGGGCATTCTACCGACCAATAAGACAATCGTTCAGACTCTCCAACTGCGGGAGGAAATATATTGTGTGCTCGAAAATGTCTTATATAAAAAAACACGACTCGACCCATACTATGTTGCCTCGATAAAGCTGAAGCTACCTTAGTTCTGCACGACTTACACACAGGAGAAGCGGGGGCACATTGCAGGTATCAGAGCCTCCTTCAACGGTTTCTACTAAAAATGTATTATTGGCCAGAATTGGTCGGCGATACAGAATGACTCATTTAGAAATGTCAGCAGTTTACCGAGCGAGCCGATGCAAGTTTTACATGTTCGTTGACTTTTCGACAAATGGGGCATCAACCTTGTTGGACCACTTTCTATGGCTACTGGAACACGACACTTTCTAATTTTCACGGTGGATTAATTTTTGAAGTGTTATATAATCTAAAGCTCTTTTCCGAACCCGAGCTTCAGAGGTGTGTGACTTTTTCCACAATCAAATACTTACTAGGTTTGGCATACCGCGTGTCTTGATGACAGATAACGCTCCTCAATTTCAAAATGTGATTGTGACAACATTCTTCAAACGATACGGGATCAAACAACACTTCTCCACACCATATTAGCCCCATGAGAACGGCCAAGTCGAAGTCACCAACCGAAAGATTTTGGAAGGGATTAAAAAGAAGCTTGAAGGCGCCAATGGAAAATGGCCAAACAAGTTAGATGGGGTTCTATGGGCATATCAGACTACCCCTCGAACTACAACCGGCGACACTCATTTTGCCCTTATTTATGGCAGCGAAGCTGTGGTACCATCAGAAATAATTGCGCCAAGCTATCAGATTGCGAACTATGAGGAAGACGTTAATTTTGCCAACCGACCAGAAATTATTGATCTCATAAAAGAAAGACGCGATTATGCACGTGTTCGAGCACAACATTACAGGATCCTGATGCGGGGATGCTTTAACACTTGGCTCAAACCCCGTATCTTTCAAGTCGGTGACATGGTTATGAAGAAAATATTCCAAGGATCAGGTGACAGAGCAACTGATCATATATCATTATCTCCAAAGGCCATAACAGAGCTTATCGTCTCCCCAATGTAGATGGTCATGCCTTGAAGCACCTATGGAATATCAATCATCTAAAATTATATCGCCAATATTTTTAACTTAGAAAATGCGCTCTTTTCCCCCTTTGATGGCGCGGAAGGGTTTTTTAATGAGGCATTGAAACTCTTGTTCATTTTATTAATATATTTTATAGCTTTCACCACTACATGTATTTAGTATTACATTTTTTCCATCCTCAAAATCACAGTCGGGTCTATGAACACATTTATGGGCTACGCAATGGGACATACTGAGCCCAAACAAATATTTATAAAAACGATCGGGCTAATTTGCCACGCCTACAGGCTATGTAAAGGTCATATTAAATCCTAATACCTTGTACATGGTATATACGCGAACTGATTTATAATCAAGCATGTATCAGGCCACGCAATAGGGTTATACGACCTCGTCGCGGCTCAACTACTTGATAATTAGATTCCTAACTATGGAATGAGCCATACTAAGCTCGATCTCGTAAGGATTCTCCCAATAACTATCGTAATTTAATAAGCACATATCGAAGGAACCTCTTCGATCTCGGTATGTCGATCATTCACAAGTAACATGATGATTAAATCATAACTACACGTGCATTACAAAAATAATATGTCTAAAATAAATTTGAGCAAGTGCATCCACACTACCTCATACAGCCAAGATAAGCTTAAAGTTGTTGGAATAAAAGATATGATTGTGCAATAATGAGAAATTAATACAATTCCCAGATACAAATCAAGTCATGCACTTGAAATATACAAAAACAATACTAAAGTTATCAAACACTTAAAATATAACACCACTTCATGCATCAAGGACATTTTAAGAGTCCTCAGACCTCGCTTTTGTAGGAGCCACATCGATCGACTGCATCTCAATCTTCTCAGCCTCCACTGTAGATGTCTTACCTACTCCTTATTTGACCAAAGTAGGATAAACATCTAATGAGCATCTCATTTTAGGAGGCGTGGGTATTTGTACTCAACTTACTTGAAGACCCCAACCTCATGCCTAGATTTGAATCCAGTAGTTTCGCCATGGTTTCCTTCTGATTATTGGCCATCATATCCATGACCACCGCCATCACTTGTTTTTCTCTTTCTTCCAACGCAACCCCAAGTTTCTTCTTCCAGTGATTGCACTGTGGATCCATCATTTTCTTTAAATCGTCTCTTTACCCGTGAGCTTCTTATTCTCCAACATCAGTCTAGCCAAGCACTTAGCTTGGTCATTAACTCTTTGCGTCTGAGCCATATTCTGCGTGAGCAAACTATCACTTTGCGACATCAGGTCATCGTTCTTCTTGATCAAGACATTTTTCTATGCTAGGAGGGTTGTATTCCCCGTGGTCAGTTCTTTACACCGGTTTTCACTCGAGGCTAGAGCAACCGTGAGATCAGCCACCTCATGTCGAAGCCTCTTATTCGCATGGGTTGCTTTATCTTTCTGCGATTTGGCCGACCCATAATCATTTAAAAATTGAGCAAGCTTGATAGTCAAACCCTTCACTGATCCAAAAAATATTGGTTTCACCTTCCACTTTTTCATGATTTGGTAATTAGTATTTGACATGCAGCGGTACGACATCACAACAGAATTGTGGTGCATCTGCATCCAGTATCAGATTAGTTCACGGTTATTATTCTTTTAAAATAAGTGTAACTTGTCTTACCTCGATCACAAGCTCCATTTTCCTCTGCAGGATCTCACTTATAGGCATGTCGTCGTAAAAAGATAACTTCGGGCAGCATTTGAACTGCTCAAACATCATTATTAATTAGCGGGGCATGGCAATATTTATCAGATGCATCTCCTCGGTGGGCAGACCCTATCAACTTGACCCTGTTGATCTTTGCCCAGTAGGCATTTTTTATGGTCTTACAATGTTAACAAAAAATGACCACATGTCGACCATTTGTAGAAAGGGGAATGAGGGACGAATGTTTGATGTCATCATAAATTCTTTCATTTTTTGAGCTATCCCCTCACGAATCCATTTTTTCTGCTCATCTCCATCATCATCGATGTCCTCTGCTCGATTTGAATTACTATCTTCTTGAGCCTCATCTAGGACAACCACTTCAGGGGCCTTTCCTTGATTCTGTTATGCATTCAGATTCGTTGTTTGGCCGTCTTGTTTCTCTGACACCGCAATGTCATCCTCAATATCTTTATCAACTAATTACAGTTTTCTTGTTGCAAGTGGTATATCGTCTACTATCATACGAGACTTTTTCTCCAAAGGCCTCAATTCTTTTTTGATATCATCATCTTCTTCCCGAGCCTACACGCTCGCTCTTGCTCCACCTTTCCTTTTGTCGAGGCAACATCATTATTCTGCTGATCTACTTTATCATCCTCTCGAATTGGTAACATTTCCCCCTCCTTGTCATTTTGACATGACATCGACGTCGATCCTTCTACCTCTCTTGCTTTCCGAGTCTTAGGCACTGAAACCAGACCCTTATGCTATTTTGCTCTCGGTATCTTTGCTCCATCAGCACCCGTATCCGTTCTACTGACGCCACGTCTCCAGTGTCCACCATAGTTTATTTCTCGTCCTTTGCAATAACTAACTTTGGCAGTGGCCATAGACTTGTACTCAAGTAGTTTACTTGAATACAAAAGATTTAGTTCTTGAAACAACGTGGAGCTTGCTCGGTTTCCGACTTAGACCAGGTGATACTTGTATTCCTTTGATAAACCCTCATTGCACCACTCCTGATGGGTTCCTTCACCTGTACAAGTAAATCAGTGGTGTTAAACATTTGTATTTGTCAGCAAAATATCCAAACTATTAAATATTTTGCTTATAATTCACTTTCCACATCCTTTATAACTGAAGATTCATAATCACATTTTCATGATCCCAATTCCCCGATACAAACACAAAAGAGTTTTTACAGTTCTTATTAAACAAAAAGAGCTTGACTATCTTCCTCATTCCGGTTAGCTAAGTATATAAGAAAATAGACTTGGCCAACTTAGCGACATCCATGATAATGAGAAAATATGCCAGGAAAACTTTAATACCTAATAAGTGAGAGCTTAGTATAATACTAAGTAGTGTTCTCCACCCGTTTGTAGCCAATTGGATTGGGTATATATGCCTATAACGCTAAATAAATCCCGTATAAGTGATGGCAATGACAAGCGAAGGCCTTAATCAAATATGGTGGTGAATAAGCAAGTCTAGCGGTCTTGCACCTGATAGGAATGCTCGTTGACCGACGGTACCCTCATTAAGGACTCACTGGGTATCCCGTATCTAGCCCTAAATCTTAGTAACCCACTGTTGTCAAGGTACCTGTATTTAGGGGCTAGTTGGGAAAAGTAACTTTCTAAGGAGGACGAGTCTTCAAACTCTGATTCTACGGTTTTTCTCACTTTCTTCTCCCCGTGTTTTTTGGTGTCATTGTATCTACTTGAGTGACTGCAATGAGCCAACATGAAGTATAAGAATAATTAAAGGGGGAGGTGACTCATGGATGGGTACTACTACCGGTGATGAGGGTTTTGATTTCAACTTGTATCTGAAAAATGGGTTTACCGCCTACACTAGACCAGAGGGTTTCTCCTAATACTAGTTCTCAATACAAAAGCTATAGTACAAAACTTGAATTTCATTTGCATACATGTGTTTTCTATTGGAGACGATGAAGTTCCCTTTTGCAACAATGAGTTTTTGAACAATAAAAATGGCAAAAATATATTTGATAAGTAAAGAAATGATCATATAAAGAGTATTTCATAAATATTAAGGGGGATTAGAAATTTTAATATGTTTTTCACCCCACGTGTGATTTGATGGCGGTTGTTAGACGTCATTAAAACTTAACATGTTTCATCAAAACCCAAGTGCTAATTTCATAAAACGACTTTGGGTGTCTGAACAACTGTCACCCATGCGCGAGATACGTACCAACCACGTGTCATCCTATCGTTATAATTTTCAAATACTCCATCAGTATAAGACATACGTCATGTAGCTTAGGCCTTTCACTGTATTGAATCTTCTGCTTCGTCTAAATTTATTACTTCATCGATTTTACGTTGTTAGCATATAATTCATGAACTATGGGGTGCCCTAATGATAGGGTATCTCCTAACTAATAAGTTAGAAGGTATCCATGTAGAAGCAATCACTTGAAGAGTATAATCGACTCAGAACCAAACTGATTATGATATAGACTCAAGCGGCAAGCGAGGATGATAACGATCTCAATATTGTCGAGTCCTATCTGAGGGGTCGGGATTTGTGAAAAAAGTAACAATACTAAAGGGCTAAGCTAAACCGAGCGAACGATTCATCGAGCATGGAAAAAGAAAGATAACTAGACCCATGTTGACCCAATGAAAGAACTGAGAGATAGAGAGACACAACCAAGCATAGGGGAAGAAATTGGAAATGCGCTCGATCTATTACACGGATGACGCCAACTGAGACCCGTCTATAACGAAAATGGTCAAAGCAATGGTTTAAAACTACATCAATGGAACCAGACAATACACTAACGCCCCAATGGCATTTTCCTTTGTTGTTTTCCCATAACAGCGAGAATAATGTAACAACAAACTTATGCGAGACCAAAGTAACAACAAATTTATGCGAGACCAAGCTAACAAAAATTCTATGTGAGACCAAGGTAACAACAAATTTTAAGTAAGGTCAAGCTAGCAATAATTTTATGTTAGACCATGTGTAACCAATTTTATGTGAGCCCAATGTAACAACAAAATTAATGTGAGACCATGTGTGACCAGCGAGACCAAGGTAACAATAAAATTTATGCGAGACCAGGGTAACAACAAATTTATGTGAGACAGGGTAACAACAAATTTATGTGAGACCAAGATAATCAATTTTATGCGAAACCAAGGTAAAAATATGTAACTTAACAAAAAATTGCATTACTTTATCATTAAATTTGTAACTGGTATTGATTGATCTTGTTTTACTTTTCTTTTTTTATCATTAAAGAAGTAAATTTTCACTATCCTTGATTATTGTTCTTCTTAATCAGAATATTTAGGTTTGATTGGATGTTTTATTATCTATGTTTCAAGCCAAATATAGTTTTCACATATTTGGTTGTAAGTGGTATCAATTTTGAAACCAATTTGAAGGTTTCTTCTTCAACATTTTATGCTTTTATTATTTTAATGATAAACTCTTAATTTTTTTAGGAATTTTTTCGTCTCTCAAATCATGTGTAGTTTTAAGGATGATATAAAATTATGTTCTTCTTTACAATTTCTAGATGAAAATATTTCATTTTATTTTATTTCATCTATTTAATTATTGTAAATAGGTCGGATATGAAAAAAACAAGCTTTTTGGGTCATGTTTTATGTAACAAATGCAAGATTATTGTTAATTTGAAGAATGTTAGACAACGCATACCTAAATACATGCGAGACTAATAAAAGAGTAATGCGAGACCAACCAAATACAAAATGCAGGATGTGAGACGATGAGAATCCGAGATTAGTTTTAAATGAGAAAGGTGAGATAGTTCATAACTAAGTACATGCTAGACTAGTTATGCGAGAACCATTACAATGTAATAGATGTGAGGCTAGGCAAATAAAAAATTGTAGGATGCGAGACCAAAAAAATAATAAATATGAGACTACTTATAAAATAGTAATGTTGATGGTTATTAATTTGGTTTATCATATCCGGTTTTGTTTTGCGAAACACGAGAAAGTTAAAAAATGAGTATATTATATGCGAGTTAAGTGTTTTATTCATAACACAAATATTTAACTAATGAAAACTAATAACCAACATCAAGAATAAAAAAATATAAGCAGTTTCATTTCATAAAATTATCTTGATGATCTTCGCTACTAAATACAAATAAAAAAGTTTTAAATAAACTTAATTTTTCGTACTTCCAAACTTTAATTGTATAAAAAAATAAATTTGTATCAAAAATATTTTTAACACATAAATATAAATCGAACAACATAAATATAAATAAATTGAAATTCTAAATAAGTACACATTTGAATAATTGATCAGATAATTACTAATACATCTTTTTTTCTAATGTTTAATTATTTTATTTAAATTTATATTTAATTAATAAAATTATGTATCACTAATTAATTAGGGAAATTACATCTAAAGTACCTACTCAACTATTTTATTGTCATCTAGTACCCAAGGTTTGATTAATTGTCACTTAATACCCAACTCAACT
The DNA here is from genome assembly GCA_036936605.1 of Limnanthes douglasii subsp. nivea. Lineage (NCBI taxonomy): Eukaryota > Viridiplantae > Streptophyta > Magnoliopsida > Brassicales > Limnanthaceae > Limnanthes > Limnanthes douglasii. The sequence goes on along the minus strand of JAUPFV010000002.1, from coordinate 319,360,024 downwards.
ACCTAATTACCACATAGTACCTAACTCTATTTTAATACCATAACTACCCTCACCATTCATGAACAACCACGTAACCAAAATTTATCTTTCCTACTTTTTCTTTTTATTTTATTTTTAAAAGATCCGTATCTTTCGAACTATCACTTTTATTTTTTATAAATGAACAAAACTAGATCCATTGATGATATTTTTTGATTTTTTTAAAATATAAAATTTCACTAGTAACAATTCGCATCATATCATGAGAATTGTTCAAAAATTCCTGAGAGTTGCAAACAATTCGCATCATATCATGAGAATTGTTCAGGAAACACAGAGTTGCAAACAATTCGCATCTCATTATGAGAATTGTTCAGAAAATCCTGAGAGTTCCAAACAATTCGCATCCTATCATGATAATTGTTCAGAAAACTCAGAGTTGCAAATAATTCGCATCTTATCATGAGAATCGTTCAGAAATCCTGAGAGTTGCAAGCAATTCGCATTTTATCATGAAGATCGTTCAGAAATCCTGAGAGTTGCAAGCAATTCGCATCCTATCATGAGAATTGTACCAGCGTTTTTTTTCAGCGTGTATATTTGGTTGGAGGTATTTTTGTCCAAATTTCAATTCGAGGTACCAAATGACACTATCCAAAAAATAGGTACCACCAGGTAATTACATAGTTGAGAAGGTATTTACTGGTACTTTTCTCAATTAATTATTACTATTATTTTTATTAATTAGGATTAAATAAATTCAACGCAATCCCCAACTATCAATATTAAAACAGTAATCAATCTCCTCTCTTAGCTCTCCAACGGTAACTTCTATCTTCTTCTTGCTTGAACTCCCTTCTGCCTCCTGGATTTAGGGAAGCCATGTAATGGCTCTTCCCTCAATTCATATGGAGATCCCCACTACTGACATTGGTACACCGGACAGAAACCACTGGGTTCCCATCGCCTCTTTTCTCATCGGGAACCAGTGGTCTTCTCTGTTGGCTGATTTCCCGGCCGTAAACCACGCCGACCGTTCTGGGTTACCTCACTCTGCCTCCAGCAAAACCAGATCCTCTGCCAGCTCGCAGACTCAAGCCATGGCCTCTCCATCGTCTTTAAGGGTTCTTGTCCCTTCTAATCCTAGAGGAACCAGTCGCTCATTAGCAGCCACCGCAGTCTCAGGCGGAGACAGACACTCATCTTAATGCATAGCAGACTCTGACCTTCGAATGGGTATATTACCTCTGGATCTCGCCTCTAGGGTTTCACCCCTGCTCTCTCTCTTGCCGTCGAACAGTTCGATGGCCGGCTCCATGGCCTCTCCTCCTGTCGACTGGTCTGACCTACCTCATTCAGCCACCAGCCCGATTCGAGCTTATGCATCCCCGTCATCTTCAAGGGATCTCGACCCTCCTAGATCTGTCAGCGCCGGTCGCGCGAAGACAACCACCGAATCCTACAGCCGTCCGTTCGCCGCCTCAGATTATCGACTAGCTCATCCGTCGTCTTCAAGAGAACTGGTACCATCAGATTCAGGCTCCGCCAGCTGTACGAAAGCAACCACTGCAGCCTTCAACAGCGCCGGTCGCGCGAAAACAACCACCGAATCCTCCAACTGTCCGTTCGCCGCCTCAGATTACCGACTAGCTCCTCCGTCGTCTTCAAGAGAACTAATACCATCAGATTCAGGCTCCGCCAGCTGTGCGAAAGCAACCACTGCAGCCTCCAACCATCCGTTCCTTCGGAATCAGGCACCGCCAGCCGCGCGCTCGCAACCTCCGGCTCCGATTATCAGCAGGGTATATCTTCTTTGGTTCCATCATATAGGGTTTCACCCTCTTTTTTGCAGGTGGATAACGAAGGAAGGGAAGCTGACAGAATTCAATCGAGAAGAATGGGTGTTTTCGGACCTCAAACGGGTATGGGCCCAGTGGATCAGAACTTGCTGGGAACGGGTTTGGAAATTGGACCTGGACTCGATCTGGGTCCTAAGGAGAATGGATCATTGCGAGATCTGGGCCCAGGAGTCTCTCTAAAGCCCAGTTCGAATTTTAAAAAGGGTCCAATTAGTCATGATTTCTCTTTTGATCCGACTTCTATGGGCCGGGCCTCAAAAAAAATTGGGCCGACCAAAGTTTTAACTATTGAAAAGCCTGTGAAAAATAAAGGAAAAGGTCTATTAGGAGGAGGATCTTTTATTGGCAACTCCCTCATCCGGAATTTTGGAAATGCGGGTAAAGGCCCAAAAGGTAGGAAGTATAAGTTGGCCCATGCCATCCCTCATTCCTTTCAATCCTCTAAGAATTTTTCAAGAGGTCTCTCTAGCTTGAATTATCTTCCCACCTCATCGCACCACCCCACTTTTGCAAGTGTTGTTTCGGGTCACAGCGATAACCGATCCCCTTTAATGATCGGAATAAGTCATATGGAAAAAGAAGGTAACGATTTCATTATGAACGACTCGGCGTTAGACTCCCCAGATTCTTGGAAAGCTTGCCTTTCGGGATATTTCCTCAACTAACCGTCTAACCTGGCCTTCCTAAAAGCAAATATGGATTCGCTTTGGAAAAGATTTGGGCTTTTGGATTATAAGCCCCTCCCCGAGGGCTACTTTCTTTTCAAATTTGGCTCAAAGGCGATGGCCAAAAAAGTGCTGGAGGAAGCACCATGGCACTTGGGTGACAATTAAATGATCTTAAAGCTATGGGAATCCCGTACCTCCTTTATCAAAGACCCTCACACGGAAATTCCGATTTGGGTCAAATTCTTCAATCTCCCTTATGAGCTCTGGACCGCGGCGAGCTTCAGTAATATTGGTTCGGTCATTGGCTCTCCTCTTTATGTGGATCGTCAGTCGGAGAGAAAATAGAAGCTTCGTTTTGCTCGCATTTGTATTTCGATCAAGGCAGGCCCTCCTATTCGAAATGATCTCACATTCAAGATCTGTGGCAAATCCATCACGGTTTTATTTGAATATCAGGGACTCCCTCCACAGTGCGAAAATTGCAAAACTTTCGGGCATCCCACTCGCCAATGTAAAAGAGGTCCTATCAAGCATTCTCCTTTCCCTATCTTGACCTCGTCTTTTGAGGAAGACCCCTCTGAGATTGATCCTGCGCTAGATATGGGCTCTCGACTTCCTTCCATATCTGAAACTAGGAGGTGGAGCTTGGGGAAGAGGTGGACTCCCCCCCCAAAAGGGCTTGCACGGTCGAAGCAAAAGAAAAGGGTAAACAGGTATTCTCCTCCGATAGGAGCATCAGCTGACTCACTGTAAGTTCTCCTTAATGAATATTGCTGCTTGGAATGTGCGGGGTCTAAATGATCCTATTAGGCAAAAAGACGTCACCGACTTCATTATTAGGAACCATATCTCCTTAATAATGCTTGTGGAAACTAAAGTCCAAAGTCATAATGTCGATTCAATCATTAGACGAATGATCCCTTTTTGGCATGTCTTAACTAACCACTCGTCTTATCACTTAGGTAGAATTTGGATCACATGGAACCCTAGTGTTATCTCAATATACTAGGGCCTCCCAATCCCCTCAGTATATTCACTGTATAGCTAAATGTCATAATTTTAGGGCTACTTTCAAGCTCACTGCGGTCTATGCTTTTAACGAAGCACAAGACCGCATATCTCTTTGGAATGACCTTATTGACTTATCCAAGCTCGATCCCCTTCTCCCTTGGGTCTCCATGGGTGACTTTAATGCTATTCGTCACTCGAGCGAGAGGATTGGATCCTCTGATTCTTGGACCCAAGATATTGCTGACTTTAATAATTGTTGTTACTAATGTGAACTAAGTGATCTCAAAGCTTCTGGTTACCCCTTCACTTGGATTAATAAACAACCATCTCATCCTATCCTATCCAAGCTAGATCGTGTCCTAGTCAATTCAGACTGGGATGACCTCTTTCCTATGTCGCATGTCCACTTTGGTTATTTTCGCACTTCTGACCATGCCACAATCACGCTCAATCTTGGGTTTCCTCGTCCCAAACGGAAAAAACCTTTTCGTTATTTCAACATGTGGAAATCTCACCCTCTTTTTAAGGATATTGTCTCCAACTGTTGGAATAAGCCTACCTCCTCTTCCGGGATGAACCTAGTGTCTGAAAAACTAACTCGCCTTCAAAGTGAGCTAGCTCTTCTCAACCGGAAGGAATTTAGTGACATTTCTTCCAGAGTTATCAATGCCCAAAAAAGTCTGTTCGACATCCAAGACGAACTAGCCTCTGACCCCCTCAACCCTCGTTTAGTAAAGAGCGAAAATGAGGCCTCTGATCTATTTATCTTCCTAAGTCGTGCTGAAGAATTTTTTCTAAAACAAAAGTCTAGAGAAAACTGGATCAAGCTAGGGGACAAGAATTCTAAATTTTTCCATAAAAGTATCAAAGCCCATCTTTTCCGAAATAAAATTATCTCGATTTCTAATGAGCATGGTATTCCTACCTCTTCTCCATCCACTGTCTCAAAAGTTTTCGTGAAGTTTTTTGAAACTTCCTTGGGTACTAAGCATCCTGCAAATTACCCTGGCTTGGAAAAAGTCTCAACTCTGATTTCCTCTAAAGTCACCAATACTGATAGAGAGTTAATGATCTGTGAGATCACTTGCGCTGAAATAAAATCTGCTCTCTTCAGTATTGATTGTGAAAAATCTCCAGGTCCCAACGGCTATAACTCCGATTTCTTCAAATCCTCTTGGAGCATAGTTGGTCAGGACATCTGTAACGGAGTTCAAGATTTTTTCCTTTCTGGAAAGTTGAACTCTTCGTGGAATGCCACTTCTATTGCCCTTATTCCCAAATCTGAATCGCCTTCTGTGCCATCTGACTATACCTTATTGATCCTTCCCAATCGGCTTTTGTTCCTGGAAGGAATATTTCTGATAATATTCTTATGTCCCAAGAATTGCTTAGGGGATATCATTCGAAAGGAAGAGGCAAAAGGATTGCTCCTAAAATAGATATCATGAAAGCCTTTGACAATGTGCGATGGCACCTAATTCTCGACATTCTCGTGGCGATGAACTTCCCTGAGAAGATGATTACTTGGATTGTAACTTGTATCTCTACTCCATCTTACTCTGTCCTTATTAATGGAGATCTTCATGGATCTTTCATAGGAAAAAAGGCCTTAGACAAGGTGACCCCCTTTCCCCTCTTCTTTTTGTTATGGTTATGCAAGTGTTGTCCAGCATTCTCAGAAACAAAAGTAGTGATGAAAATTTTCAATTTCACTGGAAATGTCACAAGCAAAAAATCATTAATCTCTGCTTTGCCGATGATCTAATGATTTTTTGCCACGGCGATCATCCTTCTCTCAACCTTATCAAAGAAGCTCTTGATGAGTTCTTTCTCTTCTCCGGCCTTAAAGTCAACCCTTTGAAAAGTCACATATTTTTCTCCGGAATTGATGATATCCTTAAATCGTCTCTGAAGCTAGTTCTGAATTTCCCGGAAGGCTCTCTTCCTGTGAAATACCTTGGAGTCCCTCTCCTTACAGGCAGACTCTCTTATTCGGATTGTCGCCCTCTCCTCCACAAAATTACCTCCCGTATAGACTCTTGGACCTCTAAGCATCTCTCTTACGCGGGAAGACTTCAATTAATTAAATCGGTCCTATTTGCGGGACAGGTTTACTGGTCCTCGATGTTTATTCTTCCTTCTAGAATTATTAAAGAATTGAGTCAATACCTTAGAAGATTTCTTTGGTCATGATCTGCTATGAAAATCCATGGGGCCAAAGTGGCCTGGTCCACAATTGTCACTCCTTATGATGAGGGCGGCCTTGGGATCCTAGATTTAAAAATCTGGAATCAGGCGGCCGTCCTAAAGCATCTTTGGTCAATTGTGAGTAATAAGCATAAGTCTATATGGTGTGACTGGATTAAAACTGAAAAGCTCAAAAACAAAAGTCTCTGGAATGTTTCTATTGGATCCTCTCCCGCTTGGATCTGGAGGAAAATCCTTCGTTTTCGCCCGCAGGCGATTAATTTGTACCGAGTGGCTATTGGAAATGGACAAAACACTTCGTTCTGGCATGATCCGTGGCTTATCTCTCCGTCATTGGCTATCCATTACGGTTTTGATATCATCAGTGATTCCCCAATGGGAAATGATCTAATAGTCTCAGACATCATTAATAATGGAGAATGGAACTGGCCGGCTAATCTAAGACCGGCCCGCGCTCGCAGTCGAGCTAATCTCGAAGAAATTAACAGGCTGATTCTCTCTCTTCCCCGTCCAAACATTCTCTACAACGACGTTCCGTTCTGGATCACAAAGGAAGGACGCTCCAAATTCTCAATCAAAGACACTTACAATGCCATTCGTGTGCCTAACCCAAAGAAGGGTTGGGCAGGGTTAGTTTGGAACAAATTCAATATTTCGCGTCACTCTTTCATAACCTGGTTAGCAATAAAGGGAAAGCTTGCCACCCGAGACAAGCTACTCAGTTGGGGCCTCATCACCCCGACCGAGTGCCCCTTTTGTAACTCTGAGCCGGAAACCACAACTCATATTCTCTTTGAATGTAGTTTTGCTCGGAGTATATGGTCACATACAAGTCGTAAGCTTGGTTTTACTATCCTTTCATCTAACTGGCAATCTTGGATTATTGAGGCTTCGTGTTGGTCTAAAAAACCAGACCACAGCATCCGACGATCTTGCTTCAACGCAGTCATATACCACGCCTGGAAAGAGCGGAATTCAAGAATTTTTGGATCTGCCCCAGCTTTAGCCTCATCTATATCCTTCCAAATCTTATCAGACCTTCGATATAGATTTAAGGGTACCAAGATTGACTGACCTCCATAGTTTCTTAACCTAATTCTAATTAATTTAAATTTTTCCTCCATCCAGGTATCTATCGTATGGACTGGAGCGGGATTCAGGACTGGTCGGATGTGACGTTAGCCCACAGTCTTCTAGACGGTGACGATTCTACGCGTTCCATGTCGGACAGAGGCCTCCTTGCGATCTGCTTCAGTAGGAAAATCGAGCTCTATCTATGTCGGTTTCTATATGAGTAGTTCACGACTCTATTTGCTTATGTTGTTTTTCTCTATCCTGTGTTGTTGCGGATATTAGTTGCTTACCGGTCTATTTCAGTTAACTGTATTTCCTTGGGATATGCCTTAGGTCTCGTGTATGAACTATTTACTTTTATTTAACAGTTTTTTTTTTTTAAAAAAAAAACTATCAATATTTATTTTATTTTATTTTATTTTAATATTTTTACTTGCGGTTAACTTTGAATTTCCTAAAAATTAAAAATTAATTATTACATTTTGCCACCCAACATACCATCTAATTTGATTGTTTAACCCGATAGTTGTTGACCCGGTCCAAATAACTTGAATAATGGATACTTGTTTGTCTTCTTATAGATTAGGGTTTAAGAAACACAAATTCACGTGTACTTACAATCCCTGTGTATTCGCTTAATTTTGGTGAGTATCGATCTCTCTTCTTAACTGTATCTGCCATTTTTAGGACTGTGTTTTGTTTTCTGTCGTCGCTAAGTTCACTAATTTAAATGGTGGCTGGGGCTTCGATTTGCAGGTATGGCAGCAACTTTTGCTTCGAAATGTTCTCGTGGTGAGTGGTTACTTTGAAGCGACAAATTGATTAACTTATCGAGCTTTATATTCGTTTTATTTTTCTTTCAATCCGGTTTCTCAGTTTTCTGAATGTAGGTGGTGGTGTTTTAGATTCTGTAGTTCATATGAAATGAGCAAACGAATAATTTTTCAAGCATGGGATATAGATTAAAGAGTCATAGTTAGTGGGTATATAAAAAATTAGCTCTGACTTTAGGAGTTCAACATTTAGAACCAGCTGAAGTTGATTTGCTATGCGGTCACTGATATGTACCTGTCCATAGATTTTGCAACCTGATGCTCATTGGTCGATTAGGCTGGAATGCACTTGTTGCGATTTATACTAGATGCCGCGAGGTTTTGTGGCTAGAAATGGGCTTTATTTAGTTATGCTTACCTTGAGTTGATGTAAAAAACTATGGTTCTTCAGTGTGCAGTCATGGCGGTGGATTTTTGGGTGGCAATGTTTTGTCTGGTCGTAGAAAAACTGGATATGGAATTTTTTGTCTGAAAGTTGGGTTCGCACAAACTTATTATCTAAATCCAATATCAGGTTGAGTCTAATCCTGAATCGAGAAACCTAGAACCACTTTTATGTCCTATTTTCTGTATGAAACTTCAAAAACAAATAGTTGACCCTTCAAGGGACATGAAATCAACTCGTTGTTTTAAAACTTATACATACTAGGTTTTTAGAAGTACAAATACTTTTTTGGTTCTGTATGAAATATAACCGATCTGGATTGATAATGACATGAATAAGTGTGTTATTTTGAACCAGAATTCATCCTGGATTATATCCCGGATTTTTCTAAAGTCTAGGTTAGGGTCGAGTCCAGACATGACATATCAATCTTCGTATAAACTATTGTCCGACCCAATACAGACCTGGAACCCAACTGCTGCCATCCTTAGATATAAGCTGTCCGAGTTGGATTGTTGATTCTCTGTTTATCTTTTGAGTTTGTTGAAGTTATTTGATCATTAGTTAGATCATGTGCAAAATTATTATAAATTTTCATCTTGTGCTTTTTTCGTGTCTGTTATTAATAACTTTAGGTTTTATATTCATTCGTTAACGTTCCATTGTTTTTATTCTGCTATAAGTTACTCTTGAGACAAACTAACGTCTAATTGGTAACAAGCCAGTGGGGCGTTCGTTGATGGGAGGCCTCGGCAGCAATGTGTCTAGTTTGCTGAGAACATCAAATGAAACAGCCACTTGCAGCAATTTTATGTCTCAGGCAAGCATGTTTTTCCATTTAATCTTAGTTATATATATCACGAACATGCGAAATCAGATTCTTCATCACAGTTTCAAATTATTTTAGAAGTAAGTTTATTCATTAAATAAGTTAAGCTAGGATGCTGCATTTATAGATAATGTGTAATCGGGGGTAGAAGCTTTTGTCCTGAAATTTGTAATTTTAGATTATTTTTTCATCCTCGGGTTTAAAAAATTCAGCTATAGATTAGAACAACTGATCGCTCAAGTAAGAAAGAAGCAACTATATGTTTATGTGTGTATATATATATATATAGGTTGATTAGTTAGTTTTGTTTTTCATTTTGATTTTTGAACTTTAAACTTTACTATTAGTTTTGCGTGATTATAATCCAAACTAGCTAAATTACATCCATACGAATATAGTTTAACAAACACACATGATATATATACAATTATATTTTGTTTCCGTCCATGAAACTGGCTGTTTCATAATTTAAATATCTATGACCCTATGTTTTTGGTTAAAACTGCTAGTTCGTTTGGTAATTCTTGTTATGGGGTTGTTGCTCCATAATATAGGTTTTGTTCTAACGGTGTCTGCTTATTAGCCATAAAAGTGTTTGGTTGGCTCATTTGCTTATTAGCCATAAGAGTGTTTGGTTGGTTCATCTTTTTAGTCTTGAGGTAAAGAATGATTACAAAACTGAATTTGTCTTTTTGAATTTTTTTGTTCTTACATTAATATCTGTTCACATACTATTTCTATCTGCTTATTTGTAGCTAGTTTATAATGTCCTTTTGTATGTTTTGCAGCAGCACAGGACATTTATACAGATGAGGACCATCCTTAAAGTTGTGGACAACTCGGGTGCAAAAAAAGTGATGTGCATTCAATCTCTAAAATCAAGCAAAGGCGCAAGGCTAGGCGACACCATTGTCGCATCAGTGAAAGAAGCTTTACCTAACGGAAAAGTCAAGAAAGGGAAAGTTGTGTACGGAGTTGTCGTACGTGCCGCTATGCAACGTGGCCGTTGTGACGGGAGCGAGGTAAAGTTCGATGACAACGCGGTCGTGCTTGTCGACAAGCAAGGACAGCCAATTGGAACCAGAGTATTCGGGCCGGTACCACATGAGCTCAGAAAGAAAAAGCATGTCAGGATTCTTGCTTTGGCAAAGCATATTGCCTGAACAACTATATTCTATCTTACTTTTTATCTTTAACGAAAAGAATCAAATTTTTGTTTGGCTTTTGCACCTTGTTTACCATTAGATTAGCATTGATGCTCTTTCTAGAATCTACTTTTTTCTTCAGGATGTTTTGTGGATGGTGAACGATTAGGTGTTCGTTCGAGAGCTTACCTATCATCGAACCAACAAAATCTGTTGTAGTAATTGGTAAAATGTTCGCAGCATCTCTTGATATTTTCATGGGATTTCGAAGAACTTATTCTGGAAAATTGCACTTCCTAATCCAAAATTATGCTTTCTAACAACACACATGTGGATACTTACAAATTTTGAATGGAAGGAAAAGGTTTGGAATCCTCTTTTTCACTCTCCTTTTTTATTTACGTTACCCACCCGCAATTGCTTTGTGGGTCTCATTCGAGTTTTCCATCAATGGATTTTATGAGATTTAGCTGTATAATTGGATACTAGATATAAAAGTATCATACAATATAATATCAAGCTCAAATATACAAAGAATGTATTTAAACAAACTATATACTCATTTTATTGGAGCGGTTGTGGATATATACCCACTTTTCTTTTTTAACCAATACGTTAAGGAAAATATACGGGTATTCGGTGTTATTTAGAATCTCGAGTATACTTACCCATTTAATATTTATTTTTAATAAAATTCTTAGACCTTTTATCAATAGATTGAAAGAGATTGCATAGGGTCCAATAGACCCATTGATTTTCAGTTACAAATTTGCCTAAAGATACAAGGGTTCAAACTTTTTTCTTTTACCTTTAGCCAAAACGCAATCATTTACCGACTTCTCAATTGATTCGATTGTGATCGTCCAAATCAGACATTTTGAAAAATTTGTTGAGCATAATCGCAGACCGAATCATACAAAAGCTATTGAACAGCTTTCTCCGAGTTGTGTAATATCAGTAAAATTTAGCAATGCAGAGTAGGTCTTAACGTAGACCTTCATTGACGCTTTCACATATATTTTCTTAGTAAATATCATTATTACTCGCTATTTTCGGCTCTAATATACCCCGCACCAAGGCTCTAGAGTAAGACTATAGCCCTTAGTTTGTTAGGACAAAAATCAGGACTATAATCGACATTTTTACCAATGGCCAGAGTTTGTTTTGATAATTTTTCAAATTATTTAAGTTTTTTATTTTTCAAATTAGAGTTCAAATTTTTTTTTGAAAGTACCAGCGGTTGTTGTTTTTAAGATAAACAAAATTAGATTCGTTGTTGATAATTTTGTTTTTCACCAAACCATGTAACCATAGGCTTCTATCTATATTAAATCATGCGAGATCAGACATAATAGAAGTGTAGATACCAAACATGATAAAGTGGAGATGTCAAACATTATTAAATCATGTGAGACCATACACGAATGAAGTGGAAATACTAGACATTATATAGTGGAAAGGCCATACATTATTAAATCATGCAAGACATGATGGAAGTGAAAAGACTAGACATTATCAAATCATGATATACCATACATGATAGAAGTAAAGATACCATGCATGATCAAGTGGAGAGACCATACATTATTAAATCATGCAAGACCACGCACGAAGGAAATGGAGAGATCAAACATTATTAAATCATGGGAGACCAAACATGATGGAAGTAGAGAGATCGTGCATTATTAAATCATGCGAGAACGGACATGATAGAAGTGGAGAGAGCATGCATGATAAAATAGAGAGACCAAACATTATTAAATCATGCGAGACCAGTAATGATAAAGTGGAGAGACCATACATAAAGAAAGTAGAGAGACCAGATATGATAATGTGGAGGGACCATACGTATTAAATTATGTGAGGCCAGACATGATAAAGTGGATAGATGTGAGACCACACATGATGAAATAAAGAAATTTGAGACGTGTACTACTTGATGATAAAGATGCAAGACTAGAGTTACTAAGTCTGATGATTTTTTTTTAAATATCATCCATAGATCTAGTTTTGTTCGTCTTAGAAAAACAAAACTAACTGTACTTTCATTTTTTTTCGAGCTTCGGTTTAAAAGATAAAGCCTCCTGAAAAAATAAAAATACAAAAATATGAATAAGTTTAAAGGAATAATCGAAATTTTAAAATCAAATATTATTCTTAATTACCAATAGCACCTAGCCGAATTATAGTCAATAAAATAAAAAATTAATTAAATACCCTCACCCGATCACTATTAAACAAGTTTAAATTAGAATGTATTTTAATTTTTACATTAATTAAAAAAAATTAATCAAGCAAAAATACAACATTATTTATATTAAATATGTAGATGATATGTTTTTCTTATCTAATTTAATTATATAAATATTTTTTTATAAATTTATTATTGTATTTTTGCTAATACAACATTTTTAAATACTTTTATCTGTTTGTTATTATGGAAGGTTGAAAAAATTTATCCATCTAATTTTTTTTATCTTGATTTATATATTTTAACTGAACACTTTTACTCAATTTTACTTTATTTCAGCTGAAAGATGAACGATCATCGTATTTTACTTTAATATATGTGCAACATGAAACTCTTTTCATTGTTTTTATCCAAATAAGTAAACTTGCTACCGAATTGTCTCAATGATAATATTTTTACCATAACATAAAATTGTTGAAACAATGACAGAATATTCGCAAGGGATCCAGATTTTCAACACCATATGGGTTTCAATACCCAGTAAACTGAGCTCAATAAAAAAATATACACGATGATTGTGCTAAATATATAGTTTATTTATGGGAACTTAAGAGATTGCGGACTCTAAGAGACTCAATAAATCCAAATATTTTTTACAAATACCATAACGATATTGGTCACAACATGAGGGAATGGAAGGCCTTGAAAGATGAGATGTAAAATTTCAATGAATATGGTAAGCTTCTTGAATTCAAAAAGGGTTGAGTCGTTCCTTATTTCGAGATTAATCTAGAAACTCAATTATCAACGCTTGGGGGTCAAGCTCCCGTCGACATCACCCGAAGCTACAACGCTCAAATATGAAAATTTATAAACTTTGCAATGAATATTTAGATCTCAATCCAGATATACGAGTTGTAGGAGCCATCGCTGAAGGGGACACCCTCGCATGAATCACAACTTTTTCCAAAAATGTCACATTGTTGATCTTGAGATTCATAAGATAAATTAGACTTGGGTCATTTTACATATCATCTTTAATGATGAAGACTTAAAGAGAAAGGGTAATATGACCCACTAAGATATAATAATCATCGTCTCCAAAATCATTACCTGAGGCAAAATAATCATGATTGACACAACAAGCTATGTAAATATCGTTAAAAGGAAGAGTTATGATTAAATCTAAGGCATAGCACATATATTAATCTCTAAGAGATTCATGATGAGCTTTGATGGAGTTGAGACGCCCATGTTTGGCACACTCAGTTTATATGACGTTTTAGGACATAAGGAATGCATAAAGAAAGTACAATACATTTTTCATGATAATAGATGGTCATTCATCGTATAATATTATTTTTTAGCGTTTATAACTCAATCAGATAATTTTATTGTGTCTGTCATGCATCTGTACATGAGATATATCATTAACGAAAGGATTACTGCATCAATCGACGCATAGTTAAAAAGTAGTATGATATTTCCCTTGCTCCTAACATATACCAATTAATTGGGCACTCGTAGTCTTAAACGACACAAACAATCACAGGGAGATGCCCCATATAGTAAATATTGGGATATTAATGGACAAAGTATTATTTGGAGTAAGAGGGATAGTCCACATTGGGCATGATAACATATTTATTAGCATTTTATCTAAGAATTTTTGATGTTTTTGCTTGATTTTTACATGATATAACATGAGTATCAGTCTCAATAAAGTAAAAATACAGACTATTTTCTTATGAGAAGGTCAAAGATATTATTACCAAAAGTCAATTGACTATGTAATTTGGCTATATTAGAGAAGTGTTTTACCTTGTGCGAACCGCAAACTCGGTTCTTGTTAAGAAAAAAACATAAAATATGTGGTGTACGTGGACTAGAACGAACTCAGTCGAGCATGTATGAAGGGCCCATTCTTGGTCCTTGCACATTGATCGACTTGTGGAACTAACCTTGGAAAACTTGATGTTGCATTTAATGAATGCTTATTTGGTGTATGATAAAATTATAATGCATCTAAATGACTAAGTACACACAGTTTTATGAGTGAGTGAGGTTTGTAATACTATAAGGTAATGTTTTTAGTTAAAATATGTAGGTGTAACGTATCAAATATTGGTGAACATACATTTTCTTACCAAATCAAGTGAAACATTCAAACATACAGCAATGCTATGATAGTCATCACAAAGATAAAATACTCATTTGGTACATGGAAGAAACATTCGGGAACCTCAAAATAGTTAACTTAAAATTGAATCAAAAAAATACACATTGAGAGTCCCCTCAAGTAATATTTTGGGGTATTTGGTCAGTGGAAGATGAATCAATACATACATGAAGTAATTATCTAATTTAACGACCATGAAGCCATGAAGAACAATCAAGTAGGTCTAAAACCTCATAATAAGGGTTGTGGTTCTAAATTAATTAATTTTAGGTCTTCTAATAAGTCTGCTCATTTTTTCCAAATCTTGAAGAAAGTCATATAGTTCAGCTGGATACTGAAATATGAATAAGCATTAAGAAAATTAAAGAGCACTTGGCTTATCTTAAAAGGTCCATATGTAAAGCCATATATTATGTCAGTAAGTCATTCATAAATTTCAAAAATAGGTACTTACAATTAGAGGAGTCGGCATTGGTTCTAGTGGTGTCTGCTTGAAAAATGAGGTCATACTTTTAAGATCATATGAATGTGGTCCAAATTCCTTTCTCTCTGTGAAACATTTTAAATGGCCAACATATCTGGTATATTAACATGATGGTATGTGGAGCTTGGCGATTTCGATATCATATTCGAACCTGAAAGCTTTATCATGACTTAAGTTATGGTAGAATTCTTTACTAAATTCCATAATGAAAGGTCAAATCAATCACAAAATAGTATCAGACCCTTGTAGATAGTCTAAACTGATGGAGGCACAAACAATCTAGGTTTTGAAGTTAGCATACATCCATATTAAAAGGAATATGGTACATCAATTAATCAATCAAATTCATATTTTATGCCTCAAACAATAAGGTTGAATATGAAGCTGCAATAGCAAGGCTCCGTGCTAGCGCAAAAATCCCCATATGCACATATTAATAGTCTAGCACTACTTACCAACAATATTTACCTATGCTAAGGACTTTGTGCAATGTTGTAATATATGACAATGATTTGCAAACTTAATTCAAGTCTCGGGGGTACCTACGAAGTTTAGTTTGGAATTTGTTCTTTTTTGCATGATGGGGCGTAGCATCATGAAGGTCGAAAATACCTCATAGTGATCATAAACTATTTTTCCAAATGGGTGTAGACATAACCGTTGGCAAGATTCCGAGCCAAAGAATTCATACACTTTCTTATAACAAATTTATTTTTCCAGATATATAGTCGCAAGGGTTATAACCTCTCTTAATATGTTACAGTTTAAAAATGAGAAACTACTCTCTTTTTTGGGAAACCAGATGAGTCCATCAGAATTTCTCGATGTATTTCCATACACAAGCTAATGAGAAATATGAAAAGAGTAGTCAAATCCTCATAGAGGCACCGCCTCATTGGAGTTTATGCAAGGAATTAACTATAATTTATACAAGAAATACTAATGATTGTATCAAACCAACACAAAAAACATAATATGGGAAAAATATTTTTCTCATGTATATACAAAGGAGGTTGTGGTCCTAAAATATATATTATACATGCCTCCAAAATTTCCAACTACATTGAAAAAACATATAGGAGCTGTCGTAGAGCCGAACTAGACTTGGTAGAAGAAAAATAAATAAAAAAACATCTCTAAATGGTCCTACTATCGAACCTTAATGTGAAACATTTACAATTATAAAAGTTGCTTTGTGAGTTCCAAGTAGAGGATAACATACTGAGAAAGGTCTTACTTCACACAAAAGATAATGCCCTTAGTAAATGTGGGCAAAATTTGGAATGACCCTATACAATAATGTTTAAAGTTAAGTCGGGCACTTATAAGTTAATGGACAAAGAGGGGACATCTTCTACCACACTAGTGGAATGTGAAGGATTTTAAATTTTATGTTTCATAAAGATTATATTCTCTCAATCTTTTTTACATTTGTAAAAATATTATTTCTTATCTCATTCTTATGTATTGTTGGTGCTCTATTTCCCATTATATATAAGGTTTTAATGAGACACTTTTTTATTAATGAATTTTGATGTCATCATAATTTGTGTTTTTTTTAAATTATATATATAAATGTTGAATGTGTAGAGGATTATGATCCATAGTGTAAAATGTTTAAGTGACCTCTGAGCAAGGCTGTTATTGAGCTGCCAAACCTAGTAATCTGTTCAAGGTCGATTTGATAAGGTCCATCTGAGACCGGTCATGTATCGTTATCGAGCGGCTCAACGAGCTGAAGTGTAAGCCCAATTCGATTACCGGTTTGGAGCTATAAGACCGGTAAAACCCCAATATATATATATATATATATATATATATATATATATATATATATATATATATATTATTAGTTTAATAATTTTAAATTATATTCTCATATTTTAATACATTACATCTAACTAAGGCTGTTGATGAACTACCAAACCTAGTAACCCATCTAGGAATTATATGAAAAGATCCGCCCGAGACCGATCTGATAGTGTTATCGAGCAATTCACGAGCCGAAGTTTGAACCCGATGTGATTACTATCCGGACCAGTAAAACTGATAGGTTAATGATATGATCCCAAAAAAATTTAAACTTGGACCGGACGGGACTGATAATAGCTTTATCTCTGAGTCAAAGCATTAATGTGCATAGGATTCTGAGCCATAACATCAATGTACAAATCACTTCCGAGTTAGAGCACTAATGTGCTTAGGCTTTTGACCAGAGCACTAATGTGTGAAGTGACTTCCAATTTATAATACCAATGTTCATAGGCTTTGAACAAGACTACCAATATGTGAAGTGACTCTTTCGAGTCATATTTTTTGAGTCGAGCACATGACCTCTATGTTCAGGGCTGACCACACTAAAAAGATTAACGTTACTTGATGTTGTGTGAAACAAATTTAGAAAAAATATATAAGATACCTCGTTTATTCTTCTTAACGTACTTACAATATTGTCAATATATACACAAAACAAAAAGAAGACTAAAGCGAACCAGTCGAAAAGTAAATGCGCTAAAAAAATTGTTTAACATAAACGAGCAACAAACAATAAATAATATATATATATATATATATATATATATATATATATATATATATATATATATCCAACATAAAAATTTACTATAGTAACACATATTTTTTTGCATCATAAGTAATATTTCTCTCTTATAGAGAGTGTATCAAACCCTCAAATAACATAAAAATTTCAAGCCTTATTCCAAGTTAATGAGGTCAACATACTTAAAATACTTCGAAAAGTGAATAAAGTAAAGAAAAAGAAAAATAGTTCAAGCAAACGTTGGTTTTATTAAACATACCATATCCAAAAATGATACCCACCTCAGTTAGAAAACTTCATTCTTATAAGATAAGAAAATAAAAGAGAAACAAAACATTCATAATTTTTGGTCAATATTACATTTTAACCTCCAGGTGGGAGAACCCTGTCTTCTTTGGCCTATGGTTTTGGGGGCAAAGTATTTCATGTTATATTCACCAAGGTATTTGGGTGATACAGCTTCTACATCTTCTACATAACGTTTAGAATTAAAATTTTCTTGCATAATTCATGAGGGTTATAATTATCATATCCGAACCCGAGTTTATAATGGACTTAACCGAAGCCGAGCAAGTAATTTGTTTGGATTGTAACTTAGTTGAATCTCATCAGATAAAAGGTTATAGTAGTTATACTTAGTCACTGATATTTAACTTTAGTTAACATGGTAATTGAGACATAGTAATTGCTTGTAAATTATAGAAAATAATATGTAGTTATTTGAGTTATTTATGCATTTATATCCTAATATAATAGCTAGTATAAATAAATCTTTGTATGTGGAACAAAGTAGATCGAATCATTGATAGAAGATCTCATCTAAATTCAGATCATATAAAAAATCACATATAATCTTGGATATCTAAGATCTTTCTCCTCACTATTTAATATTTGATATTTAATAATATCGATGATTATTTATTTACGCACCTGACAATATGATTATTGTACTCTGAATTATCCATTAACTAATATTTTCTTCGTTTTTTAATCTCAATCCTGATCAATCCCCATTTATCACTAGCTTAAAACCCTAGTAATCCTTAATCGAAACTAAATCCACTAGTCTGAACAGAATTCAAGCACATCGATGGCATCGTCTGTAGGAACCGAAAAGGTATCCTGAAATATTCCCCCTTAAAATCGTAAAAAAACTTTAAATGTAATAGTATTTACAATTTCAATGCGAATTTTATTCTTTTAAAAATGTCACCCCCTTCCCATTCAATTTGGGAATCTATTATACCATGTCATATTTTTTTTATTTTTTCTAAAAAAATAACTGAATTATTTAACGCTTAAAGAGTATCAGAGCTCAACAATTCATATGAGGTCGACACTACTAGAACTGTCATGAGCATCAATTTGCTAAGTTTATTGGGTCGGTATTACTCGACAAAATTATCATCATGCCATTTACTCTTGCATCATGCTACATACCTTTGTATTTTTTTACTTCCATAAAAATTGAGTTTTTTTCCTGAAGTGAGGTTTTTCCCGATGGTGTTTTTTAACAAATAGGTAGGACCAACACGAGAAATTTCTATAAAAGACCCAAGTCTAGGTTCGACCATGTCTAGTGAACGACACAAACAATGGATTCTTTTTTCGACCAAAATCCACGAATACTATTAGACACAACTCCAAAAGTTCATTTTGCTCGGCATCATGGAACTCTTGTTTCTTAGCAAATTATCTAGTGGAAGTACTTGAAGACCGCTAAGATTTTTTTTTTGTCATTCTAGTTAACGGAATATATTTTTAATAACCTCAGTTTCTTACAAGATTATCTTGAGCTCGACAAGCTTTTTTTTTGTAATTGTCCCACAAGGCTTCAATTTCCTCTATATTAAAATATTTATTTTTCTCGCACTTAGTTAAACGGATCTGAGCATAGTATGTATATATATTCTCAACGGTTAACTTATCCTCAGAATGATCATGATTATGTTAATTTATAACGTATTTGGTCCTGCAAGGGTTGGATCATTATCAATAGCAGCGGTCTAAGATCGGTCATTACCAATTTCTTATATTTATATACTCTCATCACCGTTTGAAATACATTAAATACAATTTTTCAAATACTATAATTTATTTGATAATAGCATTGCTTTAATACCATTAAAAATTAAAGATATCTATTAACCTAAAGTGTCGACTTTTTACTTGTTAAACCAACAGGTCTTGCAAGGAATGCTTGCAAGGGTGACACAATCGTTTAAGCAACCACTTCTTTCGGCTTTATTGGGGCTACCGATTTAAGAGCTCTTGGTTGTAAACATTAGCTTATTTTTAAGCATGACAAATATGGTTTTTGGTTTCCAAATGGGAAGGGGGTCGTTTAGAGTGATATTTTCACATTAATCTGCAAGAATTGCAACATAGTGATCATCTTATTCTCCTATGAATATAATGTGATGATGCAAAGGATAAGTTTCCACCTCTGGTGGTACGACAAACAACCACACACTACTGTAATTTTATTTTTATTTTATTTTTTGCAGGATTACTAGCAAACCCTATTTGTCTGATCTACTTATCCAGAAGCCTTAACATTTATACAAAATCTACCTCATTCTGGCATTTCCATACTGCAACCCAGTTTTGTGTATCTTACCTTATTTATCTTGGTCAGGATTTCGATATCAACCACCATATGTATTTATTACAATTCATCATCTACTATTACATCCTTAAATGATACCGAGCATTCGTGAAGCACAAATCCATTTACAGGAATAGATGTTGCAGACATCCTGTTCATCATCGAAAACTTTCAAGTTTTGCATTCATTTCTCGGGTTCAAGGCATGAAGTCATTTCACCGACATCATATATCTTTATATTTTCAGCAATTATGGGACAACAACAATAACGAAGGGGCACGACATCATGTTTTCCCCATAAAGCGACACTTGATAAGATTCTTCTTTCAAATGCCAATACTCATATGTAGTTTTTTGTAGACTGGATGAAGAAATAAATGATATATAAGGTTTATGAAATTTGTAGTATGGTAGTATTATAAAGAGATACACATTTTTTACGAACTTTTGGTGACAAACATTTATGGTTTTTTTATAAAGTTATATATAAAAAGGTTTTCTATCCTTTTGGATTACATGTGTTAGAAATGGAGAGTTTGATGTAAAGAAAAAAGTTACATAAAAAGAACAAATAGATATGAGAACGACAAAAATATTGTAGGTGGTGGAGTAGTTAGGAAGTGGAAGAGTTTGTGTTCAACGACTTTGTAGCAATCAATTAATATAGAATTAGAATATTATATAAAAATTATGCAAGACAAATAGGAAGAAAAATGTTGTTGATCTCAAAAAAAAATCATCGACAAAAAAATATGCATTAATTGAAAGCTAGATTGTGTTAACTTTTCTATAAAATTACGAAGCTCTAAGAAAAATAAAATTCAAGAAAAAAGTAACGAATTTGAATATTTTAAGAATAATACGATGTTTATTCAGAACCGTCTACCATTTTTTTATAAATATTTATATTTTTTATTTATTTTTTATTTTTTACATAACAATTTAAACATTTGGAGACTTACCATTTAAGACTCATCCAACAAACCTATTACGTATAAAAGCCCAAAAAATTTAAGATGATCTATACCTAAAATACCTTTGTATATAAAATCCAACAAACAACTCGATCCATTTTCTCTTTCTTTTAATTTAAAGTTGTAAAAGTTCATATATTTTAAATCGTAGCTCGAGAAGAAAAAAAACCTGAAAATACCATTAATTTTATTTTTTAAGACAAATAAAATTAGTACCACTCATGATATGTTTTAAATTTTGTATATATATATATATATATATATATATATATATATTACATAGGTTTCTCATTATATGGTTTCACATCTATCATAGTGGGCTAGTTTCATATTTTAGCATCTATCATAGTGGGCCTTCGCATCTAGCATCTATTATAGTGGGTCTGAATTCACATCTAGTAGTACAAAATTTAAACAGGTTTTGCATCTAGCAAAACAAAAAAGGTTTCGCATCTTCTTCGTTGACACTATAAATTTAAAATTTTAAAAGTCTGTATATTTTAAACCGTAACTCGAAAACAAATCTGAAAATACCATTGGTTTTATTTTGTTAAGACGAACAAAACTAGTACCACTCAAGATATGTTTTGATTTTTTTTAAAAGTTATATTTTATACTGGTTTCTCATTATATAGTTTTGTATCTATCATAGTTGGCCTCGTTTAGAATCTATCGTAGTTGGTCTGGTTTAGCATCTACCATAGTTAGTTTGGTTTCATATCTATCATAATTTTATGATTTTGGATCTACCGGTACAAACTTAGAAAGGTTACACATCTAGCAAAAAGAAATTTCGCATCTTCTTTGGTCGTCTTTTTTTTATACCAGAAATAAAAAATTATTGATGAAATAGTTATAAAGATGTAACTATGGAGTATTATAAATTATTAATACCTTGAATTGAAGAGATAATGTTCCATTCATCCTATTAAAACAAGTTATCTACTGGTATACATTTTATAGTGTTTCTTATAATGTATTATAAATTTTAAGATTTTCGTATCTTCCAAAGCTTAAGTCTTCTGCTCCTTTGTCTATCAGATTGCTTTATGTGCTATTAATATCCTAGTGTGTACCTATACCTGTAAGATATTCAAATTTTATGATAGTAAATAGTGATCTTGCCAAATGTTAGTAGCAATTATTAGTCGTGCAAGCTTTTAGTCTAAGGTATTCAGTGACAATACTTTCAAAAAATATAATGGCATTAAGAGAGGCAGGACTATTGGATGATAATTAAAGGCAGTTTGATTTTGTTATGTATAGTGTGTTTCGTTATCCAATCTGCAGTAAAGTTTTGTTCCATGTAAATGTTTCTAAGGACCATACTAGATGGTATAAGGTTACTACAACATTGATTTATTAAATTTAAATACCAATGTGTTGATTCGTAACTAAGTATATTGAATAAAATTACAAAATCAATCTTTATGTCAACTTAAATAGCCATTTTGTCTACAATATAGTAAGCCTTCTGGAAGTGATCTAGTTTTTGCCACTAAATGAGAGTTCTTACCCATTAATATACATTTTTCTACTATCATACTACCATCAAAATTTCTCAATATAAAATCAGCACTTGATTCACCATTGGATAGTGATGAACAATCACAATTTACTTTAAATATTCCTAATATATGAGGGTGCCATTTAATATAGAGTCTTTGAGTTTGTTTTTTACGTGATTGAAATAATGTAGGTCTCTAGCAACTTTAAGATCATATTTTGAGTTTATATTTTAGAATGCTTGGATTATCTAAAAAAGTTAACAAGTATATAACTTTATTAATAATGTTCTTAGCATATAGTCTAATGTTTTCATGTTTACATTTGTTTATAGTCTTTCATATTGACCATATGATTAAGAAATGTACTATGGTCCTTATATGAATGTGTTTGGTAGTATAAGAGAACCATATAGATACAATATGCTTGATAGTCATATGTTTACCTAGAAAAATAATGTCAGACATTCCAAGAAATTTGACAACCAACAAACAAGTGATTTATAGCTTCAATATTGAGGCAGTTCTGGAATTTTGAGGATAACTAGCAACCTTTCTTTTGATGAACACAGTCTACTGAAATTAAGTTATTCATAACTCTCTAAAGAATAAACGAACATTTATTTTGAGAAATGTTGTTCCAAAATTTCTTTAGAAATATAGATTTATGGTCTATAGTTCTTATTTCATTCATAGTCTCTTTTAGAGAGAATTTTATATCTAAAAAAATGTCCATACTATATTATCTTCCTTATTTAAGTTAAGAGATATCTTTAATATTCTGCCAATATCTGATTGAAAGACATTGTTTCTAAGTTTTTCTATGTCCAATTGATTGTTTAGCCATAATTCGTTAACTTTTACTTGTTTATACCATAGGTTCTTTTTATTAACTGCGAGAGTGATTAAGGATGTTTATAGCTCCATTTGTCTACCCAAAAGTTTATGTTACCTTTTTCAGGGGACCAGAAAATGAATGTTTCAGCTAAGTCTCTGGTTTCATAATCCTTTTCTAAACCTTAGATACATTTTTTTAGTTTCTAAATGATGAATTTTTGGGCAATAAATTGATTGCATTAGGTTGGCCCAAAGTGTTTGATTTTTTCTGAAAGTAAACCATAGTTTACAAAATAATTGTACTTGGGTTTACTTAAGATCTCTTATGTTTAAACCATTTTCTTTAAATGGTTTACATAATTTAGTCCATTGATGCCATATTATAATTTTGTTATTCTCACTATATCCCCATAAGAACTTGATCATTAGTACATTGATTATGGTTATAACATTGTTAGGAATTAGAATACTTTGCATTTGATAGGTTGGGATGGCAAGTATAGCTGATTTTATCAAAATTAGTCTGCCACCGAAAGACAATGTTTTTTAATTCCAATCAGTTATTTTACTTTTGATTTTATCAGTGAGATCCTCAAAGTGATTTAAGTTATGTTTTGTGTTATTTGGATGCCTAAATATCTGAAAGGTAATGGTTTTTGCTTGAAGTGTATATTTTTTTCAATAGAGGATATCTTAGTTTTGTCCATTAGGTTATATCTAATGAATATAGTTTTGTCTTTGTTAACTTGTTGATGAGAGATATTTTGATAGATTTTAAGACAATCATAGATTCTCTTAAAATTATTAATTGATCCATTTGGAAAAATATTATAATGTCATCAACAAATGCTAGACACTGAATATCCATTGATCTCCTTAATATATATTTAATTTATGAGTAGAGATTCACCAGTTTTTTAATACCGTTTATTAAGATTTCTTCAGTAATGATAAACATGATGGGAGAGATAGGGTCTCCCTGCCTGATATCATTACTAGAAAGAAAGTATATAAGATAATAACCATTAACAATGATTGATTAATTGATATTTTATATGCTTCTTTTGATAAGGTTAATAAAATGATCGTTAAAGCCAAATATTGCAAGAATTTGATATACGATTTTGAAATTCGACCTATCAAATGCTTTTGACATGTCTAAGTTAATAATTATATTATCTCCCCTAGATTTTCTATTGAGATCATGCATTAACTCATGAATTATCAGAATATTTTGTTGGATGCTTCTATTTTCAACATAGGCTCATTGTTCAATAGATATAACTTTATGAAGTATTTTAGCCAATCTATTGTTAATTAGCTTTGACATTATTCTGTTTAATATTTTATTGTTGAATAAAAATTAAAATATTCAATTGATTTTATTCTTTTTCACCTTTTTTACATAATTTTGAAATTTTGGGTGTTTTTATCTCCATCTTTAAGTCGAATCGTAGCACTTTTTTGCTGCCATAAGGTAATCATTGGCAAGCAAAGATAAGTGGGTAACTCTGACTTTGAGGAGGGCTGTTTTATTTTCAGAATTATTGTTCTCTTGAAGAATTCTGTCAAATATTTTGACATCCTCTTATGTTTTGGCAATACTATCAAATATATTGCCAAAGACATCTTTATTCCATATTTTCTAGCATATTTTGAGTCTCTTTAATTTAGTCCAGAAGATATGTATGGGGTGGCCATACATAGGTTCATTCCAACTGTTTGCCACTATTTTCAAGAATTCATAGTGTTGACATCATCTTTGAAGTTTGGTTTTAAGATGTTTAGGCTGTTTGAAACATGTACTATTAAGGGTGAATGATCTGAGCCAGTTTCGGTTAGATGATTCACCCTAGTAATATCAAAATTTTCTCTCCAAAGAGAATTGTGTAATGCCATATTCAATATTTTCCATTTATTATGGTTTGACCAAGTGAAATTTGATCTCGAAAAGCTAGGATCCTCAAGTTGACAATTCATTATCATGTTATTAAACTCTTCAATCCCTCTAATGCACGGGGTAAAGCGAGCTAACTGTTCTGATGCCTTAGAAATTATGTTGAAGTCTCCAATTATAAGGCAAGGTAAAAATTCTTCATATATTAGTCTCAAATCATCCCAAATAGGTAATCTTTGGGATCTAGTACTTTGGCATATACAATGGTGACCATCGTTTCTTTGCTAGAAGGATAAGTCACCATTATATTCAGATATTGTTCATTGTTATCAATGACTTGAATTTTGAAATTATTCTTCCATATTAACCATATTTTGTTGTTATTGTTTACAAAGTTAGACTCAAAACCAAGGTTTTTAGTTATTTTGTCAATTTTAGAGTTAGATATCATTGGCTCTTGTAGAGCAATGAAATCTATATTTTCATATTTCACTATTGATTTGATTATACGTACTGTACATTGGTTTCCTACTCCTCTTGCGTTTTGGTTTATAGTTTAATGGACATTTAGGTTTTGAGGAAGGTGATCTAAAATATCCTTTGAAATTCAGGTTTATTGATTAGATTATTTTCAGACTTTTTGTTTTAGTTATGATAACTTTTTAACACTTTTGTTTTGACTTTTGTTATCTGTAACTTTTATTTTTTTTTTGGGGGGGGGGGGGGTATGAGAGAGTCTTAGAGTTTGTCTATGCTCTAAGGATTCAGAATCATTTTCTGAATAGTCTTCATTCAGGAGGCTAAAGGTGTTACAAAAATTGATGGATTGAATTGCTTCAATCATATCATGGTTAGTAACATCTGAAGGTTCAACTTCTTTGTTTAGAATTAAGTCTGATTCAATTGTGGGTTGGTTCTTGGGTTTATGAGTAGATAAATTTATACTGGGTAATAATTTATCTTTGGTTTCAAAAATTTATGGGGTTTCTTCACTTGGTTCATGTTGAGTTAAAGCAGACTTCTTAGAGTTTAGATTTTCATCATCTTCTTCAGTTATATTATCAGGATTGCTAATTTTATGGTTAACAATAACTGATTTTATCTTTTTAGTCCATATTCTTTAAATTTATCTTGTTGGATATTTTGATTAGCCATATCATCATTAGAAGATAAGTTCTTTATTGATTTGAATTTTTTCTCTAAGTTGTCTTTTTTACAATGAAATTAATTGTGACCAATGTGCTTACATTTTCTACAGTATGCAGGTTTATCACCATAGGTGATATCCTGCTAATAACTATATTTTTCCCCAAAACTTAATCAAATTTTTTTGGGAATAGACTTTGACACATCAATGATTAATCAGGCTTTACACATGTTGAAGCTAGCACGGTTTATACTTAAAACTCATATTGCCAACAGAGTACCAATTTTTTAAGCAATATGGTATAAATAATTATTGTTATATAACATCTCAAGAATCTTAGGCAAAGAAATCCATACTGGAGTTAAGGGAGACTCTAACCTATGATGAAATTTAGGCGACCATTTTAATATACTGAAGAAATTTTTACTATGTTCCTAACTGTTATTTTCCAGAAAGATTTCACATCTTTCATTAAGTCAAATTCAATGAAGAAATAACGGTAATCCCAATTAACTGCATTAAAATAACTAGCAAATCTAAAATAACCTATGTAATTTTTTAAATTCATCAATTGAAGGTCTCCCAAAGGAGAATTTAGCAATGAGAGTGAATTTTGATAAAGACAGTATTGAAGACTTCGCTGATTCTTGGAATTATACAACAATGTAGTCTTCTCTGACTTCGTGGATGACATTTTCATTCTTGAAGTCTTGTTTTGATTTACCCAGTGGTTATGCATACAATTTTAATTATTGAGTTTGAGCTCTTGCTTGGTCTCCTTCTTGGTGTCGAGGGCTTCTTGAGATTGCTTCGAATGTTGGGTTGTTTATCATAACCGTGTTGGTTTCTTCAATTTGCTTCTTAGTGTTTGGATTATGAAGAATAAGGAATTCTTCTAGATTTTCATGATCTTTTCTTGTGTTCTTGTTTGCTCCTTTGATGGGGCTTTTGTAGAAATTGGTAGAAGAAGTATTTTGAGAGTGGGATTGGACCTCGAGGTAAGGTGATGAGGTATGATACACCATGTAAGGATGAGGGAGCTAAGGAGGTGGCTCTCCATAAGGTTCCATCTTGATTTAGGGTTGAGAAGGGATTGAGATATCAAGAAGAGGGTTTGGACTTCTTGGAGGCCCATCTTTTGCGTCTATAAAAATTCAATTGAGAGCCTTTGTATGCTCTAACGTATTGGTTGGGTTGTCGCCCTAAGAGAACATACGAGGAGATGCAGATTTTATGATGCCAAACGATCTTTTCGCATGCTTTTCTTCTAAATATGGAAGTTGCGTACCTTACTTTCTTTTACCATATGCATTTCTTATTTCTTTGGTCGTCTTTTTCGTTTACACTCTAAAATTAAAAATTAAAATTTTCGTATTTTTTTAAAATTGTAACTCATTAAAAAATCGAAAAATACCATTTTTTTTTCTTTTTTAAAGACGAACTAATCTTGTATCATTCAATGATATGTTTTGATTTAAAAATATATATTTCACATTAACGTTTCGCATCTATCAGAAAACAGGTTTTGCACCTAGCAGTCCAAAAGAATAAACACGTTTCGCAACTATGAGTACGTAAAGTAAAATATGTTTCACGTCTTTTTACTGCATCTTCTTCGTTTTAAACCCTGAACCCTTGTTTGAACATAAATTTCCATAAACACACAAACACACTAAAATCAACGAAAACCTTGCTGAAATACAACAATTACACTACATTAGCAACGTAATACTACAAGAATACCAAAAATCACAAAGAAAACAAATCTCGAGTTACCTATTTCGAAATAAAAAATTGAGTGACCTAAACACACAAATCGATTTATCTAAACAAATATCCAAAATCAAACCTCGAAATAAATAAAAACAAATCAAAATCATACGAAAACAAAAGAAAAACAAGAAATCGAGTACAAAACTGAATTTTCACCTATGTTCTTTTTCTAATAAAATATATAAAAAGAAATTAGAAAAAAAAAAGTGAAGTAAAATCTTTTATATAATCCAATCCAATAAATTTATTTTAGGTATTATTAGATCTTAGTGGTAAATATATATATCTGAATGTAGTGTTATTTATAATTTTAAATTTAAATATGTATCTGTATTATTAAAACTATAAAGATAGCATTAAACCATACCCTAGTTGTTTTATCAAACATTTGTTGATAATTAGAATTTAAAAAGTTATAAAGAATTCTAACTAAAATTCGAAAGGACGAAAAGAAAACGTGTGTGAGAGAGAGAAAAGCGACAAAGTTTGAGAAAGGGAAAGTGATAAGCAGAATGACTTATCAAAGCTAGAATACGACAGCTACAGCGCACTAGTAGACAATAGAGTAGACTAGAGTGCTAGACTACGAAATGACAGGTTGACAGCTACTCAAAATTAGATTCCTTTTCTTTTCAGTTTCTTTTAGTTTTCATTTCTATTTTCATTTTTATTTTTATTTTTATTTTTATTTTATTCGTAACGCTGTACGAGGTTCCTGACGTGGCGACATCAGAATCAATATATTTAATTTTATATGACAATCATGCCCTTTTAGTATTTCCGCATATATTCGGCTTTTGTTTTTCAATTAAACTTTTAAGCGTCATCACATGACATGACACGTCTGAAATAAAATTATTGGGGGTTAGAAAAAGGTATCTAGTGTTTATACATATTTTTAAAGGGTCCTATTAACCGGTGTTTTTGGACACTCGTTAAGGAATGAAGAAGTTACTTATTTCAGAAAGATTTTATCATTTAATATTTGAATTTATTTATTTTTATTTTATATAATATAAAATATTTTCGGAAAGAGTAACTTCTCTCTTTTTTAACCAGAGTCCGAGGGCACCGGTTAGCATTTTCCATTTTTAAAACTACTCTATAAACGTAGTGGAGTGGTTATAAAATTGGATAAGCTATTAGTATAAAATAATAGATAATCCTTGACGAAAACACCTTTTAATGAATTGAATCAAATTTAAAATATTTTTTAAATAAAAAAAACAAATACAAAATAGTATACGGTTTAAAATATATTTATATTTATTATTTTGTACTTGTTTGAATTATATCTGTTTGAATTCGAAAGCAAAACATTATAGCTCTTTCATGTACTGGGCATGTTATCATTTAATTGTGAATCGGTTAAAAGTATCATCTATATTGATTTGTATATTTTTTTTAAGTAAATTCTTGCAATATCAACTTCATATTTTGTTTTATTGTTTAATACTAAGTACGCGAATCAAATGTGTTAGTTTAGAATATCATCATTTTGGACGACAACTTGTATTTCTGTTCCCGAGCCTTGATTATTGTATCATCCATTGGCTCTGACGCTTGATTGTATTTTATAAATCATTGTTCATAACGATTGGTCTTTCGGATTGGAATTTTATGAAGAAGTTAGTTAAATCTTGGACCTTTATTATTGTTCTATGTTCTAATTTAATATCATAATATCATAGTTCTATTGACCACTTATTTAATCTTCCTAAAAAATCAGGATTTTGCAATACAGTCCTTGGGGGAGGAGACTCGCATAATTATTGTGTGTGCTTAAAAATATGGTCTCATTTTTCTAGCCGTTACTACTAATACCAAAGTTATTTTTTTTAATTGGAAATATATAGTTTCTGTTTGTAGTAAAAATTACTTACATAATATATAGCTTTGGATTCCATTCTTCCCCCCCTGATCGGGACTACGCTGACTATATAATATGGTACTGCCAAATATAAGTACAAGTTTTCTTCTTACTTTGGTTTCATAAATACCTTTGGTGATACCAATAATTTTTTGATGTTGTTGAACGCCTCCTCGCATTTTAGAGTCTACTATAATTTGCATGCTTCTTTCGGTGTTTGAAAAAATGGTCAATACTTGTCCGACAATCAGTAAAGGAACATGCTTAAAGCAACTAATATTCCTTTTAAGATTTTGACTTCCTTTACATTCCTTTGTTCCTCCACCGATGCTAAATTGGCGATTTCGATTTGATCTTTTCATTTCGTTTCTCTTACCATATAAACCATAAAGTTTCCTGATATAACACTGAAGGCGCATTTTTTAGAATTTAGTTTAAGATTCACACGTCTAAGGTTACCGAATGTTTCGGCAAGGTCTGCCAGATGGTCTTCTTCATGTAGACTTGTAACCTACACGTCGTCAATATAGACAAGTAAGTTTCTCAATTTGTTGTAAAAAAATTATTGACCATCCTTTGATAAGTTGCTTTGATATTGTTTAACCCAAAACACATTACCTTGTAGCAATATTGCCATTTTTATGTGATGAACATCGTGTGTTATTGGCCCTCTTATTTTATTTTGATGCTATTATATCATGTGAAATACCCATAAAATATAGTATTTTGTTTCTCGATGTTGCATCTACAAGTTGGTCCATTCCTGTTAGTGAAAGGGGTCATTCGGCCATGTTTTGCTTAAGTCCATGAAGTCCATACACATTCTTTTTATCCCATTTTTATTTTTAACCAGGATATGACTCAATGTCTATATTGGGTAATAAGACTCTCTTATGTGCCTTACAACCATTAGTCTTTCTATTGTTGAGAATATAATATATTTTTTGTATTATCAGTCTGAAATTACCGTTGATTTTTAACTTGTGACATATGACTTTAGTTGAGACTCTTGTTACAACTTGTGTGCTCCAAACAAACATATCTAAAATATTTTTAAAAATAATAAAATTGTATACCTAAGATCAGTTAGTATGTTTTTCCAATCCTCGGGGGTTTTCCTTGGTCCATGATAACTTCCTCTGCCTCTTCCCGCGGTTGATCTATTAAGAGCCTTCTTAGCGGTCATCTACTACCTTCAAGACAACATTTTCATCATTTGATTGTTATGTTTTGAGAGGCATGGATGTCGCATAACATTTCATGCTTACTTTTGGTTTTCTTTTATTATGGCTACTCTACCATTTATAAGATATCTTATATATTGATGTACTGTGCACACTACCACATGTATTCTAGTCAGAATCGGTCCAAATTATATTATATAGGGATGATACATCTACTGCCATAAAAAGACATGTTACCTTTTGCCTGATTTTTTGTTTTCCCAATGCCACGTCCAAAGTCAGTTCTCTTAAGAGTGTTGCATACGTACATGTAAACCTCGTCATGACTCTTTAACATTTGGTTCATACCAATGCTCATCTCAATTTTATACGTTTTTCGGTAAAGAATATTCATCGAGCTACCTATATCGATTATTACTCACTTGATTTCTATATTAGCCAGTTCTATTGTGATCAAGAGTGCATCACTGTAGGAAAATACTGCTCATCTTAGGTCATCATTTGTGAATAATAGGCCGAGTATGGATTTAAGTACATATGTGGTACAGTTTTCATTGACAAACTATCTCGATTTCGTCAGCGTACCTCTTCATTTATTTATTTTCTTATTCCATATTATGGATTTTCCCTAACAATTACTCATATTGTTTGTCTGTTTGGAACATGGTTCATGTAATTCTCGTTCTCCACTTGATTTGCTTTCGTTATGACATTTGTACCGAGTGCTTGTTGTTCTGTTGCTAAACTTAGTCTTGCATAATTACCTAAAACCTTTTTATGCTCCTCCTTTGATTTTTTTTACAAACTCATTTAATTTTCCTTATTCTACCAAGACTTGGATCTAATCATGGAAAAGCCAAATATATTTAGTGTAGAACTTACAGTATTTGTTTTTGTCTATATTTTCCTTTGGTCTGAACATCTTTTTATGTCTGTTACACTTGATGGAATCATTTGTTTTCTCATAAATTATTATTAGTGACTCTATTGATTTTGTGAATGGTTCCCTCGGTTGTCGATATACTTCTGTTGTATTTTTTTATTTGTAATTACCTTTTAATTTTGTTTTTTGTATTGATTTTACCTCGGTTTGACTAAAGCTGAAGTGTCATTACTTCTTGGTTTTTTGTTTTTTTATTTACTTGCACCTCAATATCTATTTTTCTCATCAATGAGCCTTTATTAGATTTCTGGATGTACGAGCAATTACAACCAGTATAATATATTCAATCTGAAGTTAATTAGATGAGTACCTAAAATTTTACGAGCATCAATGTTTGATCGAAAACCTACTAATGCAATGTCTTTGTTGTTCTCAAGGAGAATGATGTAAGTCCTCTTTAATTGTATTTTATTTTTATTAACCAGAATTATATATTAGTTTGTTATGTATTTATTTGCAGGTGATTCGAACCATATGCATATATGAGGGAGAGGTTTTTGGTATAAGAGGTATGTCTCTATCACATTCAAGATTTTGATTATCTTCATGATTGAAGAATATATGTTGCATCGAGTGATGCGACAGTTTGGTTGGATCCATGAGAAACCACTACATCTTTAAGAACCTAGAGCGGTTATTAAGAAATTAGACCACAATAATATGCTACTAACCCACAACACTGGAAATAATGGTGTAATTATTTTCTTATTGTGGACTATATGACACGTCTCATTACCAAAAACCGCAAAACAACAACATCTTAGTATTATTATTATTATCTGAACATGTATGCGTGATACATCATCAATCTTCATGTTATTGATGAGTGTGAATGTGTGAGGCAATAAAGGTTATTCATACGATCAATTGTGTTCGGCATCTTAATGACAACGAGGAAGAGGTATTGAATTTTACAAAGCGAGATATGAAAATTATTTCTACTTGGTTCATTGTCTTTTAGGTATTTTGATACTCTATAACTTTTTATAGGCACCGTAGATGGATGTTACTTTAGGTTTTAAGTTGTACTTCTAAGTATCAGAAGACCATTTTGTTCTTTACTTTCTATTGGATTATATTGTTCTAGTATTATTATTTAGTTGTTTTTTTTATTTTATGTCTTTTTTATATATTATGTATGTTATAGTGTATTTTTTATTAACAACACAAGTGTGAGATAATACAAAAAAAATTATACAATTATTTTTCAAAGTTACAAATCTATATCGCCGATATAGAGTTGTTATACCGTCAGTTTAATAGTAACATCACCGATATGGAAATTTCATACCAGCGGTATAATATCTTACCGGCACTACAATAATTCTATACCGTCAGTATACTGGATTTGTTTTTTAGGTTTTTTTTAAACAATTAACTTTACACTGGCGGTATAGAATTGTTATACCCTTGGTACGATACTATATCGTTTGTATATAATATCCAAAATAGACGTGACACTATTATATCGATGGTATATAAACTCTACACTGTTGCTACACTTGATCAATTATAGGTTTTCTTAAGTTTTAATTGAAACCTTATACCGGCGATTTATAGTTCTCACACTGTTGGTATAATAGTAGCGGTATGGAAAATTCATACCAGCGGTGTATTATCAGAACGATGGTATAACAAATCTATACAGTCGGTATACTAATTCTGTTTTTTAGGTTTTTAATTTTTTTGAACTCCACATCGACGGTATAGAGTTGTCATACCACTAATATAATAGTAGCATCGTCGGTATGGAAATTCCATGTCGACGGTATAGTATTAAACCGACGGTGTAATAATTTTATACCGCATGTATATAAAATCTGTTTTTTGTGTTTTTTTTAAAAATAAACTTCATATTGATGGTATAGGGCTATTATACCGTCAGTATAATAGTAACACCATCGATGTAATAATTTTGTATCGCCGCTATATTCATTCTACTTTTTATTGTTTAAAAAAAAATTGAACTCGAAACCGGCAATATATGGTTGTCATACTGCTGGTATAATCGTTTAATTTTATAGGCTTAAGTATGCTATTTTCAAATCTTTAGAGCAACAATAACATAAAACCCATATATTAAAGAGATAAGTTTGTATTGTAGAAGATAACGTACATAGATTATAATGACCAATAATTTTGAAAATATAACACATATTAAACAAATCTAGCTAAATCGGTTACTTTGTTATTAAGTATTTAATCTCTTTATATAACTTGAACGAGATTTCATCGGTAATGCATAACCTTCAACTTCTAGAGTACACAATTTTAAAAAGCAAAGATGCTTAGTTCGCAATGCAAAGCTACATAAGAAAATAAACCAAAAATAAAACGGAAATATAAATTGGATATGGAAAATAAAAAAGAAAGTTTGTTGGAATTAAATACTTACATTGATATAGTGTTTGTTATTAACCCAAATCAACCCGATTTCCACCCTTTCAAACATTGGAGGAGGTACAAATAGTAATGGTAGAAAGTGAAATTAACATATGTCATCCATTGTTACCCTACAAAGTGAACAATTCAATTAAACTTTGATGCGAGCGTGATTCCCATATCTGGCATTATCATTCAATTCTCTATAGTAGCAGTATCACTATAGCACTTTACACATTCCAAAATTTATAGTAACCCTCCGTAATACTAAATATCTTTATGTAAATAGATCCAAAATACATAAGCTCATTGTAGAGGGAACTCATAATCAGCTTCCATCAATTTTCTTATTTGTTCAAGCCAAACATAATTGACTGATATCCGCAATTCCCCTCGGTTTTAACATTGTTGATCGTAGTTATAAAACATCAATATAAGTTAAGAATGATAGAAATACTTTACAGATTTCTAATCTAACTTATTGAACCATGAAGTTAAATCATCCTATAATAATGCGGAATAAATACTTACAGGATGTAGGCATTCTTTGATCTTCAGATTTCTCACTTAGAGTAGATGATCGGCGATCCTTTGCTTGGTTATTGATTCTTCTAAGAGATGGCAACCAAAACACACTTTTGTAATTGATTCAAAGGAAGAATCAATTTGTTTTTCTTAAAGGATTTTCTCTCTGTATTTTCTTTCGTTTCTTTCAAGAATGAGAAACTCATTCTTATATAGAACTGAAGTGAGAAAACGGTTCTTCATTAAGTAATTGTTTGTAACTTCCAGACATTTACTTAACGAAGACCAGTAACGGTTATTCTCTCTTAATTGTCTGTAACTTCCAGACAGTTACTTAATGAAGACCAGTAACAGTTCTTCTCTCTTAATTGTCTGTAACTTCCAAACAGTTACTTAATGAAGACCAATCCTTATTAAATTGTCACTCTTAGGGACCATAACCCGGTATTATTTTGTTTTACAAAATAACCCCAAAACTTTACGTTTTGCTTAAGTTGTTTATTTCCGAATCCAATCCTTCACAGTATTCGGAATTAAACCTGGTATCTATACAATTACCTCCATGATACATATTTTATCTACTAGTCTGTTCTTTTCTTTATGATTACTTTTATTGGACTAATATTAACGATAGTTCGATACATCGATACGACATGTGACGGTCCAACTTAATGGAGAAATTCCAACAATCTCCCACTTGGATCATCATATGCTACTATAGGATGCATCCACTTAATGAACGTTCTAAATTTCTATCATCACATAGATAACCTTAACAATCTCGTAAATGACTATTAACGACATAGGACTAAAGTCATCATCAATGCATTTCAAGCCGCAAATAGATACATCAGTAATCACGATATCGCAACAATCAATTACATGGATCTATCATGGTGCATAGCATAAGAATAATATGAAATGTAATCTTGCATATTTATTCTTAACTAGTCCCACTTAATTGGAGGTCTACTTACAACAGAGTACGAATAATCAAATACAAGAGCACACTGAAAACTTGTATATAAATATGTTTGCATTAATGACCTTAAGTTCGCGAATATCATAATACAAACAAATTTGATAGCTTAACACAAACTCCCACTGAAACTAATAATCCTCTAAGTACACAACACCCATGTTAATGGTGTGTTCAATAAAAACTTTAGGTACTAAGGCCTTCGTAAGAGGATCTGCTAACATTGAGTTTGTCCTTATGTGCTCCATACTAATTTGACCACTCTGTACTCTCTCTTTAACAGAAAGGAACTTGATATCTACATGTTTGGACTTAACCGAGCTCCTGTTACTGTTTGAATACTGAACTGCCGAGTTATTGTCACAATATAACCTAAGGGGTTTTTCTATCCCTTCTACGATTCGCAGTCCCGTGACAAAATTTCGCAGCCAAAGCGCCTGATTGGATGCCTCGAAACAAACAACAAATTCCGCAGCCATAGTGGAAGATGCAATGAGTGTTTGTTTAACACTTTTCCATGATATTGCACCTCCCTCTAAAAGGAATATAATTCCTGAGGTTGAACGACGAGAATCCTCACATCCGGCGAAATCCGAGTCGGAATACCCTATGACCTCCAGTTTATCCGACTTCTTATATGTTAACCTGTGATATTTTGTTTGTTGCAAATACCGGAGAACTCTTTTGACTGCTTTCCAGTGTTCCATCCCCGGATTAATTACGTATCTCCCTAACACACCCACCACAAAAGCAATGTTTGGTCGTGTACAAACTTGAGCATACATCAGACTTCCAACAGCCGAAGCATATGGAACCTTTTGCATTTCCTCAATCTCAAGTTTTGTCTTTGGGCATTGCTTAAGGCTAAAATTTTCACCTTTTGATATAGGGGTTTCCTTTCCTTTGCTGTTAGCCATCGCGTAACGATGTAACATACTCTCAATATACGCCTTTTGTGATAAACTCAAAATTCCATCGGACCGATTCCTGTGAATTTGAATTCCTAACACAAATGATGCATCACCAAGATCTTTCATATCGAATTTATCCGAAAGAAATTTCTTGGTCGTATGTAACAATTCCTTATCGTTCGTGGCCAATAATATGTCATCAACATACAGCACTAGAAATATGAATTTACTCCCACTGATTTTTTTTTGATACACACAATCCCCTACCGAATTTATCTCGAAACCAAATGAGACAATAACTTCAAGGAATTTGTGATACCACTGTCGAGACGCTTGTTTGAGACCATAAATAGATTTCTTCAGTTTACATACCGTCGACTTTGGATCACTAGAGACAAAGTTTTCAGGTTGTAACATATAGATCGTTTTCTCAATTTCTCCATTAAGAAAGGCGGTCTTTACATCCATTTGATGGAGCTCAAGGTCGAAGTGTGCAACTAATGCCATGATTGTCCGAAAAGAATCCTTCGAAGAAACTGGAGAGAAGGTTTCTTTAAAGTCAATCCCTTCACGTTGAGTAAAACCCTTAGCTACAAGTCGCGCTTTATGCCTCTCCACATTACCCTTAGAATCCCGTTTGGTTTTAAAAATCCATTTACAACCAATCGGCTTCTTTCCTTCAGGTAATAGAACAAGCTCCCATACTGCGTTATCTTGCATTGATTTAAACTCTTCGTTCATTGCTTTAATCCAGAAGTGAGAATCAGAACTTTTCATGGCTTCACGAACACTTAAAGGATCGTTTTCTGTTGAACCATAAAATTCTTCATGTTCTTGAAGATACACTATATAGTCTGAAGATATAGCGCTCTTTCTTTCTCTAGTAGATCTACGCAAAGGCATAATTTCTTCATTTTGCACTTGAACTTCTTGAGGAGATAGAGTTTGTTATTCTTGAACAACTTCATTTTGCTCCATTGGAACAACATCCATAGGAGGAAGATTAACATCATCTTGAGTATCTATATGTTCTAACGAATCTGAAGTGATGATTGGCCTTCTAATTACCATATCATCATCTGACACTATAGTATCATTGTTAGAACCTTCATGAATCTCTATTGATTCTTCCTAAAAATGAATGTTCGTTACTAAATTCTTCCCCCCAAACTCTATATCCTCAAAGAATTTCGTTGTACCCGTCTCAAATATATTCTTTGTGGAAGGATCATAAAACTTAAAACCCCTACTGTGCTCGGGATATCCGATGAAATAACTACTAACCGTTTTGGATTCTAATTTCTTTTCATTCGGCCTATAAGGCTTCGCTTCAGCTGGACATCCCCAAACATGTAAATGTTTTAAACTAGGTTTACGCCCAGTCCAAAGTTCATACGGTGTCTTAGTAGTTGCTTTCGTCGGAACTCTATTAAGTAGGTAGGTCGCACATTTTATTGCTTCACCCCAGAGTGATATAGGTAATGTTGAATGAATAATCATACTTCTTACCATATTTTTTAATGTACGGTTTCGTCTCTCAGATACTCCATTCATGTTGGGTGAACCCAGCATCGTATACTGAAGGACTATAGCACACTCTTCTAGGAACTTTGCAAACGGTCCATGACGTTGTTCACCTGAACCATCATATCTCCCATAGTATTCACCACCACGGTCCGATCTGACGCACTTAATGTATTTACCAAGTTGTTTTTCAACTTCAGTCTTAAAGACTTTGAACTTGTCAATGACCTCTGATTTTTCGTGAATGAGATATAGATACCCATATCGTGAAAAGTCGTCAATGAAAGATACAAAATATCGTTGGCCGTTCCATGATGTTGTAGGGAACGGACCGCAAATGTCTGTATGTATCAAATCCAAGACCCCTTTCGCTCTGTATGCATCTAATCGTTTCACTTTGGTCTGTTTTCCTTTTATACATTCAACGTAAACGTTGAAGTCTGAAAAATCCAGTTCACTTAATAAACCTTCTGAAACAAGCTTTTCAATTCTATTTCTAGAAATGTGACCTAATCGCTTGTGCCAAAGTTTTGTTGATTTTTCCATTTTACAATTTAGTTTTCCAGGTACATCTACATTCATTATCTCTTTGTGATCCTTTATAGTATCCAATAAATACAAGTTATCATTTGCTATTAACTTTCCAGAACCAACAACATTACCATGTAAATAAAGACATAAACTTTCATTTCCAAATAGACAAGAATAACTTAATTTGTCCAATAACGGAAAAGAAATTAGGTTCCTTCGAAAAGAAGGTACATACAATACGTCTTTTAAATACAAAAAATGTCCACTGGTAAGCAACAAACGAAAATCACAGATAGAATGAACTAAACACGAACTGCCATCAGCTGTATAGATGGATGTTTCACCATCACTCAGGCTTCGGTTTCTTATCATACCCTGCAAAGAAATACAAACATGAGTTGTTGCTGCTGTATCAACCCACCAAGTATTTCTTGGCACTGAAACTAAATTGATCTGAGAACAGACCATAGAAGTGAAAATACCTTTGGCTTTCATCATAGCCCTCCATTTTTCACATTCTTTCTTAAAGTGCCCCGGTTTCTTACAATTGAAGCAACGCCATTTACCAGACGTACCCTTATGCTTCTTTTGTCCCGAACCGGATGCATGTGCATCTGAACCTTCATACTTTCTCTTAATTCTCTTATCCACCTGAGCTTTCACCATTTGCACTTCTGGATGTTCTTGCTTCATCTTTTCCTCCTCTTGCGCTGCCTGAGAGATGAGCTCGTTGAGAGTCCATTTCTCGCGCTGACAGTTATAAGAAGTTTCGAAGTTCTTATACTGAGGAGGGAAAGAGTGAAAAGCAAAGCTTACCACAACATCTTCGGGAAGGTCAATCTTAAGTGCTTTCAGTTTGGAAGCGATGTTTGACATTTCCAAGATGTGCTCACGAACAGTCCCTTTGCCACGATATTTCATAGAGGCTAGCTTAATAAGCAGCGTCTTAATCTCTACTTTATCGTTCTTGGCAAAACATTTCTCTACCTCTTCGAGAAATATTTTCGCATTAGTGATCTCAGGTGAAACTGCACCACGAAATGCTAATGGAATTGCTTGCTTCATGATCCCTAGACTTATCCTGTTCGACTTTTCCCACGCCTCTGACTCTTTTTTCTCCGTTGGAGAACTGTCATCAGTCAAAGGTTTAGGTTCATCGACCCTTTAATGCTAAGTCGTAATCATGGCACATCAAGTGCAGCAACATATCTTCTTTTCACAGCTCAAAGTTGCTCCCATTAACTATGGGTGCCTTTTTGCCTTCCGGGTTATATAAATACGAATTTGCTAACACAACAAACAATAAATAGCTAAAAACATCACTTAACATATAACCTCCATAGTATCTAACAAATAAACATAACATAATAAAACATACTCTTACAACATCAATAAGATACCTTTGGGCAAGCATATTAATTTGTATATGTATGAGTTTGAGAATAATTAATGTTGATCCTTCAAATTGACAAAAAAAAATCTTTCTTTGGGCCGATTTTTTCCTAGTTCAATTTTCTTAATGATCAATTCACAAATAACTATCTCGTGTCTAAGATTAACTATGTCAAACATTAACCTTCCTTTGGGCCGATTAAAATTTACATACTTGTCAATCATAGACTTGTCAAAACTCTAAAATAATTAATTCAGCAATAGGGATCACTTTGACGATATATTGAATCATTAATTATTTACTGAAGCTCGGACAACTTAAAACATGCTAATTATTTCGAAAAATACTATACGACTACTTTACTTAATGTCCAAACTATTTCGTAGTCTATGTATAATTTAATCAAATTAAATTTACACCTTAAATTTAATATATTATAATATATCTTTAATTATATTGTAATATATCTTTAATTATAATATATCTTTAATTAAATTGAATTTACACCTTAAATTTAATATATTATAATATATCTTTAATTATATTGTAATATATCTTTAATTATAATATATCTTTAATTAAATTAAATTTACACCTTAAATTTAATATATTATAATATATCTTTAATTATATTGTAATATATCTTTAATTATATTATAATATAATTCTTAATATATATTATAATATAGTATTTATTTATATATATAAAACTTATTCATATATATACTATAATATATATTTATATATATAATAAACTTCAATGATATAATATAATTCTCGTAATAATTCACTTATAACTTTATATAATATATAAGCAAACTTAATTACACATTTATCGGTGGTCTCGTATATTTCGCCTATTCTTTAGGCGAAAGGACAATTACTATAATTAATAATTTCAGATTTTAATTTAATTATATTAACCTATTCTTTAGGTGAAAGGACAATTACTATAATTAATAATTTCAGATTTTAATTTAATTATATTAATTATAGTAGCCGCATACGACATCTTTTAAATGCATATATAATTATATCACCGTAATTGTTTAATTGTTTGTGTAATTTCCGATAACCGACACCATATCTAATATATAGATCTAATATATATGATCTAATTTTATAATCTGAAAAACTAAGAATTTAATTTCATGGTGGCTCTGATACCACTTGATAGAAATACTTTACAGATTTCTAATCTAACTTATTGAACCATGAAGTTAAATCATCCTATAATAATGCGGAATAAATACTTACATGATGTAGACATTCTTTGATCTTCAGATTTCTCACTTAGAGTAGATGATCGGCGATCCTTTGCTTGGTTATTGATTCTTCTAAGAGATGGCAACCAAAACACACTTTTGTAATTGATTCGAAGGAAGAATCAATTTGTTTTTCTTAAAGGATTTTCTCTCTGTATTTTATTTCGTTTCTTTCAAGAATGAGAAACTCATTCTTATATAGAACTGAAGTGAGAAAACGGTTCTTCATTAAGTAATTGTTTGTAACTTCCACACATTTACTTAACGAAGACCAGTAACGGTTATTCTCTCTTAATTGTCTGTAACTTCCAGACAGTTACTTAATGAAGACCAGTAACAGTTCTTCTCTCTTAATTGTCTGTAACTTCCAAACAGTTACTTAATGAAGACCAATCCTTATTAAATTGTCACTCTTAGGGACCATAACCCGGTATTATTTTGTTTTACAAAATAACCCCAAAACTTTACGTTTTGCTTAAGTTGTTTATTTCCGAATCCAATCCTTCACAGTATTCAGAATTAAACCTGGTATCTATACAATTACCTCCATGATACATATTTTATCTACTAGTCCGTTCTTTTCTTTATGATTACTTTTATTGGACTAATATTAACGATAGTTCGATACATCGATACGACATGTGACGGTCCAACTTAATGGAGAAATTCCAACAAAGAATTGTTTTAAGTAACCTTCTGAATCAAGAAATGTTACTTAAGAAAGTATTATACCGTTTGAGCTACAACTAACTGTTCCACTTAATAGTGAATGCATCACTTGTATAGAAACTCTGCTCCTTTTCTAAACCATTACTTGCGGAGTTTGGCTCCATTTCCGTAAAATGATCGATGAAGGTTTGAAATATTTACCTAGCGATAATTCACTCGTTTGCTCGGAATCTAGCACGTGTTCGTGATATGATTTGTTTCATTTAATGGATGATGCAGACGCACTAATAGATAATTTGCGTTTTGCAGTTAGACCGCCATGTTATTTTAGTTTATCTAAAGACTCTAAAAGAGCAGAGGTTTCCGAATAACTACGTCAAACAATTTCTTGTACACATGTTATTCGCATACTTCGTCTTTGGTTTCCATGAAAACATTAACTTTTTTATCGAGATTTTATTTCAATAGCTATATCATTCTTATATTAGTATGAATAACTAGATCTAACCATTTCTAATGATTGTTGAAAGCGTTTAAATGTGTCGGTATGAACTTACATAAAAATTTGAAGATGTCGTGCAAACACAACATACCGTGCGTAGTTCGTATACCACGAGTGCAATTCAAACCGTCCACAATTTTTATTTTCGGGCACAATATGGTTTTATTGAAAACATTTATAAAGCAACGTGAGAGACGTTACCTCGTAGCTTGAGGTATATCTTGTCTGTGAATTTATGTTGGGCTATAAGTCGAGCATTTTCAAATTAATGTATAATTTATCCATATTGCAATCCGAGCAAACCATGCACCTTAAACCGAAATGACTAAAAGTTAAATTTGTTTGTACTAAGGAAACATTTAAGGGTGGAATAAATGCTTTTCACGCGGTTAGTGATCAGGCTACCAAAATGCAAGAACTTGTTAGTTTTCCACGTGATAAAATTATCACCATAAGGATCTAAATAATATTCAGTGTATTCAATTTCTTTCATATACTTTTTGAAGTTATAGATCATTTCAGACATATAGGCATTGAACGCGATTTCCATCTTTGACAAAATCATCTTATTCTGAACACGTAAAAAAACATTATAGACATCTTTACTATTCATGATTTTTTTCGTTTTCCCTAGGACATTCATGTTAATGTGCCATTAATATAACATGTGGGTTGCATTAGA
This sequence comes from Limnanthes douglasii subsp. nivea, assembly GCA_036936605.1. NCBI lineage: Eukaryota > Viridiplantae > Streptophyta > Magnoliopsida > Brassicales > Limnanthaceae > Limnanthes > Limnanthes douglasii. The sequence goes on along the minus strand of JAUPFV010000002.1, from coordinate 319,316,518 downwards.
GAACACTTCTTTGACAGCTTTCATCGATGGTAAGTCTCCATCCGTTAAAAAAATCTACGTTTGTTTGATGAACTTAGTTACGGATAATGATTGTAAACATTTTAATACCCATTTTTAGCTGTCAAATTTCTCTATATAAATGCAAATATGATGCAGAAAGTCATACCAGTACAAGTGGCTCCAACAACCCCAAACAACTGTATCGTGTACCTTATTACCTTATAGGTGTTTTCCATTATTAACATTTTTGGGAACGTGTGTAATAAATACAAACTAACCAGGTGCGCAAAGAAAAGTTTAGTGATGATATAATTTTTGTTTTTGCCCGATATATGTCATTTGTAATAATTTAACCTTTTGAGTTCACTTAACAAATATTACAATTGTGAGCACCGCCTTTTTTTTATCTTCTATTATTTTAGTTGATCATTGTATATAGTGCACATGGACGACGAATTGTTAAGGTTCAACCTTTTCATTCTGTCCAAAATTTCTCGATGACGATTTCCAATGTTGATTATAAGTACAAACTCCAACTTTAAAAAAAACGTCCCAAGTACGAATGACATTTACTAAAGTTCATACTTTTATGATTGTGAACCAATCATACGACCTCTAAGGAACATTCTTCATAAGTTACCATATTTCCTTTAAACTTGAAAGGGCATATGCATTTCCTAGTTCCGGTAGAATTTAACTTAAGATCATTTGGGTATACCAATTTTTTATACGTTCCCGATCACTCGCATTCAAAAAATACTCTAGAATTTTTTATTTTTTGCATTTTCATGACGTCTTAATACAAATACGAAACTGTTATCTTTTACGGAAACTGTAATGCAATCAATCAATTGTTGTTGCATATAATACATTTTTGTGGTAAACAAATTACTATAATCAAAATCGAAATCCTTTGTCATTCCACTGATATCCTTAACATGATACAATAACACATTATTAAAATATCAAATTATAACATATAAATAGTTGAAAATTAACTCTATCGAACGACATACCGCTAGTATAAATCACATGTACTAGCAATGTTATGCTTTTGTACCTAGGATGTTAACCGGTTATATTATCGGTGTCAAGTTTCACTTGTGGTATAATACCTTAGCATCGACAGTGTCGACCTGATCATACTGTCGGTGCCAAAGTGAAGAAGGCATTATACAATGGGTTTGTAGATGCACTAACGACACACAAACATTGTATCGGCGGTGTCAATGCTCGTACTGACGGTATTAGTGGCACATGTAGGTACGATACGAATTTAACTTTCAAAAAAAAATATGAGATTTATTAAATATTGTTATTAATGAGTTGTGTTTAGCTTGTTACCTCTTATAGAGTATCAATTTCATCAATATGTTTCTTACTTTTTATTTTGAGGTTTTTTAAGGGTTTGAGTATGATTTGTTTTACACAAATATAAAGTGTTTTTAAAGGAAAAAATTGTGATTTAAAAAAAAGGTTTGGTTGAATGTTATTGTTGTTGATGATTTTTTATTCAATCGTATGTTTTTTTAAACGAGTAACCTGTTTTCACTAAGTTCTTTAAAAAATCAATTTCAACTTAAATGGTCAAAGTGATAAAAGAATAAAAGACTAAAAATATATTTTTTGGGGGGAGAACTTAAAGTTTTAGAGGATCAAAATTTTAGCCAAACTCATACATATTTTTTTGGTGGATGATAACTTATTTTCTATTTGTTAAAATATATATTTTTCATAATATATTTACACAAGTGAAATATATGTATTTTCGCAAGTGGTTCACAATATGTTTTTTCACAAGTGAAAATATTTTTCCACAAGCAAATGTATTTCGACAGCCTTAGCTTCACTTGTGAAAATATATTTTCACAAATAGATGTATTTCTGCAAGTGAAATAAACATATTTTCATAAATAGTTCACATTTTGTATTTTACAAGTGTTTTTTCACAAAAAAATGTATTTATGCAAGAGAATGTATGTATTTTCACAAGTAAAATGCACATATTTTTAATATTAATATACACGTATTTTTACAAGTGGTTCACAACATATTTTTTCATAATTGAAAATGTATTTTTTTCACAAGTAAATGTATTTTCGCAAGTGAAACCTAACTTATTTTTTATTTATTTGTAAAAATATGAAACTTATTGAGGATTAGTCATCATATTTATTGTTACATAATATTTTTATCTTATTTTCTAATTGGGATTTCAACATCATTTAAAAAATTAAACATATTAAATGTCGCACGTTTATGTTTTTGGGAAAAATAACTTATAAATGTATATAGAGTAGTCATCTATAAAAGCTATAAACTAGTTTTTATCTACAAGTATTAAGACATCATTCAACTCGCACAAATTAATATATCTACGTATAGTTATTATGTGCATGTTCTACTATGTGCATATTTTTTCGTTCTTATAAGGAATTTTAATAGTTTCAAATTTTATATACTATTCAATTTTTGAACAAACTTATATTATTTTAATTATTCTCTTAATTATCTTATATTTTATATATGCGAGTTTACCACATCGTTATAAAAATAATTTTACAAATTATAGTAAATTAAAATAGTGATTGTATTTGTACAATATTCTTTAATGCATACATGGATTATTCCATTGTACAAACATATTTTCATAGCAAGAGAATAATTACGACCAAATAAATAATTACTTAAGTATATTCATATAATATTATTCTGGTTTATCTTTAACATGTGATTCATATATCATCCTTAAGTAATATCATTTTACATCATAGTAAAAAAAATCCAGATTTGTGAATAATTTTTTTTTACAATAAGTCTTATATAAATTAGGTGATTTTGCTATGATTTCTCTGATTTAAAGTATTTTAGAAGGTTTAGCTTTATGCACATATACTTATATACTATTACTTAAAATTTATATAATTTGGAGAAAAAATATTTTCCAATTAAAAACTTATAATCAAAAGATTGCGACGTAACTTGGTGATATTCCTCGCTCATTTTGTACATATTGAACATCAATATATTTTGAAACTGTATTTATGACATATAATTGACATATAAGCTTTCTTTTTCACACTCGTACCATTTCTTTCATTTATATAGTATATGTTGCAGTTACCTTATGAAGTTTTTCAACTTTGTCCTCAATAATATAATACACATTGGATGTTGTCAACAAAAAGAAAGTTAACTTGTTTTATCACCATGTAAAGTTTGTTCCATCAAATTGATCAAAACGAGGTCTATCGTTTTGTTTGTCATGATGAGATATAAATTTTTAAATATTTAACAATATAACAAAATATGAAAGCCTAAAAAGAAAGTAAAAAAAAAATCGTACGAGAGAGCTCCATCTCCATTATGACCTAAGACGTGTATTATATAGGATTTCAAAAAAATGTTATTTATACATGTTATTGTTTACGCTAAATGTGAAAAATATTTTGAGATATAACAAATCTTATAACGTTTTATACAATCAATTAGAAATTAAATTTTATTTGATAAACTTAATAAAAAAAATTATGATAATATAAAGTTTATCAAAATCCACCTAGTCGTCGCGGCGAGCCAAACTCGTCGCCACAATGATAACCTATCATTACATATGCTTTAGTTGATACATATAAATCACAATTGCGAGTCACATTCGTTATTAGTGACGAGTTGAGTCAACCCTATGTATTTGACAAACTATTATTTATCATGCTGCGTTGAGCACTACACGTCCAAGTGAACAAGTTACAAGTTATGTTATGTCCTTACAAGATATTACACATTACATGTTTTATATAATGCACATTTAGTTATCTTGCCTAAGAATTTCAAAATTAACTTTTTATCATTCGATAAGTCCAATTTTAAAGTCTTTTTTAAATTTATTTTTTCAAATCAATTGATTTTATTGAGATTACAGAGACAAACTATTATGGTAATACTATTTGTATTATAGTATATCATAACATTGAAAAACCTATTCACGCATATTATGGTGTTTTTTTCCTCAATAAAATAAGTCTTAAAATAAAGTTATATATAATATAACATATGATACTAATATATGTTGGGAAATTGATCGTCCGAAGACAAAACATTCATGTTCGATAAAAGATACAAATAAAAGAAAGCATAAATAAAATGAAACACACAAGACAATATAACTTGGTTCGAATTGTGATCATACGGCCACATGCAACGAATACTTTGTTTTTATTAATAATAAGCTTACTATCCAACCATAAATAGCTCAATCACTCTCTATTACAGAGCTCTTACGATTTACAAAGATAACGTGATTCAAAAAATTATATCTTCATTGTTTATATCTCACGTCACTTCTCTCTCTAAAATACTAGAGTTTAATCTCACTCAAGAATACAGAATCGCCTTTTAGCTTGTTACACATGCCACAAAGCCCTAGATTTGTGTTTTTTATTTATTTATAGATTAAAAAAACTATGATTCTTCACCAGATGCTCCAGACTAAATCTCATTAATCAACGATTGTAATAAATCCATAATCTTTCAAAATATAAAACCTCATAAATATGAAATCCAGTTTAATTGGAGCCCCATTAAGTTGGAAATTCAAATTTAAAAGAAACATAATTAAATAAGAAACCCAAAAAATGGAAACCCATCAAATATAAGAAGTCTAGTTCGATCGGGAACTTAAACCCAACTTATTCAGGAACAAAATGCAGCAATATAGAAGCTCCAACTCATGTATTTTTGATATACTGCATTGAATTAGGTCATCAACAACGTGTGTTCAGCTCAATATCTACTCATTTGGCTTTGGTCTCTGGTCCAATAGAAAACAACCATCATGTCCTCAACCAAACTTCTTTCAATTTTAACAAATTTCTTCGTACTTAAGTTTTAGCCACAAATTTATCTTGAGAGAATCCAATAGTTCATGCATATACATATCTTCGGTTGATCCTTCTTCGGCCTATGTAATCCTTCGGTACTATGTATGTTGGCAAGTTAATTATAGCTTGCATCTCACAATTCTCCACCTAGGCTTATAGTACTCTAGCATCTGTTCCACCTAATGTTCTACTCTTTAAAGACCAACTCACCCGTATCACAAACTTGCACGATAATACATTGATCAAAGTACCCAAATGATTTTCTTTGCTAGTAATCTTAACACCTTTATTTTCTCCATCTATACCATGTATCAAATGAGTAAAACTTAATATATGTGTGTTTAGTTTACTCATAGAACTTTGGATTATTCATTAAATGAAGGGCTTAGTATTATCACATAACATAATTACATCTTGCTCCACACCACTAAGTTCACTTAATAATACTTTCAGTCAAATAGCTTCATTCATGTATTATATAGAATCCATATATTTGGATTCCATAAATGACAGCAGAACGACCTTCTATATACAAGATTTTCAGCTAACTATTCTTCTAAAATAGTAAACAGATCCAAAGTAGACTTTATTGTGTTAAGGAATCATGGATAATCAAATTCTACAAACCCTATCGGCACTATATCATATGTATCATTCTAATTATAATACAAAACTACACCGACTGAACCCTTCAAGTATCGCATGAGCCACTTGAATACATGTCAATACAGGGTTCCTGAATTAGGCATGAATTTACTCAAAACACTTACAACATAGGAAAGAACATGTATCATGAAAATCATAACATACATAATGCTACCAGTAATATTAACATAAGGTATCTTCATTTTATACTTCTTATCAACAGCTTTGGTTGGTGCTTGAACGATACCAGGCTTGAATTGGGAACCAATGAGAGTTCCAATTGCTTTAGCTTCAGACATTGAGAATTCATTAGGATCCTTTGTATATATCCTTATTAAGATAAGAATTAATATCATTTCATAATGTCTTTCCCAATATAAACACCAAGTATCCTCATAGCATATCCCATACATTTTATTTCGCACTCTCATTTCAGTTGAGTCTTAATTTTTTCAATAATCTTCCAATCTATTTCACCTATTATGATTTTGTCCACATACAATAGCAATATGACTTGTGTCTCTGTATGTGTTTCCCCATTCAAATTTATACATTTTTAATATCAACTATAAACATACTCGATTGATCTTATACAAGAATAATATAATATATTATATTGCCTCAACAAATATTTTATTTCATAAAGAGGTATCTTCAACAAACATACATCGGTTTCATTCTCTTATTCAAATCATTTCGACTAACATATGTAAATTGTTAATTCCAGTTTACCATGAAGAATGACAGTAGTAACATCCATTTTATCTAGCTCAATATCAAATAAACAACAATTGACAGCAGATGCCTTGTGGAGGTTTGTTCTATAACTTACAAAAATATTTTTATTAAGATCAACACCGTCATTTTGTATAAAGACTTTAGCCATCAGTCTAGCCTTGTATCTCGGTATCCCAACACTATGAATACTTTAATTTCTTTTGAATATTCATTTACTCCCTATGAAATCATGACCCTTTGAATGTTTCACAATAATCTAGGTGTTTATCTTTTTGAAAGATCTCAATTATTCTGTCATTATCGTAAGCCACTTCTCTTTGTCACTACTCTTGATACCATTATGATAGCTTTCAGGTCTAAAACATATCCATGTATTTTAAAAGATAGAGCATAACCAATTACATTAAGCGCGTATCGGATGCATTTTTTTTAGTGATGATGAAAGATATGAAGGACTAAGCTTCAATATACAACTCGGTTTTCCACCCAAACTACCCTAACGTACGAGCAAAATCATACATATGAGACTGTTTTTTTCGTATTCGTTCTTTGTCATTAACCAATTGATAACTATAAAGATCATGTTTCTATCCAGCGTGACCATAAAAAATCCCTAGAATACCAGTCTCTCGACCATCTTCAGACTCATGCATTGATTAGATTTTCTATATACAAGTTGAAGTTATACCAGGTCCTTAATAATATTTAGTAGAGTCGTATCCAACAGCATTCACTAGAGAACCATCATCAACTTCACATATCTTCTCGATAATACTAAGTTGAATATTTATCATCTTCCTTAATGAAATATCCTCCTCATAGAAAACCAAGCACGTGCAAAATTTTAAATTCCAGGTTTAAGGCATCATAATTTTTTTACTCATTTCGGATATACAATGAACAAAAATTTCAGTGCTCTCGACTAAAGCTTATCTTGCTTCACATATGCGTAGGTAGCACTTCCGAATACTCTCAAATCTTCTATCATAGGTTTACTTCCGGCTTGAGGATAAATAAACTTAAACTTCATAGATACACTGTTTTTGAACATATACGTAGACATTGTCGTAAATTCTCCCCATAATATTCGACCCATTCCACTTGTATGAAGCATGCACCCAACACTTTCCAACAAGGTTTGGTTAATACTTTTAACAAGCTTGTTATTATGGAGAGTCTCACCCGCGATTAATTGTCTATTAATACCAAGCTTTGCATAATAACTAGGGAATTTTTTAGTCACATATTCTAAGTCATTATCAGTTTGAAGCTTCTTAATTACTTTCCCGGTTTGATTCTCTACCAATGTCTTTCAATTCACAAGGGAAGCAAAAGCTTCATATTTGGTCGTGAGAGCTATAACCTATAATTTCATAAAATAATCATCTAAAATACCTTACACCACCTATTGTGATCAAGTCATTAGTTATCCAGTTGCTATGCATAAACTTCACATTTTTCTCTTACCTAGTATACATCTTTCATAAAAGCACATCTTATGCATTGTGGTACCAGCTAGCAGCCCATGTTTACTTAGTTCACCATGTTCATTCTCATTTAAATGTCTCAACTATATATGTCATGATTAGCGACGGTAATTTGGGTGTTGTCCGGCCCGAACATAGAACAGGTCAGGGTCGGGGTCGGGGTCGGGTTAAGAAATTGTAACCCGCAACCAGGTCGTACCAGGCTGAAAATTATAAAAATATATAAAAATAATATTTTTTATATATAATAACAATAATATATATATATATAATAAATTAATATATCTAAAATAAATTAAAAAATATTAAAATTAATATCTACGGGTCGGGCTAGGTTGACTGAAGGACATGAACGGACGGGCTCGAGTTTGAAAATATACGCCCGTGAGTGGGTTTGGCCGGGTTCAGGCTCAAATGTCCAAAAAACGGGCTCAGGCAGGCCGGCACGCGGACAGCCCATTACCATCCCTAGTCATGACCTAGTAGAATATTTATCTACTTTAGATACTCTTCATCAAGAACTAACATACCATAAGGCTTATAGGATTTCATAACAACAAGGTAGCCTTGCAAGACCCTAAGTCTGAATCTTCACCCCTATATGTGAACCTTTACTCATTAAACATCCTAATATAAAATAGTATATGTTTAACTTCGGGTATATACCTTACGTTTCTAATTACTCTCTCTAGTCTTATAGACAACTTGAGTCGAATAATTCTAATCATTTTAACATTACAATATTTTTATTGCCGAGAATGACCTTCTACCATAAAACATTCTAAGGTCTTTAGACCAATTCTTATTATAAGTCATATGGAACAACTCACTCAAATATAACACACATTTATCGTTGTACTAGCAATAATAAAAATTCGTTTACCCATCAGCGTACTCACAATTATCGGACATCATTACAACATCTCTGACTTTGGTCTTCTGATAGTTGTTTCATTTTTCCTTATATAGGAATTTCCTATTGGTATCTTTTTTTTGCATACCCAAAAAATATTTTTGAACCCATAACAATAATTTTATACTTAAACATATAGTTTTCTCTCATATTTCTTAATTTGTTTTAATGGTTTGTCTGTGCCACTCAGTTCATGTCCTTAGAATTCACCTTTTATAACAATATTCTTCTGAAAATATTTAAAGTTCAATGCGCTTTTCACTTCAGACATCATAATAGAGTAATTTTCTAGAGTATGGTATTCACAAAGTGTGCGTACACCTTCGGTAAATAGCTCATGAGGATGATTGTTTAATCTTATTTCTCTATATTTACATCAACTGCATTTAATTCGAGTGTGATTATGTTGTAATCTTGTATGATTATATTATAATCTTGTATGTAATTACATATCTTTTTGATACTATCCGTAGAGAACATGTAAAATTATTTTTTGATATAAAATCTATTTGCCAATGACTTCTTCATTTATATTGTCTCCAAATGATTCCAAATCACTAACATAGTTATTGTTTCTTATACCTCGCGTAACACTTCATCTTTCAAGCTCGATATGAGGATGCTATGAGCTTTAGACAGTACCACAATATTAAACTTTGTAAATTTATTGTTGCTAGCAACATCTAATCTCTTATGTACTAAGGTAAGCCTTAACCTCAAATATCAAGAAGTTAAAGTCATTTGATTCTTTAAATTTTTCTAATCTAAGCTTCATTGAACTCATCTTTTGTGGCTTTCTGTTTTCCATGTTAGATATGTTTCTCAAACCTTCAAATCTCATATCGATCTACTTTTTTATTTGTTGATCCATGCTAATGGCACCACTTGTTTGAATATTTTTTTTGAAGATAAACACTTCATGTTTGATAAAAGCAATAAATAAAAGAAAGTATAAAGCAAACTAAACAAACAATACAATATTTAATGTAGTTTGGATTGTGGAAATAATCTTACGTCCACTAGAAACATATAATCTGTTTTAATTAACAATGAGGTTACCTAAAGACTTTATGAACACGGAGAATTCAATCACTATTTGTTACAAAATTCTTATGGTTTTCAAAGATAACCTTATTCACGTAACTTCCTCTTTAGGGTTTAACTCTAAACTTATTTATCTATATAAAAGACTAGAGTTTTCTCTCATAAAATTATATAAACTCATCGTTCATCTCGTTAATCGCATAACAAAATCTTGTTTTATGTTTCTTTTTAATTTATAAACTTATGAAAAACCTAAATTTCCAACATACGCTCTATATAAATCTCATTAATTAAAGAATCCTTAAATCCTTCACAATATAAAACCTCATAATTAAAAAATCCAGTTTAATTGAAAACCCAATTTAATAAAAAAACCAATTAAATAGAAAACCTAGCAAATAGAAGAAGTCAAGTTCGAGCAACGAACTTAAACCCAACTCATTCGGGAACAAAACACAACAATATTGAAGTTTTGGCCAAGAGCTTCAGATTACGTCATTGATAACATGTCTTCGGCTCAACCTATACTCGTTTGGTTTAGGTCTTTGGTCCAATAAAAACGAACCGGTATGTCTTCGGCCCAACTACCCTTTAGATTCTATCAAGTGTCTTTACGTCTAAGTCTTAGCCACAACTCTATCTTATGAGAATCCAACAATTAATGTTTATACGTGTCTTTGGTTGATCCATCCTCGGCCTATATAATCAATCAGTAATATTTTAGTTGACGAGTTACTTATAGCATACACCCAAAAATATAGTACATAAATATTCAATATAAATATCATAACATATACATAAAATGTTTTAAATATCATAAAAACAAGTAATTAAATTATAAACTAAAAAATCTTGTAATGTTGGAAAACACTGTACCTTTCAATACATTTATATCAAATGATAAGTAAAGTTAATTATATATATATATATATATATTAAAATGTTTCATCGTTGCTTTTTATCACTCAAATTTACGTGACCATATATATGGTCACGACTAAATTTAGGTATGTTTTTGTTGGATCTCACGCTGCTGGATCTCACGCTGCTAGATCTCGCACCTTTTGTAACATTTCACACTTCATTTAGGATAATTTTAGCATTTTTTCGAAAATAAGGTATAAATATACATTGTTATATTCTATATCATATACCTATCTACCAAATTAATTTTTTATTAATTTGACTTCATGGAAATGTTATGGTATATAATACAAGCCAAAATGGTATAGTATTTTATTTGATTTCACTTTCTAATTTTATAGTTATTTAGGTATGAAAATTTAGCTTTTAAAATTTGGTTTTTCTATGTTTTAGTTGTTTATTTGTTGTTTTCTTAATTGATTATTTTTTGAAAGTGATGGATCTACGTTTATGATATTTTTTGGTATAAAATAGTTAAAATTTGAAGGAGTTAAGGTTTTAAAATGAGTTTCTGAAAATATGTGTTCTTCGCATAAACCATGCGAAAAACATTAACTTATACAATAATAATAAATTGAGATAACATTAAACATGATATAAAAATACATAAAAACTTAAGATGAGTTTTACTCATAAACTTGGATAATATTACATAAATAATATTTAACATAATAGTACAAGAAACATTACAGCTTATTACTCGAAGTCATATCCAAGGTTAAATTCACGAGATGTGCAATTTATTATCGCATCTGATTGATCAGCAAGGTGCTCCTCCAAGTAATCTATCATATATCTTGAAAAAAAATTAGTAATATTCAACTACCACACATTGTCTTTGTCGTTAGTTTATTCCATACCCAAGATAGTTCAATTTTTTATACGATACAATATTTGGTAGATGATTAAACATGACATGCTTCAATAAGTATATAAATAAAAGTGAAAATTATGGAGGGGGTCTAATTTTGTTGGGAATCTTATTGGGCGGGATATCAACGACAAGCGAGAATTTAAAATTTGGCGGGTAATTGAAGTCAATATAATACAAAAATAAAGATTAAATAAGTTCTAATGTAATATGTGAAATCAAATATTATATGACTAAATACAATAACATACTCGCATAATATAACGATGTGAAACAAAGTCTGATAATGTAAACTAACATAATAAAATGTCATTATTGATGAGATCGGTAAACATTGGCTCTTCGTTATGCCTTAGGTCGTGGTCGACATGATTTGGGTAAATTTTTTGAATCCATTATAGTACATAATCTACCATTTAGTCGCTTTATATTTATAATACCGATTCCGTACAGAGCATAATGGCAGCAACGATCCATCTGGATGAGTAGTAATTTATACAATTAAATTAAAAAATTAGAGAGAAAACACAAAATTAAAAAGTATTAAAATACATAATGTCACTGATATACTTGAATGTACAAAGTGGTTTTCATGTACGAAAGTAATTCTAAACTCTATAACATTTGTTGAACAAATATGTGAATGCTCACGTATTGGTAGATACGTTAAAAACTTGTAGAGATATATAATATACAAATTATTGATATCGAGTGCCTAGTGCTAATTCGATGTCGGAAAATATCATTCAATAACGGCCTCTCTAATAACTTTTAAACCAATTTAACAGACTTAGTATATCATATAAATCATCGACTGAACCATAAATATCTAACCATAAATCACGATTACCATATACTTCTGAGATCAATTGGCATCTAACTAATTCCCAGTTGTCCTTTTTTACCATATATCTCTCTTAATACGACCCAATAATTGCACCGTTCATTAGGAATAATGTCTACCAAACCAGTAATAAAATGACGTATAAATATTAGGATGCACTCCATGTACATAGTTAACTTTCTGGTGTCAATAGTAGTTTTGCTGACCTAATTTATTTTTGGCGGTGAAAGATTTAAGTACTATAAATGAAGGCATTTTTAGAAATTTGTGTCACCTAACGTATTAATGGGTGTGCTAGAATTCGAGGTTTGATCAATGATGTAGTCCTACAAGCTGGGGTCTCATTTAGTCGTTCGGTCTGGACCCATTTTTGGTGTACCTTTAGTAACAACCAGTTCTTTAGGTTGTACAACGTGATTGGTTTCAGGATTTAGGACCTGCATAACTCTATTAATAATATGATCTTGATATTCATGCTTATAGCCACGTATGGAACTATCTATGATGGGTAGTTTTTTTAATAGAGCATCTTCATGCATAGTTGTATATCTTTGAATGATATATAGTATTCTCTAAAATATATCCAAATCTTCCTTAAGAATATATATACCTTATCTTTCTATTGCAATTATTTCATATGTGCAAGGTAACCTGTGTGTTTTCTTAAGGATACATCCTCATGATATTTAATTTACGCATAATTTCTAGCACGTGTAATATTATAAAAAAAAATTGGTATAGGTCCAAATGGGGTACCTAATGATTCAGTTGCAAGTTCAATGTATTTTTATTACTCGGCATAATATGAAACTTAATTCGCTCGAAAGATTTAAGAATCACCGAATGTGGGTTTTTAAGAGCTTGTGAACTTTTTCCCAAAAAAATTCAAAATTGCATTGATTAGTATATGGGTATTTCTTTAGGGCCGCGTGAGCACTCTGAAATCTATAAAAATAAATTATTTTTATAATATTATTTTTTTCTGATGCAAAATGTAACATTGACAATGAAATTCATGTTTACTGGTTGGTTGTTCTATTGTCATAATGTTTGATCTCGCTAGTTCAATGATTAAGAAATTTTTCGCTATATTTTGTTATCCACGATGACATAACATATTCTATACATTTTAGGTAACTGTCGTATAACTGACACAATGATGCTAGACTTCACCTATAAGCTTATATCGTGTTTGTTTCGATAATAAAATTATAAAACTCCATAAATTGCTTCAAAGCGGCATCAAGCATCAACTTTCGAATTGTGCCACTAACATTATTGTTTATATGAAACTTGGATAACAAGTTCATTGCGTCCAGAAATATATCTTTGATAACTAACATCAATGCTAACTCTCGACCCGTCAAAATAACGTTATAAAATGCATACATAGTATTCATCATTACACCTCGTAGAAAAATTAAAGCCCACCTATAGTTGGCTTCCTTCATCAAACTCATATATATAAGCAACGTTAATTGTAAGTGATATTGAAGTTACTCAAAAAAACTCGATTAATGGTATTGTATACATCGTCGTCTTGTATGTACAATCCATGATAAGTACATGTGGAAATGTTCGCAATAAGTCAATACTTGTAAGATGCGTAAAAAAATCGGTAATCACGTCCAATTTTACCACTTGTCTAATCTAACACGTAGTATTTATGTTCCTTCAATTTGTCCAACAAATATTGAATTTGAGATTGACCAACATGGTCAATATCGCGATATGTTTTACAACAATTATAGATTGTACGCATGTTGGAAACATCTTTCGAGTTATGCATCTTCAAACTAACATAATTTTCTTAGGACGCGAACCATGAAAATGCAAATTTCACATTAGTTGCTCTCAATCCGCCTTGAGTCTACAAGCTTGTCAATGAAAGTCTGACTAGACATAAGCTTTGTGGTCGTGTTTCCTGTTTTCAATGGTTAATCGCCATTGTTGAGCTAGTGCATCGACTGTATGCTAATTCGAATGGACAATTGCATTTTTGGTTATACGATTTATTTTTTTCAAAGTTTCGGTTTAGATTTTGATACATAAATAACGTATCTCACAATATCAGAGATTACCCCATGAGTTTTTCCCATTTCTCGTCGTCATATAGGGTAATAATGTTAAAGAATCCTATTTTCTCCCTTCAGATTTAACTCATGCATCCATTTCTAGTTTATTAAAATAATTTTCAATGATAAAAAAAAATGTGTAATTAGCCATCATAAATGGTGGTTGCCCATGTTCCTACAACATGTAATCGTACGCTAAGTAAAGATAATAATGCATAAATCATATAAAACAATCGACAAAAATATATTAAATCACACGAAACCCAAAACACTTATACAATATGTCGCATTAATATTTTTGATGAAACAACCGTCAAGTCGCATGAGGATTTGCGAAGAGTCTACCCTAAAGTCGCATGATCTATGCTATAAACATTAGAGAAATCGCACACTCGATACGAGAATAATATTGTTTATTGTACAAATCGTACGATTCGAGATATAACCGCTATGAAATTTTGAAAATGATCTATATTACAAGTGATATGTCTTCATCCGCAAAAATATTCATAAAACATCCTAATTCTTCGACTTCCATATCATTTTACTGTGATTAAGTTAAATAATATAAAGATTTTAATATAGATTAGATCTAATAGTCTAATTTTTTTTATAAAAAGAAACTTTAAACTAGACAACAATATCTTAATTAGTTAAAATAGTTGGAATATTTTAAAATTTTAAACTTAAATTAAAAAAATAAAAATAATCAAAATAGTTGAGATATTTTAAATATTTAAATTAAAAAAAAAAATAGAAGATCCAACAAAAAAATGATCTAAATACAATTGTGACCTGTATGTAAACAATATCTATTTTAGTTGACATGATAAGACCTAACCTAATGCTTAAAATAAAATAAAACTAATGGAGCTGAGTTATTCGGCATCTGTAGTAACTGTTTATGCTCAGAATAATTTACTCGAAGAGCGAACTGACATGAGTACCACATCAACCACATGCTCCATTATCAATGTCATATACTCCAAATATTTAATTGAAAAACAATGAGTCCAAGACTTAGTATCCTTTATTGCCTTACTAGAATAAAAATTATATTTCGTCGGTTTATAAAATTTAGTCCACTGAATGGTTAAAATCTATTCAAACAATTAATTACAAATCTGTTTGACTAAGTTCGTCCGGATTTTTTTTATCAATTGGGTTATATATATATAGAAAAAATAAAAAATAAAATAAAATATTGTTCAAAAATATTAGAGTATGTATAGTCGTTGGTGTTAAAGTTATGTGTTAGTAGATGCTATGTAAGAAATAAAACCATTATTTAATAATTTTTAGTTAAAAACTCTAACTTTACTTCAATATCATCGCATATTAAGTATTTTTTGAAATTCAAAAGTAATACTATTATCTATTTAACTTATATTTTCATATATTTTTAAGAAATACTAACTTCACTCAAATATTTGGTATTTAAAATCCAATGATACCTTAAATGCCCTTATTTAATTACGTACCCTAAATATTTTTATTTTATCATTTTCGTCTTAAATGAACAAAACCAATGATATTTTCGGATTTTTTTTCCGAGTTACGTTTAAAAGATACAAACGTTTAATTTACTTAAAATTTATGGTGTTTGACGAAGAAGATGTGAAACCTTCATTGCTTTGCTAGATGCGAAAACTTATTTGTTTTGCTAGATGTGAAACATGATTAAATTTTGTACTTTATATGCGAATTCAGACCCACCATGATAGATGATAGATGCGAAACCATACAATGCGAAACCTGTTCAAAATTTTGTACGGCTAGATGCGAATTCAGATCCATTATGATAGATGCTAGATGTGAAACCAGCCCATTATGATAGATGACAAACCTGTGTACAATTTTTTTTTAAGAAATTCAAAACATATCACGAGTATTACTAGTTTTGTTCGCCTTAAAAAAACAAAACCAATGGTATTTTTGGATTTTTTTCGAGTTATGTTAAAAAGATACGAATCTTTAAAATTTTAAATTAAAAAAATAGAATATGTCCCGTGGTTTGCTTGATTTTATATAGAATGTTATTTTAGGTATTAAATTATTTAAATTTTTTGGGCCTTTATGAGTAATAACTTTGTTGGATGGGTCTTAAATAGCAAGTCTCCAATTTTATTTTATTATATTTTTAAAATCTAACGTTAAAATATTTTTAAATAATAAACTTAATTTTATTACTGTATAAAATTTTAAATAATTTGTTTTATTAAATTTTTATTGAAAAGGAAGATCAAAAGCTTTTGAAAATACGAAAAAAAAGATGAAGAAGTAAAAAAAAGTTGAAAGTATAAAATATACATGATGAATTATAAAAGATATTATTTGTTAAAAAATATTAAAATGGTGAAATAAGATATATATATATATATATATTAAAATATAATATTTTTGTTTGATTTAAAATGGTGAATTTGAGAAAAAAATACAAATTTAATTTAATTTTTATATATCTTTTATCTAGATTTTATTTCCATATAATCTTCAAATATATATATATATATATATATATATATATATAAAAGATATTGGCTTACTTGGCTTTGTTAAGTGGTTCTCGGTATTTAACAAAGCACTTAACTTTTTTTAGTTAACACTTAATTTAACACGTTTATTGGAGCGAATATAGGAATGCGTTAACAACAATTTAACACGTTTATTAGAGCGAATTTAGGAATGCGTTAACAACAATGTATTTAACACGTACTTCGACAGCCACGTTGTACATGCTCTTAGTTAACAACTAACTTAACACGTTCATTGGAGTGAATTTAGACACCCACTAACAGACAATGTATTTAACATATATTTTAACATGTACGTTGTACATGCTCTTATTTGCTATAGATAATATATGGTTTACATTTTTCTATTTAAATTATATTAAGATCTTATTTTAGTTTTTTTAAGCAAAATTTTGATACGGTTTACAAAATATTATGCATAACTATTGGAGATTTGAGTATGAATGTTGCCTTTGACAGGCAGAAATTTAGAAAAAAAAACATGTTGCATATTCGTAATCGTGGATATTCAATTTTTCAAAAGAGTCATCGTCATAAGATCATTGTTAAATCAATTGCATGACGTAATATATGAACAAATTGAAAAAATCGAGGATCATATAGCATATTCACGAATCATACTACCCGATATGGGAATCCAATCTAGTGTTTGTAAAAAAGAAGAATAACCAATATAAAATGTGCATAGACTTTACATATCTCAACAAGACATGCCCAAAGCTACGAATATAATGTGTTCTTTTATTATTTTCAAATAAATGAATCAACTAAGTTACATCAATGATTGAATCTAAAGATTCTATTAAAATACAATAAACAAATATAAGGAATATTATTAAACTCGACTACTAAATCTTATAATTTTGTTAAAATAAAAGAATTTATTCAAATAATTCGGTTAAATCAAGAGAAGTGAAATAATATTCTAAAAAATCTATAAGCTTAAAATAAGGTAAGATTAGCACTTTGAAGGCTATGGCATCCCTCAAAAGACCGAGAATAAATAAATCTTTGAAACTCTAAGGAGTCCACATACTCCTTGAAAAATTAAACAAAATATAAGATATTTAAATCCTAAATGAAGTCATGAACCCTTCTAAAAATATAATGTTATGAATACTCTAGATATAACCAAAACAAGAGGTTTGTGTGTTCCTTATAATACATATGCGTACGAAGCTAATCACTTCAAATGGAATAACAAAGTATTCAGGTAAAAGCGACAAATTATTAACTACGAGTTTAAAAAACAAAACATTAGTCATAAGTGAATGAATTCACTTTCAAATGTTCAAATCTCACAAAACTACCTCGAATGAACTTAGTTCATGATATATGAAATCTTAATTCTCAATAAATGTTTGTAACTCCTTTTTTAAAGCAATATAGTCTGCAGTATCATGACCGATGTTATTATGATACTTACAAAACCTGTTATTTTGGTCCTCCCTTTGCCTATTTATCGGGGGGGCATCTTGAAATTCACGTATTCATTTGCTCTTTCATAGATTGTAGCAACATTTGTAGTTAGATCGGTATAGTACTCAGGACGTATCCACTGATTGGGCCTCGACTATGAAACTGGTACCTTGTTGTTTGATTTGAATATCCCCCAGTTGGCGGATGTACATTGTCGTTGTTCATCGGACGTGCTGGTTGGGCTGAATTTGAAGATTTCCTTGATTGTTGGGCACCTGTCCTGACCTCTTTTGACTAATACCAACCACTCCTCGGACTCTAGTCGATTATTCTACCTTAATTTGGTCCTCTACCTGAGCCATCAGTGCTCCAAACGTCAAAGCTTTTCGCTTTGTCGTTTCATTCGTTAGATCTCTTGGTAACAATCTTTGTCAAAATGGTGCTATTGCTACCAAATCCTCACAATTATCCAAACTAGCCTTGGTGAACACAAATCGCTTAGTATAGTCCTTGAATTTTTATCCTACTACTTGTATACATTGAATTATCGTATCTTCGTTCGCTCACATCTCTTTACTTCCCACAAATTGTCTTTGGAAAGCTATATAAAATCTCTGAAATTGGAAATAGACCCCTTCAAAATTCTGTCATACCACTTTAAGGTTGTTCCTCTAAACGTTTGAGAGAAAGCTCTACACACCAACCTATCATCGTCCTCAAAATTCATTATGTAATTTTTAAATTGTTCGTGTGGTCGTTAATGTCTTGCATGCCATCGATTTTTTCAACCTTTGAAATATCAAACCGCTTCGGGAGAGAGACAGATCTTATCTCAGTTGTCAAAGGAGAATTTCCCCAGTCAACTCCCTGAACATATTGGTTGTCATTCTCAGCTCCCATCATAACGTATAAATTCCGATCATCCACCATATCGTATTGATTCAATATGTTCCTTTCACTCCATTCAGCTTCTTTCAAGCATCGTGGTATAGTTTCTTTTCTGGCTTTGTATTACTTTCGTGATTTTTGAGGTCGATCTTTTTCTTTTTCTGAAGATCCTCGATACCTCTTAAACTAAAATCCTGAACTTTCTATTTCTTCGTCATTGTACGTAATATATCTTTGTTTGTTTGTTATTCTATTTTAGTGAAGCGTGATGCTATTTTGAAGATTTAAAATGCGCATTTTTCTGCTCACTTCGAACTTGACGAGCCGTGTAAGATTGACCAGATTGGTTATCAGCGTTATTCTTTTCATTCTTTTACCTAACATTTGATCTTAATCTATCTGATTGAATTTTTTGTTCTATCTGGTCATACTTCTCATTCAGAGATGTGATTTTTTACAGTAGTTGATTCATTCACATTTCAATGTCTGCATGAGTTTGTCAAACTAGAACAGACTCTTCTTGCTTATCATCCCCTCACTGTAAATCATGTTTTAAGATTTCGATAGCTACTTGAACTAATGGTTCACTTTCGTTTCTTGGATTCATTGTCGATCAAAATAGTTCTTTGAATATAACAAGAAAAATAAATCGAACGACAACAATCTATGAACCAATCGTGATCGTCCCCAGTGGAGTCGCCAATTTGATAAGGATTTTATATGGTTTATATAGTACAATTGAATAAAGTATAGAGAAATAGAGAGATTTTGGGAGAAGTAGTTTATAGAGAGAGAGAGAGAGAAAGAAAGAGAAAGTCAAAAAGTGAAAGTAGTTTTATTTCAAAAGTCAGAATCCTTTCTTAGTTCAGCCCTGGCCATTATATATAGGCGCAAGGACTTAAGCATAACAGAAACAGTTACACAAAAGGTCTAATTGTACATTAGTCCCCCACATTTTCATAAAGCTCTAAATCTTTCTTATAATTATACAATTTATCATACAATGTTTTATTTATTTACATTTTGATCCCCGAAGTTTTACTTCCTTATCAAAGCATACCTAAATGGATTAGTTTAACCAAACTATAAATATGCTAAAAGAAATGTCATTTTGGATCAGATGTCGAAGCATCATTCTTATATTCAGCAATGAGAGATACATTCAAGATAACTATATGCATGTTTTTAAGCAATTGAAACTACATTTTTCACTCAGATTATCCAGAGGGCTATTTTCACCAGAATAAAAATTATAGTTTCAACATCATTGGAGGAAATAGATTGACTTGATTCATCAAAATGTATTGTTACTAAAGTCTTACCATTCTTAAGAATATCAGCATTTTTATCAGAAACTAATATTGGTTGTTCTCTTCAAGTTCTTTTAGAAGGTCGAAGACACTAACTTTTTTATCTATTTCACAAGAGGCTTATAAAAATCAGCCAATGTTCAAATAAGATATTAATATTTTTTTAGAAATATAATCATCCAAAATTATACAATAATGCATCCCATAAAATTCAAACACTTAGTGTATCATATGCATTGGTCACCATTTTAATTTTAAATTTAGTTGTAGTCTCGATCCATATGGATTGTTTGTTATCCAAAATTACTTGTAAGTTAATATTCACCTCAAAAAATGCATCCAAATCTTGTTGTAAAGTATATTGCTCAAAAAAAACTTCGGTCATAGATTTATAATGGTTAGTCTGCTCAGCTTCCTCGAGGATTTGTTCCTCTTTTAACTTAACGACATTATCATTCAACTTTTGCTAACAAGAAAATAATTTAGAAAATTCATATAAATATGTTGTTATTGTACCACCGATAAAGACTCTGAATGCAACTAATTTCTCACCTTAAAGTTGGTTATCTTTTTGGTTTGTAACTTGGCTTTCAGTTACTCTTTATCATTAATTTTAGCGTCAAGTTCCAACCTCAAATTGTCATTAGCAACAATTTTCTTCTGTAACTTTTCTTGCATTTTATTTTTAGCTTCAACTTTGGCATCCAATATAGACTTGATTTTTAAATTATCCTCAATACACCTGCAATGCTTCCTACAAAATGTCAAAGTCTATAGTATGAATAGTGGATTAAGTACAACCTTAGTGAAGAAGAGCAAATGCATTAAAATTATATGCACAATCAACACATTTCAGCTAAGTATATAATATTTTGAAATTATATAAGGATAATATTAATCAAGAATTATCTTCAATCCTACATTTATTTTTCTCTTGACTATATCCAAAATAGATAAATAAACATGCATTTTTTTTAGTGGTTAAAACTCTAAAATAGTTAAGCATCTCAATGACTTGGTAAATGTTTGGCTGAAACAACATCCATATGAATTAGAACAATGGTCACATGTAGGCTTGAATACAATCTCAATGTTTCTATCCAAGGTTAGAGCATGAGTTTATGCAGGAACCTTATCCACAAGTTTCATAAGATCACAATTTCATAAGGAGCAAAAATCAACATATGCAACTTGTTATCATATGCCATAAACACCTGCAATATTAGCACCATCACTAGTCTTTGGTTGATCACACTTCTCAACAAAATCATTCCAAATTATAGTATAAGTACCTAAATATGTTTTAATTATAACCACCTACTTTTTACCGTAGTCGACGTATCAACATGATTGAGGGCTTCAGATACGGGATTCGATGTTGCAACAAGAAAATACACTTCTTTGTAAAAAATGACATCGACCATAAAAAAAATATGTATGTCATTATCAAGTTTCAATCTTTTTATTCCAAATGACTCAGATCCCATTACTTTACTCTTCTTTAAGATTTATTATTTGACCACCAAATGCCATCATTTATGATTTTTATTTCAATAAACTTTATTGTGCGCAATCAAGCCATTATGTGTGACTATTTTGTTTCCAAAGGAATTATAAACTTATAAAGTCGGGAAATCGTCACAGTTAATTATGATAATTTTTTTCCATCAAATGAGCTCTTATTTTTGTAAACTCTTCTCCAATTGTTGTAAATTTAACTCTGCTAATTTTCTAACGAAATTTTGGTCACATACCACCATTAATTTATTTATTAACAATAATAAAAGGTAAATGAATCACCTAAACATGATCAACGAGTTCATATTCTTTATTATCCAAAAGGGGATTAATATCTTCCTTTATAGTCTCAACAATATTATAATCTGCTTCATCGCATTCTAAAGAGGAATCCTCTAATCCATTATCGTTAATATCTTTTATCACTAATTCTCTCGACACCTAAAAGATTAAAGTTATCCATAACAACATATCCCTATTTGATACTCTACCGTGACATTTACTATTGGTATGATGAGTTGCATTTTTTATTTTTTTAACCTAACACATTTGGTTGTCATTCTACCAAGAGAGTGCCTGACATTAATCATTTTAACTAGGCACCCTCTTACTTTTACAATTTTGAAAATTATTCCCTTTACATTTTTTTCATGACTCATCATATAATTTACAAAAACAAATCATCCAGTCTAACCAATAATTTGTCACATGTCATCGGTTACAAACAACTATTTTAAATAAGTAAATATTTGTAAAAGTAATAAAAATAAGGCATCGTCTTCGTAATCATGACCTACTGTTCTTTTATAAAATCCATTCATGTGGAAAACAAACACGAAGATACTAATGAGGACATATTAAATACACAAAGGCATGAGGATTACCTTTCACTTACTATATCCGAAAGCATATGGATATTAGACAAACACAGTCTCTATGATCGACCAATCTTTTCACTTTTGATTATAGTAAAAATGATGGAAATCACTTCAGTATGAGTGACCGAGATAAAATTATTCATAACGGAAACACGTGTGCATTTGATGTCTTAACCACATATCAATTCTCATATAGAGGCTTTAACGAATACTTGCAAATAACTTTAAAATGACGAATGAATGAATAATTATTTTCAAGTTCAATTAACCAACAATTTTATTAAATCATATATTATAAGCCAATATCACATCCATGTTCATTTTAATATTCAACAGTATTTTTTATATACTTTGAAATGACTAAGGGGCTACCGTACTATATTTTTAGGCAATCCAAAACGAGATGAAACAATTTCAAGCAAAATGATAGTTTTTTTATTTGACAAAATGTCATACTAACTCTAGTATTTTGATATTTTTTATTTGCACTAATTTTCCTTCAGTAAAATATACTATTTTTCTTAAAGTAAAATATGTTATATGTCGATTAGGACTGGAATTGGTGGAATCCTTGATTCACTTGAAAATTATAGAAGATCACTTCCATCATTGATGTATAATTAGTAATTTTATCGGTTTGATATTAAATTATACTTGTTCATATATATAACTATTATATATTTCACACCATAAGCTTTAATTTTTGGTAGATAATCGGTTACCACTTTTTAGAGTTTAATTTTTTAAAGGTATTGTAATTGCGACATGCAAAAATGCAGTCAATTTGCAAAATGCAAAATAAATGTTAAATGAAGTGAAAAATGCAAAATAAATGTTAATTGAATTGTGCAACATGAATTTTTTTTTGTGAATTATGAACAACAAAATAAAAGTTAAATGCGATTTTTCTCGAATTACAAAATAAAAAATATTTATTCAATGAATTGAAAAACATGAACACAAAACAAGGTTGCAGAAAAATTCTTCAAAGTATGAGTTAAATTTTAAAAAATCCAAAATTAAGTAAAAATTAACTACAAAACAAGGGTTGTATCAACTAAAATACAAAATAATGCTGAAATGTGAGTTGCGAAATAAATATTATAAATAAATTATAGAATAAGGTTAAATGAATTACAAAATAATAATTATTGTGATGTTTTTTTGTGCAACAAAGGGTTGAATGAGAAGTATGATTAATGTGGAATTTGAAATGTGAAACAAATTTTGAAATAAGGGTTACAGATAAATTATAAAATAATGATTACATATATTGTGAGATGCAAAATAATGGTTAAATACGACATTTTATTTTGTGAAACAATAGGTTAAACGTGAAATGTGAAATAAGAGTTAAATATAAAAGATGAAATAAAAGTTAAATTTCAAATACAAAATAATGGCTAAATAATTGTGAAATACAAAATAAATGTTCAAAATATGTTTTCCACAAAACAAAGGTTAAAATAAAATGGGAAATCACTAAATAGTCCATCAACTATTTCGTTTTCTTTCACTTAGTCCATCGACTTCAAAGTCACCGATGGGAGTCCATGGACTTGGTAAAATCTATAAAATTACACCATGACTTCCGAATCTATAAATTTAGTCTATCGACTTGACAAAATCTACAAATTTAGTCCATCGTTGGGTGATCTTTTTCTTGCTGTCGGAGACTAAATTTATAGATTTTGTCAAGTCAATAGACTAAATTTATAGATTTTACAAGTGAGAGACTGATTTTATCAATTAAACCAAGTCCAGGGACCCTCATCGGTGACTTTGAAGTCAATTAACTAAATGAAATAAAAATGGATAGCCGAGAGACTATTTACTGATTTAATCGTGAAATGTGAAACAAGAATTAAATGTGAAATACCTATGTAATTATTGATTTCTCATCATTTATAACTTTTCTATATGAAATGATAACTAAAATGTACCTATGTAATTATTGATTTCTCATCATTATGTTAATGATCTCTCTCTCTCATAGAAGTTACAACGAAAATGTTTTGAAAAGTATTTTAACCACTAATAATTTTTCCGACAGTAAATACAAAAACAAATTCCTCATAAATCATACATCCCCTTCATCTTCCATATTCACCATTCTTTCAAAAAACAATTGATTATAGTTTCGTGAAAAAACCATCTCCTTTATTTTGAACAACCTAATAAAAAGATTGTTTATTTAAATTTTCTATAGTTTATAAATCCAACAAAATTGAATTTTACCTAAAATACCAAATCCAACTCGTTCTTAAAAAAAAATAAAGAATACATAATCGCGAAGAACATAGTTTCTTGACAATCATCTTCCATAAGTAATTTCATAACTTTCCACCTATATGTTTCGTTCAGTGATATAATATTTCATTTTATACATCTTAGACATCTATACATATAAAATTTTCGTGAAATTTATAACTTTTCTATATGAAATGATAACTAAAATGTACCTATGTAATTATTGATTTCTCATCATTATGTTAATGATCTCTCTCTCTCATAGAAGTTACAACGAAAATGTTTTGAAAAGTATTTTAACCACTAATAATTTTTCCGACAGTAAATACAAAAACAAATTCCTCATAAATCATACATCCCCTTCATCTTCCATATTCACCATTCTTTCAAAAAACAATTGATTATAGTTTCGTGAAAAAACCATCTCCTTTATTTTGAACAACCTAATAAAAAGATTGTTTATTTAAATTTTCTATAGTTTATAAATCCAACAAAATTGAATTTTACCTAAAATACCAAATCCAACTCGTTCTTAAAAAAAAATAAAGAATACATAATCGCGAAGAACATAGTTTCTTGACAATCATCTTCCATAAGTAATTTCATAACTTTCCACCTATATGTTTCGTTCAGTGATATAATATTTCATTTTATACATCTTAGACATCTATACATATAAAATTTTCTTCCCATATATTAGAATATTGGTAAAAACGAGTGTTCCAAACTGATTCACAACGCTTGGAATGTATGGCAAACTTTAAGATTTAAAAGTTATTAACCATAAGAAAATACAACATATAACACTTTAAAATAAACTACAAGCAGCTGCCTACTATCTACATCAAAACTTTGAAATTAAATTTTTTTGTTTTTACCACAACTGAAAAAAGTTGTCCTTCAACGTTTTATTCATGAACTGAAAAAATATGTTATGCTACGTTTCATTCATGAACTGAAAAAAAAAATTGTCACATTTTATTCTTGAACTGAAAAAGATTTGTCTTGCCATGAAAATAAAAAAGCTCTCATGTCACGTTTTATTTATGCGGAGAATATATATTCTGCCACACTTATTCATCGATAAAAAAATCTTTATGTTTACTCATCAATGAGAAAATTTATGCCCCGAAAGGGGTAGCCGAATTGGTGGAGTAGATTTCTTGGTTTGAGTCTGTCACCTTGTGTGTTTACCTTATGGCGTTGGTTTGCAGGATATTGCGTTAGACTGAGGGTTCCCTTCGGGAATAGAAATGAGAAAATGTGTCCTAACAAAGTTATTCACAAACTAAACAAATTTATCCTACCAAGTTGTTCATGAACTAACGGGTGAGTAAGTATATCCAACCACACATATTGATCTACCATACTTGTTCATCAATGATAATATTTATACTATAAAGTCCTTAATTTAATCAATTTATTTTAAACACTAAATGTTTTCTAAATCTTTATTGTCTAAATTGAATAAATTAATTAAATATGATAGTATCTTTAAAATAAATGTTATAAAATCTCACACTCCTTGACTTCCCTTACATAATCTCATATATCATACCATAAAAATCTGATAAAATCGGTATTACCTTACATAAAACATGAAACTAGTTAATGTAGTTTTAAAAATCTAAAATGTATAAATATTTTATTTTTTAGTTTTCAGTTTTTTAAATTTGCATGCCTATGGAAGTAAATTTATTTTTCAAATTTGTCTTGATGGAAAAAATTATTTAAATATAGTAGTATATTCATAAAATATTACAATGTCTAGCCTTTATAACATACCAGTCCTGTAAAATGTCTTACATAAAATTAGATATGCCCTAACATACATATATATATATATATATAAAACAGGACACGGACTTACATAAAATATAACTTATACTTTTTTTAAACCAAATTAATATAGTCAATTTATTTTTTTAAATAATATTTTTTTTTTGTATTTTTTTTTCAAATCTACTTGTCATAGGAATAACAAAATTTCTGAATCATTATGGTTGGAATCAATTATCAAAATATACTAGTATATTCATAAAATGTTATAAAATATAACATGTTTAACGTATAACTCTTATGAAATCTAATATGTCTTATATAAAATCTCACATGCCCTAACATACAAATCTTATAAAATCTAACTTGTCTTACGTAAAATCTAACTTGCCTTAAGAAAAATGTCAGATAACATACAAATTTTATAAATCTGATATACCTTATATAAAATCTGATATGATTTACATAAAATCTAACATATATAGTGTCTGTTACTCGTAAATGTAGAATTTCTTCGTGATCGGAACCACGTTAAATCTCTTGTTGTGCGATTGATTTACTTTATCTTTGTTAAACTTGTTATTGAAATAAGGTGAGATTCGAATCTCCGATTACCTCCTACAACCTTTCAGAAAGGTTTTCGCGAATTGTCGACCATTACTTCAGTCGAGTGGCTAGGATTAGATCTAGCAAGTCTTGTTAGGGCTCGGTTAGATCTTATTCAGAATTTTTTTATTTCACTAACATTCTAAATAAGATGATTTGATTTTCATTTTCAATTTAAATAATTATATAATTTTTGTTTCAAAATAATATGCAAAAAATATTAGTTTTTAACAAAATATGTAACGTTTGTTTTTTAGATGTAATCACCTAGTTTTATAGATAATATAAATAATACATACGTTCAAATTATATATAGGTGAGTTACTCATTAAGACCCGACCTAAAAACCTAATACCGATTAAGGACTAAAATTGTCAATTAATTAACTACCCAAATTACCCACGATATAAAGTAAAGTTTAAAAACATAAAACTGTAGGACGTTACAACCACCGAAACACTTTCTCTCTCTACTTATTACCACATGTGATCGTTATCTTCTCTCTACAAACTGTTCTGTTCCATCATGAAATTCAATAATTTCTCAATCGTTAAAGTAACAAATTTGACTTCCAAGAAAGTTCTAATCAGTTCCCAACAACATATACATTGAAACGGTAAGAAATTATACTTTCGACCATCTCCATCTCCAATTTCAAGTTCGATTTTCTGTTTTTTTTATATCAATGGGGTTTTAAAGTGAATCTATTTCGATTTTTTTGATTCCTAGTTAGTAATAAAGATCATCATCTTCTCCATTTGCATATTTTTTCAATGATATTGATAGTTGTTAGTTTTATAGAAGATAATTACAATTGTCTATCATCAATATATATAAAACTAGTTTTTCACTGTTTTTCTTACTCATATCTCAATAAAGCGATACACAAGATGCGCATTACTCAATTCAAAGTAGTTCTGAAATAAGTACACCAAAATAATGTCCCAAAAATATACTTCTTGGCTTTGCACTAATTTTACGCATCGAAGTTAATTTGTAAGATCGCACACCTATAAAAATATGTCTCTCGTGTACTTTGTATGTGGTCCCACATCAGATCATGGTTTCTCATTAATTTTGTACATAGTCCCGCATTAATTTTGTAGCTAGTTATCATGGTTGCGCCTCAATCATAATATACATGGTTCCGCATCATTTATATGGTTGCACATTTATAATCATTTGAATTCACAACATTTTTATGGTTGCATATCTATCATCATTTACATGGTTTCGTATTATTTATGTGGTTGCACCTATCATGATACATGGTTCACATCATTTCCAATATTTTGCATATATCATCATTAAAACGGTTTTGCATCATTTGTTTGGCCTCACATGCATTTTATTATCCTTTATCAATCAAAAAATGTATACTCTTTCATCTATTTTTTAAATCTAATATCGTAAATTTTTATAAGAAAATTCTCTCAAAAGCTTGCTTTTAAAATAGGCATGTTTGCAAATATAAAACATATGAAAGAGACAAAAATAAGTACATTTTCCTTAAATGGTCCATATTTACCACTCATAGACTATTTCAAATTATTTATAAGATGATAAATACAATATGCATGATATCAATTTGGAAACAAAGTAGGTACATCACTAATAATATATAAATCATAACCACTTATAGATATGAATTGACGATCCAACAAATGGGCTTTCAACATCTCCATAAACCATAACCAAATTTCAGAGTCTTTAACCCCAATAATACCAAATTGTAATAGGGAAGATAGCTAGAACTTTTTATGGAGAATATATTATAAGTCATATTATTCTATTGATTATGTATGGTCTGGCATTTATCGTACCGGTGTCCCACATTTATCACTGGTTAACTCAGGTTTCACATTTATCATGTTGATTATACCCGGTTTCGTATCCATCATATTAATTATATTCAGATCCGCATCTACCATATTGATTATCTCTGGTTACGCATCTATCGTATTGATATACCTAGTTTTGCATATATCATATTGATTATATTGGTTTCGCATGTATTATACTAATTATTTATGGTTGTGCATCTATCATATTGATATACCTTGTTTCACATCTATCATATATGGTTTCGCATCTATTAGATATGGTTATACCGTGTTTCACATTTTTATATATAACACAATAAAATAATATGTTCGCAATAAAATACAGTACAAGAAAAAACTCACAATGGTTACAATATTTAACTATGACAAATAATAATAATACCCCTTTATATTTACCCTTTAAAAAAGTTCAATTAATAAAAAAAATTGGATGACAAGAGTTGAACCCATATAGACAAGAACCAAGAACTACAAAATAACGCTTGAAAACATTGGTTTCAAAAGTATACTCCATTGCGTAGCCATTACTACTATCAAGAATCTTCAATCTTTTCAAATAATTCATAAGTAGTTTATACAAAGTAGAACCATCTCAATAAACATGCATCTTAGATTTTTCTAAATCAACCTAAGAAGACGATACGAGATATATAAACCTTAATCGTTTTTTGAAAATGATTTTACACTTGTGGTTGTAACATCAACATTATTCATAACAAAATTACGTATCTCATTAACAATTAAATTCGATGATAGGCAATTTCTACTTTCTTCGCAAAAATTAATCCTACAAGTTTAAGGTTAGACATACTTTTTAATAACAAAAAAACTAGTAGACTTATCTTTTTTAGCATAAAGTCTCCAATAATAACATTTTGAATCTTTTTTTGTAATAAACAGTTACCATTTCTTTATTGTTATGCATATATTTATAAGTAAAATCTTCTTGTAAACCCAACTTACTAATAACTAACCTTAAACGTATTGTATCGTCTTAAAAAAACCCGACCGACACCACTAATTTCATTAAGCAACCAAGTAGCAAGTTATTTGTTATTATGACCAATAAAATTCATACCATAACTACCTTCACCATAAATAAAATCTTAGTTTGAATATTCAAATAAAATTAGAGCAATTTCTCTAACATTATCATCACAACATCATTTTCAATATCAATAGTAAGATTTGAAAGCCACAAAGTATCAACAATTGATTACACTACAACAACTAACCCACTATAATAACCTAATATAATATTTCGAGGTAAACTCAACTCTATTCTAATATGAATTTACCCCGAAAAAAACATATCATATTTACTTAAAACAAAGTTAATTATATATTCAAAGTCTTCAAACAGACCAAGACCACAGATTATATTCGACATATAGACATCGTGTACCTGTATTTGACAATTCAAAAAGTAACGATAATAAACATCTTGCATTTATCATTAGAAAATACAATAGTATTGCATTTACTATTAGCAAAATAATATAAGTTCCATATTATTATATATAAAAAAATAAGAAGCCTTACATCTAATAATTAACCCGGTCTCGCATCCATCACATAAAAAAGAAGTCTCTCATGCGAGATGAGAGACGCGAGACTCATTACAGACACAGGTTTCAAACTTTATCTTCCTCGTAAAAACTTATACAAAACTTGACTTTTGAACTATATTTTATATAAAGTTTGAAAAACACAAAAAACAAGTAAAACCTAACTCAATCAAACGTTTTCACTATATATCTAGATAAAAAAAACCCAAAATTGATTAAAAAAATACAGATTATGTAAAATCAACTTTAAAGATTAAATATATTAAAAAATAATAATGAAGTCAAATGAAAATCGAAAATAAAATGAAAATATATGGAGAAAAAAAACTGAGATTAAAATGGAAGTTGAAACGCCATAGTACCCGTAATCGAGTGTAGGTCAAATATATACATAAAAATAGCACAAAAATAAATATAACTATTAATCTGGCAAATAAGGGAAAAAGAGTTCGGTAAAAAGCATAAAGACTATATCCTTTATTAAGGATATTTTTTGTATTATAAAAATAATTAATCTTAAATAGTTTATAAAAAAGTTAAATAAATATTTCTAAAAATATATGAAAATAATAATTTAAAATAAATAATAATTTGGTTCATAATGGGTACGTAACTATATATTGAAGTGTTGATGACTTTATCAACATAATTTATGATTGCTCTTTAGAATATATTGAATTTATGGGAGCACCCTATACATGGACAAATGATATATATTGGAAAATATTATATAGAGCTTTTTTCAATACTCAAATAAGAAACTATTTTGAAAACATTTAATTACCCAAAACATGTTTTGACCATGCTCCAATGATAATATATTTATCCAACATCTCCTACAGACCTGAAACTTCTTTTAAATTCCCTAACATATGGAAACAACATCCTTATTTTTAATCAAGAAGTTGAAAAATCATATAATATCCTTATATTTGATCAACCCATATACATTTGTTGGCAATAATTTAAAATGCTCAAATAAAAATTTAAGTAATTGATAATAACTCTGCCAAAAATAAGAAAGTGGAAATGAAAATACTTATGAATGAAATCCCCATAATAATTATGATAGAAAATTGACCATAAAAGAACACTTTATAGGATTTCAATGATTGACACTAAGTTAAATAGATGTTTAATTTGGTCTCCCGGATAAATGCGTGGTCGGGTTTGTGATTTAGTCACTCTTATGAGGTCTAAAAGTTTTCAAACTACTTATAACTACATGCATGAGAAAATAACATTCAGCAAGTTGGTACTTTATGTTGTTCAATAAAAAAAATGTTAAAATCTGAATGTGTTGATGTGCAAATGGTGAGCTCGAACAAAAGGACATGTCTTGATAGGAAAACTAATAACCAGTGTTTATTATGTAATAAGAAATAAAAAATCAAGAATGATTATGAAAAATACTAGGATTTCATGAAAGCAAAATGCCATCTCATTGTTTTAGTATGTAAATAAGTCTATACGGTTTTAGTTGTAAAAAATAAAAGGTTGGTTGATACGATTGTGACTACTCGTGTTGGTGTGTCTTTCGAAGATATAACCATAAGTTGGAGCGTCGATGATGGTGAATGATCCATCTATGCAGTAAAAGGTAATCCATGTTTGGTTTTAGCCATTTATAATTTATATTTGTTACTTATGAGTGATCATTCTTATATTTTTCAAATGATGATTTGTATGTACCCTAACTATAAGGTATTTTATTTTTTCTCATGATTCAGACAACTATGGTTATTTTTGTCTATTTGTAAAAAACCAAATAACTATTTATTAAAATAAAATAATGGTTGAAACTGGTTGTTTGTAGATGAATAATAAACAATATTTATTATATTAATTTAGTGTCGTAATAAATTAATGAACACACAAGTTCCAAAAAACCGAGTTGTAAAACTCATAATTTGGCAATATTTGGAACATATACTTGTGTCATATCTACAAAATAAGAATGAATAAGTTTGTTGTTGAAGGTTTATTAAATTCACTTGATTAGTCAGGCTTTGGTTATTTTATAATATGTATCGAGTGGATATATACCAAAACAAAAAGTTTAGGAGCACACAAAGCAAATAAAGTCTTAGATTTGATACATACCGAATCTATAAACCGTTTCCTATGGTATCTTGGACAATTAACAGTGTTTTATATAATTTATTGATGACTTCTATCGATACGAGTGCCTCTACTTTATTCATGAGAAATCAGAAACACTAACAAAATCAATATATTTTAAGATCAAAGTTGAAAACAACTTGGTAAGAATATTAAGTGCATCATATATGAATGCGAGAATGAGTAGTATGACATATACGATAGTTCAGGTGAACAACATCATGACCAATTTTATAAATACCTAAATGAGTGTGGTATAGATCCTCAATATAAAATGATAACTTTGCCTAGTATGAAGATCATATTTGAGAAATAAAATCGTACACTTAAAGATATTTTGGAAATTATGATTAGTCATTCGACTTCACCACTATCACTACACGTGAAGCTATCAAATATGCAACATATATTCTCATCAAGGTTATAATTAAAGTAACAATTAGGATCCTACATGAACTTTAGATTGAGGTAAACACAACTTAAAAAATTTGTATGTCTGGGGGTGTCCATCTGATGCAATGACTTAGAGCTGAATGAAAATGAATTGGAATCAAAGACAGGTAGTTGTTACTTAATTGGTTATTCAGAACATTCAAGCGTCTTTAATTTTTATGATCATTCCACAAGAAATATATTTGAGATGCTACCAACAAAATTATTTGATGATGTCGAGTTGGGGGGGATTATGAACAAATATTATTTTTAATGAAGTGTCTATAAAAAAATCATAAATGTTATAATAAATATACTAATGTATCATATGATTGGACTATAATGAAAATAATTTAAGTATCTTTTGGAACATGAATACATTCAAAATCAATTAAATGTCCAACAATTGAGAATCTAATTTATGCTCAAGTTTGGACAAGGCCAAACATTGCCTTTGCAGTCGATTTACTAGATACATACAAAGTAACTATAAATAGACCATTGTAGAGCAGTCAAAAGAGTTCTTCAATACCTACAAAGAATAAACAGGAACACGTTGACATATATGAGGTCAAATAATATGAAGATCATTGGACATTTAAAGTCATATATTGGTGGATATTTAGAAACATTAAGAAGCACTCATGGCATCATATTATTTTTTAAATGAGAGTGTAGTATCATTGAAAAATATTAATAAAACACTAGTTGGTTTCTCTACTAAGACAACAAAATTTGTTGCATGTTTTGAAGCATCCTGCCAAACATTATGGGTGTGAAAGTTTATGATTATGTATTGTAAAAGGGATAACAAACCCCATGAATCTATATTATGACATGAGTTATACAACTTAATATTCTAACAATAACAATATCTTAACTAAGTCGATATATATATATATATATATATATATATATATATATATATATATCAAGTTCGTGTATGTTAAATAAAAATACATAGTAATTAAATCTTAATAAAGCATGTAGGTACATAATCCATTGTAACAGATCCTTTCAGTAAAAAAAATACCACATTTAATTTTTAGGAACACACTATTATGATGTGTGTTGTTGTTTTATAAAATTGTTGATTTCAATATGATTCTTTATATTAGATCCCACAATATATTTACTATCTGGTTACATACACCTCGTACATTTAAAATACTCATTTATGTTTTGATAACTTATCTAGCTCATTAAGTATATCTCATTTTAAGTAAGAGAAATTAATAATAAACATATGAGATTAATTTTCATATTTTTATATTATTATTATCATCATCACTATACACATAATAGTAGTTGGATGTAATTGATAGATTACGATAATGTGATTATTGTCGCGTCAGATTGCTCATATTCCATTAAACATGTCTTTAATTCTTTATCGTTCATCGTCATGTACGAGACTTTTCAGTTCATATATGAACACGATATTATAGGAGTTCCACTATGTAAATACATCATTTGACATTATATGTCGATCCAAGTGAGAGTTTGTTGGAAATTTATGGATTTATTCATGCTTAGTGATGTATTTGGCCATGGTTAACAAATGATCCAAATATAAGTAATAAGATAAATAAAATAACAAAGAATCGTATCAATATATGAAACTAATTATCGAGGTAATTGTGTAAATATCGAGTCAAATTAGAATTTTATGAATGATTGAACTTGAATGTTACTAATTAAGATAAAATATAAAGTTTATGGAATAATTTGAAAGAAAGAAAAAATAGTGAGTTAATTTACTTTGACCATAGTGCGAAAGATAATGATATGCATGTAATTGGGTCTAAATCCAAATATTTACTTACACTTTGTAATTAAAAAAAAAATGATAATTGTATTTTTGCTCAACCAGTATGCCTAAGGAAAATCCATCGCTATACTAGTTAGAAAATCTAAGCCAATATATTTAATATGTTTCTTCAAGATGTAATTACAAAAAAAATAACCACTATTTTTTTTTCGACCATTTTGCCTAAGGAAAATCCGTCGTTATATAGGTTATAAAATATACGCCAATATATTTTATTTTTTCACATATTTAATATTTTTTAAGATCTATAGATCAAGATCATCATCGAAGATTTAATATTTGAAGATCATGAGTTATAAAAATAAGACAACATAAATTGCAAAAAACAATAGTGTTGGGAACAATCGTTAAAATCTTTACACTATCATGTAGGTGTTTATTTTGCATCCTTAAGGACTAATCTTTCTAATTGAGATATTTTAATATAGTTATACGAGTTTGATCGATTCAAACTTCTAACAATTAGTATAAAAGCCTTCATTTACATATCGATTTGTAGTTTTATTCTTATAATCAATTGTATAAGTATGTGGATTTAATTTTTAGTACAAATCCCACACGATTAGGATTTGATTGTTGTTTGAGTTATTTAAAATATGAATTTAGGGTTTTAATTACATGTTACTGATTTATTTGCAATAAATAAATCATGGCGGGGTTTGTATTTTATCGTAGGAAATTGATTCTTTGACCAAAATTATGAATCTTTTTTACTCGGGGTTTTATTTACTGCTGGAAATAGATAAAATCATAGCCAAAAAAACATAAAATTAAGCAAAAAATAAAGACAATGCAATTTTCTGCACAAACCCCTACTATTACTGTGACAAACCCTTGCCAAACAAAAGTTATCGCAATAACTCTCTAATGCTGCAACTATAACTTTTTGTTTCCCCGCAATAACGATGATGTTTACCACGACGACGCCATGATATTAGAGCGAGAAAACTTCATTGCGGTTTTGCACTTTGGGTGTATATTGAAGGGTTTTTTTTTTCCGAACATGATACTACGTGATATGTTTAAATTTTTTATTTTTTATGTATGATTGTTTGTCAAACTAATTTGCTTATGGTTTTATGGTGGGTTAAGGATTCAGGTTGTTCCAAGTATTGTTGGCCATTAATTAAACATATCACGCATCAATGATCATTATTTAACGCAATTTATCATAAACACGTGATTGCCATATGCACATTGATCATTAAGTATTTTATGGAAATAAATATTTTATAAAGCCAATATATCACACTATAATAATCATGTCGGTGAAGTGATGAAACCAACATGTCACACCACAATGGTCTCTCTTAAAGGGCATATGAAGCAAGTCAACTGAAATTAAATCAATAGTGTTATGTCTCAAACTATATGTAGTGCATGTTAATATTTTTAACTTATCATAAAATATATCATTACCAATGTATAATATGTTTTATGTATTTACATACATATTTAAACATTAACATTAAGATAACATGTCAAATAAACATGTAACTTATGTGATGTGTGTTATTTGGTGATGTAGTAAATGTTGCAATCTATTGGGAAATAAATCTCCCAGTTTGGACGAGTTTGACTATTACCTATATAAGAAATATATGGAATAATATTGAAAATTTCATGATAATGACCGGACATTGATGATTATAAAACCCATACACGTGCTACTCATGAAGAGACACACAAATTTAGGACATGAGATAAATAAAATTGGTTATACTTGACCACGATGAGACGAAGTATACATGCAACATTATGTGGGGTCGTTCTAACACAATTCAAAAGTACTATTGAGTTATTCAATGATATAGAGAAAAAAATTTCAACGTAAAAATATAGATATATGAATGCTTATGAATGAAATATCTATTATTAAGTATAAAGACAACTTGGTAAGAATATTAAGTACATAAGATCTGAACGTGGTAAGTACTATAACATATACAATGATTAAGGTGAATAATATAATTAGACCATTTTCTAAATACATAGATGAGTACAATTATAGTTCATTGTTATATAATGTCGGGTATGCCTAACGTGAATGACGTATCCAAGGGACAAAATTGTACAATGAAAGATATGATGAGAAATATAATTAGTCATCCGATTAAACCATTGTAATTATAGATTATTCCATCAAATGTTCAACATACACTCTCAACAAAATTCTCATAAAAATAACCACTATAACCATACATAAACTCTGGACTAGGCATAGACCTAACTTAAAACATTTGCATGTCAAGGGGGTGTCCATCATAAGCAAGGTCTTATAGGTCGAATGAAAAAATTGAACTTAAAGACGATTAACTGCTACTTAATTGGTTATTCATAAGATTAAAATTTTTTATTTTTATGGTCATTCCATTATAAATATATCTGATAATCTATAAAGATTCATGAAGGTTATAACAAATATACTAATGTATTATAGGCCGGGATTATATACCAATCATTTAATTACCCTTACAATATGAAAACACACAAAATCAAACATATATTTTGAGGATTCCAACTAAGATACAAATATGGTAATGAATATAACGGGACTCAAAATAGTGATATTTTTTCACTATAATGCCACTTTCATATGGTACGACCCATGGCTCTTCCCCAACTCTTTGGTGGATCGTTATTGCCCAAGTATTATTGGCCACACCCGTCTTCATGGTAAATATAATGTCTCTAACATCATCAGTAACAATGACTGGAAGTGGCCTATTATTACTCGACATGGAAGAAGAATTTATATACAACACTTAACTGACATTAGAGACACAATCAACAAGACCACCAACAATTTATGAGAATGAATTCATCTGGATTCCCAACCACAATAAATGAAACTTCACTATAAAAAGCACATACAAGACCATTCACATTTCTTTCAGACCTGCTAACTAGACTGCCCTTATGTAGAACAAATTCAATATCCCGAGACACTCCTTCATCACTTGGCTCGCCATCCAATGCAAGCTTACCACCAGAGATAAACTCATCGCCTGAGGCTTCCCTACTACCCCTTATATGTCTTTTGTGAAATCAACTCTAAATCCATCGATCGTATATTCACGAATTGTAGTAATGCCAAGTAACTTTGGAATTTCGTTATCTATACGCTCAACCTGCCTCCCGTAGCGACTATCGCACATGTTTGAATCAACGAGGCTGTTGCTTCGATCCAAAACCTGGCAGGGATATAACGCCATAAAAGAATCACTTTCTATGCAATCATATATCACATTTGGAAGGAAAGGAATGTGAGGATCTTCTAAAACACAAATTCTTTATGTTTCAATAGTCATACTATCTTCCTTCAATTTTAGAAATACTCATATGTATTTGTAAATATTATTTTTTCATATATTTTACCGTTTTGAAAGTTATTTTTACAGCTAATACGAAAAAATCAAATGCAAAAAATAATATATATAATAGTGAGTTTATATATATATATATATATATATTTATTATCTATGATATAAGTTTTTTATGTGAAAACTTATGTTTACGGATTTGAAATCAATGCGTAAATTCCTCGATTCTTTTTCATAGAATATTTTAATTTAGTAATACTTGATTTAAATGATGTTTACGGATTTGAAATCAATGCCTAAATTCCTCGATTCTTTTTCATAGAATATTTTAATTTAGTAATACTTGATTTAAATGATGAGGACATTTAGTAATACTGTTCATAGCATTAGCATTATATATATTTTCTCCCCACACTTATCCAGTGTTGTATCATCATCGGTTTGACAAATGGAGCTTCATCATCAACTAATTAATCCAAAAAAATCAAGAAAAAGAGAGAAAGTGGTGGGGGTGGTCTGGTGGAGGAGGTGGTACTATTTTTATATTTAGAGAGAGAGAGAAAGGGAGTTGTATTCGATGAATTTACTAAATGTACAAAAAGAGAAAGTGAAAGCTCAATAAAGTTGTAGAGAGAGAGTATTTATATGCACTTACTTCATCGTAGTGAGAGAAAGTCAAGAAAAGTCCAAACACAGAACCGCACACAACCCAACCCTACACACCCCAGTTCTTTGCAGACCAAAAAATAAAACCAAAGTGAAAATAGTGCCAAGGACGTAAAAAGCTAGAGAAAAAGAAGAAAATAAACCCAAAGTTTCAGTTTTTCTCATAAAAATGCTCTTTTTCTTCTTACTATAGAGACATAAAGCAAGGGTTTTGTTGTTTGCTTTGGCAGATAGAAAAAAGGAAGAGTTGCAAACGAAGAGGAAAAGAGGGAAAATCGAAACAGTGAAAACCTAACCCTAGAAATGGTTCGTTTTGATGTTGCTGTTATGCTTTCATAGTGATTTGTAAGTGACCCTTTAACATCATTCTCTATTTTTTTCATCTATAATTGCCAAATATTTGATTTTTATTTTTATTTTTAATGTTATCTAGTGTGTTGAGAAATCAGGCTGTGTTTCTGGGCTTCGCATTTTGGTTGCTTAGATCAGGTTTTTTAATTTTTTAGATCTTTAAGCACTGAACTGAAAGATGGGTAGGGTTTGGGGTTTACTTTACGACAGGTGTTTCACTATAATTTTGTTGGTTACTTTTTTTTGTTATGGTATGTGTTAGTTGAAATATTTATGTAAACTATCCCTTCTTATTTTGTAGATATTTTTGGTGCAATACACAGTTTTCGGGAGCTAACAACGGTGGATTTTGTGGTGCCGAGCCGGGCACTAGATCTTTTCGCTGGAGTGGTTAGGATTACCAGAAGCTATGTCCTCGCTTAGTAGGGAACTGGTCTTTTTGATATTACAGTTCTTAGATGAGGAAAAATTCAAGGAAACTGTCCACAAGTAAGCTTGTTTTATAATTGTTTTATAATCTTGATGTATACATATTTGTTTATCTCATTGTTCTTATTAGATAGCTCGTTTAGAGTATTGTAAACGAACCTGTGTGATTTATACTGGTATTTTGGTTTAAGGGATTAAAGTTAATGTTGCATTGGTTAAAGCTCCCAAAAGGAAAATAATGTTTGATTTTTCTGGTTATTTCCCAGTGCCAAATAGATTCTTGAGCCTATGTGATTTATACTGACAGGTGTTTTTATGTGTGCTTGCTTTCTGTTGCCTGATATTTCAGGCTGGAACAAGAGTCTGGCTTTTTCTTCAACATGAAGTATTTTGAGGATCAAGTCCAGGCTGGTGAGTGGGACGAAGTCGAGCGCTATCTGTGTGGGTTCACTAAAGTTGAAGACAATCGGTATTCAATGAAGATTTTCTTTGAAATTAGGAAGCAGAAGTATTTGGAAGCTCTTGATAGGTGAGGTTTTAAATGCAGCCTATATTTTTATTATTTAACAGTTAGTCCTTTTCCGTACGTGTGGAACTGATGTCCTGTACCTTCTGATTCTGATGTATGATCTGTTGGTCAAGTGACTGTCATGTGTGACACTTGGTCAATTGTATAAAACTGTTACTTGGTAGAGCTGTTACAAGTGCTAATATCCCATTTTCTGTTGTTCAGGCAGGACCGAGCAAAGGCTGTGGAGATTCTTGTGAAGGACCTTAAAGTTTTTTCATCCTTCAATGAAGAACTTTTCAAAGAAATAACTCATTTGCTTACCTTAGATAATTTTAGGTTTGTAGGTTACTCATTCATTTTTGTTTTTGGTTGTCGACTTAACTATTCTCCTTTTGTTTTCCTTTTTAAGTTTGAATTTTGATTTGTTCAACAGGCAAAATGAGCAGCTTTCCAAATATGGGGATACAAAATCGGCTCGAAGTATCATGCTTGGAGAGCTTAAGAAGCTCATCGAGGCAAATCCTTTGTTCCGAGACAAGTTGACGTTTCCAACCTTTAAAAGTTCACGACTAAGGACCCTAATAAACCAAAGGTCATTCATGCATTTTCTTCTCCTAGTAATCCTGCAGTGGAGCTTTCTTTCTTGAAATTGATTGATGTATTACCATAATCACCAACAGTCAAGAGTTGTTGCGGCTTGTAGCTCTTAATAGTGTTAGTTCAGGATAGTTATTCTTTATACTCACGGCTTCATTTTATTTTCAGTCTAAATTGGCAGCATCAGCTTTGCAAGAATCCCCGTCCAAACCCTGATATCAAAACACTCTTTATGGATCATTCCTGCACTCCTAATGCTAATGGAGCGCGGCCTCCTCCTCCCACAAATGGTCCTCCACTTGGGATTTTACCCAAGGCTGGAGCATTTCCTCCTCTTGGGGTTCACAGTGTAAGCATCTTACATCTAGTTGTTTGCCTTTTACAAACTTGCAGGATCTAATTTGTTCCTGTGGTGCAGCCTTTTCAGCCAGTTGTCTCTCCATCACCTGGTGCTATTGCAGGGTGGATGTCTGGCAATAATCCTTCCTTACCTCATCCTACTGTGGCTGGCCCTCCTGGTCTTGCACTACATTCTGGTACCGGTGAGGGTTTTATAATGATGTATCTCATAGAGCTCTTACATCTCTCATATAGTCGGCCTTATGATGTTTATTTTGTCTTTTTATACATAACAGCTCCGTTTTTGAAGCACCCAAGGCCCTCCTCGGTTATGGCAGGAATGGATTATCAATCTGCCGACTCAGAGCACTTAATGAAGCGTATCCGCACTGGCCAATCTGATGAGGTGCTAATGAGCTACTTTGTTATTAAATGATTTATCTATTGACAGTTGTAATTACTCCTATTCTAGTTTTATATAATACTACCTTTTTATCTCTTCATTTTTCTAGCTAAATTATCAACGTTTAATGGTTTCTTAGGTATCGTTTTCGGGTCATCCAACACATACTCTCAATGTCTATTCACAAGATGACCTACCAAAGACTGTCGTAAGCACGCTGAATCAAGGATCTAATGTCATGAGCATGGACTTCCATCCTCAGCAGCAAACTATTCTGTTAGGTTGATTTAATTTCATTCACTAGTATAAGATTATACTATAATCTAATATATGCTAGAGGAATTGGAGGCAACTTGTACTTGAAATTGTGTTGAATTTCATATGTTTGTTTGTAGTGGGTACAAATGTTGGCGAAATAAGTCTTTGGGAAGTTGGATCTCGTGAAAGGTTGGCGCATAAACCTTTTAAGGTATGGGACATCTCAGCTGCTTCAATGCCTCTACAGGTATTCTTTATTTTGACTTTTTAAAATTTACTAGTATTTAAACTTCGACGTTGTATTTGCTTTAATTTACTTGCACCAAGACCTTGATGACCTATCGCATAATGAATTCTGGGCAGACATTTGTTTCTCAGAAATATTTGTATAAAAGCTTATTGTCCATATATTATCGTGTATCAGACTGCTCTACTGAATGATGCTGGGATATCTGTAAATCGGTGTGTTTGGGGCTCTGATGGATTAATGCTTGGTAATTTCGGATCCACCTGTTCTTTATGTTCCAATGTGGCTCTGCTTCTGTCTTTAGAATCTGTTTGTATTCTAACGCGATTTATACTTCTCACAGGTGTTGCTTTCTCAAAACATATCGTTCAGATATACATGTATAATCCAACTGGACAACTAAGACAGCACTTGGAGGTAATGGTTTGGTGGACATTTGATTTTCCTTAAAAGCTGTCTAGTTTAAGATTGCTAACACTATTTATGTAGATTGATGCCCACATTGGCGGTGTTAACGATATTGCATTTGCTCATCCTAACAAGCAACTGTGCATTGTCACATGTGGTGATGATAAGATGATAAAGGTATGCGTTTTCCGAGTGTGATTTTCTAA
Organism: Limnanthes douglasii subsp. nivea; assembly: GCA_036936605.1. NCBI lineage: Eukaryota > Viridiplantae > Streptophyta > Magnoliopsida > Brassicales > Limnanthaceae > Limnanthes > Limnanthes douglasii. Next base: position 319,273,381 of record JAUPFV010000002.1, on the reverse strand, counting down.
TTGTATGTTATGGAACTCCTTATATTTAGTTTCTTTTGTGACAGGTATGGGATGCTGTAGCTGGAAGAAGACAGTACACCTTTGAAGGCCATGAAGCTCCCGTTTATTCTATTTGTCCTCACTACAAAGAAAATATTCAAGTAAATAGACACAGTCAATTATTTTTTTATTTCTTTCTCTAGGCCATCAATTCTCAACATTGTGCTGTACAAACTACTCTGGTTCGCAGTTTATCTTTTCAACAGCCGTTGATGGGAAGATTAAAGCTTGGCTCTATGATTGCATGGGATCTAGAGTGGACTATGATGCCCCTGGGCATTGGTGCACCATGATGGCATATAGTGCAGATGGAGCCAGGTGAAATTTTGAATTTTCCAGCAACAATTGGGCTGAATCTTCTTTTATTTGATTATTAAAACTCTGCTATGGGTCTAATGTTAAGATTTTCTTATTCATCTGAAACGCTATGTTCTAGTCAATCGTGACAATAATATAAACTTATTTGGGCCATAGAGTATTCCTAGTATCGGCTTTCATTGATTTTGTATTCATGTATGCTGATCAATTGACCATTGGATGTTTGAATATTGAGCTGCTTAAGTGACCATTGAATGTTTGAGTATTGATGTACGTGCAAGTTTTTTAAGCAAAAGTTCATGGTTTTTTTTGTAGACTCTTTTCTTGTGGAACAAGCAAAGAAGGTGAATCTCATTTGGTTGAGTGGAATGAAAGCGAAGGAGCCATAAAAAGAACATATTCTGGGTTTAGAAAGCGCTCTCTAGGTGTCGTCCAGTTCGACACTACACGGAATCGGTTCCTAGCGGCTGGTGATGAATTTCAGATTAAGTTTTGGGATATGGACAATGCCAATATTCTTGTGGCTATTGATGCAGATGGAGGATTGCCTGTTAGTGTTACTCTTCTGCCTGTATTTAGTGACGTTAATCTGGATTAGTAATCTTAATTCAGAATTAATTTTTGCAGGCTAGTCCCAGATTAAGATTCAACAAAGAAGGGTCACTGCTAGCAGTCACAACAAGTGAGAACGGCGTCAAAATTTTGGCAAATAGTGATGGTTTGCGCTTAATAAAGATGCTAGAGAGCAGGGCGGCTGATAAAAGTCGACTCCCTTCTGAACCGATAAACTCTAAGGTAGCTTAAACCCTTGATTTGCAATTTATTACTCTTAGCGATTCGCATCTACAAACTCTTAATGTAAGCTAGGACGAAGTGAAGTTTTGAAACCCCTTCACCATATACCTTCCCAAAACTTTAGCTTTACAAAAAAAAACCCAGCTTTAAAGAGTAATTGATGCCTGATTGACTATTGGCCTTTTTATATTTTCAAGAATATAGTAATTGGCAGCTGCCGGACTTGAAATGTGTTTGAATGAGTCTGTCTGAGCTTATGTATGCCGAGTAATACTGACAAAACCTCATTAATATTTTCAATATCTATATGCTTTGTTCTTTGGATGATCTTACCACATGTTTTATAAACTGGTTCTGGACAATTTTGCTTTTGCAGCCTCTTATTGTTAATGCACTAGGCCCAGCAGCAAGTGTTTCTGGTGCCATGTCTCCTGTGTCCATGGATCGCCCAGAAAGAAATCAGTCTGTTGTAGCTATGAGCAATCTTGTAAGTAATCGATTGTCCAAAGACAGTTTGGTTTGCGGGCAGTGTCCTAAATATACAATGGCTATCACTGCAGGGTAACATGGACAGCAGCAGGCTGGTTGATGTTAAACCCAGGATTCCGGATGATGCTGACAAGATTAGGACCTGGAAAATTCCTGATATAGCAGATCAATCTCATCTGAAGGCTCTTCGTTTGCCCGATGCTGTTACATCTGGCAAGGTAGGTGAGATGTGTTATTACTGATTTGTATCTTCATGAACAAAGATGTTTATGAAGTTTGTCTACGGTCCATCCCCATCTATTTTCAGCTGCACAACATCTCTGTGTTTTAGATATTGTTCAGACTACTGACAAATATGCTGTTAAAAGGAAATTTAGAAGATATTATGTTTTCGTTAATATTGATAAAAGGATCATTTCGTAGACTAGTGCTAAGGAGAATAACTTGAACAGGCTACTTGACTTTATCAAGTTTACATAATATTTGATATACAAGTCAGGATGCAGCTCGTATATATTTGATGTGTGCGCGTATATTTATGAGTTAGAGTATATATGTATTAAATCTGAGGTTTAAAGGATTAGAATGGTGGTTGCAGGTTGTGAGGTTAATATATACTAATAGTGGATTAGCTCTGTTGGGGCTCGTGTCAAATGCTGTTCACAAGCTGTGGAAATGGCAACGTAATGAAAGAAATCCATTGGGAAAGGTTAGGCTTGTTTTGCTTCTTTTTCATTCATTTTTTTATTTGTATATTTATCCTTCTACGAGGAATTCTACTCACCAATTAATATTTCAGGCTACTGCATACGTCCAGCCGCAGCTGTGGCAGCCTCCTAGTGGTAACCCTATGACCAACGACATAAATGAAGCTAAACCAGCAGAAGAATCAGCGGCATGCATTGCATTATCTAAAAATGATTCATATGTCATGTCTGCATCCGGTGGAAAAGTGTCTTTGTTCAACATGATGACATTCAAGGTACGTATTGCAGAGTTTATTTGTTTTGATGTCAGTTACTCAGTTATTTCATCTACTGCTACTATTTTGTCCGCTAGTTTATTTCATTAACCAGTGAATGGAATGCAGGTTATGACAACATTTATGTCCCCGCCACCTGCAGCTACGTATCTGGCATTTCATCCTCAAGATAACAATATAATTGCCATTGGCACGGAGGATTCTACAATTCAAATTTATAATGTCAGAGTTGACGAGGTTAGTAGTACTATTCATGACGAACCAAAAATAAAATGAAGATTATAGTTTACATTTTCTTTTTACCGTATGATTTGGGAAACAATTTTTTTGAATGATTAGCATTTCCTTTGCATAAAATAATTAGTTTTTGGGCAGTTCCATTGAAAAACCTTTTTGATGCCATGAAGTTTATGCGGAATTGGCTGACCTTTGAATTGTTTTTGTTAGGTCAAAACAAAACTCAAGGGCCACCAGAATCGAATTACAGGGCTTGCATTTTCCCAAGTTTTAAATGTTCTGGTGTCATCCGGGGCAGATGCACAGGTGAGGTTTCGATTTGAGTTCTTTTTATGACTTACATTGATGGTTAGGCTCTTTAATATAATTGCTAATTGTCAAGAAAGTTGCTATTAGCATGGTTTTTTATTGTAGCTGTATTCTATAATTCTATTTGGTCTTTTATCAAAATAAATATTTACCAATGATTTTACTCCCAGCTATGTATCTGGAGCATTGATGGATGGGAGAAAAAGAAGGCAAATTTCATACAAGCACCAGCAGGTCGTCAATCTCCGTTAGTTGGGGAAACAAGAGTTCAGTTTCATAATGATCAAACTCATCTGTTGGTTGTCCATGAAAGCCAAATATCTATATACGACACCAAGCTTGATTGTCTACGCACAGTAAGTCACTCTCTTTATGGTATAATATCATTACACATAACTTGCTATAAATAAGGTCAGAAAGTGTAGATTACCATTAGCATAATGCAAAACAAGTTCTATTATTCACCGGTTTATCTCTTTCCTTCTTTTTATTAAGACTGTGCAACCTTATATATAATATTTTATTCGTAATATACTTATTTGTTAGTAAGATAACTCTCAAGCAAATATAGAATAACCCAGTACAGCCACAAAAAAGGAAAATATGAATTTGATGATTTTGAATCCTTAACTGTCTTATATTTTCCTCACCAGTAAGATTTATGGCTAGTAGTTTTGCAAATAAGTTAATGTTACTTTATTCAGATTTCTTGTATTTCAAAATTTTGATTCTCATCCAGTGGCATGTTTTTACATTTTATGTCACAATTTATTCTTTTAGTGGTCTCCAAAGGAATCGCTCCCTGCTCCTATTTCGACTGCCCTATTTTCATGCGATGGCTTGCTTATTTATGCCGGATTTTGTGATGGTGCTGTTGGAGTTTTTGATGCTGATAGTTTGCGGCTTAGATGTCGAATATCGCCTTCTGCTTACATTCCTTCCTTCGCTGTCAGGTGAGTAAACAATTGTTATACTTTAGACGTATCATTTCGTGTAGACAACCTTTTTGATAGAGGTTGCAGATATTTGGTTACCAGCAGTTTTGTATCAAAGAATAAGTCAGCTAGTCCTGAACCAGGGTTTTGTACAAATTTTGGTCGGAATGCGCATGCGGTTTTGATTCATACGACCCAGTTAACCCTACCCAACTTGGTTATGTACCCTATCATTGTATTTTTATATAAGTCTGAATTTTCAATAAACCTCTGAATCCCCTGGTTATGTACCAGTGTCCAGAACTGGATGCTGTCTTGATTCATATGCAGTTTGAATTTTTCAATCAGTCTTGGACACAGATTTTATACACGTGCGGAATCCGAATGTGGCTTTAATTCATACAACCTGGCACGGCCTGCTTAACCCGATCCAACTGGATTTCAACCTGTTTTTCTTTGTAAAATTTCATATAGTGTTTTAATTATTTTAGTTTTTTCAAACACCTTGCCTGCCTTGCCATCATTCTTATCGAATCATCACCGGTATTGATTACTTTATAATACCCAAACCTCGACCAATTTTTTTCAAATGTCCAAACCCAAAGTCAGCTTTCAGTTAACACTATTGCGTCATCCATACCCAATTTTTCCCAGTTTGGACAAAATGGGTTGGTTGGGACAGACAAATTTTGGCACTCTTTTCTTCTAGATTATAGGAGCCTGTATATGAGAGAAGTTCTTGATTTTTAAACCTTTGTGCAGCAGCGGCAATACAGCTTATCCTACAGTTATAGCAGCACATCCGTCTGAGCCAAACCAAATCGCGCTTGGTATGAGTGACGGTTCAGTGCACGTTATGGAGCCATCCGAGGTAGAGCTCAAGTGGGGCGGCACAACTTCTCAAGATAACGGTTCACTTCCTTCAAATTCGTCAAATCCTTCTCAGAGCGGTCAACCATCTGATCTTCCTTCTAGATGATAAATTAGCACAAGATATGTAATCAACATCAAACTTACAAGAATCGGAAAGCTCCTTACTTTTAGAAATTTCTCTATTACTCAGTTTTGTAAACATCTCACCCTGTTTAAATTTCTATGTAAATCCTTGAACTTGAGATGTTTTCATGTTAAGCTGAATGAGGGTTAATATTATTTACAAAATAGGTGGAAAATCAGAGACCAATCACTAGTGTGTTTATGCATTTCAAGCTTATCGAACTGAAGAATTTTACAAAATTTGTTAGACACCACCTTACTTTGTAGTTCTCAGACGAGATTCCAAGAAGTGGTGTCTGGTCAATGGTAGAGGACTACTATATTAATGTATGCCTTTTGTTATATTTACCACTATAAACTCGGGAATAACTAAAAAAAAAATGGCTAAAACTAGGGAGTGGTATATTTAGATTTTGTAATATTAAAAAAATAGTTACTCATTAATTTTTTTTAATTTTTTTTTTGGAATTCTACTTACGCTATTTATTTACATTTTATATGAAATTGTCGCTTATTCAAAACTTCTAAAATTATCGGAATTGCATTTATTTTAATTTTACACGGCTCCCTGGATTAGTTTGGACTTTTTCTTTTAGCATATATAAGGTAAGTAATCCTATTACATTTATGAGAAAAGTATTCGTACCTACCTACTCAATTACCTAATTATCAACTAGTATTTAAAAGTAAGATAGTGCCAATTTATACTTCGATTTAAAATTTGGACACAAATATTTCCGATTATATATACTAGTTTTTTCTCTTCAAACCCATTTCCCTCTTCTAAGACTCCATAAACCCACAAAGCACACCTTATTTTTTTAGACTAGAAACAAATCATTCGACTTCTTTTTTCACACCAGAAAACCCTAAACTCCTCCAACCAAAATTCTCCCGTTTTTCATCGATTCTCGACCGTCCACCGTCGTCTCCTCACTGAAACAAGTAAGCACGAGCCGTTCAACGACTTATTGTTCAGTTTACGTCGGCTGGTGAAAAAATCACAAGTTACAGTAACCATGTACGTCTCGACTTTCGAAAATGTTTTTTGGTGATTTACAAGTACATGTTGTTTTTTGACGACCGACTTTGCTTATTTGTACTGAAATCACGTAGTTATGATCGTTAGTGGGTATTTTAGTTTGTGGGTTTATCTAAGAGTACTAGTACTAACCTGAGAGTTGTTGAAAAAACATATCCGAGAGTTGTCTGAAAAACATACCCAAGAGTTTTTTGTGACTCTTATGCTCTGAGAGTTGTTTGACTCTATAATCTGAGAGTTGTTAGTGACTCTATAATCTAAGAGTTGTTTGCAACTACATTATCTGAGAGTTGTTTTGGAAACATATCTGAGAGTTGTTTGCAACTATAATATGAGAGTTGTTTGCAACTATAATATGAGAGTTGTTTGCAACTCTATACTGGAAGTTGTTTTCAACTATACTATTTGAGAGTTGTTTCAACTCTATAATCTGAGAGTTTTTTGCAACTCTATTATCAATTCACAATGGCAGTACCAGTACTAACCTGAGAGTTGTTGGAAAAACATACGTGAGTGTTGTTTGAAAAACATACCTCAGAGTTGTTTGTGACTCTATAATCTGAGAGTTATTTGCAACTATAATTTGAGAGTTGTTTGTGACTCTATAATATGAGAGTTATTTGCAACTATAATCTGAGAGTTGTTTGCAACTCTATAATCTAGAGAGTTGTTTGCAACTCTATACTGGGAGTTGGTTTCAACTCTATTATTTGACTTGTTTGAAAAACATATCTGAGAGTTGTTTGCAACTATAATCTGAGAGTTGTTTGCAACTATAAGGTAGTTTTGTTGTTGTTCCCTTATGGAAGTTGTTTGTTTATTATTTGAGAGTTGTTTGTGACTCTATAATATGAGAGTTGTTTGCAACTATAATCTGAGAGTTGTTTGCAACTCCATTATATGAGAGTTGTTTGCAACTATAATTTAAGAGTTGTTTGTGACTCTATACTGGGGGTTGTTTTCAACTCTATTATCTGAGAGTTGTTTCAACTCTATAATATGAGAGTTGTTTGAAACTTTATTATTAATTCGCAATGTCAGTACCAGTACTAACTGGAGAGTTGTTGGAAAAACATACATGAGAGTTATTTAAAAAACATACATGAGAGTTGTTTGTGACTCTATAATCTGAGAGTTGTTTGTGACTCTATAATCTGAGAGTTGTTTGCAACTCTATTATCTGAGAGCTGTTTGCAAATATATTCCGAGAGTTGTTTGCAACTCTATATTGGGAGTTGTTTTCAACTATATTATTTGAGAGTTGTTTCGTCTCTATAATCTAAGAGTTGTTTGAAACTCTATTATCCGAGAGTTGTTTGCAACTCTATTGCAACTTCCAGTTTCTAAACATAATGTACACAACTCGCAAGCTCATTTAACACAATTAACATGAATTACCCAAATAACTCGCATCTCTGTCAGGAATGTCTGGACACATAAAACTTCTAGTCTATATATTGTTTCACATTCAAAATCAACATCAAATACACTAAAAATTAGTACATAAATAATTAAACAACGATTAACGCTTTAGATAAAAATAATGCCAAACAACTCTCGTTGTGTCTGTTACAAACAATTCATATATTACAAACGTAAAAATGTAACTCGTATCATGTATCCTCTTCCAAACAATTCACATCCTCTTCCAAACAACTCGCATCATCTATCACACATTCCTGAACAACAATAATGCTGAATCTATATATTGTTTCAAGCCCCAAAACACAAGCCAAACGCCGGTCATCCGCATTCATGTTCTTGTCATAGCTCCCGAACCTGAAGGATGGGAAGATCGATTTAGCAGGGGTTACCGCATCCATTCCGTAAACTAAGGCGTAAGGTGATTCCTGAGTTGCCATTCGGGGAGTGGTGCGGTAGGCCCAAAACACTTCCTATAGATAGTCTAGCCACTTTCCAGCTTTTCCTTCCAAGTTTTTCTTGAGTCCGTCTATAATAGTCCGATTTGTAACCTCAACCTGTCCGTTCACCTGCGGGTGGAAAAGAGCTGATAAACATTGCCTGATCCTATGGGTCGAACAAAAAGACTTCATATCATTGCTATCAAACTGCGGTCCATTATCCATCATAAGTCTTTGGGGTACCCCATATCTACAACAGATGTTTGACCAGACGAATCTAATGATATCTTTAGTCTTTGTTCCCGACAACGGCTCGGCCTCTACCCATTTGGAGAAATAATCCACTGCAACTACTATCATTTGCCTTCCGCCGGATTCCATCAGTAAAGATCCTACCAGATCGATTCCCCATCGGTAAAAAAAAGGCCTTCCGATATTGATTCCAAGGAAACAACGGGCGTATGAATTGCGTTTGCAAACCTTTGACAAGTATCACACGTTCTTACTATGTCCTTCGCATCGGTGGTTATCGTCGGCCAATAAAAATCTACAAGAAAAACTCTCCTTATCAAAGCTTGATAGGCGCAATGAGCGGCTCATTCACCATCGTGAAGTTCAGACAAAATTATCTGTGATTCGTTCATCCCCAAGCATCTCCGTAAGGGTCTGCTAAAGTATTTCTTATACACTACATCTCCCAAGAGAACATACCCCCGTGCTTTGTTTTGCACTTTTCTTGCCGATGCTCTGTTTTATGGTAGCGAACCTTGTGCCAAAAAACTTATAATATCTCTCCTCCAGTCCGACAAGGCTATCGAAGATATCCGGCAAGCGATTTCGGGTCGGTTGTAGAGTTCTGTCCTCTTGATGATTGAAGGGTTTTCGTGAGTTATTATCCATGGGTAGTTGCTTGAGCAAGACGCTGTCGCAAGGGAGTCTGCGATCATGTTTTCGGCCACAAGGACGTGTTCGTAGGTTACTTTTGTAAACGATGCAGCTAATACGCGTAACGCAGCCAGATACTGAACCGGATGCTCTTTCCTGGCTTTTGATGCTCCCGACGCTTGGTTTATCAGTAACTGAGAATCACTAACGAGACATATATATTTGGCTCCACACACTTATGCTAGCCTCAAACCAGCTAGCGCGACTTCGTACTCGGCCTCATTGTTGGATGTGGTGAAACTAAAACGGATTGCTTGGTGCATCATTATTCCCGCAGGGGTGGTTATCTGTACGCCTGCCGCGCATCCGCTGACATTTGACCCTCCATCAGTTCTGATTATCCATTCGTCTTGCATATCATCCTCGGGGGATTCCACTTCTTCTGGTCGGCTCGAATGAAATTCTACCAAGAAATTAGTCAGAGCCTCACCTATAATGGCCGTTCGTTGCTTAAAATAAATATCAAAATCACCCAATTCAACCGACCATTTTGATATTCGTCCAGACATGTCCGGGCATTGTAGTACGTATTTGAGTGGAAATGATGTCCTGACGATAATCGAGCGAGCCTGGAAGTATGGTCACATCTTTTGTGCTGCGGTGACCAAGGCCAATTCCATATTTTCAAGCTTCAGATATCTTGTCTCCGCATCTAATAAGCTTTTGCTCACAAAATAAACCGCTTTAGGGACTACCCCTAACTCGCTGACCAGAGTTGCACTCACTGCATGATCAGAAACCGCTACATATAGAAACAAAATTTCTCATTTCATGGGATTTGTTAAAAGATTCAGGGATGATAAATAATTTTTGATCCCCACGAAAGCCTCGTCGCAAGATGACGTCCAAGCGAAAGATTTAGCATTTCTCAGAACCTGAAAAAATAGGGCACACTTGTCACAGAAGAACGAGATATAAATCGGTTTAACGCTGCTAGTCGTCCGGTCAATATCTGAACCTCCTTAATTCTCCTCGGGGGGGGGGGGGGGGGGGGCATGTTGGCCAAAGCCTGCAACTGAATCGGGTCTGCTTCGATCCCTTTCTCGCTGACCATGTGACCCAAAAACTTTCTTGACCGAACGCCAAAAGAACATTTCTCTAGGTTCAATTTAAGGTTTATATCTCTCAATTTGTTGAAGATTTTTTCAGTTAACAAGATGGTCGTCGTCGGTCTCACTCTTCACAAGCATGTCGTCGATGTAGACTTCCACATTTCTCCCGATCTACCTTTCGAATGCCTTATTTACCAGCCTCTGATACGTTGCTCTGCGTTTTTCAGCCCGAAGGGCCTTATCTCCTTATCAGTGTCAAGTGAGTTCCACCATAACAACTCCTCCAGCCGCTAACCAGTCCGATTACAAGGCTAAGGAGACCGGACAAGGGTCCAACCGGTCTAAACAAACTGAATCCAACCAGAACCAGACCCAGAGCCAACAATCAAGAGGTAAAAAAGGTCATTGGGTTCAGCCTGAGTGGTTTGCAGAGTTATGGGAAAATTTAGCCACAATCTATAACAAGACTAAGGAGGAAGTCCATTTTCGAAAGCGGGGGATATTACAATCCCCCAAAGAAATCCAAAATACTTATTTTTGCCAGTATCACAACGATATATGACATAACACTCAACAATGTATAACATTAAAACGGGAAGTTCAGAACCTTATTGAGAGAGGCAAACTGGGAGAATATGTTAAAAGAAGAAGTGGAAACAGACCTGACAATGCTCCTCAGACAGGTCCTACAAACAATCCGAGAACATCTGCTCAAGAAGGGGCAATGGTCATTCTTGAAAGGTTCGACGTAGACTCTGAGTATCTGGATCCTGATCCAACTCTGAATAAGGTGGGAGTAATAACAGAACAAACCAAGACGGTATCCGGACTGATCAATTTCTTTGAGTCATTAACTATCTTTGGAGGGGATACTATAACTACACTTATCCATTCCTCAAGGAAGAGGCATGTACACACTCTGGCTACTCAATTAGAAAGGGGAATGTCTTCCCATCAGTGCCAGTCCTAGTTCCCATTTATAGTCTTTGATGAAGATTATTTGAGGAATATTGTTGGGCATCACGAAGATGCAGTGGTTATAGGAGCTTCTATAGGGAGAAACGATATACACCAAATTTTGATCGATACAGGCAGTTCGGCAACATCCTATTCTTAAGCTCCTACAGATAGATGAGGAATTCAACTGTTATTCAACACTCGAATTTCACACAAGCAGTCCATCCGGAGTGATGTTGCACCTGTTGTACAGAAAAGAAGAGCTTTTTCTAAGGAAAAAACAGATGTGCTAGTTTAAGAGGTTGATCGGCTGACCAAGATGGGACACATTAAAGAATCCCAATATCCTTTATGGACTGCCAATCTATTGTTAGTCAAGAAAAAAAACGAGAAATGGCGTATATACATTGATTTCACTGACCTTAACAAAGCTTGCCCTAAGGATATCTATCATGTCCCCCATATAGATCAGTTGGTAGACTCTACGTCAGGACACAAGTTGCTGTCCTTCAGGATCCAACGTGATCTGGATCAGCTTAATGCACTATTAGAAATGGACCCTCCTCGAAACATTAAAGAAGTCCAAAGGCTCACCGGAAGGTTGGCTGCCTTAAACAGGTTTATTTCAAGATCATCGGACAAGTGTGCTCTGTTTTTTCAAACCTTGAAAAATGCTAAAGACTTCAGCTGGTCCCCACAATTCAACCAGGCCTTCGTAGAGATAAAGAAACATTTATCCTCACCAAAGACTCTTTTCAAGCCCATTCAAGGAGAAAAGCTCTATGTATACCTAGCTATTTTAGAGTGTGCTATAAATGCTGTCCTGGTAAGAGAAATGGACAATTATCCTCGTCCGGTGTACTATATCAGTAAAAGTTTATTGGATGCTGAAAAAGGTATGTAAAGTTGGAAAAGTTGGAACTGACCTTAGTGATTGCGACAAGAAAGACGAGGCAATATTTTTCAATCTCATTCTATCATTTTCCGGACATCTTTCCTGCTAAAAAATGTTCTTCAAAAGGAAGATATATCAAGCAAGATGACCAAGTGGTCAGTAGAATTGGGCGACTACGACATTGATTTTTCCCCCCGAACAGCTATTAAAGCTCAATCAGTGGCTGATTTCTAAGTGGAATTCAATGCGGACATGAACTCTAAACAAACTTTAGAGTCTACAATCCATCAATGTTTAAAGTATACAGTTCAAGGATAAGTAGGTGTTGTCCGAAGTAGTCAGAAGATAGCCAGAGAGTGCTATGCAACAACTCTTGCTCCTAAGACTATATGGGCAGTTCGGATTAATGAAGATTTGCAGTTACTAGAGCCTTCTGTTGGGAAAAGTGAGATTGATAACCCCAAAGAGGCTCCCAGTTTTATAATACCCATTTAAGAAGTTAAAACTCACTCCCTTGTAGAGGGTAAAAATATCAAGATTGGTTCCAAGATGGAACCATCGTTATAAAAGAAGTTGTTGTCTTTTTTGCTAAACAATCAACATGTGTTTGCTTGGTGCTATAGTGATGTAACCGAAGTACCCCGCAAGCGTTATTTCACATAAGTTGTCCATCCGGAGTGATGTTGCACCTCTTGTACAGAAAAGAAGAGTTTTTCTAAGGAAAAAACAGATGTGCTAGTTTAAGAGGTTGATCGGCTGACCAAGATGCGACACATTGAAGAATCCCAATATCCTTTATGGACTGCCAATCTATTGTTAGTCAAGAAAAAGAACGAGAAATGGCGTATATGCATTGATTTCACTGACCTTAACAAAGCTTGCCCTAAGGATCTCTATCATGTCCCCCAGATAGATCAGTTGGTAGACTCTACGTAAGGAAACAAGTTGCTGTCCTTCAGGATCCAACGTGATTTGGATCAGCTTAATGCACTATTAGAAATGGACCCTCCTCGGAACATTAAAGAAGTCCAAAGGCTCACCGGAAAGTTGGCTGCCTTAAACAGGTTTATTTCAAGATCATCGGACAAGTGTGCTCTGTTTTTTCAAACCTTGAAAAATGCTAAAGACTTCAGCTGGTCCCCACAATTCAACCAGGCCTTCGTGGAGATAAAGAAACATTTATCCTCACCAAAGACTCTTTTCAAGCCCATTCAAGGAGAAAAGCTCTATGTATACCTAGCTATTTTAGAGTGTGCTATAAATGCTGTCCTGGTAAGAGAAATGGACAATTATCCTCGTCCGGTGTACTATATCAGTAAAAGTTTATTGGATGCTGAAAAAGGTATGTAAAGTTGGAAAAGTTGGCACTGGCCTTAGTGATTGCGACAAGAAAGACGAGGCAATATTTTTCAATCTCATTCTATCATTTTCCGGACATCTTTCCTGCTAAAAAATGTTCTTCAAAAGGAAGATATATCAAGCAGGATGACCAAGTGGTCAGTAGAATTGGTCGACTACGACATTTATTTTTCCCCCCGAACAGCTATTAAAGCTCAATCAGAGGCTGATTTCTTAGTGGAATTCAATGCGGACATGAACTCTAAACAAACTTTAGAGTCTACAATCCATCAATGTTTAAAGTATACAGTTCAAGGATAAGTAGGTGTTGTCCGAAGTAGTCAGAAGATAGCCAGAGAGTGCTATGCAACAACTCTTGCTCCTAAGACTATAGGGGCAATTCGGATTAATGAAGATTTGCAGTTACTAGAGCCTTCTGCTGGGAAAAGTGAGATTGATGACCCCCAAAGAGGCTCCCAGTTTTATAATACCCATTTAAGAAGTTAAAACTCACTCCCTTGTAGAGGGTAAACATATCAAGATTAGTTCCAAGATGGCACCATGGTTATAAAAGAAGTTGTTGTCTTTTTTGCTAAACAATCAACATGTGTTTGCTTGGTGCTATAGTGATGTAACCGGAGTACCCCGCAAGCGTTATTTCACATAAGTTGTCCATCCGGAGTGATGTTGCACCTGTTGTACAGAAAAGAAGAGCTTTTTCTAAGGAAAAAACAGATGTGCTAGTTTAAGAGGTTGATCGGCTGACCAAGATGGGACACATTACAAAATCGCAATATCCTTTATGGACTGCCAATCTATTGTTAGTCAAGAAAAAGAACGAGAAATGGCGTATATGCATTGATTTCACTAACCTTAACAAAGCTTTCCGTAAGGATCTCTATCATGTCCCCCAGATAGATCAGTTGGTAGACTCTACGTCAGGAAACAAGTTGGTGTCCTTCAGGATCCAACGTGATCTCGATCAGCTTAATGCACTATTAGAAATGGACCCTCCTCGGAACATTAAAGAAGTCCAAAGGCTCACCGGAAGGTTGGCTGCCTTAAACAGGTTTATTTCAAGATCATCGGACAAGTGTGCTCTGTTTTTTCAAACCTTGAAAAATGCTAAAGACTTCAGCTGGTCCCCACAATTCAATCAGGCCTTCGTGGAGATAAAGAAACATTTATCCTCACCAAAGACTCTTTTCAAGCCCATTCAAGGAGAAAAGCTCTATGTATACCTAGCTATTTTAGAGTGTGCTATAAATGTTGTCCTGGTAAGAGAAATGGACAATTATCCTCGTCCGGTGTACTATATCAGTAAAAGTTTATTGGATGCTGAAAAAGGTATGTAAAGTTGGAAAAGTTGGCACTGGCCTTAGTGATTGCGACAAGAAAGACGAGGCAATATTTTTCAATCTCATTCTATCATTTTCCAGACATCTTTCCTGCTAAAAAATGTTCTTCAAAAGGAAGATATATCAAGCAGGATGACCAAGTGGTCAGTAGAATTGGGCGACTACGATATTGATTTTTCCCCCCGAACAGCTATTAAAGCTCAATCAGTGGCTGATTTCTTAGTGGAATTCAATGCGGACATGAAATCTAAACAAACTTTAGCGTCTACAGTCCATCAATATTTAAAGTATACAGTTCAAGGATAAGTAGGTGTTGTCCGAAGTAGTCAGAAGATAGCCAGAGAGTGCTATGCAACAACTCTTGCTCCTAAGACTATAGGGACAGTTCGGATTAATGAAGATTTGCAGTTACTAGAGCCTTCTGCTGGGAAAAGTGAGATTGATGACCCCAGAGAGGCTCCCAGTTTTATAATACCCATTTAAGAAGTTAAAACTCACTCCCTTGGAGAGGGTAAAAATATCAAGTTTGGTTCCAAGATGGTACAATGGTTATAAAAGAAGTTGTTGTCTTTTTTGCTAAACAATCAACATGTGTTTGCTTGGTGCTATATTGATGTAACCGGAGTACCCCGCAAGCGTTATTTCACACAAGGTGTCCATTTGGAGTGATGTTGCACCTGTTATACATAAAAGAAGAGTTTTTTCTAAGGAAAAAACAGATGTGCTAGTTTAAGAGGTTGATCGGCTGACCAAGATGGGACACATTAAAGAATCCCAATATCCTTTATGGACTGCCAATCTATTGTTAGTCAAGAAAAAGAACGATAAATGGTGTATATGCATTGATTTCACTGACCTTAACAAAGCTTGCCCTAAGGATCTCTATCATGTCCCCCAGATAGATCAGTTGGTAGACTCTACGTCAGGAAACAAGTTGCTGTCCTTCAGGATCCAACGTGATCTAGATCAGCTTAATGCACTATTAGAAATGGACCCTCCTCGGAACATTAAAGAAGTCCAAAGGCTCACCGGAAGGTTGGTTGCCTTAAACAGGTTTATTTCAAGATCATCGGACAAGTGTGCTCTATTTTTTCAAACCTTGAAAAATGCTAAAGACTTCAACTGGTCCCCACAATTCAACGAGGCCTTCGTGGAGATAAAGAAACATTTATCCTCACCAAAGACTCTTTTCAAGCCCATTCAAGGAGAAAAGCTCTATGTATACCTAGCTATTTTAGAGTGTGCTATAAATGTTGTCCTGGTAAGAGAAATGGACAATTATCCTCGTCCGGTGTACTATATCAGTAAAAGTTTATTAGATGCTGAAAAATGTATGTAAAGTTGGAAAAGTTGGCATTGGCCTTAGTGATTGCGACAATAAAGACGAGGCAATATTTTCAATCTCATTCTATTATTTTCCGGACATCTTTC
This sequence comes from Limnanthes douglasii subsp. nivea, assembly GCA_036936605.1. Taxonomy (NCBI): domain Eukaryota; kingdom Viridiplantae; phylum Streptophyta; class Magnoliopsida; order Brassicales; family Limnanthaceae; genus Limnanthes; species Limnanthes douglasii. The sequence continues at coordinate 319,257,401 of JAUPFV010000002.1, read as the reverse complement.
CTGCTAAAAAATGTTCTTCAAAAGGAAGATATATCAAGCAGGATGACCAAGTGGTCAGTAGAATTGGGCGACTACGACATTGATGTCCCCCCGAACAGCTATTAAAGCTCAATCAGTGGCTGATTTCTTAGTGGAATTCAATGCAGACATGTACTCTAAACAAACTTTAGAAGGTAAAACCAAGAAATAGTGGGTGGTCCGAACTGATGGTGGATCAAGCACTATGGGTTGTGGAGCTGGAGTTTTTTTAACCTCTCCATATGGTGATAAAATGTATCAAGCTATATGCTTTGGATTTATGTCTTTCAACAATGAGTCCGAATATGAAGCATCTATAATCGGTCTTAAATTAGCTCTACTGTGTGGAGCTAATAGAGTTCGGTTAATGAGTGACTCTTAATTGCTCATCCACCATGCTCAAGGTTAGTCTGAGGCCAAGAAGGAGCAATTGATCAGGTACTTACTAGTTTTGAAAGAAGTGGCAGCAGACTTCAAAAGTGTTTGTTATGAACATATCCCCAGATTGGAGAATACACTGGCAGACTCTCTAGCAACTATAGCATATTCTGATTCCTACCCTTGGATTCACATACAAGAATGCCCACCATACATCTAAGTCAAAACAAAGAAGATGGGGAAAGTATGAGCATATATGTGATTCAACCTAAAAAATGAAGATATACCCTCATTCAATATATTTCTAATGGGGCTTTGCCTTCGGACAAAGTTGTGGCAAAAAAGATTAAATACCAGAGTTTGATTAGGAGTAAGTTTGCTTTTAAGGTCAAAAGAAGATATTTTCAACCAGAGGATAAGGTATTAAAGAAATTTTTCTTACATACCAAGGACAAGCAATTTGGTAAGTTGGCTCCAAACTGGAAAGGCCCCTATGAGGTGTGTGAGAAGCTCAAACCTGGGACATATAGGCTTTAAGATAAAGAACGGAGAGCTTTGAAACACACATGGAATGTTGAGCATCTCAGGTTATATTAAAAGTAAATTTTTTATGTAAATATTTACTTGTTAAATATGAATGGAAATATAAGGGGGCATACTCTTTCTTACCGTGGTGGCGCGATGAGGTTTTAATGAGGTGTCCGGTTTTCTCTTCAGTAATACATAATTCCTTCTTCAAAAATTCGGTGTGATTTTTACTTTAATTCAATTCAAGTATAAATGACTTATTCAATACCCCGAATCTCTAGTAGATCAGATAAACTTGGTGGTTGGTCTTGACTATTAAATACATGTCATTGGAGGTATTAAACACTTTCAATTAAAAACTTTTGAAATTCTAGAGGCTACTTAAACATCGGCTTTGGAATATTTAAAGTAAACTATTAAAAAAAGGAAATTGGTTAAATTAAACATGTCCGGACTTAAACCGAACAATAATACAAAATATGCCTTGGCCACCCAAGGACTTTGGTTGTTCGAAGGACTTATTCGGACTTCAACCGAACAGTAATACAAAATGTACCTTGGCCATCCAATGACTTTAATTGTTCAAAAAACTGAGAAAAATACATGATAAAAACCTTAGGGCTTGTTCCCTTTGGATGTCCCTTCCCCGCCACCTTTTTTTGGACTTTTGAGTTCAACACTTGAACTCTCACCCGTACCTTCTTCATCATCAGTGAAATCAATTCCACTAGAGTAGTTGTGCTTGTCTCTATCTGTCATAGTATAAAATGGGAGGTATTCGTACTCCACATATTTCCATAAGGGACCAAGGGTCCTCTTCGACAAGGTTTCATGTAACAACAACACCATGTCAGATTTGATCCCATCATCTCTCTTTTCTAAGGAGTCTACCACTCAATTGACATATTCTTCAATACCTAACTTGATAGCTTGCTCTTGCTGACTCTTCATGGCCTCTTTTTTCTTGGTCATCTCTGAAACAGTTCCTTCCAACATAGTCTTCTCGTTGGTTAGGGTTTGGATAACACAATCTTTAGTCCTCAGCTGATCCTTTAAAGCGTTGAGTTTTTGTGAAGAAGAAGTATCAAAGTTGGAGTGTTTAGTTTAGAGCTTAGTTTTTGCTGCTTCCGATGCGATTAGCTTGGTTGCCAACTTCTCTTTTTCCTTCTTCAGCAACTCTATGCTTTGCTGAGCACTTAGAAGACCGTCTGACAGAGATTTCTTGTCAGAAGTGAGAGAGTTGATAATGTTGGCTTGATTTTTTACCCGCCTTGCCAGATCGAGTACTAGCCGGATGTAACCAAGGAGAGCACGACTTAAGGTATCCTGCTCTCCAAATATGGAAAAATATTTCCCATTGTAAGTCACCATGTTGGAGGAATCGGAGGGACGATAAGGGCCTGCAAAATCATCTTTCTCAAACTCATTAAAATACAGACCAATGTCTTGAAAGGCAGAGGGGTCCACTTCATCGTTCCCTCCACCAGCAATCTGTCCGGACTGAAGGTCTGTGGGGATTTCCTCTTACAGAGTAGGGTCGGCAGGAGCTAGTGGTGATATTTCTGAAGGGCGAAGGATTATTTCTTCTACCAAGGTGATCTTCTTCTTATTGGCAGTTTTTTCATCATTGCTGACCCTGCGCTTCATGTCCTTTTTAGGAGGCCTTGGTGGATTCTTGGACCCTCCAACTTCCCTTACTGTCTCGACCTCTATTGTCTTGTGCAAAGCCACATCAATACCACCATGGTTCCTCAAACCAGTCCCTTCTTTAGCTGTTTGAGCCAGATCTGTTGTAGCCTTCCTCTTCTTGTTCTTCATTTTGCTGGGAGCCTTAGCCTTGGAAGGTAATAATAACTTGGCGTCTTTGGCTTCCGTCCTTCTAAAAATCACATCAGCAGGAGGAGGGGTGGTTAGCTCTTCCCATGAAAGGCCTCTCTGGCATGTGGTGTTCCAGAGGTGAGACCTCACAAAATTTCCTGACTTGAAGCAATTGTGGAAGGCATTCCCCCAATTTTTCGAAGTCTATGCATTGAGCTTTGCACAAATATTTTTCCCTTCTTCTAAGTGGCTGGTGAACTCTTTCGGCTGAACTAAAGAGAAATAACAAATTAATCAGAATAAGAAAACTTGTAGTTTAAGAAGTAAAAAAGAAAAAAACGGAGAGACTTACCAGTGATTTTCCACCCGCTAGTCAGCAAACTAGGGTTGGTGTTGGCCTTTATCTTCTTGCCATTTTACCATGTTCCACTAACAAAAAGGAACTGTGTCCTCCAAGTTTTTTCAGACTCTAACAGGTCGTCCAAAACCTTGAAATTATGGCCACATGTTATAGTGGTAGAAATGAATCTGATGGTTCTTGCACATGCTTGGTACAACAACAAACTGCTCTATTGGAAGAGGGATCTTTGATAATATAGGTGCCATGATACAGGCGAGGAGTGTGTACCAAGCATTGGAGTTTAGCTAACTAGGATAAAGTTTGACCAAATCGAAGTACTTGACAATCTATGGGTCTAAAGGGAACCAGAGTCCCCAGTTCAGCACTTTGGTGTATACTACCACGTCATTCAATTTGCAGTCCATGGGGGTCTCCTAAATAATCGGTATCCTCACTTCATCAAACTCTGGAATCTTCCATTTGGTCCGGATTCGACCTAACTTAGCAGCGTGAGTGTAGACATAGTTGATATTTTGCAAAGCCAACATATACTTAACGCTGACATGTTTAAAACAAGGGCCTACTTTACCCTCTAAACACTCCGGAAGAGAGTCCGAATGAGTCATGCAATTTTCCACTTTACTTTTACCTCTTTTTTCTGAGGCAGCATTGTGGAAAGGGGCCTCAAAAGGGGCCCCTTCGATTATGTCCTCCATATTGTTTTCCATCATTGTGGAAGGTTTTTCGATGGTCTTTGAAGAAGGTTGCTCATTTTACTTCATCGGAAGTTGTTCTGGTGGTTGTGCACTTGTTGCCTCTGAGGTCCTGATATCTGGTAAAGGTTGTGATCCAGAGGGATTGGCCTGCGAAGCCGCTTTAGCTACCTTCGATCCGGAGGGTTTTGAAGTTGATGGTGTGGACTCAGTTTTGGTTTAGTGAGTTGTCCGGCAATGAGTTATCTTCTCTGGTGACTTTTCTGTGTCAGAACCCATTGCTATGAATGGTGAGGGTTTTCTGATGCTTGAAACATTTTTTTCCTTAGAAACAGGGTATTGAGATTCTTGTACAGAAGAACCAGAAAGGAGGGGTGAAAGGTTTGGTCTAAATGGGAACTTTTTGGGTCTAGGATTTTTTGAGGAAGATGACCCTTGATCGGCGTCCTGGTTTGGCTGATTGTTTTTCTCACCTGGAAAAACGGGGAGACCGAAGGTGATACAGTTTTCTCTCTCTACTTTTCTTGCTCTCTCTAACTCCGATAAATTCAACCAACCACATTTAACTAAAGCGTTTCTGGCTATGAACATATAATCTCTCAAGAACAGTTTGAAGATGAAGATGATTTTCTCTCTAAGAAATTTTTGAGTGTGAAAGAAAATGGAATAGTAAAAAGCAATAGTTACCAAGGAGAAGTTGAACAGGTTTTTTTGCAATGATTAAGAGTTGCGCAACGTATGAAAAATAAAAACATAGGTGTCCCACGATTAATGAAAAAACTCTTAGAATTCTTGAAAGAAATACCAGTCCTAATGAAATTCAAACTGAGTTGTTTGTGAAAGAAAGGCTTTTCAGTTCGGACAACGCAAGCGAATCGGACGCAATTGATGTTGACTTGATAATTTTTTTAACCATTCTAAAGATATTTTGCAAGGCCTAAAAAAGGGCCTACTGATGAGTTCGGATCTTGCAGACACAGTCTACCCATTAATCCAAACAGGGGTAATTCAGACCATATCACACCACTATAAATCCGAACAGGACAAATGTAAACCACTTTTGACTAAGCTATTTTCTAATCTACTTAAAAACTAATGGGTCTTTGAATTCGACCCGGTTTCACAACTTGACCCTGTAAGCCCATGTGTCATTAATTAAAGTATAAATACCTCAACCACTCTCATTAATGAGGGTGATCAACATTTAATACAACCAAACTGCTTAATTATCTCACTACTCCTCACACTAAACACAAAACACCCCAAACTTACTAAAACACTTTACAAAACTACCCCCAACCCAAAATAAACCAAACCATTAATTACATATTTAACCCATGATTCTCAATTTGCATTTAAACCACGATTCCTAGTTCACATGTCATAACTACACATAATTTGTGATCCATATTTCATTATTGAACATGATTCGCTATTCACATTTTACCATAATTCTCATTTTGTATTTACCCATGATTGTCGGTTTACAATTAACGAGTGATTCTTAGTTTGCATTTAACTTATGATTCATAATTAATTTTTTTGTAAAACTATATTTCTTTCGTTTTGCATTAATGAACGTTATAGCTTTTTTTCTTCGATTTCTGTCTATTTTTTCTTAAATTATATTTGTTTTGTGTTAGATATATCATATCTATAGATTGGATCATATAAATGAGACAATATATCACTTCAAGTTTTGTCATCATCGCTGAATGCACCGAGTTCACCGAAAGTTTCACCACCGCTATCTCTCAATGCATTCAAAATCTCCACTATCTCTTAATGCTTTTAAAATCTCTCAGATCTAACAATAAGTTCACCTATCATAGTCCATACCTTCAATTACCTCACAAAAAATGGTTTCAGTATGTTCAACTTTTTCGTTTACTCGTATTTAAATGACGATTTTAGTTGTAACATTCATGATTTTGTATATGGCGAGGAAGAACCATTAATGGATCATCTGGAAACACAAGTCGTGGTAAATTTCTTAAATTTTTAGGTTCAGACTATCTTTCGGACGTATCGCGCGACGTTTTGCATGAACTGCGCACCCAAGTTGCGTGCTTTTGGTCTAAATTAAAATTTTGTTCATAGGTGATTTTGATGTGATTTGTTCTATTGTATGCACGATTTTGGAGAACACTATGCATGATTGTGCATAATTTTAGGAATTCGATTGTTCTTTCCGTGATGTATGCACGATTATGCAAGAACAACCTTCAACCCTTCAACCTTTGAAATCCATGCATGTTACCCCAAATTGAGGAAATAGACTACCTAATCGAATATCTAGACCTAATCTAACCTATAGTACTAACTATAATTTAAAATAAAACTACAAATATATGAAAATTCGTTTTTTGGATAAAATAGTCAATTCTAAATATCACTAAAAATACATATCTAAATTAAAAACAATATATCAGTAATTAAATAATATATACCTTGAGAGTTGTAGATTCGGATTTCAAAAATTAGAAGTTTTTAAATTTGCTAGTTAAAGAGAATTAGAGTTTTCTAATAGAGTTTTGGCTGGTTAATGGTAGAAGATATGTTTTATATCACTAACAGCTTTGTAATAAATGGAGGTATCGTTTGATCAAAACCGGGTCTCATTATAGTCGAGTCTCGTTCCAAGAAAAACGGATCTTATTATAGCCTAGTCTATTTTAAAAAGACTTGATATTAAATGGTAATCGGTAAAATTAGATAAGTGGTAGGTAGTATTAAACATATATTGAAGTACTATGAAATAAATAAGTTTGATTTAGATTATTAAATGGTACTTTATCCTATATTCAAACCGAATAAAATCTAATGTCGAAGAATATGTGATATCCATATCCTAAATGAACATTTTACCAGTTTTTTTATAAAGAAAAACTGAAAACATATATATCTTTATTGTATACAAGTTTGTCATTGTGTTTATTCGTTACAATTCACAAACACCAAATATATCTTAGTTCAAATTTTAAAAATTCTAAATTTTAAATCTTCAAACTATATTTTAAATCTTAAAAATTCAATCAAATCTTAAAACAAGATTTTTTAAAAGATTATGGAAGAAAATGATTCAGCTAATGTCTAAGATAATCGTATTTATATAAATAATTTTTAAAAAATTAGACTAAAATCTAGGGATCAGTTCTGATACCGCTGATATCTTGTAGTATCGAAGCTTAGTAATTGATGGTACATCAGCTCAATACCGCGAGACAACGGTGGCAAAAATTAAAGGTATTGTCCGTTCTTACATCTGGTACAGCCCTGACGAATAATATTTGAGGCGATAATTTCAACAATATTGAGCTCTAGTACAACCATAATTTCTATAATGATTTTGGTATTTTTGAATATATTTTGTTTTTTTTATTTTAACTTACGTAATATTATATTCTACGAGGAAAATAATACAAATATTTTAACTTTATTGCGTTTAATATTATTTTCATTTGTTTCATAATAATTTATCATACGATAAACAGATTGAGTGAGTGCGTTAATATAATAGTTAAAAATAGTTTTGTTATTATATTAAGATGTCGTGATGATACACATAACATAAAGACTCGTGAACTAGCATTTAAATGCGAGAATAACAAATTTTATAAAAATAAGACTGCGTTAAAAGATTTTAAGAGAAAATAAACCTAATAAAAAATATGGATATCCTTTCAAACGGAAGGTAAATTTGGTCACTCCAAATCAATGTTCCTTTGAGGTTATATGCGAGATGCATAACTAATCAATGACGAAATACTCTAAGGTCATTTGTACACGACTAAATTAACAAAAGATGAGTTGGAATACGAAAACCACCTTACCTTGACGGGAGCTCATCCTAAAAATAATTTGATCATATTGAAACATATTAACATTGGAAGTGTATCGAGCATGTACACTGTATATAATGACCGACAAAAATACCAGTTTGTGGTGAAAATGGGTCGGTCACGGTCATAATACATGTTGAGAAATCTAGATGTTAAATTATTTGAATGACATAGATGTGATGAATATCTAAGTGATATTATTACATATATTCTTCTTGGACACCTAGTCCATTTGGATGTTCTACACGCGTTTCTAAAAATACTAATAATGGATAACACATACAAAATAATAAGGTACATAATGTTTTTGTTTGAGATCATCAGAGCAACCTCGACGGGTTTGAGCTTTTATATCATATTTATATTTATATCAAGGGAGAAAATTGACAATTTTAAGTTGATATTAGTTTGTTTGCAATCGTGGATGGAAGCTCACTCGAATGAAGAACTAACTTGTGGTTTTGACGATAAAAACTTTGAGTGCATTAAAAAAGATGTTAAAAAAGAAAATGTTATATCAATAAGATATTAAAATAAACATTCTTGCAAATACAGAGAATTATATGAAAGAGAAAATGTTGCGATCGTTTTACGAGTTCGTGGGATAAAATAATATATTGGGAGGCTAAACATGAATTGGAAACCAACCTGAGTAAGGTGAAGCTTGAGTTCAAAGATCACCCTCAAGTAAACGAAGACATCAAAAAATCTTGGCTAGTTTCATACATTGATAAGTTTGTTACGTGGAAAACTAACAAAATCACACATTTTAGGATCATAACTACTAACCGAGTAAAAAATACTCATTTAAAACTATAAAAATTTATGTTGTAGCAAATAGGCTTAAATTCGAGTTGTTGGGTTCATACATTCTAGGATCATGAGCCCTAAATGTGTCGAGAGTGCTCATTTAAAACTAAAATGTTATGTTTTACAAATAATCTTAAATTGAAGTTGTTTTGGGGTAAGGTTTATTATTTAGTGGAGACACAACATAAAGAGTTTAAATGATCGTTCGAAAAAATCTCGTAAGATTACAACATGAATCTAAGCACATTGTTAGATGAAATCATAGGTAACATCTTAGAGACTGGATGCCACAAATTATGCTTTAGCATTTTATGTTATGCACAGTTTACTGTGTTCGCATGAGATTCACGAGTTATTAAAAAATAACATATCGTTAATTATAGATTCTTTGCCCGTTAATAAGAAAATGTTACATATGATTGTACGTGCATATATAAATAAGATAAAGATTTTGAAACAAAAATTAGATAAACGTGTTCAAGTTTCATAGATAATGATGAACCCCATATATAGCGTATTTACAAAAAAATGGTTTGAAATATTTTATTCAGAAAAATATTCTCTTTTGAAGTCTATAGAGAAACATAAATACTATTATTGACCACTAGTCAAATGCAAATAATCAACCATGTCGCCTATTAAAAGATATCAACTGCACATCGAACACATGCTAGAAAAAAAAATGCACCTTCATTTTGTGCGACGTTTAAAACTCTACTTTTCAAAGTGCAAAAACAGAGCAAAATTCTGCTGGTTTGTTTTACAATACTAACACAAGCTAGTAGAGCTATGTTTTCGTGTTTTGAACATTCTCTAGATTGCAATTATTTGATAACAAAAGAATCTCGAGAGACAATAGAACTTCTCCAATTCGTGTTCATATATATTGTCAGAGTCTAGTTGAAGAATTAGTCATAGAATACCATTAATAGTAAAAGAAACAAGCATTGATTGTGAATTATGGACCATTGATAGAAAATAGTACATAAAACAAATTTTGTTGTACTATCAACGTTTTATAACTACGAATAACAACGTATGTCCCGATGGCCATTATTGGTTTTAAGCGGTTTTGTATGGCTTGTATGCCCAACTGGATGAGTGGAAAATGATTAGAGAGTCTTATCGATAACATAATGGTTTATAAGCTGCTATTTAGTGATATGGATGATTTACAAAATATGATAGCAAGTCTAAACTATACTAAAGATATTGCATGTATTCAAAATTAAATTATAATTCCGTCAATGAGAGTGGCGATCATATCAAAGTTTAACTATTATGTTCATCATGTATGTTCGTCTGTAGATGCACATCTAACGAGTCATGTTAATAAATACACCTAATATCAATTTTAATTTTTTAGTAGATAAAAATTAATCTAATATAATATTTATCTTTTGAAGGACGTGACTATTAACGATATATGCTTATAAACACCAAGAACATGCTAAGTGTCAGTGGTGTCACTAATTGTTGCAATGTATGACCGTACATATGTAGATGTCAGGAGAGCAACGTCGTTTGTATTCAGTTATCCTGAAAAAAAAGTTGTAAGTAGTTATCGTGAGCTTCCCTCGTCATTGGTTCTATATATAATGGAGAAGTGTTAGAAAGATTAAAATGAATTTGATGAGAAAAGATAGAGAATTAACGATAATTTGTTTTATTAATTTGGTTGTTGTTATGTTCTTTTGTATATCTCCTATATTTATATTAGTATATTATTCTATTTTAATGACAAAATAATATTTTGACTAATATAATATTTTTATTAATAACAAAACAAATCACTAATACAATATTCTTCGTATTTGAATAATAATATTACATTAAATATATTATTTAAATCTTTGATAAATTAATCAATAGATATCTTTTAATTTAATTTTATGATAATCTTCAACATCACCCATAAAACTATTATGTTTGGTTAAATTCGAAAAGTAGCAAACTTTTTTAGTGACCGAAACGATAAATAAAATTATCGATTTTATTAAAATATGTTTAATACTATTTACACGGTTGTTTATATTTTTTTAATAAAATAAAAAACAAATTTTAATTGTAATGAATATTGATTTGTCTATAGATTTATGTTATATAACATTGATTTGTTTCATACTATATGAATTTTAGTAAAAATTAAGAATTCGATCAAAGTTAAATTTGGTACATTTCCAATAAATATATAGTTCAAACTAAATATATATAAATGATTTCTCATGCGCGATAACTTTCCTATTGTGTGCACCATTATTACCTATGCGAATTTCAATCTCTATTTTATTTGGTATTCCAATAAAATGAAATGATAATAGAATGTGAGTAATAAAAAGTCAAAGTTTTAATTTTTTTATAAAAAATATATCGATTAAGATCTAAAATAAAATTATTATTTATTTATTATCTATGTTTTCGGAAAGATTTATATAACAAAATTATTTATTAGAAGTTATTTTCTCCTTATTTTTTATTTCTTCCATGTTCTTAGTATTTTCTCTACTTCCTTATTTTCTCTATAAGATAAAAATCATTTTACCCTCGTCTTGTTCAAGATAAAAATCACAGTCTTATAATTTTTTGTACACACATATTCACAATCTGGATTTCAATTGAAATCCCATAATTATAGAACTTCAACACACAACACTCATGGCCAAATACATACTCACAAAGACACAATCACGCATAGTACTCAATAAACTCTAGACTGTTAGAAGGTAAATTTATGAAATTTTGTAATAAGAAAACTTCAAGAGTATAAACAGCTTAAAAATCATATTTGAAAGGTTACTTGCCATCCATACTTGTTGTTTTTACTTATGAAAATCGATGTATGAACAAAAAGAACTATACAAAGAACTATGGAATTAGAGATCTTACACCATATTCATGACTTCGAAGTTCACATCGAAGCTTGGATCTGTAGAAATCGATCTCCATAGGTGAACATAAAGAGTATACTAAAGTTTGAGATCGGTTTACTATTTAATTACGATTTTTTATTTTTCAATTTGTCTTGATTTAATATCATTTGATTACTACTCTCTCACTAAAAAGAAAGTCCAATTCCAATATGCATATAGATTTTCTTTTATGATATTGTTCCTCTTCACTCATGCTTTTTTGGTATTAAAAAATTATTAATGAGTTTTATTTGATGTTGGTTGATTTAGAATTTAAACTATTTTCGGTTTTGTAAAGTTTTAATTTTAGATATTTATGATTATAAGTTTGGTTGAATTGGATATGAAATTAGGGGAAAAGAAAACAATGACAAGAATACATAAATCTAATGTTAAATGAAGGATAAAATGGTAAAAACTTGATGGAGAAAATACAAATTCTAGTAGAGGAAATAACCCTTCCCCTATTTACCTAAGACCCAACTATTTTCTGTAATATCTCAAATACTATTAATTAATTATATAAAACCTTTTATACGTAACTTTTCTTAGTGTTTCTTTCTCTATAGTTTTCACGATGAACAATAGCATAACATCAATAAAACCTTTCGATTCCTTATCTTTTTTGTTTTCGTATGATTATTTTTATAGTTTTTTATTTTGACGTTTGATTTTTTATTTCTGTGTTATGTAACTCGGTTTTTCTACAGATTTGTTCTTGAGCATCCGTCTCAGTGTTATTTGTGATTATTGGTATTTCATATTTTTTTAATTTGATTTTGTAGTTGAAATGTTGTATTGATTTATATTTTAGTCGCTTTAAGTGTTTTGTGTTTTTGGAAAATGTGTTTGAAAAAGTTTTTACAGTGTAAAAGAAGAAGATGACTGTTGCGAAGAAGATGCAAAACCTTTTTTTGTTGGATGCGAAATCTTTTTAATTTATGTACTTCTAGGTGCAAAATCTTTTTAATTTTTGTAATTCTAGGTGCGAAACCTTTTTAATTTTTGTACTGCTAGATGCGAAATCATGCAAACTATGATAAATGTTAAATATTAGATGGAAAACTAGACTAACTATGATAGATGCTAAATGCTAGATACGAAACTGGACCAATTATGGTAGATGTTAGATGTGAAACCAAGCAACCTATGATAGATGCTAAACTAGTTCATATGATAGATGCGAAACCATATAACGAGAAACTAGTATAATATATATATATTTTAAAATAAATTCAAAATATGCCATGAGTGGATCTAGTTTTGTTTGTTAAACAAACAAAACCAATGATATTTTCAATTTTAAATCTAAAAAAAATATTTACGAAAGATATTTTAAATAAAAATAAATTGTTAATTTTCTTTGTTTTTTTATTAATTTAGATATGCTAAACTAGTTAATCCATTTATGATGAATTTTTTTAAAACAATTTTACCTTTTGAATTAACTCATTCTATATGGGTCTTCTCCAAGAAACAGAAACAGAGCAATTCCGATAATTTTACGGCATCTTCTCCGATAGGCCTCCATCCTTCTCTTTCTCTTCTTTCTTTCTCTCTCGTTTTTCTTCTTTATCTGTAGCATGGAGATAAGAAACAATGTCCTCTTCGAAGACGAATTTCCAGCTCTGTTTCAAACGCAAAAACAGAGTATAGGTGAAAATTGAATGGAGAAGAAGCAGTCTGCAGACCTATTTAGAAATAAAATTCAAAAAATCATGAAATCGACTTCAAACCCGAAAGTGTTACTTTGAAACCAGACCACATATCTGCTCAATTTCACCAAGAAATCAAAGAAAAGATGTTGTTGAAATCCAAAATTACCCTTATTAGAAAATTTTATTTAGGTTTACCAAAGAAAATTGTGTTAGAAACCTTCTTCAAGTCATTAAAGTTCAAAGGACGATTTCTTACAACTAACTGGGATTCTCACCACATTTTCATGGAACTCAAATTGGATGAAGATGTTTGTAAAATGTGGTCAATAAATATTTGGAAGGTGAGAGGCTTTACTATAAGGATCTTGAGATGGTCTTCTAAATTTCATCCAAAGTATAAAAACCCTACGGTGTTGGTTTGGACAAAGTTTGAAGAACTGCCTGAATACCTCTACAATGCCGGGTTTTTGAAGGAAATTGCTTCTACTTTAGGCAAGCCATTCAAGATTGAAATCCCAGATGATAACAAAGCTTTCAAAAACTCTGCTTTTGCGTGAATTGAAAATGATTTATCCAGGATGATTCATAACCGTATTTGGATTGGTTTTGGAATTAACGGCGGGTATTGGATTAATCTTAAATATAAGAATCTGCCTTCGTATTGTAATTGTTGCTTTTATTTGGGTCATAGTTATGATGAATGTAAGAAAAAAGCTAATTTTGCTGGCCAAGATATTCAGTCTCAATCAAAGAAGATAGAAAATCAGGGTGGCAAAGATAAAAAAAGGTGTTGTAAAGATGGACAAGAAGACTATAAATGAAAGTGTTGGATCAAATTCTGATTTTATTTCAATTATGAAATCAATAATCGTTCATAGGCAAGAGGAGGATATATCTTCAAATGACATTCAGTTTAAAGAAAAGATACAAGAGAAATCTGCTACTAGTAACAATGATATATAACAAAGCTTTGCAGAAAATATTCGTGATAATGTTGAAGTTATCAAAGCTATTCAACATATTTTAGCTCAATGTGATAAACATGATCTCCATGAAGCTGTTAATTTTTTATCGGGCACCAATTCTCCAATCCAGGATAATATTGGGAGTCTTTAACTGTCTCCAATTAATAAGGATCATTCTCCTACAGGCCAGGAGTTCAGAACTATCCTGAAAAAGAAACTCAAGTTATCAAAGAAGATAATTAAGCCAAGCTCTAGGATCATGAAATCTCTTAAGTATGGAGGGACAAACAGGAAAAATAAATCTTTATCTGATAATGATAAAGATCATTAACTGGAACCCGCGTGGCATTAATAATAAATCAACTATCAGGGGACTTAAAGATATGATTTTCAAAGACAAAATTAGCATTTTGGCTATTCAAGAGCCAATAACAAATTCTGATAATATTTATGTTATTGCTGATTTGCTGGGTTTTTCGGGTTGCTGTTATAACATTATAAATAAAAGTTGGGTGTATTGGGTTGCTGATCTTAGTATTAATGTCATAGTTAATCATGATCAATTCCTTAACATGGAAGTTAATACTAATGATAATATTGTCTTTCACTTATCTGTTGTTTATGCAAAGTGTAGCAGAATCCTCAGGTTGGACTTATGGGATCAATTGAAGCTGAATTCTACTACTAATCATGGCTGGCTAGTGGTTGCGGACTTTAATGTCATAAGTACTTCAGATGAGCAGATTGGATGCAAGCATATTGATCAAGATAGTATGGATGACTTCATTCAAACTATAAATTAATGTCATTTAGAAGATGTTGGCTTTCTAGGTCCTAAGTTTACCTGGAATAGAAGTTTAAAGTGGAAACGGCTCGACAGAGCCTTGTTCAATTCCAATTGGTCCAATATCTATAGTAAAACTCAGGTTATTCACATGGTCAGAACCTGTTTTGACCATGCCCCTATTATGATTACTGCTAATAATGATTTCTCAAACCTTTCTAATGTCATAAACAAAAGTTTTAAGTTTATGAACATGTGGACTAATGACTCTTCTTTCCTTCAATTTGTTGAAAAGAACTGGAACATGAAAATCAGTGGATCTCCTGGTGAGATTTATTGGTTTAAATTGAAAAGACTAAAAAGCTGTCTTAAAATTTGGAACAAAAATTGCTTTGGAAATGTTTTTAATAAAGTAAAAGAGACTGAAAACATTTTAAAGGAGGCTGAGTTATTGCATTCTAATCTAAATAATCAAACTACTGAAATAAAGCTAAAGAAATCTAACAGACTATACTATGAGGCTCTTAGAAATGAAGAAGATTATTGGAGACAGAAAGCTTATAGTTCGTGGCTCATTGAGGGTGATAATAATCCGAAAATGTTTCATATATTTGTTTCAAAAAAGAGAAGAAAGAATGGTATTAAGGCTATTAAGGATGGTGGTAAGTGGTTGTACAATGCTGATGAGATTGTAGACTCACCTGAGAAGTATTTCAAGGATATCTATTTTTAAAAAGCTTACAATTTTATTGATGAGGAGAATATATGTATGAATGATGATCTTCTGTCTTCTATTCCTAAGATGGTTACTGATGAGTTCAATACTGATCTAATGAAGGCTATTAATGCTAATGAGCTATAGAATGTCCTAAATTCTATGAATGCTGACAGCGTTTCTGGTATTGATGGGTACAATGTTATTTTTTATAAAGTATGTTGCCAAATTATTAAAGACGATTTGGTAAAGGCTTTGAACTCTTATCTGGCTGGTAGTAACATCCCAAATGGGATTTTTGCTACTGGTTTATGTCTAATACCAAAGACAAATAATCCTACTTTCTGAAATCATTATAGGCCTATAAGCCTTTGTTCTTTAACTAACAAAATATTGTTTAAATTACTTAATAACATGTTGTCTATAATTCTTCCTAGAATCATCTCTTTTACTCAGGGGGCTTTTGTTAAGAATTGCTCTATCCACGATAACATTTTGATAGCAAGGGAGATGGCTTTTGATATGAGTAGAAAGCCTACTAAAGGTAACATCATGGTCAAATTGGATATGTCCAAAGCATTTGACCTGATGTCTATCCCTTTTGTTCTTAAAGTTCTTTCCCTATTTGTTTTTTCAAATCAGTTTATACAGTTAGTTAAAGATATGATTAGTGTTATTTTCATATCTATTCTGATTAATAATAAAACATATGGTTTCTTTAAATCCGTGAGAGGTTTAAGGCAAGGGGACCCTCTGTCCCCAAGCCTTTTTATCTTAAGTGAAGAAGTTCTAATCAGAGGGTTAGTCAATCTATATAGTCAAAATAATAGCATGGTTTTTGCATCTAGCTCCACTATTATTATTCCTAACATCTCATTCGCAGATGATGTTCTAGTATTTACTAACAGTATGAATTCATCCATTCAGTTGTTTAGTGATAACCTAGACAAATATCAGCTTATCTCAGGGCAAATGATAAACAAAGAGAAGACCCAGATTATTACTTCAAATATTCTTCTTCAAAGTAGAATTCAAGAGCTAAAGACTACCACTGGTTTTAAGACTGAATACCTTCCCATCAGCTACTTAGGGGTCAACTTGAGCTGCAATAATAAATCAAATAACTTTAGTAAGCTGCTTGACAACATAAATGGAAATATTGCAGAATGGGACAGTAAATATTTGTCTTTTGGGGGAAGACTTTCTCTAATTTCTTCTATTCTTATGCATATACCATATTACTGGATGCATAATACTCAAATTCCTCAAACTGTGATCAATAGACTAGAGAAAATCTTTAACATATTCTTATGGAGATCTAAATTTGAAACTAAAACTACTCACTGGACTGCTTGGAATAATCTTTGTAGACCTTTTGATGAAGGCGGCCTCAATATCAGGCGCCTAAATGATATTCAAACCACTATTTCACAAAATCTATGGTATAATTATAGAAAGCAGGACAGTTTTGGGGCTAAACTAATGAATGATATCTACAATAAAGGCAATAATCCTCTTAAAACTAATTTCAAAAAACCTGGTTCAAATACTTGGAAGCGTTTGGTTAGTATTAAAGATTCTGCTGAGCCTAATGTAAAATGATTACTTGGCAGTAGCAATATGAGATTTTGGTTGGAGAATTGGCACAACCAATCTCCAATCATGGACTACAATAACCCTGATTCTAAATTATGGTATCTTGAGCAGAAGGTCAACACATTTTGGAAAGAAACTGCTGGAACAATGACTTGCTGAAAAGTTTTCTAGATGAAGACAGAATCAAGCAAATTTCTCTATTTAAGACTGACTCTTCAAAGTCAGATAAAATGATACGGGTTATCTCTCTTAGTCAAGATTTTAACACTAGACATACTTGGGAGAATATCATATGTCATTTCAACAAATCTTCTTTATATAAGAAGATATGGAATCAGCTAACTCCTAGGAAGTTTTCATTCTTTTTGTGAAAGCTTATTAAAAACAATTTACCTATTGATTCTACTTTGCAGCTTAGACATGTTAGTTTAGCTTCAAAATGCATTTTCTGTCCTAATTACGAAAGTGGAAACCACTTATTTGTCAATTGCAATTTTGCTTGAACAATCTGGAAATACTACAGTCTCATTTTTAATATCAAAATTGAAAACTACATGAGTATCACTCATATTATCAGATAATGGTTATGGTTCTCTAGTCAAAGAGTGCATATAACTCACGTTATACCTTCTATAATATGTTGGACGGTCTGGAAATCTAGGAATGACACGAAGTTCAAGAATAAGTTTATAACTACTGATTCTGCTATTTTCTATATCAACAGAATCATCTACAGTCTGGATGCGAAGCTAAAAAAGAAGCACTGACACAAAGCTTTAGATGCTGGCACTACTCTAGGATGCAAATCAATTTATGACAAATCCAGTAATCAAATATACATGAAGTGGACTCACCCGGTGGAGGGTAGACTGAAACTCAATGTGGACGGAGCTAGTTCTCATACTGGGGAAGCTTCTGGCGGTATGATCATGAGGAATCATTAAGGTGACACTGAGCTTGGCTTTGGAATTTTTTTTTAGAAATTGCCTCCTCTGATGGTCGAGGCTCGCGCCCTTCTCGAAGGCCTCTTACTTTGCAAAGACAAACACTGGACGAAGATCGATATCAAGTCTGATAGTCAGGCTCTAGTCGACTATTTGGCGAAAAGAAAGTTTTCCCGGTCTCTGTCCCAGCTACTCCAAATCTGTAGAAAGCTAATCCATCATTGCATGACGATTAAATTCATTCCCCGTACTCATAATAGAACTGTCGACTGGTTGGCTAAATGGACATTGTGATGCAAGCAAAAGACTGAAATTAATCAGAACAATGTTCCGGCAGAACTGTTATCCATCGTCCACCTCGAAGGTCTGGGCATTGGCTATATAAATGTCAGTAGCAGTGCTTAATTTCGAAGCTTTTGGACTGCTTAAGGGTGATTTTGGGACGCTTTTTGAGCTTCTCTTCTCGATGTAGCTCTAAATCGGAGTTCGTCCCCGGCGAGTCTTTTTGTTGATTGTTCTTTAATCTAATTTAGGATTAGTTTTAGTAAAGTTAGGTCTAACTCTAATTCAGGGTAATTGTTAGTCCTCAAACTTTTATTTCTTTTGTAATTTGCCAAATTTAGAAATAAATCTCCCAATTTTGAAAATAAAAATAAAAAATTCAATCTATATCATATCATTTGAACAAATCCATAATTCATACCGAAATATCACAAATTAAAAATCAATAAGAAAATGATAAATGATAAAATAGTATGAAGTCGATGGTCCATACTGAAAATAAGTCTATACTCCATAATCTTGATCTAATAAATATATAATAATGTTCCGCATCTGTGTGACTTTCCAAAATTTTATTCATTGGGCATATTTTATGCGGCAGTAGAGTGTGACTTTTCTGCTACAGAACAGATTACATGGCATCATCAGCCGCATGCTCCGATATCATTTAACTACATAATTTTCTTACAAAATTTGGTTTCTCGCGTCTTCAACCCACTCTACTACTACACGCTGACAAGTGACAACACTAAAATACGATTCATCAATACGAACCCAGTTTAGCATGAAAATACAAATACACTTGATCATAGGTCTTTTTGTGTTGTAGTACACCATTAAAAATGAGAAAAAATCCCAAATTCATAGAGCAAAATAAAGTTGAACAAGTAGTCTCATTGTGCTCGGCCGAAAGATTTCACTTTGCCATCTATAGTTCTGCAACAACTATACGCTTATCAGGCAGCTTCTGCAATGCTATTAAGAATATAGCATAGCTGACAACCTTATTAAAGTCTTATTTGTTGGTGTCTAATTCTTTCAGCATCTTAACAAGTTGTCTCAGACTCGCATTTTTTAGAGTATTTTCGTCAATGTTGTTTGACCTTTTCTCCATAGGCTTAGTCTTCTTAAGCTCCACCTCATCTCCACCGATATTAGTATTCTTAGTATTCTCCTTTGCTGAGGGCCTTATTAGAGTCTTATTGGTGGTGTCTAATTCTTTCACCTTCTTAAGCTCCACCTCATCTCCACTGATATTAATATTCTTAGTATTCTCCTTTGCTGACATCCTTATTAGAGTCTTATTGTTGGTGTCTAATTCTTTCACCTTCTTAACAAGTTGTCTTAGACTCGCATTTTTTAGAGTATTTGCGTCAATGTTGTTTGACTTTTCCTCCATCGGCTTAGTTTTCTTAAGCTCCACCTCATCTCCACTGGTATTATTATTATTCTCCTTGTTGATGTCCAAAACAAGGACTGGATTCTGAGCTTTTGTCTGTTTCTTGCTTGAAGATTTTTCTGATGTCAATAGAGTTGGCTGCGGAAACTTGGCCGAAATTGACTCGGTGACCATCGGAGAAGTTTGAATTCTTCTGGCCCCAGAAACTAAACTTATTGGTGTCTCCTCTAGAGATTGTGGGATATCACTGGCTACCACTGGCAATGTTTCAGTTATCATATCAGTCGTCGTAGGGATTAAAGGTGATACGCAATCGTTGGAGTCATGTTCCACATCAACAGCATCACCTTCCTCAGCTGGTTCTCTATTTGTAATGGAGTCGCTTTGTCCAGAAGCGCCATGTAAATCTTGTTCTTTAAGTTGAGCAGCTTCATCTAAATCTTGTTCCTTAGAACCCAAGTCGGCACCATCAACAGTTTCATTGAACTTGTCACTCTTACTGTCTATGACCTCATGTTCTTCCACTGTCTGTTTCTCAACTTCTGATTCTATTTTGTTATTGGTAGGCTGTATCTCACACTCGGTATCACTTAATTTAGATGATACTTCTTCAGAGTCATCATAGGAGTTTTCATGCTCTGTACCAGATCCTGCAGTTGTTGCAATAGAGTTTAGAGAAAGTAAATTTCTCAATCAAAATAGAAAAGCTATACTAAAAATGAAAACATGATAGAATGATATTGGCTCCAGCATAATCATACCTTTTTCATCTGCAACTTCCTGATCTACATTATCCAAAAGAGCATCATCCGGTTCATCTGTCTTCTCATAAGGAGTTTCATCTTCTTCTGCAACCTCCAGATCTTTACCCAGAGCAACAGCGACATCAGGTTCATCTGTCTTTTGATTAAAAGTTTTATCTTCTTCAAGTACAGCTACACTGTAAGGAGTTTCATGAGCTACAAGTGGCTTCTCATCCATGGCTGTCCCTTCTACTAATACACCATGCACATTTAAATCAACATCTTCACAGAATGGAGCATTTGAAAGATGACCAGAAGAGGTTTCAACACAAGTCTTAACAAATTTATCATGACTTATACCGGTTTCCAAAATAGTATTATTCTTCTTTTGGGTCTCCCCCACACTATCAACCAAACCTTCATCCAAAAGAGCATTGTCGGCTTCATCTGTCTCCCCTACAGTCTCATCAACAAGGTCTTTTTTAATCTCGATAGTTTCTTTCTTCGCTTCATTCTCCTGAATACAATCCACCAAATCTCCATCCATATGTGCATCATTAGACACACATGTCTTCTCATTAGGTGTAGTCTCCATTGTACTTACAGCATCTAGATAAGATGCTTTCTCCTCAACATTAACCAAATCTTCATCCATAAAGGTTTTCTTTTCTTCAACTACATCTTCACTGAAAGGAGTTTTATGAGCTACACGCGGCTTCTCATTCAGGGGTGTGCCTTCTACTAATACACCATTCACATTTGAAGCATTTGAAAAATTACCAGAATAGGTTTCAACACAAACCTTAACAAATTTATCATAACCTATACCTGTCTCCGAAATAGTCTTGTTCTTCTTTTCGGTCTCCCCGGCAGTATCAACTAAAACTTCATCCAAATGAGCACTGTCAGCTTCATCTGTCTCCCCTACGGTCTCGTCATCAAGGTCCTTTTTAATCTCGATAGTCTCTTTCTTCTCTTCATTCTTCTGAGTACAATCCACCAAATCGTCATCCATGTGTGCATAATTAGAAACACACACCTCCTCATTAGGTGTAGTCTTCATTGTAGTTAAGGCTGAGACAGCATTTCGGTAAGCAAGTTTCTCCTCAACATTAACTAGATCTTCATCCTCTCGTTCATCATCAGGTTCATCTGTTTTATCACTTGAGGTATCATCCTTTACATGTAGCCCTGAAACATCGTCCAAGCAGACAGAATCCTTATAATCTCCTTGCGCTTCCTTCTTGCATTCCTCCTCAACATTGTCAACATTCATTTTTTCCTCAAGAACATTAGTTTTCAAATTCGGCTGAATCTCCATTGATTCACTTCCACTTTTTTCCAGAAAAACTTCAAAATCCTTGCTTTTCATTGAACTCTCCACAGCTATTGTCTGCAAATTATCTCCTGCATGATTCAAATGAAAAAGAAATGTGAAACACACTTAAAGAAACTTGGTGATTTACAAATTTTGTAATGTAACTTTCAGCAACCAGAACTAGCCTAATACAAAACAACACTCACCATTAGCATCAATCTTATCTTCCTCCATGCCTATTTCTTTCTCCAACTCATTCATTTTCACAGGTTTTACTGTTCCTTTACCCTCCAAACTCAACTTACTTATACTATTCTCTACCAACCGCACTGACCGCCTTGTGTTGTACACAACCTGCACTCCCTCTGTTGGCTTCTCTGTCACCTTCTTTCTTGACAAAGCAGCTGTGGCTCTTTTCCTATGCACCTCCGGAGTTTCATCCTCAACATAAATAACTTCACAAGTTTTTCTTTCAGCAGGACTGCTTGCACTGTCAAGCTGTTGAGTTGGTAGAAGTGTTTGTTTAGTCGCCTTTCCTCGAGTAGCTTTAGTAGCTGTTCGAGCGACCACAGGCGACTCACTTACAAGTTTCACCGCAGATTGCGATGTCTTCAAAAACTCATCCAGTCCTTCAACCTGATATATAGAATTTAAACATCTACTCAATTTTGAAACTATAAATCAAAGCTACCCGTCTATCGAAAATTGTGAATCTGTCCTATCTGGTAGCCAAACAACCAAGTCACTCAATAGTAAATTGGAGAAATAGTATTTCAAGCACTGGAACTAACTAGAAAAGGTCAGAACAAGAAACGAAAGATAGTGATCGATCAATTCGAGAAATGTAAACAGATCGAAACAAAAGAATCACCATAATTAGGTAAGTATATTCCTAATATTTCTTCGCAATCGATGAAACACAAACACGTCGACAATTCATATAAAGATCAAGACAATCTACCCAAACGCCACTCTATTTCTAGCTTGGTTTTGATTTTCTCAGCTTCCAAACAGACAAACAAAGACCCACAGAAGGAAAAGAAATGGATCCAACTTACGAATTGAAGGGCGGCAAGAGCTTCAGCCATGGCGACATTAGTCATGTTAGCAGGGATCTTGTTCTTCTTGCACAGAGCTTGAAGTTCTCTCCTGGAAAGACCTCGGAAATCCATCTCGAATGTAATGCGTTAGAGATAAAAGCGAGAGAAAGATTGGGTTGTTTGTCTGAAGGTAGGAGACAAGACGTTTCGAGTACTGAGAGATTGTGAACGATTGTTTGGTGGCAACTGGGAAGATTGAAGACGGACAAGTAATGAATCCCCTGATATATGACCGTTGGAGGTTTCGAAATTTAATTTGGGATGACAGAGTAGTGACACGATGCATTGCATTTGGCTCCTTTCTAATTATTTCATTATTTAATTTTGGATGACAATGGTGACAGGTATATGGTATATTGTTATTTTCCTTTACTCATAATGTACTATTAACTAACCAACCGCATTATAAAAATTAATTTTACGCTTTGGCTAAACCATTTCCACAGCTGTTATTAGCAGTAAAAAAATACTATTTTAAAAAAAAGTAGACTTTTATTATTTTGCATTTGTACGAGAAACTAAAAAACAATGTCCTCCACTATGCTTTGGAATTTTTTTTCCAACAAAGTAGAATGTGCCTGCAAAATGATAATTGCGGACAACATAACTTGCGGTTGTGCAATACGAACTACACACGGTATACTTTGTTCGCATGATTTTCGAATTTGTTTGCATAGTTTAGAGGTTCATTTACATTTATTTCACGATCATTGGAAGAGATTAGATATTGTTGTTCGTGCCGATCTTACGACCCTCGAACAATTGAAAGCAAAACTCGATAAACTAGTACTCGGTGTCATGGGCTCGAAGGACGAAGCACATATAAAGCATGTTTATAAGAAATGGTTTACGATCATCCATCCGGAAACAACTTCCCTTTTGGAACCTTTGGTAAAATTAAAACTGTGTGGTCGTCTACCTTCCAAACGTAAGTTATCTATAACTGCATTTGAATCATCCATTAAATGCAACAAATTGTACCACGAGCATGCTCTAGATTTTGAGAAAGCGATTGCGTTATTTCTAGAAAATTGTTACAAAAATCCAACTGTCATTTCACCGTAAAGAAAATGAAACGTCGGGTCCCAAACTTGGTAGGGTAAGCAGAGTTCGAAAACAAGGGAACGTTATTCCATCATAAAAAACGGGGACGATGCATTTTAGTGGTAAGGTCGATTGTAGGTCAAGTGATATGATGCCTGCTAAGGGAAGTTTGGTTGATCCCAAAGGGTACTTAAACCAATTTCCCTATCTTTTTTAGGCCTTTCATAACATCCATAACTAACGTTAAAGTCGATAGCCACTACGGGTACCGCTCGATTGTGATTGTCTTGAACGGATAACAAGATGGATGAAGTTTGATTATGGATACCATGTACAACGAGCTTATGGATTACGCATCCGTGTACGTGAATATTTTTACAAGCATGGAGGATATAATACATATTGTGGGATGTGTAAAGTTCTCTAGCGATGCAGCTACTATGGAAAATTGGATGTCGATGCCCGAGATGAGAGTCACGATCGCATCTATGTTTAACTGCATACTCCACTTCGTAGAATAATATAAAAACATAAACGTTAGTTTCATTTTTCTTCTGTTAAGAGGTGCACCCTTACGATGTCAAACTGGTTGGGAATCAGATTGGGTTGGGTTAACTATAACCACTTTGTGAACGTAAGTATTTAATTACATCGTCGGTCTGTTTAAACTTTTCAACATCCCACCAAAGATATGTCATTATGATTTTTTTTATTGTGTTTTTGTTTTGTAGCTTTCCATTGCGATTGATGCCTCATGTGCGAGAATACATCCTTGTTGCCTAAAATTACGTTCAACAGAAGCTAAAGGTTGGGATTTACCAATTTATTTTCATTGCAAGAGATACAAAGAAATAAAAAAATTGTTGTCTCGAAGCAACCGATTTAGCCGTTTTTGTTTAAAACTTGATAATTGTAATATATGTACAATTTGTCACACGTAGAACTTGTATGCTTTGAAGATTATGATGACGCTAATTTAAAAACATTAACATTAACCTTTTAATTGGTTCACTCAATTTAAGGCATTACATAATTAGAAATACAAATGCAAACAACGAAAATAGATAAATAGTAGACAGAGTTGACATAGTAGACGTTTAAGGCGCGTTATTTGTGATGGATAATTTCATCAATTCTCGAACTATTTCTTGAAAGAATATTATTTATCCTCGCTACTTCCATCAACGCGGAGAAACCAACTAGACTATTCAATAATATCTTAGGAAATGCCTCAAAAACTCTTATACATCCACGCCAAAGCACATGCACCCACACAAACTCACCAAGCATATCCAAGTGCTCCAAATGGACGTGAAAATCACATTGAATGTTTTGCATGCTCATGTTCATGAATATGGTACAACCAAAGAAGAAAACGATGTACGTACGAGCGACATATGTATTTATCTCAACGGTACAAACAACATTGGCATCCGAAAAGTTGTTTCTCGCAGACTGTTCCCTAAGCCATCTAAGACCGAAACCGCTCCCATCATGATGTTCCATCTCTTCTTAAATCACCCCAGGCGTAACTCTCAACAACTCACCTTATCGAACACAACACTAATCTAATTTGGTGGTCCTGAATGACTCGATTATTCTCCCCTTCACCGGGAGGCCGGGAATGACATACACGTCGTCCAACATGATAGTCATCTCGCCAAAGGAGAAGTGGAAGATGTTCGACTCCCCATGCCACTTCTTAAAATATAAACCTCGTCCAACTGCGACTTTAAATTGTATATCGCAAGTGGCGTATAAGCGGCAAAGATGAAGTACCTTCGACAAAATCCTTCACAACTTGTTGTTTCTTCAAGTCATATGGACTGATTGAACAATATTTATCTTAGACCATAATGTTATGACAAGACTGAAACAATTGGAAACATATCAAGATGACTCGATTATTCTCCCCTTCACCGGGAGGCCGGGAATGACATACACGTCGTCCAACATGATAGTCATCTCGCCAAAGGAGAAGTGGAAGATGTTCGACTCCCCATGCCACTTCCTGAATGACTCGATTATTCTCCCCTTCACCGGGAGGCCGAGAATGACATACACGTCGTCCAACATGATAGTCATCTCACCAAAGGAGAAGTGGAAGATGTTCGACTCCCCATGCCACTTCTTAAAATATAAACCTCGTCCAACTGCGACTTTAAATTGTATATCGCAAGTGGCGTATAAGCGGCAAAGATGAAGTACCTTCGACAAAATCCTTCACAACTTGTTGTTTCTTCAAGTCATATGGACTGATTGAACAATATTTATCTTAGACCATAATGTTATGACAAGACTGAAACAATTGGAAACATATCAAGATAAAAATAAAATAAAATAGTGAAAGAAACAAAAAAATTATTTGAGACATAAATTATATTACATACATTGCCCATAAAAGTGTTAAAAGCTTCGTTATGCGTGTAGTCATGAAAAACAATCACATTTTGTGAAATGAACAAGTTCCTCAGGCTCTCGAGATTGGTGGAACGTACTCGGTTACGAACGAGTAGCTCTAGTAGATCCTCTTTTTCATCCTCGTCACTTGACTTGTCCCTTAGAGCACGCTCCTCGCATTGAGGTTATTCTTCATCATAGTATGCTCCCTAGCGCTATCGAACTTTTTACGTCGTGCTAAGCGATCTGAATGCTCCAAACTCTCTTCTCTGCTACCTTTTACCGCACATGAGCCACTCCCATTACTGGCGTGCGGGAGAATATTCTTCGAAATTGGTTTGGCCTCTTCATGTTCACGACATCCCTTGCTAGATTTTTCCTTATTCGGTGTGGATACATGTTGCTTGCGACGATAACAAAAATAAATTTAGTTTCCAATTGTGAGACCAATTATATGTCTAAATGTATAGGTCCCTGACGGGTGAATTTGGGCAGCCCTAGTGGGGAATGTTTTAAACATGCAAAAAATGTTCTTATCCCTCGTCGGGGCTACCCATATTCACCCAGAAGGGGATACGAAAACCTGCAAAAAAAATTCCATGCCGAGGTATAAGGTCAACCCTGGCGGAGGATAATAACACATGTAAATAGATAACCAAAAATAACAATTGTTCTTCCATAAATCTGACCTAAAATCCATATTTTAACACAAACCGAACCAAACTACATGAACATATAACACTTACACAACCCTAAATTTATCTATTTTAACACCCTAAACACCATAAATCTAGCCAAACCATTTCAAAACCTACAAAAATAAAAAACTAATAAAATAATAATCTTACTATTTTCCTTTGCCCATTTGATGTTGCTGAGTCGATTAGATTTCTCATTTGCCGATGAATAATAAATTTTAGTGAGGGAAGAAGAGTTTTGTGATTTGTGGTAGATTCTAGGTTTTGGTAGAATATAGATAAGTTATGATGGAGGGAAGAAAAGAGTTTTGAAATTGGGGTTGTTTTTTTGGGCTAGTTAGAGAAATTAGTATTTACAGCAAAGGTATTTCAGATAAAAATATAGGATGCTTATAAAAATTGTTGGGACTACTTAAAATTGGGACTGCTTGTTGTTTTTGTCGACGATTTAGTCAAAGCCTTATTTTTATTATATAGGTTAAAATTCATGGATAAAAATTATATTTAGTCATCGAAACATGTTATTTGCATGAAAAAATAGAGGTTTATTTTTATATCAAGACAATTTTTTGTCTCATCCATGATCACTTTTATTTGTCTTGTTTGCCGCTGTGTCATGTACGTGTGATCACAAATGCAAAACAAGGACAACAAAAATTATCGTATTGATATAAAAGTAGCATCAGTGACTTTTTTTATACACATGACTAATTCTGATGACTAATCATGATTTTTAACCTATTATTTAAGATACACTATTTTTGTATTTTATCTTATACTATCTATTTTCAATATAATATTTCAACTACCTCAATTACTATATAAAGTTTTTATTATTTTACCAAAATGGTTTTCTTTCTTTCCCCTTATTTTTCTTTTCAAATGCTAACACTTTAAAATCTAATCACAATATCAAACTTTATTCTCATGTTTTTCTTTTCAGAAACTAAAACTCTAGAAAATGTGATTTTTTTGCTCAACTCGTGTTACAAAGTCAAGTTTTTTATTTATATTTAAAATTCATTTTTCTTTTTTATTTTTATTTTTATATAGTTTGAAGTTTTTTTTATTTCGAACGTGTTTTGGTTTTACTGGGGCTACTCGTCCTTTTGTCCTACGCGATAGAGTCCAAACAAATGGTAAGCTCAACTAATCATTTTCATGATTTATATTTTATTTTCAATTTAATTGATCATAAATAGAATAGAGAAGATATTGACGATAAAACTAATATTAAATAGCCCAATATAGTTATCATACAAATAATAATAAACCTTCAGATATTGTGATTAACTAATAAAGATAAGATATCGAACTTACGGTTTTGCCTCCAATCCATTGTTAATGATTGATAGTTACACGATGGTTATGAATCTTCCAATACAACAAAACGACGACTGGCCTCACACAACCACTAAATTGATTTATTAATTTAGTTAACTATTAGTTCACACTAAAGTGTTGAGATTTAGATATAATCCTTCACAATTTCCAAATTCAACCAATTTACCACACTTATACCTCAATAACACCTTTTCACATATATGTCCAATTCATATTTAATTATGCACAATATAATTAATCTAGTTATTTATTAATTGGATTATCTTAATGACCAAATATATTTAGCATACATATCCATAATTTTTCTAAAAATCTCTCACATCGATCGTCATAGGTCACTCAAGATTGTATTTAACTTTAATAGGGCCCCTGAATCAATTTTCAATAGGTAAACAATACAAACTTGTACATGAACAATGACCGATAAAGGACTATAGATTATTTTCTTGTAATGTGAACAATTTGATGTAACAATAATCATATTATCGTCATCTATCAAATATTTTAGCCAATTATGGTGCGTAGTTTAGGAATAATATGAAATATAATCATACATGTATACTCTTAAATGATCCTATGTTGGGGATCTAATAAAGTAATATATATCAATAACGTTCACCAAGCCATATATTGCAATAAACCTTTATTTATATAATAATCATACATGTCTACTCTTAAATGATCATACGTTGGAAATCTAATAAAGTAACATATGTCAATAACGTTCACCAAGCCATATATTGTAATAAACCTTTATTTATATAATATGGCAAATATTAATTGGATTTTATTACAAAAACTCCCACTGAAACTAACAATCCTTTAAATTAATTACACTCATCCTGATGATGTATTCGTGGAAAATATTATGCAATGCCGCATTTGTAAAATGATTTACTATCATGGAGTTTGTATCGATGTGCTCTATATTTTTCTAGCCTATTTGAACTCTCGTTTTAATACATAAGAAATAAATATCTATATGTGTGGACTTAGACGAGCTTATGTTACTGTTAAAGTATTGAATTGTAGAATTGTTATTGCAGTAAAAATTTATGGGACCATAAAACCCTTGTACAATGCACAAATCAGTGAAAAATTACATAACCATAACGAATGGTTCGATGTTTTGAAGCACGTAAAAGTTTTGTCACCATAGTTGACGATTCAATGTGTGTTTTCTTTACACTATTTTAGGATATTGCACCCCTAAGTAATAAAGAGATGTCCCGAAGTTATTTTCATTGTGTCTATGCATCCACCAAAATTTGAGTCGGAATACCCAATAATCTCTAGCCTTTTCGACTTCTTCTATGTCAATATGTTTCATTTTGTTAATTGTAAATATTTGAATACTCTTTTCGTTACCTTCTAGTGGTCGATGTGTGGGTTACTTACATACGTTCCTAGCATATTCATAATAAAGGTAGGGCTGTCAAAAAAATCCGAAAAATTCGATACCCGGCCGAAATATTTGATATCGAATCCGGAAAAAACGGATAATATCCGTATTCGAAAGAAAACGGATAATATTCGTATCCGAATTCGTATCCGAAAATAGCGGATATGGATATAGACATATCCGTATTCGAAATATCTGATATCCGAAATTGTATAAATATATATATATATATATATATATAATTTTTTTTTATTTAAACATATTTTTTAGCTATCCCACATCGTAAAATGCAAAAAAAAAAATACTAAGAAAGTTGTCCATAAATATGGAAGATTGTTTCTTTAAAAATTATAACTTATCCCACATTTAAAGTTGGAAAAAGAATCGTTACCAAATTGTTTATAAAAGACATGGTGGCTTTTCTTAACAAGTATATCTTTTTTAGTCTTATGACTCTTATCCCACATCTAAAATGTGGAAAAGAATTGCTACCAAACTTTCTATAAAAGACATGATGGCTTTTCAAAATAAGTATATTTTTTAACCTTATCCCACATCTAAAATGGGAATATGAATTTCTACTAAGGTGTCTATAAATAAAGGTAGCCTAACCAATAATGCAATTAGTTAAAAAATTTAATGGATATTCGGACTCGGATATTATCCGTATTCGGATAATATCCGTCGGATACGGATTCAGATATTATTTAAAAAAAAAAACGGATTCGAATTCAGATTTGAATAGTGATTTCGGTCGGATTCGGATTCGGATATAGACAAATTCGTATCCGAAATATCCGTTTGACAGCACTAAATAAAGGCAATGCTTAGCCTAGTATAAACTCGAGCATACATTAAACTCCTAACCATTTCGTATTCATAGCAAATACAATTAGTAGCCCTAATTATATTAATCCCATATACTTTAGCCACTTTATGATCGATGATCAAAACCACTAAATTGATTTATTAATTTAATATCTGAATTATTGGTTCATGCTTAATTATTGAGATTTGCGCTTAGTTCTTCACAATGTCCAGATTCAACCCGATTACTACACTTACACCTCTATAACGTCTTTTCACATATATGCAAAATTTGTATTTAATTATATATGAATAATTATATATGACAATAACCAAATATATATTTAACATAACGATCCATAAGTATTCTGGCAATTAAGCATGAACGTAAAATGATAAAAATCTCTAGTACTGTTATAGGCTTGCAACTTTCTTTTTTAGTTTTTATTGGATACAATACGTGTAAATGAACTAATTAAATAATTCCTTTTTATTCTTTATCTTTAATGAATAATATTGCTGAATTACAGTGTTTTTTAATTTTTTAAAAGTAATTTTATTACCAAAATGCTGATCACCACCATATGTGAGTTACCTTCATATTGTAGGAGCCCATTATCCTATTGTTTGTTGGTTTTTACAATTATTAATGCTGTTGAAGATGAAGACTTTTATTTTGACTTGAAGAAGAGTCATTGTAAAACACCGCCCGTCAAGGTTATGTGCTTCCAGGTGATTTTAGATATTGTTTAATTCTTTTTGTGGCTTTATATTTACAAAAAGAATTCTTGATGGATATCATTATTTTAAACATCAAACTAGCAAAATAAAATTCTATGTGCGAAATATATAATAAAAAATGTGAAATACAAAACTAAGATAAAATGAAATGCAAAATGCGAAACTATTGTTAAATTTGATTTTTTTGTTTAAGTTGGAAAAACAAAATGTAAAATTAAGTAAAATAAAATACAAAACTAGTGTTGAATTTGAATTTGTTTAAAGGCTTTTAATATACATTTTTTCGGAGGGAACCCGCAGCCGCTACTCAAACGAGTGCGCACAGGGTAAACCCCCAGTCTGACGCAATAGCCTGCAAACCAACGCCAGAAGGTAAACCACACAAGGTGACAGCCTCAACCAAAAAAATGTATGTAGAGGGACTCGAACTCACGACCTTTGGTCACAAGCATGCCTTACTCGACCAACTCGGCTACCCTTTAGGGGCAAGACTTTTAATATTAGTGTGTTGAAGGTTGATAAAAAAAGTGCATGCAAAAGAGACGTATAAAGGTTTGATGCTACTACATGTGAGGATTAGTACATACAATACAAATGACAAAAGGTTAGTGTCACTACCTCTTAAATGTTTGTTGAAACAACATGTCAATTGCTATCGTGAGCCTCATGTGCATACCTGCCCCATCATTGGTTTTATAAATATCAAAGAAGAAGTATGAAAATAATACGGCGTGAATGCGAGAACGTTGGTGAACACAAATAAAAATAAGGAACTCTGTTGCGAGAGAAACATTGAGAGTAAAAAAATTCCTCTATATGCCTGTACTTTTTTTAAGAAGCTTTGAAAAAGGGTATGAAAATGTTGTGTTAATTGTTATAAAAAGTTTCTTTGTAATATTAATTCTATATAAAATCAATGACCTATTGTTGTTTGTGGATGTAAAGTTTATTCACCATCTAAACCATGTTACTCTTGTGTTGTGATTAATTTTATATTTACGTTGTTATTGTTAGTTTTGGTGTTTGAAAGTAAAGAACGGAAACTCTATTTTTTCTCTTACATGCACAAAAAGTTGTTTACCAATATAGAAAAATCTATATTAGTTTAAAAAGTTGTTTACCAATATAGAAAAATCTAGATTAGTTGTCAAATTTTTTCATATAATTTTTTATTAATCAATATAAAAATAAATTATATCATAAAGTTTTTAAGGGAATTGTTAAAAAAAAAGTCAAAATTACTCTGCGAAGTCGCACGAAATTAAAAATTGAAATTACTCCTGAAGTTATTATTTTTGACAATTTTGTCCTTCACGAAAACTATAAATAGAAAAAATTACTCCGTAAAGTTACCATAATTTTGAGAAAAAATGAACTTTTTCTCCCCCTTCTCTCTAAAAAGATCTCTTGATTTCCAAAACCTAAACTAAAACTTATCCTAAACTAGTAATGTCTTACTAAAACTAAACTAAAGTTATTTAAATTAAATTAAAGTATTATACTAAAGTTCATTTAATTAAAAACTAACCTAAAAGTAAGTAGTCTTACCTCACCCTGATCGTGAATCAACACCCACCATGAAAACCTTACCCACGATTGCCACAAACCATCACCAGCGGCACCAAATCGAGCATACAACCACCACTCGGATCACCACTACTGAACCATCAGCTTACTCACCTCACCAACATACAACCACCAGCGTCGGGCATACAGCCACCACCCGAATCGAGCATACAACCACCTCCGAATCGAGCATACAACCACCACTGAATCGAACATCTTGACACCAAATCCTCCATTTCAGTCTTGCATCGAGCATCCCGACACCAACAAATTCGACTTTAAGTGTTTAGAAATGTCGTTTAGGGCTTCGATTGGTAGTTTATGGCTGAGTTTCTTGTTATATTATAGTTTAGGTACCCTTTGGTATGTTGGTGTTCTTCACCAGCGATTGGCGAAGAACACCTGGTTTTTGCCAAACACGGCGGAAACTAGTGTTCCCACGCCATACATATGACGTGGAGATATCTTCGCACACCGTACTTATGGCGTGGGAAGATAGCCGTACGCCATACGTATGACGTGCGAAGATATCCTCACGCCATATGTATGGCGCTGCTAAGATCCGGTGACCGGATTATTCCGACACCGATTTTTTATTTTCCGTCTGTGTGCCTTGTATGTTTTTACGTTATTTTTTTTCTTCTAAAAACAGCTTTCCATTTAGCAGTTGGTGTTTTAAAATAGGTGTTCAAATTTTTTATGTTTTTTAATTCAGATTGAAACAATGTTGCGAAGAGAACTGTATTGATGGGTCTGATTGAAGATTAGTAGCATAAGAGCATATATGTGCATCAACAACTGATAAGTGTGTTGGAATAAAGGTAAAGCTTCTAATTCAATATATGAGATTGGTTTTATATGGAAGGAGATTTGTCCGAAAATCGGCCACAAATTTGGGTTAAAACTTAAATATAAAACACATTAATATGTTGGTTTCTGTTAAATATGAAAACATATTTTAATTGCCAAGTTTTTGTTTGTTAGGAAAGCAAATTCATTACAAAACTTAGGTCAATGGCAGAATCCACAATCTGATTGGTTGTTAGTTAAAGGCATCACCCACTATTGATTTCCAACATTGGAGTGCTAGGGATTGACGTACACTATGTTCCATACGCGGTGTGGGTTTAGTGTCTTACGCCATAAAGTTGGCGCATTCCGCAACATCCACGCTAACGAGTGGCGAAGAACACAAAAATCAGGGTTTTTTTAAAGCGTGTCTTTCGTGAAAATAAGAGGGGAAAAGCAATTTACTTCCTCAGCGTCCATGTTGCTCTGCATGGGAAGTGGTTCAGACTCTTTTTCGGCCACGTTTTGAAGGTTTTGAAGTTTTTGAAAAATGGGTAAATGAGTTGTTAAGTTTTGAGGTTTTTGGTAGTTTGGAGAAGATGATTATGGTTGGTATTTGAAATTATGTTTGCAACTTCATGGAGTAGTTAGAAGACCTCAATGACGTGGGTTGTAATTAAATAAAGTTTTAAGGGGTTTTTGGGTTTTTTGTCTAATGACAATTTTGTAAATATAGAAAATCAGAAAAACGACTTCGCGGAGTAGTTTCAGCTTTTTTTTAGCAATTCTCAATTTTTAAATGATTAACAATATATAAAATACCAAAATAAATTTAAAATCGGTTTAAAATATTTATTTATTTAACGGATAATTTTAAATATATAACCGGTTAACTTTTTTTTAATTGTTTTTTAATTAGAAAATTATTTTCAAAATTTTATCAGTATTTATTATATTTATACTTGAAAGACCATGGAATTAGTTTCAGTTCATTTTAACTTTAATTTGTACTATAATTATATTTAGATTTTTAAAAATTCTAAAATTAAAAATTCGGGTAACATAAAACATTTTATGTTAGTTTTTAAATAGATCATAAGTAATACAAATTAAAAACAAACTTATAAATTGCAAGGGAGGACGGATTCAAATTGTATGTATTGATGGGCTAGATTGTATCGAAGAAGCCCAAGACGATATCGGGCGTAAAATTAGAGTCCGTTTAATCTTAGTGAACAAAGCCCCAACTGAACTCTCGAACTTCTAGAGAGAGAAAGCTGGAGAATATGAAAGTTCCCCAAATCTGAATGGAAACCCTAATTTTCACCCGATTCCTCCCTATCGGATCCTCCGTTTTCACCCACATTTGGGTATTCACGATCGCCTTCTTTGTTAGGGAACGCAAGTTTGGATCAGAGGGAGTAGAGACATAGCAACTTTGAGAGAAGGAAGGTGCATGGTGGATCTCCATACTCGTTAATTGCATAGAGATACAAGATTAATTTAAGAAACAGATGGGAAGTTCAGGATCAGGTGTGCCGGACTGTACGGTTGGATCGATCGTGTGGGTGCGGAGGAGAAACGGTTCCTGGTGGCCGGGGAAGATACTGAGTCCTGATGAGCTCGATGCATCTCATCTCACGTCGCCTAGGTCAGGGACGCCTGTAAAACTTCTCGGTAGGGAAGATGCTAGTGTGTAAGTCTCTCGTTTCGCTTTCTGTTTTCTATGTTTCGTTACTTAGTTGGTCCTGCATTTCGTTTATTAACCAGTAAGCTTTTGGGTTTTTGTATAATAGTCCATGGATGGATTGGTTAATACTCTTAGTAATGCAAAGGTATAGTTTCTATGTATGGTTGTTTTGTGTCTGTTGGTTTAGTGTTTAGATGTTCTTTCAGGAAGTATGTAAATCAAATTCTCTCTGTAGTTCTTTCATGCATCAATGATTCTGGATTCCGGGCCTTACCAAGGCTCTAGCAGTTTAGTACAAGATATAGTAAGGCCAAATGGTAGTGAATCCATTTTTCTGTATGATGATTGTTGTAGAGTCCTACTCTTGCAGTAAAAAGTGGTTTAACCCCATGTGAAATATTGAAGTATGATGTTTATATGAACAGATTTGGTTTTGCTTTTATCTCAGGGATTGGTACAATCTAGAGAAATCCAAGAGAGTGAAGGCATTTCGATGTGGTGATTTCGATGACTGCATTGAGAGGGTGGAGGCTTCAGAAGGGACCACTGTAAGAAAAAGAGAAAAATATGCTCGTCGAGAGGACGCCATTCTTCATGCTCTTGAACTTGAGAGGGATATTTTGAGTAGGCAAGGAAAACCAATACCTGAACGTGGGAGAAGCAAAGCTTTTGGTGTTATAAGAAAAGATGTAGTTTCTCTGGCTCCAAGGTCGGCTGTTAACAACGGTAGAATTGGGAAACCTTCAAATCTAGGATTAACTGCTACTTCTATTAACTCACGAAAAGCGAAAGAGGATGATCGATCTAGCTGGGAAGATGACCGCCCCGAGGTTGCACCACGTATGAGAGGCTTACAAGAGTTTGAGCTTAGAATTGCCCCATCCAGTGCTCCATTAAAGCGAAAGGTTATTTCTTCTGGTGCTCTAGATACCTCTTTTAAGCCAGTAGTAGAGAGTAACTTATCAGCTCATCTTAGTGGAGATCATAGCATGGGAAGATTCAGTCATGCAAATGGCAGAGAACATATTGGAGGTATTTCCTGGGGTAAGAGGCGAAGATCTATGTATACACCAGCTCTTTCTAGAGATTCTTTGGATCGTAAAGAAATTCCTTTGAGACAGATTGAAAGGTTGCCTTCTCTTTCCAGAGATGGTGACTTCCATGTTAACTCTCATCCTCGATTGGTTATGGAAGAGAGTTCTTGTGACTTTATTGAAGATGTCGAGTCTGATTCATCTGAATCTGATTCTTCTTATTCTGACTCTGATTCTTCCCAGACTGAGGATGATGTTGATGAAGCAATGGCTTCTTTTCCAGATATCGCTCTGGAAAGACGTAGGAATGCTGACGATGAAAGTATGAGCAGTGACGATCAGGATGAATCGTCTTCGTTTGGTGACATGTCTTATCTTTATCCTCATGATCATGTTTTTGCTAATGAAGCAGTGTCCAAGTGGCACCTGAAAGGGAAAGGGATTCTGCACAGTGATGCAAAAGGTTATAATGGATTAGTACATGGATCGTATCAAGAAGTAAAGGGATCTTCTTTTAGCCGAAGTTCATTACGGCAGGCCTTGACGATTCATGAAAGTGAGGATATAAGTGATGACATTGATGAAAATGATACTAGTGAGAAGGATTTTGGGCTTCAAATGGTTGAAGTAGGCGATGGAGGCTATGCCCAAATGCCAAGGGTTGCATCTAAGAGTTCGTATGATCTTACTCTTAATATGATAGATTGGGGAGGTATGGCGTGGGAGAGTGACTTTGTGATGAAAAGGCCATGGGAGGACAGAATTGAGTATTTTGCTCGCCGTCGTCATTTGGGTAGGAAGATGGGATCCACACTCATTGATGTGGATTTGAAAGTCCAAGCAAACTATCAAACGGAGCGTGTGCCCTTTGTTTCACTTATTAGCAAGCTGAATGGAAGGGCAATAGTAGGACATCCAATCCCAGTTGAAGTGATGGCAGATGGTTCGTCAGAAAATCTTTTACCTAGGAGCAATAACTTTCACCAGGAACATACCTTTAATGATAAGAATAAGGTACTTCCACCACCATGGAGAACTGCCCGGAGGACGAGTTCTAGGGTTCCACGGCCTCATCCTCTATCTTCAATAGAGGCAGATGAAGAAGATGAAGAACGATCCTTCATAGATCAAGAGAGGGAGCCCCACTTCAAGAAATTGATTTTAGCGAGTTTCACCAACAACGCAAGTTTGCCGAGGAAGAACTACTCTCGCCCTCCTTCAGATAGGAAGATCCAAAAGAAGCCGGTAAAGAAAGTGAGCGCATTAGGTAGCCAGAAAACAAAAGCTCTTTCGTCAATTGGTGTTGAGAACAACGGCAGACATGGGAGCAGTAATTTCCAAATAGATGGGTTGATTAAACCAGAGTCATCGGGGCCTCCAACAGTTGCTTGCATACCTGTCAAACTAGTATTCAGTAGGTTACTGGAGAAAATCAATCGGCCTTTATCAAAACCAGCTAGTAAATTTGTTTTGCCAAATTCCGAGACAGTGAGAAAAGCATTATGAGTGGTATCCCTTTTGACGTAAGAGATATTACAAAACTGCTGAAGCAAATAATGTTGGTAATTTTATTCTTTTTTCAATAGGCATCCTCCCACCCATGAGGGGCTTCTATTGACTGTTGATATAATTAGATGAAGCTGAATGAGAACTTTTATTGACGAGGCATTCCAGTCCAGATGTTGATTCTTACTGGATATTTGTTTCTTAGGTATGGGTGCAAATGAAGCTATTAGGCAGGAGACTACATAGAAAATTAACAAATACAGTGACAAGTAGGTAGTTTTGAGCTTGTAGATGCTTGTATATTTTAATTTCCAGTGTCAGCTCTTGTAATTCTTTACTTTTTTTTAATCTTTTTAATATTTTTTTGTCAGTTTCTACCTACAAGTATATTGCAAGGTATTGGGTAGTTGGTTGGAGTATTACAACGCAAACTCTTCATTATCTACAAACGTAATTTTGGTCATGTCAGATGAATGATTTAAGGTTTCAATGATGCCTATATTTGTATCGTGCGCAATTCCGAACCATATACTGGTTGTAGACCATGGATCTTACCATATACTTGTTGTAGACCATGGTCTCGAAGATCCAAATGTGGCTGTTTGTTTCAAGTTTCTTTGTATCCCAGCTGCTTGAATTTAGCACACTTAAGTGTTGTTGACTGAGCTACTTAATTTCGGTCTCTTTTTTCTCTCAAGTAAAAGCTTACATATATGCTTGTTCCCCAAAAAGTCTATGCATTTCTTTCATGCTTCGCGCTCCATTGGCTCTCCACTGCGCCCAAGGAGCTACTTGGTAAGAATTCACTAGCATATAATAAGGGATGTGTTTATTTTAATACTGAAAAGGAGGTTTATAAGGTATATAAAACTCAGTTTAGTAAGGATAACGAGTCATTTTTAAAATGCAAGGGCAATGGAAATGGTGTATGGAGGGCTATCTGAATGTTGTTCTCTTATACTCAGTCTAGTCTCTTGGACATGGCCAAACTGGTAAGTGCCATCTTTTATATCTATTTCATTTGGACATGGCCAAATTGGATTTAGCTCAATAGGCCATATCGAACAAATTTTGGCCAAACTACAAGCTAGTGAATTTCATGCCATGTTGAGGCATTCATAAAGTAAAGAAAATAGATTAGCTTATAAACACATCACACAATTACTCATTACATTGAACTTAGCAGACCAATATTAGGTGTATAGATCTCACTCATATTAAAAACACGACGACAACTATAAACTGAACAAACAGACTGGAGAATCATCAACAGCAAACTCAATACACCCGCAATGAGCGTAAGCATTTTCCACGATGCAAAAACATACTTCATCATGAATTTCGACATCTTAATCCTCCACCTTCCTTCGTAATACTTGTTGATACTCTCTATTGTCGAATCCAAATCTGACTCTTCGGTCAATCCAATAGATTTAGTCATTCCATTAAACACTTCGGCTGCCTCGCCATCATTCTTGAGACGGTTCATAACGATTTTCTTTTCTCTAAGCAGTTTCACATCATCCGCTGTGTCGATAAGCCAGTTCATAAACTCGGTATATCGAGTAAAAGCTAAAGTATTGGACATCACCGATGCTTCGTACGCCACTAAATTCCTCATCACCACTTCGGAATTCAAACCCAAGTGAACAATGGGGAGGTACAATGTGTGATGCTGTTTGTCAAAATGGATACACGTCGTGGCGCTCCATACGGTAGGGTGGAATTTCACACCGGCTTTGGACAGACTTGAGGCTGAAGGGAACATAATAATCTCGGCTAGAGGCATTGTTTTTTCATCCGTAAATGTTGTTTGTATCAGTGAAGTCATTTGAGGAGCTTTAGAAATAATGCTGTGAACAGCTTTTATCGGCTGTATGATGCTACTCGAAATGCCTAAAATCCTAGTACTTGGCGCCATTGGTGGTTCGAATTTGGGGAAAATCATACAGTACAAAAGATCTAGCAAATGTGCATGACTTGTTACCTTGTAAAGTGGATAATCATCGTTCAATGTAAATGGACATAGCTTTTTGCAGAAATCAACTAAAATAGTTGCTAGTTGGTCAGCATCAACATCAACATCAACCTCAACAACATTCTCAGAATTGTAAAGAGAAACGAATACCTCTTGAAGAACAATCATTGGTAATTGATTCTCCAACATCAGAACATCTCTCAACATCGCATCTCTTCCCAATCTTCTCCCTGCAGAATCAAACACAGGACACACCAAATCCACGTTTCTCGATCTCTTTCCAGCCAAACTTTCGAGAAAGTCAAGCAAAAACAATCCATCAATGGCAACCACATAACCTAGAGTATCACAATCAAGATCTACGTACTTGTTATAGCAAGAACGGATACTCGCCTCTAACGAAACGAACCTTGCGACGAGGTCACTGAAGTTGAGGTTGAGATGTGACTGGGCTCTCTTGACCGCAGCGAGTTTGAACCTCTCCATGGCGTATAGATTGGGACTGAAATGGTGGTAGGGTCCTAGTGCGATCATCTGAGGAGTGTACGCCTCTGGTTTTGAACTGCTCAGTGAACTTGGTACCTGGAAGATGGAAGCAGCTATATCGCAATCGATAGCTTCGGTGTCGAGCAATTCGTCGATTTGTTTCGTCCATTTTTGCTCGTCGGAGGTTGATTTCAGAATGGAGTCCGACTTCATTGAAATTGAGCTGAACTAAGAAATGAAGAATTAAGAGATGGAGAAGGAGGAGTGAAAATATGAGGTGTGACTAAGACGATTGTAATTTTAGACCGTTGGACATGGTATTGGTAACTCTTGTTCTGTCAGTATTGATAACGTGACGCGACATTTCTTTTGTCACATTTGCATGTATCAACGGTGCAGTTGGACCAGACGCTTGTAATAGAGTAGACTCAAATGGTAAATACAAATGATATTATTTGGCCCCTTTTTATTATTTTTATTTGAATAGAGCCAATAAAAGATGAATTATTCATAAATACCGAACAAAGTATATAAATATCATTTAATATCTAAAAGTGGTAAAGTATCGAAGGATATATGGACGTAAAGTTGGATAAAAACACCTTAATTAGGTTTACAAATGTCTTTTCTTTTCAAATTAGTCTTTTGATTTAATTTTTTTTATTTAGTCATTCTACTAAAAATTCTCACAAATAATTTATGATTTTTAATTCAATTCTTATTCTTTAAATTTAATATTTTTTAATAAAAAATAGTGCCAAATAATTTTTAAAACTAAAACAATTTTTTTTATAAATTAATAAACGCACCTAATTTATTCACAAACTAAACTCAATTAATACATTTGACCCAAAAACTAAATTTATTTATTCACCTCTCCGCACTCGTCTTCCTAAAGAATCGTCGCATTTAGTCTCTCGCCTTCTATAAGAGTTATATAAAATCAACTTTACTAATTTTTTTTAATTGATGAGCTTGGACAATCACAACTTTTATTAAGTAACAGATATTATACAGAGGAAGCCCAAAGCCTCATTCAAAATCCTAAACATGACTCTCTCTCGAACTCTCTGAAACGCTCTAAGTCTCCAACCAAACCAGAAATCAAACACCATAGCCAAAACTCAGAATTCATCCTAAACCAGCTTCCTTTATCACGATCTTCACAAGCCAGAAACCACAAACAACACCTTTAATTGAACTCACCCCCAAATCAGCCTTTCACCAAATGAAGATATCTCCAAAACAGCATGCACAGAAAGATTGAGCCCCAGATCGACATGCAAGAGGAAGAAACGCCAGATACAAAGGTAAGAACCATAAACTCCATGACTTTTCGATTAACCACCCCTCAGTTAATAAGAATAGACCTAATGTGTCCTATCCCTAAACCCTCGAGAAAAACTATTGCTCTTAAATTTGCTGGAGCTTCATAATTTCCAAAAATCTTTTCCCCGTTAGAATCAGAGGCAGAATGAGCAAGCCAATCAGCTGCCTCATTTTGCTCTAATCAACTTTACTACCTAAGTGACAATCTTTCTCCCCTTAGTTTTATTTTTATCTCTCTCTCTCTCTCTCTCCTGCATGTTATTTTTGGATTACGTGCCACTAAAGCTATCTTCAAAGGCAGTAGACAGACACTCACGATCTACCAAACCTATTTAACAATTTTAAATAGGTATGACAAGTTGTTGGTTACTCATTTAACAGATTTAAACAGGTACACAACTAACAGGTTGCAGGTCTAACAGGTAAACAGGTCTGGCAGGTTGCATGTCTGATAGGTTGCATGTCTGATAGGTAGCAGGTTAGGCAGGTAAACCCACGTAGGTTACCCACCAGAAGACCCATTTAAAGCACGGTTTATCAAGTATTTTAGAATATTATTTAAAACTAATTTGAATGCGTTAATTAAATCAAATTTTAATAATTAAGACATGTACTATATAAACGAAATAATTATGATATTTATTGTATATTAATTTACATATTATATTATTTAAATCAAAATTCTATAATCGTATATATAAACAAGATAACTATAATGTGATTTTGATATTGTTTGATTATATTTAGATATTTAAGATATTTTATTTAATAATATATACCTATTAGACATCTAATTATATTTTGATTTTAAAATATTAGGTAGTTCTATAAATCTTTCAAGCGGAAGTGTATATGTTCAGATGATTTAAATAGTTTATTGTAAATATAAATTTAAAGTTTTTAAAATTGTATTAGTATTTGCATAAACATAAAGTACTTGTAAACAATAAAATAAAAATTGAAAGAGATTTAATTAACACTTAATAAAATATATAAGCAAAACAAACAATACATTAATAATAAAAACCAAACAGAAAACATAGTTGTTCAATCAAATAAAAATGAAAAACATAACAATGAAAATACTAAATACAATCAAATGTAAAAAAACTAAAGAGCTTCGTCGTCGTTGTTCAAAGGTGGTGGACCTTGCAATTGCATGTTCTCCATCATTTGTTACATGTATTCAGATTGTTTCGCTTGAGAGTTCGCAAATCGATAATTCCATTCATCTTGTCTATCATGCCATGGCACGTATTGACCATGTCACTGGTCGTATTCACCATGCCACTGTTATAATTGACCAAGTTGCTCGTTAACCCCTCATTCCCACTGCTGTAATTGACCAAGTTGCTCGTTCACCCCTCCTTGCCACTGCTCAAATTGACCCTGCTAGTGCATATATTGACCATGCCACCCCGTCTGCTGAGTATGCACCCACTGGGTATACTGCATTTGCTGCTCATGTGCCCACTCAGCATATTCACGGTCAGAACGTCCTTGTTATCGTGGTAGTATAGAAGAACCACTATGACTAACTTGATCGACAAGCGACTGAATTTCTTGGTGAGGGTATCGAGGAGGTGGATTTGGTGGGTTGGTAACACCGTTCGCAGCCCATATATCATCCAACAAGTGCAAATGGTGACTTTATACCTGCCATTTTGATATTAACTCTCCATCCCAACTTATATCTCTTGAAATTTCAAAGAGTTTCACCTATAACACTACTTGGCTAACCATGATCGGAGTGTACGTACTCAAATAAACCCCTTTGTTAACAAGCAAATGACTCAATATCATCCCATAAGGTAGTTTATCCCCCCTCCAGTTTAATAGCCATATTCTGAATCATCAAACTAGCCAAATTAATTCTTCCCTCATTTCATATCATAATAGCATTTAAAAATGTTTGAATATAAGAAAGTTGCGAATCATTGTTACTAGGGGGAAGAAATAAACTGTTAACCAATTTCAAAGCTAATTTCCCATTAGCATCTAAATGACCTCTTACAGCTCTATGTTTACTGTTAATTTTTAGAGCGGCCAAACCACAACTCAGAACCTCTACTACGTCATCGTAGGACATAGGCCAATCAACATGCCAACCCAAACAAGGAAAAAAAATGGAAGCTAAATTTTCACCCGTATACATATCCTCAGTTGGAACGAAAAACAGATCTTCAAAATCACTTTTAAAAAAACTATAGGCAACACCATCAATTTTACACCTCATTTCTAAACCTCTACCTTGTGAATCATTCTCAATACTACGTGCGGTGGCATAATATACCATTCACACTTGAATCTAG
The DNA here is from genome assembly GCA_036936605.1 of Limnanthes douglasii subsp. nivea. NCBI lineage: Eukaryota > Viridiplantae > Streptophyta > Magnoliopsida > Brassicales > Limnanthaceae > Limnanthes > Limnanthes douglasii. The sequence continues at coordinate 319,213,415 of JAUPFV010000002.1, read as the reverse complement.
CAAGAAACATCCAACCTACGCCATTATTAGGTTCGAGAAGTTTGATTTTTTTTGCATACCTTCAACTTGGTTCAGATCATCGTAATACAAATACATACCCGCGTACATTTTGGTTACACCTCGTGGTGCTTGCGGGTTACGGACACGAACCTCCCCTTCGCCGTAATGTTCAATTGTCTGGCTCTCCGATTCCTCCACCTCTTCATACTCTGAACTTCTTTCGATATTTTTTCTTCGTCTCGAGGATGATGAATCGTCTCCACTCCTCCGGGCCTGCTTTGATTTTCTCGAAGAAGATATTACGATAAACTTCGTAGGATTTTTTTTGTGTGTGTTTGAAATTAAAAAAAAATTAGAGTGAATATTGGAAATAATTTAGAGAGAGATTGATGGTGAATTGGTGTGAGTGTAGAAATTCGAGGGGGGGGGGTCTATTTATAGTTTTTTTAATATAGCCGCTAGCGATGGCGTCATCGATTAGGATATCTGGACAGGGCGTCCAGATATCCTAATTCATAACGGCTAGTTTAAATATTAGCCGTGATGAATTCAGATATCCGGACACCCTGTCTGGATATCCGAATCTGGTGTCCGGATATCCAAATTTAGCATTCAGATATTCGATTTTTTTTATAATTTTTTAATGGGTCTCCATTATAAATAGAGGAGACCCCAAATCCAAACTCTACATCTCTTTAAATCTCTCTACTAGTTCTACAAATTCTATAAAGCTCTACTTTCTTATTTTATATATTATAGTTCTAGTTTTAGAATAGTTTGAATATTTTTTTTGCTATTTGTTTTTCTTTGATAAAAAACACTTAAATAACATTGTGATAACATTATACTAGCTCAATTAATAGCTTTGTATAATTTATCAAGTTATTTACTTGTTGTAGTTGTTTAGATTAGTTGTTTTAAGTTTATTTTTATTTTGAATAAAAAACTAAATATTTAATTTTCATTTGCGATATTAGTTGTTATTAGTTTAAAATTAGTTTTTATGAATTGTTATATTAGTTTCGATTAGTATTTTATTACATATTAAAAAAATGTTGTTTAAAGTTTTAAAATGGCTTCAAAACGTAGAAATACTAATTCTCACCCACCCGTTAATGTAGATCTCAATACCGATTATGATAGAGACTCCCCTCACATTGACACACTCTTCTCTCATGAAAGTGGCGGTGGAAGTATTATTGGTGGGTCGAGGTCTTGTAAGAAAACATCTTGGATTTGGGAGCACTTTAGTGCATCAGATGATAATATCTCCGCTATTTGTATAGTGTGCGATAAAAGTTGTGTTTATAGAGGAGAAAATAGAAATATGAGCATTAGCACTATGGTAAATCATTTAAAAACTCATGAATAATTTGATCCTTTAAAACCTAACCAAAATAATATTTTTGTAAACCCTCAAACCGGTATTCCTTTTAAGCTTAACCACGATAAGTATTGAGAAGAAACAATGATTTGTGCAATTGGTAGTTTACAACCTTTCGGTTTTGCAGATACTTATAGATACGAAAATTGGATGCAAGCTGGGGTAAACCCAAAAGCCAAATGCATTCCACATAGTTTTTTGCGATCACTAGCCTTTAAATATTTTTTAAAACGAAAAAAAAACATTATTGAAATTATACTAGTTTTGTCATGGAATGTTTCTATTACTAGTGACATAGCTTCTTTTAGTGATTTTGATATGATATGTGTAACCCTTCATTGGATGGATCCCGAATGGGTACTCCAAAGGAGAATCGTGTGGTTTGAATCTATTGGCCAGCGTAACGCACAAGTAATTAAAGAGAGTATAATTGAATGCATAAATATTTATGGAATTAAAAATAAGATTATATCTATTTCGTTCGATAATGCATCTTCTAATTTGAGTGCTATATAATTGCTTAGAGAAGATTGCACTCCTATTTTTCCTAAATTGTTTCACACCAAATGTTTATGCCATGTACTTCAATTAATTGCGAAAGATGGAATAAGTATAATTTTGGAAGAATATATTGCTCCTATTAAAATGGGGATCCTATTTTACACGACCTCTGCTACTAGAAAAAAGAGCTTTTAAAACACTTATTATTGAAAATGGGAAACCATATAAGAAACTTATATTAGATGTCGAAACTAGAAGGAATTCTACTTATATAATGCTTGCACATGCTCATGTTTTTAAAGAAGAGATTACGTCGTTTTATAATGCATATTATCCTCATACAGTTCTTGAAAGTCAACATTAGAAATATTGTGCAACCATGTTAAAATTTTTAAAACGTTTTAAAGAAAACACTCTAACATTTTCTTCACAAAATCAACCTAATGTTCACTTGGCCCTTTTCACGATTACTAATCTTGCCATGCATATGAATCAATTTAGATCCCATATTGTATGCGTAGACATGGTGCTCCAAATGGAATTCAATTTCCAAAAGTATATTCATCCAATCCATATGACTTATTCTATTGCTTCCATTTTGGATCCTTTTTCATGAAACGATCAATTTGAATTGCTAGTTAAATGTTTTTATCAATCCTTACAGTTTTCTTAAACTAGTCCACCAGATGAGCCAGTTAAACCTGAAGGGTATATTACCGACGTATATGATTGTATGCTTAGTATGTATAATAAGTATGTTGAAAAATATAGACCAAATAAAACTTCAAATGTAAGGAGTATTAATAATAAGGGTAGAGGGAGATTTCTACTAAATATGTTAAATGGCAATGTTACAAAGCAATGAATTTAGAGAAACCCCTCAATCTGATAATGAGTTGTCTAGATATTTGAGCACTATGTTTGATTTAACGAATTATAACGACCATGGTATTGAAGATATCATAAGATGGCGGGGTACCAAAACTGATGACTATCCTATTCTTTGTAGGTTTGTTAAAGAGATTTATGCAATACCTGTGTTTGTAGGTGTGCTTTTAGCCAAACGAGGTTGCAATACACGACTAAGAGAACAAGATTGACGGGCAAAGCCCTTGGAGTGCTTGTGGCAGTCAAGGATTGGACCACAACATATAAAAGGATGCAAGACAAAGAGTTTAGAGACGAAGTGAATGTAGACGACATCTTCAAAGATTATCCGGTTGATTTTGAAGATACACCTGAACAAGAAATTATGAAAGCAAACGAAGCTGGATATGATTCAAGTGATGAGAAGATTATACTTACGAAGAAGAAGATAAATGATATTTGTAATAGTTTTTTTAGATTTTGTATTTTAATTTGAAAACATTTGTATAACTCATGGCCCGCAAGAGTATAAATTGTGAACGACTAAATAAACAAAAAAAACTATTTACCTTTTATTATAAAAACAAAAATTATACTATTAAATAATTATAAGATATAATTTTTGTAAAATAATAATAATAACAACACTTATAATATTTAAAATAAAATCACAATAATAATCAGACTATAATAAAATTATAACAATATAATCAAAGTATAATAATAAAATGACAACCATATAACTTGTAATATTTTACCATGGTAAAATATGATTTTGGTTTAAAAAATAATAACAAACACTTGTAATATTTATAACCAAATCACAATAATAATCAAAATGTAATAATAAAACGACAACCATATAACTTGTAATATTTTACCATCATACATAAGGTATAATGTTGGTTTAAAAAAATAATAAAAACACTACTACTATTTAGAACAAAGTCATAGTAATAATAATACTCAAAATATAATATTAAAGTTATAACCATAAAACTTGTAATATTTTAACAGGATAATATATGTTTTTGGTTTATAACAAATATCAACACTTTTAATATTTATAACCAAAACATAATAATAATAATAATAATAATAATATTCAAAATGTAATAATAATATTATAACCTTAAAAGTAATATTTAAAATTTTGGTTTATAAAATAATTACAACACTTAAAATATTAATAAAAAAATAATAATACTAACCAAATTGTAATAATAAATTTATAATCATATACATTATGAAAATATTTTTTAAATATAACTTAAGATATGATTTTGGTTTATAAAATAATTACAACACTTATATTATTTATAACCATATAATAATAATAATCAAAATGTAAACAAGTCTAACAGGTAACATAATAATAATAATAATCAAAATATAAATGGACCTAACAAATTTGAGGTCTTACAGATCTGACAGGTAACTACATATGCAGGTCTAACAGGTAAACAGGTCTGGCGGACTAAGTCTACATTTACCCAAGACAAATATTCATTTATTTCTGGCCAGGGCAGACCCATTTATCACCCCAACCTATCTTCTTGGTTCATTCATTTTTATTATACATTTATGTTCTGTTTGGAGAGAGAATACTTTCCGGCCTAAACCAAGTTTTTTGTATTTCATTTATAAAAAGAAAGGTGAAAGTTGAAACTTTATTTCTCCAATTTTTTTTTTTATGGATTAGTTTAATATTCAGCTAAAAAAGAACAGGAGAGGTTATTCGTGATAAAAAAAATGATGAATTTTTGTGAATTGGTTCTTTGTCAAGACGATTATGCGGAGTGGGTGAGAAGTGAGATTAGTTTTAGGAGTGGGCGAATGCCTTGATTGAGTTTAGTTTGTGAATTAACTAGTTGAGTGTATTAATTTGTGAATGTACTTTAGTTTTAGGGATTAATTAGCACTATTCTTTGAACGGAAACATAATCGCAAATTCGCGATATCATGTTTTCAAAAATATAAAAAAAATTAAATATTAAATTTGAGGGTAAAAACAGAATTAAAAGTTGATTGGTTATTTGTGAAAATCATACCATTTAATTTCGAGGACACCTGATTGAACCATAAAAGAGATCACGTGACAAGACTAAATTTATAGATTTTGTATAATAAAGGACTCTTACCGATAATTTTTTAGTTGAACAATTAAACGAAAAAAAACGCCATACCGAAAGTCGAGGACTATATTCTGATGCTTCTTCTATTTCCACGTCACATTTTAAGCTTCGAAACAACGTACACTAGCCACTGACCTCTACCACTTCCATTTTATAATGCTATTCATTGTGATTTTAAGTTTGTATACGAAGCAGGAGTAGTTCTGTGCGATCTTTACCTAGTCTACGTAGTGTTTATTTGCACTAATTTGACATTCTTTTTACGAGGGTGTATATTTACATGCATTACTCTTGCATGGTTTATTTGCAGATATGTATTTATTTCATCAGGATCACATGTTTACTTACAATAGTCTCACATGGTTTATTTGATCGAGAATGACGTGTGTATTATTTTTACCATGATCACATGTTTTGTTTTTACCATGATCACATGTTTTGTTGTCTCGTGGTTTATTTGATCAAAACTGACATGTGTTTTTTTTCACCATGATCACGTGTTTAACGACACTAGTCTCTCTTGACCGCAGCGAGTTTGAATCTCTCCATGGCGTAGAGATTAGGAGTGAAATGGTGGTAGGGTCCTAGTGCGATCATCTGAGGAGTGTACGCCTCTGGTTTCGAACTGCTCAGTGAAGTTGGCACCTAGAAGATGGAAGCGGCTATATCGCAGTCGATAGCTTCGGTGTCGAGCAATTCGTCGATTTGTTTCGTCCATTTTTGCTCGTCGGAGGTTGATTTCAGAATGGAGTCCGACTTCATTGAAATTGAACTGAACTAATGAAGAATCAAGAGATGGAGAAGGAGGAGTGAAAATATGAGGTGTCTGTCACTAAGAGACGATTGTGAATTTAGACCGCTGGAAGTGGTAACTCTTGTTCTGTCAGTATTGATAACGTGACGCGACATTTCTTGTGTCACATTTGCATGTATGAACGGTGCAGTTGGACCAGGCTCGTGTAATAAAGTAGATTCAAATGGTAAATACAAATGATATTAATTATTTGGCCATTTTAATTATTTTTATTTGAATAAAGCCAATAAAAGATGAATTATTCATAAATACCGAACCAAATATATAAATATAATTTAATATCTAAAAGTGGTAAAGTACCGAAGGATATATGGACGTAAAGTTGGATAAAAACACCTTAATTAATAGTCCGTGTCCCCTAGTTAAACAGTACCAATTTCATTAAATTCATAAATTTCAAATAGTTCAATAATTTTTCTTTTATTCTTTAAAATAGATTATCACAAAATTTGCGCCCATCTAGTAAATTCATAAAGTAAACTCAATTAATACATTCACCCAAAAACCGAACTCCGTCACTCACCTCCTCTCCGCATAGTCGTCCGTGATCACCTAAAGAACCATCGCATGTAATCTGTCGCCTTTTCTAAGAGTTATATCAAATCAACTTCACTACCTAAGTGACAGTCTCTCTCCCCTCCCATGCATTTTATTTTTATTTCTCTCTCCTGCATGTTATTTTTGGATTACCCGCCACCAAACTAGTCTTCTTCGTTCCTTCATTTTATTTACATTTATGTTCTGTTTGGAGATTAAATACTTTCTAGCCTAAACCAAACCTTTTGTATTTCATTTATAAAAAGAAAGGTAAAAGTTTGAACTTTATTTCTCCAAATATACATTTTTTTTTCTAGACTGGTTTAATATTCTGCTACAAGAAGAACAGGAGAGGTTATTAATGATAGGAAAATGATGAATTTTGGTGAATTGGTTATTTGTCAGGACGATTATGTGGAGAGTTGAGAAGTGAGATTAGTTTTAGGAGTGGGTTAGTGTCTTAATTGAGTTTAGTTTGTGAATTAACTAGGTATTAATTTGTTAATGTATTTTAGTTTTAGGGATTAATTAGTACTATTTTTTTTAACGGAAACAGAGTCACAAATTCAGCTTGCAAATTCAACTTCAAAAGAATAAAAAAATATTAAATATTAAATTTGAGGATTAAAAACAGAATTAAAAGTCGAGAGACTATTTGTGAGAATCATATCATTTAATTATGGGGATACATGGCTGAACTAGAAAAAAGACCATGCGCGAGACTAAATTTATAGATTTTGTATAGTCGACTAATTCTTACCGGTAATTTTTTAGTCAAGGGATTAAATAAAAAAAAAACGCGATAGTCGAGAACTATATTCTGATTTAAGCTGAATCCAGATGCTTCTTCTATTTCTACATCACATTTTAAACCCCAAAACAACATACACTAGCCACCGACCTCTACCACCTCCATTTCATACTGCGATTCATTGTAAGTTTAAGTTTGTATTTGAAGCGTGAGTACTTCTTTACAACCTTTATTCGATCCACATTCCAAGCACTAGTCTTTAGAATTCAAAAATTAACAGGATCAAACTAGGTAAGAATTCTTCACTTTTTTTTTGTATTTGGATGGTTTAGGTTTAGTCTGTAAGTCTTGAAATACGATAAATATGTTGTTAGTTAGGATTCAATCGTGAAATACACATTCGTATTGCCATTTTGGGTAAGAGGTTTCAGAGTATGAGAAGGTCGCACTGATTTCATTTGTTGTGTTACATTTTAGTAATTAGGTTCGAAAGTATTGCGTGTTGTCATATTGTATGATGTTTTAAGATTTCATTTTCGGTTTCGTTCAATGCGAAGGTGAAATATCACCACATCTCGCATCTTCTTTGTATGTCCTATACACGTCTCATATTGTTTTGCATGTTATAATACTCGTGAATCGCATATTCGCACGTGTGCTTGTGCACGACATGTTTATAATATACATTATATATGGTCTCGCATGGTTTTGCTACCTAGGTCTACAGTCTCGCTTGTTTCATAAACCCGTATTTCTTATTTCAAATATCGTTTTTTGATACGATATTGAAGGCTTTGTATGATCTCTACAATGAGAGTCTAGTAATAATAAAACATTATCAGATTATAACCGAGATTACAAAAACATACTCGGTAGAAGAAGACATTTTTCATATTGGGTATGACCTTGTAAAACTAACCACCAATGATGTAAAGACTATTTTTGGTTTGAAATATGACGACGAAAAAATGTATTTAAAATCAAAACGAGGATTCAAACTTCGACACACCGATAGTCGAGAAATAGAGTTCAGGATCATAAAAAAATAATTTATGGATGAAAATTCAAGAAAAATGGGCAATAAAAAATCAAAACCAATATCAAATAATTTTATAAAAGTATGACTTTTTCATTGGTAGCGTATGTATCATGATCACATGTTTACATGCACTAGTCTCGCATGGTTTATTTGCACTAGTTTGGCATGTGTTTTTTCACAAGGATGTATGTTTGCATGCACTACTCTCGTATGGTTTATTTGCAATAGTTTGGCATGTATTTATTTCACCAGGATCACAAGTTTACTTACAGTAGTCTCGCATGATTTATTTGATCAAGAATGACATGTATTTTTTTTACCAGGATCACATGTTTAATTGCACTTGTCTCGCATGGTTTGTTTGATCAAGACTCACATATGTTTTTTTTTCTCACCAGGATCACATGTTTAATTGAACTAGTCTCATATTGTTTAATTGAATTAGTCGCCCATATAGTTTTTTAATGATTAAACTATTGTTTATCATCGTGTTGTATTTATAGGTGGCAATAGATAAAACAACGCACTGGAGGAAGAAGAAGACTCAAAAGAGGAGGAGGAAGAAGATAACTTGGGAGAGGAATAACATGATGATGAAGAAGAAGAAAAAGAAGTAGAATCACACGTTGTAGTTGTAGTATAATCGCATGTTTAGTTGAACTATAATCACACGTTTTAGTTCCAATAGTCTTGCAAGTGGAGTTCTGCTAGAAACAAATATTTACTTGAAATAAAATCGCATGTTTAATTGCAGTAGTCTTGCACATTTTAGTTGCACTAGAATCATATATTTAGTTTAAGTAGAGTCACACGTTCAGTTGTAGTAGAATCACATGTTCAATCGAAGTGGAATAACATGTTTAGCTGTAGTAGTCTCACACAATATAGTTGCAGTCCTGCACGTTTTAGTTGCAGTAGTCTCACTTTTTTAGTTGTAGTATAATTGCATGTCAAGTGTACTTGGTTATGACAAATGTCAATTTTCAAGAGGTACATACCGACATCTATAAACTGTTCCCACATGAATCATGGAACAAGAAACAATAATTATATAATTCTTCGATAAGTACTCTCGTTTCGGTTACCTCTACCTTCTTCATGAAAAGTCTGAGACCCTCGATAGGTTTAGAGCTTTTAGGCCCGAAGTTGAGAAACAACTTGGTAAAACCATTAAGACCATCATATCTAACTATGACGATGAATCCTATGGCAGATATGACAAATCAGGTGAGCAACGTCCAAGATCCTTTCCACAGTACCCAGAGAAGTGTACATAGTCTTAATACACAATATTGGATTCACCCCACATGAATAATGTATTTGAGAGTCAGAGCATGACACTAAAAGATATGGTGAGAACCCCATATGAGCTTTGCAATGGACGTAGACCCAATTTAAAGAATATGCATGTGTGGAGTTGTCCAGTTGAGGCAAGGCCTTACAAACCTTGCGAAAAAAAATTAGTTCAAAAAACAGTGATCTGCATCTTCATAGCTTATTCTGAACACTCTAGAGGGTTTAAGTTTTATGATTCCCTTACTGCTACTGTATTCGAAACAAGAACGACCAAGTTTATAGAGGATGTTGAGTTTTTGGAGAAGAATAAAGGAACAAATGTTGTTATTTTATCTCTATATTTTCTAATAAACATAAAATTACATACGAAAGTATTTTATTAATTATTAAATTAAACTAAAAATTAAATTACTATAAAATTAGATATTATACGAGTAAAACAAACCATACATTTTCTAAGTTAATAGGCCCTTTAGAATGCATTATCATCTAATCTAATGAGCTAAACCTATATATAATATGACTAAATAAACTGACAACTATCAAAAAGAAAATTGATAATATATTTGGTTTATTAATGAAATATTTAAAAATATTCAAGTAAATGATATGTAATGAAATATTTTTTGGAATAAACTAGATTTCATAATGCGCTGTTTAGGTTATGAAATGAGAAAATTTGGTTTTGATTTATAAAGTAGAATAATATTATTTGATCCTATATGATTTTAGGAATGGTAATGGACCAATATTGATGTTAGTATCCCTAAACCCGTAACCATCTGTTTTTATTTTCTAGACCTGTAATTCATCCGTATTTCTTTTCTAGACCGTAAGATTCGAGTACCCATCGAATAAGTGATTTTATATTAAAATAATAATAATTTACCGGACATAAACTTTATAATTTAGTAACAAATTTATATAACAAATTCATTATTTATAATTCATATTCATATAATTTTTGAATAAATTATGTTTATTTCTTAAATATATAAATTTATTTAAAAATTATAACTTTTTTTAGAATTTATTCAACTCAAAAACTTTATTTACACTCAATATAAGTTAATTTGAAATAATTATAAATCTAATAAATTTAAATAATAAATAAAATTATATTATATTATTATATACTTTTAAAATTTATAAAATGATATTTAGTATTGATGTTACAAAAAAATTATTTATTTTTAAATGAGAATATTAATAAGCTTAGTATAAGCCCACATGAACATCAATAAAAGACAATCCCAGATTACTAGGTGGTACATGCAATTTTAATAGAAATTAAAAATATAATCCCCTCTATCTGATTTGGTTTCCTACCAGCGAAAGAGATAAAAAACTTTGATGAATTCCAGCAAATAAAAATTAACCATCTAGAATCAGTCTTCAAAGTTATAATTTTAGAGATCCAATCAAGGTAAATGATGTTTCAATCAAATACGAAAGAATGATTTAGATCTAATATTTTTTGAGATTCTATGAATCGATTGGGAATCGATTTGAAAGATGGGAGAAATTTATCAAATTAAGAATTTAACTCGAGACTAAGTTGGATAGAAGTCAACATCTTAGAATTGACTCTGTCAGCTGATTCATGAGTGAGAGTGCTTGCGTGTATCAAAGGATTGGACAGAGTTGCTCGATGAATTCCAAGTTGGTTTATTGAAGAACGGATGTAGATTCAGGAATCATCTGAAATATAAAACAAAAAGAAGGATCCCTGGGTGTTTACTTGTTAGAATTTCTGTTCCTACCCAGAGATCTTGAAATCAGGTTGATAAAAGCCAAGAACAGAGTTAGTTGTTATTTCTAATGTAGTCAATTCCAAATCTTTCGAGGAATATAATGTCTTTTAGATATTTAGGAGAATTTACAACGTTAATTTATGTTTTCATTTTACATTTAGAAGTCCATTTAACTAGCTAATCAGCAGATTTATTTTGGACTCTACTTATGTAATTTATAACCATAGAAGAACATATGAGTTTTATGAAACTTTTTATACCCGGTATAAAGATGGAGGGTATTATTGTTTCGATAGAAGGTTTACTAGTATTAAAGTCCGTCTCAATATCTATATTGACTAAAGCATTGTTCTTGCAGAGTATTAGACCATCGAGCAGAGAATACATTTCCGTTAAAATCGAAGGGAGTTTACCATATACATTTCCAAGTCCATAATTAATATTACCATCTGAGCTTCTGATGAGAATACCATCGCTCGTCTCTCCATTCTCCATTCAAGTTCCATCCACATCCAACTTAACTTTGTTATTGGAAGGAGGTATCGATGTATGATAAAAGGGTTTTATAATGTTTTTTATATGATTGATACATCCCATCTCATACGAAGCGTTATAAGTGTCAGACCAGTGTTTTTTTATTGAGAAGGGAAGCGTTGTCTAGAGCTTGTAACATCTGTTTAATATAGTTTATGGTGGTTAAAGGACAAACAAACCTACCTTTGACCTTATATTTATTCCTTGCTTTCCAGATAGCCCAACAGACGATTAGAGGTAGGATATAATAGGTGTGATTATCCTTGCCTGATTTCCATAACCAGTTTCTTAGTAAATGAACAATTTTTATGTGTCTGCTAGTAGTAGCCTTGAAGATGTGAGAAAAATGAGACTAAATTGACCAAAAAAAGATACAATCCACGAATAAGTGGTTAATAGTTTCAATATTTGAATAGAATTGGCACTTTGATGTTAGGGTTATGTGTCTCTTCTACTGTATAGTATCAGTAAGAAGGTATTTATTGATTATTCCCCAAGTAATAAAGGAACACTTTCTTGGGGAGATAGATTTCCAAAGTTTTCCATAGATATTAGACAAGTTATGATGCTTCATGATCATGTTTCAAGTGTCTGAAGTATTGTATTTACCATCTTTAGATACAATCCACTTAATAAAGTCAAGTTTTTGAGTATCTACTTTGATTTTAGCTATAACGTCTAGATAATTAGGAGAAAGAAAGCTTGAGATTTTGCTTTCGTTCCACAAATTATTCTCCCAGTAGTTAGAAATTTTATCCCTCTTATACCAACTATTGTCCCCTGTGTTGTCTAGGATGATAAGATGTGCCTTTATGAACCAATTGTCGAGCCAAAAATCTATGTTTCCATAACCCACATTCTACTTAACATAGGGTTCAGTATTAGTTTTGATAGAAAATAGCCTTCTCCAGGTATGAGATCCCGTTTTTAACAGAAAATTTAACTTGTAAATGATGTAGATTATTGCATTATATACTATGAATAAATTTGGCCTAAAAATATTCATTTTTTGTGAAATCTATCCATAGCTTGCAAGATTAAGTATCATGGATGTCTTTAAGATTCTTGACATTCAGTCCACCTTCTTTAAATGACCTACAAGCCTTAGACCAATTAGACCATTAGATTTTAGATGAATTAAAATTTGAGCCCCAAATGAACTTATTGAGGAGAATCTCAATTTTATTCATTATGACTTTAGGGATTAAACAACACATGAGCCAATAGTTAGGGATGACCATAAGAATATAAATAATTAAGGTTAATCTGCCACCATAGTTATGCCTAAGTAAGAAACTGAAAGAGTGTATGAGTTAAAACTAGTGATGTTTGATGTGTAGGCAATTCTAATTGAAAGAGCATTATTTGAAGAGATGATCTTGGTCTTGATTTTGTTGATTTTTTTTTTATCCAGAGAGGTCTTGATAATCCTGTAAGAATTTACTTAAAACAACAATAAATGAAGGAAGACTGTTAGTGAATATTAGTACGTCATCTGCAAATGATAAACATGGGATAATCATAGAACTCATAGTAGTGCAGTTAAGAGTTTTTTTTTCATTCAAAGAGATTAATGATACATGTAAGAAAGACTTCATCTACTATAATAAATAGACTTGGGGATAAGGAATCCCATTGTCTTAAACCTTTTGTAGTTTTAAAGTAACCATTAACTTCACCATTAACAATAATGGAAACATGAATATTTCCCAGCCCAAATAAGAACTTCGATAATAAAGTTGTGGGACATTCTATCAAAGGCTTGAATATTTCCCATTGTCATAGATCATTTCTTGAATATTCATTGTCATAGTTTTAAAGTAACCATTAACTTCACCATTAACACATGCTCCTTGAATATTTCCCATTGTCATAGATCATTTCTTTAGCAATTAGTATGCTCTCATGGATAAACTTATTTGTTACACATGCTCCTTGAACTTGAGAGATGATTTTTGGTAGAAGAAATAAGAGTCTGTTGTTGATAAATTTGGAGATTATTCTGTTGGTGAATGAACATAAACCGACTGGTCTGTATTGATTTCACGTTGTAGGGTTGTTGTTCTTAGGGATAAGGAAAATTCCAGTGAATGCCTTCAGGATGTTTTGGCCAAGAAAAAAACGTTTACAACAGCATAAAAGTCTTGTTTGATTATCTTTCAGTAGGTAATGAAAAAACATTGGTTGAAATCATCCATGCCTGCTATACTGTTAAGATTTAGGCTCTTGATGGTGTTGAGAATTTCCTTTTTAGTAAAGAGCTTCATTAGCATATAGTTATCTTATACTGCGATCAACTTGGGGATATTTTTGAGCAATTGATTGCTGATAAGGTTGCTATTTTTCCTGTGATTAAGAACAGAGTTGTCAATTAATATATATATTTAAAATAATTTAAGGCAGATTTACCAATCAGATGGTCTTTTGTAATCCAAGTAGAGTTTTCTTTGATTATATTGATCTTGGATTTTCTTCTTTTCTTCTTGACATATGATTGACAGAATTTCGTGTTTCTATCAGTGTCTTTAAGTTAGTTAGAGTATGATTTTTAATGCCAATATGGTTCCTCAATATTTAGAGCCTTAAGGAGTAGAGTATTTGTATTTGCTAAGTAATTGTTGTTTTCAGTGTTGTTGGTGTGCTGCAATACTTCCTCCGGATGTGTGACTTTATTTTCGACTTCAGTAATTTTATCAAAGATAATACCAAATGTTGACTTGTTATGTAGCCTTATGGAATTTTTTAATCGCTTGATTTTGTTCCTGAAAATGAATAAAAGATAGCCCTGTATGTTAAGGTTCCAGTTTGCTTCAACCATAGGAAGAAATTCATCATTAAGTGTCCATATATTTAGGATTCTAATGCTAGATTTATGTATGATTTTATCATTTGATATGGAGATTAGGAGAGGGATATGGTCAAAACAAGTTCTGGCCATATGCTTTAGTGTTGTGTTGTTGAAGTAGTTTTCCCAGTCTGAATTGATTAGAGCCCTGGTCCAGTCTTCTCTATTTTGATTTGTTGGTCCAGTTGAATCTAGTACCCACATAACAAACATCTTCTAGGGAGCATTCTTTTAGTGTTTCATTGAAATCATATGCACTCTCAAAGATGTAGGTGTTGCAACCAACTCGTTATTTATGAGATAATATTGAGTTAAAATCACCAATGACCGTCCATTCTTTTATAAAGTAAGAGAGAGATTTAAGACAGTTCCAAAGATCCAATCTGGTGCATCTTTGGCATTTTGCATAAACTGTTGTAAGATAAAAAATAATTGTTTAAAGAGTTGTGAGTAATTATGGAGTGTAAGAGTTGTGAATGGTCAATGATTGTGTTGATATTGTAATCTTAGACCATAAGGGCCAAATTTTGTTGCTGGCATTAGAATAAAAGTGAGGAAAGTCTAGTTTTGCAGCAATAGTAGGGATCTTTTCCTATTTGATGAAAAGTTCAAGGATTGCCAAAATGTTTAGATTTTCTTTGTAGATGATGGACTTGAAGCTTATAATAGATTCCATATTTCCAATGCCTTGTATGTTCCAACATAAGAACTTAATCATTAATAGGATTATGATTTGAAGATTGACTTGCCTCAAAGAGGGACTTGATAATAATATTGCTTTTCCTTTTCCTAATATTCGATTCTTTTAATCTTTGGTTCAATAGAGCTTGAAAATCTAGATCAACCTCTTTCTTCTTTGAAAACGGGGTTAAATAAAGAGTTCATATTTTGTTTTTGTTTATTTGTGTGGCTGTCTGGTTCAATGTTGTATGGTGGAGTATAATATTATTCTAGATTCGTATAGCGTCATCGATGTATTTTTGGGAGAGGTTTTTTGTGTTTGAAGTTGCATGAGAGATAATTTTATGAGAGGATATCTATTTAATGGTCTGGATGCTTGACATTTCATGGCTAGCAGGATGCACAATCATATACTTTAATTTATTCTTCTGTCTCTGCATATCTTCTTTGTGGAGTTGAGGATTTTCCCTGTGTGTTAAGTTGTTCTCTTGTAATGTGCTCTGTGCTTCGTGGTTTGGTGTTAAGTTTCATGGTTGGTTCTTGGTTTTGCTTCAAAGAATTGGTTGAGTATTTGCTTGCTGGGAGTCCTTTGGTGAATTTTCCTATCAGAATATATTTTGATGAAACTTTTAAACTTTCTTTAACACTTTTGCAAACTGTAGATATATGTGATCCTGTTTTTCTTGAATGCTGCTTGGTTTGATTGCAGAATTTGAAATGGATGGTTTAATAGTATCTACATATGTTTTTTATGTTGAAAAGTTTGAGTTTCAAGTGAATTATCTTGTGTTGCTACCATGAATGTAGCTTGAAATTGTTGAATGAAGGGGTATGAATTCTTCATCTGCAGAATCTTTGTGTGTTTGCATTCTGGAGGTGTGCCTTAGAGAATCTCGATGGACAATGATTGTGATGATTCTGCACTTGGCAAGCAACCAATGAGGTAAAAAACAGGAGGGATAAAAGCCTTTACAGAATCCTTGGGATTTCTTGGATTTCAAGAAACAAATGCTTTGAGCGTTTCCATCAGGCCTCAATTGATATTACTAGTTCTTCTGAGTACCTATTTTTAAATGAGAATATACAAAAAAAAAAAAATCAACCAGTAAAATAAATTATATCTAATCAAATGTTATTATTAAACCATTAATTATGTGGTAATTAGCGTTAGTTAAAATTATTTCAAAAACTAAGCTCTGTTAAAATAAAATTTAATAGGATAAATTTTGATTTTATTAAATCAATATAAATGACAGTTTTTAATAGTTAGTTGATAAGTGGAGAAAATCGGCGGAAACCTTTATATATAGCAAAACCAAGCTACATATAAAATAACTAAATATACCTTAAAATACAAAGTACCAACTCAACTTCTTGCAATTAAATTGTATACCTAAAAATGGAATATTGTTGATAGTTCTTTGAAAGTTTTATCAAAACGACTTCTATTCATATTTTCCTAACCTATGAAAACTTTGAAATTTCAAGTACAATAAGAGAGAAAGAAGAAAGAAAAGTTTACCCGTTGAAAGAATTCGTCTAAAATATTTTGTGAAGGTACTCAGGAGAGCTTTGATTCCTGATGAGCTTCCACCGGGTTTGGATATCTCATAGTTCCATTGAGATGAATATACCGACTCAAAGACTTGTTCTACGGTTAAACATATACAATGAAAATGATCTGATTTCTGAATAGACACCCAAAAAATATCTTCGAATATAGCGAGAGTTGACACAATAGATGCCTTAGGTACAAATAAAAAATACAAAGAACAAAACTAAAAATCATAATAAAAAAATCACTGAAACATCTAGTAACTTTATCACATAATTATAAATCTGACTAAAAGAGTTCCAAACAAAACAGTAGCTAAAATAAAGTATAGTTATTAATCAAAATAAAAAGATTGTCTTATAATGATTCATAGTACTATCATCTGATCCCCTTATCTGTAGTCTAAGCATACCTTGATTTCAAGAGATAAAATTATACTTGTTTGCTTCTTAGTAGTAGCAAGCTCATGGTTAATTTTCTCTAACTCTGATTCACCATGAGGTCACGTTGCCTCAACTTCCTATTGCTTTGTAACAATTTTTATAATTTCTCTGTTCTTAATCATAATATATGTAAAGGTAAACCTTGAAAATAAAAACATACAACATCAGAGAGTGAATAATACACATTAGATGTAAGTGTTTGCAAAAATCATAATAAAAGATTTTTTGTATAAAGTTGTTCCACGTTAAGTAAACATTCAATTAATCTAAGATGAAAAATTGTCATTTTAATAAAACTGCTACATATACCACATGCCAAACACAATAATTGTTTTTTAGAATTTATTACTTTTTCTAGAGTTGCTTATATTTTATTTTTTAAATATCTTTTAAAATAATATATTAAAAAATATTAATATTTTTTGTTAAATTTTATTTTTATATGTAATAAATAATATATTGATATATATTAAAAATACCTAAAAATATTTAAGTTGTTGTATACGATTAGAGATTTTTTTTTCCAAATGATAATTTAAAATTGACAATAAAACCATTTTACTACGAAAGAATCGCGTATAATGAATTTTATAAAATGTGGTTTAGCCCCCTTATTTTGATTCATGGATCCACCACTGCATGTATGAGTATCTGAAACAATTACTATCACGGAAGGGTCAAACTAAAACTATCGCAACAATTTCCGAGTTTACTTAGCATAACTAGTATTGCATAAGATATAACAGAATCCTAAAGTATTATAATTCGTTCGAAAAATATGTATGGTTGGCATAAACGTTATATAATTATACAAGTACGGTCTAATCAAACTCATCCACCGGTGTTTCGGATCCGAACGAGTCATTTTTCATCCTTCAATTTACAAAACTTCATATGAATGTGAATCTGACCCATATTATGACTATAAGACGCTACATAGATGCGATATATTTATGTAGATTTCATTTCCATATGTTTTTCAACAATATCTTTTATATATCAAATTTATTTGTTTGTTAGCATTACTATTTTTTCTTGAGTCATATCTTCTAAAAATATCTATGAATAACAAATTTATTATATTTTTATGTAATTCTAATGTAAATAAATTGATTATATTTTCATTTATTTTAAAAAAAATATTTATATAACAAATTTATTTGATTTTTATGTATTTTCAATATAAATGAATTGATTATATTTTTATTTATTTAAAAAATATTTATATATCAAATTTGATTTTATTTCGATGTATCTTTTAATATATTTTTTAAATATTACATTTAATTTTGTTATATGGAAATTTTGTATTAGAAAAAGAATAATCAAATTTTATTGTTAATTTTACTTGAGCTTCCACATCAAATTATGCATTAAGTATCCAAACTTCGCATCAAATCTCTACTTTTAAAACTTATCACTTTATTAGGGGGGACCTTCAGGACTACAAAATGATAACTTTACCTATTGTTGTACATAAGCACATACAAATATATCAAGAAACTCAAACAAACTTACAATATTTTATACATATGAGTTTGGCTAAACAAAAAATACTTTGATTTCTTCTTTAGAAATTGATAGGGTCGGAAATTGTTGGAGGAAAAAAATAGTAAAGAGGGTTGGATTTTTCTTAGAAGTGCAGTCCAGATCACATAGCTAAATTCAACGAATAAACCGGTATGGTTAGTGACTCAGCTAGGTGCCTAATATATTTGTTTATGGGCATGAGGGCTCGTGAGGTTGAACCGATCCAAGTAGCCCATGGATCCAAAAAGACTATAAATAGTTCAACAAAACAAATTAATTAGGTTGGACTTTTCTATCTCTACGAGCATCTCTATTCTCTCTCTTAATACTATAATAAAAATTTAATACTACACAAACCAAATAGTTTCCTAAAGTACTTTTCAATCAGATTTTACCACCACTAGATTGGAGACCATAGTGAGAGCATGAGGTTCCTGAATAGCTCTATTCAAAACCATACTTGCGGATCGTACTTCAGAGTTCTTTGAGGCATGGATCTTGACATGCAAAAATTCACCATATTGACAATGATGGGATAAGAGGTGATAATGAGCATGCTACTATATCTCATGTCAATCATAACACAGATAAAGGCAAATCATGCAAGATGAGCGTGATCAGCTGAGGGCTGAGATCGAAGCTTTGAGGGCCCAAAGGCATGCTGAAAAATAATTAAAAGAGAAGTTCGTTGTGGGATGTATTGTTATAAATTATCCTTGTAACAACCACAAACAAGATGAAAGTGACCAGTCCTCGAAGGCTCACATAGGTTTAAAAAAGGAACATCGAGCTAAGCAGTTGATGACCACATCAGATTATGTTGGAAACTCAACCACAAAATCTGACTTAGATATTTTTTCTTCCTCATCAAGTAGTGACCATGGCCGTCAGAAGATGAAAAAGAGGTTAACTAAAAAGCATTATAAGAAAATGGATAGAAAGGGTCAAAGGAAAAAGAAGAAATATCAAGAGAAAGTAAAGAGATCAACATATTACAATATTGATCATCAAATAAGTGTGCTCGGTTTTTCCAAGTCTTGAGAAATGCAAAAGATTTCAACTGGTCCCCAAATTGTGACCAAGCATTCTTTGAAATTAAGCGACATCTATCTTCACCCAAAACTTAATTTAAACCTATACATGGAGAAAGACTTTATATGTATCCAACAGTATCGGAGTATGATGTGAGTCCAGTATTGGTACGAGAAGTTGATTACTATCCCCGAAATGTTTATTATATAATGAAGAGCTTGTTGGAGGCTGAAAAAAGATACTTAAAATTAGAAAAACTAGCCTTGACATTGGTCATAGCGGCCAGAAAAATGAGGCCATATTTGAAAGCTCACTATATCACGGTTCGAACTTCTTTTACCTTGAAGAATGTATACAAAAAAAACAGATATATCGGGACGAATGACCAAGTGGCCACTTGAGCTTGTAGATTATGATATTGACTTTGCACCCCGAACTGCAATAAAAGCTCAAGCTGTGGCTGATTTCTAGTTGAATTTCACTCCAAAAATCCTCGTGAAGAAGCTCGAACCAGTAAGCTTGAGAATGAATGGGTGATTCAAACTGATGGTGGATCGATGTGGTGCTGGTATCTGCCCAATTTCCCCATTTGAGGATTCAATGTACCAAACAATACATTTTAGTTTTAAAACATCCAACAATGAATCAGTATATGAGGCTACAAAAGCGAGATTGAGATTGGTTCAGATATGTGGTGCCAAAAAAATCCGATTATTGAGTGATTCATAGTTAGTCATTCATCAAGCACAGGGGAAGTCTAAAACCAGGAAATATCATTTGTTGAATTACTTAAAGGTATTAAAAGAAAACTCAACCAATTTTAAACATGTTAAGTACGAGCATGTCCCAAGATCAGAAAATTCAATGGCTAATTTCCTAGCCACTGTAGCCTATTCCGCAGTGTACCATTGGATCCTTGTACAATAATGTCATTCCATAGTCACAACATCTGAATTAAAGGGTGATGTAGAAGAGAACTTGTATGTATCCATCATGAATTCTCAATATTGGAGAAACAATATACAAGAGATTATCACTAGTGGAGTTCTACCTCAAGACAAAGCTTCTGCCAAAAAGCTAAAAAACAAAGCTGATGGATTTATGGTTCTAAGGGGGTCCTTTATAAAGCATTGTTTATTAGGCCCTTGTTGCATTTCCTCATATTCAACGAATCTTAAATTGTCCTATCAGAACTACATGATTGGGAATGATCGACACATTGCGGTTACAAGGCTTTAACTAGAAGAGTCTTGGTGGTAGGGTACTATTGGCCTTCTATTGTGGAAGATTATAAAGACTTTGTGAGAAGATGTGACCCTTGTAAAAGGTATGGGAATGCAATCCATGTACCAGCAGTACCTATGGATTCTATATCCGAAGTAGTACATTTTGACATACGGGGACTTGATCTAGTCGGATCACTTCCAATGGCCTCTAGGGGTGTCGCACTATCATTTTGGAAATAAATTACTTTCTCGAAGTGGGTAGAAGCTACCATTATCTGGGACAACATCCAAATCAGTGATACAGTTTTTTCATTCTAACATATGTTGTAGATTTTGCATTCCCAAACGTATCACTACAGATAATGATCCTCAATTCGACAACAAAGGCATGAAAGTATTTTGTATATCAAAGGAATTCATTATTGTTTATCTTATCCTTTTAATCCTTAATCCAATGGACAAGTTGAGTTAGCAAACCAAATGACTTAGCGGGTCTGAAGAGGAACTTGGAGGGAGCAACTAGGGAATGACTAAATTATTCAACAAGAAGTACTATGGGCCTACCGAACTACTCCTCATACAACTACTCAAGAGTCTATATTCACTTTAGTTTATGTAATTGATGAAATCACACATATAGAAGCTACTCTTCCTTCTTTCAGAGTTCAAAATTATTCCGAAGAGAATAATGAGGTGAAGTAAGGGCTCAGTTGAATTTGATTGAGGAAAAGAGAATAAAATCTCACTTCAGAATTGTTCACTACTAAGGTCTTATAAGAAGCAGGCACACATTCAAAGTTAGAATAAGAAACTTCCAAGTAGGAGATAAATTTCTAAGAAAAATATTTTTATATACCATGGAAAAGAAGTTTAGAAAATTGGCTCTGAACTGGGAGGGACCATGCATTGTCTATGAAAAGATCAAGCAAAGAACATACAAACTCTTGGACAAAGAATAAAAGTAGTCAATGCAACATTTAAAAATATTATTTGCCAACATTTAAGGTTGGATGTTTAGAAAATGCTCAAGAGTTTGTATGTTCTAAATATAACTCTTAGAATGTTGAGCATTTAAGGTTATATTTAGAATAATCTAATCTTGTAAATATTTACTTTTTCTAGTCCAATGTAAATATTAGGGGGCATACTCTTTCCTACCGTGGTGGTCCTTTAAAAAATATATTTGCTATAATTGGTTGGATTAAAATTTATTGCATTTAAATGGATTACCTTTGAATGGCTTGGTCAGATTAAAAGTTATGCCTTCAAATGAATTACCTTCGAATGACTTGGTTGGGTTAAAAGTTATTTCCTTCGAAAGCATTACCTTCAAATGGCTTGATTGGGTTTAAATTTATTACATTCGAATTGATTACCTTCGAATGGCTTGATTGGGTTAAAAGTTATTGCCTTCGAATGACTTGGTTAGATTAAAATCTATTGCCTTCGAATGAATTATCTTCGAATGGATTGATTGGGTTAAAAGTCATTGCCTTCAAATAGATTAACTTTGAATGGCTTGGTTGGATTAAAAATTATTCCAAGTTTAGACTATCTTTAAGTGAAACATATATAATTAGGGTTAGACATTAATGGAAGTGAAAATATATTGAAACATGCAACTCATAAAAATAAAGATAACATTAACTACCTTCGGTGATCCAAAGGCAAAATAAAATAAATCCGAAATTAGGTTACAAAATGCCTTTGGACTAGCCAAAGACTTGCGCAAAATTATCCAATCTAAATGCATCAAAATTCCTTATATGTATGAAAAACTTCAATTCAAACACACAAACACATAAAAACCTGTTAACATTGAGGCTCGTTTCCATCGATTTTCTTTCCTTCTTTCTCTTGTGGATTCTCACCATGAGAATCCTCTTCATCCTTTTCATTGGAGTCAGAAAAAATGTTAACATTTTCACCAATCGACAGACTGTGATATGCAATTTGTTCATCCTTATGTCTCCATAGATCCCTAAGAGATAATTTAGGGAACTTTTGATGATATAACATCACCATATCCGACTTAATTGATTCATCCCTTTATTACATAGACTTCAATACTTTATCAGTATATGCATGTACAACATCAACTATCTTTTGAGCAATATTTTCCTTAAGAGAGGTGATTTAATCTTCTTTTTTCCTACAGAGATCTTCGAGTTTTTTCTTATCTTTGGATAAATGTTGATTGGTATTTTTATCTTTAGTTTGCCGATCTTGTAAGAAAGTGATTTCCTTATAATCAGACGACTGTAAATTAGTGTAGTCAGACTGCAGCTTATTAAGGTTGAATTTGGTTTGAACCAACTCTTCATTGCGGGTCTTCATTTCCTTACCCATTTTTTCAGTTTTATTTTTCTCTGCCTCAATAGAGTTCTTCAAACCTTGATTTTCATCTCGAATGTAGACAATATTCTTTACTTGAGATCTTACCTGCCTCTCCAAGTTAATAATTCGTCTTACATATCCCTAAAACCGCATACCCCAATCCATCATGTTCCTTAGACACTTCGAAAGACTCCCCTTCATATGTCATAACATTCGCAAGGTTAGTAGATTAAAGGAAATCTTATTCGAAATCTTTAAAGTTAAATTTTCCTATGTCATCCGGTTGGTCATCACCTTCGAAGGATGGTCTATCGTCAGTGGGAAGTATTGGGGAAGGAGGATTAATAGATACTTCCGATTGAGGAGGAACCTCTATAAGAGTGATTGCATGAAGGACTTCGGGTTAGAGAATGATCTCTGAACCAATTGCAGCTTTCTTCTTATTCACTTCTCTTTTGTCACTACCTTCCTTATTCCTCTTTTGGACTTTTTTCTTTTTAAAGGTTAGAGAGTCTGATGGTGTCTCAGTCTCTCCAACAGTGACTGTGACAACTTCCAACAGAGCTACATCGATTTTTTCTGGTGGACCCATACTCTAGTTTGGGAATAACTTGAGATGAACCATCTTTATTCTTCTTCTTCTTCTTCTTGTTTTTGTCATGGTGACTAAGAGCCCTATTCCTAGATAGAAGGTAAATTTTCCCATCACTTGCTTCTTCATAGGTTATTCCGAAAAATTTAGGGGGTTTTTGTTTTATGATTTTCTCACTGCTACTATGTTTGAGTCAGGAACGACCAAGTTTAAAAATTATTTGAGTTTGTGAGAGAATAATAAGAGAACAAATGTTTATTTTGAGGAAGAATATGTGGAGACTCATGAAGGTTCTAACTTGGATACTTAGGTATCAGAAGATTAGACTTTATTGTCAATTATTTTGGTCATGTTAGAACATCACAATTCTCAAATTAACACTAATGTTCCACTTGATAGTTCAAAACGTTTGCTCGTAGTTCCATTGAGAGGAATATACTAACTCAAGACTTGTTCCAGAGTGAAACAAATAAAATGAAAATAATCTGATTCCTGATCATACTCCAAGGAAAGTAATCTTAGAATATAATGAGAGTTGACACAACAGATGTCATAGGTACATGAATTAGTTTCCACAAATAAAAAAATGAGAAGAAAATAACAAAAATCATAACAAATAACACCATACATAATCATAAATTTGAATAAAATAGTCTCAAATAAATCATCAGCTTAAATAAATTAAAGTTATTCTCGATTTTTTTTGTGATTCACAATACTATCAACTGAGCCCCTTATCTTTATAGTTGGTGACTTTCTCAACAAGTAAAGCATAAGCGACCCTCTATTTTCTTATTCTGCCTCATAAACCCCAGCATCCCCGCTAGTAGCATGACCTAAACACAATCTAATGACTCTCAAAATGTTTCAATCTTTGTTTAAAAAAAATAAAAGTTTAATAAAGGCCAAACCCGGCGATATAAAACTTAATGTACATGAAAAACAAAAAGACATATACATAACAAAACGTATCTATCTCAAGCAGATAAAAATTATAAATATAAAATTTTATAATGAAAGATGAAGACCGAAAGCAAACCAAAAAAATGAACTAATTATGAAACATAGTATAATGTAATAAAAATGGAACCCTATAGAATTATAAAATGTAATGTGCCTTTAACACACTATTTTGATTCTCGATCGAAACAAAAAAAAACAAGACAATATCAGAACACTTGTTTTCTTCACCATCCAAATATTTTTTATCCATAAAAACATTTTATACTTTTCACTTTTCGACAATCACATCACCTTTTGTATTTATCGAATTCATAAACCTCATCTAAACCAGATTGCAATGACCAACCATTTTACTGAACTTCGAATCTTTAGTTCAATGTTGCGATACATGCCAACCCGTCACTGACATGAACCAAATCCCGATAGTTCATCTTGAGATGATATCATAAGAAATTTCATCCGACATATGGAATTTGGATTTAGTATGATCTTTTTTAGGTTTTAGGTGGTTGGATGGACATAAAGTTTTTAACAATAAACTAAGATAGATCTAAGTTTACCAATTACCACATAATATCCACTTTTTTTAAAATACTTTTAATGTCTTTACTGACTATATAAGGCCAGTTTGTTTTTACCAAATTAAGTTCTTTCACTTTATGAGTTTTTTTTCTCTCTCAATTTCTTTTAAGACCGACGTCATGAAACACTCTGAATACTTTAAACCCCAAAAATTATAGTCAAAATCTAATTTTATTTTTGATATTGCAAGTGCTTCTTCTATCATAGTTACTGATAAATCAATTTCGAGCTTGATTTAAAACCAAAGAAAGAAAAGTACAATCAATTTGAGTTTCTTAATGAAAATTTTAATGATTTCTTTTCTGGAATTAGGTCAAAGTCAAATTTAAGAAGGTTTTGTGGTGGTTTTACGGAGTTTTAGATAGTCATATTGGTTTAAATACAATAACACAATTGTTAGGTATAACATAATCGAAATGTGAAACTTTAAATATTGGAAATGCGAAAAAGACGACCTACATAATCATTGTTAAATTTGATTTTTTTTTTGTTTTGGTGCAAGATGTGGAACTCGGATTAAATGAAATCATGAAATGTTAATACGAAACTAGATTTAAATTTGATTTTTCTTCTTTAGTGTGAAATGGAAAACCAAAGCAAAACAAAAATACGAATGCAAAACCAAAGCAAAACAAAAATACGAAATGCAAAAGTAAGGCAAAACAAAGATATAAAATATAATACCGTAGTTAATATTAGTTTTTTTTGCTTAAATTCGAAATGTGAAACCAAGGGTGAACGAAAAATGAGAAATCTAAAATCAAAATATCAAACTATTGTTAAATTTAAACATTTTTTTTTGCGTAAGTGGCAAAATTACAAGTATATGAAAATATGAAACTAAAGTTAACTTTGAAGAATTTTTTTTATGTAAGTACAAAATACATAATCATAGTGTTAATTGGTCTAATAAAAAATTTAAAAAATAGTATTAATAAATCTAGTATTATTTTTTTTAACAAACGAGAAATCGATAGTAATTTTACATATTTATTTTTAATCGTCTTACATAATAATAACTTTTAATTATTAATCACCAAATAAAAAATACCATTATTGTGATAGAGATTTATTTATAGTAGAATAATTTGGTGGAAAAAGTGATCAGTATACTTTTAATAATATTAAAAAATAATGTTAGTAACTAAATTTTACCCATGGATGATATGTTCTATACAAGTTACAACTACCAAAAATAAAAGACGGATAGAGATAATAAAGTTTTTTATATTTTTATAAAATTTTATATTTACTTATTTTAAATGAACAATATAATGATGAATTAAAAAAAAAGAGCGAGATATATTAAAAAAAAAAATGATAGTCTCAAATATTAATAAAATTAGTTCTTCTATACTTACTACCGTACTTGTAGTGTGTATTGTACTAAAGGTAGGTTAACCACGACTGTAACCGAATGAAGAATGAGTCAGTCAGTTGGTAAATAAATATCTAAACGCTTCTTCATTTTTTACTTTCTCGGTCTTATTACTGTGGCAATGGAGCTTATACGCTCCCAGACGATGCTGTAAAAAACACGAAGAAGACGACGACCACTCCTATTCGTTCAATCAGCATTGTTTCTTCCACCTGTCATAACCATTACCCACTCTACGCAGATCTCCATAATCCACTTACTCACTTCCATTTCCCTTAAATTCGACCTACACCCTCATCCACCCATCCATCTCAATTAGGGTTTATCTCTCTCTAACCAGATCGGAAACAATTTCGCAATGTCGCAGTCTAGAATTCTCCGAAAAAGTCCCAGATTGCTCACGGATCAGTCCGACTTCAATCGTAAGAGGCTGAAGATTTCACCGGTTTCGCGAGGTAATGGTGAGGTCAGTAAAGCTAATACTTTTTCCTTTTTTATTGGGGAGCCTGTACCGGAAGATGAAGCTAAACGCCGATGGCCTTGGAGATATCAGAATTTGGAAGACGAGAAGAAGAATGTAAGTTTTTCTTTTGCTAGAAACCGTCAATTTATATAAATATATATATATATATAAAACCCTAACTCTGAATGCAATGTGATAACTTTTACATATAGATATTGAGATTTTAGAACAAAAGAAAGTGTTAAACCCTTGGATCTTTTTGTTTTGTTTTTTTTTATTACCTTAGGCCTTGTTTGGATGCTAATAAAACTGGGATTTGTGTGTAAACTGCAAAGTACTAAAGATAGTTTCCTTTGTAGTTATTATTAATGTTTTGGATCTTGCAGTTTAGTTTCAAGTAGTTTCAAGTCTGCATGTCTGGATCTATTAAACTCCTAACTGTTTTTGATGTTTTTTTTTTCATTACAAATAACTTAAATCCATATCAACTAATTATTTAGTATTTACAATGCAGTAGTTGGTTCTATTTAGAAAGATTTGGATTCTAAACTCGAAGAAATCTTTATTATAAATTTGTTTATAAGTGATCTATGTTTAAACTCGTAGAAATCTTTATTATAAATTTGTTTATAAGTGATCTATGTTTTTGTCAAAAAAAATCGTCGGGTTAGAATAATATTTATCTATTTAGGGTTTTGTTTTTCATCGGCGAAAATGCATGTTGGAAAATTGTTAGTTTTTGTTATGCTTCAATATTTTGCAGAGATCGTGTAAAAATATAAAGTAAGCATACTTTTATCTCCATGTTTTTGTAAACTGTTTTATCAAACTGTTTTTGAAAACTACTTTTTAGAAACTGAATTTTATTTTAAAACCATCGTCATCTGCATTTGTTTGAAAACAGCTTTCTTTAAGTATTTGTCCGTACGTAGGCTTAAGTACGTGTAAAGCTCCATGCAATGCAAGCCTCGTATACTCATCATATATTCATATATACTCTCAGTAAGCAGAACTGCAAATACGACAAGCTACGAGTATTTGTCCGTACAAGGGCATTGTAGGTCTTTTTACTATATTTTTTTGCGTTTGGACGGTAGTAATAACTGTCTGTCTGTCTTATGTTATACAAATTATCACAGTTTCCAGTTTCCGAGGCTATTATTATACCGAACTTTTAATTGAATGCAGGGTCAGCGAGGAGGTCGAAGACAAAACTCCAGGTTATTATTGTCGTAAAATGCTTTTATCTGCAATTTTATTTTTTATAACTTTCTAATCTTCATTGATATCTTAATTTTATTTTTTGATGAATTTCTACAGTGAAGATGACGAGGATGATATATTGGTGTTGAATGTCAAAAGTCATTATCTACAAGCTGAAGTTGATAAAACTGTTTTCAATATTGGAGATTGTGTGTATGTAAAGGCAGGTTTACTTACCTTATTTTTTACCTTATTTTTTACTATAGCGTGGTAACTATTTTTTTTTTGTAAGAGGCTATACTTAGAGCCATACTTGTCTGAGATTAACTCTGATAAGAAAAAGTTGTTTTCCAGGGTAAAGAAGGCGAAGAGAATTACATTGGTCAAATCCTTGAATTCTTCAAGACAACAGAAGATGAAGATTATTTTAGAGTTCAATGGTTCTTCAAGGCCAAAGATACTGTGAGTGTATAAATATTTCTTTATTTATTATCAATGGTATGTGTTTGTGTTTTGTTTAGCTATACTCTTGTGATTCTACAGGTAATCCAATTTGAAGCAGACAGTCACGACAAGAAGCGTATCTTTTACTCTGATACAATGAATGACAATGTATTGGATTCAATTGTTTCCAAACTGAAGATTATACAGCTCGAACCCAATGTACCAACTTCATTTTCTTACTCTTGTTTGGAATTCATCTCTTAAGAGTTTATCTGATGTTATTAGTTCTTTCAGGCTAACCTCAAGTCAAAACGTTGCGACTATTATTATGATATGAAGTATTCAGTGGACTATGCTACTTTCCAAACACTAGGAAATTGTAAGCTCTTATTGCGCGGATCAATTTTTTTTATTCAAGTTGTTATATGTATCTTACATGGTCTTGATTCTGCAGCTATTAGTACTTCATCCTCATCTGTTGAGATGAAGGATACGATTAAGCCACTAAAAGATCCAAAACAAGAGCTAGCTCTACTGGATTTATATGCCGGTTGTGGTGGAATGTCAACTGGTTTGTGCCTCGGTGCCAAAACCTCGGGCATTGACTTGATCACAGTAAGTATTTCTTTTAAGTCCAAATTATTCTTTTCCCAGTGAATAGAAATGTCAAGTTATTAACTAGGAATCTAATTCTTGTGACAAGCAGAAATGGGCTGTGGAGATCAACAAATCTGCGTCTGAAAGCTTGAAGTTGAATCATCCAGAAACACAAGTTAGTCTGAACTTTATTTATTTTAGTTTATTAAATGGTAGAAAGCTATCATTGTAGGATCATATTCTTTTTGTTGGCCACTGCAGATTAGAAATGAAGCTGCTGAAGATTTCCTTGACCTATTAAAGGAGTGGGACAAGCTATGCAAAAAATACACAGATACTAAAGGAAAGGCGAAACTGAGTACACGGACCCCTAAAACAAGCAGAGATTTGCGTTCGAAGAGTGAGGGCAAAAAGTCATCTAAAGAATTCGAAGTTGAGAGCCTTTTAGACATATGCTTCGGTGACCCTAATAATATTGGCAAGCGTGGGCTTAATTTTAAGGTATGCACATGGATATTTTGAAGGAAATAGTTTGTCCTCAGAAGTCAGTCTCTTCGATTACCATAACATTTACTAATGAGATCATGATTATTTGAATATCTTTTGCAATTTGTTTCAACTGGCAACCTTCAGGTACGTTGGCTAGGATATGGTCCAAGTGACGACACATGGGAGCCAGCTGAGTCTTTAGGGTAGATACATACTCCTTGTATTTTATAAGTTTTTGCTTTATTCTAATGACTGCTACTTATTCTGAGTGTATTGTATTTCTCAGTAAATGTCAGGAAAAGATTCAAGAATTTGTAATCAAAGGCTACGATGCAAAGATTTTGCCTCGTCCGGTAAGATTTTCCCTTATGCAAGCCTTACTAACTATTTTTGTCTTTGATAAGTAGTTGTGAGATGAGTAATAAAATATTTTAGATTAATATATATTACTAGTTTTTTTTACTTTTCTGCTTGAAAATAAAACTTTCAACATTATTTTGCAGGGTGATGTTGATGTTATCTGTGGGGGTCCTCCATGCCAAGGAATTAGTGGCTATAACCGTCACCGAAACCTCGATAACCCTCTAGATGACGAAAA
The DNA here is from genome assembly GCA_036936605.1 of Limnanthes douglasii subsp. nivea. Classification (NCBI taxonomy): domain Eukaryota; kingdom Viridiplantae; phylum Streptophyta; class Magnoliopsida; order Brassicales; family Limnanthaceae; genus Limnanthes; species Limnanthes douglasii. The sequence goes on along the minus strand of JAUPFV010000002.1, from coordinate 319,182,845 downwards.
AAATGTGCAAATTATTGTGTTCATGGATATTGTGACCTTCCTAAAACCCAAATATGTGTTGATGGAAAATGTGGTTGACATTTTAAGATTTGCTAAGGGGTGCCTTGCTAGATATGCTCTAAGTCGTTTGGTCCATAACAAGTACCAAGCAAGGCTTGGAATTATGGCTGCTGCTTCTTATGGCCTTCCACAGTTCCGTTTACGAGTTTTTCTTTGGGGGGCTCATCCACAGGAGGTAATAAAACTCTCCATTGCTTGTTAAGAACTAAAACATTTGCCCATAACATAGAATTATTAATAATATTTTAGTTTCTTACCATTACCGTGCTTTGAAATACAGGAATTACCTCAATTTCCGCTTCCTACACATGATGTCATTTTGCGCTATGGGGCACCTACTGAGTTTGAGGTGCAGATTCTCTTTGTTTTGATACTGAATTCATTAGATTGAGTTTGGTTTGTGAAAACGTTTTTTTGTTACCGTTAAAATTTTCAAAAAATTAGTCTCAATTTCAGAAAAATGGAAACTTGTTTGGTTCATCAAAGAATAAACAAAAATAACCTAGTTGTCAAAATCGCTACAAGTATCACAACTTTGATGTTTTTAATGTATCTTAATGTGTATCCGTGGGTTCCATAATCGGCCCAGACACAACTTAATGTTTGCATTTTATCACCTTGGTGTAGCGCAATATTGTTGCGTATGATGAAGGCCATTCTGTCGATCTAGGCAAAGCTCTTGTTTTAAGTGATGCCATCTCTGATCTTCCCCCGGTAATTGTTTCTCTTTTGTCCTAGTTTTGGTTTCTTGACGCTTTGCAGTTAAGTTCTGACATATGACATGTCATCAGGTATCCGATGATGAAGTTCGGGACGAGATGTCATACGAAAAACCCCCAGAAACTGATCTTCAAAGTTATTTCCGGGCGACTAAATGTGGTGAGCGGATAATTCCTTAAATGATCAACATTTCTTGTATACCTTGAGCTTTAAGAGCTACTAAGACGTTTTTTTGTGGTGCCTTAGAAATGATAGGTTCAGCTTCCTATAGCGCCGTCCAAATGCAGGAGCACAAACTGTACGATCATATGCCTTTGCAGCTATCTGGGGACGATTACATCCGTGTTACTAAAATCCCACGAAGAAAGGTAGTGTATAATATTGAAATATAATCATTTAATACAGCTCTCCACTTTCCATCATTCTCTCATCGTCTTCGATAATATATGTTTTATAGGGAGCAAATTTTAGGGACTTACCTGGTGTAGTTGTTGGAAATGATAACATTGCTCGAAGAGATCCAACAACCGAGATAATTTTGCCATCAGGAAAGCAACTTGTGAGTAATTTAATATATTCTCTCCATCGTAATTTAATATTTGAAATTCTGTTTTCTGATTCCTCGCTAATGTTTTATTCTGGTTGCAAACAGATACCGGATTATGCTTTAAATTTAACAGAGGGAAAGTCTAAAAGGTGGTCATCAAATTTCTTGTACATTCTGTATTCTTTTCTTACAACATTTGCTTGATCTCACTGTCATGAGAATATACTCTAGGCCATTTTCTCGTATATGGTGGGATGAATGTGCAGCAACTGTAATATGCTACCCGAATCCGCATACTCAGGTAAACTGAAAAGCACATTTCAATTGACAAGTCCACAACTTGCTAACAAAATTCTGATTGTGAAATGGTAAACTGTTCAGACAATACTGCACCCCGAGCAAGATAGAGTTTTGACGGTACGCGAGTGCGCTAGATTGCAGGGATTTCAGGATTACTACAGATTCTGCGGAAAAGTGACAGACAGGTAACATAGAGGTCTTAAAGCTGGTTATATATATATAACCTAACAAATCCTAAGCTTTGCTCTTTTGTTTCAGTTATTATGTCCTTCCACTTTTTGTTTTGCATCAGAAGTACACTCAGCCTTCGCAGATATTCTAGAATTAGCCGCGAAACAAGATTTATATTCTGAAATTCTTAAAAACATCAAACATGAAAATATGAATAATAAAGTTGGTTTATAATTATTTCTGATAGAAAATAAATTTAGGAATACAAGTGAGACAATGAAGATGATCTGCTTATGTTTTTGCAATAGATTTGCTACTAATGTAGTCATATTGTGGTTCTTGTTTGGGCAGATATAGTCAAGTTGGGAATGCAGTAGCTGGTCCGGTAGGTCGAGCTTTAGGATACTCGTTGGGGCTGGCAATGAGCAAATTAAATGATGCTAAACATCTCACAACTCTGCCTCCAAATTTCTCTCATTCAACTACTCGTCAGCTAGCAGAGACAACTGTGCCTCCAAATTTCACTCATGACACTACTCATCAGCTAGCAGAGACAACTGTGCCTCCAAATGTCTCTAATGACACTACTCATCAGGTAGCAGAGTCCCCTCTTCCGACATTGCCGTAGACACTGAAAGGAGGATTATCTTTGGTAGTTTATGTTCTTGCTTTTCTAGAATCAGTTCTGCTTTGGTATTCAATTGTATTCATCTCTCGCTACCTTACAATATGGATACTGAGATATTGATGAAGTTTTCATATTTTATTGTTTACATTTTAGAAATAAGGCTTTGACTACTGGTTAATCCCCTCTTAGAGGATTTAACTTTTTGACTTTTCCCAATAATAGAAACTACTAAAAGTATTAGTGATGCAACTTATTCAAATCAAACACAGCTAGACCCTCTCGTTTCCCGATTCCCCTAGTAATAAACCTGCTAGAAATATCAGTCATCAGACTCATTCTGATCAAACACAACTAGACACACTGCTAGAAATATCAGTCATCAGACTCATTATAATCAAACACAACTAGACACTCAACTGGGTTGTCCAGGCTAGTGATGTAATGTTTTAAATGCAGGACCAAATTCTCCACTTTCTGATAAACAGTATTTGAAGCCTTAAAAATGCAGACGAATATTTTGATCAATAAAACATATCACAATGGTAAAAACTGTTTCTATAGTTTTCCTTTTTGCCTAACTGTATAAGCATTTATGTAAGCAAGTAAAACAATATACTTTTCCCAGACTATAGATATAAGCAATAATCGTAAAATGAGATTTTTAAAGGACTCCACGACTTCATTCGCCAACAGTAATAAAAGGAATTCCCCTGAAGAAACAAACCAGATCATGTCAGTCATCCCATATTTTAAGTCTACATTCTTACAAGTTTTCTACTACTATAAATGCCAGTTTCCCGTCAAACAGAAAGATTTCTTTACTGGAACAAGACGTCTTACCAGCCGCCATCATGCCTTGAGAAGTAGTCATTACCGAGGGATACGGCAAGAACAACAACGGCTACAGCTCCTTCCGAGAGAGTCAGCGGACGTTTCACTTCTAACTCTTAAATCTGTCCCAAGTTGCATATCTTTAGAGTCTATAGGTAAAAAAAAGTGTCTTGAAAAGTTATAAAAAAAACTATATTATCTTACCACTGCGGTACCATCTGTCTAGGATCTGGGATCAGCACTACCAAACCGTATAACATATTGACCTGTATCTGTAAGGATCTGCAATACACAGAAAATAAACTTTATGCTTTCACAGTTTGGAAAACCTATTAAAAAGTAGAGCAAAAGAAGCCAAACTTCAGCAATTTCTACAAAAGATCTGCAATGTACAAGCTGTATGCTGTCTAGAACAAATGTGAAAATTACTTAACAAGGAGATTTTAGAAGAAGAGACTCAATTTAGAAATCTTGAAAGATGTTTTAAAAATATGAAAGCAACCTAATGTCTTTCAGGCAGAAAACAAACTTCAATTAAACCTTTGAAGCTATTTAAAGAACAAAACTGTAGCACTTATAACTAAACTAGCAATCAACCAAGTGAGAGGACAAACCTCAAAGCCAAAACCATGCCAGTCTCGGTCACCTTCAGCCACCACCTTCCCATCAATGTCCTTGAAGGTAAATGTCCAATTCCAAAAGCCAGGGTTCTCAACCACCGCAAATTGCTTATCCCTAAAATGACCATTTAACACACTTCAACCAGAATCAAAATATTACAAATAACACATTGAATACTTCGCAAAAAATGTAGCAAAAACCGAAAGAAAAAAGTTTGATTCTAGAGCCTAATCAGAGAAAGAGTACTAGCCTGTAGCACCTGACAAGACAAAGGAACCTAAATTTTTTAAAGTAAGGCAGGAGGGAAAAGACTAGATATCTCAAGCCTCATATATTTCTTCAACAAGTTACCAGCCAAAGAATATCAAGTCCCCAGTGTCCAACTGCCCAGATGCCATCTTTATTTTCACGATTCAGTTCCAATCTAATGCAAAGTGTGAGGGACATATGCATGCTTCACAACAGTACTAAACAATTTACCCCAGGTACATAAAATAAACCCTCCTCCAAGATGCCATCGCCTGTGAATAACACCGAATTCCTACACAAAGTGGGCACTAAAATCATCAACATAATGAAACTACCAAAAACAAAATTTGTTCTCGCGACAAGAGACTGTATATTGCAAGCGACCATACCTGACCATTAACCTCAGCAAAAATTGAACTGGTTATCCACCAAAAAGGCCTGCGTACCTGAACAAGATAGAACAAAAGCTTACAGCTTGAGAGACATTATCTTTTCGCAACAATCGTATGGTAATCAACTAAAAGTATCATATGAGCGATGCTGATAGACTCAAACACTGGAATATTGTTCAGATATGATAAATAATAAAATGTTCATTGGAGTTCATACATGGTTGACAATAAAACAATAAAATATATATAATTGCCTTTCAGAAAGTTCACCTGTCTAGCTTTGTTCACGAATCATGACGATAGGCTGCAAAACATAAACAATGAGAGCTTAAGGAATTACGCAGTATCAAAGAATTTACCCCATGTTGAAAACCTTACTTAAAGAAAAAAAGAGAGCATAAAATGGTACTTACTGACTGGGGATAGGCGGATAGCACACATACACTATGGCATAACGGTTCTCCAACCGATTACACCAAATATATAAGCACCGAAGATACTATAGAAACACAGGAAAATGAATTAGCTATAACAAAATGAGATGACCAATAATCTGATACATATTTGAGAGTAATGTGAAAAATACAAAAATGAGATTCGAAAACTAGATTGCGTGGAACAACTTCAGAAATCCCATAAATAGTAAAAGGTAGGAGAAATATTTCCCCCCTACTCAGTCCTCCTAGAAGGTAGGTGAAACCAAATTATTATAGCAAACATGAGTAGTGTCACACTTTGTTGAAGTTTCATTTGCCCGAAGAACACTAAACGTCGATTCAATTGGCTAATGACTAAATATACATTGACGAAAGAAGTGAAGTATAAAGAGCAGAGTCATATATCATATATGCATGTACAACTGAGATAGCAAAAGTAGCACACTACAATAACAACAAGAGCTATTCCCATGCTACCGCGCTGAATATCCTCATGATAGTGTTGGCTTGAGGTTGGTTAGCGAATGTTAGAGTTCTCTTAGTATGATTGTCCTGGTCCATACCAAACAAAGAACAACACAAAGCAAAGTGCAGTACAATGGAGAAGAAGGAACCAACTTATAGACAAGATAGTGGACAAAAAGCTCGTGTAAAAGACACCCTACTAATGCTGAACATTTGTATCTACTACATTACACGTTAGTGTGAGGTTTTGGAGAAAAATATCAAAGCCGCATACTATGATACTATAAATTCCTTTTGGATACCCAAATTAACTAAAACTGGCAATTACTTGATCAAATAGATGTAAGAAACACTTGGTATGAAAAAATATATCACCTGCTTGAAACCATGTACAAGGTTAGCCCACTTAATATCACTGGTAATCAGCAGATTTAACCGAGCCAAAAGAGGTGCAACTTGAGCCTAGTTAGTCAAAGCAAGTTTATTCATTCATATGCTACAAGTAGCTTTTGAAAATATGCATACATTTACTATGAGCAAGAATTTCAATGTTTCAGAAGAAACTGCAATCAACTACAATTTGCAAGAGCAACTGTAATGCTTCCTACATGACTTCCTCGTTGAATATAAGGAATCAAATAGTGAAATGTCACCAAAAATAAATAAATAGCGCTAGGAAGACCAAAAGCACCTCTTCTGGGGATGTTGGTTGCAAAGACCAGACAGAGATTGTCTGACTGGTGGTTGCTTCAAAATTGGCTTAGAAGTTATCATAGCCGGTTTACAGCTCCTGTTTAATCCTTTAACTTCTTCAGCTTCCTATCTGCAATCCAAGTTGTGAAAGAAACTTTCTGTATGTTAAAACGAGAAAAAGATTCATTATTGACGTATCATTTTTGTACAAGTTAAATTCATATAATAAGATTCTAGTCTAAAAGTACAATGATCTACAATGGACTATTGACTATAATAATGTGCTAGTCAATAATATCATTTATTATTTTCGTTAATATTTCCTATCACGTTGGTGTGAAATTACTTGAAACTGCCGTAATAACAATGTCTTCGAAACGTGAACATAAATATTTCACAAGGGCAAGCTTAATAAAAAGCAGAAACGAAATCACAATCCCTTTTAAGTAGAAGGATATACATTAATTCTAGCTTGTTACAAATATAAATTATTCGTGATCTATTCTTTTGTAAATATATTTTTATAGTTATTCTCATGTTTTGATATATTTTGTATGAATGGGATTTGTTAAATTTTTTCGCGGATAAAATGACAATCAATTTCAATATGTTTCCTTTTTCCGTGAAATACGGGATTAGACGCAATGTGCAACGCCATTTGATTATAACACCATAACTTCGCGTCAACAACTGTTAGAGTTTTTATGTGTTAATTTGGATGTTTTCACTTGGAAAATAGAAGATCTAACAGGAGTACCAATCAAGGTGATTCGTCATAGCTTGACTATTGATCCGAAGGTGAAGCAAGTGATTCATAAAAGAAGGGCATTCTCTTCAAAGAAAGCAGAAACGATTGTTTCTGAGGTGGACCGGTTATCCAGGGTCGAACATCTAAGGGAGTCACAATATCCTTTGTGGACGGCAAATCCGATAGTAGTAAAAAAGAAGAATGGGAAATGAAGAATGTGTGTGGATTTTACAGACTTGAATCGAGTCTGTCCTAAAGATCAATTTCCTGTTCCTCGAATATATCAGCTGATTGATTCTATTTCAGGAAATAAAATACTAACATTCACGGATACTTTTGCAGGATATAATCAAATTCACATGGATCCAAAAGATCAAGAATGTACGACCTTCATAACTGATAGAGGGTTGCACTGCTATAGATTTATGCCTTTTGGATTGAAAAATGTTGGAGCCACTTATTAAAATTTGATGAATAAATATTTTGCCACTCAAATCGGAATGAATATGGAAGATATATAGACGATATGGTGGTAAAAAGTTTAAAGGATGATGCGCATCTTGATGATTTAAAGGAAGCATTTTTAAATTTAAAGGCAATCAGGTTAAAGCTGAATCATGAAAAATGTACCTTTGGAGTTCGGTCAGAGAAGTTTTTGGGTTATGTCATCAGTGAAAAAGGAATAGAAGCTGACCCAGAATAGTTGAAAGCCTTGATAACAATGAATTCACCTCGGTCTATTAAAGAAGTGAAAATTTTGACAGGAAGGTTAGCAGCACTTAACCGATTTATTTCTAGATTTTCTCACAAATGCTTCCCTTCCTTTCAAGTTTTACGAGGACCAAACAGATTTGAATGAACATCGGAATGAGAGGCATCATTCACAAATATTAATTTTTTTTTATCATTACGAGAAATATTGTCAAAACCTCGAAGTGGAGAGAATCTCTTTTTGTACATTGCGGTATCAGATTTTTCACTAAGCGCGGTGTTGATCGGTGAAGATTCAGGTATTCCGAAGCCAATGCACTACATTAGTAAAAGTTTAGTGGCAGCAGAAAAGAAGTATTTGAAGTTGGAAAAGTTGGCATTAGCATTGGTGATTGCTGCTAGGAAAATGCGCCCCTAATTTCAAGCTCACACTATTAAAGTCCGAACTTCATTCCTTTTGAAAAATGTTTTACAACTGATGAGTCCGAATTATGCATTCTCCCCGGACAAGGACAGATCACTTCAAACACTTAGCCCATAAGACTGTTCGAACTATGACAAAAGTACTAAAAAACCTAAACACTACTTGACTAAGCTACTTGCTCTCCTACTTAAAGCTCATGGGTCTTTGAACATGACCCGGGTCCATTGAACATGACCCGAAAGCCCATAAGGGCCCAAACATTAGGGTATAAATACCCAACCACCTGCATTAAGTGTGGGTAAGGAGAATTAACTGCAACCAGCCAGCTTAATTATCTCTATACTCTCTACTCTAGATATAAAATACCCCCATACTTCTATAAAATACCAAAACAAATTACAAGCCTACCCTCAGGTGATAATTATCCACACCAAATTGGCGACCACAGTGGGAGGAGAAGGTGCCTGAATCAAGCATTCAAAACCAGCTAAGAAAGTCTGTCCGAATGAATCCGGACAATCCAAAAGTACCACCAGCTCTGCTCGAAGGTGGGAGAGAACGATGAGTACACTATCGAAGAGCGTGATAGGCTAATGCGTGAAATAGAAGCTCTGAGGGCAGAAAAGGCTAAGATGGGCATGAAAGAAAAGTCCAAAACATCAGTTGCTCATCACACCGACAACCCCAGAGAGCATGAGTCTTCAAAGACTCATGTGAGCACCAAAAAGACTCATGCTAGCTCCAAAAAGTCTCACCGGTCTAAGCCATTGGAGAGTTCTGACTCAAGCTCAGAATCTTCTGATAGCTCTTCGGACAATGAAGGAGTTGAAAAATCTTTATCCTCTAGCAGCGATGAGGATCGAACTAGAAAGAAGCAAAAGCAGATTAAAAAATATTCAAGAAAAAGGGATAGACATGGAAGGATGAAGAAGAATATTGGTAAAGGGTCATCTCACAGCCGGAGGCATGTGGACCGGATGCTGATGGATCCCTTCGCTTTTCACAATGAACCAGGTATCTTTGCAACTCCCAATGAGGATACTGTGTTCAGTCGTGGAAGAAATTGGAGGCAATCTCCATTATCTTCTAAAATTCTGTCCGGAAACCTCCCTAAGAGGTTTGACAGCACCAAAATAGAAAAGTACGATGGCAGTACTGATCGGACAACCATTTGGAACAATTTAAAAACTTCATGATGAACTTTGACGACGATGATAAACTACTTTGTAGGGCATTCTCCCAATCATTTACGGGGAGTGCTCTAAAATGGTACAACAGCCTGCCTCAGTATTAAAGATTTCGATACTTTTTGGGTAGCCTTTCGAAGGCAGTTTGTAGGGAGTAAAGAGATAAAGGGCAATGGAGACACAATAATCCATTGTGCCCAAGAACCAAATGAGTCCTTGAAAGAATATATAAGCCGTTTTGTGAACACCAAGAATGGGTTGGCTGATTGCTTCGAACAGGTAGCAATAGCATCCCTAAGACAGGGTTTGAACCCTAGCAACTTGGCTGACTCAGTGACCAGAAAGAAGGCCATGACATGGGGAGGGTTGCTGAATCAGGTTGGAAAACAAATTAATGTTGATGAAACGAAGAAAACCAGGGTGCACAGGCAGGTGAGGTCTACCCCGGTGGCACCAAATCCTAATCAGAATCAGTCCGGGAACAAAGCAAGAGAGACCGAACAGGGGCATGGTAGGGCAAAAGCTCAGTCTCAGCCAGCTGCTCCTGCTCAGAGTCAGCAATCCAGAAACAAGAGAGGGCCATGGGTCCAACCGGAGTGGTTTACAGAATTAAAAGAAAGTATGGCCACCATTTTTGATAAAACAAAGGAAGAGGTGCATTATCGGAGACCAGCCACATTGCAGTCTCCCAGAGAACATCGCAATAACTCTTTTTGTCAATATCACAATGATATTGGTCATACCACTGATGACTGCATAGCATTGAAACAAGAAGTTCAGAACTTGATTGAGAGGGGAAAACTGGGAGCTTACGTCAAAAGAAGAGGAGGTAACAGGCCTGACAACACTCACCGGGTTGGTCCAAGTAATGCTGCTCCGGAGGGAGCCATGGTTATAATTGAGAGGTTTGATGTGGAATCTGAGTACTTGGATCCTGATCCAACTCGAAACAGAGTGGGTACAATTGAGGAATGTTCTAGGTCGGTCTCCGGACTCATTAAGTTTTTTGAGTCACTTACAATTTTCGGAGGGGACATTATGACAGCTCCTACTGCTTCTTCGAGGAAGAGGCACGTTCATACTTTAGCCTCCCAGCTAGAAGGAGGCATGACTTCCTATCAGTCACGAAACTCATTCCACTTCATTATTTTTGATGAAGATGATTTAAGAGATATTGCTGGTCGTCATGAGGATGATGTTGTCATAGGAGCATCTATTGGGGGCAACGACATAAGACGAATTTTGGTGGATACTGGAAGCTCAGCCAATATCCTTTTCTTAACCACATACAAGAGAATGAAAAATCCAGCTGTAATTCAGAGTTTGGACAGATCAATTATGGGCTTTACAGGCAGCTCAGCAGATGTGATCGGAGAGTTCGAAGAGGAAGTTCTATTGGGCAAGGGCCCTTTTAAGAAAATGGTCAGAATACTCTTTATTGTGGTGGATTGTACCACTTCCTATAATGTTATTCTAGGGAGGTCTTGGCTCTCTAGGATGCATGCAGTGGCTTCGACAGTCCACCAGTGCTTGAAATATGCTGTTCAGGGACAGGTTGGAGTCGTCCGGAGCAGTCAAAAGATTGCAATAGAGTGTTATGCTACTGCTCTGGCACCCCGGACGCTGGGGGCAGTTCGCATCAACGAGCAATAGCAGTTTGAGGGGCTTTCTAGGGGTGAGGGTGAAATTGATGACCCCAGAGAGACCCCTGAAGTGTTGATACCGGTCGAAGAGGTAGATACACACTGTTTGGAAGAAGGAAAAAGTGTTAAGATAGGCTCCAAAATGCCACCCGATCTGAAAAATGAAATGTTAAAGTTTTTGAAGAATCATCAGTATGTTTTTTCTTGGTGCAATGCTGATGTTAATGGGGTTCCAGCAGAAGTGATATCACATCACCTATCCATCCGGAGAGACGTAACACCAGTGGTTCAAAAGAGAAGAGCTTTTTCTAAGGAGAAGGCTGATGTCATTGTGCAAGAGGTTGACAGGCTCACAAAGATGGGGCACATCAAGGAGTCTCAGTATCCTTTGTGGACTGCCAATCCGGTTCTAGTAAAGAAGAAAAATGGCAAGTGGCGCATGTGCATTGACTTCACAGATCTCAATAGAGCTTGCCCAAAAGATTTGTATCCGGTCCCCCAGATTGATCAGTTAGTAGACTCCACCTCTGGGAACAAGTTGCTTTCCTTTATGGATGCCTTCTCCGGATACAATCAGATTCAAGTGGATCCGAAGGATCAAGAGCATACCACATTTGTCACTGACAGAGGTCTCCATTGTTATAAGGTAATGTCGTTTGGGTTGAAAAATGTTGGGGCTACTTATCAAAGGTTAGTAAACAAGGATTTTGCTGATCAGATTGGAAGAAATATGGAAGTATACATTGATGACATGATGGTGAAGAGTGTGGACGAGCAATTGCACTTGTATGATCTCCAAGAAACTTTTGCCAACTTGGTAAAAGTGAATTTAAAGTTAAACCCAGAAAAATGTGTGTTCGGAGTGCAGTCCGGAAAGTTTCTAGGCTATATTATAAGTGAGCATGGGATACAGCCCGATCCGGACCAGCTCAATGCTCTATTCCAGATGGAGCCACCTAGAAATATTAAAGAAGTACATCGGTTAACGGGGAGATTAGCTGCCTTAAACAGATTTATCTCGAGGTCTTCGGACAGGTGTGCCCCCTTCTTTCAAACCTTAAAGGGTGCAAAGGGATTCGATTGGACCCCACAGTGTGATGAGGCTTTCAATGAGATCAAGAAGCACCTGTCCTCCCCCAAAACTTTGTTTAAACCAGTTGATGGGGAGACACTCTTCGTATATTTGGCAGTTTCAAGTTATGCCATCAGTGCTATATTGGTGAGGGAGGTCGATGGTCATCCCCATCCAGTATACTACATCAGCAAAAGTTTGATAGATGCAGAAAGGCGTTAATTGAAACTCGAAAAATTAGCATTAGCCCTGGTGATAGCTGCCAGGAAGATGAGGCCTTATTTCCAGGCTCATCCCATCATCGTCCGGACTTCTTTTCCCCTAAAGAATGTCCTCCAAAAGGCAGGCATTTCAAGCAGGATGACTAAGTGGTCAGTAGAGTTGGGGGACTTCGACATAGACTTTGCTCCTCGAACAGCAGTCAAGGCCCAAGCTGTGGCAGACTTTTTGGTTGAATTTCACTCCGACATGGATTCAGAGCAAACTACTGACATAAAAGATAAAAAGGTATGGGTCGTCCGAACAGATGGTGGATCTAGCACTATGGGATGTGGTGCAGGGGTGTGTTTAACTTCTCCATATGGAGACAAGATATACCAGGCTATTTATTTTTCTTTCAGAGCATCTAATAATGAGTCCGAATACGAAGCAGCTATAGCTGGTTTAAAGTTAGCCTACATTTGTGGGGCTAAGAGCCTACATTTGTGGAGCTAGCAGACTCGTTAGCAACCATAGCATATACGGAGTCATATCTATGGATCCATGTACTGGAAAGCCCCTCCATTCAACTTGGTAAGGGTAAAGAAGAGGAAATTTTTGAATTGCAAGTGAAACAACCTCAAGACTGGAGGTTTCCTCTCCTACAATATCTCTCCGATGGTATCGTGCCTCCGGATAAGTCACTAGCCAGAACATTGAAACACAAGGCTCGTGGTTTCATCATATTGAGAGAAGTGTTGTATAAAAAATCTTACAGTAAACCTCTCCTGCGCTGTTTGGGGGATGAAGAGTCTCAAGTAGTCCTCTTCGAATTGCATAATGGTGAGGGATCAACCCATTGTGGATTCAGGGCTTTAACAAGAAGAGTTTTACTGGCCGGATACTATTGGCCATCTATCATGAAAGATGCTAAGGAATTGGTAAGAAGGTGTGACCCATGCCAGAGGTACAGCAATGAAATTCATGTCCCAGCCATTCCTTTAGACTCAATTTCTGAGCCTATTCCTTTTGCTCGATGGGGGTTGGATTTAGTAGGACCTCTCCCTGTGGCGTCCGGAGGACGCAAAACTATAATTGTTGCCATAGACTACTTTTCGAAGTGGATTGAAGCAACCCCTTTAGCAGGAACGACATCAAAAGCTGTTATAAAATTCATTCTATCCAACATCTGTTGCAGATTTGGTGTCCCACAGAAGATAACAACAGACAATGGGCCACAGTTCGACAATAGGGAAATGGAGAGCTTCTGTGCCTCAAGGGGTATACAACATTGCTTCTCTTCACCTTTCCACCCACAAGCAAATGGACAAGTTGAAGTGGTTAATAGAACTATACTGTCCGGTTTAAAGAAGAATTTGGAAGGGGCTACTGGGAAGTGGCCTAGTTATTTACAAGAGGTCTTGTGGGCCTACCGGACAACACCTGGGGCTGCAACACAAGAATCACCCTTTGCTTTGGTCTATGGGATGGATGCAGTAGCTCCCATAGAAGCAACTCTCCCATCATTTCGTGTTCACAACTTCTCCGAACACGCTAACGAGGTGGCAATCAGAGGTCAACTTGATTTGGTAGAAGAAAGACGAGTTAAAGCTCACCTTAGAGTTGCACACTATCAGGGCTTGGTGAGAAGCAGGTTTGCTTCCAAAGTTAAAAGAAGAGATTTCCAACCGGGGGACAAGGTATTAAGGAAAGTCTTCTTACACACTAAAGAAAAGTTGTTCGGAAAGTTGGCCCCAACTTGGGAAGGTCCTTATATGGTTGTTGAAAGGGTTAAACCTGGAACATATTGGCTAGAAGACAAGGATGGAAGAGTTTTGACTCATCCTTGGAATATCGAGCATCTCCGGATGTACTTGGAATAGCATTTGTGTAAATATTTACTTGTTTAAACATCCATGTAAATATTTGGGGGCATACTCTTTCCTCCCTGGTGGCACGGGGAGGTTTTAACGAGGTGTCCGAGCTTTTAATAAAACTTGATGCCTTCTTAAAAAATTTCTAAAGTATTTTAAGTTTTGTCCTTTGTCATACTATCCGGACTGAAATAACTAAGGGCTATTTAAACTCTAGCCGGAGAATTTAAACACTCTCACTATGAAATAACTAAAGGCTGTTTAAACTCTAGCCATCAAAGTTGGAACAGACTATGAAAGAAGATGAGAATTGCACAAAACTAAGATATTCATTAAAAGAACTTAAAGTGCATTGGCATTCCAAGGACTTTGGAATTGTCAAAACTGAACAAAAACTTGTCCGGTCAGATACCGAACACAATTACAAAAAAGAATGCCTTGGCCTTCCAAGGATTTTAGTTTGGATAAACAAGTAAAAACTGAATCATGAATTAAGGCTGAGTCTTTGAAGATGGCTCACCTTCATCTGTCTTTTCCTTCCCTTTGAGATCACTTTTCTCTTCGCCAGGTTTCTCCCCGGTGTGTTCTTCGTCACCTGAGGAAGCACTGGAGTAGCCATACCTGTCGCCTTCAGCCATTGTATGATACGGGAGGTCTTCAGGCTCAACATAAAGCCATAAATCCCCCAGGTTCCTCTTCGGAAACTTCTCATGGAAGAGTATGAACATGTCAGACTTCACCTTGGCATACATCTCCTCCTAAGAGTCGATCACATTATTGGCATAAGCATCGATCTTGGCTTGAATCTTGGCCTCATGCTCCCTTAGCAAAGTCGCTTTCTCCTCGGCAGCCTTAGACACTGTATTCTCAAGAGCAACTTTGTCATTGGTCAAGTTGGTGATGATCTGGTCTTTGGCTTTAGATTCCCCCTTTGAGGTAGCAAGATCTTTTTCCAGCTCGGACAGCTTCCCCCGGAGCTCTGTGATGGTGTCCTCTAATGTGGTAACCTTGGTGGTACTTGCCTCTTGGTTTCTCTTCAACTCCCCGTTCTCTTCCTTTAGAATGGCAACATTTGAAGTGGCAGTGCGAAGGTCGTCGGACAGCCTCTCTTTGTCAGACTTAAGATCCTTGATGATGTCTGCCTGACTCCGAACTTGTTTCTCCAACGCAAGTACGGGCTGAACATTGCTTAATAAAGAGTGGGCTATAGCGTCCCTTTCACTAGAAACGATAAAGGTCTTACCATTGAAAGTAACCGTGTTTGAGGTACTTGGAGGGAGGTAAGGTCCGGTAAAATCGTCTCTGGGAAGATTGATGAAGTACTCACCAAGCCCACCAAGTCCGGAGATGTCTACCCCGTCAATATTGATACCTCCTCCTTCGACCTCATCGGTATGGAAGTCGCCCGGTATCTCATCCGCTAGTGTCGGGTCAGTAGGATCAGCTTGGGAAGGAGGCTCCGGGGCCCGAAGAGAGCTCGTCACCCTTAGAGGTCTTTTTCTTCTTGGCCTCCCTATCTTTGCCTTCACCTCCCCGTTTACGATCTCTTTTGGGAGCCCTTGGAGGGACTGGGGAGTGCACTTCTTGCTTTTCAGCCTCCTGCTCCACTGCTTCCAGGAGTGCAACATCAATTTGATCGGGGACTGACCCCTCCGGTTGTATGAGAGCATCCTCCTCCACCTCTCCAGGGTTGTCCACTTTCTTGCCTTTCTTCTTGCCTTTCATCTTGCTCGGGGCTTTGGCCCGGCCTGGCAAGTAAAGTGTCTCGTCTGGCTCATGGGTTCTTTTGAGCACAACATCCGGATGGGGCTGAGTGGTGAGCTCCTCCCAAGTCAAGTCTCTCCGACCTGTGGTGTTCCACAAGTGAGACATTTTCAAGTTTCCTCCGGTAAAAGCAGCGTGGAACCGGTTCCCCCACCTCTCAGCAGTCCAAGCATTGATCTTGGTGCAAGTAGCCTGCCCGGTTTTCTGATAGTCACTGAAATCCTTGGGCAGTACTGCTAAGGCAAAAGTGACACCCATTAGTTCGAACTAATTCTAAAAAAAAGAGGAGAGAGACAAAAGTATAAAGCGGAAGACTTACGATCACTCCTCCACCTGCTTCTGAGAAGACTTGGGTTCTCTCCGGACTTGATTCTCCTTCTATTTTCCCAAGCTCTACTTACGAACAGGAACTGAGTCCTCCAATTCCTCTCCACCTCTAACAAATCATCCACAGCCTTGAAATCATCCCCCATATTGAAATGGTAAAAGGGGATGTGGGGGTTTCTGCACAGACTGGCCACAGCAGCAAACTCCTCCACTGGCAGAGGAATCCCGGAGAGCCTTGAAGCCATGATGCAGGCCATGAGGGTATACCAGGAATTAGGGCTCAGTTGGCTTGTGCAATGCTTTATCAGATGGAAGTATCTGACAATTTCAGGGTCTAAGGGGAGTCTAAGTCCCCAATTGAACAACTCAGTGAAGATGACAACTTCACTCAGTTTGCAGTCCATAGGAGTCTCCGGGTGTATGGGGATCCTGATCTTCACGTTCTCCGGTATTCCCCACTTCGTACGCCTCCGGCCCAGCTCAGCTGTGTGGATGAATGCGTAGTTGATTTTCTGCAGGGCAAGGAGGTACTTGACATTGACCTTGTAAAAACAAGGCCCCACCTTTCCTTCAAGACTCTCCGGCAGATCCGGATGCTTCAAACACAGCTTCTCCTTGCCTTTGTCTTTTTTGGCAACTGCAGCACTAGGTCTGACCAGAGGGCTCAGACTCAAATGGGGCCTCCTCGACAGAGTCCTCCATTACATCCTTCATAATTGTTGAAGGGTTTTTAGCAGCAGTAGTGGGGGGAGGGTTCAAACTTGACTCAGCCTTGTCTCCGGACTGCTAGGCCTCAGTGTTCTTTTGGCTTCTGGTCTCGGGCATAGTTCCTGGAGCAGATGTTTCTCTTTGAAGACTTGGACTGGTGCCCTCCGGACCGAACAATCTGTCCTTGGGGGCTCTAATGGGCACTTCTGACCCAGTGCTGCTATCTTTAGCACCCGACTTTGAAGGAGTGTTTTTAGACCCTTGGCCTTTAACTAACCGGCCTTTCCTCCTATCGACTAGCTTCTGAGGGGAGTGCTCCGTATCTGACCCCATTGCTATAAAGGGTGCGGGTTTTTTGAGGCTAGTAGCTGTTACTCCTGGCTCGACAGCAGGTTCTGATTCTTGAACCGAAGAACCAGAGATAATAGGGGAGAGGCTAGTTTGGAATAGCTTTCTCGGCTTGATACCCTTAGAAGAAGAAGAGCCTTGATCTGACTCTGTGGCAGAGGTGATTGGTCTATCAACAGGCGAAGTGGGTAACCCTGCCGCAATTCGTCTTTCTCTTTCGACTTTTTGAACCTTCTCTAACTCAGAAAGGTTGAGCCACCCGCCTTTGATCAGAGCGTTCCTCGCTGTAAACATAAACTATTGAGCAAGTTTTTGCTTTAGAGAGAGAAAGCTTTGAGAGATTTTGCAGAGTAAATATGAAAGAGATGGTAAAACAGTTGAAAGTGAGTTTGAATTTATAGTAAATCTGAAAAAAAAGAAGTTGATTCCTAGGAGAATTCGAAAAGATTGGTAATGATTAAAGACGGCGCTGATGTCATCACCTTTAATTAAGAGGTTGCTTTTCGAAGAAGGTGAGTTCGAAATTCACGGTGAAAAGACGGCTGAAGCAACCAATCAGAGAACGACACGTGTCCCACAAACTCTGGTAAAAACTGTTTTGAATTCGTGAAGCTTTATCGGTCCGGATAAACCCATAGCCCAAATTGACAGACCTGTCCGGATTAAAACTACCCCTGATGTTGGACTGTTTTTCAGGTCTTTGACAAGAGTATTTGCACAACCACCTAAAAAGGGGGCTCCTGATGAGTCCGAATTCTGCATTCTCCCCGGACAAGGACAGATCGGTCTAAGGCCTCCGGACCGGACAGATCACTTCGAACACTTAGCCCATAAGACTGTTCGAACTATGACAAAAGTACTAAAAAACCTAAACACTACTTGACTAAGCTACTTGCTTTCCTACTTAAAGCTCATGGGTCTTTGAACATGACCCGGGTCCATTGAACATGACCCGAAAGCCCATAAGGGCCCAAACATTAGGGTATAAATACCCAACCACCGGCATTAAGTGTGGGTAAGGAGAATTAACTGCAACCAGCCAGCTTAATTATCTCTTTACTCTCTACTCTAGATATAAAATACCCCCATACTTCTATAAAATACCAAAACAAATTACAAGCCTACCCTCAGGCGATAATTATCCACACCAACAACGACCTGACATTTCTGGGAGAATGACCAAGTGGTCAGTGGAGTTGGAGGATTGTGATAATTTGTTCACATTTCAAACTGTAATAAAAGTGCAACCATTCGCAAATTTTTTTGTTGAATTCCATTCGAGCAGATCAGATGTGAAAGAAAGTAAGGAAGCCACACCAGTAAATTCTAGATGGATTGTTTGAACAGATAGAAGGTCTAGTGTTTCAGGGTGCAGTACTGGGGTTCAGTTAATAGCCCCAACTGGAGAGACGATGAATCAATCTATTAAATTTGGTTTTCACGCTTCGAACAATGAGGCTGAATATGAAGCTGATTTGGTAGGTTTAAGATTGGCAAAGTTTGTGAAGCAACTTCAGTACGCTTGGAAATAGATTCTCAATTGTTAGCAAATCAAGTATCTGGATTTTCTAAAACAAGAAAGGATCGTTTGATTTTATATCTTTCGGAACTTCAGAATTTATCGATAATGTTGTTGTTGAATATATTGGTCGAGAGAGTAACATGGTGGCTGATTCTTTAACAAATATTGCTTATAAGAAGGAACATCCTTGGATTTTTCTACAAGAAAATCCTCCAATTGTTACTCAATCTAGTCAGTGAAAATATATAGAGAAGTTCTTTGGCACATCTGATGCTATTAAAGGCGATTGGCGAGCATATATTCTTAATTTTTTTGACTCGAGGGATATTACCAGATGATACGAGGTTGGCCAAAAAATTGAGAGGTAAAGCCTTTGGATATATAGTGTTAGATGGTATATTGTATAAAATGGCATTAAGCAGGACATTATTATGATGTCTAGACAAGCAAGAATCACATGAGGTGTTATCAGAATTACATGATGGTGAAGTTCAACTCATTGCGGGTTTAAAGCTTTAACACGACGAGTTTTATTTACGGGATTCTAAAGGCCTACAATCATTAATGATGCTAAGAATTTAGTTCGAAGTTGTGATACTTGTCAAAGATTTTCTAATGCTATCCATAGGCCATCAGTGCCACTTATGTCTATAAACGAGGCTATACCATTTGATAGATGAGGGATTGATCTAGTGGGGCTTTTGCCAATGGCCTCTGGAGGAAGCCGAATGATAATTGTAGCAATGAATTATTTTACAAAATGGACCGAGACAGAGCCACTATCATGAACAAAGGCAGAAGATATGATCAAGTTTATTGTAAATAGTATTTGTTGTCGTTATGGAGTTCCTCGGAGAATTACGATAGATAATGACCCTCAATTTAACAATAAAGATATGACTTTGTTTTGCACGTCGAAAGGAATTCAATAATGTTTTTCGAAGCTTTTTCATCCTCAAGCTAATGGACAACTCGAGGTGACAGAAAGAACAATTTTAGATGGCTTGAAGAAAAACTTGACAGTGGCAGCAGGAAAATGACCAAATTATTTGCAAGAGGTGCTTTGAGCTTATCGGACAACTCCTAAAGAAGCTACAAAAGAAACTCCTTTTGCTTTAGCATATGGAATGGATGCAGTCATCCCCGTAGAATCTACGATGTCATCTTTTAGGATAAATCAATATTTTGAAAGATCTAATGATGAATTTAAACGGACGAATTTAGATTTGATTGAGGAGAAAAGAGTTCGAGCTCATTTGAATGTAATTAATTACCAAACTCTTATGGGGATCAGATATGATTCGAAGGTGAAAAGAAGTGAATTTAAAGAAGGCGATAAAGTGTTGAGAAAAGTGTTCTTACATACAAAGGAGAAAAGCCTTGGAAAAATGGCTCTGAATTAGAAAATGCATTATATGGTTGTTGAAAGGATAAATCCCAAGTCTTATCGTCTTTGTGATTTTGAAAGGAGGATGCTTCAACACCCATGGAATATACAGCATTTGAAGCTTTATTGGGAATATATTTATCTTTGTATTTTGGATTTTTTACTATTGAATGACGCACTCTTTCCTACCCTGTTGGCCCATAAGGGTTTTAACGATGTGCTATGTAAATATTCAATATTATCAATAAAATGAATTTTTGGCCAATGGTTGTTTACAAGTGCTTTTTAAAAACTAGCTTAACAACTTTTCAAAGATTGATCATCTTTGAGGTTGGTTAAAAGTAGAATGTTCCGAAGTGTTTAATTACACTTTTCGAAGAAACAACCATTTTCGAGATACTATGTTCAATAAATACATTATGATTTTTTTCGGAGTACAATGCTCAATAATGCATTGTATTTTTTTTGAAGTGCAACGTTCACCAGACAAGCCATGGTTTTTTTGAACTATAACATTCGCTAACTACATTGAGGTATTCGAAGTGGTATACTTATAATTTGTAGTTATGTATTGTGTGAATTTCGAAGTGCATTATCATATTTAAGGAGTTATATTTAAAAAGTTATCATACCTATTTTAGGATTGTTAGCGTTGAATAATTTATGAAAATGATAAAAACGAAAAATAAGCAAAACATTTTCAATTAGATTAATTATTAAAAGTACAATAAGAAAGTTTTTAATTTGACAAGTACAAAAATGATATGTTTAAAGAGCAATAAATTTATTTAGACGGCTCATCATCCTCAGATGATTCTTCCTCTGATGATGATGAGTCAGGGATATGATCAAAGTCTTCACTTTGATGCTGTTCGATGGGAATGTCGTTCCAAAAACTTGAGAGGTTAATTCTTGGATAAGTTGCATGAATTTCTTGGAGAAGAGTGATGGTTGTCTCTTCTTTGCCATTGTTAATGGCAGCCAGCATGTTTTTAGAACATTCAGCTTCGGCAACAACAACAACAGCTTCATTTTCCTTCTCAAAATCATTCTTTAACTTGGTTATCTCATCGGTCAATTCTTTATTTTTTGCTTCGCTAAAATCAAGATAATTTTGGAGACCTTCAAATTTGACCCTTTCAGCAGTTAGATCATCAGCACGTTTAGCTTCAAGCTTATCCATCTTATTTTGATGTGAGGCAGTCAACTTCTCTTTTTCGGAAAAATGTGTTGTTTGCAGATGACTTTTATAAAAAGGGCACCTCGAATAAGCTCAGACCTTTCTAATTCGAACATATGGAATTGCTCGACTAACTTGCCTTGAAAATTTTCCCTAAGTTGTTTTCCATATTCGAAAAGTCCTTTGTAGCGGACCATGTCTTTGGCTAGTTGATTCAGATGATCTTGAGAATTATCGACTTGGGAAGCAAGTATTTTTGCTGCGTTGTTGATATCGGCAAACGGTTGGAGTGAAGCAATGATTTCAGGATTGGGTGGTGGAAGAGGAATATCTGTTGAGATTAACAAGGAATCATGTTCAAGGTAGTAGTTGGAACAGAGGGACAGATGATTTCTGGAGACGCTTCGACTCTCACTGTTCTCCTGAAGTGGTGCATACGAGTCTGAATGTCTTAGAGGACATGATCGTCTTCTCCAGCAAGCTCTTGCGACTCGTGGAAATTTATGAAGCCGTCAGGGTCGAAGTGGTCAATGTTTTGATTCCCATTATCAGCATTATATTCAATAATAATTGGAGCATCATTATTGTTGGTTTGCTCTTCGAGTGGAGAATTTCGCTGATTTTCAGTAGGTGTGACTTCTTCCTCATCGACTAAAGCATATTCAGTGATTTTGGACTCTTTCTTTTTCTTTCCATGAGGACTACTGGAAGCTTTTATTTTCTTTGAAGAAGGTTCTCGCTCTTCTTCTTCAATTGGTGAAAGATTTTGTTCTCCTGTTTTTCTATTGCGAGGTTTAGGTTTTGGTTGTGTGGAAGAGCTAACACTAGATGTGATAGCTGCCTTTTTATTCTTCTTTTTGTTTTTTTTCCTTTTATTTTTTCTTCTAAGGCAAATGACTTTCTGATCTGTTACAGATAGGGAGGAATACCTTGCAGTCAGGTTGAACTAACCTTTTACAAGCATGGTGAGGATTAGGCTCGCTCATTAAATTTTGAGGAGGCAAGGCTCCCGATGTGATTAGGAATAGATGAATGTTGAGAAATTTGATTGGGTGGGAGGCATTGTGGAAAGCATTGTCCCATTCTTTTTCAGCACAAACGACAAGCTTCTTGAAATGTCCTTGGCTGCTGGCCGACGAATAGCATATCGCCTCGAAATTACTGAAATAATTATACAAATAATTAATAAACGAAGAAGACGAGAAGGACAATAGAGATTCGAAGTACTTACCATTGCTTCTCTAGATGTGATTTAGTTTTGATGGGTTCGCTTCAGATATTTCCTTGCCATTTTCCCATGCTCCATAGATAAAGATGAAATTTTGTTTCTGGTAAGGATAATAATCGCCTGAGGGTAGGCTGGTAATTTCAGGTGGTGTTTTATGGTGGTGTGTGGGTGTTTAAGTGTTTAGAGAGTAGAGAGATAATTAAGCAGCTTGGTAGCAGTTAATTTTCATTACCTATAGTTAATGCAGGTGGTTGGGTATTTATAGTGTGATGTTTGGGCCCTTATGGGCCTTCGGGTCATGTTTAATGGACCCGGGTCATGTTCAAAGACCCATGAGCTCTAAGTAGGAGAGCAAGTAGCTTAGTCAAGAAGTGTTTTGGTTTTTTAGTACTTTTGTCATAGTTCGAACAGTCCTATGGTCATTGTGTTCAAAGTGATCTGTCCGGTCCATGTGATCTGTCCGATTTGTCCGGTCCGGAGGCCTTAGACTGATCTGTCCCTGTCCGGGGAGCATGCTGAATTCAGACTCATCAGGAGCCCTTTTTTTAGGTGTTTGAGCAAGTATTCTTGTCA
Source organism: Limnanthes douglasii subsp. nivea (assembly GCA_036936605.1). Classification (NCBI taxonomy): domain Eukaryota; kingdom Viridiplantae; phylum Streptophyta; class Magnoliopsida; order Brassicales; family Limnanthaceae; genus Limnanthes; species Limnanthes douglasii. Next base: position 319,159,837 of record JAUPFV010000002.1, on the reverse strand, counting down.
GAGACCTGAAAAACAGTTCGACGTCAGAAGTAGTTTTCAATCCGGACAGGTCTATGGGTTTACCCGGACAGATAAAGCTTTACGAATTCAAAACGGTTTTTGCCAGAGTTCGTGACGCTCTGATTGGTTGCTTTAGCCGTTTTTTCACCTTGAATTTCGAACCCATCTTCTTCGAAAAGCAACCTCTTTAATTACACATGGTGACATCAGCGCAGTCTTTTAATCATTGCCAAACTTTTCGAATTCTCCTAGGAATCAACTGCTTTTTCAGATTTACTATAAATTCAGACTCACATTCTACTGTTTTACTATCTCTTTCATATTTACTCTGCACATTTACTTAGAGCTTTCTCTCTCTAAAGCAAAGATTTTCTTGGTAGTTTATGTTTACAGCAAGGACTGCATTGATCAAAGGCGGGTGGCTCAACCTTTTTGAGTTGGAGAAGGCACAAAAAGTCGAGAAGGAAAGACGAATCGCAGCTGGGTTACCTACTTCTCCTGTCGACAGACCAATCTCTTCTGCTGCAGAGTCAGATCGAGGATCTTCTTCCTCCAAAGGCACTAAGCCTAGAAAGTTATTCCAACCTAGCCTTTCCCCCATCATCTCTGGTTCCTCTGTTCAAGAATCAGTGCCTACTGTCGAGCCAGGATTTACAGTCACAAGTTTTAGCAAACCTTCCACTTTTCTCGCAATGGGATCAGACACAGAGCACTCTCCGGAGAAACTGGTTGTTAAGAGGACAAGCCGGCTGGTTAAGGGGCAAGCCTCTAAGAACACTCCCTCAAAATCGGGGGAAAAAATAGCAGTTCTGGGTCTGGAGTGCCTATCAGAGCTCCCCGGGAAAGACTACCCGGTCCAGAGGCTAGCAGCCCAGCACTCCAAAGAGAGACTTCTGCCTCAGAGCCCCAGCCTGAGACTAGAAGTCAAGAAAACACAGAAAACCAGCAGTCCGGAAGCCATGCTGAGCCAAGTTTGAATTCTCCCCGGGCCACTGATATTCCTCCTACGATCATGGAGGAAAGAATGGAGGACTCTGTTGAAGAAGTCCCTTTTGAGTCTGAGCCATCCGGTCAGACTAGTAACACTGCTGCTGCCAAAAAAGATAAGGGCAAAGAAAAACTATGCTTGAGGCATCCGGAGCTGCCGGAGTGTCTCAAAGGGAAGGTAGGGCCTTGTTTTCACAGGGTTGAACTTAAATATCTCTTGGCCTTACAGAAGACCAAGTATGCTTTCATCCATACGGCTGAACTAGGTCGAATGCACACAAAATGGGGGATCCCAGAAAATGTGAAGATAAGGATTCCCATAGATCCTGAAACTCCTATGGATTGCAAGCTGAATAAAATAGTCATCTTCACGGAGCTATTTAATTGGGGACTCAGATTCCCACTGGACCAAGAGATTGTCAGATATTTTCATCTGGTCAAACTCTGTCCGAGCCAGCTGAGCCCCAACGGCTGGTATACTCTGATGTCATGCTTCATGGCATCAAGGCTGTCCGGGATCCCTCTTCCTATGGAAGAATTTGCAGCAGTGGCCAATCTTTTCAAACATCACCAATTCCCCTTCTATCACTTCAATATGGGGAATGATCTCAAAGCTGTTGATGATCTGTTGGAGTCTAAGAGCAAATGGAGGAGCCAGTTTTTGTTTGTCAGTGGCGCTTGGGAAAACGGACAGAAGATCAAGTCCGGAGTGAACCCAAGCCTCCTCAGAAGCAGGTGGAGGAGTGACCGTAAGTTTCTCACTTTAAATCTTTGTCTACTTCTTCCTTTTCATAGTTGATTTAAATTAATTGGTCTTTCTTTTGTCTTAATAGAACTGCCTAAGGAGTTCGGTGATTACTTGAAGGCCGGACAGGTCGCTTGTGGCAAAATCAATGCCTGGGCCGCAGAGAACTGGGGGAACCGATTCCACAATGCTTTCACAAGTGGAAATCTGGCAAGGTCTCACCTGTGGAATACCACAAGTCGGAGAGATTTAGCTTGGGAGGAGCTCACCACCCAGCCTTCTCCGGACACTGTGCTTAAGAGGAGCCATGAAGCAGATGGGACACTCTTCCTGCCAGGTCGGGCCAAATCCCCAAGCAAAATGAAGGGCAAGAAGAAAGGCAAGAAGGTGGTGAGCGATGCTAATCCTGCTGATGCTGAGAAGGATGCTCCAACAGACCCGGAGGGGCCGACTCAGAGCCAAATCGATGTTGCTCTTTTGCAGGTAGTGGAGCAAGATACCGAAAGGCAGGAAGCCGACCTCCCAAAACCTCCAAGAGCTTCCAAGAGGAATCGCAAGCAGGGGAGTGAAGGGGCAGACCGGGCAGCCAAGAAGAAAAAGACTGCTAAGGGAGATGAGCTTGCTCTCCGGGATCCGTAGCCTTCTGTTCAGGCTGACCCTTCTGACCCAACACATGCTGAAGAGATCCCAAGGGACTTTCATACTGATGAAGTTGAGGGAGGAGAGCTTAACATTGATGAAGTAGACATCACCGGTCTTGGTGAACTTGGCGAATACTTCCTCAACCTCCCCAGAGACGACTTCGCAGGGCCTTACATTCCTCCGAGCAGCTCTAACACTGTCAACTTCAATGGTAAGACTTTCATCATCTCTAGTGAAAAGGACACCATAGTTCACTCCTTGCTAAGCAATGTGCAGCCGGTACTTACATTGGAAAGACAAGTTCGGAGTCTAGCAGACACCATCAAAGACCTTAAGTCTGAGAAGGAAAAGTTGTCCGAAGATTTTTGCACTGCTACTGCCAATGCTGACATGCTAAAGGAAGCAAATGAGGAGTTGAAGAAGAATCAGGAGGAAAGCGACACAAAAGTTTCTACTCTAGAGGAAACCATCAGAGACCTCCGGGAAAAGCTGTCCGGAGTGGAGAAAGACCTTACTGCCTCAAAAGAAGAGACCAAGGCAAAAGACAAGATCATCACCAACCTAACTACTGATAAGATTGCCCTTGAGAGTGCAGTGTCCAAGGCTGCCGAAGAGAAAAATACGTTGCTAAGGGATCAAGAGGCTACGATCCAAGCCAAGATCAATGCTTATGCCAACCAGATGATTAAAAGTGAAGAGCTATTGATTGAGAAAGTGAAGTCCGACATGGTTCTACTCTTTCATGAAAAATATCCGAAGAGGAACCTAGGGGACTTGTGGCGTTATGTAGACGATGATGACCTTCCATATCATACAATGGCCGAAGAGGATCAAGATGTAGTCTCAAGTGCGTCCTCATCCGATGATGAAGAGAAAGGCGATCCCAAAGGTAAGAAGGTAGACGAAGGGAAATGCGACTTCAAAGGCAAGGAAGTGTATGAAGGTGAGCCATCTTCAAAGGCTCAACCTTAACTTATGATTTAGTTTGTTTATTTTTTATTCAAACTAAAGTCCTTGGAAGGCCAAGGCACTCTTTTTTGTAATGGTGTCCGGTGCTCGACCGGACAGGTTTTTTGTGTTGTATCTTGACTATTTAAAAGTCCTTGGAAAGCCAATGCAAGTTTAAGTTATTTCATTCAATGAATATCTCTGTTTTGTGCAACCATCATCTTATTTCATTGTTCATTTTAATTTTGATAGCCAGAGTTTAAGTAGCCTTTAGTTGTTGCATTGTGAGAGTGTTTAAATTCTCCGGCTAGAGTTTAAATAGCCCTTAGATATTTCAGTCCGGATAGTATGACAAGGGACAAAACTTTAAAAACACTTAGAAATTTTTTAAGAATGCATCAAATTTTATTTAACAGCCCGGACACCTCATTAAAACCTCTCCGTGCCACCGGGGAGGAAAGAGTATGCCCCCAAATATTTACATGGATGTTTAAACAAGTAAATATTTACACAAGTGTTATTCCAAGTACATCCGGAGATGCTCAATATTCCAAGGATGAGTTAAAACTCTGCCATCTTTGTCTTCCAACCAATAAGTTCCAGGCTTAATTCTTTCAACAACCATATACGGACCCTCCCAAGTTGGGGCCAGCTTTCCGAAGAGCTTTTCTTTAGTGTGTAAGAAGACCTTCCTTAATACTTTGTCCCTTGGTTGGAAATCTCTTCTTTTGACTTTGGAAGCAAACTTGCTCCTCATCAAGCCTTGATAGTGTGCAACTCTAAGGTGAGCTTTAACTCGTCTTTCTTCTATCAAATCAAGTTGACCTCTGATTGCCATCTCATTAGCATGTTCGGAGAAGTTATGAACACGAAAAGAGGGGAGAGTTGCTTCTATGGGAGCTACTGCATCCATCCCATAGACCAAGGCAAAAGGTGATTCTTGCGTTGCAGCCCCAGGTGTTGTCCGGTAGGCCCACAAGACCTCTTGTAAATAACTAGGCCACTTCCAAGCAGCCCCTTCCAAATTCTTCTTTAAACCGGACAGTATAATTCTATTAGCCACTTCAACCTGCCCATTTGCTTGTGGGTGGAAAGGTGAAGAAAAACAATGCTGTATACCCCTTGAGGCACAGAAGCTCTCCATTTCTCTATTGTCGAATTGTGGCCCATTGTCTGTTGTTATTTTCTGTGGGACACCAAATCTGCAACATATGTTGGATAGAATGAATTTTATAACAGCTTTTGATGTTGTCCCTGCCAGAGAGGCTGCTTCTATCCACTTCGAGAAGTAGTCAATGGCCACAATTATAGTTTTGCGTCCTCCGGACGCCACAGGGAGAGGCCCCACTAGATCCAATCCCCATCGAGAAAAAGGAATAGGCTCAGAAATTGATTCTAAAGGAATGGCTGGTACATGAATTTCATTGCTGTACCTCTGGCATGGGTCACACCTTTTTACTAACTCCTTAGCATCTTTCATGATTGATGGCCAATAATAACCGGAGAGTAAAACCCTTCTTGTCAAAGCTCTAAACCCACAATGGGCTGACCCCTCACCATTGTGCAATTCGGAGAGGACCATTTGTGATTCTTCATCCCCCAAACAGCGCAGGAGAGGTTTACTGTAAGACTTCTTGTATAACACTTCTCTCAATATGATGAAACAACGAGCCTTGTGTTTCAATGTTCTGGCTTGTGACTTATCCGGAGGCACAACACCATCGGAGAGATATTGCATGAGAGGAAATCTCCAGTCTTGAGGTTGTTTTGCTTGTATTTCAAAAATCTCCTCTTCTTTACCCTTACAAAGTTGAATGGAGGGGCTTTCAGGCACATGGATCCACGGATATGACTCCGTATATGCTATGGTTGCCAGTGAGTCTGCTAGCTCATTTTCTGCCCGGGGAATGTGTTCATAGACAACACTTTTAAACTTAAGCGCTTCATTTTTGAGGAGGAGTAAATATTTCACAAGTTGCTCATTCTTAGCCTCAGACTGGCCTTGGGCATGGTGGATAATCAGTTGGGAGTCGCTTAACAGCTTGACCCTCTTAGCCCCACAAATGTAGGACAATTTTAGCCCAGCTATAGGTGCTTCGTATTCGGACTCGTTATTAGATGCCCTAAAAGCAAAACAAATAGCCTGGTACATTTTGTCTTCATATGGGGAAGTTAAGCATACCCCTGCACCACATCCCATAGTGCTAGATCCACCATCTGTTCGGACGACCCATACTTTTTTATCTTTTATATCAGTAGCTTGCTCCGAATCCCTGTCAGAGTGTAATTCGACCAGAAAATCAGCCACAGCTTGGGCTTTGACTGCTGTTCGGGGAGCAAAGTCTATGTCAAAGTCCCCCAACTCTACTGACCACTTAGTCATTCTGCTCGAAATGTCTGCTTTTTTAAGGACATTCTTCAAGGGAAAAGAAGTCCGGACGATGATGGGATGAGCCTGGAAATAAGGCCTCATCTTCCTGGCTGCTATCACCAAGGCTAATGCTAACTTTTCGAGTTTCAAGTAACGCTTCTATGCATCTATCAAGCTTTTGCTGATGTAGTACACTGGATGGGGATGACTATCGACCTCTCTTACCAACACAGCACTGATGGCACAACTTGAAACTGCCAAGTGTTTCTTGATCTTATTGAAAGCCTCATCGCACTGCGGGGTCCAATCAAAGCCCTTCGCACCCTTCAAAGTTTGAAAGAAAGGAGCACACCTGTCCGAAGACCTTGAGATAAATCTGTTTAAGGCAGCTAACCTCCCCGTTAACCGTTGTACTTCTTTGATGTTTCGAGGAGGTTCCATCTGAAAAAGAGCATTTAGCTGGTCCAGATCGGGCTGTATTTCATGCTCACTTATGATATAGCCTAGAAACTTCCCGGACTGTACTCCGAACACACACTTTTCAGGGTTTAACTTCAAATTCACTTTTACCAAGTTGGCAAAAGTTTCTTGGAGATCGGACAAGTGCAACTGCTCATGTACGCTCTTCACCATCATGTCATCAATGTACACTTCCATATTTCTTCCAATTTGATCAACAAATGCCTTGTTGACTAACCTCTGATAAGTAGCCCCAGCATTTTTCAAACCAAATGGCATAACTTTGTAGCAATGAAGACCTCTGTCTGTGACAAATGTGGTATGCTCTTGATCCTTTGGATCCACTTGAATCTGATTGTATCCGGAGAAAGCATCCATAAAGGAAAGTAGCTTGTTCCCAGAGGTAGAGTCTACTAACTGATCAATTCGGGGGACCGGATACAAGTCTTTTGGGCAAGCTCTATTGAGGTCTGTGAAGTCAATGCACATGCGCCACTTGCCATTCTTCTTTTTCACCAAGACATGATTGGCAGTCCACAAAGGGTATTGAGACTCCTTGATGTGTCCCATCTTCGTGAGCCTGTCAACCTCTTGCACAATGACATCAACCTTTTCTTTGGAAAAAGCTCTTCTTTTTTGAACCACTGGAGCTACATCTCTCCGGACGGATAGGTGGTGTGATATCACTTCTGATGGAACTCCAGTAACATCAGCATTGCACCAAGCAAAAACGTACTGATGGTTCTTCAAAAACTTTAACATTTGATCTTTCAAAACAGGTGGCATTTTAGACCCTATCTTGACACTTTTCCCATCTTCCAAACAGTGCGTTTCTACCTCTTCAACTGGTATCAACACTCCGGGGGTCTCTCTGGGGTCATCAATTTCACCCTCACCCCCAGAAAGGCCCTCAAACTGCTATTGTTCATCAACACGGACCGCCCCCAGCGTTTGAGGAGCCAAGGCAGTGGCATAACATTCTATTGCAATCTTTTGGCTGCTCCGGACAACTCCAACCTGCCCCTGAACAGCATACTTCAAGCATTTGTGGACTGTTGAAGCTACTGCATGCATCCTAGAGAGCCAAGACCTCCCTAGAATAGCATTATAGCAAGTGGGACAATCCACCACAATAAAGAGTATTCTGACCATTTTCTTGAAAGGGCCCTTGCCCAATAACACCTCTTCTTCGAACTCCCCGATCACATCTGCTGAGCTGTCTATGAAGCCCACGATTGACCTGTCCGAATTCTGAATTACAGCTGGATTTTTCATTTTCTTGTAAGTGGTTAGGAAAATGATATTGGCTGAGCTTCCAGTATCCACCAAGATTCGTCGTATGTCATTGCCCCCTATAGATGCTCCTATGACAACAACATCCTCATGAGGGCCAGCAATGTTTCTTAAATCATCTTCATCAAACAAAATGAAGGGAAATAAGTTTGGTGACTGATAAGATGTCATGCCTTCTTCTAGTTGGGAGGCCAAAGTATGAACATGCCTCTTCCTCGAAGAAGCAGTAGGAGCTGTCATAGTGTCCCCTCCGAAAATTGTAAGCGACTCGAAAAACTTAATGAGCCCGGAGACCGACCTAGAACATTCCTATATAGCACCCACTCTGTTCCGAGTTGGATCGAGATCCAAGTACTTAGATTCCACGTCAAACCTTTCAACTATAACCATGGCTCCCTCCGGAGCAGCATTACTTGGACCAACCCGGTGAGTGTTATCAGGCCTGTTACCCCCTCTTCTTTTCACATAGGCCCCCAGCTTTCCCCTTTCAATCAAGTTCTAAACTTCTTGTTTCAATGCTATGCAATCATCAGTGGTATGACCAATATCATTGTGATATTGGCAAAAAGAGTTGTTGCGATGCTCTCTAGGAGACTGCAGTGTTGCCGGTCTCCGGTAATGCACCTCATCCTTTGTTTTATCAAAGATAGTGGCCACGCTTTCTTTTAACTCTGCGAACCACTCCGGTTGGACCCATGGCCCTCTCTTATTTCTGGATTGTTGACTTTGAGCAGGAGCAGCTGGCTGAGACTGAGCTTTTGCCCTACCATGCCCCTGTCCGGTTTCTCTTGCTTTGTTCCCGGACTGATTCTGATTGGGATTTGGTGTCACCGGGGTAGACCTCACCTGCCTGTGCACCCTGGTTTTCTTTGTTTCATTGACGTTTATTTGTTTGCCAACCTGATTCAGCAACCCTCCCCAGGTCATGGCCTTCTTCCTAGTTACTGAATCAGCTAGATTGCCTGGATTCAAACCTTGCCTTAGGGATGCTATTGCCACCTGTTCGAAGCAATCAACCAACCCATTTTTGGTGTTCACAAAACGACTTATATATTCTTTCAAGGATTCATTTGGTTCCTGGGCACAATGGATTATTGTGTCTCCATTTCCCTTCAGCTCTTTACTCCCTACGAACTGCCTTCGAAAGGCCACCCAAAACGTATCGAAATATTTAATACAACCCTGAGGCAGGCTGTTGTACCATTTCAGAGCACTCCCCGTAAAGGATTGGGAGAATGCCCTACAAAGTAGTTTATCATCATCGTCAAAGTTCATCATGAAGTTTTTAAATTGCTCCAGATGGTTGTCCGGATCAGTACTGCCATCGTACTTCTCTATTTTGGTGTTGTCAAACCTCTTGGGGAGGTTTCCGGACAGAATTTTAGAAGACAATGGAGATTGCCTCCAATTCCTTCCACGACTAAACACAGTATCCTCATTGGGAGTTTCAAAGATACCTGGTTCATCGTGGAAGGCAAAGGGATCCATCAGCATCTTGTCCACATGCCTCCGGTTATGAGATGACCCCTTGCCAATATGCTTCTTTATTCTTCCATGTCTATCTCTTTTTCTTGAATATTTTTTAATTTGCTTTTGCTTTTTTCTGGTTCGACCCTCATCGCTGCTAGAGGACAAGGATTTTTCAACTCCATCACTGTCCGAAGAGCTATCAGAAGATTCTGAGCTTGAGTCAGAACTCTCCACAGGCTTGGACCGGTGAGAATTTTTAGAACTGGCATGAGTCTTTTTGGTGCTCACATGAGTCTTCGAAGACTCATGCTCTCTGGGGTTATTGGTGTGATGAGCAACCGATGCTTTGGATTTTTCTTTCACGCCCATCTTGGCCTTCTCTGCCCTCAGAGCTTCTATTTCACACTTTAGCCTATCACGCTATTCGACAATGTATTCATCGTTCTCTTCCACCACTTCGAGCAAAGCTGGTGGAAGCTCTGGATTGTCCGGATTCATTCCGACAGATTTTCTTAGCTGGTTTTGAATGCTTGATTCGGGCACTTTCTGCTCCCACTGTGGTCGCCAATTTGGTAAGGATAATAATTGCCTGAGGGTAGGCTGGTAATTTCAGTTGGTGTTTTATGGTGGTGTGTGGGTGTTTAAGTGTTTAGAGAGTAGAGAGATAATTAAGCAGCTTGGTAGCAGTTAATTTTCATTACCTATAGTTAATGCAGGTGGTTGGGTATTTATAGTGTGATGTTTGGGCCCTTATGGGCCTTCGGGTCATGTTCAAAGACCCATGAGCTCTAAGTAGGAGAGCAAGTAGCTTAGTCAAGAAGTGTTTTGGTTTTTTAGTACTTTTGTCATAGTTCGAACAGTCCTATGGTCATTGTGTTCAAAGTGATCTGTCCGGTCCATGTGATCTGTCCGATCTGTCCGGTCCTGAGGCCTTGGACTGATCTGTCCCTGTCCGGGGAGCATGCTGAATTCGGACTCATCAGGTTTCTAAAGTTTGTCCGCCTCTAGAAGATCATCGATGATCTTTAAATCATCGACTAAAGTAAGGTAGTTGAAGGAGAGCTTCAGACCTTTTGATAACTTGGGCATGGAGATGAAATCTTTGATGCTGATAGGAATCTTGGACAACCGAGATGCCATAATCACAGACATGAGAGTGAACCATTGATTCAGTGTCACTTGATTAGAGCATAGGTTAAGAAGTTTGAAGTACTCCACGATCATAGGATCCAGTGGGAACCGAAAACCCCAGTTGATGATTTTGGGGTAGACCACCAATTCATCATCTTTGCAGTTCAAGGGAGTCTCTCCTTTCTGAAGAAGCTGAACAATGATGTTTTATCCCATTCCTCACTGTTTCTTTAAGTCCGATGAACATTTTTCAATGCGATAATATAGTCAGCATCAAGACCCCTTAAATTTAAACCAATAACAGCCCTCTCTTCATAAGAAACAGAGCCATGATCTTTCTTTTTTCGAGGCTTGCGAACTTTCTTTTCTGCAGCAGTCTCTGAGTCCCCCTCGTCGGATTCACCTTTACTATTATATCTAGTAGCCTCACAATCAGCTTCATCAACTTCAAATACTTCACCTCTTGTTTGGGGAGGATTTTGTGGAGGCAATTGAACGCTTGAGGAAGATTTTTGGATGAATTTTGTTGAGATAGTGGTGATGAGTAAATTAATGACAAGAATGAGGAATCTTGGATCTTGTGCTTGATGTGACTAGAGCTAAAAATGTAGAGAGAGAAAGTAGAAAGAGAAAGTATTAAAGAATGTCCACCTACCCAAGAATAAAGGGGCTCCCTTATATAGTAGAGAAAGTGGGACCCATTTATGTCGTAGGTAGTCTTTGATTATTTATTAGTCAGTCCTTTACATCCTAATTCATTTACATCTTGTTCTTTAATAAATAATAAATACACTTATGGGTATATTTCACTTCTCCTTTTTGCAATTAACTCCTTTTCAATTGGGCTCGGCGAATAACTCCCTTATCAGTAGCCCCCCAGTCTTCAAGAGCGTAAGAAAGAAGACTTGTGAATAATTCAGTCAAAAGACCTCTAACCAAAACACCTCGGGATCACATCGCCTAAGGTTTAGGGATGAGCTCCTCGACCGACCACTCTCTCATAACTAACGACCGACCTTTTACGTTTCTTAAAGCTTCGGGGAAGGCTGCGAAGCACCCCCGATGCTAATGAACTTGTTATGGGACTACTACCGATTCCGACTAATGAATTCACCATGGGCCCAAATGGATCATCGGGTCTTGGAAAAAATACCGGGCACGTGGAGCCCATCTAGCGTGCTTGTCTGTACTAGCCGGTGCAGGCCTACGATACTAGCCTGACAAGTGCCTATGGCGTGCATTGTTGGGTTGGGTCTACACGTGTCATCTCCTCATTCGAAGCATGCTCGTCTACACATCTCTCCAAGAGGCTCTTCCACTTCCCGCTGCTTTTTGTCATTTGGACTCCCCCATGCGTATAACGGTTAAGGCAACCTGCCTATAAATACTTCATTCACAAAATTGTTTCCTCAGAGAAATCTTAGAGAGAGAAAGTCTCCCCTGATCGTTCTAGAGAGAGAAAGTCCCACATGATCGTTCTAGAGAGAGAAAGTAGTGTTTATGAAAAATAAGAACCCGAAGCTTAAATAGAAACCAAAGAAGAAAAGCGAATCCGTGTTTGGGTTTATTGACTGGGCTAGTATTAGTGACCGAGCCGACGAATACCGAGCCGCTGGATTAATCTAAAGTTCTGACGCAAAGCCTTTCACACTCGTGCCTCTCTCCCACGACCCTGTTTTGCTTAATCCCGTTCCTGTAAAATCATTCGTAGTGCCCGAGCCCGCTGTCACTCAAACTCCTAAAGCCATCATTATTCCCTCCAGTAGCAGTTCTCCAAATTCTCCTGTCGCACCGTCCAATCACCCGACACTTTCGTCGGTAAACGCCCCTACCAACTTTCCCCCTCTTCTTTCTAAACACCAAAGCAAACCAAAGTTCCTTTCAATGGGAGACTTCAGCGCCTCTTCCTCGCCAGTGGGGGGCGTCTCACCTGAAATGGTCCAATTAACTCCCACAATCATAGGATTCCGCACGGGTGTCAATACCGCTGCTACCCCTTTGGGCGTTACCCAAAGGGATCTCGATCGCCAGAACCTAGAAATGGAGCGCGCTCGCCAGCAGTGAGAAAATGAATCGAAGCCTATCCGCACCGGCATTAGCTCTAGCTTTATAAATCCGCTTTCTCAATCGGTCGATTCAAAAGTGACCGGTTCCCATCTTCCAGAAGAGGCTGGTCCCACTTGTACCTGAGCTATTCCAAACGAAGGAACTACCGAGCCAGAAGTGAACGATTTAGTTGGCCCGAGAAGTAATCCTCCAAAGGAAAATGAAGCGGGGAAAGGTGTCGCTGCTGCAGGCGGTAATGTTGCCGCTCCTCCCGAAGAGCCCCTTCCTCCAGAGATAGAGGCCGTTATAACCACCACCTACCATCGGTTATTGCCAATGGATAACGTCATTTCCCTTTTTGAAGGCAAGTATCTGTACTTCTCCGCTGCGGAACAGGCGGAGCTTCTGATCCGGTGGGGAATCCCGGAATGCATCAAAGTACAATTCCCTGTTCTTGGGGAAACGCATGTGCACGTTCGATCTCTGGAGATCGTTGTTTTTACGGAGCTTTTCAACTGGGGTCTCAAGTTTCCTCTAGACCTTGAGATTGCTCGGTACTTTGAGGTAATTGGTATCTGCCCCTCACAGCTAACTCCCAACGCGTGGTATACGCTGATGTCGTGTATCATAGCCTCTCGGCTGTCAGGTCGCATTATACCGATGGAAGAGTATATCACCATGTCCGGGCTTTCCAAATCACCCAAATCGCCTTTCTTTTATTCTTCCTTAGTCAACACTTGGAAGATTGTACATGATTTTATTGAGGTTGACAAGTCCTAGAAGCATCAGTTTGTCTTCCTCAGTGGCTGTTGGGAGAACGGTCGTCCATACACTAAGGAGAACCCGATGCGGTTACTGCGGACATGGGTTCCTGATGGTTTTTTTTTACTGACCAATCCTTTGTTTAGTGCCCAAGGAGTTCATTCAAGGGCTGAAAAAGGACTATTTCAAAGCCGCCAAAGTTACCTTCCAAATTTTGAAGGACTTCGCTCGAAAGAATTGGGGTCGGCATTCCATCGCGGCTTCAAGAACACTAACTTGATCATGAGCAACCTCAGGCGTTGCTCTGATGAACCACTCACATGGGAGCAGCTGCGCCAACCACCTAGCTTGGTGTATTTGGTCGCAAAGACCGACACACCTAATGCGCACTTGTTCCTTCCCAAACGCAACAAAGCGCCTAGCAAACGCTCGAAGTCTGACGAGGATGCCGAGCCGGAGAATGCCGAAAATGCGGAGGTCGACGCTGTTGGACAAGGGGCCGCAGTTGTCGTTGATGCTGAGGGTGCTGATCGGCCTGAGGAACTAAAAAAGAAAAGGAAGAAGAAGACTGTGGCTGAGGGTGACGAAGCCGAAAAACCAAAACGCTCAAAGAAGGAAAAGGAGCACGGTCCTGCCGACGCTCCCGTCTTTGCCGACAATGCAACAATCCCGATGCTTTTTGAGCATTATGAAGAGGTTAAGGGTGGGGATGTTGCTGCTCCCGCAGCAGTATCATTTGAGAAAGCTCCGGTAGTCGTGATTCCTGACGATGATGAGGTCGGGGGCAAGAATGTTGGTCCTTCAGAGACATCGAAAGCTGACGGGGCTTCATCAAGTGGAACCAAACTGCCCGTCCTGTCCGTTCCTGGGAGCCCTCATACCTTTGATTTGCGGGCAAACGATGTGTGGTCCTTATCCTTATACAACATGATTGTGCCTCAGGAAATGAAAAAAAGGCGCGCAGAGGAGCTAAACCGGAGACTGACGGATGCAGAAGGGAGAATAGCCGCGCTTGAGGAGGAAGTCAAGAAAAGAGATACAGAAAAGAAACTCTTAGAAGAAAAGCTTAAAAAGGCTAAAAACACCTTGGTGCGGGTCAGGAAAGACCGCGACGATTGAGCTGGGCAGTTGGTAGTGACTAAACTTCAAAGCCCTTTCTTCCGTTACTCCGCAGCGAAGAAAACGAAAAAGATTGCTGACCATAAAAACGCCAATGCTCTGTTTGCTGACAAGTGTCAGAAATGGACGGAAAAAGAAACTGCCAAGACTAAAACTGCTTATGTTTTGACCTTTCATAACCGTTTCTCCGACCTTACCCTTCGGTCAATGTGGTTAGATGTCCCCGAGGCAGATCGCCCATCCGGGGTGGTATGCGAAGATGAAGAGTCGGATGCCACAGAGACTGATCCTAAGGATGAAGACGCTTAAATTCTCTCCCTTTTTTGTTGTATCAAAATTTTTGTAACCCTTGGGGTTTGTTGAAACCTTTTGAATGTCTTGTATCCAACAATTTTGAAATGTTAAGTTTTTCCATTGTTTTTGCAGTCGTTCACCATTACGCTTTTGCAAATCGGTATTTAATTGAAAACTCTCTTGTAGGGTCGGGCACAAATGTAGAAAATTTGATCGATATCTGAATTAAAAATTTTCCATAGGGTCGGGAACAAAATGTAGATCAGTTAAAAACTGAAAAACCTACTAAGGTTCTATCGATCGATATTGAAAATGTTCCCATAGGGTCGGGAACAAAATATAGATCAGTTAAAAACTGAAAAACCTATTAAGGCTATGTTGATCAATATTTAATTGAAAATTTTCCTATAGGGTCGGAAACAAAATGTAGATCAGTTAAAAACTGAAAAACCTATTAAGGCTCTGTTGATCAATATTTAATTGAAAATTTTCCTATAGGGTCGGGAACAAAATGTAGATCAGTTAAAAACTGAAAAACCTATTAAGGCTCTGTTGATCAACATTTAATTGAAAATTTTCCCATAGAGTCGGGAACAAAATGTAGATCAGTTAAAAACTAAAAAACCTATTAAGGTTCCGTTGATCAATTAAGATCGCCAAAAGTTGTCTATCAGCTCGTCAGCTGATGGACTTCCCTTTTAACGCTTCCGAATTTTAAAGGCAAAGGATTAGATCAAAAATATCGGTTGTCATGGATGCCTCATTAAAACCTTCTCGCGCCACCGGGGTAGGAAATAGTGCATCCCCGACCAAAGGTTCTTTCATAAACAAGAATAATTATAAAAGAATTACAAAAATCAATAAAATTACTCCAAATATATCTTCAGATGTTCAATATTCCAGGAGAGCCTCAATAAGCGTCCGTGCTTGTCCTGCAATCGATACGTCCCGCTTTTGATTCTTTCCACCACTTTATACAGGCCTTTCCAATTCGGGGCGAGTTTGCCAAGGCTTTTGTCTTGGTGTGCAGAAAAACTCTCCTCAAAACTCTATCCCTGACCTTGAACTCTCGTCGACGTAATTTCGACGCGTACCGACTCCTCATTAAGGTCTGATAATGTAAAAAATTCAGTTGAGCTCGGCTTCTTTTTTCTTCTACCAGGTCCAGAGCTAGTCGTCTGTCGTCCCCGTTTCTACTCTCGTCATAGTTTCCGACCCTAAAATATGGGAAGATTGATTCCGCGGGGGTGACGACATCCATTCCATAAACCAAAGCGTAGGGAAATTCTTGAGTCGCCGTTCGGGGGGTAGTACGGTAGGCCCATAATACTTCTTGTAAATAATCCAACCACTTACCGGATTTTCCTACTAAGTTCTTTTTGAGTCCAACTATGATGGTCCGGTGCGTGACTTCAACTTTCCCGTTCGCCTGAGGATGGAAAGGGGTCGAAAAACATTGCCTGATTCTGTAGGTCGAACAAAAGGATTTCATCTCGCTGTTGTCAAACTGAGGTCCTTTGTCCATTGTGAGCCTCTGAGGTACCCCAAACCTACAACAGATGTTTTACCAAATGAATTTGATGATATCTTTAGTTTTTGTTCCTGATAGTGTCTTGGCTTTAACCCATTTCGAAAAGTAATCCACCACCACCACTATCGTTTGTCTTCCACCGGATGCCATTGGCAATGGCCGTACTAGATCGATCCCCCGTCGGTCAAAAGGGAGGCCTTCAGATATTGATTCCAAAGGAGCCACATGCATATTGATTGCGTTCACGAATCTTTGACAAGTGTCGCACGTTTTCACTATCTGCTGAGCATCAACAATTACCGTCGGCCAGTAAAAAACGGCAAAAACAATTCTCCTTATTAGTGCTTTGTACCCGCAGTGAGCTGCGCCTTCTCCATCGTGTAACTCAGATACAATTATCTGTGATTCATTCTTCCCGAAACATCTCAGCAAAGGCCTGCTGAAAGACTTTTTGTACAGTATTTCTCCCAACAAAATGTAACCCCGGGCCTTATTTCGTACTTTCTAGGCTGCGATGCTATCGTCTGGTAACAATCCTTCGGCCAGGAAAACTATAATGTCCCTTCTCCGGTCCGACAAAGTTACCGAGGATATCTGACAGGCGATCTCTGGACGATTTTCCTACTCTGTCCTCTTTATAATCAATGAGTTTTCTTGTACGGTTATCCAAGGGTAGCTGCTTGAACAGGATGCCGACGCTAGGGAGTCTGCAATCACGTTTACGGTCCTGGGGACGTGCTCATACATTACTTTGGCAAACGACGCGGCTAACACGCGCAACACTGCTAAGTATTGGACTAAGTGCTCTTTCCTGGCTTCCGACGCTCCCGAGGCTTGATTAATCAGCAACTGAGAGTCACTGATGAGACGTATATGCCTAGCCCCGCACACATGCGCTAATCTCAAACCAGCTAGGGCGGCCTCATATTCAGCTTCGTTGTTAGAGGTGGTAAAGCCAAATCGGATTGCCTGATGCATACTGATGCCCGCAGGGGTGACTATCTGTACACCCGCGCCGCATCCACTAATGTTCGATCCTCCTTCGGTTCGAATTACCCACTCGACTTGCTTGTCTTCCTCAGACGACTCTTCTTGGTCTAGTCGGTCGGAATGAAATTCAACTAAAAAATTAGCCAAAGCCTAGCCTTTAATGGCCGTTCTTAGCTCAAAATTGATATCAAAATTTCCTAGTTCGACTGACCATTTAGACATTCTTCCTGACATGTCCGGTCGCTGAAGAACATACTTGAGTGGAAACGAGGTTCGAACGACAATAGGATGGGCCTGAAATTATGGTCGCATTTTTAGCGCCGCGGTCACCAAAGCCAAAGCCATTTTTTCCAGCTTCAAATACCTCATCTCCGCATCTAATAAGCTTTTGCTCACGAAGTATACCGCTTTAGGAATTGTTCCCGATTCACTGATCAACGCCGCACTCACTGCAAAATCTGAAACTGCTACATAAAGAAAAAGAGTCTCCATTTTCAGGGGCTTTGTCAGAAGGTTTGGGGATGATAAATAAGTTTTGATTCCCAAAAAGGCCTCATCACAAGCTGGTGTCAAAACAAAAGACTTTGCATTTCTCAAGACTTGAAAAAAGGGAGCGCACTTGTTAGATGAACGAGATATAAATCGATTCAGAGCCGCTAAGCGCCCGGTTAATATCTGAACCTCCTTGATGTTCCTTGGTGGGGTCATGCTGTCGAGAGCTTGTAATTGTATCGGATCTGCCTCAATTCCTTTCTCGCTGACAAAGAATCCTAGGAACTTTCCCGACCTTACTCTAGAAGAACACTTCTCCGGGTTTAATTTAAGGTTTATATTCATTAGATTGCCAAAAGTCTCTCTCAAATCAGCGAGATGATCATCGTCTGTGCCACTTTTCACAAGTTTGTCTATATAAACTTCCATGTTTCTCCATATCTGGCTTTCAAAAGTCTTGTTCACCAATCTTTGGTAAGTCGCTCCTGCGTTTTTTTAACCCGAAGGGCATAACCCTATAACAATACAAACCTCGCCCAGTAACGAATGTCGTGCTTTCTTGGTCTGCTGGGTTCAATTTGATTTGATTATAGCCTGCATATGCATCCATAAAAGAGAGTAGTCTGTTACCCGACGTGGAGTCAACCAACTGGTCGGTTCTTGGCATCGGGAAAGGGTCTTTAGGGCATACTCGATTAAGGTCGGTGAAATCTACGCACATCCTCCACTTGCCATTTTTCTTTTTGACCAGAACGGGATTGGATGTCCATAGTGGGTAACTTGACTCTTTGATATGACCGACACTGAGCATTTTTTCCACCTCACCTAGAATAATTTCCTACTTTTCTGGTGAAAAGGCCTGACGTTTTTATGAGATGGGTCGGACGTTTTTGTTGATGGTTAACTTGTGAATTATACGGTCTTCTCGGACTCCGGTAACGTCCTTCGAGCACCAAGAGAACAAATTCAAATTCTCCTGTAGTAATAAAATCAACTGTCTCTTGAAACCTGATAATAAATTAGTTCCGAACTATAAGACTCTTCCTTTGGTAAACTAGTGTTTTTCACATTCTTCATCGGTAGTCAAAAAATGGGAGCGTCCCTAGGATCGTCAACAAGTAACGACCCCAATGGAAGTCCTGCTAACTGCTAGTCCCAAACTTGCTCCATTTCCTGATCCCTTTTTGGCGCTAAGGCCGCCCGGTAGCATTCTCTTGCCGCTTTCTGGCTGCTTCTCACCATCCTACATTGTTTCCGACCACGTATTTCAAGCATTGATGAATAGTGGACATTACCGCATGCATTCGGGACAGCCACGACCTGCCAAAGATTGCATTATGAGAAGCTGGCGTATCTACCACGACAAATAACACGGTGACCTCTTTCTTGAAAGGCCCGCGGCCTAGCTGAACAATACCTTCAAACTCTCCTGCAGCCGAACCTGTCAATCCCACAATAGTTCAGTTCGAACGCTTAATCACTGGGGGTTTCCTGAACTTGGCGACGTTGATGCGAAGATTATGTTTTCCGAACTTCCGGTGTCGACAAGGATACGTTAGACTTCTTCTCCCGCAATGGACGCCCCGATAAGAACGACATCTTCGTGAGGACCAGCTATATCTCTCATGTCGTCGTCGTCAAAATATAGAATCGGTGATGGGTTGCCTTTCAAATGAGGATGAGTCCGAGCTTCGAACTGAGTTGCTAGGTTCACAATATATCGTTTCCGGGAAGAATGCGTGATCCCTGCCATATAATCACCCCCAAAAATAGTCAACGATTCGAAGAATTGACAGAGGTTCCTTACGTTTCCTCTGCTTTCCACAACTTCTTCCTCAATGACCCCGATGAGGTTACGACTGACATCAGGATCAAGATATTCGACGGATACGTCAAAAAGATCGGTTACTTCAGAAATTCCCATGGTTGTCTCGGGTTTTTGTACCGTCACGATTTATTTCGAAGTCGCACCCTGTTGTGCTTTCGTCTTCGCATACTCGAGTAATTTTCCATTTTCTATCGACATCTGCATTTCCTTTTTGAGGGCAATACAATCCTTGGTATCATGTCCCACATCTTTATGGTACCGGAAATCGATTATTTCTGCTTTCTTGAGGCGTTGGGATGGAAAAAGGCCTCCGATAAATCCCGCTCTTATTTGTCTTATCGTAGATTATGGATACGGACTCTATTAAATCAGCAAAGTAAGCAGGTCGGATCCATTTGTTGGAAATAGGTCATGAGACCACCTGGTTGGTCTGTTTTGTCCTTTGTCCCTGGGATGCTAGGGGCTTGGCCGGTGCAGACTGGGTCGGTGGTATTGTGTTGATTGGCTGAACCTGCGGGGCGTAGCAAGGTTGAGTGCCCTGCTTTATGACAACCGATGCTTGTGCAATCTACTGGATCTGCGCTGCCAATTCGGACGCCTCGGTTTCCTCTATCAATATTTGTTTTTCCACCTGAGCTCGAAGGGCGGAAAAAGTAAAAGCCTGTTTCTTATTGACTGCTTGTTTCATCGGTCCTGGGAGTAGCCCTAAACGGCATGCTGTCAGAGCCACGTTCTCCTCGCAGTGGTCAAGGTTGGTCTTTGCATCGATAAAACGCCTGGTGTAATCCCTGAGGCTCTCTCCATGTCTTTGTTTACAGTTAACGATTGTGTCTCCATTGGCTCAAAAACTTTTGCTTCCCACAAATTTTTGACGGAACATCATCCAGAATATCCCAAAATTCTTTGTACAACCCTGCGGTAACCGGTTGTACCCTTTGAATGCCCGATCCCTGAAGGTCATCGAAAAAGCTCGGCATAACAACTTGTCGTCATTATCAAAACTCAACATGAAGTTTTTAAAGGCTTCCAAATGGTTGTCCGGAGGTGTCCTGACAATATTCCGTCTGATAACGGTAACGCTCTCCAATTCATTCCACATCCAAAAGAACCGCCGCCGAGCCCCTCAGTAGGAATTCCATACAATCCTTCATTACTCAAGTTGATGAACTGACTACTGACTCTGTACCCTTGCGTCTGGCTATTTGAAGGCTACCACTGAACCTGGGGTAAAATTACCCGCTCTTCTCTACTGGCCGTCAACAATTCTTCTTTTTTCGTGCGAAATCGACGTTCTTTTTTCAGTGCTGTCTTTCTTGAACTTGGATGAGTCAGAACGGGGTGCCGTATTACGTTGGGAATTATTTTTTCGCGCGAGTTTGTTTCGTCTTTCCTTGCGACGGTATTATCTTCCCGACGAATCGTCCGAAGTATAATTAGCAGAAATACCCCGGTCATCCTTTTGAAATCGCCTGGTTTTTCCATCCCGCTCTCTGTCTTACTGGGGCTCTTGATAATTGTGCACAGGACGGGCATCGATACGGTGGTCTACCCCCGGAGAGCCTTCTCCGCGGTTGTCAATCATCGGCTATTTCCCTTTGCCTTCCCGAGCTCTTTTGTCATCTAAAGCCCTCTCCTTTTTCAGCATTCAGCTTTTGTGATGTCCTCCATTAATTGTCATATGGTCATGATAAGAGTTGATCGCTTATCCCGACCATACGCATAATGTTCATGTTCCGGTGCCTCTTCGCCCTTGGACAACGAAATGGCTCGGGCCACCTCTCTCCCGACCGTTTCCCCAGTCGCCTCGTCATTCATTGCTTAAGATTAAATCTCGATTTTCGAAGAAAAGTTTTCTTTTAGGTATCACGTGTACCCACAGACGGCGCCAATGATGAGTAAATTAATGACAAGAATGAGGAATCTTGGATCTTGTGCTTGATGTGACTAGAGCTAAAAATTTAGAGAGAGAAAGTAGAAAGAGAAAGTATTAAAGAATGTTCACCTACCCAAGAATAAAAGGGCTCCCTTATATAGCGGGGAAAGTGGGACCCATTTATGTCATAGGTAGTCTTTGATTATTTATTGGTTAGTCCTTTACATCCTACTTCATTTACACCTTGTTCTCTAATAAATAATAAATAACTAATGTGTATATTTCACTTCTTCTATTTGCAATTAACTCATTTTCTATTGGGCTCGGCGAATTACTCCCTTATCAATTGGAACTTCTTCAGTTATCTCTCTCAAAGGAGGAGACTAAGTAGTTGGATTTGATGAGGGAGGAATTGAAATAATACCTGAATTATCTCTTATGTCTATAAAAGTTTTCTCTTTAGTGGAAAAAAGTTGAGGATGGGGTATTTGAAATTTGTTTTAATGAAGATTCGTTTGATTCTTCACTAATCAGGGGAGAAACTTTGATTTGAGAAGAAGTGGCTCAAGGTGTTTTAGGTGTTTGAACTTTGGAAGAAGGGCGCTCTTCGGTTATAGGAGAAGGGGAAAAATCAGGTATTTTAGTTGGATCAAAATTACCGTAATAAGTGGTTTTGGTGTTTGTTCCAACATAAGCGTTGTTGATTAATCCGGCGGCTTTATATTCCTCCACTCTCGTAGTGATGCAAAAGTAGTCGTATGATCTGAAGACTAGATTGTTGTCATGCTTTGGAGATTTTGGTTTTTTGGGTATGTTAGCCTTGGATCTTCTGGTTTTTGGATTTTTTTCTCCTAAACTGGATGAAGATTAACCGGAGAATATAGATTTTGATTGGGAAGTTTGAGTTTTCTGATGAAAGTTGAAGAGCACGTTGAAAGTAGCCAAAAGTTTAAGTTTTCTCTCAAGGGATTTGTATCGTGAGAATGAAAAATGAGGCTACTGATAAATTTATAGAAATATAGGAAGACGTGTAGAAGTGGAAAGGACTCTATGATGATAGGACATAATACAAAACGATGAAAAATTTAGGAGTTCGACATCTGTCAGACTAGTTAGCTAGCTATGGGTCTAGTAGCTAGAAGATTATGATGAATCTAAATGGTTACATTTTTATATACCATTGGTAATATTCGAAGCTCATCATTCTCCAGTTTGAATTCGATGACTGTGTTTTGAAATTGCTTCCATAATGATTAGAGGACTTTGTTCGAGGACTCTGTTTGACTTTGAATTCGAGGACTTTGTTCGAGGACTTTGTTTGACTTCGAATCTTCATCTTATATTGAGTTTTGGACTGAGTTTTATATGAAGTTTTTGGCTTCGAGTTTTCAATCACAACAGCTGATGCGGCCTATTTAAGGATTCGAAGACATTTAGTTCTCATTCATTTACTGACATGAGAAGTAGGAGGACTACTGATATGGAAGTAGAAATTTAAGGACTAAAATGTAAATAATGTAAGTTTAGGAGAACAATTGTAACTATGTAACATTATTGAGGACTAAGAGTAATTTACTCTATTTTGTGTAACCGTTTTTAGATAAAGGTTAAGTCTTTGCGCCTCTATATAAAGGGAAAGGCTAAACTAATAAAGGGGTTGAACACTTTTTGATCTTACTCAATTGTACTATGACTTTCTCTCTCTAAAACTCTCTTTCTCTCTTTCTCTCTCTAGAATTCACATATAACTTCTTCCTAAGACAACATTCTTAATATCTGAACTCACCAGTATTGATGCTAATATCATTTAACAACTGAAAAATCCAAACTATCTCACAAGTAGATTGAGTCATGGCTCTATATTCAGCTTCAACACTCGATCTCGATACAACTTTTTATTTTTTACTGTTCCATGATACCAAATTACCTCATACAAAACACAATAATTAGTGGTCGATCTTTTATCATCTTTAGATCCAACCCAATCGACATCTGTAAAACACTTTATATTAGTATGTTCGAGAGTTATCCAATTATTAAATGTTGGAGAATACATAAATTGACTTACAACACTGACTGGATATGCAATGTTTGGTCAAGTTACCGTAAGATAATTGGGTTTTCATATTAATCGATGATACTTTCTGGATCACTAAATAATTCTCCGTTCTCTTTCATTAATTTCAATTTAGAAACCATTGGTGTATTATATGGTTTTGCTCCTAACTTTCATGTTTCCATCAACAAATCCTAAACATATTTTCTGCGATAAAAGAATACCTTTATTGCTTCTTGTTATTTCAACCCCAAAAAAATACTTTAATGGTCTAAATGTTTTGTTTGAAATTGTAAATGTAAAAATGTAGTAAGCAATGTATTGAATTTACTATCGTTCTGAGTAATAATGATGTTATCAACATATGCAACCACGAGTATAATTTTATTTGCAGAACGTTTGTGAAAACATAATGATCAAAACTGCTCTTTTTCAATCCAAATTAATTTAGTGTATCACTAAACTTTCCAAACCAAGAACAGGGACTTTGCTTTAGTCTGTACAATGATTTATACAAACGTCATACATTTTCTCTCCCCCTGAGCAACAAATCCCGGTATTTTCTCTATATAGACATCTTCTTGAAGGTCTCCATGTAAAAATGTATTTTTGATATCTAACTAATGCAATGGCCAATCATTTGAAGCTGCTAAAGAAATAAATAAACGAATAGAGGTAAAATTAGCTATTGAGGAAAAAGGTTTCAGATTAATCAACACCATAACTTTGAACATATTATTATGCGACAAGTCGTGCTTTGAGACGACCTATCATCCCTTCTAGATTTATATTGACATTAAACACCCATTTACAACAAATAATTTTCTTTCCGGTAGGTAAGTTAACCAAATCTCAAGTACCAGTTGAAGAGTTCAAGAATAGCTTGAGGGGTAATTTTGTGTTACGAGAATCTTTTAATGGCTAGATAGTCTTTTAATTCTTTGCTAGGGTTCCTTCTAAGAGAGAGAAAGTGAGAGAAAGTGATATTATATTAATCCCGGATCTATAAAGCATGTGTGGTCCTTTTATAGTACAATTACGGGCCCCACACACTTTAATTCGCGCTAATTACATCTCTGGTCCCTATATCTTTTCATCTTTTCATAATGACTATTTTTATTGTAGTCTACACAATTCTCCCCTAATACAACTTCTTCTTTACAATTCTCTCCTAATAAACTTCTTATTTACAATTCTCTCCTTATAAACTTGTTCTTTGCAATTTTACCACACGTCTTTTATTCTCCCTCATCAGTAGCCCCCGAGTCCTAGTAAAAATATTTTTACTGGGACTGTAAATATATCTCCAAATTTCGTCTTATGCCTTCAATTCTCTTCGAAAATGCGCCTCCTCGAATAGCTTTCCTCTTCGAATATCTTTTATACCTTAATTCTTCAAGAAACGTCTCCTCGAACAATACCTCTTCGAAAAATACTTCAATGCGCCTCCTCGAATAGCTTTCCTCTTCAAATATCTTTTATATATTAATTCTTCAAGAAACGTCTCCTCGAACAATACCTCTTCGAAAAATACTTCAATGCGCCTCCTCGAATAGATTTCCTCTTCGAATATCTTTTATACCTTAATTCTTCAAGAAACGTCTCCTCGAACAATACCTCTTCAAAAAATACTTCATAAAAAATTACTATTTGATTAAGAAAAAGTCTCATCCTCGAATATATAGTCTCTCACGTTATTACCAGTAGCCCTCCAATCCTTGCAATGTTTTAGCATATCTTTGAAGCAAACCTCTCTTTAATTTTGTTCATCGGACTTGACTGGCCCAACCTTACCGAATTGCTCCCACTAGACTAAGGCATTGCAAGCATTGAGATGCATCGAACTTATCAGTAGGAAATGGTAGGCTGTTACTGTGACGTCAGAGATTGTGGCTCGTTGTCACCGAATCATTCTGGAGATCTGATTCCTGTTCCCAATGCTTTTCATCATTGGACTGTCCTTTCACCTTCACCCTTGTTTTTCAAACCAGCAAAACACACCTATAGTTCCCATAATACCCTTAGGAAAACAAGAGAAAAAGTCCCCAGGCCTTATTAACTCTAAAGGCCCATATCTCTCTATAAATACTGACCCCTTCCATATAATTCCAAACTTTTTCAATCTAAAAATTTCTAGAGAGAGAAAGCTGGCTTATAAGCCTCGTCGGATTCCAGAGTGGCTGTTAATAAGTAAAAAATTCCAAGAAAGAGTTGCTGCTGGTGAATACGTTGAGCCTCAACCTCAACCTCCTGTCATTACGATTTATGGTTCCTGGCCTCCACCGGAAAATTCCACTGCTATCATACCCCTCGAAGTTTCACAACATAGTCTAATTTCCGATTAAGGAAAAGTCGACCTCATGGGTAAAGATAAACATTATAAACACTCGTCTGGGAAGAGGAAAAAGCACCATAAGAAGATATCTAAGGAGTGCAAGCGTGCTAAAAGGACGCCCTCGGAGACTTCGAACTCCCCATTAGCTCTAACCGTTGAAAACCCTCCGCCAAAAAATGATAACTCAGGATCGAGCCTTCCAGCCACTCCTTCAATAACAACAACTGGGAGCCCTCGATTTTCTCCAAGAAGGAATTCCTTAACCGAAGAGGAGCTTCGAGAAATGCGTAACAAAGCTTTGGCTGCTAAAGGAAAAAGGATTTCCTCGGATATTCCTGAGCCATAAATTTAACCAGCTTCTTCTACAGAGCAAAATAAGACCACTAACTTGCCTTTAGAATCTTCTAGTCAAGCGACTACCAATCATCTAATAGTGTCCGAAGAGAAAGCTCGTCGGATTGCACCTAAATCTAAAGGAGATATCACTCTTCCCTTAGAGCTCGATGCCATTGCAAGCAACAACATTCGAGGGATCGAGAACAAGCACATGGTGGCATTGCATAACATACAATATAAGTATTTTTCACCCTCCGAAGATCCCATGCTGAGGACCCGGTGGTGCATTCCTTCATATATTGACACAAGGTTCCCCTCAGAAGGTGAGACTCTTCTATCAGTGAGGGATGATGAACTAGTTGTTTATACCGAAATTATGAATTTGAGGTTAAGGTTTCCTTTAGACCCATTTTTTATTGAGTACTTTGCCAAGATTGGTCTCTGCCCTTCACAAGCCGGACCAAACATGTGGTTCACGCTTATGGAAATCATCATGGCTTCGAGGATTTCAGGCATCGAATTTTCCTTAGAAGAGCTTATCAGACTATCTGGCTTAGCAAGGAATCTATTTTTTCCATTTTACTCACTAACCTTTGGCCGACAAAAAAAGGTTTTAAAAGACTTGCTAGAAGCAGATAAGAAATGGAGGCAACAATTCATCTTCTTCTCTGGTCACTGGGACACCGGGTCATAATCGACTCCTTCGAATCCTCACAGGCTATCCCTCTTGGGGACCAACAAATGTAAGTTTACTAACTTCTTTTACCTTTTCTCCTCAGATAATAATGTACTGACTTGAAAATACTTGTAGCTATGACAGGTATTTCAAAACCCTACTCGGATTATGTGGAGAGTGCCACTACCGTCTTCACCAAATTGAGCGAGTGGGCCAAAGAACACTGAGAAAATAGATTCCGCTTGTGCTTCATGAATAACAACTTAGCCATGAGCCGACTGTGGAGTTTGAACCCTCTTGATCGATTGACCCTGAAAGAACTGATGACCCCTCCCCCACAGCAAGAAGTTCTAGATCGAGTGACTAAAAAAGACATAGTCATCTACCTCCCGAAGCGCTCTCGTGCCAAGAGTCACCTTGGTGAATCCGACGAGGAAGTTTCCACGAAGGATCGCCAGTCAGATAATGAAAGGATAGTCACCAATCAACAACCACCCCCCTCAAGAATTACCCGAGGATGGCAAGATGCAAGATGATGTTCAAGAAACCGCTCAAGGCAGCGAGCTCCAAGAAATATCAAGTTAGCCTGAAAAATAAGTTAGAGTTAATTCTCCCAAAGAATCAAGGCATTGCTGGTCTCCTCGCAACTTGAAGAGGCAAAGAAACAATACGCCGTTGTGGAGAGTCAAGCAGATGTACTTTATGAAAGACTATATGCCTCTGAGAATTATGTCATCATGCTTGAAAGATGCTACCAGCAAGAAAGAGACCTCTACCAAAAGAAGACGGGGGCTCAAGAAAAACTCTTGAACGAACTTCAAAAGGCTCATGAGCTGGCATGCAGGGGATTTAAAGATTGCTGTGATGACTATGAAAAGGTGACGAAGGACATAGAAAAGTTGGTGAAGCGGATCAAAGATTTTCCTCGGGAAGTTGAGGAGGAGAAGGAAAAATCCGTGAATGCCTATGTGGCTAAGTGTGCATAGACAACCTCAATGCTCGAGATGCTACAGTCCGAGCAGGCCTAATTACCCAAATTCATGCAGAGCACCCTGAGTATGACTTAGGCAGCTTTTGGAAACTCGTCTCCTCGGACCTCCGTCCTCCTCACATTGTGGTGAGTGATAGTAAGGTATCGGATTATGAGGAAAGTCACTACTCGGATAAGTCTGACTAGTTAGTAAAAATGGTAGCATAGTTAGCAATTTTTTGTGTATGTCCGTTTAAGGCGATTTTTGTAACCCATCTAACTTTGTTCAAGGAGATGGACTCCTCAGATTTTTGTGTATGCCACTGTGTGGAATGTGTAATTTGTTAATTTGCATACGTTTTATAAGTGTTTGCCAACTCGCGTTGAATAGTTGATCTAAACCGACTTGTATCGTAATATTCATTATGAATATGTGATAAAACTAACTTAGGAGAAATAGTTAGAAGGACAAAAAATACAAGGCACAAAATATTGTGGCTCAAATAATAGTTCGAGGCACCAAAAAATTCGAGGCACAAAATATTGTGGCTCAAATAATAGTTCGAGGCATAAGCACTATACATAGTTCGAGGCACCAAACAATTCGAGGCACAAAATATTGTGGCTCAAATAACAGTTCGAGGCAAAACAATGCGTTGTATTAATTAGCTCATAATGGCACCTCGCTCAAACCTTCCTGTGCCTAACAGGGTAGGAAAGAGTATGCCCTCACTGTTTTTAGGAAACCTGAAAATACACAAAAAACAAACATTACATGCTAACTTCTTTATCATTCTAAATACAACTTTAAATGTTCGATGTTCTAGGAAAGCCTCAGATATTGCCCTTCCTTGTCTTTTAACCTGTATGTTCCCTGTTTCACTTTCTCTGTTACTTCATAGGGGCCCTCCCAATTTGGTCCCAACTTTCCAAGACTCTTCTCTTTAGTGTGCAGAAAAACTTTGCGTAAAACTTTGTCTCCCACCTTAAAATCTCAGTGCTTTACTTTAGAAGCATATCTACTCCTCATTAATGTTTGATAATGCAAAGACTTCAACTGTGCGTGTTGTCTTTTTTCTTCAACCAGACCCAATTACAGGGCTCTGCTTTGGTCTTTCAAATATTCTATATAAGCTGCCCCGATATGATGAGAAGACAATCTCCGATGGGACAATGACATCCATACCATACACTAAGGCAAATAGAGATACAGCTGTGGCAGTTCGAGGCGTTGTCCTATAAGCCCATAATACTTCTTGTAAATAATCAGGCCATCTTCCCGCCTTTCCTTCCAAATTCTTTTTCAACCCATCCAGAATTGTTCGATTGGTCACTTCCACCTAACCGTTAGCCTGGGGATGAAATTGGGCAGAAAAGCATTGTCGTATGCCTCTGGAAAGGCAAAAGCTTTTAAAGTCTTTGTTGTCGAATTGAGGTCCATTATCCGTTGTGATTTGTATGGGTACCCCAAAACGACAACAAATATTCGAAACTACAAATTTGATAACATCTTTTGCTTTTATCCCTGCCAGGGGTTCCGCTTCCACCCATTTAGAAAAATAATCCACCGCTGCAATTATAGTCTGTCTGCCTCCAGAGGCAATTGGTAGGGGCCCAACTAAGTCAATGCCCCACCTGATATAGCCAAGAACACCCCAGGCTTGTGGATTATGTTTGCATAGCGCTGACATGTATCACACCACTTTACCAATTCTTTCGCATCAGAAGAGATAGTCGGCCAATAATAGCCATCCAAAAACACCCGTCGAACTAAAGCCTTATACCCACAATGGGCCAAACCTTCCCTATCGTGCAAATCTGACAGGAAAAATTGTGACTCGTCCTTGTCTAGACACCTTAGTAATGGTCGGGTCAAAGATTTCTTATACAAAACGCCTCCTAACATGATATAGCCATGAGACTTGAACCTGATCTTCCTAGCCTCATATTTTCCAGCGGGTAAACTATCGTTTTCCAAGAAGTCAATAATTTCTGACCTCCAGTCACTTGTAATCACATTTCTGACCTCTTTAATATTCATCGAATGCTCTGTATCGATCATGACCGAAGGGGGTTCGTGAATCAATACCTATGGGTAACCCTCCGTTCGCGAAGCTGTAACCAAAGAATCGGGGACGACATTTTCCTCTCTTCGAACATGCTCGTATTGAACCCCATCGAATTCAGCAACCAAATCCTTTAATGCTTTTAGGTACTGTATCAGCTTATCGTTTTTACTCTCAAAATCACTCAAAGCTTGATTTATCACCAATTGTGAATCACTGATCAATCTAATCTTTTTGGCTCTACATATTAGAGCTAGTCGCAAACCTGCCAAGGCTGCTTCGTACTCTGCCTCATTATTAGTTGCCTTGAAACCGAATCGAATAGCTTGGAACATGGCTATCCCTTATGCAGAAGTTAATTGGACCCCCGCAACACTTCTAGAGTTATTCAACCCACCATCCGTTCGAACCAACCATTCCGTGTTATCGGAATGGTCAATAGTCTCTGTATCTTCCCTTTCTGAGTGGAATTCAACTAAAAAATCACCTAAAACCTGAGCTTTTATCGTTGTCCGAGGCTCGAATGTTATGTAAAAATCTCTCAGTTCGACTGACCATTTAGTCATTCTCCCAGAAATATCAGGCCTTTGTAACAAACCTTTCAGGGGGAATGTCGTTCGAACAACAATGGGATGTGCCTGGAAGTAAGGTCTCATCTTTCGGGCAGCTGTGACCAAAGATAAAGCCACCTTTTCCAACTTAAGATATCGCTTCTCGACATCCAACAAAATTTTACTGACATAATAAATGGGTTTCAAGAGAGTGGCCTCTTCCCGAAGTAAAACGACACTGACTGCATAATCTGATACCGCTACGTAAACAATTAATCTCTCCCCCACCAATGGTTTAGTCAGTATATCAGGGGATGTTAAATATTCTTGAATTTGTCGAAAAACTGTTGAGCAATCTTCGGTCCAATTAAACGATTTCGCATTCTGCAATACCTTGAAGAAAGGTGCACATTTGTCCGACGACCAAGAAATGAATCTATTCAGTGCTGCCAATCTCCCTGTCAGGATATGGAATTCCTTAATATTCTGAGGTGGGGTCATGGTGGTTGAATCTTTTATCTGTTCTGGGTCAGCTTCTATACCTCGTTCACTTATCATATAACCAAGGAACTTACCCGATCGTACCCCAAAAACACACTTTTCCGGATTCAATTTCAAATTGACCTTGTTCAAATTGTTAAAAGTTTCCTCCAAGTCAGAAAAATGATCTTCGTCCCTTAAACTCTTGACAAGCATATCGTCGATATAGGCTTCGACATTCCTACCAATTTTCCCCTCAAAGGTTTTGTTAACCAAACGCTGCTAAGTTGCCCCTGCGTTCTTCAGGCCAAATGGCATAACCTTGTAGCAATATAATCCTCTTCCGGTTATAAACGATGTGCTCTCTTTGTCTTTTGCATCTAGCCGGCTTTGATTATACCCTAAGTAAGCGTCCATGAAAGACAACAATCGATTGCCCGAAGTCGAATCCACTAATTGATCAATTCGGGGTACCAGAAAAGGATCCTTAGGGCAAGCTCTATTCAAGTCCGTGAAATCCAGGCACATCCTCCACTTGCCATTCTTTTTCCTGACCAAGACCGGATTCGAGGAAGAATACCGGCAGACTTCTCCTGAGAAACTGGTCTCCTTTTCTGGACAATGAGTCAAACATCAAGATGTACTGCAAGTTTATGACATATTATCTCTGATGGTACTCCCGTCACATCCTGTGCACACCAAGAAAACATATCTAACTTGTTAGATAGAAACACAATCAATCTTTCTTTGAAATCAAAAGAACGTTTTACTCCGATCTTCAAAATTTTTCCATCTCCAAACTTGTGCTCCTCGGAATCCTCTTTTGGGATCAGAAATCCGGGGGTCTCCGTCGGATCATCACATGGAACGATTTCCGAGGAAGGCCCTTTAATTGCTATGCTTTTTCTAATACATTTCCCCGAACTCCTTTCGAGGATAAAGCTACCTGTAAAACTCTCGGGCCATCTTCTGACTGTTCCTGATCGTTCCGATATTGTTTCCTACCACATATTTCAGACACTGGTGTACCGTCGAAATTACACCATACATCATGGACAGCCAAGAACGACCTAAGATCATACTGTACGATGTTGGTATGTCAACCACAATAAATAATACTTCCACTTCCTTTTTAAACGGCCCACGGCCTAACTCGACCACGCACTGAAACTCTCCAACAACCACTGCTGATGCACCAATAAATCCCAATAGGGTTCTGTCGGATCGTCGTATAACAGGTGGGTCAGAAATTCTCCCGTAAGTGCTCATGAACAAGATGTTCGCTGAACTTCCTGTATCAATAAGTATCTTCTGAACTTGGTCTCCGGCTATACCCGCAACGATAAATACTGCATCTTCGTGTGGGCCCGCGACATTCCTCATGTCATCATCGTCGAAACATATGATGGGGGAAGTCAAACGGTGCATTTGGGCTGACGCCCCTGCTTCAATATGTGTAGTCAAATTCACCGTATGTCTTTTCCGTGAACTGTTTGAATTCCCCGCGATGGTATCCCCTCCAAAGATAGTAAGTGACTCAAAAAAAGCACACAGGTCATTGACTTTCCCTCTTGGAATGACTTCCTCGACCATGTTCACATTGTTCCTCCCCAGCTGGGGATCCATATACCCTTGTTCAATGTCGAAAACATCAATCTCTTCGGAGATCACCATTGCTGTATCAACGATTTTGGGGACAGCCTTTGCCGTCTCACTTTTTTTGGAGTGTTTTTTCACAAAATCTAACAACATTTCGTTCTCAATCAAAACTTGCACTTCTTTTTTCAAGGCAATGCAATCCTTAGCGTCGTGTCCAATATCCTCATGATACTTACAATATTTGCTGACACTTCTGCTTTCCCTCAGAGTCTGAATAAAAAAAGGTTTTCTAAACTGCACCGTTGATCTAGCCTTATCGAATATTGTGGCCACATTTTCCGTTAACTCCGCGAAATAGTCCGGCTGAACCCACTTGTTCGAAATTGGCCTTGCCTCTTGGTTATAACTTTGCTGATTGCTATAATTCTGTGTATTTTTTTATGCCTCGGCGGATACTGACCCATACTTTTGGCTTGACATTGGCCCGGGGCCCTTGGTTACTGGACTCAGATCTCTGAAATTGGTTCTGATCCAATTGATCGCCTGACCCTTTCTCGTATGCCTGAGTCTCCTCCACCAAAATTCTCTTTTTAACTTGATCTAACAATGCTCCAAAGGTCATGGTCTGACTCTCCGCCACCGTATCCTTTAAGAGTCCAGGGAGTAAGCCCATCCTGAAAGCTGCAAGCGCCACTAAATCTTTGCAATACTCCATGTTTGTTTTCCTTTTGACGAATCGATTCGTATAATTCTTCAAGCTTTCCCCAACTTTTTGCCTACAATAGATTATCGTATCTCCATTAGGCCGGAAATTTTTGCTCCCCACAGAATGTTGTCTAAAAATATTCCAGAACATGTCGAAGTTCTTTATCGAGTCCTGCGGGAGCCGATTATACCACTTGAAAGCCACCCCTTTGAAGGTCTGAGAAAACGCTCTACATAATAATTTATCATCGTCATCAAAATTAATCATGAAGTTCTTGAATTGCTCGATATGGTTATCAGGGTCTTGTGTCCCATCGAACTTTTCTAACTTTGAAATGTCAAATCCTTTGGGAGATTTCCCACTAAGATTTCTGAGGACAAAAGAGAAGCTCTCCAATTATGACCCGTCCGATAAGCGTTAGATCTCAAGTTTTCTTTGCTAAAAAAATATAATCCCTCCTCGGACGGCAGATTGTACTGATGCTGCCATTCCGAATTTCGCGGGTCAACATTTTGATTCCTAGCGGGAAAGTTCATTTGGCCATAACCCCGCTCATTAACTTTAGCATGATAATTCTTCTCCCTCAGAGATTTCCTCTCCGAGCTCCTTCCCCTCCGGTTTTCCACATGTCTTCGACCATGTCTTTTCTTTCTGTGATTTTTCCTAGGAGATGAATCGACGAGCTGTAACGAGAATAATCGCTTGAGTCAGAAGAATCCAGATGGCGTTTTTCTTTCCTCCTCGAAGACCGTCGCGCGTATCCTCTATATCTATCATCCCTGGTTTTAGGACGGAAATCGGCTTCGCGCTCTTCTTTTCCATTGTCTGGCTCCCTTCTCACTTCAGAACGAAGATTCGCCCGAACAGTTTCTTTTTCTGCCTTCAATCTTTCAATTTCCAGCAGCAACTCATTCCTTCGAGCCAACAGATCCGAATCATCAAAGGCGTCTCCGACGCGCTGGCCCCCATGCGCCTCACACTCCATATCATTCCGATAATCATCACCTACCAGATTCTCCTCGCAGTTATTAACAAAATCGTCCCCTTGCTCTTCCATAATTCTGTTCGGATTAGGAATTATTACCAGAAAGCGATTGTCGTTAGAATAATCTTCACTTCCCACAGACGGCGCCACTAAAGAGTTCAAGAATAACTTGAGGGGTAATTTTGTGTTACGAGAATATTTTAGTGGCTAGATAGTCTTTTAATTCTTTGCTAGGGTTCCTTCTTAGAGAGAGAAAGTGAGAGCTTAGCTTAAGTAGAGGGAGAAAGTGATATTATATTAATCCCAGAATCTATAAAGCGTGTGGTCCTTTTATAGTACAATTACGGGCCCCACACATTTTAATTCCCGCTAATTACATCTTTGGTCCCTATATCTTTTCACCTTTTCATAATGACTATTCTATTGTAGTCTACACAATTCTTCCTTAATACAACTTCTTCTTTACAATTCTCTCCTAATAAACTTCTTCTTTGCAATTTTACCACACGTCTTTTATTCTCCCTCATCACCAGTGTCTTCTAATGCTCTTATCTCTTCACATATTGTAACTTGCCAACCAGAAGGACATAAAGCTTTGCGAACAGTTTTTGGAATAAAAATGGGATCAAGAGATGTAATAAAGCTCGGGTAGTTAGAGGTAATTGATCATATTTTGCAAAACTGAAAATTGGATAAGTACATTGTCTTTTATCTTTTCAAAGAGCAATAGAAAGATTAGGAGTGTACTCACTGTCGGCTATGTCAGAATCTGGGGACAGAAGAATTAGTAGTGGACATGATGACGTAACTGTTTTATGTTGAGAATAAACATGTTTAATGGGAGGTAGATATGGTGGAGGCAGTACATTAGGTCCTTGAAGGGTGATGTACATGAGTAAATCATCACCGATAGTAGTTGTTTTGGATCGACATTAGACAAAATAGGAAAAAATGGAACATGTTTTAAAAATGTAACATCCTTAAATACTACATACAGATGAAGAGATGTGGAAAAACATTTATAACATTTTTTAACCTTAGAATATCCAAGAATAATACTTTTTAAGGACTTCAGATCTAATTATGTACGAGTAGGACTTACATTCATAACAAAAAAAGTACAAAAAAATGCGTCGTTCAACAAGAAATAGAGGTTTAGATAGAAAAAACACGGAATATGGAATCTTATTTGAAAGGACAACATACGACATACGATTAATTAAAAAAAAGCAATGGAAACCGCATCTGCCCAAAATGATTTTGGTACTTTTATTTGAAAAAGAAATGCACGAGTAACCTCTAAAATAGTATATTTTTCTTTCAGAAATATTATTTTAGATGAAACATTCATTCTTGTTCCATAAATAATTGAAATGTAATTGAGCAATATTCTATACCATTATCATTTCTTAAAATACGAATAGGAAAATTGAATAGAGTATTAATTTACGCAGTAAATGTGCAAAATATAGATATAACTTAGAGCGATTTTTCATTAAATGAAGCCACGTAACACGAGAATAATCATCAACTAAAGTAACAAAATATTTAAAACCAATTTTAAAAACAACGAAATAAGGAACCCAAACATGTGAATGAACTATTTCAAAAGGAAACATAGCTCGTTGATTGATAGGATGATATGATGTAAGGCGATGATGTTTAGCCAATTGACATGACTCACACTCTAATGATATCAAATGATAAAATTTAGGATAAATTTGTTTAAAAGAGAGTAAAGATGGATGACACGTACGACATTGTGCTTCAAATGGAGATGCAATACTAAAACATGCAGTAGATGTATGATTGTCTTTATCAAGATATTAGAGACCTCCACTCTCGTGTCCTCTACCAATTATTGTATTCGTCGTAAGATCTCGAAACAAATAATGGTTAGGGTAAAAGATGACAAAATAATTTAGTGTTTCAGTGAGTTTGCCATACTTTGCATGATTATTGTGTGTATTGTATCCATCTCGACTATTATAACCACCACGACCACCACGATTGTTGTATCCACCACGACTATCGCAGTCGTTGTATCCACCACGACCACCCGACCTGCCACGATTATTTTAACCATAAGCGCCACAACCACCATGACCATCATGATTATCATGAACACTAGGTTTATTACGGCTGATTAATGCAGTAGTGACATGTTGTACTGTTTGTGAGTTTTTGGTTCGAAGAATTCTGGAAAAAATTCAATGAAGAGATGATATCTTAGATTCAACGAGGATGTGAGATTTAACACTTTCAAACTCCGAAGGAAGACCAACAAGAAAACTCATTACATCAATTTATTCTTGTTGAATTGTTGAATTTTAATTGAACTACTGGAGGGTAACAAAATATTAAGTTCTTTGTAGAAGTGTTTGGACTCCATAAAATATGTCATAAAAGACTTATCTTGTATTTCAGTACGGTAAAAAACTTTGCAAACATCATAGATACGCGAAATATTACCTTACCCGCATATAAAAATTCTATATACTTTATTAACTTCTTAACATACTTATAATGATTAACAAAATTGAGTACCTCAATGGTGGTCGTGTTCTGTATTTGTAGAAAAAGACGAGCATCATCACTATCCAATTTTTAGTTGTATCATCTATAAGAAGATCTTTTGTCAAGTGATCATCTTTTTCTATACTCGTAAATATATACGAATGGTTTTACTCCTATATCAATAATTGGACTCATTCAATTTTTGTTCAGTGATTTTTGTCATCACAAGAACCAAATCAGACATACTTTTTTTCTTCCATCTGATTTTTTTTTATAAAAACCTTAATAGGTGCGGTACCATGTTAAAACGAAAAAAATATTTATTATTGACATATCAATTATGTACAAGTTAAAACTATATATAGGTGGTAAATACATCTTGATAAGATTAGAGTCTACCTTAATAAGAAAATTGCTAAAAATAAACCGTCTTTAATTCGTGAAATCACACCAATTTTTTTTTTGAAATTACCCTGTGAAATTAATTTTTTGGTCAATCTTACCATTCACTAAAACCTTTAAATAAAAAAAATAATTTCGTAAATTTATCATAATTTCAAAAAAAATTACATTTTTTCTACCGTCTCTCTAAAAGAATCATCTAAGTTTTAATAATCTAATCCTAAACTAATAAACATTTACTAAAACTAAACTAATAAACTTAACTAAACTCTAAGCTATTTACCATCTAAACTCATATTTACTAATTTAATACATTAAATAAACTATACTTAAAAACTAAAACCATTACCTTCTCACTCTACCCATATCTAGGGCTGTCAACGGTTCTCCGGAACCGAGAACCGGACCGGGACCGAACCGATAAGGACCGGACCGAACCTTAACGGTCCGGTTCACGGTTCAATTTTAAAAACCGAAAACCGATAAGGAACCGAAACAAAAAAACCGGTTAGGAACCGAACCGATAGAACCGATAAACCGATAGAACCAATAAAGAATCGAAACGATAAAATCGATAGGACCGAAGGAACCGATACAGAATCGAACCGATGAAACCGATAAACCGGTAGAACCGATAAGAAATCGGATAAATAAAACCGTTAAAACCGATTATTTATTATTATTATATATTCTTTTATAAATTATAGTACCAAAATTCATAGTTAATTACCAATTTTTTAAGAAAATAAAAGATCAACTTATAAATTTTAGTTTTTATATCATTTATTTTAATAAAAAAAAATTAAAAATCAAATTTTAATTGATTTTATTTTTTTTAAATGGACCGAAACCGGACCGAACTCGGACCGAACCGAACTCGGACCGAACCGAAACCGGAACCGAACCGGACCGAACTGAACCGAACCGAAAATTTAGCGATTCGGTCCGGTTCCAAAAATTAGAACCGAAAACTTAGCGGTCCGGTCCGGTCCGAACCAATAAACTTAGCGGTCCGGTCCGATTCCTTCAAAAACCCAGACCGAACCGGACCGATAACAGCCCTACCCATACCCAATTTGCAGAAATCGTCGTAGACAGCCACAACAAACCCCTTACCCTTACTCTTACCAAACCCTTACCCCTATCAAAGCCTTACCTTCTCAACTTGTCGACAGTCACCCTTACTAAAGTCATACCTCCAGGCAACTCACGCTAGCAACTCGGGTTTAGTGTTATATGTCTTCGATTTGTAGTTTAAGGCTTGCGGTAGTGTTATATGGCTTTGAGGGTTGATGCAGGTATTTGTTTCGGTTGTTGTTCTTCGCCGGCGATTGGCCCACGCCATGGCGTGGGGACATATTACCACACCATATTATGGCGCAGTACCAAGTTTACGGCGTGGTAATATGTGTCCACTCCATGCTTACGGCGTGGGCGCTCCGGTTATCGGATTATTAAAGCTCCAGTGTCACGCTCTCTTCATTCTACTGTTTAACCTCTTACTATCAAGATAACATCTGTCCTGAATTCTGAAAAAGAAATAGAAAAGCAAACAAACCAGCTGGACCACTACCTACAACTGTAATTTTTGGTTTCCTGATTGTTGGAGACTTATACGATCATTGGGAACCAACATTAGTTCCATCTTCATCGTCTTAAGAAAATTGACCAACTATATTGATCGAGTCATCAAAAGCTCCTTTAAAACCATATGTTAAATATGTCTAACTTTAAGCTTAGAAGTTTGTCAACACCAATATCAACTCTACATATTAGTTTATGAAAATCATCACCAAAGTATCATATTAAGACAACAATTAAATTTATTATATTTCTATTATCTCCGGTTCCTTCATTATCTTTTTTTCATACCTACCTAAAAACAAAATAAAAATATGTAAAGACATTATATAGATCAGAGCAAGCAGAAGATAAAAAACCATATATATATTCTTCGTGTAGCTAACAAATCAACAACACTTAAATATCAACAGGAGGGCATGAAGGCATAAAACTAAGTCTAGGCTAGCTAAAATAGTAGTCAAATAAGCACTTTTGAAGGTTTGGATAAAAATAGATGTATGGGGTTAGTGTTTTTGGTTAGTTTTGTAAAGTTAGATGTCGGATTAAATTGAATAGTTAATGACATGATTTGTAATTAAATAGAGTTTTAAGTGTTTTTTGTTTAGAGGTAATTTTGTAAATATTGAAAATCGAAAGCAAGCAACTTCATAAAGTAAAAATGACTATTTTTTAGCAATTCCTCCATAATAATGTATAATAAAGTATCATTGACCTCCTAAGGAGATAGCGAACTTGGTTGAGTAAGGTATGTTTGTGACCACTTCTACATACGCTTTCTTGACTGATTACATGTGCGCACTTGTTGAATAGCGGTTGAATTAAAGTATAATTGACTATTGACTATAATAAAAAATTGTTATCAACGTTGTAACCAGAGCAGTGACGGTCAAATTATCTTGAAAACCAATAACTCCAACGTTATTAACAGTTAATTGTATGTTGTGCAGAGCTTGGATCCTCGTGGACGTAAGAAAGTTGCTTTGAAAATTCTTTGCATTAGCAGCCTATCTATGCATATCTCTTAGGGCTTTCGCTAAACTTTAAGAGGCAATCCCATCCCGTATGTTTGAGGAATGCCTGGAACAAAATAACCACAATTTGATAATTATTTACAAAACTTTTACGGCTAAGTATTATAAAATTGAATGTTAAAAGAGGACGTATGTAAGTAAGTAGAAGGAAAAATAAAGTGACATAGAGATATTGTGTTGTACTTTCAAGGATTTTCTAGTGCAGATGGTATCCGCAAAACAATCTATCTAAATTTATAAAATTCAACCTGAACCGAGTGATGAACAGAAATGGACCAAAAATGTAATATGATATGTTATAGTGCAGCTTTCCTTTGTATAGTTCAGACAAACTTAGTTTTACATATGATGAAAAAAACAAAAATACAAATACACTAAATGAAAACAAGAACAAATGACAAAACAGAGAAAGTATGTTCACTATCTAACCAAATTAAAAGCCAAAAGGTTCATATAAGTGCAAAGTTACGAATATCCATATGCATACAATTTTGTTCTTTCCCTATTAAAAAACGTACTACATGCCATCACCACCCAATTTCATAGATTTTCCATTTCTAAAAACTTGAATTCAAACTGGAGTAGCTGGATTAAGAGCGGTGGAGTCAAATTTACAAAAGATACTATATGAGTATCAATGAACCTAAAATCAATCAGCCAATGTTCTACATACTACAAAACCAACGCCTTCATTTAAATATGTAAAATATAGGGTTCGTTTCAATAGAAGAACTTTTTGAAATTCGAGAGAACTCTTGAAGAAATGGATAAAAAAAAAGGTTTTTTGTGAAGATCAATAGCTTGCAACGTAGTAATAGAAGTATAAAAGAGAAAGAGACGTGCCATAAACTGGCTCTGCTTCTTCAGTTTCTGGCTTCCGGTGAAGCCATTTGACCAAATGTCAAACAAATGTTGAGGGGACGTATTCTTATTTACATCGTATGTTTTTGAATTTTGGAGTACTAGGCTAAAAACTCTGACCGGTCGTCGGGGTTTGAAACCTTTTACAAACCTGTTATTAACGTTCGTTCGTATCTAAAACCGGTCATCTATGTTTAAGAATGTTGTATATGGTTACTGGTGTATGTCAATTAACCATACAGTGACACGTGACACCTAAATTTATAAAAAATTTGTTACCTATACGATCCCTGGATATTCCACATGTCACTATATGGTTAATTGGCACACCCTAATTACCATATATGTAACATTCTTTAACATAAATGGCCAGCTTTAGACATGAAGAAACCTTAATGCCAGGAGAGTTAGAAATGTTAAGATATATGTCTTACTTGAAACCGTTTTTGTTTTAGCGGTATATATTTAGGTAAAATGCTCCAATTAAAATATTAAAATAGGAGAGTTAGTTTTATCCAAAGAAAATAAAATTATTT
This sequence comes from Limnanthes douglasii subsp. nivea, assembly GCA_036936605.1. NCBI lineage: Eukaryota > Viridiplantae > Streptophyta > Magnoliopsida > Brassicales > Limnanthaceae > Limnanthes > Limnanthes douglasii. The sequence continues at coordinate 319,119,165 of JAUPFV010000002.1, read as the reverse complement.
AAATATTTGGACTTGAAAAGGTTAAAAATAATTTTTTTTATGAACTATCTATAAATAATAATCAAGTAAGGTTGCAAATAAAGTGATAAAGTTTTGGATAACTATCTATATATACCTATTCAAGTAAGTTATTAATATGTAATACTTGGTAAACTACCAATAGGTATTTGGACTATTATATTGGACAAGAATACCCTCGTTAGTATAAATAGGTTGTTTTAGGTAAATAAGCGTTTTTCCTCTCATGTGAAGCAAAATGTTTAAAATATTTTCTATATTTATTCATTTTTTCCTCTTAAACACATAAACAAGGTAGAAGTAGAGACCAACCTCCACCACTTTTGTTTATGAACGATTCGGCATTGGAAGACTTATTTGAAAATCAAATCTCTATTTGAAGCACAACTCTTTGCGTTAACCTTCACTTGAAGCACGATTCTTTATGTTCAACCTCCATTTGAAGCACGATTGTCTAAAATTAGGAAATTAACATGTATAAGCTAGGTACGGTTTCTTCATTTTTCTGTATTTGGATGATTTAAGTTTAGTTGGAAGTCTTGAAAACGATAAATAGGTTGTTAGTAAGGATTTAGTAGGAAAACATACTTTTGTACTGTCATTTTGGTAAACCATTATTTGAGAGTATGAAAGGTTACACTTTTTGCATTTAATCTGTTCCAATTTAGGTTCTAATGTATTGTCTGATGTCCTATTGATTGATGTTTTGAGATTCTATTTTCGGTTTCATTTAGTGCAACGGCGAAATATCACCACGGCTCACATCTTCTTTCTTTCACATGTCTCACATTGTTTTGTATGTGTGGTTCATTTTGACACGTGAAACACATATTTTCATTTTTGCTTTATGCATGACATGTTCTTTTTTAAAATAAGTCTCACATGTTTATAATGTCTACTATGTATGGCTCACATAATTTTGCTATATGGTTTACAATCTAGCCTGTTTCGTCAACAAGTCTCAGATGGTTTTGCTATACGGTCTACAGTCTATCCTGTTTCATCAACAAGTCTTGCATTATTTGTTACACGTGGCCTCGTATTATTCTTATAACTAGTCTTACGTTTTGTGATAGGGTAAAATAGCTTTTAAAACATGTTTTTTCAGATATAGTATAATTAGTATACTAAATTTGATGAAAGAAAATAGTGGTATTTCTACCAATGACCACATAGAAGCTGCAAAAGAAACGTCTTTCTATACGATATTGAAGGCTTCGTATGATCTGAGCAATGAGAGTCTACTAATGAAAAAACATTATCAAATTATAACCGATATCATAAAGACATACTCGATTGAAGAATGTAATTTCCGTATTGGGTCCAAACTTGTAAAAATAACCACCAAAGATGTAAAGGCTGTTTTTCGTTTGGAACACGGTGACGCGGAAGTGCCTTTAAACTCAAAATAAGGTTTCAGACTTCGATACACCGATAGTAAAGAAAAAAAGTCAAGGATCATCAAGATATATTTTCTAGACAAAAATTCAAGAAAAATAGACAAAAAAAACAAAAGTAATACCAAAAAAAATTGATAAATGTATGATTTTATCATTGGTATCGCATGTTTTAGTTGTAGATAAATTGGTTACTTAATTTCCATTATGGCGAGAATCAGGTAGCTTTTTTTCCTCTTCACATATTGAGTCACTAATGTAAGTCTAACTTTGAAATAATTTGTGAACCTTGGTCAACTCTATATCTTTGTATCTATTGGTCTTTAAGTAGAGGTGTTAAAAAGAAAAGAAAAACTTTTAATACATATTTTTTTAATATTTTTTAAATTCATAACATATCAGATCGATTTAGGTTCATGTAGGATACTGGTGTTCGGAGAAAATTATCATTTCTGACTTAAACCCTACTATATAAATATAAATGGTTCTTTTTTATTTAAATCCTCAAAAAGTTCGTCGTCCGTTGAAGAACTTTCACCAAATCAAAATCCATCGTGCTCTATCTCTTTCCATATATAATTTAATTACTTCTTGACTAATTTAATTTTAGTCAGAAAAATAATAAAATCATAAAGGGACAAAACTGAACATGATAGATTTTATCTTGGTAAGCTAAATACGAGGCTATAAGCTAGAGATAACAATTTATATTGTATGGTTTAAGTTAGAGATGGTAATTGTTTTCTGAAAACTACGAATATCCTATCCGCTCCGATCCGATGGGGTGAGTTATGATTCAAATTGTGGGTTTTGAAAGTTTAATATCTGCTTGATTCAGGTTGTGGGTTTAAAAAAAAATTGTGAATACCCAACACAAATTCAACCAAACGAAGGCACACAAAATGGTTCAACCGAACTAGAAACTATCATGAATTTCTTGTATGCGTGACTTATAGATATATGATTTTAGAACGACTCTTGACGCATGACATTATGGAGAGGCATTTGTTAGTTTTGGTCAATGCACCAATTAAGGTTGATGAAATAATACACGTGTGGCTCTCATAGGTCCTAAACGCATACCCTCTTTATTATCACGTGGTTGGCGTTAACGTGTCATTAACAGTGGCTTGCATCCATGCCTCCAAACCCTTAGTCGCACCTCCTCAAAAAAATCAAATAAAAAAATCAGGGTTACAGAGGTAGGGGCAGAACCAATAACAAAAATAAGGAGCAAAGAAACAAGGAATATGTTACAAAACTAACTAAAAACATTGATATAATCTTTCATAAGACTAAGAACTTGGTTCATTTCCTCAACTGTTACACCAATTATATATAAATTTACTCAATCATGTAGTTAGCACATGTCTAGTTGGTAAATAAGGAAATATCTCCATACCAATATACTATAAGTATTTTAGAGACACTAAAAATCTCTATCTATACCTAGAAATTTTGAGCCAAGCATTACTGGTTGATTCTAGATAGATAAGGTCTTATTTTCAATCGTATACCATTATTTTCCACACCTCATATCCTTTAAAATATGTAATTTAAAAATCAAATATATTTGGTAGACTTACCATACGGTCAATAGAACTAAAAGACTTTGATATTAAGTTCAAATCGAGCATTGGCATCAATGCTCAGAAACTAGCATACTTCTTAATAGAGTTCCATTCATAAATACTTTATCTTTAGCTAATATTCGTGAACCGATATGGAAAGCTTGAACAAATGATAGGTTTCATAATTTGGGATATTCTGTAATAATAATGTTAGTGTCTCCTATGTGAGACATCTTAAATCAAGTCAGCAAGTTTAACTTCATCACTTCTAATAGAAAAACTGAATATGAGGCGGTCATAAGTGGTCTGCAATTTTATTCATATATATGGAGCCTCAAAGGTGAAGCTCCCAGCAAGCTCATCACTCGTGAACAGTCACACTCTAGGCAAAGTCAGAGAAAATAGTATAAACTCTTCAATATTTGAAGGGACTACATCATCAAGATACTATCTTTGAGAAAGTCATGTACAAATAAATATCAATGACCAAGAAGAAAATATTGGACATGCTCGATTCCTCGAGTGGTGCCAAATTAGCACCATGGGTGGTCCTATAAGAGAAATTAGTAACTACATAACATGGCAGAGCCTCATGTACGAGCGTCTTAAATAATGGCTATCACGAAAGGAACAAACTATCGATATAATATTTGTTCTTACTTAGTAGAATTGGTATTACATAAGATATAAGTAAATCCTAAAGTATTAGGATTCATTCAGAAAGTATGTATGGTTGGTACAGTCGTTATATAATTATATAGGCATGGTCTCATCAGACTCATCCACCGACGTTTGGGTCCGACTGAGTCATCCTACATTCTGGAAAGTGTCATAAGTGTTAAGGTAGCGCATATTATGGCTACAAGGTGCGACACATGTGAGTCATCTTGAATGGATAGTATTGGCCAAACATTCTAGTAAACTCTAAATATTTGGTTCAATATTGCAACACATGTGAATGCATCGGTAGCATGAACCAAATCCCGACAGTTCTTTTTAAAAGATATTAGAGGAAATTGCATTCGACATATAAAATTTGAATTTAGTAAGACGTTTTCTAGATTTTAGGCGGTTGACGGGACCTTCGAGTAGTCCTGAATTACTTCTCAATATATAAAAAACAAAAATATTGTCCAAAATACTAGCAAAAGAAGTTATAAACTTCATTAAGTAAATATATACTTCGTTTTATCTTTTAGATGAATTGTTTCCTATCATGGTGACACATTAAAGTTTTAACGAGAAACTTGTATTCAATAAATATTCTTTGGTCATTTCTATTTTTGTTTGAATAATATATACTGGAAAATAGTTTCAAACTGTGCGTATAACCTCCCGAGCTTATGTACCAAATTGTTCATTTAGTTTACAAGCTTTTGCACTATACTGTACTTTTAGCTATGGAGCTCTCATATCAAATTATGTATTGAATATCCAAACTTCCGCATAAAATATTTACCTTCAAAATTAATCACTCTGTTAGGAGGAACCCTAAAGAGTAAAAAAGAACAACTTTACTTGTTGTCCGTAAGAACATAAAAATATATCAAGCAACTCAAAGAAACTTGCAACATAATATACTTATGGGTGTGGTTGAACCAACAATACTTTGATTTCTTCTTGAAAAATCACCTAAGGGTCGAGAAAATAGCTAAATATCTTAATACTCTAAGGATGTTAGAGCTAAAAGTCTTCATTTATTCAAATCCATAAACAAAAAAACTTCACCCGATCCTGCTCCATACCACTAATTGAAACCTAAACTACTAACCTTTTCATATAGGATTCAAAATAGTAGATACCCAATCACTGAACTTAGAAGGTTCATCGTGTCTTAAGTGAAAAAGATCTAATTTGGATCTACAGTTAGGTAAGTTAAGTGAGACAAACACTTAGCAAGTTCTTAAAAGCCTTAAACAACACTATGACATATTAAGAAGAGCATAAAATTGCTTAAAAAATTCCACAGTTGTACAAAGACTTGTGTTTCACATAAATAAACTCCTCGCTTCAAAGCTCGGGAAATAAAACTATTTGTTCTCCAACTCTAGTTTACATGAAGGAACAACACTCTTTACTTTCTCTCTTTCTTCCATGTCCTTAACCACAGGTTCACGGGTGCAAGAAATTCCCTTAAGTTGTCGAGTTTGAGAGATGTAAGACCATAAACAATGCAATTACATATTGGGGAAGGCTTCATGAATGTTGAGCACCATATTGGCTTCTAGATTTTGACTTATCTCTCGAGCCATCTTTTTCCTTACCTCTTACAACTCCAACAGTTTTAACTCAATGGTTCAGCGTTCATACTCAATTTATTTTTTGGTGGTCTAGAAAGCATCCAGATTTTACACATCTCTAACACAAAATATACTCACAAAGGAGTTATATGACTTCTTCTACTTGTTTTCTACCATTTGATTCAACTGAATCTTTCTATGGACGTGGGCATAAAAACATTTCTAAGGCAACCAACTTTTTTAAAGTTTTTTTGCCAGCTTTATTTGAGCGGTTATCTGGAAAACAACCCTGAATTTATTTGCTTGAACTTGGCGATCGCTTTTCAAAGACTCGATCATCCCAAACAATAATTTGAATTTAAATATGATTTAGCTTTGTTTGTTAATACTTTTTGCAACATAAAAATATGTTGAACTTGTTATGCATAAAATAACACGATAACTTCATGAAACAAGTAAAGTAAAAAACATAAAAAGAAACTTAATTTGATATCAAGCTTTGTAAGTCGTCCACCAAGATCTATCAAACGTTGATCACTGGTCATTGATTGGATATGTGCTAAAGTAAAAATTATATTAATTACCTCTCCCATTTGCTCAATGGGTAGAAGGCTCTCGTATGAGGTAACTAATATCTCAGGGATTTGCTCTTTGTACATTTTCATAACTTTTGGCCATAATTTTTGGTGTTATAGGTTTGACTTCTCGGTAAGATGAGCGTGAAAACACGACTTTGATAAAATGAATATGGATCAATTGGTATCAACTTTAATGGAGAAAATGAAACTAAGATAAATATTTTTTTGTTCTTTATGTACTGACTTGATACATAATCGAGTGATCAATGGACGGGGGAATTGCATAAATGATGAGACTGGCCTAACATAAAAGAAATGTTATTCATTATTTTGATGGTGAGTCTTGATTAACCGTTATTAGAAAGAAATTTGGATAAAAAATAAAGATGACATGAAATATCCAGTGGGTCTATTTCGATGGCGACAACAAATATAGCTCGCTGCGAAAAGTCAATGGTTATTGGTTGTTATTCAACGGTTATGATATTTACTACAACAAGTTTCATTTTACCTCGACAAATTTTTGTGTCACCGCGACGAGTTTAACTCTTGCAAAGATGAATAGTTTGGATTTAATTCCAATATGTTTTCTTTTTCGTGTAATAACCATTAATTTTTTGTGTGTAAATGTTTTGACATTTGATGTTGTAATAACGAATTATAAAAATAAAATTACAATTTTACATATAAACTTTATTTTATATAAAAAATTACTTATTTTATAAATAATTAACACTTTATTTAGATTTGTAACGTCGTTTGTATTAGTGTCATTATGTTATAAGTTTCATTGATGTCATTCAGATTATTATTGATGTTTTATGTTTCTAAATTTGTATCTTTGGTCAAAGTTGGATTCAGTCTTTCAGAGTCAATATATGTTTATTTGTTGTTATCATATTCGTGATGACTTTCTAATCAAATCATGTTATTGAATATTTACCTCTTCAATTATTCTTGTCTTATCTTCTTTTCTTTCTTTTTTAAAGTGCACTTTCCTTCTTTTTATTCAAGATTTTCTGATAAAAACTATATTCTTCTTCACCTACATCTTCTTCCTTTGTATATTATCTAGTCTTTAATACTTTTTGTTCGAATCCATTTATTTATGTGTTTACATAAATTATCTATGATTTATAAAATTATAACATATATATTAATATAGCAATGAAATACCAAAATATTTTAAAATCAAATAATATATTTGAAATTACATGATTTTTTTGAAACTTTTGTATTTCTTCAAGATTAATTACTTCATCGAAGTGAAATGTTTCCACGTAGAATAACTTTGGAACCTAATATCTATTTCATGTAAAAATATATAAAAATTTGGTTAGTTAGTTGATTTTAAAAGTTAATATATTAAAAAAAAAATATATATATGTAATTACTGTTAGCAAAATCACATATCATGTCACGTCCAATTCATGTGCTTCAAACATTTAAACTCTGCAATATCTCTCTAGGGCAATCGTTGTCTTTTATTTTTTCCAAATTGTTCACAAATATAACATACATCATTGATTTGGTTTTTATAAGAATAATAATATATAGGAAATAATAGATATCAACTTTATTATACTATTTACTTATTCTTTTGTGGTTATGTTCATAACCTCATTCAAATAGAATATTATCATTTTTCTTTAAAGTGAAATTGACATGTTCTTATCCATGTTTTAAAAAATAGATACATATGGACTGAGATAATTTTGTATATTCTCTAATGTTCTTATTTTTTAATCATTGACTTTACTCCTGGAAAATATTCATATCCACAAAATGATCCATATAGTGTTCATACATGTTTTTATGTAATTATAACTAGACGTTCTTCGAACTGAATTATGTTATGTTCTTTGTTATAGCAGTTTATCATTTCCATGTTTAACGTCCCATTTTTTTGGATAGTTTATCTTCGTTCAAGTGATTTATATGGTCAAATTAGTAGAATAATTAAGTATGTTTAATCATTCATATGTCTTAATCCAAAGTTCACATTCGATGTTTTTTGAGCTACAGATTCCAAGTAATTATGAATCTTTTTTTTCGAATTTTATTTAAGATTTTGATTCAATTCTTTAGTTGACATATGATTTTTTATTAATATTAAAAAAACAAACTGTTAATTTTATAATCAAATATTTAACCTCATAACTAGTGTGCTTAAGGTATATGTACTTGATAGCTAAATGATTAATGTAGTAGCTCAACAATCTCTGTATATGTGCTTCTAAATATTTCAGTGCATGTGTACCAACTTTCACACAAACTTGATAACTGAATATCTAATAATCTTACAAATTCATGCATAATATTTAGCTCATTAATTGATGAAAGCTGTATATTTACATTCATAGTATATACCAGCTAAATCTATCGGTATACATCTTTTTAGACAAGTTAGACAACTAAATGTTTTAGTTACAGGTAAATACATAATATTTAGTATTTTTGTTGATGACTACTAAATGCCTATAATCATTTATACTTGACATATAAATGGGTATCAGGCTTCCAGTCGAATATCCAACATTTATTTGGTAAGTTGTAAATTTTGATAGAGAGGTATAAATTGCAAGTAAATATGTATGTACGAGCATTAAGACAAAAATAACAAATAAATAATTAATTACTATTTAATATACAATATTTAGTTAGTCAAATAAAGACATGTAAATGTTAACAAGTATGTATAGGTTCGTTGGGATAAAAATACAACTAAATGTTAACAAAACATGTAAATAGAAACTAAATCTAAATGTATGTGCATTAAGACAAATAAGACATATAAATGGTCAAGTTTCCAACATATGGTCAAGTTTCCAGCATAATACACAATATGTATGCGGTAAGATACATATATGTAAATATTGACAGGGATATATAAATGGCAGCTAAATTTGTATTGTATGTGCAATAAGATAAAAAAAAACATCTAAATGGTTAAGCATGCAACTTTATACCCAACATTCAGCTAAATGGTTAGGTTTCAAGACAAATACAATATATTAACCTGATAAGCTAAGGGGTCAGGCTAAACTATCTTAATTTTGATTTCGCCTAAACTAGTATAACCCCACTCTTTTTTGGGCTAGTATTTAAGGTGTTTTTATTTTTCCTAAACAATATCCACACATTTACTTATTTCAAGAACATTATTCATTATCTCTACCTTCTCTCTACAACTCTTTCTCTCTCTAAAATCCGGTAACCCGAATTCCGACATGCTCCTTCTATTGGCTAAAAATTATAGTTAGTCACTCGAGTTGGTCACTTATTTCAAACGTACCACTTATTTAATTTTTGTATCAAAACAGTCACTTTGTTTCATCGATGGTCACTAATGTTGGTCTTTTATTTTCATTCTTAGTCACCGTTAGTGACCATAAATGTCAAAAAATATAACTTGAGTGGCAATTGTGAAACAAATATAACTTGAATTATAATTTTGAAACAAGTGACTAAATCCCGTGACTAATGAAGTTTATTGGCCTCCATCTATTCCACTGTATCCTCCTCTCGTCCGCCACCATGGTGGAAAAAAACGAGGCTCTTCCTTATCCACCAAATAATGTTTTTATATCTTTTAAACTTTTAGTTAGATTGATTTTATAGCTAGATTTTAGGTTAGCTTTTTCTATATGGATTGCTTGATTGGTGAATTTGATGGGTTATATTTACGGATTCAAATTTAGGGTCGAATTTTAGGGTTTAGACTAGGATTTTATGTGGTCGTTGGCTGTTTTTGGCCATTTTCCTTGCCGGAATCGGCTGGGTTCATATGTTTTAGTTCATCTACATGTACAATTCGTTGTCCCTCTCTTCTATGTTGTAGTTAATATGTTTTGTGATTTGGGCATGTTTTAGTTCGATATTACTCTGTTTTTTATTCAAGTGTGTTGAAGATTGTGTTGTTTGTGTAAACTTGTGATGATTAATAGAGTGGTAGAATGATATTGGATGTTTATTGTGAACTTGTTGAAGGTTGTGTTGTTTGTATAAACTTGTGATAAGTAACATTGGTGGAGTAAACTTGTTAAAGTTTGTGTTGTTTGTGTAAACTTGTGATGAGTAATATCAATTACTGTGACCTTGTTAGTTTATATATGTGGAATAATCTTTTGAATTCTTATTTCTAAAACATCTTGCCAGAGTTATTATCGTCATAATATCTGAAGTGAAAAACGTTTTCGTGTGAGATGTTGGATTTTTTAAAAGACAGTAGCTCTAGAGAAAGATGAAAAATACGTCGGTGTCTACCAGCTCGAGTAATAAATAACTTTAATTTCTTGTGTGCTCTATGTATAACATAGGTGAACATACTTGAATCCAATATTTTTTTTGCTATAAAGTAATGTTTTAAAAAACTTCTCATTTAAGTGCATTGAAATTGTCAAAATACTTGGAGACATTAATTCAAAATCTGTATATTTTTACTATAGCAGAAAAATGTAGATAGTTTTGTGTTTTAGTTCTCTATTTTGTGATTTACTTCTCTGTTTTTTAGTGTTTTGTATTTTGTGTTTTAGTCCTCTGTTTTTTTGTGTTTTTACATGTTTTATGTCGTAGTTCTCTGTTTTTTAGTTTACATTTTGATCTGTGATATAAAGAATATGAAAAATCAAGGTAAGTGTTAACTAGTTTAGTATATGATTTGGTAGAAGCAATTAAGTTTCAACATGTTAAATCTAGTTTGCAGATTTGGTAGAAGTGTTTTTTAGGATATTCTTAACTTAATTTATCTATATGTTCTCAATTGGTAGTCTCATATTATCATAACTCGATATGTTCGTGGTTTAGGGAGAAGGAGATGATCAAGGAATCTATGATACTTCTTCACACATGTAAGTGTTTCTATTTATGCATTATGTTAGTATGGGTGGTTTGCAATGTGTTAGTATAATTAGGTTTGTAGTGTTCTAGTTTGGTATTGATATAAGCATGTAATTTGGTATTGATGTGGTAGACGACAGTCTTTTTTCAACAACATGTTATTTGGTGTTTGGGTTTTGGCATAAAGCATGTATTTAAGTTGTGATTCTTGTATTACTATATGTGATTTGGTATTGATGTGGTAGATTACAATTTTATTTTTTAAAATAGCATGTTATTTGGTGTTCAAAATTGGTATAAGCATGTTTCATAATTGGTATAACAATGTTTTGTGTATAAGTTGTTTTGTGTTTTGTGTATAACAATAGTTGGTATAAACATGTTTTGTGTTTCAGAGTTGGTATATACTATTAAATGTATAAGGTGTTTTGTGTTTTTGTGTATAGCAATAGTTGGTACAAGCATGTTTTGTGCTTCAAAGTTTGTATAAACATGTTTTAGATTTGGTATAGGAATATTTCATAGTTTGTATAACAATGTTCCGAGACAGAAACTCTGAATCACATGTTATTTTTTACAAAAAAAAACATGTGATTCTGAGGCAGCAGCTCAGAATCACATGCTTTTTAAAAATATGATTGCATTTTATTGTTTTTTAGTGTTATTGATTATAATAATTTATAAATTCTTTCTTAACTCCGTAGTATGGGACCAAAAAAACTACTAAAGAGTATTTTCTGTGGGTTTTCATCATTTACGGCAACTACCAAAAACGAGCCGAATATTGTTGAGACGCCGCAACCACTTGAAGTTGTTGCTCCTGAACCTACGTCTCGTTTCGTTTGACACAATCAGCGGGGTGCTAGGGTAGAATCATCTCCGGTTGCGATACCACAATCTGAATTGGAAGACGATGAAATTGATGAAGGCATAGACCCATCAATTTTAGCAGTCGAGATGAAGGAATTTCTAACACGATTTCCGCATATACGCTACTACAAAGGTTTTAAAAACCGTACGATGTACCATGCTTACCATAGTCAAGTAATATTTTTTGTTTCTTTTCTATAAGTTATTTTGTAATTATTTTTATAACTCGATAATAATGTTTCATTTTCTTCTATCGGGAAAAGGGGGTCGTCCTTTACGGTTTTTTACCGTTAGAACCGCGACAAATCATTAGAGGTTGACCAACCAAAGAAGTGTGCATGAGATCATCGATTCCACCCCTTTTGGACCGTTGTTGGATACCCTCCATCTTAGGAGTACCGAGGAATCTTTGGTAGCCGCTTTCGTAGAACGGTGGCATCATGAGACCATATCATTTCACTTTTTTTTTGGTGAGATGACGGTCACTTTAGATGACATAGCCATCATTATTGGCTTACCAATATGCGGTAGATTTTTGGAGGTGCGTAGAAGCAATGACTTAGAGGAACGTGTGGAGTTGGTACTAGAGGTTATCGGGGTGTCATACACGAAAGCTTTAGCGGAGCTTGAAGCGTGCAAAAGTATCGGTCTACGGTTGACTTGGGTAAGAAATCGCTTTTCCGATGAGAATTTTCAAGATGTAGGTGGTCAAATCAGGAGGATCGATGTTGAACGTTATGTGAATGATACATACTCTATCTATTTGGGTCATGCCTATTTGTAGACGAAATCGGTTACTATATGAAAGCAGATTGGTTGCATGCCATCGATGACCTTAAATCGTTGGGATCATATGCATGGGGCATGCATATACTTATAGAAATTTATAGCGGGTTGAGTGTGGCTTCCATACATTCTACCAAGACGATGAGCGGATTTGTACAACTACTCGAGTGCTAGATTTTTTACCACGTCACTCAATTTCAACCACCTCATTTCAAGGGATTATATCCGCAAATGCCGCACATACGTACTTAGGCAACGCCCAAACATAAAAACTTGATAGATGAGTTCGTGCTGCTATTTCAATCGTTTAGATTGACACTGGATTGCTTAGATATATATATATATATATATATATATATATATATATATATATATATTCGGTATGTTTATATTCTAACTCATTATATCTATCATATTTTTGAATATATTTTCATATATTATGTTTGATTGTATTTTTTTACATGCTATTTTTCACCCATATGAGTCTCTAAGAATGTTCAAACCGGTTTACGAGCTAGCTTGAATTAATGCTGGACTGAAATTCATAGAGAAATTTGAGTTGTACCAACCCCTTAGAGTTGCACGTAGTTTGGGTACATCAAAAACCTTGGAGGTTTATGGAAAAACTTGCTCCTAGGCGAGGTCGCTTGGCAAATATGATGATTAACTTTAACGATCATGTGTATCAAGATCGATACCAACACATAATACCACTGAATTTTAGAGAAAATCTCATACAAAGGTAAGTATGATAAGGTTTCTTATTTTAGTGCAGTCCGAATATGAGGCCATACGTGTTCGTTATAATAAAGTCCATGGGCGACGGCTCGAAAACCGCTATGACCATCCGAACCCATATTCTTGCATTTGGATACGAAGGGACACAAATATTTGGAGAGGTGTTGTGAAAAAATTGACGTATCGTTTGGAGTTTTTACCTTTGGAGGCTTGATAATATTAGGAGTATTACGAGTCTTGGTAATCTTTGGTACACTTGGCGTAGCTTTCTTTTGATCATTTGGTGTACCTTTTTTTTTTTGCTGAGTAATAATCTAACAAAGCTTTCGATTATAGTCGGGGAAATATGACTTACGTACGACGGTATTTTTGGACTATCTCCAAGCTCTACATATTCGTATCCTGATAATTCCCTCTTTGTTGGATTATCGTTACCACGTTTACTATCTCTACCTTTAGTCTTAGCTTTCTCCATAGACAAAATGGCTTCAGATCCTCTAGGTTCAAGTAGTTCTCATATTTTCCTTATGATATGTTGTCGGTGATCGTGATCATACCCACGGATTGGAGAACCAATCGTTGTTATTTCTTCATCAATGAAATCAGCTTCTTTATATCCACCGTGCTTCGTAATCCTTAACATTGCCTACCTCTTGATACCATACTTGTATCAAACATACGATGTTGCATTATTAATAGACCAACTTCGCATGCACATGACAAACCGTGACTGCTTCTAATAACATATCCGCATTCGGCTTTATCGTTCCCTATTTGTTTCGCCTATTGCTCTTTCATAATTTTGAGAGAAAATTCTGATGTAGAACATCTAATAACCTCGAATATCCAAGCATCGTACTCAAAATGTGAGAAAAACAGATTTTTTCAAGCGATGTTTTTATATTCGTGTGTTGCATCTCTAGTAAAGAATCGACTTTTCCCAATATGAATCAAATGTTAGCAAGCCCATCCCGGAGTAGCGTTTCAAGGTGGAATGCAAACTCTCCGCCCTATTATTTGTGACAACAAATGATCATTTAAAATACATAAATATTATAATAATTTCATAACATTATAATTATTTTTGCTTACCGATTCATTGTGTTGTTGCCGAAATGTTTGAACTTGTTAGTGTATGCATTTTCACCGTAAGGAGGTTTGAGCCGTGTTTGAATTTAATCGAGGGCTCCAGGGTATGACTTGTATTCATTTTTCATACACTCGATGTTTGAGTTCAACTTGCTTACGGTATTTGAATATACAATTGTATTCCAAGATGCTTGAAATCTTTGGAACACATTTTCCTCGGTAAAAAGTTTCTTAGTCTTCGTTACGATGTTTTTTCTATGTGACATCTGTATAGCATGTGTGTCACTTTCAGAAATATAATGTCAATTTCTTTCATTAATGTAAATTCCATATGCGTCAACATAATATTAAGTAAATGGCAATGGTTTTCCAACATAAGCAACCACAAACGTTCCAATGCCCACATGTAAGTTTTACCTTTTTGTGCCTCGAGAAAACAAAAACGATCGCAAAAGTGATGTTGGTTGACGTAACACTAACTCTCTCAAACAATGACATCTTATATCTCGTCGTTTTGTGCGTACTATCCATAATAAGGACCTCCATAAATGTCCTAAGAAGATCGATAGACGTCGGATGTGCAAAAAATAATTTGGTGATTATTTGAGACCCTTCACTTCATGTTCTATGCCATTCAATCTAATTTTTCTCCTTCATCTTACCTAAAAAATATTGAAGTTGTGATTGATCGCACGTTTCCAATATACAGTGTTTTTTTCTAGCATTGTAAATGTTACGCATGTTAGACACGTTATGAGGGTTAATATCCTTTAATGCGGGTAAAATGTTACGATGAGTGGCAACATGTATAGATAAATTCTTCACCAAATATTCTTCGTTCGGAGTAAGTTTTTTTTCTTGAAGACAACCTTTTAAATATTCAGAGGGCGGGTCGTTATGCCTAGCGCATGAAACTACCAAATACCATAGATCATTGTCGAGAGGATGAGCTCTTAGTAGAAACAGACCACCTGTTTTTTTTGTACTTGACTTTCTTCTCTTCACATTAGGTGTCTTTTGTTTTAACCTACACTTTCCAAATTTCTCGCAAGAATAAAAAAATCAAGGAATATTACCGAGTTTTCCAGAGTCGTACCTACTTACCATCAAAGAATATTTCAACTATGTACCCACACTCAATAGTCATTCTGTAAATTCGGATCTAGTGTAGTGCGTTTGGGTAGTGAACGCATCGTTGAGATCCTGATATATAACATCATCATAAAAATATGAGAATGAGATGTAATTTCAGGTTCCGAAGATATTTTAAATTCCTACATTATTAACAAGTAATGTGTTAGTAAAGTTACAATAAAAATATCAAATTGTCTAAAAAAACTTAATCTCTAAAAAAACTCGGAATCAATTATTATGTTCAACTGATTCTGAGATACCACCTCAGAATCAGGTGTTTGTCGTTAAAACCTGCAGAAATCAGGATTAGCTCTAAAAGGGTTTTTTTTAACCTAGATTTTCAAGTTATATGAATACACAAATTAAATACACGATTAAATTACGTTGTTGGTTGATTGTGTGATGTTCTCCGATTTTAAATCTTTGATTTGTTTTTATGATTTGATTTTATAAGGTAAAGCATATATGGCGAATTCAATTAGGTTAAATCTTGTGTTTGTTGATATAAATATTTAAAAATGACTAATAACATAAGATTAAAAATTAAAAATAAAATAAAAGTAAAATAATAACAAACAAGTAATGAGTGTTTTTCAAATTTTGAATTAACAACCAAATAAAAAATGTTGTTGGGGGAAATAGTTTCACCAATGAAGTAACTGGGCGGATGAACAACCTTTTACCATGCCTATTATTAATAAGAGAAAAGTACCACAAAATACCTTTTCAAGTATGATATCCCAAATCAGTACCCAAATATTAGCCCTCTCCACTAGTACTTAGAAGCCAAATTTTTACGAAAATAAACCTAATACTAAAAGCAAGAGAAAGTAGGTTAATAGTTACTTTTTATTATTTTAATTTTCACTTCCCCCCAAATCCCAATAACTTTTAAAAACCCAAAAGACTAAAGAAGAAAGTGACAGTCAGAAATCGAGAAACCCTAAAACAAGTTTGGCGAAGGTTTGGTTATTTCCGAACAAACTCCGGCCACTGTAGAAGTCATGTCGTTCGAATCCATTGACGAACTCCATCTTCATCTTCTCTTTTCAACCCAAAAGCACCATTGTCGGTGAACTGCATCAGTTGAAACTACCATTAAGGTACGCCGATAGTTTTTACTTATTATGTTAATGAAAAGTTATTGACTGGTTGTTCGATAACTTTGTCAGAAACCTGTTTTTATCCGTCTGTCTTTAACGGGATGGTATTGGCTATACATTCGCCGGCTGGATAACGTGAAATTTTTCATGAGAAGGTACATAGTTTTGTGTGGTTGATTCTATGTTGTTTGCAAGGCAAATAAATTTCGAATTAGTTGCTGGTTTGTTTATGATAGGCATAACATGTAGTTTCAGTCGTGGTTTCATGCGTGGTTTGGTTTTGTGTTTTCCTATACGTGCATGCATGTTTGGAATTGAAACGTGGGAAGTGCAGCATGTTTATACATTATCTCGCGTCTTCTTCAGTGTTTTAATGCGTTTGTAGTTTTATGGTGTATAGTAGTTTTAGTATGTGTTACGCGTGTCTTGGGGTCTGTAATGAAATATGTATTTGGGTTTGTATGTCGCGTGCGTTGGGGTCTGTATGCAATGTATTTTTTTGCTGTATCTCGATTTTCCTTGTGTGTATACGTCGCGTGTATTTGTGTACATATGTCACGTGACAATGTGGTGTGTAACTCGCATGTCATGTGTTCTGTATCTCGCGTTGTATCCGTTTAAGGTTTTATGGTGTGTAGTAGGGTGTGTATCTCGCGCAGGGACTCGTTATATCTCGCGTTGTATAATAAAGTGCAGGGATTGTGGCAGTGTATCTTACCTATATCGCGTAAGGTTGTAAATGTATCTCGCGGCTTGAGCGAGGTGTCAAATATATACTAGATTCTGAAATTTATGATGTAACTCGCGTAATGTCCAAGCCATACATCGCGTATAGGGTTTATAATAAGTTCTACAACGGGATCTGTACTACCAAAATCTAACATGGGTGTTTTCTTGTGCGTACCGGTTCTGCTATGGGCAAAGATAATTTTTACAGGTCTAGTTTGGTCAGCATATTAAATTTGCTGCAGTTAAACATAGTGGTTGAGGAGCATATCGAGACTACGAAGAACACTTCATTCGATATGTTGCTGAAAACTTCCTTCATGCTACGGAACGAAGATTTGCCAAGAAGAAGTTTAACAAAGTTATAGAGGAGATTGTAAAGAGATATTCTGTATAGAAATGGTGTTTTAGAATAGGTTCGAAGAGGGTTAAACTGACCACCAACGATGTTAAAGCCATCTTCGGTCTTAAATACGGAACGGAGGAAATGCCGATGAACAAAACAGGGGCATTCACTGGAAAATTTTCCAATGGTGCGGAGAACGAGTCTCCACTGATGCAGAAATATTTCTTGCGGCCAAGGGTGAGGAAAAGTGGACCGTCAAACCAAAAGGTTGTTTCAAATGCGATGATCAAGGTAGAAATAACAGATTATGAAAGATAGGTTGTTTGAGAATATCCAGTCAACTAACGACTATATTTTTTTGTTACAGGAAGCAAAAAAATAGCAGTAAATCATCGGGGGAGGAGGGGGGGGGGGAGGAATCAGTAACCGACATTGCCAAGCTTTTGATACTCTTCATTTGCTCTACCCTGTTCTACTCTGTATCTGGAGATATCATGGGTTGGACAATGGTCTTCTACGTACAAGACATACTAAAAAATAATGACTATGATTGGTCCGACGCAATTATTGAGAAGCTGACGAAGTCTATGGTTAATTGTTTGGAGAAATGGACACCAAATCACGTCGTCGGCTGCGTAGCAATTTTATTGGTGAGTATGGTGGTGGTGGTGTGTATTATTTTGTTTTGTTATAAAGGTGATATAACTGTGCCTTGTTTTTTTCCAGCCCTTCATAATGGAGCACACCACGTTAGGGGAAAATTTGGTAAGGCCAAACATGATTCCAAGGTGCTATAAATGGTGGGGGCTGGAGTGCAAGGAGTCAACTATGGCCCTGGTTAAAAGGATGCGGAAGCTCTCAGATGATGAGGTAAACCATGGCGTTATAAAAACCTACCATGTTATCTCGAATGATACGTATTATAGGACTCGTGTAGGCGTAAATCTCTACGCGTATGTCGTTAGATGTTTTTCTTTCGAGAATCGTACCGTACATTACAAAGCAATCGCGCCACATATTAGTTGTTAATAAATGAACCGCATCATGATTATTTATTTGTTAATAAATGATTTTTTGTATGTGGTTAGATGTTTGTCTACGAGAATAATATAACGAATCGCGTGGGAACAATATAATAGGAGACTCTCTCGCGTATGTGGTAGATGTTTGTCTTTCGAGAATCGCAGCGTACATTGCAAAGCCATCGCGCGACATATAATTTGTTAATAAATGAATCGCATCATGATTATTTATTTGTTAATGAATCGTGTTTTAGGCTTGAGACTTTTCTCGCGTATGTGGTATATGTTTGTCTTTCGAGAATCGCAGCGTACATTGTAAAGCAATCGCGCGACATAAAATTTATTAATAAATGAATCACATCTTAACTATTTATCTGTGAATGAATCACGTTTTAGGTGTAAATGAATCGCGTAAAGTGTTTAGCTGACTAACTGGTGACTGTTTGTTTCAAAATACCATTGTGTGTTCCAAATCTTGGAAGAAGAGATAAAACTAACCGAGGCTGAAGAAATGGCCTTCGGGTCGGGGGAGACCAGTGGAGGCTCTTGTAGAAAGATGACAAACTAAAGGAAAAAAACAATGAGCAGTAGAAGTGGGAAGTGGTCGAAGTATTGTACAGAGGGGGAAACAAATGAGATGGAAATTGGGCAGACATCTGAAACAGTGGATTGCGGGGGTGTGGATGAGGATTACGGTCAACCACTGCGGGGGTGGTTGGATCAGCATAAACATACGCCCGATAAAGGAGGTAGCTCAAGTACTCGGATGAAAATGATGAAAGTTTACAAGCCAAGCGCTTTTAGTATTTTATTTAAGAGGATGGAATATATTAAGAAGAGAAGCAGTGGAAAATACAGATACTCTGTAGAAAATAAATGGCTTAAGATTTCTCTGGCACGAAAGAATAGACAAGTAAGTTGTTTAAGAGGTTGTCATTTTAATGATGCATTTTTCATTAGTTTGGCTAATACTATACTTGTTTAATTTCCCCACAAATTGAAAAACTCCAAAGGGAGGTTGCTTATTTGACTTTGAAGCTTTAAGAACAAGCTGATCAAGCTGATGAAGATGCTGGGGTTAATGAAGCACTAGAGAAGGTTTGCGGAATGCATTTCTGTTCGGTAGAAGATGAGTCACCAGAGACAAGATTGGAGTTATCAGTAACAATGGATGAGGTTCATAAAACCATAGTTTATGTCTCAAGAAAACATGGTTTCAAAAAGTTAGAGGCATGAGAGAAAAAAGATGAGAACGAAGAAGAAGTTGTAGAGGGTTCTACACGTGACGACCATGAAGAAGACACAGACGAGGGGGCAGAAGATGGAGGTGAAACGGATTATGAGAAGAATGAATCTGGAGTTGCTGATGGACCGAACGATGTTATTGAGACATCTGGTGAAGGGAAGGAAAATGAAAAAACTTTATATGTTTTGGGTGTTGACAACTGTATGCTTGTGGCAGCCAATTCTAGTAGTAGTGTACCAGCTTTGTCAGGAAATGAAAATGTGGAAAAAGATGAGGAAGTAACCACGCATGGGGAAGATGTTGGTGTGGGTGCAGTAACAGCTGATGCTGAGATGCAAATTCCTATTATACTCCCAGCTGGAGGGGAAAACATGAAATTATGGGAGTAGTATTTGAATCAACACCCATACAAGCAGAACCAGATGTTGTTGTAGCTGAAACAACAAGAGAGTAAGAGCCAGATGTTGTTGTAGAAAAAAAGAGTACAAAAGAGGTTGTGGAAGAAGAAAATCACGCATAGGCTGTAGATGATGTACATTGTGGTCAGGGTGCCCGCAAAAATACGGAGGCTGATTTGGCAATTCGAAATGTTGGGGAGGTAACGAGTGGGACGGAATTGAATGCAGTTGGGCCAGATGAAAGTGGCAGCAGCGTACCCAAGCCCATGGAGCAAGGACATGAAGATGTAAGTGGATCTTAAAATATTAAGATTCAACTTCTTATAGCTATCTTATCGTTGCTTTGTCTTTATTTTGGCCAAGTTATTGTTTTTGAAATTTCGGATTTTTAATAGGAGGGTTTAATGGTTGTTTTATTACATCAGGGGATGATTTTAAACTTATAACTATTGCAAATTTTATGTTATAACTATGTTATGAATTTGGAAGTTTAAGACTTGATATTCTTCTTACATCGCGTTATGCATGTTAAAGGTTTTTTTCGTCTCTTAGTCTTATATCGCGTCATGTTAAATCCACAAAAGCCCCTAGAAAAAACAAATGTTATTGTTTTATCCCAATAGGAGAGGCAGTAATCAAGTCACACATCACTGGTTAACAAAACATGCATCATTGGTTAATTTTTGACATGTATTTAATGTCAAAAAAACAAGATTAAACAAAGGACTACATCAAGGCATACAAGAAACTAATAAGAAACAACCAAAAACTGAAAGTGTAATGGAATTCGAAGCTGCTCTAAAATCAACAAAAGAGTTACAACTGAAGTTGAAAGTGCAACGCAAAACAAAGGTTGAAGTACTAACACGGCTTGGGATAATATAAGAAGTACAACCAGCAGGGGAAGGGGAAGCATAATGTTTTTATCTTCCATCCCTAGATGATGCATTCCTACTATGTACCCAATCATTTTTCGACTAAGTAGATAAGGAGGCGGCTCTTCACTCGAGTGAAGGAAAGTTTGTTGGCAGTACTTCGTCTAAAAGTTTATTACAAGATGCACCTCCAATGGTAAGTTCTAAACTATACTAATAAACATATACTTAGTTGTCAGTTTTTTATTGTTATTTAACACAATTTCTGTCGTTTTACAGTTACTATATAACATTTATCCAAATTGGGGTTTACTTACACAGTCACAACATGTAGAAGCTATTTACCAAACTTGGGAAAGAGAAACAACAACTACAAAGTTAATAACCGTTAGTCAATACCGCAAGGTCCTTCAAGTACAAAGAAACGAAGATCAAATCGACTCGGAAATATGGTATTTACATACCAGCTAAGTGTTAGTGTGACTGAGCTAATGGCCATAACATACGAAGGAGAGTTAGATTTCAAGGTAAAATTTAGATTCTTGATATAACTCACAAACAATTGATAATTACTTTGACATAGCTGTGATTTTGTGTGCTGTAGATCATCGATGCCTGGATATATAAGCTGCTTAAAGAATCAAACTGGACTGTACCTTTCAAAGGGCTTGATGACAAGTACAATTGTAAATATAAAGCTATTTAGATTTCCTGGGTCGGAATGGTTAGTATTTAATTATTAAATAGCCATTGAAAGTGACCCAGAAGTTTGATATTGTTTTGTTGTACGCGGGTTTTATTACAGAAATTACTAGCAATGAAAGAAGATGTTACAAACGTTATTGACGCATTTTTTGAAAATGTGACAGACAACACATTTATCGCATTCGTTCCGGTATGCCACATAAATGAAAAAGGTACTAACCACTCGACATTATTGGTAATAGACATGGAGAATAGTTTGGAAAAAAACTACAATCCCCTGTTCCCTCTTAGCAAATTCACTCCAGATGACACTAGGAAAACAGGTGACGCATTGGTAAGTAGTATGAAACTGTATTAGATGATGCTGTATGTTCATTTTTTGCAAGTGGATGAAAGAATCATGTGTTCATATCGCGAGATTCTGAACAGTTATTGCTCGTAAATCACGTTAGTTGTATATGCGAATCACGTGTTATGCATGGAACTCGCGCCATAATATAAAGTGATTCGCAACATTAGAATTCGCTGTACGGATTTACATGTTATTTTAATAAAAATAAGCTAACCTTTTTCTTATCTGAGCATCTGAACTATTGTATGAAGAATAAATACATACTACGTGTGAAGAATGGATACAAACTTAGAGTTGTTAGAGAGATTCCCCAGCAAGAAAGAGATTCGCTTGGCTGTGGAGTGTTCGTTTGTCAGTATGTCAAAGACATTATCCAGCACTGGTTTGTAGCCAAGGAATATAACAAACAAATGACCGCTGAAGCACGCGCAGAAATGTTTCACCACTTCCTAAATGATAAGAATATTAATCTAAGGGTGATGGATGCCTAATTGTTAATTTTAAATCACTACAGTACTAGAAGGACTTCTTCGTATATAATTTCATTCGGATTGGTTATTGGGTAACATATAAACAGTCTTATGGATATTTATGATTTAAATCGCGTATAAACAATTTTATGGATGTTTATAATTTAAATCGCGCGGTATTTAGTGGATGTCTCGCATCGCGATTTCAATTTATGTCACCTATCATGCGTGATAGGTATCTAGTAAATCGCATGTGTACCATCTGTGTCTATCACCCGTGGTAAGTATCTACTGAAACATGAGTTTAAAGTTTTTATCTCTCATGCGTGATAGGTATCAGGCATATCGCGCGTTGCAGTTATTTTCCTATCACATGTGGTGGTTATCCAACAGATCGCATGAAATCCGTTCCATATTTCTCTGCATTTTGTTTCTTAAACTCCCGCCAATTATTAAAGAATGATTGTTATTGTCCTGCCAAAACGTACGCCTACTCATTATTACCCGCCAAGTTAGCCAGGTACCTTTCCCTCCTAATATAAACCTCCAGAATACAACTTATACTCTAAACTAAAACAAATTACACCCTCCCAATAGGAAAACAGTATGAGTTGGTGCGTCGATGAAGACCAACACTTGCTTCAAGCGGTGAAGTACGTTATGACAACAATTTCTGATGAAATGACCAATGTTTTTTTTTATGAAGTGTTATACAGGATGTACTTTGACTATAGAAGACTTGGATTTGTCGCACCCCACGTTCGCAGCCGAGAAGAAGTCGCTTCGAGGTACAACGAACTAAAATCTGAACCATTGCTACGTGTGTCTGATCTTTGTCTAGCTTTACGCGAAGAGGCGGCACACTTATGGAAGTGGGAACTTAATGATTGGATATCAAGAGATATGATTGTGTAATTAAAGGAAGCGATTGCTGAGAGAGAATACGTGATTGCCAATTGTTCACCGGTTGATGAGAACCGTGGTTGTTGAATTAAGTCTTGAATACTTTTGAAATTAAAAATGTAACTTCATTCTAAAAAAGTAGTCTTTAAATTGGATATAATGGCAGTGATTTAGTTTCTGGTTTAATTGTATTTTAATAATGATGAGCGTATGACTTGAAATGGTTTACCGAATGATTGCATTTGCCAATCTCGCGTGGTCAATGAAAGGAGTTATTTAAGAACTGAATTATTTGTGACTCTTGACTCGTGGCGTGTATGATACCTAACTCACGTTGAAAATGAATGTGTGACCCCTAAATCGCATGAGCATTCACTACCAAAGCTATATCGCCGCGATCAACAAGGCAGTTACTTAATGAGCTATAATTTTGTGACCCAGACCTCGCGTAGAAGTGTGGAAATAATTTTCAAATCAATCGCCTTATTGTTTAAAGGAGTTATTAATTAAGTTTAAAACTTCTAACGCGTAACTCGCGGTGCACATGACATGTGGTTTCTCATACGAATCGTGTTGATATGTATGACCGCATGAATCGAATTAAAAATGCAAGTGTGATCCTAACTCGCGTATTCAATGACTACCAAAGTTATATCACGCGAACAACAAGGGAGTTATTTAATGGGTTATAACTGTGCGTCCTATAACTCACGTAGAAGTATCGAAATTATTTTCACATTAATCGCGTGAATGCTTAAGGGAGTTATTTGGTGAGTTTACAACTTCTAAAGCGTAACTCGCGGCGTACAAGACACGTGTTTCTTAACGTTTCAACCTAAACGGTTTCTTAGAGATAATTCAAAAAACAAATGACTCAACTAAAACTTATGTACATAAGTTTAGGCATATCCAAGTTAAAGATATTATAATATTTCTTAATCAAGGTCAATTGTTGAGTGATGTGTCGAGTACTTATTTAAATATAATTTAATTACAAAACCACTTCCTAAGAATAAACTGTACCAAAAATATAATTATAATTAATGAATCGCACGGACATACCACTAAATAGTTACGTCACGATTAACGGTCGTTGAATAAATCATTAACGATATCAAATAAGATGGTAGAGTAAAACAATCGCGTCAAAAGGTACTAGTACGCGTTGGTTATTGTGATAAGCATTTAACTCGCGTCATAAAAGATAATGGGTTGTCTTTTCACTAATTGGCATTGGGTTTATTAATGCATGATTTGACATGGGTAGCTAAAGTACTCATTACATGTGCATTAATTCAAAACTAGGGTAGTGCTAGGTTTGTAAATATAAATAAGTGTATCGCATGCATGGTTATACACTACACTATTCTAATTCAAAAGGCTTTTGGTATTCTCGAAAAAACTCTTGGCCACAGAATGAGAGGTTCATCAGTCGACTCCTAAGGCTACCCATCTTCTAATGGTGGGTATTCCGATGACAGTGATAGGTACTCCGACTACAAGCACTCCACTATGACGGTGTAATCTTTCGACCAATCAAAAGATGGTTTTTCTCATTTTCTTTCACCTGAGCATGAGTATGACTCAAAATACTCTTTGTCGTGGCCGGACAAGGATTCTGACTACGACTGGAATCTGAAACGACGAAGGACCATGAAGAACAAGAAGAAGACGATAAGGAGGAAGATAACTCCTAGGAAGTCTTCCAAGGATTCATCAGACGATGAATACTGGGGCGAGGAAAGTGACGAAGATGAAGACGAGGAAGAGGAAGAGTGGGAATCAGAGTCTGAGGATGAAGAGGACACTGAAGAAGGGGATAACTCTTCTGATAATTAAGAGGTGTATGTGGTTGTTTGTTTGTGTTGTAGTTTTTTGGCATTAGAATTGGTAAACCCTATAGTACGTAGTGGTTTTTGAATAGGGTTTACTATCTGGGCATGCGTAGGCCCATTGTGTTTTCGGTCTCTTGTTAGTTAATTATGTTTTGTTATCGGTATGTACTTAGTTCAATTTGTAGTGCTTCCACTTGAGAATGAACTATTAAGTATTATAGAATAGATCCGTTGATGCTTAAGAATTAGTATTCACCTTGAGAATTTAAGCAAGTCAAATGGTTTGCTAATACTAATTTGATAAAAAGTGAAAAGCTAGTTGATGGAAAGATACAGTACGGCAGAAATCTATAGTAAAACCACATGTCACGCGTTAAAGGCTCTGAGTGACTCGCGCTACTAAAATACACATAAGTTTAATCTGTTATATTTATTCAATACGTCTCGCATTATATAACCTGAACATCGCGTGTTAGCAGCAAGTTCCTGAATCGCGTAGGAACACTGTAATAGATGACTCGCGTAGGAACATTATAATACAACTCGCGTTATATAACCTGGACATCGCATAGTTATTTGTCTTGCAATTGCGTAATTACTATGGGAGTTTGTACTGATATAAATCGCGTTATAGGTAAGAGAGTTGTTACTAACTAGTGTTTTGAATGTAAACGAATAACGTGTAATGATATAACTCAATATTACTCGCGTGTGAGAAAAACTCAAGTCAGACAATCGGAGCGTATCAACTCAAAAAGTTAGGACAATGAGTAAGAAATATACAGAACAAGTGGAATCACGTTAATACGTGCTGAATAAAACGAATGAAACCAAAAAAGGTTAGGATGGCAAGCTCATAGTGTGATATCACATGTCCTTAAGTTGTGTCCAAATTTCAAGCAACGGCCACAGCGCAAGTGGCTAGATGATATTTTTCCTCAAGATGGAATCCTCTTCTTCATTGGCCTTCCAACTCGCCTTTTAACGTTAGGAGGTACAAAAATAGGTCCTTCACATTCGTTAGAGGATGCACTTTCACCAAAGTCGGTTATTGCAGGTATCCTAAACGAATAGGTGGACCCTTAATTACTTACAGTGTAGAATGGTTTTATCAACGTCATAGGATCTTCATTAACGGATGTTATTGCAGCCAATGAGTGAGGACATGGAAAACACTATTGCTGCCATGAACCACATGAACACTTAAAATCAAGCATGTTGACAACCATAACTGGTTCAGAATAAACTTTGAATGAACCTGCAGAAGACTTAGATACCACACAGGTTCAACCGATTAGAACATTTTCCTTAAACTTTTTCTCATATTCGGGGCATAAATAACTATTCCAGCTTAGCCCTTCTGAATAACGTCTAGAAATCTGAGTCATTAGCATCACTCTAATATTGTCTATCATTTCAACAATTGATAGATTGCAAAACTTTTTAATCTGATTGTTAAAGAATTCGGCGGCAGATGATGCCATTTCCCCGTAACGTTTCCCAACGACGAATGGCTGGACGTACTTTTTGGGAGGTAAATTCTCGAAGAAAGTCTTAATCTTTTTACCACCTCTACTTAAAAACTTGGAAAGTATCTGATTAAAAAGTTCAACTATGAGAGCATAAACACAACTTTTGAATAGCTTCAACATCTTCTTCTTAAACTCTCGGTTAGTGCAATCAAGAGTTGTCCTCAAATTATTAAAGAGATGATATATACAGTAAGCATAAAAGCAGTTTGGATAAACAACAGAAACAACATTAATAATACCAGAGTGTCTGTTGGAAATAAAAGTGATTTGACGGTTTAACAAATAAGGTTTAAGACATTCCATAAACCACATCCAGATATCAAAATCTTCACCACCGAAAATACCAAAAGCAATTGGAAAACACTTGCAATATGCAAATAGGTTAAGGGAGTCTAAATAGCAGTTCAAAATATAATTGGTTGATAGGTCTGTGCATCAGGCTATATAAATTCATTAAGGCGTGATTGCTTTTGATGTCATTACCTATCCCGCGATGTGGTACCTATAGCATAAGCAATATCGCGCGATTGGTAGCTGTGAACAAAGAAACATCGCGCGATTGCTAGGGATGGACTAGGCAACATCATGCGATTCCTATACATTTGGTATATAATAACTCGCGTACAAGATTGGGTAAGAATCACGTTGGTATGACAGTGATTAACTTAACCTGTGGAAATCGCATGTGTTTGTCATATTAACTTGCATCTTGAGTTACATTTACCTAAAAGCTAAAATGAAAGGAAGGTTTAAAACTCACTATTATTACCATCTTTTGCCACTACAGACAGCAATACACCACCATGCTTGCCGTTTAAATGGGTACCGTCCACATACAACAATGGTCGACAAGAGTGAAAGCCTTGAATGCATGATCCAAATGCCACAAAGCACCTCCTGAAGACATTCCCAAAACTAACCTCCAAATGGCAATCAGTAGTAATATCTCGACTTTTTAATCTTCTAAAGTAAGCATTGAGCAAGCCAAACGAAGTATTACTATCTCCAAAAACTTCCCTCCTCGCCTTTTCTAAAGCATTCCACGATAGATGGTAGGATATATCTAAACCATAGTCTTGTTTGATAGAAGACTGAATAGTTTTTGCTGTTAAAGAATGACTTGTCCTAATTGATTCATGTATTTCATCCGCAATTAAATCAGACGTCAAATGCCTACTTTTTTTCTTGGAAAATACCGGGCTACAAGTATGGGTGTTGACAAATCGCTTGATCATCATTAAACCAGTACTAGAATCTATTGATGCATACAATCGCCATTTACAACCTAAATCTTTGTTGACACAGTAAGCAGTGATCTTAGTAGATGTATTATGCATATACTTGAAAGCAAAACCAAGCTCTAAATCATATCGGCATAACGATAACCTTACACCTGAGGCACCATCAACAAATGTTGTGGATAATAATCGCCTGAGGTTAGGCTGGTAATTTCAAGTGGAGTTTTAAGGTGGTGTGTGGGTGTTTAAAGGTTTTAGAGTAGAGAGTAGAGAGATAATTAAGCAGCTTGG
Source organism: Limnanthes douglasii subsp. nivea (assembly GCA_036936605.1). Classification (NCBI taxonomy): domain Eukaryota; kingdom Viridiplantae; phylum Streptophyta; class Magnoliopsida; order Brassicales; family Limnanthaceae; genus Limnanthes; species Limnanthes douglasii. The sequence goes on along the minus strand of JAUPFV010000002.1, from coordinate 319,090,863 downwards.
TAGCAGTTAATTCTCATTACCCATAGTTAATGCACGTGGTTGGGTATTTATACCCTGATATTGGGCCCTTATGGGCTTTCGGGTCATATTTAACGGACCCGGGTCATGTTTAAAGACCCATGAGCTCTAAGTAGGAGAGCAAGCAGCTTAGTCAAGAAGTGTTTATGTTTTTAGTACTTTTGTCATAGTTCGAACAGCCCTATGTTCATAGTGTTCAAAGTAATCTGTCCGGTCCAAGTGACCTGTTCGATCCATGTCCATGTGACCTGTCCGGTTTCCGGAGAGACTAGACCGATTTGCCCTTGTTTGGGGAGCATGCTAAATTCGGACTCACCAAGAACCCCTTTTTTAGGTGTTTGAGCAAGTATTCTTGTCAAAGAACTGGAAAAACAGTCCGATGTCAGAAGTAGTTTTCAATCCGGACAGGTCTATGGGTTTACCCGGACAGATAAAGCTTCACGAATTCAAAACGGTTTTTGCCAGAGTTCGTGGGACACGTGTCGCTCTCTGATTGGTCACTCCAGCCGTTTTTTCACCTTGAATTTCGCAACATCTTCTTCGAAAAGCAACCTCTTTAATTACAAGTAGTGACATCAGCGCCGTCTTTTAATCATTGCCAAACTTTTCGAATTCTCCTAGGAATCAACTCCTTTTTTCAGATTTACTATAAATTCAAACTCATTTTCTACTGTTTTACTATCTCTTTCACATTTACTCTGCAAATTTACTCAGAGCTTTCTCTCTCTAAAGCAAAGGTTTTCTTAGTAGTTTATGTTTACAGCAAGGACAGCACTGATCAAAGGTGGGTGGCTCAATCTTTCAGAGTTGGAAAGAGCACAAAAAGTTGAGATAGAGAGATGAATTGCAGCAGGGCTACCTTCATCACCCATTGATAAACCAGTCGCCTCCGTTACAGAGTCAGATCGAGGCTCATCCTCCTCTAAAGGTACTAAGCCCAAAAAGTTATTTCAATCCACCCTCTCGCCTATAGTCTCTGGTTCCTCAGTTCAGGAGTCGATACCTGCTGTTGAGCCAGGAGTTACAGTTACCAGTGTTAGGAAACCTTCACCTTTTATTGCAATGGGGTCTGACACAGAGCACTCTCCGGAGAAGCTGGTGGTTAAAAGGACAAGCCGGCTAGTCAAAGGGCTAGCCTCCAAGAATACTCCCTCCAAATCGGGGGCCAAAAATAGCAATTCTGGGTCTAGAGCGCCCATCAGAGCTCTCCGGGAAAGGCCATCTGGTCCAGAGGCCAACAGTCCGGTACCTCCAAGAGAGACTTCTGCCTCCGAGCCCCAGCCTGAGATGGGAAGTCAAAGAAACACAGAGGGCCAGCAGTCCGGAAGCCAGGCTGAGCCAAGCTTTAATCCTCCCCGGACCACTACCACATATATTCCCCCAACAATCATGGAGGAAAGAATGGAGAACTCTGCTGAAGAAGTCCCTTTCGAGTCTGAGTCTTCCGGCCAGACCGATAATGCTGCTGCCAAAAAAGGCAAGGAAAAACTGTGCTTGAGGCATCCGGACCTGCCGGAGTGCCTTGAAGAGAAGGTGGGGCCGTGTTTTCACAGAGTTGAGCTCAAATACCTCTTGCCTTTACAGAAGACCAAGTATGCATTCATCCATACTGCTGAACTGGGTCGAATGCGCACAAAATGGGGGATCCCAGAAAACGTAAAGATAAGGATTCCCATAGATCGGGAGACCCCTATGGATTGTAAGCGGAACGAAATAGTATTTTTTACAGAGCTATTTAATTGGGGACTCAGGTTCCCCTTGGACCCGGAGATCGTTAGATACTTCCACCTGGTCAAGCTCTGCCCGAGCCAGCTGAGCCCCAACGGCTGGTATACTCTGATGTCATGTATCATGGCATCTAGGTTGTTCGTAATCCCTCTCCCTATGGAAGAGTTCGCAGCAGTGGCCAACCTTTGCAAACATCACCAATTCCCCTTCTACCACTTCAATATGGGGAATAACCTTAAAGCTGTTGATAATCTGTTGGAGTCCGAAAGCAAATGGAGGAGCCAATTTTTATTTGTCAGTGGCGCTTGGGAAAACGGCAAAAAGATCAAGGCCGGAGAGAACCCAAGCCTCCTCAGGAGCAGGTGGAGGAGTGATCGTAAGTTTCACACTTCAAATCTTTGACCATTCCTCTTTTTTTTTTAAGTTGGTTTAAATTAACTGATCTCTCTTTTGTTTTAACAGAGCTGCCCAAGGAGTTCGGGGGCTTTTTGAAGGCCGGACAGGTCAGCTGTGGCAAAATCAATGCTTGGGCCGCAGAGAACTGGGGGAATCGATTCCACAATTCTTTTACTAGTGGAAATCTGGCAAGGTCTCATCTGTGGAACACCACAGGTCGGAGAGACCTGACTTGGGATGAGCTCACCACCCAACCTTCTACAGACACTGTGCTTAAGAGGTCCCACGAACCAGATGGGACACTCTTCCTGCCTGGCAAGGCTAAAGCCCCAAGCAAAATGAAGGGCAAGAAGAGAGGCAAAAGGGTGGCAAGTGATGCTGAGAAGGATGCCTCAACCGCCCCGGAGGGACCGGCCCAGAGCCAGATCGATGCTGCTCTTTTGCAGGTAGTGGAGCAAGAGTCCGAGAGGCAGGAAGCCGACCTTCCAAAACCCCCAAGGGCTCCCAAGAGGACTCGCAAACAAGAAGGTGTAGATGCTGACTGGGAAGCCAAAAAGAAAAAGGCTTCGCAGGGAGATGAGCTTGCTCTCCGGGATCCGGAGCCTTCGTTCTCAACTGACCCTTCTGACCCAACACTGGCCGAAGAGATCCCAAGGGACTTTCATACTGATGAGGTGGAAGGGGGAGATCTCAAACTTGATGAAGTGGACATCACCGGTCTAGGTGGGCTCGGTGAATACTTCCTTAGCCTCCCCAGAGATGAATTCGCAGGGCCTTACATTCCTCCGAGCAGCTCCAATACGGTCAACTTCAATGGTAAGACTTTCATTTTTTCTAGTGAAAAGGACACCATAGCCCATTTCTTGCTTAGCAATGTGCAGCCAGTACTCACACTGGAAAGACAAGTCCGGGGTCAAGCAAACATCATCAAAGACCTCAAGTCTGAGAAGGAAAAGCTGTCCGAAGACCTTCGCACTGCTACAGCCAATGCTGACTTGCTTAAGGAAGCAAACGAGGGGCTAAAAAAGAGTCAAAAGGAAAGCACCACAAAGGTTGCCACTCTAGAGGAGACAATTAAAGACCTCCGGGAGAAGCTGTCCGGTGTGGAGAAAGATCTTACTGCCTCAAAAGAGGAGACTAAGGCAAAGGACAAGATCATCACCAACCTTACTACATACAAGATTGCTCTTGAAAATGCAGCATCCAAGGCTGTCGAGGAGAAAACCGCTTTGTTAAGGGATCAAGAGGCTACGATTAATGCCAGGATCAATGCCTATGCCAACCAGATGATTAAAAGCGAAGAGCTATTGCTTGAGAAGGTGAGGTCTGACATGGTTCTTTTATTCCATGAAAAATTTCCGGGCAGGAACCTAGGGTACTTATGGCTTTATGTTGAGCCCGACGAGCTTCCATACCACACGATGGCTGAAGGTGACAGGTTTGGCTACTCTAGTGGCTCCTCAGTTGATGAAGAACACACTAGAGAGAGCCCAGACGAGGGGAAGGACGATCCCAAAGGCAAAAAGGTAGTCGAAGAGAAAAGCGACTTAGAGAGCAAGAAGACAGATGAAGGTGAGCCATCTTCAAAGGCTCAACCTTAACCCACAATCTTCTTTATTTATTTTTCATTCAAACTAAAGTCCTTGGAAGGCCAAGGCACTCTTTTTATAATAGTGTCCGGAATTTGATCGGACGGGTTTTTGTGTTCTATTTTGACTTGTTTAAAACTCCTTGGAAGGCCAAGGCAAGTTTTAAGTTGTTTCATTTAATGAATATCTCTGTTTTGTGCAACCATCATCTTCTTTCATTGTTCATTTTAATTTTGATAGCCAGAGTTTAAGTAGCTTTTAGATATTGCATTGTGAGAGTGTTTAAATTCTCCGGCTAGAGTTTAAATAGCCTCTAGAAATTTCAGTCCAGATAGTATGATAAGGAACAGAATTTTAAACAACACTTAGAAAAATTTTCAAGAAGGCATTGAATTTCATTGAAACCTCTCCGTGCTACCGGGGAGGGGAGAGTATGCCCCCAAATATTTACATGGATGTTTAAACAAGTAAATATTTACACAAGTGTTATTCCAAGTACATCCGGAGATGCTCAATATTCCAAGGATGAGTTAAAACTCTGCCATCTTTGTCTTACAACCAATAAGTTCCAGGCTTAATTCTTTCAACCACCATATACGGACCCTCCCAAGTTGGGGCCAGCTTTCCGAAGAGCTTTTCTTTAGTGTGTAAGAAGGCCTTCCTTAGTACTTTGTCCCCAGGTTGGAAATCTCTTCGTTTGACTCTGGAAGCAAACCTGCTCCTCATCAAGCCTTGATAGTGTGCAACTCTAAGGTGAGCTTTAACTCGTCTTTCTTCTATCAAATCAAGTTGACCTCTGATTGCCACCTCATTAGCATGTTCGGAGAAGTTATGAACACGAAAAGAGGGGAGAGTTGCCTCTATGGGAGCTACTGCATCCATCCCATAGACTAAGGAAAAAGGTGATTCTTGTGTTGCAGCCCCAGGTGTTGTCCGGTAGGCCCACAAGACCTCTTGTAAATAACTAGGCCACTTCCCAGCAGCCCCTTCCAAATTCTGCTTTAAACCGGACAATATAGTTCTATTAGCCACTTCAACCTGCCCATTTGCTTGTGGGTGGAAAGGTGAAGAAAAACAATGCTGTATACCCCTTGAGGTACAAAAGCTTTCCATTTCTCTATTGTCGAACTGTGGCCCGTTGTTTGTTGTTATTTTCTGTGGGACACCAAATCTGCAGCATATGTTGGATAGAATGAATTTTATAACAGCCTTTGACGTTGTCCCTTCCAGGGGAGCTGCTTCTATCCACTTCGAGAAGTAGTCTATGGCCACAATTATAGTTTTTCGCCCTCCGGACGCCACGGGGAGAGGCCCTACTAAATCCAACCCCCATCGAGCGAAGGGAATGGGCTCAGAATTGGACTCTAGATGAATGGCTGGTACATGAATTTCATTGTTGTACCTTTGGCATGGGTCACACCTCCTCACTAATTCCTTAGCATCTTTCATGATCGATGGCCAATAGTATCCGGAGAGTAATACTCTTCTGGTTAAAGCTCTAAACCCACAATGGGCTGACCCCTCACCATCATGCAATTCGGAGAGGACCACTTGTGACTCATCATCCCCCAAACAACGTAGGAGAGGTTTACTGTAGGACTTTTTGTACAATACTTCTCTTAATACGATAAAACCACGAGCCTTGTGTTTCAACGTTCTGGCTTGTGACTTATCTGGAGGCACAACACCATCGGAGAGATATTGCAAGAGAGGAAACCTCCAGTCTTGAGGCTGTTTCACTTGTATTTCAAAAATTTCCTCTTCTTTACCCTTACCAAGTTGAATAGAAGGGCTTTCAAGCACATGGATCCATGGGTATGACTCTGTATATGCTATAGTTGCCAATGAGTCTGCTAGCTCATTTTCTGTCCGGGGAATGTGCTCATAGACAACAACTTTAAATTTCAGTGCTTCATTTTTTAGGAGGAGTAAATACTTTACAAGCTGCTCCTTTCTAGCCTCAGATTGGCCTAAGGCATGGTGGACAAGCAATTGGGAGTCACTTAGCAGCTTGACCCTCTTAGCCCCACAGATGTAGGCTAACTTTAACCCAGCTATAGCTGCTTCATATTCAGACTCGTTATTAGATGCCCTGAAAGCAAAACAAATAGCCTGGTACATGTTGTCCCCATATGGGGAAGTTAAACATATTCCTGCACCACATCCCATAGTGCTAGATCCACCGTCTGTTCGGACGATCCATATTTTCTTATCTTTTATATCAGTAGCTTGCTCTGAATCCCTATCGGAGTGGAATTCAACCAGAAAATCAGCCACAGCTTGGGCTTCGACTGCTGTCCGGGGAGCAAAGTCTATATCGAAGTCCCCCAACTCTACTGACCACTTAGTCATTCTGCTCGAAATGTCTGCTTTTTGAAGTACATTTTTTAAGGGAAAAGAGGTCCGGACGACGATAGGATGAGCCTGGAAATAAGGCCTCATCTTTCTTGCAGCTATCACCAGGGCTAATGCCAATTTTTCAAGTTTCAAGTAACGCATTTCAGCATCTATCAAGCTTTTCCTGATGTAGTACACTGGGTAGGGATGCCTATCAACCTCTCTTACCAACACAGCACTGATGGCACAACTTGAAACGGCTAAATACACAAAGAGAGTCTCCCCATCAACTGGTTTGAATAAAGTTTTGGGAGAGGAAAGATGTTTCTTGATTTCATTGAAAACCTCATCACACTGTGGGGTCCACTTGAACCCTTTTGCACCCTTCAAAGTTTGAAAGAAAGGAGCACACCTGTCCGAAGACCTTGAGATGAATCTGTTTAAAGCAGCTAATCTCCCCGTTAATCGCTGCACTTCTTTAATGTTTCGAGGAGGCTCCATTTGGAATAGAGCATTGAGCTGGTCCGGATCGGGCTGTATTCCATGTTCACTTATGATATACCCTAGAAACTTCCCGGACTGTACTCCGAACACACACTTTTCAGGGTTTAATTTCAAATTCACCTTTGCCAAGTTGGCAAAAGTTTCTTGGAGATCGGACAAGTGCAACTGCTCATCTACACTCTTCACCATCATATCGTTAATGTATACCTTCATATTTCTTCCAATTTGATCAGCAAATGCCTTGTTGACTAACCTTTGATAAATAGCCCCAGCATTTTTCAAACCAAATGGCATCACCTTGTAACAATGTAGACCCCTGTCAGTGACAAACGTGGTTTGCTCTTGATCTTTTGGATCTACTTGAATCTGATTGTACCCGGAGAAGGCATCCATAAAGGAAAGCAGCTTGTTCCCAGAGGTAGAGTCTACTAACTGATCTATCCGGGGGACCGGATACAAATCTTTTGGGCAGGCTCTATTGAGATCTGTGAAGTCAATGCACATGCGCCACTTGCCATTTTTCAATTTTACCAGGACAGGATTGGCAGTCCACAAAGTGTACTGAGATTCTTTAATGTGCCCCATCTTTGTGAGTGTGTCAACCTCTTGTACAATGACATCAACCTTTTCTTTGGAGAAAGCTCTTCTTTTTTGAACCACTGGTGCTACATCTCTCCGGACAGATAAGTGATGGGATATCACTTCTGATGGAACTCCAGTAACATCAACATTGCACCAAGCAAAAACGTGCTGATGGTCTTTCAAAAATTTCAACATTTCTTTTTTCAACATCGGTGGCATCTTGGACCCTATCTTGACGCTCTTTCCCTCTTCCAAACAGTGCGTTTCAACCTCTTCAATTGGTATCAACACTCCAGGGGTCTCTCTGGGGTCATCAATTTCACCCTCACCCCCAGAAAGGCCCTCAAACTGCTATTGATCATTAATACGAACTGCCCCCAGCGTTCGAGGAGCCAGGACAGTAGCATAGCATTCTCTTGCAATCTTTTGGCTGCTCCGGACAACACCAACCTGTCCCTGAACAACATATTTTAAACACTGGTGGACTGTTGAGGCCATCGCATGCATCCTAGAGAGCCAAGACCTCCCTAGAATGGCATTATAGCAAGTGGGACAATCCACCACAATAAAAAGTATTCTGACCATTTTCTTGAAAGGGCCCATGCCCAACAACACCTTTTCTTCGAACTCTCCGATCACATCGGCTGAGCTTCCTGTGAAGCCCACGATTGACCTGTCCGACTTTTGAATTACAGCTGGATTCTTCATTTTCTTGTAAGTGGTTAGGAAAAGGATATTGGCTGAGCTTCCAGTATCCACCAGGATTCGCCTTATTTCATTGCCCCCTATAGATGCTCATATGACAAAAGCATCCTCATGAGGGCCAGCAATGTCTCTCAAATCATCTTCATCAAAGACAATGAAGGGGAATGAGTTCGGTGACTGATAAGATGTCATGCCTCCTTCTAGCTGGGAGGCCAAATTATGAACATGCCTCTTTCTCGAATAAGCAGTATGAGCTGTCATAGTGTCCCCTCCGAAAATTGTAAGCGACTCAAAAAACTTAATGAGCCCGGAGACCGATCTAGAACATTCCTCAATAGCACCCACTCTGTTTCGAGTTGGATCAGGATCCAAGTATTCAGATTCCACATCAAACCTTTCAACTATAACCATAGCCCCCTCCGGGGCAGCATTACTTGGACCAACCCGGTGAGTGTTGTCAGGCCTATTGCCTCCTCTTCTTTTAACGTATGCACCCAACTTCCCCCTCTCAATCAAATTTTGAACTTCTTGTTTCAATGCTATGCAGTCATCAGTGGTATGGCCAATATCATTGTGATATTGGCAAAAAGAGTTGTTGCGATGCTCTCTGGGAGACTGCAGAGTTGCTGGTCTCCCGTAATGCACCTCATCTTTTGTTTTATCGAAAATGGTGGCCACACTCTCTTTAAGCTCTGCGAACCACTCCGGTTGGACCCATGACCCTCTCTTAATTCTGGATTGTTGACTCTGAGCAGGAGCTGCTGGTTGAGACTGAGCTTTTGCCCTACCATGCCCCTGTCCGGTTTCTCTTGCTTTGTTCCCGGACTGATTTTGATTGGGAGTTGGTGCCACTGGGGTGGACTTCACCTGTCTGTGCACCCTGGTTTTCTTTATTTCATCAACGTTTATTTGTTTGCCAACCTGATTTAGCAACCCTCCCCAGGTCATGGCCTTCTTTCTGGTCACTGAATCAGCCAGATTACCTGGGTTCAAACCTTGCCTTAGGGATGCTATTGCCACTTGTTCGAAGCAATCAGCCAACCCATTCTTCGTGTTCACAAAACAGCTTATGTACTCTTTCAAGGACTCATTTGGCTCCTGGGCACAATGGATTATTGTGTCTCCATTACCTTTCAGCTCCTTACTCCCTACGAACTGCCTTCGAAAGGCCACCCAAAAACGTATCGAAATCATTAATACAACCCTGAGGCAGGCTGTTGTACCATTTCAGAGCACTCCCCGTGAATGATTGGGAGAATTCCCTACAGAGTAGTTTATCATCGTCATCAAAGTTCATCATGAAGTTCTTGAATTGCTCCAGATGATTGTCCGGATCAATACTGCCATCGTACTTCTCTATTTTAGTACTATCAAACCTCTTGGGGAGGTTTCCGGACAGAATTTTAGAAGACAGTGGAGACTGCCTCCAATTCCTTCCACGACTGAACACAGTATCCTCATTGGGAGTTGCAAAGATACTTGGTTCATCGTGGAAAGCAAAGGGATCCATCAGCATCTTGTCCGTATACCTCCGGTGGTGAGATGATCCCTTGCCAATATGCCTTTTCATTCTTCCATGTCTGTCTTTTTTTCTTGAATATTTCTTAACCTGCTTTTGCTTTTTTCTGGTTCGACCCTCATCGCTGCTAGAGGACAAGGATTTTTCATTTCCCTCACTGTCCAAAGAGCTATCTGAAGATTCTGAGCTCGAGTCAAAACTCTCCACAGGCTTGGACCGGTGAGACTTTTTAGAACTGGCATGTGTCTTTTTGGTGCTCACATGAGTTTTTTAAGCCTCAGGCTCTCTGGGGTTGTCGGTGTGATGAGCAACTGATGCTTTGGATTTCTCTTTCACGCCCATCTTGGCCTTTTCTGCCCTCAGAGCTTCTATTTCACCCCTCAACCTGTCACGCTCTTCGATAGTGTACTCATCATTCTCTCCCACCACTTCGAGCAAAGCTGGTGGCAGCTCAGGATTGTCCGGATTCATTCTGACAGATTTTCTTTGCTGGTTTTGAATGCTTGATTCAGGCACCGTCGCCTCCCACTGTGGTCGCCAATTTGGTGTGGATAATAATCGCCTGAGGGTAGGCTGGTAATTTCAAGTGGAGTTTTAAGGTGGTGTGTGGGTGTTTAAAGGTTTTAGAGTAGAGAGTAGAGAGATAATTAAGCAGCTTGGTAGCAGTTAATTCTCATTACCCATAGTTAATGCAGGTGGTTGGGTATTTATACCCTGATATTGAGCCCTTATGGGCTTTCGGGTCATATTTAACGAACCCGGGTCATGTTTAAAGACCCATGAGCTCTAAGTAGGAGAGCAAGCAGCTTAGTCAAGAAGTGTTTAGGTTATTTAGTACTTTTGTCATAGTTCGAACAGCCCTATGTTCATAGTGTTCAAAGTAATCTGTCCGGTCCAAGTGACCTGTTCGATCCATGTCCATGTGACCTGTCCGGTTTCCGGAGAGACTAGACCGATTTGCCCTTGTTCGGGGAGCATGCTGAATTCGGACTCACCAATAAATGTCTGACCAACTTCTGTGATAGCATCAACCCAACCCCTGTTGCGAACAAATTAAACCATTACTACTCTCCCCATTTAATAAATGATCATCACAGGGTTCTACAAAGCTTACGGTAGGCTGTTTACAAATGTCATCCGCATCTTTTTCAACTACTCGTTGTTCTATAAAGAAGCTAACGCTTTTCGGATGCTCTATATCGAGATAAACAACTAAACCCATGAAATCAGTCTCTTATTAAACAAACAGTACTTTTGATCGCCACAGAAGTAGGTAATAGTGTAGCAACCCCTAACTAGATCACCCCATCTACCTTCAATATATTGTTGAAGAGTTTTAAAGTTATCAAACTCGCTCAAAGGAACGATTGAGCTCTGCTTCGAATATTTTAAAATACAAACTTTTCGCTTAAACATCTAGTCCTGTGCAATGATAAAAAGAATTAGTCTATGTGAGAGAGATGCTAGAAATCGCATCACAAGTAGCGCGAGATTTGAATTTTCTGTTGTCGCGACTCGCGTTAGTCATAAACGAGAGTAAATCGCGTTTATTTGACAGGAGTTTGGTGCAAATATAAATCGCTTCATATAAAATAGTAAAAGAAAAAATACTTCACACGTCGCGCGAGATGAGGAAACTTATGCAGCGGCAACTCGTGTAAGTCAGAATAAAGAGTAAATCGCGTTTATTATATAAGCATAACATGCGAACGTGGATTACTGGGATCGTCTTCAACTCAACGACATGTAAGAAAAAAACGCCATTATAGTACAAGCAAACCTGGTTTCAGCTATACTATACTAGGACAAAACTTAAAAAACCTAGTTTTAATACAGAAAACAACTTACTGAACCTTTAATATAAACAGAATAAAGTTGGAAACTTTAAAAAAACTAACAAAACCCCGCTTAAACAGACCCAGGTATGATAAAAGCTTCTACTCGCCGATAATTTTTGTTTACAGAACCCAGCTGCCAAGAACAAAATTCAGATAAAAGCTTCGAATCGTGTTGAAGAAAAGAAAAACCCAGGTATAAAAACTACTTAAACAAGTCTATAAACAAGCTTTAAAAACATCGTCAACAATCAAAACAACAATATATATAATATTACCAGTAAATGGTTACAGGAAGGTATTCTAAATCATTTCTTCAGAAGGTATAGGTTCATGACCACTTTTAAAAATAACAGGGTAGGTTGTACTATTAAGAATTCAAAATTTGAATTTTGGTTGAATAATAGACTGAGCCAAATTTTGAGGGTACTTCAGGAATGAAAATATAAACTAAGTATTGGAATGGAATTAGTTTGGTGAGATGGGTGTTTAGTAGGCATAGAAAATAGATGGGGTATATGATAATAAGTTTGGTGAGAAGGTATTTAGTGTTTCATTTCCCTATTAATAATAGAGTGGTTTACTAATTTTCAATCATAAAAATAAAACTAAAGCACGAGAGAAATAAGTTCTCTCATCTGCCCTCAGTTTTATAGTAATAAAACTAAATAGAAATGTATTGGACTTGAAATCTTAGAATGACCGTTCGACCCATCTTTGGCTTTGTACAGTGGCGAATTAAGTCAGAACTTTAATTAATCAAATCGCACAAGGGGAACTCTTTTGTTATAATTTCACAAACAAAAACAGGATACTAGAACTTCAAAGCTAAATAAATGCAGCACGATAATGAGCCTTTTACAGTTCAGTGGAATGAAGTTCATAAGCGTAAAATACACCGCATATGCTTGAAACTCAAACTTATCTTACTTTAGATCCAAATTTGTCCAGCCAGCTCATAACAAAAAACCAATCTCAGAACTGACACGACCGAATTGGTTGAGTTGAAGGAAAAACAGCGGCCAAGCACTCTCGAGTCTCGCCCCAAAAACGTAGACTCAACACCGTCCGCTTGTTTTCGAGGACACATCGTAGAAAACAAATGGACACCTTTTAAATTTACCAACTACCTACTAATAGACTATGAGTGGGCAGGCGACCGAAAACCCAAACCACTTGATTTGGATCAATGGAACCAATCCGAATTGCAAATGGCACAAGCGGAAAATGGACTGCAACGCAACGACTAGGGCTCGTGTAGGGGGAGTTTTGAGTGTAAGCTACCACTCATACAACGACAGTGACCTGCAACTCTAGAAAAAGCCCCAAACCGCCTGAATCAATGTAGCAAACCTTTCATTCAATGGATAACACTTATCTTCTTTCAATAAAAAACAAAAAAGTAGATCTGTTTTGTACCTGAAATAAGACTAACGAATATCCAAGTTGGAAACAAAATCACTCCCCCACAAGTTGGAGCATATATATTAAGCATGCCTAGCTTGTTGCAAATATAACTAATACGTGATCCATTGAGGGCTTTTGTGAATATATCTCCTAACTGTTCTCCTGTTTTGACATATTCTGTATGAATGAGATTTCGTTGAATCTTTTCGCGGATAAAATGACAATCAATTTCAATATGTTTCGTTCTTTCATGAAAGACAGGATTAGACGCAATGTGCAATGCCGCTTGATTATCACACCATAACTTTGCAGGCATGGTAGTTTTTATGCCAATATCATTCAACAATTGATAAATCCAAATTATCTCACAAGTAGATTGAGTCATGGCTCTATATTCAGCTTCAGCACTCGATCTTGATACAACATTTTGCTTCTTACTTTTCCGAGATACTAAGTTACCCCTACAAACACACAGTAACCAGTGGTTGATCTTTTATCAGCTTTAGATTCAGCCCAATCTGCATCTGCAAAACACTCTATATTAGTATGACCATTACTGTCATACCACAATCCGAGTCCAGAAGCTGATTTGAGATAACACAAGATATGTTTTAGTGTTGCCCAATGATCAACCGTTGGTGATGACATAAATTGACTCACAATACTAGCTGGATACGCAATGTCTGGTCGAGTTACTGTAAGATAATTAAGTTTTTCTACCAATCGACGATATTTTTCTAGATCACCAAATAATTCTCTATCATCTTTTATTAGCTGCAAATTAGGAACCATCGGTGTATTAAATGGTTTTGCTCCTAACTTGCCTGTTTCCATCAATAAATCCAAAACATATTTTCTCTGCGATAGGAGAATACCTTTCTTGCTTCTTGTTATTTCCATTCCCAAAAAGAACGTCAATGCTCCTAAATCTTTTGTTTGAAATTTTGAATGTAGACATGTTTTGAGTAAAGAAATTCATTTAGTGTCACAACTAGTAATGATGATGTCATCAACATACACAACCACAAGTATTATGCCATTTCCAGAACTTTTATAAAATACAAAATGATCACAACTACTCTTCTTTAACCCAAATTCATTGAGTGCCTCACTAAACTTGCCAAACCAAGCACGTGGACTTTGTTTCAACCCATATAAGGATTTGTACAAACGACATACCTTTGCTCTCTCCCCATGAGCAACAAACCAAGGTGGTTGTTCCATATACACTTCTTCTTGGATATCTCCATGTAAGAATCCATTTTTTATGTCTAACTGATGCAATGGCCAATTATTTGAAACTGCTAAAGAAATAAATAAACGAATAGAGGTAAACTTTCCTACCGGATAAAATGTCTCAGAGTAGTCAACACCATAAATTTTAACGTATCCTTTTGCTACAAGTCTTGCTTTAAGTCGAGCTATCGTCCCATCTGGATTCACTTTGACATTAAATACCCATCTACAACCAATAACTTGCTTTTCTGCAGGTAAATTAACCAACTTCCAAGTACTAGTATCTTTTAATGCTTTTATCTCTTCAAATATTGCAACTTTCCAACCAGAATGACATAAAGCTTAACGAACAGTTTTTGGAATATAAATAGAATCAAGAGTTGCAATAAAAGCTTTTGTAAAAGGTGAAAAATGATCATATTTTGCAAAAGATGAAATTACATAAGTACATTGTCTTTTACCTTTTCGATGAGCAATAGGAAGGTCAATATTAGACTGATTATCGTTCGTAACAGGATCCAAAGACGAAAGAATTGGCAATGGGCATCTTGGAGGAGGTTTAGGACATCGGGAATAAACATGTGTAATGGGAGGTCGAGATGGTGGAGGAAGTGCAACAGATTGCGTAACATAATTAGTTTTAGTAATGCTAGGGGACTGAACTACGGAATAAATGAGTAGGTCATCGTCCTCTTTATCTGTTTGAAGGTTCACACTAGGCCCAATTGGAAAAAATGAAACATGCTATAAAAATGTAACATCTCTAGACACGACATACCGGTTAAGTGAGGGAGAAAAACATTTGTATCCCTTCTGAACTCTAGAATATCCAAGAAAAATACATTTTAAAGATTTGGGATCTAATTTTGTACGATTAGGACTAACATTCCTAACGAAACAAGTACAACCAAATATGTGGGGTTCAACATGAAATAAAGTTTTTGAAGGAAAAAACACAGAATATGGAATATTATTATGAAGAATAGAAGACGACATTCGATTTATTAAATAACAAGCAGTGGAAACAGCATCTGCCCAAAATGTTTTTGGCACTTTCATTTGAAAAAGAAGTGCACGAGCAACTTCTAAAAGATGTCTATTTTTTCTTTCAGCGATACCATTTTGAGATGGTGTGTCTACACAAGAGGTTTGATGCAAAATTTCATGTTATTCCATAAAAGATTAAAATGCAGTTGAACAATATTCTTTACCATTATCACTTCTTAAAAAAAAGAAGTGGACAATTAAATTGAGTATTAATTTCTGCATAAAATTTGAAAAATATAGAAAATAATTCTCATGAAATAAATCCATGTAACTCGAGAATGATCATCGACAAAACTAACAAATTACTTAAACCCCTTTTTAGACATGACCTTACTTAAACCCCTTTTTAGATATAACCGGACAAGGACCCCAAACATCTGAATGAACTAATTCAAAATGAGACTCAACTCGTTTATTGACACGAGGATATGATAGAAGACGATGATGTTTAGCAAATTGACACGACTCACATTCCAATGAGATTATATGTTTAAATTGGGGATACGGTTGTTTAAGAAAGGCTACAGATGGATGACCCATACGACAATGAGTTTCAAATGGAGATTGGACACTAGAACATGCAATTGAATTATTGATATATTTATTGAGATAGTAGACCTCCAGAGCGTAAAATACACCGCATATGCTTGAAACTCAAATTTATCTTACTTTAGATCCAACTTTGTTCAGCCAGCTCATAACAAAAAAAACCAATCTCAGACCTGACACAACCGAATTGGTTGAGTTGAAGAAAAAACAGCGGCCAAGCACTCTCGAGTCTCGCCCCAAAAACGGACCGTCCGCTTGTTTTCGAGGACACATCTTAGAAAAAAATGGACACTTTTTAAATTTACCACTTACCTACTAATAGACTATAAGTGGGCAGGCGACCGAAAACCCAAACCACTTGATTTGGATCAATGGAACCAATCCGAATTGCAAATGGCACAAGCGGAAAATGGACTGCAAAGCAGCGACTAGGGCTCGTACCACTCATACAAGGGCAATGACCCGCAACTCTCGAAAAAGACCAGCGAGAGCAAAAATCTCTCATAATCAGTATTTGAAGCCTTAAAAATGCAGAAAATCGGAACAATAACTGAATGATATAATCAATCTACTAATATTTGATCAATAAAACATATGACAATGGTAAAACTCTTACTTTAATTTCCTTTTGGGCTTACTGTATAAGCATTTATGTAAGCAAGTAAAACAATATATTTTTCCCAGACTATACATATAATATAAGCAATACTCGTAAAATGGGATTCTTTAAGGACTCCCCAACGTCAATATCCAACGTCAATATCCAACAGCAAATAAAAGAGTTCCCCTGAAGAAACAAAACCAGATTATGTCAGTCATCTCATATTTTTAAGTCTACAGTCTTACATGTTTGCTACTACTATAAATGCCAGTTTCCCGTAAAACAGAAAGAGTTCTCTACTGGAAGAAGACGTCTTACCAGCCACCACCATGCCTTGAGAAGTAGTCATTATCGAGGGATATAGCAAGAGCAACAGCTACAGCTCTTTCTGAGAGAGTCAGCGGACGTTTCACTTCTAACTCTCGAATCTGTCCCAAGTTACATATCTTAAGTGTCTATAGGTCAAAGAAGATGTCTTCAAAAGTTATAAAAAGAAACTGCACTATCTTACTATTGCAGTAGCTTCTTTCTTGGACCTGGGATCAGCACTACCGAACCGTATAACATATTGACCAGCATCAGTAAAGAACTGCAATACACAGAAAAATAAATCTTTATGCTTGCACAGTTTGGCAAACCTATTAAAAAGTAGAGCAAAACAAAAACCAAACTTCAGCAATTTTTATAAAAGATCTGAAATGTACAAGCTGTATGCTGTCTAGAACAAAGGGGAAAATTTCTGAACATGGAGATTGTAGAAAAAGCGACTCAATTCAGAAATTTTGAAAGGAGATGTTTTTAAAATATGAAAGCAACCTAATAGTTCTTTGAGGCCGAAAACAAACTTCAATCAAAGCTCTGAAGCTATTTAAATAACAAAACTGTTGTAACTAAACTAGCAATCAACCAACTGAGAGAACAAACCTCAAAGCCACAACCACGCCAGTCTCGGTCAACTTCAGCCAGCACTTCCCCATCAATGTCCTTCAAGGTAAATGTCCAATTCCAAAAGCCAGGGTTCTCAACCACCGCAAACTGCTTATCCCTAAAATGACCATTTAACACACTTCATCTAGAATCAAAATATTACAAATCACACATTGAGCTCTTCGCAAAAAATCTAGCAAACGCCGAAAGAAAAAAATCTTGACTGTAGAACTGGATCAGAAAAAGAGTACTAGCCTGTAGCACCTGACAGTGCAAAGGAACCTAATTTTTTAAAGTAAGGCAGGCAAGTAAAGACTAGATGGCAAACACCAAAGATTTCAAGCCTCATATTTTTCTTTAACAACCAAAGAATATCAAGTCCACAGTGTCTAACTGCCCAGATGCCATCTATATTTTCACGATTCAGTTCCACTATAATGAAAAGTGTTAGGGATATATGCATGCTACACAACAGTAAATACTAAAGAATTTACCCCAAGTACAAATCATACACCCTCCTCCATAGATGCCATCGCCCGTGAACAACACCTATTTCCTACACAAAGTGGGCATTAAAATCATCAACATAATGAAACTACCAAAATTTTAATTGTTCACTTGACAAGAGACTGTATACTGCAAACGACCATACCTGACCATTAACCTCAGCAAAAATTGAACTGGTTATCCACCAAAAAGGCCTGCGTACCTGAACAAGATAGAACAAAACCTTAGAGCTTGTGCGCATTGCAGCAGCTTTTTCTTAGCCAAAAAAAAAAACATATAGCGTTGCCTCACCGTAAATAGTTCATTTCCCATTGCATCAGTTATCCGAGCGACAAAAGGCCGGTGAGTACCTAGCAACTGCAGTGATCTTAGTAGAGTTAGAAGCTAGCATACTAAACCTTGTAAGATGTCAAGTTTGAAAGTACAAGGCAAGCGTAGCTCTACTAAAGATAGTTTGGGCTGAGATGAGATTTCCAATATCTATCAGATAAGTAGTGTCTATTGGCTGACATGAAAATCCTCTGAGAGACATTATCTTTTTGCAATGGTAATCAACTAAAAGTATCATATGAGTGATGCCGATAGACTCAAACGTTAGAATATTGTTCAGATATGATAGATAATAAAAAGTTCATTGGAGTTCATACATGGTTGACAATATAACAACAAAAAATATATAATTTCCTTTCAGAAAGTTCACCTGTCTAGCAAGAATATTACTCTGTTCACGAATCAAGCCGACAGGCTGCAAAACATAAACAACGAGAACTTAATGAATACACAATATCAAAGAATCTACCACATGTTGAAAAGCTCACTTAAAGAAAAAATAGAGCTTAAAATGGCTACTTACTGACTTGGGATAGCACACATCCACTATGCCATAACGGTTTTCCTACAGGTTACACCAAAAATATAAGCACTGAAGATACTATAGAAACACAGGAAAATGAATTAGCTATAACAAAATCAGAGGACCAACAATTTGATAAATATTTGAGAGTAATGTGGATAGTACATTCCAAAACTAGATTGTGTGGAACATACAGCTTCAGAAATCCCATAATAAGTAAAAGGTAGGACTAAGGAGAAATATTCGAGCTTATAAACAAGATAGTGGACAAAAAGCTCGTGTAAAAGCCAGCCTACTAATGCTGAACATTTGTATCTACTACATCACACATAGGTTTGAGGTTTTGGAGAAACATATCAAAACCACATACTATGCTACATTCCTAATGGATACCCAATTTGACTAAAACTGGCAATTACTTTACCAAATAGATATAAGAAACAATTAGTAAGAAAAAAAAACTCACCTGCTCGAAACCAAGTACAAGGTTAGCCCACTCAATATCCCTTGTAATCAGCAGATTTGACCGAGCCAAAAGAGGAGCAATTTGAGCCTAGTTTAGTCAAAGCAAGTCTAGTCATTCACATGCTACAAGTAGCTTTTTAAAATATGCATACATTTACTATGAAGACCAAAAATACCTCATCTGGGGATGTTGGTTGCAAAAGACCAGACAGAGATTGGCTGACTGGTGGTTGCTTCAAAATTGGCTTAAAAGATGAGTATTTATCATAGCCAGAATCACGGCAATACGTGCGGTTTACAGCTCCTGTTTGTCTTTTATTCTTTAACTTCTTCAGCTTCCTATCTGCAACCCAAAGTTGTGAAACAATCTTTCTGTCCATCGAAAAATCGTTGTCAACATTGTGACTGAAGCAGCGACGGTCAGTATTTATGATCTGATTTAGCCAGAAAGTGTTTCGTTGCGTGAATCTATTTAGAACATTTCTTGTTACTCCCAGCTTATCTTGAATCCTTGTGGACTTAAGAAAACAGTTTTGAAGATTCTTTGCATTAGCAGCCAATCTATGCATATCTCTTGCAGTGCTTTTACTAATCTGTGCGAGGCGATTGAAATTATTACTCCAATTCATCTAGCAGGTTTGAATAATGCCTGAAACAAAACAACGACAGTTTGACAAATAATTACAAACTTTTTACCTCCATTATTATAATACTGAATGTGAAAAGAGAAATGGACCAAAAATGTGATCTGCTATATCGAATAATTCGTTGAGTTTGGCATATGATTTTAGTAACTCAGGTTACAGTTCAGCTTTCCTTTGGTAAATTTCAGACAAAGTTATTTCTACGTATGATTAAAGGACAAAGATACACTAAATGAGACAAGAACAAATGACAAAACAGAGAAAATATTTCCGGGATGATTTACCGGGGTTACAATTATATCGACATGGTTTGACTGTTGCCACAAGCTAGAAAGAACGAATTTTTTGGAATTAACAGAAACTGATGTTTCTTCTTCCAACCTATAAAAGTTTTTTTTTTAGTATCTACAAACTCAGAAACTTACAATAAATTCTGCAAACTTAGAAATAAAAAAGGAGAAGAGAGTGTAATAGAATGTAAGAAAATTCTGTTTCTTATTTCTCTAACCAAATCTTGTAATACACTTATATACGAGATTAATTAGTTTTTTTTTTTTTTTTTTTCGGAGGGAACCCGCAGCCGCTACTCAGAGTGCAATGAGTGCCCACAGGGTAAACCCTCAGTCTGACGCGATAGCCTGCAAACCAACGCCAGAAGGTAAACCATACAAGGTGACAGGCTCAGCCGAGAAAGCGTATGTAGAGGGACTCGAACTCATGACCTTTTGGTTATAAGAATGCCTTACTCAACCAACTCGGCTACCCCCATGGGGCCAGATTAATTAGCTGTGTAGCTTAATTCTTGTTAAGCACGTTTATTTGTTTGACAAAATCTATTTATAAAAATTACGTGTGTAACTTAATTCTTGTTACCCACTAATTATTTGTTTGACAAAATTTATTTATAAAAATTACGTGTAACTTAATTCGTAATTCTTGTCACACACGTTTATTTGTTTGACAAAATATATTTACAAAAATTAGGATATGAGAGACTTTCATTTTGGCTCGAAAGAGCTTAATCCACCGGGTAAACCAATCTACCAAATACCAAACAAGATTTAGACTAGTTTCACTTGGGTTTGACCACTATGTAAACCAATCTACCAAATACCAAACAAGATTTAGACTAGTTTCATTTGGGTTTGAAAGAGTTTAATCCACCATGTAAACCAATCTACCAATTACCAAACAAGATTTAGACTAGTTTCATATCTTGACCCAGACCACATATGACATGGAATATAAAAACACGGAAGCTCTTCTCCTTCAACCAGTTTAACTTGAAAACCCTAGTCTCAGTCTCTTCTCGACTCAACTTTCACCATAATCGGGCTAAGAACCTTGGTTAGTCACCAGACTTTGATATGTGTATCAAAAATGTCACTGATGTTTTTTTTTGTATCAAAACAGTCATTTTTGTTGGTTTCATTTTGCATATGTGGCCACTTTTGTTTGTCTTGATTTGCATCTGTGGTCACCCGTGAGTTACCACGGATGTAACAACAAGCTAACAAAAGTGACCGTTTTGATACAAAAAAAACATCAATGACATATTTGATACACATGACAAACTCTGGTGACTAACCAAGATTCTTAGTCACCATAATCATTTATTCCATAATCATTTATTTCATCGTCGTCGACACTATTATCATTGCCTAGGTCTAGTACTTGAAATCCATATTTCTTGACTTCTCCCTCCCCCCCAAACAAAGGAGAGTATTCTCAAAGCCGAATTTTTCACGGAGAAACAGAAAATAAGAGTGAGATATGGGTTTTTGTGAGCAAATCAGCCACCTTGAACCATTTGTCCCTCACGAAATGAAGATTGATTTCGTTATGCTTAGTCCGGGTATGGAAAATCGGATTAGAAGCGAGGGAGCTGGCTCCAAAGTTATCACACCAGATAATCAGAGCACGTTGAAGAGGAAGACCCGACTATTGAAGAACTGAACGTAGCCACATCAGTTCTGAGAAGAGATTTACAAGAGATCTGTACTCAGATTGAGTTTTGGAATGAGAGAAGAACACCTTGCTTCTTGGAAGACCAAGAGACAAGAGAATCTCCAAAGAACACGCAATAGCCACCAACTAAATGACGATCATCCAAGGAGGCAATCCATTCAGCATGAGTAAACCCAGTGAGCTGATAAACATCATTGGGTTTGATATGAATCCCCAATGAAGAAGTTCCAGATAAGTATCTCATAATTCTCTTTACATATTGTAGATGAACATTCGTAGGACACTTTTGGAATTGACGTATCTTATTGATAGCAATTGATATGTCAGGAAGAGTCTGAAGCAAGTACTGTAATGATCCCAATATACTCTTATATTTTGTAGGGCACATTAGATTGTCACCATCTGACTGCAATACTGAGGGGCTTACACGCATCGGAGCAAGGATTAGCATAAGATAACCTCTCTCTAGCAAGTAAGTCTCGAATGTACTTTTTTTGAGCCAAATACATACTTGATTCATCCCTATAGACTTCAATGCTTAAGAATAGCTTAAGACAACCCATGTCTTTAAGAGAAAATTCAGAGTTAAGTCTGTGAATACAATTGTTTAAGTAAGAAGTAGTGTTTTCTGTGACTATGATGTCATCAACGTAGACCAGGAGAATAATAGAGACCTCTTTAGTCATTAAGAAGAACATAGAGCAATCTGCTCTTGAATTTTAAAAGCCCCACAATAGAAGAGTATCTTTGAGTTTGGAGTAACAGGCACAAGGATCCTGCTTTAAACCATACAGTGCCTTGTGCAAGTGACACACATGAGAAAGATACTTAGGATTCACAAATCCCTCATGTTGAACCATAAAAACCTGGTATTTTAGGTCACTATTAAAAAAACATTATTAATGTCCAATTATCTTATATCTCAGCCTTTAGAAACAGCCAGGGTTAAGACCAACCTTATAGTAGAAGCCCTGATTACTGGACTAAAAGTCTCAGTAAAGTCAATGCCAGGTTTCTGATGAAAACCTTTAGCAACTAGTCTGGCTTTACAGCATTAAACATGCCCATTAGGGTTGTATTTCACCTTATACACCCACTTAAAACCCACCAAACTCATATCATGATTATAAGGAACCAATGACTAAGTATGATTTGCTATTAGAGTATCATACTCAGTTTTCATAGCCTGAGCCCAATTGGAAACAATAATATCTTCTGAGAACTTAGTAGGTTCTTTGTCAGTAATAGTTGGCATAGTGGTAACACTTGAGTACATAATCTTAGGTTTAGAAATTCCTACTTTGGCTCTATTGATCATAGGATGATTGTTAGGAAAGATCTATGGTTGAGAGTTAGTGTTAGAATTCTCAAAAGATAGGTCAATAGTCAACTAACGTTGCTGTATAGGTTGTGTGACATTTATACTTAGCAATGCGATGGATCTTGAGTGAGGATTTTAATATTGCTTGGTCTGTCTGCAAATAACTAGTACTTAAATGTAATTTTAATTTTGGTAAAGAGTTTATACTAGTTGTAGCGGGTTGATGATGTGTAGTTTGTGAGATGGTATTGGTACAGTCACTAGGAAACCCAGTTAGAGATTCTGAAAATGTTCCTTGTAGATTAGAAGAATCATATGATGAATTAGGACTAAGAAACTTAGGCAGTTGAAGAGAGTGGGACTGAGTAATTAACCCTTTTGACCCTAGGAATCCAGAAAAACAAAAGAACTCTTCTTCATTTAAGATACCATCATTTGAAACATAGACTCTCCCACTAGCAGTAAGGAATTTATATCCCTTATCTATATTACTATAGCCCAGAAAAATGCACTTGACAGAATAAAACTAAAATTTATTTTCCTCGTAAGGTCTAAAACAAGGGAAATAGGCACACTCAAAGCTGCGTAGGAACTTATAATAAGATTTATGGCCATACAACCTCAAAAAGAGATTAGTCTTGTAAAACAACTGTAGGTAGCCTATTAATTAGGTATACTATTGTTTGAAAAGCTTATGGCCAGTAAAAATATGGAAGATTAGACTGAGCCAACAGAGTCAGGCCAATCTTAGTGACATGTTTGTGCTTCCTTTATGGCCTACTATTCTTGGAAGAAGTGTAATGACAAGATATTCTGAGTTGTATACCTGATTCTTTGACTACTGCAAGAAAAGGCCTAAATTTACACCTCCAGTCAGACTGAAAATATTTACTTTCTATCAAACTAGTTTTTCACCAAAGTCTTAAATTCTTTAAAACACTCACGTATTCAATTTTAAGTTTTAAAGGGTAAAACCAAGTATAGCGTGTCTAGTCATCTACAAAAAGAATGTATGATATGTAACCTGACTGAGATGTAATAGGAAGAGGCACCCAGAAATAAAAATGTATAAGGTCTAGAACATTAGTAAAGTGAGAAGAGGAATTAGAATAAGGAAAAGACTATGATTTACCTAATTGGCAATCATTACAAAAAAAATTAATTAACAGACACAGTAGAAAGTTTACAACTTCTAATAACAATAGACAAATCTCTAGTGGAAGGATGACCCAACTTCTTGTGCTACCCTTTCTTTAGGGAAACAAAACTATTAGATAATATAGAGATGTGAGGGACAGTTGGATAACATCTTTGAGTTTCTGCTTTAGGAGAACTGGAACCAAATGATTCTTCTAATTTGTACAGTTCATTCTCAACTCTCCCTGTAAGTAGAGTCCTCATTGATCTCTTATCCTTCATAAAAAACCCAGAGTTATGAAATTCAATCAACACATTTTTGTGTTATGTTAATTGAAAAACTAATAGAAGGTTTTTACTGATTTGTGGTACATGTAAAATAATGTTCAAGTGAATATGTTTATTTGTTTTGGTAGTTAGAAAAAACTTAAGTACTTACTTTATACTCAACTTGTTACCATTAACTACTTTCACAAATTTGTTGCCTATATAGTCTGCCTTTCAGGAGATCATTCTTTCCGAGTTAGTGATATGGTGACTAGCACCATTGTCCATATACCAGCTATCTTCACCGCCACCAGTATCTTGTGACATAGTCAAAGCCTTCTGATTTTGAGTGTTTTTATTCTCATCAGTTGCAATTGACCCATCATATTTGGGTCATCTCTGAAATAGAAATAGGCACCACCATGGCCATACTTACAACATATTTGACAGGTAGGTTTATTGTTAGTAATAAACCTGCCTCATCTTCCTCTGTTGAAATATCTTCCCCTGTAGCTATTAGGATAGTTTTTGTCAGAGTACCTTCCTCATTTGAAAGATATTTATTGTACTCTATTCTGGTATCTTGTATTGGAAGATTAGTTATTATACCCAGAGTAATTAGAGTCTGACGTATTAATTGAAGTTAGGTTCATGTTAGCCATAGATACTTGTATTGTGCCCAGTTGGTCTAGTTTTCTTTCATAGCTCAGTAAGGTTGTTTGAAGATCCAACCAATTCTTAACTTCATTATCAGTTAAATGCACATTTATGGGTGTATATTCAGTGTCTAAACCATCCAATACTTAAGACACTAGATCATTCAGGATAACAAAAGACCCTGCCAGAATTAAACTGTCTCAAATGTGCTTCATTTTAGGTAGGTAATCCTCCATTAAAAGAGGTAATTTTTCTTGTTCTTTAGAATTCAACCTTGAAAAAGGTAATTATTGACTTAGTCTGTGAACCAGAAAATCTGTTTATAACATCCCACAGTTGATTTGAGGTTTCTTCCTTCAACAACTGGGATGCTACTTCTGGGTTCATGGTGCAGTAAAGCCACCCCAGAAGAAGCTGATCTTTAGCTACCCAATTATCATACTCAACATTGTCACTACTGGATCCATCAGGTCCAACAATCAGCTTGGGAGCACATGGTTTCTCACCAACGATAAATCCTCCCAGCTTGTTACCTCTTATGATAGGTAACACCATTGTCTTCCACAAACGAAAAATGTTTTTATCTAACCTTATACCATTAAACTTATTTATTGATGCAGTTGCATGTTCTTATTGCTCAACAATCTGTCTGTTGGAGAGGAGCCTAGGTTTGCAGACCCCGAGCTGAAGGTTGGTGAATCGAATATGTTACATTTGTAATACATTTATATATGAGTGTAATGTAGAAAGAGTGTTTCGATTCCGGATAAATCTCTGAAGTCTTGTAAACAATTTCTTATTGAAATATTTTTGGGGTTCTCCAAAAATTTCAATTGGATAAAATCAGAGACATTTCAATTGTACATAGAGTATATAAATGATGTAATTTCGTTTTTCAACAGAACCCATCTTTAACAATTCGACCAAATGTGACGTTACGCCTCTGTACCGCCGCCGTGACAGGCGTTTTTCCATTCGGACCGTTACGTGATTCGTCGTAACGATTTTGGAGCATTACACGCCGCAACGGTGTGTTTTAAAACTATGCCCGTGACCGATGTATTTCTAGTTTTGTTCATCTTGCGTTGGCGTATTTTCGGTGCAGTTTTGTTTGTTTTCTCATCACCAACGTTTTTTTGGTAGTTTTCATATCAAACGAATCATATTTTGCCCCACATTATTCTGAGTGTTTTTGTACTTATTGTCATAAAAATACTCATGAGGAATCTAGTTGCTACACCAAACATGGGTATCCTGCAAGATGGAGGAAAGGTCCCAAGCGTTGTCGGTGCTCCAAGGCTGCGAAACACGACGACACGAGCATCCATCATGGGTCCATCGGCTGCAGCTATTGCCGAGTTACCTGCTGGCGAGGTTTCTCGTCTTTCTGGTCAGTTGAAGCAGTTGTTTTCCCTTCTTTTAGCAGACAAAGTTTCCCAAACTGATGAGCTTCAAAGTGGTGAATTATTCATAACTCCTTGGATTATTGATACTGGGGCTTCTAATCACATGACAGGTGACATCTCTTTATTACAAAATGTTACTGTTATGCTAGCCTGTGTAGTATCTATGTCCGATGGTTCTCAAGTTACTGCTACACATTATGGTAGTGTGCACTTGTCTTGTTAGTTGTCTTTGTAGAATGTATTTTTGGTTTCCAAACTTACCTGTAATCTATTTTTAGTATCCCACTTGATTGATGATTTCGACTATATTGTTTACTGTGTTAAGTTTGGTTGTGTTATTCATACTAATGATCTCGACTGTCAGTGATTCCAAAACGACTACTTGTTTTGAATTAATTCCTCGAGATTTATGGGGTCCTTATCATACTTTGTCTTCCTATGCTGCGTAATATTATCTCACTATTGTTGATGATTATTCCCGTGTTGTATGAATTTATTTGTTGGCTGAGAAAACATAAGTAACTTCCATGTTTTTACATTTTCTCGCAATGACTAAAAATCAATTTAATTGGATTGTTAAGACAGTACGCAGTGACAATGACACTGAATTTTACTGTATGCACCGTGTTTTTGATAAGTTAGGCATTGTTTTTCAATTTTCATATGTGGGTACTCCTCAGTAGAATGGTAGGGTCGAACGAAAACATACACATATTTTGAATGTTTCCCGTGCACTCAGGTTTCAGGATAACTTACAGTTAAATTTTTGGAGGGAGTGTGTTTTGACTACCAGGTATATTTAATTGAATTCATTCTCAATTTTTGGGCTCCATTTGAGATTTGAGTTTTTTTTTGGTGTGCTTCCTGTTTTCTTTGAGCTTTGTGTGTTTGGGTTTCTGTGTTATCTGCATAATCAGAGGTCTAAGGTTGACAAGTTTTCGAGTCGTAGTGGTCGGTGTGTTTTTGTGGGCTATCCGTATGACAAGAAAGGCTGGAAAGTATATGATTTGGAGAGTCAAGATTGTTTTGTTTCCCGTGATGTGATATTTTTTGAACATATATTTCCATTTTATTTTGTTCTTGTGCTCTCTGAGTTGAGTTTTCCTGAGATTGAGGTCGCTACACCTCCTACTACTGCTCCAAAGTTTTAGGAGGAAGTCGAGGAAGCCTCGCCGACTGAAAAGGAGGAGTCTCCGGATAGCGGAAATCATGTGGTAGCTCCACTCGCGGAGGTTGCCAAGGTTGGTGATGCGCAACATCCGTATTAGGTTGGTGACAATGGTGTCTTAAATCCGCCAGTAGTTTCGGATGTTATTTCAGATACTTCGAGCATTTCTTCATATCTTTTACGGTATAATATATATATATATATATATATATATATATATATATATATATATATATATATATATATATATATATATATATATATATATATATATTGTAATGTATATATACGTTGTACAATTACATAATCCCGGGTTGTAAGTTTCATATGATGCATTAATAAGGGACACAATTCTCTCAACAAATAAAGACGAAATGGATTACAAGTTTAGCAATACCCACCACATCTCGACCTATTGTCATCCCTACTCAATACTTCTCCCACAGTAAAACATATACAATGAAAATGATCTGATACCCGATCAGAGTCCACCAAAAATGATCTTAGAATATAAGGAGAGTTGATACAATATATGTCATACATATTTTCTGCCATAATTGGTGGTTTCTGCCAGTATTGGTATTTGTTTGCTCTGTTCATGAGCAAACTTGACAATATCTTGAATATCTTAGAACTTTTTAGTTTTCTAATCTTGGCTAATTGCTGATATCTATTTGATAGATGTGGAATTAATCAAATTTTAATAAATAAAATGTTTCAATTTATTAAATAATTAAAATCCCATTGTGTAGTTGACACTACTGTTTTACTATTTAGCTTCATTTGACCATGAGGTGCATGTACCAAGCTAATCTTTTCCATATAACACACAAACAATATAAAGATTGGACAAAAAGAATTGATTATACATGAATACTTGCGTTAGTATCGACAGGTCGTAAGAGTTTATCATGATCTGCATGGAGATGTTGATGCTAGCTTGTCTATTAGAGAGATGCGGGGCTGTAACACCCTCCATCTTTGTAACACTTTCCACCTTATTCGTAACCGTCCTGTATTTTATCTATGATTTTGAAAAGAATGATGCATTATTTATGTTGTTCCTTGATACATAATAGATGCAAAAAGACCGAATCATTTTATATTTTTACCGAATGGTTCAAAATTCAGGAGATCAAATCGTAGTAAATAAAAGGTGAAGTTTTGGTTTATAATCATCGGTTTTATATCGACTTGCCAAAGAATCAGAAGATTAAATCTGTTAAGTTGTTAGGGTTATTAGA
Organism: Limnanthes douglasii subsp. nivea; assembly: GCA_036936605.1. Taxonomy (NCBI): domain Eukaryota; kingdom Viridiplantae; phylum Streptophyta; class Magnoliopsida; order Brassicales; family Limnanthaceae; genus Limnanthes; species Limnanthes douglasii. Next base: position 319,062,246 of record JAUPFV010000002.1, on the reverse strand, counting down.
CATCAGGATGTCTCACGATTATAGAGAATATTACTGGAGGGAAAAGCTAATTGAAACGTGAAGTGCACACATATTTTTATATTGGAGATTGTTCCGATCAATGTATAGTAACTAAAACTAAAGAATATTTTCAGTTAATAAATCCTCAAACACCAAAACACATGTTTTTGTAAATGTAAACATTCGAACAGTATGTCTGTAACTTTGATATAATTTGTAATTTTGAGTCTATCGGTCTAAGTTTTTTTTTTAATCAAAGAAGAAATGCATTATTAAATTGAGAGTTTTACAAAGAAAAGGGAAAAATTGAAAACATTACAAAGAAGAGGGGCTTAAAAACAAACCACCCTAAAACAGTCCCAAATCGACTAATTCCCAACTGAACCCTAGATTGACTCACAAACAGCCTTTCACCTAGCCAAAATCAAACCAGACTCCACCCAAGCTTCCATCTGCCGCTTCTGGTTGACGCTAACTCCGTTTGAATGATTCTTTTCTCCAGGGAAGAGATCGGACCGGAGTGAGGTGCACCAGGCATCAGATCGAAGCGTCCTTAAACAACCCTACCTGAATCCCTAAATTGAATCAAACAATATTGCCAACCTCTCGAACCCACTACAGAAGCCATCCAAGCTCCCTCAACCAGCCAATCCCAAATCAAAACCATACTCTCATCCAAGCTCTCATCTGCTGCTTCAAGGTTGACACTAACTCCGTTGAACGCTTCTCTTCTCCAGGGAAGAGTTGACGGACCGGAGTGAGGTGCACCAGGGCTTCAGATTCCCACCTACAAAACCCATCAAACCAACGACCCATCGAACGAAGTATCAGATGAACGAAGTGAGCAGCAATTCCCATGGGTAACAACAGATCGATGAGAACCAGATCAGGATAACAGCAGACCTGAAAGGATTAACAAGCAAAAGGGACAGCCAAGACAACTACACAGAATTGATGTAAGGTATGCCTAAGCTTTCTAGAATCAAAATAGATTTAAGACCAGCAGGGGAAGAGTTAAAGTCGTAATTTTTTTTCATTTTACACTTAATTGTCCATCGAGCCAGCCAATCAGCTGCTCGATTAAAGTCTCTATAAACATGGTTTAGGGTCATAGAATGAGAAATTAGGGCTTTACAGCAACTTAGCAGAGGAACTAGAGACCAGGGAGTGCTAATGTGGTTAGTAGCTTTAATGAAATCGACCAGCATCTTAGAATCAGTCTATATATCAATATTGTCAAAGCCTTTAGACTTACAAATTAAAAGATTATCCATTAGAGCACGAAATTCAGCTAATAGGGAGGATAGCTTACCATATAAATTGCCAAAAGCATAAATAAGAGTACCTTCATGATCTCTAATGATAATACCAGCAGTAGCTTCACCATTATACTACTCAACAGCATGTTTGATGTACCATTTATTAAATAAAATTATATAGCCTAAATGGTTAAGTCCGAAATAAAAATTTGTTTAACGTTATACAAGTGCATAGACTAGTGTCGTTTGGCTTTGATACAATTTGTTTAATTTAATTAAAACATTGTAATAAATATTTTATTATATTTATTAAGTTTAAACAACACAAATTTAATCCAAAAATATAAAAAAAATCGTATTTTAATTTTTAATATTGTAAATAATATTCAATAATATATTATTTTATATAATATAAAATCAACGGATATTTGTCAGATATTTTTCAGTGGATCAGATTCGTATTGGATACCAGCGAAAATACTTTAAAATCTACACGATTTGAACTCAACGAGTATTAAATTTTCAAACCAATAATCTATCCGTGACAATTTTTTTAAACCCATAACTCCTCCCAGCAAAATAAGATACCTGCCACTTAATAAAAAGTTATCATGTCTAACTTAAACCTTTCAAAATAAATTATCATCTCTAACTTAAACTCTACTATATAAATTACCATCTCTAACTTAAACCTTACAATTTAAAGTGCCACCTTAAACTTAGGCCCGCATATTTTTTCTCATGTTTCTCAAAACTTATTAATTTTCTTTTAATAGAGGTATGGGTTTCTTTTCTAGTACAATGCCATCAAATCCCTTCTACCAAGAATGTAGGTTAGATTATGATTTTCCAGTTGTACATTTTTTGTCCTTTTTTCCCATTGCGTGTGGGTTAATTAAAACCACACATGCGGATATAAACATTCACGATGATGCATGGATATTCCACCTCAATACTATTTATTCGCTCATGTAACGAGAATGGGTATAATATGGATGGTTAGTGTATTGTGTTGAGGGTTAGATAGTTGGATTTTGTCAAAAAACATTAGTTACTGTTTATTTTTATGTGTTTGAGCATATTTAAAAACCACATTATGGTACCACCTTACATAACTAGAAAAATTATTGTATTGCATCATAAATTGTTTTGTCACATAAGCCAACTTGTTTGTCTTAGTACTTCTCATATATATATATGTGCTTTTGTAAGTACCTATATGTTAGTTTGTCAAATTCGACCTTCAAACCAGGATAATTCCAAATAAATATTTGGTATTGCTCTATATTATGCTTCTGCAGATTATCATGAGATATTAGTCAATTTCTTTGATTTCCATGATATGAGTGTATCCAAGAAACACACGGGTAACCAGAAGTACAGTGTCTTGACATATGACATCCACAAAAGGCACTAAGTGTTAGATTGTTTTCTGATGGAAGAAAAGACCTTGACCTAGTGATTTTTTAATTTAAAGGAGGAATCTTAACGATGATCCCCAATGTGGCTTCTTAGGTTCTTCCATATATTTTATCAGTATATGCACCGAATACACAATATCAGGTATGGTCACTGTTGATGAGTCCGAATTCAGCATGCTCCCCGAACAAGGGCAGATCGGTCAAGTCTCTCCGAAAACCGGACAGGTTACAGGTGATGAGTCCGAATTCGGAGTGCTCGCCGGAAGGGCATCCCAAGGTAAATCTCTCCGTAAACCGGACAGACTCCAAGAGCTTAATTCGGGCAGGACTTTTGAATCGGACAGATGACTTCGAATACTGCAAATCTAAAGCAGTTCGAACTATGACTAAAGTACTAAAATACCTAAACACTATCTGACTAAGCTACCTGCTCATCTACTTAAAACTCATGGGTCTTTAAACATGACCCGGGTCCATTAAACTTGACCCGAAAGCCCATAAGGGCCCAAACTACATACTATAAATACCCAACCACCAGCATTAACTATGGGTAACAAAAATTTTAATGCTGCCAAGCTGCTCAATTCTCTCTCCACCTTGAAATATCTTGAAACACCTTCACACCACCCTGAAACACCCTCACGCCGCCTTAAAACTCCACTTGAAATTACCAGCCTACCCTCAGGCTACTTTTATCCTCACCAAATTGGCGACCACAGTGGGAGGCGACAGTGCCTGAATCCAGTATTCAAAACCAAGTAAAGAAATTCTGTCCGAATGAATCCGGATAATCCAGAGCTTCCACCAGCTTTGCTCGAAGTGGTGGAAGAGAATGATGAGTATACTGTCCAAGAGCGCGACAGGTTAAAACTTGAGATAGAAGCTCTGAGGGCTGAAAAAGCCAAGATGGGCGTGAAAGAGAAATCCAAAGCATCAGCTGCTCACCACATCGATAACCCAAGAGAGCATGGGGTTTCCAAAACTCATGAGAGCACTAAGAAGACGCATGCCAGCTCTAAAAAATCTCACCGGTCCAAGCCTGTGGAGAGTTCTGACTCGAGTTCAGAGTCTTCGGACAGCTCTTCGGACAGTGAGGGGAATGAAAAGTCCTTGTCCTCTAGCAGTGATGAGGGACGAACCAAGAAGAAACAAAAGCAAGTTAAGAAGTATTCCAGAAAAAGAGATCACCATGGAAGAATGAAGAGGCATATAGGAAAAGGGTCATCTCACCACCGGAGGTATACAGACAAGATGCTGATGGATCCTTTTGCCTTCCATGATGAGCCAGGTATCTTTGCAACTCCTAATGAGGATACCGTGTTCAGTCGTGGAAGGAATTGGAGGCAGTCTCCACTATCTTCTAAAATCCTATCCGGAAACCTCCCCAAGAGGTTTGATAGCACCAAGATGGAGAAGTATGATGGCAGTACTGATCCGGACAATCATCTGGAGCAATTCAAGAACTTCATGATGAACTTTGATGATGATGATAAACTACTCTGCAGGGCATTCTCCCAATCATTTACGGGGAGTGCTCTGAAATGGTACAACAGCCTGCCTCAGGGTTGTATTAAAGACTTTGATACTTTTTGGGTGGCCTTTCGAAGGCAGTTTGTGGGAAGTAAGGAGCTGAAGGGCAATTGAGACACAATAATCCATTGTGCTCAAGAGCCAAATGAGTCGTTAAAGGAGTACATAAGTCGTTTTGTAAACACAAAGAATGGGTTGGCTGATTGCTTTGAACAGGTAGCAATAGCATCCCTGAGACAAGGTTTGAACCCAGGCAACCTGGCCGATTCGGTGACCAGAAAGAAAGCCATGACCTGGGGAGGATTGCTGAACCAAGTTGGCAAGCAAATAAATGTTGATGAAACGAAAAAGACCAGGGTGCACAGACAAGTGAGATCCACCCCGGTGGCACCAACACCAAATCAAAACCAGTCCGGGAACAAAGCAAGAGAAACCGGACAGGGGCATGGAAGGGGAAAGGCTCAGTCTCAACCAGCTGCTCCTGCACAAAGTCAACAGTCTAGAAACAAAAGAGGGCCGTGGGTCCAACCGGAGTGGTTTGCAGAGCTCAAAGAAAGTGTGGCAACCATTTTTGAGAAAACAAAAGATGAAGTACACTACCGGAGACCGGCAACTTTGCAGTCTCCCAGAGAACATCGAAATAATTCATTTTGCCAATACCATAATGATATTGGCCATACCACCGATGATTGCATAGCGCTGAAGCAAGAGGTACAGAACTTGATTGAAAGAGGAAAGTTGGGTGCATACGTTAAAAGAAGATGAGGCAACAGGCCTGACAACACTCATAAGGTTGGTCCAAGCAACGCTGCCCCGGAGGGGGCTATGGTAATAGTTGAAAGGTTTGACGTGGAGTCCGAGTATTTGGATCCTGATCCAACCAGAAACAGAGTGGGTTCTATTGAGGAGCGTTCTAGATCAGTCTCCGGGCTCATTAAATTCTTCGAGTCACTGACAATCTTCGGAGGGGACACTATGACAGCTCCTACCACCTCTTCAAGAAAAAGACATGTTCATAATTTGGCCTCCCAGCTAGAAGGAGGCATGACATCCTATCAATCTCCAAACTCATTCCCATTCATAGTTTTCGATGAGGATGATTTGAGAGATATTGCTAGCCCTCATGAGGATGCTGTTGTCATAAGAGCGTCTATAGGGGGTAATGAGATAAGGCGAATTTTGGTGGATACTGGAAGCTCTGCCAATATCCTTTTTCTAAACACGTACAAGAAAATGAGAAATCCAGCTGTGATACAAAAGTCGGACAGATCAATCGTGGGCTTCACGGGCAGCTCAGCCGATGTGATCGGGGAGTTTGAAGAAGAAGTGTTGTTGGGCAGGGGCCCTTTCAAGAAAATGGTTAGAATACTCTTCATTGTGGTGGATTGTCCCACCTGTTACAATGCTATTCTAGGGAGATCATGGCTCTCTAGGATGCATGCAGTGGCTTCGACAGTCCATCAGTGTCTGAAATATGCTGTTCAGGGGCAGGTTGGGGTTGTCCGGAGCAGCCAAAAAGTTGCAAGAGAATGTTATGCCACAGCCTTGGCTCCACGAACGTTGGGGGCAGTCCGTATAAGTGATCAATAGCAGTTTGAGGGCCTTTCTGGGGGTGAGGGTGAAATTGATGACCCCAGAGAGACCCCCGGAGTGTTGATCCCAGTTGAGGAGGTTGAAACACACTGTTTAGAAGAAGGAAAAAATGTCAAGATAGGATCCAAAATGCCACCAATGTTGAAAGAAGGAATGTTGAAATTCTTGAAAGACCATCAGCATGTTTTTGCTTGGTGCAATGCTGATGTTACTGGAGTTCCATCAGAGGTGATTTCCCATCACCTATCAGTCCGGAGAGATGTGGCACCAGTGGTACAAAAAAGGAGAGCTTTCTCAAAAGAAAAGGCTGATGTCATTGTACAGGAGGTTGACAGACTCACAAAGATGGGGCACATTAAAGAATCTCAGTACCCGTTGTGGACTGCCAATCCTGTCTTGGTAAAAAAGAAGAATGGTAAATGGCGTATGTGCATTGACTTCACAGACCTCAATCGAGCTTGTCCAAAAGACTTGTATCCGGTTCCCCGGATAGACCAGTTAGTAGACTCTACTTCAGGGAACAAGCTACTCTCCTTCATGGATGCATTCTCCGGGTACAATCAGATCCAAGTGGATCCAAAAGATCAAGAGCATACCACTTTTGTTACTGATAGAGGTTTACACTGTTACAAGGTGATGCCCTTTGGTTTGAAAAATGATGGGGCTACTTATCAAAGGTTGGTCAATAAGGCATTTGCTGATCAAATTGGAAGAAATATGGAGGTTTATATTGACGATATGATGGTGAAAAGCGTGGATGAGAAGTTGCACTTGTCCGACCTCCAAGAGACTTTTGCCAACTTGGCCAAAGTGAATTTAAAGTTAAACCCTGAAAAGTGTGTGTTCGGAGTGCAGTCCGGGAAGTTCTTATGGTATATCATAAGTGAGCATGGAATACAACCCGACCCGGACCAACTCAATGCTTTGTTCCAAATGGAGCCTCCTCGAAACATTAAAGAAGTACAGCGATTAACGGGGAGGTTGGCAGCTTTGAACAGATTCATCTCCAGGTCTTCGGACAGATGTGCTCCTTTCTTTCAAACCTTGAAGGGTGCAAAGGGGTTTGAATGGACACCACAGTGTGATGAGGCATTCAATGAAATCAAGAAGCATCTGTCCTCTCCCAAGACCTTGTTTAAACCAGTCGATGGGGAGACTCTTTTTGTATATCTGGCTGTTTCAAGTTGTGCCATCAGTGCTGTGTTAGTAAGAGAGGTTGATGGGTATCCTCACCCAGTGTATTACATCAGCAAAAGCTTGATTGATGCTGAGAGGCGTTACTTGAAACTTGAAAAACTAGCTTTGGATTTGGTAATAGCTGCAAGAAAAATGAGACCCTACTTCCAGGCTCATCCTATCGTTGTCCGGACATCTTTCCCTTTAAAGAATGTCCTTCAAAAAGCAGACATCTCGAGCAGAATGACAAAGTGGTCAGTAGAGTTGGGGGACTTCGACATAGACTTTACTCCTCGGACAGCAGTAAAAGCTCAAGCTGTGGCTGATTTTCTGGTCGAATTCCATTCTGATAGGGATTCAGAACAACCTGCTGATTCAAAAGACAAAAAAGTGTGGATTGTCCGAACAGACGGAGGGTCCAGTACCATGGGATCTGGGGCAGGAATATGTCTCACTTCCCCCTATGGGGACAACATGTTCCAAGCTATTTGTTTTGCTTTCAGGGCGTCCAATAATGAGTCCGAATACGAAGCAGCTATAGCTGGGTTAAAATTGGCGTACATCTGTGGAGCAAAAAGGGTCAAGCTACTAAGTGACTCCCAATTGCTTGTCCACCATGCTCTAGGCCTGTCAGAGGCCAGAAAGGAGCAATTGATCAAATACTTGCTCCTCCTTAAAAATGAAGCGTCAAAGTTTAAAGCTGTTGTCTATGAGCACATCCCCCGGGCAGAGAATGAATTAGCAGACTCATTGGCAACGATAGCATATACGGAGTCCTACCCATGGATCCATGTGCTTGAAAGCCCTTCGATTCAACTTGAAGAAGGTGAAAAAGAGGAAGTCTTTGAAATACAAGTAAACCGGCCTCAAGACTGGAGGTCTCCTCTAATGCAATATCTGTCTGATGGCATCGTGCCCTTGGATAAATCACAAGCCAAAACATTGAAATACAGGGCTCGTGGTTTCATTATGATTAGAGAAGTCTTGTACAAAAAGTCCTATAGCAAACCTCTCCTACGCTGTTTAGGGGATCATGAGTCACAAATGGTTCTCTCTGAATTGCATGATGGTGAGGGATCAGTCCATTGTGGATTTAGAGCTTTGACAAGAAGAGTGCTTCTCTCCGGATATTATTGGCCATCAATTATGAAAGATGCTAAGGAGCTGGTAAGGAGGTGTGACCCATGTCAGAGGTACAACAATGAAATTCATGTACCAGCCATTCCTTTGGAATCAATTTCTGAACCCATCCCTTTTGCTCGATGGGGATTGGACTTAGTTGGGCCTCTCCCTGTGGCGTCCGGAGGGCGTAAAACCATAATAGTAGCCATTGACTACTTCTCGAAGTGGATAGAAGCAGCCCCCTTGGCAGGGACAACATCAAAAGCTGTTATAAAATTCATTATGTCCAACATATGTTGCAGATTTGGTGTCCCCCAGAAAATAACAACAGACAATGGGCCGCAGTTTGATAATAGAGAGATGGAGAGCTTCTGTGCCTCAAGGGGTATTCAGCATTGCTTTTCTTCACCTTTCCACCAACAGGCCAATGGGCAAGTTGAGGTGGCTAATAGAACAATACTGTCCGGCTTAAAGAAAAACTTAGAAGGGGCTGCTGGAAAGTGGCCTAGTTATCTACAAGAAGTCCTGTGGGCCTACCGGACAATACCTGGGGCTGCAACACAAGAATCCCCCTTTGCCTTGGTCTATGGGATGGATGCAGTAGCTCCCATAGAGAAGACACTCCCCTCCTTTCGTGTTCATAACTTCTCCAGACAGGCTAATGAGATGACAATTAGAAATCAACTTGATTTAATTGAAGAAAGGCGGGTAAAAGCTCATCTTAGAATGGCACATTATCAAGGCTTGATGAGAAGCAGGTTTGCTTCTAAAGTTAAAAGAAGGGATTTTCAACCAGGAGATAAAGTATTGAGAAAAGTTTTCTTGCACACCAAGGAAAAGCTCTTCGGAAAGCTGGCCCCAACTTGGGAGGGTCCGTATACTGTGGTTGAAAGAATCAAGCCTGGGACATACTGGTTGGAAGACAGAGATGGCAGGGTTTTAACTCACCCTTGGAATATTGAACACCTTCGAATGTACTTGGAGTAAAGCTTATGTAAATATTTACTTGTTTAAACATCCATGTAAATATTTGGGGGCATACCTCTTCCTCTCTTCGGCGCCACGGAGAGCTTTCAATAAAACTTGATGCTTTCTTCAATAATTTTCTAAGTTTTTGCAAAATTCTGTTGTTTGTCATACTACCCGGACTGAAAGGACTAAAGGCTACTTATATACTAGCCAGAGAAACTAAACACTCTCACAATACAATAACTTAAAGCTACTTAAATTCTAGCTATCTAAAGTGAGACAAATAATAAAAGAAGAAGATGGTTGAGTAAAATAAAAGCATTCATTCAACAACTTAAAGTTGCCTTGGCCTTCCAAGGACTTTTTGAACATGTTTGGGTACAGTACAAAAATCTGTCCGAATAATACGGACACCATCACAACAAAGGTGCTTTGGCCTTCCAAGGACTTTAGTTCAAAACAAAATATAAACAAAACAAATTATAAATTAAGGTTGAGCCTTTGAAGATGGCTCACCCTCATCTGCTTTCTTGCCTTTGATGTCGCTCTTCTCCTCGACAATCTTCTTACCTTTGGGGTCAATCTCCTCCTCACCTGGGCTCTCCCCGGTTTCCTCTTCGTCACCAGACGAGGACACATCGGTGTACCCTTCATCAACCATGGTCCAGTATGGGAGATCATCGTCATCCACATAGCGCCATAAGTCCCCTAGTCTCCTCTTCGGGAACTTCTCGTGAAACAGGAGGACCATATCGGACTTCACCTTTTCAATCATTAATTCTTCACTCCGTAACATCTCCCTGGCATAAGCGTTGATTTTGGCCTTTATCATGGCCTCTTGATCCTTCACCAAAGCATATTTCTCTTCAACAGCCCGGTTTACTGCATTCTCTAAAGCAAGTTTGTCAATGTTCAGATTGGTGACAAGCTTCTCCTTTGCTGCAGTTTCTTCCCTTGAGGCTGTCAAATCCTTCTCCAGTCCGGACAGCTTAGCCCGGAGATCTTTTACGGTAACTTCTAAAGAAGCAACTTTTGTGTTGTTTTCATTGTGATTCTTCTTTAGCTGTTCGTTCGATTCCTTAAGTAAATCAACCTTAGTGGCAGCAGTCCTGAGGTCATCAGACAGCTTCTCCTTCTCAGACTTGAGGTCTTTGATGGTGGTTGCCTGACTCCGGACTTGCCTTTCCAAGGTAAGTACTGGCTGCACGTTGCTAAGGAGAGAGTGGGCTATGATGTCCCTCTCACTGGAAACCATAAAAGTCTTACCATTGAAGTTCACTGTGTTGGAACTACTTGGGGGAACATATGGTCCTGCGAATTCGTCTCTGGACAGGCCAAGGAAATAATCACCTAGTTCACCAAGACCGGTGACGTCCACTTCATCCATGTTAATCTCTCCCCTTTCGACCTCATCAGTATGGAATTCCATTGGAATCCCTTCATTAAGATTCCCTGGGATCTCTTCGGCTAACGTCGGGTCGGTTGGGAAAGTGGGCTCCGGATCCCGGAGAGCGAGCTCTTCTCCTTGGGAAGTCTTTTTCTTTTTGACTTCCCTGTCAGCACTGTCACTTGCTTGCTTACGAGCCCGTTTAGAAGCCCTTGACGGTTTTGGGGGCTTCACTCCTTGTTTCTCGCTCTCCTGTTCTACCACTTGTAGAAGGTTTGCATCAACTTGAGCCTGGGCTGGCACCTCTGAATCCATTGGGGCCTCTTTCTCAGTATCCTCTACCGCTTTCCTGCCTTTCTTCTTCTTGCCCTTCATTTTACTTGGGGCTTTGGCCCTAGGAAGGAAGAGGTTCCCATCCAGTTCATGAGACCTTCTCAGCACGACATCTTCACCAGGTGGGTTGGAGAACTCCTCCCAGGTTAAGTCTCTTCGACCTGTGGTGTTCCACATGTGAGACCTCGCTAGGTTTCCAGGAGTGAAGGCTTTATGAAACCGGTTCTCCCAGTTCTCTGCGGCCCAAGCGTTGAGCTTGCCACAGGTGACCTGTCCGGCCTTCAGATAGTCCCCGAACTCCTTTGGCAGCTCTGACAAAACAAAAGAAAAACTAATTAGTATAAACTTAAAGGAAAGAGAGGTTCGAACAGAGACTTAGAATAAAAACTTACGATCGCTCCTCCATCTACTTCGAAGTAGGCTAGGATTCTCCCCGGTTTTAATTTTCTTGCCATTCTCCCATGAGCCACTGACGAACAGGAACTGGCTCCTCCACTTGCTCTCCGACTCCAGGAGATCGTCAACAGCTTTAAGATCGTTCCCCATGTTGAAATGGTAAAAGGGGAACTGATGGTGTTTGCACAAGTTAGCCACAGCTGCAAACTCTTCCATAGGAAGAGGAATTCCGGATAGCCTAGACGCCATAATACATGACATCAAGGTGTACCAACCATTGGGGCTTAGCTGTGTTGGACATAGCTTGACCAAATGAAAATAGAGCACTATCTCTGGGTCCAGTGGGAACCTAAGTCCCCAGTTGAATAGCTCCGTAAAGAAGACTATCTCATTTCTTTTGCAGTCCATCGGGGTCTCTGGATCGATGGGAATTCGAATCTTTACATTCTCAGGGATCCCCCACTTAGTACGCAGTCGTCCCAGATCTCTAGTATGAATGAACGCATACTTGGTCTTTAACAGAGATAAAAGATATTTGAACTCTACCTTGTGAAAGCAGGGCCCTACTCTCCCTTCGAGGCTCTCCGGCAGGTCCGGACGCCTCAGATACAAGTCCTCTTTGCCCTTCTTAGCAACAACTATAGCAGTTTCAGCTTGTCCGGAAGACTCGGACTCAAACCTAACCTCCTCAGTGGAGTCTTCCATCCTCTCCTCCATTATTGTTGGGGGAGCTTCTGCAGAAACAGCCCGGGGAGGGATGAAGCTTGGCATAGCTGATCCTCCGGACTGTTGGCTCTTTGTATGTTTTTGAGTTCTCACCTCAGTCTGAGTTTCTGAGGTCGAAGTTTCTTTGGGAGGTAGTGGGCTGCTAGCCTCCGGACCAACCGGCCTTTCCCGGAGAGTCCTAATAGTTTCCCCGGACCCTGATTCACTATTTTTTGTCCCCGATTTTGAGGGTGTACTTTTAGAAGGAAGCCCTTTAACCAATCTACTTGGTCTTTTCATGATTAGTTTATCTGGAGAATGGTCGGAGTCGGACCCCATAGCAATGAAAGTGGATTTTTTCCTAACACTTGTGACAGTGACCCCCGGTTCAACAATAGGGATCGACTCTTGGACTGAAGAGCCAGATACTATGGGGGAGAGCATTGATTGAAAGAGTTTTCTAGGTTTTGTACCTTTAGAAGAAGATGAACCTCTGTCAGATTCTTCGATTGAAGGGGTTGGTTTCTCGACAGGCGACGCTGGAAGCCCTGCTGCAAGTCTTTTCTCTTTTTCAACCCTTTGAGCTTTCTCCAATTCTGAGAGATTAAGCCAACCGCCCTTGATCAGTGCTGTTCTTGCTGTGAACATAAACAACTAAGGAAATTTTGAGGTTTTAGAGAGATAAAGCTTTGGGTGAAATGGCAAAGTGAAAGAGATAGTGAGACTGTGAAAGGTGAAAAGAATTTATAGTAAATGTAAAAAAGGGGTTTTATTCCTAGGAGAATCCGAAAAGTTGGGCAATGATTAAAAGACGGCGCTGATGTCATTAATAGCATTTAAAGAGGTAACTTGTTCGAGAAAGTGGTGCAACTTTCAAGGAGAAAAAACGGCTAAAGAGACCAACCAGAGAGTGACACGTGTCCCATTAATTCTGACAAGAACCGTTTGGAATTCGTAACGTTTGGTCTGCCCGGTTCTGTTCTCAACTCTCTCCGAATTGATAAACCACTTCCTGAATCGGACTGTTTTTCAGTTCTTTGACAAGGATACTTGTTCAAATACCTAAAAAAGGGGCTCCTGATGAGTCCGAATTCGGAGTGCTCCCCGGAAGGGCATCCCAAGGTAAATCTCTCCGTAAACCGGACAGACTCCAAGAGCTTAATTCGGACAGGACTTTTGAATCGGACAGATGACTTCGAATACTGCAAATCTAAAGCAGTTCGAACTATGACTAAAGTACTAAAAAACCTAAACACTTCTTGACTAAGCTACTTGCTCTCCTACTTAAGAGCTCATGGGTCTTTGAACATGACCCGGGTCCATTAAACATGACCCGAAAGCCCATAAGGGCCCAAACATTACACTATAAATACCCAACCACCCGCATTAACTATGGGTAATGAGAATTAACTGCTACCAAGCTGCTTAATCATCTCTCTACTCTCTACCCTAACCGTTAAACACCCACACACCACTGTTAAACACCACTTGAAATTACTAGCCTACCCTCGGGCAGTTATTATCCACACCAAATTGGCGACCACAGTGGGAGGCGACGGTTCCTGAATCAAGCATTCAAAACCAGCTAAAAAATTCTGTCCGAATGAATCCGGACAATCCAGAAGTGCCACCAGCTCTGCTCGAAATGGTGGGAGAGAATGATGAGTACATTATCGAAGAGCGTGATAGGTTCCGGGGTGAAATAGAAGCTCTGAGGGCTGAAAAAGCCAAGATGGGCGTGAAAGAGAAGTCCAAAGCATCAGTTGCTCATCACACCGACAACCCAAGAGAGCCTGAGGCTTCAAATCTCATGTGAGCACCAAAAAGACACATGCCAGTTCTAAAAAGTCTCACCGGTCCAAGCCTGTGGAGAGTTCTGACTCAAGCTCAGAATCTTCAGGTAGCTCTTCGGACAGCGAGGGAAATGAAAAATCCTTGTCCTCTAGCAGCGACGAGGGACGAACCAGGAAAAAACAAAAGCAAGTTAAGAAATATTCAAGAAAAAGAGACCACAATGGAAGAATGAAAAGGCATATTGGAAAGGGATCATCTCACCACCGGAGGTATACGGACAAGATGCTGATGGATCCCTTTGCTTTTCACGATGAACCAGGTATCTTTGCAACTCCTAATGAGGATACTGTGTTCAGTCGTGGAAGGAATTGGAGGCAGTCTCCTCTGTCTTCTAAAATTCTGTCCGTAAACCTCCCCAAGAGGTTTGATAGCACTAAAATGGAAAAGTACGATGGTAGTACTGATCCGGACAATCATTTGGAGTAATTCAAGAACTTCATGATGAACTTTGATAATGATGATAAACTACTTTGTAGGGCATTCTCCCAATCATTCACAGGGAGTGCTCTAAAATGGTACAACAGCCTGCCTCAGGGTTGTATTAAAGATTTTGTTACGTTTTGGGTGGCCTTTCGAAGGCAGTTCGTTGGGAGTAAGGAACTAAAGGGCAGTGGAGACACAATAATCCATTGTGCCCAGGAGCCAAATGAGTCCTTAAAAGAGTACATAAGTCGTTTTGTGAACACAAAGAATGGGTTGGCTGATTGCTTCGAACAGGTGGCAATAGCATCCCTAAGGCAAGGTTTGAACCCATGCAATCTGGCTGATTCGGTGACCAGAAAGAAGGCTATGACCTGGGGAGGGTTGCTAAATCAAGTTGGCAAACAAATAAACGTTGATGAAACTAAGAAAACCAGGGTGTACAGGTGAGGTCCACCCCAGTGGCACCAACTCCAAATCAAAACCAGTCCGGGAACAAAGCAAGAGAAACCGGACAGGGGCATGGTAGGGCAAAAACTCAGTCTCAGCCAGCTGCTCCTGCTCAAAGTCAACAATCCAGAAACAAAAGAGGGCCATGGGTCCAACCGGAGTGGTTCGCAGAGTTAAAAGAAAGTGTGGCCACTATCTTTGATAAAACAAAAGATGAGGTACATTACCGGAGACCAGCAACTTTGCAGTCTCCTAGAGAGCATCGTAACAACTCCTTTTGCCAATATCACAATGATATTGGCCATACCACTGATGATTGCATAGCGCTGAAGCAAGAAGTTCAAAACCTGATTGAAAGGGGAAAGTTGGGAGCATACGTTAAAAGAAGAGGAGGCAACAGGCCTGACAACACTCACCGGGTTGGTCCAAGTAATGCTGCCCCGGAAGGGGGCATGGTTATAGTTGAAAGGTTTGATGTGGACTTTGAGTACTTGGATCCTGATCCAACTCGAAACAGGGTGGGTGCTATAGAGGAATGTTCTAGGTCAGTCTCCGGGCTCATTAATTTTTTTAGTCACTTACAATTTTCGGAGGGGACAGTATGATAGCTCCTACTGCTTCTTCGAGAAAGAGGCATGTTCACAATTTAGCCACCCAGCTAGAAGGAGGCATGACATCTTATCAGTCACCAAACTCATTCCCATTTATTGTCTTTGATGAGGATGATTTGAGAGACATCGCTGGCCCTCATGAGGATCCTGTTGTCATAGGAGCGTCTATAGGGGGCAATGAAATAAGGAGAATTCTGGTGGATACTGGAAGCTCAGCCAATATCCTTTTTCTAACCACTTACAAGAAAATGAAAAATCCAGCTGTGATTCAAAAGTCGGACAGGTCAATCGTGGGCTTCACAGGCAGCTCAGCCGATGTGATTGGAGAATTTGAAGAAGAAGTGTTATTGGGCAGGGGCCCTTTCAAGAAAATGGTTAGAATACTCTTTATCGTGGTGGATTGTCCCACTTGCTATAATGCTATTCTGGGGAGATCTTGGCTCTCTAGGATGCATGCAGTGGCTTCAACAGTCCACCAGTGCTTAAAGTATGCTGTTCAGGGACAGGTTGGAGTTGTCCGGAGCATCCAAAAGATTGCAAGAGAATGCTATGCCACTGCCTTGGCTCCTCGAACGCTGGGGGCAGTCCGTATAAATGATCAATAGCAGTTTGAGGGTCTTTCTGGGGTGAGGGTGAAATTGATGACCCCAGAGAGACCCCTGGAGTGTTGATTCCAATTGAAGAGGTTGAAACGCATTGTTTGGAAGAAGGCAAGAGTGTCAAGATAGGGTCCAAGATGCCACCAATGTTGAAAGAAGAGATGTTGAAATTTTTGAAAGACCATCAGCATGTTTTTGCTTGGTGCAATGCTGATGTTACTGGAGTTCCATCAGAAGTGATATCCCATCACCTATCCGTCCGGAGAGATGTAGCACCAGTGATTCAAAAGAGAAGAGCCTTCTCAAAAGAAAAGGCTGATGTCATAGTACAAGAGGTTGACAGAATCACAAAGATGGGGCACATTAAAGAATCTTAATAGCCTTTGTGGACTGCCAATCCTGTCCTGGTAAAAAAGAAAAATGGCAAATGGCGCATGTGCATTGACTTCACAGATCTTAATAGAGCTTGCCCAAAAGATTTGTATCCGGTCCCCCGGATAGATCAGTTAGTAGACTCTACTTCTGGGAACAAGCTGCTTTACTTTATGGATGTCTTCTCCGGGTACAATCAGATTCAAGTGGATCCAAAAGATCAAGAGCATACCACATTTGTCACTGATCGGGGTCTACATTGTTACAAGGTAATACCATTTGGGTTGAAAAATGATGGGGCTACTTATCAGAGATTGGTGAACAAAGCCTTTGCTGATCAAATTGGAAGAAATATGGAGGTATACATTGACGATATGATGGTGAAAAGTGCGGATGAGCAGCTACACTTGTCCGATCTCCAAGAAAATTTTGCCAACTTGGTAAAAGTAAATTTAAAGTTGAACCCTGAAAAGTGTGTATTCGGAGTGCAGTCCAGGAAATTCTTAGGGTATATCATAAGTGAGCATGGAATACAGCCCGATCCGGATCAGTTGAATGCTCTTTTCCAGATGGAACCTCCTCGAAACATCAAAGAAGTACAACGGTTAACGGGGAGATTAGCTGCCTTAAACAGATTCATCTCGAGGTCTTCGGACAGGTGTGCTCCTTTCTTTCAAACTTTGAAGGGTGCGAAGGGGTTCGAGTGGACCCCACAATGTGATGAGGCATTCAATGAAATCAAGAAACATCTTTCCTCTCCCAAAACTTTGTTCAAACCAGTTGATGGGGAGACTCTCTTTGTGTATTTGGCCGTTTCAAGTTGTGCCATCAGTGCTGTGTTGGTAAGAGAGGTCGATGGGCATCCCCACCCGGTGTACTACATCAGCAAAAGCTTGATTGACGCTGAGAGGCGTTACTTGAAACTCGAAAAACTGGCGTTAGCTCTGGTGATAGCTGCAAGAAAGATGAAGCCTTACTTTCAGGCTCATCCTATCATCGTCCGGACATCTTTCCCTTTAAAGAATGTCCTTCAAAAAGCAGACATTTCTAGCAGAATGACTAAGTGGTCAGTAGAGTCGGGGGACTTCGACATAGACTTTGCTCCCCGGACAGCGGTAAAAGCCCAAGCAGTGGCTGATTTCCTGGTTGAATTCCACTCTTATAGGGATTCGGAGCAAGCTACTGATACAAAAAACAAGAAAGTCTGGATCGTCCGAACAGATGGTGGATCTAGCACTATGGGATGTGGTGCAGGAATATGTTTAACTTCCCCTTATGGAGATAGTATGTACCATGCTATTTCTTTTGCTTTTAGGGCATCTAATAACGAGTCCGAATACGAAGCAGCTACAGCTGGGTTAAAGTTAGCCTACATCTGTGGGGCTAAGAGGGTCAAACTACTAAGTGACTCCCAATTGCTTATCCACCATGCCTTAGGCCAATCTGAGGCTAGAAAGGAGCAACTTGTGACATATTTACTCCTCCTCAAGAATGAAGCACTAAAATTTAAAGCTGTTGTCTACGAACACATTCCCCGGGCAGAAAATGAGCTAGCAGACTCGTTGGCAACAATAGCATATACGGAGTCCTACCCATGGATCCATGTGCTTGAAAGCCCTTCTATTCAACTTATTAAGGGTGAAAAAGAGGAAGTTTTTGAAATACAAGTGAACCGGCCTCAAGACTGGAGATCTCCTCTCATACAATATCTGTCCGATGGTATTGTGCCTTCAGATAAATCACAAGCCAGAACATTGAAACACAAGGCTCATGGTTTCGTTATGTTGAAAGAAGTGTTGTACAAAAAATCTTATAGTAAACCTCTTCTTCGTTGTTTGGGGGATGATGAGTCACAAGTGGTACTCTCCGAATTACATGATGGTGAGGGATCAGCCCATTGTGGATTTAGAGCTCTAACAAGAAGAGTATTACTCTCCGGATATTATTGGCCATCGATTATGAAAGATGCTAAGGAATTGGTGAAGAGGTGTGACCCATGACAAAGGTACAACAATGAAATTCATGTACCAGCCATTCCTTTGGAGTCAATTTCTGAGCCCATCCCTTTTGCTCGATGGGGTTTGGACTTAGTAGGGCCTCTCCCTGTGGCGTCCGGAGGGCGTAGAACTATAATTGTGGCCATTGACTACTTCTCAAAATGGATAGAAGCAGCTCCCCTGGCAGGGACAACATCAAAAGCTGTCATAAAGTTCATTCGGTCCAACATATGTTGCAGATTTGGTGTCCCACGGAAAATAACAACAGACAATGGGCCACAGTTTGACAATAGAGAAATGGAAAGCTTTTGTGCCTCAAGGGGTATACAACATTATGTTTTTTCACCTTTCCACCCACAAGCCAATGGGCAGGTTGAAGTGGCTAATAGAACTATACTGTCCGGTTTAAGGAAGAATCTGGAAGGGGCTGCTGGGAAGTGGCCTAGTTATCTACAAGAAGTCTTGTGGGCCTACCGGACAACACCTGGGGCTGCAACACAAGAGTCTCCCTTTGCCTTGGTCTATGGAATGGATGCAGTAGCCCCTATAGAGAAGACACTCCCTTCCTTTCGTGTTCACAACTTCTCCGGACACGCTAATGAGATGGCCATCAGAAATCAACTTGATTTAATAGAAGAAAGACGGGTTAAAGCCTGCCTAAGAGTGGCACACTATCAGGGCTTGATGAGAAGCAGGTTTGCTTCTAAAGTTAAAAGAAGAGATTTCCAACCAGGGGATAAAGTATTAAGGAAGGTCTTCTTACACACTAAAGAAAAGCTCTTCGGAAAGCTGGCCCCTACCTGGGAGGGTCCGTATATTGTGGTTGAAAGAATCAAGCCTGGAACTTATTGGTTGGAAGACAAAGATGGCAGGGTTCTAACTCATCCTTGGAACATCGAGCATCTTCGAATGTACTTGGAATAACACTTGTGTAAATATTTACGTGTTTGAACTTCCATGTAAATATTTGGGGGCATACTCTTTCCTCCCTGGTGGCACGGGGAGGTTTTAATGAGGTGTCCGGATGGTTGAATAAAATTCGATGCCTTCTTCAAAATTTTCTAAGTATTTTCCAAGTTCTATCTCTTGTTATACTACCCGGACTGAAATATTTGAGGGCTATTTAAACTCTAGCCATAGAATTTAAACACTCTCACAATATAACAACTAAAAGCTACTTAAACTCTAGCTATCTAAACTAAAACAAACAATGAAAGAAGATGATGGTTGTGCAAAATAGAAACATTCATTCAACAACTTAAAATTGCATTGGCCTTCCAAGGACTTGTGAATAAGTCAGGGTACAGCACAAAAAAACCTGTCCGAACAATACCGGACACCACAACAAAAAGAGTGCCTTGGCCTTCCAAGGACTTTAGTTTGAGTAAAAAATAAACCAAGTAAATCATAAATCAAGATTGAGCCTTTGAAGATGGCTCCCCTTCATCTGCTTTCTTACCCTTAGAATCGCTCCTCTCTTCGACTACTTTCTTGCCCTTGGGATCATTCTCCTCTTCGCCAGGGCTCTCTCCGGTCTTCTCTTCATTATCAGATGAAGACCCACTGGAAATTCCATCCTCATCAACCATTGTATAAAATGGAAGGTCATCATCATCTACATAGAGCCATAAGTCCCCCATGGTCCTCTTCGGGAATTTTTCATGAAAAAGGAGAACCATATCAGACTTCACCCTTTGAACCATTAACTCTTCGCTTTTTATCATCTCCCTGGCATAGGCATTGATCTTGGCCTTGATTGTGGCCTCTTGATCCTTTAACAAAGCTTTTTTCTCCTCAGCAGCCTGGGTCACTGCATTTTCTAGAGAAATCTTGTCAGTGGTCAAGTTGGTGATGATCTTCTCCTTTGCAATAGTTTCTCCCCTTGAGGCCGTAAGATCCTTCTCCATACCGGACAGCTTCCCCTGAAGATCTTTGATGGTTTCTTCTAAGGTGGAAACTTTTGTGTTGCTTTCATCTTGATTCCTCTTCAGCTCCTCATTTGCTTCCTTAAGCAAATCAGCATTCGTAGTAGCAGTGCGGAGGTCTCCGGACAGCTTTTCCTTCTCAGACTTGAGGTCTTTGATGGTGTCTGCCTAGCTCCGGACAGCTTTTCCTTCTCAGACTTGAGGTCTTTGATGGTGTCTGCCTAGCTCCGGACTTGCCTCTCCAATGTAAGAACTGGCTGCACATTACTAAGCAAGGAATGGGCTATGATGTCCTTTTCACTAGAAACCATGAAAGTCTTACCATTGAAGTTGACCGTATTGGAGCTGCTTGGAGGAACGTAGGGCCCCACGAATTCATCTCTGGGGAGGCCAAGGAAATACTCACCAAGCCCAGCTAGACCAGTAATGTCCATTCCATCAAGGTTGAGATCTCCCCCCTCTACCTCATCAGTGTGAAAGTCCCCTGGGATCTCTTCGGCCAGCGTTGGGTCAGAGGGGTTAGTGGGAAAAGAGGGCTCCGGATCCCGGAGAGCCAGCTCATCTCCTTGGGAAGTCTTTTTCTTCTTGGCTTCCCGATCAGCATCTTCACCTACTTGCTTGCGAGTCCTCTTGGGAGCCCTTGGAGGTTTTGGGAGGTCTACTTCCTACCTTTCGGTCTCTTGCTCTACCACTTGCAAGAGGGCTGCATCGATTTGAACCTGGGCCGGCCCCTCCGGGTCTGTTGGGGCATCCTTCTCAGCATCGCTCGCCATCTTTTTGCCTTTTCTCCTGCCTTTCATTTTGCTTGGGCTTTAGCCCGGGCAGGCAGGTAGAGTGTCCCATCTAGTTCGTGAGACCTTCTAAGCACAGTGTCTTCATCAGTCTGGGTGGTGAGCTCCTCCCAAGTTAGGTCTCTCCGGCCTGTGGTGTTCCACATGTGAGACCTTGCTAGATTTCCAGGGGTGAAGGCCTTGTGGAATCGATTCTCCCAGTTCTCTGCGGCCCA
Source organism: Limnanthes douglasii subsp. nivea (assembly GCA_036936605.1). NCBI lineage: Eukaryota > Viridiplantae > Streptophyta > Magnoliopsida > Brassicales > Limnanthaceae > Limnanthes > Limnanthes douglasii. Next base: position 319,041,121 of record JAUPFV010000002.1, on the reverse strand, counting down.
AGCATTGATTTTGCCACAGGTAGTCTGTCCGGCCTTCAAATGATCTCCGAACTCCTTTGGCAGCTCTGTTAGAACAAAAGAGAAACTGGTTAATTTAAACTAATTTTAAAAAAAACGGACAGAAATTTAAAGTGAGAAACTTACGATCACTCCTCCACCTACTCCTGAGGAGGCTTGGGTTCTCTCCGGCTTTGATTTTCTTGCCGTTTTCCCAAGCTCCACTGACAAACAGAAATTGGCTCCTCCATTTGCTCTCTGACTCCAAGAGGTCATCAACAGCCTTGAGATCGTTCCCCATATTGAAATGATAGAAGGGGAATTGTTGGTGCTTGCAAAGGTTGGCCACTGCTGCGAACTCTTCCATAGGAAGAGGGATCCCAGATAACCTAGATGCCATGATACATGACATCAAAGTGAACCAGCCAAGCTCAGTTGGGCATAGCTTGACCAGGTGGAAGTACCGTACGATCTCCGGGTCCAGTGGGAACCTGAGTCCCCAATTAAATAGCTCTGTAAAGAAGACTATTTCATTTCGTTTACAGTCCATAGGGGTCTCCGGATCAATGGGGATCCTTATCTTCACATTTTCTGGGATCCCCCATTTTGTGCGCATTCGACCCAGGTCAGAAGTATGGATGAATGCATACTTGGACTTCTGCAAGGCCAAGAGGTACTTGAGCTGAACTTTGTGAAAGCACGGCCCCACTTTCCCCTCAAGGCACTCCGGCAGGTCCGGATGCCTCAAGTACAGATTTTCCTTGCCTTTTTTGGTAGCAGCAGCATTATCGGTCTGTCCGGAGGACTCGGACTCAAAAGGGACTTCTTCAGCAGAGTCCTCCATTTTTTCCTCCATGATTGTTGGGGGAGCATCTGTAGTAGTGGTCCGGGGAGGATTGAATCTTGGCTCAGCCTGACTTCCGGACTGCTGTCTTTCAGTATTTCTTTGACTTCTCACCTCAGGTTGGGGCTCGGAGGCAGAAGTCTCTTTTGGAGGTACCGGGCTGCTGGCCTCCGGACCAGATGGCCTCTCCCGGGGAGCTCTAATGGGCACTCCAGACCCAGAACCACTGGTTTTCGCCCCCGATTTGGAGGGAGTATTCTTGGAGGCTAGTCCCTTAACTAGCCGGCTTGGCCTCTTGATAACTAGTTTCTCCGGAGAGTGATCAGAGTCAGATCCCATTGCAATAAACGGTGAAGGTTTCCTAACGCTTGTAGCAGTAACTCCTGGCTCAACAGCAGGTATTGATTCCTGGACCGAGGAACCAGAGACTATGGGCGAGAGGGTGGATTGAAAGAGTTTTTTGGGCTTAGTACCTTTGGAGGAGGACGGGCCTCGATCTGACTTTGTAACAAAAGCAACTGGTCTCTCAACAGGTGATGATGGTAGCCCTACTGCTATTCGTCTTTCCTTCTCGACCTTTTGCACTTTCTCCAACTCCGAAAGATTGAGCCAACCACCCTTGATCAATGCTGTTCTTGTTGTAAACATAAACTGCCAAGGAAACTTTTTGCTTTAGAGAGAGAAAGCTCTGAGTAAATATGCAGAGTAAATGTGAAAGAGATGGTAAAACAGTGGAAATGAGTTTGAATTTATAGTGAAACTGAGAAAAGGAGTTGATTCCTAGGAGAATTCGAAAAGTTGGGCAATGTTTAAAAGACGGCGCTGATGTCACTATTTGAAATTAATGAGGTTACTTGTTGGAGAAGGTGGTGCGAAATTCAAGGTGAAAAAACGGCTGGAGTGGCCAATCAGAGAGTGACATGTGTCCCACTAACTCTGGCAAAAACCATTTTGAATTCGTAAAGCTTAACATGTCCGGGTATCCCCATAGTTCTGTCCGAATTGAAAACCACTTCAGACATCGGACTGTTTTTCAGTTCTTTGACAAGAAAACTTGCCCAAACACCTAAAAAAAGGGCTCCTGATGAGTCTGAATTCAGCATGCTCCCCGAACAAGGGCAGATCGGTCAAGTCTCTCCGAAAACCGGACAGGTTACAGGGACAGGGATCGAACAGGTTACTTGAACCGGACAGATTTCTGTGAACACTATGAACTTAAAGCAGTTCAAACTATGACAAAAGTACTAAAAAACCTAAACACTTCTTGACTAAGCTACTTGCTCTCCTACTTAAGAGCTCATGGGTCTTTGAACATGACCCGGGTCCATTAAACATGACCCGAAAGCCAATAAGGGCCCAAACATTACACTATAAATACCCAACCACCCGCATTAACTATGGGTAATGAGAATTAACTGCTACCAAGCTGATTAATCATCTCTCTACTCTCTACCCTAACCGTTAAACACCCATACACCACTGTTAAACACCACTTGAAATTACTAGCCTACCCTCGGGCAGTTATTATCCACACCAACTGTCAAATATATTAACCTGCCAATTAGTCTCTGATATCTATTCAAATCATGAAGTAGTTCACCGTCTTCATCGGTTAATTTCAAGTTATGCTTCGTTGGAAAAATTTTGGGTTTCACTCATGATAATCGTGTGTCTTTTAAAATATCTAATGCATATTTTATTTGTGACATAAATATTCCTCTATTAGATCAAAAAAATTCTATACGTAGAAAATATTTTAAATCGCCAACACATTTAATGTGAAAATGTTGGAGTAGATGATTATTCAACAATTTGATTTCATGCATGTCATATCTAGTCAATAGGATATCATCAACATAGATGAGAATAGTAGTGAACTTGTTATTTTGAGATTTAGTAAAAACTGAATAATCTGGTTTTAACTGTATGTAACTTGTAGTTTTGATGGTAGCATAGAAAATGGAGAACTAATTTTGGGATGTTTGTTTCAAATTATAGATAGACTTTCAAAACCTACATACCAAATTCTCCCACTATCGGCAGAGACTAGAAGGTGGAGACATATATACCTCTTCATCTAGCGTTCCATAAATAAAGTCATTATGCTCAAGTTGATGAGTATACCAATTTCTAGAAGCTACAATAGTCAGTAGACATCAAAGAGCGGTAAGTTTAGTAGTTGGAGAAAATGTCCTTTAGCCACCAAGTGGGCTTTATATCACTCAATGGTTCCATCAGAGTTGTATTTGATCTTATAAACCCATTTACATTCGATAATTTTATGCTCCAGAGAAGAACCATCTGCGAAGATTTTTTATGTTCTGGAGCCTGAAGTTCAGTGGACATGGCTTGGCACCATAGTGGATCAGGTTAGAGATGATAACTTTTTGGGAATACGCGCGTACCTTACCCGAACCAACCCGATAGCTTATGGATTTTTAAAAATTTTAAAGAAGGGTTATGGGTTTGAAATTTAATACCTACTTGGTTCGGGTCCGGTTCTCGGTTTTAAAACTTTTCCATGGGTATCATACCCGAACCCGAGCTATTGGGTAACATCTTATAGGTACCCACTAATTTAATATTATATAAAATAATTTATTATGTTAGATTATTTATAAAATTTAAAATATAAATATGAAATAATATTATTTTCTTATATATTTTTTAATTAATTAGTAGTGTTTAAACATGGACTTTGATAAATTAATAAAATATGAATTATAATATATTAATAAAATTGAATGAATTATATCAAAACCAAATGACACAATGGTTTTTACGCTTGTTTAACGTCAACTTATATTTTTTTCTTTTCTATTTTTCTTGTTATGGGTTTCTTCATCGCATAATTCTAAGCGATATCGGACAACTATTAAACCTCACACCTTCTAACCTTTATATCATCATTATGATAAAAATAAATATGTGTATTTTTAATGAGAAAAAAATGAAAACAAACATAGCAAACTTCAATCTCAATGTCGTTTTGGACGGTTAAGAAAGTGCTTTTGTAAGTACCTATATATACATAGATTATAATTAAAGCTAATTTAATAATCCCCCTCAAATTTTATAAAGCTAATTTACTTCACGAATGCTTTTGTAAATATGTCTGCCAACTACATCTTTGTAGAAATATAGCATGGGAACATTATCTTGGCCTCAAATGTTTCTCAAACTATATGACAATCAATCGTATTATCTTTAATACGTTCATGAAAAGCTGGATTAGTTGCAATATGTAAAGACGCTTGATTATCACAAAATAATGATGTCAGTTTGTCAAAGTCGACCTTCAAACCAGGATAATTCCAAATAAGTATTCGGCATTGCTCTATATTATGCTTCTGCAGATTATCATGAAATACTAGTCTATTTCTTTGATTTCCATGATATGAGTGTATCCAAGAAAAACATGGGTAACCAGAAGTATAGTGTCTTGACATACGACATCCACAAAAGGCACTAAGTGTTAGATTTTTTTATGATGGAAGAAAAGACCTTGACCTAGTAATTTCTTAATTTAAAGGAGGAATCTTAACGATGATCCCCAATGTGGCTTCCTAGGTGCTCCCATAAATTTTCTCAGTATATGCACCGAATACACAATATCAGGTATGGTCACTGTCAAATATATTAACCTGCCAACCAGTCTCTGATATTTATTCAAATCATGAAGTAGTTCACCATCTTCATCGGTTAATTTCAAGTTATGCTTCGTTGGAAATATATTGGGTTTCACTCATGATAATCGTGTGTCTTTTAAAATATCTAATGCATATTTTATTTGTGACATAAATACTCCCAGTTTCCACCAATATCCTTTGAACTTCTTCACCGGCGATCGCTGCTACTATTACGATCGCGTCTTCATGAGGTCCAACAATGTCTCTCATGTTATCGTCATCGAAACACATGATGGGAGATGGGTTCTGATATAAGTGTGGCGAGGTTCTTGCTTCTAACTGCGTAGCCAGATTAACCACATGCATTTTTCGTGAAGAGCTGGTGATCTTTGCCTTCGAATCACCACCGAAGATAGCTAGAGACTCAAAAAATTTGCAAAATTCGCTCACATTTTCTTGTGCGGCACCTACTATTTCCTCAATTACTCCAATCACATTCCTGTTTTTGTCTGGGTCCAAATATTCGGTGGATATGTCGAATAGGTCAGTGACCTCGGAGATCACCAAAGATGTTTCCTGATTTGGCACTGCTACTATCTGTTTGGACGCTCCGCTTTGCTGAGCTTGTTTTTTTACGTCTTCCAGTAATTTCCCATTGTCAATTTACACGTGCACTTCTTTCTTGAGCGCGATGCAATCCTTGGTTCCGTGGCTTACGTCTTTGTGATACCTACAGTATCGATTGTTTCAACTTTTACGGGGAGTTCCGATCGGAAAAGGCTTCCGAAAATACACGCTCTTCCTTGATTTGTCAAAGATAGTCGCATCACACTCAGTCAAATCGGCGTAGTGATCAGGTCGAACCCATTTATTCGATATGGGTCGATATGAATTTCCTTGTTAGTTATTTCGTACTCTATGTGTCTGAGTCCCCAACCCTTTTACCGTTCGACTGTTGTGTTGTTGGTGCAATAGTAGTTATTGGTTATGGCTGAGAAATTGAAGCTGTCTTTTGTGGATTCTTCTGATATGATACCACCGAAGCTTGCGCAGTTTGCTGGATTTGCGCTTCCAGTTCTGATGCTTCATTCTCTTCAATCAGGATCTGCTTCTCTACCTGAGCTAACAATGCATAAAAAGTAAAAGCCTGCTTTTTCTTCACCGCTTGCTTCAGTGGACCAGGTAACAACCCCAATCTATAACCAGTAAAAGCCACACTCTCATCGCAATAGTCAAGATCGGTTTTTGCATCTACAAAGCGTCGAGTATAGTCCCTCAGACTTTCTCCGACCCTTTGTCGGCAATTCACAATTGTATCTCCGTTGGCTCGGAAGTTCCTACTTCCTACAAATTGTTGGCTGAACATCAGCCAAAACATACCAAAGATTTTTATGCATCCATGCGGCAATCGATTAAACATTTTGATGCTCGATCTTTGAATGTCATCTAAAATTCTCGACAGATCAACTTATCGTCATTGTCGAACCTTAACATGAAGTTCTTAAATGCTTCCAGGTGGTTTTCACGGTCTTTCTTTCCATCTTATTTTTCCAGTTTTAAGATACCAAAGCGCTTCGGGAGATGTCCCAAAAAAATCTCATTTGAAAGGGGAGACGACCTTCAATTATGCCTAAATCCAAAAATTATGCTTCCTAGCCCTTTTGTATGATTTGCATATAGCCCTTCTACATTATTTGCATATAGCCCCTCTTCAAGTGGGTTTGCAAATGGGCTTCCGACCCTGTAACCATAAGATTGGCTCCCTGACGGAAATTGAAATTGCGGGACGTTTTGTTGTTCTCTGTTAACTGTGATTATGCCTTCTTTTTTAATAGAAGTGGGAGTCACTTTCTCGACGTTGTCCCCTTAAGTTTTGGCTATCTTTGCCTGTTGCGATTTGTGTCTTCAAAGTTCTCGCTCCCTAATCATTCTTTTATACTTTTTGAACCATCGTACATCCCTTGAGTTTTGGCTATCTTCACCTGTTGCGATTTGTATCCATGCTTAGCTCGGAGTCCTGACTTATTCCTTGCAACCATGCCATGCTTCCGCACTCGAGTTCTACCTTTGTAAAAATCAGCCTCATCCCGATCGATAGCACGCTTAGCCTTTTTGCCATCTTCGCACGATCGTTCGCTTTGGCCATCAAGCCGATAATTATTTTTCAGCCAAAGTCATCTTTTTCTCAGCGTTTAGCTTAGCAATCTCGTCCAAAAGCTACTGCCTAGTCATGATAAGGGTCGACCATTTGCTACAGCCTTGGTTACCCTGGTCGTCATCACCAAACTTCTCTTCAGAGCACCGATCCTCTGAATAAGAAATTTCCTTATCAGAACCTCTCGCCTTTGCCTTCCCTTTTTTTGCCTCCATATTCATTCCTCGAATTTTAAGTTTTACTAGGGTCGCGATTTTGAAGAACCTGATCTCCGGGTATCACTTGTTCTCACAGACGGCGCCAATGATAGTACATAGAATATTTAAGATCGATTATCGAATAACGTCTATGGTCAAGTGGTTTCAGGTGAGTACTTTCTCATTGTAGCTTCGTTGAGACAAGTTTAATGATCCTAAAATTGTGTTCATGTTAATCTCTATACCGATAATCTTCGCTGAGTTACCCAGATCTTTTATATAAAACTCGACACTAAGCTGTTTCTTTATCTACGCAATGTGTGACATACTACAAGCAACAATTAGTATATCATCCACATACAACAACAAGTAAACATAAGAATAATCTGACATCTTTTGATGATACACAAAACTGTCATATGGACTCCTCGTGAACCCTTTTGACACCATTAATGTATCAAAACATGTGTATCATTGCCTAGGTGACTGTTTCAAACCATACAGTCACTTATTCAGCAGACAAACCTTATCCTCCATATTAGGTTCGATAATTCTTTTTGGGTTGTATTATATAGATTCGCTCCTCCAGTCCACCATATAGAAAGACATTCTTCGCATCCAATTACTCAAGTTATAAATATTTCAAAACTACCATGGCTAATAGAACTTGAATCTAACTATGTTTCACCACTGGAGAAAATACTTTATTGAAGTCAATTCCTTCTCTTTTGGTATAACCCTTAGCGACTAGTCTTTCCTTGAATCAAGGTACCTCAACCACTAAATTACCTTCATTTTTCTTGAATACCCATTTGCAATATACTACCTTATGTCCTTTAGGAAAGTCAACAAGCTTCCATGTCTGATTATTATGAAAAGATTCAATATATTCCCCTATAGCAGCAATCCATCAATCTGCTTCTAAACTCACTACAGTTTCCTTATAGCTACTAGGTTCATGCATTTCAACTTCTTTTACAATTGACATAACATATGCAACTAGATTTGCATACTTTTTTGTGGTCTAACCTCTCTTATTTCCCTGCCTATTGTTATGTTATAAGGTTGTTGTTCTGGTTTGAGAGCATCATCTTCACCTTTTCATTTCAGATCCACCTCAGGACCATTTAAATTATTGGACCTACGAGGAATGGATTCTACTTCAAGTTCCACCTGTTTACTCACAATGGATCCTGATTCAACTATTTCTCCTACTTTCTTCTGATTGTCTAGCAAAGCAGACTCGTTAAAAGTCATGTCCATACTGATGAGAAAACCTTGAGACTTTAAAGAGGTATATCATAACATACATCACTTCACTTAGTAGCATATTCTAGAAATATGCACCTCTTTGACCTCGGCTCAAGTTTACCATCTCTCATGAGCGTGCGTAGGAAAATCAAACACCCTAAACTGTTCGTAATCAATCAACCATCCAGACCAAATCTCAGAAGGATTTTTACACTCAATAGTCGTTGATGGAGACCGATTCATTAAGTAACACGATGTTCTAATAGCTTGAGCCCAAAAATAATTTTCCACATCGAAATACGAGAGCATACTTCATGGACAATCACAAAGTGTTCTGATCATTCTTTTCACGACCTCATTCTAATGTGTTGTTCAAGAACAAGTGCGACAACCCATTATTCCCTCATGTTCACAGAACTCGTTGAACTCACGAATGTAAAATTATAACCCATTATGTATCCTAAAAATGCTTGATCTTTCTTCATGTTTGCTTCTCAATCATCGTCTTCCATTTGATAAAGGTTGAATATATCTCATCTTTGGTTTTCAGAAAATAAACCTACACCATCATTGAATAATCATCGATCAAACTCATGTAGTCTCTGGCTTCACTCTTTAATGGAATTTGTTTTGGGCCCGAAAGGTCTCATGAATGTAATCCATTAATGTTTTAGTATTTCTCACAACTGGCTTGCTAAGTTTGTTCCTATTTTGTTTACCAAACATACAGTATTCACATATTCGAATGATTATGATTTATACCATTTCGACAAATATCTATTTCCCAAAACAATTAATCATATTTCACTAATGTGCCCAAATGCCAATGCTATAATTAATTCTAATCATATTGACTTTGGCTATAATTTCATTATGATGTTACTGAAAATCGCCCATAACAAGACTTCCATAGAGAATGTAAAACCACTTCTCTAAATTTCCTTCATACACACCATTGTGCCCTTTCATCACTTTGATTGCATCATCGTCTGTATGATACTTGTAACCCCGATAGTCTAATGTCCCAAGAGATATCAGGTTTATCTTCAATACAGGAACGTGCCAGCACGTCACGATTCTAACAACCCTATCATACATTATGATCCTGACATTACTGATACCACTAACAGACAACGAATGATTATTCCCTAAATAAATAGTTTTTATGCATTGGCTTGTTAGTATCGAACCATTGCTTGAAATAACACATGTGATAGGTAATGCGAGTATCGAGTACTCAAGAGTTTTGCCCACAATCTGTACTCACAGACAACAAATCTCTTCTATCATTGTTTTCACTATCGCCACGATCGTACACACCTTTACCTTTCAGTTTAGTACAGTCTATTCTCTAATAACCCTGCTCGCCACATTTATAACAGTTTGATTTCTTGACTCTTGATTTAGGCCTCCACTTCTTCTTCTTTGAAGAACTCGCCTTATTGATAGATTTTCCCCTGGTCATAAGGTGATGGTATGTTGGAGAGATTCAACTTTTTATGGCCCAATTTGTTGTTACCGAGTGAAGTAAAAAAGTTGTTGTAGATGATTCCCTCCATTGTTATGTAATCCACTTTGTTGCTTCGGAGGCATCAGATATTTAGACTACATTAGGTTATGAAATTTATTATATATATTAATCATGTATAAATAGCCATGTATAATATCATAACCTAATGTGGTCTAAATATTCAATGTGTCTAATGAAAAATAGACTTAGGTGAACGCACTTATAGGAATTTTGAATCTTTCGATGTGTTTAATAGAAAAAAACCATATTTTTTAATTATTACTGTATACGATATATTTAAAGAATATTATTGTACATTTAAACATTAAATTTGATATTTCAATTTCTTTCTTTTAAATATTTTTCGATTTTCCTATTTTCTATAGTATGAAACTAATTTTTAATTTTTTTGAAATTAATTTTTATAATAGATAACACAATATTTACTAATTATCACTAAATAATATATATTTTAAAAATACGATTCTACATTTAAACATTAAATTTGAATTTTAAGTTTCTTCCTTTTAAAAAAATCAATTTGTGATAAAAGATAACAAATATTTGTTAAATATCAATATCGTATATTTTGAAAAATATCATTCTATATTTAAAATAAGTTATAATTTTTTGTAATATTATATACATTGAAAGATAAATATAACTTATTAAAATTTAATTAACTATGAATTTTAAATAATCAATAATTTTTCTGAATTTGTTACTAAATTTTTAGATTTGCTACTAAACTTTTAAATTTGCTACTAAACTTAAGAGTTTATATTAGGTATATATTATTATTATTTTAATATTTAATATTTTATTTTTTGAAAAAAATTATTAGATAATTAATTAGGAAAAAATATTATGGATAAATAAAATAGCAATGAGTATTTGTGGGTGGATACCCAAACCCGATGGGTTTGATAAAACAAAGACGAGATAGATTACGGGTTTAGCAATACTCGCACCCGTCCCGACCCATTGTCATCTGTAAAAGAAACTCATCGGACTTACACATTACCATATATGAATCTTTCTCCTATGAAAGAATGGGAAAATTACGATCTTTCTAACAAAAAAACTTAAATCGCATATTCGAAGTTTTCGAAGTCTTAAAAGGGTGCATATATTTTTGCTCCGTGAGGTCCTGTTATTTTCAGTTTTTCACCGGTCCCTTTTCTGGTTAGGTAGAATGCTTTATATTAGCTCTCTCATAAGTGGCTTTAGGGTCTACTTCTTATTTTTTGTACCAGTTTTTAAGCTTTAAGTATCTCTCCTTTTTCTTCGGGCCTTTGACTTGCTTGTTCATTAAGCTTTAAGTATCTCTCTTTTTTCTTCGGGCCTATGACTTGCTTGTTCATTATTCCTAACTATTTTAGGAGGATATCATTCCCTCAGGACTACTAGTAGTTTCGATTGTACAATCCCGTGTAACTTAGGTTATGGTTGTATTAGTTGCAAGCAAAATTTAAGTTTTTTAGTTGTGTGTTGACCAAGCACTCACGCGTCGAATAAAGCCGTATGTGACCATACCAAGAATAATTGAAAGTGAAAAAATTATATTTAGTCTAAAACGATTCTTAAGATAATTGATTCAATAGCTAGAGAGATAAAGTGGTAAAAGAATATTATAGAGAGAAAATGACAAGTGTTAAAGTCGAAGTGTTATAATTCATCATAATTTCAAGATAAATTACACCTATTTATAAGGGTTTCATGTAATATACACATACTTCATTTGCAAGACTTTTTACCTCACTAGATTACTTAATAAAAAATATTTATCAAATATTACACTTTGAGTCCTTTAAGTTTCTTGCTTACATAAAACCTTACTCATACATTATTTGTACAGCTTTTAACCCTTCTAAAATAATTTTTAAGGCACGAATTATTTATATCTTTATTAGTAGCCCCCCCGACCTTGCGAAGAATTTTGAGGAAGAACTAATATATATTTTCGAACAAGACTTCCTCAAACTGTCACAGGTGAAAGAGCTAAACCCAAGATATTCCTTTAGTTAACCCTCCTTGGATAGTTTTTAAAGTAATACCCTTAATCTTGTAGATTTTACATGTCGAAACCATAACAGTCCCATCATATAGTCGTGACACTTACAAGATTATTATTTCAAGGTAAAAAATGAGATTTTCAACTCCTCATCTAAAATCCCATAAAGCCTTTTTCTTACTTTCTATAAGTGCTCCTATGTACCTCATAAATTCTTACCTAACAAGATCTAGAGATAGAAAAAGAATGTTGTTTCCCCTTCTTTCCACCATGAAATTAAGCTCTTTACCACCTTTCATTAAAAACCACCGCAACACTTTCACTTCACCTTTGTAATTATTTGGTCGCTCTTTAATCTATTGTAGTAACTCTCCTCAGTTTATGTTTGGGATAAAGAACGTATGGGACTGGCTTACCATTGCTAAAGGACTGCTGACTAACGAAGCTGCAGGAAAAGTTTTGGATAAACCTCAAAAAAATTCTCAAACTTTCAACTCTGGTTATTGGCCTCTACTGAAAAAAATCCCAAACCATTATCCCCGAATATTCTTCCAATAACCCTTCTCTGAGCCCCATAGCTTGCTCTCAAAACCCAGTCCGAAGGTCCTAATTTCGTGTTATGAGTGACTTCGAGGAACAAAATATTTCAGAGAGAAATCCTTCATCGTCAAACCCCAAGGAAACTGAAAAGGTCAAAACCACAAATGTAAAGACTAATCTTCCCTCAAATGAGCAACTATGATTACCAAAGAGTCACAGAAGGTTCTTTCGAAGAAAAAAAAAGATAAATGCACCAAAAGCTCCTCCGTAATTACAATATAAATCCTTTGAGGAGGTGAATAGTCAAGAATCAGTAGCAGTTGATAATTCTGAAGTGAAAACAATTAAAGACAATCCTCCACCTAACTCCCAAGGTGAGGCTTCGACAAAGAAAATGAAGATAAAGAAGTTGTCACCCTCCAAACCGAACTAGGTGCACATCTTTGCGAGAATTTCAAATATATTCTCCCAAAGTACATTATTCCACTAAGCAAGATGTAGTACGAATATTTCACTGAATCCGATGCGGCTACATGTTAGAGACAATGCAGAATTCCTGACTTTATCACAATATGACTCCCTACCATCGGAGAAACTCCTCTATCATGTGGAGTAGATGAGCTTATTTTATATCTTGAGATATTGAATTAAGTCCTTCTAGATGATCAACCTCTGCCCAAACCAGGTCCCCAACTTATGGTTCACATTATTGTCTTGCATCATGGCCTCAAGGCTGTAAAAAAGTAAACTTTCTATGAAGCAGTTTATAGCCAAGACACGTGTATCAAAGAACCCTTATTTACCCTTCAACTAAATTATATTGGGGAACGCTTCAAAAATAGTAGACAATCTTCTTGAAGTTGACAAAAAATGGAAGTAGAAATTTTTTTTCATAAGTGGGTGTTGGGAAAATGGAAAAGAAATCTTTGTTGATAATCGTCAAGGTTCTCCTTGAAAAGAGTGCAAGTAAGTTTACTTATTATCAACATTATCCGATTAGACGCTTCCGAATAGACTTTCTCGAAGCTTAGTGAATGTTTAAAAAACGAATGGTCAAAAATATTTCACCAGTGTTTTGACTCGTTGAATCTTATTCAAAGCCATTGGTGAAGAATCTTATCGTAAATAGCTATCACTTGGGAACAGATAATGAAACCTCCTTGCCCTTCAAATATTGTCAAAATACTGGTTGCCTTAGATACCAAATTTTTCCTTCCAGTCACAAAGTAAATAAAAAGGCTTGGGGAGAACTTTCAAAGGAAAAGGGAAAAAACGAAGCCCAAAGAAAATAAACAAGAGAAAAGTTTATGAGGTAATAAATCCTAACACTGAAATTATTGCTCTTAATATTGAGGCGACTGTTGTGGATACCAAAGTGACTGCTCTTGATACTGAAGCGATTTCTCTTAAGGCTTCAAAAATAAAAAATATAGTGGCTTCGAAAAAGAAGAAGACTGGTAATTCCAAGAACCCCAAAGAAGTTATCCATAAAGAAGTTATTAGTATCACACACAAACCCGCCCCCCGCCCCCCACTCTACACCAGAGTTGATTGGCGAAGGAGAAGAAAACCAAGACCCTCAATATTTTGATACCGAAACCCAATTTGATCAACCAGCATCCACCGTGGAAGATGCCAATAAATTCAAACAACTTGTTTAAGAAAATCGTTCACAAGTCATTTTGTGAACAACCATGATTCTAATGACTCTGAAGAGTCAAAATTTTATGTCATGCGTCCGATGAGTTAGCATTTACCATTCATAATATAGTCCAAACAATTGGCTAAGCAGGCCAAAACTGTTTGGGAGAAAGACGAAGATGTGGCCAAATGTCATAATGTCCTAATGTATGTAAAGCATGTGTTATCTGCAAAACATTAAAAGAAATTGCAACAGGATCACTCAAATTGTGAAGCACTCAACACCTAAGATAAAGAGAGCCAAGAAGGAAAAAATTAAGCCCTTAAAGACTTGGAGGCATTCAAAACCGAAGCTGAGAAGGATAAAGCATATCCTATCACTACTGCAGTTAACGCATGTGTCAATGACTATCTCAAAACTTAGAAAAGTCGTAAAAAAGGAAAATATATCTTTCATCCTTGATATACATAATAATTTTTCAAAATTTTACTTAAAAAATTATTGGTACATGGTTTCTAAAAACCAGATCCTCGGATATTGGAACAATGCCTCATCAACTAAATCTGAAGATTCTAAAAATTCTAAAAATGACAGCTCAAAATCATCGAAAGACAAAGACTCAGAAGATGAAAAATCTTCAAGTAATAATTCAATCAACTCTTTGGAAGATGATTGATAAGGATATAAAATATCAAGGGTCTAAATGTAATAAATAAAAGTCCTATGTAATAAGTAGTGAAGTGGGAGGATAGATTTTGGATGTTATGTAAAGATAGGGGACTAACATGTAATTAACCCATTTGTGTAACTAATTCTGTTACACTAAGTCTTGGCACCTATAAATAATGGTCAAGGCTGAGAATACAAGATACAACATTTTTATTAGCTGAAACACTACTTTTGCTTTACTTTCTCTCTCCAAAATCATTTTTTCTATTTCTCTCTCAAGAATGAGATTAAGGCTCATCAAATTGGCGACCATAATGGAATTTGATCGATCGGTACCTTGATTTTGTAATAAAAAACTAGAGGTAATTGAATTTTTAATCTAATACAACCACTATTATTCAAAAATAGAAAAAAAAGAGTGAAAATGATCATCTGGTTCGAAAGGCAATCGAGACGTTGAGGTCTGATTTGCAAAGAGTATAAAGTAAAGAAGATTATAAAATTTTGTTCAATAGACTCATTCAGATATTGAAGCTTGAATGAATCAATTGCTGGATAAAATTATGGCCCTAAATGAAAATTTTGATAGAGAGAACAAGATATATCAATCAGGTAGGCTGAAATATAAGGTGAGAAGGTAGAGAAGAAATACGATCTACAAAGTCAATCTGATCGATCTTATACAGCTCATCAGATTCGAAACGATCTGAGAAAAATATATTTTGACTCTGACAAAGAGCATCATACTTTGTGAAAAGAAAAAAAAAATAAGCATAGGTATATTGAATCTAGTGGTGATGAGTTTGACAGTTCTGAATTTGAGGGATCATCTAAGGAAAAGCGGTATCGAGAAGAAAGAAAAACCGACCTCGAAAATCGCACAAGGAGAGTAAATCTAAAAGGGATAATGTACCTCATTGTTTAAGAAAATTAGAATGGTGTAAATGGAATACATCTAACCATTACACATGTGTAGATTATCAAAATCTGTATGATGTCATGAGAATTAGAGGAGAGGACCAGTATGTGCAAGGAGTAGACTTTAGAAATTCTCCTTTAACTGCTGGAATTAGGTCTATTCCACTTCCGAAGTGTTTCGATATTTCCAAGGTCAAAAAGTTTGATGGGACTCAAGATCCTGACGATCACATCGAATATTTTAAGAACTATCTGATGACCTCGTAGATGATGATAGGCTGGTGTACAGAGCATTTTCTCAGACTTTCAAGGGAACTGCATTGAAGTGGTACAATAGGATTCTGAGGGGGTCTATTGCTAATTTCAGAGATTTTTATACAGCTTTTCGACGACAATTTGTAGGTAGCAAAGAAATGCGAGCTAATTGTGATACTATAATACAGTGTAAACAGGTTGTGGGTGAGAAATTAAAAGATTATACGAAGCGTTTTGTTTTGACAAAAGCAGGGCTAGATGATTGTGAGGAGTTAGTTGCTATGACAAATTTTAGAGAAGTTTTATTACCATGATATTTAGCTAATGAAACAACAAAAAGAAAAGTATTAACTTTTGGAGCTCTTATAGCACAGGTCGAAGATAAGATTAAGATGAAAGAGTCAACCTGGGTTCTAGGTGGAGTTGAATCCAGTCATAAGAATTCGGGACAGGTGGCAAATAATTAATGAAACACTTCGAATTATCAACCACCACGTCCAAAGGTCAATAACAGTTTACCTCCTCGAACATGAGGAACTTCTTTTTAAGGAGCACCAAGCAAACAATATTATAGGCCAACGTCAAAAAGACGTGCTTTTGTGTTGAAACATTAGAGGCTATTGTGATAGAATTGGATCGTCTGTCTAGGTTCAAACATATAAGGGAGGCACAATATCACATAATCCAACACTGGTCAAAAATAAGAATGGGAAATGGAGGATGTGTGTGGATTTTATAGATTTGAATCGGGCTTGTCCTAAAGATCCATTTCGTTTTCCTCAAATAGATCAGTTGGTTAATTCTACTTTGGTAAATAAAATTTTGTATTTTACGGATGCTTTTGCATGGTATAACCAAATTCAGGTGGATCCAAAGGATTAAGAAAACACCACTTTCATCACTGGTCGAGGCTTACATTGCTATATGGTTATGCTCTTTGGGTTGAAGAATGCTGGAGCAACATATTAGAGGTTGATGAATAAAGTTGTTGCTTCTCAGATTGGGAGAAATATGGAGGTTTATATTGATGATATGTTAGTGAAAACCACAACTCATGATAGACACTTGGAGGATTTCGATGAGACTTTTTTATAGTCCAAGAGCTATTGAAATTAAATTCTAAAAAGTGTATCTTTGGGGTTCGATGAGGAAAATTTTTACGGTAAGTTATTAGTGAAAAAAGGAATAGAAGATGATCCAAAGAAATTAAAGGATTTGGTATCAATGACATCACCTCAAACTATTAAGGAAGTGCAAATCTTGACAGGAAGGTTAGCTTCTCTTAATATATTTATTTTAAGTTTCCGACAAAAAAATTCATTGTTTCCAAGTATTACGAAGACTAAAAAAGTTTGAGTGGATATCGGATTGCGAAGTAACATTTTCAAGCATTAAAGAACTTTTGTCATCATTAGAAATATAGTCTAAGCCTCGAAGTGGAGAGAATTTTTTTATACATAGCAGTCTGAGATTTTTCTCTGAGTGTTATTTTCATAAGTGAAGATGTAAGGGTTTCAAAACAGTTTACTACGTTAATAAGAGTTTGTTGGAAACAGAAAAAAAAATATTTGAAACTTGAAAAATTGGCACTGGCTTTAGTAGAGGCTGCTAGGAAAATGCGTCCTTATTTTTAAGCTCATACTGTTGTGGTTCAAACGTTTTCCCATTGATACATGTTCTACAACGTCCAGATATTTCTAGTAGGATGACCAAGTAGTCAGTAAAGTTGGGAGATTTTAATATCATTTTTGTTGCTCAAACAACTATTAAGGCTTAAGCCTTAGCCGATTTTCTTGTTGAATTTCACTCAAGTAGATCATATGAGAAGATAGATATAGAGGTCTTGCCAGAAATTTTGATGTGGGTGGTTCAAACTAATAGTGGTTCTAGTATTTTGGGATCCAGTGCAGGAGTCCAGTTGATTGCTCCTTTTGGGGAGGCAATGTTTCAAGCTATTAAATTTGATTTTCATGTATCGAATAATGAGGTTGAGTATGAAGCTGTGTTGGTTGGTTTAAGGCTTGCGAATAATTGTGGGGCAACTTCAATTCATTTGGAAACAAATTCATAATTAGTGGTAAATCATATGACAAGTGTTTCCGAAGCTAAGAAGGATCACTTAATTTTGTATCTTTGCGAGCTTCGAAATTTGGCTCTTATGTTTGATAAAGTAGTTGTGGAACATATTAATCGAGGAGATAATATAGTGGTTGATTTTTTGGCAACAATTGCTTATACAGAAGAGTTTCCTTGGATCTTATTGCAGGAGAGTCCCTCAATTTTAACATGGTTAGAGTAATGTAAATATGCAAAGGAGATATTTGTCACACCAGATGTAATTTGAGGTGATTGGAGTACTGATATTATTAAATTTTTTCTAAAAGGAACGTTTCCTTAAGATGTGGAGTTGGCTAAAACAATAAGTTATAAATCTCATGGTTATGTTGTATTGGATGGAGTGTTATACAAGAATTCTTTGAGTAGTCCATTGTTGCATTGTTTGGGTAAACAAAAGTCTCAGTATATTTTATACAAGAATTCTTTGAGTATGCCATTGTTGTATTGTTGCATTCTTTGCGTTCTTTGAGTGTTATACAAGAATTCTTCTGACTCTGCCTCTTTGGATGAATCAGTTGGTATAGGATCAAAGGCCTCGTTGGGTCGGTTTTTAATGGGGATTAACTCCCAGAACCTTGATAAGTTTTCCCTTGGAAATGTTGCGTGTATTTCACGAAGCAGGTTGATAGCGTTTTTCTCCTCGGCATTTTTAATAGCAGCTAGCATGTCCATTCCACATTCGTTCTTAGCAGTCTCAACAACAATATTCTTCGAGTTTTGTTTTAAGAGCACCCATGTCTTGTGTCAGCTTCCTTTTTTACTTTTCATTCTTTTTTAGAGATTCTTGAAGAGTGAAGTATCTTTGTTTTTCCTCAGATACTTCTTGTGCATGTTTGGCCTTAAGTTCTTCTATTTTAACTTGATGATAAGTTTTAAACTCTTTTATCTCTTGTCGTGCACAGATCTGAGATGATGTTTGAGATAGATAATGCCTCTGATGAATTTCTCTCATCTTTTTCTCTCATGCAGCATCCTTCTTGTATTGAACCATATCATTAGCCTTAGTTTCCAAATGGTTTTGAGCAGAATCCAATTTTCTGTACAACATTTGTGATGCAATTCCAAGGTTAGCAAACAGTTGCAGTGCAAGTGTTACCTCTTCATATGGTTCTTCAATGGGTATGAATATTTGATTATTGAAGTGAATGAGAGGAGATTATGAAGGTGACAAAGGAATCTCTTACCTAACCAGTTAACGAAGAAGAGGGGCAGTAACATGATAGCCAATTTGTTGGAGTTGTTCTTGGATTTCTTGGACGCTCGGATCCATGTCTTTGCCAAAGCCTTGAAGCTCCTATGTGTTAACAAAATCATCATGACCAAAATGGTCGTCTCCTCGATCATTGTCTGTTGTAGTTTATTTTTGCTAATCTTTCACTACAATGACTTCATCATCAGCCTCAGAAGGAAGCACTTCTTGAAGGGTCTTTTCATAGATATTTTTCCCCGTCTATGTGGTGGTATTTTGGAAGTGTTCTTCTTTTTCTTCGAAGCAACAGTCTTTTTCCTCTTCAAAGAAGGCTCAACCTCCATTCCTTCTTCAATAGTATGAAGGTTTGTTTATGTTTCTTTCCTCTTTATATTTCTCTGCGACATCGGGTTCTTTGAAGGACTAGCACCAGATGTACTAGTTTTTCTTTTATTTTTCCCTTTCTTCTTTAACAGAAGGTGGCTTTCTGATCTGTTTCTTACAGGAAGATGCATCTTACCATTAGATGCCACGAGTCTCTTCACAGCCAAGATTGGATATGGTGGCTCCATCAGATTTCCGGGGAGGGTAACTCCCAAAGTGATCCTACACAAGTGGCTATTGATAAAGTTAATAGGCATAAAATCTGAGTGGAACCCATTGCCCCACTCATTTTCTTCCCAAGTGTCCAACTTGACAAAAATGCATTTTGCGTCCTTTTGACGAAGTTTTTATCTCCTTGATATTTCTGAGTATAGTACAAAAAATAAGTGGAAATTTAAAAAAACGTTACTCAGAGCAAAACGTAAAATGAAAAGACAAAAAAGCTTAATGTTGCTCCTCCAGACGAGGTTCAGTTTTGAAGGGTTCTCCTCGGATATCTCCTTCCCATTCTCCCAAGCCTTAGATTTGAAGACAAATTTTTGTTTCCAAAATTTGTCAGCCTCGAGCAAGTCATCGAAAATTTTGAGATCATCATCAAGGGTTAGGCAGTAGAAGGGAAATACTGGTCCCTTCGAAACTTTGGTTAAAGTGATGAAGTCTTGGATGGAGAGGGGAATTTAGCTTAGTTTGGAAGCCATGATCATTGATAGAAGTGTGAACCATTGATTGAGTGATGCATGTGTAAGGAAAAGGTCTATGAGCTCGAAGTAATCCACTATCATTGGATTCAACGGGAACTGAATACCCCAGTTGATGATCTCAGGATAGACCAACAACTCATTTTTCCACAATCAAGTGGAGTCTCCCCTTCTTTTGGCAGTCGAAGTGTGATATAATCTGCCATTCCTTATTGTCTTTTCAAAAGACTAGCTTGAGCTTCATTATAGTAGGTGTAAGGCATTTGTTTTAGCATCATGATATATTGGGGGTGGACATGCTTTAGGTTTACACTAACTTAGGTAGCAACGTCCTCATGAAGTTCAATTCGAGCCTTATTTTTCTTCCCTTTTTATCAGTTTCTCTTGTTTTCGAGGCATTTTCCTCAGTATCAGTTCTGACATCTTTTGAGGCATCAACTTCAGTAGCAGCCTCGATATTCGATTAGGTGAAGCGTTGTGAGCATCGATATCTCTCATGGTTATGAATGTCTTCTTTTTTGCAGGAAGATTTAGAGAAAGGTGAGCTTTTGGCTAGACCCAAGGAATTTTCTTGCGAAGATTCTAAGGCAGATCAAAGCTGATAGGACATAGAGTTTTTTATGAATCTCTTGATGAAGATAAACTTTTATTAACTTTGCGATTATTTCGATGCGATGCAGTTGTGGAACCAGAAGGAACTGGAGAGGAATTTCGAACTGTTGATTGTGAAAGACTTGTTGATAAAGGTTGTTGAGATTTTGGGGTGGATGAAGTTGGAAACACAGAGGAGTTTTCGTTTGGATCAAAATTACCGTAATGTATGGTTTCAGTTGAGAGGTAAGAAGCGTTGCTTATCAGTCCCGCTACTCTGTACTCTTCAGCCCTTTCACTGATGCAAAAACAATCGTAAGCACCGAAAAATGGTTTCTTTGTATATAGGGAAATTGGTTGTATGGGGTTTTTTGTTTTTGAATATTTTTTCACATACTAACTAGAAGATTGGTTGGAAATTATGAGTTTTTTGGCGATGATAGCCAAGAATTTTCTCAGTCAAAGATGATTTTCTCTCTCTAAGAATTTTGTGCGAGCTAAAGGAAATAAATGAAGGATTATTTATAAATTAGTTAAGACAGAGAGAATGTTGTTAGATAAGTTGAAGAGGTGGAAAGGGTTATTGGGTAATATATCAAACGGTTGCGTGAAGAAAAGATAACTTGACACCTGGTAAATGTCAGGCATAGTGAATCATCATACCTTCCACTCCACTCCAAACGTTTCTGACCGTTGTGAGAAAGTTAGCTCATGTTTCCACATAATAATATTCGAAGCACGAACAAAGTGTTGGGCTGATTTCGAGATGATTATATATAGAAGTTTATTCAAGGATGCAAAGTATATATTTCAATAATTTTCAATGAATATACGTTTGAAACGGTATTAAAAGTTGCATTAGTTTGAAGACATGAAATGTTGTCAAACAATATTTTGACAAGGAAAAGAGATTAGCTAACTCGAAGTAGATCGAACTTTGGCAAGAGGCATTTCTCCACTTATGATAATTTCTGATGACAACTAGTTCTTATTCATTATCTTTCATAAGAACTATGGGGATACTAATAAGAATATAAAATATCAAGGGTCTAAATGCAATAAATAAAATTCCTATGTAATAAGTTGTAAAGTTGGAGGATAGATTTTGGATCTTATGTAAAGATAGGGGACTAACATGTAATTAAACCATTTGTATAACTAATTCTGTTACACTAAGGCTTGGATGGCCAAGGCTGAGAATACAAGATACGACATTTTCATTAGTTGAAACACTACTTTTGATTTAATTTCTCTCTCTAAAATTAATTTCTCTCTTTCTCTCTCAAGAACCAAATTAACTGTCATCAATGACGAAGAGAATTTAGAAGAAAATATATAATTCACCTCGTTGTACTATGTGTGTTTTACGAGGTGACTATCATATGCTACATTTTGTATCAGATATTTAATCAATACTTAATTTTTTATTTCACTTATATCTTCTCACATCTTACATTATCTCTTTGAAACTTATTACTCCAAAAAATGGAACTTCATTTGAACACTATCTTCAGATATTAGCACTTTGAAAAATAATCACCTCACAAAATATGCACTTAATAAAGTATCACTTTAAAAAATAGCCACCTTGGATAATAGTCATCTTGTAAAATATCACTTCAAAAAGTAGTCACCTCGTAAAATATCACTTCACTCCTAAATTAATAACAACTTCAAATTTATCATAATAAGGGTGACTAATCCTTATTTGATTTCCGAAATTTTTATTAGAAACAATTCTGCGAAGTATGAAAATTGTTATCACCAATTGCATATAGTTACTTAAACTTGTTTTACAACTTTCCATATTATCAATATACGAGAAGAAAAGACTTTATTCAACGTTTTCAAAGAGTATCCCTTTGTTTCGTATACTGATAGATAAGACAAGTTGCAAAAAAGTACTCAGAACATTATTCATAATACATATGCAAATATTCAACGTTCCATGTATGTTGTAATGGTCTTTTTTCACCGTCTTACAAACGATATGTCCTAGGCTTTATTTTCTCAACTACCAAATACGGTCCTTCCCAATTTGGACCCAATTTATCAAGTCTATTTTTTTTGTATGCAAGAAAACTTTCTAGCGGAATCTATCTCTTATCTTGAATTCTCCCCTTCTAACTTTAGATGCATAATTTCTCATCATCCAGTTCTAATAATTGATTAATTCGTATGTTCTTTAGTTTTTTTTTTCCTCAATCAAGTCAAGCTCCGCCCTTCTTCCTTCATCAATATCTTCCTCGAAACATCTCAATAACCTATAATATGGAAAATTATATTCCGCTAGACTGACCACATATATCCCATATACTAAAGTAAAAGATGATTCATGTGTTGTTTGGGGGTTGTTGGATAAGCCCATAAAATTTCTTCGAGATAATTAGGTCATTTCTCAGTTGCTCCCTCTAAATTTTTCTTTGACCGGGTGAAGATAGTTCTATTAGTGACCTCCACTTAGCCATTTTCTTGAGGATGAAAAGGTGTTTAGAAACATTGTTTGATGCCTCTCGAAGAACAAAAATACCTTCATATTTATGTTGCTAAGTTGTGGTCCATTATCAGTAGTAATCATTTGAGGAACTCCGAACCAACAACAAATAGTAGGGAAAACAAATATGATTACATATTTTTCTCTTCTTCTAGATAGAGGTTCAGCTTCTTCCCACTTTGAAAAATAATCAACGGCAACAATGATTATCTTACGCTCCTCGGTAGCCATTGGTAAGGTTCCTACCAAATCTATCATTTATCTGCCAAATGGTAGGGCTTCAGAAATTGAATTCAACGGTACCACTGGCTTATTTATTGTGTTGGAAAATCTTTGACAAGTATCACATCTCTTGACCAATTTTTTGGTGTCGTAGATTATTGTAGGCCAATTATATCTTGCAAATAATGGTAGGTTTGGATAATATTGGAAGCCATGATCAGATTTGTCTTAGAGGGTAATTTAGACCTATAATAAACACTATGGTAACTAAGTTAAGTGCTTGATGAGTAAGTTGTGTACCAGCTTCGAATGAACTTGAGCATGGGGACCCATAAGACTGACCCGTAAATACGACTCGACCTGGTTATCCCATGATCCAAAGTTATCCTATAAATAATCCAAAAAAACATTTAAAGGGGTTGGTTGGTTTTATCGCACTACCTATTAATAGCTAGCACCTTAATTATCTCTCTACCTTCTACATAAAATTTAATACACTATTCACACATTTACCTAAAAGACCCTTGGCTTAGATTTTTACGTTATCAAACTGACGACCAAAGTGGGAGCAGAAGATACCTGGATGTCAATATTCAAAACTTAATTCGCGAATCGACCTTCGAAGTTCTTTAAGACATGGAACTTGATATGCAGATTGATCCCCCCCTTTTAGAATGAGGGGATCGGAGGCAATGAGGAGCCTGTGAATGCATCTCACGTGAATCATAATATTGGGGATAAACGTTTCATGCAAGAAGAACGTGATCAACTCAGGACAGAAATTGAGGCACTGAAAGCTTAAAAGAAGATTGAGAAAGATTTGGGTAAAAAGAACCTCTCGGAATACTCCAAATCTGATCAACCAGATAATAATATGAGGTAAACTTCAGATGATCAATTTCCTAAATCCCACCAAGAGTCCAAAAAAGAACATCGAGTTAAGCATTGTACAAATACATTGGATTCAATTGGTGGTTCCACAATGGAGTCAAATTAAGAAGTTTATTCTTCTTCTTTGAGTACTGACCATAGACACAAAAAGAAGAAAGAACAGTTAACTAAGAAGCATTTCAAAAATTATACTAAGTCAAGCAAATCGGATCCTACAGTAAAGAAAAGGGATCGAAAGGGTAAGGGAAAGAAAAAGTATTATCGAGGAAAAATTAAAGGGTCAGTGGACTATAATATAGATAACTTACAAAATGATCAATTTGTTGTACAATCTGAACCTAGTGTTTTTGCCACTCCCAATGAAGATCATATGTTCAGTCATGGCCATAATTGGAGGTAGTAACCATTGTCTTTACAAATTATATCTGGCCATCTACCTAAATATTTTGACAGTTCGAAAATGGAAAAGTATGATGGGAGTCAGGATCCTGATAATCACCTCGAACAATTTAAAAAGTTTATGATGATTTTCAGTGGCGACGATAAATTATTATGTAGGGTGTTCTCCCAAATGTTTAAGGAAAATGCCTTAAAATGGTATAATAGATTTCCCCAGGGGTCAATCAAAATTTTCGATATGTTTTGGATAACATTTTGAAGGCAGTTTATGGAAAATAAAGAACTCAAAGGGACTGGTGATACGATAACTCATTATGCACAATATCCAAATGAATCACTGAAGAATTACATCAGTCATTTTGTAAATACTAAAAATGGATTGACTGATTGTTTCGAACAAGTGTCCATAAATTCACTTTGGCAGGGGTTGTTCGCTGGAGAATTAAATGATCCAATTACTCGGAAAAAAGCTTACACATGGGATGGATTATTAAACCAAGTCAGGAAACAAATTATAGTGGAGGAACCCAAGAAATCAAGGCATCCACGTCAGTACAAATCAAGCCCCACAGCCTCTATGCCACAAACTAGTAATCAGTCACAAGCTATAGTTAGTAATCGACCTATGGACTCAAGCCAAGGTTCTCATCGGCCTCAACAGAGTCAGTCGAATCATGGTCAACAATCAAGGGAGAGGGAAAATCAATGGGTCTAACCTGAATACTATACAAAATTAATTGAAAATATAACCACTATTAATGAAAGAGCAAAGAATGTTATACAATTTCGGAGGTCGGCACCCATTCAAACTCCAAGAGAAACTGAAACACGTGGTTTTGTAGCTACCGTAATGATATGGGGTATGATACTAAATATTGTATTACTCTAAAGAAAAAGATACAAGCATTGATTAAAAATGGGAAGCTTACCACTTTTGTGAAGTCACAAGAGGGTAACAGATAATCTATTACTAGGCCCCATCCTAGTACAAGTGAGGTTCAAGCTACATCATCTAATGTCTGAAGTCAAAATGCAAAGCATCTAAACAAGAAAGTTCAATGGTGATTATTGAACTGTACGGTGTGGAGTTAGAGTATTTAGATCCTGATCCATATCAAAATTAAATCAATATTGTGAATGAAAGTGTGGGAAAAGTATTTAACTGTGTCATTACTTTGAGGCATAAACTATTTTTGGAGGGGATACGGTGACAACATCTTCAAGTTGTTCCAGACAAATACATGTGGTCAGCTTGACCACCTAACTGAAAGGAAACATGTTTGCATATCTCTATCAGAGTCCAGCTCCCTTCATAGTATTTGATGAAGATGACTTAGATCCCAAAGAATTTTGGTTCACACGGGTAGTTCTGAAAATGTTTTATTTTTATCCACTTATAAACAGATAAAAAATCATTTGGTTATTCAACGATCAAATATATCCATAGTAGGGTTTACATGAAATTATGTTGAAGTGATTAGAAAATTCTAAGGTGAAGCATTGTTGGGTAAATGACCATTTAAGAACATAGTGAGGGTGTTGTTTGTAGTATTAGATTGCTCGACCCCTTATAATGTCATCTTCGATATACAGTAGAAACTCTATAAATAATATATTTGGGACCACCAAAATTTATTAATTAAAAGAGTTATTAATTAATTGATAAATTATTAATTATTAATTTATATATTAATTAATATTTTATTAATTTATAGTAAAATACTTAGTTTACAAACACCTTTCAAGTTTCCACTTAATTATTGTACAGTATACAATGCATGTATATCAAATGAAGGGTCCAATTTGAAAAAAAAAAACTTCAATCTTCCACCTTATTATGCTTCTTGTGTTCAATTAATCACTTTATGGACATTAAAAATATTTTCTATATAAATACAAGATCAAAATAAGTTAACACAAACAAAAATGGTTGGGAGAAAAATTCTCTTGATTGTGGATAATTTCCCTGCTCATCCAAATGTTATTGAAGGATTGCGAAATGTTGAATTATTATTTTTTCCACCAAACACAACTTCAAAAATTCATCCTTGTGGCGCGGGGATCATACGAGCTTTTAAGATGCATTATCTTCGTCGATTTTATAGAAGTCTTTTGGAGAGTTATGAATTAGGGGTTCCAAATCCAGTAAAAATAAATGTGTTAGATGCAATGAATCTTGTAATTTTAGCATGGTCTATGGATGTTTGTGAAAATCCAATTGTGGACTGCTTTCGTCATTGTAAACTTCGATCAACAGATAACGTGACTTTTGAAAACTCAGATGAATGTGGTGAAAGCACTCAAAAACTCTAGAATTTTATAAAGAGTTGGGTTATCGCAATGCAGTGGATGTCGAAGATGTTTTGAATCACCCAGAATAAAATGTAGTTGCACAGTTGTTGGTGTTATTGTAATTAATAAATATGATATCGATGAACAAGATGATGAAAGTTCTACAATAGAGCTCCCTTCGCGAAACGAAACTATTAAAGCGGCAATCACACTGAACAATTTCTTGTTGAGCTATGAGAAAACAACACCAGAAGTTCTTACCATGCTAAGGAAAATTAGGGACAAGATTCAAGGGGAAATTGATTTCAACAAAAAACAAAAGACAATTGAGTCATTTTTCAAGAAACCTTCATAAATCATTCATATAATATGCTATATATAAGGAATTATTAATTTATATTTTATATGGGGTCTAAAGAAACTATCAAAAATGTATTATCTTATAATTTTAGCGAATTATTAATTTAGCACCCTATCCCCGTGTCGGGACCGGCCAAAAATATTATCTTAGAGAGTTTATTAAATAATCGAGTATTAATTTATCGAGTTTCTACTGTATCTTGGTTATCAAGGATGAATGCAGTAGCATCGATGAATCGCCAATATTTAAATTATGCAATTGGAAGCCAAGTAGGGGTGGTTCGAAGCAAAAAGTGGTTGTGGAGTGCTGCTCTTGCTCCAAGGTCATTGGAAACTATATTAAACAAAAAGGAATAGAAATTACTAGAGTCCTCTTTGGATCCAAATAAGATAGATGATCCAATGGATACTCTTAGTATTGTTATCTCAATAGAAGAGGTCGAATTACATAGTTTAGCATAAGGAAAGTATGCCAGAATTGGAACAAACTGCCATCACAATTGAAGGAAATATTGTTACCTTTTTTATCTAAATACTTACATGTGTTTTCTTGGTGCAATGAATATGTAACTGGTGTGCCAGCAGATATCATTTGCCACTAGTTATCTTTCTGATCGATGCAGGGCCAGTAGTCCAAAGAAGAACACCTTTTTTTCTAAATAAAGATCTGAATTTATAGTCCAAGAAGTGGATCAATTAACTAAGGTGGGCCACATTCTGGAATCCCAATATCCTCTCTAGATTACGAATCTGGTACTTGTTAAAAAAATAGCAAATGGCGAATGTGCATTGATTATACAGATCTCAACAGAGCATATCCAAAAGATCTTTTTCTCGTGCTATAAATAGATCCGCTGGTTGATTCCACTTTGATAAATAAGTTGTTCTCCTTTATAGATGCTTTTGTAGGGTATAACGAAATACAAATGGACCCGAACGATCAAGATCATACCATATTCATTATTGACAAGGGATTGAACTATTACAAGGTAATGATTTTTGGCTTAAAGAACACTTGGGCCACTTACCAATGATTGGTGAATAAAGACTTTGCTAGCCATATCGGAAGAAATGTAGAAGTATATATTAATGACATGATGATAAAAATCCCAAGGGAGTAAGATCATATACTTGACCTACAAGAATATTTTCTAACTTGGAAGCCATCAACTTGAGATTGAATCCGGAGAAATGTATATTCGATATCCGATCTGGTAAATTTCTGGTTTACATCATCAGTGAGAAAGGGACCCAAGCCAACCCAGATCAGTTAAATGCCTTGTTAGCCATGGATCCTCCTCAAACTACCAAATAAGTTTAGATGTTAATCGGAAGATTGGCAGCATTGAAATGGGTTTATTTCAAGATCATCAAATAAGTGTGCACAATTTTTTTAAGTACTAAGAAATACCAAAGACTTCAATTGGTCACCAAATTTTGATAAGGCATGCTTCGAAATCAAGCAGCACTTATCTTCACCAAAAAAATTATTCAGGCCCATTGTTGGAGAAAGACTCTACATATATCTAGCATTATTAGATTATGTTGTGAGTGCAGTACTAGTTCGAGAAGTTGACAATTATCCCCGCCCTGTTTACTATATCAGTAAGAGTTTATTAGATTATGAGCAAAGATACCTTAAGCTGGAAAATCTTGTTTTGGCTTTGGTAATAGCGGCCAGAAAAATGAGACCTTATTTCCAAGCATATTCAATCACACTTCAAACCTCTTTACCTATTAAGAATGTATTGCAAATGTATCAGGCTGAAGGACTAAATGGTATGTCGAGCTACAGGAGTATGATATTGACTTTTCTCCTCAAACGACAATTAAAGCTCAAGCTATAGCAAATTTCCTAGTTGAATTCCATTCAAAAATACCTAATAATAGTCTCAAGTCAACAAGTGTGGAAAGAAATGGGTGGTTCAAACCGATGGTGGATCCAGTACAATGGGATGTAGGGCTGAAATTTGCTTGATTTCTCCCTTTGGGGATTTAGTATACCAAGCTATACATTTCGGTTTTAAAGCCTTAATAATGAATCAGAATATGAAGCAGCTATAGCGAGCTTAAAGTTGGCTCAGATATGTGGTGCCAAAAGAATTCAGTTGTTAAGTGACTCACAGCTAATCATCCATTAGGCAGAAGGGCAATTAGAAACCAAGAAAGATCAGGTAGTAAAATACTTAAGGGTCTTAAGATAAGTTTATATTGTTTTTAAATATGTTAAATATGAGCATGTGCCAAGATTGGAAAATTTAATGACGGATTCACTCGCTACTATTTCATATTCTGAGGCATACCATTAGATTCTCGTACAAGAATTCCATTTCTTTTTTTATAAACAATGGACTCCGAAGGCACTTTACTCCCTTCAATACTAACAACTACAGCTTCTAATAAGGCAGCATCAATTTCATCAGGCTGCCCATCATCTCCTGTTTCGGGAATAAATTGTGACGAACCATCCTTGTTTTTCTCATTTTTGTTTCGATGACTAGAAGCCTTATTTCTTGCTGGCAAAACTAATTTGTCATCAGCTGCCTCGTTCCTCTTTAGTATTTATATAGCTCGGGAACAAGTAATGAACTGCTCCTATTAAACCTCCCAAACTCGATTGGTCCTCCAAAGATGAGACCTCGCGAAATTTCCCGGGGTGAGGCAATTGTGAAATTCGTTAGACCATTTTTCATTGGCTCATTGGTTCAGGTTCCCGAAGGTC
Organism: Limnanthes douglasii subsp. nivea; assembly: GCA_036936605.1. Taxonomy (NCBI): domain Eukaryota; kingdom Viridiplantae; phylum Streptophyta; class Magnoliopsida; order Brassicales; family Limnanthaceae; genus Limnanthes; species Limnanthes douglasii. Next base: position 319,011,140 of record JAUPFV010000002.1, on the reverse strand, counting down.
ACTTACGCAGCCTCCAAGTGTTGTAAAAAGGGCTTCAAAATAGATGGAATAAAAGAAACTGAATATTAAAAGTAAAAATCATAGGAAGTAATAGAGATACAATGAAAATTTGGAAAGACTTACGTGAAATCTTCCAGTATTTTGTGAGCAAGCTCAGATTCCCTTTGGACAAAATTTTCTTACCATTTTCCCAAGGACCGCTAATGAAGAAAAACTGGGTTTTCCAAATCTTATCTGCCTCCACGAAGTTATCTATCACCTTATAGTTATTCTTCATATTGAAATAATAAAAGAGAATATAGCCATTGTGAGACAACCCAACCACAGTAAATTATTCCATGGGCATCAGAATCTTTGATAGCCTTGAGGCTATGATGCATGCTAGCAATTAAAATCAAGAATTGGGGCTAGCTTGGCTTGGACACATTTTAACCAGCTGAAATATCTTACTATTTTGGGATCCAAGGGAAACTGAAGGCCTTAGTTGAGCACATCGGTATTAAAAACCAACTCATTAGCTCTACAATCCATTGAAGTTTCTTTGTATTAGGGTAACTTAACTTTCATCGAGTCTAGGAATCCCCATTTAGCTCGAATCCCCTCTAGTTTGGATTTATGGAAATAAAAATAAGATATTATTTGCAAGGCCAAAAGTTATTTGACACTAACCTTGGTGAAATTAGGCAATACTCGTCGGATGAAGGACTGAGGAAGTATCTTGGATTCTTTTGAAAAGGATTTATCTTTGCTCTTATCAACACCATCTTGTAGGGCCTTTAGATTTATTCCTTTTGTTGACTTCGGAGTCTCTCCAATTTGACCAGATGTCTCAAAAGAGATGTCTTCACCATTGTCTTCCATGTTTTCTTCCATGATCTGTGGTATTTGTCTAAGAGGTTCACTAGGTTGATCCCTTAGATTTTCCTCCTCGAGTTGAGAGGATTCAGCTGTTATTCTTATGGGATTTGCTTCTGTATTTTAACTCGATGGGAGGTCAGTTACATTGGTTTAGTCTCCCATAATTGGAATTTGTAGTGGGGATTGTCAATCACTATAAGAGGATCGGTTGATTTCCTTGGTATAGAAGGTTTGTCTTTTTCCTTAAAGAATCTTGTAACTATGTGTTGGGTACTCTCATTAGTATATGACCCCATAGCGATAAAGGTTAAGGGAGGTCTACGGCTGGTGACTCCTTGGGTTTGGGATAACTTGATTGATTGAGGAGAATGGCTAGGTGATGTGAATGATTGAGCAGTTGAGTCAGGTTCAGATGGAGTGTAACATTTATTGTAAGGGTGAAGTCTTATGTATTCTACGGACTGGGTTGTGACAATTTTACCCAAAGAAATGGGTAACCCAGTAGATGCATGTACTTTCTTTTTATCTTTTTCTAGTTTGGATAGATTAAGCCAACCACCTTTTATTCGATCGTTTCGGACTGTAAACATACAAACACTAGAAACACCGGAAAGGGTGATTTACGGTGGTTAAACTGGATGAGGGAAAATAAATTTCGTTGAAAAAGTTAAAGACTTAAGGAAATACTTTCTTTATCTAGATTTTTTAAGGTAATCACTTTCTCATTCTAGAACTACCGACAGTGAAAATGAATAAAATTTATATATTAAATCTAAAGGACCCTTGAGTACCCTACTAGGGAAGAGGAATCGAAAGCGATAACTAGGAGGCTATACAGAAGTGTAACTGCTTCTCTCTATTGATTGGATGTTTTTGCCTAGGTTAAAATAAAATCATGGGTCTAATAAAAAAATTGACCCGTGTAACTGATTGAAAGTTGTGACCTTTGGGTACTAACTGATTATTGAATAAAGTCATCGCATGTCATTCGGAACGTTTTGGATATGTTAACTTACCCAAAATGATTTTGAGTAAGCTAAGGGGGCTAGATGATAGTTTGGCATAATGTTGGAAGCCAGTATCGGATTTTTCTTAGAGGGTACTTTAGTCTTATAATAAAAACTTTGATTGAGTTATGTACCAGCTCCGAATGTACTTGGGTCTGGGGTCATAAGACCGACCTGTAAATACGACTCGACTCGGTTCGCCCATGATCAATAGTTATCATATAAATAATCCAAAAACGACATTTAACAGGTTGGTTGGTTTTCACTCACTACCTATGAATAGCTAGCACGTCAATTATCTATCTACCTTCTACCTAAAATTTAATAGATTATCCAAACACTTACCTAAAAGACCCTCAGGTTTTATTTTTATATTATCAAATAATACTCTCATCGTCAAAGTTTTATATCTGCAATGAGCAGAACCTTCCCCATCATGTAACCCGGACAAAAAAAATTGGGATTTATTTCTTCTTAAACACTGTGACTATAATCGGCTTAGTGATTTTTTTGTATTAAATATCCCAAGATCTGTATATATGTGTGCCTTAAACCTTAACCTTTGAGCTAGGATACTCTTTGGAATATGAAATTGTTGATAAGGAATCACAGTTCGAACTTATTTACCTCTTAAGAATGTATTCCAAATGTATCAGGCCGAAGGAATAAATCGTTTGTCGAACTAGGGGAGTATGATATTGACTTTGCTCCTCGAACGGCAATTAAAACTCAAGCTGTAGAAAATTTCCTAGTTGAATTCCATTCGGAAACACCTGATACTAGTCTCAAGTCAACAAGCCTAGAAAGGAATGGGTGGTTCAAACCGATGGTGGATCCAGTACGATGAGATGTGGGGCTGGAATTTGCTTCATTTCTCTCTTTGGGGATTTAGTATACCAAGCTATACGTTTCGGGTTACGAGCCTCTAATAATGAAGCAGAATATGAAGCAGCTATAGCGGGCTTAAAGTTGGCTCAGATATGTGGTGCCGAAAGAATTTCGTTGTTAAGCGACTCACAGTTAATCATCCATTAGACCCAAGGACAATCAGAAACCAAGAAAGATCAACTAGTAAAATACTTAAGGGTCTTAAGAGAAGTTTCTACTGTTTTTAAATATGTTAAATATGAGCATGTCCCAAGATCTGAAAATTCAATGGCGGATTCACTGGCTAGTATTGCATATTCTGAGGCATACCCTTGGATTCTTAGACAATAATGTCCTTCTATGGTAACAACTCGTGAAATGGAAGTTCATACAAGAATGTCCTTCTATGTGACCCTTTTCTAAAGGTATGGAAACACAATCCATGTACCAGCAACTCATATGGAATCATTTTCAGAAGCAGTGCCCTTTGATAGGTGGGGACTTAACTTGGCCGGACCATTTCCAATGGCTTCAGGGGATGTCGAACTATCATTTTAGAAATTGATTACTTTTCTAAGTGGGTGAAAGTTGCACCACTCTTCGTAACAACTTCCCAAGAAGTAATCAAATATATTCTCTCTAATATATGTTGTAGGTTCAGAATTCCTAGACGTATAACCAAAGATAATGATCCACAATTTGACAATAAAGACATAAAGCAATTTGGTACATCAAAGGGAATTCATCATTGTTTCTCCTCACTTTTTCATCCCCACGCCAATGGATAAGTAGAGGTTGCAAATAGAACTATACTAGTAGGACTCAAAGAGAATTTAAAAGGAACAGTTGGTAAATGGCCTAACAACTTACAAGAGGTATTATAGGCCTATTGATAGTCTCCCACTGTACAGACCACTTCATCATCCTCCCAAAAATATATTCCTTTTGTAACTCATATTTTAATAGGAATGAATTTCTAACTATGAACAAATGAGCTTGAATATAAAGATTCTTTTTTCGAGCAGCTACAACCAAGGCCAAAGCCAAGTTCTCCAAATTCAAGTAGATTTTCTTTGAATTTAGCATACTATTACTCACATAATATACGGGGTGTGGATAAGGATTCACCTCCCTTACCAGACCTAGACTCACTATAAAATCTGAGACCGCGATGTAGAGAAATAATTTTTCACCAAAATAGGCTTAGTCAAAATATCTAGAGATGATAAATGTGCTTTGATTTTGGCAAACGCCTCATCACATTCTGGTGTCCAAGAAAACTCTATAACTTGCCTTAAAACTTTAAAAAATAGAGCGCACTTATCAGAAGACCTAGAGATAAGTCTGTTTAAAGTTGCCAATCATCTCGTTAAGATGTGTACTTCCTTAATCGTCTAAGGAGGTTCCATTGTTATTAAAGCTTTCAACTGCTCTGGATTCACTTTGATCTCCTTCTCACTGACTATGTAACACACAAAAATTCTTGAACGGACTCTAAAAGTAAAATTCTCAGAATTCAGCTTCATACGAATGGCACTTATATTAGCAAATATTTATTCTAGATCTCAAAAATGATTATCATCGTTGGTACTTTTAACCAGCATATCATCTATGTAAACCTCCATATTGCGTCTGATCTGAGTAGCAAAAGCTTTGTTCACTAACTTTTGATAAGTAGCTCCAGCATTTTTAAGACCAGAGCCATTACTCAACAATAATGTAACCCTCTATGAGTGATAGACGTAGTGCTTTTCTAATCCCTTGGATTCATCTGAATCTAGTTATACCCAACAAAAATATCCATGAACAAGAGGAATTTATTAGTCGAAGTTGAACCAACAAGTTTATCTATTCTTGGAACATGAAACGGATTCTTCAGACAAGCCCGGTTTGAATCCTGTGAAATCAACACGCATCATCCACTTACCATTATTTTTCTTTAAAAGTACTGGATTCGATGTCTACACTGAATACTGAGCTTCTCTTATATCGCCAACTTTTGAAAGCTAGTTCACCTCTACCACAATTGTCTTTTGACTTTTCAAGAGAAAAACCCCTTCATTTTTGGATGATGGGACTTATATTTGGTTTTACAACTAGTTATGACAAATTATGCTAGACAGAACTCCCCCTAAATCCTCAGGACTCCAAGAAAAAATATTTAATTTTTTTGACAAATTATGTTATTCTTTCACCACCACCACCACCCCCCCCCCCCCCCCCCTTCAACATTAATAATCTTTTTGGTGTGTAAGGATGTTGCATAAGATTCTTAGGCTACCTGTTGACTGCTTTGAACTGTCCTAACGTGATATCCAACCATATATTTTAAACATTTTTGAACCGTTGAAGTTATGGCATATATTATTTACAACCAAGATCTACCAAAAATCGCATGGTATGCTGTCGAACTATTTACCATCATGAGTAGCACCCTCACATTCTTCTTAAATGGCTATTTTCCTAACAAGACTTCCTCCTTGGACTCCCTATTAACATTAGTTGTCAACCAGTGAACCCAATTATAGTCCTTTCTGAACGAAATATTATAGAAAGGGGTCTTGCATTTTTTCATCTATTGATTAGAACAACACATTGGCATAGCTGTCAGTATCAATGAGTATCCTTCGAATCTTGATTCTTGTTATCTCATATCCGATCATAATCGTATCTTCATGGGGTCCAGGAACATCCCTAGTCATCTTCATTGAAAAGAATAAAAGGTATAGGATTCTTCCCATAAAGATGAATTGGAGTTACACCAACTAGTTGTGTGGTTAGACTCACGATATGCCTCTTTCGAGAGCTGTTGGTATTTCCAACCATAGTATCACCTCTAAAAATTGACAAAGACTCAAAATATTCACATAAACTTTGAGCCCTACTTTGAGATTTTGGTTCATTTACCACTGACACAACCATCTAATTCGGATCAGGATCAAGGACTCGGTAGCTACATCAAATCTATCCCCAGGACCAGTTATCACCGTCATATTTTCTTGTTTAGAAGAAACGTTCCCAACCTGTCATGTTTGGTTTACCTCCGATAATTCATGTGACCTAACTTACTTCTTGACAAAAGTGGTTAGTTTTTCATTCTCTATCAATATTTGGATTTTCTTACTTAATTCTATACAATCCGCGGTGTCATGTCCAACGTCATTGTGTTACTTGAAAAAATTGCACTCTTTTCTTCTCTTGGTTTTGTTATTGGTGGTGGTTCTCAGAGTTGAACATAATTTTTTGTCATTTCGAAGATGGTCACTACATTTTTAGTCAACTTATCATAATACTCGGGTCGGACGCATTGATTTGACCTAAACTTTTGCTGCTCATAAACCGAAGCCATTACTTGGGATGATCCCGACTGAGAAGGAAAACTGTTTCGAGCCATGTGTCAAAAAGATAATTGTGGCTGATTCCTTTGTGTATTTGACGTGCTTCCCTACTATAATTATCTTTGTGATGGAATTGGCCTAATCGACACCCATGTTGACTTGTCAACCTTGATCTGCTCTTCTACCTGAGTCATCAGAGGCCCCAAAGTTAGTGCTCTCCTCTTTATTGTCTCATTAGCTAAATCCCATGGGAGCAACCCCTGTCGGAATAAAACAACAACTTGCTCATCATAATCTTCCAAACCACTCTTAGTAATCACAAAAAAAAATTGTATAATCCTTCAGGTTTTCTCCTATGTTTTGTTTGCACTGAATTATGGTATCCCCATTAGAACGCATCTTCTTACTACCAATAAATTGCCTTCGAAAAGCGGTATAAAACATCCCAAAGTTATTTAAAACCCCTTCGGAATCATGTTATACCACTTCAATGCAATGCTCTTAAAATTCTGAGAGAAAGCGCGGCACAACAATTTATTATTATCATCAAAATTCATCATATAGTTCTTGAGTTGTTCAATATGATCATCAGGATCCCGTATCCTTTTGAACTTTTCCATTTTGGTAATATGAAAATGCTTCGGAAATGCTATAGACCTGATTTCTGCTGACAAATGAGACGTTCTCCAATCTACTCATTGTGTATACTGACCCTCTATACTATCATTTGTAATCACATAAAGTCCTTGATCTGAAGAGTTAGTGAACTGATTAGTCACATTATACTCAAAATTTAATCTTTCAAGTACATGTTGAGACCCACTTTGTTTCTTATATTTTTTCTGACTTTGGTATCCTTGATTTCGACTTACACACATCTTCAAATAGTGTTTATCACCAAAATCTCTCTGTATTCGGTCATCATTACCTCGTTCAGGTGTTTGGGATTGCCCATCTGAATCTGAGATTGGAGATTCACTAGACACTAGAGGATTATACCTATGTTTATCTTTTCTTTCCTTTCTAAAAAAATGATAGCTTTTATCCTTCTCAAACATAACTTCCTGACGACTACCTCTTCCTCTCAGATCTTTTTCTCGAGTTTCATTCTTTCTTCGTTCACCCTTTGAACCTCGGAGCGAACTCTTCTCGATTTAGCCAATACAGATTATTCCCTCTAAACCTGCTGGTCATTTAGCTCAGTTATTTTCTCTAATAACTAATTCCTTCGATCCTTTAACGCTAAGTGATCTTCCAATTATAGATCGATTTGAGCTTTTCTTTGTCTTAGACCTGCCTCGACCACCTCCACGTCTACGAACACTACTGGATCTACACGTGCGGGATCCATTGATCACAATGATTCAAACATAAAAAAAATTAATAGTTTCTGGTTTTAGTTATAAAATCTAGGTACCAAGCATACCTCCCACTGTGGTCGCCACAGATTACTCGAGGAATAATTGGAAGTGAAAAGATTATATTTGGTCTAAGACAATGTTTAGGATAATTGATTGAATAGCTCGAGAGAGAAAGTTGTTGAAGAATGTTAGAGAGAGAAAATGACAAGTGTTAAAATAAAAGTGTTATGATTCATCCTTTTTTCAAGATAAAGTACACATATTTATAAGGATGTCATGTAACAGACACACACTACATTTACAAGACTTTTCACCCTATTACATTACTAAATAAAAACATATTTATCAAATATTACACTTTTAGTCCTTTAAGTTTCTTTCTTGCATAAAACCTTACTTATACATTATTTGTAGACCTTTTAACCATTCTAAACTTATTATTAAGGCTCAAATTATTTATATCTTTATCAGTATTTATGACAAATATGATGTGGTGATTGACCTTAATGTTAATTGTTATCCCCAATGTTCAACGGATAAAGGAAGTTATGTTTTGTAACCGAATATATATGATGGTCTTTCTCTTATTTCTCCAAAAAGACCAAGTGGAACCTAGGTTTTTTAGATGTGTGTTGGCCATAAACTATCACATCATATAATGTCATATGTATGATAGATGTTTGTTGGTGATTGGCCTTAATGCTAATGGTTACCCCTAAGTTTTGACGAATGAATAAAGTTATGATCGCACCCGGACAGAGATGGTGGTCTTCCTTTGATGTCTCCAAACCGACCAGAATAAAATAGATATGTGAAGTAGTTAATTACCGTATATCAAAGCTAGCAGATTTCTTCCAAGCTCAAACCATTTGAAATTGAATTGCTACTAGCTATAAAAAGAGTGGTCTTTTTTACCCTATCATATACAAATTACGTAGAGGGTTGATACAAATTACGTAGAAGATGGAAAAGAGAAGAAAAATAATAATTTACAAGTCTAATGAGAGAAGACTAGCTGACACGTTGGCCGCCTTCGGATCTATCAAATATAACTCAAACAGTCTAACTTACCTCCTCAGCCGAAAAGTGTTAGACAAACTAACGACAAGCGAAATAAAAGAATAAAGGGAATTGCTAAAAAAACCATTTTTACTCCGTGAAGCCGCTTGTTTTGAATTTTAAAAATTACTCCGTGAAGTTATTTTTTTTTGACGATTTTGTCCTTCACGAAATCGTATAAATAGAAGAAATTACTCTCTGAAGTTATCATAATTTCCAAAAAAAAATACAATTTCTCTACTTTCTCTCTACTTTCTCTCTACTTTCTCTCTCTAAACATAAAGAACTAAAACTAAATCTAAAGAAGTTAACACTATCATTATCAATTAAAATGTTACCTCTTGCCTTAAAAACAATTTAATCATATATCCTAACACTTAAATGACTTATTTGCAAAAAAAAAACCATATTTAGATCTTAGTTATTCGAAAAGTTTCTCAAACCGTAATGTGTATTTTGTTTTATTGTAAATTGATACTGTTTTTAGTTAGTATAAGTTTTTAGTAAGCGATAACGTACTAAAAAATTAAATAAAAATGACAAAATTAAAAGATAAATGTTAAAAAACTAGAAAAAAAACGATACAGGTCTGTCTGCCAATGCAATGGCGGACATGATGGTGCTAACGCCATTTTATGGCGGAAACAGGGGTCTGTCCGCCATTGCACAACGGACACAGGGGTCTGTACGCCATTGCACGGCGGAAACATGGGTTTGTACGCCATGCAATGACGTCAGCACCATCGTGTCCGTCATTTTCCCTGTAGAAAGTACCATCTTTTTCGACATGATGATGACGAAGAACACCACCTGGACGCCATCGTCTGGTAGAAACGGACATTTTATTATTTTCTTTTTAAAACTATTTTTTTAGAAAAACATAAAGATAGAATGGTCAATGTTCGTGTTGGTTTGTAGAAAAACAAGTTTTGTTACCATTTCGACAAGTTTTGTTAACATTTTATTAAATTTTACAAAGTTGGAAAAAAAGGATTTTGGTTAGTTTAAGTTCTGATTTTTTATGATTTTAGTGAATTTTAGGAAGTAAAATGTTAGGTTATGGTAGATTTTCTGTTTTGTAACCTCATGAAGTAAATAATGGCTTAAAACATAATTAAATGAACTTCTAAAGACGTTTAGGATTTTTTGCCTAGTGACAATTTTGTAAATATTGAAAACAAAAAAAGGCAACTTTGGGGAGTAATTTCGGCTTTTTTTAGCAATTCCCAAAAATAAATTGTTCTTATGTGAAAACCTTATTGTGGGAGAGTCAAGGATGAAAGCTAATTGTTGGCAATGACTGGAGGAAGGGTATCTCGGGTATTTGTGAAGAAAGGTTCTCGAACCGGTTTCTGGTCGAATAGAGCGTGAGCCAACAGTCTCATCAAAGAATGTAACGAGTCTAAAACCGCTTAAAAAGCTTGGATCGGTGTAGGTTTAAAAATAAATTCAGATCATTTTGTTTATAGATAAAATATCAACGACTTTGAAATCATATACTACAGGAAACTGTACGACTTATGCATTGCGTAAAGATATCGAAAACGAAGATTTGCTGATACATTGTATGTACAGGATGGATCCAGAGAACATAACAACCCACTGGAGGAGCATACATCAAGAAGTACCAATCTCTTCGCCCACAAACATCTATTTGAATGAAGGGGATCTAAAATTAAAATTGTTACAAGAATAGAAAATGAAATCTAAAAAAGAAGGATGCTTCATGTGAAATATGCTAACTGAGAATACGCAGTCAAACACATTTAAAGGGGCTTCTAGCAGTGATAGTTAAACTAACTAGGTGCTCCATCCAAACTTAGAGCAACCATTTAGATCGGAAATAAACGCTGAATCTCGAGTATGCGATAAAAATAGACTGAATCAAAGGATTAAAAAATACAATACAGCAAGGGCAAAATATTTCCTTCTTTTTAAAACAAATTAATCAAACAAAAAGGGAAGACGGAAGAATGATTTTCGAACCTACAACCAGCCAGCAACAACTACTCTTCGGTCCACGCTAGCATATAATTAAAGGGCTGTCCTCTTCTAGAACTTAAATTTAATAAAAAGTAAGTTTTTTTGTTTGAATTTTTTCTTGGGCAAGGCTAAATTGAGACCCTATTTGGTTATAATGAGACCCCTCTATAATGAGATCTTATTTGGCTATAATGAGACCCCAAAAAAGACTCATTTACCCCTGATATAAAAGCTGTATTTTCAGCCCTTTTCTCTCTTTTCTCTCTTCTTCTCTCTTCTCTTTAGCAAAGTCTCTCAAAATCCCGAAAACAAAAAGCAAGATTTCTCAAATCCAACATTACAAACACCTTAAGATACGAATTATTTACCTATTCATGTAATTTTTAAGCATTTTACTTTAGTATTTTTAGTGATATTTAGATTTTAGGGTTCTTCATAAAAAGTCTGATTTTCATGTATATGTTGTTGTTTTTTTGGAAAAATAGTTGTAGATTCGTGTTAGTCGATGCATTAGGAACGTTTTGGTACCATGCTTGTTGAATTTGGGTTGGTATTTAGAGTTTTGGGTTCGATCTAGATCTGGGGTTGCAGGGGCTGCTGGAAATGCAAATTTGCGAACAGGCACTTCGCAACCCGTGCATAATCGCGAAGTGCATGTTCGCAATTTTGCATTTCCATGGAAGTTGAAATTGCGAACACTGAGTTTGCAATTTCACCAAAATTGCGAACTCAGTGTTCGCAATTTTGGTTAAATTACAAACTCCGTGTTCGCAATTTCACAAACGTAGGGAATGTTTATTTTTGGTCATTTTGTCAAATTGTGAAGTTTTTTTTCCCAAATTTATTAATAATTTTATTTGTTGAAATTGCAAACTCCGTGTTCGCAATTTCACAAACGTAGGGAATGTTTATTTTTTGTTGTTTGGTCAAATTGTGAAGTTTTTTTTCCCAAATTTATTAATAATTTTATTTGTTGTATTTCAGCATGCCTCGCACATAGCATACACCTGTTCGACATTCAGGCTCGAGCGGTGATGGCGAGCACGAGGAGCTTGTGTCACGGTCACGGTCCGTTAGGCGTAGGCCTAGCGCTTCTACTCCGGCCCCTATTATATCCCATGCGTTTGTGACACTGGACCAGCTATTTTAGAGGGTGAATCTGCATGTGTCTGGTCTATATCCAAACTATGCACAGCACGAGGCCTACCACATGTTTGCAGGAGAGGTAAGTAATTACGCGTTTTAAAGTACGACATATGTTCTTTTGTATTATTTCTAAGTTATTTATGTTTTATGTAGGCTCGTTGACACTCGCGGTGCTACTCTATGTACGGTACCCACTGTGCATGGGATCTTGTAGGGTCAGACAGCAAGTTAGGATGTCTTGCTTCGGTCCCCTCACCGATGTGTTGGAGCGTTGGAGTACCAACGTACATCTTGTATATGCTTTTCTGGAGAGGTGGCATTCAGAGACGAACAACTTTCACTTCAGTTTCGGTGAGATGACGGTGACGTTAGACGACGTCCACGTTATTACTGGTCTCCCGGTGACAGGTGATGATTTTGTTGTTCAGACATTTCCTAGTGATGGACAGCGTTTGGCTTGGTATTCTAGTGCATTAGGGATAGATCAGGATGCACTTAGGTATGATTTAGGGCGTAACAGGGGGGTAATGGTAGATCTGTTCGTTTATAGGTTTTACGTGAGCAGTACATGCAGCCCTGTTTTACGGATGATACCATGTCTAATGGTGAAGTAGAGTGTGTCACGAGGGGTTATATGTTGCACATGCTGGGTTGTTGTGTTTTGGTGAACAAGACGGGGAACAGTATATCGTTAGATTACCTCCAGTTTGTAGAGCATTATAGGGCGTCCGTTAGATATAATTGGGGCCAGCATATACTAGCTCAGCTGTACCACCATCTAGGAAAGTCGTCGCTGCACTCGACTTTAAGGATTGCTGGTTCTATGCCGACTATGTGCCGATATGTACCAACACCGTTTCGTGCGGATGATGAGACTCGTATCAAAATCCGACAGAGAATGGTTTCATTGACGGAGAACAATGTGAGTTACGATGATTTTTTACATTTGCTTCCATATCGTTAATTTATTATTACTTATAGTTTTTTAAAAATTATTAACTAACATATTACAGGTTTGGTTCATGCCTTACCGCTTGCATCGTGCGCATTTCCCTTTCCAGGATGTGGCTTGGATCGACCACACGCTGAAGGCGTTCAACGTAGTTGAGGCGTACTATCCACTTAGGGTGGCTCGACAGCTAGGGCACATTCAGGACATACCACCGGCGTTGCGGGCGGTTTTACCAGCAGATAGGAGGAGGCGTGTCAACACGCGATTTTTGTGGGATGAGGCCACATGGATAGGCTGGCAGTCACACATTGTTGACGAGAGGATTCGCGGTGACACATATGATATAGGCGGTCATGGCACGACCTCTTTTTACGATGTATGGATCCTTGACCACCTATGGTACATTCTACTTGATCCTAGTATCCTCGGTCCATCTGCTTCACATGTTCCAGAGACCCCGAGTGCGATTACATATCAGGCACGACTGTATCACCTTTCTGATCGTGTGACTGATGTTGATTCTAGAGCGGACGAGATGAGTATGGAGGACTTACGTCGGGAGATACACGAGTGTTCGCTTTTGGCGCACCGGTACCGCCATGCCGATTGACTGCATTTGTATTATATGATTAGTAGGACGATTGTTTGGTACTACCTTTTTTTTACTTTAGTTGTTGCTTTCGTTGATATGGTTGTATGGAATTGGTTTTGTTGCTTCAGTTATTGCTTTTGTTTGGATGTTTACCATTTGTTTTACTTAAGTTGTTGCTTTCGCTGATATGATTTTATCGAGTTTCTTTTGTTTAAAGTGTGTCGTAAAAACAATAACACTTAAAACAATAACACCTAAACTTCTCGCATAATTAGAAAGCATTGCATAATTAAAAATACATAAGCAAATAAATTACACTTTAATCAAAAGCATTGCATAATTAGAAATACATAAGCAAATAAATTAAAGCAAACGGTAGATAAACTAACCCTCAGTTAGCATTGCACACTTAGTTCTATGGAGTCGGATAGTTCATTATATACTCAAACCTATTCTCGAACGAATATTCATCTGGATCACTACTTCCTTCGGGAGTTGAATACGTTTCAATGGCACTGGCTATTGTGTCGGCTATTTCTTGCTCCTGCGACTGTATCGCATGTGACACCATCTCCTGCGTAATTGTACTTTGCAATCTCATGTTGAATACATTTCGGACTTTTCTTCGGACTTCGTAAGCTAGCGACTCAATCTGTATAGTAACTGTTTTACGATAACCTAACCTATCGAACACTTCTTCGCGTCCGCGTGGTCGGGGCATCATACATCCTGGGCAGGAAGCATCCCTACCATGGTTGAAGAACATTCTCCACAAGACCGCATCGATGAAGCCAAGAATATCCTCTTGCATCGTACCTCTCACGAAGTCAAATGCGTTTAGGAGGCTTGCATCTTCATGCACGTTCCAGCCTGAATCACCCATTGTTATAACTTAAATGTTTAGTTTCATAGTCTGATTATAGTATTTATAGACTCGAACTGGGTGGTTCAGCTCGAAAATTGTTAGCGGGGAATGTTGTTTTTGTTCCCGCGTAAATCTCTTTTAAGCAGGAAACCTTCACTTCATTCCCTCCATATGTTTTCATACAGTATTATAATATTCAGATGATTATTATATGTTTTGCTTTTTTTATGTAGTCTTGTTATTATGTTTTTATGTTCGTACCTTGTGCTGTTTTTATGAATAACAGCATTAAATTGCGGAAACTCAAATTTTTTTATAAAGTCAAACATATGCTCAAACATCAACTACTCTTTAAATGTAATCACATTGAAGTCCATCATCATAATAAATTAACTAATATATGGATAACAAATCCATCATCATAAATAAAGACCGGTATTAGATCCTGCCACCAATAAACTTAGTAAAAGCATTTAAATTTAATTTTAATTTTAATTTTTATCCATTTGATCGTACCACCGATAAACTTAAGTGCCAGATGTTGTCCCTCCAAAACCGAGAAGACAACCACTACTACTTCTACTACGCCGATATAAATAGTAGTTGAAAAGACTTGAATCTACTTCCATTTACTTAGGAGTACCATTTAACTCTGACCACCACAACCACCCACATTTATGCCATCATGGTCTCATTACCAACTTCAGCTGATGCCATCATCAGATATTGATCTTCCAACTCAGTCCATGGACACATTTTTTGCAATTGGTATATTGGCTATTATTTGTTTTGCCTAAAATTACGTCTTTCTGTACCACTTTTATGCTTAAGATAACGTTATCCAAGTTGACCTATCGATAAACGACACTTGTAAGATAAGGATAACGTAATCCAAACTGGTGAATGAGTATGTGACAACTAATATTTACAAAAGTACTCTAATGTTGCAGTGCAATAATAGTAGGGGTCTCATTATAGCACAACTTCCATCACCAGGTTTGGAGACACCTACAAAAACTGCCGCTAAAAACACCAGCTTTTAATGCAGTTCCCGCCCAAACAACGACGAGCCTATAAATAGACGTCAAGCACTCCTCGAAGATAAATAGTTTAACCAATGGAGTTTACCCCTAATGAAGATTACCATTTGCTCGAGGCAGTGAAACTTGCCCTCCGAGAGTTGGGAGAAGATAGTAGCGACGCGTTTTTCGAGCTGGTCTTGTGTAATATGTACTACAACTACGGCCGTTTAGGAACTGAAGGTTTTGTTGTGCGTAACTGTGACCAAATCAAGGAGAGGTACATTTTTTGCAAACCAATGGATCGTTTGTTATTTCTACCATTTAAAATTAAGCAAGAAGCAGCTGCCATCTGGAACATGACGGTGGTAGACTACATCACTAAGGATATGGTAGTGTATCTTGAGAATAGGATTACTGAGAGGGAAGAGGGGATTGAGTCTAACGACAACTTGGGATATGACTTCGACGATTGAGAATTATGTTATGTTTTTAATTGTTTGCATCTTGTAGGTTCTGTATTTTCTGTTTGTTTAAGTTAATGCTATAACTTGTTAAAGTTTTCATTACCTTGTTTTGCAGACATTATTTGGCAAGAAACACAAATGTTGTATTGGCTTGCAAAAATTGTATATGCTTTTGATCTGCTCACGAGTACGCACGACGATACCTTTTGTACCTAAACGGCCGTAGTTTATATACATCGTACATAGGACACGCTCAAAAAACTGATCGCTGGTATCTTCCCCCAGTATCTGCCGTCCAATCTTCACAGCTCAAAGCATGTGGTAGTCTTCGTCCGCCGTAAACTCCATATGTAAACGTTAACGAGTTTTATATTTTCGTGAGTGCTATAGGTTGCGAAAGTGTCGTATTTTTCTAGAATTTATGTCCTATTTTATAGGGGGCGAGTCAATTTTGGTGGGCGTTTAATATTTGGATAAGGTCTCATTATAGCGAAATTCATACCATTTCGAATGCAATGTTGTCATTGGCTATAATGAGACCCTGATTTAAACCACGTGGGTTGTAATAATTATCTTCGATATGTGTGTATTTTTGTATATATTATGTGTCACCACATTAATCGCCTATTCAGATTACGTTATCCTTACATGTCTGACAACGTTATCCTACTTTTAAGTAGTTTTTAGGATGTTATTAAAATCTTAATCTTTCCCACAAATTTCGAATCATTTCTTTGAAAATGATACTTCAAATCACAACTAATAATGATATTATCTTATATATTTCCATGTGTCGGTTCATATATGATACTTCAAATCACAACTAATAATAATGGTTTAAAAAAACTTTTCGGACTAAAAAAGTAAATAAACGTGAAAATATCAAAAATGTGACCATTTTAGGCTACTTTGAAGTAGTTTTTTCAACTATTTTGAGTTTTGTTTTTCCACAATATTCGAATCACTCGGGCCAAATGACTAATGTATAATGTTGGTATAAAGAAAAATCAGTTTTGGAGTCGGGAAAGTCACAAAATGTGACCATTTTAGGCTACTTTGAAGTAGTTTTTTCAACTTTTTTGGGGGTTTTTTTCCACAAAATTCGAATCATTCGGGCCAAATGACTAATGTATAATGTTGGTAAAAAGAAAAATCAGTTTTGGAGTCATGAAAGTCACAAAATGTGACCATTTTAGGCTACTTTAAAGTAGTTTTTTCAACTTTTTTGGGGTTTTTGTTTTACACAAAATTCGAATCATTCGGGCCAAATGACTAATGTATAATGTTGGTAAAAAGAAAAATCAGTTTTGGAGTCGGGAAAGTCACAAAATGTGACCATTTTAGGCTACTTTGAAGTAGTTTTTTCAACTTTTTTGGGGTTTTTTCCCCACAAAATTCGAATCATTCGGGCCAAATGACTAATGTATAATGTTGGTAAAAAGAAAAAATCAGTTTTGGAGTCGGGAAAGTCACAAAATGGTGACCATTTTAGGCTACTTTGAAGTAGTTTTTTCAACTTTTTTGGGGTTTTTTTTCCCACAAAATTCGAATCATTCGGGCCAAATGACTAATGTATAATGTTGGTAAAAAGAAAAATCAGTTTTGGAATCGGGAAAGTCACAAAATGGTGAAAATACTAAATTTACAGAGAGTTTCGCGAACACATGAGGCTGTAACTCTCTCGATTCGCGAATGCAGGAGGCTGTGAGTTTCCAAAATCGCGAATAACTCGTTCGCGATTTTGCCAAATCATAGCGGTCGGAGTTCGCAATTTTGGAAAAATCAAACGTTCTTCATTCGCAAATTCGCAACTGTGCCGATTTTTTGAATTTTTTCCCACTTTTTTGGATAAGATTGTAATTTTTGGGGGAACTTGCAATTTAATTTTTTTGTGCAACTTGTTTTTACAATAATGATATGAAATGGAATTTTCAAAATAGATAAAACGTGGGAGTATCGATTACAAACCGAGGTGAAAGTAAAAAAAAATATTCGTAAACACAACGGGATAAAAACAAGTAATGCATAATCAAATTATTAGTCTTCACCCAAATCGAAGACATGTGGTGGCTCTTCGTGTGCGGTCGATGGTTGGGCGCGCTTGATTTGGTTATGTTTGTTCAATCTCTTGTCGAGCGGTATTGCCCAACCGGTGACGGCATGTTCCGTGCGAAACGGAAACCAAGTAGGATAAATTTCCGGAAGTGGTACATTCAATACAACCTACACAAATAAAAGCAAGATAAATAATTGGTCTCAAAAATAATATATAAAATTGAAACACGCATTTGTATACTTACTTTGACGAAATGGTTACCGTGCACAAAATCTATACCAACTTCTAGGTTAGGACACGATCGAGGAGGCATACCGCGTAGAGGTAGATAAGTGTGCGATTGGTGAAGTGAAATGTGGTATACGATACATTGGTATCCAGTGGCTATCATTAACCCTAAATCGGGTAACGTCATCCAATGCCTAGTACCGGCACCATACAATTCGAAAACATTCAACCTTCTCACTGGGTTATCTACACCTTGTGAACCATCAAACACTCTCTCCCATAACTCGCGTTCATTTTGCAATTCGCCGATCAAATCCCGTCTAACTTGGTCCTATGAATCGGATTTACCGTATACCATCAAAGCAACGGCCCGGAATCCGCAATTACCGTCGGGAGAGACGTCTTCGACGCTAGAAATGTAGTCATGAAAATAGTTAGGAAACTAACTCTCGTACCAGCTAAAATCTTGGCCCTTTGATGATTTTTTCGGTCGAGGAACTTTATATTTCTTCGGTTGAGCCTTGGTTTTCGCTTTTTCTTTCGTCTTGGCTTTTGGTGCTAGAAATGTTCTATTACCTACCGAGGCAGCCGTGCTACCAATCGTGTCGGGAGTGCTAGCGCCTAGACTACCATCGTATTCCCACTCGCTAGGGTCTCGTTGAGTTGATTTGTCCCGGCCGGCTTTTTTCCTACCTTTAGTAACAACCGGCTCCTTAGGTTCCAAAACGTGACTTCTAGCGGGATCTAGGATTTGCATCATCCTATTTATAATATGATCTTGGACGTGTTGCCCGTAACCGCGGATGGTGCTATCTATTAAGGAGAGTTTTCTAGTGAGCTCGTCTTCGGTATCAAACTCCTCATTAGGTTTGATCTTTAACGTACTCCAATAGACATCACACTCATCTTTTCTAACCGGCCTTCCTTCTTTATAAATCAAAGCTAATTTGCAAGCACATGGTAAATTATGAGTTGTTCTAATAACACACCCACACATTCCGGGAGTGAACCATATTTTCAAGGCCGTTGCGAGATTTGTCTCTATTAATTTTATAGCTTTACATGAAAGCTCACCTTTGACATTCTTGTAGATGGTTTTGTTAGGCCCCCTAGTTGAGTTTCTTGGACGATACCTATTACGCTCGAATGACTCGAAAATGTTAGAGTGTTGAGTGGTTAGCAATGCATGAACATGTTTCCAAAATTGCTCGAACGTGCATAGACTACTACCAATTGCCCGCTTGAGGCTAGAGTGAGCACTCTCCGCCCTATAACATGAGATATAATAAATTAGATTTCTAACACTTGATATTAAAAAATATTGTGTGAAGATGGAAATATAACTCACCGATTGCTAGTTTGGTTTCCAAAATGTTTAAATTTGTTCGTGTGAATATTGAGAAATTTGTGTCCATATTCGTCAATCCATTGCTTCATAACGTACTCGATAACCAATGGAAATAATGCGTACGTGTGGTGCAATTCGGCAAGGTTTTTGTTATAATCTTCGAGCGTGGCCGAATAGGCGACCCTTTGGTAATATTCGCCGAACTCTTCGGCCATGTCCGAATTCGGTAAAACTTTTTTAGCGTACGAAGTGACATTCTTACCAATATGCCAATTGCATAGCATGTGAGTTGCGTCCGGAAATATATCATCGATAGCATTCATTAAAGTCAACTCCCTATCGGTGACAATAATGTTAGGTAATGTGCACTTGTTGTTCATCAACACCTTCTTTAGAACGCTCAATCCCCAAGTGTAGTTCTCTTGTTTCTCGTAGCTCAAAAAAACAAAAGCAACACAAAATTTCTTCTTCGTCGAAGTTTGGCCCACTATTTCAAGTAAAGGCATCTTATACCTTGTAGTCTTGTACGTGTTATCCATTATAAGAACTTGAGGAAAAGTGCGCATGAAATTGATGCTTTTAGGGTGTGCAAAAAACAACTCGAGGATCTCGTCTGTTGCTTCACAACTTCGCTCCCAAACATAGTACTCGTGTTCTTTTAACTTAGCAAACAAGTATTGCATTTGGGTCTTTCCCGCTTTATCAACCAAATCATGTTTTTGCCGCATGTTGTATATCGTGCGCATGCTTGATACATTTTGCGGGTCTTTAATCTTCAAATCGTGATATATCTCTCTCGGTCGAGAACCGACTTCCGTTTGACTACGAACGAACAATTGTTCTTCGAATTTTAGTCTAGCGGCTCGTGAGTGACCATCCAAGTGCAAAAATGGTTCGTGGTTGTGTTTCCCGTTTAGCACAACCACTTTCCAATAACCCGGTAGCTCTAAGACCGGACTCCCTCTTAAATAGAACGGACACCCGCATTTTTTCGATGAGCATTCTCGGCGCTTCTTAACATACCCCGATTTGGGGTTAGGTTTGTAAACCCCGTGTCTCTCGCACCTAAAATATATCCTAGGAGTTTTCATGCTTTTGCTACCGTCGTCGTTTTTACTACGGACCAAAATGAATCCTAGTTTTATGATTTCGGACTCGACCCAATCAACCACATCGGCTTTGGTGTAAAAAGTATCCGTACTAAACACTTTCGTGTAATCGGCGATCGAACATGGCGGTAGATCGGGTTCCTACATATGTCATTGATGCAATTATATGAGAACATACTTAAATCTAGACGATCGTTTAATTTCCAAAACAGGTCATTTTCGCGAACAAGGAATTCGATATTTCATCCAAATCGCGAATAACCAACACGACAATTTCACCAAATTGCGAGCAGTGCACTCATCTATTTGTGGAAATCGCGAAGTGGTTGTTCGCAGGTTTGGCAAAATCGCGAACAACCCGTTCGTCCATCTGGTATTTCTGCGAACGGGCCGTTCGCGCTTTTGCAAAAACAATCATGCAAAATTGTGAACACATTGTTCGCAGTTCATCCATTATATAGCGGTGGCACCGCTATGTTCGCACAGACATGAAAAATTTCGGAAAACACCTCATTTTTGGTTTCCAAATGGTCTGTCAACGGCTCTTCTTCCTCCGATGCAAAATCATCAAGGTTGCAGCTGAAACCTTCACTCCAATCACTTAAATCCATGGTTTTTTAGAGTTTTTAGTTATTTTAGAGAGAGAAAGCTTGAGGGAGAAGGGGGAGAAAATTGGTTTTTAGTTAGAAAGTTGGACTTATAAATGAAGGGCAAAATAGACATTTTACATTGAAGAAAAAAATTCTGAATTTGGGGTCTCATTATAGCCAAATGGGGTCCCAATATAGCCTTGACCTTTTTTCTTAACCTATACTTTTACAAGACCTCTTAATAACGGAGTGGTTTACTAATTTTCAATTATAAAAACAAAACTAAGGCAAGAGAGAGAAAAGTTGTCTTATCTGCCCTAATACCATATGACCGAGTTTTGGGATTCTCTCGTTCTACATTTTTTTTTGGGTTATCAAGATTCTCAATCGCTTTTCTATAATTTCTAGTAGGGAGGGAATAGTTCCTCTCTAAATAACAATAGGTTAGAATCTTTCTATCGTTAGAGCTTTTACGTCTGCGCATAGAATTGTTTTTTTTTCCTTTTCATTCCATTATTACCATATCATAGTTTGGTCGGAATTCGTGTGATGGTTGGAGAGTGGTTTCAAATCTTCTTCGCATCCCTTCGAAGACAATTTTGTCCCGCGAGACTAAGTTAGTGGTCGAGTCGTTTTTTGTAATTGACACCCGTCGCATTAGTTTCAATTCATATGTTACCATTCATAGTGAAGTAGCCCTCTTTTTATGTCAGTTATATATATAGAAGGACAGACTTTGAAAAGTGTACTGTTTTTGGACTATCACATTTGGAGACAGACAGTTTTTTTATTTTAAAAGTTCGTTGGTAGTCCTCCTTTAATTCAGGTGAACCTGATACCTGTCACCATAATCACAAAATTTTGTATCACCATTGATCCCTTACTTTTAGGTCATAGGTTGTAGACTGCATTTTGGCTTTGACCTAAAGTTAAGGGACCAATAATGATACAAAATTTTGGTGATTATAGTGACAGGTGGCAGGTTGACGGGAATCAAAAGATACGATGAACTAACTTTATCCAAAACTGATAGTCGATGAACTACCAACGGACTTTTGAAAGTTAAAAGACTATATGTCACCAAATGTGATAGTCCAGAGACGATATACTGTTCAAAACCGTAATAGTCCACGATATACAATTCAAAACCTAAATATACATGTATTGGACTTCAAGTCTTTGATGATGGTTCGACCATTTTTGGCATGGAAGAGTGGCGATCAACACATAATTTTAATTAATCGAATGGCACAAAGGGGCGCTTTTTTTTATTAAAATTTCACGGACAACTTGTTAAAACCTCAAAACTAAATAAATGCATGAGTCTTTACAGTTCAATATGAATTTCATAAGCGTAGAATACCCGCATATGTAATTGAAACTCAAATTTATCTTACTTTCAATCCAACTTTATTCAACCGGCCGAATGGAACCAATCCAAAATGTAAATCGCACAAACGGAAAATGGACTGCAACACAGCGATTAGGGCTCGTGCGCGCGGGTGTTTTGAGTGTAAACTACCGCTCATACAACGGTAATGACAAACAACTCTCGACAGGGCTCCAACCATCCGAATCAATGTGACAAACCCTCTATTTACTCGATGGATCACGCTTATCTTCTTTCGATCAAAAAAAAGAAAAAAAATCTTTAATAGAGGTTTTGCACCTGTAATAAGACCGACGAGTATCCAAAAGAATGGATATGAGTTTTCAAAAAGATGAAAATGCAAAGGCTAAAAAGAAAATTATTTTGAACGACCAGCATGACATAAGGATTATAGCTCGTCCACTTTGAGCTTTTGGAGATTCTCATTTGCGAACGAAAAAGGATTATCTTTTAATTGCATCAAAAACGATTTCTTTTTGGAGATTCGCATCAAAAAGAAAGATTATCATTTTTAGTTTATGTTATCTTTGGTAGTTTTTAAGTTCTTGCTTTTCTGGAATTAGTCCTCCTTTGGTATTCAATCGTATTCATCTCTCACCACCTAACAATATGATACTCATATAGATGAAGTATTCATATTTTATTATTTACATTTTAGAAAACTGGTTATTATTTTAACTTAACTTTTTTACTTTGGCTCGTCAATTCCCAAACAATAGAAACTACCAAAAATATTAGTGATGCAAGTTATTAAAATCAAACACAACTAGACCCACTGCTAGAAATACCAGTCATCAGACTCATACTGATCAAACACAACTAGACATTCAACCGTGTTAGCCAGACTAGTGATGTAATGTTTTCAACGCAGGACCAAATTCTCCAATTTCTCATTATCAGTATTTGAAGCCTTAAAAATGCAGACTAATATTTCATCAATAAAACATATCACAATGGTAAAAATTGTAAGTCTGTAACTATAATTTTCCTTTTCGGCTTACTGTATAAGTATTTATGCAACCAAGTAAAACAATATATTTTTCCCAGCAACATCATTCGCCAACAGCAACAAAAGGTATTCCCCTGAAGAAACAAAACCAGATCATGTCAGTCATCCCATATTTTTAAGTCTACAGATCATGTCAGTCATCCCATATTTTTAAGTCTACATTCTTACAAGCTTGCTACTACTATAAATGCCAGTTTCCCATCAAACAGAAAGAGTTCTTTACAGGAACAAGACGTCTTACCAGCCACCACCATGCCTTGAGAAGTAGTCATTATCGAGGGATATGGCAAGAGCAACTGCTACAGCTCTTTCTGAGAGAGTCAGCGGACGTTTCACTTCTAACTCTTGAATCTGTCCCAAGTTGCATATCTTAAGTGTCTGCAGGTCAAAGAAAATGTCTCGAAAAGTCTTTAGAAAAAACTGTATTATCTTACCATTGCCGTAGCATCTGTCTTGGATCTGGGATCAGCACTACCGAACCGTATAACATATTGACCCGCATCGGTAAAGATCTGCAATACACAGAAAATAAAGCTTTATGCTTGCACAGTTTGGCAAACCTATTAAAAAGTAGAGCAAAAAAAAACCAAACTTCAGCAATTTCTATCAAAGATCTGAAATGTACAAGCTGTATGCTGTCTAGAACATAGGGGAAAATTTCTTAACATGGAGATTGTAGAAAAAGTGACTCAATTCAGAAATTTTGGAAGGAGATGTTTTTAAAATATGAAAGCAACCTAATAGTTCTTTGAGGCCGAAAACAAACTTCAATCAAAGCTCTGAAGCTATTTAAATAACAAAACTGTTGTAACTAAACTAGCAATCAACCAACTGAGAGAACAAACCTCAAAGCCAAAACCACGCCAGTCTCGGTCAACTTCAGCCAGCACTTCCCCATCAATGTCCTTCAAGGTAAATGTCCAATTCCAAAAGCCAGGGTTCTCAACCACCGCAAACTGCTTATCCCTAAAATGACCATTCAAAATATTACAAATCACACATTGAACTCTTCGCAAAAAATCTAGCAAACGCCGAAAGAAAAAAATCTTGACCGTAGAACTAGATCAGAGAAAGAGTACTAGCCTGTAGCACCTGATAGTACAAAGGAACCTAATTTTTTAAAGTAAGGCAGGCAAGTAAAGACTAGATGGCAAACACCAAAGATTTCAAGCCTCATATTTTTCTTTAGCAACCAAAGAATATCAAGTCCACAGTATCTAACTGCCCAGATGCCATCTTTATTTACATGATTCAGTTCCACTATAATGAAAAGTGTTAGGAATATATGCATGCTTCACAACAGTGAATACTAAATAATTTACCCCAGGTACAAATCATACACCCTCCTCCATAGATGCCATCGCCTGTGAACAACACCTATTTCCTACGCAAAGTGGGCATTAAAATCATCAACATAACGAAACTACCAAAATTTTCTTTGTTCTCGTGACAAGAGACTGTATACTGCAAACGACCATACCTGACCATTAACCTCAGCAAAAATTGAACTGGTTATCCACCAAAAAGGCCTGCGTACCTGAACAAGATAGAACAAAACCTTACAGCTTCAGGGCATTGCAGCAGCTTCTACATAGCCAAAAGGAAAAAACTTATAACGTTGCCTCACCCTAAATAGTTCATTTCCCATTGCATCAGTTATCAGAGCGACAAAAGGCCGGCGAGTACGAAGCAACTGCAGAGATTCTTAATAGAGTTAGCAGCTAGCATACTAAACCTTGTAAGATTTCAAGTTCGAAAGTACAAGGCAAGCGTAGCTCTACTAAAGATAGTTTGGGCTGGGATGAGATTCCCAATATCTATCAAATAAGTAGTGTCTATTGGCTGACACGAAAATCCTCTAAGAGACA
This sequence comes from Limnanthes douglasii subsp. nivea, assembly GCA_036936605.1. Taxonomy (NCBI): domain Eukaryota; kingdom Viridiplantae; phylum Streptophyta; class Magnoliopsida; order Brassicales; family Limnanthaceae; genus Limnanthes; species Limnanthes douglasii. The sequence continues at coordinate 318,986,028 of JAUPFV010000002.1, read as the reverse complement.
TTATCTTTTGGAAATAATTGTATGGTAATCAACTAAAAGTATCATAAGAGCGATGCCGATAGACTCAAACGCTAGAATATTGTTCAGATATGATAGATAATAAAACGTTCATTTGTATACATGGTTGACAATATAACAACAAAAAATATATATAATTGCCTTTCAGAAAGTTCACCTGTCTAGCAAGAATATTACTCTGTTCACGAATCAAGCCGACAGGCTGCAAAACATAAACAACGAGAACTTAATGAATACACAATATCAAAGAATCTACCACATGTTGAAAAGCTCACTTAAAGAAAAAATAGAGCTTAAAATGGCTACTTACTGACTGAGGATAGCACACATCCACTATGCCATAACGGTTTTCCTACAGGTTACACCAAAAATATAAGCACTGAAGATAATATAGAAACACAGGAAAATGAATTAGCTATAACAAAATCAGAGGACCAACAATTTGATAAATATTTGAGAGTAATAATTAACACAGGATAGTACATTCCAGAACCAGATTGTGTGGAACATAGAAATCCCATAAATAGTAAAAGGTAGGACTTAGGAGAAATATTCCAGCTTATAAACAAGATAGTGGACAAAAAGCTCGTGTAAAAGGCAGCCTACTAATGCTGAACATTTGTATCTACTACTTTACACATAGGTTTGAGGTTTTGGAGAAAAATATCAAAGCCACATACTATGCTACATCCCTAATGGATACCCAATTTGACTAAAACTGGCAATTACTTTACCAAATAGATATAAGAAACAATTAGTAAGAAAAAAAAACTCACCTGCTCGAAACCAAGTACAAGGTTAGCCCACTCAATATCCCTGGTAATCAGCAGATTTGACCGAGCCAAAAGAGGTGCAATTTGAGCCTAGTTTAGTCAAAGCAAGTCTAGTCATTCACATGCTACAAGTAGCTTTTTAAAATATGCATACATATACTATGAGCAAGAATTTATTTTTTCAGAAGAAACTGCAATCAGTTACAATTTCCAAGAGCAACTGCAATGCTTCCTACATCTACAAAAAATTAGATAGAATATAGTTGACTATAATACTTTTTCTGATTTATGCTTATAACATAAATAGATACCACCCAAAATACAAGAACTTGACTTCCAAAACTAGAACTTAAGGGAGAAAAAACTAGACAAAAAGATTGAAATAGAAATCAAATTAATGACTTTACCTAAACATAATCTAACAACGAATACCCAACTTCCCCCTAGTGAAATGTCACCAAAAATAAATTAATAGCGCGAGGAGGACCAAAAATACCTCTTCTGGGGATGTTGGTTGCAGAAGACCAGACAGAGATTGGCTTACTGGTGGTTGCTTCAAAATTGGCTTAAAAGATGAATATTTATCATAGCCAGTATCACCACAGTACGCACGGTTTACAGCTCCTGTTTGTCTTTTAGCCTTTAACTTCTTCAGCTTCCTATCTGCAACCCAAAGTTGTGAAAGAAACTTTCTGTCCATGGAAAAATCGTTATCAACATTGTGACTGAAGCAGCGACGGTCAGTATTTGTGATCTGATTTGGCCAGAAAGTATTTCCTTCCGTGAATCTCTTTAGAACATTTCTTGCTACTGTCAAATTATCTTGAGAACAAATACCTCCAACACCCGAGCTGTGTGACTGCACCAACGTAGCAGTTAAATATTCTCTTTCAGATTGTATGTTATGCAGAGCCTGAATCCTTGCGGACTTAAGAAAATTGCTTTGAAGATTCTTTGCATTAGCAGCTAATCTATGCATATCTCTTGCGGTGCTTTTACTAATCAGTGCGAGGCGATTCAAATTATTACTCCAATTCATCTAGCAGGTTTGAGGAATGCCTGAAACAAAACAATGACAGCTTGACAATTATTTACAAAACAAAACAATAACTGCAAAGTAACAAATATCCTATTCCTTCAAATTTTTTCTTATCCTACTAAGAAACCTACTACATGCCACCACCACTCAACTTCATAGATTTTCCATTTCTAAAAACCCGAATTCGAATCGGGGTACATGGATTAAGAGCACTGGAGTCAAATTTACAAGAATACTCTCTGAGTACCAATCAACCTAAAATCAGTCCTCACGGTGTTCTATATACTACAAAACCAATGCCTTGATTAAAAAATGTAAAATCTAGGGTTCGTTTCAATAGAAGAACTCTTGAATTCGAGAGAAGTCTCGAAGAAACGGATACAAACATGGCATTTCGTCAAGATCAAAAGGAGCTTGCAACAGAGATAAAGGGGAGCATAAAAGAGAAAGAGACGTACCATAAACTGGCTCGGATTCTTCAGTTTCTGGCTTCCGGCGAAGCCATTTGATCAAATGTATAACAAATGTTGAGGGGTGGGATTAGTTTTCACTTCTTATATTTTCGTATTTGGTAGTAGGAGTACTATTATTTGTATTCTAATTTGGATCCAACTCGAGTAGACCACTCGAAATGAAAAATCAGGTAGTTGACTTAGTTAAAATTCAACTGAACTAGAATTAGAACTGTTAAAAGCTATGTCTGACATCAAACGGATTTCATTTTACCCATATATATCTGGGTACAGATAAAATGCTCCAGTTTAAACATCTAAAATTGGAGAGTTAATTTTATACCAATAGGACACAAGTATTTTATTTTTATTTTTAAGCTAATAAAATTTTATTCAAAATGCCAAAGAGCAAGAGTTACATCATTCATTGTACACCTATTTGGATTCATTAGGTCAATTAAATGAAAAAAAAGGTGCAAAAATAAAAATAAAAGATGAAATGACCCTTCAAAATCAAAAAGAATATTTAGAGGCAAGAATACTGTCTAATTTTTTCGAGCATAATTCAGATTAATGTCAGCTATATTCATAATTTTCTTCTAGCCTTCTTCAACAAGTTTTAGTATATCAAGACATACTTAAGCTTTTAATTTCCACCACGATATGTTTAGAGAAATTAGAGACATATTTCAAAAAGGGTGAAAACTTCGGCCTAAGTTTTCACATCTTCCAGATAGCAAGGGATTTCCAGGCCTAAAGAGAATAGGCTTGATTAGCTTCAAAATCAAGAGATACCGGAGAAGCTTAATGAGAATAGGCTTGATTAGCTTCAAAATCAAGAGTACCGGAGAAGCTTAATGAAATCCGTTGTAATTCGGCTTCCTCTCTTTCCGCATAGAAGATTTCTATTAAAAAATTCAGGCTTGATGGCTTGATGCTATACAGAAGTAATACAACTTAGTTAGAGGGTTTTATAGATAATAAGATTCAAATAGCCTCTAAAGAATCATTCAGATTAACAATAGATTTAAGAAGTGTTCTCGATATAACCCAATCGTTGGCTTTCTAGTTGGATGATAGCTTTTAAGTATGTTGGAGCGTTTCGAGAATTGAAGAACAATTTTATTTTACATTTTTTTGTCCATTTCGTCAACCAGTCAGCTGTGTTGTTTTGGATTTTGTTGATATGCTTGATCACCATTGACGGCTTAATAAGATTTCGACAACAATCTAGAACTCTTCCAATGGGATTTGACAAGTTTCTCGCAACCAACATGTTGACTACAAACTCCGAGTCGGTTTCAATATCCACGCTGGTGAATACATCCTGATGACAGATAACCAGAACATCAAGGAGAGTCATGGCTTCAGCATGAAGGGAAGAGAGCTTTCCATACAGACGACCATGGCCAGAGACTAAGGTGTCATCACTTTTCTCGATTATAATGTTGCCACTAGCTTCACCATTGAAGAGGGAAGAGCCATCTGTATTAACTTTGATTATGTTGTTGTTATGAGGTTTCCAGTAGAGAAGCTTCGAGTTTTGCAGATATTAAGGCGATCGAAGCCTATCTCATTGGGAGAATTATTGAATGGAGTCCAATGCTTGCTGGAAAACAGGTTAACTAAGTTTAAACCAGTGATTATGTGGTTTATGTAGTTAATAGCGGAGTGGACATCAAATATTTGGTTTTTCATCTTAGATTTGTTTCTCATGTTCCAGATAACCCAACAAATAATGGGAGGGAGGATTGAAAAATATGTATATCCTTGTTAGTGGTCCAGAACCAAGTCCTGAGCATGTGATGAATTGTCACGAATCTCCCAATTTTTATTTTGAATATGGAAGAGTAATGAATCCAAGTTCTCCAAGAAAGGTTACACTACACGAACATGTGATTAATGTTTTCTTGATTGCTCCAGAATTGACATTTCGATGCCAAATTAATCTTTCTTTTTTGCAGGATGTCATCAATTGGGAGCCAGTTTTAGAGCATCTTCCAGGTAAGGTAAGAACTATTATATTCCACAGCTTACCAAAGAGTTTGAATTGATTATATTTAGTCCTTAAAGTGATTGATTGAATGTTTGTTGTTGTTGTTCATGTCACTAGGGGAAATAATTGATCTAAGCATGGTATCATTCCAACCATTATTGTTCCAATAGTTGTTAACTTTTTATGATATATACCCATTATTGTTATGATTGTTATCTACTTTTATAAGAGGAGTATCTCTTATCCAAGTGTTTATCCAAAATTCAATAACACCGGACCCAATAGTCCATTTCATTTTAGATTCAGCTTTGTCCTTAATGGAAACAAGCCTTTTCCAAACTTTTGAAACTTAGTTTTGAAATTAGCTAGCAGAATGGTTGTTTTTGCAGTATATGTTATAGGTGTATCTTGCCCACAACGAGCTTTTTTGTCTAAATTTAATCCAAAGATTACATGAGGCAGAATCCTTGATATTCTTCAAGTTTCTTACGTTTAAACCACCTTCCAAATAAGTTTTGCATATTTTTTTCCAGTTTCACCAATGAATCTTAAAAGCATCTTGATTGGAACCCCAAAAGAAGCTATTTGATATCTTCTCAATTCTGTTTATTATGCCATTCGGAAGACTGTTATTTTGGATCCAGTAGTTATACATAGGCATTAGAACAGTATTGATGAGATTGAGTCTTCTAGTGTAAGAAATTTTTTTATCTTCCCATTCATCAATTCTTGATCTGATGTTGTTAATCAGGGACTCGTAATTCATTGACCAATTGTTGTTGTTTAGGCTGGCACCCAGATAAGTGATAGGCAAACCTTCTTTTCTAAAATAAGTGTCAACATATATAATATTCGCTTTATAGATCAGGAAGTTAGTTGCAGCGATGATAGTTGTCTATTTTTTATTAATCATCTGACCAGAAGCATCTTGACAGTCCTGTAAAAAATTGATAATAGTAATTATAACATGATTAAAACCATTAGTAAATATTAAAAGGTCATCAACGAAAGCTAATATAAGAACGCAAATATTACGGGAATAACAAATATTGCCAGAGTAGAAATACACGTATAGTCAGAAAAGAGAACAGGAAAAAGAAAATATCATTCATCTAGATAATTTCTCTACTTATAGTCCTCCCTGTTAGTGGGCGGTTACATTCGTGTTTGATTCCACTTAATTCCCTACTAATTCACTTACATCATTTCTCTTATAATTTCGGACAGACTGCTTAAACGGTTTGACTCAAAATTTATAACGTTATTAAATGACGAATGAGGAAACGCTTTATTCTCCAATTGTTTGCTTTGACTGGAAACGCATGCCAATCCGAGTTGGTTTGGCTCGATCTGATCTAACCGAGAACCTTTTTGTTTGTCCTCATTGTTTGGCTTTTGAGCACGATAAGACTCGTGCAGAGCTTCATATCTCCGAGCTCACTCAGTCGTCTCTGGTCGCTTTTAGTTGGAGTCTTTTTGTCTTCGTTCGAGGTCGGTCAGCTATGCACGAGCTCGCTTCCTATTTAGTTCGATGTCGGTCGGCTATGCACAAGTTCGTTCTCTATTTAGATATTGTGTCATCGGCTTGGTCAGTCAACTTATCCCTCATATTTGCGTTGACTCTTCTTCATTTTCTGCTCGCTTAGCTCTTTTACTTCTTCTTTGTCTATTTTCTCAATCTGAGCTCGTCACTTATCTTTTCTGTTCGTGCAAATGCTTATTCGGGGAATCCTCCATTGACGTAGGACAGAAATAGATAGGGTAGGGTTGAAATCACTCCAACAACGAGCTTCGCGCTCAAGGGTTCACACCTAAGGTTAGAGCTTCACGCTCAAGGCTTCGCGCCTAATTTAGAGCTTCACGCTCAAGGTTTCTACACCTAGGGTTCCTTTCACAGGATATGAGTAAGACTCAACTTTTTTATTTCTCAAAAACTGTCGATACAAAACAACTCTAGACCCTTTATATAGGAGATATATAGAATCTCTAGGGTCTGCTATAACTCCCAAAAACATATAATAAGTACGCATAATGACTCTTTAAAGTTTTAAGTCTATTAGGATTTTTTAGGACTATTCATCTTTCTATCCTCCATCAATTCTCCTCTGCTGAAAGATCTCGACTCCGGCGAGATAAAACTGAAGTACCCACGATGATTTCAAGCTCTTCTTTTGTGACACATCCATTCTGTCGATCGGTATATTCTTCCATATGATCAAAAACTTTTGGTATCCAGTTTGTCCCCTTGGAACAACATGTTGTTCAAATATGTCACCTAAAGACCAAAAGAAATAAGCCCAGTTCCGATTTACCACTTTCGCTCGGTTATTCGTTTCAGAATGGTAGGCAATATAGAAGGTTAGTTTACTTCCCATCATGTGTGAAAAGGTATTCCGAAAACAGTTCCTGAATACCAAATTTTCATCGAACAGTGCACTTAACCCATGCAATTTAACAATCTTTGCCAAAGAAACCTTTGCCACCTTAGATGCAGCGGATTCCATAGAATATAAAATCCTTTCAAACAAATGATCCACAAACGCAGAATAATGATTTCCTAAAGTTATAGGTAATCTTTTTGCGCTAGAGTTATCTTTAGTCAATTGAAGAAATTTTCTCCCGCAACCGGTGTGTAAAGTCTTCTTTAGAAGAGTTTCCTCGTTCTCTTTTGCATTTGTTGACGAATCAGTGTCTTTAGGTTGAACCAGTTCTACTTCGTTCATAGTAGGCTTCAACACTTCTCGAGGAACCTCTTTTGTAGAGAATTGAACAGCAAAATGGTCAAAGCCTCTACAGCAACGAGCTTCGCACTCAAGGCTTCACACCTAAGGTTAGAGCTTCACGCTCAAGGCTTCGCGCCTAATTTAGAGCTTCACGCTCAAGGTTTCTACACCTAGGGATCCTTTCACAGGATATGAGTAAGACTCAACTTTTTATATTTCTCAAAAACTGCTAATACAAAACAACTCTAGACCCTTTATATAGGAGATATATAGAATCTCTAGGGTCTCCTATAACTCCCAAAAACATATAATAAGTACGCATAATGACTCTTTAAAGTTTTAAGTCTATTAGGATTCTTTAGGACTATTCATCTTTCTATCCTCCATCAATTCTCCTCTGCTGAAAGATCTCGACTCCGGCGAGATAAAACTGAAGTACCCACGATGATTTCAAGATTGATACGTTGTAGTTCTTCTTTTGTGACACATCCATTCTGTCGATCGGTATATTCTTCCATATGATCAAAAACTTTTGGTATCCAGTTTGTCCCCTTGGAACAACATGTTGTTCAAATATGTCACCTAAAGACCAAAAGAAATAAGCCCAGTTCGGATTTACCACTTTCGCTCGGCTATTCGTTTCAGAATGGTAGGCAATATAGAAGGTTAGTTTACTGCCCATCATGTGTGAAAAGGTATTCCGAAAACAGTTCCTGAATACCAAATTTTCATCGAACAGTGCACTTAACCCATGCAATTTAACAATCTTTGCCAAGGAAACCTTTGCCACCTTAGATGCAGCGGATTCCATAGAACATAAAATCCTTTCAAACAAATGATCCACAAACGCAGAATAATGATTTCCTAAAGTTATAGGTAATCTTTTTGCGCTAGAGTTATCTTTAGTCAATTGAAGAAATTTTCTCCCGCAACTGGTGTGTAAAGTCTTCTTTAGAAGAGTTTCCTCGTTCTCTTTTGCATTTGTTGACGAATCTTCAGTGTCTTTAGGTTGAACCAGTTCTACTTCGTTCATAGTAGGCTTCAACACTTCTCGAGGAACCTTTTTTGTAGAGAATTGAACAGAAAAATGGTCAAAGCCTCTACAGCACCATTGTGCTGCTTTTGCATTAGAATCTCCAGGTTCCACTTCTTCTTTGTTCGTAGAGGGATAGACAATATCAAGAGTATTAGGGACAGAACTGACCGTTGTCTTAAATGACGAGGGTTGGGATGTCATGGCATATAAAGTGTCTTCTGTGATGATGCTCGGTGCCTTTAAGTGTAGGCGGCATTCTACATCTTGTATCACTTGGTAAGCTCGCTCCAATGTATCAACACCATGAGTTATTAGCTCTTTCCGAATGTCCTGACGAAGCCCTGTTCTAAAACGAGAGAGAGCAATCGAAGCATCTTCAGTTACATCGCACCTCACCCTTAATTCCTCAAATTGAAATACATAATCTGCAACAATCATGTTGCCTTGATGAAGCATGTTCCACTGGTCAAGCAGTTGTTGTTGATAAGACAGAGGAACATATTTTTCCCGAAGTTTTCTCTTCATTTCTCTCCATGAAATGATTGGCTTTTCTCTTTCTCTCTGTAACTGTGTTTCAACACTACTCCAAAACTTTCCCGCTTGTCCAGCCAACTTCCATTTCGCAAATCTGACACGAAGATCGTTGCTCATTCCATGCCATTCAAAATATTGATCCATTTCCAATAACCAATCGAGAAAGGCCTCGGGTATAAGCTGTCCGTAAAAATCAGGTGGCTCTCTCATTACTATTTTTTCCCTGTCTTCATTTTGACATTTCAACGTTTATAGTTGGCTTGCTGTTGCACGTCGTTGGTTGGCTGCTTTCAACTTCGCAAGGTATTGGCGTGACTCTTTTTGCACTTGTGATATCTGGTTGCTTAACTTCTCGAACATTTGAGTAAATTGGGCCAGATCCATATTTTTTTTTGTATTTTTGTTATGTAAAGGAAAACAAAGGCCTTTCGGCTCTGATACCAAAACTGACGTAGGACAGAAATAGATAGGGTAGGGTTGGAATCACTCCAACAACGAGCTTCGCGCTCAAGGGTTCACACCTAAGGTTAGAGCTTCACGCTCAAGGCTTCGCGCCTAATTTAGAGCTTCACGCTCAAGGTTTCTACACCTAGGGTTCCTTTCACAGGATATGAGTAAGACTCAACTTTTTTATTTCTCAAAAACTGCCGATACAAAACAACTCTAGACCCTTTATATAGGAGATATATAGAATCTCTAGGGTCTGCTATAACTCCCAAAAACATATAATAAGTACGCATAATGACTCTTTAAAGTTTTAAGTCTATTAGGATTCTTTAGGACTATTCATCTTTCTATCCTGCATCATCCATCATTAGCAAATATGGTTTATGGTTTTATATTGAATAAGTTTGTTGTTGTAGAAGAGCAGACTAAGGCCTCTTATTAGAATTTCTTCAGCCATAATGAAAAGACAAGGAGACAAGGGGTCTCCTTGTCTCAAGCCCCTTCTAGTGTTAAAGTAACATGTGTCCAAAACCCCTTGAGGAAGAGGATGGTCATTAAAGAAAGAGATCATAGATTTTTTCAGGTCAACCTCGATGATGCTCCAACAAGTTAGATAGAAAGTAATGTTAAAGTCATCCATTCCAGCTGCGCTGGCATGATTAAGACCTTTGATAGCTTCAAGAATTTCCTCTTCATTAAGCATAATTATGAGATCATGATTGTCATGCTCAGTTACAATGTTAGGAATTTCATTAAATAAGTAGTTATTTAGGTGATTTAACTCAGATTCATAATTTGAATAAAGATAGTCAATTAGGATGTTCTTAAAGTAAGTTCTTGTTAATTTATTAATAAAAGTCTCATTTGTAATCCAGTTGGAGCCTTTCTTGACCCTGTTTCTTCTTATCTTCTTTTGAAAAAGTTTTGATAGATTTTTGTGTTCCTCTCACCATCTTTTATCCAGATAGAGTATGTCTTCTGATACTGATGAGTAAATTAATGACAAAAAGGGGGAATCTTGGATCTAGTGCTTGATTGTGACTAGTGCTAGAAATGTAGAGAGAGAAAGTAGAATGAGAAAGTATTAAAGAATGTCCACCCACCCAAGAATAAAGGGTCTCTCTTATATAGTGGGGAAAGTGGGACCCATTTATGTCCTAGGTGGTCCTTGATTATTTAATGGATAGTCCCTTACATCTTGCTTCTTTTACATATTATTCTCTAATAAATGTTAAATACACTAAAGGGTTTATTTTACTTCTCCCTTTTACAATTAACACATTTTCTTTTATGTTTGGCGAATTACTTCCTTATCAGTAGCCCCCCAGTCTTCAAGAGCATCGGGAATGAAGACTCATGTTTGAATCGAGGAAAAGAACATTGATCAGAATACCTCGGGCTTGAGGTTTTGTAGAAACTTTAGCCAAATGCCACCGGACCGCGTTGTCTGAAGCTTCGGGTGTGGTTATATTGTTTCACGCCCGACCAGTCTTTCACAGCCTAAATCCGACCCTTCTCATGCTCCTCTGGGCTTCGGGGAGGGTTACGATTCTTCCTGACGCCAAACCCGCGGTGATGGGCTTATCAGAAACCTAGCCGGTAAATTTGTCATGGGCTCAAACGGGTCATTAGGCCTTATAGAATTCGTTTATTTCGAATCTCTTCCCCAGGGGACACGTGGCACTTATCCGGAGAGCACTAGGTTTCCGGCGCCGGCGCAGGCCTACGACACTAGCCTGATGATTGCCTATGTCATGCGTAGTCGGGTTTGGTTTACACGTGTCGTCCTTTTATTCAAAGTGTGCTCGTCTGCACATCCCTCAAGGAGACTCTTCAACTTCCCGTGGCTTTTCATCGTTTGGCCTTCCTCACGCGTCGAACGGTTGAGGCGTTTTGAAGCCTATAAATACTTCATTCACCACAGATCGCCTCCTTAGAGAAATTCTAGAGAGAGAGTACCCCCTTAAGCAATCTTAGAGAGAGAAACCAGTGTTTATGAAAAAGAAAAATCTGAAGCTTAACCAGAAACCAAAGAAGAAAACAGAGAGTGTGTTTGGATTTATTAACCAGGCCAGCATCAGTGACCGAGCCGCTGGACTAATTTGGGGTTCTGACACCAAACCTTTCACGCCCGTGCCTCTCCCCCAAGACCTTGTTCTACCTACTCTCATTCCTGTAGAATCATTCATAGTGTCCGAACCAATTGTCGCTCATACTCCCGAAGCCATTGTTATTCCTTCCAGTAGCAGCTCTCCAAATTCTCCTGTCAACCAATCCAATCACCCGACGCCTTCGTCGGTAAACGCACTTGAAATTCACCCCCGATTCTTCTTCCAAAACGCCAAAGCAAACCGAGGTTCCTCACAATGGGAGATTCCAGTGCCTCTTCCTCGCCGGTGGGGGGCACCTTACCTGAACTGGTGCAATTAACTCCTACAATCGTAGGATTTCGCACGGGTTTCAACACTGCTACCCCTTTGGGTGTTGCTCGGAAGGATTTCGAGCGCCAGATGCTTAACGCGCTCTCCAGCTGCAAGAAAGTGGGTCGAAACATGTCTGAACCGGTAGCAGCTCCAGCTTTATACAACCGCTTTCTCAATCGGTCGACCCAAAAATAGCCGGTTCTCAGCTTCCAAAGGAAGTCGATCCCAACTGCACCGAAGCTGCTCCAAGAGAAGCCATCAACGAGCCGGAGGCGAACGATTTAGTCGGCTCGGGCAATAGTCCCGTAAATGAAGACGAATCGGGGAAGGCGTTGTTGCTATAAACGATGGTGCTGCCGCTCCTTCTGAAGAGCCCCTTCCTCCAGAGATAATTATCGTTATAACCACCACCTACCATCGGTTATTGTGTCGAGATAACGTCATTTCCCTTTTCGAAGGCAAGTATATGTACTTCTCCGCTACAGAACAGTCGGAGCTTCTGATCCGGTGGGGAATTCCGGAGTGCGTTAAAGTACGATTTCCTGTTCCTGGGGAAACGCCTGTGCATCTAAAATCTCGGGAGATCGTCATTTTTACCGAGCTATTTAACTAGGGTCTCAGGGATCCTCTGGACCCTGAAATCTCTCGGTACTTCGAGGTCATCGGTATCTGCCCCTCGCATCTAAATCCCAACGTATGGTACACATTGATGTCTTGTATAATGGCCTCTCGACTGCCGGGTCGTGTTATGCCGATGGAAGAGTATGTTGCCATGTCCGGTCTTTAAAAGTTGCCCAAATCGCCTTTCTTTTACTCTTCCTTGGCAAATACTTGGAAGATCGTGAATGATTTTCTCGAAGGCGACAAATCATGGATGCATCGGTTTGTCTCCATCAGCGGCTGCTGGGAGAACGGTCGACCCTACACTAAAGAGAACCCAAGGCGGTTGCTACAGACGTGGATTCCTGATGGTAATCATCATCATTTTTTTACTGACCGATCCTTTGTTTAGTGTCCAAGAAATTCATTCAAGGATTGAAAAAGGATTACTTTAAGGACGCCAAAGTTACTTTCCAAATTTTGAAAGACTTCGCCCGAAAGAATTGGGGTCGGACATTCCATCACTGATTCAAGAACACTAACTTGATCAGGAGCAACCTCTGGCGTTGCTCTGAAGAACCACTCACATGGGAGCAGTTGCACCAACCACCTAGCTTGGTGGATTTGGTCGCAAAGACAGATGCACCTAATGCGCACTTGTTCCCTCCCAAACGCAACAAAGCGCCTAGCAAACGCTCAAAGTCAGACGAGGATGCCGAGCCAGAGAATGCAGAAAATGTGGAAGTCGATGCTGTTGGACAAGGGGTCGCAGTTGCCGTTGAGGCGGAGGAGGTTGATCGGCCCAAGGAACTGAAGAAGAAAATGAAGAAGACTGTGGCTGAGGGTGACGAAGCTAAAAAACGAAAACGCTCGAAGAAGAAAACAGAGGGTGGTTCTGTCGACGCTCCCGTCCTTACCGAAAATGCGACTATCCCAACACTTTTTGAGCATTATGAAGAGGTTAAGGGTGGGGATGTTGCTGCTCCCGCAGATGCGTAGGTCGAGAATGCTCCAATAGTTGTAATTCATGACGATGACGAGTTCGGGGGCAAAACTGTTGGTCATTTAGGAGCAGTGAACGCTATCAGGGCTTCATCAAGTGGCACCAAACTGCCCGTCCTGTCCGTTCCTGGGAGCCCTCATACTTTCGCTTTGCAGGCCAATGATGTGATGTCCTTGTCCCTATACAGCATGATTGTGCCTCTGGCCATGAAGGAAAGGTGCGCAGGAGAGCTAAAATAGAGATTGACAGATGCGGAAATGAAGATAACCGCACTTGAGAATGAAGTCAAAAGTGGAGATGCAAGAAAAAATATCTTGGAAGAACAACTTAAAAATGCTGAGGAAAAAGCGTCGAAGGCTAAGAAAACCTTGGCGCGGGTAAGAAAGGATCGCGACGATCGAGCTCGTCAGTTAACAGTGACTAAATTTCAAAGCCTTGTTTCATCCTTGTTTTTGAGATTGTGCATCTTTACGCTTCCACAGATCAAAATTTATTTTAGAATCCTCTTTTGGGATCGGGAGCAAATATAGAAAATTTGATCGGTATCTAATTGAAATTTTTTCCATAGGGTCAGGAACAAATGTAGATCAGTTAAAAAACTGAAAACCCATTAAGGTTCTGTTGATCAATATTGAATTGAAAATTTTCCCATAGGGTCGGGAACATAATGTAGATCAGTTAAAAAACTGACAAACCCATTAAGGTTCTATTGATCAATATCGAATTGAAAATTTTCCCATAGGGTCAAGAACAAAATGTAGATCAGTTAAAAAACTGACAAACCCATTAAGGTTCTGTTGATCAATATCGAATTGAAAATTTTCCCATAGGGTCGGGAACAAAATGTAGATCAGTTACAAACTGAAAAACCCATTAAGGTTCTGTTGATCAATATCTAATTGAAAATTTCCCATATGGTCGGGAACAAAATGTAGATCAGTTAAAAACTGAAAAACCCATTATGGTTCTGTAAGTTAATTAAGATCGTCAAAATTCGTTTATCAGCTCGTCAGCTGATGAATTTCCTTTTGACGCTTTCGAATTTTAAAGGCAAAAAATGAGTAGATTAAAAAGATCGGTTGCCATGGATGCCTCGCTAAAACCTTCTCGCGCCACCGAGATAGGAAAGAGTGCATCCCCGACCAAAAGTTCTTACATAAACGAGAATAATTATAAAGGAATTACAAAAAATTACTCCAAATATATCTTTAGATGTTCAATATTCCAAGGGAGCCTTAATAAGCGTCTGTGATTGTCCTGTAATCGATACGTTCCGCTCTTGATTCTTTCCACCACCTTATACGGGCCTTCCCAATTTAGGGCGAGCTTGCCGAGGCTTTTGTCTTTGGTGTGCAGAAAAACTCTTCTCAAAACCATATCACCGACCTTAAATTCCCGTCGACGCACTTTCGACGCATATCGGCTCCTCATCAAGGTCTGATAATGTTAAGAATTCAGTTGAGCTCGACTTCATTTTTATTCTACCAAGTCAATATCTAATCTTCTGTCATCATAGTTTCCAATCCTGAAAGATGGGAAAATTGTTTCCGCGGGGGTGACGACATCCATCCCATAAACCAAGGCGTAGGGTGATTCTTGAGTCGTCGTTCGGGGGGTAGTACGGTAGGCCCATAATACTTCATGTAAATAATCCAGCCCCTTGCTGGCTTTTCCTTCTAGTGTGTCTATAATAGTCCGGTTTGTGACCTCAACTTGTCCGTTCGCCTGAGGGTGGAAAGGGGCCAAAAAGCATTGTCTAATCCTGTGGGTCGAACAAAAAAATTTCATTTCGCTACTGTCAAACTGAGGTCCGTTGTCCATTGTGAGCCTCTGAGGTACCCCAAACCAACACCAGATATTTGACCAAATGAATTTTGATGATATCTTTAGTTTTTGTTCTCGATAATGGCTCGGCTTCTACCCATTTCGAAAAGTAATCTTCTACCATCACTATCATTTGTCTTGCGTCGGATGCCATTGGCAATGGCCCTACTAGATCGATCCTCAATCGGTCAAAAGGGAGGCCTTCTGATATTGATTCCAAGGAAGCTACGGGCATATGGATTGCGTTCGCAAATCTTTGACAGGTGTCGCACGTTTTAACTATCTGCTGAGCATCGGCCGTTACCGTTGGCCAATAAAAATCGGTAAGAAAAATTCTCCTTATTAGTGCTTTGTAACCGCAGTGAGCGGCGCCTTCTCCATCGTGAAACTCGGACACGATTATCTGTGATTCATTTGTCCTTAGACATATCAGCAAAGGTCTGCTGAAAGACTTTTTGTATAGTATTTCTCCCAACAAAATGTACCCCCGAGCCTTATTTCGTACTTTCCGGGTCGCGACGCTATTGTCCGGTAATAATCTTTCTGCCAGAAAAACTATAATGTCTCTTCTCCAGTCCGAAAAAGTTATCGAGGATATTTGACAAGCGATTTCTGGACGATTGTCCAGCTCTGTCCTCTTTATAATTGACGGGTTTTCTTGTACTGTTACCCAAGGGTAGCTGCTTGAACAGGATGTCGATGCAGGGAGTCTGCAATCACATTTTCAGTCCTGAGGACGTGTTCATACGTTACTTTGGCAAAAAAAACGGCTAACACGCGCAACGCTGCTAAGTACTGAACCAGGTGTTCTTTCCTAGCTTCTGACGCTCCTGAGGCTTGATTAATCAGTAATTGAGAATCACTTATAAGACGTATATGCCTAGCCCCGCACACCTGTGCTAACCTCAAACCAGCTAGGGCAGCCTCATACTCGGCTTCGTTGTTAGATGTGGTGAAACCAAATCGGATTGCCTGATGCATACTTATGCCCGCAAGAGTGACTATCTGCACACCCGCGCCGCATCCGCTGATGTTCGATCCTCCGTCGGTTCGAATAACCCATTCGACTTGCTTGTCTTCCTCTGGTGACTCTACTTGGTTTGGTCGGTTAGAATAAAATTCAACCAAAAAAGTCAGCCAAGGCCTGACCCTTAATGGCCATTCTTGGCTCAAAATTGATATCAAAATCGCCTAGTTTGACGGACCATTTAGACATTCGTCCTGACATGTCTGGACGCTAAAGAACATACTTGAGTGAGAACGAGTTCGAACGATAATGGGATGGGCATGAAAGTATGGTCGCATTTTTCGTGCTGCGGTCACCAAAGCCAATCCCATCTTTTCCAGCTTCAAATACCTCGTCTTCGCTTCTAATAAGCTTTTGCTCACGAAATATACCATTTTAGGGACTGTTCCCGACTCGCTGATCAACGCCGCGCTTACTGCAAAATCAGAAACTGCTATATAAAGAAAAAGAGTCTTCCCTTTCAGGGGCTTTGTCAAAAGGTTCGGGGATGATAAATAACTTTTGATTCCCAAAAAAGCCTCATCACAAGATGGTGTCCAATCAAAAGAGTTAGTGTTTCTCAAAACCTGAAAAAAGGAGCACACTTGCAAGATGGACGAGATACGAATCGATTCAAAGTCGCTAGGCGCGCGGTTAATATTTGAACCTCCTTAATGTTCCTTGGTGGGGTCATGCTTGCAAGAGCTTGCAGTTGGATTGGATCTTCCTCGATTCCTCTCTCGCTGACGAGGAAACCTAGGAACTTTCTCCACCGCACCCCAAAAGAACACTTCTCCGGGTTCAATTTGATGTTTATATTCTTTAGGCTACAAAACGTTTCTCTCATATCAGCGAGGTGTTCGTAGTCTTTCCCACTTTTTACGAGCATGTCATCTATGTAAACTTCCATATTCCTCCCTATCTGGTTCTCAAACGCCTTTTTCACCAACCTCTGATAAGTCGCTCCTACATTCTTTAACCCGAAGGGCATAACTTTATAACAATATAGTCCTCGCCTGGTGATGAACGTCGTGCTCTCTTGGTCTTCTGGGTTTAATTTGATTTGGTTATAGCCCGCATATGCGTCAATCAAAGAAAGCAGTCTATTACCCGACGTCGAGTCTACAAATTGATCGATCGTTGGCATCGGGAAATGGTCTTTAGGGCATGCTCGATTGAGGTCGGTAAAATCTACGCACATCCTCCACTTGCCATTTTTATTTTTGACCAGAACGAGATTGGACGTCCATAGCGGGTAACTAGATTCCTTGATATGACCGACGCTGAGCATTCTTTCGACTTCTCCTAGGATAATTTCCGCTTTTTCTGGAGAAAAAACCCGACGTTTTTGTGAGATGGGATGAACATTTCTGTTAACTGTCAACTTGTGAATTATCAAGTCTTTTGAGACTCCGGTTACGTCCTTCGAACACCAAGAAAACAAATTCAAATTCTTTTGTAGTAATGAAATCAACTTTTTTCTTAAAATCTGGTGATAAATTGGTTCCAATCTGTAAGATTCTTCCTTTGGTAAACTGGTATTTTTCGCATTCCTCATCGATAGTAAAAAAATTGGGAGCTTTCCTGGGATCGTCCATAGGTAACGACCCCAATAGAAGTTCTACTAACTGTTAGTCTCGAACTTGTTCCATGTCTTGATCCCCTTTTGGTGTTAAAGCCGCCCGGTAGCATTCTCTCGCCGCTTTCTGGCTGCTTCTCACCACCCCTACATTGTTCCCGGTCACGTATTTCAAAGATTGATGAATAATATACGTTATCGCGTGCATTCGCGATAGCCACGACCGGACAAAAATCGCGTTATGCGAAGCCGGTGCATCTACCATGACGAATAGCACGGTGACTTCTTTCTTGAAAGGCCCACGGCCGAGTTGAATAATGCCTTCGAATTCTCCTATTACTTCTGCGGCCGAACCTGTAAATCTCACAATAGTTCGGTGAGAACGCGTAATCACTGGGGGTTTCTTAAAGTTGGCGAACGTTGATGCGAAGATTATGTTCGCCGAACTTCCAGTGTCGACAAGGATACGTCGGACTTCTTCTCACGCAATGGTTGCCCAGATAATGACGACATCTTCGTGGGGACCAGCTATGTCCCTCATGTCATCGTCGTCAAAATATAAAATTGGTGATGGGTTGATTTTCGCATGAGGATAAGTCCGAGCCTCCAACTGAGTTGCTAGATTCACAATATGTCGCTTCCGGGAAGAATGGGTGATACTTGCCAAAGAATCTCCCCAAAAATAGTCAAAGATTCAAAATATCGACAAAGGTTACTTACGTCTCCTCTGCTTTCCACAACTTCCTCTTCTATGACCCCGATGATGTTACGACTGACATCGGGATCAAGATATTCGACGGATACATCAAAGAGATCGGTTACTTCTGAAATTTCCATGGTTGTCTCGGATTTTTGTACCGTCACGATTTCTTTCGAAGCTGCACCTTGTTTTGCTTTCTTCTTCACATACTCGAGTGATTTTCTATTTTCTATCAGCACCTGCATTTCCTTTTTGAGAGCAATACAGTCCGTGGTATCATGTCCCACATCCTCATGGTATGGGTAGTATCGGTTATTTCTACTTTCCCGAGGCGTTGGGATGGGAAAAGGCCTCCGATAAATCCCGCTCTTCTTAGTCTTTTTGTAGATTGTAAATACGCACTCTATTAAGTCAGCAAAGTAGGCAGGTCAGATCCATTTGTTGAAAATAGATCGTGTGACCACCTGGTTGGTCAGTTTTGTCCTTTGACCCTGAGATGCCAGAGGCTTGGCCAGTGCGGGCTGGGTCTGTGGTATTGTATTGATTGGTCGAACATGTGGGGCGTAACAAGGTTGAGTGTGCTGCTTTATAACAACTGATGCTTGTGCACTCTGCTGGATCTGTGCTGCCAATTCGGACGCCTCAGTTTCCTCTATCAATATTTGCTTTTCCACCTGAGCTAAAATGGCGGAAAAAGTAAAAGGTTGTTTTTTAGTGACTGATTGTTTCATCGGTCCTGGGAGCAGCCCTAAGCGGTATGCTGTCAGAGCCACGTTATCCTCGCAGTGATCAAGGTCGGTCTTTGCATCGATAAAGCGTCTGGTGTAGTCCCTGAGGCTCTCTCCCAGTCTTTGTTTACAGTTAACGATTGTGTCTCCATTGGCTCGGAAACTTTTACTTCTTACAAATTGTTGGTGGAACATCATCCATAACATCCTAAAATTCTTTATACAACTCTGTGATAATCGATTGTACCACTTAGATACCTGGTCCTTGAAGGTCATTGAAAAAGCTCGGCATAACAGGTTGTCTTCATTATCGAAACTCAACATGAAATTTTTAAACGCTTCCAAATGGTTGTCCGGATCTTTTTTGCCGCCATACTTATCCAATTTAGATATGTTAAATATTTTCGGGAGGTGTCCCGATAATATTTCATCCGATAGTGGCGACGCTCTCCAATTCATACCAAATCCAACAGAGCCACCGCCGAGCCCCTCGGTAGGAATTCCATATGATCCTTCATTGCCCGGGTTAATGAACTGACTACTGACTCTGTACCCATGCGTCTGGCTATTTGACGGTTGTCACTGAACCTGGGGTAGAATTACCCGCTCCTCTCTACTGGCCGCCAACATTTCTTTTTTTTCGTGAAAAATTGGCATTCTTTTTTCGGTGCTGTCTTTCTTGAACTTGGGTGAGTCAGAACGGGGTGCCCTATTACGTCGGAATTTATTTTTTCGCGCGAGTTTGTTTTGTCTTTCCTTGCGACGATACTCTATTCCCGACGAATTGTCCGAAGTGAAATTAGTGGAAATACCACGGTCATCCTTTGGATATCGCCTGGTTTTTCCTTCTCGCTCCCTGTCTTGCTGGGTCTCTTGATAACCTTGAACAGGTCGGGCGTCGATACATTGATCTTCCCCCGGAGAGCCTTCTCCGCGGTTTCCAATCATCGGTTCTTTCCCTTTGCCTTCCCGAGCTCTTTTGTCATCTAAGTCCCTCTCCTTTTCAGCGTTCAACTTCGCGATGTCCTCCATCAATTGTCTCCTAGTCATGATAAGAGTTGATCGCTTATCCTGACCATGTGCATAATGTTCATGGTCTGGTACCCCTTCGCCTTCGGACAGCGAAATAGCTTGGGCCACCTCTCTCCCGACCCTTTCCCTAGTCGCCTCGTCATTCATTGTTTAAGATTAAATTGTGATTTCGAAGAAAAGTTTTCTTTCAGGTATCACGTGTTCCCACAAACGACGCCAATGATGAGTAAATTAATGACAAAAGGGGGGAATCTTGAATCTAATGCTTGATTGTGACTAGTGCTAAAAATGTAGAGAGATGAAGTAGAAATAGAAAGTATTAAAGAATGTCCACCCACCCAATAATAAAGAGGCTCCCATATATAGTGGGAAAGTGGGACCCATTTATGTCCTAGGTGGTCCTTGATTATTTAATGCTAGTCCCTTACATCTTGCTTCTTTTACATATTATTCTCTAATAAATGATAAATACACTAAATGGTTTATTTTACTTCTCCCTTTTACAATTAAAACCTTTTCTTTCGTGCTTGGCGAATTACTTCCTTATCAGATACCAGTACGCTTCTTCTTTAGCAAGAGCTGTAAGCAGGTTCACATTAGCCCTAGACCAGTTATTTATGTTGAGCTCATTGTGGTTGTTAATTAATAGATCTTCCATCTTGTTAACTTTCTTTTCTGCATCTAAGACTTTGTTGAACACATTATCAAAAACAGCTACATTACAACCTTTAAGAGCAAGTTTCAATATCTTTAGCTTATTCCAAAACTTGTTAAGAGGAAGACCTGTATTTCAATTAACCAATTAGATTTTACAAAGGGAAAAAACTCATCACTTAACATATTAAGAAATTTAAAACAAATTTTTGTATAGAATTTATCATTGGAGATAGAAATTAAAATTGGCAAATGATCTAAGCATGTTCTGGGGAGGTGCTTGACTGTAGTGTTGTAGAAGAAGTATGTTCAGTCATTGTCGTAAATAACACGGTCAAAACGCTATTATTTAACTTTGTTATTCCAAGTGAATTTATTCCAAGGAATATGACAAAAGCATTTAAATATTTATACTCGCAAAAGGTTTTTAAATAAAACTTTAATTTGTAACCAATGTTTTTAAGCACTTGTTGGCGTTTTTTTAAAATCAAAATATATCAAAATGAAACACACCCAACAAACTTCAAATTACATAGATGGAAAAAAACGTTTCGACATGACCAATTCAAATTATACGCAGTTTTTACTATTTTATTCTTTATTTAATTATAAATTTATATATTCTTGCCATTGTTTTCTTTTTTATTTCATTTAACAATTAATTTATTTTTAATTCAACCAAAATCATAATCATAAATTTCTAAAATTAAAAATTTATAAAGAAAACATGAATGAAGAGGAACAATAACATAAAAGAAAATCTGCACACAAACTTTTTTTATAATAAGAGAGTGGTAATTAAATAGCATTGAATCAAGATTTAAAAAAACATAATTAGATACTAAACCAATCTCAAACTTTTACCTACTTTTTACATATGCCCATGGAGATCGATTTATGGAGGTACAAACTCCGGTGCGAATTTCGAAGTCATGAAGATGGTGTAAGATCTCTAATTCCATGGTTCTTTGCATAGTTCTTCTTGTTCATACTGCGATTTTCACAAGTAAAACCAGCAATTATATATGGGTCATGGAACTTAATCTTTCAAGTATGATTTTGAATCTGTTTATACTCATGAAGCTTTTCTTCTATAAAATTTCATAAATTTACCTTTTTTAAAGTCTAGAGTTTATTGAGAACTAGGTGTGCATTGTTTATCCAGTCTTTGTGAGTATGTATTTGGACATGAGTGTTGTGTATTGAAATTTTATAATTATGGGATTTTAATTGAAATCCAGGTTCTCGATATGCGTGTGTAAAAAAATATAACATTGTGGTTTTTTATTGAACAATATGAGGGTAAAAATAACTTTTACTGTAATTAGAAAATAAGAAGGCGGAAAAAAGTTTTAGTATATGGTGGAAATAGTAAAAATGGAAGAAATAGCTTCTCCCATATTTATATTCTATGTAATCGATAAGCCTTCATAAATATACATAAACTAATCATTTTTTAGCTGTTTAACTTTTCTTTTTTGGTTGTTTACGTTGTATCAGAGCTTGTTCGATTTTTGGAGTAATAATTTTTTATTTAATTTTTATTTGTTTGATTATATTTCAAATTTGTTTTTGATTGAGAATCTGTATTTGTTTTGGTGTTATAGATTTATTTCGATTTAGTTTGTTTCATATCTAATTTTGCTTGGAAATTCGCACTTCATTTTGGTGTTAAGAGTTGTTTGGAGTTGATTTTGTTTTGGATCTAATTTTTTCTGATGAATTTGTTTCTGTTTTAGTGTTAGAGATCTATTTCAATTTGGTTTGTTTGAATCTGCTTTTTCTTGGAAATTTGGAGTTCGTTTTGGAGTTAAGAGGTGTTTGGAGTTAATTTTATTTTCAGATCTATCTTTTTTTTTTAGGAATTTGGACTTAATTGTAGCATATATGATAAGTAATGATGATTATATGCATTCCATAGGTACCCAACTCGATGGGAAAAACTTCTTACTAGAGTTATGTCATAAAACAAAAGTTATGGAAAATACAAGTATATATGGGGATATGTTTCAGGTGCAAAACTTAAACCTTCTGATACAACTAGTGGTGAGAACTATGATATGCTCTTTTACACATGGGAGACGGATAAGGTGAAAAACATCACTTGGATAAATAACTCTGTAAATCAGTCAATTAATACTCAGTTGGCCAAGTATGAAACAAAAAAATAGGTTTGGGATCACTTGGAAATATTGTATACTCAGTCCAATCTTGCTAGACAATACCATTTAGAATTTGATAATCGTTCCTTATAGCATAATGACTTGATCATTTTGAATTTTTAAGTTTTTATATCATATTTCTGGGATCAATTGTCACTTACAAAATATGCAGAATTTAAGGCATCCAAGCCTTATGTTGCTAGAAAATAGGAGTCAAGATTAGTAAAGTTGTTTACGGTCTTACGCTCTGAGTTTGAAGGATTGTGTGGAACAATTCTTCATAAACCAATTCTTCCCATTGTAGATTCGGTTGTTTATGAGCTCATTACAGATGAAACACGACTCAAAACTCAAGTTGACAAGGGTTCCAAAGTAACGAATGTTCCTACTATGTTTTCTCTCCCACACTAACGATATCCTGCTCCAAACTAGTCTAAATTAACGCCCAGTAGAGCAAGGTTTGCATTTGATAAGTGTGATTTTTGTAAAATTAAGAATTATTAGAAATCACAATGTCTAATACTAAGAGCAAAACAACAACAATCTCCTCAACAACAACCACCTCAACAACGACCCCCTCAACAATGTTCTTTTCACCAACATACACGTTATATTCAATAATTTCGTCCTCCATTTCACCCTACACAATTTACTTCTACTACTGCATTATTAGAAGATACTAATAGCATCACGCTACCATCTGCAAAAGACCCCCAGATTATGGAATTTTGTAAATAGATTCTTACTTCCAATCATGCGATCATGTCTACATCAATATCTCATATAGGTTTATCTTCATATTTGTAGATTTTAGATTTTAGCACATCTCACTATGTGTCCCCATGCATGATTTTCTTTCTTGTCTCCCGTTTCACTAATGTAAGTCTTGTTTTCCAGTGATACATCAATGTCAGTAGAGGGTGTTGGTTCTATTTGTACTTCTCATATATAGCTTCAAGGTATTTATTGTGTTCCAAAACTTGTCTTAAATTTTGTTTTGGTTAGTCATTTGTGTTATGTTTATTATGTCTATGTTATACATGATCAACATACTCAAAAAATTTGGGATAAGCCATAAACCGGGAGAACTCTGTGTCTATGATGAAGTTAAATTCGTTAATATTGCAGGTTTAGTGTAGATTTCTCTTTTTTCGGTTAAGTCTGTCGTCATCTGATTGTTATCTTTGGCATTCCTATTTGGGACATATCTTTACGTCACGTTTAATTTTTTTAGTCTCCACACGTTTTTTAAGTCAGCTAAACACTTATAATATTTCTGTAACTAGTGGTTGTAAACTGGGAAATTTTTATGTTTTACCATTTAATCAAAGTGTCTCTTATTATATTATTGTTTTAATATTATTCACTTTGATGTCTAGGGTCCATCTCATGTCTCCAAAAAGGGTGGTTCATCGTATTATGTATATTTTATTGATGATTATACTCGACACACTTGGGTCTATCTTATGAAATAAAGGTCAGATCTCTTTGGAATTTATAGAGAATTTTGGGCACTTCTTAATACTCAACACTCTTTTTAATAAAATACTCCATTTGTGATTTAGATAGTGAATATACATCCAATTATTTTACTTATTTACTTGTCTCTCATGGTACCATACATTAGTCTTCTTGCACTCACACCCCTTAATAAAATGGTGTTGCATAAAGAAAACATTGTCACCTTGTTCAGATTGTTCGTTCTTTGCTTCCATCTGTTGAGATTCCTATTGTTTTTTCAGGAGAAGCAACTTTGATTGTTATATATGTGATTAATCAAGTTTTGACTAAACATAAAATAGGAATGTCTCCCTTTCAGAAGTTATACGGACAAACCCCAAATTACTTTTATTTACGAGTATTTGGATGTACTTGTTTTGTCATTCGTCATCATGTAGAACATAACAAATTAGGTCCCAAAATCGCGATATATGTTTTTTTGGGCTATGGTGTTAGACGAAAAAGTATCATTTTTTTATCTCACTAGTTGGAACTTTATATATCTTGATATGTTACATTTTTTTAGCATATCTTATTTTATTCGATTTTGGCGGAATCCCATGATATAACAAGTACCAAACTTTGGATAATCGATAATTGTTAAAATAATAACAATATACCCATTGACATTGATGTACCAGCTCATGAGACATCTACGACAGTTGATACTACTCATGCTTCATCAATGCCCGAGTCAGCTTCTTCCTCTGGTGAACTAAATACTCTACCTTTTATAATATCTACTCGTACAAGTAAGTCTTCCAAACTAATAAATTTCGCTTATTATTTTTACTCATATCCTTTTACTTCTTTCATAGAAAACATACACAGTTTTATGAACCTCAATTATTCAAAGAAGTTTTTTTTATCCTCGTTGGAAAAATATTATAGTCAAAAAGCTTAATACTCTTTATCAGACTCATATATGGGATATAGTTGAACTTTCATCCGATAAGTATATAATCAGTTCTCGTTGGGTTTTTAAAATTAAAACAAAGTCTGATGGGTCTGTTGAAAGATATAAGGCTCATCTTGTAGCAAAAAGGTATTCACGTAAGTATTGTATGATGAGCCATTTTCCCCAATGGAAAAAATGGCAACAGTTCATACTCTTATTACATTTGCATACGTTTGTCAATGGAAGATCTTCCAACTCGATGTTCAAAATACTTTTTTGAAAAATGATCTTCATGAAGAGGTTTACATGACTCATCCTTGAGTGTTTCTCACCAACCAAGTGAAATTTGATGACTTAGGAAAGATTTATATGGTCTTGAATAAACTCCGCGTGCTTGGTTTGAGAAATTTATACAGTTATTACTTCACTTGGTTTTCTTACTAGTAGCCATGATGTAGCCTTATTTATCACATTAATAAGGCAAGAAGAATTATTTTATCGATATATGTAGATGATATGATCATTAGGTAATGATATTGATGGCATTGAGGCACTAAAAACATGATTTGGCTCAGCGAGTTGTAATGACGGACTTGGGATTATTACACTATTTTGTAGGTAATTAGGTGGCTCACTCCAAAATGTTATACCCTATATAAAATATATATCTGATTTATTCGAGCGAGCGCGACTTTCTGATAATAAGATGGTAGATACTTCTCTTGACACCAATATTTGGTATTCTCCGACTCATGGTGTTCATTTTTCAGACCAGACTCTATATCGTACTCTCGTAAGAAGCTTGGTCTATCTTACAGTTACTCGGCCATATATAGCTTATGTTATTCATGTGGTTAGTCCGTTTTTTACTGCCCTTATATTTTCCATTGGGGAGTTGTTCTTCGAATATTTATATATCTTCGTATCACTTAGCTCCAGAGTATTTTGTTTCATTTGACCTCTTCACTTAAATTATGTGCCTATAGGGATGGTGATTGCGATAGCGACCCTCGTGATAAAAAATCTACTACTGGTTTGTGTATTTTCCTTAGAGATTCATTAATCGTATGGAAATCAAAAAACAAGATGTTGTCTCTAGATCGTCTATTGAAGCTGAGTACTGTGATATGGTCGTGACCACATGTGAGATTGTTTGGTTACAACGGTTTCTTGCAGATATAAGGGTTATCATTACTAAACCCACTTCCTTATATTGAGATAACCAAAGTGTCATGCAGATATCAAAGAATTCTGTTTTTAATGAGAGGACGAAACATATTAAAATAGTTTTTCACTTCACTCGATATTATCTTCATGTCAACACTATCTCGCTTCCATATGTTCCATCAGTTATACGAGTTGCTGATATATTTATGAAGGCTTAGTCAACAACACGGCTTTTTTTCTTTGTGAGAAACTCTCAATTTTTATTACTGTTACATGTTAAGTTTGAGAGAGGGTGTTAGAGATATTAGGCTCAGGTCCATTAGCTCATATATTATATCTATACATCAGAGCTTTATACTCTATGTAATCGTAAACTTTTTAAATAAATAAAAACCATAACGTTTTTTTCTTCATCTTTTTCTTTTTTCTCTCTATTTGTTTGTTTACAATGACAACTAACTTGTATTGGTATTTCCAAATTAATAGGTTTCATTTGGAGTGTAATTTTTGTATTTTTATGAATGATAAATTTAAAAGTTTTAAAAGCGTTTGGTATTGAAACTTCACAATTTGTTTTGCATAATTCACATGTCCCCAATGTAATTTATCTCATTTAGTGTATAATACATCAACATATAATTTTTGTTTAGCATGTGTATGACCATAGTGTTTTTGTTTCTCTAAAATTTCTAAAAAGGTGGATATTTTTGATAGAATGCTTCAAACTATTTTTTGTAAATATGTTATACGCGTCTTTTGTTGTTGGTTAGCATGACATCAAATTATCCATTTTTTCTTTCAAAATCTCTATCATGTTAGGTTTGTTCGTATCATTATATCTTACCTCATACAATGATAATGAAAATATTTTAAAGGTGCAGCCATGCCATTATAAACCCACTCGTAAATCTGATGGAAACGCAGGATATCGTGCGTAGATCGTATCGCACAAATGCAAATTTAATTTGTTATCTCAAGTTCAACAGTTATCCCTATATCATTGGTCGTCTCGTGAATTTTAAACTTTCTAATTCAATAAGAAATAGTTATAAAGAAGTGTTAGAGACCTTACCTGTATTTTGTTGAACACAATGTCTCCAAATTTATGATGTGCTATATATCGACTATTTTCAAATGAGGATCTAATTGCATAATATTGTCGTTCAACCAGAGAATGCACCATATCCTAAAACAACTCAAAATTAAGCTTGCTCGTGCGTATATAATATTGTATGTTAGAATGAACGCTCTTCACCCGGTTAGTGGTCGTATGTCTTAAATGCATGAACTTGTTAGTTTTCCAAACCACAAGTTTAACAGTATAAAAAGATAACTAATATTTTTCAGTGTATTTGATTGCTTCAATTTCAGACACTGACTTGATGGATGATGTAGAGAAGCATAGACCTAGTTCAAGGTCCATAAGGGTCTAGCGATGCAGCCGTTTTCTTGTCATTCAACAATGGCGCACGACTCCAGATCAACTTTTCTGAAGGGTCAATCCACATATGCCAAAGTTTTACTTGGTCATGAACGATTACAAGAATTATGAGACGTATAACGTCTTCAACATAGAGTTAAATTAGGTTTGGCGGTTTAACATGTAGTAAATCATTTCTTATATTTTGTTTAATTTTTTTTAATATTATGCAGACAATACCGTTTTTACGTTGCTATGCGATATACTCTACCCATCTTGCTTAGGATTTTACTCTGCATAGTAGAATTGAAGACGAGGTTATGATGACGTGTTTTGGTCCGTTTTTTAGTGTTTTACACGTTAGGCTACCAACGTGCATATCATAGAGGCATTCTTTGAGAAATGGCATATGGAGACCAAAAAATTCCATTTTGATTTTGGTGAGATAATGGTGACCCTTGACGACATGCACACCATCACGGGTCTTCGAGTTACACGTTAGGGTTTAAATCTATTTACGTTTCCTAGCAAAGGTCAACAAATAACTTGGTATTCTCGTTTATTAGGTATACATAATAATGATCTTAATAATGATCATGATGGTAACCATGTGAGTAGCGGTAGACATGTACACCTTTATTATTGTTGTGAGAGATACATGATTCCCGAATTACAGGATGATGCGATTCCGGATAATATGACTTTGTGTGTGACGAGGGGTTATTTGTTTCATATGCTTGGTTATTGTATTCTGAAAAATAAGACGGGGAACTGTATATCGCTTGACTACCTACAGTTCATCGAGAAATATAGGTCAGTTGTTAAGTATAACTGTGTCAACTTATATTGGCTCAGTTATATTACCACTTTGGTCATCCCTCTTTATATATGACATCAGGTTTTATTAGGTTCGTTGCGTTGTTAGAGACGTGGATTTAAGATCACTTCTCCGCCAATCTGACTATTGTTAATAGTTTATATGCATATTCTATACCAAATATGTGTAGATACGCACCTCTTTCTTTTTCGTTTAGATGAGGAGACTCAAATCAATATTTGACATACTTTATCCTCGTTGAGGGAGCATGATGTAAGTTTTATATCTTATAACACTTGTTTGATTTATTTCATAAATTATTTTTGATATTGTATGTCTGGTTCATGCCATACAAGAATTTACACGACATTAGACCTTTCTGTGTGGTAGCTTGGATAAACCATACAATTAATTCATGAGATATAGTCAAGGCTTATTATCCTCTACGCGTCACTCGCCAATTGGGGTATATTAAGGATATATTTGGTTCACTGTGGCCTGTTTTGAAGGCATATAGAGGCATGTGTGTTAACATACGCTATTTGTGGGATGAGACTATATGGGCAGCATGAGAGTCGCATACGGTTGATCCCAGGATTCGTGGTGATAGTTGGTGTGGATAAAAGTAGCCTGAGGGTAGGCTGGTAATTTTAAGTGGAGTTTTAAGGCGGCGTAAGGGTGTTTCACGGTGGTGTGGTGGTGTTTCAAGATATTTCAGGGTATTTCAAGGTGTTTTAAGGGTGGTGAGAGAATTGAGCAGCCTGGCAGCAGTTAATTTTTCTTTTTTTATAGTTAATGCTGGTGGTTGGGTATTTATAGTGTGTAATTTGGGCCCTTATGGGCTTTCGGGTCAAGTTTCATGGACCCGGGTCATGTTTAAAGACCCATGAAGTTTAAGCAAATGCACAGGTAGCTTAGTCAGATAGTGATTAGGTTTAAAAGTACTTTAGTCATAGTTCGAATCGTCTTATGTTTGCTGTGTCCAAAATCACCTGTCCGGATCAAACAGTCCTGTTCGGATTATAGTCTTGGAGTCTGTCCGATTTTCGGGGAGTTTTACTTTGGACTACCCTTCCGGGGAGCTCTTCGAATTCGGACTCATCAGGAGCCCCTTTTTTAGGTATTTGAACAAGTGTCCTTGTTAAAGAACTGAAAAACAGTTCGATTTCGGAAGTGGTCCTCTGATTCGAAGAGAGTTGAGACAGGCCCGGACAGGCCAACCGTTACGAATTCCAAACGGTTCTTTGTCAGGAGTAGTGGGACACGTGTCACCCTCCGGTTGGCCACTCCAGCCGTTTTTCTACCTCGAAAATTACACCACTTTATTGAATAGGTAACTTCTTTAAATGGTTTTGATGACGTCAGCGCCGTCTTTTAATCATTGCTCAACTTTTCGGATTCTCCTAGGAATCAAACCCCCTTTTTTACCTTTACTATAAATACTATTCATCTTTCACAGTATCATTTTCACTTTGCCATTTTACTCAAAACTTCATCTTTCTAAAACCTTGAGATTTCCTTAATCGTTTTATGTTCACAGCAAGAACAGCTTTAATCAAGGGTGGCTGGCTCAATCTTTCAGAATTAGAGAGAGCTCAAAGGGTTGAAAAAGAGAAACGGATAGCAGCAGGGCTACCAGCATCGCCAGTTGAGAGACCAGCCACTTCAATCGAAGAATCTGATAGGGGTTCGTCTTCTTCAAAAGGTACAAAACCCAGAAAACTCTTCCACTCAACACTCTCCCCCATAGTTTCTGGCTCATCAGTCCAAGAGTCAATTCCCACCGTCGAACCGGAGGTTGTTGTTACAAGTGTTAGGAAGAAAACTACCTTTATAGCTATGGGGTCCGACTCTGATCATTCCCCAGAGAAACTGATCATGAAAAGACCAAGTCGACTGGTTAAGGGACTCTCCTCGAAAAACACCAGTGAGTCTGGGTCCGGAACAACTGTTAGGACCCTCCGGGAGAGGCCGGTCGGTCCGGAGGCCAGCAGTCCATTACCTCCAAAGGAAACCTCGACCTCAGAGACTCAAGCTGAGGTGAAAATTCAAAAACATACAACGAGTCGCCAGTCCGGAGGATCAGCTGTACCAAGCTTCATCCCTCCCCGGGCTGTTTCTGCAGAAGTTCCCCCAACAGTTATGGAGGAGAGGATGGAAGACTCCATTGAGGAGGCTAGGTTTGAGTCCGAGTCGTCCGGACAAGCTGATACTGCCATAGTCGTTGCCAAGAAAGGCAAAGAGGACTCGTTCTTGAGCCGTCCGGATCTGCCGGAGTGCCTTGAAGGGAAAGTTGGGCCCTGCTTTCACAAGGTAGAGTTTAAGTATCTCTTATCTTTGTTAAAAACCAAGTATGCATTTATTCACACTAGAGACTTGGGACGGCTTCGCACTAAGTGGGGGATCCCTGAAAACGTAAAGATCCGAATTCCCATCGATCCAGAGACCCCGATGGATTGTAAGAGGAATGAGATCGTATTTTTTACAGAGCTGTTTAATTGGGGACTCAGGTTCCCATTGGATCCGGAGATAGTGCGCTATTTCCACTTAGTGAAGCTATGCCCATCGCAGCTGAGCCCCAACGGATGGTACACCCTGATGTCATGTATTATGGCATCCAGGCTGTCCGGAATTCCTCTTCCAATGGAAGAGTTCGCTGCTGTTGCCAGTCTGTGCAAACACCACCAGTTCCCCTTTTATCACTTCAATATGGGGAACAATCTGAAAGCAGTTGATGATCTCCTAGAATCGGAGAATAAGTGGAGGAGCCAGTTCTTGTTTATAAGTGGCTCATGGGAGAACGGGAAGAAGATCAAGGTTGGGGAGAATCCTAGCCTTCTTCGAAGTAGATGGAGGAGCGATCGTAAGTTCTTTCCTTAAGTTTCTGTTCGAATTTCTTCTCTTTAAGCTTTCACTAACTAGTTGCTCTTTTGTTTTGCCAGAACTGCCAAAAGAGTTCGGAGACTATGCGAAAGCCGGACAGGTTACCTGTGGCAAAATAAACACATGGGCCGCAGAGAACTGGGAGAACCGGTTCCACAAGGCTTTCACTCCGGGAAACTTAGCCAGATCTCACCTGTGGAACACCACAGGTCGGAGGGATTTAACATGGGAGGAGTTCTCCACCCCTCCTGATGATGACATAGTGCTAAGAAGGTCTCACGAGCTAGATGGGACCCTTTTCCTCCCTCTTCGGGCCAAAGCCCCAAGTAAGATGAAGGGCCAGAAGAAGAAAGGGAAGAAAACAGCAGGAGATTCAGAGAAAAAGGCCCTGACTGACACAGAGGCGCCAATTCCAGTTCAAGTTGATGCAAGCCTTCTACAGGTGGTAGAAGTGGAAAGTAAAGAGCACGGAGAGACTCCCTCAAAACCTACGAGGGTCTCCAAACGAACCCGTAAACAAGTAAGTGAGGGTGTTGAGAGAGAAGTAAAAAAGAAGAAAACTTCTCAAGAAGAAGAATTTGCTCTCCGGGACCCGGAGCCCACTTTTCCAGTTGATCCTACATTAGCCGAAGAGATCCCAGAAAACCTTAACGAAGGGATTCCAGGGGAGCTTCACACTGATGACATTGAACGGGGAGAGATCAACATGGATGAAGTGGATGTCACCGGACTGGGTCCTCTAGGTGACTACTTCCTTGGTTTGTCTAGGGACGAGTTTGCAGGGCCATATGTTCCTCCAAGTAATTCCAACACGGTAAATTTTAATGGCAAAACTTTCTTGGTCTCCAGCGAAAGGGATATCATAGCTCACTCTCTCCTTAGCAACGTGCAACCTGTGCTTACCTTGGAAAGGCAAGTCCGGAGTCAGGCAGAAACCATTAAGGAGCTTAAGTCCGAGAAGGAAAAACTGTCCGATAACCTCCGGGGTGCCACTACCCAGGTTGACTTGCTTAAGGAGTCGAACGAGCAGCTGAAGAGGAGTAAAGATGAGAGCAACACAAAAGTTGCCTCTTTGGAGAAAACCCTAGAAGATCTCCAGGCTAAGCTGTCCGAGTTGGAGAAAGACTTGAAAACCTCAAAAGATGAGACTGCAGCAAAAGAAAAGATTGTCACCAATCTGACTACTGACAAACTTACTTTGGAGAATGCAGTGACTCAGGCTATTGGTGAGAAAGCTGCCCTGGTGAAGGATCAAGAGGCCATGATCAAGGCCAAAGTCAATGCTTATGCCAAGGAGATGCTACGGAGTGAAGAACTACTGATCGAAAAGGTAAAGTCTGACATGGTCCTCTTATTTCACGAGAAGTTCCCGAAGAGAAGACTTGGGGACTTATGGCGTTATGTGGATGACGACGATCTCCCATATTGGACCATGGTTGATGAAGGGTATACTGATATATCCTCATCTGGTGATGAGGAGGAAACCGGAGAGAGTCCGGGAGAAGAAGAGGCTGACCCCAAAGGAAAGAAGGTCATTGAAGACAAAAGCGATGTTAAGACCAAGGGAACTGATGAGGGTGAGCCATCTTCAAAGGCTCCACCTTAAATGGTAATTTGTTTTGTTTAATGTTTGTTTGAACCAAAGTCCTTGAAAGGCCAAGGCTCCTTTTTTGTGATGCTGTCCGTTTTGACCGGACAGATTTTTGTATTGTGTTTAAACTTGTTCACAAAGTCCTTGGAAGGCCAAGGCAACTTTAAGTTTATTGAATGAATGTTTTATCTTGCACAACCTTTCTCTTATTCTAAAGTTTGTTTAAGTACTTCTCATTGTGAGAGTGTTTAATTTTTCCGGCTAGAATTTAAATAGCCCTTAGATCTTTCAGTCCGGGTAGTATGGCAATCAACAGAATTTTGTAAAAACTTAGAAAATTTATTCAAAAAAGCTCCAAGTTTCATTTAAAGCTCTCCGTGGCGCCAGAAAGAGATAGTGGTATGCCCCCAAATATTTACATGGATGTTTAACAAGTAAATATTTACATAAATTTTATTCCAAATACATTCGAAGGTGTTCAATATTCCAAGGGTGAGTTAAAACCCTACCATCTTTGTCTTCCAGCCAATATGTGCCAGGCTTGATTCTTTCAACCACAGTATACGGACCCTCCCAGGTTGGGGCCAACTTTCCGAAGAGCTTTTCCTTGGTGTGCAGGAAAACTTTCCTCAATACTTTATCTCCTGGTTGAAAGTCCCTTCTTTTAACCTTGGAAGCAAACCTGCTTCTCATCAAGCCCTGATAGTGTGCCATTCTAAGATGAGCTTTTATTCGCCTTTCTTCAATTAAATCAAGCTGATTTCTGATTGCTATTTCATTAGCCTGTCCGGAGAAGTTATGAACACGAAAAGAGGGGAGTGTCTTCTCTATGGGAGCTACTGCATCCATCCCATAGACCAAGGCAAAAGGTGATTCTTGTGTGGCAGCCCCAGGCGTTGTTCGGTATGCCCACAAGACTTCTTGTAAATAACTAGGCCACTTCCCAGCAGCCCCTTCCAGATTTTTCTTTAAGCCGGACAGTATTGTTCTATTAGCCACCTCAACTTGCCCATTGGCTTGTGGGTGGAATGGGGAAGAAAAGCAGTGCTGAATACCCCTTGAGGCACAGAAGCTCTCCATTTCTCGGTTGTCAAACTGTGGCCCATTATCTGTTGTTATTTTCTGAGGGACACCAAATCTGCAACATATGTTGGATAAGATGAATTTTATAACAGCCTTTGATGTTGTTCCTGCCAAGGGGGCTGCTTCTATCCACTTCGAAAAGTAATCAATGGCCACGATTATGGTTTTGCGTCCTCCGGACGCCATAGGGAGAGGCCCAACTAAGTCTAATCCCCATCGAGCAAAAGGGATAGGCTCAGAAATTGATTCCATAGGAATGGCTGGTACATGAATTTCATTGCTGTACCTCTGGCATGGGTCACACCTTCTTACCAGTTCCTTGGCATCTTTCATTATTGAAGGCCAATAATATCCGGAGAGAAGCACTCTTCTTGTTAATGCTCTAAATCCACAATGGGCTGATCCCTCACCATCATGCAATTCGGAGAGAACCATTTGTGACTCATTATCTCCTAAACAGCGTAGGAGAGGTTTACTATAGGATTTCTTGTACAAGATCTCTCTAATCATGATGAAACCACGAGCCTTGTGCTTTAACGTTCTGGCTTGTGATTTTTCCAAAGGCACAATACCATCAGACAGATATTGTATAAGTGGAGACCTCCAATCTTGAGGTTTATTTGCTTGTATTTCAAAAACTTCCTCTTTCTCCCCTTCATCAAGTTGAATAGAAGGACTTTCAAGCACATGGATCCACGGATAGGACTCCGTATACGATATTGTTGCCAATGAGTCTGCCAATTCATTCTCTGCCCGGGGAATATGCTCATAGACAACAGCTTTAAACTTCATTGCCTCATTTTTCAAAAGAAGCAAATACTTGATTAACTGCTCTTTTCTAGCCTCTGATAGGCCCAAAGCATGGTGGACAAGCAATTGGGAGTCGCTTAGTAGCTTGACCCTTTTTGCTCCACAAATATAAGCCAATTTTAATCCAGCTATAGCTGCTTCGTATTCGGACTCGTTATTGGACGCCCTAAAAGCAAAACAAATAGCTTGAAACATGTTGTCCCCATAAGGAGAGGTTAGACATATTCCTGCCCCAGATCCTATGGCACTGGATCCCCCATCTGTTCGGACAATCCATACTTTTTTGTCTTTTGAATTAGCAAGTTGTTCTGAGTCCCTATCAGAATGGAATTCGACCAGAAAATCAGCCACAGCCTGAGCTTTTACTGCTGTTCGAGGAGCAAAGTCTATGTCGAAGTCCCCCAACTCTACTGACCACTTTGTCATTCTGCTCGAAATATCCGCTTTCTGAAGGACATTTTTTAAAGGGAAAGATGTCCGGACTACGATAGGATGAGCCTGAAAATAAGGCCTCATCTTTCTTGCAGCTATCACCAAGGCTAACGCTAATTTTTCAAGTTTTAAGTAGCGCCGTTCAGCATCAACCAGGCTTTTGCTGATGTAGTATACGGGGTGAGGATACCCATCAACCTCTCTAACCAACACAGCACTGATGGCACAACTTGAAACAGCCAGGTACACAAATAGAGTCTCCCCATTGATTGGTTTGAATAAGGTCTTCGGAGAGGACAGATGCTTCTTAATTTCATTGAACGCCTCATCACACTGTGGTGTCCACTCAAACCCCTTTGCACCTTTCAGAGTTTGAAATAAAGGAGCACATCTGTCCGAAGACCTAGAGATAAACCTGTTCAAAGCTGCTAACCTCCCCGTTAACCGCTGCACTTCTTTAACATTTCGAGGAGGCTCCATTTGAAACAAAGCATTGAGCTGGTCCGGGTCGGGCTGGATTCCATGCTCACTTATAATGTACCCTAAGAACTTCCCGGACTGCACTCCAAACACACATTTTTCAGGATTTAGCTTTAAATTCACCTTGGCCAGGTTGGTAAAAGTCTCCTGGAGGTCGGACAAGTGTAGCTGCTCATCCACACTTTTCACCATCATATCGTCAATGTAAACCTCTATATTTCTTCCAATTTGATCAGCAAAGGTTTTATTGACTAACCTTTGATAAGTAGCCCCAGCATTCTTCAAACCAAAAGGCATCACCTTGTAGCAGTGTAATCCTCTATCAGTAACAAAAGTGGTATGCTCTTGATCTCTTGGATCCACCTGGATCTGATTATATCCGGAGAAAGCATCCATGAAGGAGAGTAGCTTGTTCCCAGAAGTAGAATCTACCAGCTGATCTATCCGGGGGACCGGATACAAGTCTTTTGGGCAAGCTCGATTGAGATCCGTGAAGTCTATGCACATTCGCCATTTACCGTTTTTCTTTTTTACCAAGACTGGATTGGCAGTCCACAAAGGATACTGAGCTTCTTTAATGTGCCCCATCTTTGTGAGTCTGTCAACCTCTTGTACAATGACATCAGCCTTTTCTTTTGAGAAAGCTCTCCTTTTTTGCACTACTGGTGCTACGTCTCTCCGGACAGATAAGTGATGAGAAATCACTTCTGACGGCACTCCAGTAACATCAGCATTGCACCAGGCAAAAACATGCTGATGGTCTTTTAAGAATTTTAACATTTCTTCTTTCAATACTTGTGGCATTTTGGACCCTATCTTGACAGATTTCCCTTCTTCTAAGCAATGTGTCTCAAACTCCTCAACTGGGATCAACACTCCGGGGGTCTCCCTGGGGTCATCAATTTCACCCTCACCCCCAGAAAGGCCCTCAAACTGCTATTGGTCATTCATACGGACTGCCCCCAGCGTTCGTGGAGCCAAGGCAGTGGCATAGCATTCTCTTGCAACTTTTTCACCCTCACCCCCAGAAAGGCCCTCAAACTGCTATTGGTCATTCATACGGACTGCCCCCAGCGTTCGTGGAGCCAAGGCAGTGGCATAGCATTCTCTTGCAACTTTTTGACTGCTCCGGACAACCCCAACCTGCCCCTGAACAACATATTTTAGACACTGATGAACTGTTGAAGCCACTGCATGCATCCTAGAGAGCCAAGATCTCCCTAAAATAGCATTGTAACAAGTGGGACAATCCACCACAATGAAAAGTATTCTGACTGTTTTCTTGAAAGGGCCTCTGCCCAACAATACTTCTTCTTCGAACTCACCAATTACATCAGCTGAACTGCCCGTGAAACCTACAATCGATCGGTCTGACTTTTGAATCACAGCTGGATTTTTCATTTTCTTGTAAGTATCTAGGAAAAGGATATTGGCAGAGCTCCCAGTATCTACCAGGATTCGCCTTATCTCATTGCCCCCTATCGATGCTCCTATGACAACAGCATCTTCATGAGGACCAGCAATGTCTCTCAAATTATCCCCATCAAAGACAATGAATGGAAATAGATTTGACGATTGATAAGAGGTCATGCCCCCTTCTAGTTGGGTTGCCAAATTATGAACATGCCTTTTTCTTGATGAAGTGGTAGGAGCCGTTACGGTGTCCCCTCCGAAAATTGTCAAGGACTCAAAGAATTTAATGAGCCCGGAGACCGACCTGGAACGTTCCTCTATTGCACCCACTCTGTTCCTTGTTGGATCAGGATCCAAGTATTCTGATTCCACATCAAACCTTTCAACAATTACCATGGCCCCTTCTGGGGCAGCATTAACCGGACCAGCCCGGTGAGTGTTATCAGGCCTGTTGCCTCCTCTTCTTTTGACATACGCACCCAACTTCCCTCTTTCAATCAGGTTCTGAACCTCTTGCTTCAAGGCTATACAATCATCAGTAGTATGGCCAATATCATTGTGATATTGACAAAAAGAACTGTTTCGATGTTCTCTGGGAGACTGCAAGGTTGCCGGTCTCCTGTAGTGTACTTCATCTTTAGTTTTCTCGAAAATGGTTGCCACACTCTCTTTGAGCTCTGCAAACCACTCCGGTTGGACCCACGGCCCCCTTTTGTTTCTAGACTGTTGACTTTGTGCAGGAGCAGCTGGTTGAGACTGAGCTTTTCCTCTTCCATGCCCCTGTCCGGTTTCTCTAGCTTTGTTGCCGGACTGGTTTGGATTGGGAGTTGGTGTTACCGGGGTGGATCTCACCTGCCTGTGCACCCTGGTCTTTTTTGTTTCATCAACATTTATTTGCTTGCCGACTTGATTTAGCAATCCACCCCAGGTCATGGCTTTCTTCCTTGTTACTGAATCGGCCAGGTTGCCCGGGTTCAAACCCTGTCTCAGGGATGCTATTGCCACTTGTTCAAAACAATCAGCCAGCCCGTTCTTTGTATTCACAAAACGACTTATGTATTCTTTCAATGATTCATTTGGCTCTTGGGCACAATGGATTATGGTATCTCCATTGCCCTTGAGCTCCTTACTTCCCACAAACTGCCTTCGAAAGGCCACCCAGAAGGTGTCAAAATCTCTGATACAACCCTGAGGAAGGCTGTTGTACCACTTCAGAGCACTCCCCGTAAAGGATTGGGAGAATGCCCTGCAGAGTAGTTTATCATCATCATCAAAGTTCATCATGAAGTTCTTGAATTGCTCCAGATGATTGTCCGGATCAGTACTGCCGTCGTACTTCTCCATCTTTGTGCTGTCAAACCTCTTGGGGAGGTTCCCGGATAGGATTTTAGAAGACAGTGGAGACTGCCTCCAATTCCTTCCACGACTGAACACGGTATCCTCATTAGGTGTTGCAAAGATACCTGGTTCATCATGGAAAGCAAATGGATCCATCAGCAACCGGTCTATATGCTTCCGGCTGTGAGATGATCCTTTCCCAATGTGTCTTTTCATTCTTCCATGATGGTCTCTTTTTCTGGAATACTTTTTAACTTGCTTTTGTTTTTTCCTGGTTCGCCCTTCGTCACTGCTGGAGGACAAGGACTTTTCATTCCCCTCACTGTCCGAAGAGCTGTCCGAAGATTCTGAACTTGAGTCAGAACTCTCCACAGGCTTGGACCGGTGAGACTTTTTAGAACTAGCATGTGTCTTTTTAGTGCTCACATGAGTCTTCGAAGCCTCATGCTCTCGAGGGTTATCAGAGCGATGAGCAACTGATGCTTTGGACTTCTCCTTCATGCCCATCTTGGCCTTCTCAGCCCTCAGAGCTTCTATTTCAACCCTCAACCTGTCACGCTCTTGGACAGTATATTCATCGTTCTCTTCCACCACTTCGAGCAAAGCTGGTGGAAGCTCTGGATTATCCAGATTCATTCGGACAGAATTCTTTTACTTGGTTTTGAATGTTTGATTCAGGCACCGTCGCCTCCCACTGTGGTCGCCAATTTGGTGTGGATAAAAGTAGCCTGAGGGTAGGCTGGTAATTTTAAGTGGAGTTTTAAGGCGGCGTAAGGGTGTTTCACGGTGGTGTGGTGGTGTTTCAAGATATTTCAGGGTATTTCAAGGTGTTTTAAGGGTGGTGAGAGAATTGAGCAGCCTGGCAGCAGTTAATTTTTCTTTTTTTATAGTTAATGCTGGTGGTTGGGTATTTATAGTGTGTAATTTGGGCCCTTATGGGCTTTCGGGTCAAGTTTCATGGACCCGGGTCATGTTTAAAGACCCATGAAGTTTAAGCAAATGCACAGGTAGCTTAGTCAGATAGTGATTAGGTTTAAAAGTACTTTAGTCATAGTTCGAATCGTCTTATGTTTGCTGTGTCCAAAATCACCTGTCCGGATCAAACAGTCCTGTTCGGATTATAGTCTTGGAGTCTGTCCGATTTTCGGGGAGTTTTACTTTGGACTACCCTTCCGGGGAGCTCTTCGAATTCGGACTCATCAATAGTTATAGTAGATTGCGACATAGTACAACCTCTTTATACACTTTATGGGTCCAGTCTCACCTATGGTACATGTTGATTGATCCAGATTTTCAGTAAGTCGATGTTTATGTTATGGTCAACCTAACATCAAGCATATATCAGGCTAGGTAATGTGACTTGTCCGATCATATTATCGACGTACATTCGAGGTCACATGTGATGAGTTTGGTGGAGATTAGTGAGTCGTTGGAGGTTGTTCTAAAGTAGTGCGCCAATACGGAGAACATGACTGATTTTACATTTTGTATTCTATTACTATGTTATTGTATCTTTGGCATTTATCGCGACTATTTTATACTGACTACTTTGTTACTTTTGGTTGTAGTTTTTATTGTACTCTATATTTTCTATACTTAATTTATGTTTTATTTAGCCATGTTTATTTATATATGATTTATGTTGCATACCGATAGCGCGACTGATTTTATGTATGTTTATATGTATACGTTGTCGTTTACTCTAAATATATATTGCTAAAATTTTGATGGTGTTATAACTCGACCCTTATATGTTATAACTTGACTCTCAAATGTAAACATTAAAACATCACATGGGTTTATCCTGACACACATAGGAATATGCTATGTTTTTTTATATTATGTGTCACAAACTGATTGGGTTATGAGATTATATTATTCATAACTAACACGTGTATAATAGTCATAGGTCTATTTGGATTACGTTATCCATGGACAAAAACTCAATAAATAGAGGCTTTACTCTTGTAATAATAAAACTTAAAAACTCAAACACATAAAATATTAGAAAAATTCATGGTTTGACTGAGTTTGAAGATGAATATTTGAATAAAGGCTCCGTCAATATGGCGACAACCTATAGTGAGGAATGGGGTAAAACCTACGGGGAAGAAATGATATGCCAACTATACTTCATTTACAGTAGGGAACACGTCCAGCCTCCTAAAATTTATAGATGTTTGGACGAGGTTAAAACTAGGTGCACCTATCTAATGAAACATCGTGTACAACTAGTTTTTAACCTCACCGGCAAAGAACGACATACGACGTTTAAGTTGTTTAATTTATTGGCCACCGATAAATTAATGGATACCAGCTGAATACTTTCAGTCCTAAATAGATACCATTAGGGAAAAGGAAATGTGTGATGTTACGGTGGACTACCAAATTGCGAAAAAAGAAAGGAAGTTGATTAAATGGAACTAGCCTGACAAATAAAATTCGATAAACTATGTGCTATAAAAAATATTTATGGTCGTACTCAGTATTAAGTTGTTGTTTGAGTTTTATATATCACAATTTGTTGTTTGAGTTCTATATATCACAATTTGTTGTTTGAGTTTTAGAATTTATAAGTTATGTTTTGAGTTTCTGAATTTCTAAGTTTGTTGTTTAAGATTATAAATTCCTAATTTGTTGTTTCAGTTTTAGACTTTGTAAGTTGTTATTCGACATGTTTTTAGTCAAATTTAAGTTTTTTTTCTTCTTTTATTTTTGTGTAAATTGTTTATAATGACTAAAGTGAACGGTTCATGCAAAAAATATTTAATTTTGATCTGATATAAGACACAAAAAATAGAATTTGAAATATTTCCAGTAGGCTTCGCGCATTCAGGACTTGTGAAAATGTCGTATTTGCGTGCATATGTACGTGAGTTAGCAAGAAATTGTGTAACTAGAGTTCGTAATTTGCATAAAAGCGCGTAAAAGTGTACATTGTTCATGCATATATGTTGCGAATATTGTACTGGAAAGTTATGGTTTGGTCTTTTTTGGAGTATGTTTTCAAGGGTTTTGCAAAAAGAAACATAACATAAAGTAATTAAGATAATAATATCAAACAATAACAAAAAACGAGTCCAACAATACACTTATGTCCGAACGATAATTAAATAAAACTAAAATATTCGTCGAATCGATACAAAAAATAAGTAACACGTATATGTAATCATCGATCTCCGCTCACATATATAAGTATGTTTTTCCATCATGCGCGGTGGATGTTTACAAGTGCTTGATTTTATAATATTTATCGAACCATTTTTCGAGTAGTATTGTCCAACCGTTTACATTTTTGTTAGTGCGAAACACGAACCAACTATGATATATTTCTGACAATGATCCATTCAATACAACTTGTACAAATAAAATTCAGCTAAATATTTTGTAACGAATAAAATAAAATACTATAAATTATAATAATTTACTAACTTTAATGTAGTGGTTACCATGTACGAAACCTAAATTAACTTCATGTGTAGGATACGATAAGGGGGTACACTACGTAAAGGTAAATATGTATTATAAAGTTGGAGAAATATGTGGTATGCGATACACTGATATCGAGTGTCTATCACCAAGCAAATGTCGGGTAACGTCATCTAATACTTATTACCACAACCTAACCTTTATAATAGGTTGTTAACGTATTGTGCACCATCAAACACTCTCTCCCATAAATCGCATTGACCTTACGATTCGGTGATCAAATCCTGTCTAACTTGATGTCATGAATCAGACTGATCGTATATAGATAAATTACAATATGATATCCGCATTAACATTCAAGAGCAACATCTTTTGATGAGTCCGGATTCTGTCACCACACTTTATGGGAACCGGACAGGGTCAACTTGGACAATGTCCACCTCACCGGACAGGGGCAGTTCGGAAAACTATCATCTACTAAACTGCTCGAACAGAACTAAAGTACTTAAAACCTAATCACTTTTTGACTAAGCTGCCTATTTACTTAGAACTAATGGGTCTTTAAACTCGACCCGAATTCATTAAACACGATCGGAAAGCCCATGTGGCCCAAATATAAGGGTATAAATACCCAACCACCAACATTAAATGGGGGTAATGAAAATTAAATACAACCAGTCAGCTCAATTCTTCCTCTACATTCTACCCAAACATTAAATACTCTCAAAATTCCCCAAAACTCTAGACAAAAGTTACAAACTTAACCTCATACAAAAATAAACCACATCAAATTGGCGACCACAGTGGGAGAACGATGGTGCCTGAATCTAACATTCAAAACCATCTAAAAAACCAGTCTGAATGAATCCGGACACCCTGGAAGTACCACCAGCTTTGCTTGAAGTGGTAGGAGAAAATGATGAATATACCATCGAGGAGCGTGATAAATTAAAAGGTGAGATAGAAGCCCTGAGGGCAGAGAAGGCAAAGATGGGCATACAAGAAAAGTCAAAGGCATCAGTTACTCATCATACTGACAACCCTAGAGAGCATGAGCCTTCGAAAACCCATGTGAGTACGAAGAAGACTCATGCTAGCTCTAAAAAGTCTCACCGATCTAGGCCAGTGGAGAGCTCTGATTGAGACTCAGAATCTTCCAGTAGCTCCTCGGGTGAAGATGAAGTTGAAGAATCCTTGTCCTCCAGCAGTGATGAGGGCCGATCTAAAAAGAAACAAAAGTTGGTTAAGAAGTATTAAAAAAAAGGATATGCATGGAAAGTTAAAGAGGCATATAGGCAAAGGGTCATCTCATAGTCGGAGACACATAGACCGGATACTGGTGGATCATTTTTCCTTCCATGATGAACCAGGTATCTTTGCAACTCCTAACGAGGATATCGTTTTCAGTCGTGGCCGAAATTGGAGACAATCTCCATTGTCATCCAAGATCCTGTCCGGGAACCTCCCCAAGAGGTTCGATAGCACGAAGATGGAAAAATACGATGGCAGTAAAGACCCGGACAATCACTTGGAACAATTCAAAAATTTCGTGATGAATTTCAATGATGACGATAAGCTGCTTTTTAGAGCAGTCTCCCAGTCTTTTACGAGGAGTGCCCTGAAGTGGTATAACAGCCTACCACAGGGGTGCATCAGAAATTTCGATACCTTTTGGGTGGCCTTCCGGAGGTAGTTTGTTGGAAGTAAGGAGGTGAAGGGCAATGGAGACACAATTATCCATTGTGCCCAAGAACTGAATGAATCTCTGAAGGAATATATAAGTCGCTTTGTAAACACAAAAAATGGGTTGGTTGATTGCTTCGAACAAGTAGCAATAACTTCTCTGAGGCAGGGCTTAAACCCTGGAAATTTGGCTGATTCAGTGACAAGAAAAAAGGCCATGACATGAGGAGGTTTACTGAATCAGG
This sequence comes from Limnanthes douglasii subsp. nivea, assembly GCA_036936605.1. NCBI lineage: Eukaryota > Viridiplantae > Streptophyta > Magnoliopsida > Brassicales > Limnanthaceae > Limnanthes > Limnanthes douglasii. The sequence goes on along the minus strand of JAUPFV010000002.1, from coordinate 318,942,110 downwards.
TTGGAAAGCAAATTAACGTGGATGAAACAAAGAAAACTAGGGTGCACAGACAGGTGAGGTCTGCTATGGTTGCACCAAACCCCAACCAAAATCAGTCCGGGAACAAGGCAAGGGAGGTCGGGCAGGGTCATAACAGAGCTAAAGCTCAGTCTCAGCCAGCTGCGCCTGCCTAGAGTCAGCAATCTAGAAATAAGAGAGGGCTTTGGGTTCAACCAGAGTGGTTTGCTGAGTTAAAAGAAAGTGTAGCCACCATTTATGACAAAACAAAGGAAGAAGGACACTATAGAAGGCCGGCTGCGCTACAATCTCCTAAGGAGCATCGTAGCAATTGCTTCTGTCAGTATCATAATGATACCGGCCATACCACTGAGGATTGTATTGCTTTAAAGCAAGAAGTCCAGAATTTAATTGAAAGAGGAAAGTTGGGAGCATATTTTTAAAAGAAGATGAGGAAATAGGCCTGATAATGCTCATCGGGCTGCTCTAAATAATGCAGGCACATCCGCTCCGGAGGGAGCTATGGTGATAATCGAGAGATTCGATGTAGAGTCAGAGTACTTGGGCCCTGATCCAACTCGAAACAGAGTGGGTGCCATTGAGGAACGTTGTAAAACAGTGTCCGGGATTATTAACTTTTTTGAGTCACTCACAATTTTCGGAGGGGATACCATGACAGGTCCCACTGCTTCTTCGAGGAAGAGGCATGTTCATACTTTAGCTACCCAACTGGAGGGAGGCATGACTTCCTATCAATCACAGATTCCATTTCCCTTCATTGTTTTCGATGAAGATGACTTAAGGGATATAGCAGGTCCTCATGAAGATGTTGTTGTCATAGGAGCATCCATTGGTGGCAATGACATAAGACGAATTTTGGCGGATACTGGGAGTTCAGCCAATATCCTCTTTTTGACTTCCTACAAAAAGATGAAAAATCCTGTGGTAATTCAGCGTTCGAACAGGTCAATTGTGGGTTTCACTGGAAACTCAGCAGAGGTGGTCGGGGAGTTTGAAGAGGAAATTTTGTTGGGTAAGGGCCCTTTTAAGAAGATGGTTAGAATACTGTTTGTCGTAGTGGATTGTCCCACTTGTTATAATGCTATTCTAGGGAGGTCTTAGCTCTCTAGGATGCATGCAGTGGCCTCAATAGTCCATCAATGTTTGAAATATGTTGTGCAAGGATAAGTGGGAGTTGTTCGGAGCAGCCAAAAGGTAGCAAGAGAATGTTATGCAACGACACTGGCTCCTCGAACGTTGGGGGCAGTTCGTATCAATGAGGAATAGCAATTTGAGGAGATTTCTGGGGGTGAGGGTGAGGTTGATGACCCCAGAGAGACCCGTGGAGTTTTAATACCAGTTGAAGAAGTTGAAACACATTCTTTGGAAGAGGGAAAATATGTTAAGATAGGGTCCAAAGTGACATCCGAACTAAAGGGTAAGATGTTGAAGTTCTTAAAAGACCATCAGCATGTTTTTGCTTGGTGCAATGCTGATGTTACCGGGGTACCATCAGATATTATATCCCACCACCTGTCCATCCAAAGAGACATAACACCTGTGGTACAAAAGAGGAGAGATTTTTCCAAGGAAAAGGTCGATGTTATAGTTCAAGAAGTCGACAGACTTACCAAAATGGGGCACATAAATGAGTCTCAATATCCTTTATGGACAGCCAATCCGGTCTTGGTGAAAAAGAAAAATGGCAAGTGGCGCATGTGTATCGATTTCACAGATCTCAACAGAGCTTGTCCAAAAGATTTGTACCCAGTTTCTCGGATTGATCAGTTGGTAGATTCCACATCTGGGAATAAGCTACTATCTTTCATGGATGCCTTCTCCGGGTATAACCAGATTCAAGTATACCCGAAAGATCAGGAGCATACTACGTTTGTTACTGATAGGGGCCTTCATTGTTACAAGGTGATACCATTTGGGTTAAAAAATGTCGGGGCTACTTATCAGAGGTTAGTAAACAAAGCCTTTGCTGATCAAACTGGAAGAAATATGGAGGTATACATCGATGACATGATGGTTAAAAGTGTGGACGGAGAGCTACACTTGACAGATCTCCAAGAAACTTTTACTAACTTAGTAAAAGTAAATTTGAAACTAAATCCAGAAAAGTGTGTGTTCGGAGTACAGTCCGGAAAATTCCTAGGGTATATAATAAGTGAGCAAGGGATACAGACCGATCCAGACCAGCTTAATGATTTATTCCAAATGGAGCCACCTCGGAATATTAAAGAAGTACAAAGGTTGACTGGGAGGTTGGCTGCGTTAAATTGATTTATTTCAAGGTCTTTGGACAAGTGTGCCCCGTTCTTTCAAACTTTAAAAGGTACAAAGGGATTCGACTGGACTTCACAATGTGATGAGGCTTTTAATGAAATTAAAAAACATCTGTCCTCCCCCAAGACTTTATATAAACCTGTTGATGGAGAGACTCTTTTCGTATACTTGGCAGTTTCCGGTTGTGCCATAAGTGCCGTGTTGGTGAGAGAGGTGGATAATTATCCCCGTCCAGTGTATTACATCAGCAAGAGCTTGATAGATGCAGAAAAACGATATCTAAAGCTTGAAAAGTTAGCATTAGCCCTGGTAATTGCTGCGAGGAAGATGAGGCCTTATTTTCAGGCTTATCCTATTATTGTCTGGGCATCCTATCCCCTGAAAAACGTTCTTCAAAAGGCAGATATTTCGAGTAGAATGACTAAGTGGTCAGTGGAACTGAGGGACTTCGATATTGATTTTTCTCCTCGGACAGCAATCAAAGCCCAAGCTGTGGCTGATTTCTTCGTTGAATTCCATTCAGATCGGGATACAGAGCAAGCAACTGATGTGAAATATAAAAAGGTTTGGGTCGTTCGGACTGATGGTGGATCAAGTACTATGGGATGTGGTGCAGGGGTGTGCTTGACCTCTCCATATGGTGACAAAATGTACCAAGCTATATGTTTTTCTTTTAGGGCTTCTAATAATGAGTCTGAATATGAAGCTGTTATAGCTGGTTTAAAGTTAGCTCTTATTTGTGGAGCCAAAAGGGTCAGGTTGATGAGTGATTCTCAGCTTCTTATCCATCATGCACAAGGTCAGTCTGAAGCAAAAAAGGAGCAGCTAATAAAATAGTTACTTCTTCTTAAAGATGTGGCACTTAAGTTCAAGAGCATTGTTTATGAGCACATACCCCGAACAGAAAATGAACTAGCAGACTCCTTGGCAACCATAGCCTATACTGAATCATACCCTTGGATCCATGTGCTGGATTGCCCTTTCATTCAACTCAATATGGGTAAGGAGGAAGAAAGCTTTGATATACAGATGAAACAGCCTCAAGATTGGAGGTTTCCTCTCCTTCAATATCTCTCCGATAGTATCTTGCCTCCGGATAAGTCAATAGCAAGAAAAGTAAAGTACAAGGCTCGTGGTTTTATCATACTAAAAGATGTTCTTTATAAAAAGTCTTACAGTAAACCCCTCTTACGATGTTTGGAGGTTGATGAATCTCAAATAGTCCTCTCCGAATTACATGATGGTGAGGGATCAGCTCACTGTGGATTCAGGGCTCTAACAAGGAGAGTTTTATTGGCTGGTTATTATTGGCCCTCTATAATGCAAGATGCTAAGGAGCTGGTGAGGAGGTGTGACCCATGCCAGAGATATAACAATGAAATTCATATCCTAGCCATCCCTTTAGATTCAGTTTCTGAGCCTATACCTTTTGCTCGATGGGGGTTGGATTTTGTGGGACCTCTACCTATGGCATCCGGAGGACGCTAGACAATAATTGTTGCTATTGATTATTTTTCGAAGTGGATCGAAGCAGCTCCATTGGCAGGAACAACTTCAAAAGCTGTCATAAAATACATTTTATCCAATATCTGTTGCAGATTTGGAATTCCACAGAAGATAACAACAGACAATGGGCCACAGTTCGACAACAAGGAAATGGAGAGCTTTTGTGCCTCTAGAGGTATACAACATTGTTTCTCTTCACCTTTCCACCCGCAAGAAAATGGTCAAATTGAGGTGGCTAACAGAACTATACTGTCCGGTTTGAATAAAAATTTAGAAGGGGCTGCTGGAAAATGGCCTAGTTATTTGCAAGAAATTCTGTAGGCTTACCGGACTACACCTGGGGCTGCAACACAAGAGTCACCTTTTGCCTTGGTCTATGGGATGGATGCCATACCTCCTCTAGAAGCAACTCTCCCTTCATTTCGAGTTCATAATTTCTCCGAACACGCTAACGAGGGGGCTATCCGAGGTCAACTTGATTTGATAGAGGAAAGAAGAGTTAAGGCACACCTTAGAGCTGTGCACTATCAAGGTTTGATGAGAAGCAGGTTTGCTTCTAAAATCAAGAGAAGGGATTTTCAACCGGGGGATAAGGTGTTGAGAAACGTTTTCTTACACACTAAAGAGAGGCAGTTCGGTAAATTGGCTCCAACTTGGGAAGGACCCTATGTGGTCATTGAAAAGCTTAAGCCTGGAACATACCGGCTCCAAGACAAAGATGGAAGGATGTTGAATCACCCTTGGAATATTGAGCACCTCCGGATGTACTTGGAGTAGAAACTATGTAAATATTTACTTGTTTAAAAGTCCATGTAAATATTTTGGGGCATACTCTTTCCTACCCTGGTGGCGCGGGGAGGTTTTAATGAGGTGTCCGGGCTGTTTTATAAAATTTGATGCCTTCTTAAAATTTCGGAGTGTTTTTACTTTGTTTCTTGTCAAATTTTTATTTAAACACCGGCCGGATTGGATTAAAGGAGTGGTGACTACTTAAATATTTGTCATATGAGAATTTAAACACTCTCACTCTAGAATGTTTATGAAATATCTAAGGGCTGTTTAAATATTAGCCACCAAAATTGAAAAAATTATGAAAGAATGCAAGAGTTGTGCAAAATAAAGATACCCATTAAAACAACCGAAGTGCCTTGGCCATCCAAGGACTTTAAATTGTCAAAACAAACAGATCTATCCGGTCGAAGACCGGACACAGTAACAAAAATGCCTTGACCATCCAAGGACTTAAATTCAATCAAAACAAAAATGAAAAGATAATTACTCTAAGACTGAGCCTTTGAAGATGGCTCAGCCTCACTCGTTTTCTTCTTCTTGAGGTCATCGTTCTCCTCATTTGGACTCTCCCCGGTGTTCTCTTCCTCATTGGATGAGTCAGCACTAGAATAATCATGCAAGTCTCCATCAGCCATAGTGTGGAAGGGAAGATCTTCGTACTCTACATAAGTCCACAAATCTCCCAGATTCCTCTTTGGGAACTTTTCGTGAAAGAGCAAGACCATGTCCTACTTCACTTTGGCATACATCTCTTCCCGAGTATCTATCACATTGTTGGCATAAGCATCAATCTTGGCTTGGATGTTTGCCTCTTGCTCCCTTAGCAGATCATCTTTTTCCTCTGTAGCCTTAGAGACCGAGTCCGCGAGTGCGATCTTGTCATTGATCAAAGTATGAATGACTTGGTCCTTGGCCTTCATCTCCTCTTTCGAAGAGGAGAGATCTTTCTCCAACCCGAACTGCTTTGCCCGGAGGTCTTTGATAGTATCTTCTAGGGTAGCTACCTTTGTGACCCAACCCTCCTGTTTCTTCTTTAACTCCTCATTTTCTCTCTTTAAAACATCAGCGTTTTGGTTGGCAATAAGGAGGTCTCCGGACAATCTCTCCTTGTCAGAATTAAGGCCAGTAATGATTGCTGACTGACCTCGCACTTGTTTCTCCAGAACCAGCACTGGCTGAACATTACTTAATATAGAGTGAGTTATAACATCTCTTTCACTTGAAACGGTAAAAGATTTACCATTGAAGGTAACGGTGTTCGAAGTTCTTGGATGGAGGTAGGGCCCAGCAAAGTCATCTCTGGGGAGGTTTTCAAAGTAGTCACCAAGTCCCTCAAGACCTGTAATGTCGACACCATCAATACTGATGTATCCTTCTCCAACCTCATCGGTTTGAAAGTCACCAGGGATCTCTTATGCTCTTGTTGGATCAGTAGGGTCAACAGGAGGGAGGGGCTCCGGAGGGAGGAGAGAAAGTTCATCACCCCATGAGGTATTTTTCTTCTTGGCCTTCCTGTCCTTGCTTTCTTCTCCCCGTTTCCTGTCTCTCTTAGGAACCTTTGGACGTTTTGGAGATCCTGCCTCTTCCCTAGTACTCTCGTGTTCCACAACTTCTAGAAGAGCAGCATCGATCTGACTTGGAACTGGCCCCTCTTGGTTTGTTGGAGCAGTTTCCTCCGCTCCGGTGGGGTTAGCTTCAACCACACTCTTCTTGCCCTTACCTTTTTTGCCTTTCATCTTACTTGGGGCCTTGGCTCGACCAAGCAAATACAGTGACCCATCTGGTGCGTGTGTTCTTTTAAAGACTACCTCCGGAAGGGGTGGAGTGGTACGTTCCTCCCAGGATAAGTCCCTCCTGTCAGTAGTGTTCCAAAGGTGGGACCTTGCAAGATTGCCTCCAGTAAAGGAATTGTGGAAGCGATTATCCCACTTTTTAGCAGCCCAAGTGTTTATCTTGGTGCAAGTAATCTGCCCGGCCTTTAAGTAATCATTGAAGTCTTTAGGCAGCACTGTCAAGAAACAAAAAAAATAGATAAGACAAGTCAGTTAAACAAATTTGATAAAAATAAAAATGAGAATGTAAGGTGGGATTCTTACTATCGCTTTGCCATCTGCTGGTGAGGAGACTCGGGTTGACTCCGACTTTGATCTTCCTCCCATTCTCCCAAGCGCCACTCATGAACAAGAAGTGAGTCCTCCAATTTCTCTCCGACTGGAGCAGGTCATTCACTGCTTTATAGTTATCACCCATGTTGAAGTGATAGAAGGGAATATGGAGGTTTCTGCAGAGGCTGGCCACAGCTGCGAATTCCTCCATTAGAAGAGGAATTCCGGAGAGCCTGGAAGCCATGATACAGGCCATGAGAGTGTACCAGGCATTAGGGCTCAGTTGACTTGGGCAGAGCTTGATAAGGTGGAAATATTTGACTATCTCCGGATCTAAGGGAAACCTTAGTCCCTAGTTAAAAAGTTCAGTGAAGATGACTATTTCACTGAGCTTGCAGTCCATCGGTGTTTCAGGGTCTATTGGGATCCTTATTTTTACATTCTCTGGAATCCCCCACTTCGTTCGCATCCGACCCAGTTCGGCTGTGTGGATGAAGGCATAATTAATTTTTTGCAAAGCAAGTAAATACTTAACACTAACCTTATGGAAACAAGGTCTAACTTTTCCCTTAAGGATCTCCGGCAGATCTAGATACCTTAGGCATAGCTTTTCTTTGACTTTATCCTTCTTGGCAGCACTAGCATCACTCGTTTGTCCGGAGACTTCGGATTCAAATAGAGCCTCTTCAATAGAATCCTCCATTACTTCCTCCATTACCAAGGAGGAGTTTTCAGTTGTTTTTGGGTGAGGGGAGTTAGAAGTTGGTTCAGTCTGACCTCCAGACTGTTGGGCTTCAATGCTTTCTTGAACTCTGATCTCCGGCTGGGGCTCAGATGCGGTGGTTTCTTTTCGGAGGCTTGAGCTAGATGCCTCCGGCCCGGACAGCTTGTCCTTGGGAACTTTTATGGGTGCCTCTGACCCCGTGTTGCTGTCTTTGGCCCCTGGTTTTGAAGCTGTACCTTTTGAAGCCTGCCCTTTTACCAGGCGACCTCTTCTCTGATCGACTAATTTCTCTGGAGAGGCATCAACATCTGATCCCATGGCTATGAAAGGAGAAGGCTTCTTAAAACTAGTGACAACTTGCCCTGGTTCGACAGTGGGCTCTGAATCCTGAACCGATGAGCATGAAACAATTGGTGAGAGTCTGGTTTGGAACAACTTCCTGGGTTTAACGCTTCTAGTTGAAGAAGAGCCCTGATCAGGCTCTGTATTTGGTGTTACTGGTTTTTCACCAGGAGAGACGGGGAGGCCGGCAGCAATGCGCCTTTCTCGTCCAACCTTTTGGGAATTTTCTAACTCCGATAAATTAAGCCACCCACCTTTGATCAAAGCGTTCCTAGCTGTGAACATAAACTCACACCTAAAGAAGGTTTTTGTTTTTGAGAGAAAACTTTGAAGTTTAAGCAAAGTAAGATTGAAGAGGATGGTAAAACAGTAAATGAGTGACTAATTTATAGTAAATGTGCAAAAAGTACTTTGATACCTAGGAGAATTCGAAAGGATTGCAATGATTAAAGGCGGCGTTGATGTCATCTTCATTAAATGAAGAGGTTACTTTTTGAAGAATGTGGGAGCGCCATTCTAGGTGAAAAAACGGCTGATGTGACGAACCAGAGAGAGACACGTGTCCTACGAATTCTGGCAAGAAACCGTTTAGTTTTCAAGAACTTTTTCAGTTCGGATAAAGCTATAACACAGTTCGAAGGACCTGTCCGGATGTAACTGTCACCAGCAACAGGCTGTTTTTTAGGTCTTGCCAAAGGTTTTTGAACATTACCTAAAAAAGGGGCTACTGATGAGTCCGGATTTTGTCACCACACTTTATGGGAACCGGACAGGGTCAACTCGGACAATGTCCACCTCACCGGACAGGGGCAGTTCAGACAACTATCATCCACTGAACTGTTCGAACAGAACTAAAGTACTTAAAACCTAATCACTTTTTGACTAAGCTGCCTATTTACTTACTTAGAACTAACGAGTCTTTAAAATCAACCCGAATTCATTAAACACGACTCGCAAGCCCATGTGGCCCAAATATAAGGGTATAAATACCCAACCACCAACACTAAATGGGGGTAATGAAAATTAAATACAACCAGGCAGCTCAATTCTCCCTCTACATTCTACCCAAACATTAAATACTCTCAAAATTCCCCAAAACTCTAGATAAAAGTTACAAACTTACCCTCATACAAAAATAAACCACACCATCTTTGATATTAGTAATGTAGTTTTGTAAGTAATCGGGAAACCAACACTCGTAACCGTTAAAATCTTTGGCCTTACTCAATTTTTTTGTTTGAGTTACTTTTTTTTGTTAAGCTTTGGATTTAGTTTTAGCTTCGGTTACTAAGAATTCTTAGTTACCGATGTAGTCGTGCTAGCTATCGTATCGAGAGTGCTAGCGTTATTGCATTTACTGCCATCGTATTCGCACAAACATGGGTTCTGTTTAGTCCATTTGTCTAGACAATATTTTTTCTACCTTTAGTGATAACCGAATCCTTAAATTTTAATACATGGCTTTTCGCGGGATCTAGGATGCACATCATCCTAATTATAATATGATATTATAGGTTTGGACCGTAAGCGCGAATGGTACAATTTATTAAGGAGATTTTTCTAGTAAGCTCATCTTCTGTACAAATTTTATCCTTAGATTTGATCTTTAAATTACTCCAATGAACATCATATTCTTCAAGATAAATCATCATATCTTCTCGTTCGATCATAGCTAACTCGCATGCACACGGTAAAGTATGTGTTATCCTAAGAACATAACCATAATCTACATATTCGCCTAACATCTTTTAGAGTATCCTTAATAATTTATATGGTCGTACGTGAAATGTTACCTTTTAATTGCTTATAGATAGGAAATCTAGATGCGTTTCTATGCGATATTATTTTGTTCGAATGATTCGTAAATTCTAGATACTTTAAGGTAACATTTAGATGCGTTTCTATGACGATACTTATGCGAATGAACATGAAACAAGGCATGAATAGTTTCCCAAATTTGTTCAAATGTGCATAGACTTGCACCGATTGCCCTTTTTAGGCTCGAGTGAGCACTCTCCGCCCTATAACATAGGATAAAAATAAGTAGAATTTTAATATATAATCACTAAAAGTAAATTTTACAAATGAGAATAAAACTCACCTATTGCTAGTCCGGTTGCCCAAAAATTTGTGCTCGTTAGTGTGGATATGAAGAATGTTTTCTTCGTAAATGTTTACCCATTGTTTCATGACATAATCGACAGTCATCGAGCAAAAGAAGTAAACGTGGTGTAACTCGGCAAGATTTTTGTGATACTGTTTAAGCATCGGCAATCGTGCAACCACTTCATAAAAATGGATAAACGCTTCGACCATGTTCACTTTGGGCAAAAAATTCTTAATGTATGATAAGATATTCTTGTTTATATGCCAAGTGCATAGCATAAGTGGGATTCGAATATATGTCCTCAATAGCTCTCATCAACACCAAATCTCTATCGGTGATGATAATATTAGGCAATGCGCAAATATTATTTGTTATCACGATCCTTAGAACGCTTAATGTCCATGTGCAATTATCTTGCTTCTCAGAGCTAAAAAAACAAAGGCGATACAAAAAATCTTTTTCGGCGATGTTTGACCAACATTTTCTAGCAAAAACATCTTATACCTTGTAGTCTTGTACGTGATATCCATTACAAGAACTTGAGAAAATATGTGCAAAAACTCGATCCTTGTAGGACCTTATCCGTTGCTTCGTTTGCTCGCTCCCAAACGAAGTACTCGTGTTGTTGTAACTTACCTAACAAGTATTCCATTTGGGTTTTTCCACCTTGATCGACCAAATGGTATTTTTGACGCATGTTGTAGGTTGTACGCATACTAGATACATTTTACGGGTTTCTTATCTTCATACCACGATATATCTCTCTTGGTCGAGAACCAATTATCGTGAGCTTACGAACAAACTCATCTTTGTTCGCTTTTAGTCTAGTGGCTCGTGAATGATCATCCAAGTGTATAAAAGGTTAGTAGTTGTGTTTTCCATTTACCACTAAAAATCTCAAATAATTGGGTAGTTCTACGACCAGACTTCCCCTTAACATGAAAGGACAACCACGTTTTTATTTATGAATAATCTCGACACTTTTTCACAAAATCCGGTTTGGGTTAAGTTTATAAATATTTTGCCTCTCACACTTAAAATACATCCTTAGAGTTTTCCTATTTTTATTACCGTCTTCGTATTTAGTGATACAAATAATGAATCCTAACTTGGGGCTTTCATAATCATGGGACCAAATCGCATTTCGTATAATAGCTATCGGTAGTAAAAATTTGTGTATAATCGGTCATGGAACATGGTGGTTATTCCAGTTCCTACAAAACACATGAAATTATATCAAAATCTACATAATTCAAACTAATTATATCAAAATTTACTTAAATCGCGCACCATCATGCATGTCAATAGTCAAAATCGCACACACAGTACACAATCAAATTTAGCAAATTCGTGCAACCACGAGATCCTAATTTAACAATAAATCGCACAATATCATGCAAATAATTGCACAAAATGTCGCATGTCCATGCACGACATTTGACAAAATTGCGCATAAACCCTAATCTAAATTATAGAAAAATTGCGTGTTCTCGTTGCGCAGTTCATCCATAACTTCACTCGATGCATGCGAAATTACTATTGATGCAAAAAAACTACCTCTACTTGTGTTTCGAGATGGTCCGTTAAATATTTTTCTCCTCTAATGCAAAACCATCAATGTTGCAAGAAAAATCGTTATTTAAGTTCCTCAAATCCATAATCTAAGTATATTTTATGATTTTGTTTTATATTGAAGTAGTATTGGAGAGTTGTAAGATTGAGGAGGAGTAGAGGTTGGTGTGGATAATTATCGTCTGAGGGTAGGCTTGTAATTTGATTGGTGTTTAACAATAGTATGTGGGTGTTGTGTATTTAGTGTAGAGAGTAGATAGATAATTAAGCTGGCTAGTAGCAGTTAATTCTCATTACCCACACTTAATGCAGGTGGTTGGGTATTTATACCCTTACATTTGGGCTTTATGAGTTTTTGGGTCATGTTTAATGGACCCGGGTCATGTTTAAAGACCCATGAGCTCTTAGTAGGGAGCAAGTAGCTTAGTCAAGAAGTGTTTAGGTTTTTTAGTACTTTTGTCATAGTTCGAACAGTTCTATGGTCTGAGTGTCCAAAGTGGTCTGTCCGGTCCGGAGGCCTTGGACCGATCTGTCCTTGTCCGGGGAGCATGCAGAATTCGAACTCATCAGGAGCCTCTTTTTTAGGTGTTTGTGCAAATACTCTTGTCAAAGACCTGAAAAACAGTCCGACATCAGGGGTAGTTTTTATCCGGACAGGTCTATCAATTTGTGCTATGATTTTATCCGGACAGATAAAGCTTCACGAATTCAAAACGGTTTTTGCCAGAGTTCGTGGGACACGTGTCACTCTCTGATTGGTTGCTTCAGCCATTTTTTCACTTTGAATTTCGAACCCACCTCCTTCGAAAAGCAACCTCTTCAATTAAAGGTGGTGACATCAGCGTCGTCTTTTAATCATTGCCAAACTTTTCGAATTCTCCTAGGAATCAACTTCCTTTTTCAGATTTTACTATAAATACAAACTCATTTTCTACTGTTTTACCATCTCCTTCAAATTTACTTCTGCAAAATCTCTCAAAGCTTTCTCTCTCTAAAGCAAAAAACTTAGTTTGATAGTTTATGTTTACAACGAGGAACGCTCTTGTCAAAGGCGGGTGGCTCAACCTTTCTGAGTTAGAGAAGGCTCAAAAAGTCGAAAGAGAGAGACCATCGCAGCAGGGTTACCCACCTCGCTTGCTGATAGATCAATCTCCTCTGCTACTGAGTCAGATCAAGGCTCTTCTTCTTCCAAAGGCACTAAGCCTAGAAAACTATTTCAAGCCAACCTCTCCCCCATAATCTCGGGTTCCTCAGTTCAGGAATCGGAGCCTGCTGTCGAGCCATAAGTTACTTCCACTAGCCTCAAAAAACCCTTTCCCTTCATAGCTATGGGATCGGATACGGAGCGCTCTCCTGAGAACCTAGTCGATAGGAGGAAAGGCCGGTTGGTTAAAGGCCAGGGGACTAAAAACACTATCTCAAGGTCGGGGGCAAAGGACAGTAGCACCGGATCAGAGGTGCCTATTAGAGCCCCCAAGGACAGGCTGTCCGGACCGGAGGGCCCCAATCCAAATCTCCAACCAGAAACTTCTGCTCCAGACACTCTACCGGAGAGCAGAAATCAAAGGGGCACTGAGGCCCATCAGTCCGGAGACAAGGCCGAGTCAAGTTTGAACCCTCCCCCCACTACAGCTGTTGAAATCCCTTCAACAATCATGGAGGAAGTGATGGAGGACTCTGTTGAAGAGGCCCCATTTGAGTCTGAGCCCTCCGGTCAGACCAGTAAAGAGATAGTTGCCAAGAAGGACAAGGGCAAGGAGAAGCTGTACTTGAGGCATCCGGATCTGCCGGAGAGCCTAGAAGGAAAAGTAGGGCCTTGTTTTCACAAGGTCAGCGTTAATTACCTCATCTCCTTACAAAAAATCAACTACGCATTCATCCACACTGCTGAGCTGGGCAGGATGCGTACGAAGTGGGGCATTCCAGAAAATGTAAAGATCAGGATTCCTATACACCCGGAGACCCCCATGGACTGCGAGTTGAGTGAAGTGGTCATGTTCACGGAGCTGTTCAACTGGGGGCTCAGGTTCCCACTAGACCCAGAGATTATCAGATACTTCCATCTGATCAAACTCTGTCCGAGCCAGCTGAGCCCCAATGCTTGGTATACCCTTATGTCATGCATCATGGCATCAAGGCTGTCCGGGATCCCTCTGCCAATGGAGGAATTTGCTGCAGTGGCCAGCCTTTGCAGAAACCACCACATCCCTTTTTACCATTTCAATATGGGGGATGACTTCAAGGCTATGGACGATCTGTTGGAGGCGGAGAGGAACTGGAGGACTTAGTTCCTATTTGTTAGTGGTGCATGGGAGAACGGCAGGAAGATAAAATCCAGAGAGAACCCAAGCCTCCTCAGAAGCAGATGGAGGAGTGACCGTAAGTATCTTGCCTTTATATTTTTGTCTCTCTTCTCTTTTCTTTTTAGACTTAATTTGTACTAATTTGTCTTGCTTTTGTCTTAGCAGAACTGCCCAAGGAATTTAGTGACTACTTGAAAGCCGGGCAGGTCACTTGCGGCAAGATTAATGCCTGGGCTGCTGAGGACTGGGGGAACCGATTCCACGCTGCTTTCATCAGTGGAAACTTGGCAAGGTCTCACCTGTGGAATACCACAGGTCGGAGAGACTTGACTTGGGAGGAGCTCACCACCCAGCCTCCTCCAGACGTTGTGCTTAAGAGGACCCATGAACCAGATGGGACACTCTTCCTGCCAGGCCGAGCCAAATCCCCGAGCAAGATGAAAGGCAAGAAGAAGAAGGGAAAAAAGGTGGTGGGTGATGCTAACCCTCCTGATGCAGAGAAGGATGCTCCAACAGATCCGGAGGGGCCAGCCCAGAGCCAAATTGATGCTGCTCTCCTGGAAGTGGTGGAGCAAGAGACTGAGAAACAAGAAGTGAACCTCCCAAAACCTCCAAGGGCTTCTAAGAGGAATCGTAAACCGGGAAGCGAAGGCACAGACCGAGAGGCCAAGAAGAAGAAAACGTCTAAGGGAGACGAGCTTTCTCTTCGGGCTCCAGAGCCTTCTGTCCATGCTGACCCTGCTGACCCAACGCATGTCGAGGAGATCCCAGGCGACTTTCATACTGATGAGGTTGAGGGGGGAGATATCAACATCGATGGAGTAGACATCACCGGTCTTGGTGATCTTGGTGAATACTTCCTCAATCTCCTAGAGATGACTTTGGCGGGCCTTACCTTCCTCCAAGCACCTCCAACACGGTCATTTTTAATGGTAAGACTTTTAGCGTTTCCAGTGAAAGGGATGCTATAGCCCACTCCTTGTTAAGCAATGTGCAGTCTGTACTTGCGTTGGAGAGACAAGTTCGGAGCCAGGCTGATATCATCAAAGATCTCAAGTCTGACAAAAAGAAGTTGTCCGACGACCTTCGCACTGCCACTTCCAATGCTGACATGTTAAAGGAAGAAAACGAGGAGTTGAAGAGAAATCAGAAGGAAAGCACCACCAAAGTCGCCACTTTAGAGGAAACCATTAGAGATCTCCGGGAGAAGCTGTCCGGTCTGGAGAAAGACCTTAACACCTCAAAGGGAGAATCCAAAGCCAAGGATCAAATCATCACCAACCTGACCAATGACAAAATCGCTCTTGAGAATACAGTGTCTAAGGCTGCTGAGGAGAAAACCACTTTGCTACAGGAGTAGGAGGCCAAGATCCAAGCCAAAATCGATGCTTATGCCAACCAGATGATCAAAAGCGAAGAGCAACTGCTTGCCAAGGTGAGGTCTGACATGGTTCTACTTTTCCATGAAAAGTTTCCGAAGAAGAACCTAGGGGACTTATGGCTTCATGTTGAGCCTGAATACCTTCCCTACCACACGATGGCCGAAGTCGACAGGTATGGCTACTCTAGTGATTCCTCAGATGATGAAGAACACTCTGGGGAGAAAATTGGCGAAGAGAAAGACGATCCTAAGGGAAAGAAGGTAGATGAAGGTGAGCCATCTTCAAAGGCTCAACCTTAACTTATGATTTACTTTGTTTACTTTTTATTCAAACTAAAGTCCTTGGAAGGCCAAGGCATTCTTTTTGTAATTGTGTCCGGTATCTGACCGGATAGGTTTTTTGTTCTTACTTTGACTATTCAAAAGTCCTTGGAAGGCCAAGGCACTTTAAGTTATTTCAATGAATGTTTCTGTTATGCACAAATCTCATCTTCTTTCATCGTTTGTTCCAATCTCGATGGTTAGAGTTTAAATAGCCTTTAATTGTTTCATAGTGAGAGTGTTTAAGTTCTCCGGCTAGAGTTTAAATAGCCCTTAGTTATTTCAATCCGGATAGTGTGACAAAAGACAAAACTTAAAACACTTGGAAATTTTTTTAAGAAAGCATCAAATTTTATTCAAAAGCCCGGACACCTCATTAAAACCTCCCCGTGCCACCAGGGAGGAAAGAGTATGCCCCCAAATATTTACATGAATGTTTAAGCAAGTAAATATTTACACAAATGCTACTCCAAGTACATCCGGAGATGCTCAATATTCCAAGGATGAGTCAAAACCCTTCCATCTTTGTCTTCCAACCAATATGTTCCAGGTTTAATTCTTTCAACAACTATGTAGGGACCTTCCCAAGTTGGGGCCAGCTTTCCGAACAGCTTTTCTTTAGTGTGTAAGAAGACTTTCCTTAATACCTTGTCCCCTGGTTGGAAATCTCTTCTTTTAACTTTGGAAGTAAACCTGCTTCTCATCAAACCCTGATAGTGTGCAACTCTAAGGTGAGCTTTAACTCGTTTTTCTTCCATCATATCAAGTTGACCTCTGATTGCCACCTCGTTAGCGTGTTCGGAGAAGTTGTGAACACGAAAGGAGGGGAGAGTTGCTTCTATGGGAGCTACTGCATCCATCCCATAGACCAAAGCAAAGGGTGACTCTTGTGTTGCAGCCCCAGGTGTTGTCCGGTAGGCCCACAAGACCTCTTGTAGATAACTAGGCCACTTCCCAGCAGCCCCTTCCAAATTCTTCTTTAAACCGGACAGTATAGTCCTATTAGCCACTTCAACTTTCCCATTTGCTTGTGGGTGGAAAGGTGAAGAAAAACAATGTTGTATACCCCTTGAGGCAGAGAAGCTCTCTATTTCCCTATTGCCGAACTGTGGCCCATTGTCTGTTGTTATCTTTTGTGGGACACCAAATCTGCAACAAATGTTGGATAAAATGAACTTTATAACAGCTTTTGATGTTGTCCCTGCTAGAGGGGCTGCTTCAATCCACTTCGAGAAGTAGTCTATGGGCATAATTATAGTTTTGTGTCCTCCGGACGCCACATAGAGAGGCCCTACTAAATCCAACCCCCATCGAGCAAAAGGAATAGGCTCAGAAATTGATTCCAAAGGAATAGCTGGGACATGAATCTCATTGCTGTACCTCTGGCATGGGTCACACCTTCTTACCAATTCCTTAGCATCTTTCATGATTGATGGCCACTAGTAACCGGAGAGTAAAACTCTTCTTGTTAAAGCTCTAAACCCACAATGGGTTGATCCCTCACCATCATGCAATTCGGAGAGGACTACTTGAGACTCTTCATCCCCCAAACAGTGCAGGAGAGGTTTACTGTAAGATTTTTTGTACAACACATCTCTTAATATGATAAAACCACGAGCCTTGTGCTTCAGTGTTCTGGCCAGTGACTTATCCGGAGGCACGACACCATCAGAGAGATATTGCAAGAGAGGAAACCTCCAGTCTTGAGGTTGTTTCACTTGTATTTCAAAAATTTCCTCTTCTTTACCCTTACTAAGTTGAATGGAGGGACTTTCGAGCACATGGATCCATGGATATGACTCTGTATATGCTATGGTTGCCAATGAGTCTGCTAGCTCATTTTCTGCCCAGGGAATGTGCTCTTAGACAACACCTTTAAACTTAAGTGCTTCATTTTTGAGGAGGAGTAAATATTTCACAAGCTGCTCTTTCTTAGCCTCAGATTGGCCTTGGGCATGATGGATCAGAAGCTGAGAATCACTTAGTAGCTTGACCCTCTTAGCCCCACAAGTGTAGGCTAACTTTAAACCAGCTATAGCTGCTTCGTATTCGGACTCATTATTAGATGCCCTGAAAGCAAAACAAATAGCCTGGTACATTCGGTCTCCATATGGGGAAGTTAAACACACCCCTGCACCACATCCCATAGTGCTAGATCCACCATCAGTTCGGACGACCCATACCTTTTTATCTTTTATGTCAGTAGTTTGCTCTGAATCTCTGTCGGAGTGAAATTCAACCAGAAAATCAGCCACACCTTGGGCCTTGACTGCTGTTCGGGGAGCAAAGTCTATGTCGAAGTCCCCCAATTCTACTGACCACTTAGTCATCCTGCTTGAAATGTCTGTCTTTTGGAGGACATTCTTCAAGGGAAAAGAAGTCTGGACGATGATAGGATGAGCCTGGAAATAAGGCCTCATCTTCCTGGCAGCTATCACCAGGGCCAATGCTAACTTTTCGAGTTTCAAGTAACGCCTTTCTGTATCTATCAAACTTTTGTTGATGTAATACACTCGATGGGGATGTCCATCGACCTCTCTTACCAACACAGCACTAATGGCACAACTTGAAACTGCCAAATATACGAAGAGTATCTCCCCATCAACCGGCTTAAACAAAGTTTTGGGGGAGGACATGTGCTTCTTGATCTCATTGAAAGCCTCATCACACTGTGGGGTCCAATCGAATCCCTTTGCACCCTTCAAAGTTTGAAAGAAAGGTGCACACCTGTCCGAAAACCTTGAGATAAATCTGTTTAAGGCAGCTAATCTCCCCGTTAACCGCTGTACTTCTTTAATGTTTCGAGGAGGTTCCATCTGAAATAGGGCATTAAGCTGGTCCGGATCAGGTTGTATTTCATGCTCACTTATAATATAGCCCAGAAACTTCCCGGACTGCACTCCGAACACACACTTTTCTGGGTTTAATTTCAAACTTACTTTTACCAAGTTGGCAAAATTTTCTTGGAGATCGGATAAGTGCAACTACTCATCCACACTCTTCACCATCATGTCATTAATGTACACTTCCATATTTCTTCCAATTTGATCAGCAAATGCCTTGTTGACTAATCTCTGATAAGTAGCCCCAGCATTTTTCAAACCAAATGGCATTACCTTGTAGCAATGAAGACCTCTGTCAGTGACAAATGTGGTATGCTCTTGATCCTTTGGATCTACTTAAATCTGATTGTATCCGGAGAAGGAATCCATAAAGGAAAGCAGCTTGTTCCCAGAGGTAGAGTCTACTAACTGATCAATCCGGGGAACTGGATACAAATCTTTTGGGCAAGCTCTATTGAGATCTGTGAAGTCAATGCACATGCGCCACTTGCCATTTTTCTTTTTTACCAGAACCGGATTGGCAGTCCACAAAGGATATTGAGATTCCTTGATGTGCCCCATCTTTGTGAGCCTGCCAACTTCTTGCACAATGACATCAGCCTTCTCTTTAGAAAAAGCTCTTCTTTTTTGAACCACTGGTGCTACGTCTTTCCGGACAGATAGGTGATGTGATATCACTTCTGATGGAACCCCAGTAACATCAGCATTACACCAAGCAAAAACGTGCTGATGGTTCTTCAAAAATTTTAACATTTCATCTTTCAAAATGGGTGACATCTTAGACCCTATCTTGAAACTTTTTCCTTCTTCCAGACAGTGTGTTTCTACCTCTTCGATCGGTATCAATACTCCAGGGGTCCCTCTGGGGTCATCAATTTCACCCTCACCCCTAGAAAGGCCCTCAAACTGCTATTGTTCATTAATACGGACTGCCCCCAGTGTTCGAGGAGCCAGGGCAGTGGCATAACATTCTCTTGCAATCTTCTGGCTGCTCCGGACGACTCCAACCTGTCCTTGAACATCATATTTCAAGCACTGGTGGACTGTTGAAGCCACTGCATGCATCCTAGAGAGCCAAGACCTCCATAGAATAGCATTATAGCAAGTGGGACAATCCACCACAATAAATAGTATTCTAACCATTTTCTTGAAAGGGCCCTTGCCCAATAGAACTTCTTCTTCGAACTCTCCGATCACATCTGTTGAGCTGCCTGTAAAGACCACAATTGATCTGTCCGAACTCTGAATTACAGCTGGATTTTTCATTCTCTTGTATGTGGTTAAGAAAAGGATATTGGCTGAGCTTCCAGTATCCACCAGAATTCGCCTTATATCGTTGCCCCTATAGATGCTCCTATGACAACAGCATCCTCATGAGGGCCAACAATGTCTCTTAAATAATTTTCATCAAAAACAATGAAGGGGAATGAGCTTTGTGACTGATAGGAAGTCATGCCTCCTTCTAGCTGGGAGGCTAAAGTATGCACATGCCTCTTCCTCGAAGAAGCAGTAGGAGCTGTCATAGTGTCCCCTCCGAAAATTGTAAGTGACTCAAAAAACTTAATGAGTCCGGAGACTGACTTAGAACATTCCTCAATTGTACCCACTCTGTTTCGAGTTGGATCAGGATCCAAGTATTCAGATTCCACGTCAAACCTTTCAATTATAACCATGGCTCCCTCCGGAGCAGCATTACTTGGACCAACCCGGTGAGTGTTATCAGGCCTGTTACCCCCTCTTCTTTTCACGTAAGCCCCCAGCTTTCCCCTCTCAATCGAGTTTTGAACTTCTTGTTTCAATGCTATGCAGTCATCAGTGGTATGACCAATATCGTTGTGATACTGGCAAAAAGAGTTATTACGATGCTCTCTGGGAGACTACAGTGTAGCCGGTCTCCGGTAATGCACCTCTTCCTTTGTTTTATCAAAAATAGTGGCCACACTTTCTTTCAACTCAGCGAACCATTCCGGTTGCACCCATGGCCCTCTCTTGTTTCTGGATTGCTGACTTTGAGCAGGAGCAGCTGGCTGAGACTGAGCTTTTGCCCTGCCATGCCCCTGTCCGGTCTCTCTTGCTTTATTTCCGGACTGATTCTGATTGGGATTTAGTGCCACTGGGGTAGACCTCACCTGCCTGTGCACCCTGGTTTTCTTTGTTTCATCGACGTTTATTTGTTTTCTAACCTGATTCAGCAACCCTCCCCATGTCATGGCCTTCTTCCTGGTCACTGAATCAGCTAGATTGCCTGGGTTCAAACCCTGTCTTAGGGATGCTATTGCTACCTGTTTGAAGCAATCAACCAACCCATTCTTGGTGTTCACAAAACGGCTTATATATTCTTTCAAGGACTCATTTAGCTCCTGGGCACAATGGATTATTGTGTCTCTATTGCCCTTTAGCTTTTTACTCCCTACAAACTGCCTTCGAAAGGCTACCCAAAAAGTATCAAAATATTTAATACAACCCTGAGGCAGGATGTTGTACCATTTTAGAGCACTCCCCGTAAATGATTGGGAGAATGCCCTACAAAGTAGTTTATCGTCGTCGTCAAAGTTCATCATGAATTTTTTAAATTGCTCCAGATGGTTGTCCGGATCAGTACTGCCATCGTACTTCTCTATTTTGGTGCTATCAAACCTCTTAGGGAGGTTTCCGGACAGAATTTTAGAAGACAATGGAGATTGCCTCCAGTTTCTTCCACGACTGAATACTGTACCCTCATTGGGAGTTGCAAAGATACCTGGTTCATCGTGAAAAGTGAAGGGATCCATCAGCATCCGGTCCACATGCTTCCGGCTATGAGATGATCCTTTACCAATATGCCTCTTCATCTTTCGTTGTCTATCCATTTTTCTTGAATATTTTTTAATCTGCTTTTGCTTCTGTCTAGTTCGACCCTCATCGCTGCTAGAGGACAAGGATTTTTCAACTCCCTCACTGTCCGAAGAGCTATCAGAAGATTCTGAGCTTGAGTCAGAACTCTCCACTGGCTTAGACCGGTGAGACTTTTTAGAACTGGCATGAGTCTTTTAGTGCTCACATGAGTCTTTGAAGACTCATGCTCTCTGGGGTTATCGGTGTGATGAGCAACCGATGCTTTGGACTTTTCTTTCACGCCCATCTTGGCCTTTTCTGCCCTCAGAGCTTCTATTTCACCCTTTAGCCTATCACGCTCTTCGATAGTGTATTCATCGTTCTCTCCCACCACTTGGAGCAGAGCTGGTGGTACTTCTGGGTTGTCCAGATTCATTCGGACAGACTTTCTTTGCTAGTTTTGAATGCTTGATTCAGGCACCTTCTCCTCCCACTGTGGTCGCCAATTTGGTGTGGATAATTATCGCCTGAGGGTAGGCTTGTAATTTGATTGGTGTTTAACAATAGTATGTGGGTGTTGTGTATTTAGTGTAGAGAGTAGAAAGATAATTAAGCTGGCTAGTAGCAGTTAATTCTCATTATCCACACTTAATGCAGGTGGTTGGGTATTTATACCCTGATGTTTGGGCCCTTATGGACTTTCGGGTCATGTTTAATGGACCCGGGTCATGTTCAAAGACCGATGAGCTCTAAGTAGGAGAGCAAGTAGCTTAGTCAAGAAGTGTTTAGGTTTTTAGTACTTTTGTCATAGTTCGAACAGTTCTATGGTCTGAGTGTCCGAAGTGGTTTGTCCGGTCCGGAGGCCTTGGACCGATCTGTCCTTGTCCGGGGAGCATGCAGAATTCGGACTCATCAGAGGTGGCAAACGGTTCGAACCGCGAACCGTCAGAACCGTTTAACAGTCCTTGCGGTTTGTAGTCCTAATGGGTCAGTTTCGCACTTAAACCACTAGTTTAACCACCATAAAAACCATATAGGCACCGTTTATCAAAATATTTTATAGTATTATTTAAAATTAATTTGTAAGTGTTAATTGAATCTAATTTCAATAATTGAGATATATACAATATAAACGAGTTAATTGTGCTATTTAATGTATTTTAATTTAAATATTTTATCATTTTAATCCAAATTCTATAATCAAGCAATTACATTCTAAAAAAATAATTGTAATATGATTTTGATATATTTGATTATATTTATGTATTTAAGATATTTTATTTAATATTAGGTAGATATTAAATAAAATATATACATCTAATTGTATTTTGGTTAGAACTTTCAATATTTAATATTACTAGATATTTAAGATGTTTATGAAATTAAGATGTTTTATTTAATATTACCGCTATTTTTTCAAACTATTCAATATTTGAAGTATAAATTTAAATTTTTTAAAATGGTATAAATTTGGATTATGTTCCAAGTAAATACATGTAATTTGGTTGTGAAATAAATTCAAAAATATCAATTGTATTTCAATTAACTACGTGTAATTTGGTTCATAAAAAGGAATTATATTCCGATGACATAATTAAATATAATTAATTAAATATATTTATTTAGGAGATTAACATTATCAACAATAGAAACTATCTATTCTGATCGAAAATGAATAGTAAAAAAATTATTTTTATCAATAATAGATAATCGATAGATTAAATCCACACAGATATTAATTTTTAGATTATCAATAGAATAACTATGATCCAAATTAACTTGTTAATAATATAAAATTTCTTTCAATAAAGTAAAAAAAAAAGAAGGGTTAATAATATAAAATTTCTTTCAATAATCTAGAGAATTTCATATTTTCTTTTTCATAAAAGTAATAAAATTATTAAAAAAATAATAGTTCGAATTCCCTATTTATAGAGTTATAATTTTTTTAAAAAATAATAATTCGAATTCCCTATTTATATAGTTTTTTTTAAATATTAGTTCGAAATCCTATATATAGAGTTTTGATTTTTTTTTAAAATAGTTTAAATTGCATACTTATAAAAAAATTATTTTTTTATACAAAATATTTATTAAAAAAACCAGCTGCGGATGACGTCACCCGTGCGGACCATCCGGTCACACGTGCGGATGGTGTGCACATTCGAAAGCGCTACGGTTAGTTTAATTTAACTAGCCGTAGCAGGTCCGGGCGTCCGGACATTACGTCCGGATGGTCCGGACATTTTTTTTTCCAATTTTTTTTTGGTCTCCCTATAAATAGAGGAGACCCCAACTCCAACCTCACACACTCTCTAAATCTACAATAAATCTCTCTACTTGTTCTAGATTTTCTATAAAACTCAACTTTCTTATTTTACATATTGTAGTTCTATTTTCAAAATAGTTCGATTTATTTCCGAAAAATAATTGTTATTAGTTTTTATTAGTTATTATTTTTTATTATCACAAATTCCCAATGACGTTTTATGGCTTCAACAACAGGTTAGGACAAGCAACTCCGAAAACTGATTTTTCGGAATTTTCTTTCTTTATGATGTCTCCTCCACCCGAGAGAGATCCGATCACACGACGCGTCAAATCTGCCACTGAACCTACGACTTTGAGTAAGACCGCCAAACAAACTTTTAGTTCCAAAATGGTCGACAAGGTGACACGAAGTGTCAAACACCCGACTATAACTAGGAGTAAGGCCGTTGTTCCTAAACAAAGTCTTAGTACGAAGACGAAGATGGTCGATTTGATTGCTGCTGCGTTAAGTAAGGTTAATCGTGAGACTCGAGGACAAGTTGTGGGAGATCCTTTACAAATTGCAGAAAATTTTGCGTCTTAAAAAAGTGGCTAGCGACAAGAGACTAAAAAATGTATTTTAGCATTTGTAATATTAAATATTTTAATATAACTTGTAATATTTTAGCATTTGTAATATTAAATATTTTAATATATCTTGTAATATTTTAGTATCATAAAATATGATTTTGGTTTAAAAAATAATAAATAACACTTGTAATATTTAAAACCAAATCACAATAATAAAATTCAAAATGTAATATTAAAGTTATAACAATATAACTTAAAAATAATAAATAACACTTGTAATATTTAAAACCAAATCACAATAATAAAATTCAAAATGTAATATTAAAATTATAACAATGTAACTTGTAATATTTTAGCATGATAAGTTTAAAAAATAATAAATAACACTTGCAATATTTAAAACCAAATCACAATAATAAAATTCAAAATGTAATATTAAAATTATAACAATGTAACTTGTAATATTTTAGCATGATAAAATATGATTTTGGTTTAAAAATAATAAGTAACACTTGTAATATTTAAAACCAAATCACAATAATAAAACTCAAAATGTAATATTAAAATTTGAATAATGTAACTTGTAATATTTTAACCATAAGATATGATTTTGGTTTAAAAAATAATAAATAACACTTGTAATATTTAAAACCAAATCACAATAATAAAATTCAAAATGTAATATTAAAATTATAACCATAAAATTTGTAATATTTTAACATGATAAGATATAGTTTTGCTTTGTAACATAATATCAACGCTACTAATATTGGATCCCAAAACATAGTAATAATATTCAAAATGTAATAATAACATAAGTAATATTTAAAAATTTGGATTATATAATAATTACAACCCTTAAAATATTAATAACCAAAACAAATTAATACTAACTAAAATGTAATAATAATTTTATAATCATATACAATATCTCAATATTTTTTGAATATAACTTAAGATATGATTTTCGTTAAAAAATAATTAAAACACTAATATTTACAAATAAATCACGGTTTTGCAGTCCTAATGGTTTGCGATCCTGGCGGTTTGCGGTCATGACGGTTTACTTCTTATGCGGTCCTTACGGTTTGCAGTCCTAATTGACCAGTTAAACGGTTTACCCGTCGGTTTATAAACAGTTCTCCAGCTTTGAACCGCGATTTCAGAACCATTTACCACCATTAAGGAGGGGAATAAAATTTAAAAATATTTGAACCGAAATTTTAGCCTTTATATATTAGAAATAAATGGGTTTTTTTTCTGAGTTTTTTAGAATTCTTTTTAAGTAAAATTCTCATCCTATAACATGTCCAAAATGTTATTTTTGGTATATATTTGAAAACAAAATGTTATTTGGTATATACTTGGAAATAACCCAAAAATAAAAGATAGATAAATGTTTTTAAATTTAGAAGTGGTGCTTGAATGTACGTTTTTAAATGTGAAAGTCTCTTTGTAGTTTTGGTGAAACATGAACGAACTAATGATTTGTTTACAAGAAACAAAGCCCATTGAACGGTAAAATGGCTTGTGCTCCAGGAAACAAGAATTCTCCTTCTTCCTTGATTTTCATCTCCGGATGAAGTAATTTCTTTGATTTTCATGGATCAATTCCCATATGTTCAAGAGGTTTTCAGTTCTTCATCAACCAAAGATTTGCAAAATGATTACAAAAACAGCAGCCAGTGGAAGAAGAAGTCTTTCGTTGATGCTGTGAATGCTGATTCAAAAGGCTCGGTTGATTCTTTCAACCCTGAGGAAGTTAGATACAAGAATGATCACGTTCATTTGCAGTATGATGATGTCTTCTTAGATCATCTGAAATCGAAATCAAAACATACTCTTGTGGGTAAATGTTCTGCTGGCTTACCTAAGAGAATACACCTGCTCGATTTCTTTTCAAAGTTCCATTTTGTTCAAAGTTATAGTTATACGATTAAGGACTCAAGATATATCTTTATTGAGTTTGACTCGTATGAAGATTTAGCTAAACTATGGAGGAAAAATGTATGGACAATTGGTTCTACGGTGATGAGGCTGCTGAAGCGGACTGAAGGCTTTAATGCAAAATATGAATGTCCTGTTACGCCTATATGGATCAAGATGGAGAATCTGCCTGAGCATTTGTTCAATGAGAAGGTTATCTCTGATATAGCCTCTTCTTTGGGAAAGCCTATGCAGATAAAAGTTCCATAAAAAAATAGAGCTTCCTACAATCATTGTTTGGCTAGGATTGAAATGGATATAACAAGCAAGATTTTTTATGATGTTTGGGTTGGTTTTGGTAGCAATCAGGGATGTTGGGTGAGAATTTCTTATCTAAATCTCCCAAAGTATTGTAAATCTTGTTTCCATATTGGCCATGGTATTGAGCAATGCAAGAAACACAAAGTTATTGAGAAATCCAGCAAGTTTGATATGGAAATCAGCAAGCAATTGGATAATGATAAGTTGTTGAAGAACAGGCCAAGAAAGATCTTGTTGTTGCTGTGTCTAATAATGTTGATATTAGTAAGAAGTTGGATAGTTTTAAAGTTGTTGAAGAGCATGCTAATGAAGTTAATGATATGCCTTCAATAACAGATATTGAGGGTGCAATTCAAACGATGGAATTCGGGTTTAAGGTTTTGAATAGTGTTAAAGGTAAAGATCTGAATAAATTTTCTCCCAAGAACTCAAATCTTGGGAGTCTTTCATCTTCTCATTTTCGTAGTCGTGTTATGGATATGAATGCTGATACTTGTCAGCATGGTCTTTTAAGCAGTAACGTTGAGGATGTTGAGGGTGTCAATGGTGTGACAGACCCAAAAGAAGTTAAAATGGATAATAATAACAAACAGGACGAAATGATCGGAGCCTTACAAACCCTTGGGAATGCCAATAATCAGGACTATGAAAATCTAGCTTCTGAATTTTCTTCTCCTAAAGTTGGTTGTGAGAGTCCTCAAGTTTCTTCAAGAAGTCATTTGCATGTCTCTAAGAGTGCCTAGCCTGTTAAAAGATTAACCAGAAGTCAGATTCAAAGGAAAGATTCATCTGAAGAAGAGGAGGATTTCACTACTATAATTGATAGACAGCTTAAGCAAGCCAAAAAGAAGAGGCTGGTCAGGAATACTCATCAATTGTCTATAACAACACGTAACTCTAAACGCTCTCTCAATTATGATTAGCATTCTCAATTGGAATATTAGAGGGATTAAAAATAAATCTTCATTTAGGAGACTTAAGCATCTTTCTAGAGTTAACAATGTTGATATGGTTGTTATTCAAGAGCCCTTAATTAGTAGTGAAAATCTGGTTTCTTGTGCTTCTAAAATTGGTTTCAACCATAGTGCTTCTAATATTTCCAATAAAATTTGGATTTTCTGGAATGATAACATATCTGTTAACATTTTGCTTGATCATATTCAATGCTTGCATATTGATGCAACTCATAACATTCTTGATAAAAAATTTATTTTAACTTTTGTATATGCTAAATGCCAACGCTTAAATAGATTAGATTTGTGGGATACTTTGCGTAACATTTCTTGTGATACTAAAGCCTGGCTTGTGTGTGGTGACTTTAATTCAATAAGTTCTATAGATGATCAGATTGGCTGCTCTACGTTTTGTCAAAATAATGCTGATGATTTCAATAAAATGATAAGTGATTGTAGTCTTATAGATGCTAGATATGCTGGGTCTAGATTTACTTGGTCTAACAAGACTAAGTGGAGACGTCTTGATTGGGTCTTCACTAATAACTTTTGGAATGATATCTTCAATAATACTAATGTCTTTCATAAAGCCAGAACTGGTTCTGATCACATGGCCATCATTGTTAATTGTTCCTCTTTGTCTTATAGTTCTAGAAAGAATTTTAGATTTCAAAACATGTGGCTGCTTGATGAAGGGTTCTTGTCTATTGTGTCTAATAGTTGGGATCAGGATATGGATGGTGATCCTTTGAATATGTTTTGGCTTAAGCTCAAAAGGTTAAAAGCTGATCTTGTTGATTGGAATAAGCATCATTTTGGGAATGTTTTCAACAAAGTTCTAGCTTTGGAGGATGAAGTTCTTATGGTGGATACTTTACATCATAATCAAAATACTAGTCAATCGAATGAGGAGTTGAATAAGTTTAATGCTTTGCTAATGAATGCTTATAAAATGGAGGAAGAGTATTGGCTACAGAAGTGTAATGTTGACTGGATCAAAGATGGAGATAGAAGTACAAAACTCTTTCATAGTTATGTCTCCAAGAAAAGAAAGAAGAGTGCTATTAATGGTATTAAGGAAAATGACATTTGGATTACTGATAAAGACTCTATAGGTCATTCTGCTGTTGATTTCTTTACTAAGGCCCTTGCTTGTAGCCCTTACAAAGACAAGCAAGATGAGTTGGATAAGATGAGTCATAATCTGTTTGATACCATTCCCTGTGTTGTTACTCAAGAGGATAACAAGAGTCTGCTCACTCTTCCTGGTGAAGATGAAGTTCTCAAGACAATCAACAATCTAAAAGCATCTAGTGTGGCAGGTATGGATGGATTTAATCTAATCTTTTATAAAAAATGTTGGAGCATCATCAAAAAAGATCTCATATCTGCTCTTCACCATTTTATTAGAGGGTGTAATATACCTAAAGGTATTCTTGCTACCGGCATCTGTCTCATCCCTAAGTCTAGTAATACCACTTGTTGGAGTGATTATCGGCCTATTAGTTTATGCACGCTCCTTAATCGTATTATGGCTAAAATTCTGAATAACAGACTTGTTATTCTTCTTCCTAAAGTAATCTCTAGCTCTCAAGGTGGGTTTGTTCCTGGTAGTTCTATTCATTCTAATATCTTAACTGCCAAGGACCTTCTTTATGATTTGAATAAAAAAGTTAAGAACAAAAACATCATCATTCAGTTGGACATGTGCAAAGCTTTTGACAAGCTTAGTCACCCTTTTCTTTTTAAAGTATTAACCTGCTTTGGCTTCTCTAAAAGATTTGTTAGGCTCATTAATAGCATGATATCTAATGTCTTTGTCTCTATATTAGTTAATGGTGCTTCATATGGTTTCTTTAAAACTGCTAAAGGTCTTAGGCAGGGTGATCCCCTTTCACCTAGCCTATTTATTATTGCTGAAGAGGTGTTGTTGAGGGGTATATCTTTGCTCTTTAATAATAATAAAAGCATGAGATACAAAAGTCGTAACAAGTTATGTATTAGTAACTTGGCTTCCGCTGATGATATCATATTGTTTACTAACTGCAAGGATGCTTCTATAGTATCACTTAATTTCTTCTTGCAGGACTATCAAGCAGTTTCTGGTCAGGTCATTAATAAAAGTAAAACAAAGGTGATCATTTCTAGTGGTATGAATGATGATAGAATTAGTTCTATTTCTAACATCACTGGATTTAATAGTGCTATGCTCCCTACTGATTATCTAGGTATAACTATCAGCACCAACAACAAGTCTGTTATTTATACCAATCTCCTTAAAAATATTAATAATAGAATAGTTGATTGGGAATCCAAGCACCTATCGTTTTCTGGTAGAATCACTCTCATTAATGATGTTCTTATGAATATTGTGCTTTACTGGATGCATAGTAATGTTATCCCTTGTAGTGTTATTAACAAAATTGAAAAAGCCTTCAATGCCTTTCTTTGGGGTTCTACTGGCTTAGATCACAAAATCCATTGGTGTAGTTGGAAATCCATTTGTAAAACGTATAAAGAGGGGGGCTTAAACATTAGAGATTTAGCTGATGTTCAAATGTCTACTTCTTGTAAGCTTTGGTTGCAGTTTAGGGACAACAAGTTACTCTGGGCTAATCTGATTCATGATATCTATTGCAATAAGAAGCATCCTTTGCAGCTGGCTAGTAACATCAAGGGTTCTATGGTCTGGAATAGGCTTAAGAGGATTCAGTCTACTGTTGAGCAGTTTGTGAGCTGGTCTTTAGGTGATGGAAATGTTGACTTCTGGCTGGATAGATGGTCTAATTCTGATCCTCTTCTTTTTCTTGATAATTCTATTGACAATAGTTGGTTTCATCATGAGAAGGTTAATGATTATTGGTCTAACTATCAATGGGATCTGAATCGTATTGCCAATCTTATTAGTAAGGAAGATCTTGATCGTATTAAAAACTGTTCTATTAACCATAATAAGAAGGATAAGATCATATGGAGCTTATCTTCTACTGGTAACTTTAGTCTAAAGCATACATGGGATTTCATCAGAACTCATCACATTGAATCTAGTCTGTTTTATAAGATCTGGAACGATTTAACTCCCAAAAAGCATTCTTTCATTCATTTGAAGCTTGTTAACAGTTTTATGTCTACTGATTCGGTTCTAAGGAAAAGGCACATGTACATTGTTTCAAAATGTCAATTTTGCTTAAGTTGTGAAACCACTGATCATGTTTTTATTTCTTGTGATGTTTCCTGGTCTGTTTGGTTGCATTTTGTTGATCTTTTCAATATAATTATTTATAGATATATGACTCATATCCACGTGTCTAGAACTTGGTTTAGGAGCACTAGTAAGAAAAACCATATCAGAAATGTCATTCCATCTATTATTTACAGCACCATTTGGAAATATAGAAACCATTCTAAGTTCAAAAATAAGACTGTTTCTTCTAATGTTATTATTAAGGATATTCACAAGATCATTTACTACATGAATGTTGCTGGTATATTCAAGTTTAAGCACTGGTCCAGTGATAAAACTGTTGCTAAAAGTCTGGGCTTCTTAAACTTATGTTGTAGCTCTTTAAATAAACCTTCTGTGCTTAAGTGGGTTCCTCCTGTAGTTGGTAGGTATAAGCTTAACACTCATGCTTCTGTGATTTTCAATGGTGAAGCTAGTGCTGGTTTCATTATCAGAGACTTTGAAGGTAATCTAGTGTATGCTGGTGGTAATGTCTATGGTAAGTTGTCTCCTATTATGGCTGAAGCTAGGGCCCTGATGGACGGTCTTACTATTTGTAATTCTAAAGGTCTCTATCCTGTTGACATTGAAACTGATTCTTCATTACTTGTTGATTTTATGAAGAATGATAATATGGGTGCCTTACACTGGTCTCTTTCTCCTGCTATAAACTGCTGTAAAATGATGCTCACTCCTACTATGACCCTTATGCATGTTTATAGGGACCAAAAACGAGCAACTGACTGGCTGGCTCGTTGGACCTTAAAATGTAAACTCAAGACTGAATATGTTTTCACTTCTGCTCCTGCTAATCTGAGGTCTATTCTTATACTTGAAAGCCTTGGCTTACCTTATATAAACATGTCAGACTGAGTTTGTTTGTAAGTTTGATTCTAGGTCCTTTTGGTCCTTCGTTGCTTTAGTTGGCATATTCTGTTGCTGGAGCTTTTCTTGGCTTGCGTTTCTTCATGTTGAAGTGAGTCCTTGCATGGAGTGTTGATCTTGGGGAAGGCTGATGATTGCTGATTAAGTTTCTGATGATAGTTGCTGATTAAGTTTCTTGGCTGTGATTGATGTCTGAGCTTTTGCGAAAGTGCTGCTTGGTGTTTATAAAGGTTATTGCTGGCTGAGTTTGTAGATTAAGCTATGGATTGCTGAGCTCTTTGGATTGGTGTTTGAAGCTCAAGTGATTGATTTAAGTGTTGTTGGCTTTTAGTCTTTTCAAATGATTGGTCTTTAAGCTTGTAATTGGCTGTATCTTATTAAGTTTCCCTTTTGTGTGATTTTGGAGAGAAATTTCCCACCTTTGTATCCAACTATGTTTCAATTTATCAAACAAAAGTTCCTTGCTAAAAAAAATAATGATTTGTTTACAAAGAAACTCTACTACTACTAGTACTAACATTCTTGACCCAAACAAATTTCCAGAAATGAGTCATGATGTCACAGTTTGGTACAGTTTCTATGTCTATACCAGATTGTCGGGTTTTGTCTTTCTTTCGTCTAAACATGGCCATGAAAATACAATCCTTCTCTTCTACTGCACCATCTTCACTTCTCCATCACCCATCAAATCGTTTCAACCAAGACAGCAATGGCGTCAGACAAGTTTTATCCCTCGCATCGAGCAACATCAAAGCCACTGGCAACGCATCGTTATGCTGCGCGTCTTCAACTTACGCCGATGGACAAGAACCATCCACCGCGCTGTACAACCGATGGATTCGTGATTGCTGTCAGTCAGGTAACATCAGTAAGGCCACGGAGCTAACTGCTCAATTGGAAGCTCTTGGTTCACGTCTCGACCCTACTACTTACGCTCACTTGATTGATTCCTTAGCCAGTCTCGGTCGGCCATTGGAAGCCGACGCATTGTTTCACGAAATGACGCGTCTCGGTCTCGATAGCCACCGAAGGATACGATCGAGGTTGTTTAACGTGTTGCTAAGAGGATATCTGAAGAAAGGTTTCTTAGAACTTGGAGTTAGGGTTTTAAGTGTAATGGAGGAAGAGAACATCGCCAAAAACCAAGAGACGTACGAGATTCTATTAGATTACTATGTGAAGGCAGGGCGATTAGAGGATTCGTGGTCCATCGTTAACGAGATGCAGCGAAAAGGGTTTCGATTGAACTCCTTTGTTTACAGCAAGATTATTGGTCTATACCGGGACAATGGGATGTGGAAGAAAGCTTTGGGTATTGTAGAGGAGATAAGGAATGCAGGTGTTCCCATGGATTTGAATATATACAATAGCATTATAGATACTTTTGGTAAATATGGTGAATTAGCAGAAGCCCTAGAAGTGTTCGATAAAATGCAAGAGCAAAGTGGAATAACCCCAGATATAACTACGTGGAACTCTTTGATCAAGTGGCATTGTCACGCAGGTGCTGTAGAAAAGGCTTTTCAATTGTTTACAATGATGCAAGAGCAAGGGAGGTATCCGGACCCCAAGATTTTCGTTAATCTTATAACTCGCTTGGGTGAACAAGGGAAATGGGATTTGTTAGAGAGCAATTTCGAGATTATGAAATTTAAAGGGCACGAAAACCTTGGGACTGTTTATGCTATTTTGGTTGATATCTATGGGCAGTATGGAAAATATAAGGACGCTGAGGAGTGCATTGCTGCTCTCAAGTCAGATGGCAGCAGGATTTCTGCCAATGTGTTTTGTGCTCTAGCAAATGCTTATGCTCAGCAGGTACAGTGCATGTTCTGCTTACTTTTGGTATTAGGAGTTATTACTTATCCAAGTATGCTTGTTTTACCTGCTTGTTCTTTATATTATACTAGTATACTTAAAATCTTTGGGGTTGTTTGGTGCGGTTAGTCAGCTTATGTGACCTGCAGGCTTATAAGCAAACATGTTGTTTGGTTTGATCTATCTTTGTAGTATTAAAAGAGCTAGATTTTAGGCCTATTAGATAAAAAAGTTAAGAGCTAAAAATTAATTTTTCATTTTTTGTATTTTTTCAACGGATTCGGATTATTAGCCATATATGCTGTTAATTTTTCTTTTGGATTTTGTTTTTCCTTTTATACCTTCAATTTTAACTTTTGAAATTTATCTTTATTATAAACCAAACGACCTTAACTTTTTTTTTTTTTTTTTTAAATTTACTAATTTGAAGCCAACTTTTTGGCTTATAAATCATTGGCAACTTAACACTTCGGCAGTTAAAAAAGCAGGCTAACTGGGTAATCTTCCATGAGTCCTCAACTTTTAGCTATTATTGTCTCTTACATTAGGAGTATGAGCTAGGATCAAGTTACATACCTCCCTCTCGGTTTGACCCTTTTAACCATCATTAGTGAGTCTCTATCCTTTGCTTCTTTAAGTAATAGGTTATCCAACACTACTAGCGTATAAGTGCTTGTCAATTTTTTCCTTTCTGGGGTCATTCTTGTTTGAAGGCTAGGACCTAGTAAGTGTATGAAAAGATGGATCTCCGCTCAAGCACACAAAGGCAGAAGATGTGTTTGTTTTAATTGATTGTATTTTTTTCCATATGCATCTTCATACGGGCAGTCATAGTAGTTTAGTGTGTGGACTGTCGTGCGAATTTCAGCTAGCTTACTGTTGGCATCTTTTATAGAGTAACTTTCCTCCACTCAAGCATGTTTTTAGTATCGATTTCATTTCATTGCAGGGATTATGTGAACAAACAGTAAAAGTGCTTCAGCTCATGGAAGCTGAAGGGATCGAGCCAAATCTTATCATGTTAAATGTGTTGATCAATGCATTTGGTACTGCTGGGAGGTATATGGAGGCACTATCTATTTATCAACATATCAAAGAAAGCGTAAGTTCTCGTTATTCCGAACTTTACGGAAATTTGCACCATATTGTTGGATAATACATTCCTTTTCGCCTTCTCATCAAGCTTCGTTATAAGTTCAATGAACCAATGGAATTTTTACTGCCTTTGTGAAGGGTTTTAGCCCCGATGTAGTTACATACAGCACACTTATGAAGGCATTTCTTCGAGCGAGGAAGTTCGACAAGGTATGCTATCCTACTCAACTGCTTTTTATTTCATTACGGCATCTTAGTCTCTTTGACTGGTGCATTAATTCAGAACTATGCAGGTCCCTGAAGTATACAAAGAAATGGAATCCTCTGGATGCACTCCAGATAGAAAAGCTAGACAGTTGCTGCAATCTGCACTGGTAGTTCTTGAGAAGAGGCATTGTGAGTATTAGATAAGCAAGGGATATGTTTTCTGTTCCATTATTTTCTGGTAACCTTGTTGACCTGATACTTTTCATGTATATCTTCCCAGGACATGTTTCCATTATCGCCTGTGGTTGGATTTCATAGTCCTTCTCTGACTTTGACCAAATGCCGTTATCTTTCCAATGGCCCTAGTATAATGCTTTCGATCAAACTAGAATTTTTGTTGGCTTAATCGCGGCAAAGGGTTGGATAGACAACGCTCTTCTGAATGGCTAAAATGGTAACTCAGCTGAAGCTTGAACATGCTTGGTCTTGTCATCCTGCAAAGATGAATTATCAGTATGTGATGGTACAGGTCTTGTTATCTACATAAGTAAGTGCAGCAAAACTTGTTCAACTGGAATAGAAGTGATTATGGTTACTTGTACGACTGGGCTGGTACTCAATCTCATCATGAGTTAAATGCCAAACTTGATTTCGCCGCTGATAATTCAGCAGAAAGTGCTGTATCATAAAGACTCCTAGATCTCCATAGTTCTGGTAAATAGCATTTTGAAATATAGATGATGTGCATATGTATACCTGTACTAGCAGTCACGACTGAGTTAAAAGGTCGCATAAGTGAACAATGAGCCTGGAGATGTTGAAAACGAAATGATTGTGCACTTAAATGGCTCCTGGTTGCATTGGAGTATTAATTTGTGTCTTCGTGTATTTCACTTCAGTGGAGATCACCATTTGTACCACATTTACTTTATTATCTCCAAGCTATATAATTTTGTGCTGTCTTGACAGCCTCTTCTTTGTCTAGAACATTAACAAATTTTGTATCAATATGCAATATAGGCATTATCAAATTTTGTATCAATATACAATACAGGCATCAAATAGTCCTTAGTTCTCTTATGTAATCTTTTGTTCTTATGTCATGAATATATGAATGATTCTCTTTCCGTAAACACATGATGCTGCTTGCATGGCAGCTGATGAATGAAAAGGCCTTGGAGTCGGACATATGTGCTGAATTGAATATATGTGCTATTTATTCCGAGTCGAATATATGTTCAGAGTGCTGAACTGATAGGTATGTTAATAACACGAAATGATACGGCAGTGCAGATACATATATAAACCACCTTGAAATCCAAGGACGCATAACTTTATAGTACAGACACTATGAAACAACAAGAGTTATATTACAGGATATTATGTTACTGATACAGGGGCACTATAATACAGATACTTATTACAGGATAGTATGTTATTGATACAGTTGGCACTGTAATACCGATACTTATTATAATGATGCTCTTATTATTACCACACATAAAACACACACTAATATTGCTTGCTTGCCAAAATAGGACGACTCATTAGCGTTCGTCAATTGAAGCTAGACTTGTCCAAGTCCTCAAGACTAGTAGGGCGGAACCAAGCTTTCTCGTCTAGAACTGACCCCCCAGCTTTTGTAAGAGAAGAACCACCGTCACCACCGACACTTGAGTTTTGTTCATTGGCAGGTCCAAACACTCCGGTTTGTGGATGCGGAGCCCAGTACTTATCAGATTGAAGCTCGATAAGTTCGTCCGGCACTATTGTTGGGCAAATCTGATCATCATGGTTCTTCTGGTAAATCGATGTGTGTGCCTCCCTCCTGCACCACATATTTTGAGTTGCTATTATTTGATAAATTTATTACTATTATTAAAAACAAATGATAGCCAAACTGTAACTGAATATTTAGGTTTAGGTTTAGGTTTTAGACTGTCTTTATAGTTACATTTGTTATGAAATTTATCTACCAATAGCAGAGCTAAATTCATTTTAGTAAGGTCATGGTGGAGTCTAGAAAGCTAAACAACCAAGAAAACGATCCAAGCCAAATTTTCTTGTTAAAAGTATTTAAATAATCAAAAGTCGCAGTGAATATTACGTGTGCTGAAATAAATAATTGAATTAGGTGGAATCTTAATTTTAAAAGTTACCTAAAGTTTAAGGTAGTGCATAGAATTGATTCGATGAGGCTGATTTACTAGTATAGTTGATATAATATATGATACGATCACATGTTTGTTAGCGGTCCGGATTTTGATGCAACCATACCGGGACGACCTTATCGGTTCCGGACCGATAAGATTTTGGTCTTGGTTTTAAACACAACCAGAATCGATAAGAATCGGTTAGATTCGTTTTCGGTTTCCCCGTACCCTCCAGTATCGGTCCGATCTCGTATATGTTTTACATGTTTATTGGTTTTATTGGTTTATCGGTCTCTATCGGCCCGACCAGACCAATTTACCCGTTTTATGGTTAGATTCCACACCGGTCTTGCTTTTTAGAATAGAACTTCGAATCCCACCATTAAAAATCGGTTCGGTTTTCACCGGTTCCGGTCCGTTCACGGTTCTCAGGAACATCAACAGCCCTAGTCATATCCTAAATATATATATTAGAGTAATGTCCTCCATCTCAAGTTTTTCTAATAATATACATGATACAATCGTAGCCCGGCTAGATCTTACTCAATTAGATAGTAATATTTGTGATTGTAGCTCGAAATCTTTTCGGCTCAACTATATCCACATCACTCATAAATAGCTCGAAAACTATATCACTCTCGAATTCTTATAGTTATGATTCAGAGTTTAATGATAAACTTTAGTACACCGACACCGTTTTCCGATTCATATCGGACAACAAAACAAAATAAAGTAAAATAAAATAAATGCGCTTGAAGTCGGACATGCAAGATTCAGAATTCGGACATGACATGAACATGCAATAAGAAGAAGTATAAGAACTTGGAATTTTGTAGAGCGGGAGAGGGAGAGGGAGAGAGATGTACCTGAGGGTGAAAGCAGAGGCAGAGGAGCGATTACGAATCGTCTGAATCTGATTAACTGCTCGCTTTGTGAAGGTAGCTATTTCTCGAGCGCTTTTGGAATTGACCACTGCCATATATAGATAGATGCGAGCGCTATTCTTTCTTCTTTGTGGTTTTGGTTTTGGTTTTGGAGAGGACCGGTAGCTGCTGAGTATGGTATAGCTCTATCTTTATACTAGTGTAATGTAGGAGTAATAGATAGAGAGAAAAAGAGAGTGGTTACAGAAAAGGACAGATGTAACCGAACCGTTTTAGTACTACCTAAGATCTCTTCACCTGTGTCACCTACCTCAGCTGCTGTCTACCACATGGATATTCTTTTCTAAGACTATTTACAATACAAAGATTCTCTCTCTATATTATATTATATTATAAGTTAAATTTTTTAAATTTATATGTATTAATATTTGTAATATTTACATTCGATTAAATCAATTGTTTTTTTTATTAAATTGAATTTATATATCTATATATATTTAAATATGGGCAACTTGTTTATTTTGGGTTTTATGATGTATAATTTATAAATAATGATATTTAGAAGCAAGAGCTAAGAAAGAAGCTCTTATATCATTTGAAGATTTAAGATTTCAAGCCGTTAAAGAAAAGTCTAGAATTTGGAATTCAAAAACTATATAATCGAAACCTAACACCCAGGCTTGGTGGTATGTCAATGGAAGGTACTATGCATGCTTCTCTCGTGCATCTTAGGCATTAAACATGCTGCATTCATTTTAGAATAAACTGTAAAATTTGGCCAATATAAAATATTATATATTTTATAAGTTGAAATACATGTATAAATATTTTATAAACAACTGGTATCCAAAAAATGAGAAGTTATATATATATATATATATATATATAGACCATAAAATCTGACAAAATATTTTTAGTTCTCTAAAAAAATAAAACTTTCTTTTCTAGATTATTTCATCTTCTCTTAAAATCATAAATATTTAAATTTTAAATTTATCACTCTTATTTTTCGAAATCTTACTTTTTGAAATCGACTTAAATTTTCAACATCCCTTTCAAACTTAAAGTTTAAAAATCG
Source organism: Limnanthes douglasii subsp. nivea (assembly GCA_036936605.1). Lineage (NCBI taxonomy): Eukaryota > Viridiplantae > Streptophyta > Magnoliopsida > Brassicales > Limnanthaceae > Limnanthes > Limnanthes douglasii. Next base: position 318,903,627 of record JAUPFV010000002.1, on the reverse strand, counting down.
ACGAATAGTCTCTCATTCCCTCATTCTTTTATATTCCAAAATTTAATTGGAATTAACGAAGTAGGTTGTCTTTTTCGTTTCGTAACTTGCATGATTTACAGTTATTCTTACAGTGTTTAAAGCAATAAATATAGGTTGTTTGTAAGGCTTCGAACAAAAATATACGTTCTTATTGTGATTTTGTGCTAAACCATGGGTTGAGAATATAAATGCTCTCCATTTTTGCATTTAGTGTGTCATATTTTTTTTGATTTGGTTTAAATGTATGGGCATAAATCCTATCGCTTGTTTAGTTTATTCAGTTCAAAGTTCTTCACATCGTGTAACTTCCATGAGTGTCAATACCACGTCTCCCGCTTGATGTAATTGTGCATTACATGCATTTGTTGACATGCCTCGCATGTTCGTTATGTATAGTCTTACGGCGTTGAGATGTAAATGTTTCGCACATGTTCATTATGTATGTTCTCACATTATTAAATATTCATTATATTTGGTATCACATAAAGTTATAATGAACATCTGAATTGCATTTTTATATGTTCATTTTATATTGTCTCACACATGTTCATTATGTATCGTCTTACATTCTCAAATTTTCATTTTATATGGTCTAACACAAAAGATATAATAAACATATGGTTTTGCATTCTAATATATTCATTATATATGGTCTCACATGAAAGATATAATGAGCATTTGGTCTCAAATTCTCAAATATTCATTTTATATGGTCTCGCACATTTTCATTATGTATCGTCTCACATTCTTAGATCTTTATTTTAAGGGTCGCGCACAAAAGATATAATGGACATATGGTATCGGATTATAAGATATTCATTATATATGGTCTAATACATGTTCATTATGTATGATACTCGATTCTAGACGTTCATTCTTTATAATCTCGCATTCGTCTCGCACATGTTCATTATGTATCGTCTCGTATTCTTAGATGTTTATTTTATACGGTTTCTCACAAAAGATATAACAAACATCTAATTATAGCTAGTCTCACATGTGTTCATTATGTATGGTCTCGCATTCTCAGATGGTCATTATGTCAAGTATTACATCTTGCATATATTCATCGTGTATTGTCTTGCATCTTACATCTACTTTAATTTTTGGTTTAGATACTTATACATGGAATCTTAAATTGTATTTTCTTATAAATAAAATGACACTTATAGTTTTCCATTTCAGGTCGGGTATATTAGTTATTATAAATCTGATGAAAGAGAAGCAAATTAGAGACAAACACATGAAAAGTGAAAAAGCAACACCGATATACATGATCTTGAAGGCTACACGTGATTTGCACAACGAGAATTTAAAAATGAAGAAGTATTATGACATAATCATCAAAATTATAAAGAAATACATGTCAAAGATGAAGTTTTCAAATTGGGCTCCAAACATGTTAAACCGACCACAAAAAATTGAAGACAATTTGTAATTTGAAGCAAAGTGATGAGGAATAAAAATCGAAGGCGGCTTCAAACTTAGATATCCCAATAAAAAGAAGCAGAGTCAAGGATCGTTAAAACATACTTCCTTGACAAAAATATAAGAAAAATAAGGAAGAATAAATAAAAACTAGTAACAAATAATTTGATAAATGTATGATTTTAGTTACATTGAAATTGCTTATTCCAGTTTAGGATAAGCTACGTATCACATCCAGTTGTAAATAAGTTTTGTATCACACGTAATAGTTGCAGTAGTCTTGCATGTGGTATTTATTGTAGTCTCGCATCTCGTCTCCGTATATTTTCAGTCTCATGTGTACTTAATACTTATTTATTATTGTGTAGTGTTTTACATGATGGAATAAACAAAACTATTGCTACTGAAGAGGATCAATGTGCAAAGAATATATATATATATATATATTGTTGATCCTTGTATTTGTGCTCCACGTTATTTTATTCAGTATTAGGCATGCAATGGATACAAAAACGGTCTTTTATGTCAAAGACCTTGAAAAGATAAACAATCATGTCCGTGAGAAACTACTTAGGTTAGTTTAGACTTGTTGGGAAAACAAACCTGATAGAGTTATTGGATATGTTCACTTTTAACTCTTAATATCTTGGTCTATAATTAAACAGAAAAAATAGTTGTAATTATTCTAGATACATTTTTATATGCAATTATTCATAATGGAACAAACAACCATTGCAAAAGAATAATCCCAAGAAGAAATAATTCCACGATGCTACAATGGATGATATTAGAATAAAAAACAAATATAGATTTAATTGAAAATATGAAGACGATCAAAGAATAAGAGGTATATGTTATAAGACCAAGTTTACAATTATCTCACGCTGATGATAGTCTATATAGTCTCGCATCTAGAAACTATATATTGTGCATGTTTCGTATCTTTATTTTAATATTTTCCTTGTTCTACATCTTTATTATAATGTTTACATGGTCTCACATTTTTATAGTAATGTTTACACAGTCTTGCATCTTTATTGTAATGTTTTTCAGGTCTCACACATTTATCGTAAAGTTTATATGGTCTCACATCTTTATTGTAATATTTTATGGGTCTCGCATATTTATTGTCATGTTTTACAAGGTCTCACACATTTATTGTAATGTTTACTAGGTCTCGAAAATTTATTATAATGTTTGTCTTGTCTTGCGTCTTTATTGTAATGTTTTTATTTTCTCGCACTCAATGTCATGTTTGCTTTGTCTCGTATGTAATCAAACCTTGTCATGTATTAAGCTCTTAATAACTTGTTTAGAATTTTATAGGTTTTGGAAGGAAAATTAACCCTAACAGCTACATAAATACAAGTATTTGGCGGGGATGAAGATATTAGGCATGATCTCGGAGATGATAAACTTGGGAACCCGCGTATGTACCAGAGACAAAGAAAAAGATGACTAAATCCATTTCAAATAAGCTAGTGTAAAAAAGGTGAAAAGGCTTTAAAAAGCAGGATTTTGAGAGATGATAGTGATAATGAGACTAGCGACGAATATGATACCATCTTATGCGAATTCATCTTAGAAAGAAACATTCCAACCAAATTCAAGAACACTTCAACCACCTCCAAAAAGAACACCCACTTAAATCCAAAAATAGTCCAACCACCTTCAAAAGGAAAAATTCAACCAAATCCAAAAACAATCCAACCTCGTCCAAAAGGACTTCTCTATTTTAGTTACTGTAACGTAAGAGATATACGTTTACATATAGGTGCTCATCGAAGTATAGACATATGTCGGAATTACTGAAAAAGAAAAGTGTTTGCTTGCATTATAAAAGAGAATTAGAAGCATTTATGTAGATATTCATGTCGAATGTTCCATCAACGTATGTTGAATATTCCATTTATACCTTGTCTCACATGTACATCAAAACTAGTCTCGTGTCAAACTATTAAATCATTATCAACATGTCTCGCATTTATTATATGTCTCACAAAATTTGTAAAACATTTCTTGTATGTATAAGACATTTAACACTTTAAGACATTTATTATATGTCTCGCATTTCGTTTTTTATTTTGTCTTGTGTGTTTGTTTTTTTCCTTGTTTCACATTTATATGTTATGTTATCTCGTATTCATATATACCTAGTCTCTCATTTATATGCCTCAATGAGATGTGTTGATGCCTCGTATCTATCCTTAATGTATAACTCGTCTCATATTTATAGTTGTGCATCTCACTTGCGATTCTCTCTATAAGTATTCAAGCATATTGCAATCTTGCATATAATATGTAATAACATTTTGCACCTCGATCTCATAATATACATGTCTCGCATCTCAATTAAAATTTATCTCGCACCTTGCAGAAAGGCAAAGAACAAGTGCGAGACAACAATAATTAACCAATATATGACCCAACACAATAAGAATTATGTGCAAGAGGTAGATGAAATAAATTGTATAATGGATAACGAAACAAAATGATTGCTTGTTATTAAGATATAACACAAACTGGCTAAGATATAAAAAGGAAGAAAAAACAGAAAAATCCAATTCTATGGTATAACCCAACATTATATTTAATGTTTCCAATAAATGTGTGTAACTGATATGATGACATTACCAAACGAATACCATATGGACTATAAGGTAAATACTATCTCTGAATATCATATTCACCAATATTTCACATGTAAAACCTATGTCGCATCTCTAATGTACTCTAATACTTATCTCACATATTTGTATAACATGTCTCGCACTTATATTGCACTTGTCTCACACTTGTATAACACATCTTGCATCTTTGTATAACATGTCTTGCACCTATTGTTTGGTAGGTTATTGAGGCTTAGATTTATAAGAAGCTTGTAAAAAAGAAATTTAAAGTATCATTCATAAGTTTTGATGGGAAATTATCAGATACTACCCACGTGATAACACTTTCTACTCATGCATTGGTAAGTATAACTAAAATTGTTAAAAAATGTATTTATTATATAACAAAATTGCTTGCAATCTATTGCATTAATACAAACTTCAATAATCAATAAGATCGATGCAACAAAAATAATTAATAATATATTTAAAAATATGTGAAACTACAAATATTATGTGTTGATTTCAATTTGCATACAAAAATAATAATATAATAAGGTTATTTCTGATTATGGATCTTGAAATATGATATACAAAAAGAATTCAACCTATGTGCATGTACACAAGACGAAATCACTTAAGTAATGACTTGTTTATCTGTTTATAGCTCATTGTGTCACAATGTGCCTCCATCGTAATGATGTCATACCAACTATGATATCAACTGGCCGCAACTCGTATGTTGGTTCTCACCAACATATATCGCAGGCTTGAGAGACTCTAGGCTGGATAATACATACCATAAGTTTGTCATGCATCAAAAAAGATAACCAAAGTCTGTAGTTTGTAGTCTGAAGCCCACTTTCATACCTTAGACCAATGTGCTCAAAGTTCATAGTATGTTGTGCCTAATTCCTATATATCATTTGATCCAAACAAAATTTCATTATGACACGTCTATTAGTCTTGAAAATTAACTCACTGTATCTGCACACCTTTAATATCTGATGAAACAAAAAACAAACTCATTATATCATGAAGCAAACATTCCTTAAGCAAATGGTTCAACTGAGCCAATATAATATAACCTCATTTATACATTTCTAACTTTCTCATATGTTTTAAAAAGTGCAGATTATCCATAGAAACAACATTGCCGTCTTTTTGGAAAATGCAACAACCAAATAAATACATGAGATAAACCAAGTTGCAAATGTGAATCGAGCTTCTAGGACAGTTGAAATATCCACGCGAGATGAATAACATTAATGTTTATTTACTAACTATAGTTCTGATCTAAGTTATGTAACTAGACTACCGACCATATTTGAGAAATATATGAACCTATCAGCATCATCTGCAAACACAAGAGGCTTGACAATATCACTTAACACCGGAAGATCTGTAATCATATGAAAGTATTTCAATGTCATTGTAAACTCACATAAAAATAAAATGGAATGAGTTTGTTCCATAGTATCATCACTCGATGAATGCGTCAACAAGAAAGACATATTCTGACCAACATCACAAACCTTAAAAAAAAAGGAACAAATTATGTCTTTATAAGCTCTTTTTTGAGTTTGACTATCCGGGCCTCATATCTTAAGTGTATATAATAAAGAGAAAAATCAAGCCAAAAAAATATATTAATAACAAAACTAACACGTATAAGCAAATCAATCTAAATGATTAAAACTCAATTATAATAACATAACCAATCAAAACTCGATTGTGTAAAATATATCAAATCAAAACTAAACCGTGTATAACATAATCAATCAAACCAATCAATTACGTATAACATGATGAGTCCGAGAGCGCGACAGGTTAAAGCTTGAAATAGAAGCTCTGAGGGCTGAAAAGGCCAAGATGGGCGCAAAAGAAAAATCCAAGGCATCGGTTGTTCATCACACCGATAACCCCAGAGAGCATGAGGCTTCCAAAACTCATGTGAGCACCAAAAAGACTCATGCTAGTTCTAAAAAGTCTCACCGGTCCAAGCCTGTGGAGAGTTCTGACTCGAGTTCAGAATCTTCGGGCAGCTTTTCGGACAGTGAGGGAAATGAAAAATCCTTGTCCTCTAGCAGTGATGAGGCTCGAACCAAGAAAAAGCAAAAGCAGGTTAATAAATATTCGAGAAAAAGAGATCACCATGGAAGAATGAAAAGGCATATTGGAAAGGGGTCATCTCACCACCGGAGGTATACGGACAAGATGCTGATGGATCCCTTTGCTTTCCACGATGAGCCAGGTATCTTTGCAACTACCAATGAGGATACTGTGTTCAGTCGTGGAAGGAATTGGAGGCAGTCTCCACTGTCTTCTAAAATCCTGTCCGGAAACCTACCCAAGAGGTTTGACAGTACTAAGATGGAGAAGTACGATGGCAGTACTGATCCGGACAATCATCTGGAGCAATTCAAGAACTTCATGATGAACTTTGATGATGATGATAAACTACTGTGTAGGGCATTCTCCCAATCTTTTACGGGGAGTGCTCTGAAATGGTACAACAGCCTACCTCAAGGTTGTATTAAAGATTTTGATACGTTTTGGGTGGCCTTTCGAGGGCAGTTTGTAGGGAGTAAGGAGCTGAAGGGTAATGGAGACACAATAATCCATTGTGCCCAGGAGCCAAATTAGTCCTTGAAGGAATACTGAAGTCTTTTTGTGAACACAAAGAATGGGTTGGCTGATTGCTTCGAACAGGTGGCAATAGCATCCCTAAGGCAAGGTTTGAACCCAGGCAATCTGGCTGATTCGGTGACCAGAAAGAAGGCCATGACCTGGGGAGGATTGCTAAATCAAGTTGGCAAGCAAATAAACGTTGATGAAACAAAGAAGACCAGGGTGCACAGACAGGTGAGGTCCACCCCAGTGGCACCAACTCCAAATCAAAACCAGTCCGGGAATAAGGCAAGAGAAACCGGACAAGGGCATGGTAGGGCAAAAGCCCAGTCTCAGCCAGCTGCTCCTGCTCAAAGTCAACAATCCAGAAACAAAAGAGGGCCATGGGTCCAACCGGAGTGGTTCGCAGAGCTCAAAGAAAGTGTGGCTACCATTTTCGATAAAACAAAAGATGAGGTGCATTACCGGAGACCGGCAACCTTGCAGTCTCCCAGAGAGCATCGTAACAACTCCTTTTGCCAATATCACAATGATATTGGCCATACCACTGATGATTGCATAGCGTTGAAGCAAGAAGTTCAAAACCTAATTGAAAGGGGAAAGTTGGGAGCATACGTTAAGAGAAGATGAGGCAACAGACCTGACAACACTCACCGGGTTGGTCCAAGTAATGCTGCCCCGGAGGGGGCCATGGTTATAGTTGAAAGGTTTGATGTGGAGTCTGAATACTTGGATCCTGATCCAACTCGAAACAGGGTGGGTGCTATAGAGGAGTGTTCTAGGTCTGTCCCTGGGCTCATTAAATTCTTCGAGTCACTTACAATTTTCGGAGGGGACACTATGACAGCTCCTACTGCTTCTTCGAGAAAGAGGCATGTTCATAATTTAGCCTCCCAGCTAGAAGGAGGCATGACATCTTATCAGTCACCGAACTCATTCCCCTTCATAGTCTTTGATGAGGATGATTTGAGAGACATTGCTGGCCCTCATGAGGATGCTGTTGTCATAGGAGCCTCTATAGGGGCAATGAAATAAGGCGAATTCTGGTGGATACTGGAAGCTCAGCCAATATCCTTTTCCTGACCACTTACAAGAAAATGAAAAATCCAGCTGTGATTCAAAAGTCGGACAGGTCAATCGTGGGCTTCACAGGCAGCTCAGCCGATGTGATCGGAGAATTTGAAGAAGAGGTGTTATTGGGCAGGGGCCCTTTCAAGAAAATGGTTAGAATACTCTTTATCGTGGTGGATTGTCCCACTTGCTATAATGCTATTCTGGGGAGATCTTGGCTCTCTAGGATGCATGCAGTGGCTTCAACAGTCCATCAGTGCTTAAAGTATGCTGTTCAGGGACAGGTTGGGGTTGTCCGGAGCAGCCAAAAGATTGCAAGAGAATGCTATGCCACTGCCTTGGCTCCTCGAACGCTGGGGGCAGACCGTATAAATGATCAATAGCAGTTTGAGGGCCTTTTGGGGGTGAGGGTGAAATTGATGACCCCAGAGAGACCCCCGGAGTGTTGATTCCAATTGAAGAGGTTGAAACGCATTGTTTGGAAGAAGGCAAGAGTGTCAAGATAGGGTCCAAGATGCCACCAATGTTGAAAGAAGAGATGTTGAAATTTTTGAAAGACCATCAGCACGTTTTTGCTTGGTGCAATGCTGATGTTACTGGAGTTCCATCAGAAGTAATATCCCATCACCTATCTGTCCGGAGAGATGTAGCACCAGTGGTTCAAAAAGAAGAGCTTTCTCAAAAGAGAGGGCTGATGTCATTGTGCAAGAGGTTGACAGACTCACAAAGATGGGGCACATTAAAGAATCTCAATACCCTTTGTGGACTGCCAATCCTGTCATGGTAAAAAAGAAAAATGGCAAATGGCGCATGTGCATTGACTTCACAGATCTTAATAGAGCTTGCCCAAAAGATTTGTATCCGGTCCCCCGGATAGATCAGTTAGTAAACTCTACTTCTGGGAATAAACTGCTTTCCTTTATGGATGCCTTCTCCGGGTACAATCAGATTCAAGTAGATCCAAAAGATCAAGAGCACACCACGTTTGTCACTGATAGGGGTCTACATTGCTACAATGTGATGCCTTTTGGTTTGAAAAATGTTGGGGCTACTTATCAAAGGCTAGTCAACAAGGCATTTGCTGATCAAATTGGAAGAAATATGGAGGTTTACATTGACGATATGATGGTGAAAAGTGTGGATGAGCAGCTACACCTGTCCGACCTCCGAGAAACTTTTGCCAACTTGGTAAAAGTAAATTTAAAGTTAAACCCTGAAAAGTGTGTTTTCGGAGTGCAGTCCGGGAAATTCTTAGGTTATATCATAAGTGAGCATGGAATACAGCCCGACCCGGATCAGTTGAATGCTCTTTTCCAGATGGAACCTCCTCGAAACATTAAAGAAGTACAGCGATTAACAGGGAGATTAGCTGCCTTGAACAGATTCATCTCCAGGTCTTCGGACATGTGTGCTCCATTCTTTCAAACTTTGAAGGGTGCAAAAGGGTTTGAATGGACCCCACAGTGTGGTGAGGCATTCAATGAAATCAAGAAACATCTCTCCTCTCCCAAAACTTTGTTCAAACCAGTTGATGTGGAGACTCTTATTGTATATCTGGCCGTTTCAAGTTGTGCCATCAGTGCTGTGTTGGTAAGAGAGGTCGATGGTTGTCCCTACCCAGTGTACTACATCAGCAAAAGCTTGATTGATGATGAGAGGCGTTACTTGAAACTCGAAAAACTGGCGTTAGCTCTGGTGATAGCTGCAAGAAAGATGAGGCCTTATTTCCAAGCTCATCCTATCGTCGTCCGGACATCTTTCCCTTTAAAGAATGTCCTTTAAAAAGCAGACATTTCAAGCAGAATGACTAAGTGGTCAGTAGAATTGGGGGACTTCGACATAGACTTTGCTCCCCGGACAGCAGTAAAAGCCCAAGCTGTGGCTGATTTCTTGGTTGAGTTCCACTCCGATAGGGATTCGGAGCAAGCTACTGATACAAAAGACAAGAAAGTCTGGATCGTCCGAACAGATGGTGGATCTAGCACTATGGGATGTGGTGCAGGAATATGTTTAACTTCCCCTTATGGAGATAGTATGTACCAAGCTATTTGTTTTGCTTTCAGGGCTTCTAATAACGAGTCTGAATACGAAGCAGCTATAGCTGGGTTAAAGTTAGCCTACATTTGTGGGGCTAAGAGGGTCAAACTACTAAGTGACTCCCAATTGCTTATCCACCATGCCTTAGGCCAATCTGAGGCTAGAAAGGAGCAACTTTTGAAATATTTACTCCTCCTTAAGAATGAAGCACAAAAATTTAAAGCTGTTGCCTACGAACACATTCCAAGGGCAGAAAACGAGCTAGCAGACTCATTGGCAACTATAGCATATACGGAGTCTTACCCATGGATCCATGTGCTTGAAAGCCCTTCTATTCAACTTAGTAAGGGTGAAGAAGAGGAAGTTTTTGAAATACAGGTGAAGCAGCCTCAGGATTTGAGATCTCCTCTCATACAATATCTGTCCGATGGTATTGTGCCTTCAGATAAATCACAAGCCAGAACATTGAAACACAAGGCTCGTGGTTTTATTATGTTGAGAGAAGTGTTGTACAAAAAATCCTATAGTAAACCTCTCCTACGTTGTTTAGGGGATGATGAGTCACAAATGGTCCTCTCCGAATTGCATGATGGTGAGGGATCAGCCCATTGTGGGTTTAGAGCTTTAACAAGAAGAGTATTAATCTCCGGATATTATTGGCCATCGATTATGAAAGATGCTAAGGAATTGGTGAGGAGGTGTTATCCATGCCAGAGGTACAGCAATGAAATTCATGTACCAGCCATTCCTTTGGAGTCAATTTCTGAGCCCATCCCTTTTGCTCGATGGGGGTTGGACTTAGTAGGGCCTCTCCCTGTGGCGTCCGGAGGGCGTAGAACTATAATTATGGCCATTGACTACTTTTCAAAGTGGATAGAAGCAGCCCCCCTGGCAGGGACAACATCAAAAGCTGTCATAAAATTCATTATGTCCAACATATGTTGCAGATTTGGTGTCCCACAGAAAATAACAACAGACAACGAGCCACAATTTGACAACAGAGAAATGGAAAGCTTCTGTGCCTCAAGGGGTATACAACATTGTTTTTCTTCACCTTTCCATCCACAAGCAAATGGGCAAGTTGAAGTGGCTAATAGGACTATACTATCCGGTTTGAGGAAGAATCTGGAAGGGGCTGTTGGGAAGTGGCCTAGTTATTTACAAGAAGTCTTGTGGGCCTACCGGACAACACCTGAGGCTGCAACACAAGAATCACCCTTTGCCTTGGTCTATGGAATGGATACAGTAGCCCCCATAGAGAAGACACTCCCTTCATTTCGTATTCACAACTTCTCCGGACAAGCTAATGAAATGGCCATCAGAAATCAACTTGATTTAATAGAAGAAAGACGGGTTAAAGCTCGCCTTATAGTGGCACACTATCAGGGCTTGATGAGAAGCAGGTTTGCTTCTAAAGTTAAAAGAAGAGATTTCCAACCAGGGGACAAAGTATTAAGGAAGGTCTTCTTGCATACTAAGGAAAAGCTCTTCGGAAAGCTGGCCCCAACCTGGGAGGGTCCGTATACTATAGCTAAAAGAATCAAGCCTGGGACTTATTGGTTGGAAGACAAAGATGGCAGGGTTTTAACTCACCCTTTGAATATTGAGCACCTTCGAATGTACTTGGAATAACACTTGTGTAAATATTTACTTGTTTGAACTTCCATGTAAATATTTGGGGGCATACTCTTTCCTCCCTGGTGGCACGGGGAGGTTTTAATGAGGTGTCCGGATGGTTCAATAAAATTCGATGCCTTCTTCAAAATTTTCTAAGTATTTTCAAAGTTCTTATACTGCCCGGACTGAAATATTTAAGGGCTATTTAAACTCTAGCCAGAGAATTTAAACACTCTCACAATGCAACAACTAAAAGCTACTTAAACTCTAGCTATCTAAACTAAAGCAAACAATAAAGGAAGATGATGATTGTGCAAAATAAAAATATTCATTGGAAAACTTAAGATTGCCTTGGCTTTCCAAAGACTTGTGGATAAGTCAGGGTACAGCAAAAAAAAAACCTGTCCGAACAAATACGGACACCATTACAAAAGAGTGCCTTGGCCTTCCAAGGACTTTAGTTTGAATGAAAGATAAACGAAATAAACCATAAATTAAGGTTGAGCCTTTGAAGATGGCTCACCCTCATTTGCTTTCTTGCCCTTGATGTCGCTCCCCTCTTCGACTACCTTCTTGCCCTTGGGATCAATCTCCTCTTCGCCTGGGCTCTCTCCGGTCTTCTCTTCATTATCAGATGAGGACTCACCGGAAAGCCCTTCTTCGACCATTGTATAAAATGGAAGGTCATCATCATCCACATAGAGCCATAAGTCCCCCAGGGTCCTCTTCGGGAATTTTTCGTGAAAAAAGAGAACCATATCAGACTTCACCATTTGAACCATTAACTCTTTGCTTTTTATCATCTCCCTGGCATAGGCATTAATCTTGGCCTTGATTGTGGCCTCTTGGTCCCTTAGCAAAGCATTTTTCTCCTCAGCAGCCTGGGTTACTGCATTTTCTAGAGCGATCTTGTCAGTAGTCAGGTTGGTGATGAGCTTCTCTTTTGCAGCAGTTTCTCCCCTTGAGGTTGTAAGGTCCTTCTCCATACCGGACAGCTTCTCCTGAAGATCTTTTATGGTTTCTTCTAAGGTGGCAACTTTTGTGTTGCTTTCATTTTGCTTCCTCTTCAGCTCCTCATTTGCTTCCTTAAGCAAGTCAGCATTGGTGGTGGCAGTGCGGAGGTCTTCGGGCAGCTTTTCCTTCTCAGACTTGAGGTCTTTGATGGTGTCTGCTTGACTCCGGACTTGCCTCTCCAATGTGAGAACTGGCTGCACATTACTAAGCAAGGAATGGGCTATAGTGTCCTTCTCACTAGAAACCATGAAAGTCTTACCGTTGAAATTGACCGTATTGGAGCTGCTCGGAGGGATGTAAGGCCCTGCGAACTCGTCTCTAGGGAGGCCAAGAAAATATTCACCAAGTCCACCCAGACCGGTGATGTCCACTTCATCCAAGTTGAGCTCTCCCCCCTCAACTTCATCAGTGTGAAACTCTCTTGGGATCTCTTCGGCCAGCGTTGGGTCAGAGGGGCCAGTGGGAAAAGAGGCCTCCGGATCCCGGAGAGCAAGCTCATCTCCTTGTGAAGTCTTTTTCTTCTTGACTTCCCGGTCAGCGCTTTCACCTACTTGCTTGCGAGTCCTCTTGGGAGCCCTTGGAGGTTTTGGAAGGTCTACTTCCTGCCTCTCGGTCTCCTGCTCCACCACTTGCAAGAAGGCTGAATCGATTTGAACCTGGGCCGGCCCCTCCGGGTCTGTCGGGGCATCCTTCTCAGCATCGCTCGCCACCTTTTTGCCTTTTCTCCTGCCTTTCATTTTGCTCGGGGCTTTAGCCCGGGCAGGCAGGTAGAGTGTCTCATCTAGTTCGTGGGACCTTCTAAGCACAGTGTCTTCATCAGGCTGGGTGGTGAGCTCCTCCCAAGTTAGGTCTCTCCGACCTGTGGTGTTCCACAGGTGAGACCTTGCAAGATTTCCAGCGGTGAAGGCTTTGTGGAATCGATTCTCCCAGTTTTCTGCGGCCCAAGCACTGATTTTGCCACAGGAAGTTTGTCCGGCCTTCAGATAATCCCCGAACTTCTTTGGCAGCTCTGCTAGAACAAAAGAGGAACTGGTTAGTTTAAACTTAACTAAAAAAAAGAGAAAAGAGAGAAACAGACAGAGACTTAAGGTAAGAAACTTACGATCACTCCTCCACCTACTCCTGAGGAGGCTTGGGTTCTCTTCGGCCTTGATTTTCTTGTCGTTTTCCCATGAGCCACTGACAAACAAGAATTGGCTCCTCCATTTGCTCTCCGACTCCAAGAGGTCATCAACAGCCTTGAGATCGTTCCCCATGTTGAAATGATAGAAGGGGAATTGGTGATGCTTGCAAAGGTTGGCCACTGCTGCGAACTCTTCCATGGGAAGAGGGATCCCAGACAGCCTGGATGCCATGATACATGATATCAAAGTGAACCAGCCATTGGGACTTAGCTGAGTTGGGCAGAGCTTGACCAGGTGGAAGTACCGTACGATCTCCGGATCCAGTGGGAACCTGAGTCCCCAGTTAAATAGCTCTGTAAAGAAGACTATTTCATTTCGTTTACAGTCCATTGGGGTCTCCGGATCAATAGGGATCCTAATCTTCACATTTTCGGGGATCTCCCATTTTGTGCGCATTCGACCCAGGTCTGAAGTATGGATGAATGCGTACTTGGTCTTCTGCAAGGCCAACAGGTACTTGAGCTCGACTTTGTGAAAACACGGCCCCACTCTTCCCTCAAGGCACTCCGGCAGCTCCGGATGCCTCAAGTACAGATTCTTCTTACCTTTATTGGCAGCAACAGCAGTAGTATCAGCCTGTCCGGAGGACTCGGATTCAAAAGGGACCTCTTCAGCAGAGTCCTCCATTCTATCCTCCATAACCGTTGGGGGAGCTTCTGTGGTAATGATCCGGGGAGGGTTGATGCTTGCCACAGCCTGGCCTCCGGACTGTTGACTGTCTGTTTTCTTCTGACTTCTCACCTCAGATTAGGGCTCGGAGGCAGAAGTCTCTCTTGCAGGAACCGGGCTGCTGGCCTCCGGACCGGTTGGCCTCTCACGGGGGGCTCTAATAGGCATTCCAGACCCAGAATCACTATTTTTTTCCCCCGATTTTGAGGGAGTAATTTTAGAGGTTAGTCCCTTGACTAACCGGCTTGGCCTCTTAATGACTAACTTCTCCGGAGAGTGGTCAGAATCAGACCCCATGGCTATAAAAGGTGAGGGTTTCCTAACACTTGTAGCGGTAACTCCTGGTTCAACAGCAGGTATTGACTCCTGAACTGAGGAACCAGATACTATGGGTGAGAGGGTGGATTGAAAAAGTTTTTTGGGCTTGGTACCTTTAGAGGAGGATGAGCCTCGATCCGATTCTGTAACAGAAGCAACTGGTCTCTCAACTGGTGATGATGGTAGCCCTGCTGCTATTTGCCTTTCTTTCTCGACCTTCTGCGCTTTCTCCAACTCCGAAAGGTTGAGCCAACCACCTTTGATCAATGCTGTTCTTGCTGTAAACATAAACTGCCAAGGGAATTTTTGTTCTAGAGAGAGAAAGCTCTGAGTAAATTAGCAGAGTAAAATTTGAAAGAGATGGTAAAACAGTGGAAAATGAATGTGAATTTATAGTAGATTTGAAAAAAGGAGTTGATTCCTAGGAGAATCCGAAAAGTTGGGCAATAATTAAAAGACGACGCTGATGTCACTATTGGTAATTAAAGAGGTTACTTGTTAAAGAAGGTGGTACGAGATTAAAGGTGAAAAAACGGATGGAGTGGCCAATCAGAGAGCGACACGTGTCCCACTAACTCTGGCAAAAACCGTTTGGAATTCGTAAAGCTTAACCTGTCCGGGTATACCCACAGTTCTGTCCGAATTGAGAACCACTTCATTCATCGGACTGTTTTTCAGTTCTTTGACAAGAACACTTGCTCAAACACCTAAAAAAGGGGCTCCTGATGAGTCTGAATTCAGCATGCTCCCCGGAAGGGTAAATCAGTCTAAGTCTCTCCGAACACCGGACAGGCTACAAGGACATAAATCGAACAGATCACTTCCGGGCAGATTACTTTGGACACTATAAACCCTTAAGATTGTTCGAACTATGACTAAAGTACTAAAAAACCTAAACACTTCCTGACTAAGCTACTTGCTCTCCTGCTTAGAGCTCATGGGTCTTTAATCATGACCCGGGTCCATTAAACATGACCCGAAATCCCATAAGGGCCCAAACATCATACTATAAATACCCAACCACCAGCATTAACTATGGGTAATGAGAATTAACTGCTACCAAGCTGCTTAATCATCTCTCTACTCTCTATTCTAACCGTTAAACACCCATACACCACCGTTAAACACCCATACACCATTTTGAAACTCCACTTGAAATTACTAGCCTACCCTCAGGCAATTATTATCCACACCATAACATAACCAATCTAACCAAACATAATTTATTTACGTGAAGCATAACATAATATAATTTATTTACGTGAAACATAACATAACATTATTAATCAAATCAATATATAATCAATTTCAAACCAATCAAAAGGAATAACTTAAACAACCAAACTCAAATCAGGAAAAATGAATTAAGCAAACCAATTAATAGGAATAACCAAATAATTCAAAATATTAATTAAAACACATAGTTTTGATAAAGTTACATCAGCATTGAAAATAATGTATACCTTGTGTTCCTAGTATCCCTTATATAAACTAGAGACATAAGGTAAGACGTTTAAAAACATCATATTAAGTCCGACCTTAATGTAGCGATATAATTAGAAATGTTCAACCCTCTATCCATTTTATACTGACTACGAGTGAGAGAATAAGTATGATCCTTATCGTATAAATAAAAATCATCTCAACGTTTGTGATCGAACACAGAGCAAGAAGAGGGACCAACTTCGACTAAATGTTGTGACTACAGCTGATAAACATATAACGTACTACATCTACATAAACCTCTAATACGTTTTCCATGGATAACCATCTTGCAAAAATAATTAAGAATTATGTTATATAATTTTTTAATAAACAAGTTTCCAACCAAAATCAAAATAACACTCATAAAATACATATATTTATTAGCGAAATGACATATCTAAACTAGTATAAAACTATTTCACAATATAAAATTATGAATTATAAACTTGCACAACAAAGATTTTTCTGACAATATTACGCAATTTTTTTGCTTTCAGATATAATGTGCGAATATGCGCTTTCTTTGTGCACAACTCGTGCAAAAATAAGTAAAAACCCGCAACAAAAATATTGATAACAACACCTCTAACATATGTGCAAATGCGATATGGATAAACATAGCCAATCTTAATTCTAATACTTTACAACTAGCGAAAAATATAATAAACAACTTAAAAGATAATAAAAAAAGATTTTTAATTTTCAAAACCTAAAAACTTAAATACCTAAAAAACTAAAGAACATAATTTAAACAAATAATATCATAATAATTCATATATTTACATAGTTGTAAAGTTTGATATGAAAAAAAAAAACTTTTGAAATGAATAAATTTGAGAGGTTTTATTAATAATGATGAGGTTAAAATATATTTCAGAGGGTAGTTTTAGTAATATTTCGATTTGGTTTTTTGGTTTATCTTGGAAGATCGTTAAAAAGTATTAAATGTGAGTTAAAGAGTAATGAGATAATTAAGTAGGTTTCAGATTCTTATCCCCCTCTCTTAATGATGTATTTTGAGTATTTATAGTGTTAGATTAAGGTCATAGGTCGAGTTTAAGGATCTTAACACTTAAATTAACGAATCGGGTAATGGATCATGCCCAATTTCTTAACAAGTTATTAATGCATGTTAGCTAGCTACTTTCTTAGTCATCTTTGGCGAGGTGTTTATTTGATGAGGTCATAAATGTTGTTCGAATCATGGTTTGGAAATTATCAATACCACCCCTCGTAAAAGTACAAGTGCTACGCTTCAAATTATTTAGCCATCAGACATAATTTTACTCTAAAAGATTTTTGACATATCAAATAATATCGTAAATAAGAATTTAGGGTCATAAGAATAATATGTATATTAAAATTCATAAGAGAAAAGTAAAAATAAAAAAATAAAAGTAAAATTGACATCTAAACTGTTGTTGGAAATAAATCCACACTGCTAATCATAACATCGACAAGTTCAATGGACAAAATAAGGAAGTTCTCACCAAGCTTTTTAAAAAATAAAGAAACAAAATTATATATATATATATATATATATATATATATATATTAATTTTAAATATGTATTTACAAAGAGTTTAATCCACTATCCATAGAGTTATGTCTCTGATATTTCTAGCATGAGCTTAATACCTCTAATAACAAATATCTTTAATATCTCTAACAATCCTAACATCCTTCCTCAAACTCATAATATAACAAAGATAAGCATTGAGAGTTAGTCACAAAGAAAATGAAGCTTAGATGCCGAAAAATCCTTTATTAAGCAATTCACAAGTTGCATTCCATCCTTAATGATCTTCAAACGACCTTTTCAAATGATTTTTAAACAATCTTTAAACGTCATAATCTTTATATATTTCAAACGAATTATTCTTCACATTATCTACTCACATCTTGTTAACGTCATTTTATTCTTCACCTCTGTTCCATATATTCTTATTCATATATTCTTCTTCACATATTTCTACCGTCATCATTTTCCTTAATCAAATCTCAAATCTCAAATAAACCTTAAATCTCAAATCTCAAATCCCAAATCTCAAATCTCAAATCTTTTATTCCCAATTTCCATTTTCTAATTTTTAATTCTCAACTATGAGTTCCCAATTCATATTTTATAATCTCCAATTCATAATTCTCAATCCGCAATCTCAATTCTAAAATTCACAATTCACAATTTCCAATTTCTAATTTTTATTTTCCAATTTCCAATTTGAGTTCAATTCCAATTCCTAGGTCTAAAACCAAAACCAACACCATAACCAATAGAAAAAACAAAACCAAAACTAATATAAACAAATTCAAATCCAAAACCAAAATGAAATATAAAACCAAAACCAAATATCACACCAAATACCAAATCCAAATTCAAGACTCAATCCAAATTCAAATTTAAGTCTCTATATTGAATCCAAATTGTAAACAATACTACCTGGTGAGTTTTATTACTTGTGTTGCCTAATTAAATTGAGAGAAGTCAGAATATAAAAAGAGAAATAGGTTTTAGAGAGAGAAAATCAGATTGCTCGAGTAATCTATCTTAAAAAGCCAACCCCTTTATTAGATCAGCCTTGACCTTTATATAGAGGCGCAATGACTTAACTTTTAACTAAAACAATTACATAAAATGGATAATTACATGTTTGTTCTTGACTTAAATACAAATTTTTAATTTCTTCATCTAACTTTACAATCTGTCATATAAAAATTTATTCTTTACATTTCAGTCCTCGAAGTTCCATTTCCTTAATCCAAAAGACATAACTCTATAACAGTGCAAGATCTGTCTGTGATGAATATGGTACATTTATTGATCCTTTGGATCCATTTAAATTTGATTATATCCTGCAAAATAATCCATAAAGGTCAGTATTTTATTTTCCAAAGTGAAATCAATCAGTTGGTCTATTCAAGAAACGAGAAACGAATATTTAGGACAAGCTAGATTTAAGTCTGTAAAATCAACACACATTCTATACTTCTTATTATTCTTCTTGACCACTGCTGGATTCACCGTCCATAAATGATATTGTGACTCCCTTATATGTCTGACATTTAACAAGCGATCCATTTCGGAAACAATAGCCTCGACTTTCTCAAAAGAAAATGCCCGCCTTTTTGTATAAGAGGTTTCACCTTTGGATTAATGGCTAGGCTATGACAAATTACTTCAAATTGGTACTTCTGTCACATCCTCTGTTTTCCAAGAGAAAACATCCAGATTGTGGGATAAAAATTGCAAGAGTTGTTGACGTAGACTTGGGTTAGTAAGGTTCCTATTCAAAGTACTCTTCCCTCAGGAAAAGTATATTCCTTTATTTCTTCACTTACTGTCAATGACCCTGGGGTTACCCTCGGATCGTCAACCTTTTTTTCAAAATCCGACGTTAACTCCCCCCCGACTGCTATATATTCACCATATCACCATTGCTAGATCCTCAGATCCAAAGAGCAGTGGTGTAACATTCTCTGGCTACCTTTCGATCATTTAGGACGACCTCGACACGGTCTACGATAACATACTTGAAACATTGATGGACTTTTGAAACAACACCATACATTATTGATAACCAAGATTTTCCAAAAATGGCATTATAGCTTGTTGGAGAGTTCACCACCATAAAAAGAACTTGAACCTTCTTTTTAAAAGGTCCCATTCCCAGACTTACCTCCCCCTCGAATTCCCCAATTACTCGTGCAGTCACTCCTGTAAATCCGATGATAGTGCACTCTAATTGGGAAATCCGAGGAGGATTGCGCATTCTGTCATTAGTTGCTTTGAAAATGACATTCGCAGAACTTCCAGTATCTATTAACACGCGTCAAATCTCAATGCCAGTAATTTCTGCCCCAATGACCAATGCATCCTCATATAGACACGCGATACCCTGTAAATCGTCTTCATCCAAAAGTTAAGGCTCTTCTTTTTGTTTTTTCATTATCCAAATCTCCTGGTAACAACCCTTGGCGAAAGATTGTCATTGCCACCAGCTTTTCAAAATTATCCAGACTTGTTTTTGTTAAAACAAAATGCTTCGTATAATCTTTCAGCTTTTATCCAACTTCTTGATTGCATTGGATGATTGTATCTCCATTTGCCCTCATTTCTTTACTTCTCACGAATTTCTTTGAAAGGCAGTGTAAAAGTATCTTAAGTTTGAAATGGATCCTCTCGGAATTTAGTTGTACCATTTCAAAGCTTTCCCCTTGAAAGTTTGGGAAAAATCCCGAAACACTAGTCTATCATCATCTTTAAAATTCATCATGTAATTCTTAAATTGTTCGATGTGATCGTTTAAGTCTTGCATCCCATCAAAATTCTCTACTTTAGAAATATCAAAACGCTTCAGAAGTGTGATTGATCTTATCTCATTTGTCAACGGATAATTCCTCCAGTCAATACCTTAAACATACTTGGTTGGGTTTATTTTGGGTTGGGGGCAGTTTAGTAAAGTGTTTTGTGAAATTTGGAGTATTAAGTGTTTGGTGTAAAAAGTAGTGAGATTATAGAGTTGTCTGCTTGTATTAAATGTTGATTACCCTTATTAATGAGAGTGGTTGGGGTATTTATACTCTTAATCCATGACCCATGGGCTTACGGGTCGAGTGATCAAACCGGGTCGAGTTTAATGACCTATTAGTTGGTTAAGTAGATTAGCAAATAACTTAGTCAAAAGATGTTTTTACTTTTGTCCTGTCCGAATTTTTTAGTGGTGTGTCATTGCCAGAATTACCCCTGTCCAGATTATGCAGTGGGTTGTATCAGAAGATTCTGAACTCATCACTAGCACTTTTTTTAGGCCTTGCCAAATATATTTGTTATGGCTAAAAAATTCACTAAGCCAACCTCAACTTTATCTTATCTGCCCATGCGGTTCGTATTATGAAGTTTGCTATCAACTCAGTTCGAAGTATGTCAGAACTGGTTTCTCTTTCCAGAATTCTAACAGTTTTTTTCTGGGATCGTGGGACACGTATTGATATTTGGTTCGACCTACTATCCGTTATTTTTCCTAGACTGGCGCGCCCACTAAGTCTAGAAAGTTACTTAGGCCTTTGATTCTTCACATGTTTGCGCAACCTTTAATCATTGCAAAACCCTCTTCAACTTCTCCTAGGTAATAGTTACTTTGTTTACTGTTATATAAATTCTCTTTCACTATTCCATTGTCTTCCACACTCAAAGATTTTTTTAGAGAGATTTCAATTTTTACCTTCAACTTGTTCTTGAGAGGTTTTATATTCACTAGTTAAAGACGGCTGGTTAAATTTATCAGAGTTAGAAAGAGTGAAAAAGGTAGAAAGAGAGAATCGCATAGTTGTCGGCCTCTCAGTTTCTTCAAGTGAGAAATCCAGTGAACCGATTCAGAAAGCCAATCAAGGGTCATCTTCAACCAAAAACCCTAGGCCCAGACAGCTATTCAAGCTAAACCTTCCCCTTCCCTCAGGCTCTTCTGTTCAAGAGTCTCAACTTTCTGTGCCTAAAGAAAAAGTTGTTTCAAGTATCAGAAAACCTTCCCCTTCATTGCTATGGATTCTGATGCTGAGAAGTCTCCGGAAAAGATAACCCGTCGCCGGATGACCCGTCAAACTAAAACTCAATCCACACCTTCACTGCAAAATCCCTCAGGATCAGAGGTATCTAAAGCAGCCCCAATGGCCAAACCCTCCGGATCTCAACCTCAACCGGACACCAGGCCTTTAGAGGCAACAAGTGCTCAACCATCCGAACAGATTTCGGTAAAAAAATTGACCCCCTCTATCTAAGGAAACTGATAAACCTTCCACAGTGATGGAAGAAATAATGGAAGATAGTATTGAGGAGGCTCCCTTTGAAACTGAGGTATCAGGTCAAACGAGGGATGTTGCTTCTGACAAGAAGGGAAAAAGCAAGGTTAAAGTCTGTATGACTCATCCGGAGCTTCCGGAGTGCCTAGAAAGCAAGGTAGGCCCTTGCTTCAAACACGTTAGTGTCAAGTACCTGTTGGCTCTACAAAACATAAACTACATCTACACCCACACTGCTGAGTTGGGCCGGATCCGGACAAAATGGAGGATTCCGGAGTCAGTGAAGGTAAGGATACCTATCACTCTGGAGACTCCTCTGGACCGCAAGCTTAGCGAGGTGGTGATTTTCACCGAAGTGCTAAACTGGGGACTTCGGTTTCCATTGGACCTAGAAATCGTCAGGTACTTCCACCTGGTTAAACTGTGCCCTAGCCAGCTAAGTCCCAATGCATGGTATTATTTCATTGCTTGCATAATGGCATCAATGTTCTAAAAAATCCCACTCCCAATGGAGCAGTTTGCTGTTGTGGCAAGCTTATGCAAGAATCATCATATTTCATTCTACCATCACAATATGGGGAACAACTTCAAAGTGGTAGATGACTTGCTGGAGTCCGAAAATAATTGGAGGACACAATTTATGTTTGTCAGTGAGACATGGGAGAACAATTGGAAGATTAAGGCCAAGACCAATCCTAGTATGCCGACTAGCAGGTGGAAAAGTACTGGTAAGTTTCATTCCTCCCTTTGTCTTTCATGTTTTTTTAAAAATTATAAGTGTTCCCATTTTGATTAATTTGTTACTCCTTTTCAGTATTGTCGAAGGAGTTTACCGGATACCTAGAGGAGGGGCAAAAAACCTGTGTAAAGCTTAACGCATGGGCTACAGAGCATTGGGGGAATGCCTTCCACAACTGCTTTACCTCGGGCAATCTTGTGAGGTCCCATCCGTGGAACACCACCGTCCGGAGAGACCTCACATGGAAGAGCTAACTACAATGCCTCCTCCTGGTGTAATTCTCAAACGAACAGAGGCCAGGGATGACAAATTGTTCCTACCCTCCAGAGCAAAGGCTCCCAGCAAGATGAAGAACAAGAAGAACAAAGCTGCAACAGAGCTGGTTCAAGCAGCCACAGAGGGGACTGGTTCGGGGAACCAAGGAGGAATCGATGCTGCCCTACTCAAAGTAGTAGAGGCTGAAACAATAAGGGAGGCTGGAGAGTCGCAGAACCCACCAAAGCCTCCCAAAAAGGACAGGAAAAGAAGGGCCAGCAGCAATGAGAAGGCTGCTAAAATGAAGAAAGTTACATTGGGAGAAGAAATAATTCTCCGTCCTTCGGAGACTCCACCTCCACCAGCCCTTGTTGATCCCACCTTACAAGAGAAAATCCCAACAAGTCTGCAGTCTATAGAGGTTGCCGGGGGAGGGAATGAAGAAGTGGACATTAGTACTCTGCAAGATATTGATTTACTTCAATGATTCTGAGAATGATGATTTCACAGGTCACTACCGCCCCTCCAGTTCTGCCAATATGGTGACCTTCAATGGTAAGTCGTTCTCCGTCTCCGGAGAGCAAGATGTTCTGAGTCATTCTCTCCTTGGTCACATCCAACCAGTACTTGACTTGGAAAAACAAGTGAAAAGTCTGTCCACCCTTATCAATTCCCTCACTTCTGACAAGGAATATCTATCAACCAGACTCCTCAATGCCAATCAGAGTATTGAGGAACTGAAGAAGGAGATAGAGGCATTGAAGAAGGACAATGAGGATTCATCAACCAAGTTGGACACTTCGGAAGCTGCCGGAACTGAACTCTAGACTAAGTATTCTAGCTTGGAAAAGGACCTCACAACTTTAAAGGATGAGTTGAACATTCAGAACCTATCCGATAAGAAACTAAGTTAGAGGGTACTGTGCCAGAGTTGGTCAAAGAGAAAGAGGATTTGAAGGAGCAGCATGAACAAGCTATTCAGGCGGGCATTAACAAGTACACTAATGAATTGATAGACTCTGTAGAGATAAGAGATGATCAATTCAAGTATGACATGGTGCTGCTCTTCTAGGAGACTTTTCCAAAGAGGACCCTTGGTTCCTTATGGAAATATGTAGAATACGAAGACATCCCATTTCGCACTTTGGCCGATGACGACAAGCACAACTATGCCAGTGGGATATATTCCACTACTGACGATGAAAAGGGAACTGGTGAGAGTTCGAGTGCGAACTTAAAAGTCCCAAGAAAGGTGGTGGTGGTGAAGGAACATCCGAAGGGAACAAACCCTAAGGTTTAATCATATTTTTTTTTTATCTTTTTTGAACAGTTAAAGTCCTTGGATGGCCAAGACATATTTGTAATATTATCCAGTCAGAGTCCGAATATATCTTTCAAACACCTAAAATCCTTGGATGGCCAAGGCATGTTTTGTTTTCCTGTTCGGTTAAAGTCCGAATAGGTTCAATTTATCAAACCTTTTTTTATTTAATACTTTCATTCCTTTAAATTTTAATGGCTAATGTTTAAATACCCCCTAATATTTCAGAAGTATTATAGTGAGAGTGTTTAATATCTCCGATGACATGTATTTAATAGTTATCACTTAACTATGTTTATCCGATCTACAAAACATCCAAAGTGTTGAACCAGTGATTTGTACTTGAATTAAAATTGTAGTAAAACCACTCCGAATATTTTAAGAAAGTATCACATATTATTGAATAAAAAACCGGACACCTCATTAAAATCTCCCCGCGCCACCAAAGTAAGAAAGAATATGCCCTCTAATATTTACATTGGTATTTAACAAGTAAATATTTACACAAAAGCTTTACTTTAAATATAACCTGAGATGTTCAATATTCCATGGGTGCTTCAAAACTCTTCCTTCTGAAGCCTATATGTCCCAAGCTTAAGTTTTTTCAGAGACCTCATATGGGCCTTCCCAGTTCGGAGCCAGCTTACCGAACTGTTTCTTCTTGGTGTGTAACAAAACTTTTCTTAACACTTCATCTCCCAGTTGAAAATCTCTTCTCTTGACCTTGGAAGCAAATCTGCTCCTCATCAAGCCTTGGTAGTGAGTTGTTGTTAAGTGAGCTTTAACCCTTCTTTCTTCTATTAAGTCCAACTGATTTCTAATTGCTATCTCATTAGCTTGTTCAGAATAGTTGTGGACCATGTATGATGGTAGGGTAGCTTCTATGGGGGTAATTGCATCCATCCCATATGCCAAAGCAAAAGCAAATTCCTGTGTAGCAGCCCGTAGAGTAGTTTGGTAGGCCCACAATACTTCTTGCAAATAACTTGACCACTTCCCTGCAGCTCGTTCTAGATTTTTTTTAATCCGGACAGAATAGTTCTGTTGTCAACTTCAACTTGGCCTTTGTTTCGGGATGGAAAGGAGAAGAAAAACAATGCTGAATTCTTCTAGAGGCACAAAAACTCTCCATATCCTAGTTATCAAACTGTGGCCCATTATCTGTGGTAATCTTTTGAGGAATCCCAAATCTGCGGCATATATTGGATAAGATAAATTTAATGACAGCCTTCGAAGTGGTTCCTGCCAAAGGAGTTGTCTCTATCCATTTTGAAAATTAATCAATAGCAACTATAATAGTTCTGCACCCTCTGGACGCCTTTGGCATAGGCCCAACTAAATATAATCCCCAACAAGCAAAATGTATTGGCTCAGAAATAGACTCCATAGGTACTGCTGGCACATGAATTTCACTGCCATACCTTTGACATGGATCATAATTCTTTACCATTTCTTTAGCATCTGCCATTATGGATGGCCAATAGTACCCAACCAACAATACTCTCCGGGTTAGTGTCATGTACGCACAATGTGTTGATCCTTCTCTATCGTGTAGTTCAGATAAAAATACTTGAGATTCTTCAACCCCCAAACAACGCAAAAGAGGTCTACTGAAGTCTTTTTTTTATAGAGAACTTCCCTTATAATCCAAAAACCACGAGCCCCGTGTTTAATTTTTCTAGCCATAGCTTTATCCAGAGGCAAAACCCCATCAGAAATATATTGAAGAAGGGAAACCTCCAATCTTTAGGCTGAATCACCTATATACTCAAACTTTTCTCCTCTTGTTTGTTTTGACTAGATTGTATGGATGAGAATT
The DNA here is from genome assembly GCA_036936605.1 of Limnanthes douglasii subsp. nivea. Classification (NCBI taxonomy): domain Eukaryota; kingdom Viridiplantae; phylum Streptophyta; class Magnoliopsida; order Brassicales; family Limnanthaceae; genus Limnanthes; species Limnanthes douglasii. The sequence goes on along the minus strand of JAUPFV010000002.1, from coordinate 318,877,613 downwards.
CTTGTATGTGAATCCAAGGGTAAGACTCAGGATATGGTATGGTTTCCAAAGAATCTGCTAGTGTATTCTCTGACCTATGAATATGTTCATAGCAAACACTCTTGAAATTGGTTGCCACCTCTTTTAGGATAGTAAATATTTGATCAGTTGCTTATTTTTTGCCTTAAACTGGCCTTGAGATTGATGGATTAGAAGCTGAGAGTCACTCATCAACCGAAATCTCTTAGCCCCACACGGGAAAGCTAATTTAAGACCATATATAGCTGCTTTATATTCACACTCATTGTTGGACGCCTCGAACCCAAAGCATATAGCCTGGTACATCTTATCACCATATGGAGAGGTTAAGCGAATTCCAGCTCCACACCCCATTGTGCTTGAACCGCCATCAGTTTGGACTACCCATTCTTTCTTATTTTTCTCTTCTGAAGTTTGTTTGGAGTTCCTGTCCGAATGGATTTCTACCAAGAAATCAACTACTGATCGAGCCTTGATTGTCGTTCATGGGGCGAAATCAATGTTATAATCACCCAACATTCGGCTTGATATGTCGCCTTTTGAAGAACATTCTTCAATGGGAAAGATGTCAGGACAATGATCGAATGAGACTGAAATACGACCTCATCTTTCTTGCTGCAATTACTAAGGCTAATGCTAAATTTCAAGCTTCAAGTACCTCTTCTCAGCATCTATCAAACTTTTGTTGATGTAGTACACCGGACGAGGGTAGTTGTCCACTTCCCTCACCAATACTGCGCTTATAGCACATTCTGACACAACCAAGTATACATAGAGTGTTTCTCCTTGAATGGGTTTAAAAAGAGTCTTTGGTGAGGATAAGTGTTTCTTTATTTCAACAAAATCTTGGGTGCACTACGAAGACCAATTAAAATATTTAGCATTCTTTAAGGTTTGGAAAAACAGAGCACACTTGTTCGAAGACCTTGAAATGAAACAATTCAGGGCTGCCAACCTTCCAGTGAGTCTATGGACTTCTTTAATATTTTGAGGAGGATCCATTTCTAATAGAGCATTAAGTTGATCCAGATCGGGCTGTATCCCTTTCTCACTTATCACATACCCCAAAAAATTTCCGAATCGAACCCCAAAGACACATTTTTCTGGATTCAGTTTCAAATTCACAATTTCCAAATTAGCAAATGTCTCTTGAAGGTCAATTATGTGCAATTCCTCCTCCAAGATTTTAACCATCGTGTCATCTATGTATACCTCCATATTTCTGCCAATCTGACTAGCGAATGTTTACCAACCTCTGATAAGTAGCCCCAACATTTTTTAACCCAAAAGATATCACCTTGTAACAATGGAGAAATCTATCTGTTATAAAGGTAGTATGATCTTGATCATTCGTATCCACTTGTATCTGGTTGTACCCAGAGAAAGCATCCATGAAGGACAAAAACTTGTTCCCAGACGTCGAGTCTACCAACTGATCTATCCGGGGGACTGGATAAAGATCTTTTGGGCAAGCCCTGTTGAGGTCAGCAAAATCAATACACATACGTCATTTCCCGTTCTTTTTCTTGAACAATACCGAATTGGCAGTCCATAAAGGATACTGTGATTCCTTTATGTGTCCCATCTTGGTAAGCCGATCAACTTATTAGACTATTACATCAGCTTTTTCCTTAGAAAAAGCTCTCCTTTTCTGCACAACAAGTGCAACATCACTCCGGCTTGACAACTTATGTGAGATAACACTTGCAGGTACTTCAGCTACATCACCATTGCACTAAGAAAAGACATGTTTATTGTTCAATAAAAAGGACAAATTTTTTTTTTCAACTCTGGCGCCATCTTGGAGCCAATCTTGATACTTCTACCCTCTGCCAGGGAGTGGGTTTCAATCTCTTCAACCGGTATTATAACATTAGGAGCCTCTCTGGGGTCATTAATCTCACCCTCTCCCTCAGAAGGCCCCAGTAATTGCTAATCTTCATTAATCCGAACTACTCCTAAAGTTTTAGGAGCAAGTGCAGTTGCATAGCACTCCATTGCTATCTTCTGACTACTTCGTACAACACCCACTTGCCCTTGAACTACAAACACTGGTGGAATGTTGAGGCTATAACATGCATTCTAGAGAGCCAGGACCTCCCAAAGATTTTATTGTAGCATGTGGGGCAATCTACCACAACAGATAACACCCTGACCAGCTTTTTAAAAGGCCCTTTGCCCAACAACACCTCTTCTTCAAACTCCCCGATTACATCCGCAGAGCTTCATGTGAAGCCCACAATAGTTCTATTTGACCGTTGAATAACGGCCAGATTCTTCATCTACATGTAGGAGCTCAACAAGAGGATGTTTCCTGAGCTTCCCGTGTCTATCAAAATTTGTCGGATATCATTGCCCCCAATATATGCTCCTATCACCACAACATCCTCATGAGGCCCAACAATATTTCTCAAATCATCATCATCAAAAACTATAAATGGAAAAAAGGTTTTGCACTGGTGAGAAGACATGCCCCCTTCCAACTGAGTAACTAGAATATGTACATACCTTTTTCTTGATGAAGAAGTGAGCGTTGTCATGGTATCTCCTCCAAAGATTGTGAGTGACTCGAAGAAACTAATCAGTCCGGACACCGTCTTGGTCTGCTCTATTATGACCCCACTTTACTCTGAGTTGGATCAGGATCCAGATACTCAGAATCAACATCAAATATTTCAAGGATCACCATTGCCCCTTCTTGAGAAAATGTTCCACATTGTTCGTAGGGCCCGTCCGAGGAGCATTGTCAGGCCTGTTTCCACTTCTTATTTTGACATAAGCTCCCAGTTTGCCTCTTTCAATAAGATTCCGTACTTTTTATTTCAATGCTATGCAGTATTGAGTATTATGGCATATATCATTAAGATATTGGAAAAAGCAAGTATTTCGACTCTCTCTAGGGGACTGCAGTGCTGCTGGTTTCCGGAAATGAACTTCCCCTTTGGTCTTGTCATATATTATGGCTACATTCTCTTTCAATTCTGTAAACCACTCCGGTTGAACCCAAGGACCTTTTTTACTCCTTGATTGTTGGCTCTGAGATTGATTATGGTTGGACTGAGTTTGTTTAGCCCTGTTGGACCCTCTTCGGGTCTCCTTAGCCTTATATCCGGACTGGTTCCAAGCTATTCTTGTGGACCTCACTTGACGGTGCACCCTGATTTTATTGGTTTCATCCACATTAATTTGCTTTCCCAGCTGATTCAATAAGCCACCCCAAGTCACAACTTTTTTCATGGTCACCGAATCAGCCAGATTCCCACGGTTCAACCCTTGTCTTAAGGAAGCAATTGCCACCTGTTCGAAGCAATCTGCTAACCCGTTCTTGGTATTCACGTACCGACTTATGTAATCCCTTAAGGAATCATTTAGTTCTTGGCCACAATGGATAATTGTATCTCGATTGCCTTTCACCTCCTTACTCCCAACAAATTGCCTTTGGAAGGCAACCTAGAAAGTATCAAAGTTTCTGATACACCCCTAGGGTAAGCTATTATACCACTTAAGAGCACTTCCCGTAAAATATTGGGAGAAGGCTCTGCACAAAAGTTTGTCATCATCATCAAAATTCATCATGAAGTTCTTGAACTGCTCCAGATGGTTGTCCGGATCCTTGCTCTCATTATACTTCTCCATTTTGGAGCTGTCAAACCTTTTGGGTAGGTTTCCGGACAGTATTTTGGCAGACAAAGGTGACTGTCTCCAATTCCGATTATGACTGAAGACTGTGTCTTCATTAGGCGTTGCGAAAATACATGGTTCGGTCTGAAAAGCAAAATGATTGATCATCAACTGATCAGCATGCATGTGGCTGTGAGATTACCCTTTGCCCATATGCTTTTTAATCCTCCCATGCCTATCCCTCTTTCTTGAATATATTTTAATTAGTTTCATTTTCTTTCTGGACCTCCCTTCATCATTTCTTGATAACAAAGACTCCTCAATCTCAGCCTCGTTCGAAGAGCTGCTGGAGGACTCAGAATCTGAGCTTTCAACCGGCTTAAACCGGTGAGTCTTTTTAGAACTAGCATGGGTCTTTTTTTAACTTAGACGAGTCTTTGTTGATGGATCATTCTCCCTAAGGTATTCAGTATGATGAATAGTTGATACCCCTGATTTCTCCCTTATACCATTTTCTGCTTGTTTTATGACCCTTAACGCCTCTATTTCTGCTCTCAACTTGTCTCGCTCTTCGATAGTGTTTTCCTTGTTTTCCCCAACTCTTTCCACCACAGGTGGTGGTGTTCCTTGCTCGTTCGTATCCATTCGAACTGGTCTTTCCTACTGGTTTTGAATGCAAGATTCAGGAACCTTCGTGCTCCCACTGTGGTTGCCAATTTGGTTTGGTTTATCAAACTGATTCAAGTTTGAGGACCCATTAGTTGGTTAAGTAGATTAGCAAATAGCTTAGTCAAAAGGTGTTTTTACTTTTGTCCAGTCTGGATTTTTTAGTGGTGTGTCATTTCCAGAATTACCCGTGTCCGGATTATGCAGTGGGCTGTGTCAGAAGATTCTGAACTCATCGATATTGATCCTCAGTTCCCATAACTACTTACAAATTCTAATTATCCTCATTGTACTGGTTTGATGTATTTCATTCACACCAGTTCGAATCCCTCAAACATCGAGGTACACTTTCTCTTTTAGCTTTATGTTCCTTGTTATATTTGCGAGGTTGATCCTTCTCTTTTTTCGAAGAGCCTCGATATATTTTAAAACCAAATCCAGAGCTTTCAACTTCCTCGTCACTAGATGTGACATACCTCTGTTTATCTTTCTTTTCCTTTCGAGAATACTGATGCACTTTTGGCGCTTTGAACTGCGCTTTTTTCTGCTCACTTCTGATTTGACGATCAATAAAAGATCGATCAGATTAACCACCATCACCATTTTGCTCATTCACTTATCTCACCTTGGATTTCAGCCTAGATGACTAAATCTCTTACTCTCTATGATCGTATTTCTCGTTTAGAGCATTTTTTTTATTGAGAAATTTATTCATTCACAACTCTATCTCATATTGGGTCTGATAAATCGGAGTAGATCCTTCTTTTCTATCATTTTTTCTTTGTAAATCCTTTTTCAATGTTCCGACAGCTGACCAAAATAGTGGGTCGTTATCTTGAGTCATCGTAAATTTTTAAGATTGTTTTTAAAGGTTTAGAAAATTTGAACTAGTAAACTAGGCACCAATTATTGATCAGGTTTTCAAGGAAGTCGCCAATTTAGTCAGTTTGATTACTTGTGTTGCCTAAGTAAATTGAGAAAAGTCAAAATGTAGAAAGAGAATTAGGTTTTAGAGAGAGAAAATCCAATTACTCGAGTAGTCTATCTAAAAAACTAACCTCTTTATTAGATCAGCCTTGACCTTTATATAGAGGTGCAATGACTTAACTCTTAACTGAAACAGTTACATAAAAGGGATAATTGCATGTTCGTCCCTAACTTAAATACAAAGTTCTAATTTCTTACTCTAAGTTTACAATCTGTCATAAAATGTTTTATTCTTTACATTTCACTCCTCAAAGTTCTATTTCCTTATCAACAAAACCAAAACTAATCTAAATCAAATTCAAATCCAAAACCAAAATCAAAATGAAATCAAAACCAAATATCAATCCAAATCCAAATCCAAATTAAATTCTCAATCCAAATCCAAATTAAATTCTCAATCCAAATTTAAATCTCTACATCGAATCCAAATTTTAAACAACACTACATAATTCAAACCCATAAATGAAACTCAAATCAGAACCGAATACCGAATCAAGATCAAAATCAAAATCTCTACATAAACTCTAAATTGCAAACAATATTACCAAATCCAAATCCAAAAATAAAACCAAATAAAAAAATCCAAATCCAAATGCAAATATCAATCTCAAATTTATATTCCAATCAAAATCTAAATAAATCAAAATCAGATCAAATCCAAATCCAAATCCGAATTTGACAGAGACATGTCCCCAAAAACTTTCCAAATTTAAGATATGGGTAGCGTTCGTGAATATCTTGAATTAGTGCACACCTAATAGCTGCATTCCTTGAATTTAATTTATCAACACACTTAGAAACGTAGCTTTCAACTGGTGAGGATAATTTCAGTCTGAGGGTAATTTTGTTAGGATTTTTGTGATGTTTCAAGGGTATTTAATATTTGGGTAGTTTGTAGTGAGAGATTTGAGCTGTCTGGTTGCATTAAATGTTCATTACCCTCATTAATGAAAGTGGTTGGGTATTTATACCCTTAATTATAGGCCTCATGGGTTTTCAGGTCAAACTCATGAAAGTGAGTTTATTAAGCAGGTTGGTAATTAGCTTAGTCATCAAGTGATTAGTTTTTAATACTTTAGTCCTGTTTGGATGGTTCAATGGGTGGTTTTGTCCGAAATGCCCATGTCCGGTTTCTACAATGAGTGGTGAGAAAATCCGGACTCATCATCAACAACGTTGTATTTCTCTTTTTCAACATTAGCCAAGATGAGCCGTTTCTCTTTTACGACCCTCTCAAAATCTTTGAAGCACTTGTTGAAACCATATGTGGCCAAGACATTTGATTCCTTATAAGCTGCAATGAGCCTGTCTTTAGTGGAATTTTGCTCTGCGTAAAGGTCTCTTTCTTCTTGACAACATTTTTTCTAAGAGCAAGACATAATGTTCTATTGCAACGAGTTTATTAAAGATCGCATCAGTTTGATGTTTAGAGTTGAATGCTTTTGTTTGAGCTCTTCGAGTTCTGATTTGGCCTTTGAGAGTTCAAATTTGTAATAATTTTTCCCATCCTTAAGATTTTGCATATGTTTTCCAATGGATACAGAGGAATGGAGAAGTCTCCGAAGATGAAGAGAGAACTCATTTTCTAAAGGAATTTCAAAGGATCTGGATGGGGAACCATTTTCAAAAGTATTCAACGATGAGGAGTCAATTGGTTGAATATTTTCTTGAAGCTCTTGAGAGTTTATGTCAGCTAGTGGAAGTTGAATGGTTTCAGACCCAGTGGTCACTTTTTATGGGGAAGCACTGACTTGATCATTCTTTTTGGTTTTTGGGGAGCCAATATCACCATAAGCTTCAAATATGTCTTCAAAGATAGTTTTTAATTTTTTTTTACACTTCTTCTTTGGAGAAGTTTCAATAAGAAGTTTTTTTGATGGGGTAGAAGATTTTTTGAGTTTATCAGGATTCTCTACTTTTGAGCCTTTAACTGGGTCAATTTTTTTTGTGAGAGGCCTCTTTCATTTCCCAAAGGATATCTGATTCTTCATCCAAGTGACTTTTAGCTCTATCTCTTGTAGGAAGAAAAATAATACATCTTTCACGTCTAAACGGTCTAGAACGTCTTGTTGTGAAGGAGAGACCATGAGTTCTTCTAATGACAGCCTTTTTGAAGGATTAAACCTCCAGATTTGACTTTTAGCAAGATTTGTTGGGGTAAAGCAAAGTTGAAATTTGTTGAGCTAGGTAGTCTTGGCCCACAAGCTTAATTTAGACTAGAAATCCTTTACATGGGGGACGAAATCGGCATAGGGTTTGGATATGCCGCCCATTGCTATTTATATGTAAAAAAACATACGAATAACTATAAAAAGAACTAAGTAAATTTTGAAGCATAGTGTAAAGGAAGTCATACCTTTTTTTATCCATACAAGTGAAAGTTTTTTAGGATTGCTAGTACTAGCTTCAGATCGTGTTTCCCAAAGCCCTGAGAAAAAAAGAAGCGTTGTTTCTATTTTTATCCCCTTCAAGTAGATTCTTAACTAACTTTTGATAACGTCTGAAGGTAAAAGACTAAAATGGGAAGGATTCTTCTCCAAACCAGAGAGGCCAATCAATTCATTTAAGGAAAAAGAAACCCCTGAAATCCTGGAGGCCATTATACAAGCCATATGAGTAAACCACATATTAGGTCCTGCCTGGGTAGGACACAAATGAATCATGGAAAAATACTCCACGAAAAAAGGATCCAGCGGATAACATACACCCCAATTCATTATTTCAGTATACACTATGAGCTCATTATCTTTAATTGATAATGGAGTTTCTCCGACCGTGGGGAAGCGGATGGAAATTGAATGAGGAATTTCACATTGAAGTCTTAGCAATTCTTCCTTAGATGGTTCGAAGTATTTGTACAGAATCTTGTGTAAAACCAATAAATTCTTATTATCGACAGCTTTGAGATTATTCCCTACTAAAGCACTGATCTCTGCAGGAAGCGGAATATCTTCTTTTGATTTAGTCTTTTTCTTTGGGGAAGAGTTATTGTTCCCAATTAAAGAACCAACAGATCTGGATGTACTCTCAAGGGGACCTACGATAGTAGTCTTTTCCTCAGCATGTGGAGGAACTGTAGAGTTAAATGTTTCTTCGGGAGGATTTGCAGTGGTGGTTTTATTTTCAAAAGTTTGAGAAGTGGTAGCAGCTGGAGTCTTCTCGGGAAGGTGAGCTTCTTTCCCATCAGAAGCTGTTTTTCCTTTTCCCTCGATCCTCGAAAAGTTGATTTCTAGGATTGATTCAAAAGGTTGTTGTGTCATCCGAGCAACATCGATTCTTGTTAGTTTCCGTGGGGGTATCTCTGGCATTGGTCTTGAAGTTCCTTGTGGAGTAGTAGATGACGTAAAAGAAATTTCCGAAAGGGATCCTTTAGAACGTTTGAAATGCTTATGTTTGTTATCTTTATGGTGCCTTTTTATCTTCGAGGATAATTCTCTTGAGTGTTTTTCTTTTCCCATGATTTTAGAGCCACTCTTGTAAATAGGTAAACAAGATTGACTGGGGGCTATGAGAAAATATTATAAGGTATAATTACAGTTGAGTTTTCTATGGGATACCAAGTATCGTAATGACAAACTTCTGGGAGTTGGGGTTCAGACGCAACGTACAAACCAACACCTCTCATTTCTTCGAATTTTGGCTAATAGTTAGCCACTTTGGTAAACAGAACTCTTTGACATAAACTATTTTCTCTCTCTCTAAAATAATTTCTCCATAATTTTCTCTCTCTAAAAAGTGTTGAGAGGATATATGGTGAACCAAGAGTATTTATAGGAGAATAGTGGGCCTAAGGGGTGCCGAATCCCAATCAGGTGATGGGTTGTTTTCCTAGGGCTAAACTGTCCAAATTAGGACTAATAAGTGCATATGGACATGTCACGCCGCCCCTAGGCTAGATCGTGTAAAAAAGAAAAACACGTGAAGGATATCTCAATCGAAATTTGGCATGAGAAAAGTGTTTTCATTGGTGGTGTCAGAAAAAGGTATGACGTCACAAGTGTAAAAATTTGAGAACGTTTGGTATGGATATTGAAAATGACCGGTTAAAATCTGAGGAAGATTCATCCATTCCACAATTCGAGGGAAATTCATTCATCTTAAAAATTCGAGGGACATATAATCAGTTCAAAGATCTGGGAAGATTTTTTATGATTAAGAAGATTTCTAAGGGCAAAATTCATTCTCTGGTTATAAAGGCTAGCAAAAATCCGACGAGAAGCAATGAGTGAAATGCGATGAAGATAAGAGTAATCATACAACAATCCTTGTTTAAACATTCTCACAAGGATTTTTTTTTTTGGGGGGGGGGAGGGGGCTATTGATAATGGAATAATAAACATCTAAGAAAGTTAGGGGTGTTTTGTTACTAAAAAAGTATCTTAGGAGAAATTGATAATTATGTAATGGAAAAGACCAGCTTATAATAAATAATAGACTTGGGGATAGGACCACAATTAGTAAATTGTTAGACTTTTGGGATCTACTATTTGTACTATAAAAGCACCATCATTTTCTTGGAAATGGTGATTGATTAATGATTACACAATATTTTCTCTCTCTAAAAATATAGATTTCTCTCTCTAAAATATTAACTAAGTAATTTGAATAACAAATTTGGTCCCCTAAACATTTTTTTATTCTAAAACCTTCATCAAATATTTTTGGAACTAACATATATATAAATTAAAATTCAGATGAGAAAAAAATATAAAAAAATTGGCATCTAAACTATTGTTAGAAATAAATTCATAATGATAATCATAATATCGACAAGTTCAATGGCTAAAATAAGGAGGTTCTCACCAATATTTTTTAAAAAGAAAGAAACAAAATTATACATCTTTTTTATTAATTGTAATTGTGTATTTGCAAATAGTTTAATCGACTATACATGGAGTTGTGTCTCTAATATCTCTAACATGAGCCTAATATATCTAATAAAAAATATATTTAATATCTTTACCATCCCTAACATCCTTCATCAAACTCATAATATAACAAAAATAACCACTGAGAGTTAGTCACAAAGAAAACGAACATGAGATGCTGAGCCTATATTAAGCAATTTACAAGTTGCATTCAATCCTTCATGATTTTCAAATGAAATTTTTCAAATGACTTTTAAACAATATTTAAACGTCGTAATATTTATATACTTCAAATGACTTATTCTTCACATCTTCTACTTACATCTTGTTAACGTCATCATCTTTTTCACATCTCTTTCACATATTCTTATTCATATTTTTTCTAATGTAGTTGCAAATTCATATTTTATAATTTCTAACCAATTTCTAATATTTAATTTCTAATTTCTAATATCTAATATCTAATTTCAGTTCTCAATTTCAATTCCTAGATCTAAATCTAAAACTAAAACCAAAACCAACACCATTACGAGTTAAAAAAAACAAAACCAAAAAAAATTCAAATTTGAATTCAAATCCCAAACCAAAATGAAATATAAAACCAAAATTAAAATCCAAAACCCAAACTAAAATTAAATCTCAGACCAAATACCAAATCTAAATTTAATTCTCAATCCAAATCCAAATCCAAATCCAAATTTACATCTCTACATCGAATCCAAATTGTAAACAACACTACCAGATCCAAATCCAAAACCAAAATTGAAAATCAAATTAAAACCAAATACCAAATACCGAATCAAAATGAAAATCAAAATATCTACACCAAATCTAAATTGCAAACAATACTACCAAATAAAAATCCAAATAAAAAAAATAAAACCAAGTACAAAACTAAAATCCAAATGCAAATACCAATATCAAATGTATATTCCAATCAAAATCAAAATATCCTAAAATCAGATCCACTCCAAACTCAAATCCAAAACTAAATCCAAATTCAAACGCAAATCAAAACCAAAATTAAAAAAAATCCAATAAAATAATAAAACACCTTTAATTTCCAAATCAAAACCAAATTTTATGTACCCATGAAAATTCAAAATATTATTTTTCTCTAAACAATACACGATACCAAAGCCAACGAAATCATACATGTTCTTTTCTCGAATTTTGTGTAAAATCAAATATACTATTTACCGTAAAAAAATATTTTATTTTTCGAGCAAATATTTCTTCCAAATTGTAGCATCAAATCACAATCCAACTAGTTAGATTTAAGTTTTAGATGTTCCAAACACATTATCCAATATTCAGCAAACACCGATCTTATTTTCCTCTCAATTAGACCTTCTGACTCTCACTGCACACAGAACCAAAAATTTTCTCTCTTCTTATGATTTTATGCCTCAATACTTGTGAAAATAATTACTTTTCTTATTATCCCTCCCAATTTTCATGAATAAATATAGAACTTCAATAGCTCGGTGACTAAGAAAATAGAAAACAACCACTTTTTTTTGTACACTACAAAAACAATTGATGGTCGACAACATCAAAAGGTAAAAAAATAAAAAATAAATGTAAACCTAAAATTTAAACCTAAGCTATGATATTATGTTAATAATAAGAGAAACAAAATGATGTAATTTTTTAATTAATTGTAATTATGTATTTACAAAGTATTTAATCCATTATATATAAAATAATATATCTAATGTCTCTAATATGGACTTAATATCTCTCATAACAAATATCTTTAGTAACCTTCATACCTCTAATATATGTAACAAACTTAACTAGGCATGATAATTTGGTTCATCAGTTTCGGGTCGGTTCTTTCGGTTTCTCAGTTGTTTTGATTCCTATAAAATAATAACCATCTAAGAACCAATTAAAATTGGCCCGGTTCGGCTCGGTATGGGTACTTAATATGAGAACCCTTCATACCTCTAATATATGTAACAAACTTAACTAGGCATGATAATTTGGTTCATCAGTTTCGGGTCGGTTCTTTCGGTTTCTCAGTTGTTTTGATTCCTATAAAATAATAACCATCTAAGAACCAATTAAAATTGGCCCGGTTCGGCTCGGTATGGGTACTTAATATGAGAACCGATATTCGGTTCCATTTTCGGATTTGGTTACAAATAGTTGCAAATTAACCAAACAAATTAACAAATACTAAAATTTATGAATTATAATAACTAAGTTATGATATCTATAACGACACCCAAAGGCCCTCACGGCTTTGTCTTTGGTCCACTTCCAAAAGGCCTCAAACTAGTTGAGATATGTTCTCACTTATATACCATTGATCATTCCCATGTTTAACCGATGTGGGATGTGGGACTTTGGTCGCCACCCTAACAATATATATATGACCATCAGTATTTAACAACATAATTTCAACATTTTCATCATTTTTGTTACATTCATAGATTTTTTAAATAACATTTATACAATGATAATTCTAACAAATAGTAGCATATGTATGCGAAATCAAATTTATGGTAGATTTCAAGGCACTAGCTAATAGTTGGTCAATAATTAGTAGAAGTTCTAGTTAATAAGGTAGTTTAGGATTGAGTTCATAAGTTTGACAAACCTCTTTTCCAGGGTCGAATGGTACATCAGGTCCAATAGTAATTTAATAGCTACAACACCAGCAAGTTGTTGCACATCCAAAGACCTATCAATCAAACAATCAACCACAACATATCAAGGCTCCAAATGTCTCATATCAATATCAAGGCCACTGTTGGTTGCGTGGGATATCTTCGATATTCACTTTATGGTTCTGAATGGGCCTTCCGTCATAGTTTCACATCAAAAGTACTTGCAGGATGAGATCTGGGCCACAATTAAAACAAAATAACTACCATAAAAAATGCAAATAATAATAATAATAATAATAAATAATTATAAATATCATCAATCTATACAATTTATAATGAACAAATTCATTAACATAAAATGTATAATCAACCTTATGCGAGGAGGAGCATAAATAGAGCACAGTTCCTCTTGGTGATAAGACCTTTTAACTTTCTCTTGGCCTTCAAAATAACCTGTAGGTATTCATCGCACACGGTTAGGTAAAACTTAGTCATTTTTTCTATTTCTACACAAAACAAAGCACGATCCAGTTCAAATCTAATGATAATCATGCTTCAAACATTACGTTTACTTTTATCTCCCACTGATCCCCTATGTTTTAGAAATTCGCATTATTCGTCCCTTTGTACATAGGAGTATTGAGAAGCTGATATGTGTCAGCCCAAACATTAATATTTTGCCTCACTATTGCTCCCCTAAAAATCTGAATAATGTGTTTATGAAATTAGGGGTTTAGGAAGAAGACTATGTGTCTCTCGAATTAGGGTTTTAGATTTTTAGGGGACCAACAGTGACACCAAATGGTGATATTTGATCTGTCATGTGTTAGCCCGTCAGTACTCACATGTGCAAGGGCTAAAAATCATCATTAGTCCTCAATATTTCGTGTTTGTATCAAACTAGTCCCCGATGTTCACTTTTGTCTCTCATTAATCACCTATGTTTTAAGAAATTAGCATTATTAGTTCCCCACACAAAGTGAGTATGCGTGAGGAAAAACCGAACCAAACCGATGCAATTCGGTCGATTCGGTTTGGTTTTTATTTTTTATTTTTATGTATTCAGTTCGGTTTGACATTTTAAAAACCAAAATTGAGTTTAGTTTGGTTTCGTTATTTATTAAAAGATCGGTTTCAACCGAAACTGACCAAAAATTCAGTTTTTGACCGAAGTGCACGAATGTTCACTCCAACATGTGAGTATTGAGAATGTGACATGTGGGAGTCCAAATATCAATATTTTTCTCATTATTGACCTTTTAAAAATCCGAAGAATGTGGTTATGAAATTAGAAATTTATGATGAAGACTATATGTTTCTCGAATTAGGGTTTTAGATTTTTGGAGACCAATAGTGGGACAAAATATTAATCTTTGTGTTGCGAGATATCAGCTTCTCAACACTTACATATGCGAGAACTAATAATATAAATTTCTAAAATATTAGAAACCACTAAAAAAACGAAAATAAAACATAAAAAACTAATGATGATTTCATATGAAATCTATATAAAAATAAAAACTAATACTAATGTTTAGCCTTCGTATTGGTTACCGAGCAGAAACATATAACATTTTCTCATTAAAGTTTTCGGTTATTATCATTTTTTAAGATTATATTGGAATAATATACGGTCTTTCCTAGACGGACAATTTTTTCAAACCAAAAGAAAAGAAGCAACTAGTGGTTGCAAAAATGGGCGCGTGTGTGCTCCTCACTCCATTGCCGAAAAAGTTATCCATCTTCTACACCCTTCATGTCCACCATAATCTTCAACACACAAAATCTGAATCCCTAACCTCGTCTTTCACAAACTTCCACAATGTCCTCAGCTATACTTGCAGGTGCTTCCTCTACTACGCTCTTCGTCAAATCCCCATCAAATCCATCTCCCAAACTGCAATTCAAATCCTATCATTTCCAGGTAAATATACCTCTCTTTCTCAAATTTTGAACTTCAAAAAAAAAACTAGTAATTCTATTCAATTTCTCTCTCTGTCTCTCTCTCTCTAGAGAAATTCGGTGTTTCAAGGCGTTTCGATCGAAGAAGCGAAGAGAGGCATTGTTTCTGTTTTCTCCATATCAACTGTGAAGAAGAAGAGCGGTTCGAGAAGAGGATTTGAGATCAATGCGAGAACTACAGCTTCGAAGAATATCGAAGTTGAGGTTGATAAGCCGTTGGGTCTCACTCTAGGTCAAAAGCAAGGAGGTGTAGTTGTCATCACTGTGAGTAGCTGTTTTCTTTTAAGAAAATTAAGTATTAGATTGGATCACAGTCATTACTGATTTATCGAACTTGAATTTCCATTCCTGTAAATACTTAGAGTTTTCCAGTGCTATAAATTCAAAACCACCGAGCTTACCAGCTTCAGCTTCAGTTCTTTTAGCTTCTTCAAAACCCGGTCACCCCAACCCGTATAGTTTAAGCCAACACTAAAACCCGACTCGACGTGATCAAGATAATAACAATAAGATTTATCAAAAATTTATTTTGAAAATTACGTTTAAAATTAAATTAAATTTTATTTACAAAAATAATATATTTGGTAGCAAAAGAAAATCATTCGTATTCTTAAGGAAGATTGTGTTATCCGTGGCCCGGTCGATCGGGTTCGGGTTGGATATACAGAAATTTGAGTTATTCGGCTGGGGTAGGGCGGCGCGAGGGGGCTCAGACGAGTTTGAGCTTCGAAAACTTTGACCCGAACCAGGACAGGACGGATTGGGTCCGGATTTTATTTTAAGAGTTTGGGTTGGGATGTGTCAGCGGCCTATTGCCATCCCTAAATTGGACATTCTTACAAACCAGTTCGATTCTGATATAAATCAGATATGAATTGAGTAAAAATAGTGTTTAAATTTACCAATTTATGTAGAAATTTTGGACCAACCAAAATATTGGTTTTAAGTTTTACACACACCTGTCGGGAATCCTGATCGAGTTTGTGTTAGGAAAAATTATTATCTGTTATGAACTTTTTGTTCAACATGAATCCGACCTGGAGCCAGATATTTGCTACCCCTTGTGCGGCACAGCATCTGCTGTAGAATTTTATATTGATGTTGTGCAAATACACTGCAGAAACAAGTTCCTAAGCACTACTAACCCTGTCTTCACTGGAAGCTCTTTTTGTTGTACTTTTAGCGATATAATCCAAAGAAGCCTTGCACATCAAGCAATGCTATGGTTATTGTAGTTACACTTAAAAAGAACATAGATACAACGCGGTTGCATAATCAAAATTTTTATAGTGAAATTGGTTGATTGATGCTGTCTGACTTAGGCTGTTGATGGAGGTGGGAATGCAGCGAAAGCAGGACTAAAGTCAGGGGATCAAGTAGTTTACACGAGCAGTTTCTTTGGTGATGAACTCTGGCCTGCTGATAAGCTAGGATTCACCAAGACTGCGATTCAAGCAAAACCTGACTCTGTCTACTTTGTTGTCAGCAGGTTTGCTGTCTTTGATTCAGGATTGTGTGGTGCAGACTTTATAATCTAAAATACTAGCCTAACATATATGAATAAAATAATTTAGTTTTTAGAGAGTTTGGTGTGAAACAAAAAACTGAGTTTTAAGTTACAAAATGAAGTGAGGACAAGAGCTCGAAAAACTAAAACTTGTTTTTGATGAAAACAATGTCTAAATGGATGGAAAATTAGTCAATAATGAAAGAAGCTAGTAAGTTTTTAATTGTTAGGTATTTTTAGCTTAAAAATCTTTTTTTGTAGGCTTAAAATTTAAAAAGTCTGACCAGCAAATTTACATTTTGCTATAAGGCCAAAAAGCCTTTCTACACCAAACAATATTGTTTGTCTGATACTAGGGTTGGCATTAGGTGTTGAGTATTTTCATCATAGGACGGTCTATGAATGATATCTTGCAGCTTTAAGCACCAACTTATATATGCAAATAACTGACAATGTTTTCGAAATCAAGTGTGAGCCATGAGAAGGCCACTATGTTAAAAGTTGAAACTCTAGAGAGTGGACTTTTTACTTTTCTTACTGTCCAATTTGCCTCGAAGCTACGTAATCATAATCAGGTTCTATTGCTGTCAATGTCATGTTTTGTTGGTCAGAAAAGACATACGGCTAAGAGCTTATGTATCGATGTTCTCGCGCATGCAGGGGTACAATTGTAGATGTCAAGAGATTACCAAAACGGCCGCATCCTCCTCGTTTTGGAAGAAAGTTGTCTGATGCTCAAAAGGTGAGCAATCACCATATTTTGAACACCCTCAAGTTATAACATAGACATACTAAACTGTTTGTTTTACATGCTTTGCTTACAAGTAATCACTCACTTGGCTCACAGGCTAAAGCGTCTCACATCTGCCTTGATTGTGGCTTCATATATACATTGTCGAAACCTTTTGATGAACAGGTAATAAATTATTATTTTCTCGCTTGAAACATTTTGTGAGTTCAAACTTCGACCTGCTACTAAAATATGATTTCATGGCGCAGCCGGAAAATTATGTTTGCCCTCAATGTCTGGCACCGAAAAAGAGATTTGCGGGGTATGATGTTAACACAGGAAGAGCAATTGGGGGAGGATTGCCTCCCATCGGTGTCATTATAGGTCTAGTTGCTGGTATTGGTGGAGTTACTGCTTTACTTTTATACGGTCTTCAATGAAACCATTACTTCTATACGGTCTTGGATAAAACCAATAAGACTTTTACTTTTCACAGTGCAATTCACTTGAAATTCCACTTCTGCATTTTCGACCGGTAGTTTCTCTGTTTATATTCGCGGCCTAGTTCGTTTCGGACATGCGGCTAGAGGTGCAACTGGTTGACTTAAGTGGCTTAATAAAGTTTTGGGTCGTCTCCGTTGCATGTCGTATATAATATGAGATTAAAAAATGTTGCTGTTTTGGTTCTTTGTTTTTGGCTAATAGATAATACCGTTCACTCTTCGTCATTAACTTCTCACTTTTAGCTAGTGTTGAATCCCATGATCTTGTACTGAAGTCATAGTTTCAAGAGTAATGCTGCGATCACGAAGACTTCTGTACAAAACAATCTACAATGGTTTATTAAATAAATATAGGGTTTTTTTACCGATACATACATTAAAAAAAATAGTATTTAAGAGAAGTCCAGTTTTAAATCCTATTTACTTATCAAAATAAGTTTGAATTAATCTATTTGTCCAAAATTAAAATTTAAAAAAAAAACTATCCCTATATACTTTTTAAATCCTATTTTTTTTATCAAAATAAGTTTCAATTAAACTATTAGTTCAAAATTGGTTTTTAAAAATAAAAATAAATCTACCTCTCTAATTGCATAATTTTTTGAGACACGCCACATATTTTTTTTCAATTTAAAATTAGGTAAATTTTTAAATCCATTTCAGTTTATATCTTCTATGTTCTATACCGATTAGACTCACAATCTATAAATCTCATTATCGAAATAATTATGTTTTTTTGTTGCAGATAAAAAATAAAATTTCAAATATCTCCAACGTAAAAACAATTCTATAGTTTTTCGACTCTAGTGCAAATAGTATTTTTGGCGATGTGAGATAGCTTATTAGATCTTCGAAATCCCTGTTGCACTCTTTTGTCCATGGGGATTTTTTAGCCCATCAGAAAACTTCGAAGTAAGGGTAGTTTTTATATGAAGCCTTGGACATAAAGCAGGACATGGCTACTAGGTGTCCCGTTAGACATTGAACTTTTTTATGTTCCTTAGTGGTGCCATTTGTATGACTGCCTGTAATTGGGTGAGGTCAGCTTTAATGCCCTTTGTACTGACTATATACTCCAAGAATTTTTCACTTTGTACGCCAAAAGAATATTTTACCAGGTTGAGCTTTAAATTAAACTGTTACAGTAGATCAAAAAAAGTTTGAAGGACCTTGAGCTGCTTATCAGTTGTGTGTGTTTTGACGATCATGTCATCGATATACGCCTCCATATATTTTCCCAAGTGTTTTATGAAAATATGGTTCACAATGTGTTGGTATGTGCTGGTGAGGTTTATCTTGAGCTGAGGGTAATTTTGTCAAGTGTTTTGGAAAGTTTAGAAAGTATTAAATGTTTTAGTGTGAAGTAGTGAGAGATTTAAGCTGCCTGGTTGTATTAAGTTTTCATCACCCTCTCATTAATGAAAGTAGTTGGGGTATTTATACCCTTAATTATGGAATCATGGGCTATCAAGTCAAATTATGGAACCGGGTCAAGTTTAAGGACCCATTTACTTATTAAGCTGATTAGCACATAGCTTAGTGAGAAGGTGTTTAGTCATTTTTTACTTTTGTCCTGTCTGGATAGTTCAGTGGAAAGTTTATGTCCGAACTGCCCTTGTCCGGAAATCTCAGTAAGTAGTGATTAAGTTATCCAGACTCATCATATGGAACCAACAGTTTTCAAACCGAACGACATCATAGTGTAAAAGTACAAGCCTTGCTCAATTTGGAATGACATGTGCTCCTCGTCTGATGGGTTAAGCCAAATTTGATTATAATCTAAGTCATGATCCATAAAATAGAGGTATTCACAACCCGGACTGAATCCACTAGTTGATCGATACGAGGTAGGGGAAAATGCGTCTTTGGGGTATGTTTGGTTCAGATCGGTGAAATAAACGCACATGCGCCACTGACCATTCTTCTTTTTTACTAATACTGGGTTCGCCAACCATACTGGATACCGTGCTCGTCGAATATAAAAATCGTCATTTCTACCGCACCGGCTTGTCGTATGAATCGATTGCTAATTCATGTCGGATAATGAAATAGTCAACCCATGTCACATCGCTAGTGTCCCACGTAAAAAATTCAATTTTTTTCCTAATAGGTCAAGTAATAGTTGCTTAAAAAGAGAATCCAAGTTGTCACCTAGTCGTAAAGTGCGCCCATCTGCCACTAACTTCTCAACTGAGTTAAAAGGCTCTTTATCGGGATGATCCATCTCTCGTGGTTCATTAACGGGATCAGGCAGAGTAGATGCTCTGATTGGTCCCTCGTGCACCCCCTCACCTAGTTAATTGCTATAAAAAAAAGGCTTGGTTGGGCCAACCGTGACTGCGTAACATATTTTTGTAGTCAGTTGACTTCCTCTGATGATTCCGACCGCGTTTTCCACTGGATATTTGATACATTGTCTGAATTATATGAGATAGACTCCATCTTATGCAACTAAGGTCGCTCAATAATCGCGTAGTAGGAACTAAGAGCATCCAAAATCTTAAACAAGGTCTTGACCTATTTCTTTGTGGTCCCGTAACCCACTTTAACCATCAACTCGACCTCTCTCGTGCAATGATACGCCTTTCCTTCGTATCTGACCAAAGTCCGTTGGGTAGGTTTGTAGGGAAAAACTTTATGCATTCGATTGTAGCTAGCTTTAAATATGATATTTTCGAGCTACCTCCCTTTACCAAAACTCGAGTTATTATTACTCCCCTAATGTCCAGATTCACTCTCAATGCATCCTCATGTGCCGTGCTAACCCCCTTCAGATTGTCATCGTGAACGTAAAATTTACCACATGATCTCGGTAATTATGGTAAGACGAAGCTTCAATAGCCTGCACTTTATGATCAATCATTGTTCTCTTGTTGGAATTTGAGTTATTGGCTACATTAGATTTTCCTCATGCAATAGTGAAAGGAGATGACGAGCTTCTGCGGGTTTCAGAGACTGCATTACTGGCCACCTCGGATTGTCCTCCGTTAACAGTGCATAAATGTCCCCCGTAATGGTGAGCAACCACTGTTGTTTTCCTACATATTCCCGTTCATCTTCGCGGGGCTTATACTCGTTAACCAGATGTGTTTCCTCTTTCTGTTTGGGCCAGTGACGACGATATTGCTGCTTAATGAATTGGACGAGTTCACCGCCGTTTATCAATCTTTGAATTTCTTCTCTGAGCTGCCAACATTCGTCAATTATGTGGCCATCGTCATTATGGTAAGAGAAGAAATACTTACTTGATCGTTTAAAACCAGGAGCGTTCATTACTTGCGAGGTCTGGTACTCTGTTCTTCAATTGTTCTATCTTAAATGACCGAGATGGTCTTGGTTAGCGGGCTGAATCATCTGGAGGGGGTTCTCACAGTGCATTGTTCGATGAATGTTATCTAGAAGAGGCCTATCGTGAGTCTTTTTACAGTCGAATGACTCTTCCTTGGGATTAGAAACCTTCATATTCGGTGAATCTTCTTCCACCGGGAATCAAATCAGGTCAGTATACAGTTCTCCTCGTCGATCGAGGTCTCTCTTTAGAAAAGCAACGACTATATTTTCCTCTATATTTGGAAAAACATTCCTAGAGTGGCCAAATCGTTTAACATAACTTTTCAATGAGTCACATCACATTTGATATAGGTCCATAATTGAATCTCGCTCACGTCGCAGTTCCTTGTTGCCCATGAATCTCTCTCTGAATGCTCTTCATAAGCCGACAAAATCGTAAATAGATCCCTTGGGTAGATTGTTGAACCACTCCATTGCGTTACCCTTGAGAGTCAAAGACAGAGCTCGACAGAGCATAACATCATCGGGGTTAAAAACCATCATCATATTGTAAAATTGTTCCAGATACCATTCCGGGTCTCCTGTTCCATCATAGGCTTCCATTATGAAAGGATCGAATTTGTGGGTAGTTGGGATTAAAGGATTCTTTTAATGAATGGAGCCTCTTTCGGGATATAGGTGGACATCTTCGCTCGTACTTAATTATACTGTACATCCGCGTCCACTCTGGCATTTTTTGATGCGCTAGGTCGTGTTTCTTGGCGTGGTTCCTCATTTTTAGAATGTTTGTTGCCCATAATTTTTCCTTCTCCTTTTTTCATGTCCTCACGTTTGGAAGATCGATCCCCTCGGTTAGCCCGACTGACATCAGGTCCAGATTGGTGGTTCACCCGGCTAGCTCCTTGCATTTTCACCGTTAGTGCATGTAGGCGTCATTCATTCCGGATATGGTGGCGTGCAGAACCTGCTCTTTTGCATCCCGCTCACATTCTAACCTAAAATGCTCCTATTTCAAGTTCTGGAGTTGTTGTTCCAACCGTTGGACCGTCGGTAACACCACTGGATTGTCGGATGTCGCGTCTTGAACACTGGGACCGCTGCATTTTCTGGTGGTGCGATTTCTATTTCCAATTGCGACGGCTGACTGTCCTACTTGTGGTATGCCATCAACGTGGATCGCTTCCACCATATCATGGCTGGTGGTTGTGATATGAGGCTGTTGGTTTTGCCTCACCGACGGGTTTGTCGTCGCTCTTTGATGGACCGTTGCTCCACTTTGCTCCGGAACATCCCCCTCAATCCCTGACCTAATTACTACCATAGTTGAGAAATCTTATTGTAAGTGCTTTGTTTTCCCACATACGACACCAAATTTGTTATGGAAAATTATAACAATGATAATGCCAAGTAGAAAATTCTATTAATCAGAGAAGAGAAGTTACACTATTTTAGGTTTATCTGCTTATTTATATCTCTATTAGCCGTTTACAAACCATTACTTAGTACGTAAGTCCACTGACTGTACACGTAGACTTACATTTATGATGTGGGGCTTAAATTTATGGCCACTACTTTAGTCGTTATGCGCTTAGGGGGTTGACTAGATATTTAATGTCATTTCCAACCGCTTCCTTTGTCATCAAGTTTGATAACCGACCCCGGTCAGTTTTGCATGAGTTGTCTGATGGCTATGTTGAGTCTTTACCCCTCTGCTCAGTCATGACCTTTGATCAGCTCTATTCTTTCTTGACAAAGGTTATGGAATTTATCTTAGCATCGACTCTCATTTGCTCTGCTCGGTGATATCAACTCTTGCTCGTCCTGCTTGATTAAACGTCTGCCTGACCGTGTTTCACTTTCTTGTTTTAATTTCCATATGCTCGGGTATTACCTGATCTATTAGTCGATGTAAGCCTCATCCTCATCAATTTCAGTCAAAAATTCATATGTTAAATGGTTCCTTCCATTACTTAACCGATTAAAATTAAATTACAATGGTTCTTGCTTATGTAATGGGGAAGCTAGTAGAGCATTTGTCATTACAAATAATTTGAGAGAGTTAAATTTTGCAAACTGTAATCTTTATGGAAACAATTCTTCTATTATAGCTGAATCCAAAGATCTATTAGAAGAGCTATTATTTTGTAAATTCAATGACTATAAGTTGATCAATATTTAAATTGATTCTTTGTTATTGTTCAATATTGGTTTAACACCGTGACATCTTAAGAATATCATGCATAAATCTTATATCATCTCAAATGAAAATAAAAAATATCTTTTGTGAACAAAATTGTGCAGCTTCTTGGGTTTCTAATCGGACATTAAAGAACAAGTTAAAATGTAAATTCAAGTACAATCAATCTCCTACAGAATTTAAGGCTATTATTTATCTCGAAAGTATAAGCCTTCGTTACATAAGATTGGATAGTTAATTCTTCTTGATGAGGGAGAATAAAAGACGTATGGAAAAATTGTAAAGAAATAGTTTTATTATGAGAGAATAATAAATAACTAGTTGTATTAGGGGAGAATTGTAAAGAATACAATAGAAATAGTTATTATAAAGAGGTGGAAAAATATAAGGACCGAGGATGTAATAAGTGGGAATTAAAGTGTGTGGGACCCATAATTGTACTATAAAAGGACCACACACGCTTTATAGATTCCAGGATTATTATAATAATACGTTTTCTCTCTAATTAGTCTAGCTCTCACTTTCTCTCTCTAAAAAGGCTCCTTAACAAAGAACTAAAGACCATTTTAACATTAAAAGATTCTCGTAACACAAAATTACCCTAGAGCTATTTCTGAATTCTTTAGTGGCGCCGTCTGTGAGAAGCGAAGATTGTTTAGACGACAATCGCTTTATGGAAATAATTCCTAATCTGAGCAGAATCATGGAAGAGCAAGGGGATGATTTTGTTAACGACTGCAAGGGGAATCTGGTAGGGGACACATATCAGCATGATATGGAGTACGAGGCGCATGGCGCCCCATGCGTCAGAGACACCTTTGATGACTCAGATCTGTTGGCTCGAAGGAATGAGCTGTTGCTAGAGATTGAGAGGTTGAAGACGGAAAAATAAAAGGTTCAGGCAAATCTTCGCTCCGAGGTGAGGAGAGAGCCTGACAGTGGAAAAGAAGAGCATGGAAACAAATTTCGTCTAAAAATAGGGATGATAGATATAGAGATCATGAACGACATTCTTAGAGGATGAAAGAAAACCGCCGCCTGGAGTATTCCGACTCAAGCGATTATTCCCGTTACAGCTCACCATAATCGTCTCCTAGGAGAAATCACAGAAAGAAAAAGCATGAACGAAGGCGAGTGGAGCACCAGAGGGGAAGGAGTTTGGAGAGGAAATCTCTGAGGGAAAAAAACTGGTCATGCTCGCGCTTATGAGTAGGGTTATGGTTGATGAGTCTGGATTCTGTCACCACACTTTATGGGAACCGGACAGGGTCAATTTGGACAATGTCCACCTTACCGGACAAGGGCAGTTCGGACAACTATTATCCACTGAACAATCCGAACAGAACTAAAGTACTTAAAACCTAATCACTTTTTGACTAAGCTGCCTATTTACTTACTTAGAACTAATGGATCTTTAAACTCGATCCGAATCCATTAAACACGACCCGAAAGCCCATATGACCCAAATATAAGGATATAAATACCCAACCACCAACATTAAATGAGGGTAATGAAAATTAAATACAACCAGGCAGCTTAATTCTCCCTCTACACTCTACCCAAACATTAAATACTCTCAAAATTCCACAAAACTCTAAACAAAAATTACCAACTTACCCTCAGACAAAAATAAACCACACCAAATTGGCGACCACAGTGGGAGGACGACGGTGCCTGAATCTAGCATTCTAAACTATCAGAAAAACCAGTCCGAATGAATCCGGACGCACCGGAAGTACCACCAGCTTTGCTTGAAGTGGTGGGAGAAAATGATGAATATACCGTCGAGGAGCGTGATAGGTTAAAGGGCGAGATAGAAGCTCTGAGGGCAGAGAAGGAAAAGATGGGCATAAAAGAGAAGTCAAATGCATCAGTTTCTCATCATACTGACAACCCTAGAGAGCATGAGCCTTCGAAGACCCATGTGAGTACGAAGAAGACTCATGCCAGCTCCCAAAAGTCTCACCGGTCCAAGCCGGTGGAGAGCTCTGATTCAGACTCAGAATCTTTCAGTAGCTCCTCGGGCAAAGATGGAGTTGAAGAGTCATTGTCCTCCAGCAGTGATGAGGGCCGATCTAAAAAGAAGCAAAAGTTGGTTAAGAAGTATTCAAGAAAAATGGATAGGCATGGAAAGTTAAAAAGGCATATAGGCAAAGGGTCATCTCATAGCCGGAGACACATAGACCGGATGCTGGTGGATCCTTTTGCCTTCCATGATGAACCAGGTATCTTTGCAACTCCCAATGAGGATACCGTTTTCAGTCGTGGCCGGAATTGGAGACAATCTCCATTGTCATCCAAGATTTTGTCCGGAAACCTCCCTAAGAGGTTTGATAGTACAAAAATGGAGAAATACGATGACAGTAAAGATCCGGACAATCACTTGGAACAATTCAAAAAAATCATGATGAATTTCGATGATGACGACAAGTTGCTTTGTAGAGCATTCTACCAATCCTTTACGGGGAGTGCTCTGAAGTGGTATAACAGCCTACCACAGGGGTGCATCAGAAATTTCGATACCTTTTGGGTGGCCTTCCGGAGGCAGTTTGTTGGAAGTAAGGAGGTGAAGGGCAATGGGGATACGATTATCGATTGTGCCCAAGAATCGAACGAATATGTGAAAGAATATATAAGTCGCTTTGTAAACACCAAAAATGGGTTAGCTGATTGCTTTGAGCAAGTAGCAATAGCATCTTTGAGGCAGGGCTTAAACCTTGGAAATTTGGCTGATTCAGTGACTAGAAAAAAAGCCATGACTTGGGGAGGTCTACTGAATCAGGTTTGAAAGCAAATTAACGTTGATGAAACAAAGAAAACTAGGGCGCACAAGCAGGTGAGGTCTGCTCCGGCTGCACCGAATCCAAACCAAAATCAGTCCGGGAACAAAGCAAAGGAGACTGAGCAGGGTCATCTGCGCCTGCCCAGAGTCAGCAATCTAGAAACAAGCGAGGACCTTGGGTTCAACCAGAGTGGTTTGCTGAGTTAAAAGAGAATGTAGTCACTATTTATGACAAAACGAAAGAAAAAATACACTATAGAAGGCCGGCTGCGCTACAGTCTCCTAGGGAGCATCGTAACAATTGTTTCTGTTAGTATCATAATGATACTGGCCATACCACTGAGGATTGTATTGCTTTAAAGCAAGAAGTCCAGAATTTAATTGAGAGAGGAAAGTTTGGATCATATGTTAAAAGAAGAGGAGGAAATAGGCCTGATAACGCTCATCGGGCTGGTCCACACAATGCAGGCACATCCGCTCCGGATAATTGAAAGATTCGATGTAGAGTCAGAGTACTTGGACCCTGATCCAACTTGAAACAGAGTAGGTGTTATTGAGGAACTTTGCAAAACAATGTCTGGGCTTATTGACTTTTTTGAATCACTCACGATTTTCGGAGGGGATACCATGACAGCACCCACTGCTTCTTCGAGGAAGAGGCATGTGCATACTTTAGCTACCAGTTGGAGGGAGGCATGACTTCCTATCAATCGCAGATTCCATTCCCCTTCATTGTTTTCGATGAGGATGATTTGAGGGATATAGCAGGACCTCATGAAGATGTTGTTGTCATAAGAGCATCCATTGGAGGCAATGACATAAGACGAATTTTGTAGATACTGGGAGTTTAGCCAATATCATCTTTTTAACTTCCTACAAAAAGATGAAGAATCCAGCAGTAATTTAGCGTTCGGACAGGTCAATTGTGGGTTTCAGTGAAAGCTCAGCAGATGTGATCGGGGAGTTCGAAGAGGAAGTTTTGTTGGGCAAGGGCCCTTTTAAGAAGATGGTTAGAATACTTTTTATTGTGGTGGATTGTCCCACTTGTTATGATGCTATTCTAGGAGGTCTTGGCTCTCTAGGATGCATGCAGTGGCCTCAACAGTCCACCAATGTTTGAAATATGCTGTGCAATGACAAGTGGGAGTTGTTCGGAGCAGCCAAAAGGTAGCAAGAGAGTGTTATGCAACAGCACTGACTCCTCGGACGTTGGGGGCAGTTCGTATCAATGAGGAATAGCAATTTGAGGGGCTTTCTGGGGGTGAGGGTGAAATTGATGACCCCAGAGAGACCCCTAGAGTTTTAATACCGGTTGAAGAAGTTGAAACACATTCTTTGGAAGAGGGAAAAAATGTTAAGATAGGGTCTAAAATGACATCTGAACTAAACGGTAAGATTTTGAAGTTCTTAAAAGACCATCAGCATGTTTTTGCTTGGTGAAATGCTGATGTTACCGGGGTGCCAGCAGATATTATATCACACCACTTATCCATCCGAAGAGACATAGCACCTGTGGTACAAAAGAGAAGAGCTTTTTCTAAGGAAAAGGTTGATGTCATCGTTCAAGAAGTCGATAGGCTTACTAAAATGGGGTACATAAAGGAGTCTCAATATCCTTTATGGACATCCAATCCGGTCTTGGTGAAAAATAAAAATGGCAAGTGGCGTATGTGCATTGACTTTACAGATCTCAATAGGGCTTTCCCAAAGGATTTATACCCGGTCCCCCAGATTGATCAGCTGGTGGATTCCACATCTGGAAATAAGCTACTATCTTTCATGGATGCCTTCTCCGGGTATAATCAGATTCAAGTAGATCCGAAGGATCAGGAGCATACAACGTTTGTCACTGATAGGGGTCTTCATTGTTACAAGGTGATGCCATTTGGGTTAAAAAAATGATGGGGCTACTTATCAGAGGTTGGTAAATAAAGCTTTTTCTGATCAAATTGGAAGAAACATGGAAGTATACATTGACGGCATGATGGTAAAAAGTATGGATGAAGATCTACACCTGACAGATCTCCAATAAACTTTTGCTAATTTAGTAAAAGTAAATTTGAAGCTAAATCCAGAAAAGTGTGTGTTTGGAGTTCAATCCGGAAAATTCTTAGGGTATGTAATAAGTGAACAAGGGATACAGCTTGATCCGGACCAGCTTAATGCTTTATTTCAAATGGAGCCTCCTCGGAATATTAAAGAAGTACAACGGTTGACTGGGAGGTTGGCTGCGTCAAATCGATTCATCTCGAGGTCTTCGGACATATGTGCCCCGTTTTTTCAAACTTTAAAAGGTGCAAAGGGATTTGACTGGACTTCACAATGTGATGAGGCCTTCAATGAAATTAAAAAACATTTTTCCTCCCCCAAGACTTTATTTAAACCTGTTGATGAAGAGACACTCTTCGTATACTTCGCAGTTTCCAGTTGTGCCATCAGTGCCGTATTGGTAAGGGAGGTGGATAATTATCCCCGTCCAGTATATTACATCAGCAAGAGCTTAATAGATGCCGAAAAACGTTATCTGAAGCTTGAAAAATTAGCATTAGCCTTGGTGATTGCAGCGAGGAAGATGAGGCCTTATTTTCAGGCTCATCATATTATTGTTCGAACGTCTTTTCCCTTAAAGAACGTTCTTCAAAAGGTAGACATTTCAAGTAGAATAACTAATTGGTCAGTGGAATTGGGGGACTTTGATATTGATTTTGTCGCCCTGACAGCGATCAAATCCCAAGTCGTGGCTGATTTCTTAGTTGAATTCCATTCAGATAGGGATGCAGAGCAAACAACTGGTACCAAAGGAAAAAAAGTCTGGGTCTTCCGAACTGATGGTGGATCAAGTACCATGGGATGTGGCGCAGGGGTATGCTTGACCTCTCTGTATGGTGAAAAAATGTACCAGGCTATATGTTTTACTTTTAGGGCTTCTAATAATGAGTCCGAATATGAAGCTGCTATAGCTGGTTTAAAGTTGGCTTTTATTTGTGGAGCCAAAAGGGTCAAGTTGATGAGCGATTCCCAGCTTCTTATTCATCATGCACAAGGTCAATCCGAAGCCAAAAAGGAGCAACTGGTAAAGTACTTACTTCTTCTTAAAAATGAGGCACTTAAGTTCAAGAGCATCGTTTATGAGCACATACCCCGAACAGACAATGAACTGGCAGACTCCTTGGGAACCATAGCCTATACTGAATCCTACCCTTGGATCCATGTGCTGGAGTGCCCTTCCATTCTACCCAGTATGGGAAATCAGGAAGAGAGTCTCGATATACGTACGAAATGGCCTCAAGATTGGAGGTTTTCTCTCCTTCAATACCTTTCAGATGGCATTTTGTCTCCGGACAAGTCAATAACAAGAAAAGTAAAGTACAAGGCTCGTGGTTTCATCATATTAAGAGATGTTCTTTATAAGAAGTCTTACAGTAAACCCCTCTTACGATGTTTGGGGGTCGATGAATCTCAAATAGTGCTCTCCGAATTACATGATGGTGAGGGATCAGCTCACTGTGGATTTAGGGCTCTAACAATGAGAGTTTTGTTGGTTGGTTATTATTGGCCCTCTATAATACAAGATGCTAAAGAGCTGGTGAGGAAGTGTGACCCATGCCAGAGATATAGCAATAAAATTCATATCCCAGCCATCCCTTTAGAGTCAATTTCTGAGCCTATACCTTTTGCTCGATGGGGGTTGGATTTGGTGGGACCTCTACCCATGGCATCCGGAGGACGCAGGACAATAATTGTTGCTATTGACTATTTTTCGAAGTGGATCGAAACAGCTCCACTAGCAGCTCCACTAGCAGGTACAACGTCAAAAGCTGTTAGAAAATTCATCTTATCCAATATCTGTTGCAGATTTGGAATTCCACAGAAGATAACAACAGATAATGGGCCACAGTTCGACAACAAGGAAATGGAGAGTTTATGTGCCTCTAGAGGTATACAACATTGTTTCTCTTCACCTTTCCACCCACAAGCAAATGGTCATGTTGAAGTGGCTAACAGGACTATACTGTCCGGTTTGAAGAAAAATTTAGAAGAGGCTGCTGGAAAATGGCCTAGTTATTTGCAAGAAGTTTTGTGGGCTTACCAGACTACACCTGGGGCTGCAACACAAGAGTCACCTTTTGCTTTGGTCTATAGGATGGATGCCATAGCTCCCATAGAGGTAACTCTCCCTTCATTTCGAGTTCATAATTTCTCCGAACACGCTAACGAAGGGGCTATCAGAGGTCAACTTGATTTGATAGAGGAAAGAAGAGTTAAGGCTCACCTTAGGACTGTGCACTATCAAGGTTTGATGTGTAGCAAGTTTTCTTCTAAAATCAAGAGAAAGGATTTTCGACCAGGGGACAATGTGTTGAGAAACGTTTTCCTACACACTAAAGAAAGGCAGTTCGGTAAATTGGCTCCAACTTGGGAAGGACCCTATGTGGTCATTGAAAAGCTTAAACCTGGAACATACCGGCTCCAAGACAAATATGGAAGAATTTTGAACCACCCTTGGACTATTGAACACCTCCGGTTGTACTTGGAATAGAAACTATGTAAATATTTACTTGTTTAAAAGTCCATGTAAATATTTAGGGGCATACTCTTTCCTACCCTGGTGGCGCGGAGAGGTTTTAATGAGGTATCCATTTTTTTTATAAAATTTGATGCCTTCTTAAAAATTTGGAGTGTTTTTACTTAATAGTTCATTGTCAAATTGTTATTCAAACACATGCCGACTTAAATTGAAGGTGTGATGACTACTTAAATATTTGTTATCGGAGAATTTAAACACTCTCACTTTAAGATGTTTATAACTAAGGGCTGTTTAAACATTAGCCACAAAAATTGAAAAACTATGAAAGAATGCAAGAGTTGTGCAAAGTAAAGATACCCATTAAAACAACCGAAGTGCCTTGGCCATCCAAGGACTTTAAATTGTCAATCAAAGAAAAAATATCTATCCGGTCAAACACCGGACACAGTTACAAAAATGCCTTGGCCTTCCAAGGACTTTAGTTCAATCAAAACAAAAGGTAAAAAATAATTGATATTTTAAGACTGAACCTTTGAAGACGGCTCAGCCTCACTCGTTTTCTTCTTCTTGAGGTCATCATTCTCCTCATTTGGACTCTCCCCGGTGTTCTCTTCCTCATCGGATGAGTCAACACTAGAATAATCATGCAAGTCTCCATCAGCCATCGTGTGGAAGGGAAGGTCCTCGCACTCTACATAAGTCTATAAATCTCCCAGATTCCTCTTCGGGAACTTCTCATGAAAAAGCAAGACCATGTCCGACTTCACTTTGGCGTACATTTCCTCCTGAGTGTCTATCACATTGTTGGTGTAAGCATCGATCTTGGCTTGGATTTTTTCCTCTTGTTCCCTTATCAGATCAGCTTTTTCCTCTGCAGCCTTGGACACCGAGTCCTCGAGCGCGATCTTGTCATTGGTCAAAGTATGAATGACTTGCTCCTTGGCCTTCACCTCCTCTTTTGAAGAGGAGAGATCTTTCTCTAACTCGGACTGCTTTTCCCAGAGGTCTTTGATAGTAAGTATCTTCTAAGGTAGCTACCTTGGTGGTCCAACCCTCCTGGCTCTTCTTTAACTCCTCGTTTTCTCTCTTCAAAACATCAGCATTTTGGGTGGAAATGAGGAGGTCGTTGGATAGTTTCTCCTTGTCAGAATTAAGGGCAGTAATAATAGCTGACTGACCTCGCACTTGCTTCTCCAGAACCAACACTGGCTGAATATTACTCAATATAAAGTGAGTTATAACATTTTTTTACTTGAAAAGGTGAAAGATTTACCATTGAAGGTAACGGTGTTCGAAGTGCTTGGAGGGAGGTAGGGCCCAGCAAAGTCATCTCTGGGGAGGTTTTCAAAATAGTCACCAAGCCCCTCAAGCCCTGTAATGTCGACACCGTCAATACTGATGTCTCCTCCTCCAACCTCATCAGTTCGAAAGTCACCAGGGATCTCTTCTGCTCTTGTTGGATCAGTAGGGTCAACAGGAGGGAGAGGCTCCGGAGGCCGGAGAGAAAGTTCATCACCCCTGAAGGTCTTTTTCTTCTTCGCCTCCCTGTCCTTGCTTTCTGCTCCCTGTTTCCTGTCTCTCTTAGGAACCCTTGGGGGTTTTGGAGATCCTGCCTCTTCCCTAGTACTCTCATGCTCTACTACTACTAGAAGAGCAGCATCAATCTGACTTGGAACTGGCCCCTCTTGGTTTGTTGGAGCATTTTCCTTCGCTTCGGTAGGGTTAGCCTCAACTGCACTCTTCTTGCCCTTCCCTTTTTGGCCTTTCATCTTACTTGGGGCCTTGGCTCGACCGGGAAAATACATTGACCGGTCAGATGCGTGTGTTCTTTTAAGGACTACCTCCGGAGGGGGTGGAGTGGTAAGTTCCTCCCAGGATAAGTCCCTCCGGTCAGTAGTGTTCCAGAGGTGGGACCTTGCAAGATTTCCTCCGGTAAAGGTATTGTGGAAACGATTTCCCCACTTTTCAGCAGCCCAAGTGTTTATCTTGGTGCAAGTGGTCTGCCCGGCCTTTAGATGGTCATTGAACTCTTTAGGCAGCACTGTCAAGAAACAAAAAAAAAGACAAGTTAGATAAACAAATTTATAAAGAATGAAGATGGGAATTAGGGATGAGATTCTTACCATCACTTCACCATCTACTGGTGAGGAGACTTGGGTTGGTACCGGCTTTAATCTTCCTCCCATTCTCCTAGGCACCACTCACAAACAAAAAGTGAGTCCTCAAATTTCTCTCTGACTCAAGCAGGCCATCCACTGCTTTATAGTTATCACCCATGTTGAAGTGATAAAAGGGAATATGGTGGTTTCTGCAGAGGCTGGCCACAGCTGCGAATTCCTCCATTGGAAGAGGAATTCTGGAGAGCCTGGAAGCCATGATACAGGCCATGAGAGTGTACCAGGCGTTAGTGCTCAGTTGACTTGGGCAAAGCTTGATGAGGTGGAAATATCTGACTATCTCCGGATCTAAGGGAAATCTTAATCCCCAGTTAAAAAGTTTAGTGAAGATGACTATTTCACAAAGCTTGCAGTCCATCGGTGTTTCAGGGTCTATTGGGATCCTTATTTTTACGTTCTCCGGAATCTTCCACTTGGATCGCATCCGACCCAGTTCGGCTGTGTGGATAAAGGCATAATTAAATTTTTGCAAAGCAATTAAATACTTAACACTAACCTTGTGGAAACAAGGTCCCACTTTTCCCTCAAGGATCTCCGGCAGATCTGGATGCCTTAGACACAGCTTTTCTTTGCCTTTATCCTTCTTGGCAGCACCAGCATCACTCGTTTGTCCGGAGACTTCGGACTAAAACGGAGCCTTTTCAATAAATTCCTCCATTACTTCCTCCATTACCAAAGAGGGGTTTTCAGTTGTTTTTGGGTGAGGGGAGTTAGAGATTGGCTCAGTATGCCCCCCGGATTGCTGGGTTTCTTTGGTTTCTTATACTCTAGCCTCCGGTTGGGGCTCTGATGCAGTAGCTCCTTTCTGGAGACTTGAGCTGGATGCCTCTGGTCCGGAAAGTTTATCCTTAGGGATTTTCATGGGTGCCTCTGACCCTGTGTTGCTATCCTTGGCCCCTAACATGGAGGGTGTACCTTTTTGAGCCTGCCCTTTTACCAGGCGACCCCTTCTCCGATCAACTAACTTGTTTGAAGAAACATCTGCATCTGATCCCATGGCGATGAATGGAGAAGTCCTCTTAAAACTGGTAACTGCTTGCCATGGTTCAACAGTGGGCTACGATTCCTGAACCGACGAACCTGAAACGATTGGTGAAAGATTGGTTTGAAACAATCTCCTCGGTTTAACGCTTCTGGTTGAAGAAGAGCCCTGGCCAGGCTCTGTGTTTGGAATTTCTGGTTTGTCGATAGGAGAAGTAGGAAGGCCTGCAGCAATGCACCTTTCTCGTTTGACTTTTTGGGCATTTTCTAACTCAGAAAGATTAAGCCACCCGCCTTTGATTAAAGCGTTCCTAGCTGTGAACATAAACTCACAACCGAAAAAGAAGTATTTTTTTTTTGAGAGAGAAAGCTCTGAAGTTTAGCAAAGTAAAAATGAAGAGGATGGTAAAACAGTAAAGGAATGATTAATTTATAGTTAATACACAAAAAGATGCTTTGATACCTAGGATAATTCGAAAGGATTGCAATGATTAAGGAATGAAGCTAATGTCATCTTCATTAAATAAAGAGGTTACTTTTTGGAGAAAGTGGGAGCGTCATTCTAGGTGAAAAAACGGCTGACATGACGAACCAGAGTGAGACACGTGTCCCACGAACTCTGACAAGAAACCGTTTAGTTTTCAAGAACTTTTTTCAGTTCGAATAAAGCTATAACACAGTTCGAAGAACCTGTCCGGATGTAACTGTTACCAGCAACAGGCTGTTTTCTAGGTCTTGCCAAAGATTTTTGAGCACCAACTAAAAAAGGGGCTACTGATGAGTCCGGATTCTGTCACCACACTTTATGGGAACCGGACAGGGTCAATTCGGACAATGTCCACCTTACCGGACAGGGGCAGTTCGGACAACTATTATCCATTGAACTATCCGAACAGAACTAAATTACTTAAAACCTAATCACTTTTTGACTAAGGTTCCTATTTACTTACTTAGAACTAATGGGTCTTTAAACTCGACCCGAATCCATTAAACACGACCCGAAAGCCCATATGGCCCAAATATAAGGATATAAATACCCAACCACCAACATTAAATGAGGGTAATGAAAATTAAATACAACCATGCATTTAATTCTCCCTCTACACTCTATCCAAACATTAAATAATCTCAAAATTCCACAAAACTCTAAACAAAAATTACAAAGTTACCCTCAGACGAAAATAAATCACACCAATGGTCAAGCGAATTTCCCCTTTGGAAAACAAAATGCCGACCCGCGGAATTCGGAGTGGCAGCATCAGTACACTCTGCCGTCTGAGGAAAGCTTATATTTTCCGAGCCATGAAAACTTGAGAGCCAACGTCTATAGGACGGGTCATAACTGGAGAGCTTCTCCTTTATCCTCAGAAATTATAGTTGGCAACCTCCCAAAGCACTTTGATATCTCGAAGTTAGAAAACTTCAACGGGACGCAAGACTCTGACAACCATATCGAACAGTTCAAGAATTTCATGATTAATTTCGATGACGATGATAAATTGTTGTGTAGAGC
This sequence comes from Limnanthes douglasii subsp. nivea, assembly GCA_036936605.1. NCBI lineage: Eukaryota > Viridiplantae > Streptophyta > Magnoliopsida > Brassicales > Limnanthaceae > Limnanthes > Limnanthes douglasii. Next base: position 318,842,664 of record JAUPFV010000002.1, on the reverse strand, counting down.
ATTTTCTCAGACTTTCAAAAGGGTGGCGTCTAAGTGGTACAACCGGCTTCCACAGGGCTCGATAAAGAATTTCGACATTTTCTGGAATATCTTCAGACAACATTTTATGGGGAACAAAAAGTTTCGAGCTAATGGAGATACGATAATTTACTGTAGGCAAAAAGTTGGGAAGAAACTTGAAGAATTACACCAATCGATTCGTCAAAACAAAAACGGACATGGAATATTGCAAAGACTCAGTGGCACTTGCAGCTTTCAGGATGAGTCTCCTCCCTGGACTCTTAAAGGATACGGTGGCGGAGAGTCAAGCCATGACGTTTGGGGCATTGTTGGATCAAGTTGAGAAGCGAATTTTAGTGGAAGAGACTCATACATTTGAGAAAGGATCATGCGATCAGCTGGATCAGAACTAATTTCAAAGGTCTAAGTCAAGCAATCAAGGGCAATGAACCAATGTCCAAACCAAAGATATGGGTCAATATCCGCCGAGGAAGAAATCAAATCCACAGAATTATAGTAACCAACAAAGTTATATCCAAGGGACAAGGCCAATTTCGAACAAATGGATCCGTTCAGACTATTTTGCTGAGTTAACGGAAAATGTGGCTATGATATTTGATAAGACCAGATCAATGGTGCAGTTTAGAAAACCTTTCCTTATTCAGACTCCAAGGTAAAGCAGAAGTGTTAACAGATACTGTAAGTACCATGAGAATATTGGGCATGACACTAAGGATTGCATTGCTCTGAAAAAAGAAGTGCAAGCTTTGATTGAGAACGAAATGATTAGAATTTGTGAAAAAGCATTCTCAGAAAAAAATGCTACGGTAAAGGCTGCCCCAAAGATCGCTGATACCGTAATGGTGATCTCCGAAGATATTGATGTTTTCGATATTGAACAAGAGTATCTGGATCCTAAGGAGGGAAGAAATAACGTGAACATGGTGGAGGAAGTTATTCCAAGGGGGAAAGTAAATGACCTGTGTGTTGTTTTCGAGTCGCTGACCATCTTTGGCGGTAATACCATCGCAGGAAATTCCAATAGTTCACGGAAGAGACACATGGTGAATTTGACCATTCAGATTGAAGCAGGGGTCTGAGACACATAGTGAATTTGACCATTCAGATTGAAGCAGGAGTCTCAGCACATATGCATCGTTTGCCTTCCCCTATCATATGTTTCGACGATGATTATATGCGAAATATCGCGGGCCTACATGAAGATGCAGTGGTTATCACTGCGGGTATAGCTGGAGATCAAGTTCAGAAGATACTTATTCACACGGAGTTCTGCGAATATTTTGTTTATGAGTACTTATAGGAGAATTTCCGACCCACCTGTTATATGATGATCCGACAGAACTATCATAAGTTTCACCGGTGCAACAGTGGTAGTTGTTGGAGAATTTCAATGCGTGGTAGAGTTAGGTCATGGGCCGTTTAGAAAGGAAGTGGAAGTCCTGTTTATTGTTGTTGACGCACCAACATCGTATAATGTGATTCTGGGCCGCTCTTGGCTGTCCCGAATACATGGTGTGATTTCGACGGTGCACCAGTGTCTGAAGTATGTGGTAGGAAATTATATATGGACGATCAGGAGCAGCTAGAAGATGGCTCGAGAATGTTATCAGATAACTTTATTCTCGAAAGGATTTCGGGGAGAAGTTTCAGACAAAGCATAACAATTAAAGGGACTCCCTCAGAAATCATTCATTGTGATGATCCGAGGGAGACCCCTGGGTTTCTGGTTCCAGACGAAGATTCTGAGGAGCATAAGTTTGGGGATAGAAAATCTTTGAAGATTGGAGTAAAACTTTCTTTTGAGTTCAGAGAAAGGTTGATTACGTTTTATCTAGGTAAATTAGATATGTTTTCTTGGTGTGCATATGATGTGACGGGAGTACCACCAGAGATAATGTGTCATAAACTTGTCGTACGACTTGATGTCCGACCTATTGTCTAGAAAAGGAGACCAGTTTCTCAGGAGAAGTCTGCAGCTATTCTTTCGGAAGAAGAACGATTATTGAGCATAGGCCACATTCGAGAGTCGCAATACCCCGTATGGGCTTCAAATCCAGTCTTGGTAAGGAAAAAGAATGGCAAGTGGAGGATATGTGTAGATTTCACAGATCTGAATAGAGCTTGCCCCAAGGATCCTTTTCCGGTGCCTCGTATTGATCAGTTAGTGGACTTGACTTCGGGCAACCGATTATTGTCTTTCATGGATGCTTATTCGGGGTATAATCAAATCAGGTTAGACACAAAAGATGAAGAGAGCACATCATTTATCACCGGGAGAGGATTATATTGTTACAAGGTCATGCCTTTTGGCCTGAAAAATGCAGGGGCAACTTATCAGCGTTTGGTCAACAAAACCTTTGAGGGACAGATTGGTAGGAACGTTGAAGCCTACATCGATAATATGCTTGTCAAACGTTGCGGTACGAAGATCATTTTTCTGACTTAGAGGAAACTTTTAACAATCTAAGTAAAGTCAATTTGAAATTAAATCCAGAAAAGTGTATTTTTGGGGTACGATCAGGTACATTCCTTGGCTACATGATAAGTGAGAGGGGTATATAAGCTGACCTAGAACAGCTAAAAGCTTTAACAACCATGACACCCCCTCGGAATATCAAAGAAGTTCAAATCCTAACAGGAAGATTGGCGGCGTTGAATAGGTTTATTTCTCGATCATCGGACAAATGTGCACCTTTCTTCAAGGTATTACGACATGCGGAACAATTTAATTGGACCGAGGAGTGTTCATCCGCTTTTTGTCAAATTCAAGCATATTTGATGTCCCCGGAAATACTGTATAAACCATTGGTGGGGGAGAAATTGATTGTCTACGTGTCGGTATCAGATTGTGCAGTCAGTGCTGTTTTGCTCCGGGAAAAGGCTGATATGTTAAAACCCATCTACTACGTTAACAAAAGTTTGCTGGATGCGGAGAAACAATATCTTAAGTTGGAAAAGGTAGCTTTAGCTTTGGTAACAGATGCCCGAAAAATGAGACCGTACTTCCAAGCACATCCTATTGTTGTTCGAACAACATTCCCCCTGAAAGGTTTGTTACAGAGGCCCGATATAATTGGGAGAATGACTAAATGGTCAGTCGAACTGGGAGATTTGACATAACATTTGCGCCTCAGACAACGATAAAAGCTCAAGTCTTGGCTGATTTTTTGGTCGAATTCCACTCAGAAAGAAGAGACACAGAGATTGTTGACCCATCGGATCAGACGAAATGGTTGGTTCGAACAGATGGGGGGTCCAATAATTCTAGAAGTGGTGTAGGTGTACAATTAATTTCTCCAGAAGGAATAGCCATGTTTCAGGCTATTCGATTCGGTTTCAAGGCAACCAATAATAAGGCAGAGTATGAGGCAACATTGGCAGGTTTACGGTTGGCTCGAATATGTGAGGCTAGAAAGATTAAATTGGTCAATGATTCACAGTTGGTGATAAATCAACCTTTGGGCGAGTCTGAGGCGAGAAAATATAAACGGATCCAGTACTTAAAAACGTTAAAAGATTTGGTTGCTGAATTTGATAAGGTTCAATACGAGCATGTTCAGAGGGAGGCAAATGTTTTCCCTGACTCTTTGGCTACAGCTTCACGGTTGGAGGGTTATACATGGGTCTTGATTCATGAGAAACCTTCAGTTAGGCCGGTACAGAGCATTCGATGACCATTGAAGAAGCAAGTAATGTGATAACAAATGATTGGAGATCATAAATTGTAGACTTCTTTGGAAAAAGATAGTTTACCCACAGAAAAGTCTGAGGCCAGGAGGGTCAGATTTAAGTCTCACGGTTATATCCTGCTAGGAGGAGTTTTGTACACGAAATCCTTAAGCAGACCATTACTAAGGTGTCTGGCCAAGGACGAGTCACAGTTTGTCCTGTTAGAATTACACGATGGAGAAGGTTCGGCCCATTGTGGATATAAAGTGCTGATCCGACGAGTGTTTTTGGCTGGGTATTATTGGCCCACTATTTATGCTGATGCGAAAGATTAGGTAAAGCGGTGCGATATGTGTCAGCGCTATGCAAACATAATACACAAGTCTGGGGTGTTCTTGGAAAGTATTTCAGAAGCAGTCTCATTTGATATGTGGGGCATCGACCTAGTCGGGCCTTTACCAATGGCGTCTGGTGGAAAACAAACTATAATCGTGGCAGTGGATTATTTTTCTACGTGGGTGGAAGCGGAACCTCTAGTAGGGACAAAAGCAAAAGATGTTATCAAATTCATTGTCTCGAATATTTGCTGTCGTTTTGGGGTACCAATACGAATCACAACGGATAATGGACCTCAATTCGATAACAAATAGTTTAAAAGCTTTTCCTCTCCAGGGGCATACGAAAATGCTTTTCCGCCCCATTCCATCCCCAGGCTAACGATCAGGTGGAAGTAACCAATCGAACAATCTTGGATAGGTTGAAAAAGAATTTGGAAGGCAAGGCCGGAAAATGGCCCGATTATTTACAAGAAGTGTTGTGGGCCTATAGGACAACGCCTCGAACTGCAACTGCCACATCTCCATTTGCATTAGTGTACGGTATGGATGCAGTTGTCCCTTCGGATATTGTTTTCCCATTATATCGAGTGGCAGTTTATACAGAAAATTTGAACGATCAAAGCAGAGCCTTGGAATTGGATTTGATAGAAGAGAAAAGAAGATGCACACAGTTGAAGTCCTTGCACTATCAAACGCTAATGAGGAGTAGGTATGCCTCTACAGTAAAGCAAAGATATTACAAAGTGGGGGACAAGGTATTACACAAAGTTTTTCTGCACACTAAAGAGAAAAGTCTTGGGAAGTTGGGGCCAAATTGGGAGGGCCCTTATGAGATAACGGAGAAAGTAAAGCAGGGAACGTATCGATTAAAAGATAAGGAAGGGCGAAGTCTTAGACATCCATGGAATATCGAACACTTAAAATTGTATCTTGAATGAGGAAAAAGTTAGCATGTAATATTTGTTTTTTGTGTATTTACAGGTTTACAAAAACAGTGAGGGCATACTCTTTCCTACCCTGTTAGGCACGTGAAGGTTTTAATGAGGTGCCACTATGAGCTAATTAATACAACTGCATTTTTTTCCTCGAACTATTCTTTTGGAGACAATATTTTGTGCCTTGAACTATTCTTTATGAGGCAATATCTCATGCATTGGATTATTCTTTGTGAAACGATATTTCTCGCTTCACAATTCTTTTTGTGACAACTTTTTGGTGCCTCGAATTATTTTTTCTAAGCTAGCCTTAGCGCAACATATACTGAATATTACGATGCAAATCGGTATAGAAGCAACCATTCAACGTAAGTTGGCACACACTTATTTTTTCATATGAGAAATATGGAGATTAACAAGTTATAAAATTGTCATTTTAACGAAGTGGCATACACAAAAATTCGAGGAGTTATAAGTTATAAAACGCTCCTCGGAGAACATCAGATAGGTTACAAAAATTGCCACACAAGACTAACATTTTTTTCCCTAATCAAAATTTTTCGAGGAGTTACTCTCCTCTGAGTCTGACGCTTCACTATCACTCACCACAATGTTAGGATGGCGAAGGTCGGGAGCGACAAGCTTCCAAAAACTCCCCAAGTCATACTCAGGGTGTTCTGCATGAATTTGGGTGATCAACCCTGCTCGAATTGTAGCATCTCGAGCGTTGAGGTTATCTGTACACTTAGCCGCATAGGCATTCACAACTTTTTCTTTCTCCTCCTCAACTTGTCGAGGAAAATCTTCGATTCGTTTCACCAATCTTTCTGTCCTTTGTAACTTTCTCATAATCATCACAACAGTCTTTAAAACCTTTGCATGCCAGTTGGTGAGCCTTTTGAAGTTCTGTCAAGAGTTTTTCTTGAGCCCCCGTTTTCTTATGGTAGAGGTCTTTTTCTTCCTGGCAGCATCTTTCGAGCATAATGACGTAATTTTCCGAGGCTGACAGTCTTTCATAAAGTGCATATGCTTGACTTTCAACAATGGCATATTGTTTCTTTGTCTCTTCAAGTTGTGAGGAGGCAAGCGGTGCCTTGAACTTGTAATGATTTTTTCGGTCTTCCAGATGCTGCATTCTTCTTCCCATGATGACAGAAGAATGAAGAAGGCTGCGAAGACTTAATGAGAATTCGTCGTGCTGAGGAATTTTGAAGGAATTGGAGGGTGAGCCTAGTATTGTGGGATCATAATCCTAAGACTCCCCCGTTAGAATATTAAGATCAACGTTATGAGGAGGATTGCTTCGGGGAATTTGGAGTGGTACTACTGTAGAAGTGTTGTCAATACGAGAAGGATTTGAAGCTTGGGTAAGAGGAGAATTGGATGTTGGACTCGAATTTTCTCTGGTTTCTTTTTCCGGCCCACTTAACACCTTTGAAATTGCCTTGAACAACTTCTTGGACATCATCTTGTGTTTTACCATCTTCGGATAATTCTTGGATAGGCTCCAAGACAACCTTTTTCTTGTTTTCTTTTATCTCGGTATCTTTTTTCTTGGAAGGGTGGACTGATTTCTTTGGAGGGGAAATTGAACTAGGTGCAGCAATGTTGGCCGATGCGGATGACTCTTTATTAGTAACTAACCCTTCAATGTCTAACTGAAGGTCTTTTGTGGAAACCTCCTCTTCAGATCCACCCAGATGACTTTTAGCACGAGAACACTTCGAAAGATAAATTACTATATCTTTCTTAGTCACCCGCTCTATAACTTTTTCTTGAGAGGGAGGGGTCATCAGTTCTTTCAGGGTCAACCGGTCAAGGGGGTTTAACCTCCAGAGTCGACTCATGGCTAAGTTGTTGTTCATAAAGCACAAGCGGAATCTATTTTCCCAATGTTCTTTGGCCCATTCGCTCAGTTTGGTGAAGATGGTGGTGGGACTCTCCACATAGTCTGCGTATGGTTTTGAGACACCACTCATAGCTACAAAGACCTTAAGTTAGAACCTAATTATCCGAGGAGACAATGTAAATGAAACAGTTCATGGACTTACATTTGTTGGTCCACATGAGGGATGGCTTGTGAGGATTCGAAGGGGTTGACTCTGACCCTGTCTCCCAATGGCCTGAAAAATAGATGAATTGCTGCCTCTACTTCTTGTCAGCTTCTAGAAAGTCCTTTAAAACTTTTTGTCTTCGGCCAAAAGTTAATGAGTAAAAAGGGAAGAACGGATTCCTTGCTAAGCCAGATAGTCCGATGAGCTCTTCCAAGGAAAATTCTTGGCTTGAAATTCTCGAAGCTATGATGTATGCCATAAGTGTGAACCACATATTGGGACCGGCTTGTGAAGGGCAGAGGTCAATCTTGGCAAAATATTCAATAAAAATGGGTCTAAAGGAAATCTTAGTCCCCAATTCATAATTTCAGTATACACAACTAGCTCATTATCCCTCACTGATAAAGGAGTCTCACCTTCCGAGGGGAATCTAATATCAATATACAAAGGAATGCACCACCGGGTCCTCAACATAGTTTCCTCCGAAGGAAAAAAGTACTTATATGATATGTTGTACAGAACAACCATATGTTTGTTCTCGATCCCTTAAATATTGTTGCTTGCGATGGCATCAAGTTCCTAAGGAAGCGTAATGTCTCCTTTAGATTTGGGGGCAATCCCGCTAGCTTGCTCTTCGGATATGGTTGGAGGAGCGGTGATCCTTTGACTAGACGACTCTGAGGGAATCTCGATGACTTTGATCTGATCGGCAATATGAATCGATTGAGTCGATGGATCAGGATTATCTGAGGCGATTGCCTTTCCCTTGGCAGCCAAGGCTTTGTTTCTCATTGTCTGCACTTCGTCTTCGGTAATGGTGGTTTTTCCCGGAGAGAATCGAGGGCTCCCGGTTGCCGTTATTAAAGGGATGGCTGGCAGGCTTGACCCAGAATTGTCGGTCTTCGGAAGAGGGTTATCAACCACCAAAGTCAGAAGGGGTTATGGGGTATCCGAAGGAGTCCTTTTGTTACGTTTGCGCTCCTACGAATTTTCTCTCTCTTTATGGTGTCTTTTCCGTTTCCTAGATGAGTGTTTGTGGTGCTTATCTTTACCCATCAGTTTGAGGGGGCTGAGATCAGAAATTTGATTGTGTTGTGATATTTCGAGGGGAATGATGGCAACAGAGTTTTCTGGTGGAGGCCATGAACCGTAAAACGTAGTGACAGCAGGTTGGGGTTGAGGCTCAATGTATTCACCAGCAGCAACTCTCTCTTCGAAGTTTTTGCTAATAAGAAGCCACTCTGGAATCCGGCAAGGTTTATAAGCCAGATTTCTCTCTCTAGAAGTTTTAGGGTGGAAAGTTTGGAATGCCAATGAAGGAGATCAGTATTTATAGAGGACAATGGGCTTTTAGGGTAAGTTAGGCATGGGGACATTTTCCTTTGTTTTCCTAGAGGCATTATGGGTAATGTAGGTGCAAGTTTGTTGATTCAAAAAACGCGGGAGAAGATGCAGAGGCAATCCAATGATGCAACATCTTGGGAGTAGGAAAAGATCTCTAAAAAGATTTGCTGACAAAAAATTACGACTGCTGACGTCATAAATTTTTGATCCAATCCTTGCAATCTATTAGCCTAGTATTGGAGGCTATGTTATGCTGATAAAGTTAATTCCGATGAACGATGTTAACGAGATCTGGTTCAAGTCTTACTAAAACATTACAAGGATTGGGGGGCTGCTGATTAGTATGGCATAAAAGGTATTCTGTATTCAAAGGATATATTTGTTGGAAAGATATTTTTCATTTGAAGAGACATCTGGTATGTAAAACATTGTTCAAGGAAGTGTATTTTTTGAGGAAATTTTTTGCATTTGAAGAGGAATTATTCGAGGAGAAGATATTCGAGGAAGTAAATTTCTGAGGAGGATTGAAATGAACAGTAAAATACGGAGACGTCTTCACAGTCCCATCAAAAATATTTTTACTAAGACTGAGGGGCTACCGATGAGGGAGAATAAAAGACGTATGGCAAAATTGTAAAGAAGTAGTTTTATTAGGAGAGAATTATAAAGAAGTAGTTGTATTATGGGAGTGTAAAGAATACAATAGAAATAGTTATTATAAAGAGGTAGAAAAATATAGGGACCAAGGATGTAATAAGTGGGAATTAAAGTGTGGAGGGCCCATAATTGTACTATAAAAGGACCACACACACTTTATAGATTCCTTTATTATACTAATACTTTCTCTCTCTAATTAGTCTAGCTCTCACTTTCTTTCTCTAAAAAGGCTTCTTAACAAAAAAACTAAAGACTATTTTAACACTAAAAGATTCTCGTAACACAAATAAGATTCAACGAATCATCGAAATGCTGGAAGAGAAGAGTATGGTTTGGAAAAGCTGCGCACAATCAAAACAAAAAACACAACCAACAATATGGCAGAAAGAGTTTCTTTTTTTAAGGACTCCAAAAAGTCGTATTCGAGATGGGCTCTTGGTCACAAAAGGAAATAAACTTTTTTTCAAAACCTTTCTTTTTGAACATTTTTGTTTCCTGTGAAGGGCCAAGGCTCCGCAATGACCTGAAGGTCAAAAGAGTCTTCACTGGATGACCCCGAAGGGCTCCGATCGGCGCATATGGGGGTTGCCCGGGTTTCTCGCCCTGGTATCCTACACCTCGCGTTCATGAAGTGGTTTAGGAAAGGACTTTCGAATCGCCCAACGAGAAAAGCCCTGACCCTGCCGACCAAGAAAAAAGAAAAAGAAGAGAATTTTGTATCCTACTAATTAGAGAGGGGGGAAAACAAAAACCGTTTTCGAAGAAGCGTGACCATCTAGTTGAATCTCGTTACCCTCTCGTGTGGTTATGGGGGCGGGCTTACTTTCCACTTTGTTTGTTACTCTGGAGCCAGGCGACAAGCAATTGAATGTGATCCCGCCCTCCATTAGAAACAAACGCTTTCACTAGACTAATTGTGGATCAGACTTTAGAAAATTGCCCTAGAGCTATTTCTGAATTCTTCACTTCTAAAGTTTAAACTTCATGCCCATTCATATATCAACTTTAGTTACTAACTTTCTTTAGACAGGTTACTCCTGACATTTCTTCAAATTAAATTTTTTGTTTAGATTCAAAGGACAAAAAGCTAAATCTAAAAATCAGCAAATATCAAGATTCAAAAGACAAAAGACTAGATCTAAAAGAAGCAGTAAATATCTGGACTTAAAAAGAAAAAAAGCTAAATCTAAAAACCAGTAAATATGTGAACTCAAAGGACAAAAAGCTCTAAATATGAAAACTCAAAGGAAACCAAGTGAAGACATTCTAAACTAAAAAAAATCCAATGTAATACATGTTTACAATTGGGATAACTTAACAAATCTAAATCGAAAAAAATGTAAAGGATCATTTTGGATCAATTTTTTATTCTCTATATAACATTTCTAACATTAATGGCTATGCAAAATTTTGGTTCGCCAAAAAAAAATACCGATCTCTAAATTATATTAAAAGATAATATTATATGATTGTTATGTTGCTGTAAATTATCCTTTCAAATATCATAAAAAATATTACAAAATTTTGATTTTAAATGATTGGTAACATAATATAAAAATATATATTATATTTTAATGTCAATTATAACAATTACTTGATTTTAAAATTTTAATTAATTTTAACGGTTATATAAAAAAAATGAAAATATTAAAAAAAAATTAGTGTAATATTATAAATATTAAAATGCCTTGTACTATATATTTAACACATAGATTATCGATATAATATAAAATTTATTATCATATCTTAATATTAATTATAATCTATTATATAATTATATAATTTTAATTATGTTAACGATTCTAAACTTAAAAAAAATATAAAAATAATAATAAAATATATATTTTTCACAAAATTTATAAACAATATTTATGAATCCATTAAGAAAAGAGGGGTAAAAAACATTGATTGCTTCACCGGTTAGCATAAACTAAAAACTTTTAGTATTAGCCAACGGATTGATTAAGGGATACATCCTACCGATTGCCGTCTCTATATACAGCCACGCGTCCGGTACCCATTACGAACCGCCACGAGTCTAATTTTTTCTCTCAATAAATTAAATACTCTCTCTCCTCTTCTCTTCTCTTCTCCACAAAGAAAAGAATAAGGTACAAACGAAACAAAGAAAAACTCAGATCTAACCGATCAAAACTCTCTAAGCGTACAACATGGCTCTTGAATGGGTGGTCCTAGGCTACGCAGCCGGAGCGGAGGCGATCATGGTGCTTCTCCTCACGATGCCGGGGCTCGATGCCTTACGCAGAGGCCTCGTCGCCGTCACCAAAAACCTTCTCAAGCCGTTCCTGTCGGTGGTACCTTTCTGTCTCTTCCTCCTGATGGATATCTACTGGAAATACGAGACTCGTCCGTCTTGTGAAGGCGAGTCTTGCACACCAACGGAGCATCTTCGCCATCAGAAATCGATCATGAAATCGCAGAGGAACGCGCTTCTCATCGCCTCGGCTCTTCTTTTCTACTGGCTACTCTACTCGGTTACGCACCTCGTCGTTAAGATCGAGCAGCTGAATCAGCGGATCGAGAGGCTCAAGAACAAGGATTAAACGGCAGAAAAGGAAAATGCAAGTAGGGCTGTTTTTTAATATGGATTTTGGTATAATGTGATTTCTATATCCTCTATATCCCTTGACTACTGTGATGATGATGGTTCGTTGCTGTCATGGTTCTCTTTTGTGTTTTTTCTTTTTCTTTTGTTCTTGTTGTTTGACTTGGAACCCCGTGAACATCAAACATGTATTCGCTTTTATTTCGTTTCTTTAGTATCTATGAGATTTTAAACGTGTGGTTTGAGCTTATCAGTTTCTTAGATTAGAGATGCTACCGAGTATGTTAACTCATAAGGCCATGATCATGGCTTAGTTCTATTGTTTTGCGAATTAGATTTGTATATAGCTTGGATTAGTGCGTCAATTGAAGATAATTCCTGGTTTGATGTCATCTAATCAATGAGATAATAGCTGATTTTTCTTTAAGATCAATGGTTGTATATCTTGTATGTAGAGCTAGTTTTATGGAGTCTGTTTATTGAATAAGTGGAGGGGCTATTGCATTGTCTAGGATGTGAATGTGGATGAGGGGCTATTACAGTGTCTAGGATGCGAATGTGGATGTGTTACAGTGTCTAGGATGCGAATGTGGATGTGTTATATTGTCTAGGATGTGAATTTGGAAGAGGGGCTATTACAGTGTCTAGGATGTGAGTGGATTGTTACAGTGTCTAGGATGCGAATGTGGATGTGTTATATTGTCTAGGATGTGAATGTGGATGAGGGGCTATTACAGTGTCTAGGATGTGAGTGGATTGTTACAGTGTCTAGGATGCGAATGTGGATGTGTTATAGTGTCTAGGATGCGAATGTGGATGTGTTATATTGTCTAGGATGAGAATGTGGATGAGGGGCTATTACAGTGTCTAGGATGTGTTATAGTGTCTAGGATGCGAATGTGGATGTGTTATAGTGTCTAGGATGCGAATGTGGATGTGTTATAGTGTCTAGGATGCGAATGTGGATGTGTTATAGTGTCTAGGATGTGAATGTGGATGAGGGGCTATTACAGTGTCTAGGATGTGAATGCGGATGAGGGGCTATTACAGTGTCTAGGATGTGAATGTGGATGAGGGGCTATTACAGTGTCTAGGATGTGAGTGGATTGTTAGTGTCTAGGATGTGAATGGGGATGAGGGACTATTAGTGTCTAGGATGCGAATGTGGATGTGTTATAGTGTCTAGGATGCGAATGTGGATGTGTTACAGTGTCTAGGATGTGAATGTGGAGTAGGGGCTATTACAGTGTCTAGGATGTGAATGTGGATGAAGGGCTATTACAGTGTCTAGGATGTGAATGTGGATGAAGGGCTATTACAGTGTCTAAGATGTGAATGGCGATGAAGGGCTATTACAGTGTCTAGGATGCGAATGTGGATGTGTTCTCCTTGAACTTGCATTTGAATTTTTCTTTTTCAATCATTGTTTTGTGCTTAAGCTTTTTTTGTATCATGATTATGATAAGGGTTAGTTCCCAGTCGGCAGAGTGAGAGACTTTAAGAACAAGGACAATGAGAGAGTGAAAGTAGGCTTATATTTTATGTTATGTGATAATGATGATAGTGGTTTGTGTTGTGTTTATATTTGTTTTTGGTTGATTTGACTTGGATCTTGATGAACATTATGCATATTTTCAATCTGATTATTTTTTGAACTTTTATGCGAATTAACTTGGATCTTGAATAACATTGTGCATATTGTTATTCTGATTAATAATCAAACTTGTATGCAAATTTCGAGATTGAAGAATTGTTACTGATTACTGATATGGTCATAGTGGAAATCTATGTTGAGAACAGATTTAAGCATATTTTCTCGGATTAGGACTTCGATGGAAGATGATTAGGCTCTTTTGACTTCATTATCATTGTAAATGGTTATGTCTTCGGCAATGAGATTATAACTGTTCCTTGTATATCTTGTATGCCAATGGATTCTTTGTATTTCTTATATGCATAGCTGGTTTTATCGACTTTTACTCACTGAAGAATCTTGGGGCTACTATTATAGTGTCAAGGATGTGAATGGGTATGTGATCTTGTTCATCCCCACAGGTCTCTTGTTTTCAGTCAGTGTTTCGTATTCCATCTTTTCTTGGCGTGATTATGATTGTGTGATTATGAGTGTATGATTGTGTGATTATGAGTGTATCTTCTTTCGATGTATATGCTAATATGCCTGATGGTTGTACTAAGTCTACCATAAGGTTGGGAGTATAATGGCCCTGACTAATAATAAATCTGCATCACTGTATATAGCTTTACTCTTCTTTAGGAGTATCTTTAGCAGTATCTTTATGCTTACATTGTTTTCTCAAGTAGATTTCTGGTTTGTGTTTCTTCTTTGTTGTTAAAATCATGTCTGTTTGAATTAGCTTGCTTTTGTTGATTGCTCATGAGTCGCTTTGGCTTTGTGCAAAGGTTTTGAATCGATTATTGTCCAACAGTAGCTTGACCCGTCAAGTACGCTGCCCCAACCTGATTAATAATCTGAAAACAATATTATTTAAACAACCAAATTATTTTTTAATACGAAAACATGTTTATCTTCTTGTAAGTTGTGCAAGTTTAGGTTTTAGTTTGTTACGTTGTACAACATATCTATTCCATGTATCGCAAACTTAGGTTAGGTTAAGTTTTCCAGCAGCGAAATTCTCCTACTATAACACAATAGTGGTAAAACTTCCATAACAAATTCGTCAATCGTTTTTGTAAAATAGTTAATCGGAAATTGCTAAAAAAAAAGCTATTTTTACTCCGTGAAATCGCCTATTTTCGATTTTCAATATATACAGAATTGCCACTGGACAAAAAGTCCAAAAAAATCCTTGAAAGTCTATTTAATTACAACTCATGCCATTAACTACTCCATTAAGTTGCAAACAAAAAACAACAACCAAACCATAATCCAAATTCACCCAACTAACAAAACTCTAAAAAAACGCTCAATCCATAAGCTTATTTTTTTTCAAAATCTTTAAAACATGACTGAAATGGAGTCATAACAATTCCTTTGCAGATGGGGATGGACCACGAAGAGGTTCGTTAATTGCCATCACTTTTTTTCTTTCGAAAATCTAGAATTTAAAAATAACTCGGATTTTGATGTTATTCGCCATTCCATGGCGTCAATATGGTGTTCTTCGCCAACGAATTGGCGTATTGACTAATATGGACGCCACTCCATGCTGTAATAGAACAGCGGTACACCATCTCATGACGTAATGGACCAACGATACGCCAACGTGTGGCGTGAAATAGATTTATTACGTCACGAGATGGCGTGTTTAGGAGTCGATTCGCTAATTCAAAAAAGATACTGTTCGATTTGAAACACTGTCGGAGAATTCAGGGCTGTCGTTGAAGGTTTGGATCTGTATGGAAGGTTTGGTATTGATAACTACTAAAGGTTGGGTTTTGTTAGTATCGAGCCTTTGGTTTTGTCAAAATCGAGCATTTTGATTTTGTCAGTATCCAGGTTTTGTCAAAATCAAACTTTTGAATTTTATCAGTATAGTCCTGAATTGGGTTTGGCGACGATTGATGTCTCTGCAAGACAATTTTGAAGATAAAGGTAAGTGAGGGTTGGGTTTGGCGACCTCTCTGCAAAACAATTCCTAAGGTAAAGGTAAGTTACAGGTTAGTTTGGTTCTTTTGATTAATTACTTTTACTTTGCTATTTAATTAGTTTTAATTATCATCATAGGTTTCTAATTTAGGTTTTTTTTGTTGTATATTTAGTTTTGGTGGTTTAGTTTTAGTTTAGATTTTAGAGAGAAGGGAGAAGAAATGCCAAATTTTTTCAAGAAATATGGTAACTTTACGGAGTAATTTCTTCTATTTAAGCTATTTTGTGAAGGACAAAACCGTCCAAAAAATAACTTCACGGAGTAATTTTGAAAATTCAAAACAGACGACTTCACGGAGTAAAAATGTTTTTTTTAGCAATTTCCTAATTAATTTTACCACAAACATGCAAATTTTAATTGAATTCGCTAGTGCCCGGGGAAATTAATGTACGATTTTGTCACGTTTTGCAACTATTTTGGGTATTTGCAAAATTTGGTACGCCGGATATAAAAACATAATATTTTACAGTAAATTATCTTTTAATTAAGAGTTGAGGTGGATTTGTAAAAGAATGCAACTACTTAAATTCATTAGTAAGATTGGTTTTTTTTAAAAAAAAACTAATGTTGTGATTATATTTAGTAATTTAATTTAGTTATCTATGAATATTTAAAATCAATTTTTTTTACTAGCTCATAGTTGTCAACTACCATTCACTACATAGTTTTCTTTTAGTAACTCAAATAACTTTACTACATTTTTAATAACTCAAATAATCTTACTTGGATAAGTGTATTTTTTCATAAAAGCTAGAATTGGACCTATTTTTCTGTTTTATGATATTTGTTTTTGTTTTTTTGTTCGTTTTATGGTGGTTTATCATGAATGTGTGAAAAAAATTTGTTTGGTGTATTTGAAAGTCTATAATAAGTGTGAGAATATGTTGGAAATGTGAAACGCGAAATGTGAGTATAGCAGAAGGGAAATGATAGTTAAATTTGAGATTTTTTTTAGAAATTTGAACTATGCAACATAGGCATATTCGAAATGGAAAAAATGATTAAGATACGCGTGAAATGCGAAATATACGTTAAATGTTATGGCAAAAAATATATATTTTCATGAATATAATTCTATTCGTATTAAAAAAAATGAGTGACGTTTTGAATAAATCGATCTATACCTTAAAAAATACGAATAAAAAAATGATCATTAGTTTTACTTTTTAAACTGAAAATGATATTTTGGTAATAAATATGATCAAAATATTTTATAAATAAAATAATATTTTTATAAAAAAATATGATCCAAACTTAAATAAAATATTAATAAAATATTTTGGATATTCAACCCGATTAACTAATCCAATTCCCAGTTATGGAGGAAGACGAAATCACCCCATCAAGCAACTCTGCCAAGTCAACAAGATCTCTCTCGGATAATGTGACCATGTTTGAAACTGACTTTCCTCTACTCAGGAGACAAAGCCAAGATCCTTTTTTGCGATGTGATCCCTTAATAAATGAAAACCCTTCATCCTGAATGATTAGCGACATGGCTAACATTAGAAATAACTCTGCATTTGAAAGATCAAACAGAAGAGATGAGTCATCCAGGGAACCAATTGTACCTAAGCCTTTCTATCGATCATATGCAGATATTCTGAAACCAAAAATTAAAGAATTCAAACACAGGAATGTATCAATAACTCACAAGATTGATCACTCAGTTATTGATTTCGAAGCTAAGTATAAATCCTCATTGCACAATTTGTTTAAACATAAACTCATTGGGAAGTTCGCTACTGGCAAACCTCATTTGGAAACTATCAAAAGCTTTCTGGGTAAATTCAAATTTACTGGGAACTATAGCCTTTCTATATGCATGTTCTTATTGAATTTGTATTCATGAGGATATCAAGAAAATATGGCATAGAAATGTCTAGTCAGTAGGCAACAAAACTATGAGGCTATTGAAATGGACTCCTCATTTCAATCATAATCAAGAATTCCCAATTACCCTAGTCCGAGTAACCCTCCATACCTCTCTGAATTTATGTTCAATGAAGCTACAATTGGTGAAGTTGCGAAAGCTATTGGATCTTCTCTTAGAATTTGGGTTTCATCAGTTAACAGAGCAATGAAAAATTGTTGTAGATTATAGGCAGAAATTGACATATCTAAACTACTAATTCAGAAAATTTTGATTAAATTTGGTGAAGAAGACTACTATTGGCTAAATGTAATTTATGATGCACATCCTATATACTGCAGTGTCTGTTCCCACATTAACCATCCATAACAGAATGCAAGAAATTCCTAACTACCCAACACAATATCTCATCGAGTTAGTTACCTTCTCAGCCAAACGTTGAGAATGAATTCACTTCTAAACTGGAATCTATCATAGTAAAAAAAGATGATGGTACCAACCAAAATGAGAACTGTCTTGCTAGAGAAAACCACTTTTAAGTTTAACCTGGGAAAATTGATTTATGCACTTGGAAGTTCTCAATAGCCCTTTTCAAGATCAAATGAATCAAACTCCTTTATACTCGCCAACGATTCAGAAATAATTGAGACTTTGCTCACAATTTACAGAAGATCTTTATTTGAAGACCAACAAACTAATGATGCTTCCACTTACCCTACTAAAGAAACTGTTGGTGTCACTACAAACAGAAAAAAAGAAAAGAAAAGTGAGTTCAAGAAGGTTGAAATGAAAAAAACAAGAAACTGAAAAACTGGAACCCTATTGGTCAATCTTAATCCAAACTAATCAAGCTCAATAGAGCTGCTAAACCCTCTTCATCCATCAAATTACAATCTCTATTTTGAACTGGAATGTGAGAGGGTTAGGCAAGAAAGAAACAATGAGGATATTAAAATCACTAAACAAGTCTATAAAACCAAGTTTTGTAGTTATCCAAAAACCTACGATTCATCTCTTGAATCTCCAATTGGTCTCAAAGAAGTTGAAATTAAATTGCTTCACTAGGAACATAAGCAATACGACATGGGTCAATTGGCATCAAGATTTGAAAATGGAGATCTTACTAAATGAAGAACATATTCTTCATTTAAACATTCATCACCCTTTTCTTAAAAAAGATTTCAGAGCCTTTGTTATTTATACTAAATGCAGAAGAGACCTCAGAATGAATCTTTGGGATACCCTAAGGTCCATTGATGATGATTCAATGAATGTATCATTTTTGGTGATTTTAATTCCACCACCAATCTAAATGAACAACTTTCATGTACCACTACTTGCCCCAAAGCATTGAAGATTTCAACATCGTTATTATGGACTACACCTCTTGGATGATGGCTTCTCTAGTTCAAGATTCACTTGGTCTAATGGAAAGAAATGGAAGCACCATGATAGAGTATTCTACAACACCCCCTCGTTGAATTACCTTGACAACATTGTTGTTGTCCACCTAGCTAAAAATTGCTCTGATCACTCCCCAATTACTATATCAATCTCCTCCAATCTAGAAAAGATCAAATCCTTATTCAAATTTCTAAATATGTGGGTGATGCATCCAAGTTTCATGGAGCTGGTTGAGAAGAGTTGGGTCGGGGACATGCTAGGAAGCCATTTGCAAAGATTGTGGTTTAAGCTCAAAAAGCTTAAAACTGACCTTAGAACTTGGAATAAGGAATTCTTTGGGAATATTTTTGGTGCTATATAAAATTCTGAATATGAAATCAACTTTGGGGAAGTTGCCTATCAAAGTTCTCACTCTTCTAATGATAAAGCTCTCCTTGATAAGGCCATAGATTCTCACCTCTCTTTACTTGCTAGGGAAGAAGACTACTAGAAGCAGAAATACCATTCTATGTGGTTGAATGACAGTGATAGAAACACTGATGTCTACCATAAATTTATCAAAAAAATGGCCAAGAAAACAAAATCAATCGTATATGGGATGAACACCAACATGTGCTGCAGGGCCTGCTGGATTCAATAGAGAATTTTATAAAACTTGTTGAACCATCATCTATAAGGATCCATGCGAAGCAATTCGGGAAGTCTTCAAAGGTTGTCATCTGCCTAATGGTATACAAGCTAATGTCATCTGAATACTACTTAAAACACCTCATCCTAACACATGGCAAGAATTCAGACCCATAAGCTTAACTACAATGCTAAGCGTAATCATCTTAAAGATAATCAACAATACACTAGCTGACATTCTACCTAATCTAATATCTGAAGAGCAGGTTGCCTTTGTTAGATGAATGAGCATTCACGAAACAATCCGTATAGCTTAAGAATTCGGTCATGATCTATACTAAAAAACGAGAGGGAGAAATATAATCCTAAAGACTGATATGACCAAAGCCTTCAATATGATGAATCACATGTTTCTACTTAATATATTATCTTCTTTTGAGTTTAATGCTAACTTTTGATCCATGGTGAACAAATGCATCAGCAATGTTCATTCCTCAATTATCATAAACGGTGAAATGAAGGGCTACTTTAGCACTATCCAGGGTCTGAGGCAAATATACCCACTGTCTTCAAGCATCTTTATTCTAGTAGAGGAATACCTGATAAGAGGTATCAAGAAGCTAGCTGAAGAAAAATTATATTCAAGATATAAATCTAGAGGAGTGCTAAACATACCGTGTCTTGACTTCGCTGACGATTTTATGATATTCAGTTATACAGCTGTCCTATCGATTCTTCAGACCAAGAACTTTCTGTCCCACTATAAAAGAGTACTGGGTTAGCTTATAAACAACAACAAATCAAAGATAATTGTACCCACAAATATGATTGTTCAGAGAATTAACATATTGGAGAAGCTTTTGGGATTTGAGCACAAAAACATTCCTTTCAAATACATGGGTTCTATCATCAGTTCATCAACATAGACTCAACAACTTTAAAGACTTAATTTCCAAGATAAGAAATAAAATTGCTAATTGGGACAAGGCTTTACTCCCCTTTGCTGGAAGACTGACTATATTCCAGTATATTCTCATTGTTTATCCCACAATCCTGATTTAGCATACCATTCTTCCCAAAATTGTAATTATGAAAATAGAGATGCTTTACAATAAATTTATGTGTGGTAATAAAGAGGACAATTAAACCATTATTTGGTTGAAATGGGATCGTTTATGGAAACATCGCAAAGAATGAGGCCTAAATGTAAAGAAAATTGAAGATTATTAGCAAATCTATTCGTTGAAGCTCTGGTTCACTTTCAGAGCTCAGAAGTCTCTATGGGAAAAGCTTATGTCGTCTATCTATTGCAGTAATATCCACAAAATTCTAGCTCATTCACCATCTAGAAAATCTAAGTCCTGGACTAGAATCATGCACGACAGTGATAAGTCTGAAAAGTAAATCTACCGGAATCTTGCTCTCGGTAACATAGACTTCTGGTTTGATCGATGGTACTCCAAAAACCCTTTCATTCACTTCAACAAGACTGATGACGGAAGCTGGATGTGGAATGTTGAAAGAATTAGAGTTAACAGATTATGCGTTATGGTGAATAGAATATCGACAACCTCAACCTCTTTGTTTCATCTTTTGAAATCTCCAAAATTAGGAAAATTTCCTTAAATACCAAGCATGATACTATCCTCTCTCTTTCTCCCCCCCCCCCCCCCGCTGGCTCTTTTAGCTCAAAATACACCTGGAATGCTATCAGAACTAAAGACAACAAATCCGATCTATTTTTGAAGACATGGAACTCTGTAACACCCAGGAAATGTTTGTTCTTCCTTTGGAGAGCCTTCCTTAATTGGATATCTTCTGACTTTGCTCTCTAAAGAAAACACTTTCAACTAGCTTCAAAGTGTCAATTCTGCAACAACTCGAAATCGACTAACCACATTTTTGTTTAATGTGATCAATCCTGGGCGGTTTGGAATTACTTCCGTTCATTCTTCAAGATTCATATTTCACCAAATACGATTTTTTTCTCACCTCATCAGATCTTGATACTGGTCCACCTCCAAAATTTGTGACATTCGAACTATTTTACCCTCGATCATATCCTGGGTAATCTGGGCTTCTCGCAACAAAAAGAAGGACCATAATCAAAATTCCAACATCAAATCTATGATCGATCGAGTTATTTTCATCCTTTCTGGCATGAATAACGCTAATTTTCTCAAGAAGGCCCACTTGGGTAAGGATTTCAAGGTTGCTTTCAGTCTAGGATGTGTGAACCACATTTCTAATCTCATAATTCTTTTATTCCTTAAATAGAAAAATCCCAAAGCAAACCGCTTCAAGCTCAACATTGATGGAGCTTGTGACTCCCCTTGAGAAGCCAGTGGTGGTGGCATGGTTAAAGACCACGTTGGTAACATTCTATTGGGTTTTGGAAGATTATATAGAAAAAATCTCTCGATCGTCGCCGAGTGGAGAGCCCTGTTGGATGGTCTGCAAATTTGTCACTCAAGAGATATTTCTAATCTGGATATATAAATAGATTCTAAAATCCTAGTTGAGCTTATTTTTCATGGGAAAGCCACTTGGTACTTAGATCCACTCATTAACCGCTGCAGGAAACTAATCGTCTCTTCCATGAACATCTCTCATATCTATCGGAAAAAGAACAAAGCGGTGGACTGGAATTCTAAAGGAAAAAGATTGACTTCAATTTGGTTGAAGCTCCGAATTCCCTCAAACAATCACCATTCTTGAGAGTCTCGGAAATGCTACTTCAAATTCAGTTCTTCTCACTAATTGGTGAGCTTATATCTGCTTCTCCATTGTTGTTCTTCTCCAAATTGATGCTGATAGAGTTCAAAAAATCTTCGGTCAAGATGAAAATCCCTCTTCTGGCTCAGAATGATCCTTCTTCCCCATTTTCAGGCCTCGAGCTCTCCATCTTTTCGAAGGCAGCAATTCAAAATCCGATTTTATCATTCATCCCTGAGCTTTTTGGGGTTTTCCAATTAAGTCTTTGTATTTTCAATTTTATCAACACAGGCAATGTGTTAATAAAAAAATGGTTATTGTATAGTAGTTAATTTATAATTATAATAATACTTTTATTTAAAATAATAAATATGTTTAGTAACTTTAATATTTTCTTGGTACTAATATAAAACACTATTTCTTGACCGCTCCTTAAAAAAATTATAAATGTTAGATTTTTCTCCTAGCCAGGCTGGATCATCCGATCAGTCCTTATTGCGTTAATTTGGATCATAAAGGAACTATTTCCCTTTTTTCACTCTTAAAGTTGAGGGCACTTTCGTCAAATCCATTTACAACGGCTAGTTTACAATAGCCGTTTCATTTAAAAGCTCTAACCATTCGATCGTTTCCAGGACCTCTTTCTTTTGAACCAAAGCTTTAACGACGATATTCTTGCTAGTCTTTCTGAACGATTTTGGACACGCCTATTCTCTCTTTCCTTATATTATTTCTTGATTCATCTAACAATTTTGCAGGATCTGTTGTTTTGTTAATATCTTCGTAGAATTTCGTATTACTGTTTGTGTTTTTTTTGTTTTTTTTTTTTGTTTGTGTTTTCTTTGTGTTTTACAGATATGGATTCAGGTCCTTCGCACATGATTCCCAGATCTAGAAATCCACTTCAAGACCAACTCTTTCTTACCAGAAGGCCTTCGAAAGAGAACGTAAGTTTTTCGATTGCTTTGATGAAGTAATTCCAGATCTGATAATTTAACCTAAAAGATGAATAAATTGTTATGATTTGATATATGTTTGTAATTCCTCGTCGATTGTGTTGTGATTTTGAAGTTTTCTAATCGTCAAAGGGTTTTGATTATGTATATTCAGTTGGACAGATTCATACCGAATCGAGCCGCTATGGATTTCGATTACGCGCACTACATGGTGACAGACGGTAGAAAAGGTAAAGAGAATCCCGCCGGATCGATGAGCTCGCCGTCGAGTACCGCATACCAGAAGCAATTAGCGGAAACGTTTAACATGAACAGGCCTCGAATTCTCGCGTTCAGGAACAAGCCACCGGAACCGGTGCCTTACGAACACGTCGTCTCTCTTCAGCAGCCGAAATCAGTCAAACCGCGCCGATACATACCTCAGGTAAGTAAAACAAATTGGGTTTCATCTGATTAGGGTTTTTTATGTCTTCAGAAACTGATGAAATGAAATGTTGATTTATATATATATATACAGACATCTGAAAGAACACTAGATGCGCCTGATCTAGTAGATGATTATTATCTGAATTTACTCGATTGGGGTAGTAGCAATGTTCTTGCGATTGCTTTGGGAAACACAGTTTATCTGTGGGATGCTTCAAATGGGTCGACTTCAGAACTTGTCACTGTTGAAGATGAAGATGGTCCTGTGACAAGTGTCAACTGGGCTCCTGATGGTCGTCATATTGCAATCGGTTTGAACAGCTCAGATGTACAATTGTGGGATTCTACATCCAATCGACAGGTAATCATCAATCTAGTGTGCTTATGATGGTCTCATTGTTTTATGCATGAAATCTTTATACTTAGGGTTGAAAATTTTGTATGTGCAGTTGAGAACACTAAAAGGAGGACACAGATCTCGTGTTGGTTCCTTAGCATGGAACAACCACATCCTCACCACAGGAGGAATGGATGGACAGATCATAAACAATGATGTCAGAATCCGATCACACATAGTCGAGACCTACAGAGGCCATACAAACGAAGTCTGTGGATTAAAATGGTCTGGTTCGGGTCAACAACTAGCTAGTGGAGGAAACGACAACCTCTTACACATATGGGACCGATCAATGGCCTCGTCGAATTCGTCAACACAACAGTATCTTCACCGTCTACAGGACCATACATCAGCAGTTAAAGCCCTAGCTTGGTGTCCGTTCCAAGGTAACTTGCTCGCATCAGGAGGTGGAGGTGGAGACAGAACAATCAAGTTCTGGAATGCGCACACGGGTGCCTGTCTGAATTCAGTGGATACTGGTTCTCAAGTGTGTGCTTTGTTGTGGAATAACAATGAGAGAGAGTTACTTAGCTCACATGGATTTACTCAGAATCAGTTGACTTTGTGGAAATATCCGTCCATGGTTAAAGTGGCTGAATTAACCGGTCATACGTCAAGGGTGTTGTATATGGCTCAGAGTCCGGATGGGTGTACGGTTGCATCAGCTTCTGGTGACGAGACACTTCGGTTTTGGAATGTGTTTGGAGTTCCTGAGCCTAAGGCTAAAGCTGCTCCAAAAGCAAACCATGAACCATTCTCTCAAGTCCATCGTATTCGATAATGATGATATTTGTTATTAACACTATGCATATAGCTAGTTTAGGATTCAGGTTCTTATAGTGAAAGGCAAAGTTGACATAGTTTGCCAGTAAATTTTAATAAGATAATTGTTGTAATTGATGATTTGTTTTTTGGATATTGTAATTATAACTTTGGAGGGAGTTTAAATGAAGAGACGTATTTTCCGTTTTAATATGTGTTCGGAGTTCCTGAGCCTATGGCTGAAGCTGCTCCTCCTTGTCCAATGGTTTTGAATGCTAAAGTAGTCTTGATTTTTTAAATAGATCTTAAAAATAATTATTATTTATTAAAAAGTAAAAAGTATTTATTTTGTATTATCAAAAAATAATTGTTGTACATAAATAATACAAATTAAAATTTTAAAATGGGTCCGCGAATTGTGAGGGTAGTTGGTGTAGCTGTTAAGACATTTTAAAGCCGTCAATGAGTAGATATAAATATCACAGTTTCGGATAGATATCAAAAGATTATAACCCTTTTTGATACAAGAACAATGAAGATCACCGATCAATAAATTCTTCTGCAAGTATAATCCCTTAACTGTAAATTGTCGGTGAATCCAAAAAAACAATATTTAATGATAATTTAATTATGCGATAATCGATCAAAATGATATAAAAATTAGGGAAACAAATTTTAAGAGAATAATTGAAAATAAGAAGAGATTGCGTGTTTATTGAAAAATACAAGTTTCTATTGAAAAATACAAGTTTCCTTTAGTAGTGCGTTCTATAGATGAAATTACTGAGGGGATTGAATTGTGGAGGAATACAATAGTAGTGAGGCTATTGGGACATATTGTATCTAATAATTATTTATCTACTAAACTATAACAAATTTAGACTCTTAAAGAAATGTATGAAGTTTTATGATTAAATTTCCGATCATACAAAGACTTTAATTTTGTATTGTCGGGTAGACTGTGGATGATATTTGATCATTATCCAATACTTCTAGAATAGACTCAAGGTTTCAAGCTTTAAGTGGATTATGTTACCACTACGACGGTTTGGGTGAAGATTTCTAATGTCGGGATGCAAAACTATACCTTGCCTAGTTTGAGGAAAATTGGCGACTTGATTGAAAAAAATAGTTAGAATTGACCCACTAACTATGATGAGGAATAGAGGAAACCATACGAGACTAGTAGTGAAAATTGATTTGGATAAGCGAGTGTTAGGGATGAAGGATAGAGGAAGCCAACCGAAAATCAATATTAGAAGGAAACATGTAATGTAGAGTATGGAGGATTACATTTGATTTGTTTTGAGTGTGGTCATTCTGGTCATTAAAAATTGAAGTGCTCATCGAATAAACCTCGTCAAGATAATATTACTATAGAGATCGGTATCGATAACCATGTAATGGACGGGGTGAATAAAGGGATACCGAGTATTAAATAGGAGGATTCATTTGGTGATTGGATGAGGTTAGGCAGAATAAGACTCATCATTTCGGAACAAACTATTCAAATGGAGCTAGTTCGAGTGGTGGTTGGAAGTAAGAGAGACTGGCTCAGAGCTTAGGGAATTACATATAGCCAAACATATTAATAGATATTATGCGTTCGTAATGGAAACTAATTTAGTAATTTTTCAAATGGGAAACATAATGGATATAATGAACAAAGTTCTCTAAAACAAATAGGGGGTACCGTGTTATAAGATCACCACCAGTGACTGAATTTGAAAAATCGAAGGTTTTAACAGTGAAACCCCGATGGCCGTAGCTATTAGAGGTACTAGTTTACAAAATAAAAATGCAAAAAATAGATAAAGGAAACTCTAGGAAAGGTTTGAGTCATAATAGTTTGATATGGGAGTTGTTTAGATTGGGGAAACTCATGTATGTCAAGAGCAAAAATGAGTAATTATTGATCAGGTTCAGACAAATGAGAGAAACAATAGTTTCGATGAGCATTATGGTGTTGGTGGGTTCACAGAGATTGACAAAATATAAGTAGGTGCTTTGTCTAAAAATAACAATAAATTTGTGAATAAAGTAGATAGATCATCAAGTCTTGTGAGGCTGGTGGACTGATCATACCTCTGGAAGAGTCCAATAGGAATCGTGTGATTGCATGGTCTGAAACAGGGGAGGACTTGTCAGTTATTTATTTTTCAAAATTAGATGAACTAGACCCATGACATGGGTTAAAATATGTTAAAGGTTTAGCAAATTTGGAGACTGTTCACATTGTAAAGGCTAACCTTATGACAAATATGGTTTCGGAATCGCCATAGCAAAATGGGGCGGAGAGAAGTCACGAATAATTCATCATCGATGATGTTTCAGACATGGCATTAAATATTTGTGTGTTATGTAAGTCATACTTTTATTATATGTACACTAAATAGATACATTGTTTGGCACCTATCAAATTTATTGGTTTGGAATTGTCATGGGATAGCGGTAGATAATTTTCAATGTGTAGTTCGAGAAATAATGCAAGTACATTGTTCGTACTTAATTATTATAGTTGATCCAAAGGTATGTTGTCACAAGGCTAGTGAGATAATCCATAGTTTTGGTAAGACATGCTCAACAAGTCATCAATATTGAAGTGTCAAAATAAAAGTGTAAATCGTGGATTTTCTCAACAATGTATGCTAGAATTGAAGCCACAAAATATGAGACATTTAGGGTATCTTTTCAAAGTCTTCAAACTTTGTAGATTCTGGCACGTAACTTCAATCAATTGGTAAATGAAGAGGATAAGAAATGACATGTATTTGATTACGAGTATAATAGAAATATTTTAAGAATCACGACATGAGTGTGGGTTGATTTTGGATTTTGAAGGGCCGAGGTTTACATGATGTGATTATTAGAATTGTGGCCAACGGATAATGAGGAGTTTGGATAGAGCATATAAAAATACGATGTTGCATACTCTATTTCTACATGCAAGAGTTATTCATTTGGGTCGAGCGTATTCTAACCACACTCATATATTGATAAAGCTTACAGGAGTTAGTCCTCCATTTTGAGGTCTCAAACGCTTTAAATTTGAGGCGACTTGATATTTGTACAATAAATTTTAAGATTTTATTCGAAGAAGTAACACATTTACTCGTACTTTGTAGAAAGTATATCCTTCATTCAAGGTCACATCCGATTATA
Source organism: Limnanthes douglasii subsp. nivea (assembly GCA_036936605.1). NCBI lineage: Eukaryota > Viridiplantae > Streptophyta > Magnoliopsida > Brassicales > Limnanthaceae > Limnanthes > Limnanthes douglasii. Next base: position 318,815,129 of record JAUPFV010000002.1, on the reverse strand, counting down.
GAAAGATTAAATATTTGATATTATTCATCAACAAAAGATATTAATTCTTGCGAGACGTCGGAGAATCCAACTCTCGCTTCAAAGATCAAACAATCACCCAAACCTAAAAAACCGTAGTGGTTTGAACAAGTAAAGATATATAACTAAAACACATAAGAACTTGAAATTGTTGAATGAAAACACTCGTTTCATATTGATAAAATAGATTACAAGTCAAACTATTTTGCTGTTACCGCTATGTTCCTTTCTAACTTTCACCTAATGTTACAAATTAGACAATATCTTCTTATACAAGGGTTTCAGTTTAGCAAGGTTCGCGGTTGTTTCCTCCTCATGGTGCAGTCATTCCCGATCTTCCGGACATTTTTTCATACTGAGGTATATCATTTGCGGCAACATTTTCATACAATGTCAGACCGTGCTCCCATATGTTTGTCAGATACGGTTTACGTACGTCTCAAAGAAAACCAGATTTGGATGAGTGATAGAGGACAAGTGTTGATGGGTTAACGATCACGGGGTGTTGAGCATGAGTTCATCGTGAACTCTTTATGAACCACCTAGACGATTCTTCATTGCACATTAATTTTTGGATAACTTGGTCTCGAGAGGTGAATAACTCGTGTATGATCAACGGTCCAGTCTCTACCTCATAAAAACTTAGTGAGCTTAAGGATATCTTAAAGCAAGGTGACTAAAACTAGGCTAACTTGAGCTTTAAACGACCAGATGGTCGCTTAAGGGTGAGCACTCGGTCTCATCTCCTTTTTAAGTCAAATATTTCAGATTTGGGCTCGGTTAATTCACCTCAGACTCATTTATGCCGTATCAGTAACTCCCCTTATTCTATTGCTTGGTTCGAGTAATGTAGTGTTTTCGCTTGCGGTCGATCTTTCTTAGGAGGCGATACCGCGTGAGGGATTCTTGCTCCATTTTCCCTCATGGTCACTTGACCTTTTTATGCTACATGTCATTTGGGGTGAGGTCCTCTCTATTCCTTATTCGCAAGGTGTCGAGTCTATTTTTCCACAGAGTTGAAACTTTATTTCTCACGGAAAACCTTAGAGCCAATTTTATGCGCAAATTGTTAGGCTTCTCCCAAGATGTTGATTCAGAGCGAGCTTTCGAGGTTGTACCCATCGTCGTATCATCGTCTATGCAATCCTCTGAGCCTAAGTGAACTTGCTACAAAGATGTGCCTGACATGTCCGAGAGTCATCAAGACTTAGGCTTTAAGGATCTTTCGTCGGTTGGACAAGCTTTTTCTCAAGCGCGAGGATCTCATACTCAAGTCGCATTTGCTGAAACTTCAGTTTACATTCCTTATTAAATTAAGGAGTGATGATAATTAAATCGAAGAAAATGGTGGAGAGAGCGAGGGCCATGCTAAATAATCAAAATTCCCCATACAGTTTTAGGTGGGTGAACGAAGGGGTTTCTTTGGTGGTATCTATCATGGAATAATATTTTGCTACCGACTAGGATGTTGTGCAAGTCATAGAAGGATTGATTCCTCATGAGGTTCCGTTCGGTGTCCACATAGAAATCTAATAAATTGTATTTTAAAGGTTGAAATATAAGCTGATCAGCGAGAAGGTGGCACAAATAACCAATATCGAGAAGTTTAACCAACTCAAAGAGTTGATCACGACTCGTATTGATGAGATAGAGAAAATTCATTTTCAAGACATTTGTTTTTCCAAAAAGTACCAAGAGAAGGTAACGCTCCCACACATGAGCTTTTTTCCCTGTTACGGTGAAGCCAAATCTAACCAAGAAATGCAAAAAAATTCCACGACTTGGATATTGAATACCATTATGGTGAAGTCTTGCATTACAACTTATCATTTTCCCCCGATATGTCGTACGCGTCTCCCGCCCGAGCTTCTGAGCTATCCGACAAAGAACTCGGAGCTAATATGGATACCACGATATCTCGTCGAGATACCTTTATTTTTTTCTACGGGTCCCTTAGCCAAATTTATGATGGACATCTTGCACGGATCTTGGAATTTCTCGACTTGTTTGAAGCCCTTGAATTTTGTGTGTATGACATGATGGCGTATGCGAAACGCCAAGTGAAAAAGATCGAAGCCCAAGTCATCAAAGCATGTATGATGCAGTTTGAAGCTGGTTCTCCTTACTTTACTCCTGTAAAGACTCCACATCGAGGCAAGGGTAAGGTGGGTAAGTAGTTAAAACCCTTAACTGAGCCTAGCGAGGACGCAAATACTTTTAGGGATGCTTGATTGTAACTTTGTTGTTTATTTTCTTTTGTGAACTTTTCTTTCGTCATTTTGTTTTACCCGTATCTTGGGGCTATTCGTGGTTTTTCTTTGTCATTGTATGGGCGTATTTTCTCTTTGTTGTTCTACCCTTATCTTGGGGGCATTCGTGTCCTTTTTTGTTTTTTTTTTAAAATCTTTATTTGAATTTTCTCAATTGAATATTTAATTTATAGAATAAGACGCGTGAATGCGTTATATTATTACTCAACCATCGTACCTTGTGATACCTTTTTTCTTTATGCATTAGGTCTTATGCATACTCCTAATTTTCTTAGCTCGACTACACACCTCTTCATCTTTGGGATAAGGTGTCAAGATGCTTCCTCTTACATGGTATAGGTCCGTGCCGAGATTCTTTGTTATTCTCTCTTTTTGCGTAAACTTTCCCATATTCCACCAAATTTTCTGATTTAAGTATCATCCAAGTTATTAGTTTAGCTTATATCCACTGTTGGATAGACAGTGAGTCGGGCCATAAGAGTTTTATTTTCCAACTGTTAAACACATGCCTTCAAAAGGCTACGGTCTTTCATAGATAATTAACTTGTGAATTTAAACAAACAGAATTAAGAAAAAAAGTTTAAACGTAATACAAACGCATGTGTTCTATTTTCCATGGTTTGTGAATTTTTTGCTTCGTATTCTCCAATGATCTATTTTAGACCAATTGGTAATTACTCTTCACTCAGATGTTTCCCAATATAAATTCTCTAATTACATTTAATCTCGTTATCATTGAGTCGTACTCGGACTCGTTTTTTGAGGCTTTGAAACCAATATGGGTGGCTAACTTTACTTATTTCCCCTCAAGGGTTACAGGGTTACAATATATACTTCTTATCCACACCCCATTACGTTTGGGTCTCCGTTCACGTATATCAGCCAACTCTGTCTCAACGCTTTCTTCTCCCAAAGTTTGTCCGACCCTTTCAAAAACAAAGTCGGCCAACACTTTACCTTTTATAGCACTTTGTGATACGAATTTGATTTTGAATTCAACTAGCTCAATGGACCATTTGGCTAAGCGACCTAAGGCCCGGTCATACTTAAGATCGGTTGAACGGGTACGGTGGTGGGTACTTGGATTGGGTGGGATTTGAAGTACCTTCTTAACTTTTGCGCGACTGTCACCGATAACATCACAGTTTTTTCGAGGCGGAGTACCTTGTCTGAGCCCCAAAAATGCTTTGCTAGCATAATAGATTAGACACTCAATTTTTCACTTTCTACTACTGGCGCGAAACTCGTGACCTATTTGGATCCCCCGTAGTAAACGATCAAGGTTTTTTGTTTTATCGGGACTACGAGTAGTTAGGGTGACACGAGGTAAGTTTTTAATGTATTAAAGGTAGCGTCACACTTTTTGTTTCATTCAAATTTCGTGGTGCCTCTCAAAGTTTTGAAAAGGAGATACGCGTCCGCTACCCTTGAGATGAATCTATTGAGTGAGACTACTCTTCTGTTCAACCTTTGGACATCTTTTATGTTTGGGATGGGTTCATCTCATTTAATGCCGTGATCTAGTTTGGGTCAGTGTTGATTCTCTTTTTTGTGAACGATGAATCTAAGGAATTTCCCCAAGGTTTGATCATAGAAGCATTTGGTGGGGTTTAATTTCATGTTTTTTTAAAGAAGAAACCCGCAGCCGCTACTCATAGTGCAATGAGTGCGCACATGGTAAACCCTCGGTCTGACACGATAGCCTGCAAACCAACGCCAGAAGGTAAACCACACAAGGTGAGAGGCTCAACCGAGAAAGCATATGTAGAGGGACTCGAACTCATGACCTTTGGTCACAAGCATACCATACTCAACCAACTCGGCTACCCCTTGGGGGCTGGTTTAATTTCATGAATTGTTGCCTTAGGATGGAGAAGGATTCCAAAAAATATGTTAGGTCGAGTTTGTGTACTCACTTTTTACCAACATATCATCGATGTAGACTTCCATATTTCGTCCCAACTGCTCCTTAAACATCTTGTTTACCATCCCTTGGTAAGTGAAGCCTGTGTTTTTCAGCCCGATGACATCACCACATAACAATACGGCCCTTGGTTTGTGGTAAAAGGAAGTTTTCTCTTGTTCCAGATGGTCCATTTTGATCTGGTTATACCCGCAGTAGGCGTCGATAATTAATAACATATCTTGCAATGACATATACAAAATGATATATCCGCAAGAGGAAGAAATCGCCTTATGAACTGGTTCGGTTGAGGATCGTGAAACCGATGCATATTTTTTATTTTCGGTTTATTTTTCTACCAACACGGAGTTCGTCACTGACCCCGGATGGCACATGAACAATGATCGGTTGACCTTCTTCTCCACCTCCTTCGACCGTTCCGATGCCAAGTGCATTTTAGTTTGTTGCGTCTGTCGGTCTTACATGTGGGTCTTTTCCTAATTCTATTTTGATGTTCATAATTCAGTGGGCTCATTCTCTGATACACGCCTCTTCTAATTTATTCGTCGTTCCAAATTCGTCTCAAAGAGTATTTGATGTTTCATGCGAACATATTTTTTATCGAACTAATATCAACAAGTGGTGGATAATTTTAAACCGATAAATTTTCTAGAACATGGTATCCTTAAATACCCTCATTTAATCTCTATTTCCTTTAGAACACAAAGTCGGACTTTCTAAAATATAAGAATATATTGAAAATCAAATCTCATATACATAATATATATATATATATATATATTTCGAAAGAAAGTCAAACTTGACTAGAGGTTTTTTTAATGAGGACTTATATTGAAGTTAAAAGAAAATCCAGGACTTCTTAGGCAATATTACATAAATTTGAAAAAACAACAGAAGCCATCATCTTCTTCCCTACTACCAAGTCGAACCAAACAGCCCCAAATCAGAGAAAAAACCCTAATTTTGAAAGCGCAAGTACCCCAAATTGAGGCTTTCCAGCAAGACAATTGCTTTTAATTTCGGGGGAGCATCATCACCATCAAAATCAACATTACCTTGAACCCTTAAAGCCTCCTTAGCAAGCCAATCAGCCCCTAAATTTTTCTCTCTATAGACATGTTTAACCACCATTTCAGACCTAATTAACTTCCTACAACAGCTTAACAAAGGCTCAAGAAACCAAACCGAGCTTCCATATAGAAGAAGATTAATCAAAACCATCGAATCAACCTCCACATCCAGCTTGTTCAGACCCAGCGTTCTACAAAGCCTCAAACCATCGAACAGAGCACGAAACTCTGCTATTAATGGAGTAGACTTGCCGTACAACCTTCCAATGCCCATGATCATACTCTCATTGCTACTTCTGACTAAAGCACCCCCTCCAGATTCATGACTGAAGGTACACGCTCCATCTATATTAATTTTGTATCTGCCTTGTTTCGGATTCTTCCACTTCAAAAACAGTGGCTTACTCATTGTTTTAATCTGCTGAACACAACCAAGCTTCGTAGCTTCTCTATCATAACCAGCCCAGTGTTTCTTGCTTGAAACCTTCGCCTGATCTAGACTGCTTAGAATGTAGATGATGTGTCTGATGATTGTAGCAGAACTAGTAGATTCATTGTTAATCTTCTTTTTATTGCGAGCTGACCAAACAGACCAAACCAATATTGCAGGCATAATGGTGAAAATATCACAGCCTCTTTTTGCAGCCCAGTACCACTTTAAGACGATATGCGAAAGCGTCATATAAGGCTGAATCTGAACATTGAACATAAGACTGAAATGCAGCCAGACAGACCAAACCTGCGGACACTGAACCATAGCATGGTAAGTAGATTCAGTATTATTACAGTGAGCACATTTAGAAGCCAGCTGAAAGCCCTTAGATTGCATCACAGCATCTGTAGGAAGCCAATTATGCAAAGCTCTCCATAATAAGAACGAGCACTTCTTAGGATTAACAGCATTCCATGTATTTGCATATATTCTTGATATATTACCCTTGCATCTTATGTGATTCCAAGTATCTTTAACACTAAAAGACCCATCCTTTGTTAAAGACCAATGCAGAGTGTCTTTTTTATCAGAGAGATAAACTTCTCTTATCTTACTGATCTCAGTAGTAGTGACTGTAGTGCTAAGCCTTCCCCAATCTCAGGAATCATTCAGCCAAAAATCCTTGACAGAATCATTACCACTGTCCCAAAGAGTCCTTCTGTCATTATCATTAAACACTCTGATGAAAGGCTTATCAGAACACCATCTCTCGTACCAAAAATTAATGTTTCCACGACCAGGAAGCCAAAAAAGATAGTCCTCAGCCTCATCTCTAGCCATAATAATACGAGACCAAGATTTAGACCTCCTGTTAGGAGAGATAGCTAAAGTAGGATGAATGACATCCGTACAATAAACAGAAAGCATGAATTTAGCCCAAAGAGACTGCGGCATTCTAAAGTTAAACCACAATTTCATTGCATAGACATTTTGCACATCTTTGAGCCTTTTAAGATTAAGACCACCTTCGTTTAAAGGCTTGCATAACTTCTCCCATCTAGCCCAACTAATGGCTTTCTTGTCCTCTTTGCTTCCCCACAGGAACTTACTAAACAAGGTCTCCAGTCTACTGATGATACCAACAGGCAGATTTGAATGTTGCAAGGAATAATTAAGAAAGGCAACAAGAATAGTCTGAATTAACAACAAACGACCAACAAATGAAAGGTGCAATCTGTCCCTTTCCACAATTCTACATCTGACTTTGTAAATCAAATCTTCAAAGTGTACAATTCTTGTATTTATAGAAATTGTAGATCCAAGATACCTAAAAGGCAAATGTGTATGATTGATATTCCATATATTTTCAATAATAGTAATCTGCTGAGAAATCATCTTGTTTGAAATAATTAGCTTGGATTTAGTTGTATTAATCTCTTGACCAGACACAGACTGATAGTGATCCAAAGCAGTCTTAATAGCAACCATTGAATCAGCATCACCATTCGCAAAGACCATGAAATCATCAGCGAAAGCAAGACAAGCAATGTTCTGATTGCTTCTAGACTTGTAACGAAACCTGACATTATTATCAGAAATTTGCTTTATCCTCCTTATCAAGTACTCTTCAGCCAAAATAAAAAGACTCGGGGAAAGAGGATCCCCTTGTCTTAGGCCATGGGAATTAGCAAAGAAGCCAGTCAGCTCCCCATTAACCAAAACAGAAGACCAGACCTTGCTAATGCAATTACTAATAAGAGAAGATACGTTAGAGTTAAAACCAAATAACTTTAAAATGCTAAAGAGAAACTCATGACTCAGCTTATCAAAAGCTTTAGTCATGTCAGTCTTGATGACAACATTCCCCATTTTTCTGTTGATATTAATGTCGAAACAAAGCTCCTGAGCCATGAGAATAGAGTCATGAATACATATCCCCTTCACAAACCCACCTTGCTCTTCAGATATAAGATTAGGCAGAACATTCGCAAGTCTGTTGTTGATCAATTTCCCCACAATCCTTGAGAACACAGTGGTTAAACTGATAGGACAAAAGTCTCTCCACCTGTTAGGATTATCAATCTTAGGAATCAAGCAAATCGTTGTAGCCTTCACACCCTTAGGCAGATCAAACCCTTTAAAGAAGGCCTTAACAGCATTACACAGATCATCTCCAACAATTCCCCAACACATCTTATAAAACTCACCATTGAAGCCATCAGGACCAGCAGCTGATTCAGACTTTAAGGACTTGATAACCCCATATATCTCCTCAGTTTCAGGAATACAAGAAATACTAGTGTTATCCTCCTCATTAACCAAAGAATGAATAACATCCATAAGAACCAGATCATTCTCAACACTACTAGTAGGAGCAAGCAATGATCTAAAATAATCAACAGCTGAATTACCAATGTACTCCTTAGTGGTTAACCAATGATCATCCACTTTAATTCTATCAACCCTATTCCTCTTGTGTCTCTTCTTCACAAAACTATGAAAGGCAGAAGTATTTCTATCAGAATCTTTCAACCAAGAAGCATGAGCTTTCTGTCTCCAAAACATTTCTTCCCTATCCAAGAGCACCAAATGATTCTGCCTAGCCTCTTCCAAAGCTGACTTGTTAACCTCATCAAACTGATTTTGAAGCATGATTTCTCTGATGCTTATGACCTCCTCGGAATGCTTAATAGCATCAAAAATATTGCCAAAAGTGTTCTTGTTCCACACCTTTAATAAAACTTTCAATCTTTGCTGCTTAAGCCAGAAAAACATTATAGGATTTCTCACATCACCATTAATAGCAACAGACCAACTCTCTTTCACCGTTTTCATAAAATCAGGATGAGTAACCCACATATTCAAGAACTTAAACGAAGATTTAGCTCTTACAACATTAGAGGAAGCTTTAATCACAATGGGACAGTGATCAGAACAATTTCGAGCAAGATGAGAGACAGCAGTGCTATCAAATAAATCCAACCAAGATGGGCTATACAAAACTTGATCAAGCCTTCTCCATTTACGCCCATTAGACCAAGTATAGGGACAACCACTATAACCAGCATCTATAAGAGCACAATCTATAATAAGACTATTAAAATCATCCATTGCCCTTTGATTAACATTAGAACAAGCAAGCTGCTCCTGAATACTAGAAATAGTATTAAAATCCCCAAACAAAATCCACTCATGAGAAAGAACATCAAGACTTCTTATAGAATCCCAAAGCAAGAGCCTCTGATCTCGATTACACTTTGCATAAACAATAGAGACATGCAACTCTTTATTCATAACAGAATGAGCCACTTTAAGATGAAGCAATTGTTCACTGTCAAAAACCACTTCAACTTTGTAATCCTGGTGCCAAAACACCCAAATTTTGTTATTCACATTACTACTATAACCACTTAACTTCAATTTCTTAGCCACCACATTCAACTTATCAACTTTAACAAAAGGCTCTTGAATAGCAACAAAGCTAGCCTTTAAAGAAAACATCATAGACTTTAACCTCTGGATGGTTTCTCTATTAGCAAGCCCTCTTGCATTCCAATTCAACATAGTAATGGTCATTGATCAGATGAAGGCTTATGGGCTCTTTTGAGCTTCATAATTTTAAAAGAAACCGGACCTTTTGAACCCCACATCTTTGGCACCTTCTTAGGCTTCTGAATGTCTTGCTTTTTTAATCTAGCATTCTCCAATCTTTCCTTCACATGAGAGTTTGTAAGACTACTAACATGTTTTGGAGAAGCTTGAATATCCTCACTCAAAACATCAAACATATTCCTCATTTCCAATGTCTTCAAAGCATCAATCATTTCTGCTTCATTAACAGGACTGCTTAAAGCACAATTTCCCACAGTTTTATCCATTGGAAGAGATCGACTATCAGATTCCAACTTATCTTGCAAAAAGTTGTCTAAAACCTCATTAACCACAATTGACTTTAAATGGCCAGTAACCTTTCCCTCAACAACACCAGAATGAGCCCCTTGATCACAAATATCATTTACCTCCTGAGAATTCTTATACTCACTAACCTCATCAGGGAGACGAGAACAAGAAACCCGATCAGACACACCATCTTGGCCAGACCTATTATCTTGAACCTTCCCTAAGCTTTTCTTTTCAAACAAGAACTTCTTACAGTTATCACTCGAATGGCCAATATGAGCACAGTGACTACAATAAAGAGGGATATTATCATATACAAGATCAATCCAATAGCTGTCAACCTCCCCAAATTTCAACTGAACTTTATGAATTAACGGTTTTGATATATCAACTTCAACCCAAAACGACAACAATTTTGCCTAGCCCTGTTTACCGAAGGTACCCAAACTTTCAACGGAGTTCCCAAGACTTTTGCTATTTCACTAATCGTAGATTTGTTGAATAAAAATTCCGGCAAACTTGGCAGAGACACCCAGACCGGCGTAAACGGACATTCCAAATTCGGATCAAAACCCGGTGTCCATTTTAACAACCGAAGAGTTTTGCTACCCAAGACCCATACATTCCTTGACCAAAGCTTTTTAAAATCCTCAATCTCATTAAACTCTACAAAGATGTGTCTGTAATCCCAGACAGAAACACTATAATTGCCGGCGAAGTTGAACTTTGATAAAAAACTTCTGAAAACCTCTATCGAAGGCTTCCGAGTGGCAAATTTTGCGATTAATGTGTGCTTAGACATCTTTATTGATTTCTCCTTGTCCTCAACATCAAATGTAATAATCGGAAAATCATTCAACATAGAGATAGTAACGTTCGAGTGCTCGAACTCTGTTTCTTTGATTTTTAGAAGATCAGCATAAGAACCCTTCTGCAACTCCTCAGTGCCTTCCCCTTTACTTTTCTCCTCAAAAATCGGGTTAGATATTATGTTACAATCCTTTCCAGAGATCATTAATTCCACCATACTCTTCTTGTTTCCCAACTCTCCTGTTTTCGACTGAACCGAGTTCCTTAGTAAAGGAAAGTCCTCAATCAAAGCATTTCCAGCCTGAATAGACATTATCTTAAACAATACACACAATAAATCTAGAGAAGATTGAATGATTCAAAGATTGAATCAAAAAATTCAAAAAAAACCAGGATGAAAAATTCAAAAAAACCAGGATTAAACCAAGATTGAATGATTCCTAAACTTGACTAGAGGTTATAACTCTAAATTTATTTATTTTTCAGTAAATAGTCCCATAACTTTTAATATTATTTAAATTATTTATTTTCGGATCAAAGTTTTCATAATATTTAAAGTAGACTGGTTATTTATAAAAATAGTACTTTTATGAAATTTTGTTTAATAATCTATTATATAATTTTTATTTTATTTTTATCTGACTATAATATTGAGGATAATAATTACATGATAAAACATATAGATCTATCGGACTAGAAGTATTTCAACATAATTATCATATGGAAAATCATAGATGAAAAATAAAAAACCTATGAGTGTTTCTTTATTGTCCTAAAATTGGGTTTAAGCTACAGTCTTTGCCCACCGCTAAACCTAAATAAATTTGCTAACCCTGCTCACTAGCAAGTAGCAACAATTAAAAAGCATAAAATCCAAATACTATACTTGAGAAAATACAAACTCCTTCTTGAGCATATGAGCTAAATACCACCACAGTCTTACCAGAAAATAGTACCATAAAGAACAGTTAAGGTATCATTTTGATGATGGATTAGTAATCTTAATGAGAGCTTAAAACCGGAACTTTGGATAAGAAACCAATACTTGTTTGTATAATGCTGACAATAGCTTGAGGGCTTAGAGTGGCGTCAACTTTAAGTATTTCTTCAGAATCATCCATCTCAAGCAAATCTAATTGAGATTGCAAAAGTGTTGCAGGCATGAAATGCCTACCTTCTGCCGCTCTTTTCTCTAATCGGGCAGCAAGTACTTCGGCCTGAGCATCCAGTAAAACAAATTTCACTGAACCAGCGTAGGTTCCAAATTGATAAGTAGGGTCGGCCAATCTTAGAATCTCCCTGTATTGCGTTCTCAATGCAGAACATCCAAGTATGACAGTTTTTTTATCGACCAAGTATCCTCTTAGAGTATTCTGTAGCACTTGTAGCCATGGAATCCGATCTTCGTCAGAAAGAGAAATACCTTGGCTCATCTTTTCTGTAATTTTCAGTTTTTAAAAATGGAGTAAATTGTAATACATATTTTGATTATTTGTTTTGTATATGTACTAGACTATAATATAGCTAACAACAACAGTTCTGAGTATGGCTTGGGTTTGACTCAGACGATTTACGAATTCCAGCTGCTACATATTGAACAATATTCAAAATGATAAATTTAATTTATTATTTTTAGTATAAAAAATCAAGCTTAAGCTTAAGCTCGGCTCAAGCTCAAATTCAGAATAAGTTTGAAAATTAAATTCGATCGGAACTCCAATGGATCTCCTTAAACAAAAAAAGCTGTTGAGCAGAAACCAAACAAATAAAAATCGAGGTTGAAAACTTTCTAGTCACGAGCTGAACTTGAATAGCCAGATATTCAGCTCCATTCCGACCCACTATACGACACAAGAGTTTTGATGACAGAAGAGATGGTTACCTTTGTTCGATGCTGGGTGGAAATCATCTGCATCCAGAAAATCACAATCAACAGCTTTAGCCAACATCTCACCTATTGTCCTACAATTACAACAATACCAATATGAGTAGTAGGAATCATCAGCAGCGCAAAAAATAAGAGATTAGAAATTCAGAACGTAGAATAGAATAAACTATAAACGATCATGCATTAGAACGATTAACAACAACAACAAAAGTTATACGTGCATTGAATAAAACGTTAACCAAATTCAATGTACAGAAATATATAATCTCAAGGAAGTAGTAGGGAAGGCCATAGGTTGTTAGCACGGTTCGAAATAAACAGGTTTCTTGCAGCACCACAAACATGTTTCATTCAATCTAATTTCAGACCAAATAAAATCAGGACTCACGATTTTCCAGCACCACTAACGCCCATAACCACTAGAGCTTTGCCTGTCATTAACAATCAAAACGGCAACATTACACTACCGAGTTAAGAGTAAAATAGTTCGATTCATCTACATAATTATCTCTAATTGGCCATCTATATATTCACAAGCGAAATAACAAAACATAATACCTTCGAGTATCGAGGGCATGATCGGTCCAAGTGCCAGAAGAATGCAGCCTTAGTCGAAGATCGTGAATAACGACGAAGCCGTGAACAAAAGACCTACCCAATATATAAGTTTTTCGCCACTTCAGTTAGATAAATAAGAAAAAAACTCGAATTCCGCGACTTAATGGAGAATAAAAATATAAGATTTAGCTATTCGGAATTGAAAATAAAGCTTGTTTACATCATCTTGAGGCCAAGAAACTGAAAATTAAAGTAGTTACTGAACATACATTACCAGATGACAAAATTTTATATGAACAAAGAATAGTACAACCACAATTGATTTGTGGTTGCTATGGCTCCACACGAACCGGCCAAAACCGGTTTATGCTGCACCAACCAACAATGGTATCCACGACAAATACCAAAACATATATACTATGGTTTTATCTACATTTTCCTCTGTCCGTAAGATTTCGAACATGAATTCTAGTAAAAGTTGACTCTTTTTTTTCTTGCAAAACAAAGATTAATTAAGTTAGCTTCACTAGCAACTTCGTCTCTCGATGGAAATTATGGAATTACAATCGAACCTAAACCCTATGTTAGAAAGATGTTGCAAATTCAACGGTGATGACTTAATACAAGAACAATCTTGTAAGAGAAACGTAATAAAAAGGTCAACCATATGCAAATTGAGTACAATTACTGACCTAATTCAACAATTTCAGATCATGCCCTGAATTCTACTTCAAAACGCCCTGCTACAGATTAGAAGATGATTTCAACAAAGTTTAAAATTTAATATTTCAAACGCCCTGCTAGAGATTAGAAGATGTTCGCACACCTTTTATTTGCCTTATAAAAAGGATTATGCACAGCTCAGCTGTATCTACCAAAATCAAAGTTAATTACTTTTACTATCATTTATCTTTAGTTTTAGTCCAATTAAGTTAGTTAATTACTATTTATCACCGATTTCGTTCTTACATACTCTAAATATCTTTAATCGTTACATAAGATTAATTTTGTTTTATTAAATTAAAAAAAAATATTAAACATTTTCTTCTTTTTTATTTGGATTATTTTATTTTATTTTATTTTCCTTCCCTCAATCTATTTGTGATTCGATTAATTGTAAATTGAATTTAATTACGCTTTAAATCGATAAAAAGTTAATTACAAAGTAAATAGACAAGATTCAATCTTTTTGTAAATTGACAAATTGTAATCCAAAAGATAAATCTGAAGAATCTTGTTTGGAATGTAATTCTAGATTTAGTATTATAGATTGTTTTTTGGAGAAACAAGACGATAATGTGTTTTAAGTAAGTTTTAATGTGTTTTTTTGTGATGAAGACGAAATCTGTATCATATATGCAGTGTTTCACATCTCGTATCTAACAAATAGAAATAGTGGATGCGAGATATAAAAATGGAAATAGAAGATATGAGACACAAAAACTAGATGATAGATGTTAGATGTTTGACCTATGTAAAATAGAAATGGTAGATGCTAGATATATGCATGTGAAAACACGTGTCTTCACATGGATTATCCAGAATCTTGAATTCAGCTTGGTGAATAATGTCTCGCAATATCCCACTGCAAAAGCCCTCTGGGATGGGTTAGCCACCACATACGGTTCTGGTACAGATTCGTTACAAGTGTTTGACCTTCATAAGAGGGCTAATTCATTAAGGCAAGGGTCCGATACACTAGAAGACTTGTGGAACAAACTGCAGAACATCTGGATGTCTATAGATAGGCGAGATCTGAACCATGTGAAAGACCCATAAGACATTCAGATCTACAATAAGAAGACTCAAGAACAAAGACTTTATCAATTGCTAATGGCGATTAATGACAAGCTGGAACCAGTCAAGAGAGATATCCTGAAAAATGATCCTCTTTCCTTCCGTGGAAACAACATATGCTACAATACGAAGAGAAGTGGCCATGTTTAATATACTAAAATCAAGTTCTTCTGATAGTGACTCGATTGAAATTGGAATGGGTTTGGCTGCTAAAGATCTGCACAGAGTTTTAAATTCTGATCCAAAGAGAAAGAAGATAAATCCAAGTTGTATTGCACTCATTGTGGGATGATGAAACACACTAAAGAGACATGTTTCCAGCTGGTTGGTTATCCAGAATGATGGGAGGACGGTCATAAGGAGAAAAATAACCAGTGTTTCAGATCTAATGTCAAACGGGCTTCGTCTACAAGTGGCGGTGAAGATCCGACTAAAAATGAGCAAGGAAGTGGCACTGGTTTTGGAGGAATGGCGGCGAACTCCTATGAAAAACTTAGAGGTAAATGGATTGAGAAATCAATGAATTGGATCTTTGATCGCGGGGGTACAGACACCGTGTCTTATGATCCTAAAGACTTTGCTCACATGTCATCTCCAAAGAAGTCCCATATTGAGACTGCTAGTGTGGAGAAATTTGTGAAGTCAAAGGGAGAGGTTCGATTGTTTTTTTGGAAAAAATGAAAATTAAAAACTGCCTCTACATTCCTTTATTATCCTTAAAGTTATTATCTATTAGTCAAGTGACAAAACAACTCAACTGTGTGGTTCTTATGTATCCATCTTTTTGCATTTTACAGGACATTCGTACAAAGGAGATCATTGGGCGTGGTACTGAACAAGGAGGTCTCTATTATGTTGATGAGGTAGTTCATAATGCTTGCTCACGGAACAACCGAAAGACAACTTTGGTTATGGCACCGGTGACTTGGTCATCCTTCTTTTAGCTATCTTAAAAGTTTATTCCTAGTCTTTTTTTGAATAATTCCATTCATGAGAAATGTGAAACCTGCATTCTTCAAAAAAAATCGTAGGGTCTCATTTAATCAGAGTAATACTAGAGTTGAGTATGCTTTTTTGCTAATCCATTCTGATGTTTGGGGTCCAACACCAAATTCCACTAACAATCAAATCAGATACTTTGTTTTATTTGTGGATGATTTCTCAAGAATGACTTGGATATACTTCATGAAAAATAAATCGGAAGTACCAGAAATATTTGTTTGTTTTTACAAAATGATTTTGACTCAATTTGAAAAAAAAATACAGATTCTCCGTTCTGATAATGGCACAGAGTTTGTCAACCAAAAAATGCATAATTTTTTCAAAACAAATGGTCTTATCCATCAAACCACTTGTCCAAACATACCTCAACAAAACGGTACTCCAGAACGAAAAAATCGTACTTTACTTAAAAAAACCCGTGCTATTATGATTGAATCTATGAGTTCCTCATTCTCTTTGGCCAGAAGCTCTTGCTACAGCTACGTATCTTGCAAATCGTCTACCAACCCGATGTCTAGGAAATAAAACTCCATTACAAGTGCTTACCACCCAAGTTACAATTCCATCTGTTATGACCTTACCACCTCGTGTCTTTGGTTGTTCGGTGTTTGTTCATATCCCTAAAACTAGTCGAAACAAACTTAATCCGTGTGCTGAAAAGTGTGTATTTGTTGGATACGGTGTTCATCAAATAGGATATCAGTGTTACAATCCGGTTACTCGTCGAATCCATGTCACCATAGACTGTGACTTCTTAGAATCCGATTATTATTTTACCACCAATCTCGTGCTCAGGGGGAGAAAGTAAGTGAATCACTCGACTGGTTGCTATATGAAAGTTACTTTGAGTATGTGCCGACAGAGTCGGTAGATGGCGCCACCGAACACGCCTCTTCCAACATAAAGGATACTGACGAGGCAGCTCTTACCACTAATGATTCTCCCGAAGAAAAAATAGAGGACTTCCTCCTAACCGGTATTCACCAGAACACGTTCCTCGTGCTTCTACATATCCGGTAAAAACGGACAGGAAAGGAATGACAAAGATTGCAAAGGCGTTTTCAGCTACTATTCTCTCTGAACAAATCCCTAAAACAGCTCAAGAAGCTAAGAAGATGACTGAATGTTATGAGGCAATGAATACCGGAAATTGAAGCTCTAAAAAGGAATGGTACATGGGAGAATTGTGTGTTACCACAAGGGAAGAAAGCAGTCGGGTGTAGATGGGTGTTTAATATAAAATATAAATCTGATGGCACCATTGAGCGACACAATGCAAGATTTGTTGCCAAAGGATATACACAAACATATGGTATAGGCTACTCTGAAATGTTCTCTTCGGTTGCAAAGATTGACACTATCAGAGTTTTACTTTCAATAGTCCCGAATAAAGATTGGCCTCTTCATCAATTTGATGTAAATAATGCTTTCTTACATGGAGACTTGGAAGAAGAGGTATATATGGAACCCCCACCAGGGTTCTCTGATGGTTTTCAAGAAAATGAGGTATGTAAACTGAAAAAGGCATTACATGGGCTCAAACAGTCTCCTTGTGCTTGGTTTGGGAGATTTACAATAGCAATGAAGCAGTATAGCTACAAACAGAGTAATGGGGATCATACCTTGTTTTACAAAAAGAGAGGAGAATTAGTCATTTGTCTTATAATATATGTCGACGATATGATTATAACGGGGAATGACGAAGAAGAAATTAGCTCTCTTAGGAAAAACCTCTTCAAGGAGTTCAAAATGAAAGACCTTGGGGGATTGAAGTATTTCCTACGAATCGAAGTTCTTAAGTCAAGAGAAGGGATTTATATCTCCCAACGGAAATATATATTGGATTTATTAGCTGAAGTTGGCATGGTGGATTGCAAACCAAATGACATTCATATGGTTGTGAATCACAAACTAAAGATAATTGAAGGGGCCAGACTAGCGAGTAAAGAAAGGTACCAAAGGTTGGTGGGAAAATTGATTTACATGGCTCACACTCGACCCGACATTGCATACGCAGTGGGAGTAGTTAGCCAGTTCATGCATCATCATCAGGAACACCATATGGAGGCAGTAATGAGGATTATTCGATATCTCAAAGGCACACCAGGAAGAGGCATAATTTTTAAGAAAAAATGGACACCTTAATGTTGAAGTATTCACAGATGCTGATTGGGGAGGGAATCCTAATGAAAAACGATCAACTGCTGGCTACTTTACTCTTCTTGAAGGTACCTTGGTGACTTGGAGGAGTAAGAAATAGAAAGTAGTAACATTGTCAAGTACTGAATCAGAATTTAGAGGAAACGTTAAGGGGATTACCGAGATACTTTGGTTAAAGAAGATAATGAAAGAAATCGGATCCCCTCTGAAGTGTCCAACTCAGTTAATGTGCGATAATAAAGCTTCGATTAAGATTTCAGAGAACTCGGTACAGCATGATAGAACAAAGCACGTTGAAATAGATAGGCACTTCATAAAAGAAAAGATTGAATATGGGGTAGTCAAACTTCCGTTTGTTAGATTCGAAGACCAACTGACAGACATCCTGACAAAAGCGATTGTTGCAAGAACATTCGAATCAGTTTTATCCAAGTTGGGTATTGGTGATCCCACTACACAACTTGAGGGGGAGTGTTAGAATATTCAGTGTATTAAGTTTCCTTATATAGGCCTCTAAGTTCTCTATATATTGAGATCCTTACTATTGAGTTAATATCTCTAATGCAACAGGTTTGGACAGGGAAAGAATAATCATGTGCTTTAGGTTTGGTAAGAATGTTGTATATGGAAGATAAAAGGAACATTTTCTAATAAAACACAAAACCCTAGCCGCCTCCTACGGCTACTTCTCTCTTTGTTTTTACAAATAATTTTAATAATTTTTTTAGGTTAATCCAAAATGTGATTACAATTAATAATTTTAAAATTTATGGTCTAAACACTAACTCACCTTTTTTATCTAAGCTTTTAATATTTTATTTTAATATATTTTTCAAATATTAGTTATATGGGCTTAATTGGTTTATAGGAATATGCTAATAAAATTTCAATAAAAAACCTAAGCCACTAAGTTTTTAAAGAAATTTTTAGTTTACCATGCTTTCAAACGAAATTAGATGAATAAAAATTAAAGAGTTACATTTAAAGTTTATAAGAGCTACTTTATTACAATTATATTTGTTACCGCTGAATTTTTTAAATATCATACATATATGATTATCGTTTTATCCACGTTCTTATAAGTTAGTACATGACTTCTATTAATTTTCTCGTTTTAAAATATTTATTTTTATGTTTCCATCTTTTTATCTTTACTCTTTCTGAACGAGCTTACTACATCTGCACTATCTCACTGTTGGAGTTCTAGATCTAAATTCATTTCGACTGGTCTTAACCAAACACATAAATACATCACCTAATTAGTGTCTTTTCGAAATTTTGAAGTTCCCGCACTATGATGGTGAACGCGTGATAAAACCCGACAAATGATACATTTTATCATTTGTCATCCTAACATTGTCGATAATAGCTTCCACTCTTAACAGAGGCCCAACAAGAGCTTCCACTCTTAACAGAGGCCCAACAAGAGCTTCCGTGATTATTCTAGAGGTTCGTACAAACCAATAGCAGCCTAGAGATCTACTATGAGCATGTGCACATGTGACATCTAGACAATAAATATTACATTGACTCCTGGTAGAGAACGTAATAAAAATATTTTAAAAATATAGGTTATGAGGATTATGGTGAACGCAAGGAGTTTGACCAACTTTATGTTCAAAAGTGCATATGAGAATATACGTCATATACCGGTCTTGACCCCAACAAAAAGGATATTTATATTCGTAAAGTATTAATTAAGAAAACCAAAAGTGGTTGAGGTAGAGTATTTCGAAGAGAAATGAATGAATGATCAAGAAGAGAAAATTGTATGATAATCCAGAGGATACCCATGTTAATGTCCATATTAATCTTTTTGATACCTTGGTTGTAACCATGCATGCCAACACTTCCGGAGCCAAACTTAAAGTTTTGAGTACCTTAAATAATACACATGCCAGAGAGAGCAACGTGTTCAGAGTTGAAGAGAAGAAAATATTAGTCAAAGCTACTGTGGAGAAGGATGGTGCCAAGGCCAGCAAGAAAAATAATGGGACCAAGTCCATCAAAGGAATCTTCTACTAAGGTTTTATACTCACAATGAGTTGAAACCACTTCATCATGAATTTTATCCAACACAAAGTAAGACTCTTCTAGAACCAGGAATTGTAATAGGGTGTTTGAAAAACATTAACGATACACTATTCCTATTATCAAAATATACTTGTTAGAATTTTGTCTTAGGTTACAAGCGTTGATTGTATCAATTGGCAATAGATAGTTTTTGATTTGTGGTAACCAATCCTCCTTGTTAACGATGATATTAATTTTGGTCGTACTATCGGTATAGATTTCGGACACTTATGTTATCAACGATTGTTATTGCAGTATAATAAATGAGATTACATCCAAAGAGGCCACTGAAGCTAGGGAATCAACCAAAAATCTCTAAGTTTGGGGACTTGTTTAAAGTGCACTTCATCAAACTCAATATCTAGCTTATTTAACACCTTTAAGTATAGTAAGAGGGTGTTATTTTGTTATTTTCTCTTCATAATGTAAGATTTATGACAAGGTATGAATCACTAGTAGTTTCACCCTTTTGGCCTCACAAATCCGGGCTAGCCAAAGTCTTGAGAAGTCGGCTTCATACTTAGCATCATTATTAGAGGTCTGGAAACCAAAGCGTATAACTTGATGTGTGACTTCTCCCATAAGGCTGGTTAACTAGACCCAATATCTACAGCTTAAAGAGTTTGACACGTTATTTATTGAGACTACCCATGTCTAAGATAGAATTTTAGAGGTTGGATATGGTCTCTTGGCATAGAACTCAGTTAGGAAGTCTATTAGTGCACGACCCTTAATGAGTTTTCTCATCTCATAAGATATGTTAATATCTTATAGTTGCATTGATCAGTGAGTAAGACAACCAAAGATATCTGCCTCTACAATACGTTCTGAAGTGGGAAGGATGTTTGGACAATAATAGAATGGTCATAGAAGTAAGGTTTTATTTATTTGCTGTTAATATCATGGAGAGAGCTAGTTTCTCTAGTTGGAGGTATCTTGTTACTACAGCTAAAAAGTTTTTTCTTACATAATATATTGGATTTGGACACCTCTCTACCTTCCTAACTATATATTTCTTTGACGGTATAATCAAATACTGCAAGCTAGGTGTAACGTGTTTCTCCTCGTAAGTGCTTTGAAAGAATCTCTAGAGAAGACAAGTACTCTTTTATCTTATTAAAATATTGGTCTCATTCTTCAAAATATTTAAAAAATAGACTTCTTAAACACATTGAAGAAGTTAAATAGCTTATATGAGAAGCGAAATATGAACCTATTCAAGACTGTCATCCTTTCGAACCAATATAAAAACTTTCTTGAACTGGGTGGATGTATGGATACCAAGGATGCCAAATTTGATGGGTCTTCCTCAATATCATTTTTAACTTTACTAGGTAACCTAAAAACTAAGCTGATCGAACCTCAAAATCATATTTTTTATATTTAGTTTCAAGTTAATGGCTCCTAATTTCTTGATTGTCTCTTCCAGTCTCTGATATGGTCAGCATTTTTGGGACTCTTCAAAATCATATCATCAATGTAAACCTTCATAATTTGGCATATTTGGCTAGCAAATTCTTTGTTAACAAGTATTTGGTAAGTTTCCCTTGCATTCTTCAATCTGAAGAGCATGATTTTATAATAACGATGACAATAATTAGTAATAAAGTTAGTGCACTATTGATCTAATTGGTGCATTTAGATCTGGTTGTACCATGTATAAGCTTTCATAAATGATAAAAAAAATTGTTTGGGGCATGTTTTGTTTAAATCATTAAATTCTGCACGCATTTACCATTTTATGTTCTTATTTTGGGCTAGGACTGGGTTGGAAGTCCAGACAAGATAGTTAGATTTTAGGATATGCCGGACACTCGACAATATATCTACCTCGGCCGTTATGGCCTTTTGTTGTTCAAGAGAGAAAGGCCTTCTCTTCTGAATATGTTTTAGACATTCGGATTTCCTGACATTTTACAACAAATAATGTATGATAACACTCTCGTAACATCTAATGACTTCAGAGTCAAAACATCTAATTATTAGAAAAAATAATAGCAAGCCAATCTATATGTTATCTAAAAGAGTTATACTTGATGAGCCCGGATAAATCCACCACTGCTTACTGAGATTTCCAGACAAGGGAAATTCGGATATAAACTGCCCACTGAACTATCCGGACATGACAAAAGTATTAAATAACTAAACACTTTTTGACTAAGCTCTGTGCTAATCAATTTATTAAGTAAATGGGTCCTTAAACTTGACCCGGTTCCATAATTTGACCCGAAATCCCATGGGTCCATAATGAAGGGTATAAATACCCCAACTACTTTTATTAATGAGGGTAACGAACATTTAATACAACCAGTCAGCTCAAATCTCTCACTACTAAACCCAAACATTTAATACTCTCAAAACTTTCCAAAACACTTGACAAAATTACCTTCAGCTTAAAATAAACCTCACCAATACTAACTTAAAATATTTACCTTTTGCAAGATCAAATACTTATATGGATCTGGTTGTACCATGAATAGGCTTTCATAAATGATAAAATTTGTTGTTTGGGGCATGTTTTGTTTAAATCATTAAATTCTGCACACATTTACCATTTTGTGTTCTTATTTTGGACTAGGACTAGGTTGGAAGTCTAGACAAGATAGTTAGATTTTAGGATATGCCCGACACTCGACAATATATCTACCTCAGCTATTTTGGCCTTTTGTTGTTCAAGAGAGAAAGACCTTCTCTTCTGAATATGTTTTAGACATTCGGATTTCCTGACATTTTACAACAAATAATGTATGATAACACTCTCGTAACATCTACTGACTTCAAAGTCAAAACATCTAATTATTAGAAAAAATGATATGATGAGTCCCAATTCAGCATGCTCCCCGAACAAGGGCAAATCGGCCTAGTCTCTCCGAATACCGGACAGGTTACATGGACAGGGATCGAACAGGTCACTTGGACCGGACAGATTTCTGTGAACACTGTGAACTTAAAGCTGTTCGAACTATGACAAAAGTACTAAAAAACCTAAACACTTCTTGACTAAGCTACTTGCTCTCCTACTTAGAGCTCATGGGTCTTTGAACATGACCCGGGTCCATTAAACATGACCCGAAAGCCCATAAGGGCCCAAACATTACACTATAAATACCCAACCACCCGCATTAACTATGAAGAATGAGAATTAACTGCTACCAAGCTGCTTAATCATTTCTCTACTCTCTACTCTAACTGTTAAACACCCACACACCATTTTTAGACACCCACACACCACTGTTAGACACCCACACACCACTGTTAAACACCCACACACCACCTTAAAACTCCACTTGAAATTACCAGCCTACCCTCAGGCAATTATTATCCACGTCATGATAGCAAGCCAATTTCTAGGCTATCTAAAAGAGTTATACTTGTTGAGTCCGGATAAATCCACCACTGCCTACTGAGATTTCCGGACAAGGGAAATTCGGACATAAACTGCCCACTAAACTATCCGGGCAGGTCAAAAGTATAAAATAACTAAACACTTTTGGACTAAGCTATGTGCTAATCAACTTATTAAGTAAATGGGTCCTTAAACTTGACCTGGCTCCATAATTTAACCCGAAAACCCATGGGTCCATAATTAAGGGTATAAATACCCCAACTACTTTCATTAATGAGGGTAATAAACATTTAATACAACCAGACAGCTCAAACTCTCACTACTAAACACTCAAACATTTAATACTCTCAAACTTTTCAAAACACTTGACAAAATTAACCTCAGCTTAAAATAAACCTCACAAATACTAACTTTAAATATTTACCTTTTGTAAGATCAAATACTTATATGTTCTCATCTGGGATTATTAAGCTTGAGGCCTCGCGAGGTTCGTCAACTTCTTCAAGTTTAAGTGAGATTATGAATATTATTTTTTCAAAGCAAAAGATGTTACATAACACTCACGAGTAGTCTTCTAATTTCCCTTTATGATTTTTACTTTAACTCATACTATATAGAAAAGAAAATGATGAACTGTGAAGCTAATAACATATATCTCGTCGAGTTATGAGCATCTTAAAATGGCATTATAAGAAGAAGTGGCATCCACTACCATGAACAAGATTGTCTTCTTGAAATCTCTTATACTCAAGTAAACATTCTTCATCACTTGAATTTGGCAATTAGGTTAGGATTATCTCGTGTGAAACCAACTATTTTCTTATTTAAATGTTAATAATTATGAGGATTCTTCATTATGGCTACATGTCTTGAAAATAATTATTTTATCTTAGCCTCGATGCAAGCTGTTATGAGCATAACATCTTGATAAGGTTGGGTCACCCCTCTTATATTGTCATTAATAAAAATCATTGATAAGTAAAGAACCCAGTGCAGATGAGGTAAGATCTTACCTTGGTATTAGAAATTAAGTGTTAGTCTATAACTTTTTGAGTGACTCTGAGACTCCATCGTGAGTTTCTAATGATTATTCGTCGATGTTAATTTTCCCAACCTTGAAATTTAGTCTTGAATGTCTTGGATACATGTTCTCAACTAAACCTTGAAGGCTTGTTATCTTTGTTTTATGAGTTTGGCTTAGCTCTTTCGGTTTTACCTGGAGAGAGATTGGATCAAATAGGCTTCTGGAGTTTTAATGTACTTCGTCCCCTGTTGGTGTTTTAGCTTCGAGCTCACTGAGGTTTTCCATAGCTCAGACAAGATGAGTGGTAGCTTATGGCTCTTTACTGATAGTTTTGGAAAGACTTTATCCATGTATAAACAATTTCCACAGTTAACACCACTGACGATGCTTGACTTAATCCAGACACTAGTACGACATGATCGACCTAGCTATGAAAAGATCTTGTTTGGTCGAGGCACTACTAAAAAAATTGTAGAAAAAGATTCCAAAGATAGTAATTCATTAAACCAATAATTAAAATATGAATTATGCATCATTCCCAAAGCACGTGGTAAACACATTTATAATCATACAAATGGATTACACATACTAATTGATCATCTATAGATATTAATCTAATAGTCCAACCAACACCATATGATGAGC
Source organism: Limnanthes douglasii subsp. nivea (assembly GCA_036936605.1). Lineage (NCBI taxonomy): Eukaryota > Viridiplantae > Streptophyta > Magnoliopsida > Brassicales > Limnanthaceae > Limnanthes > Limnanthes douglasii. The sequence goes on along the minus strand of JAUPFV010000002.1, from coordinate 318,790,211 downwards.
CAACTAATTACCCTCTTATCAATTTTAATTAGATTTTATAAAAATAAAAGTTAATTAGTTTAAACAAAATAAAATGATAAACAATGAAAGAAAAATTCAAAGAAAACATAGCACATATAAAAATCAAATAAATCAAATAAAACTTATACTTCTCATGAAATAAATTACTTTTAAATTAAAATGTTATTATAAAAATAGTTCGCAAACTCATTTTGGAAAATATGGGCGTCCATACATTATGTTTATGTTATTATAATTTTATAACTCTCCATATATTCAATAAAAAAAATTTAAATAATAGAAGTTATATTATATTTTTTTTAATGTGACATTTATTGCATTATATTTATATTTATTATTAAAAAAAACACTTAATATTAATCGTTAGAAAAAAGAACGAAGTATTATTGTATCAATGTTAAAAAAGCAAAAATAACTAATATCAGTATTTAATATTCATATTAATTGCGTGAATAAAAATAATTTACTTAATATTAGTCGTTTTCCAAAATGCATCAATATTATATATATATTATATATATTTATTGGGTAAGAAAGAATATCTCTTAAGAGGATCTCTCTCACAACAAAAATTATATAATAATCTGGCTAACAAATTTTTATCAATTTTAATTAAATTTAGAAAAATAAAAGTTAACTAATTTAAACAGAATGAAATCACAAATAATGAAAACAAAAAAATGTTGATCTATTGGAAAAGTTAGTTAGAAAAATCTTTTAAAATAGAAAACGGATTCTCAGAAAACATCAAGAATGTATCATCCTCACTTCATATTTGCCATCTGGTTCTTCTCGTCAGCATCTTCTGACCTTATGAGTTGATGTAAGAAGGTGAATCTTCATCACCTAATCGTGTTTCATTTTTGAACTTGATCGGCATTATCCCATATTACATCAAAAATCTAAGATTCAGCTTGGTTTGAATACTAATAAGAATGAAGTTCTCTTTCATTCAAAGATCAGAAATAATCCAACATTTGAAATATCAGTCCAGTCTACTAAACCAAGCAAATCTTTCGTAGATCTATTTAAACCTAATGTAGATGGTTTGAGTCATAAAATGTTTCAACTTTGCGACATTCATACCACTCTATCATCAAATTTTATCCTAAAGATAAAAGAAAAGTTGCATAATCTATATAACCACACAGTTATTGGGAAATTTGCTTCAAGGAAACCTAGTATGAAATCTATTAAGACTTTCTTGGAAATTTTCAAATTTTGGGGTGAATTCAATGTCTCCCAATTTGATTTCAGACACATTTTTATTGAGTTTAAATTTCTTGAAGATCTAAAAATAACTTGGCAAAGGAATGTATGGAATGTGGGAAGCAAAATTATGAGAATTCTTAAATTGGATCATTTCTTTAACCCTAACATAGAAAACCTAACCACCCTTGTTTATATCAACCTACCCAGTCTTTCAAAATTCATCTACAATGAAACACCATTTTTGAACTAGCAAATATCATTGGATCTCCTCTAAATGTTTGGATTTATCCTAAAAAATAATTATAGATTCAATTTTTCTACGATATAGGTTGAAATTGATGTATCAAAACCATTACCTAAGAAACTATAGGCCTATTTTGGTGAATAAGGTTTCTGGCAAGAATTAGTATATGAAAAATACCCTAGTTATTGTTGTACTTGTTCTCACCTTGGACATGTTGAAAAAGACTGCAAAAAAAATTCATTTCTCCTCTTAATACCCAAACTTTTTATGCTCCTATATCACCTTCATTTCTCTCCTCAATACCCTAACTTTTTCTGCTCCTATATCACCTTCATTTCTTGTTAACAACCAAGAAAATTAACACAAAATCAAATCAAAGATTATTTTGGCCAAAAATATGTTACCTCATAGAATCAAAAATCCGGAAAACATTTTGGGTTTCAAGCATAACTTTCTCATTTTCAAGTACTTGGGTATCACTGTCAATAACATCAATAGAGTCAGTAATTACGATGACTTAATATTCAAAATTAGAGACAAGATTTTTGAATGGGATACAAGCGTGTTGTCCTTTGGTGGAAGGATTTTATTAATTCAGTCTATTCTAGTTACTTTTCCCATCTATACTATCCAGAATTCAGTAATTCCTAAATCTGTCATTCAAAGGATAAAAGGTAATATAATAACTTCCTACGGGGCTCTTAAGAGGATAATCATTCTATCAATTGGACTAGGTGGTCTAAAATCTGCAAACCATACGAGGAATGAGGGGTTAAATGTGAGAAGGATAAAAGATCTTCAAGGGGTATTTTTCACGAGTTATGGCTGACTTTTAGAGTTTAGAATTCCCTATGGGCTAAGTTTTTATCTTCAATCTATTTCCATAGTCATCACCTTATTACTGCCCATCGACCTATAAGGAGCTCTAACATCTGAATTAGGCTCAGGAAAATCAGAGATAGGGCTAAGAGAAATATTATATGGCTGCTTGGAACTAGTAATATGGATTTCTGGATAGATAAATGGTGTTCATCACAACCATTTATCGCCTTCAATAAAGAGGATGATATATCTGGATTTCTGGGCAGAGAGGTCAATAATTTCTGGGACAACGGGGCTTGAAACATGGTCAAATTGGATTATGTGGTTTCTTCTACTAAAATTCTGAAAATTCAGAAAGTTACCCTAATCTTTAATCGTGATTTTATCAACTAGGTTCTTACTACTGATGGTCTATTCAACACAAAAACTACTTGGGAAGGGAACTGATCTAACCTCTTCATGAAAACTTGGAACTTCATTACTCCAAGTAAATGCTTCTTTCTGCTTTGGAGAGCCCTTTATATTTGGATCCCTATTGATGTTGTCCTGCAAAAGAAATAATTTCAGTTAGCCTGAAAATTTTAGTATTGTGACAATACAAAAACATTAAGACATGTTTTATAAACTCTCATAATTCCTGGAGTGTCTGGTCTTATTTTGCATCCTTCTTCAGCATTCATATTACCAGGAATATGACCTTAACCCATTTGGTTAGGTCATGTATTGGTCTACTAGCAAGTCAGTTCATATTATAAATATTATTTCACCTATTATAGCTTAAGTTATTTGGTTTTCAAGGAATAAGAAGAAGGACAATGACCAGAGCTTTACTATCAAAACTATGATCGGCTATATAACTCACATTCTATCAGGTCTCGACATGGCTTAACTTCTCAAGAGAAAGCATTGGGGGCGATAGCAAGTTGGGGTTATCTTTAGGTTGTATCAATCATCTTAACAAGCCTATAATAATGTTATCTCTTTCCTGGATTAACCCTAAAACTACCAGGTTCAAACAAAACTCAAACGGGGCTTGTAATCAGTTTGGTGAATCTAGTGGGGGAGGGCTGGTTCGTGACTGCAATGGTACTATTATTTTGGGTTATGGTCGTTTATATGAAAAACACCTTTCGATTGTTGCTGAGTGTAAAGCTCTTTTTGATGGATTAGCTCTCTTTAACTCAAAATGAATCACTCAGTTGGACATAAAACAGATTCTACCATCGTTACTGAAATGATTCTCCATGGGAGAACTCTCTGGTTTCTTAACCCTCTAATCAGCTGCTGTTGAAAGTGATTTCTTCAAATATGGTTCATATTTATCGTGAAGAAAATGCAGCAGCTGATTGGATTGCCAAGACCCTTAAAAATACTCGAGATCTAGAATTCAACCATGAGCAACCTCCTAATTTTCTTAGAGCATTAACGTTTCTTAAAGGACTAGGAACGAGTTATTTGAGAAGAGATCACAATCCTTAGTTTTTGTATATCTCGTGTGTTCTTTAATAAGAGATTTATTACCTCGAAGTTGTGATTTCTTCTAGCTTCTTACAATTTTTGGCTGGGTTTCTGGTATCTGATTTAAATTATATATTCTCCAATTTCAATAGTGCATTTCAATGGTATATATGAGTAGCTGGGCGAAGATGAAAGCTAAGGTTCGTGTTTTCTAATTTATGTTTTTCTTCAAATGTATTATGAGCACGACTTGTTTTGGACTTGTCTTTTGGACTTAGCTTTTAATTTTTGCACCTGTAATAATCAAGTTAGAAATGAAATAACACAATCTGGTTAAGAAAAAAACAAATAATGAAAACCAAATCCAGATATAATACCGTACATATCAAAAATCAACTAAATCAACTAATAACAAAAATTAAAACTTTATTTTTCATGGAATCGATTATTTTCAAGCGAAAATATCATTTGGGAAAAAACTTGGTTCTCGAAGCTATTTAAAAAAATATCAACGTCAATACATTATGTTTATATTAATTATAATTTTATAAGGCACTTTAATGGTATTTTTTTAAATGATAAGAATTACATAATGTCATTCTTTTTACGTGACATTCAATTCCTACAACAATGCATTATGCTTATGCCTACAAGAATGCATTATGCTTATATTGATCATTCAAGAAAAACAACAATTAATATGAACGTGAGTTACCATTAAAACAATGTCATTGCGTCATCATTAGCTGTTTTTCAAAATGCGTCCAAAGGGTGAAGTTATTTTCTCCATCAATTTTTTTATTTCCCCCATAAATAAAAAGAAACTTCATTTTGTTATTTCCTCCATAAAGGAAATAACATATTTATCCTTTTCTTTATGTTTATCCAAAAACACATTCATTCTCCAGCAACTCCATCGATTTCTACCACCATCTCAGCTATATTCATCATATTTGACATGCCCTATTAGCTTCTCACATCAATCCCACATACATCCTAACTCTAGACTCGCCACTATAAAGACGGCCTCCTTTTTAAATTTATCTTCCAATCTTGAAAAACAACAAGCCATAGTCAACTACTCGATTTCTCTTTTAATCTTGAAAAAAAACGGTAGTCTCTCTCGAATTCTTCTAAGGTAGAAATCATTCGTTATTTTAAAAAACAACATCACTTAAAAATGCAGCATTGTGTATTAAAACAGATGAAATGCACCTAATTCTGAGACGGTATCTCGGTATTAGGTGCGTTTTTTATATAAAAACACCTGATTCCGAGGTGTTGTCTCGGAATGAGGTGTTTTTTATAAAAAAAAATACGCACCTAAGTCTGAGATGCCGTCTTGGAATAAGGTGTTTTTTCTTGAAAAAAAACACTTAATTCCTAGCTGATGTCTCGGAATTAGTTGATTTCCGCTAAAACCTGTACAAATCAGGATTTTTGAAAATATGTTGTTTGTTAACAGAGATTTTCAAATTACATGAATGTAAAACTAAAAAACTAGATTAAATTATCTTGTTGGTTGATTGAGTGATGTTCTCTGGTATTAAATCCTTAGTTTGAATGTTTTCCTCTTCCATGAGTAATCTTTAAGAAATTTGGTTTTTGTTTTGTTTTTAGAGTTTAATTTTTGAAGCTAAATCATATATGTTGGATTTAGTTTGGTTAAATCATGTGTTTGTTGATAGAAGGGTTTCACAATGGTTATCTAAAACGATCTATATGGAGGGAGTACCTTCCAAAAGAAGGGCCACCTTACCAGTTTTGGTAGGAGAGGATCCCTCCCATAATCCCGTTTGAAAGTTTATTATATTTTTATGGATTTTAATAGTTTTTTTTTAATGAAGACGAATAAAATTATCCTAGATGCACGTCAACCTTGCAAAGAAGTGATTACGTTCACAAATTGAACTGGTAAGTGAATTTCTCCTTAAAACTGTCACGCCTATTGCCCAATTATACAACAAAACCTATAAAGCTTCAACAAATATACAGTCCGGGGACTTTATACACAGCTTGTCTTTAAAGAACAAAATAAAACACATATACACTCCAGGAACTTATTTTATAGCTCTTCTTCCCGCTCTAGGCCCTCGAGGTTTTGATGAACTACCTCTCCTGTAAACTTTTCTTGTTCTATATACCTTGATCTTACTTCTCCCTGGAACCTCAATCTTCTTTTTCATCTTCTCTAACTTCTCTTTATGCCCCTCTATGTCAGCTCTTATAACTTTCTCCCGCTTTTCATCCGGTAACAAAGCTAGCCTTGCGAATTTTTTCGGCCTAATAAATCCAAGCTTCTCGTTTATATCCTTGAAGGCAGGCACAAGGCCATGTCTAATTAAGCATCCTTCAATTAGACTCATGGAGTTTGCTTCCGGAAGAGCTGACGCGTCTTTCAGCTCCAAGTCTAAGCAGAAAGGGGAATCTTTTAACCACATGCGAAGTGAATGTGCCTTGGCTACCAGTAGTCCGCTTCGTGTTTTACAAGGAAGAAAAGGGGAGCCCATCTCCCATAGGCATGCCTTTATTGTGCTCTCAAGTGAAACTCTGTTATACTCGGCTGTACCTGTGATTAGTACGACTGATTTCGGAGACAATGGATATCCTTCTAATGATGCATCCTGCTAGATTGAAACCATATTAAACTTCTGATACACAGATATTGAAATGTAGTAAAGTAACTAATAAATAACATACAGCTGTGTTCTTATGTCCGATGATTGTGGTTATGTGTGGTTGTGGATATGTATGTGTGGCAAAAAAATGGTTTCGAAGTGGATATGTAAGGGTGGCAAAAATTTGGTTTCCAATAAGACAGCTCTGTGACAATTAATAGACTGTCAGACCAGACCTGAATTTCAGACACCGTCCCACATCCGAATCTGGTTCTGATTCATAAAACCACCTGGAACCAACCTGGTTTGAACATACTTTAAAAGAAAAACAATGCATAATCTCATTTGTTCTTGACCCAGTTTATCCAGCCCCAATCATGACCCAGTTTTGGTCAGTTTTCCAAAGCATACCCGCCCTGGATTTCAATTAGGACAGTAATCTTTGTCCGCAGCCAGATTTTGAAAAATAGCTGATTTTTTTCTGGATTGGAAGAAACAGGTTTGTCGGTTGGACAAAATTTTGCCACCCTTAAAGATATTCCTTGCATGCAAGGATATTATTCTAGAAGATGTGGAGGGAAGGGAAGTATCACGAGCTTGGGATTCGAAGTGCAACACGTGATGCGTATTAGAAAATCAAAGATAACCATTAGCATACTAATGTAAGGGTCAGTATCGAATTAGATAGTAATTCATTTGGATGTTATTATAAGATTTTAATAAGAACAAAGCTTCATCATCTCATATGGAATCCACTGGGACTAAAAAAGAAAAAGAAAGGAACAAAGAATTGCCTGCATATGGTCAAGCCATAATGTGAGACCAACAAGAGCTGCACCACCAGACATCTTCCTGAAATCAGCTCCCCACTCCCTATCAGCCACCCTGAATCACGAACACGTGATTTAAGTAAATTAACATGTATATGTCCGCCTGTAACAAGCAGTTAGGTCGCAGAGTCTACCTAAAGCTTAAGCTAAGACATATGCCTTTTCTTAGTATTTAGCAATCAAACACGCCATGCCAAATGCAAGCCTTTTTTGATTTAGCATGCCATCCCAAATACAAAATTAGACTACTACCAAATAATTAGGCTGAACAACCATTGAAAATATACTAAAATTTGGGTAAGGTTCTTACGCAAAACGATGAAAAATAACTGGTACGACAACCATGTATTCCAAAGACTTTAGGCTGGCAAAAAGCTGCTTAACCTAGTAGTGTTTATATCGTTGCATTAACTACATTTATATCACATCGTTTTCAAAAATCAGGATCAACGCTGAAATCACTAAAGCAAGTGGATGCGAGTGGGAAACCAAGTCAGAAAATATTCTTTTTGTCGATAGAAAATAGGATGGTTTTGTTTTTTCTCTATGTTTCTACATATCTCTCAACTGAAATGAAGAGGAGAGCTCTCTTTCTTTTCAAGCCTCCTTTTTCGAATACAGTCTAATTTTCCACCCATTACTTTTTCCATAAGTGTTCAAATACATTGCAAAACCATCTCAATAATATATAACACATTTAGCTGAACCTTATGTACTTACCTGAATACATCACGTCGGTAGATGGTCCTCTTGATTGCCAATTGGAATATCCATGATGCAGTAGCTCGCCGTTCAAATGCCCACAGTAGATCTTCTATGGCATTGACAAAGTTAAACGCAGCATTGTCTTCCATGGGTTCTAGTTTCTCAAGGCACTGGTCTACCTCGGAAACTAATGATTCCGATTTTTCAGTAAGAAGCCTAAAAAAAAGGTTCATCTGAAAATAATTTCATACAAATCTTGAGGAAGTGGATAACTAAGAAAGAAGAGGCCTTACTTGTAAAGCAAGTATGGCTTACCTGATAGGAAGATCAAACCCAGTATCTTGGACAGCTTTCAAGAGGATCATGGCTTCACTTGTCTTCTGACTGAAACTTGCGGCCCTTATAAAGCATGTCCAGACTCGGATATCAGGCTCCAGGCCGTCTTCTTTCATCTCTATCAGCTTTTGAATCGCAACACTATAATCCCCATTCAGAAGATACGCATTAATGACTGAACTATATGGCAAAGTAGTAAGTTCAAGATCTGTTTCTTTCAAATTACTAAGAACCTTTTCAACCTCTTGAGGCTGTCCAGAGCTGCTATAAGAGACCATGAGTAAATGCATCGTTGCGAGAGTTGGTTCCACTCCAGCATCTTTCATCATGCCTAATAGATTCTCAGCCTTAGTGTGGTTCCCAGTAGTTCTATATATTTTCATCATTGTATGATAAAAGGAACGATCCAGCTTATATCCACCCGAAACTAACTCTTCAAACAGGTCCTCCGCCTGTTCTATAAGCTCCTGTTTGCCAAATGCTGATATCAAGCTTTTGTAGGTATCCAGTGTAGGATTTAAACCCAACTTTCTCATTTCGTGCATAAATGATGCTGCTTCTTCTGGTCTCCGGTCTCTGCAGTACATTACAATCAGGGTATTGTAAGTGTCTTCATCGGGTTGTAGTCCACCTTCCTTTATCTTTTGATACACTTGAACAGTCCTTTTAAAATCCTCAATTCCTGTATATAACTTAAGCATTGAGTTCCATATCGGAATATCAGGCTTGAATCCTGCTTCTTCCATCTCGGAGACCAACACCTCAGCATCTCGTATACGTTTTCCCTTGCAAAATAGGTCAATCATGCTCCTGTAAAGATGCATGGAGGGAAAATAACCAGCAGCCTTCATGCCACTGTATATCTTTTTCACCTCAAATATGTTTCCAGCTCGTGCAAATGCATTGAGCATCAAAAGAATAGAACTCTTGCTAATCTTGTAACCCATGTCTTGCAACTCCTGAATTACAACATAAAGCTCATCTAGCCTCCCATCAACAATTAAAGCCTGTAAGAGGCCATTAATAGAATCCACGGTTGGGGAAGGGCCATCTTTCATCATTCTGTTAAAAACAGCCCTAGCTCGCTCATAGCAGCCACTCTCAGAATAAGCTTGTATTAAAGCATTCCAAACCTTCCGGTCCATTGTTTCAAATCTCTGTCTAAGAGTGCCAACCACACTTTCTGCTTTCTGCCATAGCTTGACCTTTCCATATGCCTCAATAACATCAGCATATATGGATGAGCTACTGAAAACGATGCCCTTCGATTCAGCTTGATCAACCACATGATGCGCTGTCTCTGGAAATCCCAGTTTACAATATATATCAACCATAATTCGAAATATATCCTCAGATGTTTCAACATTATAGAGTCTCATGTCAGAGAAAAGCTGAGAAGCTTCGGAAAAGAGGTCATTTTTTAAGCAGCCTCTAATTAGAGAGTTGTACATAGCACAGCTTCCACTAAACCAGCCGTATTTGTAAACGCTACTGTATTCCTCAAGAGCGGAATCTACTTCACCAGCCTCACAATTGAAAACAACAAGAGCCTCAGTTATCAGTCGCTCGGATCCTGCAGTATGGTCTTTCAAAAACTCAAGCAATTCACGTGCTTCAGAGACCATACCAGACAAACTATACGAACGGAGAATAGATAACAGGTTTCCACGGTCCAGCTCGTACCCGCTGCTCATAGCCAATTTCAACATTTTAGCAGCATGGTCATAGCATTCTCCCTTGACAAGAATTGAAGAAATCACTTGCGGATTCACTGAACATACTTCTTCCATGTCTCTGATCAGCTTTTCAATATCCATCACCTTGTTTTCTCTTTTAAGGGCTCGGAGCATTGACTCGTAAAGGTTTTGATCAGGTGCATAACCATCACCAAGCATCTCCCGATATAACACCATTGCCTTATTTATGTCATTGAATCTCGTAAATATATCTAACATGACACAATAGGCTAGATTATCAGGTCTAATCCCAGACCTCAACATGCAATTAAAAGTCTCTTCAGCCTCTACTGACTTCCCAGCCTTGGCATACCCACAGATCAGTGCACTGTAAGTTCGGAGAGTTGGTTTAATTCCTGCATCCAGCATCTCTAACATCACATCCGCAGCTTCTGTAATCTTACCGGCTTTCCCAAGAGAATCGATCAATACAGTATAAGTTATGGCATCAGGATTCCGCCTTGATGATTTCATGTCCCTGAAAAGCTGCAGCGCCAGGTCGTTATGGCCTTGCTTCCCATACATGTGAATAATAGTATTGTATGTCATCTCATCCTTACCATACCCCATTTTCACCATATCCTCGCAAACCTCTTTCACCTTCCCCACATTCCCCTCTCTTGCAAAGGCAAACAACAACGAGTTATAGGTCACCGCATCTGCAGAAAAGCCTTTAGACTCTAGTTCCTTAAAAAGCTGCTCAGCTTTGTTAGCCAATCTGCATCTCCCGTAAACTGAAATCATGGCATTATAAGTCCATAGATCAGGTTGACAACCACTCAACTCCATATCATCATAAACCTTCTTTGCTTCCTCCAAATTCGAGTCACGTGAACAAGCACTTAAAAGAGTGTTATAAGTTATAATATCTGGTCTAAGACCAGACTTTCTCACCTCGCACAAAAGATCAATAGCCAAGTTAGGTGCTATAGCACCAGACTTTAGTCTAGCATTAATCAAAGTATTGAAACTGACTAGATCAGGCTCGCAACCTCTCTCACGCATCAAATCAAGAAGTTCCTGCACCTTACTGAACTTGCCACTGCGTGCATACACACCCATCATGGCATTGTAAACTTGCACTGTGTTTCCTACTGTGGGTTCCGCCCTAGTAAAGATTTCCACAGCCAGTGACTCCTGATTAGCTCGGCCCAGCACCGCCAGTATGGTAGCAAGCATCCTCGCATTAGGCGAATACCAATGCCGCAAATTCAACCACTCAAAAACCTCGAGTGAGCGATGCCAGCTAACTTGCCCAACCCATTTCACCACAAAACAAAAATCAGCAGGTGTCATCTGCACTCTTCTATCATCCAACACATCAGCCACGAATTGATCTTGTTCCAGCCCTAATATCCTATCAGTCAATACCCTCACCCTCTCTCTCCAATCCTTGGCCCTCTTGAGTGCCAATTTGGTCATTTTCTTAACCCTAGTCTTACTAACCCTCCCCAATACCTCCTGTTTCTCGTCATTCACCGGTTCATAACCCAAATCGTGAAACGAACTACGCACTTCATCACCGGATTCTTCGATAACAACATTGACATGTGGAGAAGAATCCGAAATGGGAGTTAACTGAGATTTTTGCGATAAGTAAAGGTCATTAGTTTTCAGGTGAGGCCATCTAATAGAAGGTGAGGCTCTGCTGTAGCTAAATTTCTGCGAACCATTGTTATTGTTATCACTATTGTTGTTAGTATCCGTGTTCACTTGTTCAATAGTGGTTTCAGTGTTAGTGGATGATAATGAAGCGGAAATTGAAGAGAAAGAACGGTGTTTACGACTTATCTTTGGAGACGGAGGTGTGAAAGCAAGCACTCCAGTGGAGGCGGCCATGGCCGCCATTGTTGTCTCTGCCAGTAAGCAGGGGGTGGTAAAAGTGATTCTACTGAAAAGATATCTTCTTGAACGGGAAATAAATGTTGCCGGTGCCGCACATCGGCATGGCTATAGAGATGGATAGAGGTCGAAACGGCAGCGACCGTAGCTTTTTATCGGTTGGTTCAGGCTCAAATAATCGACTCAAAGTTTGTTTAACGGGCTTACTTTATTAAATGAATTGAATTTAAATTGGTTAAAATTATATTTTTATTTTTATTTTTTTAAATTGAAATTTTTATTAGCTCTAAGGCTTTGACAACTAATTAGTTATTTCCCTATCCATTTCGTGACGGTCGTTTATTAGCTCTAAGGATTAAAAAAAAAACACATTCTATTTTGGTAACATATAACTTATGGGAATTGCTAAAAAAAAATCATTTTTACTCTGTGAAGTTATTTTTTTTGACGATTTTGTCCTTCACTAAATCGTATAAATAGAAGAAATTACTCAGTAAAGTTATCATAATTTCCAAAAAAAAATACAATTGCTCTACTTTCTCTCTACTTTCTCTCTCTAAATATAAAGAACTAAAACTAAAGAAGTTAATACAATCATTATCAATTAAAATGTTACCGATTGCCTTCAAAACCACTTAATCATATATCATAACATTTAAATGACTTATTTGCAAAAAAACATATTTAAATCTTAGTTTTCGAAAGTTTTCTTAAACCATAATGGGTATTTTGTTTTACTTTAAATTTATATTGTTTTTAGTTAGTATAAGTCTTTAGTAAATGATAACCTACAAAAAAAAATTAAAAAAAATGGACAAAATTAAAAGATAAATGTTAAAAAATTGAAAAAAAAACGATACAGATCTGATACAGGTCTGTACGCCATTTGCCCGACGGAAAGTACCATCTTCTTCGACAGGATGATGACGACGAACACCACCTGGACGCCATCGTCTAGCGGAAACGGACATTTTTTATTTTTATTTTTAAATTTTTTTTTCAGAAAAATAGAAAGATACAAGGGTCAATGTTCATGTTGGTTTGTAGAAAAACAAGTTTTGTTACCATTTCGGCAAGTTTTGTTAACATTTTATTAAGTTTTACAAAGTTGAAAAAAAAGAGTTTTTGTTAGTTTAAGTTTTGAGTTTTTATGATTTTAGTGAGTTTTAGGAAGTAAAATGTTAGGTTATGGTAGATTTTCTATTTTGCAACTTCATGAAGTAAATAATGGCATAAAATGTAATTAAATGAACTTCTAAGGACTTTTTGGGTTTTTTGCCTAGTGGCAATTTTGTAAATATTGAAAAATATAAAAATGCGACTTTGCGGAGTAGTTTCGGCTTTTTTTTAGCAATTCTCATAATTTATAGATTTTCAAAGTCCGGTGGTAAACCATTGATTAGTTGTTTTGGATACCGTTAGTTTCATGTGCATATGGCTTCGAACAGTATATCGTTCATGGACTATCACATTTGGTGACAGATTGTCTCTTAACTTTTAAAAGTTCGCTGGTAGTCCCTGAACAATCAACTTTGGATAAAGTTAGTCCACCAGATCCTTTGATTCCTGTGAACCTGCCACATGTCACCATAGTCACCAAAAATTTGTACACCAATGGTCTCTTAACTTTAGGTCACAGGTTGTAGACTATATTTTAGTTTTGACCTAAAGTTAAGGGATTAGTGGTGATACAAAATTCTGATGACTATTGTGACAGGTGGCAGGTTCACAGGAATCAAAGGATCTGCTGGACTAACTTTATCCAAAGCTGATAGTCCAGGAACTACCAACGGACTTTTGAAAGATAAAAGACTATATGTCACCAAATGTGACAAGGACGATATACTGTTCAAAACCTGCATGTTTATTACGGGGACTAAGTTATCGAAAATAGATAGTCAAATTACTAACTTTATTGAAAATGAATAGTTGAATGACTATATGTAACAAAAAATTGATAGTCAACACGCAAAGGACTAACTTTATCCAAACTAGATAGTCCATGGACTACCACCGGACTTTTGAAAGTCCACGGACTATATGTTACTAAATGCGATAGTTCATGGACGAGTTACTCTTCAAAGCCTCTAAAAGACAAGTTATTCGGAAACATAGTGACATCTCACCCCAAATTTAGAGCAACACGTTTTTTTAGTGAAAAACAACATTATAAATAAATAAATTTTAATTTGATAGTTATGTTTTGTAGATTTTGATATATATATATATATAATAATAATAATAAATTGACACTAAAAATAGTTTTTTTAATCAACCTATCCTTCTTTTATGAGCTTTGGCTTGACGTTGATGTGCATGTTTCTTACCAGTTTTTCGGTGGCCACCATGAAAAATGGAGAATGTTCTTCAAACTTGCCTACACTTCTGTTTTCCATATTAGTTTTATCTTTATCTCTTATCAACAAAACTTCATCTTCATTTTTTGCTTTAAAAAAACAGAGGTACATCTCAAAGAACTTTGCCAATCTTTCAATTACGCAATAAAATGAATTATGAGTTTCCCTTGCTGCCACAAAAGAATGAGAACAAGAAAGATATCAAAGAAAATTGTCAATCGAGCCTCAACCAATATACAGAATTAAAAAAACAATATTATTGATGATTTTACAACGTCCATAAACAATGAAAATCATAACCTACAACAATCCCAACATGTAATAATCCCTTATAAGTCGTATATAGAGACAACTAAGATTTCATCTAAGGATAATATACTTGAAATGATATATGGTCATTTAGTTTACCAGCTCGAGAAAAGGATAAGTTTCTCGCCTCTTCAAAATCAACACTGGTGGGAAAAGTTTCAAATATAAAATCTCATTTGACTTATATACATAAATTATTGGAGACTTTCAAGTTATTGAGCGAGGTAAACCTATATTCATGGGATTCCAGACACAATAGGTTAGAATTTTGTCTCTAAGAAGATTTCTGAAAGTTATGGAAAATGAACGTATGGGTTGTTAACATTCTATAAGGTTTCTTAAATAGAGCTCATATATCAATCATATGATTGAATCCCCAATTAACCCATTTTTTTATTACATTACCAAACCTTATAGAGTTTATGTTTATTGAGACAATAATAAGGAAAATAACAACATCATTAGGTAAGCCTCTATGATTAATGGATCGCTAATAAGAATAGAGCCAAACATAATTGATGCAAAGCATAGATAAAGCTCGACATATCGAGGAATCTCATTCACAAAACCTGAATAGGTTTCGGAGAAAATAATGGTTGTTGGATTTATATACAATATGGAGATATCACTTTTTACTGTTATGAATGTCAACAATATAAGATACAAACATTCAGAATGTATAAAGTTTGTGATATAAAAAAAAGAACAAACAGAAAAGAATAAACAACCTTAATCTAACTTTATTATCAGACCTACAAATCAATCTGAAAAGTGAAATATATTATCTTAAAGAATGTGATTTGGATCGTCAATCGAACAATCATGATTATTCAAATCATCAAAGAAATAAACAACCAGAGAAGAATTTTCATAACCGATCTACTTCATTGGAATGATCTACTATAAAGGTTAAACCTCAATCTATTCATTTATCACATGTTTGCATCAAAAATCCTACCAATATATTTAATAACTAAGATAAATTAGTCAAGGATAATGCAGTAATTAAGGATTCATAAATTATTAAAGCTCGTCGGTCTATCAAAACATGTGTAATATTCTGAGCTTCAAACGATTATGAAAACTTGGTCTTTAAGCAAAAATATTCTAATTACAAAACTATTGGGAGACTACATTCTTCTTGTATACATATAAAACTAGAATATGTCAAAAAATCAAAAGTTTTTAAGTAAGAGAGTAAAGAGATCTAAAGCCAAACCTATTAAAGGCTCAAATGCTATCAAAACCCTTCATTTTAAAAGACATGTTAGGTAGTTAGCTGGTAACTCTAAATGAATATCAAAAATTTCTATTGGAATGTGAGAGGTATTTGAAACAAAACTACTAGTAGAAGACTCAAATCAATTAATATGACTGAAAGTGTTTATTTTGTAGTGATCAAAGAGCCAACGATAATAGTGGACAAGCTAGTTAAGGCTACTATAATTCTTAGATTTCGTGATAGTACTGCAAATATTAACAACAAAATTTAGTTATATTTAAACAATAATTAAGTGTAGATATCATTGTGAACCATGAGTAATTCCTACATATTAGAGTAAGCAATCTTTCATTGGATACGTAGTTTTTATTCATCATTCTCTATGTTAAGTGCATCAAAGATCAAATGATTTATTTATGGAATAATTTGAGAAACTTAACAGATAATTCTAGGTTTCTCAAGAGCTAAAATGTCTTTCACGATGACATTTAAGAAGTTTGGCCTTACACGTCCAACCAAGGACGGAGATGGTGTTTCAAATTTTGTTTTTGTGGCCTTGACTTTTCCCTTTCCACATTTACTTCATTTACCCTTTGAAGTTCTCTTCCTAGCTGACTTCAAAATCTCAACATCCTTCATGTTATCCTTCATGACCTTCGGACTAGACCTTGAAGGTTCAACTTGTTGAGAAGTTGTGTTCCCCTCTTTGTTTGGTTATTGGGAGTGAGTCTGATCAAATTCGGAGGGCTCAACTTGTTGGGGTACAGTGTTCCTTTCACTGCTCGGATTCTGTGAGGAGGGATCATTAAAATGTTTTTTTTGGGTTGGTCTTAGCTTATCGGAAGGGTTTGCAATGGTCTTTGAATTGTCTGGTCAAGATGTGAGGTGAATTCACTTTGAAATTGGAGCCCATTGCTTTAAATATCGAACGACATGTGCGACAAATATCTGATTGAGATTGTGATGACCCCGATAAACGACTCTTTTAAGTAAACGATTGAACAATCGAATAGGGTTCCCATGGGATGTTAGGACTGTTGTATGAGAAAACTTCTCTATAATAAATTGACTGAGTTAGTGTAATCGTGCCATCGGAGGCAAATAATCTAGTAAAAATCCTAACTCTCTTTATCTTTTCATATAGTTTAGATATATTCAACCAACCGTTTTTGGTTAAAGATTTTTTAGCGGTGAACATACAAACACCGGAATATCACCTGAGGTAGAATTTGTGGTGGTGAAAGTGGTGAAGGAGAAGAAAATATGACCGATGAGCAGCTTGTAATGGTGGTAAGGAACAACTTATCTCTCTTAAAAGTGAATTTTCTCTCTCTAAAACATACTTAATTGAAGAAAAAAATGAAAGGAGAACTTATAAAAAAGAATGTAAAAGACTGTTGGGTTCCCTTTGAGGGAAGTGAAAATGCTTCCAACATCTATAATTTATAGGGGGTGAGAATATTTGCAACTGTTGGTTTGTCTCACCTATGGAAAATAAAGATCGTGAGTCTAATCAAATAATGACACATGTCACATAGTATAGTTGGTTAAAATTCATAAATTTAGACAATAGCCATATCCAAATGGAGCCATTGGGAACGGTTCAAATATGTTTATTAACAAATTTGAGAAGAACACTGAAGAGTCATGTAATCAAATAATGACACGTGTCATGTAGTATGATTGGTCAAAAGACTTTACATATGAAAGATAATTTTGAAGCTAAATAATCAAAGAATGGGGATCAAATTCTATTTTACAGAAGACAATAAGTTGAATTCAATCCATAGCTAAAGAAATCCTTGTTTCAATGATATATATAGTGAGCCATCATTAACCCTAGTCATGTTAGTTCATCAAGACTGTCTCGACTCAATATAAAATGGTTCAATAGCAAATGATGTGATTTTATTTAATATTGGCACTTTTAGTGAAAAGGAAATTAAAATTGACACCTTTATTTTTAGGAAACATTTAGTTTGTATTTTAAGTATCAGTCAAATTTGTTTGGACCACGCCCGATAATGTTTTAACTCAAAATTAATAAGAATTATTTTTGAGTTAATATATATGGTTTGGTTTATTTTAGGTTGGGGGTAATTTTGTAAAGGGTTTTGTAAAGTATTTTGAGTATTAAGTGTTTTGGTATAAAGTAGTGAGAGATTTGAGCAACCTCATTGTATTAAAGGTTCATTATCCTCAGTCATGAAGGTAGTTGGGGTATTTATACCTTTAATTAAGGACCCATGGGCTTTCGGGTCAAGTTATGGAATTGGGTCAAGTTTAAGGACCCATTAATCTTTTAAGCTGATTAGCACATAGCTAAGTCAAAAGGTGTTCAAGTTTTTCTTTACTTTTTTCATGTCCGGATAGTTCAGTGGTACATTTATGTCTGGATTTCCCCTGTCCGGATAACACAGTGAGTTATGACTAGATAATCTGAACACATCAGTAGCCCCATTTTTAGGCCTTGTCAAATATCTTTGGCAGGACTAAAAAATTTACTTAGTTAGTAACGAGTTTGTCTGACCTGCCTGTACATTTAGTTCGAAGTCTGTCCAGACTGACTTGTTCTTCCAGAATTCTAAGAGTTTTCTTTTTGGATCGTGGGACACGTGTCACAATCTGGTTCGACGTACCAGCATTTTTCTTCCTAGATTGGCGCTCCCACTAAGCATAGAAAGTGACCTAAGCATTTAATCTTTCACACGTATGCGCCGTCTTTAATCGTTGCCAAACCTTTTTAACTCCTCCGATGTAACAGTTACTTTATTCTACTGTTATATAAATCATTTTTTCACTATTCCATTGTCTTCATCACTCAAAAACTTTCTAGAGAAATTTTCACTCTTGTCTTCAAACTTGTTCTTGAAGAATTTTATGTTCACAGCCAGAAACGCACTTGTGAAAGGCAGCTGGTTAAACTTATCAGAACTAGAAAAAACAAGAAAAGTTGAAAGGGAGAATCGCATTGCTGCTGGTCTCTGAGTCTCCCCAAACGAAAAGTCTGATGAACAAACCCAAGAAGCTGACCAATGGTCATCCTCATCCAGAAATCCAAAGCCCAGATAGTTATTCAAACCAAGTCTATTTCCTCTCCCCTCAGGCTCTTCAGTTCAGGAGTCCTAACCCTCCATTTCCAAGGAAAAAGCGGTTTTGAGCGTTAGAAAAACCTTCCCCTTTCTTAGCCATGGGTTCAAACATTGAGAAGTCCCCAGAAAATTCAACTCCACGTCGGACGACTCGTTTGGTCAAATCCCAAACAACTATTTCACTGCCAAAGCCCTCTAGATCGGAGGCATCTAAGGTAATATCAAAAGATAAGCCCTTTGAATCAGAGGCATCTAAAATAGCACCAAAAGATAAGCGATTCAGATTGGAGGTATCTAAAATAGCCCCAAGGGCGAAGTCCTCCGGATCCCAACCTCAACCGGATACCATGCCTTCAGAAACAACAGGCGCTCATTCATCCGAACAGCCTTTGGTGCTAGAAGTTGATCCCTTCCCATCCACAGCACTTGATACACCTTCCACAGTGATGGAAGATAATATCGAAGAGTCCCCTTCGAAACTGAAGCATTAGGTTAAACTAGGGATGCTGCTTCTGAGAGGTTGGGTAAAGGAAAAATCAAGGTCTGCTTGACTCACCCGGATCTTCCGGCGTGCCTAGAGGGTAAGGTAGGCCCTTGATTCAAAAATATCACTGCTAAATATTTGTTGGCCCTGCAGAATATAAACTATGTCTACACCCGTACTGCTGAGTTGGGCCAAATCCGGACGAAATGGGGGATCCAGAGTCAGTGAAGGTAAGGATACTTGTCACTCTGGAGACTCCAATGGACTGTAAACTCAATGAGGTGGTCATCTTCACCGAGGTGCTAAACTGGGGACTTCGGTTCCCATTAGACCCAGAAATTGTCAGGTACTTCCACCTGGTGAAGCTCTGCCCAAGCCAGCTAAATCCAAACGCCTGGTATTCTCTCCTCGCTTGCATAATGGCATCAAGGCTATCCAAAATACCTCTCCCAATAGAGCAATTTGTCGATGTGGCAAGTCTATACAAGAATCACCACATTCCATTCTATCATCATAACATGGGGAATAATTTCAATGTGGTAGACGACTTACTGGAGTCAGAGAAGAACTGGAGGACATAGTTCATATTTATTAGTGGGTCATGGGATAATGGGAGAAAGATCAAAGCCAACACCAAACCTAGTATGTTAACCATCAGATGGAAGAGTACTGGTAAACTTTTTATCTTTATCTTTCGTGTTCTTCTTTTTAACTCATAAGTATTCTTCTCCTGAATTACATGTTACTTCTTTTTCAGTGCTGCCGAATGAGTTCACCAGATACCTGGAGGAGGGCCGAACAACCTGTGCCAAACTTAATGCATGGGCTGCGGAGCGTTGGGGGAACGCCTTCCATAATTTTTTCACCTCAGAAAACTTGGTGAGGTCCCATCTGTGGAACACCACGAGTCGGAGGGACCTCACATGGGAAGAGCTAACAACGCCACCTTCACCCGATGTGATCCTTAAGAAAACGGAGGCCAAAGATGGTAAAATGGCCTTACCTTCCAGGGCCAAAGCTCCCAGCAAGATGAAAGGGAAGAAGAAGAAAGCTGCAGCAGAGCCGGTCCAATCTGCCACAGAAGGGACTGGTTCCGGGAACCCAGAGGGAATCGACGTTGTCTTACTCAAAGAAGTAGAGGCTGAGACTATTAGGGTGGGTGGAGAATCACAAAACCCACCAAAGCCTACCAAAAAGGACCGGAGGTGAAGATCAAGCAGTGACAAAAAAACTGTAAAAAAAGAAGAAGGTCACCTTAGGAGAAGAAATAATTTTTCGTCCTTCGGAGCTTCTACCTCCAGCAGCCTATGTCGATCCCACTCTACAAGAGAAAATCCCAACAGGTCTGCAATCCGAAAAGGGTATCGGGGGAGGAATTGATGGAGTGAACATTAGTTCCCTTCAAGAAATTTATATATACTTCAATGACTCTGAGAATGATGATTTTGTTGGCCCCTTCCGCCCTTCAAGATCTGCTAACACGTGACATATAATGGTAAGTCTTTCTTCGTTTCCCGAGAACAAGATGTCGTGGCTCATTCCCTTCTTGGTCATATCCAGTCAGTGCTTGACCTGGAGAGACAAGTGAAGAATTAGACCACACTCATCAACACCCTCACTACTGACAAAGAATCTCTGTCAATTAATATTCTCAATGGCAATCAGAGCATAGAAGATCTGAAGAAAGAGATAGAAGCACTAAGAAAGGACAAGGAAGATCTATCAACCAAGCTGGCTAATTCGGAGACTGTTAGTACTGAGTTCCAAACTAAATGCTCCGGTTTGGAAAATGATCTCTCAACATTAAGGGAGGACCTGGAGACCAAAGATGGTGTCATTCAAACCTTATCTGGTGAGAAGACTTCCCTAGAAGGTGTTGTGTCCAAGGTGACCAAGGAGAAATAAGACTTGGTGAAGCAAGAAGAACAAACTATTCAGGCTAGTAGTGATAAATATACCAACGAGGTGATAGACTCCTTAGAGACAAGATATGTTGAGGTTAATTCTGACATGGTGTTGCTCTTCCATGAAATGTTTCCGTAGAGGACCCTTGTTTCCTTATGGAAATTTGTAGACTATGATGAGATCCCATTTCACACTATGGTTGCTAGTGACAAGTACGATTATAATAGTGGAATCGATTCTACCATTGATGAAGAGGAAAGAACTGGTGAGAGTTCGAGTGCCAAACTCAAAAGTCCCAAGAAAGAAGGTGACGAAGGAAAATCTGAAGAGAACAAGCCCTAAGGTTTTAAACATTTTTTTTACTTTTTTACTTTTGTGAACTATTAAAGTCCTTGGATGTCCAAGGTATTTTTTTGTAATGTTATCCGATTTAAGTCCGGATAAGTTTTTTGAAATACTAAAAATCCTTGGATGGCCAAGGCATATGTTGTTTTTCTTATTCGGTTAAAGTCCGAACAAGTTTATTTATCAAATTTTTCTTTGTTTAACACTGTCTTTCCCTTTAATTTTAATGGCTAATGTTTAAATATCCCTAAATATTTCAAAAGTATTATAGTGAGAGTGTTTAATATCTCTAATGATATATGTTTAATGGTCATCATCCAACCAGGTTTATACGATCTATTAAAGATCCAAAGTATTGAACCAGTGATTTATGCTTGAATTGAATTGTAGTTAAACCACACCAGATATTTCAAGAAGGCATCACATTTTATTGAATGAAAAAACCGGACACCTCATTAAAACCTCTCCGCGCCACCAGGGTAGGAAAGAGTATGCCCCATAATATTTATATTGAAGTCTAACAAGTATATATTTACACAACTTTTATTCTAGAAATAACCTGAGATGCTCAATATCCTATGGGTGTTTCAAAACCCTTCCTTCTTTGTCTTGAAGCCTATATGTCCCAGGCTTACGTTTTTTGAAGACCTCATAGGGGACTTCCCAGTTTGGAGTCAGCTTACCGAACTGCTTCTCTTTGGTGTGTAGGAAAACCTTCCTTAAAAATTTATCTCCTAGTTGAAAATCCCTTCTCTTGACCTTAAAAGCAAACCTGCTCCTCATCAAACCTTGGTAGTGGGTCGTTCTCAAATGAACTTTAATCATTCTCTCTTCTATTAAGTCTAACTGATTCTTAATTGCTATCTCATAAGCTTGTTCGGAATAGTTATGGACCCTATATGATGGTAGTGTAGCTTCAATAGGGGTAATGACATCCATCTCATACACCAAAGCAAAATGAGATTCTTTTATAGCAGCTCGATGAGTAGTTCACTATGCCCATAATACTTCTTGCAAATAGCTTGGCCATTTCCTTGCTGCCTCCTCTAGGTTCTTTTTTAATCCGGACAAAATAGTTTTGTTGGCAACTTCAACCTGTCCATTCACTTGTGGATGGAAGGGAGAAGAGAAGCAGTTATGAATGCCTCTTGAGGCACAAAAACTCTCCATATCCTTGTTATCAAACTGGGGCCCGTTATGTGTGGTAATCTTCTGAGGAATCCCAAATCTGCAACATATATTGGATAAGATGAATTTTATGACAGCTTTTGAAGTGGTTCCTACCAAATGAGCTGCCTCTATCCACTTTGAGAAGTAATCAATAGCAGCTATAATAGTCTTGCGCCTTCCAGACGTCATTGGCAGAGGCCCAACTAAATCTAATCCCCAACGAACAAAAGGTACTAGCTCAGAAATCGACTTCATAGGTACTGCTGGCACGTGAATTTCATTGTCATACCTTTGACATAGATCACACTTCTTCGCCATTTCTTTAACATCTGCCATTATGGATGACCAATAGTACCCAACCAACAATACTCTCTGAGTTAGTGCCATGTAGCTACAATAAGCTGAACCTTCAACATCGTGTAATTCAGATAGAACAACTTGAGATTCTTCAACCCCCAAATAACGCAGGAAAGGTCTACTGAAATATTTTTTATAGATTACCTCCCTTATGATAAAAAATCCACGAGTCCCGTATTTAATTTTTCTTGCTACAGCTTTATCCAGAGGCAAAACCCCATCAGAAATGTATTGAAGAAGGGAAAATCTACAATCTCTAGGTTGGACTACTTGTATACTCAAGCTTTCCTCTTGTTCTTTATTCTGGTTTGACTGTATGGATGGACATTCTTGTACATGAATCCAAGAGTATGACTCAGAATATGTTATGGTTGCCAAGGAATCTGCCAACGTATTTTCTGATCTAGGAATATGCTCATAACAAACACTTTTAAAATTGGCTGCCACCTCTGTAAGGACGAGTAAATATTTGATCAACTGTTCCTTCTTGGCCTCAGATTGACCTTGAAAATGATAAATAAGAAGTTGGGAATCATTCATCAACCTAACTCTTTTAATACCATGCAAGGAAGCTAATTTAAGACCAGCTATAACTGCTTCATCATTCATTTACTGACATGAGAACTAAGGGGGCTTCTGATATAGAAATAAGTTTTTAAGATTTAATTTATAAACAATGTAAATTTAGGGACTTGATTGTAATTAGTGTAAGTTTTGTCTTTAATTTATGAATGATGTAAGTTTTAGGAAGTTAGTGTGACTTTACCTAATTTGTAAGGACTAAATAGCAATTAATCCATTTTTGTAACAGATTCATATATTCAACTAAGTATTGGCTCCTCTATATAAATGACCAGACAAATCTAATAAAGGGGTTGGACACTTTTGACTTGAAACTCATTTTGTACTTGTGTTTTCTCTCTCTAAAAACTCTAAAGCAATTTCTCTCTCTAGAATTTCTCTCTAGTAATTTACCTAAGCAAATTAAAACCTTATCAAATTGGCGACTTCACTGGGGACTGAGTAGAAAAATCAGTAGCTTATTCGTTTGGTGTTATTTTTTAATTCAAATTCATAAGATGAATCCTAAAAATAATAATCCTACGCTTCAATCAGTGTTAGAAACAGTGAGAGATGATTTGCAAAAGAATGGGACTGATGGGAATAGAACTGACGGATCGTCTCCGGTCCAAGTTCGATCGGATATTGAGACAAAAATGAATCAACTTCTTGATAAAATCAATGCGTTGAATGAAAAATATGAACAAAGGGAACAAAAAATACTCTATGCTAGAATCAGATATGAGGTTAGGCAGGAGTTGGAAAAGACCGATGTTGAAGGTCAATCAGATCGATCTTTCGATGATAGACTTGTTAAGTCTGAGCATAAAAAAGCACGTTTTGTGTCTCCTAAAGAGAGATATTCATCTCGAAAAGATAAGAAAGATAAGCAAAAATTGATAACTTCTAGTGATGAGGAAGTAGAAAGCTCAGTTTTAGGATTTAAGAGGCATAGAAATTCTTCGAAGGAAGAATCAGAAAGAGATTATTCTAGGAGGTATAAAAAATAGAGCAAGTCTAAAAATGCTCCTCGATCAACTTGGCATGAAGGAAATCCTTCAAATCAAAATGTTGAGACCAACATAAATTTTTATGTTACAATGGGGACCGATGATCAATTTGTTCAAGGTGTTGATTGGAGGAACTCTCCATTAACAGATGAAATTTGCTCTATGACGCTTCTGAAGTGTTTTGTAATTTCGAAGGTTAAAAATTTCGATAGGATACAAGATCCCGATGATCACATCGAACAACTCAAAAATTATATGATGAATTTCGAGGACGAAGTCCGGCTTGTGTGTCGTGCTTTCTCTCAAACTTTTAAAAGAACAGCTCTCAAGTTGTACAACATGATTCCAAGGGGGTCCATTTCAAATTTCAGGGATTTTTATACCGCTTTCCGAAGGCAGTTCGTTGGAAGCAAGGAAATGAGAGCTAATGGTGATACAATTATCTAGTGCAAGCAGGCACCAGGAGAAAAATTGAAAGATCATACAAAGAGGTTTGTGTTAACCAAAGCAAGTTTAGATAATTGTGAAGATAATTTGGCAATGACCGCTTTTCGTCAAGGTTTGTTGCCAGGGGATCTGGCTAATGAGACGACAAAGAGAAGGGCTTTGACTTTTGGAGCGTTGATGGCTCAAGTCGAAGATCAAATTAAGGTCGAAGAATCTAGCAGAGTCTGAGGGGCACCAGTTAATACTTTGAAGAATTCAGGACATGCGGCCAATAATCAGGGGCAGGCCTCGAATGGAAATAACAATA
Organism: Limnanthes douglasii subsp. nivea; assembly: GCA_036936605.1. NCBI lineage: Eukaryota > Viridiplantae > Streptophyta > Magnoliopsida > Brassicales > Limnanthaceae > Limnanthes > Limnanthes douglasii. The sequence goes on along the minus strand of JAUPFV010000002.1, from coordinate 318,764,821 downwards.
GTAATGGGAATAATCAGCAGTCGAGGCAGAAGAACAACAATTTGCCTCCTCAGAGTGGTGGATATTCGAACCACACTCCATTCAACAATTATAACAGACATATGCCAAATACTTGGGTTAGGCCAGAGTACTATGCTGATTTAACAGAGAGTGTTTCCGTTATATGGGATAAAACTAAGAATTCTATGAAATTTAGGAAACCAACTCCAATCAGGAGACCGAGGGAAGAAATGAATTATAAATTTTGTAGGTATCATGATGACATTAGGCATGATACAAATGATTGTATTGCTTTGAAAAAACAAATCCAATATTTGATTGAGAACGGGAAGCTCTTGACTTATGTGAAGTCACATGGAAGTGCATCAAAGAATAACGGTGCATCAACTTCGAAGGCTGCGCAGCCAGCTGAGAATTTGATGATTATGGATTCACAGGTTGAGTCATTTGATGCTTCTAATAAATATGTTGAGAAGGATCCGAACGGGTTGCTTCTGATGGCAGTCGAGGAGCCTGTCGGGGTTATTTCTATTAGAAAAAGGACATGTTCGGGAATTGTGCAAGTTTTTCAAATCGTTAGCAATTTTTTGGGGCAATTCAATGACTAGAAATCCAGACAGCTCAAGGAAAAGGCATGTTGTCAATTTGACAACTCAAATTGAAGGGAGGATGTCGACGCATTTGTATGAGAAGAAAGACAATCATTTCATTTTGTTTGATGAAGATGATTTAAGAGGAACTGCATGACCATATGAGGATGCTGTGGTAATTGGAGCTGAGGTGGCTGGCGTCAAAATTCGGCGTGTGTTCATTGACACTGGCAGTTCTGCCAATGTTATTTTTAAGTCCACCTATGATAAAATGACAAACCCTCCTCGGATTACTCAATCAGATCGTACAAGTATTGGATTCACGGGTGTAACAACTCATGTTGTTGGGGAATTCGAAGGAGAAGTTAGTTTGGGGAAATGATCATTCAAGAAGAAGGTTCAAGTGCTTTTTGTGGTGGTGGACTGTCCCACAAGTTATAATGCTGTTTTTGGAAGATCATGGGTTTCAAAAATGTACGGGGTGGTTTCAAATGTCCATGAATGTTTTAAGTACGTGATTAGAGACAGAGTTGGAGTAGTTCGGGGTGATTAAAAGGTTTCCAGAGAATTCTATGCCACTGCGCTTAGGGTCCAAGGATCGAGCAATGGAGATTTGATGCGAGAATAACAGTTAGAAGGGGTTCCCTCAGAGTGGGAAGAAAGGGTTGACGATCCGAGAGAAACTCCGGGGTCTTTAACAGTGAGTGAAAAAGTAGAGGAGTTTACTTTTTCAGAAGGAAAAGTGCTTCAGATTGGAACTTTATTGACCCATAATCTACGTCAATAACTGCTTAATTTGTTGTCTCAAAATTTGGACGTCTTCGCTTGGAAGACAAAAGATGTAACAAGAGTACATATTGAAGTAATCCGGCATAGCTTGGCCATAGATCCGAAGGTTAAGCCACTGATTTAAAAAATAAGAACGTTTTTGGAGAAAGCAGAAGCAATTGTTGCAGAAGTGGATCGGTTGTCTAAAGTCGGACATATAAGGGAATCTCAATATCCTTTGTGGACTGCGAATCCGGTATTGGTTAAAAAGAAGAATGGAAAATGAATGATGTGTGTGGATTTTACAGACTTAAATAGAGCTTGCCCCAAAGATTCGTTCCCAGTTCCTCGAATTGACCAGTTGATTGATTCCACTTCAGGCAACAAAATTTTGACTTTTATGGATGCTTTCGCAGGGTATAATCAGATCCAGATGGATCCGAAGGATCAAGAATGCACGACTTTTATAACTGATAGATGCCTCCATTGTTATAGGGTGATGCCCTTCAGATTGAAGAATGCTTGAGCCATTTATCAGAGATTAATGAATAAAGCTTTTGCTACGCAGATCAGAAGAAATATGGAGGTATATATAGATGATATGGTAGTAAAAAGTTCAAGGGATGAAGTGCATCTCGATGATTTAGAAGAAGCTTTTTTTGAATCTAAGGGCAATTAGGTTAAAACTAAATCCGGAGAAATATACCTTCGGAGTTCGATCGGGGAAGTTTTTGGGTTTTATTATTAGCGAAAAAGAAATAGAAGCCGACCCAGAACAACTAAAGGCTTTGATAACAATGAATTCACCTCGATCAGTCAAAGAAGTGCAAGTATTGACAAGAAGGTTCGCAGCACTTAATCGATTTATTTCACGATTTTTTGATGAATGCTTTCCTTTCTTTCAAGTGTTACGAGGACCTAACAGGTTCCAATGGACGTCAGAATGCGAAGCAGCATTCAGAAGCATTAAAAATTGTTATCATCACCATAAATATTAACAAAGCCTTGAAATGGGAAGAAATTATTCTTGTACATTGTCGTATCGGATTTTGCACTCAGTGCAGTGCTAATTAGCGAAGATTGAGGTATTCCGAAGGCGGTGTATTACGTCAGTAAAAGTCTGGTGGCAGCAAAAAGAGGTATATGAAGTTGGAAAAGGTGGTTTTTGCATTGGTGATTGCTGCTAGGAAGATGCGTCCATATTTTCAAGCTCATAGTATAGAAGTCCGAACTTTATTCCCTTTAAAAAATGTATTGTAACGACCAAATATTTCAGGGAGGATGACTAAATGGTCAGTGGAGTTAGGAGATTATGATATTTTATTTACACCTTGAACAACAATCAAGGCACAAGCATTGGATGACTTTTTTGTTGAGTTCCACTAAAGTAGATCGGATGAGGAAGAAAGCGTAAAAGTTTTGCCTATTGATTCGAGGTGGATTGTTCGAACAGATAGAGGGTCCAGTATTTCAGGGTGCAGTGCTAGAGTTCAATTGATAGCTCTGACGGGGGAAACAATGGTTCAATCAATTAAATTCGTTTTTCATGCTTCAAACAATGAAGTTGAATATGAAGCTGCATTAATAGGTTTGAGATTGGCAAAGATTTATGGGTTAACTTCAGTATGTCTGGAAATGGATTCTCAGCTATTGGCAAATCATGTGTCTGGATTTTCTAAAGCAAGGAAGGATCGTTTGATTTTATATCTTCGGGAGCTTCAGAATTTAATGCTTATCTTTGACAATGTGGTTGTGGAATATATAGGGCGAGCAAGTAATATGGTGGCTGATTCTTTAGAAAATCTTGCTTACAAGGAAGAATATCCTTGGATTTAGCTACAGGAGAATCCTTCAATTGTTACTCAACCTGGCCAATGTGAAGTTATAGAGGAATTTTTTGCCACTGATGAAGCCGACGCGATTGGCGATCAGATATACTTAATTTTTTGACCCATGGATTACTGTGAAATGATTCTCAGCTGGTTAAAAAGTTAAGGGGTAAAGCCTTTGTATATATAGTTCTGGATGAAATTTTATATAAAAAGGCATTAAGAAAACCATTGTTATGATGCTTAGGCAAACAATAATCACAAGAAGTATTATCAGAGTTGCACGATGGAGAAGAGTCAGCTCATTGTGGGTTTAAAGCTTTATCTCGTAAAGTTTTACTTGCAGGGTTTTACTGGCCTACAATCATGAACGATGCTAACAATTTAGTCCGAGGTTGTGATATTTGTCAAAGATTTTTTAATGTTATTCACATACCAAGAGTGTCGCTTATGTCTATATATGAGGCGATACCATTTGATAGATGGGGAATTGATCTGGTGGGACCTCTGCCGATGGCCTATTGGGGAAGGCAAATGATAATTGTGGCGGTGGATTATTTTACGAAGTGGGCAGAAACAGAACCGCTATCATGTACAAAAGCAAATGATGTTATCAAATTTATTGTGAATAATATATGTTGCCGTTTTCGGGTTCCTCGTAGAATTACAACAAACAAGGGACCTCGATTTAACAATAATGAAATGGCTGCATTTTGTATTTCTAAAGGGATTCAGCAATGTTTTTCGACGCCCTTTATCCTCAAGCTAATGGACAAGTGGAAGTGACAAATAGAAAAATCTTAGATGGCTTGAAGAAGAATCTATCGGGGCAGCAGGAAAATGGCCAAAGTATTTGTAAGAGGTGTTTAGGGCTTATCGAACAACTCCAAGAGTGGCTACCAAAGAAACTCATTTTGCTTTGGCATATGGTATGGATGCGGCTAGCCCTATTGAATCTACGATGTAATCTTTTAGAATATCTCAATATTCTGAAAGATTTAATGATGAAATTCGAAGGGCCAATGTGGATTTGATCGACGAGAAAAGGGTTCGAGCTTATTTGAATATCATACATTATCAAACTCTCATGAGAAGTAGATATAATTCGAAGATAAAAAGAAGAGAATTTGAAGAAGGCGAGAGAGTGTTGCGAAAAGTTTTTCTACACACAAAGAATAAGAGCTTCGGGAAAATGGCTCTAAATTGGGAAGGGCCTTATACAGTGGTTGAAAGAATCAAGCCAGAGTCTTATCATCCTTGTGATTTCGAGGGGAGGATGCTACAGCACCTATGGAATATTCAACATTTGAAGCTTTATTGGGAATAGACATTTGTTTATACTTTGGAATGTTTGTTTTTAATAGCGCATTATTTCCTACCATCTTGGCCCATGATGGTTTTAATGAGTCGTCATGTACTTGTACATATTCAACTTTATCAATAAAGCTCGTTTTGGCCAATGTTTATTTACGTTTATTTGGATATTATCTTAACAAATCATCAAAGATTGGTCACCTTTGAGATTAGTTAAAGAGAGTATATTCCGAAGTGTTTATAACACTTTTCGAAGAGATAACCATGTTTTATAACAATTTTACATTTGGAATTTCGAGGTGAATGTTTTAAAACTCACTGAGAATTTTGATGAGCTAATCGAGCTTAACAATACATTTATATATTTTCGAAGAATAGAATACTTGTTATTTTTTATTTAGCATCGAATCGTGTAGGGAACAATGATATAAAAAAGGAGACACACTTTGTCATTCAGATTTAGTTGTTACAATACAAAAAGAGGTGTTCTGATTAGACAAGCACAAAAAAGACTAAATTAAAAGAGTAGTTAGTCGGAAGATTCTTCTTCTTCGGGTGATTCCTCCTCTGAAGATGATGATCTGAGAACATGGTCGAATGCCTCACTTGGACATTTTTTTTGAGAATGTCGTTCCAAAAAATTGTGAGGTTAATTTTTGGATAGGCAACATGGAGTTCTCAAAGGAAAATGATAGTTGCATCCTTTTCCGACCTGAATAGTTGTCTGCATAATTTTTTGAGGGTTCAGCTTCGACGGTGGTCACAACAGCAACTTTTTCTGCTTTAAAATTATTCTTAAATTTCTCTATCTCATGGACAACTCTTTATATTTTTTTTCAGAAAAAGTTAGAGAATTTTGAAGAGTGGAAGAGTTGGATTTTTCAATGTTCAATTCAGCGACGTGTTTGGTTTTGAGTTTCTTTATTTTGTCTTTGTGAGAATTTGTCAGCAGTTCTGTGTCGACATTATGCTTGATCCGAAGATGATCCTTTATACAAATAGTGCCTTTAATCAGCTCGGATCTAGCTATCTCATAAGCATAAAATTGCTCGGATACTTTGTTATCCAAGGTCTCTCTGAATTTCTTTTCAGCCTCATAAGCTTCCTTATAGTAAACCATATCCTTGGCTAGCTACTTGAGATGGTCTTGAGAGGCTTCAATTTGAGAAGCAAGAGCTTTTGCAGCAATATCAAGACCGAAAAATGGTTGAAGAACGATAGCTATTACAGGATTTGGAGGGGGCTGCGGTATTCCGAGGTGCTAGGTTTATTGATCATATCCAGAGATGTAATAGGTTCGAAGGTACGAGGTGATCTAGGAATTTCTTTCTCTAGAGTAGGCCTCGCAAAATCAAGCATGTGATTCTGAATGACTTGAAGGGTAGGATCCTCTACGCCAGTAAGTGCTTCTGTATTTCCAAAATTTATAAACATATTTGGGTCGAAGCTTGTGGGACGATGGTAAACAGTAGGAGAAAAATCATCGACGACGATCACAAGATGTTCTTGCGAGGAATGATCTTCGGTTTGAGGATTTATGGGGTGTTGTGTATGCTGTTTTTCAGCAGCATCGTCTTCAGGCTCATCGATTAATTTGTATGAAGTGATTTTTCTTTGTTTCTTCTTCTTTATGAGGGAATCAGAAGATTTTTTCTTCTTTTTCGATGACTTCTCTTGATTTTATCCCTCTTCGACGGATGAAAGAGGGTGTTCAACAGCTTTGCGTTTTTGCCGCTTTGGTTTAGAAGGTGTGGAAGTGTTAGCACCATATGTGCTAACTGCATTTTTCCTTTTTTCCTTTTTGGTTATTTTTTCCTTTTTCTTTTTAGGCAGAAGGTTGTCTGATCTGTTTCAGATTGAGATGAAGACTTTATAATCAGCTTGTGGAATTCGTCAGACGAGGAGCTTCAGATCTGGGTCAGAAGATAAATCTTTGGGAGGCAGCTCACCTTCTGTGATCGGAAACATGTGGCATTGAAGGAAGTTAATGGGCTGGAAGGCGGTATGGAAGGCGTTATTCCACTCTTTTTCAGCCCAGCCAACCAATTTTTGGAATATAACCTTAGCTGCTTCTCGACGAGTGGAGTAGCGCTTTAAAATTTCTGGTATAAATAAACAAAATAAAATATTAAGTAAAAGAAATCGAATATGCATTAAAAAATTAAGGAATTTTTTTTAAAGAACTTACGATTGCTTCTCCAGACCATAGTTAACTTCAAAGGATTGCCTTTGGAAATTGGCTTGCCATTCTCCCAAGCCCCAGAGATGAAAACAAATCTTTGTTTACAGAACTTGTCAGCTTCCAAAAGATCATCGATGATTTTAAAATCATCCATCAGTGTAAGATAATAAAATAGGAGCTTCGGGCCTTTTGAGAGTTGAGTAAGTGAAATGAAGTACCTAATGTTGATCGGTATTTTTGGAGAGGTGATATGCCATGATCACTGACATTAGGGTGAACCACTGGTTTGGAGTTACTTGGGTAGGGCACAAGCTAAGAGTTTCGAAGTACTCGACGATCATCGGATCTAGTGGAAATCGAAGACCTCGGTTGATGATTTCTAGGTAAACCACCAACTCATCATCCTTGCAGTCAAGGGGAGTTTCTCCTTCTTTTGGTAGTTGAAGGGTGATGTTATCTCCCATTCCCCATTTCTTTTTGAGCAAAGAGGCTTGGTTTTCTTTATAATATGTGTATCAAACCTTTTTCAAGGCGATAATATATTTGTTCTCGAGGTTTCTTAGATTCCTCCCAATTTTCGCACTTTCCTCCTTGGAAACAGAACAGACAACAGCTTCCTCTTGAGATTCAGCTTTAGCATCAGATTTAGTAGCCTCTGAATCAGCTTCATTGGCTTTCGAGGTACCTTCTTGAGGATCTTGAGAAACGGGAATGTTTGCTTCTGATAGAGGAATTACAGTTTGAATTGTTTCTTCTGTCAATTCTCTTTGAGGAGGATCATTGGTGGTGATTTTCGAAGGAGATGGAGTTCGAACTATTGTTGATTCATCTCCCATTGCGATGAAGGTTTTTTTGGGTTTGGATGAAAAAGGTTTCTGTGAGGAAAGGTTATTTGTTTTTAGTTTCAGAGGATAAATTTTGCTCTGAGTTGAAGATGTTTGAGGGGTTTTAGGGCCAGAGACTTTAGAGGATGGTTTTTCTTCGATAATGGGAGTATGAGAAAGTTTTGGAACTTTGGAATGATCGAAGTAACCGTAGTGAAATGTCTTAGTTGTAGTTCCAATTGGGCCACAAAAAATTAACCCTGCTCTTCGATACGCTTCGGCTCTTTGTATTATGCAAAAATAGTCGTAAGAACCGAACACCAGATTGCTATCAGTATCAGAAGATTCTGTTGTTTTGGGTAAAACAGCCTTCGACTTTTTGGTTACCGGTTTCTTTCTCATAAACCAGGAATGGATTAATCGGAGAAGATGAAGATTGATCGGAAGATTTAAGTTTTGCAGTGGGAATTATGGGAATAGGGGAGGAGCAGTTGAAGGTAGCCAAAGAAGCTCTGATTTCTCTTTAGAATGGTTGTGTGTAAAGAGAGTTGAAATGAGAAATGGATGGTATTTATACTAAAGTAGGGGAAGATGTGTGAAGATGGACAGACCCATTTGGTGATAGGTTGGAATACAAATCGCTGGGTGAATTAGATGTTTGACACTTTTCAGATTTACATTACCGATTAAATGTAACCGTTACATTCGAAGAGGGAACACCTAAGCAACATGATAAAAGAAAATTTTGTTTGGAAATTATTCGAAGTGATTATATCGATTTTTTATTATTATTTAAAGGTCATTTGGCTATAGCTTCGAATATGCCATTAAAATTAGTTTGGTTTTAAGAGTTTATAATTTTGATATTATATACGCTTCGAATATTAGTTCAGGCTGACAGCTTCAAATAGTTATTTTATGATCATAGATCTGTTATTCGAAGATAATGACTTTGAATAGTTTGCTTATTTTGATTTATGGCAGGTTAATGATTCAAAGATAAACGACTTTGAAGAATGTTTAATTCTCATTCATTTACTGGCATAAGAACTATGGGGGTTTCTGATATGGAAATGAGTTTTTAAGATTTAATTTATAAACAATGTAAATTCAGGGATTCGATTGTAATTAGTGTAAGTTTTGTATTTAATTTATGAATGATGTAAGTTTTAGGAAGCTAGTGTGACTTTACCTAATTTGTAACGATTAAATAGCAATTAATCTGTTTTTGTAACAGATTCGGTTATTCAACTAAGTCTTGGGTCCTCTATATAAAGGACCAGACAAATATAATAAAGGTGTTAAACACTTTTGACTTGAAACTCATTTTGTACTTGTGTTTTCTCTCTCTAAAAAACTCTAAAGCAATTTCTCTCTCTAGAATTTATCTCTAACAATTTACCTGATAAAATTAAAACCTTATCAATCACCATACGGAGAGGTTAGGCAAATTCCAACTCCACAACCCATTGTAATTGATCCACCATCAGTCCGGATTACCCATTCTTTTTTAGCTTCCCTTCTGAAACTTGTTTAGAACTCCTATCCGGATGGAATTCTACTAGGAAATCAGCAACAGACTGAGCCTTGAAAGCAGTTCGTAAGGAAAAATCAATGTCATAATCACCCAACTCTACTAACCATTTGGTAATCCTGCTTGATATGTCTACTTTCTGAAGAACATTCTTCAATGGGAAAGACGTTCGGACAATGATGGAAAGAGACTGAAAATACGACCTCATTTTTCTTGCAGCAATCATTAGGGCTAGTGCCAACTTTTCAAGCTTCAAGTACCTCTTCTCAGCATCTATCGGGCTTTTGTTGATGTAGTACACTGGACGAGGGTAATTATCTACCTCTCTTACCAATACTGCACTTATAGCGCATTCTGACACATCCAAGTATACATATAGTGTTTCTCCTTGTATAGGCTTGAAAAAGGTCCTTGGTGAAGACAAGTGCTTCATTATTTCATCAAAAGCTTGGCTGCATTGTGGATACCAATTAAAGTCTTTAGCACTCTTCAAGGTTTGGAAAAATGGAGCACACTTATCTGAAGATCTTGAAATAAAACGATCCAAGGCAGCCAACCTTCCAATAAGCCTCTGGACTTCTATAGCATTCCGGGGAGGATCCATTTTTAATAGGGCATTCAACTGATCCAGATCGGGTTGTATCCCTTTCTCACTTATTACATACCCTAAACAAATTCCGGATCGAACACCAAAGGCACATTTTTTTGGATTCAGTTTCAAATTCACCATTGTCAGATTGGAAAAAGTTTCTTGAAGGTCAGCTATATGTAAATCTTCCTCCAAGCTCTTAACAATCATGTCATCAATGTACACCTCCATATTCCTGCAAATCTGATTAGAAAATGTCTTGTTTACTAGCCTCTGGTAAGTAGCCTCAACATTCTTCAACCCAAAATGCATCACCTTTTAACAATGGAGACCCCTCTCTGTAACAAACGTAGTATGATCTTGGTCCTTCGGATCCACATGAATCTGGTTGTACCCAGAGAAGACATCTATGAAGGACAACAACTTGTTGCCAGACGTTGAGTCCACCAACTGGTTTATCCGATGGACCGGATAAAGATCTTTTGGACAAACTCTGTTGAGGTCAGTAAAATCAATACACATACGCCACTTCCTGTTCTTTTTCTTGATCAATACTGGATTGGTTGTCCATAAAGGATACTGGGAGTCCTTTATGCCCCCCCCCCCCCCATCTTGGTAACCCGATCAACTTCTTGGACTATTACATCAGCTTTCTCCTTAGAGAAAGCCCTCCTTTTCTGTAGAACAAGTGAAATATTACTCTGAATCAATAGTTTGTAAGAGATAACGATTGCAGGCACTCCGATCACATCACCATTGCACCAAACAAAAACATGTTGATTGTCTAACAAAAAAAACAACAATTTTTTCTGTAACTCTGGCGCCATATTAGAGCCAATCTTAATTCTTCTACCCTCTGCCAATGGATGGGTTTCAACTTCTAGTAACTGCTAATATTCATTGATTCGAACTCCTCCCAAAGTTTTAGGACCAAGTGCAGTTGCATAGCACTCCCTTGCTATCTTCTGACTATTTCGGACAACACCCACCTGTCCTTGAACTGCATACTTTAAACACTGATGGACTTTTGAGGCCACAACATGCATTCTAGAGAGCCAAGACCTCCCAAAGATTGCATTATAACATGTGGGGCAGTCTACCACAACAAATAACACTTTAACCAGTTTTTTAAAAAGACCCTTTCCCAACAGCACCTCTTCCTCAAGCTCCCCGATTACATCCGCAGAGCTCCCTGTGAAGCCCACAATGTTTTTGTTTGGCCGTTGGATAACGACCGGATTTTTTATCTGTTTGTAATTACTTAAAAAAGGATGTTTGTCGAACTGCCCGTGTCTATCAGAATTCATCTGATATCATTGCCCCCAATAGATGCTTCTATCACCACAACATCCTCATGAGGCCCATCAATATTTCTTAAATCACCCTCATCAAAAACTATAAATGGAAAAGGGGTTTGGGACTGATAAGAAGATATACCTCCCTCCAACTGAGTAGCCAGAGAGTGAACATGCCTCTTCATTGATGAAGGAGTTGGCGCGGTCATGGTATCCCCTTCGAATATAGTGAGTGACTCAAAGAAACTAATGAGTCCATACACCATCTTAGTTTGCTATGTTATGACCCATACTTTATTCTGGGTTGGATCAGGATCCAGGTACTCTGAATCAACATCAAATCTTTCAAGGATCACCATTGCCCCCTCCGGAGCAGATGTTCCTGCATTTTTCATAGGCGCAATTCGAGGAGCATTGGCAGGCCTATTTTCACCTCGTCTCTTGACATAAGCCCCCAATTCACATCTTTTAATGATATTCTGCACCTCTTGCTTCAGAGCAATGCAGTCTTGGGTGTTATGGACAATATCATTGTGATATTGGCAAAAACAAGTATTTCGACTATCCCTGGGAGACTACAGTGCTGCTGGTTTCCGGAAATAGACTTCATCATTAGTCTTGTCACAAATGGTGGCCACATTCTCTTTTAATTCTGCAAACCACTCCGGTTGAACCCAATGACCTCTTTTACTCCTTGACTGCTGGCTCTGAGCTTGATTTTGGTTGGATTGAGTCTGCTTAACCCTGTTGAACCCTTGTCCGATTTCCTTAGCTTTATACCCGGACTGGTTTTGATTTTGTGCTACTGGGGTGAACCTCACCTAACGGTGCACCTTGGTTGTCTTAGTTTCATCCACATTAATCTTCTTCCCCACCTGATTTAACAAGCCACCCCAAGTCATGGCCTTCTTTCTTGTCACCGAATCGGCCAGATTCTCAAGGTTCAACCATTGTCTCAAGGAAGCAATTGACACCTATTCAAAGCAATCTACTAACCCGTTTTTGGTATTTACGAACCGACTTATATAGTCCTTTAAAGACTCATTTAGCTCTTGGGCACAATGGATGATAGTATCTCTATTGCCTTTCACCTCTTTACTTCATACAAACTACCTCCGGAAGGTAACCTATAATGTATCAAAGTTTATAATACATCCCTGGGGTAAACTGTTGTACAATTTAAGAGAACTTCCTGTAAAATATTGGGAGAAGGCTCTATACAGAAGTTTGTCATCATCATGAAGTTCTTAAATTTCTCCAGATGATTATCCGAATCTTTACTCACATCATACTTCTCCATTTTGGAACTGTTAAACCTTTTGGGTAGGTTTCCGGATAGTATCTTGGCAGACAATGGTGATTGTTTCCAATTTCTATGACGACTGAAGACTGTGTCTTCATTAGGTGTTGCAAAAATACATGGTTCATCATGAAAAGCAAAAGGATCGATCAGCAACTAATCTGCACGCCTATGATTGTGGCTGTGAGATGACATTTTGCTCAAATGTCTTTTAAGTCTCTCATGCATATCTCTCTTTCCTGAATATTTTTTAATTAGTTTTTGTTTCTTCATGGACCTCCCTTCATCACTACTCGATAACAAAGACTCCTCAAGCTCAGCCTAGTTTGAAGAGCTGTTGGAGGACTCGGAATCTGAACTTTCAACCGGCTTGGACCGGTGAGTCTTCTTAGAACTGACATGGGTCTTTTTGGTACTCAAATGAGTCTTTGCTTGCTCGTTCAGATCCATCCGAATATGTCTTTTCTATTGGTTTTGAATGCAAGATTCAGGCACTGTCGTTCTCCCACTGTGGTTGCCAAATTGGTTTGGTTTATTTTGGGTTGGGGGTAATTTTGGAAAGTGTTTTACAAAGTATTTTGAGTATTAAGTATTTTGGTATAAAATAGTGAGAGATTTGAGCAGCCTGGTTGTATTAAATGTTTATCACCCTCATTAATGAAGGTAGTTGGGGTATTTATACCTTTAATTAAGGACCCATGAGCTTTCGGGTCAAGTTATGGAACCAGGTCAAGTTTAAGGACCCATTAATCTCTTAAAGGTGATTAGCACATAGCTTAGTCAAAAGGTGTTTAGGTGTTTATTTACTTTTGTCATGTCCAGATAGTTCAATGGTACATTTATGTCCAGATTGCCCCTGTCCGGATAACACAGTGAGCTGTGACTAGATAATCCGAACTCATTAATATACATATATATTATAATGAAAATGATTTTTTATAGAAAAAAATAGTTTATAAAATTTGGACTTTTTTGGGTAAAATTCATGATTTTGACGATGTCAAGTTTTAGCAACTCTCATAACTATTACAAAAACTAACAATTTTTTTTTATATTTTTTTAATTGTTAACTGTATTTTTTATATTTTAAGTTATATTTTTTATAAATTGATGTTATTTGGATTATATTAGTTTATAATTTAATGCATTTAGGATTCTGAGTTATGTTAGAGATCGTTTTGATTTTTTTTTTAAATATTTATAGTGTTGTGCTTAATATGAGTAGTGTAAATACAACAATATACAAAACCTTTTTGTGGTTTTCGGTAGCTCTATGAGTCGTTGGTACATAGTATCTATGGCACACCTTCGTCATATTGACAAGTGTAAAAAGGTGAAAACCTTCACACTTCAGTCTTAATACATCTTGACTTTTTATATTTGCATTCTTTACCCCATCTGAACCATTTTTCTATTTTTTATTATTTTAAAATAAGATTAATATGTTTCATTGTTTGATCTTATTTTCAGTTCAATCTGACGTACCGGCCCGAGTTCATGTGCGGATACAAGTTTTGTTGATATTAAAAGTGAGAGGGAACTGATTACAATAAGATTAGTTATACCAGTTATGTATGATAGTTCAAAATAGTTCTTAGAGGTCTTATCTATTTAAGCTATGTTTGGAGGAGAGCATTTAGAGAGAGAAACACTAGAAGGCTACAAAGAGAAACTAACAAAATAAATAATAAAGTAATGATTTAGTAATGACTGATAAATTTTCCTAGGGTGTTGCTTTATATAATACAAGAGGAGATCATGTAAATGACATGATTACCCTTTTTATGGTCACCTCACCCCACTACTTTATTAATCTCAACGATAATTATTATTTATTACACAAGTCCCCTCAATGTTACACATTTGTTGGGTTTCTCTACAATACTTTTATAAAGCCAAGTTATCTTTTTTATTTAACCGATTTGACTATTCTTCCAAATATTTGTTCCATTTATCAATGCATATCCAACATAACACATATATAATGTCAGTATATCCAAAGGTGGCGAGTTCTCACGCTAATATCGAGTGGTCTATCCGTCGAAATAAGTGGACGAAAGACCCAATCCCAATAGAGGTCGACACATCAGGTGCATCTGGTAGTGTCTTACCACACATGTTAACATTCTATGAGGGGACATAATGCTACACAGTGGACGTAGACACACTGAATATTTGGCGAAGATTCACTCAGATCTTCATCTTCTTCGAGAAAAAGCATAAGAACGAAGAAAATAACCAGAGTTTCTAAATACTACCAACACTCGACTATTTTTTATGAGGATAATGATGTGTTTAACACGTTCTTAGAAAATATAAGTTTTTTCATATTTATATTATTTAATATTTACTTATATTTATACTTTAAAACTGCAAACTCGTTTTTATTAATTTTATTAAGGCCACTTAAAGAAATTAAACTTCTATACTCAATACTTCTTGTTGGAGACATATGATATGTCTAGACATAGACAAGTATAATTATTGTTGGACGATATTCCTTTTGGCTTTTTGATAGGTCAAATTTGTCACTTCAACACTAACTCGACTTTGATAAATGTTTTTATCAAGAGATGGTACTATGAGACTAACAGATTCCGAATTAGTTTCAATAAGATGTCCATCACGTATGATAATGTATACGACATCAGTGAAGTTCTGCTATAGAGCTCTTTGCTGGATTTGGATGATGCAAGAACATGCAAGTGTTGTACAAATATTACGAGTGATTATTTAGAATTGGTACATTTCATGTCTGATGTGATATTGAGTGTCATGAAAGATTGAGGTTTAGTTTGAAATGGTTGCATGGTGTTTTTACTAATGATGGGTATCTAGATTAAAACCAAGATAAGACGATAACCTAGTCCCTCGAAGCTATATGTGGATATCTCATGTATTTTTTTGGATGTATGATATTTATTATAAGAAATATTATATATTAGAGGAAAATTCAAAGTTGAAAAAGACGAACTTAATTAGTTTTTTTCTAATTTTGTTAGATAGTTGAATTCACGACAAGCTAAAAAAATACGATGAATAGAAAATAAATTATGATACAACTGAGGTAATTCACTTGGATAGGTTGGCATATGCATTTATTAAGTATTAATTATTTGATACAGTGTCTTTCATAATTTACTCATTTGATAACGAATAGATAAATTAAATACATAAAGCAATATATTTAACATACCATTACCAACAATGTTATTAGTGATGGAAGAGCGACGATGAAAATTATTTAGTGAACCATAAGTATACTTTTATGTAACAAAAATAAGGTAGACTAGACAATATTCATGAGACAAGTATCGTATATCACTTCTTTATGGTTGTTTATTGGTATTTTTGGACTTATCTTGATTTGTATATTTGTTTTGTTTCAAATGATGTTATACTTCCTATATTATTATATTGGACGATGTTGTCATTTTTTGCATTGTTTAATATTTGTATGATATGATATGAGGATTATTTTGTGTGTGTTTTTATTTATTGTGTAGTTTTTAGATTAACTTAAAAATAAATTGTAAATAATTGAATTCATATACTTTTAACCTCAAATAATTAAACAAAAAACTATATTTTTAATTCTTAGAAGTATCATTATCTCACACGTTACATCACTTTATTATTTTTCGTGGCTTACAATAACTTATCTGACACGTGTCGTAATTTTTTTATTCTTCATGGATTAAAATATCCTTGACTGATATTGATGAGTTTTGGATTTTTTTGGTCTGAAAATGAAGAGTTTGAAAAGAGAGAATAAAGTTATAAAAAGCTACAAAGAAAAAGTAATGCGAAGTTCCAAGAATATAATA
Organism: Limnanthes douglasii subsp. nivea; assembly: GCA_036936605.1. Lineage (NCBI taxonomy): Eukaryota > Viridiplantae > Streptophyta > Magnoliopsida > Brassicales > Limnanthaceae > Limnanthes > Limnanthes douglasii. Next base: position 318,748,769 of record JAUPFV010000002.1, on the reverse strand, counting down.
ATGGTTGTTCGCCCACTTTATTTATATGGACCATTGTGCGGCTTGGATATCGTATCGACTATAAATACATTAAGGCTTTCTTGGTCTTGTTTAACATAACTAAAAAAATAATACAATGACATGGTACGAGTTATATATTATTTGATAAGTAAAAGATGAAAGTGAACCAGAAGGCTCCATGGAAACCCTAGAGTCACGGTCCAAAATCATCGTCTCCCTAACCAAGAAAGTATAAGTTGCCTTATATAGCAGCAGTGATGGGCCTGCTGATGACATACTTCAAACACTGATGAACAATAAAAACAACTGCATACAACCTCAAAAGCAATGATCTCACAAAAATAGCATTATAATTGGTCGGACAATACACTACCATGAATAAAACTTGAACCTTAGTTTTAAAAGGTCATTTTCACAAACAAACTTCAACTTTAAATTTTCTAATCACTTGAGTTGTTACACCAGTAAAACGAATTATAGTACGATCTGACTGGAAGATTTAAGGTGGATTACGTATCCTATCATATGTTGACTTGAATAATACGTTCGTAGAACTTCTTATATCTATTAAAACACGTCAAATTTTTATCCGAGGTGTTTTTTCCCAATAACAAACGCATCTTTATGAGGTCCTACAATACCCATCAAATTATCCTCATCAAAAATAATAAAAAGAGAATCATTTTTACCATACAGATGTGTAGACATCCTTCCATCTATTTAAGTAGTTAGATTCAACACATGTCTCTTCCTAGAGAAATTAGTATTGTCAATCATAGAATATCCCCCAAAATTTACTAAGGATTTAAAATACTTACACAAACTTTGAACCCGTCCTTGCTCCACTAGTTCGTATACAACCATTAAAATCAACTGATCCGGATCAGCTACCAAATATTCTGAGGCTGCATCAAATTCATCACACATATAATCTAGAATCATCAATGAACTTTCTTCCGCTGAATTTGGATTGGTCGTATGTTATGTTGAAGTGTTTGGAATTTTTGAACCATTGCTTTGACTTTTAACAAAAACGGCTAACTTACCATTTTCTATCAAAACTTATACCTCTTTTATTAGAGCAATGCAATCTGCAGTATCGTGACCAATATCATTATGATACTTGTAAAATATGTTTTTACACTCTTATCTTGGTTTATTTATTGGAGCTAGCCTTTTAAATCTCACATAACCCTTGGTCTTTTCAAAAATTGAAGCAACATTCTCATTCAAATTAATATAATACTCTGGCATTGGTCCGTGAAACTGATAACCTGTAGCTTGAGTTGGATACCCTCCAGTTCGAGGTGGAAAGTTATTGTTATTCCTTGGGCGAGGTAGCTGATAATTCAAAAAGTGTCCTTGACTATTTTTTTACCTTAGAGATATCGAACCACTTTGAAAGAGTAATAGACCTTATCTCAGTTGTTAGAGGATAATTTCTCCAGTCAACTCCTTGCACATACTAGTCATCTCCTTTTGTTCCCATGACAACATACAAATTCTGATAATCTAAACACGTGTATTGGTTAGATATATTCCCTTTAAACGACTTTGTTTCTCTTAAGAAATGAGGTACATTATCTCTTTTAGACATATTTTTCTTACGCGATTTCTAAGACCAACTTCTTTCTTCTCATTTCGAAGATTCTTGATACCTTTTTTGCTTAAATGATCTTTCCTAAGATTTCAAACTATCAAATCCATCATCACTAGATGCGATATACCTATGTTTATCGTTCCTTTATTTTCACAAAGTACGATGCTCTTTTTTAGGCTCAAAATATGTTTTCCTCCGGTCACTTCGAATCTGATGAGTTGTATAAGATTTATCATACTTTTTTTCCAGATCGTACTTTTTTCAACTTGTCGTACCTCAGATTTCAGTCTACCTGACTGAATATTTTGCTATCTTTGAACATACTTATTGTTTAGCGCTGTGATTTTATCGAGCAACTGATTATTCGAGCATCGATGTCTGAATGAGTCTCTGCTAAATTGGAATTCGATCATCGTCATTTTATTTTACTTCCCCCTCTTTATAAATAAGACCTCAAAGTCTTGATTTCTTTTTTAACCAAAGGAATATCCTCTTTTCCTGGCTCAGTTTTCAATCAAGAATAACTATAATTAATCAGAAATTCAATTTTATCTGGTTTTAGATCATGAAATCAACGTACCGATCAATTGAAATCTCTCACCGTGGTCATCAATTTTATATGTGTAAATCTAGTTTTTGAAAGAGAAAAGGAGAGTTTGATTATAGAGAGAGAAAGTAAAAGTGATAAATAAGATTGAGCTAATAAAAGTTTTCAATACTTTATTCACAACCTTAGCCATTATTTATAGGCATTCAGACTTAGTGTGACAGAATTGGTTACACAAATGGGTTAATTATATTTTAGTCCCTCATCTTTACAAATAGTCTAAAAATGATCTTACAATTATACAATTGGTGATACGAGACTTTAATTTATTATATTTAAGCCCCCAATATTTTATATACTTATCATAATTAATGAATCATTCTTGTATGATTGATAATTCTCAATTGATGTTCGTATCTTAGTGCGGTATTTTTTACAACATCATTTACTCCCAAGAACTCCTTAAAGGTTACCAAAATAATTGCAACGACTCGAGGGTCGCACTGAAAAATCGATCTTATAAAAGCCTTTGACAATGTGTGTTGGCACCTTATTATGAACATCTTTGTCCCCATGAACTTCCCATATATAATGATCATTTAGATACATTCCATGATAGAAAAAGGATACAACAATACGACCATATCTTCCATTTTCCATTCGTTCTTTTGATGCAAGTCATTTCCAGTATTCTAAGAGAAAAAACAATGATACTAATTTCCAATTCTATTGAAAATTTCAAAAATTTAAAATTTTCAATCTCTATTTTGTTGATGGTCTAATAATTTTATGTTGTAATGGTATTAACTCTATTAATCTCATCGAAGATGGTTTAAATAACTTTTTTGAACTCGCAAATCTTCAAGTGAGTTCCGATAAATTTCACATCTTCCTATATAAGGTGAACCTCATTCTTAGACATGAATTTATGAATATCCTAGGGTACAATGTTGGTTCCCTCTATATGTGTTTCCTCCTCATCATGAGTCATTTCTCCTATAATGACTGTTGAGTTCTCCTAAAAAATATTACCACCAGTATTAGCTCGTGGAACTCTAAGCATCCAGCTTATAACTGTAAGCTACAACTCAGACAGTCTGTCTATTTTACAAGTCATGTATAATGGTCTTCGATTTTCATCATCCATTTGAGGGTTCTCATGGAGCTATTCCAATCCCTTTGACATTTCTCGTGGTCTGATTATGATATGATAGCTTTATAGAAAAAAATGACTTAGTACAATGTTACTTTACCCATGTTACAGGGTGATCTTGAGATATTAGATTTAAAAACCTAGAATCAGACAATTATCCTCAAAATTTTGTAGTCCATAGTTAGTAATAATGGAAATTCAATATGGTGTGAGTAGATTAATTTACATTAATTAAAGATAAAAACTTATATTATTTAAATCATGGATAGTTTCCCTCTTAATTTTAGAGAAAAACTTCGTAACTTAGGCCTATAGCTAGGAAAATGTATAGTATAAATAAGAAAACTACATTATTCTGGTATAACCTGTGACTGGTCCTTACCTCTATGGTAACATATTATGGGAAAAGTATTATTCACAACTCATGGTTTCACAACAACCTGAAGGTTTCCGACATCATTCTGCATGGACATTGAAACTATCTGATCCAAACAAGGTTTGCAAAGGCTATAAATCATCACAACTTCTAGGAGATAAACCATCTTATCCTCTCACTCTCAAATAATACGCATCAACTATGACATTGGATCGCCAAGAATGAGAATATAAAATTCACAATAAGATACACTTACAATGCAATATGTTTGTCCACCCTTTATATCAGGTGGACTGGGCTAGTATGTCACAAGTAGACTATTCACTGATATTCACGCTTATAAATTGAGGATCAAACTCTCTTCTTGATTCTATGTTATGTCATTCTCGTACTGAATTCATTAATCATATTCTCAATTACTGTATTTTCACTCATGATATCTGGATTTCAACCATTACTAAGCTCGAGTTCTTTTTAAGCAACTATGATTGATCATCATGGATGTGGGTAGTTTTGACTGGTGTTCCCTTAGCATCGGTATCATGTTTTGGCGCAATAATATACCATGTCTACTTAGAAATAAACGCAATTATTTTTTGCTCTCCTCCTACCCCTGCCTATGCGGTTTCATACCGTATGCTTTCGGACTTACAGTTCAGATTCCTTGTTACAAAATTTGTATGACTGATATAATCTTTTAGTTTTTTCTTCTAACTTACCTTTATTGAATGTAGTTGTCACTCATTCTTCTTGTGGTAGGATCAGTTTACTGTTGGACATATTAGATTTGGGCTCATATTGTTCAATGCACAACTTCTCATGTTTGGACTGCAATAGTATACCTCATGTACGGATGAAGCATTTTGTGAATACTCGATGTCTTTTTTTACTTCATGATTTTACTACATATTTCATACACCATTATTGTGGAATTTGTTATTGGAACTCAAATTCAACTTTTGATATCATTGAATTTGTTTTTTCTTTCAAAGTTTTTATTTTTTATTTTACAGTAGTGCAGTGGATCACATTATACTAGTTTTATGTATATGATTTCTAGTAATTTTAAGATTCATGGTTTTTATTAAATATATATTGAGATGGAATGGAACTATTATTTCTCTAACTTTAACCTCTAATTTTTTACCAAAATATAACTATGTACAAAATTTATTATTTTAGTTTATCATTTTATTTCCTTACAAGAAATTACTTCAATTTTTTTTACGTTAGAAAATATTTGTGATTAGTTTCAGAGTTTCTAGTTATTTCTAAAATAAACACAAAATCAATACTATTATTTATATTATTATTTGAAAAATGTTTTTACCTCGAAAATTACTAACTAACTACCATTGTTGAATTAACCATAACCCTTTTTTTTTCAGCAAAAGACTTATACTTGATTAATAAAGAAAATTTAGAATACAAAAATTTGGCGCCAAGATATTCCCGCCCAAATTAAACCTAAAACTAATGTATTACAAAATTGAAGAGGGAATCAGCCAATTGCCTAAACCCTTTTAACAAGTCCAAACAACTTAAGACCCAAGAAACCCTTGAGATGGCTCAACCCATTGCAACATATCAGCACAACAATGACATCTACACTTTAGATAAGAGCAGCCACAACAAGCATTATTGAATGATGACAGAGCAGCAACAACTCCAGCCATTTCATCAGCTTCATTCAACTCAACCACACAGCCCAAGCTAACAGCCAACGCAGCAGCTACACACCATCCAACGTCAAGCAGACAGCCCCGAACTACCTAATCAGCACACTTGAAACACCATTAAGACAAAGCAGAAGAGCTATTAACGTAAGGTAATCCTAAACTTTCTAAAACAATAATAGACTTAAGATCAGTTGGAGCAGAAGTAAAGTCATATGATTGTTTCATTTTGCATTTTAAAGTCCACCTAGCTAACCAGTCGGCAGCACGATTACAATCCCTATAGACGTGATTGATAGTCATAGTAGGATAGATTAGCAGCCTACAACAGTTTAAAAGAGGAACAAGAGACCACGGAGTAGCAGCATGATTAGCATTATTAATGAAACCAACAAGTAAGGAGGAATCAGTTTCTATATCAACATTGCGAAGACCTTTAGATTTACAGACCAGCAAACCATCCATTAGAGCCCTCGCCTCAGCCAGTAAAGGAGAGAGCTTACCGTAAACCTCACCAGCAGCATAAATAAGGTTACCTTCATGATTCCTTATAATAACACCCGCCCCAGCTTCACCATTAAAAATGACAGAGGCATCAGTATTAACCTTCTGCCTACCAGGATGAGGAGCAGTCCACTTGTGAACCATGGATCTACAACCAGACTTAGGCTTGCTGACTAAATTGAAGAGCCCAAAACAAACAGCTACATTACGATCATTAAGCCAATGCTGAGACTTAAAACAGCCAGCAGCATTCATGTATGAAATGATCTGATAAACTGCTTTAATGATAATGCTAGAAGAAACACAAACATTCTTAAATTTAGCCTGATTTCTATATTTCCAAATCAGACTAAAGATGATAGAAGGGACAACATGTCTAATGTGATTGATTTTACTATAGAAACTATGCCAAACACGAGTCATGTGAACAGGAGTCATGTATCTATAAATTTTGATGTCAAATAAAAGAGCAAAGTGCAACCAGACCTTCCACACAGTTTCACAAGCTATGAACAAATGCTCATTAGATTCATAGTTTTGACAAAACAAACACTTAGAGACAATGACCATATGCCTATTTCTAAGAGTAGAGTCAGTAGAAATGAAATTATTTACAAGTTTCCAGTGAATAAAAGCATGCTTCATAGGAGTGATATCATTCTAAATCTTCTTAAATAAGCTAGTTTCTCTATTATGAACTCTTATGTAATCCCAAGTATGCTTGAGACTAAAAGCACCAGTAGTAGACAAACTCCACACAATCCTATCTCTACAAGCACTATCAATATTACAAGTGCTTATTTTATCATAATCACTCCGACTGATTAAATTTTCAACACAAGAGAGGTTCCAATGATTATTTAACCAGTACTTGTTTACCTTTTCAGGATAAAACCAATGGTTATCCATAGAGTCATCTAAAGTAAGAAGAGGATCTGAATTAAACCACTTGTCCAACCATAAGTCAACATTTCCATCTCCAAGAGTCCAACAGACAAACTGCTCAGCAACAGGTTTGATCCTTTGCAACCTATTCCAAATCATAGAACCTTTCATGTTATTAGAAATCTGAAGAGGATGCATAGACTTACAGTAGATGTTTTGAATAAGGTTGGCCCAAAGGAGCTTATTATCTCTAAGCTACATCCAAAGTTTGCAGGAAGTAACCTGCTGAACATTATCCAGGTTTCTAATGTTCAAACCACCTTCACCAAATGTTTTGCAAACACTTTTCCACGAGCACCAATGAATTCTGTTCTCCATTCTAGTAGAGCCCCAGAGAAAAGCATTGAAAGCTTTCTCAATTTTGCAAATAACATTACCAGGAATCACATTAGCATGCATCCAATAAAGCACAATGTTCATTAGCACAGAATTGATCAAAGTTACTCTCCCAGCAAACGAAAGATGTTTAGTTTCCCACTCAGCAATTCAATTATTAATTTTATTAAGAAGCTTAATATAGATAGTAGACTTATTATGAGTACTAATAGTAATACCCAAATAATCAGTAGGCAAAACAGCATTATTGAAACCTGAGATATTAGAAATAGAGTTGATCTTGGCTTCAGTAGTTCCATTAGCTATTATAACCTTAGTCTTACTCTTATTGATAACTTGACCTGAGGTTGCCTGATAGTCCTGTAAGAAAATGTTAAGTGATGCTAATGTTTCATCCTTACAATTAGTGAATAAAAGAATATCATCAGCAAAAGCAAGATTGCTGATACACAGACTATTTCTACACTTATACTTCATGTATCTATTTTCATGAAAAAGCATTGAAATACCTCTAAGCAAGACTTCCTCAGCAATTATAAAGAGGCTAGGCGAAAGGGGGTCACCCTGCCTAAGCCCCTTAGCAGTCTTAAAGAAGCCATAGGAAGCACCATTGATCAGAATTGAAACATGCACATTAGATATCATGTTGTATATAAGGTCAGTAAAACGTTTAAAAAAACCAAAACATCTCAAAACCTTGATGATAAAAGTGTGACTAAGCTTATCAAAAGCTTTGCACATGTCTAACTGAACAATGATATTTTTATCCTTAACTTTCCTATTAAGGTCATATAAAAGCTCATTTGCAGTAAGGATGTTAGAGTGGATTGAATTACCAGGGACAAACCCTCCCTGAGATTTAGAGATAATCCTAGGTAAAAGATCTACCAGCCTACTGTTAACAATCTTAGCCATAATACGATTTAATAAAGAACACAGGCTAATAGGCCTGTAATCAGACCAGCTAATAGGATTAGTTGATTTGGGGATTAAACAAATACCAGTTACTAGAATGCTTTTAGGAATCCTAAAACCCCTAATAAAATGATGAATATCATATAAAAGATCAAGCTTAATGATGCTCCAACATTTTTTATAAAAAGTAACATTGAAGCCATCCAAACCTGCCACACTAGAAGCTTTAAGGCTATTGATGGCTTTAAGAACCTCATTTTCATCAGGCAACTTTAACAAACTCTTGTTCTCCTCTTGAGTTATAATATTGGGAATAATATTGAACATACTATGATCCAATCTTTCTAATTCCTCCTGCCTGTCTTTGTAGGGGCTGGTTGCAAGGGCCTGAGTAAAGAAAGCAACAGCAGAAGCTCCAATGTCATCCATGTCAAGAATCCAAGTGCGGTTCTCTTTAATACCTTTGATAGCATTGTTTTTCCTTTTCTTAGCAACATAATTGTGAAACAGCTTTGTGTTTTTATCCCCATCCTTCAACCAATCCATATTACACCTTTGAAGCCAGTACTCCTCCTCCATATTATGAGCATTCAATAGCATAACATTAACTCTATTAAGCTCCTCCTTAGTAGAACTTGAATTAATCTACTGGTGCATAGTTTCAGCCCTTAAAACATCATCCTCCAGAGCTTTAACCTTGCTAAAAATATTACCAAAGTGCTGCCTATTCCAAATACTAAGATCAGCCTTTAGCCTTTTTAATTTCTGCCAGAAAATTGTCAAAGGATCTCCATTCATAATCTTCATCCAACTCTCAGCAACAAACAGAATAAACTCCTCATCCATAAGCCACATGTTTTGAAACCTAAAGCTTCTCTTAACAACCTAAGAAAGACTAGCAATATTGATAAGAATAGCCATATGATCAGACCCAGCCATGGCCTTATGAATCACATTGGTATTGTTGAAAAGATTAGTCCAAACATTGTTAGTAAAAACCCAATCTAAACGTTTCCACTTAGCCTTATTAGACCATGTAAACCTGGAGCCAGCAAAACCAGCATCCTGTAGCCTGCAGTCCCTAAGCATTCTATTGAAGTCATCAGCACTATTTTGACAAAAAGTGACACAACCTATCTGATCATCAACAGAACAAACTGCATTAAAGTCCCCACATACAAGCCATGGTTTATTAGTACATGAAATACTACCTAAAGTGTCCCACAGATTGAGCCTATTCAGACGCTGACACTTAGCATAAACAAAAGTCAAAAGAATGTTTTGATCAAAATGAATGTGAGTAGCTTCAACATGAAGACATTGCTCATGATCCAGCACAACATTAATTGTAATGCTATCATCCCAAAACACCCATATTTTATTTGTGATATTTCTAGCACTATAATTATAACCAAGTTTAGAAGCATAAATACTCAGATTATCTCCACTAATCAAAGGCTCTTGGACAACAACAATTACAGCCTTATTATTTTTCGAAAGATGTTTAAGTCTTCTAAAAGAAGATTTAGATTTAATACCTCTTATATTCCAATTAAGAAGACTAATCATAGTTAAGAGAGCGTTTAGAGTTACTTGTAATTGAAGGCTGTTTAGAGTTCTTGATCAGCCTTTTTTTCCTAGCCTGCTTCAACTGCTTATCTATAATTGAACTGAAATCATCATCTTCTGAAGTATCTTTCCTTGTCTGACTCCTGGTTAACCTCTTAACCTGCTTAACATTCTTAACCCCTTTATCCATAGCTTCCACAACAGTTTGATTTCCATCAGAAACTTGAGAACTCACAACCATTACTTTAGGAGAAGGCAAGTCATCTTCAGGGGCTAAATTCTCATAATCCAAATTGGTGACATTATTTTCAGGACTTTGAAGAGCAGCAATCATTTCAGCCTCCTTTCCATTATCCTTTGATTCAATATCATCAAAATTCAACCTGCTAGCTTCCTCAATGACATGAACCCCAGGATCTGACTGGCAGCCATCATTATTAAAATCCTTCTTAGAACAATTATCCTTAGGAGAAGATTGCAGACTACCATAATTTGAGCACTTAGGAGAGATATAACCCCTTATATTGGACTTAGCATTTTGAAAAGAATTAAACCCAAATTCCAACGTATGAATTGCCCTACTAACTTCTGCAGAAGAAACTAAAACATCAGCCTTCTGAACAGCAGCATTTTTAACAAGAGTCTTAGCACTTTGAGAACTGCACCCAAACACAATGTTTTGAACCACCCTTTTAGCATCTGCTGAAGAAACCAGAACTTCATGATCTTGAACATCCTTCCTCACAGCAACGTCATGCTCTTGAACAACATCATTCCTGAATGCAACAGCATCTTGGTTTTGAACATCACAATAATCATTACCATTCCTCAGAACAACAACTTCTTGATTTTGAACATCATCCTTCCTTACATCAACATCATGCTCTTGAACATCATCCCTGAATGCAACATCATCTTGATTTTGAGCTTCAGCATTCTCATCATCCTTTTTATCCTGAACCATTCTGTTAGACTGCATCTCTTTAGTCTTCTTTTTCTTACACTGATCAACACTGTGCCCCATGTGGAAACAAGTCATACAATACTTAGGCATGTTTAAGTAAGAAATACTCACCCAGCAGCCTTTGTTTTGACCAAAACCCACCCAAACATCGTTGAATATCTTGCCAGCGACATCCATCTCAATTCTGGCCAAGCAATGACCATAATACGCTCTATTTTTGGGCGGAACTTTGATTTGCAGAGAATTACCAAGAACAGACGCAATGTCAGTTACAATCTTTTCATTAAACATATGTTCTGGTAAGTTACCAATCTTGATCCACACTGGCGTTATCGAACTTTCATATCTAACATTAAAATTTTCAGACCATTTCAAGAGCCTCAGCCTAGTAGAACCAACAGTCCATACATTCCTTCTCCACAGTTTACCGTAATCTTCGAAGGAATCAAACTCTATCAAAATATGTCTAGAATCTATGACAGAGTAGTTGTAATCTTGAACAAATTGAAACTTACTGAAAAAGTCATTCAACTGCGATCTTTTTGGCAAACCGGTGGAACATTTACAGACAAGAGTATGCTTAGACTTGGATTTTAGATGAAACAGGGCCTTTTCACCATACTGCATCGATACATGATCATTTTTGAAGCAGACAAATTCCTGATCAATAGCTTCATCGGAACTATCGTGACGAGCAGTCACCACATTAACGAACGATCTATTGTGCCACTGATTCACATTTTGATTAGAGTTTATAGTTTCCTTCTTGGACGAAGAACTATAAACATCGTTTATAGAAGGAAAAGGATCCATCAGAGACGACTTAGATTCATCGGAAGATGAAAGGATGAACTTGAAGAAGAACTCTCAGTTATTGAATCTTAGAGAAGAACTATTAAGAACTAAAAAAAAGGGCTAGGCTAGAAATAATACACATTTTTATAGATTCAGAACCGCTAGATCTTATACCTAATTGATAGATCTCGCACCTAAATTTTGACCATTTTACCCTTTTCAGAAAACCTAGCTATAAAAGCGTTTGATAGATCTCTCACCATTTTTTTCCTCTCTTTCTCCCTCTCTCTCTAGAAACCTCTCAAGCACCCGTGGGACCCATTTCTGAAATTCGATTTTTGAAGAATCTAAACTGAAGAAAACGTAAAGGTAAACGATACGAACATCATGGTGTAATTTGTTTTTGATTTCATTCGGTCTAAACTGTCGAATCTAGGTTTTTTAGTTTTTTTGGTTTCGATTTCAAAAGTTCGATTTTTGTATGATTTTAGGTGTTGTTTTGTTAGATTAGTGTTATATTGTTGTTAGTATTGCTAGGATCTACGTTTTGGTGCTTGGTTTTGTTAGAAATGAGGCTGTTTTGGGGTTGTTTACCTTCGGGATCGACATTGCTGTTGGGCCTCGTCGCAGGCCGTTCGTGCGATGAAGACAGGTCCTCGTCGCACGGCCAAAATGAGACGAGGCCTTAACGCCGTCTCATTTTGGGCCTGCGACGAGGCCCAAATGAGGTCTCATTTTGGGCCTGCGACAAGGCCCAAATGAAGTCTCATTTTGGGCCTGCGACCAGGCCCAAAGTTGTTGTTTTTTTTATATATTCATTTGGTGTTTTGCATTCTAATACATATTTTTTTGCGTTGTATTTACAGGATGCCTCGATTCAAGATTAAAGCAAAAAATCCGTTCAAAAAAATTAGGGCCGATGCCGAGGAGGCAGCAGCAGCGGGTAGAGCGCAGGCCGAGGCCGAGGAGGCTGCTCCGAGCGAGGAACATGTTCCCGGAACACGTAGTCGACGACGTCTCCGTCGTGGCGGTGATTATACTCCTACTCCTGCTGATGGTACCACAGGGGCAGCTTCTACGTCGCATCCACCTGACGAGGAGTACGATGACGATGTAGATGCACCGCAGTATATGGAGGCTGATGCATCTCATGTACCGGACTATACGGAGGACGATGCACCTCACGCGCCAGAGGCAGCATTCCACTCATTTGAGGGTGAGGATGTTGATTTTTATTCCGTGCTGTCGCATGTTCCGGGACTTTTCCCGGATTACACCCTGCACGAGGCTTATAGCGTCTATCACGGAGATGTAAGTGTTACACCTTTATACTGTTTTATAATTTTCTTACGTGTTCGATACACATGTTTTTAATTATTATTGTTTTACGAATTTACATATTTTATACATATTGCAGGATAGGGTCACTCTCCGATGCTTCGCTATGTATGACAATCTCCGGAGATGGGACATTACAAAGCAGAGCAGGGTACGGGCTAGGGTGATGGAGACTATATTCGGTCCACTCGTCGATGCACTCACCCATTGGCATACGAACCTCCATTTGGTAGAGGCATTCTTAGAGCGGTGGCATGAGGAGACTTCTTCTTTCCATTTCTCGTTCGGGGAGATGACAGTCACCTTGGACGATGTCCACGTCATCACTAGACTACCGGTTTTAGGTAGGTCCTTCACAGCTATACCCTTTGACGATGATGTTGAGAGGCTTGCTACTTATGCTGCCATGCTAGGTGTGCGACAATCGGAGCTGAGTAAAAACCTTAGGAATGCTGGTAGTGTGAACTTAGGGTGGCTGTGTACTACTTTTAGTAGTTCTCAGTATAGTGATAGGAGGATCACTGATGACCAGGTAGATCATGCCACCCGTGCCTACATACTATATCTGTTAGGTACCACTATTTGCGCGAACAAAACCGGGAACATCATTCCATTAGATTACCTCCAGTTTGTGAACCAGTACCAGAGTTTGCATATGTACAACTGGGGCCAGTTGGTTTTAGCGCAGCTGTACCACGCCCTTAGTCAGGGATCTCTCCATGGTACGGGAGGCATTTGCGGGTTTCTAGCGTTGCTCGAGTCGTGGATTTTTGCACACTTTGTTCAGCTTCGAGCTCCACTTTTTCCGGGTTACGACGTATCCATGCCCCATATGTGCCGACATGCGCCGCGGAAGATTGGTGTCTCCCATGAGGTGCGCATGCAGATGAGACACGTACTGGCGACTTGCACCGAGGCAGATGTAAGTCATTTTCTTTCAATTTAATTATTTTAATTATGAGTACTTTTACTAATATAAATGGGCTAAATTATTCTATTTACAGGTCCTGTTCCTCCCGTTCATACATTTATGAGACCCTTTTCCGTTCCAGCAGGTGACTTATGTTGAGTTGAACCTTGCTTCGTTCGACGTGGTTGCGGCGTACTACCCAGACCGTGTCATTCGACAGATGGGGTATGTACAGCTGATTCCTAAGGATATACGCCCTCCTAAGTCGAAAAAAGTAGGGAAGAAGTGGGTCACAGACTTAAAGTGGGACGATCACTTGTGGCAGAATTGGGAAAGCCACGTGTTCACTCCTTTTAGCACAGAGTACCGTGGTAGTGGACCGAGTGATGACCCGATGTACTACATTTGGGCGAGGAAAAGGCTATGGTACATCGTCAGTCGTCCTGCGCCGGAGAGAGGTCCTCGGGTGGAGCCGCAGGGTGGTGCTGATTATTCAGGATACGAGCAGATTGCTGGGTTTTCTCCTACGCTACCTACTTTGGATCACCCTGATCTTCTAGAGTCCGACCTCATGATGTGTAGGATCGCTGAGAGGTACCGACGGCATTGATTCTTATTCTCAGAATAACTTTGTTAGCTTTTTGGACATCAACACTATATTTTTGTAATCGGTAAATTGCATGACTGCTTTTAATTTTTGTAATCGGTTAATTGTATGACTGCTTTTAATTTATTGGAATCTGTTCATCGGTTTGATTACTTTCGAATGATATACACACTCAAAAATATAATGAAACAGAAATACACACTAGAAATTAAAATGAAACACACTGATACTTAAACAGCAACTCACACGCAAACAGAAACACACACTCATACTCGAACAGAAACTCACACTCAAACAGAAATACACACTCATACTTAAATTGAAACTCACACTCAAACAGAAATACACACGCAAAATTATCTATCAGGCCAGTTCCATTTCATCAACCTCCTTTCTTCTTTCGCATCTTGTAGTCACTGATTTCCTGTAACTGGATGTCAACAATGTCAGAGCGGACCGTATCCAGCTGGTCCTCTGTTATATAATCCGTCGCTTGACAGTTGAACCTGTTGCCCGCAATACGACGTTCCAATTCGGTGAGGTCAGAAACTAGATGTCGACGGGATGTGACCAAGACCGACCACCTAGCTCGTACTTCATCAACACGCCTTGAAATGTAAGGCGGCTGAACACCATCCCTTCCGAACAGGAAGTACATCTGGCATACTAATGCCTCGCAATACCTTTTACCACCCTCTGGAATGTGCATATTACCAGCTTCAACTGATGCCCTCATCAGATACTGATCTTCCAACTCAGTCCATGAACCCATTTTTCAGCTAGATTTATCAACTAATGATGAAGTCTCAATGTGCATGAAGCTTCTATTTATAGACGGACCCGAAAACGCCCTCTCATTCTCAAACATTCTAACAAATCCCGCTCATTCTAAAATATCAAAACTCCCACCCATTTTCAAAATTCAAAAACTCCCTCCCATTTTCTACATTCTAATAATCTCGCTCATTTTTAAATTTCAAAATTCCCTCTCATTTTCAAAATTCAAAAACTCCCTCTCGTTCTTGGAAATTCAAAAAATCCCGCTCATTCTTAAAATTCAAAACTCCCTCCCATTTCCTAAATTCTGAACTCCCTCTCATTATCTAAAATAAAGTCCCACCTAAATTCACTTCACTATATAAAGGGACTACAAATCCGTTTACATTCACATAATATTTTCTAAAACTTAGAAAGTTCAACAAATGGAGTTTACTCCCCATGAAGACTACCATTTGCTTCTGGCGGCGAGGATTGCCAGACGAGAGATGGGGGAAGATACTAGTGATGCTTTTTTGATCGGGTGCTTTGTAAGATGTACTACGGCTACGGCCGTTTACAAACAGAAGGGCTCCTCGTGCGCAACCGTGAGCAAATCAAGCAGAGGTATATTTTTTGCCAACCGCTCCAGCGTTTGTTGTTTCAGCCGTATAAAATTAAGCAAGAAGCGGCCGCCGTCTTCAACATGACAGTGGTAGACTACATCAGTAGGGATATGGTTGCGTATCTTCAGGATAGGATTGCGGAAAGGGAGGAGGGGGTTCATTCTGACGACAACTTGGGATATGACTTCGATGATTGAGCATTTGGTTGTTGCCATTTCGGTTTTTAATTATTTTCTTATGTTTCGTTAAGTTGAAAGTCATAACTTAATAATTTCCTCTTCTTGTAACCACTTCAAGTGTACTTGTTGTTTTCTTCTATTTCTTCATAATGTACTTGTTGTTTTCCTGAACTTCTTCAAAATGTACTTGTTGTTTTATCCCATATACTGGTATTTTATTCAAACAAATGTCCAAAATGATAAACTAGGACTATTATGTGTCCGAAAAACTAGGCAAAAAATCTGGCCTAGCGTCGCAGGCCCAAAATGAGACCAGGCCCATTAGGCGTCTCATTTTGGGCCTGCGACAGAAGCTTTCTGTCTCAAAATATGGGCCAAATATTTGGCTTGCCGTCGCAGGCCCAAAATGCGACCAGGCCCATTAGGCGTCGCATTTTGGGCCTGCGACAACTGCTTTCTGCCCGAAAATTGTGGGCCAAATATTTAGCCTGCAGTCGCAGGCCCAAAATGAGACCATGCCCAAACGGCGTCTCATTTTAGGCCTGCGACAAATGATTTATTTTTGAGAATTCATGCCAAATTTTGACATTGGATATGTGATATGTGTTTCTAATGAAACTTACGTTAAACTTAAAATCGTCAAACACATTTGTATGAAAGCGACAAACACCGTAAACTACATTATATCATACTTACATCAAAATTACATCAAAATTACATCAAAAGTACATCAAAAGTACATCCAGAGTACATCAAAATTACATATGTTACAGTAGATGTTATGAAAACTAACCAATTTAAACTACAAATGTCGCACAAAAACATTTCAAACATTAGAAACGTCCTCGTCTCTAGTCAAATCTGTGACATGGGGTTTTTCGTTCAAGTTGATTTTCCTTGCGGGCATTATCTGTGTAAATTTGTTCAACCGCCGGTAGTATGGATGCGCCCATTGATTTGCTTCTTCGGTTGCGTAAGCGGCCCAACACGGGTATAATGGAGGCAACGGTCCATCGGGTGGAGTAGTAATCTACAAGGAAATTGCGTAAACGAATGCATTAGTAGTGATAGCGTAAATTTTTTTGATTGGAAACGAAATATACTTACATTAACAAAGTGACATCCATGCACGAAAGCTATCCCAACTTCTATGATCGTCGAATTGTTGACGGGTGGCTTTCCACGTATTGGTAGATACGTTAACGAGGCTGCGAGCGATACATGGTATACCATGCATTGATACCTTGTCGCGATGACCAGTCCAATATCCGTAAATGTCATCCAATAGTGGCTACTAGGATTCGGCTTGAAGTAATCTAATCTTTGTATCAAATCGTCAAACACCTTCTCCGAACCATATACATCCAACCAACATGCACGGTTGTCCCGCAACTCCTTCAACAACTCGCGTCTAACATCCTCCCATCTATCTTCGTCGTTGTATATTGAATGCGTTACGGAACGATATCCGCATTGTCCGTCCGGAAGAACGTCAACTAACTTTGAAATGTAAGTGTGTAGAAAGGTCGGGATGCAATCCGGATACAATGTTAACTTCCCATCCTTAACAATTTTCTTAGGCCTTCCAACCTTCTTTTTTGCTAATGGAGGTTTGGGTGGTACGATGGGAGCCACTTTGGATGCGGCCGTGCTCCCTAACGTGTTTACGGGTGTACTACCTACCGAGTTAGCCGGAGTACTAGCACTAGCGGTTTGTTCAATGAGATATTCCCACGAACTAGGGTTCCGTTTAGTCGATTTATCAACGCCTCCCTTTGGTCTACCCTTAGCTCTAACCGCTTCTTTAGGATCTTGAATATGACTTGTCTCGGGCATCAAAATTTGCATTACTTTATTGATAATGTGGTCTTGTTGGTCGGGGCGGAAACTACGAATGGAGTTGTCAATTAAGGAAATCTTTTTTTGCAATTCCTCTTCGCGAGAGGTAGGATCCATGTGCACAATATCTAATCTTTTCCAAAAAATATCCACATCTTCTAAAAGGATGCACCTACCTTCTCTAGCTATATAGGCAATTTCACATGCACAAGGTAAACCATGAGTTTTCCTAAGGAAACAACCTCCACATGCCACCCGATCTACTCCTATATTCCGAGCACGTACAATAGCAACCGTCAGTATCTTTAGCCCCGCATGTGACACATGACCTTTAAGATTTTTGGTCAAAACACCATCGAAGCCGGGAATTGATCTAAACTTACTTCGCTCGAATGATTCGACGATACCCGCATGCTGCTTCGTTAACAAGTTATGAACTTTTTCCCAAAAAGTCTCAAAGTTGCATTGATTCGTCCCAAGATATTTTTTTAGGGACGAGTGTGCACCCTCCGCCCTACATAGTACAAGTAATAAATTATCAACATACTTGAACTTTAATAAAATAACTCAACGAAAAGTAGGATAGAAGGACTAACCTATTTGTAGTTGTTTGGCCATAATGCTTAATCGTGTTCGTTTTGTACGCAAAGAACTTGTCAGCATATTTTGTTATCCACGAGTCCATAACGTACGCAAAGCACTCCGGTTTAGATGCGAACATCTCCTTAAGTGTATCCAGGTTCTTTTGGTAACTCTCAAACGTGTTCGCCTCCGCAGCGTAGCCGTAAAATTCAACAAATTGTTTCGCTACCGCATCATCGTGCAATATCTTCCGAACCGCCCCAATGATGTTCTTACTAATGTGCCACGTGCATAACAAATGGTGCGTTCCGGGAAAAATTCTATCAACCGCACGCATGAGAGCTAACTCCCGATCGGTAACAATAATGGATGGAAATGCGCACACGCTATCCATCATCAAACCACGAAGAGTTTCCAGAGCCCATACGTAGTTTCCAATCTTCTCTCCGCTCATAAACACATACGCAACGGTAAATGTGATGGAAGTGGACGTAAAACCGACAACCTCTAACAACGGCATCTTATACCTAGTCGTCTTGTACGTACAATCCATGAATAACACGTTCGGGAATGTACGTAATAAGTCTATGCTAGTAAGATGTGCGAAGAAAAAGTCAGTGATCACCTTTGTATCATCTTTCAAACGCTCCCACGTCGAGTATCCATTCTCCTTCAACTTCGTCAATAGATATTGCATTTGGGTTTGTCCCCCGTGTTCAGCGTCCCGATGTTTTTGGCGGACATTGTAGATTGGACGCATGTTCGAAATGTTTTCCGGATATTGGTGCTTCAAACCACTGTATATCTCCCTAGGGCGCGAACCTAGGTGAGACAAACTACGAACTAGTTCCTCTTCGTCCAGTTTTAGCCTACAAGCGCGGGAATGACCGTCTAGGCGAACGTAGGGTTCATGATTGTGAGTACCGTTTATCACCTCCAAACGCCATTTCATGGCTAGTACATCGATCGGATGACCTTTTAGCGCAAACGGACAATTACATTTCTTCGTCGATGTCTTCCTCTTTTTCAAAGTGTCCGGCTTTGCCTTTGATACGTATACACCGTATCGCTCGCAAACGTACTCTAACCTAGGAGTCCTTCCCCATTTCCCACTATCGTACAGTTTTCTTATTGTGACAAACTTGATCTTCTTTGATTCAATCTCCACGAAAGCATCTAATTCGTCTTTAGTGAATAACCTATCCGTGTTGAATATTTTACTGTAATCGGCATCCATAAATGGAGGCTGGACAGGTTCCTCCTGCAAAATATACAATCGAAATGTATGAGTTTATATGTACAAGTTGCAGTAGCAGGCCCAAAATGAGACATGTCTCAAGTCCCGTCGCAGGCCCAAAATGCGACGGGCCCAAAAGAGCGTCTCATTTTGGGCCTGCGACAGAGGCTCTCTGGCTAAAAAATATGAGCCATATTTTTCGCCTAGCGTCGCAGGCCTTAAATGAGACGGTCTTTTGGGCCCGTCGCATTTTGGGCCTGCGACGGGTATTTAGAGCCGTCGCGCGCTGTTCGTGCGA
Organism: Limnanthes douglasii subsp. nivea; assembly: GCA_036936605.1. Classification (NCBI taxonomy): domain Eukaryota; kingdom Viridiplantae; phylum Streptophyta; class Magnoliopsida; order Brassicales; family Limnanthaceae; genus Limnanthes; species Limnanthes douglasii. Next base: position 318,729,017 of record JAUPFV010000002.1, on the reverse strand, counting down.
TGACGATGTTGTTCATCGCACGAACAACGTGCTACAACCCAGAAATCATAAAAACTTAATTTCGGTCCTTACCTCCATCCGGTAAGCTTCCTCCTCGTTCAGTAAGTCTTCCAGAGAAATGCCCATCTCTTCGTTGTCCATAGATACTCCGATTCAAGATTTTTCGAAGTGGGTTTGATGGGTTTAGGTAAAAATCGCTAATTTTTTCGAATTAATGGGTTTAGATTAGTAGATGTTACTACAAAGCTTGTAGATCTAGTGTAATATCGGATAGATTAAGTGTTTCGGCCGATTTGGAGACAAAATGACATAAATGTCAAAATCTAGAGAGAGGAAGGGCAATTTTGGAATTTCAACTTTCAGTTTCAAAAAATAAAAGAGTAGGGTAAGAGATCTATCAAAATGTGTAACATTTCTAGTCTGGAAAAAAAAATGGACAATTTAATTTGTTTCCAAAAACAACAGCCAACGGTAAGTATGTGGATGCTCACCACCATTGCGCCTTTTAGACTCACACTACCTCCTCATCCGCACCACCACTACAAAAACATCAGCACTGTCGAAACTCGAGTCTCTTACAATCATCAACAACAACTTAACATCAATGGAACTTCACATCATCATCAGCATTATCATCATCATCTTCTTCGGCTACCTGCAACTATCTAAGCGTCTTTCCCCTCCTATCAACTGTTCCAGCAACCAAACTGCCGCTGGAGACGACGAAAACCTCGGTCGAGATCGAAAAACGGTAGGTCTGCTTTTCGAAACACGGATTTGAACTAAAGCTATGCGTCTCAGATAGTGGATTTTTCTAGGGTTTTGTTTCCGACATGTGCTGTGTTTTTTGCTCACTGGTAGGGGATTTTTTGGAGTACTTGTGTTTGGGTGAATTTTTTTTTTTTTTTTTTTGAGTAAAATAGCATAAACCTTTCAAGTCCTCAGTAAGACTTCATTGGAGAAGCTTCATTACAACCAAACCCCAAATTTCGTGACAGATTCCATACACTTTTTGAAACAGTGATGGGAGTTCATTTGGAAAAATAAGGGATATGAATAGCGACCTCCAAAAAAGAGGGCCAAGCCAAACATGAATGTCATAACCCAGACCAAGAAACAGGCAAAGAAGCATGGGTAACGACAACCATGCTTCTTCTACCTCATCGTCCCATTTCAATTCATATACGACGCCCATGACCGGATTCTGTAATACATTGCTGCAAGTACTCGCTTATAGTCCCGCAAGGCTTCTTCTTCCTCGAGTGGAGCTGGGTTTCGGTGACTGAAAACCTTGAGTATAAAGTTATCAGATGGCTCTAGAATGTCAACACCAAATGATCTTGCTAATGATTTTCCAATGACTTGAACTTGAGATATACATAAGTAGAATAAGCCGTCTTCGGACTTTGTCTGAACCCGATCAAGCAGCTCAATCTGCACATATCCACCAATGCAAAGAACTGGTTTGGGTAGCCGGAACTTTTGCAGGCTATTTTCCTGAGCCATTGGAAACACTGGTGAAGAATAAGTCCATATGAAATTTTCATCAGTAGACATCAGCCATGACTTACTAGCCATACCGGATTTTAAATAACCGGCCCGAAACCGTACAAAATTTGCAGAATATATTGGCTCACCTTGCTGAAATGAGTCTTGGGAAGGTTGTATGCAGATTTCAGTAATCACACATAAATCCGCAACCAACTTATAGACGAGTGTTTCTGGCACGGCACGATTCTTTTGCCCTCGGCTCAACCAAAACCAACCACTTGGTTCGAGAGTATTATAGATAAGATCCCTCGGAAAAGTCTTAGTGCTAGATGCAAAAACTGCCTTACCGATGCACTCTTTGGCATCAAAATTAATGCACGACCGAGCAAAAGAGGCATAGACGTGGTGCTCTCTAACCAAAGTTTCCCATTCCTTGGAATTCCAAGATCCAAATGTGGTTGGACTTGGATCTTTAACAATAATGCCACTCCCTTCACTTAAATGATCAAGTTTATGTAGTTGTGGAAACATTCGTAAGCACATAGCCTTACAAAGACTCTTTGCAATCACAAATTGTCTCCATGAATGTGAGACACAACTGCCCCTGACAAGATCAGAGGGATCTTCCAAGTACGAAAGTACCTTTATGGACATGTCAGGTTCGAGAACATTCAAGAAATCCATACCCGTTTTCATAAAACTTAAAATCCGCAGCCCTGCAGTTCTTCTTACCTAAAAAGAAATGGATGGCAAGTTTTTCACAAACGAGGAGGTTTCGAGTTCAGAGTGAAGACGGTGATTGATGAGCCTTACGAGATGAAATTAAAGAGAATTATGCTCATAAGTGACCGATTAAGTATTATTTATTTAGGGCGTCTCGGTAGAGGATAAAGTTTCACCAGACACCGAAGGCCAGCTTCAACTAGGAACTCCACAGATTGACAAGGATACTATACCGGCGATCCCGATTGAGATTCGGCTAGCATCCACCGAAGGCCAGCTTCAACTAGGAACTCCACAGATTGACAAGGGTACTATACCGGCGACCCCGATTGAGATTCGGCTAGCATCCACCGAAGGCCAGCTTCAACTAGGAACTCCACAGATTGACAAGGGTACTATACCGGCGACCCCGATTGAGATTCGGCTAGCATCCACCGAAGGCCAGCTTCAACTAGAAACTCCACAGATTGACAAGGGTACTATACCGGCGACCCCGATTGAGATTCGGCTAGCATCCACCGAAGGCCAGCTTCAACTAGGAACTCCACAGATTGACAAGGGTACTATACCGGCGACCCCGATTGAGATTCGGCTAGCATCCACCGAAGGCCAGCTTCAACTAGGAACTCCACAGATTGACAAGGGTACTATACCGACGACCCCGATTGAGATTCGGCTAGCATCCACCGAAGGCCAGCTTCAACTAGGAACTCCACAGATTGACAAGGGTACTATACCGGCGACCCCGATTGAGATTCGGCTAGCATCCACCGAAGGCCAGCTTCAACTAGGAACTCCACAGATTGACAAGGGAACTATACCGGCGACCCCGATTGAGATTCCGCTAGCATCCACCGAAGGCCAGCTTCAACTAGGAACTCCACAGATTGACAAGGGTACTATACCGGCGACCCCGATTGAGATTCGGCTAGCATCCACCGAAGGCCAGTTCAACTAGGAACTCCACAGATTGACAAGGGTACTATACCGGCGACCCGATTGAGATTCCGCTAGCATCCACCGAAGGCCAACTTCAACTAGGAACTCCACAGATTGACAAGGGTACTATACCGGCGACCCCGATTGAGATTCCACTAGCATCCACCGAAGGCCAGCTTCAACTAGGAACTCCACAGATTGACAAGGGTACTATACCGGCGACCCCGATTGAGATTCGGCTAGCATCCACCGAAGGCGAGTTCAACTAGGAACTCCACAGATTGACAAGGGTACTATACCGGCGACCCCGATTGAGATTCGGCTAGCATCCACCGAAGGCCAGCTTCAACTAGGAACTCCACAGATTGACAAGGGTACTATACCGGCGACCCCGATTGAGATTCGGCTGGAATCCACCGAAGGCCAGCTTCAACTAGGAACTCCACAGATTGACAAGGGTACTATACCGGCGACCCCGATTGAGATTCGGCTGGCATCCACCGAAGGCCAGCTTCAACTAGGAACTCCACAGATTGACAAAGGTACTATACCGGCGACCCCGATTGAGATTCGGCTGGCATCCACCGAAGGCCAGCTTCAACTAGGAACTCCACAGATTGACAAGGGTACTATACCGGCGACCCCGATTGAGATTCCGCTAGCATCCACCGAAGGCCAGCTTCAACTAGGAACTCCACAGATTGACAAGGGTACTATACCGGCGACCCCGATTGAGATTCGGCTAGCATCCACCGAAGGCCAGCTTCAACTAGGAACTCCACAGATTGACAAGGGTACTATACCGGCGACCCCGATTGAGATTCGGCTAGCATCCACCGAAGGCCAGCTTCAACTAGGAACTCCACAGATTGACAAGGGTACTATACCGGCGACCCCGATTGAGATTCGGCTAGCATCCACCGAAGGCCAGCTTCAACTAGGAACTCCACAGATTGACAAGGGTACTATACCGGCGACCCCGATTGAGATTCGGCTAGCATCCACCGAAGGCCAGTTCAACTAGGAACTCCACAGATTGACAAGGGTACTATACCGGCGACCCCGATTGAGATTCCGCTAGCATCCACCGAAGGCCAGCTTCAACTAGGAACTCCACAGATTGACAAGGGTACTATACCGGCGACCCCGATTGAGATTCCGCTAGCATCCACCGAAGGCCAGCTTCAACTAGGAACTCCACAGATTGAAAAGGGTACTATACCGGCGACCCCGATTGAGATTCGGCTAGCATCCACCGAAGGCCAGTTCAACTAGGAACTCCACAGATTGACAAGAGTACTATACCGGCGACCCCGATTGAGATTCGGCTAGCATCCACCGAAGGCCAGCTTCAACTAGGAACTCCACAGATTGACAAGGGTACTATACCAGCGACCCCGATTGAGATTCGGCTGGCATCCACCGAAGGCCAGCTTCAACTAGGAACTCCACAGATTAACAAGGGTACTATACCTGCGACCCCGATTGAGATTCGGCTGGCATCCACCGAAGGCCAGCTTCAACTAGGAACTCCACAGATTGACAAGGGTACTATACCGGCGACCCCGATTGAGATTCCGCTAGCATCCACCGAAGGACAGCTTCAACTAGGAACTCCACAGATTGACAAGGGTACTATACCGGCGACCCCGATTGAGATTCGGCTAGCATCCACCGAAGGCCAGCTCCAACTAGGAACTCCACAGATTGACAAGGGTACTATACCGGCGACCCCGATTGAGATTCGGCTAGCATCCACCGAAGGCCAGCTTCAACTAGGAACTCCACAGATTGACAAGGGTACTATACCGGCGACCCCGATTGAGATTCGGCTAGCATCCACCGAAGGCCAGCTTCAACTAGGAACTCCACAGATTGACAAGGGTACTATACCGGCGACCCCGATTGAGATTCGGCTAGCATCCACCGAAGGCCAGCTTCAACTAGGAACTCCAAAGATTGACAAGGGTACTATACCGGCGACCCCGATTGAGATTCGGCTAGCATCCACCGAAGGCCAGTTCAACTATGAACTCCACAGATTCACAAGGGTACTATACCGGCGACCCCGATTGAGATTCCGCTAGCATCCACCGAAGGCCAGCTTCAACTAGGAACTCCACAGATTGACAAGGGTACTATACCGGCGACCCCGATTGAGATTCCGCTAGCATCCACCGAAGGCCAGCTTCAACTAGGAACTCCACAGATTGAAAAGGGTACTATACCGGCGACCCCGATTGAGATTCGGCTAGCATCCACCGAAGGCCAGTTCAACTAGGAACTCCACAGATTGACAAGAGTACTATACCGGCGACCCCGATTGAGATTCGGCTAGCATCCACCGAAGGCCAGCTTCAACTAGGAACTCCACAGATTGACAAGGGTACTATACCAGCGACCCCGATTGAGATTCGGCTGGCATCCACCGAAGGCCAGCTTCAACTAGGAACTCCACAGATTAACAAGGGTACTATACCGGCGACCCCGATTGAGATTCCGCTAGCATCCACCGAAGGCGAGCTTCAACTAGGAACTCCACAGATTGACAAGGGTACTATACCGGCGACCCCGATTGAGATTCGGCTAGCATCCACCGAAGGCCAGCTTCAACTAGGAACTCCACAGATTGACAAGGGTACTATACCGACGACCCCGATTGAGATTCGGCTAGCATCCACCGAAGGCCAGCTTCAACTAGGAACTCCACAGATTGACAAGGGTACTATACCGGCGACCCCGATTGAGATTCGGCTAGCATCCACCGAAGGCCAGCTTCAACTAGGAACTCCACAGATTGACAAGGGAACTATACCGGCGACCCCGATTGAGATTCCGCTAGCATCCACCGAAGGCCAGCTTCAACTAGGAACTCCACAGATTGACAAGGGTACTATACCTGCGACCCCGATTGAGATTCCGCTAGCATCCACCGAAGGCCAGCTTCAACTAGGAACTCCACAGATTGACAAGGGTACTATACCGGCGACCCCGATTGAGATTCCGCTAGCATCCACCGAAGGCCAGCTTCAACTAGGAACTCCACAGATTGAAAAGGGTACTATACCGGCGACCCCGATTGAGATTCGGCTAGCATCCACCGAAGGCCAGCTTCAACTAGGAACTCCACAGATTGACAAGGGTACTATACCGGCGACCCCGATTGAGATTCGGCTGGCATCCACCGAAGGCCAGCTTCAACTAGGAACTCCACAGATTGACAAGGGTACTATACCGGCGACCCCGATTGAGATTCGGCTGGCATCCACCGAAGGCCAGCTTCAACTAGGAACTCCACAGATTAACAAGGGTACTATACCTGCGACCCCGATTGAGATTCGGCTGGCATCCACCGAAGGCCAGCTTCAACTAGGAACTCCACAGATTGACAAGGGTACTATACCGGCGACCCCGATTGAGATTCCGCTAGCATCCACCGAAGGACAGCTTCAACTAGGAACTCCACAGATTGACAAGGGTACTATACCGGCGATCCCGATTGAGATTCGGCTAGCATCCACCGAAGGCCAGCTTCAACTAGGAACTCCACAGATTGACAAGGGTACTATACCGGCGACCCCGATTGAGATTCGGCTAGCATCCACCGAAGGCCAGCTTCAACTAGGAACTCCACAGATTGACAAGGGTACTATACCGGCGACCCCGATTGAGATTCGGCTAGCATCCACCGAAGGCCAGCTTCAACTAGGAACTCCACAGATTGACAAGGGTACTATACCGGCGACCCCGATTGAGATTCGGCTAGCATCCACCGAAGGCCAGCTTCAACTAGGAACTCCACAGATTGACAAGGGTACTATACCGGCGACCCCGATTGAGATTCGGCTAGCATCCACCGAAGGCCAGTTCAACTATGAACTCCACAGATTCACAAGGGTACTATACCGGCGACCCCGATTGAGATTCCGCTAGCATCCACCGAAGGCCAGCTTCAACTAGGAACTCCACAGATTGACAAGGGTACTATACCGGCGACCCCGATTGAGATTCCGCTAGCATCCACCGAAGGCCAGCTTCAACTAGGAACTCCACAGATTGAAAAGGGTACTATACCGGCGACCCCGATTGAGATTCGGCTAGCATCCACCGAAGGCCAGTTCAACTAGGAACTCCACAGATTGACAAGAGTACTATACCGGCGACCCCGATTGAGATTCGGCTAGCATCCACCGAAGGCCAGCTTCAACTAGGAACTCCACAGATTGACAAGGGTACTATACCAGCGACCCCGATTGAGATTCGGCTGGCATCCACCGAAGGCCAGCTTCAACTAGGAACTCCACAGATTAACAAGGGTACTATACCGGCGACCCCGATTGAGATTCCGCTAGCATCCACCGAAGGCGAGCTTCAACTAGGAACTCCACAGATTGACAAGGGTACTATACCGGCGACCCCGATTGAGATTCGGCTAGCATCCACCGAAGGCCAGCTTCAACTAGGAACTCCACAGATTGACAAGGGTACTATACCGACGACCCCGATTGAGATTCCGCTAGCATCCACCGAAGGCCAGCTTCAACTAGGAACTCCACAGATTGACAAGGGTACTAGACCGGCGACCCCGATTGAGATTCCGCTAGCATCCACCGAAGGCCAGCTTCAACTATGAACTCCACAGATTGACAAGGGTACTATACCGGCGACCCCGATTGAGATTCCGCTAGCATCCACCGAAGGCCAGCTTCAACTAGGAACTCCACAGATTGACAAGGGTACTATACCGGCGACCCCGATTGAGATTCGGCTAGCATCCACCGAAGGCCAGCTTCAACTAGGAACTCCACAGATTGACAAGGGTACTATACCGGCGACCCCGATTGAGATTCGGCTGGCATCCACCGAAGGCCAGCTTCAACTAGGAACTCCACAGATTGACAAGGGTACTATACCGGCGACCCCGATTGAGATTCGGCTAGCATCCACCGAAGGCCAGCTTCAACTAGGAACTCCACAGATTGACAAGGGTACTATACCGGCGACCCCGATTGAGATTCGGCTGGCATCCACCGAAGGCCAGCTTCAACTAGGAACTCCACAGATTGACAAGGGTACTATACCGGCGACCCCGATTGAGATTCGGCTAGCATCCACCGAAGGCCAGCTTCAACTAGGAACTCCACAGATTGACAAGGGTACTATACCGACGACCCCGATTGAGATTCGGCTAGCATCCACCGAAGGCCAGCTTCAACTAGGAACTCCACAGATTGACAAGGGTACTATACCGGCGACCCCGATTGAGATTCCGCTGGCATCCACCGAAGGCCAGCTTCAACTAGGAACTCCACAGATTGACAAGGGTACTATACCTGCGACCCCGATTGAGATTCCGCTAGCATCCACCGAAGGCCAGCTTCAACTAGGAACTCAACAGATTGACAAGGGTACTATACCGGCGACCCCGATTGAGATTCGGCTAGCATCCACCGAAGGCCAGCTTCAACTAGGAACTCCACAGATTGACAAGGGTACTATACCGGCGACCCCGATTGAGATTCGGCTAGCATCCACCGAAGGCCAGCTTCAACTATGAACTCCACAGATTTACAAGGGTACTATACCGGCGACCCCGATTGAGATTCGGCTAGCATCCACCGAAGGCCAGCTTCAACTAGGAACTCCACAGATTGACAAGGGTACTATACCTGCGACCCCGATTGAGATTCCGCTAGCATCCACCGAAGGCCAGCTTCAACTAGGAACTCAACAGATTGACAAGGGTACTATACCGGCGACCCCGATTGAGATTCGGCTAGCATCCACCGAAGGCCAGCTTCAACTAGGAACTCCACAGATTGACAAGGGTACTATACCGGCGACCCCGATTGAGATTCCGCTAGCATCCACCGAAGGCCAGCTTCAACTAGGAACTCCACAAATTGACAAGGGTACTATACCGGCGACCCCGATTGAGATTCGGCTAGCATCCACCGAAGGCCAGCTTCAACTAGGAACTCCACAGATTGACAAGGGTACTTTACCGGCGACCCCGATTGAGATTCCGCTAGCATCCGAGAACTTAAATGGTTCTCCTTCTTCCAATGAGTCAGATTTTTCGAATTATAGATCTTGGTTCAACTTGGATCAACTAGATGATCAGCCTTATTCTACTCCTATCAAAGTATGTGAAGAGTTGGGAAGGGTGTCACTATATCCGGAGCAAACACCTAGCAGCTGTATGACCCATTTCCAGAGTGCTGAAAGTACCTTTGCTAGCTCTAGCGGAGAAAATGAGGGAAGGAGTGCTGGTAGAGCATTCAGTAAGGATGCTACCGGGGATGCTTTTTTATAGAGGGAGTGTGAGACAGGGCTCCTGCGGTTATCACCTCAATGTTTGGGTGAAGTTGATTTAGGGTTTAATCTTTGTTTTTGAAAGCGTATATATTTGAATCTACTTGGAATCACTTAAGTATGTTAGAATATTACTATTTTAGAAATGTGTTGTTAAGCTTAAATAAAGTGAAATTTTAGCTTATGTCTTCCCTTCAATTGTCCCAAGATTCAAGCACAATATGTATTGTTCACTTACAAAATTGGAAAGCATTTGAGATTTGTTTTTATTATATTCTCTGCAATTTTTCATTAGGAAGATTCTTTGAAGATGAGTTCGAAACTCGCAAAACTGGGGCTTGCCGCTGTGCTCGCTTATGGGTTGTTTGATGCTGTTACATATACTACCTTCTTCGTGCTTGCATTCCTCGGCTATGAGAAGAGTACAGGGAAGAATCCTGCCGCAAATCTTCAAGCATTGTTAGGGGTAATGAGATTCTACCTTTTACTTCTATTTTTAATTCTCTTTGATGATATCTATTTGATGAAAGTGAATTCTTCCACTCTGTTCGGTAATTAAGGAACGTTTCTGCTGTTAGTCAGACATATCATTTCGTAAGTTTTCGTACTCTTTTTGCAAAGGAATAAAGTTTCTGAATCTAGATGAACGAAGCACCATCATTCATTTTGTGATGGTATTTTTGAGATTTTACATTTTGCCCCTTTGCACGTTTAAACCACAGCTTCGTGTTCATTGTTTTAACTATACATTTAATTATATATATTTTAGCAGTATGTGCCTTTTTGAGGATGTTTCTTGTTACAAGTTAATATGTGAATGCATATATATGAACGGCATATACATATTTCGTAGTGATATGTTCTCAGATTATTATCATGATGTGGACTGGAAACAATGTCACGAGGCCATTTCGTGTAGCTGGAGCAGCAGCATTGGCACCACTCATTGATAAAGGTTTGAAGAAGCTCCAAAACTACTTCAAATTCCCCACTCTTGCCTATGCATTTGCACTTGTTGTCTTCATAGTTGCTGTACCATGTCTGGCAACCGCATCATTGCTTATCCTCTCGAGGTGGGGTCGATAGGATTGCAAATGAACTCCACAAGTTGGAAACTATGCTTCTAGTTCTCTCATCCAAGGGGAAGAAAGCAGCAAAACGGTGGTTTTCTCTATGTCAACATCTTTCAGTCTGCGTAGAGTTCGAATCCGAGTCACTCTACGGCTATATATATTTGATAGGGTCACAAGCAGCATGAGGCCAGTAGGTTTCTACGAGGACGTGGATTCCATTAATGAATGAATTAATATATTGGAGAGTTGTTTTTCGACTTTATAGTATGTGACCGCTCTGTATGATTGGATCTTATTAGTACTTCTTAGTTCTTATTATAGTTGTTACGATTGTGGTTTACTCTTTCACAAGTTGTTTTGACGAAGGACCATGTGACAAGTGCATGGCCTGTTTTGGTTGTACTATTAGCGGTTCATAGTTTTGCTATGAATTTGGTTTTTGCCTACATATGAGCTGTGCTGGATCTCTGTTGCACACCTTAACGCACAAATCTCACCCAAATCCGTATGGTAACAAATATAACAGAAACTGAGTTCATATGCCACAGTTGCAGAAATAAGACATTTTGTTGTTGTTTTTTTTAAAACTAAAATTTGAGAACTCTAAAAAAACAGTTTATTCACTCTATTTACAAAATTATCATTGGCTCACAAAAATTCCATAAATTTGAAACCCTTTCAAATCTATCTCTAAATCCTAACAATTAACCACCAAATCACGAGCAATTAACCACCAAAACACTAAATCTACGACAAAAAACTAAACACTAAATAGTTATGCAAGACGAGGAAATGGACGTATCTTTCAGACTTGGTGGATGAGGAGAACTTGTATCGAAGGGAGGTAACGATTTCAACTTTAGTTTCTGTTTTCATACGAATCGTACGAACAATACGATGAACAACATGCTATTCACATACATCATGCGACCAAAATCTAGTGGTTGCAAATATGCATGCACCCAGATTTTTGTCATCGCATTCATTCATGCGACCAACTTATTATGGTCGCACGACTTATGCAACTAGAGCCAAATTATAGTTTCCATTGTTCGGCTAATTAAATATCAGGTTTTCTTAACATATTGTTATTCGTTGTAAGAGGAATCAAGTCAACCACCATATATCTAATGGCTGATTACACAATAATATTCATAACCGATAGGTTATTCACTAAGCAGGAACTGGATGCTTTTGTCGATGAGGAATCAAAGAAGATTAAATTCGTCACAATTATAACGTTATATGGTAGTGAGAAATGAGGAATAACTCCTAGATTACAGTACCAATGTGAGAGGTACGATATCGAAAGCGAAGCCGAAAACTTTGAGAAAACAAAAAAGTAAGACAAAGATATATAATTGTCCATATGAATTAAAAGGTCATCCGGTTGACGTACTAACTATGCAACGACGTTTAAAATTTATAAACGGGAAACACAATCACAAAGCTTATATTTGTTTAGACGGTTATTCCCGCGCTTGTAGACTCAAACTAGAAGAACATACACTAGTTCGTAATTTTTCTTTCCTTGGGTTGCGTCCTAAGGAGATATATAGTGGTTTGAAGAATAATAACCCGGATAATCTTTCGAACATGCGTGCAATCTACAATTTTAGCCAAAAACATCAGGACGTTGAGCACGAGTGACAAACTCAAATGTAATATTTGTTGGGCAAATTGAAAGAACATGGTTACTCCATGTGAGAGCGGTTACACGACGATTCAAAAGTGATCACCGATTTTTTTCTCGCACATCCTAGGAGTATAGACTAGTTGCTTACATTGCCGAATGTGCTTATCATGTATTATACGTACAAAACAACGAGGTATAAAATGCCATTGCAAGGAAATCACATTTTTCACGCGACTCAGTTTATAATTGTCCATTTTGTTCTCTTAAACATGAATTGTTGTTTAATGTTACCTTAATGTTACTTTCCAATACATTTTACGCTATTTTACGATTTGTTAGTTTACGATTACGTGTCGTTTTGTTCTACTATGTTAAAATATTCAAACATCAAACATTGCAAGTCACCAATAATTATTCAAACAAACAAAGCCTTATACATAACTTACTTATAAAACTTGTAATTTTATATCAAAATTCATAAAAATCGTACGAACAGTAATACATCCCGATATAGGTCACGAAAACATAACGAGAAACATGAAATAAGTAATACAAACACGCAAGTCCATACAGTTAATCAATGACGTCTACATCTCTCAAAAATACTAACCATATCATCTGCAACGCCTACCAACTCCTCACGAGTCATCATGGCTAAGTGTGGCCTATACGCAGCTATCTAGACATATCTCTCGGGATCAACACTGCCCTGAGTGTACACTAGAGACCATGCCACCAACATACGTATCATCGCATATCGAAGTCGGGTTAGACACTATCTAACACATGTTCTTCCTAACCGAAACAGGGTACATCATGTATGTACAATTTTGTCCATCATCGAATGGTGTACCTGAAATGGTGAAAAAATGGTGTTGCTAATTCTCCCAATACACAAGAGCCCACCCTAACTTTTAACAAAAAATTTCACTAAATGTTTTGGCAGCAGTAGGACGTATGTTGCATGGTATCAGCTGAATGTGGCATATCTGATTGGTGACGCGGTCTGGGTAGTAAGGCACGACTATGTCAAATGACTTGAGCGTATGTTTCCAACTAATTGTATGGAATGGATGCACACCCCGTATATAACCGTACAAAATAAAAATTACGTAAAAGGCATTATATAGTTAGCATGCTTAGAAGTTAATGCAAGTTAACATATAAAAACATAATAAAACTTACATCAAGTATGATGCACATCGATAGGGTGTGTCTCAACTCTAAGCAAATAACTTGCACATAAAAAAAAATTATGGCGCGTAATGATAGATATGTGGTGATGCTAAAGTGAACACCTTGCAAACGGGAGCACTAAAAGACCTAAGAGATTAGCAGCATCGGGGCCCTCCACAATTGGTTGTTTCCCTTCTCCATGGACCACAACAATTGGGACGACCTTCTGGGGGCAGTAACTGTCTCATCGATGACATGATTTTTGACAGTGTTGGTTGTTATATTTTGTATAGTTTTGGAAGGCAAAGTCTCCTTAACGCTTGTTGGTTCATTCGAAATGGCAACGGTTTTCCTAGGATTTTGAATTTAGTAGCTTGGGTCAGCTCTTTTTGTTTCATTTTAACCGACAAACCCCATTTGGCGATGATCAATTACTTGGGGCGGGAATAGGGGAAGTTCGGCTGTCGCTTGGCTCGGGACGGTTAGTGGTAGGAATCGCCTCATTTTTTGCTTTAGAAGCGGAAATAGTAACATCCATGCGTTTCTTTTCTCTGACCAGTAATGACTCGCACTGCGCTACACCTTTGAAAGTGGCAGTAGTATTGTGGCTAGTTCGAATGCTAATGATGTTCGAGCTTAGGTAGATTATCTCAGGAGCGTCGAATGAAGACGAATCATTTGAGTTTCCCATAGCTACGAATTGAGAACTAGGACGGTTTGTTAGCAAAGTCTTCAGATTTGAATGAGAAGATTGGCCAAGACAGAAAGGCCAACCTTGATTAAATGAGGGATTTAGATCTAATTATCGAGTTGAAGTTAGAATGAAAGGGGGCGGATGTGAGGAAGGATTTTGCTTTTCAGAAGAGCAAGATTTTTCAGGGTTGAAACTATCGTATAGGGTCGTATGATAATATAGATTTAGGAGATGGTCGATTACACCCATAGCTCGGTATTCGGCAGCTCTATCAGAGATATTATCGAAGATGGGTTTTTTGTTTTTTTGGATTTTTTCATAAACAGATGCATAAATGCACTTTATCTCTCTAGAAAAACCGATCTCTAAAACTTTATTTCTCTCGATTTATAGATGAGCCACCTCTCAACGGTTACTTTCATAGAGAAGCGCAATCGATTAAAGTCTCGAGAAATTCAAGAGTCATCTTTTAAAAGTACAAACTGACACGCATCGAGTTATCGACAGAGACGTATCATGATATGACACTCTTGTAGGGCTAGGAAGCTAGCACCATCATTCGAGCCTTGGGTAGTTCAGGAGGTGTTTTTATTGAGGTTCACAAGCGACACTCGTCGAACATATAGACGACACGTGTTAGACCGCGACACGATCTCTCTTACAGCTAGACCAATGGGCCTGATATAATCAAGAAAAATAAGAAGGCCCAACAAACGTAAGCCCTAAATAATGTTCTCGATACCTCTAGAAAAACAAAATTATGACATGCAATAAGTAATTTTAGGTCATACAAACTCGTTCCAAAGAGTATCGACATATGGGCATCGAAGATACCTGATCCTTAGAAATTGACGCGTTAAAATCATGAAGACCCGCCCTTAGACATTAGGGAACCAAACATCGCGACATACCGACCCCGAGAACACGCAGAAGTCGAAGCTGTGACGGCCCGACCCTAAAAATGACATCATAGTCCTCGCTCAATTTTTTCCCAAGAGCTAGATGGGTTACTGATAAGGGCGTAAATTGTCCATGCCCAAGCGGGTCGACAAAACACAAGGGCATTTCTACTTTGTAATAATAATTTGTAATAAGAATGACTGTCACGGGCTTAGACTTTGACTAGCCCGTGCGGCACTTGAACTCTTCAAGTTAGCCTAAAATAATAGAGGAGTTGGGACACTTAGAGCTTTTTAGAGAGAGAAAGTATATTTGTATTTCTAGTGAGAGAAAATACAATAATTTGATGGGTGAGGAACAAATGAAGTTCTCCTCCTTATATAGGTTCCATGGATGATTCTAGAAGATGTTCTAGAATCATCTCCTTCTGGAAGCTTCTTACATAATAATAGTTTCTAGATTACAAGGAAACCTCCTGAATATCCTAGAATGTTCCAGGGGCTTTCGTAATGTTCCAGAAGTGACGTAGAGTCTTCTAGAAGCTTGTGGAATATTCTGGAAGCTTGGGTAGAATTATAGTTAATAAGGGTATGAATACGATAAAGTGAGTCACCCATGTGGATCAGGGCCCACTATCCTTAATATATAGAGTAAAATTCCCTTTACGGGGAGAGATAAAAATTTAATATAGAATAACTAATTTTTACCACTTTCTCTATCTAAATCTCGTGTTTCTCTCTCTAAACTCCGTTACAGCTTTGCCTATTAGCAGATTAACGGTCCAAATATTTTTGTAGCCATCAAACCTGTGAAATCACAAACCAGTCTCTAAAGGAACTCCACAAACCTGTGAAATCACGCATTGACCCCTTCGGTAACCCATTAAACCAATCCATAGCATTACTTCTGAGAGTCATAGAGATTTGCTCGATACAACATGACATCGTCATGGTTAAACTCTATCATCATGTTCTTGAATTTCTCCAGGTGACGTTCTGGATCACTCATTCTATCGTAGGCCTCCATCCGGTAATGGTCAAACTTCCACGGGAGCTCGATTTCCAGGATTTTGCTAATGAAGGGAGATTTCTTGAGAACTTAAGAGACCAACTTGGGTCGTACGTGATGTACTTCACTATCTTCATCTTCTTAAGTTGTTTCACCATTTTCCTATCTGAGTCGTCGTCGTGCTTTTGCCTATTGGATTGCTTCTTCTTTCTAGTATTCTCTCATTCTTTTTCATCACTCTCTACTGGTTCCTTTGCCTTACTGCAGTGACTCACCTTGCTAGCCTCATGGGGTGTTCATTGCTTAGATTTGTCATAGCTTAGGATCTTCTCTATCAAGAATTGCAACGCATTAGTCATTTTGGCAAACATGGCCTTAGCCTCGTGATCCTTGTCATCTTGTAGCTACAGCGTCTTATGCTTCAGTTCCTTGATCTGTGATTCCAGAAGGTAAATAACAGATGAATTAACTGATATATCTTGGTTCGTGATATTTTCTCCTTGAACGTGAGCAACTGCATCAAGCACAGGCGCATCGGCGACGTTAAGGTCAGCATGCTTGGGAGCATTACCCGTTAAAACACTGTTCGGGACTATATGAAGCTAGCTCCTTAAGTCGAGTGTTGAGTTGATTTATGGGTAGTTCTCAATATCGGGCAAGCTTACCGCTGCACCAAGGATAACTGTCCGACTTTCAACAGAGGGTCACCTCTGGGGTCTCCTTTTTGATTCCGGATATAGTTACGATAATGGGAAAGTTTGCATTTAAGCTTTTTGTGACATATAAGATTTCACACATATGGCACCAAATTTTTTAGGGAAAAATCCTCACAAATATATACCAAAATTATAACTTTGATAATCTAGAATGAAAAATGTATTCAAGTTAAGTTTCTTCTTTTATTATTTCTTTTGGTTCTATTTTTACATATTTTCAACCACAATCCTCATTCTCCACTCTCCCCACCATTAAAACCATTATTGTTTACTTAAACGTGTCTTATACATTGACACATTACTTGATTCATTACTACACACATTTACTAGTGACGTCTATTAAAAAGGGTGTGACAGCAGTAATCGTTTCTTCCCTGAGTGTGTTTTATGCAACAACTTTCAGAAATTCACAAATCATATTTTGGTGGATTTCTTATTTTTTTGGCTCATTTGAGAGGCCTCATCTAAGAAGCTTAGATTCCTTCTCTTACTACCGATTGACTTCTTGGCTACATACTACCTGCATTTGGACCCCTTCTGCCTGGGTTATCTTTAGTGGTTGCTTTATGTGCACGGGTCTATCATATTTGGTCCGAAAGAAATGATAGGAAATTCACAAACTCTCTCTCACATACTTCGGCAATTTTCTATCTCATTCTGGCGGACTTCCAACATCCGTTACAAATTTTACGGTTGAAAGATTACGATTGAATTAAACACTACTAAACTTATTTTATTATTTTTTAATACATTTTCGTATCATGCCTAGTTCCACTTTGCATATTTTTGCGACTGCTGAAATCTGTTACTTTGTTCCATGATACTTTTTTGTATCAATTTTTTTGGTATTCTATTGGGGTTGAATTTGTTTTATTGTTATGCAAGGAATCATGTATTTTTCTTAGGGAAATGTCTGTATATAAATACTTTTTTAGCTTAATTTATTTTTAAAATCCAAACAATAATATAATAATAATATTAATAAGTTAAATCCTACCGTTATCCAAACAAGTACCCCCAACCCCTCGCGGGTTATTTATTGTGGCGTGGGTTTGAATCCTGGAGTATATTCTAAGAAGCATGAGGTGGGTTATCTATTAGCGCCTTCCAAATATTTTAGAATCGTGTACCAAAACCACAAGGGAATGATGCTGAGTGGTTTTCCAGGATATATATTGGCATATATATAGACAGACAGACAGACGAACACCACCAAAATTGCAAACCAACGATATATAAAGATGGCAGAAAACTCAAGTAATTATATTTGCTCCGAAGAACAGCTTGGTTAGTACTGCAGTGCCTCTCTCTTAGCTCCACTATAAATATTGTGTTACTTTAGTTAATGGGACGTTGGTCGTTCCCCACCAAATAATGTATTTTTGGTCTAATATTATGGTTTTCATTTTGCCTGAACTAACGATTTTACTTTTTTCCTCTATATATTACTATATGTTAAGGAATAATTCGAACGAAGAGAGATCTACCACCAGCTCATTACACATTCAAAATTCAATCTTTCTCCTCGCTTGTAAATTTAGAAACGGATTATGTGGAGTCCAGGGATTTTGAAGTTGACAGCTACAAATGGTAGTTCTTTATAAATTTGATCATGGCTTATTCTGTTTGCAGTTCTCTCGTTAACTTTAAATTGCTAATAAAAATGTAGGAAACTGTTGTTCTATTCGAATGGCAGCAACAAAACGAATAGTGAAGGACATGTGTCGATGCATTTAGTATTTTCCGAATCTAACAAGCCTTCTGCTGGATGGGAAGTTCGTGTCAATTACAAATTTCTAGTGTATAATCATATTCAAGACAAGTACTTTACTATAGAAGGTACACACTATTCCAAACGGTGAAGTGTAGCGTGTATTTATCATTGTTTTTCTACGTTTGTTATCTAATCTAGTTCATGTATAAACTTATATTTGCAGATGGTGGTGCCAGGACAAAGCGGTTCTCTAAGATGAAGACTAAATGGGGAATCGACAAACTACTCCCTCTTGACTTTTTTAAGGATCCTTCAAATGGGTGTCTCGTAGACGATTGCTGTATCTTGGGTGCTGACATTTCGGTTATCAAATCTAATGGTTTTGGAGAAAGCTTGTCATTCACGAAACTTATCTCGGACAACACTTTTACTTGGAAGATTTATAACTTTTCAACACTTACTCTACTAAATTATATATCTGATATTTTTGTTATGGGGGAACACAAATGGTATGTTGCTCTAAAGTTGGGTTTATAGGTATTATTGACTTTATAACATTTGAACATTTTTGTCCTATTGATTTTCAGGAGATTATCGATCTATCCGAAAGGAAGTGGAAATGCCAAAGACAAAAGCTTGTCATTGTACTTATACAGACAGGATGACCTGACTCTAGAATCTGGAACGAAAGTTTATGCCGAATATATACTAAAAATAAAGGATCAAATCCAAGGCCAATACCTCGAGAAACCTGGTTTGTATCTTCTTTCCTATCTTTATATATAACTTATTTAGGAAATTTATAATGTGATTTTGGTCCCATTTTTAGCATCTTTAGCATTGTCTCTTTTATATATGGCATGTTTTATAATACATCGATCTCTATGTTGCAGTTATTGCTCATCATTTTATTTCGACAACGCAAGGTTATGGTGAACCCAACCTGTTGCCTCTTACTGAATTAAATCTGCCGTCTAAGGGATATATAAAGGAAAATGGTTTGGTAGTCGAAGTCCAATTTCATGTGGTGTCAAACGTTCAAGATCTTCCATAAGCCTTTAAGTTGGGTTCTGCTCAGTGAAAGATTAAGGAATTCTAATGTATTGTATTTTGTTCTTGCTTTCACATGAATGTTGCTGATTTTATAGCTCTATATATTGTATTCTATTTGTTATTGGTTCCTGCCTTATTGTTACGGTTCGTTGTAATTATGTTATTCTTTCTCATCTTTGCTTCGATCTTTCTATGCTTCTAGAAGACATTTGTGATATCGGGTTAAAAGGGGTTGAGGTTTCAAATAAACCCGAAGACATTTGTGATATCGGGCTAAAAAGGGGTTGAGGTTTCAAATAAACACAAGTGTTTGTTGATGAGTGAATATCGAAAAACAAAACAAAAAATTGATAATCTAAGCCATAATCTAATAGTGATAGATGTAATCCTAATTTAAGAGAAAATTTTAGTAAAAAATATTTGATTTATAAAACATTGTCTAAGACTAAAGTATCAAAGGTTTCATATTCTAAACCCTAATTAGAAAGTATGGAAATAAAATAAGCATATTAAAACAAAACCTTATCAAATTCGGATGCAATTAGTTTTGATTTGCTAATTAAAATACTTTTCTACAATATTAAAAGATCTAAAACATTAAAATTGGATTCTGAGATCCGAAACAGTAGAATTTCAGGTCTGGATTTCGTGACAACGATTGTCACACTTTTGATAATTATTGGGATCATCGAGACGTTCAGATTGAGTACCAATTTTGTCCAGTTTTGATACCCAAGTGAAAAGTAAGGCCCGTCTACGTTTGTCGATTAATGACAGATAATTGTGGGCCTCTATAACTGAATCATTCTCCCCCGACTGAGAAGAATTCACAACTAAATTCATATTATCATCAGGCTCAGCAAAATGCACCAAATGCCTCACATTAGAGACTATATATTGGTGTGGATTATTTTCGACTGAGGGTAATTTGGTCAGGTGTTTTGTGGTGTTTCAAAGGTATTTAATGTTTGGGTGTTTCGTAGTGAGAGATTTAAGCTGTCTGATTATATTAAATGTTCATTACCCTCATTAATGAAAGTGGTTGGGTATTTATACCCTTAATTATGGGTCATATGGGCTTTTGGGTCAAACTTATGAAACCACGTCGAATTCAAAAACTCATTAGTTTATTATTAAGCAGATTAGCAATTAGCTTAGTCAAAAGGTGATTAGTTTTTAGTACTTTTGTCCAGTTCGGATGGTTCAGTGGATGGATTTTGTCTGAATTGCCCCTGTTCGGTTTTTAAAGTGAGTGACAAATATTTCTGGACTCATCAGTAGCCCCTTTTTTAGGTTTTGTCGAAGGCCTTTGGTAAGACCTAAAAAATCTTCTTTAAGCACTAGTAACATTCTCTGGATTGTTCAAGTGCTCTGCCCAGGATTTATCCGGACTGAAAACTTCTCAGAAGTTCAAAAGTTTTGTTATGGATCGTGGGACACGTGTCATCTTCTTAGTTTCCTCACCAGTCGTTTTTTTTCCTCGAACGACGCTCCCACTAATCCTAAAAAGTAACCTCTTCATTTAATACCCATGACGCCAGCGCCGCCTTCAATAATTAATTTTGTCTTTTCGTATTCTCCTAGGTTTTTGGCATCTCTTTTTGTCTCATTAGTATAAATTACTTCATTTTCACTGTTTTACCATCTTCATTACTCTCTTATTCCTTCATAAGCTTTGAACTCTCTTCTCAAAATCCTTTTGGTGTGAGTTTATGTTCACAGCAAGAAACGCACTGGTAAAAGGCGGGTGGTTTAATCTTTCAGAGTTAGGAAAAGCACAAAGAGTTGAACGAGAAAGACGCATTGCTGCGGGTCTTCCAGTTTCTCCAATCGACAAGTCTGAAACACCATCTTCAGAGGCTGATCGAGGTTCATCTTCTGCTAGAAGTTCCAGACCCAGGAGTTTATTTCAACCAAGTTTTCCACCCATCGTTTCAGGCTCCTCGGTTTAGGAGTCACAACCCACTGTTGAACAGTAAAAAGTTGTTTCAAGCACAATGAGACCCTCTCCATTTATAGCCATGGGGTCAGATGTTGAAAAATCCACGGAAAAAGTTACACTTTGCAGAACAGGTCGCTTAGTGAAGGGTCAAGTTGTTGTCTCACAGTCTAAGTCCCCGAAAACAGGACCTTTTAAGTCTGGGGCCAAGAGCAAAGCTACAAAATCAGGGGCATCTATTAGAGTCCCTAAGGATAAATCCTCCGGTCCGGAGATCACTGGAACTAGCTCTCGAAATGAGCCCTCCGGACCCGAGCCCCAACCGGATACCAGACCACTCAGAGAAAGTGATGCTCAACCATCCGGACAGCTTACTGAGCCAGCCACCAGCACTCCTCCACCAATGACAACTGACAAACCTTCCATGGTGATGGAAGAGGTGATATAGGACAGCATTGAAGAAGCCCCTTTTGATACTGAATCTTCGGGCAGACAGGGGAAGTTGCCACTGATAAAAAGGGCAAGGGTAAAGAAAAACTGTGTTTGAAACATCCAGACCTGTCGGAGTCCCTGGAAGGCATAATGGGACCTTGCTTCCACAAGGTGAGCGTAAAGTATCTGCTAGCCATGCAGAATATTAACTACGCCTTCATTCATACTGCTGAATTAGACCGGATCCGGACGAAGTGGGGGGGTCCCTAAATCTATCAAAGTGAGGATATCGGTCGATCCGGAGATGCCAATGGACCGCAAGCTGAGTGAGATAATTATCTACACAGAACTGTTCAACTGGGGGCTCAGATTTCCCTTGGATCCAGAGATCGTCAGATATTTTCATCTGATAAAGCTCTGTCCAAGCCAACTGAGTCCCAACGCTTGGTACACCCTCATGCCTTGCATCATGGCCTATAGGGTCTCCGGAATACCGCTTCCGGTGGAGCAATTTGCTGCTGTGGCCAGCCTCTGCAAAAACCACATCATCCCCTTCTACTATTACAACATGGGTGACAATTTTAAGGTGATGGATGATTTGCTCGAATCGGAGAAGAATTGGAATACCCAATTCTTGTTCATTAGTGGAGCTTGGGAAAATGGGAGGAAGATTAAAGCTGGTGTCAACCCAAGCATGCTCACCAGTAGATGGAAAAGCACAAGTAAATATTCATTATGTTTGTTTTTCTTTCCTTATAAAAAATCTGTTAATTAAATGCTCTTCTTTTTCTTTGGGTAGTGCTGCTGAAGGAGTTCTCCGACTACTTGGAGGAGGGGCAGACAACTTGTGCCAAGCTGAATGCTTGGGCTGCCGACAAATGGGGAAATCGCTTCCACAATTGTTTTACTGCCGGCAACCTGGTGAGGTCCCACCTCTGGAATACAACCGGCCGGAGAGACTTTTCTTGGGAAGAATTGTCCACACCACCTCATCCGGGTTTCATCCTGCAGAGGACAGAGGATAAGGATGGGAAGCTGGCCTTGCCTGCCAGAGCTAAAGCCCCAAGTAAGATGAAGGGCAAGAAAGGCAAGAAGAAGCAAGATGCAGCTGAGTTCGATCAAGGTGGTGTTGAGGAGATCGTCCCAGCAAACCAAGAGGTGCAAGACCAAAGGGGAATCAATGCTTCTTTACTTCAAGTGGTTGAAGATGAGAGTACCAAAGAGGCAGGTGGACCTCCAAAACCCTCAAAGGCTCCTAAAAAAGACCGAAAACAGGGAGCAGATGGTGGAGATAGGGAAGCCAAGAAGAAGAAAATCTACAAAGGGGATGAAGTAGCTCTCCGACCTCCGGAGTCTCTTCCTCCGGTCGACCCAACAGACCCCACACAGGCAGAGCAAATCCCAAGTGATTTTCACACCAGAGAGGGTAACGGAGGGGATATTAACATTGATGGAGTAGACATTTGTGGTCTTCAATGGATTGGCCTTTACTTTGGAGACCTCGAGAAAGACGATTTTGCTGGCCCTTACCTCCCTCCAAGCTCTTCGAACATGGTTACTTTCAATGGTAAGTCTTTTTCTGTTTCAGGGGAGAATAACATGGTGACTCACTCCTTGCTGAGCAACGTTCAACCGGTGCTCAACCTGGAGAGACAAGTGCGAAGTCAATCTACCTTTATCAACACACTCAATGCAGACAAAGAGACTTTATCTAACAACTTCCTTAACGCCAATCAGAGTGTTGAGGCATTAAGGAGAGAGATCGAGAAGTTGAAAAAGGGAAAATAGGACTTGGCCACCAGGATGGCCACTTTGGAGGGGGTTAACAAAGAACTCCAATCTAAGTGTTCTGGCTTAGAGAAAGATCTCTCAACTTCGAAGGAAGAGGTGAAGACCAAGGACAATGTTATCCAGACCCTAACTAGTGACAAAATTCACTCGAAGATGTTGTGTCTAGAGCCACCAAGGAGAAAGAGAATTTGATAAAGGATCAAGAAAAGACAATCCAGGCCAGGATTGATGAATATACCAATAAGGTGATCGACTCCCACGAAGAGAGGTATGCCAAAGTCAAATCCGATATGGTCTTGCTTTTCCACCAAACATTCCCGAAGAGGACACTCGTTAATTTGTGGCAGTACGTTGAATATCACGATATCTCATTCCACACGATGGTGGATGGTGATAATAAAAACTACTCTAGTGGTTATGATAATACCACTGATGAAGAAGAGGGGACTGGAGAGAGCCCTATTGAGGATCCCAAAGACCCCAAGAAGAAACCAGATGAGGCTGGAACATCTAAGAGAGCCTAGCCTTAAAGTTTTAACTATCTTTTATTTTTCTTTAATCCTTGTGCCAGACTAAAGTCCTTGGATGGCCAAGGCATTTTTTGTAACTGTGTTCGGCTCTTGTCCGGATAAACCTTTTCTTTCTGAACTTTAAAGTCCTTGGATGGCCAAGGCATTTTACATGTTTTAATATCATTCCCCGGTGCTAGCCGGGAAGTTTTGCTTTACACAATTCTTGCATTGTTTTATAGTTACCCAATTTTGATGGCTAATGTAAAAATAGCCCCTAGTTATTTTACAAGTATTTTAAGGTGAGAGTGTTTAAATTCTCTGATGACAAATGTTTAAATGGTCATCACTCTACCAGATCAATCTGGTCTGTCAACGATACTTAAAAAGTTTTAAAGAAGCTATCAATCAAACCACTCCAAATTTTTCAAGAAGGCATCAAATTTCATTAAAAAGCTCGGACACCTTATTAAAACCTCCCCGCGCCACCAGGGTAGGAAAGAGTATGCCCCCTAATATTTACATATACTTTAAACAATTAAATATTTACATAACTTTCATTCTAGATACAGTCGGAGGTGTTCAATGTTCCAAGGGTGATTCAAGATTCTTCCATATTTATCTTGAAGTCGGTATGTCCCAGGCTTAAGCTTTTCAATGACCGCATAGGGTCCTTCCCAATTTGGAGCTAGCTTGCCGAACTGCTTCTCCTTAGTATGTAGGAAGACTTTTCTCAACACTTTATCCCCTCGTTGAAAATCCTTCCTTCTGACTCTAGAAGCAAACCTGCTTCTCATCAATCCATGATAGTGGGTGGCTCTAAGATGAGCCTTAACTCTTTTTTCTTCTATTAAGTCGAGTTGACTTAGCATGTTCGGAAAAATTGTGGACTTTAAATGAAGGAAGAGTTACCTCTATAGGAGTTATTGCATCCATACCATATACCAAGGCAAATGGGGATTCCTGTGTAGTAGCCGCAGGAGTAGTCCGGTAGGCCCATAGTACTTCTTGTAGATAGCTTGGCCACTTTCCAACGGTCCCTTCTATATTCTTTTTAAGACCGGACAGGATGGTCCTGTTTGCTACTTCAACCTGACCATTTTCCTGTGGGTGAAAAGGGGAAGAGAAGCAATGTTGAATGCCTTTAGAGGCGCAGAAATTCTATATATCCTTGTTATCGAATTGTGGCCCATTGTCTGTGGTTATCTTTTGTGGAACCCTAAATCTGCAGCAAATATTAGATAAGATAAATTTTATAACAGCTTTTGAAGTAGTTCCTGCCAGTGGGGCTGCTTCTATCCACTTCGAGAAATAATCAATGGCAACAATGATAGCTATGCATCCTCCAGACGCCATATGTAGAGGTCCCACCAGAATCCAGCCCCCAACGAGCAAAAGGTATTGGCTCAGAAATTGATTCTAAATGGACAACTGGGATATGAATTTCATTACCATATCTTGAGGTAAAATGCCATCTGAAATGTATTGAAAAAGAGGATACCTCCAGTCTTGAGGTTGACTCACTTGTATATTCAAACTTTCCTCCTCTTCATTGCTCTGATTAAATTGAATGGATGGGCATTCTTGCACATGAATCCATAGGTAGGACTCAGAGTATGCTATGGTTGCCAAGGAGTCTGGTAGTGTGTTCTCTGTTCTGGGTATGTGCTCATAGGTGATGTCTTTGAAGTTAAGTGCCACCTTTTTAAGAATGAATACATATTTAATCAACTACTCCTTTTTTGCCTCAGATTGACCTTGTGCATGATGGATAAGAAGCTGAGAATCACTCATTAACCTGACTCTTTTGGCTCCACAAATTAGGGCTAACTTTAAACCAGCTATAACAGCTTCATATTCGGACTCATTATTAGAAGCCCTGAAAGCAAAACATATAGCCTGGTACATTTTCTCGCTGTACAGAGAGGTTAAACATATCCCAACACCACAACCCATGGTACTTGATCCACCATCAGTCCGGACAACCCATACTTTCTTGTTCTTTTCACATCTTGCTTGCTTAGTGTCTATGTCCGAATGGAATTCGACTAGGAAATCAACAACAGACTGAGCCTTGACTGTTGTTCGAGAGGCAAAATTAATATCATAGTCCCCTAACTCCACTGACCATTTGATCATTCTGCTTGATACGTCTGCCTTGTGAAGAATTGTTTTCAAGGGAAAAGACGTTCAAACAATAATAGAATGAGACTGAAAGTAGGGTCTCATTTTCCTAGCAGAAATTACTAAAGCCGGTGCTAGTTTTTCAAGTTTTAAATACCTCTTTTCAGCATCTATAGGCTTTTGCTGATGTAGTACACCGGACGAGGATAATTATCCACCTCCCTTACTGGCACTGCACTTATGGCACAATCGGAGACTGGTAAATATATGTACAGTGTCTCTCCATCAATATGTTTAAACAGGGTTTGGGGGGAGGATAAATGCTTTTTTATTTCATCAAAGGCCTGGTCGCACTGTGGAGACCAGTTAAATTCTTTGGCACCCTTTAAAGTTTGGAAAAACGGGGCACACCTATCCGTTGACCTTGAGATAAAACGGTTTAGAGCAGCTAACCTCCCTGTCAATCTTTGTACTTCTTTAATATTTCGAGGAGGATCCATCTGTAGTAAAGAATTGAGCTGGTCTGGATCAGGCTGTATCCCTTTCTCACTTATCACATACCCCAAAAACTTTTTGGACTGCACTCCAAAAATACACTTCTCTATATTCAACTTTAAATTAACTTTTACCAAGTTCGGAAAAGTTTCTTGCAGATCTGCCAAGTGTAGCTCTTCTTACACACTCTTTACCATCATGTCATCAATGTAGACTTCCATGTTTCTTCCAATCTGATCAACGACCTCTGGTAAGTAGCCCCAGCATTCTTTAATCCAAAAGGCATCACCTTATATCAATGAAGGCCCCTATCAGTAACAAAAGTAGTGTGTTCTTGATCCTTCGGATCCACTTGAATTTGATTATACCCGGAGAAGGCATCCATAGAGGGCAACAACTTGTTCCTAGATATGGGGTCCACTAACTGATCGATCCGAGGGACCGGATATAGGTCTTTTGGGCAAGCCCTATTAAGGTCTATAAAGTCGATGCACATTCGTCACTTCCCATTTTTATTTTTTACTAATACCGGATTGGCTATCCATAAAGGGTACTGGGATTCCTTTATGTGCCCCATCTTAGTAAGCCGGTCAACCTCTTGAACTATGACATCAACTTTCTCCTTAGAAAAAGCTCTCATCTTTTGTACAACAGGGGCTATATCTCTTCGGATGGATAGTTGGTATAATATAACATCAGCTGGTACTCCGGTTACATCAGCATTGCACCAAGCAAAAACATGATGATGGTCTGTTAAAAAAGATAATATTTTTCTCCTCAGTTCTGATGTCATCTTAGATCTGATCTTGATATTTCTTATTTCACCTAGAGAGTGAGTTTCAACCTCTTCAATTGGTATTAAAAGACTAGGGGTCTCTCTTGGGTTATCAATTTTACCATTTCCCCCAAAGGGCCCCTCCAACTGCTAATCCTCACTGATCCGAACTGTCCCCAAAGTTCGAGGGGCCAGTGCTGTTGCATAACACTCCCTTGCTATCTTTTGACTACTTCGGACAACTCCCACTTGTCCTTGCACAACGTATTTTAAACATTGGTGAACTGTTGAAGCCACAGCATGCATCCTGGAGAGCCAAGACCTTCCCAAAATGGAATTGTAGCACGTGGGACAATCCACCATAATGAAAAGTACTCTGACCATCTTCTTAAAAGGGCCCTTTCCCAACAAAACCTCCCCCTCAAACTCCCCGATTACGTCCGCTGAGCTTCCAGTGAAACCCACGATTGACATGTTTGAACGCTGAATCACTCTTGGATTCTTCATTTGTTTATAGGAAGTTAAAAAGAGGATATTGGCTGAACTGCCGGTGTCTACCAAAATTCGTCTAATGTCATTGCCCCCAATGGATGCTCCTATCACCACACCATCTTCATGGGGACCAACTATGTCTCTCAAATCATCTTCATCAAAAAATGAAGGGAAAAGGAATTTGCGATTGATAGGAGATCATGCCTCCTTCCAACTATATAAAAAGAGGATAGCAGCTATTTCAGATATATTACCGAAGATGGGTTTTTTGTTTTGTTTGGGTTTTTTCATAAACAGAAGCGTTAATGCACTTTATCTCTCTAGAAAAACTGATCTCTAAAACTTTATTTCTCTCGATTTATAGAGGAGCCTCCCTCTCAACAGTTACTTTTATGGAGAAGCGCAATTGTTTAAAGCCTCGAAAAGTTCAAGAGTCGTCTTTTAAAAGTACGAACTAACACGCATCAAATTATCGACAGAGACATATCATGATATGACACTCTTGTAGGGCTAGGAAGCTAGCACCGTCATTTGAGCCTTGGGTAGTTAAAAAGGTGTTTTCTTGAGGGTCACAAACGACACTCGTCGAACATATAGACGACACGTGTTAGACCGCGACACGATCTCTCTTACAGCAATACCAATGAGCCTGATATAATCAATAAAAATAAGAAGGCCCAACAAGCGTAAGCCATAAATAATGTTCTTGATACCTCTAGAAGGACAAAAATATGTCATGCAATAAGTAATTTTAGGTCAGACAAACTCGTTCCAAAGAGTATCGACAGATGGGCATCAGAAATACATGATCCTTGGAAATTGACGTGTTAAAATCATGAAGACCCGCCCTTAGACATTAGGTAACCAAACATCGCGACATACCGACCCCGAGAACACACAGAAGTCAAAGTTGTGACGGCCCGACCCTAAAGCTGACATCATAGTCCTCGCTCGATTTTTTCCCAAGAGCTAGATGGGGTACTAATTAAGGGCGTAAATTGTCTATGCCCAAGCGGGGCGGCAAAACACAAGGGTATTTCTGCTTTGTAATTATAATTTGTAACAATAATGTTAAAGTAAGAAATGAGGGAAACTTATCTTGTAAATAATGAATACATTGGTAGAATTATAGTTAATAAGGGTATGAATAAGATAAAGTGGGTCACCCATGTGGGTTTGGGCCCACTATCCTTACTATATAGAGTATGATTCCCTTTATGGGGAGAGATAAACATGTAATATAGAATAACTATTTTTTACCACTTTATCTATCTAAATCTCATGTTTCTCTCTCAAGACTCCGTTACAGCTTTTCCTATTAGCAGATTAACGATCTGAATATTTCTCCAGCCATCAAGTTATTCGTTACCGATGAACCAGTCTCTAAAGGCACTCCACAAATATGTGAAATCACGCATTGACCCTTTCGGTAACCCATTAAACCAATCTATAGCATTAATTTTGAGAGTCATGGAGATTTTCTTGATACAACATGACATCGTCATGGTTAAAATCTATCATCATGTTCTTAAATTTCTACAGTTTACGTTCTAGATCACTCGTTCCATCGTAGGCCTTTATTCGGTAAAGGTCAAACTTCCATGGGAGCTCGACTTCCAGGATTTTTCTAATGAAGGGAGATTTTTTTAGGATTTAAACGACATGATCGTACTTCACCATCTTCGTCTTCTTAAGTCGTTTCACCACTTTCCTATCTGACTCGCTGTCGTGCTCTTTCCCATTGGATTACTTCTTCTTACCATTATTCTCCTATTCTTTATCATCACTCTCCACCCGTTCCTTTGCCTTACCGGAGCGACTCACCTTGCTAGTATCATGGGGTGGCCATTGCTTAGATTTGTCATAGCTTAGGACCTTCTCCATCAAGAATTGCAACACATTAGTCATTTTAGCAAACATGGCCTTAGCCTCGTGATCCTTGCCCTATTGTAGCTAGAGCACCTTAGGTTTCTTATGCTTCAGTTCCTTGATCTGCGATTCCAGAAGG
The DNA here is from genome assembly GCA_036936605.1 of Limnanthes douglasii subsp. nivea. Lineage (NCBI taxonomy): Eukaryota > Viridiplantae > Streptophyta > Magnoliopsida > Brassicales > Limnanthaceae > Limnanthes > Limnanthes douglasii. The sequence continues at coordinate 318,699,014 of JAUPFV010000002.1, read as the reverse complement.
TAAATAACATATGGATTAAGTGATATATCTTGGTTTGTGATATTTTATCCTTGAACGTGAGCAACTGCATCAACCACAGGCGTATCGACGACATTAAGGTCAGCATCCTGGGGGCATCACCCGTTAAAATACTGTTCAGGATGACATGAAGCTAGCTCGTTGAGTTGAGTGTTGGGTTGATTTCCGGGTAGTTCTCAATGTCGGGAAAACTTACCGTTGCGCCAAGGATAACTGTCCGACTTCGAACAGAGGGTTACCTCTTGGGCCTCCCTTTCGATTGTGGATATAGTTACAATAATGGGAAAGTTTGCGTTTAAACTTTTTGTGCATATAAGATTTCACATAGATGGTGCCAAATTTGTTAGGGAAAATCCTCACAAATATATGCCAAAATAAAACCTATGATAATCTAGAAAGAAAAATGTATTCAAGTTAAGTTTCTTCTTTTGGTTCAATTTATACAGATTTTCAACGACTATCCTCTTTCTCCACTCTCTCCACCATTTATTGTTTACTTAAACGTGTCTTAGTGATATTTAATACATGACACATTACTTGATTCATTACTATACACGTTTACTACTAACGTCTATTGAAAGGGGCGTGACTGCAGTAATCGTCATTCCCCGATTGTGTTTTATGCAACAACTTTCCGAAATCCACAAATCACATTTTGGTGGATTTTTCATTCTCTGGGCTCTTCAGAGAGGCCTCATCTAAGAAGCTTAGGTTCCTTTCTCTTACCATGGATTGAACTTCTTGGCTACCAACTATATAAAAAGAGGATAGCAGCTCTTTCAGATATATTACCGAAGATGGGTTTTTTGTTTTGTTTGGGTTTTTTCATAAACAGATTCGTTAATGCACTTTATCTCACTAGAAAAACTGATCTCTAAAACTTTATTTCTCTCGGTTTATAGAGGAGCCTCCCTCTCAACGGTTACTTTTATGGAGAAGCGCAATTATTTAAAGCCTCGAAAAGTTCAAGAGTCGTCTTTTAAAAGTACGAACTAACACGCATCAAATAAACGTGAAAATGTCACAAAATGTGACCATTTTAGGCTACTTTGAAGTAGTTTCTTTAACTTTATTGAGTTTTTTTTTTCCACAAAATTCGAATCATTATGGCCAATTGACTAATGTTTGATGTTGGTAAAAAGAAAAATCAGTTTTGGAGTCGGGAAAGTCACAAAATGTGACCATTTTTGCCTACTTTGAAGTAGTTTTTTTTCTAATTTTTTTGAGTTTTTTTTCCCACAAAATTGAAATCATTAGGGCCAATTGACTAATGTTTGATGTTGGTAAAAAGAAAAATCAGTTTTGGAGTCGGGAAAGTCACAAAATGGTGAAAATACTAAATTTACAGAGGGCTTTGCGAACACAGGAGGCTGTAAATCACCGGATTCGCAAATGTAGGAGGCTGTGATTTGGAAAAATCGCGAACAGCCCGTTCATGATTTTGCCAAATCATAGAGGTGGGAGTTCGCATTCGGTAAAACTTTTCTAGCGTAAGAGGTGACGTTCTAGCGTAAGAGGTGACGTTCTAGCGTAATATTTCCCGAACTCTTCGGCAATTTCTGAATTCGGTAAAACTTTTCTAGCGTAAGAGGTGACGTTCTTCCGGAAATATATCGTCGATAGCATTCATTAAAGCCAACTCCCTATCGGTGACGATAATGTTAGGTAATGGGCACTTGTTGTTCCTCAACACCATTCTTAGAACACTCTCTCGGTCGAGAACCGACTTCCGTTTGACTACGAACAAACAATTGTTCTTCGACTTTTAGTCTAGCGGCTCGTGAGTGACCATCTAAGTGCAAAAATGGTTCGTGGTTGTGTTTCCCGTTTAGCACAACCACTTTCCAATAACCCGGTAGCTCTGAGACCGGACTCTCTCTTAAATAGAACGGACACCCGCATTTTTTAGATGAACATTCTCGGCGCTTCTTAACATACCCCGGTTTGGGGTTAGGTTTGTAAACCCCGTGCCTCTCACACCAAAAATATATCATAGGAGTTTTCATGCTTTTGCTACCGTCGTCGTTTTTACTCCGGACCAAAATGAATCCTAGTTTTATGCTTTCGGACTCGATCCAATCAACCAAATCGGCTTTGGTGTAAAAAGTGTCTGTACTAAACACTTTCGTGTAATCGGCCATCGAACATGGCGGTAGATCGGGTTCCTACATATGTCATTGATGCAATTATATGAGAACATATTTAAATCTAGATGATCGTTTAATTTCCAAAACAGGTCATTTTCGTGAACAACAAATTCGATAATTCAGCCAAATCGCGAGCAGTGCACTCGTTTATTTGGCGAAATCGCGAACTAGAAACTCGAAAATCATGCCAAATTGCGAACGGACCGTTCGTCCATCCGGTGTTTCTGCGAACGGTCCGTTCGCAGATCCGGTGTTTGTGCGAACGGTCCGTTCGTCCATCTGGAAATTCTGCGAACGGACCGTTCGCAATTTTGCACGATTTGCGAATTCCAACCTCGCAGTTCATCCATTATATAGCGGTGGTACCGCTATATTCGCACTGACTTGAATTTTTTTTGGAAAACACCTCATTTTGGGTTTCCAAGTGGTCCGTCAACGACTCTTCTTCCTCCAATGCGAAATCATCAAGGTTGCAGCTGAAACCTTCACTCCAATCACTCAAATCCATGATTTTTTAGAGTTTTTAGTTAGTTTAGAGAGAGAAAGATCTAGGGAGAAGTTGGAGAAAAATTGGTTTTTGGTTAGAAACTTTGACTTATAAATGAAGGGCAAAATGGACATTTCACATTCAAGGAAAAAAATTCTGAATTTGGGGTCTCATTATAGCCAAATGGGGTCCCATTATAGCCTTGCCCTTGTTTTTTTGGCAACAATTAAACATTTAGATTAATAATATAACAACAAAATCATAGTTAATAAATATTTGTTTATGTAGTTAAATTCCTTACATAGTTCATGAATATACACATACATAAACAACTAAACTACTGTCCCTTATATTAAAATTACAAATAAATTTAACAACAATATGCAATGAAATGCACAACAAACAGTTGGACAAACGATTCCATAACAAGGACAAACTTAAACAATTGGAAAAGCTTAATTCAAATAATTAAATTAACAACAAACTTAAATAATCATTTAATCAGTATCGTTAGAATTATTTATGGTACCATATACTTGCTCACTATCCTCAGATTCTTCCATGTTTCATCTTTTTATTCTATCATCCTTTCAAATTTTTCATCTCTAACATGATTTTCAAAAGCATCTGATATTCTTTAACCATGTCATTTATAATGAAAATCAGTTAAATTAAAGTAAGATATTATTTCATGATCGGAAAACTCTTTATTTTTGGATGATTTTTTTTTCTCGGATTTTTATTTAGTAAATAATTTATTCTCTGATTCATCATAGATAGATCATCGTATGGTACGTCATCAAAACTTGATTCTATTAGTCCATAAAATTCTTCATAATAAGCTTCTTCATATGAATCCATGAATTTTTTTTTTTAATTTCTTCTCAATAGCCATTTTCTTCATTGAAATAAAAGAGTAGTGTATATTTTATTTTAAAAAAAATGAGTGTTATGTATTTAACCTTTTTTTTATTGATTTGATGGGTTAGTGATCTTTTGACATTAATTTAGAATTATAACTGCACTTAAACATTTCATATTTACCAATAGCTAACTTAAATATTAATAGGTTAATGATCACATATAAAAAGTTATTGGTTAACTAATAGTATTTGAATCTATTTTTTTTAAAGTGGTTTGTGTTTAATAGTTTAAGTATAACTTTTGACTAATATCTAATTTATTTATTGTTATAAATAAATTTTTATGTATACATTAGCATTATTGATTGTTAGAGCTAATTTTTTATTTATTTATTATCATCATTAATTTTTAGGGAAATAAATGTTTTCAAAATTATTGTTAAATTTTATAGAGATGTTGATTTAATACAATCCTATGAAGTTAAATAGTTAAATCTATAGGTTAAATGTATTAATGCAATAGTTATTTTTCAATAATTTATATGTGGGCATGGCTATAATGAGACCCCATTTGGCTATAATGAGACCCCAAATTCAGAATTTTTTTTCTTGAATGTGAAATGTCCATTTTGTCCTTCATTTATAAGTCAAAGTTTTGAACCAAAAACCAATTTTTCTCCAACTACTCTCTAGAGCTTTCTCTCTCTAAACTAACTAAAATCTCTAAAACCCAACCCTAAAGAAGACTATAGAAGTCTCTTAATTAACAGTATTAGATTTATGATGTCGATCCAACTTTTAATAATAATTTATTACTTGTATAAACAAGTTAATGAAAAGATTTTTTTTTGAAGCTTCAAGAGAATCGCTGATTATCTATTACGTCACAAAACCAATACCTCTTCAAAGTAAATTTACAGGAATAATTCCGATGAATAAGCATAAAAGAGGCAGAACAACAAGATAACTAGTCAAGAAATCCAATTTATATACGACATCATCTCCTTTGTGTCAATAAAACAATACCCTTAAACCAAATTAAAATCTGATTTCTGTACTACAAAAGGAACTCGCCATATGAAGGAGCATCAAAAGAGGAAGATCAAGATGATCCAGATAAACAGGTGCAGAACCTGGACACTGAATTCTTAACAATAGATCACAAAATCAAATACCCTTAAGTCAAATTTAAAACCGAATATTGCAGACTGCTGAGAGAGACTACGACATAAGAGATAAACCATTAAAGAAAACTCGATGTTGAGTTCTTAATAACGCAATCCTCTTTCTGACAGACGATATTTGGTCCTTTCGAGTACAGCTGACGGACATCCTGATCTTCCAAGCTTGGAAGAGCATCATCAGTAGTGCAATTGGCACCATAGCAAACGTAGGTACCATCGACCGGTGGCGGTGGTTCAGGAGCCGATTCGGGGTTCTCCGAGTAATCTTTGTAGAGTCTGTAATACGGTGGCGGTGGTGGGTACGTAGCTGTTGCCATACCTACTGACACTAGAAATTCGAAACAGAGAGACACCAATTTGTTTCGATTCACTCCGATTTCCTTACTTGTTCTGGAGTCGCAATCAAGACATCGACACCTTGCTGTAAGGTTTCTAGTTGAGTCCTTTGCCGAAAACTACCTGTCACAACCATAGATCGAAATGGAACCCCAAACTTTGACATTGATCGGCAGTTATCTAAAACCTGCAAAAGTTTCATGTTGATCAAGAAAAAAGTTAATAATAATAACCTTCCATATGCAAAATGAGACAATAAATTTGAACTGTTATGTGTCTTATTCAACAATTCAGAACAAAGTTATCCTTTAGTCAAAGTGGAACAAACATGAGTTCTCGAATTTGGACCAACTAAATTCGAATTCAAATCCGAAACAGAAACTCAAACCCTAAAACCCCAAATCGAACCCAAATCCCCAAAACCCAACCCAAATTCATCATACATGGTACCAAAACGATCCTACTGAATCGACTAACACGAATCTGAAGCTATTTTTCCAAAAAAACAACTACATATACATAAAAATCCAACTTTTTATCAAGAACCCTAAACTCTAAAAATCACTAAAAATACTAAACTAAAATGTATAAAAATTACATAGATATGTAAAGGATTCGTACCTTAAGCTGTTTGTGATGTTGGATTTGAAAAATCTTGCTGTTTTGATTTCGAGATTTTTAGTGAGTTTGAGAGAGAATAGAGAAAAGAGACTGAAAATAAGGGTTTTATATCAGGGGTAAATGTGTCTTTTTTCGGGTCTCATTATAGCCAAATGGGGTCTCATTATAGAGGGGTCTCATTATAACCAAATGGGGTCTCAATTTAGCCTTGCCCTTTATATTTATTATCAACCATCTTACCAATTACTTTATTTAAATTTAAATATTTTACAAATAATTGTTTATTATAAAATAGTTGATTGGTTTATACTTACTACTTGAAATTTCAATACTTTGGGAATAGTTGTACGAAAGAAATGATTGTCAATTTTGACATGTATAAAGTGAAAGCTATTTTTTTTTAAATTTTGACAAGTTAAAGTTAGGATTATGTTATATCTCTATATTATTTTGTTGCATCTCTCGTCTTTTGAGCTCGATTTTTAAACACAAAAGAAAAATTATAGCCTTAACATCTTTAACTATTTACCCCTAGATAAAATTCTAAATTTCTAATCTATTTCTCTAACATTTGAACTTTAACTATCAAATTAAATTTTAAAAAATTCAATGGAAATGATGAAAAAAATTACAAATTGACTCTAAAACCTCAATTGAGCGATATATTATATTATAAAGATACCATAATAGTTATCCGGTGATGGAAGAGAAAGAAAACTCCTTAACATCACCATTCTTCATTTCGGGCTACAAATGTTCAATCTATCAAGCGAAATGAGACACAAAAAATACTCCACTATATTATAAATAGTCTCATTATTTAACTAAATCAAAAATAATATAAACAAATATCATAGTTGATTTAGTATTATTTTTAAATTAGCTATCAGATTTTAAAAAGGGATGTCACGTTTTATATCACTTATAATTAATTATTACAAAAGAGATATGTTTCTTCATTTATCGTGTGTCGAGTGAATTTGTGGATGTGTCCAGGTCTAACAGTAAACTGCGTTATCTTTTCTTGGCCCAAGTGAATCTCAAGCATGAAATTATCCCCAACACCATAAAATATCTATTTAATCTATCTATAATTTTTATAAAATTGCGTCCAAAACATATGTATATTGACGCGATTGTGAAGCTCGATTTGAAAAAAAATCGAGATGTGTTAACTCTTTTTTACTTCTTACTGTAAGTTCATCTCTCGTGTCTATGCTTGTATTTCCTTATTTTTGAATTTTGTTATGGTAGATATATATTCATTTTAATTTATTTTATTAATATATTTTTTATATATTTATTGGTTACAAAATGCATATTGCTTCGCTTACAACATTAGATGTGTGACATAAAGGATTGCATACTCTTTTGGTTCATTTTTTTTTTGTTAACTCTTATTTTTAATTTTATTTGTTAATCAAGTTCAACTTTGATCTTTCTATTTTATCTATCGTGTTTTTCATTATTTGACATATAATCTAGTTGAAATAGAGAAATTGTAGTTTTTCCAAGCGAAGTATCTTAAACATGAGAAAGTTAGAGAAAAAAAATTATATATGGTTTTTCAAAAAACAGTAAGAAAATCTAAAACGATTGAGAAATCTAACGGAATCGTGATGAGATCTAAAAGTGAAAGATCCAAAAAAATATGCCAAGATACAACATAACTCTTAATGTTATTGCACGAGGTAAATAATTTCACCTGTTATAAAGTAAATAATAACCAACTTTAGCTATAAAGTCTAACACATTGTAACGACTAAATGTTTAGTTTATAATAACTAAATGGTTTTAATTTATAAAATAATTAAAATATTTTCATAAGTTCTTTACAACAACTAAAATTGTATTCAATTGTTTTATTTCTTTTTTCCCTCTCAAATCATATGATACTTGAGTTTCCATGCTTTATCCATCACGGTTATTTTGAATATTCATACCTTCATTTTTACATATTTGCACTTCTTTTTTGTGTCTACGCACTCTTTCAAATTCAACATTTTACTTTGCAAATAGAAACATGTATACTCCACAATCCATCATGTTTGATTGTTACGGGAAATCAATTGCATTCAGTTTGTATGTGTGTGTATGTTCTTTTACATGTGTTCAGTCGTGTTGTTATATTAGAATAATAATAAACTTAAAATGTAACTAGTAAGTAAAACAACATTGTATCTTACCACTAATCTGGCTAATCTAAGGTTAAGATTTGTATCTCAATTTTTATATTAAGTATGAATTATAATAGTCATAATATGAGTCTACGGGTCATAACAAGGAAAACTTCAGTGGTCAATCGTATAATTATTTTATAAACTTTGATATACTGGAATTACAAATTATTTGATTGCATTTATGTATTGTTTTATTGTCTCAATGATATATTTCCTCATATATTTTACGTAAGATTGTGAAGTGCACAAACAAATCCAAAGCTTTAATGTATTGATGCACTGAGAGTTCTCTTCTTTTTTATTGTTTGTTGTTAATACTCATAATATATGCATCGACAATTTTTATTCGATTGAATATATAAGTTTCTACGCTGAAATATACACAACAAATTAAATACTTATCCTCGTAGGTAAATTTTACCGAATATTTTACTAAGTAAAGTGACAACTAAATGTCATCCTATAATTATATGTTTACATAGTATTTAAACATGTTATATAAAATGTTTTATACATATAAATGTTTAAAAATGTGAAACGTTTTAATAAATAAGTTACTAAACATGGAGAAGTTATAATATGAAACCTATTATTAGATAAGTTAGGAAAATATTTAGTAAATATCATAATGCAACATGTTTTCTATTTGCAAATGTTCAAAACATTTAACTCAATGTTTATGTTCATTTAATCACAATGGTTGAACATATCATAGTAAATGTTTTCTACAGGTAAATGTTTAATCATGTGAAACATATTAATAAAAAAGTTACCAAATATGGATAATTTATAATATGAAACCAATTAATAGATAAGTTATGAAAATACTTATTAAATTTCATCTTACAAATGTTCAAAATATTTAACTACGACAACTAAGTGTTTATATAATCATAATATTTGAACATGTTATAATAAATGTTTTTTACATGTAAATGTTTAACAATATGAAGCATATTAATAAATCGGCCACTCAACATGGACAAGTTATGGTATGAAACCTATTAATAGATAAATTACGAAAATATTTACTAAATATCATCATGTAACATGCTTTATACACTTAAATGTTCAAAACATTTAACTATGACAACTAACTATATATATAACCATAATATTTGAACATGTTATTGTACATGTTTTCTACATGTAAATATTTAACAATATGAAGTGTATTAACTGATGAGTCCGAATTCTGCTTACTTCCCAGACAGGGACAGATCAGACCAAGACCTCCGGACCGGACAGATCACTTCGAACACTTAGCCTATTGAACTGTTCGAACTATGACAAAAGTACTAAAAAACCTAAATACTCCATGACTAAGCTACTTGCTCTCCTACTTAGAGCTCATGGGTCTTTAAACCTAACCCGAGTCCATTAAACATGACCCGAAAACCCATAAGGCCCAAATGTAAGGGTATAAATACCCAACCACCTGCATTAAATGTGGGTAATCAAAATTAAATACAACCAGGGTGCTTAATTCTCCCTTTACATTCTACTCTAAATATAAAACACCCACACACTTCCACAAACCTCCAGACAAATTACAAATTTAACCTCAAACGATAATTAACCACACCAAATTGGCGACCACAGTGGGAGGAGAAGGTACCTGAATCAAGCATTCGAAACCAGCAAGAAAAGTCAGTCCGAATGAATCTGGACGCCCCGGAAGTACCACCAGCTTTGCTCGAAGTGGTGGGTGAAATGATGAGTACACTATTGAAGAGCGCGATAGATTAAAGGGTGAAATAGAAGCTCTGAGGGCAGAAAAGGCTAAGATGGGCATGAAAGAAAAGTCAAAAGCGTCGGTTGCTCATCACACCGATAACCCCAGAGAGCATGAGCCTTCAAAGACTCATGTGAGTATAAAAAAGACTCATGCCAGCTTTAAAAAATCTCACCAGTCTAAGCCGGTGGAGAGTTCTGACTCAGGCTCAGAGTCGTCTGATAGCTCTTCGGATGATGAGGGAGTTGAAGAATCCTTATCCTCTAGAAGTGATGAGGGTCGAACTAAAAAGAAGCAAAAACAGATCAAAAAGTACTCAAGGAAAAGGGATAGACATGGAAAGATGAAGAAGAATATTGGTAAAGGGTCATCTCATAGCCGGAGGCATGTGGACCGGATGTTGATGGATCCTTTCGCTTTCCATGATGAACCAGGCATCTTTGCTACTCCCAATGAGGATACTGTGTTCAGTCGTGGCAGAAATTGGAGGCAATCTCCATTATCTTCCAAAATTCTGTCCGAAAACCTCCCTAAGAGGTTTGACAGCACCAAAATGGAAAAGTACGATGGCAGTACTGCTTCGGACAACCATTTGGAACAATTTAAAAACTTTATGATGAACTTTGATGACGATGATAAGCTACTTTGCAGAGCATTCTCCCAATCATTTACGGGGAGTGCTCTAAAGTGGTATAACAACCTACCACAAGGTTGTATCAAGAATTTCGATACCTTTTGGGTGGCCCTTCGAAGGCAGTTCGTTGGGAGTAAAGAACTAAAGGGAAATGTAGATACAATAATCCATTGTGCCCGTGAGCCAAATGAATCCTTAAAGGAATATATAAGTCGTTTTGTGAACACCAAGAATGGGTTGGCTGATTGCTTCGAGCAAGTGGCAATAGCATCCTTAAGACAGGGCTTGAACCCTGGTAATTTGGCTGATTCAGTGACCAGAAAGAAGGCCATGACTTGGGGAGGGTTACTGAATCAGGTTGGAAAACAGATCAACGTTGATGAAACAAAGAAAACCAGGGTGCACATGCAGGTGAGGTCTACCCCGGTGACACTAAATCCCAATCAGAATCAGTCCGGGAACAAGGCAAAGGAGACCGGACAGGGGCATGGTAGGGCCAAATCTCAGTCTCAGCCAGCTGCTCCTGCTCAGAGTCAGCAATCCAGAAACAAGAGAGGGCCTTGGGTCCAACCGGAGTGGTTCGCAGAATTGAGAGAAAGTGTGGCCATCATTTATGATAAAACAAAGGAAGAAGTGCACTATAGAAGACCGGCCACACTCCAATCTCCTAGAGAACATCGTAATAATTTTTTCTTCCAATATCACAATGATATTGGCCATACCACTGATGATTGTATAGCTTTGAAGCAAGAAGTTCAAAATTTGATTGAAAGGGGAAAACTGGGGGCTTATGTCAAAAGAAGAGGAGGTAACAGGCCTGATAATACTCACCGGGTTGGTCCAAGTAGTGCTGCTCCGGATGGAGCCATGGTTATAATTGAGAGGTTTGATGTGGAGTCTGAATACTTGGATCTTGATCCAACACGGAATAGAGTGGGCACAATTGAGGAATCTTCTAGAACGGTCTCCGGGCTCATCAGGTTTTTTGAGTCACTGACAATTTTCGGAGGAGATACTATGACAACTCCTACTACTTCTTCGAGGAAGAGGCATGTTCATACTTTGGCCACCCAACTAGAAGGAGGCATGACTTCCTATCAATCAAAAATTCCATTCCCTTTCATTGTCTTTGATGAAGATGATTTAAGAGATATAGTTGGCCCTCATGAAGATACTGTTGTCATAGGGGCATCTATTGGGGGCAACGACATAAGACGAAGTTTGGTGGATACTGGAAGCTCAGCCAATATCATTTTCTTAGCCACGTACAAGAGAATGAAAAATCGAGCTTGATGAGTTAATAATAGATTAGGAAAATATTTTGGATCTTGTGTCAGATGTGACTAGAGGGAGAAAGTCTAGAGAGAGAAAGGGAATATATTAGAATAATCGAAAAAGTGTCCCCTTTACCAAACAAGTGGGTCACCTTTTATATTAAAATAAGGTGGGCCCTGTTTGAGGCCTTAGTGGGGTGACCATATATTTAATGACGCCCCTAAGTTAATTCTATGTTTGCACATTGGTCCCTAAGAGACCCTAAATTCCTTAATTATTACACAAAAAAGCCTTTAATCACAATTAGGCCCTTATCAATTACATAGGTAAATTCCTCCCTTATCAGTAGCCCCTAGTCTTCGGGAGTATCGGGAGCGGAGACTCATTGCCGAACCCATGCTGGTCGTCTGCGTCTTCCTGCGCCTCGGATTCCGACCTATCTTTAGGCGAGTTAATCTTTCCCCTTTCGCTTCGGTTGTGTCCCGACGCTTTATAACCAGATCTGTCCCTTCAGGCAATATTCAGGTTACAAAATCTTTCTTTCCTGACGTTCTTGGCCATGAGTTGGGTCGGTTTCCACCTCCTTTTGGGCTTTTATCCTGGGCCTTTCTGTGTTGGGCCGATTTTTCTTAGAGGTCATGGCGGCGGAGGCCCATAGCGTCAATTGGTTCATAGAGGGCTGCTTAGGTAGGCCTTCGTCAGAAGGTGATCAACACGTGTCGCCAGCCCTAGGGGTGCGTCTTTTCCAGACTAGGCTCTTAGGGAGACTCTTCGTCTTCCCGCTATGATTTTGTCGATTGGTATCCTCCGATCATTCATCCTCGCCTATAAATACCCCTCGATCCTTAATCTCTCTCAGAGGCATTCTAGAGAGAGAAAGTGCTGTCAGACCGTTTCTAGAGAGAGATAGTGCTTATCAGACCTGATTTAGATCTGGGATGCTTGTTTTATGAAACCAAAATTCCCGAAGCAAACACCCGCAAAGAAGAAGAAAAAGCCTGAGTGGAGTTTTGAAGAGTGGTCTAGCATCGGAGACCGAGCCGAAGAATACCGTCGCGCCGGATTAATCTGGGGGTCTAACTCCAAGCCTTTTACTCCCGCACCGCTTCCTCACGACCATGTCTTAGCTACCCCGATCCCCGCTGAGTCTTTCCTTCTACCCGATCCTCTTGTTTCTTTATCGCCCGGGATTAGTCTTTCTCCTGAAACTGTAATCCTTTCTTCCAGCAGTAGTTCCTCTGATTCCCTTGCAGTTCGGTCAAAAAATCCGTCCCTAATACCGGTTACTTCGTGAGTTTCTCCATCTCCGTCCCTTCCCCGACGCATTCGGAAAATCAAGTTCTTGACTATGGGAGAAAGCAGTCCTCCTTCGTCTCCCGCGGGAGGTAACACTCTTGAAATGGTTCAGCTTACTCCCTCAATTCGAGGGCATCGGACCGGTACTAATACTGCGGTAACTTTTCTAGGTTTGCCTAAACGTCATATGACGCTAGAGGAACTGGAGGCAGCGCTTCGGGCTCAGACAATAAATGCGGTTGAGCCTTCAACTTCTCGGGTTCGTGCATCGGACCCAAACATCGCTACTGCCCGGAGCTCTGACCAGGCCCCGAATCCCGATGCTGGGGAGTCAGAGGTGGATATCGCGCCCACAGAGATATGCGTTGCCGCTGTTGGTAATTCTGCCAATCCTCCGGATGAGCCTCTGCCCGCAGAAGTTGAGGCCGCCATCACCACTCCCTACTTCAGTTGGCTTAAAACGAAGGATGTTGTTTCTCTTTATGAGGGGAAATACCTCTATTTCCCAGAGTCGGACTATAAGGATCTGCTGATCCGATGGGGAATTCCCGAATGTGTCAGCGTTCGGTTCCCCGGGAGACCCCCGTTCATGTCCGATCTAGGGAGATCGTGATATTTACCGAGCTGTTCAACTGGGGGCTGCGCTTCCTCTTAGACCCTGAGATATCGCTTTACTTCCGAACCCTTCAGATCTGCCCATCGCAGTTGACGCCGAACGGCTGGTACACTCTAATGTCCTGTATAATGGCTTCCCGTCTTTCTGGTCGGGTTATGCCTATGGAGGAGTATATTGCTGTGTCGGGTCTATCCAAGTCGCCAAAGTCCTCGTTCTTCTACTCTTCCTTGGGGAATAAGTGGAAGGTGGTTAACGACTTCCTGGAGGGGGACAAAGGATGGAAGCATCGGTTCGTATTCCTGAGCGGGTGTTGGGAGAACGGTCTTCCTTACTCCCCACAGAATAAGAGGCAACTTCTCCGCACCTGGATTCATGATGGTACTGCTCCGATCTCTCTATATGTGCTATATATATACATATTATTATTATTATTAATCGATTCTTCGTGTAGTGTCGAAGGAATGGTTGCAAGGTCTGAAAAAGGACTACTGCAAAGCCGATGGGGTTACGTTCAGGGTCCTGAAGCTTATTCTCGGGCGCACTGGGGTCGGGCTATGCATCGGACCTTCATTGACACAAACTTAATCATGAGTAACCTCTGGTGTTGCTCGTCCGACCCTCTTACTATCGAGCAGCTTCGACAGCCCCCTCCCTTGGAGGATGTTATTGCGAAAACCGGCGCCCCTGGGTCGCAGCTATACTTTCCCAAACGCAACAAGGCGCCTAGCAAGCGTCCGAAGCCGGATGATGAGGGGGAGGAAGATGCGGTTGTGGTTGCTGGCGATCTAGTTCGGGAAGAGGCACCCGCGACGGAAGGGGCAGAGGCTAGTCATGACCCGGCGCCCGTGCTTAAAAAGGAAGGCTCGTGCTGATGTGGATGAGACTAAAGCAAAAAAGTCCAAGCACTCAAAGGTAGAGAGCAAACCGAGTGACGGCACGGGGGTTGGCTCCAAAGGTCTGAAGCTGTCCGATCATGATGATGGTGCGAATAGTATTCCACCGGTGGACCTTGTGGAGATTCCCCCTTGCTTTGGGGGCTACGGGGTCCCCTTTTAATATATTGATGTTCGCGGTTATATCCCTTCATAAATTGTGATCTGTATGATGTAGTAACTAAATGATTAAAAGATTCTAAGTTAAATAAGATTGGAAAATCCTGATAGGGTCTGCTATGGTGAATTGCAAAGTAGTTCGGGACCTACAGAGTCGTTCGGGAACCTACAAAAACTGAAAAATCCATTTAGGTTCTATAGATCGATAGGACATCGAAAATTCTCCCAAAAGGTCGGAAAGAACATGTATGTAGATCAGAAGACTGAAAAACCCATGTAGGTTCTGTAGATCGATGGGGTATCGAAAATTATCCCAAAGGGTCGGGAAGAACATATATGTAGATCAGCAGACTGAAAAACCTATGTAGGTTCTGTAGATCGATGGGGTATCGAAAATTCTCCCAAAGGGTCGGGAAGAACATATATGTAGATCAGAAGACTGAAAAACCCATGTAGGTTCTGTAGATCGATGGGGTATCGAAAATTCTCCCAAAGGGTCGGGAAGATCATATATGTAGATCCATTAATATTAATATGAACAAACGTTGTCCAACTCGTCAGCTGGTCAAGGTCATAACACTTTAATATTTGGAAGGCAAAAACGTTTGATTAATGTAATCGGGTGGTCGGGTGTTTATGATGCCTCGTTAAAACCTCCTCGCGCCACCGAGGTAGGAAAGAGTGCATCCCCGACCAATACAATTCAAGACAAAAGGTAAAATACAAATTGAAATACAAGTTTGCTACTATTCTAAATACAATTTCAAGTGTTCGATATTCCATGGTAGCCTCAAAAGATGTCCGAGCTTATTCCGCAGGCGGTATGTCCCGTTCTTGATTTTCTCAACAACTTCGTAGGGTCCTTCCCAATTCGGGGCGAGCTTACCGAGGCTTTTATCTTTGGTGTGGAGAAAGACGCGCCTGAGAACCTTGTCTCCAACCTTGAACTCCCGACGGCGGACTTTAGAAGCATACCGACTTCTCATCAGGGTCTGATAGTACAAAGAGTTCAACTGGGCCCGGTTGCGCTTCTCTTCTATGAGGTCAAGTTCGAGCCGTCGGGAATCGTCGTTCGCTTCTTTCGCGTAAGTACCGACCCTGAAAGATGGAAAAATTGATTCCGCGGGGGTGACCGTGTCCATACCATATACTAAAGCGTAAGGCGACTCTTGGGTAGTTGTTCGGGGTGTGGTTCGGTAAGCCCATAGTACCTCTTGTAAGTAATCAGGCCATTTTCCGGCTTTTCCCTTGAGATTTTTTCTGAGGCCCTCCAAAATGGTTCGGTTTGTTACTTCGACTTGCCCGTTTGCTTGAGGATGGAAAGGAGCTGAGAAGCATTGCCGGATCTTATGGGTGGTGGAAAATGCTCTCATTTCTCCACTGTCGAACTGCGGTCCATTATCCATAGTCAGCCTCTAGGGTACCCCGAACCGGCAACATATGTTTGCCCAAATAAATTTGATAATATCTTTGGTCTTAGTGGCGGACAAGGGTTCGGCTTCGACCCATTTGGAGAAATAATCTACTGCCACAACGATCGTATGCCTTCCTCCCGACGCCATCGGTAATGGTCCGACGAGGTCGATTCCCCACCGGTCAAAGGGTAGCCCCTCTGATATGGATTATAGGGCAGTTGCGGGGACGTTTATTGCGTTGCCGAACCTTTGACATGTGTCGCAGGTTTTGACTATGAGCCGCGCGTCTGCTGCTATCGTCGGCCAATAGAACCCTGCGAGGAGAATTCGCCTTATTAGGGCCTTGTACCCGCAATGCGCTGCGCCCTCACCATCATGCAGTTCGGACACAATTATTTGCGACTCGTTAAATCCCAAGCACCGAAATAGTGGACGACTGAAAGACTTATTGTATAATACATCCCCTAAAAGGACGTATCCCCGAGCTTTGTTGCGTACTTTCCGGGTTGAAGCGCTGTCCAAGGGGAGCCGACCCTCAGCTAGAAATGCAATAATGTCCCGCCGCCAATCCGAGTTTGCTACCGAAGAGATCTGACATGCGATTTCAGGTCGATTGTCTAACTCACGACGTTTGATAATAGACGGGGTTTCTTGTTCCGTCACCCAAGGGTAGTTGCTAGAGCAGGAAATTGTTGCCAAAGAATCCGCGGCTGTGTTTTTGCTTCTCGGGATGTGTTCATAGGTGACTTTGTCAAATGAAGCAGCCAGAACCCGGAGTGCTGCTAGGTATTGTACCAAATGTTCCTTCCGAGCCTCCGCCCTCCCCGAAGCTTGATTTATCAAAAGTTGCGAATCGCTGATGAAGTGTATTTGCCTTGCCCCGCACACCTGTGCTAACCGCAGTCCTGCCAAAGCAGCCTCGTATTCTGCTTCGTTGTTTGAAGTATGGAAATCAAATCGGACAGCTTGGAGCATGCTAATGCCCGAAGGGGTGGTGATCTGTATTCCTGCTCCGCAGCCACCAGCGTTTGCTCCTCCGTCAGTTCGGACAACCCATTCGCCCAGAGTAGCTTCTTGTGGGGGCATCTCCCGATTGGGTCGTTCGGAGTGGAACTCTACTAAAAAATCAGCCAAAACCTGGCCTTTGATAGCTGTTCGAGGTTCGAAGTCGATGTCAAAATCCCCGAGCTCCACGGACCATTTGGACATTCTCCCGGACATGTCTGGCCGCTGAAAAATGTACTTGAGGGGGAATGATGTTCGGACCACGATAGGGTGAGCCTGAAAATACGGGCGCATTTTCCGCGCTGCGGTTACCAGGGCGAGTGCCAACTTTTCCAACTTTAAATACCGAGTTTCCGCATCTAGTAAGCTTTTGCTCACAAAGTAGACCGCTGTAGGAGCCGGTCCTAATTCACTAATTAGAGCCGCACTGACCGCAAAGTCTGTAACCGCGACGTAAAGGAAAAGTGTCTCGCCCGCTGCGGGCTTTGTCAGAAGGTTCGGGGACAACATGTATCTTTTGATTCCTAAGAACGCCTCGTCACATTCAGAGGTCCATGTAAAAATTTTGGCTTGTCTCAAGACCTGAAAAAAGGGAGCGCATTTGTCAAAGGAGCGGGAAATAAATCGATTTAGGGCAGCCAGACGCCCCGTCGAGATTTGTACTTCCTTGATGCTCCGGGGTGGAGTCATATCGGTGAGAGCTCGTAGTTGTGCAGGATCTGCTTTAATCCCTTTTTCACTGACGAAGAAACCTAGGAACTTTCCTGATCGGACTCCGAAAGAACACTTCTCTGGGTTGAGTTTGAGATTTATCCCGCGCAGGTTGTCAAAGGTTTCCCCAAAGTCGACGAGGTGGGTTGCGTTCGCGCTGCTCTTTACCAACATATCGTCGATGTACACCTCCATATTTCTCCCGATCTGACCCTCGAATGTTTTGTTTACGAGTCTTTGGTATGTTGCGCCAGCATTTTTCAGCCCAAAAGGCATTACTTTGTAACAATATAATCCCTGGCCCGTGATGAATATGGTACTCTCTTGATCCGCGGCGTGTAATTTGATCTGATTGTACCCGGTGTACGCATCCATAAACGACAGTAATTTGTTACCCGATGTCGAATCTACTAGTTGGTCGATTCTTGGCATCGGGAAAGGATCTTTCGGGCATGCTCGGTTAAGGTCGGTAAAATCCACACACATTCTCCATTTCCCATTTTTCTTTTTGACCAAAATGGGATTAAAGATCCACAACGGGTAACGTGCTTCCTTGACGTGTCCGACGTCGATCATTCTCTCAACTTCTCGCAAGATAACGTATGCTTTGTCCGGGGAAAAGGCCCGACGCTTTTGGGAAATTGGTCTGACGTTTCGGTTGATAGTTAGTTTGTGAACGGCAAAAGATTCTGGTACCACAATGACATCTCCCGAGCACCATGCGAACAGGTCTAGGTTTTTCCACAGGAGGGTCAACAGCTGTTCCCTTAGGTTTGGTGAAAGGCATACCCCGATCCGTAAAGACTTTCCCGCAGCGAACTGGTATTGCTCACATTCCTCATCGGTAGTCAAAAGGTTTGGAGCTTCCCGAGGGTCGTCAACGGGTAATGACCCCGGGGGTAGCCCCCTTGATTGCTATTCTTGAGCTTTAACCATCTCTTGGTCTTTCTTAGGTGCTAATGCCGCTCGGTAATATTCCCGCGCCGCTTTCTGACTGCTCCGGACCACGCCCACGTTGTTCCCAACCACGTATTTTAAACACTGATGAATCGTAGAAGTTACTGCATGCATGCGCGATATCCATGATCGGCCAAAAATGGCATTGTGGGAAGCCGGAGCGTTGACTACCACGAAAAAGACTGTGACCTCTTTCTTGAAAGGGTCGCGGCCTAACTGGAATGTGCCCTCGAACTCTCCTATAACGTCGGCTGTTGACCCAGTAAAACCAACAATGGTTCGGTCGGACCGAGCAATTGCTGGCGGTGTTCTAAACTTGGCAAAAATAGACGCGAAGATGATATTGGCCGAACTCCCGGTGTCCACCAAGATGCGCCGAACCTCTTCTCCCGCAATGGCTGCCCCAATTACAATGGCATCCTCATGGGGGGCGGCTATGTCCCTCATGTCGTCGTCGTCGAAGTGCAAAATCGGAGAAGGGGGGCTTCTGGTTTGGAAGCAAGTTCTGGCATCCAACTGAGTGGTTAGGTTGACGATATGTCTTTTCCTGGAGGAATGCGTAACTCCCGCCATAGAATCCCCCCCGAAGATCGTCAAGGATTCGAAAAAATTACAAAGGCCCCGAACGTTACCGACGCTCTCCTCAGCTTCCTCCTCGATGATCCCGATAATGTTGCTGTTGGCTTATGGGTCGAGGTA
The DNA here is from genome assembly GCA_036936605.1 of Limnanthes douglasii subsp. nivea. Lineage (NCBI taxonomy): Eukaryota > Viridiplantae > Streptophyta > Magnoliopsida > Brassicales > Limnanthaceae > Limnanthes > Limnanthes douglasii. The sequence continues at coordinate 318,679,783 of JAUPFV010000002.1, read as the reverse complement.
TTCAATGGAGACATCAAATTGGTCGGTAACCTCTGAGATGGCCATGGTGATTTCGGATTTTGGTACCACCACGACTTCTTTCGAAGCCGCACCTTGCTGTGCCTTCTTTACATACTCTAGAAGGTTTCCGTGTTTTTAATGAGGATCTGTATTTCTTTTTTCAAGGCAATGCAGTCTTTCGTATCATGCCCAACGTCCTCGTGATAACGACAATAGCGATTATTTCTTTACTCCCGAGGCGTCGGAATCGGGAAAGGTTTTCGGTACATCCCGCTCCTCTTGGTCTTTTCGTAGATCGACGCCACACACTCCGTAAGATCCGCGAAGTATGATGGTCGGATCCACTTGTTAGACATGGGTCGCGAAGTCGTTTGATTAACCCCCTTCGGTTTCGAACTGGCTAATGCCGAGGGCTTGTTTGTCACAGGAGGGTTCGGGTGTATCGTGCTAACCGGTTGGGCTGCCGTTACGTAATCCGACCGGGTGCTCTGCCTTATTACTACCGACGCTTGGGTACTTTGCTGAATCTGTGCTGCCAATTCAGACGCTTCGGTCTCCTCGATCAATATCTGCTTTTCTATCTGCACTAGTAGTGCAGAAAACGTGAATGCTTATTTCTTTGTCACCGCTTGCTTCATTGGCCCGGGGAGCAGACCCAAGCGAAACGCTGTTAAGGCCACGTTTTCTTCGCAGTGATCTAGGTCGGTTTTTGCGTCGATGAATTGCCTGGTATATTCTCTGAGGCTTTCCCCTAGTTTCTGCCTGCAATTCATGATGATGTCTCCGTTGGCTCGGAAGCTTTTGCTTCCTACAAAGTGTTGCCTAAACATCGTCCAGAACATCCCGAAGTTCCGAATACAACCCTGCGGTAAACGGTTGTACCACTTAGAGGCTCGGTCCTTGAAGGTCATAGAAAAGGCTCTGCATAGGAGCTTGTCATCGTTGTCGAAGCTTAACATGAAGTTCTTGAAGGCCTCCAAATGGTTATCCGGGTCCTTCTTCCCGTCGTACTTTTCCAATTTAGAAATGTCGAATCGCTTCGGGAGTTGTCCCGCGAGTATCTCGTCGGACAGTGGGGATGCCCTCCAATTGACTTTGAACTCACCGTTCCTCCCCCGAGGCCTTCTGTCTGAATTCCGTAGAGTCCCTCAACTCCCGGGCTAACAAACTGGCTGCTAGTTCGGTAACCGTGGTTCCGGCTGTTCGACGGCTGCCATGGCACAGGTGGCAAAGCTGCCCGATCTTCTCGGCTCGCGGCATGCATTTCTTCTTTCTCAAAGGATACCGGGGTCTGCTTATCGGTGCTCTCCTTCTTATATTTCAGAGGGTCTGCCCTGGGTCCTCGGAGGCGTCGGGAACGACTTTTTTGTGTACGCTGGACCCTTTCCCGTCGCCGGTACTCTCTACCCGAAGAGTCATCCGTGGGGTAGTCTTCCGTTGTGCCACGCTGATTCTCCGGGTACCTCCGAGCCCTAGCAGTTTGCTCGTCGTCGGGATGAGATTCTCGGTAATACCTAACAGGTCGGGCTTCGATTCGTGGACAAACATCATGGCCTTCCGCCTCCTGATCCTCCAATGCGGGTTCCTTGCCTTTTCTTTCCCGAACCCGTTTCTCACTTAGTGCCCGCTCTCTCTCTTCCTTTAACCTGGCAATATCTTCAAGAAGCTGTTTTCGCGTCATTATCAAGGTCGACCGTTTTTTCCGACCCCGGTCGTCGCGCTCCCGACCAAGGGTTTCCTCTCCTTCCGACGCCGAGACGGCTCGGACGACTTCTCTACCGACCCTCTCTATCACAGCCTCGTTATTCATCCCGTAAAATGTGATTTTTTTAAAGAAAGAAAGATTCATTTTTCGGAATCACTCGTTTCCCACAGACGGCGCCAATGATGAGTTAATAATAGATTAGGAGAATATTTCGGATCTTGTGTCAGATGTGACTAGAGGGAGAAAGTCTAGAGAGAGAAAGGGAATATATTAGAATAATCGAAAAAGTGTCCCCTTTACCAAACAAGTGGGTCACCTTTTGTATTAAAATAAGGTGGGCCCTGTTTGAGGCCTTAGTGGGCTGACCATATATTTAATGACTCCCCTAAGTAAATTCTATGTTTGCACATTGGTCCCTGAGAGACCCTAAATTCCTTAATTATTACACAAAAAAGTCTTTCATCGCAATTAGGCCCTTATCAATTACATAGGTAAATTCCTCCCTTATCAAAGCTATAATTCAAAGTTCGGACAGATCGATTGTGGGCTTTACTGGCAGCTCAGCAGACGTGATCAGAGAGTTCGAAGAAGAAGTTTTGTTGAGCAAGGGCCCTTTTAAGAAGATGGTTAGGATACTTTTTATCATGGTGGATTGTCCCACTTTTTATAATGCAATTTTAGGGAGGTCTTGACTCTCTATGATGCATGTAGTGGCTTCAACAGTCCACCAATGTTTGAAATATGCTGTTCAGGGACAGGTGGGAGTTGTCTGGAGCAGTCAAAAGGTTGCAAGAGAATGTTATGCTTCAGCCCTGGCTCCCCAGACGTTGGGGGCAGTTCGTATCAGTGAGCAATAGCAATTTGAGGGGCTTTCTGGGGGTGAGGGTGAAATTGATGACCCCAGAGAGACCCCTGGAGTGTTAATACCGGTCGAAGAAGTAGAGATACATTGTTTAGAACAAGGAAAGAGCGTCAAGATCGGGTCTAAAATGCCACCTGGTCTGAAAAGTGAGATGCTAAAGTTTTTGAAAAGCCATCAGCACGTTTTTGCTTGGTGCAATGCTGATGTTACTGGGGTTCCAGCAGATGTGATATCACATCACTTATCTGTCTGGAAAGACATAGCACCAGTAGTTCAAAAGAGAAGGGCTTTTTCCAAAGAAAAGGCTGATGTTATTGTACAAGAGGTTGACAGGCTCACAAAGATGGGGCATATCAAGGAGTCCCAATATCCTTTATGGACTGCCAATCCGGTCCTGGTAAAAAAGAAAAATGGCAAGTGGCGCATGTGCATTGACTTCACAGATCTCAATAGAGCTTGCCCAAAAGATTTGTATCCAGTTCCTCGGATTGACCAACTGGTAGACTCCACCTCTGGGAACAAGCTACTATCCTTTATGGATGCTTTCTCCGGATACAATCAAATCCAAGTAGATCCGAAGGATCAAGAGCATACCACATTTGTCACTGATAGGGGTCTTCATTGCTACAAGGTAATGCCATTTGGGTTGAAAAATGCTGGGGCTACTTATCAGAGGTTGGTAAACAAAGCTTTTGCTAATCAGATTGGAAGGAATATGGAAGTATACATCGATGACATGATGGTGAATAGTGTGGATGAGCAATTGCACTTAGCTGACCTCCAAGAAATGTTTACCAACTTGGTGAAAGTGAATTTGAAGTTAAATCCGGAAAAATGTGTGTTCGGAGTACAATCCGGAAATTTTCTGGGCTATATTATAAGTGAGCATGGGATACAGCCCGATCCGGACCAGCTCAACGCTCTGTTCCACATGGAGCCACCTCGAAATATTAAAGAAGTACAACGGCTAACGGGGAGGTTAGCTGCTTTAAACAGATTTATCTAAAGATCTTCGGACAGGTGTGCCCTGTTTTTTCAGACCTTGAAGGGTGCAAATGGATTCGATTAGACCCCACAGTGTGATGAGGCTTTTAATTAAATCAAGAAGCACCTATCCTCCCCCAAAACCTTGTTTAAACCAGTTGATGGGGAGACACTCTTCGTATACTTGGCAGTTTCAAGTTGTGCCATCAGTGCTGTGTTGGTGAGAGATGCTGAAAGGCGTTATTTGAAATTTGAAAAGTTGGCGTTAGCTCTGGTAATAGCTGCAAGAAAGATGATGCCTTATTTCCAGGCTCATCCTATCATCGTCCGGACTTCTTTTCCCTTGAATAATGTCCTCTAAAAGGCAGACATTTCAAGTAGGATGACTAAGTGGTCGGTAGAATTGGGGGATTTCGACATTGATTTTGCTCCTCGAACAGCAGTTAAGGCCTAAGCTGTGGCTGATTTTTTGGTTGAATTTCACTCCGACAGAGATTCAGAGCAGGCTACTGACATGAAAGATAAAAAGGTTTGGGTCGTCCGGACGGATGGTGGATCCAGAACTATGGGATGTGGTGCATAGGTGTGTTTGACTTCCCCATATGGTGACAAAATGTACCAGGCTATATGTTTTGCTTTCAGGGCTTCCAATAATGAGTCTGAGTACGAAGCGGCTATAGCTGGTTTAAAGTTAGCCTATATTTGTGGGGCTAAGAGGGTTAAGCTACTGAGTGACTCTCTGCTTCTTATCCACCATGCCCAAGGTCAATCTGAGGCTAGAAAGAAGCAGCTAGTAAAGTATTTACTTCTTCTTAAAAATGAAGCACTCAAGTTTAAAAGCATTATTTATGAGCATATACCCCGGACGGAAAATGAGTTGGCAGATTCATTGGCAACTATAGCATACACGGAGTCGTATCCATGGATCCATGTCCTGGAGAGCCCCTCCATTCAACTTAATATGGGTAAAGAAGAAGAAATTTTTGAAGTACAGGTGAAACAACCTCAGGATTGGAGATTTCCTCTCCTGCAATACCTCTCCGACGGCATCGTGCCTCCGGAAAAATCACTGGCAAGAAAACTTAAACACAAGGCCCGTGGTTTTATCATATTGAGAGACATTATGTATAAAAAGTCTTACAGTAAACCTCTTCTGCGCTGTTTGGGGGATGATGAATCTCAGGTAGTCCTCTCCGAATTACATGATGGTGAGGGATCAGCTCATTGTGGATTCAGGGCTTTAACAAGGAGAGTTTTACTGGCCGGTTACTATTGGCCATCTATCGTGAAAGATGCTAAGGAGCTGGTAAGAAGGTGTGACCCATGCCAAAGATACAGTAATGAAATTCATGTCCCAGCCATTCTTTTAGAGTCAATTCTGAGCCTATATCTTTTGCCCGATGGGGTTGGATTTAGTGGGGCCTCTCCCTATGGCATCCGGAGGGCGCAGGACTATAATTGTTGCTATAGATTACTTTTCAAAGTGGATTGAAGCAGCCCCTCTAGCAGGAACAACATCAAAAGCTGTCATAAATTTCATTTTATCCAACATCTGTTGCAGATTTGGTGTCCCACAAAAGATAACAACAGACAATGGGCCACAGTTCGACAATAGGGAAATGGAGAGTTTCCATGCCTCAATGGGGTATACAACATTGTTTCTCCTCACCTTTCCACCCACAAGCAAATGGCCAGGTTGAAGTAGCTAACAGAACTATTATGTCCGGTTTAAAGAAGAATTTGGAAGGGGCTGCTGGGAAGTGGCCTAGTTATTTACAAGAGGTCTTGTGGGCCTACCGGACAACACATGGGGCTGCAACTCAGGAGTCACCTTTTGCTTTGGTCTATGGGATGGATGCAGTGGCTCCCATAGAAGCAACTCTCCCATCATTTCGTGTTCACCACTTCTCCGAATGCACTAACGAAATGACAATCAGAGGTCAGCTCGATCTAGTGGAAGAAAGACGAGTTAAAGCTCTCCTTAAAGTTGCACACTATTAGGGTTTGATGAGAAGCAGATTTGCTTCTAAAGTTAAAAGAAGAGATTTACAGCCGGGGGACAAAGTATTGAGGAAAGTCTTCTTACACACTAAAGAAAAGCAGCTCGGAAAATTGGCCCCAACTTGGGAAGGACCTTATATGGTTGTTGAAAGGCTTAAACCTGGAACATATTGGCTGGAGGACAAGGATGGAAGAGTCCTGACCCACCCTTGGAATATCGAACATCTCCGGATGTACTTGGAGTAAAATTTGTGTAAATATTTACTTGTTTAAACATCCATGTAAATATTTGAGGGCATACTCTTTCCTGCCCTGGTGGCGTGGGGAGGTTTTAATGAGGTATCCGGGTTTTAAATAAAATTTGATGCCTTCTTAAAAAAAAATTCGAAGTGTTCTTACTTTGTTTTTTATCACACCATCCGGACTGAAATAAAAGAGTGATGACCACTTAAACATTTGTCATCGGAGAATTTAAACACTCTCACTATGAAATAACTAAGGGCTATTTAAAAACTAGCCATTAAAATTGGAACAACCTATGAAAGAAGGAGAAAATTGTGTGAAACAAGGATATTCGTTAAAATAACTTAAGTGTCTTGGCCTTCCAAGGACTTTCAAATTGTCAAAACAGAGTAAAGGATCTATTCGGTCAGATACCGGACACACTTACAAAAAGAATGTCTTGGCCTTCCAAGGACTTTGGTTTAGATAAAATGAAAAGTAAAACGTAATTCGTAAATTAAGGTTGAGCCTTTGAAGATGGCTCAGCTTCATCTACCTTCTTCTTCCCCTTAGGATCATCTTTTTCTTTGTTTGGGCTCTCCCTGGTGTTTTCTTTGTCATCGGATGAAGATGCACTAGAGAAGCCAATCTGGTCGCCTTTGGCCATTGTGTGATATGGGAGGTCTTCAACCTCTACATGAAGCCATAAATCCCCTAGGTTCCTCTTCGGAAATTTCTCATGGATGAGCAAGACCATGTCTGATCTTACCTTGGCATACATTTACTCTTGAGTGTCGATCACGTTGTTGGCATAAGCATCGATCTTGGCTTGGAATTTGGCCTCTTGCTCCCTTAGCAAACTAGCTTTCTCCTCAGCAGCTTTGGACACTGTGTTCTCAAGTGCAATTTTGTCATTGGTTAAGTTGGTGATGATTTGGTCTTTGGCCTTGGTCTCCCCTTTTGAGGTGGCAAGATCTTTCTCCAGTCCGGACAGCTTCTCCCGGAGCTCTGTAATAGTGTTCTCTAGTGTGGTGACTTTTGTGGTACTCGCTTCTTGGTTCCTCTTCAACTCTTCGTTTTCTTCCTTTAGAGTGGCAGCATTCGAAGTGGCAGTAAGAAGATCGTCGGACAGCCTCTCTTTGTCAGACTTAAGGTCTTTGATAATGTCTGCCTGATTTCGAACTTGTTTCTCCAACGCGAGCACAAGATGAACATTTCTTAATAAAGATTGGGCTATGACATCTCTTTCACTTGAAACAATAAAGGTCTTACCATTGAAAGTGACTGTGTTTGAGGTGCTCGGAGGGAGGTAAGGCCCAGCAAAATCGTCTCTGGGGAGATTGATGAAGTACTCACCAAGTCCACCAAGACCAGTGATGTCTACCCCATCAATGTTAAGATCTCCCCCTTCGACCTCATCGGTTTGGAAGTCACCAGGTATCTCCCCCGCTTGTGTTAGGTCAGTGGGATCAGCTTGGGAAGGAGGCTCCGGAGCCCGGAGAGAAAGCTCGTCACCCTTAGAGGTCTTTTTCTTCTTGGCCTCCTTGTCTTTGCTTTCACCTCCCCGTTTATGATTTCTTTTGGAAGCCCTTGGAGGTTTTAGGGAACGCACTTCTTGCCTTTCAGTCTCCTGCTCCACCACTTCCAAGAGAGCAGCATCAATTTGACTGGGGACTGGCCCCTCCGGATTTATTAAAGCATCCTCCTCCACCTCAGCAGGGTTAGCTCTACCCACCACCTTCTTGCCTTTCTTTTTACCTTTCATCTTGCTCGGGGCCTTGGCCCGGCCTGGCAAGTAGAGTGTCTCATCTGGTTCATGCGTTCTTTTGAGCACTACGTCCGGAGGAGGCTGGGTGGTGAGCTCTTCCCAAGTTAGGTCTCTCCGACCTGTGGTGTTCCAAATGTGAGACCTTGCTAAGTTTCCCCCTGTGAAGGCAGCATGGAACCGATTCCCCCACTTCTCAGCGGCCCAAGCATTGATCTTGGTGCAAGTGATCTGCCCGGTTTTCAAATGATCACTGAAGTCCTTGGGCAGTTCTGCTAAAGCAAAAATAAGACCAATTAGTTTAAACTAACTAAAAAAGAAAAAAAATGTAAAGTAGAAGACTTACGGTCGCTCCTCCATCTGCTTGTGAGAAGACTTGGGTTGACTCCAGCCTTGATTCTCTTCCCATTCTCCCAAGCACCACTTACGAACAGGAAGTGAGTCCTCTAATTCCTCTCCGCCTCCAGCAAGTCATCAACAGCTTTAAAATTATCCCCCATATTGAAGTGATAGAAGGGGATGTGGTGGTTTCTGCAAAGATTGGCCACAGCAGCAAACTCCTCCATTGACAGAGGAATCCCGGAGAACCTCGAAGCCATGATGCAAGATATGAGGGTGTACCAGGCATTAGGACTCAACTGGCTCGGATAGAGCTTTATCAGATGAAAGTATCTGACAATTTCTGGGTCCAATGGGAGTCTGAGCCCCCAATTGAACAGCTCCGTGAAGATGACAATTTCGCTCAATTTGCAGTCCATGGGATTCTCTGGGTTTATGGGTATCCTTATCTTTACATTCTCCGGAATTTCCCACTTCGTACGCATCCGACCCAGTTCAGCTGTGTGGATGAATGCGTAGTTAATCTTTTGCAGGGCGAGGAGGTACTTGGCATTGACCTTGTGGAAACAAGGCCCTACCTTTCCTTCAAGACTCTCCGGCAGCTCCGGATGCCTCAAACACAACTTTTCTTTGCCTTTGTCTTTCCTGCAGCAACGACACTACTGGTCTGTCCGGAGGGCTCAGACTCAAATGGAGCCTCTTCGATAGAGTCCTCCATTACTTCCTCCATGACTGATGAAGGATTTTCGGCTGCAGCGGCAAGAGGAAGGTCTAGATTTGGCTCAGTCTGGTCTCCGGACTGCTGAGCTTCAGTTTTTTCTAGGTTTCTGGCCTCCGGATGGGGCTCTGATACAGGTGTTTCCCTTCGAAGGCTTGCACTGCTACCCTCCGGACCGGACAGCCTGTCCTTGGGAGCTCTGATGGGCACTTCTGATCCAGTGCTGCTGTCCTTAGCACCCGATTTTGAAGGAGTGCTCTTAGGGGCTTGACCCTTGACTAACCGGCCTTTTCTCCGGTCAACTAATTTGTGAGGGGAATTTTTGGTGTCTGACCCCATAGCTATGAAGGGGGAGGGTTTTTTGAAGCTGGTAACAGTTACCCCTGGCTCAACAACAGGTTCTGATTCTTGAACCGAAGAACCAGAGATAATGGGGGAGATATTAGTTTGAAATAACTTTTTCGGCTTAATACCTTTTGAGGAAGAAGAACCTTGATCTGATTTTGTAGCTGAAGTCACTAGCTTGTCGATGGACGAAACGGGTAATCCTCCTGCAATGCGTCTTTCCCTTTCGACCTTTTGCGCATTTTCTAGTTCAGAAAGGTTGAGCCACCCACCTTTGATCAGAGCGTTCCTCGCTGTAAACATAAACAATCTGGGTAAAGTTTTGCTTTGGAGAGAAAAAGCTTTAAGAAGTTGCAGAGTAAATATGAGAGTGATGGTGAAACAGTCAAAAGTGTTTTAATTTATAGTAAATCTGAAAAAGGAGTTTGATTCCTAGGAGAATTCGAAAAGATAGGTAATGATTAAAGACGGCGCTGATGTCACCATCTTTAATTAAGAGGTTGGTTTTCGAAGAAGGTGGGTTCGAAATTCAAGGTGAAAAAACGACTAAAGCAACCAACCAAAAAGCGACACGTGTCCCATAAACTCTGGCAAAAACTGTTTGGATTCACAAAGCTTTATCAGTCCGGATAAAGCCATAGCCCAAGTTGAGAGACCTGTCCGGGAAAAACTACCCTTGGCATCGGACTGTTTTTCAGGTTTTTGACAAAGTTATTTTAACAAACACCTAAAAAGGGGCTCCTAATGAGTCCGAATTATGCTTACTCCCCGGACAGGGACAGATTGGACCAAGACCTCCGGACCGGACAGATCACTTCGAACACTTAGCCTATTGGACTGTTCGAACTATGACAAAAGTACTAAAAAACCTAAACACTCTATGACTAAGCTACTTGCTCTCCTACTTAGAGCTCATGAGTCTTTAAACCTGACTCGAGTCCATTAAACATGACCCGAAAACCCATAAGGCCCAAATGTAATGGTATAAATACCCAACCACCTGCATTAAATGTGGGTAATGAAAATTAAATACAATCAGGCTGCTTAATTCTCCATCTACTTTCTACTCTAAATATAAAACACCCATACACTTCCACAAACCTCCGGACAAATTACAAATGTACCCTCAAACGATAATTAACCACACCATTAACAAATAAGTTACTAAACATGGATAAGTTACAATATAAAACCTATTAATAGTTAAATTACAAAAATGATTATTAAATGTCATCCAGTAACACGTTTTCTACATATAAATATTTAAAACATTTAAGTGTGACACCTAAGTGTTTATATAAACAATTAATGTTTATATGCACGTGTAAGTGTTTATATTAACATATAAATAAGTAAAGTAATAATCTTATCATATTAAATAGATAATTTATTTACATTATTATCTAGTTTTTTTAATGAGATCAATGATTGGTTCTGCATTAAGGAACACATATTCTCTAAAAAAATTAGATGCACCTGTATGTTTAAGAAAATTAGTTAATAACATGTATTTTTAAATAAAAGATGTAAAATAAATTTGAATAAGAGAGATGTTCTTGTGTGATCTTTGGTGCATTTTCAACTTGTATGTATACTACTTTTATTTTGTTACTCGTCATATATAAGGGTTTACATGCAAGTTTTCAAACATACAATTTTTGTTCATTTATTTTTGTTGATTCATCTAAAGGATTTTTTTTGTGGCGATGTATTCTCACTTTTAAGCTTTTTTCATATTCTTACACGCCTTTCAAGTTCAGATTCAAAGTTTTTATATAATATTTATCATTTGTCTCTAATTGGGTTTTATATAATATTTCTCCCCACACTTCATCCTTTAAAGGACATATGCTTTTTTCATCAATTAAGTCTTGAAATGTAATTGTATATGCTATAGTGATATATTTCTCCATTATTAAATTTTGAGTTTTCTTATAGTAACTGGTCTTCAAAATCGTTCATTATTATATTAGTTTCAGTAAATGTATTTATTTTCGGTTGGAGAATTTTGTTTGACTTTTCTATTTCAACTATTTTTAAAAAAAAAAATTAGACTTGTAACTTTCCAGTTTTCTTTGTCTTTCAACATCGTTTGCGTGAGAATTAACATTTTACCATCTATTGATGTTTCTTCATTTGAACCAATTTGAGAATGTAACAATTTTTTGAAGTCATCTTTTAATAAATTCAATGATGAGTCTTCCTTTAGCTTTCTGGTTGTGTTCATATTTTGTAGCATTTGATTATTGAACATCTTTCAGTTCTTCATCTTTGTCTTTCAATAATTTGTTCAGATTTGAGCATTCCTTTTTAGCTATGTAATGTATGGTTATGTTAATTCTTGTATGATTTTTGATGAGTCCGGATTCTATTACCTCTTCAGACAGGGACAGTTCAGACAAAAACCACCTAACCGGACAGGGCAGTTCGAACACCTCATCCATTGGACTGTTCGAACAAGAACTAAAGTACTTAAAAAGCTAATCACTTCTTGACTAAGCTGCATGCTCTCCTACTAAGAGCTCATGGGTCTTTAAACTTGACTCGGGTCCATTAAACATGACCCGAAAGCCCATAAAGCCCAAATGTAAGGGTATAAATACCCAACCACCAACATTAAATAAGGGTAATGAAAATTAAATACAACCAGGATGCTTAATTCTCCCTCTACTCTCTACTCAAACATTAGATACTTACAAACTTCCACAAACTCTAAACAAAATTACAAACTTACCCTCAGACGAGAATAAACCTCACCAAATTGGCGACCACAGTGGGAGAACAATGGTGCCTGAATCAAGCGTTCAAAACCAACAGGAAAAATCAGTCCGAATGAATCCGGACGCCCCAGAAGTACCACCAGCTTTGCTTAAAGTGGTGGGTGAAAATGATGAATACACCATCGAGGAGCGTGATAGATTAAAAGGTGAGATAGAAGCTCTGAGGGTAGAGAAGGCTAAGATAGGCATGAAGAAAAAGTCAAAAACATCAGTCGTTCATCATACCGACAACCCTAGAGAGCATGAGCCTTCGAAGACTCATGTGAGCACCAAGAAGACTCATACTAGCTCCAAAAAGTCTCACTAATCTAAGCCAGTGGAAAGTTCTGATTCAGACTCAGAATCATCTGGTAGCTCCTCGGACGAGGATGAAGTCGAAGAGTCCTTGTGCTCCAGCAGTGATGAGGGCCGATCCAAAAAGAAGCAAAAGTTGATTAAAAAATATTCAAGAAAAAGGGATAGACGTGGGAAATTGAAGAAGAATATAGGCAAAGGATCATCTCACAGCCGGAGGCATGTAGATCGGATGCTGATGGATCCTTTTGCCTTCCATGATGAACCAGGTATCTTTGCAACCCCCAATGAGGATACTGTGTTCAGTCGCGGCCGGAATTGGAGAAAATCTCCATTGTCCTCCAAGATTTTGTCCGGAAACCTCCCAAAGAGGTTTGATAGCACTAAAATGGAAAAATATGATGGCAGTACTCATCCGGACAACCACTTGGAACAATTTAAAAAGTTTATGATGAATTTTGATGATAACGACAAGTTACTTTGTAGAGTATTCTCCCAATCCTTTACGGGGAGTGCTCTAAAGTGGCATAACAGCCTACCTCAAGGCTGCATCAAGAATTTTGATACCTTTTGGGTGGCCTTTCGAAGACAGTTTGTTGGGAGTAAAGAGTTGAATGGAAATGGGGACACAATAATCCATTGTGCCCAAGAACCAAACGAATCATTGAAAAAATACATAAGTCGTTTTGTAAACACCAAAAATGGGTTGGCTGATTGCTTCGAGTAAGTAGCAATAGCATCATTGAGACAAGGCTTAAACCCTGGAAATTTGGCTGATTCAGTGACCAGAAAGAAAGCCATGACTTGGGGAGGTTCGTTGAATCAAGTTGGAAAGCAAATCAATGTGGATGAAACAAAGAAAACTAGGGTGCACAGGCAGGTGAGGACTGCCCCGGTTGCACCAAACCCTAACCAAAATCAGTCCGGGAACAAGGCAAGGGAGACCGGACAGGGGCACAACAGGGCTAAAACTCAATCTCAGCCCGCTGCACCTGCCCAGAGTCAACAATCTAAAAATAAGAGAGGGCCTTGGGTTCAACCGGAGTGGTTTGCAGAATTAAAAGAAAGTGTGGCCACCATTTATGATAAAACAAAGGAAGAAGTGCACTATAGGAGACCGACCACTCTACAATCTCCTAGGGAACATCGTAACAACTCTTTCTGCCAGTACCATAATGATACTGGCCATACCACTGACGATTGTATAGCCTTGAAACAAGAAGTTCAAAACTTGATTGAAAGAGGAAAGCTGGAGGCATATGTCAAAAGAAGAGGAGGAAATAGGCCTGATAATGCTCATCGGGTTGGCCCAAGCAATGCTGCTCCGGAGGGAGCTATGGTTATAATTGAAAGATTTGATGTAGAATCAGAATACTTGGATCCTGTTCCAACTCGAAATAGAGTGGGTGCCATTGAGGAATATTGTAAAATGGTCTCCGGGCTTATTAAGTTTTTTGAGTCACTTACAATTTTCGGAGGGGATACTATGACAGCTCCTACTGCTTCTTCAAGGAAGAGGCACGTCCATACCTTAGCCACCCAGCTAGAAAGAGGCATGACCTCCTATCAGTCACACATTCCGTTTCCCTTCATTATTTTTGATGAAGATAACTTAAGGGATATAGTTGGCCCTCATGAAGATGATGTTGTCATAGGAGCATCCATTGGGGGCAATGACATAAGACGAATCTTGGTGGATACTGGAAGCTCAACCAATATCCTCTTCTTAGCCACTTACAAAAATAAGAAAAATCCAGCCGTAATTCAACGTTCAGACAGATCAATTGTGGGTTTCACTGGGAGCTCAGCAGATGTGATCGGGGAGTTCGAAGAGGAAGTTTTGTTGGGCAGGGGCCCTTTCAAGAAGATGGTCAGGATATTTTTTATTGTGGTGGATTGTCTCACTTGTTATAATATTATTTTAGGGAGGTCTTGGCTCTCTAGGATGCATGCGGTGGCCTCGACATTCCACCAATGTTTGAAATATGTTGTTCAAGGACAAGTGGGAGTTGGTCGAAGCAGTCAAAAGGTTGCAAGGGAGTGTTATGCTACAACACTGGCTCCACGGACGTTGAGGGCAGTTCGTATCAACGAAGAATAGCAGTTTGAGGGGCTTTATGGGGGTGAGGGTGAAATTGATGACCCCAGAGAGACCCCTGGAGTATTGATACCGGTTGAAGAAGTTGAAACACATTCTTTATAAGAAGGAAAAAGTGTTAAGATGGGATCCAAAAGAGAAGGGCTTTTTCCAAGGAAAAGGCTGATGTTATTGTTCAAGAAGTTGACAGGCTCACCAAAATGGAACATATAAAGGAGTCTCAATATCCTTTGTGGACTGCCAATCCGGTCTTGGTGAAAAAGAAAAATGGCAAGTGGCGTATGTGCATTGACTTCACAGATCTCAATAGAGCTTGCCCAAAAGATTTATATCTAGTCCCCCGGATTGATCAGCTGGTAGATTCCACTTCTGGAAATAAGCTACTATCCTTCATGGATGCTTTCTCTGGATACAATCAGATTCAAGTAAATCTGAAGGATCAGGAGCATACCACATTTTTCACTGACAGGGGTCTTCATTGCTACAAGGTGATGTCATTCGGATTGAAAAATGTTGGGGTTACTTATCAAAGATTGGTGAACAAAGCCTTTGCTGATCAAATTGGAAGAAATATGGAAGTATACATTGATGACATGATGGTGAAAAGTGTGGATGAACAACTACACTTGGTAGACCTCCAAGAAACTTTTGCTAATTTAGTAAAAGTAAATTTAAAGTTAAATCCAGAAAAATGTGTGTTCGGAGTGCAGTCCGGGAAATTCCTAGGTTATATAATAAGTGAGCAAGGGATACAGCCCGATCCGGACCAGCTTAATGCTTTGTTCCAAATGGAGTCTCCTCGAAATGTAAAAGAAGTACAACGGTTGACTAGGATATTGGCTGCTTTAAATCGATTCATCTCAAGGTCTTCGGACAGATGTGCCCCGTTTTTTCAAACTCTAAAGGGTGCAAAGGGATTTGACTGGACTTCACAGTGCGACGAGGCCTTCAATGAGATTAAGAAACATCTGTCCTCTTCAAAACTTTATTTAAACCTATTGATGGAGAGATACTATTCGTATACTTGGCAGTTTCAAGTTGTGCCATCAGTGCTGTATTGGTAAGAGAGGTGGATAATTACCCCCATCTGGTGTACTACATCAGCAAGAGCTTGATAGATGCAGAAAAATGCTATTTAAAGCTCGAAAAATTAGCATTAGCCTTGGTAATTGCTGCAAGGAAGATGAGGCCTTATTTTCAAGCTCATCCTATTATCGTCCGGACATCTTTTCCTTTGCAAAATGTCCTTCCAAAGGCAGACATTTCAAGTAGAATGACTAAATAGTCAGTGTAATTGGGGGACTTCGATATTGATTTTGCTCCTCAAACAGCAGTCAAAGCCCAAGCTGTGGCTGATTTTTTAGTTGAATTCCACTCTGATAGGGATACAGAGCAGACTACTGAAATGAAAGACAAAAAGGTCTGGGTCGTCCGGACGGATGGTGGATCCAGTACTATGGGATATGGTGCAGGGGTGTACTTGACTTCTCCATATGGTGACAAAATGTACCAGGCTATATGTTTTTCTTTTAGGGCTTCCAACAATGAGTCCGAAGACGAAGCAGTTATAGCTGGTTTAAAGTTAGCTTATATTTGTGGGGCCAAGAGGGTCAAGCTGATGAGTGATTCCCAGCTTCTTATCTACCATGCGCAAGGTCAATCTGAGGCAAAAAAGGAGCAACTAGTGAAGTACTTACTTCTCCTTAAAAATGAGGCTCTTAAGTTCAAAAGTATTGTTTATGAGCATATACCCCGGGCAGAAAATGAACTAGCAGATTCATTGGCAACCATAGCGTACACTGAGTCATATCTGATGAGTCCGAATTCGAAGAGCTCCCCGGAAGGGTAGTCCAAAGTAAAACTCCCCGAAAATCGGACAGACTCCAAGACTATAATCCGAACAGCCCTGTTTGAACCGGACAGATGATTTCGAACACAGCAAACATAAGACAATTCGAACTATGACTAAAGTACTAAAAAACCTAATCACTATCTGACTAAGCTACCTGTGCATTTGCTTAAACTTCATGGGTCTTTAAACATGACCCGGGTCCATGAAACTTGACCCGAAAGCCCATAAGGGCCCAAATTACACACTATAAATACCCAACCACCAGCATTAACTATGGGTAAGAAAAATTAACTGCTGCCAGGCTGCTTAATTCTCTCTCCACCCTTGAAACACTTTGTAACGCCCTGAAATATCTTAAAACACCTTTAAACACCACCACACCACCGTGAAACACCCTTACGCTGCCTTAAAACTCTACTTAAAATTACCAGCCTACCCCCAGGCTACTTTTATCCACACCAAATTGGCGACCACAGTGGGAGCACGAAGGTGCCTGAATCAAACATTCAAAACCAAGTAAAAGAATTTTGTCCGAATGAATCCGGATAATCCAGAGCTTCCACCAGCTTTGCTCGAAGTGGTGGAAGAGAACGATGAATATACTGTCCAAGAGCGTGACAGGTTGAGGGTTGAAATAGAAGCTCTGAGGGCTGAGAAGGCCAAGATGGGCATGAAGGAAAAGTCCAAAGCATCAGTTGCTCATCGCTCTGATAACCCTCGAGAGCATGAGGCTTCGAAGACTCATGTGAGCACTAAAAAGACACATGCTAGTTCTAAAAAGTCTCACCGGTCCAAGCCTGTGGAGAGTTCTGACTCAAGTTCAGAATCTTCGGACAGCTCTTCGGACAGTGAGGGGAATGAAAAGTCCTTGTCCTCCAGCAGTGACGAAGGGCGAACCAGGAAAAAACAAAAGCAAGTTAAAAAGTATTCCAGAAAAAGAGACCACCATGGAAGAATGAAAAGACACATTGGGAAAGGATCATCTCACAGCCGGAGACATATAGACCGGATGCTGGTGGATCCCTTTGCCTTCCATGATGAGCCAGGTATCTTTGCAACCCCTAATGAGGATACTGCGTTCAGTCGTGGGAGGAACTGGAGGCAATCGCCATTGTCTTCTAAAATTCTGTCCGGAAACCTCCCCAAGAGGTTTGATAGCACAAAGATGGAGAAGTATGACGGCAGTACCGATCCGGACAATCATCTGGAGCAATTCAAGAACTTCATGATGAACTTTGATGATGATGATAAACTACTTTGCAGGGCATTCTCCCAATCCTTTACGGGGAGTGCTCTGAAGTGGTACAACAGCCTTCCTCAGGGTTGTATCAGAGACTTTGATACCTTTTGGGTGGCCTTTCGAAGGCAATTTGTAGGAAGTAAGGAGCTCAAGGGCAATGGAGATACCATAATCCATTGTGCCCAAGAGCCAAATGAATCATTGAAAGAATACATAAGTCGTTTTGTGAATACAAAGAACGGGCTGGCTGATTGTTTTGAACAAGTGGCAATAGCATCCCTGAGACAGGGTTTGAACCCGGGCAACCTGGCCGATTCAGTGACAAGGAAGAAAGCCATGACCTGGGGTGGATTGCTAAATCAAGTCGGCAAGCAAATAAATGTTGATGAAACAAAAAAGACCAGGGTGCACAGGCAGGTGAGATCCACCCCGGTAACACCAACTCCTAATCCAAACCAGTCCGGCAACAAAGCTAGAGAAATCGGACAGGGGCATGGAAGAGGTAAAGCTCAGTCTCAACCAGCTGCTCCTGCACAAAGTCAACAGTCTAGAAACAAAAGGGGGCCGTGGGTCCAACCGGAGTGTTTTGCAGAGCTCAAAGAAAGTGTGGCAACCATTTTCGAGAAAACTAAAGATGAAGTACACTACCGGAGACCGGCAACCTTGCAGTCTCCCAGAGAACATCGAAACAGTTCTTTTTGTCAATATCACAATGATATTGGCCATACTACTGATGATTGTATAGCCTTGAAGCAAGAGGTTCAGAACCTGATTGAAAGAGGGAAGTTGGGTGCGTATGTCAAAAGAAGAGGAGGCAACAGGCCTGATAACACTCACCGGGCTGGTCCGGTTAATGCTACCCTAGAAGGGGCCATGGTTATTGTTGAAAGGTTTGATGTGGAGTCAGAATACTTGGATCCTGATCCAACAAGGAACAGAGTGGGTGCAATAGAGGAACGTTCCAGGTCGGTCTCCGGGCTCATTAAATTCTTTGAGTCCTTGACAATTTTCGGAGGGGACACCGTAACGGCTCCTACCACTTCATCAAGAAAAAGGCATGTTCATAATTTGGCAACCCAACTAGAAGGGGGCATGACCTCTTATCAATCGTCAAATCTATTTCCATTCATTGTCTTTGATGGGGATGATTTGAGAGACATTGCTGGCCCTCATGAAGATGCTGTTGTCATAGGAGCATCGATAGGGGGCAATGAGATAAGGCGAATCCTGGTAGATACTGGGAGCTCTACCAATATCCTTTTCCTAGATACTTACAAGAAAATGAAGAATCCAGCTGTGATTCAAAAGTCAGACCGATCGATTGTAGGCTTCACGGGCAGTTCAGCTGATGTAATTGGTGAGTTCGAAGAAGAAGTATTGTTGGGCAGAGGCCCTTTCAAGAAAACGGTCAGAATACTTTTCATTGTGGTGGACTGTCCCACTTGTTACAATGCTATTCTAGGGAGATCTTGGCTTTCTAGGATGCATGCAGTGGCCTCAACAGTTCATCAGTGTCTAAAATATGCTGTTCAGGGGCAGGTTGGGGTTGTCCGGAGCAGTCAAAAAGTTGCAAGAGAATGCTATGCCACTGCCTTGGCTCCACGAACGCTGGGGGCAGTCCGTATGAATGACCAATAGCAGTTTGAGGGCCTTTCTGGGGGTGAGGGTGAAATTGATGACCCCAGGGAGACCCCCGGAGTGTTGATCCCGGTTGAGGAGGTTGAGACACACTGCTTAGAAGAAGGGAAATCTGTCAAGATAGGGTCCAAAATGCCACAAGTATTAAAAGAAGAAATGTTGAAATTCTTAAAAGACCATCAGCACGTTTTTGCTTGGTGCAATGCTGATGTAACTGGAGTACCATCAGAAGTGATTTCTCATCACTTGTCTGTCCGGAGAGACGTAGCACCAGTGGTGCAAAAAAGGAGAGCTTTCTCAAAAGAAAAGGCTGATGTCATTGTACAAGAGGTTGACAGACTCACAAAGATGGGGCACATTAAAGAAGCTCAGTATCCTTTGTGGACTGCCAATCCAGTCTTGGTAAAAAAGAAAAACGGTAAATGGCGAATGTGCATAGACTTCACAGATCTCAATCGAGCCTGCCCAAAAGACTTGTATCCGGTTCCCCGGATAGATCAGCTGGTAGATTCTACTTCTGGGAACAAGCTACTCTCCTTCATGGATGCTTTCTCCGGATATAATCAGATCCAGGTGGATCCAAGAGATCAAGAGCATACCACTTTTGTTACTGATAGAGGTTTACACTGCTATAAGGTGATGCCCTTTGGCTTGAAAAATGCTGGGGCTACTTATCAAAGGTTAGTCAATAAAACCTTTGCTGATCAAATTGGAAGAAATATGGAGGTTTACATTGACGATATGATGGTGAAAAGTGTGGATGAGCAGCTACACTTGTCCGACCTCCAGGAGACTTTTGTCAACCTGGCCAAGGTGAATTTAAAGCTAAATCCTGAAAAATGTGTGTTCGGAGTACAGTCCGGGAAGTTCTTAGGGTACATTATAAGTGAGCATGGAATCCAGCCCGACCCGGACCAGCTCAATGCTTTGTTTCAAATGGAGCCTCCTCGAAATGTTAAAGAAGTGCAGCGGTTAACGGGGAGGTTAGCAGCTTTGAACAGGTTTATCTCTAGGTCTTCGGACAGATGTGCTCCTTTCTTTCAAACTTTGAAAGGTGCAAAGGGGTTTGAGTGGACACCACAGTGTGATGAGGCGTTCAATGAAATTAAGAAGCATCTGTCCTCTCCGAAGACTTTATTCAAACCAATCGATGGGGAGACTCTATTTGTGTATCTGGCTGTTTCAAGTTGTGCCATCAGTGCTGTGTTAGTTAGAGAGGTTGATGGATATCCTCACCCAGTATACTACATCAGCAAAAGCCTGATTGATGCTGAACGGCGCTACTTAAAACTTGAAAAATTAGCGTTGGCCTTGGTGATAGCTGCAAGAAAGATGAGGCCTTATTTTCAGGCTCATCCTATCATAGTCCGGACATCTTTCCCTTTAAAAAATGTCCTTCAGAAAGCGGATATTTCGAGCAGAATGACAAAGTGGTCAGTAGAGTTGGGAGACTTCGACATAGATTTTGCTCCTCGAACAGCAGTAAAAGCTCAAGCTGTGGCTGATTTTCTGGTCGAATTCCATTCTGATAGGGACTCAGAGCAACCTGCTGATTCAAAAGACAAAAAAGTATGGATTGTCCGAACAGATGGAGGATCCAGTGTCATAGGATCTGGGGCAGGAATATGTCTTACTTCTCCTTATGGGGACAACATGTTTCAAGCTATTTGTTTTGCTTTTAGGGCGTCCAATAACGAGTCCGAATACGAAGCAGCTATAGCTGGATTAAAATTGGCTTACATTTGTGGAGCAAAAAGGGTCAAGCTGTTAAGCGACTCCCAATTGCTTGTTCACCATGCCTTGGGCCTATCAGAAGCTAGAAAAGAACAGTTAATCAAGTATTTACTTCTCTTGAAAAATGAGGCAATGAAGTTTAAAGTTGTTGTCTATGAGCACATTCCCCGAGCAGAGAATGAACTGGCAGACTCATTGGCAACAATAGCATATACGGAGTCCTATCCATGGATCCATGTGCTTGAAAGTCCTTCTATTCAACTTGATGAAGGGAAGAAAGAGGAAGTTTTTGAAATACAAGTAAATAAACCTCAAGATTGGAGGTCTCCACTTATACAATATCTGTCCGATGGCGTCGTACCCTTGGTTAAATCACAAGCCAGAACGTTAAAACACAAGGCTCATGGTTTCATCATGATTAGAGAGGTCTTGTACAAGAAATCCTACAGCAAACCTCTCCTACGCTGTTTAGGAGATCATGAGTCACAAATGGTTCTCTCCGAATTACATGATGGTGAGGGATCAGCTCATTGTGGATTTAGAGCGTTAACAAGAAGAGTGCTTCTCTCCGGATATTATTGGCCTTCAATAATGAAAGATGCCAAGGAACTGGTAAGAAGGTGTGACCCATGCCAAAGGTACAGCAATGAAATTCATGTACCAGCCATTCCTATGGAATCAATTTCTGAGCCTATCCCTTTTGCTCGATGGGGATTAGACTTAGTTGGGCCTCTCCCTATGGCGTCCGGAGGGCGTAAAACCATAATCGTAGCCATTGACTACTTTTCGAAGTGGATAGAAGCAGCCCCCTTGGCAGGAACAACATCAAAGGCGGTTATAAAATTCATTCTATCCAACATATGTTGCAGATTTGGTGTCCCTCAGAGAATAACAACAGATAATGGGCCACAGTTTGACAACAGAGAAATGGAGAGCTTCTGTGCCTCAAGGGGTATTCAGCACTGCTTTTCTTCACCATTCCACCCACAAGCTAATGGGCAAGTTGAGGTGGCTAATAGAACAATACTGTCTGGCTTAAAGAAAAATCTGGAAGGGGCTGCTGGAAAGTGGCCTAGTTATTTACAAGAAGTCTTGTGGGCCTACCGGACAACGCCTGGGGCTGCCACACAAGAATCACCTTTTGCCTTGGTCTATGGGATGGATGCAGTAGCTCCCATAGAGAAGACACTCCCCTATTTTCGTGTTCATAACTTCTCCGGACAGGCTAATGAAATAGCAATCAGAAATCAGCTTGATTTGATTGAAGAGAGGCGAATAAAAGCTCATCTTAGAATGGCACACTATCAGGGCTTGATGAGAAGCAGGTTTGCTTCCAAGGTTAAAAGAAGGGACTTTCAACCAGGAGATAAAGTATTGAGGAAAGTTTTCTTGCACACCAAGGAAAAGCTCTTCGGAAAGCTGGCCCCAACCTGGGAGGGTCCGTATATTGTGGTTGAAAGAATCAAGCCTGACACATACTGGCTGGAAGACAAAGATGGCAGGGTTTTAACTCACCCTTGGAACATTGAACACCTTCGAATGTATTTGGAATGAAACTTATGTAAATATTTACTTGTTTAAACATCCATGTAAATATTTGGGGGCATACCACTACCCCTCTCTGGCGCCACGGAGAGCTTTAAATGAAACTTGGAGCTTTTTTGAATAAATTTTCTAAGTTTTTGCAAAATTCTGTTGATTACCATGCTACCCGGACTGAAAGTTCTAAGGGCTATTTAAATTCTAGCCAGAGAAATTAAACACTCTCACAATACGAAGTATTTAGGCAAACCGTGGAATAAGAGAAAGGTTGTGCAAGATAAAACATTCATTCAATAAACTTAAAGTTGCCTTGGCCTTCCAAGGACTTTTTGAACAAGTTTAAACATAATACAAAACTCTGTCCGGATAAAACGGACAGCATCACAAAAAAGGTGCCTTGGCCTTCCAAGGACTTTGGTTCAAACAAAAATTAAACAAAACAAGTTATAAACTAAGGAAGAGCCTTCGAAGACGGCTCACCCACATGTGTGTTCTTGTCTTTAATATCACTCTTCTCTTCGACTTTTTTCTTGCCTTTAGGGTCGATCTCTTCCTCCCCAGGGCTCTCTCCAGTTTCCTCTTCATCACCAGATGAAGGCTCATCAGAGTACCCCTCGTCATCAGCCATGGTCCAGTATGGGAGATCATCATCATCCACATAACGCCATAAGTTCCCAAGTCTCCTCTTCGGGAACTTCTCGTGAAATAGGAGGACCATGTCGGACTTCACCTTCTCAATCAATAATTCCTCACTCCGTAGCATCTCCTTGGCATAAGCATTGATTTTGGCCTTGATCATGGCCTCTTGATCCTTCACCAGGGCAGCTTTCTCACCAACAGCCTGAGTCACTGCATTCTCCAAAGTAAGTTTGTCAGTAGTCAGGTTGGTGACAATCTTTTCTTTTGCTGCAGTCTCATCTTTTGAGGTTTTCAAGTCTTTCTCCAACTCGGACTACTTAGCCCGGAGATCTTCTAGAGTTTTCTCCAAAGAGGCAACTTTTGTGTTGCTTTCATCTTTACTCCTCTTCAGCTGTTCGTTCGACTCCTTAAGCAAGTCAATCTGGGTAGTGGCTCCCCGGAGGTCACCGGACAGTTTCTCCTTCTCAGACTTAAGCTCCTTAATGGTTTCTGCCTGACTCCGGACTTGCCTTTCCAGGGTGAGCACAGGTTGCACGTTGCTAAGGAGGGAGTGAGCTATAATGTCCCTTTCGCTGGAAACCAAGAAAGTCTTGCCATTAAAGTTCACTGTGTTGGAACTACTTGGAGGAACATATGGCCCTGCAAACTCATCCCTAGACAAACCAAGGAAGTAGTCACCTAGAGGACCCAGGCCGGTGACATCCACTTCATCCATGTTGATCTCTCCCTGTTCAATATCATCAGTGTGAAGCTCCCCTGGAATCCCTTCGTTAAGGTTTTCTGGGATCTCTTCGGCTAATGTAGGATCAACTGGAAAAGTGGGCTCCGGGTCCCGGAGAGCAAATTCTTCTTCTTGAGAAGTTTTCTTCTTTTTTACTTCTCTCTCAGCACCCTCGCTTACTTGCTTACGGGTTCGTTTGGAGACCCTCGTAGGTTTTGAGGGAGTCTCTCCGTGTTTCTTACTTTCCGCTTCTACCACCTGTAGAAGGCTTGCATCAACTTGAACTGGAATTGGCACCTCTGTGTCAGTTAGGGCCTTTTTCTCTGAATCTCCTGTTGTTTTCCTCCCTTTCTTCTTCTGGCCCTTCATCTTACTTGGGGCTTTGGCCCGGAGAGGGAGGAAAAGGGTCCCATCTAGCCCATGAGACCTTCTCAGCACAACGTCATCATCAGGAGGGGTGGAAAACTCCTCCCAGGTTAAATCCCTTCGACCTGTGGTGTTCCACAGGTGAGATCTGGCTAAGTTTCCCGGAGTAAAAGCCTTGTGAAACCGGTTCTCCCAGTTCTCTGCGGCCCATGTGTTTATTTTGCCACAGGTAACCTGTCCGGCTTTCGCATAGTCTCCGAACTCTTTTGGCAGTTCTAGCAAAACAAAAGAATAATTAAGTTAGTGAAAGCTTAAAGAAGGGAAGATTCGAATAGAAACTTAAAGAAAGAACTTACGATCACTTCTCCATCTACTTCGAAGAAGGCTAGGATTCTCCCCAATCTTAATCTTCTTCCCATTCTCCCATGAGCCACTTATAAACAAGAACTGGCTCCTCCATTTATTCTCCGATTCCAGGAGATCGTCAACGGCTTTCAGATTGTTCCCCATATTAAAGTGATAAAAGGGGAACTGGTGATGTTTGCATAGACTTGCCACAGCAGCAAACTCTTCCATGGGAAGAGGGATTCCGGACAGCCTGGACGCCATTATGCATGACATCAAGGTGTACCATCCGTTGGGACTCAGCTGCGATGGACATAGCTTGACCAAATGGAAATAGCGCACTATCTCCGGATCCAATGGGAACCTAAGTCCCCAATTAAACAGCTCTGTAAAAAAGACAATCTCGTTTCTCTTGCAATCCATCGGGGTCTCCGGGTCGATGGGAATTCGAATCTTTACATTTTCAGGGATCCCCCACTTAGTGCGAAGCCGTCCCAAGTCCCTAATGTGAATAAACATGTACTTGGTTTTTAACAAAGACAAAAGGTACTTAAATTCTACCTTGTGAAAGCAGGGACCAACTTTCCCTTCAAGGCTCCCCGACAGATCCGGACGGCTCAGGTATAAGTCCTCTTTGCCTTTCTTGGCAACAACTATGGCAGTGTCAGCTTGTCCGGAAGACTCGGACTCAAACCTAGCCTCCTCTATGGAGTCTTCCATCCTCTCCTCCATTACTGTTGGGGGAGCTTCTGCAGAAACAGCCCGGGGAGGGATGAAGCTTGGTACAGCTGATCCTCCGGACTGACGGCTCGTTGAATGTTTTTGGGTTTTCACCTCAGCTTGAGTCTCTGAGGTCGAAGTTTCCTTTGGAGGCAGTGGACTACTAGCCTCCGGACCGACCGGCCTCTCCCGAAGGGTCCTAACAGTTGTCCCGGACCCTGACTCACTAGTATTCTTTGAGGAGAGTCCTTTGACCAACCTGCTTGGTCTTTTCATGATCAGCTTGTCTGGGGAATGATCGGAGTCGGACCCCATGGCAATAAAAGTAGACTTTTTTCTGACACTTGTAGCAGTAACCCCCGGTTCAACAATGGGGATAGACTCTTGAACTGAAGAGTCTGAAACGATGGGAGAGAGTGTTGTTCGAAAGAGCTTTCTAGGTTTTGTACCCTTTGAGGAAGACGAACCTCTATCAGATTCCTCAATCGAAGGGGCTGGTTTCTCGACAGGCGATGCTGGAAGCCCTGCTGCAATCCTTTTCTCTTTTTCGACCCTTTGAGCTTTCTCTAGTTCTGAAAGATTGAGCCAGCCACCCTTGATTAAAGCTGTTCTTGCTGTGAACATAAAACGATTAAGGAAATTTTAAGATTTTAGAGAGATGAAGTTTTGAGTAAAATGGCAAAGTGAAAATGAGACTGTGAAAGATGAATAGTATTTATAGTAAAAGTGAAAAAGGGGGTTTGATTCTTAGGAGAATCCGAAAAGTTGGGCAATGATTAAAAGACGGCGCTGACGTCATCAAAACCATTTAAAGAAGTTACCTATTCAATAAAGTGGTGTAATTTTCGAGGTAGAAAAACGGCTGGAGTGGCCAACCAGAGGGTGACACGTGTCCCACTACTCCTGACAAAGAACCGTTTGGAATTCGTAACGGTTGGGCTGTCCGGGCCTGTCTCAACTCTCTTCGAATCGGAAAACCACTTCCGAAATCAGACTGTTTTTCAGTTCTTTAACAAGGACACTTGTTCAAATACCTAAAAAAGGGGCTCCTGATGAGTCCGAATTCGAAGAGCTCCCCGGAAGGGTAGTCCAAAGTAAAACTCCCCGAAAATCGGACAGACTCCAAGACTATAATCCGAACAGCCCTGTTTGAACCGGACAGATGATTTCGAACACAGCAAACATAAGACAATTCGAACTATGACTAAAGTACTAAAAAACCTAATCACTATCTGACTAAGCTACCTGTGAATTTGCTTAAACTTCATGGGTCTTTAAACATGACCCGGGTCCATGAAACTTGACCCGAAAGCCCATAAGGGCCCAAATTACACACTATAAATACCCAACCACCAGCATTAACTATGGGTAAGAAAAATTAACTGCTGCCAGGCTGCTTAATTCTCTCTCCACCCTTGAAACACTTTGTAACGCCCTGAAATATCTTAAAACACCTTTAAACACCACCACACCACCGTGAAACACCCTTACGCTGCCTTAAAACTCTACTTAAAATTACCAGCCTACCCCCAGGCTACTTTTATCCACACCAATATCCTTGGATCCATGTACTGGAGAGCCCTTCCATTCAACTTGATATGGGTAAAGAGGAACAAGTTGTCGATGTACAGATGAAACAACCTCAAAATTGGAGATTTCCTCTCCTGCAGTACCTCTCTGATGGCATCTTGCCTCCGGATAAATCACTAGCAAGAAAATTGAAGCACAAGGCTCGTGGATTTAGCATACTAAGAGACGTTCTGTATAAAAAATCTTATAGTAAACCTCTTTTGCGATGTTTGGGAGATGATGAGTCTCAAGTAGTCCTCTCCGAATTGCATGATGGCGAGGGATCAGCTCATTGTGGGTTCAGGGCTCTAACAAGGAGAGTTTTACTGACTGGCTATTATTGGCCCTCTATAATGCAAGATGCTAAGGAGCTGGTGAGAAGGTGTGATCCATGCCAGAGATATAGTAATGAAATTCATGTCCCAGCCATCCCTCTAGAGTCAATTTCTGAGCCTATACTTTTTGCTCGATGGGGGTTGGATTTGGTAGGACCTCTTCCTATGGCGTCCGGAGGGCGCAGAAGTATAATTTTTGCTATAGATTACTTTTCGAAGTGGGTTGAAGCAGCCCCCCTGGCAGGAACAACATCAAAAGTTGTCATAAAATTCATTTTATCCAACATCTGTTGCAGATTTGGTATTCCACAAAAGATAACGACAGACAAAGGGCCACAGTTCGACAACAAGGAAATGGAGAGTTTTTGTGCCTCAATGGGTATACAACATTGCTTCTCTTCACCTTTCCACCCACAAGCGAATGGTCAGGTTGAAGTGGCTAACAGAACTATACTGTCCGATTTAAAGAAGAATTTGGAAGGGGCTGCTGGGAAGTGGCCTAGCTATTTACAAGAGGTTTTGTGGGCCTACCGGACTACACCTGGGGCTGCAGCACAAGAGTCACCCTTTGCCTTAGTCTATGGGATGGATGCCACAGCCCCCATAGAGGCGACTTTCCCTTCTTTTCGAGTCCACAATTTCTTCGAACAAGCTAACGAAGTGACAATCAGGGGTCAGCTTGACCTAATAGAAGAAAGACGAGTTAAGGCTCACCTTAGAGCTGCACATTATCAGGGTTTGATGAGAAACAAGTTTACTTCTAGAGTTAGAAGAAGAAAATTTCAGCCGGGGGACAAGGTGTTAAGGAAGGCCTTCTTACACACCAAAGAGAAGCTGCTCTGCAAACTAGCCCCAACTTGGGAAGGACCTTATATGGTCATTGAAAGACTCAAACCTGGAACATACTGGCTAGAAAATAAAGATGGAAGGGTTTTAAATCACCCTTGGAATATTGAGCATCTCCGAATGTACTTGGAGTAAAAGTTATGTATATATTTACTTGTTTAAAAATCCATGTAAATATTTGGGGGCATACTCTTTCCTACCCTGGTGGCACGGGGAGGTTTTAATGAGGTGTACGGGCTTTTCAATAAATTTTGATGCCTTCTTAATTTTTTTTGAAGTGTTCTTACTTTGTTTTTTGTCATACCATCCGGATTGAATTAAGGGAATGATGACTACTTAAACATTTGTCATCGGAGAATTTAAACACTCTCACTTTAGAATGCTTATGAAATAACTAAGGGCTATTTAAACACTAGCCACCAAAATTGAAACAAACTATGGAAGAATGCAAGAGTTGTGCAAAACAAAGATATTCATTAAAATAATCTAAGTGTCTTGGCCTTCCAAGGACTTTTCAATTGTCAAACAAAACAAAAGATCTATCCGGTCAAATGTCGGACACAATAACAAAAATGCCTTGGCCTTCCAAGGACTTTAGTTTAGGTAACATGAAAAGTGAAAAGATAATTCATAATTTAAGAACGAGACTTTGAAGATGGCTCCGCCTCACTTATCTTCTTCTTCTCCTTGGGATCGTCTTTCTCTTCGTGAGGGCCCTCCCCGGTGTTTTCTTCTTCGTCAGAGGAGGAAGCACTGGAATAATCATGCAAGTCTCCGTCAGCCATGGTGTGGAAGGGAAGGTCTTCGTACTCTACATGAAGCCACAAATCTGCCAGGTTCCTTTTCGGGAACTTCTCATGAAAGAGCAGGACCATGTCCGATTTCACCTTGGCATATATTTCCTCTTGAGTTTCTATTACGCTGCTAGCATAAGCATCGATCTTGGCCTGAATTTTGTCCTCTTGCTCTCTTAGCAGATCAGCTTTCTCTTCTGCGGCCTTGCACACTGTGTTCTCGAGCGCAATTTCGTCACTTGTCAAGTTGTGAATGATTTGATCTTTGGCCTTTGCCTCCTCTTTCGAAGAGGTGAGATCTTTCTCCAATCCGGACAGCTTCTCCTGGAGCTCTTTGATAGTGTCTTCTGAAGTGGAAACCTTTGTGATCCACCCCTCTTGGCTCTTTTTTAGCTCCTCGTTCTCTCCCTTCAGAATGTCAGCATGTTGAGTGGCAGTAAGAAGGTCATCGGACAGTTTCTCTTTGTCAGATTTGAGATCTTTGATTATTGGTGTGGATAAAAGTTGCCTGGGGGTAGGCTGGTAATTTTAAGTGGAGTTTTAAGGTGGCGTTAGGGTGTTTCACGGTAGTGTGGTGGTGTTTAAGGATATTTCAAGATGTTTCAGGGTGTTTCAAAGTGTTTCAAGGGTGGTGAGAGAATTGAGCAGCCTGGCAGCAGTTAATTTTTCTTACCCATAGTTAATGCTGGTGGTTGGGTATTTATAGTGTGTAATTTGGGCCCTTATGGGCTTTCGGGTCAAGTTTCATGGACCCGGGTCATGTTTAAAGACCCATGAAGTTTAAGCAAATGCACAGGTAGCTTAGTCAGATAGTGATTAGGTTTTTTAGTACTTTAGTCATAGTTCGAATTGTCTTATGTTTGCTGTGTTCGAAGTCATCTGTCCGGTTCAAACAGGGCTGTTCGAATTGAAATCTTGGTGTCTGTCCGGTTTCCGGGGAGTTTTACTTTGGACTACCCTTTTGTGGAGCTCTTCGAATCCGGACTCATCAATTATATCTGCCTGACCTCGAACTTGTTTCTCCAAAACAAGCACTAGCTGAACATTACTTAATATGGAGTGAGCTATAATATCCCTATCACTTGAAACAGTAAAGGTCTTACCATTAAAAGTGACGGTGTTCGAAGTGCTCGGAGGGAGGTAAGGCCCAGGAAAATCGTCTCTGGGGAGGTTGGCAAAATAGTCATCGAGTCCATCGAGCCCTGTGATGTCAACACCATCGATGCTAAGGTCTCCTCCTCCGACCTCGTCGGTGTGAAAATCACCAGGAATCTCCTCTGCTCTTGTCGGATCACTAGGTTCTACAGGGGGGAGAGGCTCCGAAGTCCGGAGAGAGAGTTCATCACCCCTGGAGGTATTTTTCTTCTTAGCCTCCATATCCTTGCTTTCTGGTCCCCGTTTTCGGTCTCTTTTGGGAGCCCTTGGGGGTTTTAGGGATTGAACCTCTTCCCTAACACTCTCATGCTCCACTACTTCCAAGAGAGCAGTATCGGTTTGGCTTGGGGCTGGCCCCTCTGGATTTGTTGGAGCAGCCTCCTCCACCTCGGCAGGGTTAGCTTCACCTACAACCTTCTTGCCCTTCTTCTTCTTGTCTTTCATTTTACTCGGGGCCTTGGCCCGGCCTGGCAAGTATAGTGACCCATCCGGTTTGTGTGTTCTCTTGAGGACTACATCCGGAGGGGGTGGAGTGGTGAGTTCTTCCCAGGTCAAGTCCCTCCGGCCAGTAGTGTTCCAGAGGTGAGACCTCGCCAAGTTTCCTCCTATGAAAGCGTCGTGAAATTGGTTTCCCCATTTTTCAGCAGTCCAAGTGTTGATCTTGGTGCAAGTGGTCTGCTCGGACTTTAGGTAGTCATTGAAGTCTTTGGGCAGTTCTGCTAAGGAAAAAGGCAAGACCAGTTAGTTTAAGCAAATTCGATAAAAGAAGAAATAAAAGTATAAAGTATGAGCCTTACGATCACTCCTCCATCTGCTGGTGAGGAGACTTGGATTGACTCCGGCTTTGATTTTCCCCCTGTTCTCCCAAGCACCACTTACGAACATGAATTGAGTCCTCCAATTTCTCTCCGACTCAAGCAGATCATCCACTGCTTTATAATTATCACCCATGTTGAAGTGATAGAAGGGAATGTGGTAGTTCATGCAGAGACTGGCCACAACTACGAACTCCTCCATTGGTAGAGGAATCCTAGAGAGCCTGGAGGCCATAATGCAAGCCCTAAGTATGTACGAGGCATTGGGGCTCAGTTGACTAGGGCAGAGTCTGATAAGGCGGAAATACCTAACTATCTCCAGATCTAAGGGAAACCTTAGACCCCAGTTAAAAAGCTCTGTAAAAATGACTATTTCATTGAGTTTACAATCCATTGGGGTTTCGGGGTCTATGGGGATTCTTATCTTCACATTCTCCGGAATTCCCCACTTCGTACGCATCAGGCCCAACTCAGCTGTATGGATGAAGGCATAGTTGATTTTTTGTAAAGCAAGAAGGTATTTAACATTTACCTTGTGGAAACAAGGCCCCACTTTTCCTTCGAGGCACTCCGGCAGATCCGGATGCCTTAAGCATAGCTTTTCCTTGCCCTTATCCTTCTGGGCAGCAACAACACCACTAGTCTGTCCGGAAGGTTCAGACTCGAATGGAGCCTCTTCGATAGAGTCATCCATTATTTCCTCCATTATTAAGGAAGGGTTTTTAGTAGTCTTGGTGAGAGGGGAGTTTGGAGTTGGTTGAGTCGGACCACCGGACTGATGAGCTTCAGCGCTCTCCTGCACTCTGGCCTCCGGCTAGGGCTCTGATATAGAGGTTTCTCTTCGTGGGTTTGAGCCAGCAGCCTCCGGACCGGACAGTCTGTCCATGGGTGCTTTTATGGGTGCTTCTGGCCCTGTATTGTTATCTCTGGCACCTGTTTTCGAAGGGGTACCTTTGGAGGCCTGCCCTTTGACCAGTCGGCCTTTTCTTCGATCAATCAGCTTGTTGGGAGAAGTTTCACCATCAGACCACATGGCTAAGAATGGGGAAGGTTTTCTAAAACTAGTAACTGTTAAGCCTGGTTCGACAGTGGGTTCTGACTCTTGAACCGACGAACCTGAGATAATAGGGGAAAGGCTGGTTTGAAACAATCTCTTCGGTCTGACACTCTTTGTAGAAGATGAACCCTGGTCAGCCTCTGTAGTTGAAGTTGCTGGTTTGTCGATGGGAGAGGCGGGTAAGCCTGCTGCAATACGGTTCTCCCTTTCAACTTTTTGTGCTTTTTCTAATTCAGATAGATTGAGCCACCCGCCTCTGATTAAAGCGTTCCTCGCCGTGAACATAAAAAATCAAGGTAAAGAACTTGTGTTTGAGAGAGAAAGCTCTGAAAATTAGCAGAGTGAAAATGGAAGTGATAGTAAAACAGTGGAAAAGTATCTTAATTTATAGTAAACCTCAAAAATAAGTCTTGATTCCTAGGAGAATTTGAAAAGATTAGCAATGATTAAGAGACGGCGCTAATGTCACCTTCATTGATGAAGAGGTTGCTTTTCAGAGAAGGTGGGTGCGAAATTCAAGGTGAAAAAACGGCTAAAATAACGAACCAAAGAGTGACCCGTGTCCCATGAACTTTGGCAAAAAACAGTTTAGATTCCAAGAGTTTTTTCAGTCCGGATAAAACCATAACATAATTCGAAAGACCTGTCCGGATAAAACTGCCACTGACAACGGACTATTTTTCAGGTTTTGACAAAGGTTATTTGAGCAAACACCTAAAAAATGGGCTATTGATGAGTTCGGATTCTGTTACCTCTTCGGACATAACAGTTCGGACAAAGACCACCTAACCGGACAGGGCAGTTCGAACACCTCATCCATTTGACTGTTCGAACAAGAACTAAAGTACTTAAAAATATAATCACTTCTTGACTAAGCTGCCTGCTCTCCTACTAAGAGCTTATGGGTCCTTAAACTTGACCCGGGTCCATTAAACATGACCGAAAGCCCATAAGGCCCAAATGTAAGGGTATAAATACCCAACCACCAACATTAAATAAGGGCAATGAAAATTAAATACAACCAGGCTGCTTAATTCTCCCTCTACTCTCTACTCAAACATTAAATACATACAAACTTCCACAAACTCTAAACAAAATTACAAACTTACCCTTAGACGAGAATAAACCTCACCAATTTTCATTTATTATTCTTTGATTAAAATAGTTTTTTCAATATATTGTTTAGCTGTATGATCTCATTTTCTTTTGCAGTTATCATTTAAGTTATTTGTTGTAAAATTTAAGTTGTAAATATAGTAGCTAATATAACTTCTATATGTAACTAATATAACTATGTTTTCTTAGTTGTAATGTATGTTTAGATGTATATTGATAACTTTTATACGTAACTAATATAACTATGCAACCAGAAATAACTAAATTACATTTATCTTATAAATTTATAGACAGTAGCTATACAAATCTAATAAGGTAATTTCAACAATCATCCAAGTTTTAAAGATATATGCGTAAGGGATTTACATCTTACCTATACACATATAAACGTGCAATCTCAATAGTCAAATTAGTTTTAACTACAAATGCCTAAGGAATTCATATGTTACCTATAAACATATATGCATGTAATCTCAACAGTTAGCCAAGTTTTAACTACGTGTGCATATGCAATTTACATTTAAGAAATTCAAACCTAAGCATACAGATTAAACAACCACTAATGCTTAAATTATAACTAATTATAATTTTTACGTGTAAAGCAATACGCACATAAGCATACAAACTAAACAACCAAAAATGTCTAAACTATATAATTATAAAATCTTACTTGTAAAGTAATGCACTAATAATCATACAAAATGAACAAAAAACAATGCTTAAACTAGATATAACTTTAAACATTTGCTTGTAAAACAATATACTCCTAATAATACAAACTGAACAAAATATAATGTCTAAATTATATAAATATTTACAAGTAAAGTAATGTACACCTAAGCGTACAGGATGAACAAGCGACAACACTTAAACTAAATACAATTATAAGCATTTACATTGTAAAGCAATACACACCTAAGCATATATAATAAACCAACAACAATGTCTAAACTAAATATAAATATAAATATTTACTTGTAAATCAATACACACCTAAAATACAAACAAATAACAATGCATAAATTAGATATAAATATTTATATTTATATGTAAAACAATACACACTTAAGCATACATAGACTAAACGAACAATAATACCTTACCTATATATAACTATAAAAATCTACTTGTAAACAACAATTCCTAAACTAGATATAACTACAAACATTTATATGTAAAGTAATGCACACCCGAATATACAGATTGAACATACAACAATGCCTAAACTAGATATAGCATAAATATTTATATCTAAAGTAATGTATAAATAAGCATACGGACTTAACAAATAACACATCTAAACTATATATAACTATACATATTTGCATGTACATCAATACACTCTTATGCATACATAATGAATAAGCAACAAGGCCTAAACTATATATAACTATAAAAATTTACCTGTAAAGCAATATAGACCTAAGCATATAGACTGAACAACCATTAATGTCTAAACTAGATATAACCACAAGTATTTACCTATAAAGTAATGCACTTGTAAACATATAAACTAAACAAACAACAACGTCTAAACTATATATAACTATAAACCTATACCCATAAAGCAAAACACACATAAGAATCCAATTTCAACATTATGCAAAATTTAACTAAATATTTCTAAAAGATTTAGTTATAACCTATATACATATAAACATCCATTTTCAATCTTCAACCAAATTGTAATTATATATACTTAATAGTTTTATGTGTACATATAAACCATATAATTAGATCATGAACCCAAATTTAAACTACAAACTCATTAAATTTCATATGCACACATGCACATTCGACCTCATAATTTGATCATGAATACAAACCTAAACAACAAATGCGTTTAATTTTTTATTTAGTTAGTGCAAAGTTACTAAAAATTATAAAAACTTTTACAAATAATATTCTTCTTGTTTTTAAAAATAAAGCATAATTGCACAAAACAAATAATGGATACATATCACGAAACTAAACCAACACTTTGCAAAACCCGTAATCGGTGCTTTTTCCCTTTGTAATTATCAAAAATTAAATTTATAACTTTGTAACTATTTCGCAATATAAGTAATAAAAACTACTCATGATAACCAGTCTCTTTGTAATCATCAAAAAATAAATTTATCACTATATTATTTGTGATATTTTTTACTATTAATATCATTGAAGGGTTTTGTGTATTTTTTAACGATCATCATTAAATCTTAAAATTGATTAAATTTTGATATTAGTTGTCACGAGGAGTTTTGTTTCTTTGGCACAGACCAATATAATGCATAGAATTTGATTATATTTTTGTGTTGTTTCATGGCATTTAATATCTGTTTTTCCTCTTTACGACCTTACTATTGTACCATTTTTCCTTACAAATAGAAATTCTAATGATAGGGATTATTACATAATAACTCATACCAATACCAGTTTATACATTTATTTATAATGATTTGTTTCATTTGGAATATCAATATATACCAGTATAAGTTACCTGCTAATGTTTAGGTCATTGCATCTCGGTTATTTATTTGTGTGTTTTTCGTAAGTTCTCGGTGAAATCAAAGTTTCCACGTAAACAGTTGCATCAACACAACGATTCCACCAACTTGACTCAATGATCTATCATTACGATTTCGCCTCAACTTGTGAAACACAATGGAAAGTAGGTTGAGGAATAACGCGTTGAACCAAACTTTATGGTGGTTAATTTTGTCCAAGAGGAAGTTATGCCATATTATTTCATCATCCATATAGTACCAGGAGGACGAAAAACATAATTATAATTTTTATAGACAAGAGCTCACAAACAAAGAAAGCCGTCAAGAACAACTATGCAAAATTTAGGACGCTCACGGTAATCATCCCCATATTCAACATTCGGAACATTGATTCTTTTAAAACATTCATCAGCTCACCCAAAGGACACTATGATTGGATATAATCTGTAATAACTTGTGTACTCTTTATAAACCCAATGAATAGATCCATTCAAGAATAACCCACAACGTCCCATCAAAAGACAAGACATATTTGCATCGTGGAAGCATATCCAGGTACCTTTTTTCAAAGAGAATAGGTATATCATACCATTATCATGACTCTTATAATTATAACTCATATCACTAAGCATGATAATTAAAAGTTTGTAATCATATGCAGAGGGATCGTACCCAAATCCATACCTACCAAGATTATATCTATTTATGGTATAAGGAAGAACAGGGGTTCCATATATAAAACCTATCGTAGTTCTCAATACAAATACATACCAGACCATTAACAAAGCCTAAGATTCTAAACCCCGAATGCTTAGAAAAAAATGGTAATCTAAGAAATCGAAATGCAGATCCATGATAAAAACTATCGGACAAACTGTTCGAGGTATTGCAGTCAACAAATCTAAGACACCCCTTGGAGTTCCAAACAATGAGATTATGAAACCCTATTTCATAGGTAGGTTCGCTTAAACTGAAATTGGACAAAATCAATGGAAGAAATACGAGAGAGCCACGACGTGGAGACAAACCTGAATCGCGATAGAGATTTGACGGGTAGTCTGAACAATATTTCTTCAACTATAATGTCTTCTGCCAAATGAATAGTCATGCTTCTCTACATGCTTATTTAATACCCATTTCGTGTAAATAACTTCCACTCAGTATCCATTTTAATAATAATACCCTAAATACACATGTTTCATCATTGACCACATAACTACTTCTCATTCTTGAACCAAAGTTTCTCTTTCTTACTTTTTCTTTTGTTTTATTTTTTAAAAGGTCTATATCTTTCAAACTAGAGCTGAGGATAAAAAAATCAAAAAATACCATCCGATTTGGTTTTTAAGACGACAAAACCTAGATCCATTGATGATATTTTTTTATTCTTTAAAAAAAATTATCAGTAACATGCGAGACTAGGCATAACCAAACATGCAAGATCAAACATAAAAAACACGCGAGACCAGACATAAATAAACATACAAGACCATGTATAAAAAACACGCGAGACTAGATATAATAAATCATACGAGACCAAACATAATAAACATGCGAGACTTGACAAGGCATAACCAAACATGCGAGAGAAAACATAACTAACATGCGAGACCATATATAAATAAATATGTAAAATTTATTTGCTATTTTTATATAATATAATTTTTATATTTTTATATTTTAATTTTAAATTTTAATTTTTTTTAATTTAGATTTAAAAATTTGGTTCAGTTACTTAAAAAGTGGTTTTGATAAAAAAAACATGATCTCTCTCGAAAAATAAATTAAAAATAAAAAAATAAAAAAAGTCCCAAAAACTCTGTATTTAAACGCAGTAAATAAAGTTATTGTTGATTAGTAAATATCTTAAAAACTTTTTTTTTCTTATATCGATTAGTAATTTTAAACAAACAAACAAATAAATAAATATTTATAAGTATACTTTATGTAATATTACAATTGTTTTTTGGCCAAAGCTATTTCCTCCATGTTATTTTTTATTTCCTCCATCATTCAAACTTTAAAAAGAACTAGTGACTTGCTTTTACCAAATTATCCTTATTTTTATTTCAAATCTAACACTAGATGCCATTGATCTAATAGATAGTCTTATATGAAAAAACACACAAATAACCTAACTTTAATCCAACATATATGATTCTACTTCTAAAATTAACCATAAAACAAAGAAATTCAATTTTATTGAAGATTAATCATGGAAAATGAAGAAACCCAAACTAAACTGGAACGAACAAGGTAATTTAATCTTTGTTTTGTAATCTTTGTTTTTATGTTTTACCATTTCGAAACTTTTTTTCTTCAGCCAAACCCGATTCCTGCAGTTCTGAACGAAAAACAACTGATTCCGAGATGGTATCTCGGAATCAGTTGTTTTGTTCAGAAGCAACTATTGCTGGCCAAAAAATTTAAACATTAGCGAAAGCATGTGATTCCGAGAGGCCATCTCAGAATCACATGCTTTTTTTTAACTGCAAAACATGTGATTCCGAGATGGTCACTCAGAATCAGATGTTTGTAGTTAAAAAAACGCATGTGATTCCGAGATGACCTCTCGGAATCACATGCTTTCGCTAAAAAAACAGAATATAAAAGAACAGCCATGTGATTACAAAATCGAACAAAACTCGAAGACAGATCCAACCAAAAGCATAAACCTTAATCGAACCCTAAATCTACCAAATAAGAATCCTAATCGAACCCTAAATCTACCAAATAAAAATCCTAACCTAACAAGAAGAGCCATAGCCAAAAGAAACCGGAAAACAAAAGACAGTACAAAACTGAAGAGATTAGGGGTTTGAAAAGAAACTGGGAAACAAAAGAAAGTAGAAAACTGAAAAAATAGATAAGTATGAGTTTTTTTATTTGAATTTGTTAATGGGTAGGATAATAGAATTTCGCTATCAAAATTAGTGAAGTTAGAATAGTAGTGTTTGGACCTGAGAAAAAGATGCGAGAAGTTTGATTTTTGCAAAATTTGCAGAAAAAGAAGAGATAGAGGGTCCCCCACCAGTGCAGATGGGTTGGCCTTTATAGGTTACTTCCCAGAAAAGAGAACAATAAATGATTTGATATCAAAGATCGCGTACCAAAAGGAGAACTCTAAATCTTATTCAAGAAACCACAAGAATGGTTTACTTACATCTTCTTCAATTCTAGGAATCCAAAACAGAGTGAGACAACAACACCGCAATTAAACAATCAAACAAGCACTAAGAAAAGAAAATCTACTGCTCAGAAACTGATAAATCTTGATCTTTCCGTCATCGGCGCCGGCGCCGTTTACGTCCCTCCCGTGGCTTTCTCCTTCTCCTTCCTCCTCCTCTACCTGAAGGTTTTTCTCTGTTCTTCAGAGTTTTCCATACAAGTGTTCAATCCTTGAAGTTCCCTCTGTTTCTCCTTACCATCAATGGGGTACAACATTCCGAGCAACGACGACTTTCCGACTCTGCAAAAACAAACCAACAATGTTACCCCTGTGATAAAAAAAACCTTCTTGGATACTCTGACCTCTGCAAATACAAGAACCATACCTCAACCAGAGTACACAAAAATTTCAGAAGACCATAATATGGTCCAGTTCACAAAAGAGACCAAAGAAATCCTTATGAATCAATCAAAAACTACCTTAATAGGTAAGTTTAGTCAAGGTATCCCAAAACGTCTTGCTTTTCAGAGCTTCATGGAATCTTTCAAGTTGATCGGGGAATACTCTTACGTTACTCTCGACTCGAGACAAATCTTGATAGAATTGAGTTTGAAAGAAGATATCATCAAGATTTGGACTAAACCTACCTGGATAGTAGACGGAAAACTTATGAGGGTGATCAAATGGTCTCTTGAAATAAGCAAAAACAAAGAAAGCCCCGTGGTACTGCTGTGGATCAGGCTTGAAAATATGCCAGAATACCTATATAACGATGGCATAGTCAGGGATATAGCATCAACTCTTGGAAATGTTTATCAAACTTTTGTTCTACCGTTTAACAGAGTGAAAACCAACGCCTGCTATGCTTTGATTGAAACAGATGTATCTATGATTTTAAAAAGGAAAATCTGGGTCGGATTTGGAATTAATGAAGGAAGTTGGATTGGCATTAGCTACCGAAATGTCCCTGATTATTGTTCACAATGCTTTCATCTGGGACACAAAAAAGAAGTTTGCAAAAAGATTGAAGGAAAAACAGATCAACAACAAGATTATATTGCTCAAAACCAATCCACTTCTTTACAAGATAAAGCTTCTACAACTCAGATTCCTAATGCAGACAAGATCCAAACATTTACTCAAGTTTACAAGAGAATATTGAAATCTATTGTCACTGCCAAAGATAAAATTACAGTTGTTGATTTTAATACAAATACAGCTATTCATAGCAATGAAGATAACACTCTCAACAAAGACATTGGCATTATTAGTGCTCACCAAAATCCTGAAGATGCTCCTATCTCTCCAAGCCAGGACAATCAACAGACTTCCCCAAATGGGAACAACATTGGCAGCTACAATCCTTCTCCCAGGACCAGCTCCAATAAATTTGAGGCTATAATCAACAAAAATCTTGAGTCAGCTAACAAAAGCAGCAGCACAAAAAGTAAGAAAATCAAATCAGCAAATCCAAGCAAAAGTATCAAAAGGCTTTCAATCAACTCTCGAAGCAAATGTGTAAAAAAAGCTCCAATCAGCTCTATGCTTACTAGAAAGGGAATACATAACAAATCTTTATCAGATAATGATGAAGATCGTTAGCTGGAAAAAAGAAATAGAGATGATTTTACCCATCGACATCAGCAAATCGACGAGGAAGACCTCGAAATTCTTCTATTTAAGAGTGCAGAGAATGAGGGTAAAACAGTCTTGGAGTTTGAATATGAAGCTTACAAACCATTGGCAATACGGTGCATCCAAGTTCAAAAGCTCGGCCATCTTGGAGCCTCCATAGTATTGCAGTGGCGCACCGTTTAGGCCCAGTTGGAGTTGGAGAAACTAGTGTGTTTGCTGCAGTTTCCTCAGTGCATCACGATGATAGCCTAGATGCTTGCAAGTTCTTGATTGATGAATTGAAAGCGACCGTTCCGATATGGAAGAAAGAGGTTTACAGTAACAGAGAGGTTTGGAAGGAGAATTCCGAGTTTATCGAGAGGAGATTGGAGCTTGCTAAGGAGGGGGAATGTTCTGCTGATAGGAAAGTGAAAGTTGAGGGGTATACTAGAAAATTATGTTGTGCAGGAAAGGTGAAGGTGGATGACGAAACCCTTGCATCATCTGGAGATACAAGATTTGTTCGAAAAGAGTTGGGTTCGTTAAGCTGTGGTTCTTCAAGGTCAAAGGAATTTTACTTAAGAGATTAAGAGGGTTGATGAAAGACTCGATTTCATGTGCTTCAAAGATTTCTGGTGTTTTCAAAAGAGGCTAGTTGCTCGTGAGAAGATGGTGGTGAAGAGGAGTTTTGATAGAAGAGGCGGAGGTTTGCTTTCTGATTTACAATTTATGGTCAATGTGTTGTAGGTAAATCTGATCGGATCTTTAAATCCATCATAGCCCTCGTTTATGTAAGGCCTTTGGGCCATTTTGATTTTATCAATAAAGAGCTGGTTTTTTATTAAAAAAAAGAATAAATGGGTAGAATAATGACGTTTTTGAAAATGAAAGAGATAGAATAAATGGGTAGAAGGACAAATGTGTAATTTTCTTTATGGAAGAAATAACAAGATGAAGTTATTTTCAAATTATGAACGAAATAAAAATAACCATGGAGGAACTAGCTTTGGCCTTGTTTTTTCGCTGGACAAATATATAAAAAAAGAGTCAATATAAGTGAGAGTGTGAGACCAAATAATAATTTCTCCGGTATAAAAGCCCAAAACAGCCGGCACTATTGCACTTAAAGCAAAGCTTAACCCAACAATAGAACCCTTTGCCGCAGCCTCCTCTATTGTTGGGTTGCCAACTCCTTCACCGACCAACAAAACTCGACTCTCTAATCACTGAGAATGTCGCAGTCTCTCGAACTACTGCTGATCCAATTTTTGATGCCGGATAACGATGCCCGCCGGCAAGCGGAAGAGCAGATTAAGCGGCTGGCAAAGGACCCACAGGTGGTACCGGCGCTCGTTCAGCACCTCCGCACCGCCAAAACCCCTAACGTCCGCCAGCTTGCCGCCGTCCTCCTCCGCAAAAAGATCACTGGTCATTGGGCTAAGCTGTCTCCTCAGCTCAAGCAACTTGTCAAGCAGTCGCTCATTGAAAGCATAACAATGGAGAATAGGTAATTGCATCTCGACTCCGTATTTTTGCTTTCAGTCTTCAACTTTTCAGGTCATATTAGATTATGGAATTGAATTGAGTTGTGTAATTCATATTTAGTTTTAATAAAAAGTTCCGTTTAATTAGATTATAATTGTAGAGTTTGATGATGGTGGTGTAATTGATTGATTGCAGCCCACCAGTGAGAAGAGCCAGCGCCAATGTGGTTAGCATTGTCGCTAAGTATGCAGTTCCAGCCGGAGAGTGGTCGGATTTGTTGCCGTTTCTATTTCAGTGTAGTCAGAGTCCTCAAGAAGACCACAGAGAAGTAAGTAATTCAATTGAAAAGCCTTTCCCTTCCTTTTAATTGATGTTATTAAATTAGCTTTTCTAGAGTGTTAAGCTAGAAGCATAAATTGGGTTTATTTGAGTCTATCAAAAATAGAGTCCGGCATACTTTTGCAAGTACTTTAACCATTTTCTCAACGAGTGTCATTAGTTCTTTTGTCTAGTGAGAAATGACTACTGCGGTGTGAAGTCTATTCCAAATCCCTCAGTGCAATTTTGATAATGTTGGTTAGTTATATTAATTTCCCGTTATATAGTTGTCATCAGTGTTCGACTGTGAGACCAATGAGTGTGGAAGGCTGTTTTTGCTCCAACATATGTCGTCCTATGTATGGGAATATGAAAGTATGCTGATTACCATGCATGATATATTAATTGCTTACCAAGATTTGGTAAGATTGAAAAGAGATGGATAAGGTCAATGAACTTATTGTTTTTCCTCTTTAAAATTGAAGGTGGCATTGATCCTCTTCAGCTCGTTAACGGAAACAATCGGAAAAACTTTTCAACCCCATTTCACAGACTTGCAGGTCCTTTTACTAAAGTGCTTACAGGATGACACTAGCAACCGTGTTAGAGTTGCAGCCCTAAAGTAATTACTAATCTTAAAAATCTCACTTACATTTTCTGTATCTCTAATGATCAGAGATAATATTTATTGTCTGCTTGCTGATATTATGCTTTTTACCAGGGCGATCGGTTCCTTTCTAGAATTCACGAATGATGGGCCTGAAGTGGTGAGTTGCCATTTTCTTAAATTCTATCCCTCGCTTTTAAAGCAATTCCACAGCAGATATGCTTCATAAGTAATTGTTAGCAAATCCTGTCTTCTGTTTAGGATGCACTGTCTTTTTCTCACTCTTCGTTTCAGATCACAAACATCACAGAAGTGTTTAATGTGGATGCAGGTCAAGTTTCGTGAGTTTGTTCCCAGCATTTTGAATGTATCAAGACAGTGCCTTGCCTCCGGTGATGAGGATGTTGCAATAATTGCTTTTGAGATATTTGACGAGCTGATTGAATCTCCGGCTCCACTGCTTGGGGAGTCTGTCAGATCCATTGTGCAGTTTTCTCTTGAAGTTTGCTCAAGCCAAAACCTAGAGTCTAACACACGTCATCAGGTAGAAAAGGCAGCCAAATGTTTGTATTTCTTGTCTTATAGTCAGCTTGCACAGTTTGTCCAGTGCTACAACATTGTTCCTTTCTTGCTATCTTAAGGTTTCTTTTGGCTGACTTCCTGTGCTTTTGTTTCATTCATCAGGCTATCCAAATCATTTCGTGGCTGGCAAAGTACAAACACAATTCTTTGAAAAAATATAAGCTAGTCATTCCTGTCTTGCAAGTTATGTGCCCCTTGCTTGCAGAATCAACCAATGAAGATCAAGATGATGATCTTTCTCCAGATCGTGCGGCTGCTGAAGTTATTGACACTATGGCTATGAATCTCCCAAAGCAAGTATTTCCTCCTGTTCTCGAATTTGCATCTGTGAGTAGTCAAAGTGCAAATCCCAAGTATCGGGAAGCGGCTGTGACAGCTTTGGGTGTTATTTCGGAGGGATGTTTTGAATTAATGAAAGGTAAGCTGGAGCATGTTCTTCATCTTGTCCTTGGGGCATTGAGAGATCCTGAACAAATGGTTAGAGGTGCTGCATCATTTGCTTTGGGTCAGTATGCTGAGCATCTACAGCCTGAAATTATTTCTCACTATGAGAGTGTTCTTCCATGTATACTAAATGCTCTCGAGGATGCATCTGATGAAGTGAAGGTGCATAAAGAATAGCGCATCAATAATTGAATAATTGTATATTTTGGCGAGTACGGTTAGCTTGATTTTGTTTTTCTTTGCAGGAAAAGTCATACTATGCTCTTGCGGCATTTTGTGAGGATATGGGTGAAGAAATACTTCCTTTCCTTGATCCTTTAATGGGGAAGCTTATGGCTACCCTCCAAACTAGCTCCCGCAATCTACAAGAGACATGCATGGTATGCCACATTTTGTTACGAACTAAGACTGTAACTAGTTGGTCTGAACCAATTTTGAAGCATTAAATTATAATTAATGTTTGAACAAACACCGATGCAGTCTGCGATCGGTTCAATTGCAGCTGCTGCAGAGCAAGCATTTAATCCGTATGCTGAAAGGCTTCTTGACTTAATGAAAGTTTTCATGGTGCTAACCAACGATGAAGATCTTCGTTCTCGAGCGAGGGCCACTGAGCTTGTTGGGATTGTCGCTATGTCTGTTGGGAGAGCAAGGATGGAATCAATTTTACCCCCATACATTGATGCAGCAATTTCTGTAATACTGCTTTACCTTTGGTCTGGGAATCATATTACAGCTTTACATGTTTACGGACTTCCACTTTAATACAGGGTTTTAACTTGGAGTTCAGTGAGCTGCGGGAATATACTCATGGGTTTTTCAGCAATGTAGCTGAAATTTTGGACGATGGTTTTAGCCAGGTATGCTGGTTTGCTCAATGGTCTACTGTGGTCCCTAATTAGAACTGAT
The DNA here is from genome assembly GCA_036936605.1 of Limnanthes douglasii subsp. nivea. NCBI lineage: Eukaryota > Viridiplantae > Streptophyta > Magnoliopsida > Brassicales > Limnanthaceae > Limnanthes > Limnanthes douglasii. The sequence continues at coordinate 318,635,569 of JAUPFV010000002.1, read as the reverse complement.
GACTAACAGTTTTATTTTTACAGTATCTGCCTCATGTTATGCCCCTAGCTCTTGCTTCGTGCAATCTTGATGATGGATCTGCCGTGGATGTTGCCGAGTCTGATGATGAAAATATTAGTGGGTTTGGAGCCGTTTCATCTGATGATGAAGCTCATGATGAGCCAAGAGTTCGAAATATTAGTATAAGAACTGGAGTTTTGGATGAAAAGGCAGCTGCAACTCAAGCTCTCGGAATATTTGCTCTGCACACAAAATTATCTTTCTCACCGTATCCTATCTTACTCCTCTTTTGCATTGATATATAGTATTTATATAGATTACCAAAAATTGTTTGCAAAAGGATCGTTGCTTGTTCTTAACCTCTCTAAGCTATTTGGAGGAGTCATTAAAGATTTTGGTGAGACATTCAGGGTATTTTCATGAAGATGTTCGTCTTCAGGCAATCATTGGTTTGAAACGTAAGTATACTCTTTGCTGGGGGTCCTTTTTGACACAATCTTATTGGTGCAGAATGCATAATAGAGCATTTGAAACTTGGAAGCACTCAGTATTACATTATGCCATAATCATTTTTCTCTACAAGGATATGTGCTTTAATTTTTATTTTGTTCTTACTGTCCTAAATGTGACCGATACAAGGACCTGATAAAGCAGAATATGAGATTTGAACTTCAAAAACGTTAAGTTAGGCGGAGCAATCTTTCTTTCTTTAACAAAGGTTTTGTTTATTCTTACTGTCCCTTAGATGTTTCTAAACAATTTATTTGTTTTTGCTGCACAGATGTTTTGACAGCAGCTCATGCTATTTTTCAAAATCACAGTGTAAGTGTGTATTAGCACCTCTATTGATTTTTTTATTGTTTTTACCTTTTGGGTTGTTTAGCAAAAGGGAAGTTGATTGGTTCTTGCCTTAACTTTCTAGTTAGATTTCCTTTTGAATAATTTGTGGGGCAAATAGTGATGATCTAACTTGTTTGCATATACCAAAATCTCTATTTTATCTTTGAGCAGGAGGGATCGGCAAAGGCAAAAGAAATTCTTGGTAACAACATGACTTGGTGGCACATGCTATCCATTATTTTATTTTCTTTTGTAAGCTTTCGGGGTATTTTGAGTATGGAAAATCTTTGATGCGGCTCTCTTTATTATGCAGATACTGTTATGAACATCTATATCAAGACTATGACGGAAGATGATGACAAGGAAGTTGTAGCTCAAGCTTGTATGAGCATTGCTGACATTATGAAAGAGTATGGCTATATGACAATCGAACCTTGTAAGTATATCATTAGTTTCCATAACTGAAGTATCCCTTTAAGACGCAATGGTGGATGTCTGTGAGGCTTTGTATTCTAACGGAATTGAGTTTTAGATATGGCACAGCTTGTTGATGCAACTCATCTACTTCTTCGGGAAGAAGCAGTTTGTCAGCTATCAGAAGAGGATAGTGATGATGATGAGGATGATTCCTCACATGACGAAGTGCTCATGGATGCTGTTTCTGATCTTCTTCCTGCCTTTGCAAAGTCCATGGGTTCTCATTTTGCACCGATCTTTGCGAATTTGTTTGAGCCTCTGATGAAATTTGCGGTACGTACATAGATCTTGGCATTATAAACTTCCATAAATTAGCTTAGTATTTGATTGTTGGATTATGCAGAAAAGTTCACGTCCTCCACAAGATAGGACTATGGTGGTTGCTTGTCTTGCTGAAGTTGCTCAGGACATGGGTACTCCAATTGCCGCATATGTTGATGTAACTATCTTTCTTTTTTGGTATATCTGATGAGTTCAGTCATTTGTTGAATGTGTAACTCCAAACCTTAAACCTTTATATCTTGTTGCAGAAGCTGATACCCTTAGTACTCAAAGAGTTGGCATCACCAGACACAACCAATAGAAGAAATGCTGCATTTTGTGCTGGAGAACTCTGCAAAAATGGGGGCGAGACAGCTTTAAAGTATTATTCTGCTTGCATATTTCCCACATTGCATTCCAATATATATAGGCAAAACTTATGTGAAAATTCATAGGTACATTGTGTGAAGTTCACTAATCATTAAGTGACATGTAGGAAATTCATCATAAATTTAAATCATTTAAGAGTACATTGGCACTGGAAGTTCAATTGAATCTGCAAGTCTCTATGACTGTAAATTTCATTACAATACACAAACGGAACTTCAACAAAAGCATTTCCATATATTTATCCGTTCATTCCATCTCTTGTGAATATATGTCTGAAAGACTGCATTTTATGTAAAGATTACAACCCGTAAGTGTCTTGCCAAATTGTGTGGCCCACTAGTTTGTACTTGCACACTCATAATCATTTGGTACTCTATAATTTTATCTTTATATCAACACCAGATACTTTGGTGATATATTGCGTGGTCTTCACCCATTATTTGGAGAATCTGAGCCAGATGATGCTGTAAGGGATAATGCCGCTGGTGCTGTGGCAAGGATGATTATGGTGAACCCTCAGTCAATCCCTTTAAATCAGGTAAGAAATTTGGTTACTTCCAAATATTTGCTTCCTTCTGTTAAGGCACTGGTTTACTGCGATTGGATGCTTATCTCCACATTACTTTGATCAGGTTCTTCCTGCACTGCTCAAAATCCTTCCATTAAAAGAAGATCACGAGGAATCCATGGCCGTGTACAGCTGTATTTCCACACTTGTTTTATCTTCTAATCCCCAAGTATATTCTCAAATCGTTGTCTTCAGTGTACAATATACTAGCATATAGTAGTTATAACATTTTAAACTTTTCAAATTGTGATGTACCTTTGTTTTGCAGATCCTTTCACTTGTTCCTGAGTTGGTTAATCTCTTTGCACAAGTGATAGTGTCACCAGTCGAAACATCTGAAGTTAAAGCTCAACTTGGTAGAGCGTTCGCTCACTTAGTTTCGCTCTATGGCCATCAGATGCAACCATTATTAAGCAGCCTTCCACCGGTTCAGGCTAATGCCCTGGCTGCATTTGCCCCAATGAGCTGATTTGGCCGCTTGTTTTCAAGATCCTTCATGTTTTTTTCAATACGGCACGCATTTAGCATTCTACAAGGTAAGAGATGCTCTTTTTCCTGGCTTATCTGCTATGCCCACAGACTTCTAGGCTGTGTGTGGTTCGAGATGTAAATTTCCTGAATCACCCCGAAAACAATTTTTATCTTCTAAACCCAGTTTTCATTTCCAGCAACAAAACACATTAGTTTTCGGTTTTAGTGAAAATGAAAGCTGAAATAATGAAAGGTTTCACAAACCAAACACGTCCCTAAAGCTTTGAAACTCTACAAAAATCCCTCAATTACTGATATCAACTATGTTCTTTCTTTGACAGATTTTGGTACTAGTCCTACATGTGTTGCCACCAATTTTTCCAGACATGTGAAGATATCAACGTTTAGGCGTCTATATATTTCTTTTGTTTCACTTTTTCATATTTTATCGATTTATTTTCTAATTTATTTTTATAACTTTCAATTGATTTTATATAGTGGTTTGTGGTACTTAAGTGTGGTAAGGTTGTCAATGAGAGATTCTCCAAGTATAAAAACTTGGTAGAAAGTTTTGGGTGGTTGATAGGTAAAAATTGTTTGTGTATGTGTAATTGCCATTTGCTGTTGTTTGATACTTCAATAAGTGGTTCCAAAACAAGAATGTCGTGTATCCAATAAAAATGTTATAATTTTGCTCATGGAGTTCCAAGTATAGATGGTGCATTATAAGAAATTTGCTTAAATTAATTAAATTAAAATTATATTGAAACTATTGTGTTAAGTGGACGGCTGTCTACCTGCTAGTTCCTGCTGTTTTCCATTATTTTCCACTATGTATCTCATGGAAAATGCTATTTTATGTTTTTAGAACTTAAATCAAAACTGAATTTGTTTTTTCATTTCAAGCCTACCTTTCCAGCACCATCAAGAATACTATCTGACAATGAAAACAATAATTGGTACTAACACAAACAGGTTTAAATCAACTCTCCCTTCTCATATTAATAGGACCATCGAGCCAAATGTTAATCCTGATATCAAGGATAAAACAATTTGGACTTTAGGTGATCCTTGTGATTTTAATACCAACACCATTTGGAATTTCATGAGATATAAACACAATTCATCTAATCTTTTTGCAAAAATTTGGAACAATAACAATCCCGCCAAATGTTTTTTTCTATAATGGAAATCCATGAAGACCGGATTCATATGGATACAAACTTACAAAAGAAAAACATTATCGTGGCTTCTAAATGCATGTTTTGTTCTGATATCAAGTCAGTTAACCATATTTTTGTTAATCATGTGTCTTATAATATTTGGAATCACCTTTATTCTCTCATTAAGATCTCTATTAATAGACACATGATAATTCATCACATAGTTAGAATTTGGTTATGGTTAACCAATAAAAAAAGCTCATATTAGAAACATCATTCTATCTATAACCTGCGGGTTCATTTGGTATTTTAGAAACAAGGCTAAGTTTGATGGAACAAACATTACGAGTACCATCATTTCTGATAAACTTTTTAATATTTTTTCTTATATAAACATAAAGAATAACTTCAACACAAAGTTTTGGTCTGGTGACTCAAATATTGCTGAAAATTTTGGTCGTTTAAAAAAATAATCTTCATTCCCATATTAATGTTACAAAATGGTGATTGCTCCTTTTGTGAATAGACAAAAGCTAAACTGTGATGGTGCTTGCTCCTTGTGGGGTGAAGTTAGTGGTGTTGGAATCCTTAGAAATAATTAGAGTAATATTGTAACCACTTATGATATAGTCTATTGTAACTTAAACCCCCTTAGTACTAAGAGTTTAGCTTTATTGAATGGCTTAATTCTTTGCAATCAAAAGGACTATATAAGCATGTAGACATTGAATCTGATTCTGAAGTATTAATTAATATGCTTGTCAAGGGCAAATCCCTATGGTTCATCAATTAGTAAACTTCCTATTATAGGTCTTTAATTTATCCTCCCATGACTACCAAGCATATTAACTGACCTATAAATCAAGCCACTGATTGGCTTAATCGTTGGACCCTAAAGATCAAATGAGATCTGACTTAGATAGGAATTTTATCTCTGATCCTCTTAGAGGCATCGTCCTGCTCGAGAGCTAAGGCCTAAGATACTTAAGTCATTCTGATTGAACTGAAAACTTTTGATTATGTTTGCCTAAAAAATTTCTTATGCAATGTTACTGTTTGTATCTTTTCTGCAATTTTCAAGTATTTGATGCTTAGGATGTTTCAACCAACATTTGGATCCTGATGCAGCTTTTGAAGACTTGTCATAGGAGATGCAAGATGATCCCTCATATAGGCTTCAGAAGAAGAAGGTTATCTCCATCCAGAGAGAGGAGGCTCTCAAGGCTGATTCTGAAGAGTGAATTTCATCATATTTTCAAGTTATTGATTAGTTTACTTCCTCAACAAGTTGCATTTCTGGCTCTTGAAGTTTTTGTAAAGTCTAGAGAAAATTTTAGAATTTCTAAATTTGTCTTATCGAACCAATGTATTTTTTTTTATTCAATAAAGTTTTATATTTTTGGAAAAAAATGTCTAAATTGATAATAAATTAAAAAATAACGATTAATTTTGAATATAAATCCTATAGTCATTTGCTATTACTAAAAATAAATTATTTTAAAATGATATTTTGGAATTAGAATCTATATAAATCATCAAATACAACTTGATTTCGAATTTTGAAATATAAGTAATATTATAACTTGAAAACACAATGCGGTTTGTTTGACATCCGTTACATTTTTCTTGTTCAATAATTTTTAAGTTTTTATTTATTTATTTAAACATTGAAATTAGTTTACATATTCTTGATAATGATGTTTATAATTTGGATTCCTAGGTTTAGCTGAATCGTTAATAAATTTGGAATTAATTGAGTTGGATTAACTATGAGAATAAAGATTATTCATAGTAACTAGAAAGCAAAACCAATAAGAAAGTATATGTTAGTTTTATTGATTGATAATCAACATTTATTTATAGGTCGTGTTCAAATAAATATATCTTTCATATTATGGGATAATAAACGATATTTCTCTAATTACTAAGATATGTTGTTAAGTTTATATTTAAATATTTATGTATAAAAATCTACACGTTTTTGTAAGGTGGTGGGTCGATAGGTTCAAGTTGGACTAATTACACTCTTATCAATAGCCCCATAATTTTGGTGAGAGTATCAAAGGAAGACTACTCAAGTTTTGTCCAAGTGTTCTTCTAATTTGCTAAATCATTCTTTGGTCTTTGTCTATACATCTATTGTTTATTGGTAAAGTATTTTGCCTTTGTCGAAACATCATTTATCTTGTTGATTGATTTGCTTATTTGGACGATGTTTGGTCTTTGAATTTGTAATTTCTTTAAAAACTTCGACTTGTTGATGATACTTTAATAACTCATTTGTTTTTTTATTGAAGGTTTTATTGCCTCTGTGGAGTTTTTATTTTTGTTTTAGCTTTGTTTGTTTTTATTTGACTTCATTTGTCTTTGCTTCGTCTTCATATGTTTTTTATTTATTTTCGCCGAGCGTATTCCCATAAGTATTCCAGTATTCTCCCTAGCCTTCAATGAAGGATGAGGGAAATAATATTATTTTTTATTCTTTTTTTAAGGAATTTATTCTTTTATATTTGTTTGATTTGTAAGTAACCCATTTGGTCCTTCTTAAATACTAAAGTAAAAATCTATGAAATTTTATTAGCTCTATGTATTAGTCAAATCAAATTATTTCTAATTTTATTGAATTATAAATTTGAAGAAAATATTTGTATATTAAATATATAGTGCAATACTAGCACTTGTTTTTATTCTCAAGTAATTATAAGTTTGTAGCAAATTTTAAAGGAATTATTCCCTCGTGTTTTAATGTTTTAATTTTTTATTAGCTCATTTAGTCATTATTGAAGTCCGAAAGTTAAAGGCTAATAATGTTAGTCGCTATCCATTCATCCGAATCAATTTTTTCTTATCTTAGCGAATGGAGATTTTGGTGAAGGAAACAAGGTCATTTTATGGACATATATGCTTGATCAAAGTCTTTGCTTTCCTCTTTCTAGAGATCTTTTTGATTTTTTTTCATGGCACTCATATTTTTCCTTCTTAACTTGCTCTGGATAGATGGATCTTGTTAATGTATTATATCATATTGCTGAAGAAGATTGGTCGTTGCTTCTTAACAAATGAGTTTGTTGTTGGTTACAGAGTGTTGGGCCGCATAAAGACCACTTACTTGGATTTTACCATGAATAAGTTTTCCAAAAATATTATCAATATTGCTACATTTAATAAGATTTGAAAAGATGATTTGTTTTCCGAATAATTGGAAGACTAGTCGTGGCCATGCGGTTCCTCCGATTAGTACAAGGTGGACCATAAATTGTAAGTTTCTACTCTTTAAACTCTTTTGTTTTGCTTGTTTCACATTCAATTTTATTTTTTTCTTTGTTTATTACTCTCAACTCATCCTCATAAGGCGCTTATTTCGCAAGACATTCTAAAACGCATCAAAGAGCTATATTATCGTTTGATAAAAGAAGTTGTTAAGTATTCAAATTCTTATGTTGCTATTTTGATTCTCGATCATTTTATTGACAAATGTTTATGTTATGGCTTAGATGTTAAAAGAAGTTTTTACATTTGTGCATCTGTCAATGAAGACACCGTTGATAAGGTTTCTCATTCTAATGGAGTTGTGAAACCTTCTCCAAAGAAGAGAGATGTTCGTAGGAAGCCTATTGCTACAAGAGTTGTTAATAGGTCTCATTTAGTGAAGCGGCGTAGGAATGATATAGATTATATCACTGAACCTTCTATTTTGCCACAATATGAGGTTAGTGTTTCCTCAATTTGTTAGGACATTATGGTAGTTATTGAGCCTTTTAATAAGAAAAAAAGAGCTTGCCCTTCTGACGTGGACATGTATGGTATTCAAAAAGACGTGCCACTAAATAAGAAACATAAATGACCTTCTATGATAAACGTTTATCCATTAGATTTTTTGTACCAATGGAAATGGTTTCGAGCATGTTGATAAATATTTTTTTAAAAATTATTAGAGAGCAAGACTCTATTTTTTTGTCTCCAAATATTTATACTCCATGTTTTGTTTATACTTCGGATCTTGCTCTTGTTTCTGGTTTTGTTGATGTTTCCAACCCTTCATCTCATATTATGTTGGCATTTATTGTTCTTGATTTTGAAACTGGTATACAAGGTTTGGAAGAATCTCTTGATGAACTTGATTTTGATCTTTTGATGGGTAATGTTATATAAAATGTTGAGCCATCGTTTAATAGTGAGCATGAGAAACTTATATAACTTTGTAGAGAGCATAAGAAGAAAGGTCATCCTGAACTGTAGAGATATTATATCTTACATATATTCTTACATCTTCATTTGAACTAAAGTTTGAATTGTCTTAAAATTATGTTATTATGTTTGTTACTCCCGTTAAAATAAAAAAATTCCTCAACTACCATAGGAGAATGTGTGAGAGAGCCTTAAAGGTAACGTGGTTGTAACTTCCACTTGTTCAATCATTCCTTTGTAATCCCCACTATTGCTGTTATTTTAAATGATTCCTCTAGGAATTCTGTCAATATGTTACTAGCTTCTTTGACCACTACTAGTGGTAGTCTACCTTTGAATGTACAAAATTTGTAACTTTTGTTCCCGTAAATGTTTGTATGTTCAAGTTATGAGGTTACTACGACCTAAAATGTTATGTTACTCATCAAGAGTGATATGATATTGTTTATAACTATGCTAGATGGTTAAAGGGATTTTTATGTCGATCGCCTTTTTTTGGAAATGGTACAAAGACATTTGAGCTTTGATTTCGAGGTATGATACCGTTTGGTATTTTATTTTGGTCGTACGAATTTTAGTTTTATTTCTTATATAAGATTATATTTAATGGGTTGATAATGTTATATAAAGCAAATATAGACTCATTGGATCATATTTTTAGGCTTCAAACCTTGCTTGAAGAAGTGTCTGATTCAATTAAGAGAGGTGTTTCTTTTTACGCTGCTTTAGAGGAAAGACCATTTCGAGCAACAATTGACTGTAAAGCTCCAAGCCACTCTTTAAGAGTTGAAATTTTAATCTAAAATTTATAGTCATTTGTGTAACATTTTGTTTCATACTAATGAAAAGTTTGTCAAAAGCTATATTTCGTCCTCCTTTTTTAAAAGAATGGTATTAACTTAAAATAAAGTTATGGAAGCTCAGAAGCAGTAACGTACTGAATGTATGTCTGCCCATAATTACTTAAATGACTTTGGTCTTCAACTGACCATCATCTTATAACTACAAAGGCTCCCACTAATGAGTTTCAAAAACAATTAAATTATCTGTTATCAGATTATGAGACTGCTCGTAAGCGATTAGTTGAGGAACGTAAGAATTAGTTGCATGAGCATGTTATTGTTAAGCAAGCATTGACTTCTCTTTCTCTACAACCAACTATGGATGTTCGAAGTCATGTGATTTTATTTTCATTTTATGTTCCCTAACATTGATTTATGTAATTTGTTGTGTTTTGTTTCTAGGGTAAAAAAACTTTGGGTTTAAATTTGGATGCATATAAATAGAATCTTGGTGGTAGTAGTTCTCAGACTACTAGTTTCATAGCAGATAGTGTAGTGAGAAATAATGTTCCAACTACGAATGTTGATCCTTCCGAAAATATCAATTCTTTCAAAAAAGAAGTATGAATTGTAGTTTGATACATTGCATATACCTTTGAACGTGTTTTGTTATATTAACAATAAATTTTGAAGGTATGTTGTTGTATCTTTTGTAAGACTCTTTATTTTGTATGTACTACTTTTGTTTTTGTATATACGAATCTTTGTGTCTTAGACATTTTGAATTCTCTATTTTTTATATTATGAAATAAACCGAGAATTATCTTCTAAAACACTTTCATTTTGTAGTTGTATTTTTTAGATTTTTTTCAAGTATGGTCAAGGTGTATAATTACTTAGTAGAGTGTTTTCTTTCTTTTTAAGCAAATGTAGATTATTTCCGTGAATTGACTCATGGTCACCCGTTTATTTACTTATTTTACATTGTTTGAAATATGGATGATTTTTATCATCCAAAGTATAATAGTTTTATTTTATTTTTCATATCATCCGAAGCATATCAGTTTTTTTTTTTACTTTTTATTATTTGGAATTTTAATAATTTTTATCATTCAAAGCACATCAGCTTCTTCTTTTTCTAGTAAAGGGATAATTATTCTATCTAAAGCACTTTATTACTTATGTATTATGTTGTTGACAAAATTTTGTTTGTCTTTTTGTTTCTGAATGATATATATTCTTTGGCATAATGTGCTTCGGCACTTTTATCTTGGCAAAACATGTATTTTCCCTACGTTTTTATCAATAGATTATATTTTTTTGTTTTTATAGAATTTTTATTTCTTAGTTTTCCTACGGGACATTTTTTTAACATATTATGTTTTAGCATTTTATATTTGACACATCGTTTTTGCTTGACCAATTATGTATTTATCGATATATATTATGCAAATTTGTATTTTTAAAGGATATTATCACTTTAGTATTTTATTTTTTATCATTTATATAGTTATAGTACTTTGTGTCCTTAAAAGAATAATTGTTCTCTTGACCTGTCAAACATTCTATTAACACTGAAATCCTCTTAAGGACTTTTTCGTACTCCGAAAAGAGGGAATCATTTATGTATAAAAATATTTTTCAGTAATAGTGAGTTATAAGATCTTTAGTCTGTAACACTATAACAAAATTTAAGAAACGTATTCATTCGAGAGTGTCAAACGAGTTTTTCCATATTTTCAAACAATGTGTAGATCTCTGGCTTTGTTTTTAGTCAACCGTAGATGATACTTCCCAATTCTGTTATATTTTGCCAATCAATCCCTCGCTGGATGTTGGATAACTCTTCTTATTATTTTATATTTTGATTCAAAAAATTTAAATCAGATTTTGGAATTTTATTTATTCCTCATCATTTTTTGTTATGCTCTTAATGTAGTTGAACTTTAATCATTCTTTCTTTGACGAAATCAATTTTCGTTCATTGGTTTGGTTATTGTTTGTTTCGCTGTATGTTGCTTTCCTATGTGATGGAATGCATATATATTTTTGGCACTAACGCCTCCCTTCCATATATCATAATAAATGATACTTTTTGGTATTGTTTGCTTGGTATGACCATTAAATCTTTTATTGGTAATCCGATCAAGTAAGCCTACTCATACCAACATCTTTTTTATGACATCGATAATTATTATTTTAGTCGTTTTGATTTGCCCATTGGCTTGAATATCGAATTGATAAGAGGATATTTGTTTCAACTCATTTTTCTCCACATTATTTTGTGATGATATCATTTTGGAACTATGTTTTGTTATCGATAGTGATAGCTCTCAGAGTCATGTGCATGTAATATAAATTTTATTTGAAAAATTATTACACCTACATGTTTTTATAAAAGCTAATTGACTGATGGTGTATTAGTTCTGGAATATTTCATAATAGAGGGTGCGTCTAGTGTTAGAAATGAGTATGTTGTAATTCAGTTGGAGGCCTTTGAGGACTTGTTGAAGAAGGTGGAGATTAATTTGAGAAGTACCTCAAAACATTCATTAACTATTGTTCTAAACTAGTCAAACACATAATCTTGACGAGTACCTCAAAACATGAAATTTCTAAGAAGATAAACTGAATCTTACTTGGAATAAGGGCTATGATTCTGACAGGTGAGTGAGCCATAGATAGATTTAACAAATTGTATGGATAATTATCATCTTATAAAAGATATCGTGAACTTTCGTTCATCATAGATATGTAATAAGTTCTCGAGATTGAGTTAGATTTGAGATAAAGTTTGAATATAAAGGCGGAAATAAGATGTCTCTGACAAAACAAAATCAAGATGGGTTCGGGTTCAACCTTTACAAATGAAGTTCAAACATTTTTTGTTTTAGGTGTTAACCTAGCAAAGATTTAAGATGTTCAAACTGTAGAGCAATGCAAATATTTTGATAATGGAATATCAAATGTTGCTCGATTTGATATTATGATAGGTCGGATGGATGTTACTACTTCCTTCTTGGATGTAGGATGTAAAGATATTAGTATGTTAAGGATGATTGCCTTAATAGAGTTCACATACTCCATAGAAATTGATCACTCTAAGCGTGCAGGTGGTCAATTTTCTCCAGTGAGTAGTTGGAGCATCGAGGTAACATATACTAGTGTTACTGTGATCCTAGATGGAGAATTATCAAGTATACATTTAAAATAACTTCCACAAGATCACTGTCGAAGAATTAACTTGGTGTAGAAGCTGTAACTTGGTGTGGATGTTGTAACTTGGTGTCATAGGCTGTAACTTAGAGTTGAAGCTTGGACAAAGTATCAAAGGCTAGACCTAAATGTTGAAGTTAAAATTGAGTATTGACGATGGAACCAGATGCAGATAGATTAAAATAAATGTTACAGCTGGAGAAATATGATTGGAGTAGTTTAACTGAAACTGCCAACTCTATATATGATTAGATGTTCAACCGAACTTAGGTGTAGAAGGAGTCTACTGAAACCTAAGAGTTGAGCATAATTGAAGACATGTTGGTTGTTTATATTAGACTGAATACATTACTCGATGGTGTGAAGACTGGGTTGATATCATTTACGATGGCATGTACGACACTTGGTGTTGATGTTGCATGTCTGATGCATGTTGCTGATGCTGCATGTCTGATACTGTTGTTGATGGCTTGTCCGATGCATGTTGTCGACGTCCCTGGCCGAGGCTGCCAAATACCTATATCGATGCCGCTGAAATATTGTGTTTTGATATGATAGAGCTGAGATTAAGTTACTGATCAAATTTGGATTATTCTTTTTTTTGAAGTTCCTATTTAATTGGGTCTCCTATTTTGGTCCTCCTATATTAATTGAATTTTGTTATTTATTAGTTCTCTATTTTAATAAGGTTTCTGATTAATCAAGTTTTCTTACTTATTAGGTTTCTTAGTTTATGATTATGGTTTTATTACAACCATTGATTAATGTGATTTAATCTTGAGGGTTTGTTGGGTATTTGGGTTTTTTTCCATAAGTTTATAAATAGAAGAAGCATAGCATGTGGTAAAGGTGTGACGTGAGCCGTAACAAAAGACGAGAAATGGTGGAGGATATCAACGACTCTGTTTTGGAGAGTGTAGTGAGGTAGAAGATAAACACTTAAATAAGTATTCTAAGATTCATGGTTTATTGTAAGGCCATAATAGAGTTTTGTAATAAAGTTGAATGAGTGGGTGTTTAGTGTTTGGGAGTCTTTTTGTAACTTCTTGTGCATAATATTGTGTCTGTTACCTGTGGATGTGTGATTTCTTCACGAGTCGAACCACGTTACATCTTTTGTTCTGCTTGTGATTTACTTTATGTTCTTTTTGTTGTTAACTTGTTCCTGAAATAAGGTAAGCGTCGAAACTCTAATTACCTTACAAACTTTTGACAGGTATTCGCCAACTGTCAGACATTGCTTCGGCTGAGTAGCTAAGATTCGGTCTGACGAGTCTTTATAGATCGACGTAGGATCTTGTTCGGATATTGTTGATTTCGCTAAAAACAAAACAATACAATTCAAATGTATTTTAATATAACATTTTGTAGATGTCGGTTCTGGATTTATATTCATCTTATTATAATATAATACCACCAACGAATATATCAACTTAAATATAAAAAATATTTTAATCAAATCCAAAAAATTATTATTCTAAATCAAACGAACATCTAATTTAACACTTCATAGTTCAAATTATATTCTATATATTATAAATAAAAAATAAATAAAATTACAAAAATAACTTTTCTTGATTTTAAACAATGTCGACATTAAAAATTAATTGTAATGTCGAAACGTTGAATCGACATTAAAAACCGACAACAAATTTTTATGTAGACGAATTGAGTCGATGCTACATGATCAAAACAGTTTTCGATGTTGCAGAGTTGGATTAACATTAGAAGCCGACGAGTTTGATCCACGGATTTAGTCAACATTACTCTTCAACATTTCTACGTAATAAAATGGGACTATATATATGTATATATTTCTTCTAAAAATCTGTATATGGTTTACCATAATAATATTACTCTCTTCAGATTCATAAAAATATACCAGCTTCATTAGCGGCGATAAGAAAAACTAAAGATACATATGTTGACCGCTTGGATGCTTCTAAACACTGATGTTTAGAGTTATAGAATAGATATCCTAAAAAAAACAATAGATATCCTACAAAAAAAAACATAATGGTTAGGCTAATTCAAGATCCGTTTTTTCTATAACGAGATCCGGTTATAGTGAGACCCGACTTGGCTATAATGAGACCCCCATTATTTACGAATTCGCCATTGATATAAATACAAAAAAAAAACCCAAATTTTAGTTCTTTCTTCTCTTCTAAACCCTAAACCTCTCTAAACTCTCAAAAATTTAAGCGATTTTATTTTCAAATCCAACACCCAAGACTTGTTAAGGTAAGCATTCTCTACTTGTTGGTGTAATTTTTTTTTAAATTTCCATGGTTTGTTTTAGAGATATTTAGAGTTAAGTTTCAGGTAGAAAAATCGGATTTTCATGTATTTGCAGGTGTTTTGTTGAAGTATAAATGTATGTATGTGTTTAGTTAGGAGATTAGGTTAATTTTGGGGTGTTTTTTTTAGAGATTTGGGGTAGTTTAGGGTAAGGTTTCGAAGTTGGAGGATGGCTACTGGGTTTGGTATTTCCTCGCACGGTTTTGTGCTTGGAAATACCCAACCCACGCAGCATGGATTTGGACAGATCCACTCTACGTGGATTCGGCAAATCTGCAATGCGTGGATCTGTCCAAATCCATACAATTGAGTGCGTTGCTGTGTAATTAAGACTTTTTCCCTCGGTTTTGATTAATTTGAACTTTATCTCGTGTTACGATACATATTTTATATCCTTTTACAAAAAAAATTAATTTAAAATCCGTTTAAGTAAAAAAAATCTCGTGTAGGATGCCTCCACGCCCCTGTTCTCCCACTAGAGACCGAGGATATATGTGATGAGACCGAGGAGATTGTACGAGGCGGGATGTCTCGGAGCGTCCGTCACCGTACTAGAGGGGACTTATAGGTTGCCCCTGTTTGTCGTCACGGCACTTCGGACCAGTGCTTCCGTAGATATAACCGTCATGTGATCGACCTATACTCGACATGCCACACCTACAAAGAGCATGAGATTTACAGCGTATTCAAAGGCGATGTTTGTTTTTAGGTTAAATTTATTTGTTAAATTTATTATTATTAGATGCAATGTTGTATGTGTTATAGTTATAGGTTTATTGTCTATTGCATTGGATTGGTTATAACATTGTCTATTCCACTGGGTTGGTTATTGGTTTGTGTTATAACTTTTATTTTTATAGAATTTATTAGTTTATGTTAGAATGAATTTATATGTTATTAAATTTATTCATTATTGGTTTATCTTATATGTTTTATTTGTTATTGGATTTATTGGTTATTGGTGTATCTTATATGTTATACTTGTGATTTAAGTTATTGGTTATTGGTTTATCTTAGTTGTTATATTGCATATATTAAACATATTGGTTATTGGTTTATCTTAAATGTTAGATTGCATATATGTTTTTATATATTGTATTTTTTTTTTATGCAGCCGAGGGTACATATGCGGTGTTATGCTATGTACCAGTCTCACCGTGGTTGGGACTTGAAAGTCCGCCAAACACAAATACATGAGCAGGTGATGGCCACATGTTTCGGACCCATTGTTGACGCTCTGGGTCGATGGGCTACAAATGTTCAGACAAGGACACGTGTCCCACGATCTCTAGTGAAACTGTTCAGTTTCTGAGAGTTTTATCAGTCCGGGTAAAGTCATTACACAAACTTGAAATCTATCCGGACATAGTTACAAGTGTACATGGACTATTTTTTAGGTCTTGCCAAAGGCCTTCGAAAACAACCTAAAAAAGGGGCTACTGATGAGTCCGGTTTTTATCACCACTCACTATGGGGACCGGACAAGGGCAATTCGGACAAGATCCACCCACTGAATCATCCGAACTGAACTAATGTATTAAAAACCTAATCACTTCATGACTAAGCTAATTACCTAATTGCTTAAAGGTTAATGGGTCTTGGAACTCGACCCGAATCCATAAGTTGACCCGAGATCCCATGTGGCCCGCAATTAAGGGTATAAATACCCAACCACTTTCATTAATAAGGATAATGAAAATTAAATACAACCAGGCAGCTCAAGTCTCTCACTACAATCTATCCAAACATTAAATACCTTTGAAACACCACAAAACTCTGGAAAAAATTACCCTCAACCAAAAATAAACCACACCAATTGGCGACCACAGTGGGAGCACGACGGTGCCTGAATCTAGCATTCAAAACCATCAAAAAAATCAGTTCGGATGAATCCGGACGTGCAAGAAATGCCACCAGCTTTGGCCGAAGTGGTGGGCGAGAATGATGAATATACAATTGAAGAACGAGATAGGTTAAAAGTTGAAATAGAAGCTCTGAGGGCTGCCAAGAGGGCAGAGATGGGCACAAAAGAGAAGTCTAAGGCATCAGTAGCTCATCATACTGGCAATCCAAGGGAGCATGAGCCATTAAAAACTCATGTGAGTGCAAAAAAGACTCATGCTAGCTCTAAAACGTCCCACCGGTCTAAACCGGTGGAGAGCTCTGATTCAGACTCAGAGTCTTCCAGTAGCTCCTCAAATGAAGATGGAGTTGAAGAATCCTTGTCATCCAGCAGTGATGAAGGCCGTTCTAAAAAGAAACAAAAGTTAGTAAAAAAGTACTCAAGGAAAAGGGATCGGCATGGAAGGTTGAAAATGCATCTGGGCAAAATATCGTCTCACAGTCATAGCCGGAGACACGTAGATCGATTGTTAATGGATCCTTTTGCCTTCCATGATGAGACAGGTATCTTCGCAACTCCTAATGAAGATACCATTTTCAATCGTGGCCGGAATTGGAGACAATCTCCATTGTCCTCCAAGATACTGTCTAGAAACCTTCCTAAGAGGTTTGACATTACAAAAATGGAAAAATACGATGGCAGTAAAGACCCGGATAACCACTTGGAACAGTTCAAAAATTTCATGATGAATTTTGATGACGACGACAAGTTACTTTGTAGAGCATTCTCCCAATCATTTACGGGGAGTGCTCCGAAGTGGTACAACAGTTTGCCACAAGTCTGCATCAGAAATTTTGACACTTTTTGGGTGGCTTTTCGAAGACAGTTTGTTAGAAGTAAGGAGGTAAAGGGCAATGGAGACACAATTATCCATTGTGCCCAAGAACCAAACGAATCTCTAAAAGAATACATAAGTCGCTTTGTAAATACCAAAAATGGGTTGGCTGATTGCTTTGAACAAGTAGCAATAGCTTCTCTAAGGCAGGGATTAAACCCTGGAAACATGGTCGATTCAGTAACCAGGAAAAAAGCCATGACGTGGGGAGGTTAGCTGAATCAGGTCGGAAAACGGATTAATGTGGATGAAACGAAGAAACAAAGGTGCACAGGAAGGTGAGGTCTGCTCCGGCTGCACCAAATCCAAACCAAAACCAGTTCGGGAACAAGGCCAAGGATGTCGGGCAGGGTCATAACAGAGCCAAAGCTCAGTCTCAGCCAGCTGCACCAGCCCAGAGTGAGCAATCTAGAAATAAGCAAGGGCCTTGGGTTCAACCGGAGTGGTTTGCAGAGTTGAAAGAAAACGTAGCCACCATTTATGAGAAAATAAAAGATGAAGTACATTACAGAAGGCCGGCTGCACTACAGTCTCCTAGGGAGAGCCGTAATAATTGTTTCTGGCAATATCACCATGATACTGGTCATACCACTAGGGATTGTATTGCGTTGAAACAAGAAGTGCAGAATTTGATTGAAGAGGAAAGTTGGGGGCATATTTTAAAGAAGAGGTGGAAATAGGCCTGATAGCGCTCATCGGGCTGGCCCAAACAATGCAGACACATCGGCTCCGGATGGGTCTATGGTGATAATCGAAAGGTTCGATGTAGAGTCAGAATATTTGGACCCTGATCCAACCCGGAATAAAGTGGGTGTTATCACAGAACATTGCAAGTCGGTATCCGGACTTATCAACTTTTATGAGTCACTTACAATATTCGGAGGAGACACCATGACAGCACTAACTGCTTCTTCGAGAAAGAGGCACGTTCATACTTTAGCTACCCAACCGGAAGGAGGCATGACTTCCTATCAATTGTAGACTCCGTTTCCCTTTATTGTTTTCGACGAGGATGACTTGAGGGATATTGCTGGTCCTCATGAAGATGTTGTTGTCATAGGAGCATCCATTGGGGGCAATAACATAAGACAAATTTTGGTGGACACCGGAAGTTCTGCCAATATTCTCTTTTTAACTTCCTATAAAAAGATGAAAAATTTGACAGTAATTTAACGTTCGAACAGGTCGATTGTGGGTTTCACAGGAAGCTCAGCAGATGTGATCGGGGAATTTGAGGAGGAGGTTTTATTGGGCAAAGGACCTTTTAAAAAGATGGTTAGAATACTGTTCGTTGTGGTGGATTGTCCCACTTGTTATAACGCTATTATGGGGAGATCTTGGCTCTTTAGGATGCATGTCGTGGCCTCAACAGTCCACCAATGTTTGAAATATGTTGTGCAAGGACAAGTGGGAGTTGTTCGGAGCAACCAAAAAGTAGCAAGAGATTGTTATGCAATAGTACTGGCTCCTTGGACGTTGGGGGCAGTTCGGATCAATGAGGAATAGCAGTTTGAGGGGCCCTCTGGGGAAGAGGGTGAAATTGATGACCCCAGAGAGACCCCTGGAGTTTTAATACCAATTGAAGAAGTTGAAACACACTCTCTAGATGAAGGAAAAAGTGTCAAGATATGATCCAAGATAACATTAGAATTAAAGGGTAAAATGTTAAATTTTTTGAAAGACCATCAGCATGTTTTTGCTTGGTGCAATGCTGATGTTACCGGAGTACCAGCAGATGTTATATCACATCAATTGTCCATCCGAAAGGACATAACACCTGTGATACAAAAGAGAAGAGCTTTTTTCTAAGGAAAAGGATGATGTCATAGTTCAAGAGGTCGACCGGCTTACCAAAATGGGGCACATAAAGGAATCTCAATACCCTTTATGGACAACCAATCCGGTATTGGTAAAAAAGAAAAATGGCAAATGGCGTATGTGCATCGATTTCACAGATCTCAACAGAGCTTGCCCAAAGGATTTATACCCGGTCCCCCGGATTGATCAGTTGGTGGACTCCACATCTGGAAACAAGCTACTATCTTTCATGGATGCCTTCTCCGGGTATAATCAGATTCAAGTGGATCCGAAGGATCAAGAACATACCACATTTGTTACCGATAGGGGCCTTTATTGTTACAAAGTGATGCCATTTGGGTTAAAAAATGTTGGGGCTACTTATCAGAGGTTGGTAAATAAATCTTTTGGTGATCAAATTGGAAGAAACATGGAAGTTTACATCGACGACATGATGGTGAAAAGTGTAGACGAAGAGCTACACTTGGTAGATCTCCGAGAAACTTTTGCTAACTTAGTGAAAGTAAATTTGAAATTAAACCCAGAAAAGTGTGTCTTTGGAGTGCAGTCCGGGAAATTCTTGGGGTATGTGATAAGTGAGCAAGGGATACAGCCTGATCCAGACCAGCTTAATGCTTTACTACAAATGGAGCCTCCTCGGAATATTAAAGAGGTACAACGATTAACTAGGAGGCTGGCTGCATTAAACTGTTTCATTTCAAGGTCTTCGGACATGTGTGCCCTGTTTTTTCAAACCTTGAAAGGTGCAAAGGACTTCAACTGGTCCCCAAAGTGTGATGAGGCCTTTGATGAAATTAAGAAGCATTTGTCTTCTCCCAAGACTTTGTTTAAACCTGTTGATGGAGAAATGCTTTACGTGTATTTAGCCGTTTCTGATTGTGCAATAAGTGCAGTATTGGTAAGAGAGGTGGATAATTATCCTCATCCGGTGTACTCTATCAGCAAAAGCTTGATAGATGCAGAAAAATGATATTTGAAGCTTGAGAAGTTGGCGTTGGCCCTAGTAATTGTTGCAAGGAAAATGAGGCCCTATTTTCAGGCTCATTCCATCATCGTCCGGACTTTTTTTCCTTTAAAAAATGTTCTCCAAAAAACTGACATTTCAAGTAGAATGACCAAGTGGTCTGTAGAGCTGGGAGACTACGATATTGATTTTGCTCCTTGAACGGTAGTCAAAGCCCAAACTGTGGCTGATTTCTTAGTTGAATTCCATTCGGATAGGGATACTAAGCAAGCAACCGATGTGAAAGAAAAAAAAGTCTGGGTCATCCGGACTGATGGTGGATCAAGTACCATGGGATGTGGTGCTGGGGTATGTTTAACCTCTCCGTACGGTGACAGAATGTACCAAGCTATATGTTTTGCTTTCAGGGCTTCTAATAATGAGTCCGAATTCGACAACAAAGAATTTG
The DNA here is from genome assembly GCA_036936605.1 of Limnanthes douglasii subsp. nivea. Taxonomy (NCBI): domain Eukaryota; kingdom Viridiplantae; phylum Streptophyta; class Magnoliopsida; order Brassicales; family Limnanthaceae; genus Limnanthes; species Limnanthes douglasii. Next base: position 318,614,944 of record JAUPFV010000002.1, on the reverse strand, counting down.
AGGCTTTCTGTGCCTCTAGAGGCATTCAACACTTCTTTTCTTCTCCTTTCCACCCACAGGCAAACGACCTAGTTGAAGTGGCTAACAGGAAAATACTGTCCGGTCTGAAGAAAAATTTAGAAGGGGCTGCTGGAAAATGCCCAAGTTACTTGCAAGAAGTCTTGTGGGCTTACCGGACCACTCCCGGGGCTGCAACACAAGAGTCTCCCTTTGCTTTATTATATGGGATGGATGACATAGCTCCCATAGAAGCTACTCTTCCTTCATTTCGAGTTCATAATTTTTCCGAACAGGCTAACAAAGTGGTAGTCAGAAGCCAGCTTGACTTAGTAGAAGATAAAAGAGTTAAGGCTCACCTTAGAGCTGCACACTATCAAGGTTTGATGAGAAGCAGGTCCGCTTCTAAGTTAAGAGAAGGGATTTTCAACCAGGGGATAAGGTATTGAGAAATTGTTTCCTACATACTAAAGAAAAGCAGTTCGGTAAGTTAGCTCCAACTTGGGAAGGACCCTATATGGTCAGTGAAAAGCTTAAGCCTGGGAGATACCGGCTCCAAGACAAAGATGGAAAGATTTTGAATCGCCCCTGGAACATTGAACACCTCCGATTGTACTTGGAATAAAAACTATGTAAATATTTACTTGTTTAAAAGTTCATGTAAATATTTGGGGGCATACTTTTTCCTACCCTGGTGGCGCGGGGAGGTTTTAATGAGGTGTTCGAGATTTTTTATAGAATTTGATGCCTTCTTAAAAGATTCAGTGTGTTTCAATTAAAAGTTTTCTTTGAAATTTTTTATCAATAGCAGATCGGATTGAATTGGTGGAGTGATGACTACTTAAACATTGGTCATCGGAGAATTTAAACACTCTCACTTTAAAATACTTGTGAAATAACTAAGGGTTGTTTAAACATTAGCCACCAAAATTGAAAAAAACCATGAAACGATGCAGGAGTTATGCAAAATAAAACTACCCATTAAAACATACGAAATGCCTTGGCCATCCAAGGACTTTGAATTGTCAAAACAAGAAAGGTTTATCTGGACAAGGACCGGACATGGTTACAAAAAATGTCTTGGCCATCCAAGGACTTTGGTTCAATCACAACAAAATTAAAAAGATAGTTGATACTCTAAGACTGAGCCTTTGTAGATGGCTCAGCCTCACTTGGCTTCTTCTTCTTTGGGTCGTCATCCGGACTTTCCGCAGATTTTTCATCTTCATCGGTGGTGTCGTCCCAGCCACTGGAGTAGTTATACTTATCACCATCAGCCATGGTATGATGGGGAAGGTCTTCGTACTCCACAAATCGCCATAAATCTCCTAGTGTCCTCTTCGGAAATTTTTCATGGAAGAGCAGGACCATCTCTGACTTGACTTCAGCATACCTTTCCTCCTGAGAATCTATAATCTCATTGGTATAAGCATCAATTTTAGCCTGGATTGTTTTCTCCTGCTCCCTTAACAAGTCAGCCTTTTCTTGCTCAGCCTTGGACACACTGTTTTCAAGAGAGATCTTGTCATTAGTTAAAGCCTGAATGGTGCTATCTTTGGCCTTCACCTCCTCTTTTGAAGAAAATAGGTCTTTTACCAGATCAGATTACTTTAATTGGAGTTCTTTGACAACTTCTTCCGAAGTGGCCAGCCTTTTGACCAAATCCTCCTGAATTTTCTTCAACTCCTCATTCTCTTTCCTCAATGCCTCAGTGTTTTGGTTGGCACTAAGAAGGTCGCTAGACAGTTTCTCTTTGTCAGAATTGAGGGTATTTATGATGACTGACTGGTTTCGTATTTGCTTCTCCAAAATAAGCACTGGCTGGACATTGCTCAATATGGAATGAGCAATGACATCTCTTTCACTTGAGACAGATAGAGACTTACCGTTGAATGTGACGGTGTTCGAAGAACTTGGGGGAAGGTAGGGCCCGACAAAATCATATATGGGGAGGTTTTCAAAATAGAGACCAAGCCCCTCAAGCCTAGTGATGTCGACACCATCAATACTGATATCCCCTCCTACACCCTCTCCGGTTTGAAAGTCACCGGGGATCTCTTCTGCTTGAGTAGGTTCAGTTGGATCAACTGGAGGTAGTGGCTCCGGAGCCCGGAGAGAAACCTCATCTCCCTTGGAAGTTTTCCTTTTCTTGGCATCCCGGTCTCCACCTTCTGCTCCCCGTTTTTTGTCCTTTTTGGGACCTTTTGAGGTTTTGGAGACCCAGCTACTTCCTTGGTGCTCTCGTGTTCCACCACTTGTAGTAAAGCGTCATCGATCTGCCCTTGATCTTGTCCCTCTGGATTTGTTGGGACAGCTTCCTCCACCTCGGTAGGATTGGCCTCTACCACACTTTGCTTGGCCTTAACTTTTTTGCCCTTCATCTTGCTTGGGGATTTAGCTCTGCCCGGCAAGACCAATTTTCCATCTTTTCCCTCTGTCTTCCGGAGAATCACTCCCGGAGGAGGTGGAGTGGTTAATTCCTCCCAAGACAGATCCCTCCAATCCGTTGAATTCCAAAGATAGGATCTGGTTAAATTGCCTCCGGTAAATCAGTTGTGGAAGCGGTTTGCCCATTTTTCAGCTGTCCAAGCATTTAGCTTGGTACAAGTAGTCTGCCCAGCCTCTAAGTAATCGTTGAAATCCTTGGGCAGCACTACCAAAAAGCAAACGAAGAAGAATCAGATAAAAAGAATTATTATAAGTAAAGATAGAAGTATGTAGTGAGATTGTTACCATCACTTCGCCATCTGCTGGTAAGCATGTTTGGGTTGACACCAGCTTCAATTTTCTTCACATTCTCCCAGGCACCGCTGACGAACAGAAATTGAGTCTTCCAGCTTTTCTCCGACTCGAGTAAGTCATCCACCACCTTGTAGATGTCGCTCATGTTAAAGTGGTAGAAATGGATGACATGATTTCTACAGAGGCTTGATACAGCAGCAAATTGCTCCATCGGAAGAAGAATTCCGGAGAGCCTTGAAGCCATGATGCATGCCATAAGGGTGAACCATGCATTAGGGCTTAATTGACTTGGGCAAAGCTTTATCAGATGGAAATATTTGACTATTTCTGGGTCCAAGGGAAACCTAAGTCCCCATTTGAATAAATCAGTATAGAAGACAATCTCGTTGAGCTTACAGTCCATGGGCGTCTCCGGATCAATTGGAATCCTTACTTTAACATTTTCTGGAATACCCCACTTCGTCCTTATCCAGCCAAGTTTAGTTGTGTGAATGAAAGCGTAGTTGATCTTCTGCATGGCCAGCAGATATTTAACACTCACTTTGTGGAAACAAGGCCCCACTTTTCCCACAAGGCACTCCGGTAGGTCCGGATACTTTAAACACACTTTTTCCTTGCCTTTGCTCTTCCTAGTGATGGCAGTCTCGCTTGTTTGTTGGGAGACGTCAGTCTCAAAAGGGGCTTCTTCAACGCTGTCCTCCATTACATCTTTCATTACCATGGAGGGATTGTCAGCTGTTCTAGGGAGAGGAGAGCTAGTGGTTGGCTCAGTAGGCCCTCCGGATTGTTGAGCGTCTTTTCCCCTTTATGTTCTAGGATCCGGCTGGGGCTCGGACCCAGAGGTCTCTTTTCGAAGGCTTAAACTGCTTGCCTCCGGACCGGACAGCTTGTCCTTGGGAATTTGATGGGTGTTTCTGACCCTGCAGTTTAACTTTTCGCCCCGGATTTCGAAGGCGTGGATTTTGGTTCAGACTGTGTACCAGCAGCCCTCCCTTTTACCAGACGACCCCTTCATCTATCTACCAGCTTATCCGGGAAAATGTCAGCATCTGACCCCATGGCGATGAATGGGGAAGGTTTCCTAAGGCTTGTAACTACCTGTTCTGGTTCAACAACAGGCTCTGACTCTTGTCTTGATGAGCATGAGGCGATTGGAGAAAGTATGGGCTGGAATAACCTTCTGGGTATAGAACTCTTGGCAGAAGATGAACCATGATCAAGCTCTGAGCTTGGTATATCAGGCTTATCAACAGGAGAAACAGGGAGGCCCGCAGCAATGCGCTTTTCTCTCTCGAATTTTTGAGCTTTTTCTAACTCCGATAAGTTGAGCCACCCACCTTTTACTAGGGAGTTTCTTGCCGTGAACATAAACTCACAACAGAAAAAAGGTTTTTTGAAAGGTGAAAGCTTGGAAGATTAACAGAGTAGAGATAATGAAGATGATAAAACAGTGAAAAGTGAACTAATTTATAGTAAAGGAACAAAAGATGCTTCGATACCTAGGAGAATTCGAAAGGGTAAATGCAATGATTAAAGACGGCGCTGATGTCACCCGCATTAATTGAAGAAGTTACTTTTTGAAGCAAGTGGGAGCGCTATTCTAGGAGAAAAACGGCCGGTGTGGCGAATCAGAGAAGGACACGTGTCCCACGATCTCTAGTGAAACTGTTCAGTTTCTGAGAGTTTTATCAGTTCGGGTAAAGTCATTACACAAACTTGAAATCTGTCCGGACATAGTTACAAGTGCACATGGACTATTTTTTAGGTTTTGCCAGAGGCCTTCGAAAACAACCTAAAAAAGGGGCTACTGATGAGTCCGATTTTTATCACCACTCACTATGGGGACCGGACAGGGGAAATTCGGACAAGATCCACCCACTAAATCATCCGAACTGAACTAATGTATTAAAAACCTAATCACTTCGTGACTAAGCTAATTACCTACTTGCTTAAAGGTTAATGGGTCTTGGAACTCGACCCGAATCCATAAGTTGACCCGAAAGCCCATGTGGCCCGCAATTAAGGGTATATATACCCAACCACTTTCATTAATGAGGGTAATGAAAATTAAATACAACCAGGCAGCTCAAGTCTCTCACTACAATCTATCCAAACATTAAATACCTTTGAAACACCACAAAACTCTGGACAAAATTACCCTCAACAAAAAATAAACCACACCAGTTTCAATTTTGTGTTATGGTGTTATGTTATTGTTTAATTATGTGTTATGGTATTTTGTTACATTTGAATGGTATAACTTTCAAACATTTGTTCAAACTCTAACTTTAAAAACAACATCAAAGTAGCACAAACTGCAACATAAACTCAAACATAAGCTGAAACACAAACTCAAACATTTTTAGAAACAGAAACTCCAACACAAACTCAAACATAAACCAAATCAGAAACTCAAACATAAACTCAAACATAAATCGAATCAGAAACTCAAACATAAACTCAAACATAAACCGAATCAGAAACTCAAACATAAACTAAAACACATACTAAAACATAGTCTGAAACATGAACTTTAACATAAGCCATCCACTTATAAAAATCGGAGTTTATCTATCAGGCCAGTTCCATTTCATCAACTTCATTTCTTCTTTCGTATCCTGGTAGTCACGCATTTCCTCTAACCGGATGTCAATAATGTCATAACGGACCAAGTCCAGCTGGTCCTCTGTTATAGAATCTGTGACTTGACAATTGAACTAGTTACACGCAACACGATGTTCCAATTTGGTGAGGGTAGAAACTGGATTTTGACGGAATGTGACTAGGATTGACCACCTAGCTTTCACCTCATCAACACGCCTTGAAATTCTAAGCGGCTGAACACCATCCTTTTCGTATATGAAGTACATTTGCCATAGCAATGCCTCCCAGTACTTTTTACCCCCTATAGCATGTTCGTGTTACCACCTTCAATTGATGCCCTCATCAGATATTGATCTTCCAACTCAATCCATGGACACATTTTTGCAATTGTATATTTGCTATAATTTTTACTGTCTCAAAAACGTCTTTTTATACCACTTTTGTGCTTCAGATTACGTAATGCAAGTAGACCTATCAATAAACGACACTTGTAAGATAAGGATAACATAATCCAAGTTGACGAATGATTTTGCGATACCTAATACTTACAAAAGTACGCAAATGTTGCAGCGCAATAATAGGGGTCTCATTATAGCGGAATTTCCATTATTAGGTGTCTCGCTATAACGAGACCCCTAAAGAATTCCCGCCAAAAACTCCCGCCTTTAAAATTTTTCCGTCCAAACATCCACGAGCCTATAAATAGACGTCAAGCACAGCATCAACAAGACAACAACCAAACATTCCTAAACACTCCTTAAAGATAAATAGTTCAACAAATGGAGTTTACCACTCATGAAGACTACCATTTGCTTGAGGCGGTGAAACTTGCCCGCCAAGAGTTGGGGGAAGATACTAGCAATGCGTTTTTCGAGCGAATCATGTGTAAGATGTACTATAACTACGACCGTTTAGGAACGGGAGGTTTAGTTGTGCCCAACCGTGAAAAAATCAAGCAGAGGTACCTTTTATGCAAACCGGATGGATCGTTTGTTGTTTCTACCATTTAAAATTAAGCAAGAAGCAGCCGCCATCTGGAACGTGACGGTGGTAGACTACATCACTAGGGATATGGTAGCGTATCTTCAGGATAGGATTACGGAAAAGGAAGAGATGATGGACTCTGACGACAACTTGGGATATGACTTCGATGATTGAGCATTATGATTCCTTTGGTTGTTTGCATGTTGTAGTTTACTTATTGTTTGTTTGTTTAAGTTAATGTTTGAACTTGTTGTTTGTTTGTTTAAATTAATGTTTGAACTTGTTGTTTTAGTTTTTATGTATTTCCATTTACCATGTTGTATTTTTTATTTGGTATCCATTTACCATGATTTTGTGTTGAAGTCCAAAAAAACAATTCTTCCAAATGTCTTATTTGGTACCCATTTACCATGATTTTGTGTTGAAGTCCAAAAAAAAATTCCTTATTTTTATCAGTTTTTACTCTAAATGTTGTTTAAATTATGTTTTATAACCATTACCAACACTAAACGCCCTCTCAACAATTAATAAGTAAGCCTAAACCATTTTTTTGAAAAAAACAATACTATTTTTTTAAAAAAACAGTACCATTTTTGGCACTCGCGCGTGTGCATGTGCAAATCCACGTACTCGTACACGTGGATCTGTACATGCACACGCGTGCGAGTGCTAAAAACGACACTGTTTTATTTGGAAAAAATGGGGTTTCAACCCTTTTAACCCCATATTTTTATACCAAACTACAAAACATAATTAAGATCGAACATAAATAAAAGTCTAAATTAATAGAAACCAAAACAATAGTAGTTGGAGGTAGCGAAATATGTTTGGAAATGATTAAACAAGAAAACAAGCAATGAAAAATAATAAAACTACAACATCGCATTAAGCCTCCTCTGACAAATCATAGAACTGATCATCCCCATCTTGTAATGTTGGTGGTTGTGCTGGTTTAATTTGGTGATACTTGTTGAGATGTTCGCCTAGTGGTATGGCCCAATTTGTAACGTCATCGGTAGTGCGGAACGCAAACCAGCTTGGGTATATATATATATATATATATATATATATGGAAACGGTCCATCTAAGACAATCTGCAAATTTGCATAATATGGAAGAATTAAATACCTAGCAGAATTAATGATAAAATAAAAATGAAGTATACATAGAATATATTTGTTTACTTACTTTCACAAAATGATTACCCTGTACGAAACCAATTCCAACTTTTACAATAGGACATGATCTTGGAGGCACACCACGTAAAGGAAGATACGTGTATGATAGTTGGAGAGATACATGGTATACTATACATTGATATCGGGTGGCTATCACCAACCGGAAGTCGGGTAATGTCTTCCAGTGCCTACGACCGCTCTCGTACATTTTTAAACAATCCAATCTCCGCAATAGGTTATCAACACGTTGTGCACCATCAAAAACCCTCTCCCAAATATCACGTTGACTTGAAAGTTCATACATCAAATCATTTCTCACTTCATCCCATGAATCAACATTGTCTTTAATCGTCAAAGCTACGGTCCTAAATCCACAATTACCGTAAGGAGCAACGTCTTCAATGCTAGTTATGTAGTTGTGCAAGTACTCGGGAAAACAACTCTCATACGCACTTATTTATTGGATTTTCTAGATCGAGACACTTTCTCCTTTTTCGGTGGGGCTTTAGATTTGGACTTCGATTTGGGTACTAAAAATACCTTAACCGCCGACACGGCCGTGCTACCTATCATATCGGGAGTACTAGCGCCTAAACTATCACCGTACTCCCACTCGGATGGGTTCCGCTTAGTTGACTTGTCGGGACCGGCTTTTTTCCGACCTTTCATGACAACCGGTTCCTTAGGTTCCAAAACATGGCTTCTAGCGGGATCTAAGATTTGCATCATCCTATTTATAATGTGATCTTAGACTTGTGGACCGTAACCACGGATGGTACTATCAATTAAGGATAGCTTTCTTGTAAGCTCATCTTCGGTACCAACGTTATCTCTAGTCTTGATCTCTAAAGTACTCCAATAAACATCACATTCACTCTTTTGAATCGACCTACCTTCTCTCGCGATCGTAGCACACTCACACGCCCAAGGTAAATTGTATGTTTTTCTAATAACACAACCACACTTTGCGGGAGTGAACCATAAATCCCCAACCTTTTTAATAGTTTCTTCTAATATTTGAATGGTCGTGCATGAAAGTTTACATTTGATGTTGATAAAGATAGCTCCCCTAGATGCTTGTCTCAGTCAAAAAAAACTTTGTTCAAACGTTTCGAAGATGGTAGAGTGTTGAATGCGAAGCAACGCATGAACTTTATCCCAAAATTGCTCAAACGTGCATAGGCTTGTGTCGGTTGCCCGTTTTAGACTAGAGTGAGCACTCTCCGCCCTAAACCATAATCTTAAATTTGTTACAAGTCCAACAATTAATTAAATAAAGTAATGTATATATATATATATGATAATATAACTCACCAGTTGCTAGTGTGGTTGCCCAAATGTTTAATTTTGTTTGTGTAGATATTAAGAAATTTATGTTCGTAAGGGTCTATCCATTGTTTTATCACATACTCGAGAACCTTGGGACAATATGTGTAGGCTTGGTGCAACTCGACGAGGTTTTTGTTATACTCTTCGATAGTCGCTGAATGTTGAACCGCGGCATAAAATTCTAAGAACTCTTCACCCATGTCCGCTTTAGGCAAATAATTCTTAGAGTATGAGCTAATGTTCCTATTTATATGTCAAGTGCATAACATATGACTTGTATCCGGAAATACCTCATCGATAGCGTTCATTAAAACCAACTCTCTATCGGTGACGATAATATTTGGTAATTCGCACATGTTGTTCACCATCACTCTTCTTAGAACGCTCATTACCCACATGTACTTCTCTTCTTTCTTCGAGCTCAAAAAAACAAAATTTATACAAAAGGTCTTTTTCATCGAAGTTTGGCCAACTACTTCTAGCAAAGGCATTTTATACCTTATAGTCTTGTACGTGTTATCCATTATAAGCACTTGAGGAAAAATGCGCAACAAACCGATACTTGTGGGATGTGTGAAAAACAATTCAAAGATCCCGTCAGTTTCTTTGTTTGTTCGCTCCCAAACATAGTACTCGTGCTCCTTCAACTTACCGAACAAGTATTGCATTTTGGATTTGCCCGTTTTATCAACCAATTGGTGCTTGTGCCGCATTTTGTAGATGGTACGCATACGAGATACATTTTATGGATCTTTTAACTTCAATCCACGGTATATATCTCTTGGCCGAGAACCGATTGTTGTGAGTTTACGAACATACTCCTCCTCTTCCGCTTTTAACCTCGCGGCCCGTGAATGACCATCCAAGTGCAAGAAGGGTTGGTGGTTGTTTTGTCCATTTCTAACTACCAATTTCCAATAACCGGGTAGTTCTAACACCGGATTGCCCCTAAGCATGAACGGACATCCACATTTTTTGGATGAACAATCTCTTCGCTTCTTCACAACCCCCGGTTTCGGCCTCGGCTTGTAAACACCGTGCCTCTCGCACTTGAAATATAGCCGCGGAGTTTTATCGTTTTTACTATCATCGTCATCTTTATCGACCACAACAATGAATCCTATACTCTTACTTTCCTTATCAACCCATTCTATCAATTCCGTCTTGGTGTAGAAATTATCCGTAGTAAAAATTTAGCTATAATCAGCCATGTTACATGGTGCTTGTGCCGGTTCCTACACAAACAAATATCATTTCACTCACACAAAATCACCATTATTTCATATAACCAACAACAAAAATAACTCCATCAATTGTAAACATGTATTCACACTTCAAAAAATGAAGACAAACGCAATATTCGGCAAAAAACGGGCATATAAAACAAAGATAGTTCAAATATTCGCAATTACATGGCAAGATTTGGCAAAATCTTCGCACACATTGCTGCAAAGATTTGTATCTTCCACGCGTGTTCTTGCGTGGAAGTGTACAATTCCAAGCACGATTTCGTGCGAGGATGTGTTCTGTTCTGAAAAAAAAAGTTTACCTCAAGGATACTCTCCATATGGTCAGTGAAAGGAAATCATCAATGTAGCAGCTGAAATCGTCGTTATAGTCACTCAAATCCATAGTTGGATTAGTTGGGTTTTCACTTTTAATAATTAAGGTTTATTAAATGTTTGAGTGGGAGTTTGGGTTCGTGGGATTTTGTGTTTTTTTTTTGAAATGGTACGGAAAGAGAAGAAAAGAAGAAGAAAATGAGTTGGTAGAAAAATTGATGGTTTTTATATGTAGGAATATTTTAGTAATTTCAAGTTCACACGAAAAATCAAAATAAGGGATCTCTCTATAAAGAAAAGGGGTTCGTTTTAGCCGTGCCCTAAACACAATTGTAAGGTGAAGTCATCTTAGTGTTTAGTACAAAAATTCCTGTGTTTTTCTAGTAATGTCTAGTCACCAACGACACCAATAAATTCAGATGATAAAAATAAAAAAAATAAGTTTTTTTAAAAAAAAAAAGTTATGTAGCTTAGAAATTAAAAAGTAAGCTTAAAATAAATAATTAAAAAGTTATATACTAAAAAGTCAGGGTGAGAATATTTCTAATATTTCGAAAAAGAAAAGAGTGTTTTATATATATATATATATATAAAAAGGTCTTTATAGCTTTTCATATTTTTTCTATTACTTATATACTGCAAAGCTACTTGATAAAGCCTAAAACATAGACCAATGGAACAAACCTTTACTAATTATGATTTGTAGTGTTTTGATAAGTGATATTAAAAGAATCGCAACCTAGTATAAAAGCTCCAAGCAGATTATCTATTATGGGAAAATACTGAGTCGATACTTACATATTTGCTAAATTAGTCGGTACATAAGAGTTGCACTCAATGAAAACAATATCATGCACCGCCCTTAGTTTTCTGGACTCTTTCAAGTGTCAAGAAACCCGCACCTTTTTCTCAATCGGAGTGTAATTTCCTCGCCGTAACAAAAAATTAAAGGTTATGCTAAATTGAGATATGTCAAGTTTTTTTTAAATCTAATTTTTTTTATTTTGTCTTCAGAAAAGTAGTTTATATGTGAGGCAAAATGATCTTTTCAAAAAAAATAAAAAAAAGTTAGAGTTTGGAATCTCATTATAGAAAACAAGGTCTATGTCAAAGCAAAAAATGTAATGGTACTCTTTAGTCTTTACATCCAAACCGGACAAATCCGACACTTATTTGTGTTTTGGTTGTATACTGGAAAATAAAAACATATCTTTATTTTGGAAAGCAATAATAATAACTTCTATAAAAAAATTATTAAATAAAATATTTAATTTTTAAAAAATAATTATTTTATTGCTGAAAATTTTGATTAAATAAAAATGATCGAAGTTAATCCAAATATAATTTTAGACAATCAAAATCGGTTTAAATTAAAAAAAAAATAGATAAACTTTCTATGCGGAGATTTAAAAAACGTGTCAACAAATTAAACCAGACAAACTTTTAATATGAAATTATATTTTTTTCATTACGAGATTATCCTAGCTAATTTATTAGAAAATATGTGCATATGTTAGCCGCGATCAAACATTTCTTTGTCGCAACGAAATCACTTCGTCACCGTCATAGGTGGTATCGTGCTAACTTCGAAGTTTTGGACTTTTTAAAAAAAATCAAAAAGTGAAATTTGAGATTCGCTAAGAGCAAAAAGGTTTGTCGCTGTGAAATAGTCCAAATTTCAAATATTAATAGAAAACCACGTCGTGGTCGCTGCAAGCTTTTGTTTAGTCGCGACGAAATTCATCAAATATAACTTTTAAAGTACCTATGTTTTCTGAAAAAATGATACAAATCTACGAAAGATTTTATGAAATTATATAACTTTTCATAAGGGTTTATCACTCCTATAAATATATAGAAGTTTCAATAATACAACATTCACTAATTTGTCAAATATCCATAGTAAGTATATTTTTCTCATTTATCAAACTTTGTCATATTTGATCCTAGATTAGATTTTTTATATATAAGATTATAAAGCTTGTTACATAAAGAAAGAAGTTTTATCTCATGAACAACGAAATTATTAGGTTTAGGTTAGAAATAACTTGAGAACATAAGTATTGTTGAATATTGCATATGGCCAAAGATGGACCGCTGAAAACATGTAGAGCCATAAGCTATTTGAATCTCTTGTGCATAAGTTGGGGCCCAGACTTAGGTTCAAAGAAGTTTGTTGGAACTTAATGGTAAGCTCTATCAAAGGCAAGATGTCACTGCCGAAGCCTGAATGAGCAGACTGATTATCCGCGACGTCGAATGGTAGTGCATGGTTGTCGAAGAGATTATGAAGATACCGAGAAGCTTCTAAAGAAAGTTATTATACTAAAAGATTAAAATGATGTTTATCTCAGTCTTTGATCAAATAATTGTTAGATCAAGGTGTGTTTCATGTGAAGAATGGTACAAGCAGCCGTTGCAGGCATACTGCTGCACAAATATCAGCACCAACTTAATCCTATGTGTTAGTCAATCTGACCAAATGGGATAATCGGATGTCAAGTGCTAATGCGAGCTAAAAGGAGGTTTATGCACATCATTAATATTTAATAGACAATGTGAGCTATGTATGAAGCTAGATTACTGCATAAGTGAAACACTTGAGAAATTCTGAGGGAACAACTATAATCTTTCAGTTATAGTTGAGGTATAAGATAAACACTTGAATATGCATTCTGAGATCCATAGTTCCTTTGTAAGATGAGTTAGATTTGTAACAAAGATGGTTGATTGCGTGTTTAGTGTTCGAGAGAGTCTTCTTGTAACCTCATATATATAAAATCTATGTCCATTTCATGTGATGTAAGATTTATTCTCAATCCAAACCACTTTAAATATATCTTGTGTTGTGCTTAGGTTTACGTACTTGTTAGTTACTGCTTTGTTGTTTAAAGGGTTAACATACAAGCTTTGAGTACAAGCCAAAATCTTCTAACTCTTATGTTTCCTATTGCATATTATGCATTGTCATCAAATAAGTTTTGGCTGGAACAGTTAAGCTTTGGCTAACGTTTTCTAAAATTTGGTTGTTGCTAAACTGGGGTGGGGGGGGGGGGGGTTATTGATTATTTCAAAGTAGATGTATCTGAGAGGAGTTTACCTACGATAATAAAGTGATCATAATAATTCTTTTTTGAAAGTGTATCTAATATGTGTCTCAAGCTTCCATAATTTCTATAAACTATTTGATAAGAAGTTCATCATCAATGTTCATAAGTTTATTGTTTCCTAAATTTATATTCTAACAATAAAAAATAACTAGTATCATCATAGTGGAAACAACCATGGCTACCGTCAAGGTGATGACCCAAGATCTTGTTGGATTAGACAGGTTCGATGTTCAAATTTTACTCTTTGGTAAGATAAAATGACATTCTTGATAATCGCTCTCAAATTTTACTACACCCTTGATTCAAACCTCAAGAAAATTTCATAAGCTATTGCTAAAGATACTAATGATATTAAAGAGAAAAAAACACAAATAAGAAGAGGATAATCTAATATATCGGGAACACATGTTTCCTCTTTCGAATGATCTTTACATAAGTGAGCCATTGACATTGAAGATATGAAATGCACCTAAGGAAAACTATAAAATTGAAGAAGAAGTTACAAAGAAATTCTTAATACTTTAATATTTTAATTTTAAATTTATTGATGGAAAATAACTTATCCCCCAAGTTCATAAGTTACAAATCATATTCAATAAGCCTATTTTTGTGAAGGTAGTACTTCCATAAATATTTCAAGTAGGAGAAATATATCAAAGTTTCTTCCATCTTGGAAAAATTACCATAAGAGGATATTTCATAAATCTGATGCGTATACTTTCGAACAAATCAATAAGCACTTAAGGACTAATGAATGAACATGTATTAGATGTGTAAAAGAATAATCCAATATAGGACCTTTCAGGAGTGTGAATGTAATATAACCAAAACCCAAAAGATAGAAATTCGAGCATAAAATATTAATTACAAGTATAAGAATACCCTTAAAAGTGTGGAGGTAAATTTCTCAGTGTGTGGAAAATGTCATTTAATAAGATATTTTGGGTTGGTGGTACGATACATGCCCGTCCGTTTATGTCTTCCGTGACAAATTATTTTTCAAGAAAATGGAAGAAAGTAATATCACAAAAAAATGTGCATACGAGAAACATAAAAAGTCCAAAGTGGAAGGATCCAGAAGTGCAAAGTTAATATTTACTAACGGTAAAAATATAATTATTACAAATTTATTATATGTTCTAGGGATGAATAAAAATTTAGTTTGTATACACTATTAGCTAAAGCTTGAATTCAGTCCATATCCATATACGAATCCAACAACCTTATTTTTTCCAATGGTGGAACTTCCGTAAGAAAATTATACTCTTGTAACAACATGGTTAAACTATGAACTCATGATGATATTTATTATATAAGTAAAGAGTTATATATTTTTGCTTTCATAATGATTATTTATTATGACTTGGTAAACTTTCTCATATATGACATATCACGATAAATGAAATTGTTAAAACCGAACTTATAAAATATAATATAGGTTCGTATTAAAATGTGAATTATATGTGAAATCTAACATGATTAAGAAGTCTTACAAATCCGTAAAAAATGCACAAAATTGTTGAATTTAATACACACTGATATATGTGAGTTAAACGGTATCTTGACGCGTAGATGTAAAATATGTTTTATAACTTTCATAGATGATTATTCTTGTTTACTTATATATTTGGTTAAACATAGTAATGAAGCTTTTAGCATATTTAAGATCTTCAAAGCGGAAGTGGAAAATCTGTTAAACACTAATATTAAAATCTTGTATAATGATAGAGGTGAATAATATTTTCCAGGTGAGCTCTATAGTTTTTATGAATATATGGGATATTTTATCAATGTTCGACACCTTATATGCCGCAATAAAATAGATTGGTTGAGTGCAAAATAGAATTTTACTTTAGATGACCAATGTCGTTGTAGTTAAATTTAAGTTGCATATTATTTTATAGGGTGGATTTTTTTTAACTACATGTCATATAGTTAACCATATTTGACTTAAAAACTTGAATATATCCATATGAGTTATAAGAAGAGGAAATCCCAAATAGTTAATATTTCTAATTGTAAAGTTGTTCGGCATTTACAAAAAGTCAGATCTAAGAAGAATAAAATTAGTTCATAAAGATATCATAAGTGTCTTTATTGGGTATGTAGCGAATAACAAGGCTTGTAGACAACTACATTTGGAGTTTAATGCGGTTTTTTAATCTATATAAGTAAAAAAATTTAGTATAAGATATACAACGATAATAAGGCTCACACAACAACTGAAAACAACGTAAAGACTTTGAAAGAAGCACATTTGGTTGAAGAGCGACCACGTAAACCTCATATGAGTCAACATGAAAAAATACATAAAGGTCTATGATCTGATAAGATAATTTAAAAAATTAAATACTAATAAAAATACAAGGACATGGGCTCGTGTAAATAGGTAACATAAAATATATACTTTAGTTTTATCATCAACTCTGGATTTAGTATAAAGAAATTATGAAGAAATCTCCCGTAGACTTCTGGTTGTGCTTTCTTTTGGTCAATCTACCTTCGTGTTCAAAACGTATTGGTTGTAAGTGGTTTTTTTTTAAATGCCACACATATGGACTATCAAGCCTTTAAGGAAAAATTGGTAGCAAATGGTTTTCGATAAAAAAAAGGAATATATTACTTTGACACCTATGCTCCAGTTGCAAGAACCACGATAATTATGATTCTCTTTGCAATTACATAGATATAAAATTTAAAGATTCACCAAATGAATGTCAAAACGGCTTTCCTAAATGAAGATCTTAACGATGAGGTATATGTGGAACAGTTCAAAGGGTATGTGCTCACCAAATGATTATAAGGTATGTAGGATTGTTAATTCATTATATGATCTTAAGCAAGCACCTAATAAGTGGCATGCAAATTTTGATTATGAAAATGTATCTGATGGATTTAGACATAACATGATAGATAAATGTTTATACATTAAAGTTCGTGGTGACATAGTGGTCATTGTATGCTTATATGTAGATAAGTTTTTCATATTAAGTGATGATATAAATGATATTGTTGAAATGAAGAGGTTTATGTGATCTAATTTGAAAATGAAGGATCTAAATGAAGTGGATACTATTTTAGGATTAAAATATTCAAAAATAATAGGGGTTATATCTTAATCAATCCCATTATATTGTGAAAGTACTTAAAAAGTTCAAACATTAAAAATTTAAAGAAGCATATACACCATTTGATCATAGTTTTACAACTTGGAAAGAATGTGAGACGAGCGGTGGCTCAATTAGAATGCACTAGTGAAATATGAAATTTAATGTATATTTTCCATTATAACGAATATATCATTCTTGGTAAGTGAATTAAGTCAATTTACAAGTCATACAAGTACGAAACATTAGATTTTAACTGGAAGAGTTTTAAAATACTTAAAGAATAAAAATATCTCAAATATTCTGATTTTCGTGGGATACACGATTTCAAGTTTGATCACTAGTTTAACTAATAACAAATCTACTATGGGTGAGTGTTCAGTTTTTTAGGTGGTTTTGTTTCTTTGATCCCAAATAAACAAACTTTTATATCGCATTCAACTATGGAATCTAAGTTCATAGATTCATCGCAAAGGAAAAAACTGGATGATTAAAAGATCTCTTGTTGGAGATATCATTAACCTCCAAGAAGAATATGATCATCCAAATATATTGTGATAGTAAAAAAAACTTTGGACAGATTCTACAATGGAATCTTCAAGAGTGAGTCTAGGTATATAAATCTTAGACATGAGTATGTTAGCCAACTAAATTAAAAATGAAACTATTGACTTGTACGCGTGTTTGAGTAAGAACCTAGTTGGTCCTTTTACAAAACCAGTAGCTCAAGAATTGGTAAATCTATATCTAGATGGATGAGATTGAATTTTAAAATGATATTTTGCAAATAATGACAACCCAATTCGATTATGGAGAACCTAGACATCAAATTCTCACTAACTAGGTCCAACACATATATAAATAGTTCCATTTGTGATGTGTGTGTTATATGATGGTCGTTATCGTGGAAGGATAAGTTTACAAGAATTTGTAATATAATTTAGTCTACGTGTAACAAGTGTTTCCATTAAAATGAAAACAATGTAATAATCGTATTTATAAAAATCTAGAAGTGGTGACGTCTCTCGTGAGAGAATGAGTTATTCTCAAGTTTTGGTTCTTGTAATGGATTAAACACATAACTATAATTGTGTTAAGCTAACCATAGACAAATTAACTAATAAAATAATTACTTGTGTGAGATTACCCGTTAGATCAATGGGAGGTTGGTTCAAAGTTATAATTAATAATATTTTGCGATCTAGTTTTGCTATCTTTACACTAATGTAAAATTGAATTGAAATAATTTTAACTTTATGCGTAAATTTATCTCAATGAGAAGATAAGAGACGATATCTGATACAGTGTGGAATTTTCAGAAATTTTAATTAAATGAAATGATTAAAGTTGATCCGTATACGAGTACGGACCATCAAAGTCGATCTAAAATCGAATAATGAAATAGAAATAAAGTTAGATGAACTTCCTAAGAAGTGAGTCTTCAGTTAGGTATTTTGTCGCAAACATAATCGGTCATGATGAACTAGGAAGTATAGACGTGTAATATTAAATTACAGGTTTTCGCCACGACAACCAAAATATTGGTCGTGGCGAAAGGGTGTTTAACGTGAAAAATGTTTTGCGGGTCGCGAGGAATTTGCTCAAGACAACCTACTATAAATTCTAGGCACATATCTTTCATGACCAAGCATTTATTTGTCACAAAAAAATGAATTCCAAACAATTAAAAAATGGTGGTCGCGACAACATCAGGGTTTTGGACTTTTTGGAAAAAAATTAGAAAGTGAAATATGAACTTCGCAACGGTCAAAATAGAGCTTGTCGAGGAGAAATAGTTCGAATTTCATATATTAACAGAAAATCGTATTGTGGTCAACAAGCTTTTGTCTGATCGCGGTAAAATCCAACAGGTGTGACTTTTGAAAAAGTTGTATTTTTTCAAAACTATTCTAAAATATGTGACTCAACCTAAGGTTTTATAAATAAAATACAACTTTCCATAAGATTTTGTCACTTTTATAAAGATGTAGAAGCTTCAACAGATATGATACAACATTCATTAATCTCTCAAATCTCTCTTGATAGCATATCTCTAACTTTTATCAAACTCTTTCATATTTGATGTTAGACTTCTAGTTGCTTGTATATGAGATTATAAAGCTTGTTACATCTCAAAAGAAGTTTCGTTTGAAGATCAAATAAATATAATGATCACAATAACTGTTTTTGAAAATTAATTTAATACATGTTGAAGCTTTCATACTTCATGTTAACTTTCAGACGATTTTCCAGCGAGAAATTCATCAATGTTTGTAAGTGTATTGTTTCCGATTCTATTTTCTAACATTCAAAAAGAGTATATCTACTATTGATAATTAAAGAGTGGTTAAGACAGTTCTTTGTTACCTAAAAAGAACAACAAAGCACATATATGAAATGAGACAATTTTGATATCATTGGATATTTTGACTCGAATTTTGGTGGATGTGTAAACACACCAAAAAACACTTTCGGAAACATATTCGTATTAGCTGGAGATTTAATATCATGAATAAATATTAAAGAAACACAAATTGCATCGTTTATTATGAAAAATTTATTTTACATGTTATGAGGCATCCAACCAAGCATTATGGTTGCATAAATATATCACTAGATTGTGTATCATAGAATGGATAGAAGATCCCATGAAACTATATTGTGAAAATAATTATGCAGTTCAGTATTTTAACGATAACATGAGAACGTCTAAGTCCAAACATATAAACATCAAGTTCATGTCTGTTAAATAGAGAGTTAAAAGTTTTCAAATGAGTATTGAACACATTAACACAAACTTTATGGTAGCAAATCATCTTACAAAAGTAGTAATGTCTTCATTTTTTCACGAACACGCCATTAGTATACATGTTGTTGATTTATAAGACTGTTAATCTTAGTGGGAATTTTGTAATAGAAATTATATATTTATATATATATAGAGATATATGTCTTTGTTTGTGTGTGTGTATTATTTGGTATTGCAATATGTGGTTATGTTATATTTATTGAATTCTCCAATTCATTAAATGGATATGCACATTAGTAAGACGAGTTAAGAATATATATGTGTGTGATTATATTTTACATTATTTTTATGCTACAAACCATAATTGATATATGTAATTGATTTATGCTGATAATACGATTACTAGGAGGAGATCTTTAGTCTTTATTGTTCATCGTCATGTGCCGGATTGTTCAATTCAATTATAAACAATGGATTTAAAAATTTCATTGAGTATATATATATATATATATGACAATCCAAGTGAGAGATTGTTAGAAATCATGGATTAGTCTATGTTTAATGTTGTATTTAACTAAGGGTGAAGTTATTTCCCCCATAAAATTTATTATTTCCTCCTTCATTCATAAAAAACCCCATCTTCATATTTCCTCCATAAAGGAAATCCTAATTTATCCTTGTTTTAATCTTACACCAAAAATCCAAATTTCTCCATAAAGGTAACCCCATCTTTTCTTCTAACCCTAAAAAACCCTAGCCACCAAACAATTTTAAAGCAGTTTTTGGAGTTCCAAAGATAAAAATCTATCGTTAATCTTATTTTTATTTTAAATATATGGGTTGACATATCGAATAAAATCTCTTTTTAAATCTATGATTTTTTTGCATAATAAGTTATAGGAACTCTATATGCAGAAAAAAAAACTTGTTCATCGTTTAATCGAGTTCATGCATATCGAGTTACTAGTTTAATCGTTTTTTAATATAAATTTCTGGTTTAATTGTTTCTTTCGTGTATATTGAGTTCAAGATATTAATTTTATGTGGTTTGATCAGTGTCTGTTGATTGAGTTTTTTTAAATATATATGTGATTCCGAGTTCCTAACTCAGAAATCACATGTTTTTTTAAAAAACATATAATTCAGAGTGGTTGTCTCGGAATTACATGTTTTCTTTTTTAAAAAACATGTAATTTTGTGACTAATCTTAAAAATAATTGAGTTTTTATGTTTTTAGGGTTTAATTTTAGAGGTTAAATCATACATGTTGGCTGTAATTTCTTTTAATGATGTGTCGGTTGTAATTAGGGTTTGATAGTGGATAGTGGCATCAAATTATAAATTAGAAAGTAAATAAAGGGCAAGAAGGTAAAAACAAGTGTTCAGTGTTTTATTAAAAATTTGAAATGGAGGAAATAATAGATCTTATGGAGGAAATAACTTCACCCTTTAACTAACTGCTAGTATATGGTCCAATTGATAAGTAGTTGGTTAATTAAAACAAGTGAGAATTGGACCGATATATAAAATATTAGTATGAAAATATGTGTGGATACTGAGTCAAATTTGGGAGATGTGAAGGATTGAGCGCAAACACTACATTTAAGTTTAAATAAGTTGTTTATGTACTAAATTGAATAAAATAGTTTAGTTAGATTAGGGTTGATGGTCCTATATTGAATAAAAAGGTCTGAGTGCAATTATGATAAAGTGTAAATTGAATTGTATTCACATATAATATAATGAGGCATACATTTGTATTCCTTCATTTATTGTATTCGCAGTTTTCCAGTATATTGGTTAGAAGACCAAAACCTTTATCTTTATCTACGTATCCTTTTCTTTGTACTAGTTCTTGCAGGCACAATACAACCTAGAGTATTTTCAAACTGAGGAACCTAAAACACAAAGAATTACAAAAAGATTCAAACATCAATCATCAAAGAGAAAATCAATGCTAAAACTCATCACTACTATAATGTCTAATTTTACCATTAAGCTCTTCTGCGTTTCTAAGTAGTTTAATCGATAAATAAATGAATTAATTATTTTATTGAAACAATATACAAATATTCAATTTAATATATCATTGACGAGTTTGATAGATATTATAAGCTTTTGTTGTCAATGAATTAAGTTAACATTCTACCAATCTATCCAACATTCTTATCGAATGTCGATGCATCCTGTTAACATTCTCAAAACCAATAAAACTAATGTTCGCTATTTAAAAAAAAAAATAACTCAAAACTATACGAGAGATGATAGATATTTTTTTGTTTGAGATTCTTCCGTTTTTTTTAATTCGATTTTATTGTTGATTTTTTATTTTCTAAATTTGATGAAAGTTTTTTGGGTTTTGTTCAATTTTTTTAACTTTTTTTTGTTAATATATAAAATTTATTTAAAATCTCGATAATCCCGTGTTCATTAAATTTAAACAATAATATAAAAATTATTTATAAATTAATAAATACAAATAAATCCGATTATATAAAATAAATGATTTTTTTTTACTCAATGGTACAGTCATTTATAATTTTTATATTTTTTTGGAGTGATTATAAAAATTTGTTTTCTTATTATTGGTAGTGGTAAAATACTCTATACCTTGCGAAATAAAGCATTGTATTTCTGTAAAATACATTTGTGAACCCCGCAAAGTATTCATTTTTTCTATCATACACGAGGTTATTAGAATATATATATATATATATATAATTATATATATATATATATATATGTGTATAATTATTTATCTTTTATAGAAATAATAAAAGAATGTGATCTAAAACCCACTAAACAATATTAAATTTTGTATCGATATAAATATTTAATAGAGATAAAATTTATTTAAAAAAAAATGTTGTGTAACGGAGGAAATACTATTTTGATCTTACAAAATATTATTTTTTTTAAAAAAAAATTGATAAAAAAAAAATTCAAATAACGAAACAAGGTTTTAGTTGTGATTTACAACGGCTCTTTCTTTCACTAGAACAGAGCTTTCCAAACTTTGCAGATTCACGTTCCAACCGTCTATTGTCGTCGTCATGACTATCACCCAACCTTTTTATGACCCTTTCTAACCCATTTTATCTCCGTCGTGACCACCAGCGGCAAGTACGGCTGCTGGTGGTGCCTCCTCTACTTAGTTCATGTCCTTTGCTACAGGTTGTCTTCTTTGTTGTTGCTGACTCGAGACAGCAGACATTGTTCCATTCTGGCCGTTTACTCTCCGTTAGAGTCTATTCTGGTCGTTTCCTTTCCGTTAGAGTAGTTTTCGGCTTTTTCGGGCTTTACAAGGGAGTGTACCACTTTGAAAATACCTTGGTTGTTCTCCGTCATGTTTTTGCTCAAGTCTACTTGTTACTTCCTTATTCTTTGTGTTTCGCAGGTCCTGGATCTTCAAGTGGTATCTTTGTGATTTCTATACTCCCTTCTTCTTTGTGTTTCGCAGGTCCTGGATCTTCAAGTGGTATCTTCGTGATTTCTACGGATCTCACCGGCCCTGATAATCCTAGACTCATGGGAGATAGAAGTTTCGAGATGTTTATTCTCTATGATCTCTTCGAGTCAGTCGGCATCCTTCTGCCCTCGCCGTCTAGTGGCTTCGAACATATCTCTCGATCTGATCCGTCAGGTCATGAGAGTGCCTCTTCATGTATTCATCGTCCTCCGCTTCATACTACCTTCCGCCTCGAGATCGACCATCCCCATGCCCCCGTCGAGAGAGTCGGCGCCGATCTCTCCTCGTCGTCCTCTGACTTTCATCGTGGATCTGGTGGAGTCTCTGTTGGTGACCGAAACCATAGATCTATCTGCCGTATCAGAAGTCTCTGGTTTTACATTAACAGATCCGATGTCGTCCATGGGTTCGCCGATATCGACGGCTTCGTTGGTAAACGAAGAGGTGTGGCCAATGTTTTATTTCCGTCGACGGATTTGACCATAGTCTCTTCCTCTAATTAGGTTGCTCTATTCTGTATGGGTAGAACCGTTCAAGCGAGTTTACAGGGTTGCTTTCCCTATATGGGTAGAACCGTTCAAGCGAGTTTACAGGGTTGCTTTCCCTGGCCCACTTGCTTAATTAATCGTCTCTTTATTAATCGTCTCAAAAAAGGAACGGAGCTGGAAAGTGGGGAGGAGGTAGATTCGCCATCAAAAGAACACCACCCTGCAGAGCCTACGGCCAAGGGCAGAAAGGAGTTGTCCTCCGAAAGGACCATCGTCTAGAGCACTGTAAGAATCTCTCTTATGAATATTGCTTCTTGGAACGTTAGGGGATTAAACGATCCCGTTAGACAAAAAGACGTTACTGATTTCATAATTAGTAACAGTATTTCCCTTTTAATTCTTGTTGAAACTAAAGTAGCTTGGAATAGAGTAGACTCCATTGTGAGAAATATGGCTCCTTTCTGGCATGTCCTCACTAACCACGACTCCCACCACCTAGGAAGAATTTGGATTATCTGGAATCCTAGTGTCATAACCATCTCTAGAGAATCCCAATCCTCGCAGTACATTCACTGTATTGCCAAGTGTCATAATAATAACTCTTCCTTTAGATTCTCGGCAATTTATGCTTTTAATGACGTCATTGATAGAATTCCCCTTTGGAATGACTTAGCTACCATTTCCTCGGCTAATTCTAGTAGTCCTTGGGTTGTTCTTGGAGACTTCAACGATATTCGTCACCCAAATGAGCGTGTGGGTTCCTCCGAAAATTGGTCAACAACTATTGAGGACTTTAACAATTGCTGCTTCAATTGTGATCTCAGTGACCTTAGATCCACTGGTTTTCAATTCACCTGGTTTAATAAACAACCCAATAACCCTATTTTGTCTAAGCTTGATAGAGTCCTAGTTAATCCTAGTTGGGATGATAAGTTCCCTATGTCATTTGCGCATTTCGGATACCTTAGATCCTCTGACCACACCACTGTCTTGCTTAACCTTGGCTTTCCTCGACCCAAGCGCAAAAAACCTTTCAAATTTTTTAATATGTGGCAATCTCACCCGCATTTCATTGAGATCGTCAAATCCAGCTGGAATAGCCCAGTTACTTCCACTGGGATGAAACTGGTCTCTGAAAAGCTGAGACGCCTCCAGTCTGACCTTATTGGCCTTAATCGAAAGGAATTTAGTGACATTGGTTCCCGTGTTATTAAAGCTCAGGATAAACTTTTTCAAGCCCAATCCAATCTTGCTAGAGACCCTCTCTGTCCTTCTTTGGTCTCTGAAGAATGTGAAGCCTCCGCTTCATATATCTTTCTTAGTAGAGCTGAGGAATTGTTTCTTAAGCAAAAATCCAGAGAGAATTGGATCAAATTGGGAGACAAAAACTCCAAATTCTTCCATAACAGCATTAAGGCCCGCCTTTTCCGGAATAAAATCATCTCTATCTGTAATGAGAATGGAGTAACAGTCTCTAACCCAGCTAGTGTCTCAAATGTTTTTGTGAAATTCTTTGAAAACTCTCTTGGTGTCAGGCACCCTGTGGGTTACCCTGGCCTTGAGACGATTTCTTCTCTCCTTACCTCTAAAGTTACCAGTTCGGACTCTGATTCTATGACTCGCGAGATAACTCGTGATGAAATAAAATCGGCTTTATTCTGCATTGATAGTAATAAAGCTTCGGGGCCCGATGGTTTCAATTCTTGTTTCTTCAAGTCAAATTGGAGTATTGTGGGAAATGACATCTGTAATGGTGTCCTTGATTTCTTTCAGTCTAATTCTCTGGCAGCCTCCTGGAGTTCCACATCTATTGCTCTCATCCCTAAAATTAATGCTCCTTCAAATCCTTCTGATTTCCGTCCTTTAGCACTTTGTAATGTTAGCTACAAGATCATATCCAAAATCTTAGCCAACCGTATTAAGGATACTCTTCCTTACTTGATTGATAACTCTCAATCGGCTTTTGTCAAGGGGAGAAATATTTCTGATAATATCCTCCTCTCCCAAGAGCTTTTGAAGGGTTATCACACCTTTACAAAGGACAAAAAAATCGCGCTCAAAATTGATTTAATGAAAGCTTTTGACAATGTCAACTGGCATCTCATCCTTGACATTCTTGTTGCAATGCACTTCCCTGTTAAAATGATCACCTGGATCATAGCTTGTATTTCTTCCCCTACCTACTCCATTAACATTAATGGGGATCCCCATGGCAACATCAAAGGCCGAAAAGGCCTCCGGCAAGGCGACCCTCTCTCCCCTTTCCTCTTTGTCCTTGTCATGCAGGTTCTATCCTGCATCCTGAAGGAGAAAAGTACTAATAACAACTTTCGGTTTCATTGGAAATGTCAAAAACTTAAAATCATCAATCTTTGTTTTGCTGATGATCTTATGATCTTTTGCCATGGAGATGCGAACTCCCTCAAGCTTATTAAAGACGGTCTCGAGGAGTTCTATACTCTCTCTGGTCTAAAAGTGAACCCCTCCAAAAGCCACATTTTCTTTTCAGGTATTGCTGATCCTCTACGTATTGAACTCAGCAATATCCTGAACTTCCCGGAAGGATCCCTTCCTGTTAAATATTTAGGGGTTCCCCTCATCACTAGCCGTCTTACTCATTCAGATTGTCGCCCTCTCATTCATAAAATTACATCTAGAATTGATTCGTGGACATCTAAGCATCTCTCTTATGCTGGTAGGCTTCAACTCATTAAGTCTGTTCTTTTTGCCGGTCAAGTCTATTGGTCCTCCATTTTCATCCTCCCTTCGAGAATTTTAAATGAACTGACTCAATATCTTCGACGATTTCTTTGGTCTGGTTCGGATTTGAAAGTCCATGGTGCTAAAGTGGCTTGGAAAAAAGTAACTTTGCCCACTGTGGAGGGCGGCCTTGGGATTTTGGACCTCAAAATCTGGAATCAGGCGGCCGTCCTCAAACATCTATGGTCAATAGTAAGTAACAACTCTCAGTCTATCTGGAGCTGCTGGATAAAAATTGAAAAGATAAAAAACAATATCTTTTGGAATCTCCCGATGGGTTCTTCGATATCTTGGATTTGGCGGAAAATTCTTCGCCTTCGCCCCTTGGCTTGTAATTTATGCAGGATAGCAATTGGAAACGGTGAGGACACCTCCTTCTGGTACGATGCCTGGCTCATTCCTACGTCCCTCGCCTCCCATTATGGAGAAAGCATCATCAAGGACTCCAGACTTGGGCGGAAACTAAAAGTAGCGGATATAATTCACAATGGAAGTTGGAGCTGGCCGACGAACTCCAGAACTGCGAATCCTAGAAGCCGAGCTTGTCTACAGGAGATCCAATCGCTCATCTGCACTCTCCCTCCTCCCAACATATCATCAGTGGATATCCCCTTTTGGAATGCCAAAGAAGGATGTCCTAAATTCTCCATCAATAACACGTACCATGCTATTCGAATGACCCATCCTAAAGTAGGATGGGCAGGGTTAGTCTGGAGCAAATTCAATATCCCTCGACACTCTTTCATTCTCTGGTTAGCAATTTTGGGCAAGCTTGTCACCAAAGACAAGCTAATCAGTTGGGATTACAACATCCCAGCTCATTGTCTGCTTTGCAACTCTGACTTCGAAACTACTCCTCATCTCCTCTATGACTGTACTTTTGCTCAGAGCCTTTGGGCAAATGCTAGTATTAGATTAGGCTTTCCCATGAGCGCCTCCTGTTGGCAATCTTGGGTCAGTGAAGCATCAAATTGGTCTCCATCTCGAAACCTCTCCATTTGGCAATCATGCTTCGCTGCGATAATCTACCATGTTTGGAAGGAGGGGAATCAAAGAACTATTGGTTCCCCTCCGGCCTCCGCCTCTTTGGTCTCCCATCGAATTTTCTCGGATCTTCGGGTTAGATTCCAGGGAACCAAGACAGGCTGGACTTTCTAAAAATTATTATTGATAACTCTATGTGTTGCAGGGACCATTGTAGAGGACGGCTAGAGTCCTGATTTCCTTACGGATGCTGATTGTGGATGCTGATGCAGATATCTAGCTGTTGGAGCTAATCAATGGTCTAAATGTCAAGGACGAGATCTTATTATCTATTGTCTTGAGTGTTCAGTTTATGTTTTACCCTACTATGTCAAATGACTAATTTTAGTCATGTGTAAAACGAACTTGGAGGGGTATGCCCCATATCCATTGTATGAACCTTTTAATTTCAATTTAATGTTTTATTAACACCAAAAAAAAAAAAAAAAAAAAAAAAATTCAACGCTCTCTTTACAAGAGTTTGCATCAAAATTGATAAGCAGCCTAGGTGGCACCTAAAGTCGAAAATGAAGAAATCAATGTTCTCGTTGTAGATGGAAAGTTCTTTACTTCTCCATGTTTCTCGCCTTCGGTCCAAAAGAGTCCCCATTCTCATTCAACATCATTCTTACACTCTTCTTCTCTCCTCTCTTTAAAAATCACCAAACAAACTGAATTCAAACCAACTCAATCTTCAATCTTCATTCTCAGGACATACAACTATGAGCTGCCCCAAGAACTCCATCTCCTACAATCTCACGCGTTGCGCGTGCGGTGTCGGCCAGCTCCTCAATCGCACTTCCAACACCTGCCAGATCTTTAATGCCTCGCCGCCTTTTATCCTCACTGACGAAGGACTTGACACCTACGCCGTTTCGTTCCCGGAGTCGATTTTCGCTTTTGATTCGATCAAGAAGTTCGCGCAGTCACAAGCTGTGTTCTTGGAGGCAACGCTGGTGTTGTTGCTGGCGTGGCTGGGATTCTGCTTCGCACTTAGGTTCACGAAGCTTGGTGATGGGAGGAATCCGTGGTTTAAAATCAGGTGGTGGATTAGCAGATTGGATGTCTGTTTCGCTACAAGGCATTGGCTGGTTAATACTCGTTTCCTTTTTCTATCTTCCGATTAGTATTTAGATTATTAGACAAGACACTGAATAGCTGATTAAGTGAAGTATGTTGTTTGAAACTAGAACATATTGCTCTAAGACAATCTTTTGATGAAAGCTTTTATACTTTTTATCTACTCTGTAGGATGAACAACAAGTAGTTAAGAAACGGAAAACAGAACTCGGCGGAGCCTTCTCAATAGCAAGCTGGATACTTTTCATTGGCTTGTTTGCTGCGTGAGTAATGCACATTTTCCGAAGAATTTCGGTCCTTGTATGATTTCAATATGAATTTGTCTTGATTTTGAATTGGCATTGACTTGGTTTTTCAGTTTTTTCTCAGGTTACTGTATCAGATCATAGCAAAGAGAACCATCGAGGTGCATAATATAAGAGCGACTAACTCGCCCGACTTGGCTTCTTTCAACATCGACATGGAGTTTAACGTAACAACTCTTTCTAGCATGAGTTGTTCAAACTTGCGCGGTATTGGGAATTTAGTGACGGGAAATCCTGGCTTTACTGATAACCAAGTTAGTTCTCTTTCAAGTTTCGTGAGCTATTCATGCCTGAATACAACTTTGGGACCTACCTTAACTTTCAAGTGTAGCAATTGTCGAATTAACCACGAGTATATGTATATTTCATGGCAATATGTTGATCTTGCGGATACTCCTGCAAGTGCTGTTGGATTTCAGTTCAACTTGACTTCCAAGAATTTGGTTAATAAGAGGCATGTTAGTTTTGTTAGTGGCACGGTGAAAAATGGAAGCACGCTCGATGGCAGACCTGTGACATTCAGGGGATCAAATTCAAATATCTTGAAGTTTAATTTGTTTCCTCGTATATACCACTATTTAGATGATTTGAGACTCGTTCAACCTGTATTCCACGAATTTGTCCCTGGTTCGAATTATGGCGATGCTGCTCAGCTTCAAGCCTCACTTGAAAGGTCCAGTGAGGGATTGGTAAACACCACATTATTTATCGATTATCTCTCTGCCTACATTGTTGAGATTGATCAACGAAGTATATTGAGTCCTGGTATGTGATATACTTGCCTTCGTAGTTACATTTTCCTCATCGTATATCTATGCGTGATTTTTAATGATTTTATTTTTCTTGTTATGACACCTATTAGATATCATATGGTTATTACTATTTGCAAATCCTGTGATTAGATCCATTAGTTAGCTAATTCAGTGTCAGATTAAATCTTTACGGCACCTTATTGCAGACTTAAATTTGATAATTAAATTTCTTCTTATGGTTTATTACTATATGGATTCGAGATTTTGGTTCATCTTGACGTTCTATTTCTAAATTAATCTAGTGTAAATACATGTATAAAATGGTAGAGGTGTAAAGACGAAAGACAATAAGTAGTGCATACAATGTTATAAAACTTGACGAACTTTAACCTGCAAAAGAGTAATGATTATGATGTCAGGCGTGTTGGGAGGGAAATGAGTTTGTCTAATTCTGAACCATGAGAATAAAAAGTCCACAGGAACCGAGTATGTTATCTTAGATGGCTGTTAACATGTTTTTTTTCAAAGTATAAATGTGGGGCTAATATATTTATTCAATATCTTCAATGTCAATAAGTTGCCTGTCTGCAGCTAGTTATGGCCCATCAGCCTCTGCATGTCTTAATTGGCTTTCAGCATGAACATGTGGCTTAGGTTTCTTTCCTGCTTATGAAGCCCAATATGAGCTGAAGAATTCATGATCTAATTATGATCTTAAAAGAGCATTTTGTAATGCCTATGAAGTTGCTATGTTGTTTGTAATCAGAAAGTTTTGGGCATGAATTTGAGGTTTGCTATAGTTTGTGTATTTTGCTTATATAATTATCTGAGTTCTAATACTAGTCTTTTTTTATATTTGACTTGCAGTGAGTTTCCTTGCCGATCTTGGTGGTCTGTACTGCATTAGTATTAGCATATTTTTCTACTTCTTAGTGCAAGTAGGGCCACTCTCTCCTCTTATGATTACTTTTGTAATACTCCCTTATTTCTATCTTATGATACATATATACATTGATGGACAAAAGTTTGAAGTGTGTGTCATACATTTGTACAAAATTGGATGCTTTAGAGCCCTTGAAACTTTTAATTGACTTGCAGACTTGTGATACCCCATGACCCCAAAACATAAGCTCCATACGGTACTGAATACTGATATTCTAGGGATGATTTTTTACCCATATGTTGATGTTAGAGGTGATGTAAATACTCTACTGCTAAAAGTGGCAGTACCTCTAGAAATAAAGCTTTTTCATGACCATGATAAGTAGTGTTATGAGGTACAAGATATATAGTTTTATGGTAGTTTATTGGTCCTGATATCTGTTGTTCCTATGTATAATCACTGCCGTATAACCAGCACACAGCACACCTTTTAGATTGTTAAGAGATGAGAGATTATTCTGATGACCACAATTCGACTTCTTAGATTGTACATAAATCATGCTATATCACCTCTTGGTAGATTTTGTGGTTGATTAGATAGTCATGATGTTCATGTGATGTGAGCACAATGTTAATTTTTATAAAAGACTAATGATACAAGACCAGAGTCTAAACTTTTAATTTTGGTATAGTAAAAACCTGAATTAAAGCTAGATAATTTAGAAGTCTGGCCTGTTGTTTGAGGGGTTCTAAGCTATCTTTATGTTAGTTCTATCTCTTTTATGGGGAGGCTCTTCTTATATCTCAACCATATCTGAGATAAATCTAATCTTTTTTGTCCGTGTTTTATAGTTTGAGTACAGAGTCAAAAGGCTCCGCCATGAAGATGGCATTATGAGAAAGACTAGAAGTCGGAGCAAAGCTCAACTGCACTGGGATAAGGTAACATCTCTCCTTACCTAGCGAATAGCATGTTCTCTGTTGTCTTGGTGGACATATTCTAGTCTACTTTCATTTCACTCCAACTGAACTTACTAATTATGTTCTTATTACTAGTTGAGAAAATATGTCATGTATACCTGGGGTCACAACACGTTGGATGGAGAAATCGATCACTATGAAAAGGCTCTGGGTTGCTGCTGCAATGGAAAGGAATCAGCAATGAAGCGAAAACAGCTAAACAGAAAGGACACTATCAGCTTTAGCATGAATGCCAACTTACCTAGTAGGAAGGTAATTTTCATTTTTGATATACTAGTTAGCTTACCTAGTGAAGTTAACTCTTTTAAGTTTTTATGATCTGTATGATTTAAGCCCCTCTTTTAATTTTGCACCATTCAGATTCGCACCCCGGAAACCTCACATACTCAAGAAGTTCAATCTTTTAAAGCAGATACAGCATCAATTCCTGAAATTACATTCTCAAATCCAACTAGTGAACCGGTATGCTTCTTCTTGTCTTCCTCAATGAGTTTGCTAGTCTTTAACGGTTAAATGTCTATTTAATTAAATTTGATGAAGTATTAGTATGGCTCACAAGTTACTAGGGAATTGGAAAGTGTATTATAGCTATCTAAGAACTTCTTAGATTGACCTATAAATCTATAAACTATATAACTGTACATCCTAAGAGAAAGGGTTTTTCTTTCACTTGCTCTTCCCTTTTGCTAGTAAGATCGTTTAGTTTTCCTTATAAGCAGTACATTCTTTTGTCTTTACATGTAAGAAAGTGCAGAGATCGAGTAAGGAGTAAGGAAGGATCATTCTTTTATTCATTGCAAATTAAATCTTTTGTGCTTGTTTATTAGAATGTAAAAGATGGCGATGTTGGCTTGACGAGTGATGGTGACAAGATTTGTGACAGTCCAAATCATAAGATGACCATTCCCTTGCCACCTCCAGTTGGTAAGAACATATGTTATTCTTGTAACTTCATTTATTATCTCACATGTTTTATGCAACCAGACAATGATCAATGGAGTATTGATGTAGCTGTGATCTATAGTC
Organism: Limnanthes douglasii subsp. nivea; assembly: GCA_036936605.1. Classification (NCBI taxonomy): domain Eukaryota; kingdom Viridiplantae; phylum Streptophyta; class Magnoliopsida; order Brassicales; family Limnanthaceae; genus Limnanthes; species Limnanthes douglasii. Next base: position 318,582,816 of record JAUPFV010000002.1, on the reverse strand, counting down.
TTTTGGAGCCTTTCTTTCTAGTTTTAACCATTTTAGTATATAATAATGTTGGGCTTCTGTGCTTCTGGTTTCTCTAATCTAGTCATATTGATGTGTCATTGTAGAGTTCGAGACTGGCTCTGAAGTTGAGATGTCTGATATACAGAAAAACTTTCAACTTCTATACAACTACAATCTCATGCTTAGGGAAAAATTAGTAGCCACTGAATCATCGCTACATGCTTTAACTGTGAAATTATCACCTCCAGGAGCAGAAGGCTAGTGTTCTATAGGTTTACATCGTAAGGATGTTTATCCTGCAAGTAAAAGGATTGTGGGTTTAACTGCACAACTCAACTCATATTTTTGCTACATCTTTTACGTCATGGGCCCAGCAGCTAACTGATCTGATCCATGTAGTATATTTCCATAGTTCCTCAAGGAAGAACAAGACTAATTTTAGTTCAGCTAGATGGTTTCGCTTTGGATCAACAAGCTGATATATCTACAAAGGTCTAGATGACAATTTGTTCAGTACAGTTCTGTAGCTATAGCTTAATTACTAATATTGTTGTAAACTATCGTCTCTCTAAGGGTGTTATATTGAGCTCATCTTGTCAAAACAGTGAAAGGGTAGAGTGATTATTGCTGTACAGATTCTGTTTTGACGCAAACGATGTTTTTAGTGTGTATTCATTGCTAAAGAGGAAGGGATCTTATTTATCTAAATCCAGATATGTTTTTTCTAAAAATTTTATCATATTTTAAAATCAAAAACTTCACTCAGATGTTTCACTGAAACGTAATTCAAACACTTCAGAACATAAGAATGTATATCATTATATTTCTCCTCCATTCTTTTTTCTGCCAATGCAAATCATTTTTTATATTGAAATTAAAAGTATAGTACATTTATTTATTGACAAGCGTACACTATCAATTACAGTAGGAAACATAAGATCTTTAGCCAAATGAACAGATCAAGAAATTAAATCTTTGAAGTTCCAAAGTTAGAAAACCAAAATCTGCGGAAACACCTGGAGGCTTCATCTCTCCACCAGGTTCTTCTGTGGTAGACAAATGAAGACAAGTTTGAAAATGAAAATGGACAATTGTTAAACCTGACTTTCTTGATTTTCATGAGCAGAAATGTCAATTCCCAATTTTGATAGATCCTGATATAGTAAATCTGTGTTTTTAAAATGCAATCCTACAATTCCACTCGCTATTGCGGCCTCCACGTTTTTTAACCTGCGAATAAACCCAGGATGTATACATAAGCTATGGACAGCTACGTAGCTTTCTTTCAATATAAGTCCACAGAGTCTTTAGTTTTTAACACCATTGGGATTTTATCCAGGGTTTTTATACAACACGATTAACCAATTATTATAAAGAAAGTCACAATTCTTATTTATATCCAATTATGTTAGCCAAATCCCATTAGTTTATTATAGTTTCTACCATCAACTTCAAAAGAGATGTGGAACATAGAAACTGAAGATTATTGAGGAAACGAATATCGTTCAATAAATTCAAATAAACTAGCGCATCATGCGGACTTCAATAAGTAAGACTGTAAGAGCATGCCTCCTACTTTTTCAGTAAGGATTGACTCAGTAAAAACTAAAGAATCCCCAAGTTTGCAGAAGTTTTGACGAAGCAAATAAGAATATTGCGAGTAACGTGTATATAAATCCTGATTTCACTGTCATGACCATCTTTTTCTGTTGTAAAGAAAGGTAAGAAAAGAAAATACAACCTGTCATCTATAAATACACAGTTTGAGGGATCAAGTTCAAGATGGCTCAGAGCTTCTAAGAAGAAATCAGGATCAGGCTTCCTCTTTCCTGTCATTGCAAATAAATATTCAGTATCCTACGGTTTACTAATAACTTAATACATAAAACAAAACTGATGAAAACTCAGTGACTAATATCTCTCTAATCACAGTTATAATTGGAAATCAAACAAATTTAAATACTTCAATTTTTTCTGCATACCACTAGAACATGAACAGAATGTCCAATCTAAGTACGTCGAAATTTTCAACTTCTCCTCAATCATTTGGTACCTAAGACCAAAATAGAAAAAAAGAGTTTATTGATATTTCAAGAGATACGTAAAAAGAAGGTACTGATTTATCTTACCAGATAGGATAGTTAGTGAAAGCGTGCATCTCGTAATTATTCTGTTTTAAGGCATTAAGTAGTTTTTCCATGCCGTCTAAATAGGAATATCCTACTCTCATGCAATTTTTAAGGCCTGCAATTACATAAAAAGGAAGTTAATATCTTAAAACATAGAAAGAAAACGTATCCACATAATACGATAGACAGCTAAAGCAAATTGTTACCAACCTTCCAAATCGAAATTCCTTCCATCTTTAAAGAATTTCTTTGCTAAGTTGTCCTGAAAGAAAAACAAGAAATGGTAAGTTGATCAAGATACAGTCGCATTCAAGGCACTGAGAGAATAATTCTTCCAAACATGTCTCTCAACTCAACAGAGACCCCAAAAAGTTCATTTTCAATATAATTCATTGTCATTTTAAGCTATATCAGATGTCTTTCCACTTTATTAAGCTTTAATCTATTTAAATATTAAAGCAAACTACATATTTTGTTACATAAACGGCAGTCTTTCTCGAGCTGAAAAGTAAATTCACGAGGTCCTTGCCTGTTAGATACAAATCAACAGCAAACCCACCAAAAATCTCATTGTCACACAATGACTTTGTAGTCATTCAGCTGATTAGTAAGGTTTTCTAGCTTATTCTACTTTATGTTCCTATATAACAAAACGATAGACTATACAATATACAAATTCGGCTACTCCACCCAAGTTCATCTTCTAGCTGTGTACTTAAGCTGCTACTGTTTGATCGAAGAGACCTTAGAAAGGATATATTAGCTGAAGTACATAAATCTTAATCGCAAAGTGAAACCTTTACCACTTTTCAATCTTAGATGATTAGTGTACCTCATCAATTATCCCCTTTTCAAACTCAATCCACGCAGTTGGGTGCTTAGATTCCATGAGTTCCTTCATTGACATTCTGAGCAGAAAAACTTCATTGGATTATCTAAAAGGTAACAACAACAAAATTACGTTCTAGAGGTTGTAAGCTTAAATGGTATGCTGATATAGAAAATAGAGATACTACTGTTTTGATGGTTTCATTATACTAAAGAAACATGTCAATTCACCTAAAAAGAAATTCACATTATCATTTCGATAGCTTTCTTCACTATCCAAGCTCGATTCAACACAAAAACCCAATCCTGAGCTAAAACCGATTGAAAGACGCCATTGATATACACTTACAAAAGCTTCCATAATTTCAGCTACATGATAAATAAATAAAAAGTATCATTTACCCTCTACTAAAAATACTCAACTTTAACACCCACAAGTAAAAGCCCTTTCATGTTCATCGATTCTGCAAGATTTAATACATATATAAAAAAAACAGAAGATTATTCCGATTTCGAAACAAGAAATCGATAAAAAAGAATTCACCTGAAGAAGAGAGGGACGTCATGGTAAAATGGATCACGGACAACAGTATCCATTATATCAAAAAGAAGAACGGGAAGCTTTTTCCTTCTGTGAGAAGAAGTGTCGTTAAGTTTCATGGAAAGTTTGGGAGTTGAAGGAGAGAGAGACATTTTAGGGATTGTTAGAGAGATGGAGTTGGAGATTATACTTGGCGATTTCAGTAGCACAGCCATTTTAATGGAGGCTTAAGAATCAAGATGATGGCATCATTATTGACCGGTCACAGATATTAACCAACAAACAAGGAGAGGAAAGAGTGGAGAGCTTTATTATGGGCAAGGCTATAATGGGACCCCATTTGGCTATAATGAGACCCCAATTTAGAAAAAAAAATTCTTCAATGTGAATTGTCGATTTTGCCCTTCACTTATAAGTCACAATTTTGAACCAAAAACCAAATTTTCTCCAACCACTCTCTAGAGCTTTTTCTCTCTAAAACTACCTAAAATCTCTAAAAAATCATGGATTTGAGTGATTGGAGTGAAGGATTCAGCTGCAACCTTGATGATTTCGCATCGGAGGAAGAAGAGCCGTTGACGGACCATTTAGAAACCCAAAACGAGGTATTTTCCGAAATTTTTCGATTTAGTGCGAATATAGCGGTGGTACCGCTATAAAAGTGATGAACTGCGAACTGGGGATTCGCAGTTCGTGCCAAATTGCGAACTGCCCGTTCGCGAAATCCCCAGATGGACGAACGGGCCGTTCGCAAATAAGCCTGATGGACGAACGACCCGTTCGCGAAAAAGCCAAACCCACGAACGGGCTGTTCGCAATTAGGCTGAATTTTCGAATTTGTAATTCGCAATTTTGCTGAATTTTCGAGTCCGAAATTCGCAATGTTGCTGAATTTTCGAATTTGGAATTCGCAAAAACGACCTGTTTTGGAATTTATATGATCATGTAGGTATATATATGTTCTCATAAAATTGCATGAATGAATTATGTAGGAACCCGGTCCACCGCCATGTTCGATGGCCGATTACACGAAAGTGTTTAGTACGGACACTTATTACACCAAAGCCGATTTGGTTGATTGGGTCGAGTCCGAAAGCATAAAGCTAGGATTCATTTTGGTCCGGAGTAAAAACGACGACGGTACAAAAAGCATGAAAACTCCTAGGATGTATTTTAGGTGCGAGAGGCACGGGGTTTACAAACCTAACCCCAAACCGGGGTATGTTAAGAAGCGCCGAGAATGTTCATCGAAAAAATGCGGGTGTCCGTTCTACTTAAGAGGGAGTCCGGTCTCAGAGCTACCGGGTTATTGGAAAGTGGTTGTGCTAAACGGGAAACACAACCACGATCCATTTTTGCACTTGGACGGTCACTCTCGGGCCGCTAGACTAAAAGTCGAAGAACAATTGTTCGTTCGTAGTCAAACGGAAGTCGGTTCTCGACCGAGAGAGATATATCGCGGGTTGAAGATTAAAGACCCGCAAAATGTATCAGGCATGCGCACGATATATAACATGCGGCAAAAACATGATTTGGTTGATAAAGCGGGCAAGACCCAAATGCAATACTTGTTTACTAAGTTAAAAGAACACGAGTACTATGTTTGGGAGCGAAGTTGTGAAGCAACGGACGAGATCCTCGAGTTGTTTTTTGCACACCCTAAAAGCATCGATTTTATGCGCACGTTTCCTCAAGTTCTTATAATGGACAGCACGTACAAGACTACAAGATATAAGATGCCTTTACTTGAAATAGTGGGCCAAACTTCGACGAAGAAGACCTTTTGTGTTGCTTTTGTTTTTTTGAGTTCCGAGAAACAAGAGAACTACACTTGGGGGTTGAGTATTCTAAAGATGGTGTTGACGAACAACAAGTGCCCATTTCCTAACATCATTGTCACCGATAGGGAGTTGGCTTTAATGAATGCTATAGACGATATATTTCCGGACGCAACTCATATGTTATGCACTTGGCATATTGGTAAGAACGTCACCTCTTACGCTAGAAAAGTTTTACCGAATGTGGAAATGGCCGATGAGTTCGGGGAATATTACCAAAGGGTAGCCTATTCGGCCACGCTCGAAGACTATAACAAAAACCTTGCCGATATGCACCACACTTTCGCATTTTGTCCATTGGCTCTCGACTACGTTATGAAGCAATGGATTGACGAATATGGACACAAATTCCTCAACATTCACACGAACAAATTTAAACATTTTGGCAACCAAACTAGCAACCGGTGAGTTATATTTCCTTCTCCACCCATTTTTTTAAAATATAAAGTGTTAGAAATCTAATGTATTTTATCTCATGTTGTAGGGCGGAGAGTGCTCACTCTAGCCTCAAGCGGGCAATTGGTAGTAGTCTATGCACGTTCGAACAATTTTGGAAACATGTTCATGCGCACCTATCCGCTCAACACTCTAACATTTTCGAGTCATTCGAGCGTAGTAGGTATCGTCCAAGAAACTCAACTAGAGGGCCTAACAAAACCATCTACAAGGATGTCAAAGGTGAGCTTTCATCTCAAGCCATAGAACTAATAGAAGAAAATCTCGCAAAGTCCATGAAAATATGGTTCACACCCGGAGTGTGTGGGTGTGTTATTAGGACAACTCATAATTTACCATGTGCATGCGAATTAGCTTTGATTTATAAAGAAGGAAGGGCGGTTAGAAAAGATGAGTGTGATGTCTATTGGAGTACGTTAAGGATCAAACCTAATGAGGAGTTTGATACCGAAGACGAGCTCACTAGAAAAATCTCCTTAATAGGTAGCACCATCCGCGGTTACGGGCAACACATCCAAGACCACATTATAAATAGGATGATGCAAATCCTAGATCCCGCTAGAAGTCATGTTTTGGAACCTAAGGAGCCGGTTGTTACTAAGGGTAGGAAAAAAGCCGGTCGGGACAAATCAACTCAACGGGACCCTAGCGAGTGGGAATACGATGGAAGTCTAGGCGCTAGCACTCCCGGCACGATAGGTAGCACGGCTACATTTCTAGCGCCAAAAGCCAAGACGAAAGAAAAAGCGAAAGCCAAGGCTAAACCGAAGAAAGATAAAGTGCCTCGACCGAAAAAATCATCAAAGGGCAAAGATTTTAGCGGGTACGAGAGTTGGTTTCCTAGCTATTTGCATGACTACATTTCTAGCGTCGAAGACGTCTCTCCCGACGGTAATTGCGGATTCCGAGCCGTTGCTTTGACGGTATACGGTAAATCCGATTCATGGGACCAAGTTAGACGAGATTTGATCGGCGAATTGCAAAACGAACGTGAGCTATGGGAGAGAGTGTTTGATGGATCACAAGGTGTAGATAACCTTGTGAGAAGGTTGAACGTGTTCGAATTGTATGGTGCAGGTACTAGGCATTGGATGACGTTACCCGATTTAGGGTTAGTGATAGCCACTAGATACCAATGTGTCGTATACCACATTTCACTCCACCAATCGTACACTTATCTACCTCTACGTGGTGTGCCTCCTCGATCATGTCCTAACCTCGAAATTGGTATAGGTTTCGTTCATGGTAACCATTTCGTCAAAGTAAGTTTACTAATGCCCTTTTCAATGTTATATATTATTTTCGTGACCAAATATTTATCTACCTTTTATTTGTGTAGGTTGTGTTGGATGGACCACTTCCGGAAATATATCCTACTTGGTTTCCGTTTCGTACGGATCATGAAGTGACCGGTTGGGCAATACCGCTCGACAAGAGATTGAACAAACACAACCAAATCAAGCCCGCGCAACCATCGACCGCACACGAAGAGCCACCACGTATCTTCGATTTGAATGAAGACTAATAATTTTATTTTGCATTACGTGTTTAACCGAACTCCTATGTGTCGACGAATATTTTTATCACTTTCACTTTGGTTTGTAATCGATACTCCCACGTTTTATTTAGTTTTAAAATTCCATTACTTATAATTCCATTACTCCACCACTACAATTTAGCAAAATCGCGAGGTGTGGGTTCGCAATTTTGCCCAATTTCATGGGCCTGCATTCGCAAATCCGGCGTTTTACAAGCACCCGTGTTCGCAATACCCTCTGTAAAAATTGTTTTTTCAACTTTTTGTGACCTTCCCGACTCCAAAACTTAATTTTTTTTCAACCAACATCAAACATTAGTCAAGTGGCTCTAATGATTTGAATTTTGCGGAAAAAAAAAAACTCAAAAAAGTTAAAAAAACTACATCAAACTAGCCTAAAATGGTCTAATTCTGTGACCTTCCCGACTCCAAAACTTAATTTTTTTTAACCAACATCAAACATTAGTCAAGTGGCCCTAATGATTTGAATTTTGCGGAAAAAAAAAACTCAAAAAAGTTAAAAAAAACTACATCAAACTAGCCTAAAATGGTCTAATTTTGTGACCTTCCCGACTCCAAAACTTAATTTTTTTTAACCAACATCAAACATTAGTCAAGTGGCCCTAATGATTTGAATTTTGCGGAAAAAAAAAACTCAAAAAAGTTAAAAAAAACTACATCAAACTAGCCTAAAATGGTCTAATTCTGTGACCTTCCCGACTCCAAAACTTAATTTTTTTTTAACCAACATCAAACATTAGTCAAGTGGCCCTAATGATTTGAATTTTGCGGAAAAAAAAAACTCAAAAAAGTTAAAAAAACTACATCAAACTAGCCTAAAATGGTCTAATTTTGTGACCTTCCCGACTCCAAAACTTAATTTTTTTTAACCAACATCAAACATTAGTCAAGTGGCCCTAATGATTTGAATTTTGCGGAAAAAAATAAATAATTAAAAACTCAAAAAAGTTAAAAAACGACATCAAAGTAGCCTAAAATGGTCTAATTTTGTGACCTTCCCGACTCCGAAACTGAATTTATTTTGAACTGAATTTTTTTAAAACCTTTATTATTAACTGTGATTTGAAGTATAAGATAAGATATATGAACCGACTAAAACCTACTTAAAAGTAGGATGTAGTTGTCAGACATGTAAGGATAACGTAATCTGGATGGGCGACTAATGTGGTGACACATAATATATACAAAAATACACACATATAGAAATTAATTATTACAACCCACGTTCTTCAAATAAGGGTCTCATTATAGCGAAAAACAACATTGCATTCGAAATAGTATGAATTGAGCTATAATGAGACCTCATCCAAATACTAAACGCCCACCAAAATTGACTCGCCTCCTATAAAATGGGACATAAAATCTAACAAAATACGACACTTTTGCAACCTACCGCACGAACGAAAATTTAAAACTCGTTAACGTAATCGATACTCCCACGTTTTATTTATTTCTAAAATTCCATTACTTATAATTGTTGTAAAAACAAGTTGCACACCACAAAACAAGTTGAAAAAAACGACATCGAAGTAGCCTAAAATGGTCACATTTTGTGACCTTAACGACTCCAAAACTGATTTTTCCTTTTACCAACATCAAACATTAGTCAAGTGGCCCTAATGATTAGAATTTTGCGGAAAAAAAAATATAAAAAAAGTTATAGAAAACGACATCGAAGTAGCCTAAAATGGTCACATTTTTTGACCTTAACGACTCCAAAACTGATTTTTCGTTTTAAACTGAATTTTTTTAAAACCTTCAATATTAATTGTGATTTGAGGTATAAGATAAGATATATGAACCGACTAAAAACTACTTAAAAGTAGGATAGCGTTGTCAGACATGTAAGGATAACGTAATCTGGATGGGCGACTAATGTGGTGACACATAATATATACAAAACTACACACATATATAAGTTAATTATTACAACCCACGTTGTTTAAATCAGGGTCTCATTATAGCGAAAAACAACATTGCATTCGAAATAGTATGAAAGCAGCTATAATGAGACCTCATCCAAATACTAAACGCCCACCAAAATTGACTCGCCTCCTATAAAATGGGACATAAAATCTAACAAAATACGACACTTTTGCAACCTACCGCAGGAACGAAAGTTTAAAACTCGTTAACGTGTACGTATGGAGTTTACGGCGGACGAAGATTACCACATGCTTCGAGCTGTGAAGATTGCACGCGAGATACTGGGGGAAGATACAAGCGATCAGTTTTTCGAGCGTGTCCTATGTACGATGTATATGAACTACGGTCGTTTCGGTACAAGAGGTGTCGTTATACGTACTCGTGAGCAGATCAAAAGCAGATACAATTTTTGCAAGCCAATACAGCATTTGTGTTTCTTGCCATCGCTTATTAAGCGAGAAGCAGCCTCTGTTTGGAACCTAACCTTGATAGACTACATCACAAGGGATATGGTAGCATTTCTAGAGGACAAAATAATTGCAAGGGGTGAAGTGGATGATGTGGAATACAAACTTAGACACGACTACGACTAAGCCTTCCACTTATGCAGCGTTACGTATTACTGTTTGTTGTTTTATTATCAGTTGTTGTTTGTAGTTTGTAGTTGTGATTTTCGTATTACTGTTTGTTGTTTGAAGTTGTCAATTTCCTTATCAGTTGTTGTTTGAAGTTATTATTTTCTTATCACTGGTTTTTATTTTTGAGGTGTGACTTTTTAATTAGTTGTTGTTTGAAGTAGCGGGTACCAAATAATGTCTACAAAACTAGGTAATGAAAACTTTAACAAGTTATGGCATTAAGTAAAACAAACAGACAATACAGACACTACCAGATGGAAACTATTAAAAACATATCACAATGCTCAATCGTCGAAGTCGTATCCCAAGTTGTCGTCAGACTGAATCCCCTCTTCCCTCTCAGTAATCCTATTCTCAAGATACGCTACCATATCTTTCGTGATGTAGTCTACCACGGTCATGTTCCAGACGGTAGCTGCTTCTTGCTTAATTTTAAAAGGTAGAAACAAAAAACGATCCATTGGTTTGCAAAAAATGTATCTCTCCTTGATTTGGTCACAGTTACGCACGACAATACCTTCAGTTCCTAAACGCCCGTAGTTGTAGTACATATTACACAAGACCAGCTCGAAAAACGCTTCGCTACTATCTTCTCCCAATTCTCGGTGGGCGAGTTTCACTGCCTCGAGCAAATGGTAATCTTCATTAGGGGTAAACTCCATTGGTTAAATTGTTACTGTTCGAATAGTGCTTCACGTCTATTTATAGGGTCGTGGTTGTTTGGGCGGGAACTACATTTAAAGCAGATATTTTTGGCGGCAACTTTTTTAGGTGTCTCGTTATAGCGGTAAACCTGGTGATGGAATTTTTGTTATAATGAGACCCCTGCTATTATTGCACTGAATAGTTATTGTACCTTTTTAAATATTAGGTGTTGCATACTCATTCGTCCGTTTGGATTGCGGTATCCTTTTCTTACACGTGTTGTTTATCAATAGGCCAACTTGGATAACGTTATCTTAACCATAAAAGTGGTACATAAAGACGTAATTTAAACAGACATAATTTATTGGTTGCAGGATAACAACAGTACATACAAAAATCTAAACAGACATTAGTTTCATCAGAATATTATAATATTGTATGGAAACATATGGAGGGAATGAAGTGAAGGTTTCCCGCTAAAAACAGATTTGAGCGGGAACAAAGACAACCTTTCCCGCTAACAAATTTTGAGTTGAACCACCCAGTTCGAGTTTATAAATACTACCATCAGACTAAGAAACTAAACATTTAAGGTATAACAATGTGTGATTTGGGCTGGAACGTAGACGAAGATGCAAGCCTCCTAAACGCATTTGACATCGTGAGGGGTGCAATAGAAGAGGGGGTTCCTGGCTTCATCGATGCGGTCTTGTGCAGAATGTTCTTCAACCACGGTAGGGAGGCTTCCTGCCCGAGATGTATGATGCCTCGACCACGCACACGCGAAGAAGTGTCCGAAAGGTTAGCTTACCTTAAAACAGTGACTTTACAAATCGAGTCACTTCCTTGGGAAGTCCAAACCAACCTCCGAAAGGTATTCGACATGGGATCGCAAAGTACAATCACGCCGGAGATGGTGTCTTTAGCGACACAGTCGGAAGAGCAACAAATAGCAGACGCAATGGCGACCGGCGTTCGTACGTATTCAACTCCCGAAGGAAGTAGTGATTCAGATGGGTATGGAATGAACTATCCGACTCCGTAGAACTAAGTGTCCAATGCTGACTGAGGGTTAGTTTATCTACAGTTTGCTTTAATTTAGTTGCTTATGTATGTTTAATCACGAAATGCTTTTAGGCTATGTGTGTAATTTCCTTCTGTATTTTATATTATGGGAGAAATCTAGGTGTTACATTTTAAGTGTTGTTGTTTTTAAGATGCACATCATATAAGTGAAAGGAACAACTTAAGTAGAACTAAAATAGAAAAAATAAGGTGCTATCAACTAATCCGAACAAAAGCGACAAATAAAGAACCAAAATCAATTCCATACAACCATGTCAACTAAAGCAACAACTAAAGCAAAGCAAAAAAATAATGTAGTATCAAACTCAATCGAACTGGCGGTACTGGACCCCTAAAAGGTGACACTCATGTATCTCCCGACGCAAGTCCTCCACACTCATCGACTCCGCTCTAGAATCAACATCAGTAACACGATCGGAAAGCTGATACAGTCGTGCCTGATATGTCATCGCACTAGGGGGCTCTGGAACATGCAAAGCAGATGGAGCAATAATACTAGGATCAATAAGAACGTACCATAGGTGGTCACTGATCCATACATCGTACGTCGTGGTCATGCCAGGACCGCCTATAATGTACCTGTCACCGCGAATCCTCGGGTCAACAACGTGTGACCTCCATGATATCCACGTGGCCTCATCCCACAAGAAGCGCGTGTTCACACGCTTTCGCCTATGTACGGGTACAACAGTCCGCAGCGCCGGTGGTATGTCCTGAACGTGCCCTAGCTGTCGAGCCACCCGAAGCGGATAGTACGCCTCAACTACATCGAACGCCTTCAGCGTGTGGTCAATCCAAGCCACATCCTGAGAAGGGAAATGAGCACGATGATCCTCGTAAGGCATGAACCAAACCTGTGTCATATGAAAATGTTAGTTAATAATCTTCCAAAAATGAAAGTAATAATAAATTAAAGTTATGGAAACAAATATAACAAATCATTGTAACTCACATGGTTCGCCGTCAACGAAATCAGTCCCTGTCGGATGTTAATCCGAGTCTCATCATCCGCACGAAACGGCGTCGGTACATATCGGCACATCGTCGGCATAGAACAGTCGTAGTTTGTGTTAATCGTAGGCAAACAGGTGGAGAAGTGATCGTATATCCACGCCTCCAACAAGGCAATACAACCCGCAATCCCTGAAGTCGTGTGCAGCGAGGACTTCCCTAGGTGGTGGTACAGCTGAGCTAGTATATGCTGTCCCCAGTTATATCTAACGGAGGAGGTATAATGCTCTACAAACTGGAGGTAATCTAAAGATATACTATTCCCCGTCTTGTTCACTAGAACACAACAACCCAACATATGCAGCAGATAACCCCTAGTGGCGCACTTTACATCACTATCAGACATGTTCTCATCTTTATATCTACGTACCATGTACTTCTCGCGTAAAAACTGTAAACGAACAGATCTACCATTACCCCCCCTGTTACGCCCTAACTCATACCTAAGGTCATCCAAATCTATGCCTAATGCACTAGAATACCAAGCCTCACGCTGTCCATTACTAGGAAAAGACTGAACTACGAAATCATCACCTGTGACCGGGAGACCAGTGATGACGTGGACGTCGTCTAGCGTAACCGTCATCTCACCGAAGCTAAAGTGAAAGGTGTTCGTCTCCGAATGCCACCTCTCCAGGAAAGCATCTACAAGATGAACGTTGGTATTCCAACGCTCCAACGCATCTACCAGTGGGCCGAAACAAGTCATCATAACCTGCTCCCTTACCCTGTGCTGCCCAGCAAGACCCCACGCACGGTGGGTACCGTACATAGCGTAGGGCCGTGAGTGCCGACGAGCCTACATAAGACATAAACAACTTAGAAATAATACAAAAGAACATATAAACGTACTTTAAAACACGTCATTACTTACCTCTCCAGCAAAGACGTGGTAAGCCTCGTGCTGTGCATACTCTGGATATAGACCAGGTACGTGGGGGTTCACCCTCCGAAATAACAGGTCGAATGTCCCAAACCCCTGGGATAGAACAGGGGCCGGAGTGGAAGCGCTAGGCCTACGCCTAACGGACCGTGACCGTGACACAAGCTCAGAGTGCTCTCCATCATCGCTCGAGCCTCCTGAATGTCGAACAGGTGTGTGCTGCTGTTTGCGAGGCATGCTGAAATACAACATATAAATTATTAATAAATTTGGGATAGGAACTTATTTGGCAAAAAAAAATTTACAAAAAATATATAAACTGTGAAATTGCGAATTGGGGCCTTGCAATTTCACCAAAATTGCGAACTCGGAATTCGCAATTTGGTGAAATTGCGAATCCCCAATTCGCAATTTCATAAAGTCTCAGATTCTGAATTAGGCAAAATTGCGAACTGGGCTTTCGCAGCCCATGCAAAATTGCGAACGGGTCGTTCGCAATTTTGCACGGGTTGCGAGGGCACAGTTCGCAGATCTCCATTTCCAGAAACAGCAGCCCCAAATTTCGAAATCGAACCCAAATCCCCAAAACCCAACCCAAATTCATCATGCATGGTACCAAAACGATCCTACTGAATCGACTAACACGAATTTGAAGTTTTTTTCGAAAAAAACAACTAAATATACATGAAAATCCGATTTTTTATCAAGAACACTAAACTCTAAAAATCACTAAAAATACTAAACTAAAATGCATAAAAATTACATGGATATGTAAAGGATTCGTACCTTAAGATGTTTCTGATGTTGGATTTGAGAAAACTTGCTGTTTTGATTTCGAGATTTTTGGTGAGTTTGAGAGAGAGTAGAGAGAGAAGAGAGAAAAGAGAGAAAATAGAGAAAATGGGTTGAAAATATGGCTTTTATATCAGGGGCAAATGTGTCTTTTTCGGGTCTCATTATAGCCAAATGGGGTCTCATTATAGAGGGGTCTCATTATAGCCAAATGGGGTCTCATTTTAGCCTTGCCCAAAAAAAAATGAATGTGAATTGTAAGAAAAAAACAATTTTTTTTCTACTTCTCCCTCTAGTTTTTTTTTTCTAAAAATAACTAAAACCTCTAAAAAAACCATGGATTTAGTGATTGGAGTGAAAGTTTCAGCTGCAATATCGATGATTTTGCATCGGAAGAGGAAGAGGCATTGACGGACCATTTGCAAACCCAAGATAAGGTGATTTTCGTTATTTTAAAGTTTCTGTACGAATATAGTGCTGGTAGCGCTACAAACTCGATGAACTGCGAACCCAGGGTTCGCAGATTGTCATGAATTTTTTTGCAAAATCGCGAACGGGTTGTTCGCGAAAACACCAAACGGACAAACAGTTTGTTCGCGATTTTGCCAACATTGCGAGCGACCTTTTCGCAAATATACCAAATGGCCGAACAACGAACACGCAATTTTGACAAATACACGCGTGCGGTGCTCGCAATTTGGCCAAATCATCATATTGGTTGTTCGCGATTTGGCAGAAAAATCGAATTTCATGTTCGCGAATATGACCTGTTTTGCAAATTAAATGATCGGTTACAATTAAGTATGTTTTCATATAATTGCATCAATCACATATGTAGGGACCGGATTAACCGCCATGTTCGATGGCCGATTACACGAAAGTGTTTAGTACGAACACCTTCTACACCAAAGCCGATTTGATTGATTGGGTCGAGTCCGAAAGCATAAAATTAGGATTCATTTTGGTCCGTAGTAAAAACGACGACGGTAGCAAAAGTATGAAAACTCTTAGGATATATTTTAGGTGCGAGAGGCACGTGAATGTTAAGAAGCGCCGAGAATATTCATCGAAAAAATGTGGGTGTTCGTTCTATTTAAGGAGGAGTCCGGTCTTAGAGCTACCCGATTATTGGAAAGTGGTAGTGCTAAACGGGAAACATAACCACGAACCATTTTTACACTTGGATGGTCATTCACGGGCCGCTAGACTAAAAGTCAAAGAACAATTGTTCGTTCGTAGTCAAGCGGAAGTCGGTTCTCGACCGAGAGAGATATATCGCGGTTTGAAGATTAAAGACCCGCAAAATGTATCAAGCATGCGCACGATATACAACATGCGACAAAAACATGATTTGGTTGATAAAGCGGGCAAGACCCAAATGCAATACTTGTTTTCTAAGTTAAAAGAACATGAGTACTATGTTTGGGAGCGAAGTTGTGAAGCAACGGACGAGATCCTCGAGTTGTTTTTTGCACACCCTAAAAGCATCGATTTCATGCGCACTTTTCCTCAAGTTTTTATAATAGATAGCACGTATAAGACTACAAGGTATAAGATGCCTTTACTTGAAATAGTTGGCCAAACTTCGACGAAGAAGACATTTTGTGTTGCTTTTGTTTTTTTGAGCTCCGAGAAACAAAAGAACTACACTTGGGGATTGAGCGTTCTAAAGAAGGTGTTGACGAACAACAAGTGCGCATTACCTAACATTATCGTCACCGATATAGAGTTGGCTTTAATGAATGCTATCGATGATATATTTCCGGACGTAACTCATATGCTATGCAATTGGCATATTGGTAAGAACGTCACCTCTTACGCTAAAAAAGTTTTACCGAATTCGGATATGGTCGAAGAGTTCGGCGAATATTACCAAAGGGTAGCCTATTCGGCCACGCTCGAAGATTATAACAAAAACCTTGCCGAATTCCACCACACGTACGCATTTTGTCCATTTGTTATCGAGTACGTTGTAAAGCAATGGATTGACGAATATGGACACAAATTTCTCAATATTCACACGAACAAATTTAAACATTTTGGCAACCAAACTAGCAGTCGGTGAGTTATATTTCCATCTCCACACAATATTTTTTAATATCAAGTGTTAGAAATCTAATTTATTTTATCTCACGTTATAAGGCGGTGAGTGCTCACTCTAGCCTCAAGCGGGCAATTGGTAGTAGTCTATGCACGTTCGAGAAATTTTGGAAAAATGTTCATGCATTGCTAACCGCTCAACACTCTAACATTTTCGAGTCATTCGAGCGTAGTAGGTATCGTCCAAGAAACTCAACTAGGGGGCCTAACAAAAACATCTACAAGGATTTCAAATGTGAGCTTTCATGTAAGGTTATAAAATTAATAGAGAAAATCTCGCAACGGCCTTGAAAATATGGTTCACTCCCGGAATGTGTGGGTGTGTTATTAGGACAACTCATAATCTACCATGTGCATGCGAATTAGCTTTGATTTATAAAGAAGGAAGGGCAGTTAGAAAAGATGAGTGATGTCTATTAGAGTACGTTAAAGATCAAACCTAATGACGAGTTTGCTACCGAAGACGAGCTCGCGAGAAAACTCCCCTTAATAGATAGCACCATCGGCGGTTACGGGCAACACGTCTAAGATCACGTTATAAGTAGGATGATGCAAATCCTAGATCTCGCTAGAAGTCATGTTTTGGGATCTAAGGAGCCGGTTGTCACTAAAGGTAGGATAAAAGCCGGCCGGGACAAATCAACTCAACGGGACCCTAGCGAGTGTGAGTACGATGGTAGTCTATGCGCTAGCACTCCCGGTACAATAGGTAGCACGACCGCCTCGGTAGCTAATAGAACATTTTTAGCGCCAAAAGACAAGGCGAAAGATAAAGCGAAAACCAAGGCTCAACCGAAGAAAGATAAAGTGCCTCGATCGAAAAAATCATCGAAGGGCAAAGATTTTAGCGGCTACGAGAGTTGGTTTCCTAACTATTTGCATGACTACATTTCTAACGTCGAAGACGTGTCTCCCGGCGGTAATTGCGGATTCCGGGCCGTTGCTTTGACGGTATACGGTAAATCCGATTCATGGGACCAAGTTAGACGGGATTTGATCAGCGAATTTCAAAATAAATGCGAGCTATGGGAGAGAGTGTTTGATGGTTCACAAGATGTAGATAACCTAGTGAGAAGGTTGAACATTTTTTAATTGTATGGTGTCGGTAGTCGGCAATGGATGACGTTACCCGATTTAGGCTTAGTAATAGCCACTAGATACCAATGTATCGTATACCACATTTCACTCCACCAATCATACACTTATCTACCTCTACGCGGTGTGCCTCCTCGATCGTGTCCTAACCTGGAAGTTGGTATAGGTTTTGTACACGGTAACCATTTCGTGAAAGTAAGTATACAAATGAAAGTTTTAATTTTATATATTATTTCGTGATCAAATATTTATCTTACTTTTATTTGTGTAGGTTGTGTTGAATGGATCACTTCTGGAAATCTATCCTACTTGGTTTCCGTTTCGCACGGAAGATGCCGTCACCGGTTGGGCAATACCGCTCGACAAGAGATTGAACAAACATAACCAAATCAAGCCCGTCCAACCATCGACCGCATGCGAAGAGCCACCGCGTGTCTTCGATTTGGCTGAAGACTAATAATTTGTTTATGCATTAGTGGTTTTTACTTTCACCTCGGTTTGTAATCAATTTGTAATCGATACTCTCACGTTTTATTTATTTTGTAATCGAATACTATTTTGTACTTTCAGCACGTTTTGTAATCGATACTCCCATGTTTTATTTATTTTAAAAATTCCATTTCGTAACATTATTGTAAAATAAATAACGACCTTAAATTAAATTGCAATTTGGACAAAAAAATTAAAATTTTAGAAAAAAAGTGAAAAAAAATTAAATTATTCGGCACAGCGGTGAATTTGCGAATATGGAATGTTGGATTGTTGCAAAATTGCGAATGACCAACGTTGTAATTTGACGAACTTGCGAACGGGCTATTCGCAATTTTGGCAATCTATAGCCTCTTGCATTCGCGAATTTGGCAACTTATAGCCTCTTGTGTTCGCGAAGACCTTTGTAAATTTTGTAATTTTACTATTTTGTAACTTTCCCGAGTCCAAAACTGATTTTACTTTTTACCAACATTAAACAATAGTCATTTGGCTCGAATGATTCGAAATTTGTTGGAAAAAAAACTAAAAAAAGGTTGAAAAAACTACTTCAAACTAGCCTAAAATGGTCACAATTTTGACATTTTCACATTTGGCTCTTTTCAAACTGATTTTTATTTTTACCAATATTAAACATTAGTCATTTGGCTCGAATGATTCGAAATTTGTTGGAAAAAAACTAAAAAAAGGTTGAAAAAACTACTTCAAACTAGCCTAATATTGTCACAATTTTGACATTTTCACGTTTATTTACTTATTGAGTCCTAAACTTTTTTTAACTATCATTATACGTTTGTCATTTTCACTCGAATGATTCGAAATTAGTGGGAAAGAATAATAATTTAAAAACACCTTAAAAACTACTTAAAAGTAGCTTAAAGTTGTCAGATATGTAAGGATAACGTAATCTGAATAGGCGACTAATGTTGTGACACATAATATATACAAAAATACACACATATCCAAGATCGTTATTACAACCCATGTGGTTTAAAGCAGGGTCTCATTATAGCTAAGGACAACACTGCATTCGAAAGGGTATGAATATCGCTATAATGAGACCCTATCCAAATATTAAACGCCCACCAAAATTGACTCGCCCCCTATAAAATAGGACATAAAATCTATAAAAATATGACACTTGGCCAACATATATCATTCAAAAAAAAATAAAACTCGTTAACGTTTACATATGGAGTTTACGGCGGACGAAGACTACCACATACTACAAGCTGTGAAGATTGTCCGCCATATACTGGGGGAAGATACCAGCGATCAGTTTTTCGAGCGTGTCCTATGTACGATGTATATAAACTACGACCGTTTAGGTACAAGAGGTATCGTTGTGCGTACTCGTGAGCAGATCAAACGTAGATACAATTTTTGTAAGCCAATACAGCATTTGTGTTTCTTGCCATCGTTAATTAAGCAAGAAGCAGCTTCCGTCTGGAACCTGAGCTTGATAGACTGCATCACAAGGGATATGGTAGCATTTCTAGATGACATAATTATTGCAAGGGGTGGAGTGGATGATGTGGAATACAAACTTAGATACGACTAAGCCTTCCACTTTATGTTATTTTACGTTGTTATTTTCTTAGCGGTTATTATTTAAAGTTGTGATTTTTCTTATTAGTTGTTGTTTGTAGTTGTGATTTTCGTATTACTGGTTGTTAAGTTAAGTTGTGATTTTTCTAATTAGTCGTTGTGTGAAGTTGTGATTTTCGTATTACTGGTTGTTAATTTAAGTTGTGATTTTTCATATTAGTTGTTGTGTTTAGTTGTTATTGTTCTTATTAGTTATTGTCTTAAGTTGTGGGTACCAAATAAAAACTACAAAACATTGTAATGGAAACTAAAACAAGTTATAACATTAACTTAAACAAACAAACAATACAGAACCTACAAGATGCAAACAATTAAAAACATAGCATAATGCTCAATCGTCGAAGTCATATCCCCAGTTGTCGTTAGATTCAATCCCATTTTCCCTCTCAGTAATCCTATTTGAAGATACGCTACCATATCCTGAGTGATGTAGTCTACCACCGTCATGTTCCAGACGGCGGCTGCTTCTTGCTTATTTTTAAATGGTAGAAACAACAAACGTTCCATTGGTTTGCAAATAATGTACCTCTCCTTGATTTGGTCACAGTTACGCACAACAAAACCTTCAGTTCCTAAACGACCGTAGTTGTAGTACATATTACACAAGACCAGCTCGAAAAACGCATCGCTACTATCTTCCCCCAACTCTTGGAGGGCAAGTTTCACTGCCTCGAGCAAATGGTAATCTTCATTAGGGGTAAACTCCATTGGTTAAACTGTTTATGTTCGAGGAGTGCTTAGCGTCTATTTATAGGCTTGTGGTTGTTTGGGAGGGAATTGCATTAAATGAGGGTGTTTTTTGCGGCAATTTTTGTAGGTGTCTCGTTATAGCGAGACACTTGGTAATGGAATTTATGCTATATTGAGACCCCTACTATTATTGCACTACAACATTTGAGTACTTTTGTAAATATTACGTGTCGCATAATAATTCGTCAACTTGGATTACGTTATCCTTATCTTACAAGTGTCGTTTATTGATAGGTCTACTTGGATTACGTTATCTTAAGCATAAAAGTGGTACAGAAAGACGTTTTTTAGGCTTAACAAATAATATCAAATATATCAATTGCAAAAAATGTGTCCATGGACTGAGTTGTAAGATCAATATCTGTACACGGCATCAGTTGAAGTTGGTAACACGAACATGATATAGGGGGTAGAAAGTATTGGGAGGCATTGCAATGCCTCGGCTGCCTAGAATTTCAAGGCGTGTTGATGAGGTGAAAGCTAGGTGGTCAGTCCTAGTCACATTCCGCCAACATCCATTTTCTGGCCTCACCAAATTGGAACGTCGTGTTGCGTGTAACCGGTTCAACTTTAAAGTCACGGATTATATAACACAGGACCAGCTGGATTCGGTCCGTGCTAGACATTATCGACATCCGGCTAGAAGAAATGCGTAACTAGAAGGATGCGAAAGAATAAAGGAAGTTGATGAAATGGAACTGGCCTGATAGATAAACTCCGATTTGGCTTTATGTTAAAGTTCATGTGTTTTATTTTATGTTTGATTTTTTGTTTGAGTTTCTGTTTGAGTTTCTGATTCCGTTTATGTTTGAGTTTGTGTTTGAGTTTCTGATTCCGTTTATGTTTGAGTTTCTGATTCCGTTCATGTTTGAGTTTATGTTTGAGTTTCTAAAAATATTTGAGTTTCTGCACTTTAATGTTGTTATTCATAAAAACAAAACAATATACAAACATAAAACATAATAACAAAAAAACATAAAAATAGAAAAACATATAATAATCGTCCGAAAATTATAATATTGCATTTTTGTATGGAGTGAATGGAGTGAAGGTTTCCCGCCTCAAAACGTTTTACGCGGGAACAAAAACACCATTTCCCGCTAATTATTTTAGAATTGAACCACCGATTTCGAGTCTATAAATACTAGAATCTGACTATGAAACTAAACATTTAAGTTATAACAATGGGTGATTCAGGTTGGAACATGCACGAAGATGCAAACCTCCTAAACGCATTTGACTTCGTCAGAGGTACGATGCAAGAGGAGATTCCTGGTTTCATCGATGCGGTTTTGTGCAGAATGTTGTTCAACTACGGTAGGGAGGCATCCTGTCCAGGATGTTTAATGCCCCGACCACGCGGACGCGAAGAAGTGTTCGATAGGTTAGCTTATCTTAAAACAGTGACTATACAGATTGAGTCACTGGCTTACGAAGTCCGAAGCAAAGTCCGAAATGTATTCAACATGGGATTCCAAAATACAATTACGCAGGATATGGTGTCATATGCGATGCAGCAAATAGAGCAAGAAATAGCCGACGCAATAGCTAGCGTCGTTGATACTAACTCAACTCCCCAAGGAAGTAGTGATGAAGAGGAATATTCATTCGAGAAACGCTTTGAGTATGGAATGAACTATCCGTCTCCATAAAACTAAGTGTGCAATGCTAACTCAGGGTTAGCTTATCTATCATTTGTTTTAAGTTATTTTTTTATGTATTTCTAATTATGCAATGCTTTTGATTAAAGTGTAATGTTTTAAAGCAATCGACATATTAGAAGTTTAAGTGTTATTGTTTTTAAGATAAGCATCCAAACAAAAGCAACAAATGAAGCAATAAAAACAATTCTCTAAAATCATATCAACAAAAGCAACAACTGAAGTAAAACAAAAGGTAGTACCAAACAATCGTCCTAGTACTCGTATAATATAAATGCAGTCAATTGACATGGCGGTACTGGTGCGTCAAAAGCGAACACTCGTGCATCTCCTGACACATCTCCTCCATACTCATCTCGTCCGCTCTAGAATATCCATCAATCACATGATCGCACATGTCATACAGTCGTGCCTGATATGTCATCGCACTCGGGGTCTCTGGAACATGTGAACCAGATGGGCCGACCACACTAGGATCAAACAGGGCGTACCATAGGTGGTCACAGATCCATACATCGTACAAAGAGGTCGTACCATAACCGCCTATAACATATGTGTCACCACGAATCCTCGAGTCAACAATGTGCGACCGCCAGGCTATCCATGTGGCCTCATCCCACAAAAAGCGCGTGTTGACACGCCTCCTCCTATCTGCTGGTAAAACAACCCGCAATGTCGGTGGTATATCCTGAATGTGTCCAAGCTGTCGAGCAACCCGAAGTGGATAGTACGCCTCAACTATGTCGAACTCCTTCAGCGTGCGGTCAATCCAAGCCACATCCTCGAAAGGGAAATTATCACGCATCGTGCGGTAAGGCATGGAAAAAACCGACAATATGTAAGTTAATAATGCTTAAAAAACTATAAGTAATAATACATTAACGATACGGAAACGAATGTAACAAATCATCATAACTCACATGGTTCTCTGTCAACGAACCCAGTATCTGTCAGATGTTGATACGAGTCTCATCATCCGCACGAAACGGTGTCGGTACATATCGGCACATAGTCGGCATAAAAGACTCGTAGAGAGTGTTAACCATTGTCAAATAGGGGGGAAGTGATCGTATATCCACGTCTCCAACAAGGCAACCTGCAATCCCTAAAGTGGAGTGCATCGACGACTTTCCTAGATTGTGATACAGCTGAGCTAGTATATGCTGGCCCCAGTTGTATCTAACGGACGCCCTATAATTCTCTACAAACTGCAAGTAATCTAACGATATATTGTTCCTCGTCTTGTTTAACAGAATACAACAACCTAGCATGTGGAGCAGATAACCCCTAATGACTCACTCTACAGTACCATCAGACATGGTATCATCCGTAAAATGGGGTTGCATGTACTGCTCACATAAAAACTGTAAACGAACAGATCTAGCACTACCCCCTTGTTACGCCATAACTCAGTCCTAAGTGCATCCTCGGGTATACCTAATGCCCTAGAATACCATGCCAAACGTTGTACATTACTAGGAAATGTCTGAATAATAAAATCATCACCTGTGATCAGGAGACCAATAATAACGTGGACATCGTCTAACATCACCGTCATCTCATCGAAACAGAAGTGAAAGTTGTTGGTCTCCGAATGCCACCTCTCAAGAAAAGCATCTATCAGGTGTACGTTGGTACTCGAACGCTCCAAGACATCGGTGAGGGGACCGAAGCAAGACATCATAACTTGACGTCTGACCCTGCTCTGCCCACTAAGATCCCATGCACGATGGGTACCATACATCGAGTAGCACCACGACGGCCGACGATCCTACATAAAACATCAATAACTTAGACATAATACAAAAGACCGTACACCGTACTTTAAACCAATCATTACTTGCCTCTCCTGCAAGGACGTTGTATGCCTCGTGCTGTGTGTAGTCTAGGTAAAGAGCAGGCACATGTGGATTCACTTTCTGAAAAAGCCGATCCAACGTCCCAATCGATTGGGATATAGTAGGGGCTGGAGTGGAAGCGCTAGGCCTACGCCTTACAGACCATAACCGTGAAACAACCTCCTCATGCTCGCTCTCACTGCCCGGGCCTGAATGTCGAAGAGGTGTATGTTGTGTGCGAGGCATGCTAAAATATAGGAAATTGAAACATTGTGAATAAGCAAGTAATTTTTGGGATAAAAACAACAGAATGTGACAAAACAGCCAAATTCGCGAACCGAGAATGCTCAGTTTTTGTGAAATTGCGAACAGGCAGCTTACAATTTCACCGAAATAGCGAACTGAATGTTCGCAATTTCACAAATTTGAGAATGAAATTTTTTTGGTGAAATTGCGAACAGAGAGTTCGCTATTTTAGTGAAATTGTGAGCTGTCAGTTCGCAATTTCACCATTGCTGGTTGTGCGAAATCGCGAAAAACCAGCACGCGATCTTGCACGGGTTGCGAACTGGTTGTTCGCGATCCGTTCAAAATCGCATGCTGGTTGCTCGCGATTTCGCACAACCAGCAGCCCTAACCCTAGATCTAGAATCCTACCCAAAACCGACAAAACAAACCAAATTCAACAAAAATGGTACCAAAACATCCTAATGCCTCGACTAACACGTATCTACAACTATTTTTTCAAAAAAACAACAACATATATAGGGCTGTCAATGGTTCGCCGGAACCGAGAACCGGACCGGGACCGAACCGATAAGGACCGGACCGAACCTTAACGGTCCGGTTCGCGGTTCCATTCTAAAAACCGAAAACCGATAAGGACCTGAAACAAAAAACCGGTTAGGAACCGAACCGATAGAAACTATAAACCGATAGAACCGATAAGGAATCGAACCGATAAAACCGATAGGACCGAAGGAACCGATACAGAATCGAACCGATGAAACCGATAAAACGGTAGAACCGATAAGAAATTAGACCAATAAAACCGTTAAAACCGATTATTTATTATTATTATATATTCTTTTATAAATTATAGTACCAAAATTAATAGTTAATTACCAATTTTTTAAGAAAATGAAAGATCAACTTATAAATTTTAGTTTTTATATCATTTATTTTAATAAAATAATAATTAAAAATCAATTTTTAATTGGTTTTATTTTTTTAAGTGGACCAAACGGGACCGGAACCGGACCGAAACGGGATCGGACCGAACTCTGACCGAACCGAACTCGGACCGAACCGAAACCGAACCGAACCAGACCAAAAGCTTAGCGGTTCGGTCCGGTTCCAAAAATTGGAACCGAAAGCTTAGCGGTCCGGTCCGGTTCCTTCAAAACCCGGACCGAACCGGACCGATAACAGCCCTAAACATATACATGACAATCGTACTTTTGAGGCAAAACCTAAAACTCTAAATATCACTAAAAATACTAAAGTAAATTGCTTAAAAATTACATGAATAGGTAAAGGATTCGTACCTTAACGTGTTTGTAATGTCGGATTTGAGAATTCTTAACTTTTTTTTGCTGGATTTTGAGAGCTTTTGGTAGATAGAAGAGAGAAGAAGAGATAAAAGATGGTTTTTGGCTGAAAATACAACTTTTATATCAAGGGTAAATTGGTCATTTTGGGGGTCTCATTATAGCCAAATGGGGTCTCATTATAGAAGGGTCTCATTATAGCCAAATGGGGTCTCAATTTAGCCTTGCCCATTTTCTTTTTGATCTAATGAAAAAGGTCTTAGGCTATATTGAGACCCCATTTGGCTATAATGAGACCCCAAAATCAGATTATTTTTTTCTTCAATGTGAAATGTCCATTTTGCCCTTCATTTATAAGACCAACTTTGTAAGAAAAAAACAATTTTCTCATACTTCTCCCTTAAGCTTTCTCTCTCTAAAATAACTAAAAACTCTAAAAACCAATGGATTGGAGTGAAGGTTTCAGCTGCAATATTGATGATTTTACGTCGGAGAAGGAAGAGCCGTTGACGGACCATTTGCAAACCCAAGATGAGGTGATTTTTGTTTTTTTATGTTTCGGCGCAAAAATAGCGCTGGTAGCGCTACATATTGGATGAATTGCGAACCCAGGGTTAGCAGTTTTGCATGAAAAAATATGCGAAATCGCGAAGAGGCTGTTCGCGAAAACACCAAATGGACGAATAACGTGTTCGCGATTTTGCATACATTGCGCGCACCCCTTTCACAAATATACCAAATGGACGAACAACCAAAACGCAATTGTGCCAAATACACGCATACAGTGCTCACAATTTGGCCAAATCGTCGTACTGGCTGTTCGCGATTTGGTAGAAAAATCGAACGACATGTTCGCGAATATGACCTGTTTTACAAATTAAATGATCGATTACAATTAAGTATGTTTTCATATAATTGCATCAATCACATATGTAGGGATCAGATCAACCGCCATGTTTGATGGCCAATTACATGAAAATGTGTAGTACGGACACCTTCTACACCAAAGCCGATTTGATTGATTGGGTCGAGTCCGAAAGCATAAAACTAGGATTGATTTTTGTTCGTACTAAAAACGAAGACGGTAGCAAAAGTATGAAAACTCCTAAGATATATTTTAGGTGCGAGAGGTACGGGGTTTACAAACCTAACCCCAGACCGGGGTATGTTAAGAAGCGCCGAGAATGTTCATCGAAAAAATGCGAGTGTCCGTTCTATTTAAGAGGGAGTCCGGTCTTATAGCTACCCGGTTATTGGAAAGTGATAGTGCTAAACGGGAAACACAACCACGAACCATTTTTTCACTTGGATGGTCTTCACGAGCCGCTAGACTAAAATTCGAAGAACAATTGTTCGTTCGTAGTCAAACGGAAGTCGGTTCTCGACCAAGAGTGATATATCGCGGTTTGAAGATTAAAGACCCGCAAAATGTATCAAGCATGCGCACGATATAAAAATACGGCAAAAACATGATTTGGTTGATAAAGCGGGAAAGACCCAAATGCAATACTTGTTTTCTAAGTTAAAAGAAAACGAGTATTATGTTTGGGAGTGAAGTTGTGAAGCAACAAACGAGATCCTCGAGTTGTTTTTTGCACACCCTAAAAGCATCGATTTCATGCGCACTTTTGCTCAAGTTCTTATAATGGATAGCACGTATAAGACTACAAGGTATAAGATGCCTTTAGTTGAAATAGTTGGCCAAACTTCGATGAAGAAGATATTTTGTGTTGCTTTTGTTTTTTTGAGCTCCGAGAAACAAGAGAACTACACTTGGGAATTGAGCGTTCTAAAGAAGGTGTTGACGAACAACAAGTGCGCATTACCTAAGATTATCGTCACCGATATGGAGTTGGCTTTAATGAATGTTATCGATGATATATTTTCGGACGCAACTCATATGCTATGCAATTGGCATATTGGTAAGAACATCATCTCTTACGCTAAAAAAGTTTTACCGAATTCGGACATGGCCGAAGAGTTCGGCGAATATTACCAAAGGGTAGCCTATTCGGCCACGCTCGAAGATTATAACAAAAACATTGCTGAATTGCACCACACGTACGCATTTTGTCCATTGGTTATCGAGTACATTATGAAGTAATGGATTGGCGAATATGGACACAAATTTCCTAATATTCACACAAACAAATTTAAACATTTTGGCAACCAAACTAGCAATCGGTGAGTTATATTTCCATCTCCACACGATATTTTTTAATATCAAGTGTTAGAAATCTAATTTATTTTATCTCACGTTATAGGGCGGAGAGTGCTCACTCTAGCCTCAAGCGGGCAATTGGTAGTAGTCTATGCACGTTCGAGCAATTTTGGGAAAATGTTCATGCATTGCTAACCGCTCAGCACTCTAACATTTTCGAGTCATTCGAGCGTAGTAGGTATCGTCCAAGAAACTCAACTAGGGGGCCTAACAAAACCATCTACAAGGATGTCAAATGTGAGCTTTCATGTAAGGCTATAGAATTAATAGAGACAAATCTCGCAACGACCTTGAAAATATGGTTCACTCCCGGAATGTGTGGATGTGTTATTAGGACAACTCATCATTTACCATGTGCATGCGAATTAGCTTTGATTTATAAAGAAGGAAGGGCAGTTAGAAAATATGAGTGTGATGTTTATTGGAGTACGTTAAATATCAAACCTAATGACGAGTTTGATACCGAAGACGAGCTCACGAGAAAATTCTCCTTAATAGATAACACCATCCGCGGTTACGGGCAACACGTCTAAGATCACATTATAAATAGGATGATGCAAATCCTAGATCCCGCTAGAAGTCATGTTTTGGGATCTAAGGAGCCGATTGTCACTAAAGGTAGGATAAAAGCCGGCTGGGACAAATTAACTCAACGGGACCCTAGCGAGTGGGAGTACGATGGTAGTCTAGGCGCTAGCACTCCTGGTACAATAGGTAGCACGACCACCTCGGTAGCTAATAGAACATTTTTAGAGCCAAAAGACAAGGCGAAAGATAAAGCGAAAACCAAGGCTCAACCGGAGAAAGATAAAGTGCCTCGATCGAAAAAATCATCGAAGGGCAAAGATTTTAGCGGCTACGAGAGTTGGTTTCCTAACTATTTGCATGACTACATTTCTAGCGTTGAAGACGTGTCTCCCGACGGTAATTTCAGATTCCGGGCCGTTGCTTTGACGGTATACGGTAAATTCGATTCATGGGACCAAGTTAGACGGGATTTGATCGGCGAATTTCAAAATGAACGCGAGCTATGGGAGATAGTGTTTGATGGTTCACAAGATGTAGATAACCTAGTGAGAAGGTTGAACATTTTTTAATTGTATGGTGTCGGTAGTCGGCAATGGATGACGTTACCCGATTTAGGCTTAGTAATAGCCACTAGATACCAATGTATCGTATACCACATTTCACTCCACCAATCATACACTTATCTACCTCTACGCGGTGTGCCTCCTCGATCGTGTCCTAACCTGGAAGTTGGTATAGGTTTTGTACACGGTAACCATTTCGTGAAAGTAAGTATACAAATGAAAGTTTTAATTTTATATATTATTTTATGACCAAATATTTATCTTACTTTTATTTGTGTAGGTTGTGTTGAATGGACCACTTCTGGAAATCTATCCTACTTGGTTTCTATTTCGCACGGAAGATGCCGTCACCGGTTGGGCAATACCGCTCGACAAGAGGTTGAACAAATATAACCAAATCAAGCCCGTCCAACCATCGACCGCACGCGAAGAGCCACCACGTGTCTTCGATTTGGCCGAAGACTAATAATTTGTTTATGCATCAGTTGTTTTTATCCCGTTGTGTTTACGAATACTTTTTTTTTACTTTCACCTTAGTTTTTAATCGATACTCCCACGTTTTATTTATTTTTAAAATTCTATTTAATAATATTATTGTAAAATAAATAACCACCTTAAATTAAATTACAATTTGCACAGAAAAATTAAAATTTTAGCCAAAAAATGAAAAAAAAAATCAATTAACCGGCACAGTGACGGATTTGCAAATAAGGAATGTTGGATTGTGGAAAAATTGCAAACTTTCAACGCTGCTATTTTACGAAATTGTGAACGGGATGTTCGCGATTCTGGCAATCTACAGCCTCATGCATTCGCGAATTTGGCAACTTACAGCCTTCTGTGTTCGCGAAGACCTCTGTAAATTTTGTAATTTTACTATTTTATAACTTTCCCAAGTCCCAAACTCATTTTTGTTTTTACCAACATTATACATTAGTCATTTGGCTCGAATTATTCGAAATTTGTGATAAAAAAACAAAAAAAACTTTAAAAAAAGGTTGAAAAAACTACCTCAAAGTAGCCTAAAATGGTCACAATTTTGACATTTTCACGTTTATTTACTTCTTGAGTCCAAATTTTTTTTAACCATTATTATACGTTAGTCATTTTAACTCGAATGATTCGAAATTTGTGGGAAAAAATATAAAAAAAAATACTCAAAAATGATTGAAAAAACTACTTCAAAGTAGCCTAAAATGGTCACAATTTTGACATTTTCACGTTTATTTACTTCTTGAGTCCGAAACTTTTTTTTAACCATCATTATACGTTAGTCATTTTCACTCGAATGATTCGAAATCTGTGGGAAAAAAATAAAATAAAAAACTAAAAAATGGTTGAAAAAACTACTTCAAAGTAGCATAAAGTGGTCAGAATTTTGACATTTTCACGTTTATTTACTTCTTGAGTCCGGAACTTTATTTTTTTTACCAACATTATACGTTAGTCATTTTGACTCGAATGATTCGAAAATTTGTGGAAAAAAAATACTCAAAATGGTTGAAAAAACTACTTCAAAGTAGCCTAAAGTGGTCACAATTTTGACATTTTCACGTTTATTTACTTCTTGAGTCCGAACCTTTATTTTTTTTACCGACATTATACATTAGTCATTTTGACTCGAATGATACGAAATATGTGCAAAAGAATAATAATATAAAACCACGTTAAAATGGTAAAAAAAACTACTTAAAAGTAGCTTAAAGTTGTGAGACATGTAAAGATAACGTAATCTTAATAGGAGACTAGTATTGTGACACATAATATATACAAAAATACACACATATCCAAGATCATTATTACAACCCACGTGATTTAAAGCAGGGTCTCATTATAGCTAAGGATAACACTGCATTCGAAAGGGTGTGAATATCGCTATAATGAGACCCTATCCAAATATTAAACGCCCAACAAAATTGACTCGCCCTTATAAAATAGGACATAAAATCTATAAAAATACGACACTTGGCCAACATATAGCATTCAAAAAAATATAAAACTCGTTAACGTTTACATATGGAGTTTACGGCGGACGAAGACTACCACATGCTACAAGCTGTGAAGATTGCCCACCAGATACTAGGGGAAGATACCAGCGATCAGTTTTTCGAGCGTGTCATATGTACGATGTATATAAACTAAGGACGTTTAGGTACAAGCGGTATCGTTGTGCGTACTCGTGTGCAGATCAAACGTAGATACAATTTTTGCAAGCCAATACAATATTTGTGTTTCTTGCCATCGTTAATTAAGCAAGAAGCAGCTTCCGTCTGGCCCTGAGCTTGATAGACTGCATCACAAGGGATATGGTAGCATTTCTAGATGACAGAATTATTGCAAGGGGTGGAGTGGATGATGTGGAATACAAACTTAGATACGACTAAGCCTTCCACTTATGTTATTTTACGTTGTTATTTTCTTAGCGGTTGTTATCTGAAGTTTTGATTTTTCTTATTAGTTGTTGTTTGAAGTTGTGCTTTTCGTATTACTGGTTGTTAAGTTAAGTTGTGATTTTTCTAATTAGTCGTTGTGTGAAGTTGTGATTTCGTATTACTGGTTGTTAATTTAAGTTGTAATTTTTCATATTAGTTGTTGTGTTAAGTTGTTATTGTTCTTATTAGTTGTTGTCTTAAGTTGTGGGTACCAAATAAAAACTACAACATGGTAATGGAAACTAAAACAAGTTATAACATTAACTTAAACAAACAAACAATATAGAACCTACAAATGCAAACAATTAAAAACATAGCGTAATGCTCAATCGTCGAAGTCATATCCCCAGTTTTCGTTAGATTCAATCTCCTCTTCCCTCTCAGTAATCCTATTCTGAAGATACTCTACCATATCCTTAGTGATGTAGTTTACCACCGTCATGTTCCAGACGACAGCTGCTTCCTGCTTAATTTTAAATGGTAGAAACAACAAACGATCCATTGGTTTGCAAAAAATGTACCTCTCCTTGATATGGTCACAGTTACGCACAATAAAACCTTTGATTCCTAAACGGCCGTAGTTGTAGTACATATTACACAAGACCATCTCGAAAAACGCATCGCTACTATCTTCCCCCAACTCTCGGAGGGCAAGTTTCACTGCCTCGAGCAAATGGTAGTCTTCATTAGGGGTAAACTCCATTGGTTATATTGTTTATGTTTGATGAGTGCTTAGCGTCTATTTATAGGCTCGTGGTTGTTTGGGCGGGAAGTGCATTAAACGCGGTTGTTTTTTGCGGAAATTTTTGTAGGTGTCTCGTTATAGCGAGACACATGATAATGGAAGTTATGCTATAATGAGACCCCTATTATTGCACTGCAACATTTGAGTACTTTTGTAAATATTAGATGTCGCATAATCATTCGTCAACTTGGATTACATTATCCTCATCTTACAAGTATCGGTTATTGATAGGTCTACTTGGATTAAGTTATCTTAAGCATAAAAGTGGTACAAAAAGATTTTTTTGAGGCAGTAAAAATAATAGCAAATATATCAATTGCAAAAAATGTGTCCATGGACTGAGTTGGAAGATCAATATCTGCTGATGGCATCAGCTGAAGTTGGTAACACGAACATGATAGGGGGGGGGGGGGGGGGGGGGGGTAGAAAGTACTGGGAGGCATTGCAATGCAAGATGTACTTACTATATGGAAGGGATGGTGTTCAGTCGCCTAGAATTTCAAGTTGTGTTGATGAGGTGAAAGCTAGGTGGTCAGTCCTAGTCATATTCTATCAACATCCAGCTTTCGGCCTCACCGAATTGGAACGTCGTATTATGTGTAACTAGTTCAACTGTAAAGTCACGGATTATATAATAGAGGACCAGCTGGATTCGGTCCGTGCTGACATTATCGACATCCGGCTAGAGGAAATGCGTGACTTCTAGGATGCGAAAGAATAAAGGAAGTTGATGAAATGGAACTGGCCTAATAGATAAACTCTGATTTGGCTTTATGTTAAAGTTCATGTTTCAGACTATGTTTTAACGTGTGTTTTATTTCATGTTTGAGTTTTTGATTCGGTTTATGTTTAAGTTTATGTTTGAGTTTCTGATTGAGTTTATGTTTGGGTTTCTGATTCCGTTTATGTTTGAGTTTCTAAAAATATTTGAGTTTGTGCACTTTAATGCTGTTATTCATAAAAACATAAAAACATAAAAATATAAAAACATAAAAACATAAAAACAGCAAAAATATTATAATCCTCCGAATAAAATCATGGGTATTGCTAATAATCCCACCTTGCTGTGAGATCATTTTATTTGTACTGTGTATCAAACGTATTATTTTGGGTTTCGGATTGTATGATACTGTTTTCTATATTTTGGTGCTCTCGTTGATGGTTGATGTACGATACTATTTTCTGTAATTTAATGTTTCGGTTCATGTATGATGCTTTTTCCTTTTTGTTTGATATTATAATATTGTATTTTTGAATCTTGCTATAACAAATTAGAGTAGGTACCCCGACGGGAAAAAACAAATGGAGTGAAGGTTTCCCGCCTCAAAAATTTTTACACGGGAACAAAAACACCATTTCCCGCAAATTATTTTAGAATTGAACCACCGACTTCGAGTCTATAAATACTAGAATATGACTATGAAACTGAACATTTAAGTTATAACAATGAGTGATTCAGGCTGGAACGTGCACGAAGATGTAAACCTCCTAAGCGCATTTGACTTCCTCAGAGGTACGATGCAAGAGGAGATTCCTGGTTTCATCGATGCGGTTTTGTGCAGAATGTTCTTCAACCACGGTAGGAAGGCATCCTGTCCAGGATGTTTAATTCCCCGACCACGCGGACATGAAGAAGTGTTCGATAGGTTAGCTTATCTTAAAACAGTGACTATACAGATTGAGTAATTGGCTTACGAAGTCCGAAGCAAAGTCCGAAATGTATTCAACATTGGTTTCCAAAGTACAATTACGCAGGAGATGGTGTCACATGCGATGCAGCAAATGGAGCAAGAAATAGCCGACGCAATAGCCAGCGCCGTTGATACTAACTCAACTCTCGAATGAAGTAGTGACGAAGAGGAATATTCATTCGAGAAACGCTTTGAGTATGGAATGAACTATCTGTCTCCATAAAACTAAGTGTGCAATGCTAACTCAGGGTTAGCTTATCTATCATTTGTTTTAAGCTATTTGCTTATGTATTTCTAATTATGCAATGCTTTTGATTAAAGTGTAATGTTTTAATGCAATCGACATATTAAGAAGTTTAAGTGTTATTGTTTTTAAGATAAACATCCAAACAAAAGCAACAACTGAATCAACAAAAGCAATTCCCTAAAATTATATCAACAAAAGAAACAACTGAAGTCAAACAAAAGGTAGTACCAAACAATCGTCCTAGTAGTCATATAATACAAATCCAGTCAATCGACCACGCGGTACTGGTGCGCCAAAAGCAAACACTCGTGCATCTCCTGACGCATCTCCTCCATACTCATCTCGTCCGCTCTCGGATATCCATCAATCACACGATCGCATATGTCATGCAGTCGTGCCTGATATGTCATCGCACTTGGGGTCTCTGGAACATGTGAATAAGATGGACCAACCACACTAGGATCAAGCAGGGTATACCATAGGTGGTCACGGATCCATACGTCGTACAAAGAGGTCGTACCATGACCTCCTATAGCATATGTGTCACCACGAATCCTCGAGTCAACAATGTGTGATCGCCAGGCTATCCATGTGGCCTCATCCCACAAAAAGCGCGTGTTGACACGCCTCCTCATATCTGCTGGTAAAATAGCCCGCAACGCCGGTGGTATATCCTGAATGTGCCCAAGCTGTCGAGCGACCCGAAGTGGATAGTACGCCTCAACTATGTCGAACGCCTTCAGCGTGTGGTCAATCCAAGCCACATCCTCGAAAGGGAAATCATCACGTATTATGTGGTAAGGCATGAACCAAACCTACACCGTAAGTTAATAATGTTTAAAAAACTATAAGTAATAATAAATTAACGATACGGAAACAAATGTAACAAATCATCGTAACTCACATGGTTTTCCTTCAACGAACCCAGTATCTGTCGGATGTTGATACGAGTCTCATCATCCGCACGATACGGTGGAGGTACATATCGGCAAATAGTCGGCATAGAAGACTCGTAGAGAGTGTTGACCGTAGTCAAATAGGGTGGAAGTGATCGTATATCCACGTCTCCAACAAGGCAATAAAATCTGAAATCCCTAAAGTGGAGTGCATCGACGACTTTCCTAGATTGTGATACAGCTGAGCTAGTATATGCTAGCCCCAGTTGTATCTAACGGACGCCCTATAATTCTCTACAAACTGCAAGTAATCTAACGATATATTGTTCCTCGTCTTGTTTAACAGAATACAACAACCTAGCATGTGGAGCAGATAACCCCTAATGACTCACTCTACAGTACCATCAGACATGGTATCATCCATAAAATGAGGTTGCATGTACTTTTCACATAAAAACTGTAAAACGAACAGATCTAGCACTACCCCCCCTGTTACGCCCTAACTGAGTCCTAAGTACATCATCGGGTATACCTAATGCCCTAAAATACCATGCCAAACGCTGTCCATTACTAGGAAATGTCTGAATCACAAAATCATCACCTGTAACCGGGAGACCAGTAATAACGTGGATGTCGTCTAACGTCACCATCATCTCATCGAAACAGAAGTGAAAGCTGTTGGTCTCCGAATGCCACCTTTCAAGAAAAACATCTACCAGGTGTACGTTGGTACTCCAACGCTCCAACACATCGGTGAGAGGATCGAAGCAAGACATCATAACCTGACGTCTGACCCTGATCTGCCCATTAAGATCCCATGCATGATGGTACCGTACATCGAGTAGCACCCCGAAGGCCGACGAGCCTACATAAAACATCAATAACTTAGACATAATACAAAAGACCGTACACCGTACTTTAAACCAATCATTACTTATCTCTCCTGCAAAGACGTTGTATGCCTCGTGCTGTGTGTAGTCTAGGTAAAGAGCAGGCACATGCGGATTCACTTTCTAAAAAAGCCGATCCAGCGTCCCAATCGATTGGGATATAGTAGGGGCTGGAGTGGAAGCGCTAAGCCTACGCCTTACAGACCGTGATCGTGAAACAACCTCCTCATGCTCGCTCTCATTGCTCGGGCCTGAATGTCGAAGAGGTGTATGCTATGTGCGAGGCATGCTGAAATACAGGAAATAGAAACATTGTGAATAAGCAAGTAATTTTGGGGATAAAAACAACAGAATGTGACAAAACAGCCAAATTTGCGAACTGAGAATGCTCAGTTTTTGTAAAATTGCGAACAGGAAGCTCGCAATTTCACCGAAATAGCGAACTGAATGTTCGCAATTGCACCAAAATTACAAACTGCATGTTCGCAATTTCACAAAATTGAGCATGCCCAATCTTGGTGAAATTGCAAATAGCTTGTTTGCAATTTCAACATTGCTGGTTGTGCGAAATCGCGAACAACCAGCACACGACCTTGCACGGGTTGCGAACGGGATGTTTGCAATCCGTTCAAAATCGCGTGCTGGTTGCTCGCGATTTTGCACAACCACCAGCCCCAACCCTAGATCTCGAATCCTACCCAAAACTCACAAAACCCAACCAAATTCAACAAAAATTGTACCAAAATGTTGATAATGCCTTTTTTTAAAAAAACAACAACATATAAATGAAAATCGGACTTTTGAAGCAGAACCTATAACTCTAAATATCACTAAAAATACTAAAGTAAATTGCTTAAAAATTACATGAATAGGTAAAGGATTCGTACCTTAACGTTTTTTGTAAGTTCGGATTTGAGAAATCTTGACTTTTTTTTTGCCAGATTTTGAGAGCTTTTGGTGGAGAGAAGAGAGAAAAGAGGGTTTGTGGCTGAAAATACAGCTTTTATATCAAGAGTAAATGGGTCTTTTTTGGGGTCTCATTATAGCCAAATGTCATCTCATTATAGAAGGGTCTCATTATAGCCAAATGGGATCTCAATTTAGCCTTGCCTATAAAAGGTAAAAGGTTAGAACTTTCGTAACTGGATTTTGATCCATACACACAATTAAGGGCAAGGCTAAATAGAGATCCCATTTGGCTATAATGAGACATTTTTATAATGAGATCTATTTAGGCTATAATGAGACCCAAAAAATGACCAATTTACCTTTAATATGAAAGTTGTATTTCAACTAAAGTTCATCTTTTCTCTTCTCTCTTCACCAAAACCTTTCAAAATCGGCAAAAAAAAAACTCATGATTTCTCAAATCCAAACTCACACACACGTTAAAGTATGAATCATATACATATTCATGTAATTTTAATGCAATTTAGTTAGGTATTTTTAGTGATATTTAGAGTTATAGGTGATAAGGAAGAATAAAAGACAAGGAGAAAAGTGTGAAGAAGAAACATGAAAGGAGAAAATAGCAAATAAAAAGTATGATAGGAGGAAAACGCATAGGGAAAACTGTGTAAGGACTAAATTGTATAAGCTATATAAAGAAGTAGCCAGAATAGGAGGAAAGTAAAATGTAGGGACTAAAAGATGTAATTAACAAGAGTTAAAGCGTGTGGGATCCACAATTGTACTATAAAAGGACCACACACACTTCACAAATCCCGAGATGAATAATATGATACTTTCTCTCTCTACTTAACCTAATAACTCTCACTTTCTCTCTCTAAAATTGACACTAAGAGATTTATGTATCACCAAATTGTCACTAAGTAATCCTCGTATCGCATTATCACCCCTGGACTTTCCTGAAACTCTTTAGTGGCGCCGTCTGTGGGAAGCGAGGATCGCTCTGACGGCAATCGCTTCCTGGAAATAATCCATGTTCCGAGGAGAACTATGGAAGAACAAGGGGAATATTTGGTTAACAATTGCGAGGAGAACCTGATAGGCGATGACTACCGGAATGATATGGAATACGAGGGACCAGGGGGTCAGCGAGTTGAAAACGCTTTCGATGACTCAGATCTGCTGGCTCGAATGAATGAATTGTTGCTAGAGATCGAAAGATTGAAAGCAGAAAAGGAAGCCGTACAGGAAAATCTTCGATCCGAGATAAGGAGAGAGGCAGTTATTGAAAATGAGGAGCGCGAAACTGAATTTCGTTCCAAAAATAGGGACGACAGATATCGAGGACGCGAGCGGCGATCGCCAAGGAGAAGAGAGAGGCGTCGTTCGGATTCGGCTGACTCAAGCGATTACTCTCAATACAGCTCCTCAGAATTGTCCCCTCGGAAATACCACAGAAAGAAAAAATGTGATCGCAGGCGTACCGATTTCCGAAGAGGAAGAAACTCGGAGAGGAAATCCTCGAGGGAAAAGAGTCACCATGCCCGAGGTGGTGATCGGTCTCATGAACAGGCAAAGTATCCTGATAAGAAAGAGGACATGGGCCCTCGAAATTCGGAATGACAGCAATAATACACTCTACATTCCGAGAAGGGTTTATACTTTTCGAATAACGACAATTTACGATCCAACATTTATCGTACGGGTCACAATTGGAGAGCCTCTCTTCTGTCCTCGAAGATTTTAGTGGGGAACCTTCCAAAGCACTTTGATATTTCAAAGTTAGAAAAATTCGATGGGACGCAGGACCCGGATAATCACATCGAACAATTCAAAAAATTTATGATCAATTTCGACGATGATGATAAGTTGTTGTGCAGAGCTTTTTCCCAGACTTTCAAGGAGGTAGCTTCTAAATGGTACAATAGACTTCCGCAGGGCTCCATAAAGAATTTTGATATGTTTTGGAACATCTTCAGACAACACTTCGTGGGGAGCAAGAAGTTCAGAGCAAACGGAGACACGATCATCTATTGTCGGCAGAAAGTTGGGGAGAGCCTCAAGGATTACACTAATCGTTTTGTCAAAATGAAATCAGACATGGAATATTGTAAAGATTCGGTGGCACTTGCAGCCTTTAGGATGGGCCTGCTCTCCGGATTACTGAAGGATACGGTAGCAGAGAGCCAAGCAATGACCTTCGGAGCGTTACTAGATCAGGTTGAGAAGAGGATCTTGGTGGAAGAGACTCAGGCGTCGGAAAAGGGATCTGGGGACCAGTTGGATAAAAATCAATTTCAAAAATCCGAGTCGAGTAAACATGGCCTCCGTTCTAATGTTCAGGCCAAGAATGCGGGTCAATATCCACCGAGACAGAAATCAAACCCACAATACTATGGCAACCAGCACAATTACAACCAAGAAACGAGACCCATGTCGAATAAGTGGGTTCGACCCGACTACTTTGCAGAGTTGACAGAAAGTGTTGCTACAATATTTGACAAAGCGAAATCTACGGTACCGTTCATGAAGCCTTTTCCCATACAGACTCCGAGGGAAAGCAGAAGCGTTAATAAGTACTGCAAGTATCATGAGGATATTGGATACGATACCAAGGATTGCATAGCTTTGAAGAAAGAAGTGCAAGCCTTAGTTGAGAATGGAATCTTGCTAGAGTTTGTCAAAAAGCATTCCCAGAAAAATGTCGTGGTAAAAGTTGTCACGAAGAACACTGACACAGCCATGGTGATTTCCGAAGGGATTGACAACTTTGACATTGAACAGGAATATCTAGACCCCAAGGAGGGGCGGAACAACGTCAATATGGTGGAAGAGGTTATTCCGAAGGGGAGGGTGGATAGCCTCTGCGTTTTCTTCGACTCTTTGGAAATTTTCGGAGGAGACACTATTGCGGAAAATTCTAACAGTTCCCGCAAGAGGCACATGGTCAACCTAACTACCCAGATCGAAGCAGGGGTGTCGGCACAAATGCACCGGTCGTCTTCCCCCATCATTTGTTTTGATGACAATGACATGCGCAATGTCGCAGGCCCCCACGAAGATGCGGTGGTGATCGCTTCGGGCATCGCTGGGGATCAAATTCAGAAAATACTTATTGATACAGGGAGTTCAGCAAATATATTGTTTATGAGCACTTACCGGAGAATTTCTGACCCACCAGTTATCCGAAGATCCGACAGGACTATAGTGGGCTTCACTGGTGCTACAGCAATGTAGGAGAATTTCAGTGTGTGGTCGAATTGGGCCAAGGGCCATTCAAGAAGGAGGTGGAAGTACTTTTCATTGTCGTTGACGCGCCGACGTCGTATAACGCCATCCTAGGCCGCTCTTGGTTATCCCGGATGCACGGCGTAATCTCAACGGTGCATCAATGCTTGAAGTACATGGTAGGAAACAATATTGGGATAATCCGAAGTAGCCAGAAGATGACACGTGAGTGTTACCAGATAGCCCTGTCCTCGAAGGGGGTTCGAGGAGAAACTTCAGACAAAGCATAACAATTAAAGGGGCCTCCCCCTGAAATCATCACATGCGATGATCCGAGGGAGGCCCCCGGATTTCAGGTCCCAGAAGAAGATTCTGCGACACATGAATTTGCGAGTGGAAAATTTATTAAGATTGGAGTCAACCTCTCTCCAGAATTTAAGGAGAAGTTAATTGCTTTTTTATCTGATAAACTTGATATGTTTGCTTGGTGTGCACAGGATGTCACTGGAGTGCCGTCGGAAATTATGTGTCATAAACTCACGATACGACTTGATGTCCGACCCATAGTCCAGAAAAGAAGACCTGTCTCCCCGGAAAAGGCCACGACAATTCTGTTGGAGGTCGAGAGGCTACTGAGCATAGGTCATATTCGTGAGTCGCATTATCTCGTGTGGGCGTCGAATCCAGTGTTGGTACGAAAGAAGAATGGCAAGTGGAGAATGTGTGTTGATTTCACGGATTTAAACAGAGCTTGCCCTAAAGATCCATTCCCTGTGCCCCGCATTGATCAGTTAGTGGACTCGACCTCCGGAAATTGAATGTTGTCATTTATGGACGCTTACTCAGGATACAACCAAATCTGATTAGCCTCTAACGATGAGGAAAACACTTCTTTTAT
The DNA here is from genome assembly GCA_036936605.1 of Limnanthes douglasii subsp. nivea. Lineage (NCBI taxonomy): Eukaryota > Viridiplantae > Streptophyta > Magnoliopsida > Brassicales > Limnanthaceae > Limnanthes > Limnanthes douglasii. The sequence continues at coordinate 318,542,146 of JAUPFV010000002.1, read as the reverse complement.
TACCGGGCGAGGGTTATAGTGTTACAGGGTCATGCTGTTCGGATTAAAAAACGCGGGGGAAACTTATCAGCGTCTACTCAATAAAGCTTTTGAGGGTCAGATTGGGCGGAACATGGAGGCCTATATCGACGATATGCTAGTCAAAAGTGCACGGGATGAAGACCATTTCGTCGACTTAGACGAGACATTCCGTAACTTAAACAGAATCAATCTAAAACTCAATCCGGAGAAGTGCATTTTCTGGGTGAGGTCGGGTAAATTTCTCGGTTACATGATCAGCAAAAAAGGCATCGAGGCAGATCCAGAACAGATAAAAGCTCTGATCACAATGACCCCCCCCCCCCCGAAATATCAAGGAAGTACAAGTTCTGACAAAGAGATTGGCTGCTCTAAATAGATTCATTTCTAGATCTTCAGATAAATGTGCACCATTTTTCAAGGTACTGCGAAATGCGAGACAGTTTTATTGGACCGAGAAATGTTCGGCCGCTTTTCATCAAATCCAAGAGTATCTGACGTCCCCTGATGTATTGTCTAAACCATTGGTAGGGGAGACATTAATTATTTATGTAGCAGTATCAGGATGTGCGGTCAGTGCCGTTTTACTTCGCGAAGATGAGTCTCTCTTGAAGCCTATCTATTATGTCAGTAAGAGTCTGCTGGATGTGGAGAAGCGATATCTCACGTTGGAAAAGGTAGCTCTAGCTGTGGTAACGGCGGCTCGAAAGATGAGACCGTACTTCCAGGCCCACCCTATAATTGTTCGGATGACTTTTCCCCTGAAGAGTTTATTACAAAGGCCTGATATCTCTGGTCGGATGACTAAATGGTCAGTGGAACTGGGAGACTTTGACATAACATTTGAGCCTCGAACGGCGATAAAAGCCCAAGTTTTAGCTGATTTTTTGGTCGAGTTCCATTCGGATAGAGAGGAAACAGAAATCCATAACTTTGTTGATGAAGTGGAATGGATGGTACGGACAGATGGGGGGTCGAACATCTCGGGAAGTGGGGTCGGTGTTCAATTGATCTCCCCAAAAGGGATAGCTATGTTCCAAGCCATTCGTTTCGGTTTTAAGGCTACTAATAATGAAGCTGAGTATGAAGCTGCACTAGCAGGCTTGCGTTTGGCTCAGATATGTGGGGCCCAAAATATTAAACTGGTCAGCGATTCACAATTGGTGATAAACCAAGCTTTGGGAGAGTCCGAAGCCAAGAAGGATAAACTGATACAGTATCTGAAGATATTGAAAGATTTAGCATCTGAGTTTGAGGAAGTCAAGTATGAGCATGTTCGAAGAGAATTAAATGCTGTCCGAGATTCTCTCGCCTTTGCTTCACGAACGGAGGGTTACCCTTGGGTTTTGGTCCAGGAGCACCCCTCGATCTTGGTTGATGAGGAGCATACAATAAATATCTCGGAGGAAAGTAATGTGATAACGGATGATTGGAGATCGGCCATTGTCGATTTTCTGGTCCATGATACTTTACCCGCCGACAAGCAAGAGGCTAGAAAAATCAGGTTCAAGTCTCATGGCTATATTTCGCTAGGAGGAGTGCTGTATAAGAAATCTCTGAGTCGCCCATTATTGAGGTGTTTGAATAAGCCTGAGTCACAAATCGTCCTGTCTGAACTACATGATGGGGAAGGTTCGGCCCATTGTGGCTATAAGGCATTAATTCGAAGAGTGTTCCTGGCTGGCTACTATTGGCCTACTGTTGCTGCCGATGCAGAAGAATTAGTAAGACGATGTGACATATGCCAGCGCTACGCGAATGTAATACACAAACCTGGGGTGTTACTGGAAATTATTTCAGAGGTAGTCCCATTTGACAGATGGGGCATTGATCTAGTTGGGCCCCTACCAATGGCGTCTGGGGGCAGACAGACTATAATCGTAGCAGTCGATTATTTTTCTAAGTGGGTAGAGGCTGAGCCGCTAGCAGGAACAAGGGCCAAAGATGTGATCAAGTTTGTCGTGTCTAACATTTGTTGTCGTTTTGGTGTACCATTGCAGATCACAACGGACAACGGACCTCAGTTCGATAACAAGGAGTTCCACAGTTTCTATGTATCAAGGGGTATACGACAATGTTTTTCTGCACCATTTCACCCTCAGGCTAATGGTCAAGTGAAGGTGACTAATCGCACGATTCTCGATGGTTTAAAGAAGAACTTGGAAGGAAAAGCGGGAAAATGGCCCGACTATTTGCAGGAAGTATTGTGGGCATACCGGACGACTCCGCAAACGGCCACTGTTGTGTCTCCATTTGCCTTAGTATATGGAATGGATGCCGTTGTCCCTCCAGAGATTCTTTTTCCCTCACATCGTGTAGCAACATATGTCTCCGACACGAATGACCAGAGTAGAACACTGGCTTTAGACTTAGTTGAAGAAAAGAGACAGCAAGCACAGTTGACATCCCCCCATTATCAAACTCTTATGAGGAGTCGATACGCGTCTAAGGTAAAACACAGAGATTTTAAAGTGGGGGACAAAATCCTACGTAAATTTTTCTTGTACACCAAAGACAAGAGTTTGGGAAAGTTGGGACCGAATTGGGAAGGTCCCTATGAGGCCACGGAGAAGATAAAACCAGGCGCATACCGATTAAAAGACAAGGAAGGGCGATATCTCCGTCTCCCTTGGAACATTGAGCCTCCACAATCGAGTCCTGGCGAGATTGTTATCTGTGAAGCAGAGACGAAATCGGTTGTCCCAGTATTTTTTTTCCCACAAGCGAAGCTTGGTGAACACATTTGTGGCACCCTCAACATAGTCAGAATAGGGCTTGGATATCCCAGTCATAGCTGCAACAAGTAGCCAATATCAAGACCAGTCAGAATCTAAAATTCGAGGAAGCATAATAAATTTTTCGAAGGATATGAACTTACATTTATTAGTCCACATCAGAGAGAGCTTGTGAGGATTTGAGGGAGTGGCCTCTGACTCGGTCTCCCAGCAACCAGAGAAAAACACAAACTGCTGCCTCCATTTCTTGTCAGCCTCTAGTAGATCTCTCAGGATTTTTTGTCCCCGAGTGAAAGTCAGTGAGTAAAAGGGAAAGAAAGGATTCTTGGCCAAACCAGCAAGGCCAATGAGTTGCTCTAACGAAAATTTGTGACCTGAGAGTCTCGAGGCCATGATGCAGGCCATCAGAGTAAACCACATGTTGGGACCAACCTGCGAAGGACAAAGGTCTATCTTCACCAAATATTCGATGAAGAAGGGGTCTAAGGGATACCTTAGCCCCCAGTTCATGATCTCTGTATATACCACCAACTCGTTGTCCCTCACTGATAAAGGTGTCTCTCCTTCCGAGGGAAATCTGATGGTAATATAGGAAGGGATGCACCATCGGGTCCTCAGCATCGCCTCTTCGTCTTTCGAAAAATACTTGTATTTGATGTTGGAAAGGTCCACCATATGTTTATTTTCAATGCCCCGAATGTTGCGACCACCAATATCGTCTAGTTCCAAGGGTAGCACGATGTCCCCTTTCGATTTTGGAGCAATCCGACGGGTTTTCTCTTCGGATATTATTTGGGACGAGGAGGTGGTATTATTCAAAGAACCTAAAGTGGGGATCACAGACACTTTTGGTTCGAGGGGCGTTGTGGCAGGTTTTTTCCCTTTGGCATCTCGACTCTCATTTCGCCTATTGAGCATATCCTCTTCGGTGATGAGCATTTTCGAAGGCAAAAATTGAGTCCCATGAATGGTCAAAGATGGAGTAGAAGGCAGACTTGACTCATCTACTTCGTTTCTTCGGCGAGGACTATTAGAGGTCCGATGAGGGCTTGTGGATATTCGTGGAGGACTGGCAGAGGTTCGAGGAGGTCTGGTAGACGTTCGAAGAGGGCTAGTAGATGTTTGAGGGAGACTTTCGAGGGTTGTTGGTGACGTAGGCTCCCGAATGACCAGGGCGCCTCATTGGCACGTTTTCGCTCATGAGAGCCTTTCCTATCCTTGTGAGACTTCTTTCTCTTCCCAGAAGAGTGTTTATGCTGCTTGTCCTTACCCATTTCTCCGAGGGGGTTAGAATTGCTATGCAGGCTTTGTCGAGCGACTTCGAGGGGGATAATTGCAGTCGAATCTGCTAAGGGAGGCTAGGCACTAAAGAAAGTAGTAGTCGATGGTGGGGGTTGAGGCCTCACGTCTTCACCAGCAGCAACTCTCTCTTCGAACCTCTTACTGATCAACAACCACTCAGGAATCCGACAGGGTTTGTTCGCCAACTTTGTCTCTCTAGAAATGATTGAACAAAAGTTGAGTTAATGAGGAGAGAAGGTCGGTATTTATAGGTGAAGCTGGGCTTTCCTGACAGATCAGGACCGGGGATTTTTTCTGGTGTTTGCCTAGGGACATTATGGTCCATATAGGTATGAATTATTCTGACACCAGCCACATGGGAAGTTGAAGAGCTTTCATAGTCAGGAAATGTCAGGAGAAGATGAAGAGTTTTTCTGTCAGAAAATGTCAGGGGAAGATGAAGAGTTTTCTGTCAGAAAATGACAGGGGAATAGGGAACGTTTTCAAAAAAGATTAATCCTGGCACCCCTTTTAGCTTTGATTTGACATCATTCGGGGCACTGATACAGCCAAAGTCGGGGGGCTACTCGGTTATCAGGTGAAATCCGAAGAGAGATTTTTCGAGGAGCGATTTATGGCTTCGATGGATCGAGGCAAACTGTGGAAATTCGAAGAAAGAAAAGATTCGGGGAAAATGATTTCTGCCTTTCAAAAGTAACTGTTCGAGGGTATGTGAAGTGAGCAATCAGAGAATTATTCAGTCCCAGTAAAAGAACTTTTACTAGGATTGGGGGGCTACTGATAAGGAAGAATAAAAGACAAGGAGAAAAGTGTGAAGAAGAAACATGACAAGAGAAAATAGCAAAGAAAAAGTATGATAGGAGGAAAACGCATAGGGAAAACTGTATAAGGACTAAATTGTATAAGCTATATAAAGAAGTAGCCAGAATAGGAGGAAAGTAAAATGTAGGGACTAAAAGATATAATTAAAAGGAGTTAAAGCGTGTGGGGTCCGCAATTGTACTATAAAAGGACCACACACGCTTCACAAATCCCGAGATGAATAATATGATACTTTCTCTCTCTACTTAACCTAATAACTCTCACTTTCTCTCTCTAAAATTGGCACTAATAGATTTCTGTATCACCAAACTGTCACTAAATAATCCTCGTATCGCATTATCACCCCTGGACTTTCCTGAAACTCTTCAATAGGTTTACCTCAAAAGTCGAATATTCATCTATATGTTGTTGTGTTTTTTGAAAATAAGTTGTAGATGTGTTAATCTACTGATTAGCAACGTTTTGGTATGAATTTTGTTGGTTTTGATTGAGTTTTAAGAATCCAGGGTTCATGGGTTTCGAAATTTTGGGTTTGCTGTATGGGGCAAATCGCGAACGCGCAACTCGCGATTTCTCCAAAATTGGGCGTTGGGCGTTCGCAATTCTGGAAGCAAAATTGCGAAGTCCTTGTTCGCAATTCTGGTTGTTTCACCATTTTGTTTTTAAGGTGTTTTTTACCACATTTTGTAGTTTTTAGGTCTAAATTTTACACCATTCATTGAAAATGACTAATGTATTATATTGATAAAAAATGAAAAATGACAAAATTCCCAAAGATTTTCGGGCGTAGGGAGTGTTCATTTTAGCCAAAATTGCGAGCAAATAGTGTCTGATTTTGTCAAAATTGAACGCTCAGAACCCGCGATTCTGACAAATTATAGCGTTTCGAGCGCTCAATTTGGGCAACTTTGTGAATTTGCTATTCACAATTTTGTCAAAATCAAGCGCGGGCAACGCTATAATTTGGAAAAACCAAAACACAATGTTCTTCGCAGTTCATGCAGTTCATAGCGTTGGTATTGCTATATTCGCACTGAATTTTAAAAGAACACAAAATGCACCTCTTTTGGGGTTTGGAGATAGTCCGTCAAAGGTTCATCCTCCTCCGACAAGAAATCATCCATATTGCAACTCAACTTTTCGTTTAAATCACTCAAATCCATGATTTTTGGTGTTTTTTAAAAATTTAGCTTAGTTAGAGAGAGAGTTGTAGGAAGAAGGAGAAGAAAAACTTAGTTTTTTGTTAGAACTTTTGTTTCATATATAAAAGGTAAAATTGTCATTTTACAATAACAGAAAAAAAAATTAAGTTAGAAGTCTCATTATAGCCAAAATGAATCTCATTTTAGTCTAACCCCACAATTAATTTGGATTCGTTGGTCGGAATCAATTAGTATTGTAATAATCTCTGAGGATCTATCATATAGAAATTTAAAAAAAATCAAATTTTAATGTAACTATTATAATATAATTTTTAAGTTAAGTAATAAATTAATTTTAATAAAGAGTTTTCGATCATGTTCATTTTATGGAGGGGGAGTTCATAACGAAATTTAGACCGAAAATAATGAATTATCTATTATAAAATTATAGTTTTAGTTCAAAATTATAGTTTCGGATGAATTTGTATATTATAAATAAAATAAGATAAGTTTTCCGCCTAGGCAAAATATATAAATATGTTATAGTTGAAGAAGATGATTTTTTTATACTTTTATAATTTTAAAATATTGGTGAAAATTATTGATATGTCGATTTTAGTAAATTTAATTTTTAACGCATATATTTTATTATAAATTTGTGTGAGAGCTAGAATCAGTTTAAAAACATTATAGGTATTGATTTTTTAATTTTATATTATTTTTGTTCTTTAGCTGGATCTATTTTGCATGATATGTTGCTTGCTGTCTTTATTATTTTTGGAATTGTTAAAAAAGATTAAAACTATTTCGAGAAGTCGTTTTTCTATTTTTTTAATATTTATTAAATTACCACTACGCAAAAAACTCAAAAAACTCTTGCAACTCACGTCATTGGGGGACTTATAACTACTCCATGAAGTTGCAAACAGAATTTCAAACACCCACCATAATCATCTTTTCCAAAGTACCAAAAACTTCAAAACTCAACAACCCATTTACCTATTTTTTTCAAAACCTCAAAACCTCAAAACCTTCAAAAAATGACCAGAAAGAGTCGGAACCACTTCCCATGTAGAGCAGCATCGACGTCGAAGATGTACATTACTTTCTCCCCTCTTATTTTTGCGAAAAAAACAGATTTTTTTAAAAAAACCCGTTTTTTGTGTTTGTCGCCACTCATTGGCGTGGGTGTTGTGCCCAACGCCAATGTAGTGGCGTTGGACACCATCACCACGCCACAGGATGACGTGATGACCCTCTCGTTCGCCACACGTGTGACATCCGGTTGGTTGATTACGCCATTGGATGGCGTGGTAGTGGTGTCATGCACCATACTCATGATGAAACCCCTTAAACTAATCTGGAATGCCGGTTCAATTGGTTTAACCATTTCTTATATATTGCAGGAGGTTATCCAATGCAAATTTTTGCTTGTTTCGGATTATGCTCATCATTTCACCATTTACGACGAATATAGCTTAGACTCGATGACCGAGTGGGTTCTGATGAGTCCGGATTTTCTCACCACTCACTATAGAAACCGGACAGGAGCATTTCGGACAAAAACCACCCACTGAACCATCCGAACACGACTAAAGTATTAAAAACTAATCACTTTCTGACTAAGCTAATTATCAACGTGCTTAATAAACTTATGGGCTTTTGAAGTCGACCCGGTTTCATGAGTTTGACCCGAAAACCCATGAGGCCCACAATTAAGGGTATAAATACCCAACCACCTTCATTAATGAGGGTAATAAAAATTTAATACAACCAGCAAACTCAAATCTCTCACTACAAACTACCCAAACATTAAATACCCTTGAAACATCACAAAACATCTGACTAAATTACCCTCAGACCGAAATTATCCCCTCCAAATTGGCGACCACAGTAAGAGGAGAAGGTGCCTGAATCAAGCATTCGAAACCATCGAGAAAGATCAGTTCGGATGAATCCGGACGAGCAGGAAATACCGCCAGCTTTGGCAGAAGTGGTGGGAGAAAATGATGAATATACCATCGAGGAGCGAGAGAGACTAAAAGTTGAGATAGAAGCATTGAGGGCTGCAAAAAGGGCTGAATTGGGTGTGAAAGAAAAGTCTAAAGTGTCAGCAGTTCACCATACTGACAATCCAATAGAGCAAGAGCCATCAAAAACCCATGTGAGCAATAAAAAGACTCATGCTAGTTCAAAGAAGTCTCACTGGTCTAAACCGGTGGAGAGCTCAGATTCAGACTCAGAATCTTCCAGCAGCTCCTCGAATGAAGACGGAGTCGAAGAATCCCTGTCATCCAGCAGTTATGAAGGCCGTTCTAAGAATAAACAAAAGTTGGTTAAAAAATGCTCAAGAAAAAGTGACAGACGTCGAAGGTTAAAGAGGTATCTGGGTGAAGGTTTGTCTCATAGTCATGGCCATGGTCGGAGGCACGTAGACCAATTACTAATGGATCATTTTGCCTTTCATGGTGAGTCAGGTATCTTTGCTACTCCCAACGAAGATATTGTCTTCAGTCGTGGCCGTAATTGGAGGCAATCTCCATTGTCCTCCAAGATACTGTCCGGAAACCTTCCTAAGAGGTTTGACAGTACAAAGATAGAAAAATATGATGATAGTAAAGATCCGGATAACCATCTGGAGCAATTCAAGAATTTTATGATGAACTTTGATGATGATGATAAGCTACTCTGTCGAGTATTCTCCCAGTCTTTTATGGGGAGTGCTCTGAAGTGGTACAATAGTTTGCCACAAGGCTGCATCAGGAATTTCGATACTTTTTGGGTGGCTTTCCGAAGGCAGTTCGTTGGAAGTAAAGAAGTAAATGGCAATGGAGACACTATTATCCATTGTGCCCAAGAACCAAATGAATCTTTGAAGGAGTACATAATTCGTTTCGTAAACACCAAAAATGGATTAGTTGATTGTTTTGAACAAGTGGCAATAGCTTCTCTGAGGCAGGGTTTGAATCCTGGCAATTTGGCTGATTCAGTAACCAGGAAAAAGGCCATATCATGGGAAGGTTTACTGAATCAAGACGACAAATAGATTAATGTGGATGAAACAAAGAAAACCAGAGTGCACCGGTAAGTGAGATTTGCCCCAGCCGCACCAAATCAGAACCAGAATCAGTCCGGGTATAAGGCCAAGGAAGTTGGACAGGGTCAAAACAGGGCTAAGGCTCAGTCCCACCCGGCTGCACCGGCTCAAAGCCAGCAATCGAGAAATAAAAGAGGACCTTGGGTTCAACCGGAGTGGTTCGTTGAATTAAAAGAAAATATAGCCACCATTTATGATAAGACGAAAGACGAAGTCCATTTCAAAAAGCCGGCTGCATTACAATCTCCCAGTGAAAGTCGAAATAATAGTTTTTATCACTATCACCATGATACTGGTCATACCACTAAAGATTGCATTGAATTGAAACAGGGAGTGCAGAATTTGATTGAGAGAGGGAAGTTGAGGCTTATGTTAAAAGAAGAAGTGGAAATAGACCTGATAATGCTCATCGGGGTGGCCCGAACAATGCAGGGGCATCGGCTCCGGATGGGGCTATGGTGATAATTGAAAGGTTTGATATAGAATCAGAATATTTAGATCCTGATCCAACTCGAAACAAGGTGGGTGTTATCACAGAGCATTGCAAAACGGTGTCCGGGCTCATTAACTTTTTCGAGTCACTTACAATTTTTGGGGGAGACACCATGACTGCACTAACTTCTTCTTCGAGAAAGAGGCACGTTCATACTTTAGCTAAGGCATGACTTCCTATCAATCACAAATTCCATTTCCCTTCATTGTTTTCGATGAGGACGACTTGAGGGACATTACTGGTCCCCGTGAAGATGTTGTTGTCATAGGAGCATCCATTGAGGGCAATGACTTAAGACAAATTTTGGTGGACACTGGAAGTTCAGCCAATATTCTCTTTTTGACTTCCTACAAAAAAATGAAGAATCCAGCAGTAATTCAGCGTTCAAACAGGTCAACTATGGGTTTCACTGGAAGCTCAACAGATGTGATCGGGTAGTTCGAAGAGGAGGTTTTGTTAGGCAAGGGCCTTTTTTAAAAGATGGTTAGAATACTTTTTATTGCGGTAGATTGTCTCACTTGTTATAATGCCATTTTGGGGAGATCTTGGCTCTCTAGGATCCATGTTGTGGCCTCAACATTCCACCAGTGTTTGAAATATGCTGTACAAGGACAAGTGGGAGTTGTTCGAAGCAGTCAAAAGGTGGCAAGAGAGTGTTATGCAACAACACTGGCCCCTCGAACGTTGGGGGCAGTCCGGATAAGTGAGGAATAGTAGTTTTAGGGGACCTCTGGGGGAGAGGGTGAAATTGATGACCCTAGAGAGACCCCTGGCGTTTTAATACCTATTGAAGAAGTTGAAACTCACTCTCTAGTTGAAGAAAAAAATGTCAAGATTGGGTCCAAGATGACATCGGAATTAAAAGGTAAAATGTTAGCTTTTTTGAAAGACCATCAGCATGTTTTTTCTTGGTGCAATGTTGATGAAACCGGAGTACCAGCCGTCCGGAATGATATCGCACCCGTTGTGCAAAAGAGGAGAGCTTTTTCTAAAGAGAAAGCTGATATCATAGTTCAAGAGGTTGACCGACTTACTAAGATGGGGCACATAAAGGAATCTCAATACCATTTATGGGCAACCAATCCGGTGCTGGTAAAGAAGAAAAATGGATAGTGGCGTATGTGCATCGATTTTACAGATCTCAATAGAGCTTGCGCGAAGGATCTATATCCAGTTCCCCGAATTGATCAGTTAGTAGACTCTACGTCTGGAAACAAGTTACTGTCCTTTATGGATGTGTTATCCGGGTACAATCAGATTCAAGTAGATCTGAAGGATCAAGAACATACTACGTCTGTTACTTATAGGGGCCTCCATTGTTACAAGGTGATGCCGTTTGGGTTAAAAAATGCTAGGGCTACTTATCAGAGGTTAGTAAACAAAGCTTTTGCTGGCCAACTTGGAACAAATATGGAAGTTTATATCGATGACATGATGGTAAAGAGTCTGGACAAAAAGCTACACTTGGCAGACCTCCAATAAACTTTTGCCAATTTAATGAAAGTAAATTTAAAATTGAACCCAAAAAAGTGTGTTTTCGGAGTGCAGTCCGGAAAATTCTTGGGATATGTGATAAGTGAGAAAGGGATACAGCCTGATCCAGACCAGCTTAATGCTTTCTTACAAATTGAGCCTCCTCAGAATATTAAAGAAGTACAAAGATTGACAGGGAGGTTGGCTGCTCTAAACCGTTTTATCTCAAGGTCTTCGGATAGGTGTGCCCCGTTTTTTCAAACTTTGAAAGGTGCAAAAGAATTTAATTGGTCTCCCGGTGCGACCAGGAATTTGATGAAATTAAGAAACATTCATCCTCCCCTAAAACTTTGTTTAAACCTGTTGATGGAGAGACGATTTACATATACATGGCAGTTTCTGAGTGTGCCCTAAGTGCAGTGCTAGTAAGGGAGGTAGATAATTATCCTCGACCTGTATACTATATCAGCAAAAGCTTGATTGATGCAGAAAAATGATATTTGAAACTTAAAAAACTAGCACTGGCTTTAGTAATTGCTGCTAGGAAAATAAGGCCCTATTTTCAGTCTCATTCGATCATCGTCCGAACGTCTTTTCCCTTGAAAAATGTTCTTCAAAAGGCAGACATTTCAAGCAGAATGACCAAGTGGTCAGTGGAGCTGGGAGACTATGATATTGACTTTGCCCCTTGAACGGCAGTCAAAGCTCAAACTGTGGCTGACTTCTTGGTTGAATTCCATTCAGATAGAGGTATTAAGCAAGCAACTAGTGAAAAAGATAAAAAAGTATGGGCTGTTCGGACTGATGGTGGGTCAAGTACCATGGGTTGTGGTGCTGGGATATGTTTAACCTCTCCGTACGGCGACAAGATGTACCAGGCTATATGTTTTGCTTTCAGGGATTCTAATAATGAGTCCGAATATGAAGCTGTTATATCTGGCTTGAAATTAGCTCTTATTTGTGGAGCCAAAATGGTCAGATTAGTGAGCGATTCTCAGCTTCTTATCCACCATGCACAAGGTGAATCCGAAGCAAAAAAGGAGCAGTTGGTTAAATACTTATTTCTTCTCAGGCAAGTGGCCCTTAATTTCAAAAGCATCGCCTATGAGCACATACTCCGAACAGAAAATACGCTACCAGACTCTTTGGCAACCATAGCTTATACTGAGTCATACCCTTGGATTCATGTGCTAGAATGCCCATCCATTCAAATCAATTCGGATAAGGAAGAAGAGAGCTTGAATATACAAGTAAAACAACCCCAAGATTGGAGATTTCTTCTCCTCCAATATCTTTTAGATGGCATCTTGCCTCCGGAAAAAGCAGTAGCAAGGAAGGTAAAATACAAGGCTCGTGGTTTTGTCATCTTAAGAGACGTTCTTTATAAAAAAATCCTTTAGTAAACCTCTTTTACGATGTGTGGGGATCGAAGAATCCCAAATAGTGCTCTCTGAATTACATGATTGCGAGGGATCAGCACATTGTGGATTCAGGGCTCTAACCAGAAGAGTTTTGTTGGCTGGGTACTATTGGCCCTCCATAATGCAAGATGCCAAGGAGTTGGTGAAGAAGTGTGATCCATGCCAAAGATACAACAATGAAATCCATGTTCCAACAGTCCCTTTAAAGTCAATTTCTGAGCCAATACCTTTTGCTCATTGGGGGCTGGATTTAGTGGGACCTCTACCCATGGCATCCGGAGGGTGCAGAACTATAATTGTTGCTATTGATTACTTCTCCAAGTGGATCGAAGCAGCCCCATTGGCAGGAACTACTTCGAAAGCTGTTATAAAATTCATCCTATCCAACATTTGTTGTAGATTTGGGGTTCCAAAAAAGATAACTACCGACAATTGACCACAATTCGATAACAAGGAGATAGAGAATTTCTGTTCTACTAGAGGCATTCAACATTGTTTTTCTTCTCATTTCCACCCACAGGCAAATGGTCAAGTTGAAGTGGCTAACAGGACCATCATGTCCGGTCTTAAAAAGAATCTGGAGGGAGCTACTGGGAAATGGCCAAGTTACCTACAAGAGGTATTATGGGCTTACTGAACTACTCCTAGGGCTGCAACACAAGAGTCTCCCTTTGCTTTGGTATATGGGATATATGCTATAGCTCTCATAGAGGTTACTCTCCCTTCATTTCAAGTCCATAATTTTTCCGAACAAGCTAATGAAGTGGCGATAAGAAACCAACTTGACTTGATGGAGGAAAAAAGAGTTAAGGCTCACCTCAGAGCCACCCACTATCAGGGTTTGATGAGAAGTAGATTTGCTTCTAAAATCAAAAGGAGGGATTTTCAACTAGGTGATAAGGTGCTAAGAAAAGTCTTCTTACATACCAAGGAGAGGCAGTTTGGAAAGTTAGCTCCAACTTGGGAAGGGCCCTATGTGGTCAGTGAAAAGCTTAAGCCTGGGACATACCGGCTCCAAGATAAAGATGGAAGGATTTTGAATCACCCATGGAACATCGAACACCTTCGGTTGTATTTAGAATAGACTATGTAATTATTTACTTGTTTAAAGTCCATGTAAATATTTGAGGGCATACTCTTTCCTACCCTGGTGGCGCGGGGAGGTTTTAATGAGGTGTCCAGGTTTTAAAATAAAATTTGATGCCTTCTTAAAAAATTCGAAGTGGTTTAACTAGCAGTTCGATTTAATTCAATAAGGTGATGACTATTTAAACATGTGTCGTCGGAGAATTTGAACACTCTCACTTTAAAACATTTATGAAATAACTAAAGGCCATTTGAATACAAGCCATCAAAATTAAATAACTACAGAACAATGTAGGAATTATGTAAGATAAAATTGCCCGGTAGATACCGACGAATGATATTAAATATATAAAATTCCTTGGCCATCCAAGGACTTTGAAGTTTTAAAAGATAAGGTTTGTCTAGACAAGTGCCGGACACGATTACAAAAATGCCTTGGCCATCCAAGGACTTTAGTTCAAACACAAAATTAAAAGGTAGTTGGCATTTTGAGGACTTTAGTTCTTAGATGTCCCAGCTTCACTCGGTTTTTTCTTGGGATCAATGGGTTCTTCATCTGGACTCTCTTCGGTCTTTTCATCTTCATCAGTGGTGTCATCCCAACCACTGGAATAACCGTGCTTATCACCATTAGCCTTAGTATGGTGAGGAAGGTTTTCGTTTTCCACGAATCGCCATAAGTCCCCGAGTGTCATCTTCGGAAATTTATGATGAAAGAGTAGGACCATGTCTGACTTGACCTCAGCGTACCTTTGTTCTTTGGAGTCCATCACATCGTTGGTGTATGTATCAATCCTAGCTTGGATTGTCTTTTCATATTCCTTTAGCAAGTTATTTTTCTCTTGCTTAGCCTGGGACACAGTATCTTCAAGCGATATCTTGTCATTTGTCAGGGTCTGAATGACATCTTCTTTGTCCTTCACCTCCTCTTTCGAAGTGGAAAGATTTTTCTCCAAGTCAGAAAACTTGGATTGAAGTTCTGTGACAACCCCTTCCGAAGTGGCCAGCTTGGTGGCCGAATCTTCTTTACCCTTTATCAACTCTTCATTTTCTTTCTTTAGTGCCTCGATACTCTGCTTGATTGTAAGGAAGTCTTTGGACAAACTCTCCTTGTCAGAATTGAGCGTGTTGATGATGGCCGACTGGTTTCGCACTTGCTTCTCTAAGTTGAGCACTTGTTGAATGTTGCTTAACAAGGAATGGGTCACCACATCTTTCTCTCCTGAAACAGAAAAAGAGTTACCGTTGAAGGTGACCATATTCGAGGAGCTTGAGGGAAGGTAAGGGCCAGCGAAATCATCCTTTTCAAGGTCATTAGAGTAAAGACCAATCCCTTGAAGCCCACTGATGTCAAATCCATCGATAATAATGTCCCCTCCGGCGCCCTCTCCGGTATGGAAATCACTTGGAATTTCCTCTACTTGCGTTGGGTTTGTTGGATCAACCGAAGGAAAGGACTCCGGAGCCCGGAAAGCAACTTTATCTCCCTTAGAGGTTTTCTTCTTCTTGGCCTCCCTATCTTCACCTTCTGCTCCCCGTTTTCTATCTTTCTTGGGAGCCTTTGAGGGCTTTGGAGATCCAACCACCTCTTTGGTACTCTCATTTTCTACCACTTGTAGCAAAGCGGCATCGATCATTCCTTGTTCCTGCTCCTCCGGGCTTATAGGGGCATTTTCCTCAACATCACCAGGGTTGACCTCAGCCCCATCTTCTTTAGCCTTGCCTTTCTCGCCCTTTATTTTGCTTGGGGCTTTAGCTCTGCCCGGCAACGCCAACTTTCTATCTTTTCCATCAGTCTTCTGTAGAATCACCCCCGGAGGGGGTGGAGTGGTTAATTCCTCCCAAGACAAGTCCCTCCGGTCGGTTGTATTCCAGAGATGGGATCTTGTTAAGTTGCCTCCGGTGAAACAGTTGTGGAAGCGGTTTCCCCATTTCTCAGTTTTCCAAGCATTTAGCTTGGCACAAGTAGTCTGCCCCGCTTCTAAGTAGTCGTTAAACTCCTTAGGCAGCACTACCATAAAACTAGAGATGGCAATTGTTTCCGAACCCGCGGGTACCCGACCCGAGCCGACCCGATGGGATGGGTTATGGGTTTTAAAAATTTCCCACGGATGGGTCGTGGGTTTGAAAATTTACTACCCGCCGGGTATGGGATGGGTTATGGGTTTAAATAATTTTCCACGGGTACCCAACCCGAACCCGACCCACTGGGTAATACCCGATGGGTACCCGTTAAATTAATATTATATAAAATATTATATCATTTAATATTAGTTATCGAGCTTTAAAATAAACTTATTAATATTAGTATCTGTATTCTGTAATAACCAAACCATATATTATCTGCTAATATATAGGATGTACTTTTGAAAAGTATTGTTCTATTTAAACATTAAATTTATTTTTTAAAATATATTTTTTAATATTTTTTATTTTTCTTTGCAAAACTGATACTATCAGTATGAGACTAATATTATTAGTATTATTAATTAAATTAAAAAAATACTAACATATACCAAAATCATATATTATTTATTAATAACATTATAAAAATACAAACTATTTGTTAATTATCACTAGATACAGTATATTTTGGAAAATATCTTTCTACATTTAAATATTAAATTTGATTTTTAATTTTCTCCATTTTAAAATATATTTTTTCTTTTTTGGTCTAATAATATTATTATTTATGAAATAGAAAAATTATTAACATATTCCAAAATCATATATCAATTATTAATACATCACAAAACACTGTTCTAGATTTTAATATTATCTTTGATGATTTATATTTTTTAGACATCTTTTCTTTTTTCTGCAATTAGTATCAAAAGTCAAGACAAACTAATAATATAACTAATTAAATTATAAGAAAATGATTTACTAACATATACCAAAAATATGTATTAATTATTAATAGATAACGATTAACATTAGGTTGAAGTATTTTTTTTATAGAATTGGTTTAAATCTAGAGAACAGTGCGTAGTTTTTTTTTTAAAAAAAAACTTTAACTTCAATGGGTACCCGCGGATGGGTACCCGAACCCGGCGGGTTCGGGTGTGGGAAAAAAATATTACTACCCGACGGGTACGGGTTAGGGTATGGGTTTAGAAAAATATAGACGGGATGGGTTACGCGGGTTTAGCTATACCCGCACCCATCCCGACCCATTGCCATCCCTACATAAAACAAAAGAAGAGAAATTAATCAAACAAATTTACCATAAGAAAAGATAGAAAAATATGGTTAGATGTTTACCTGTACTCCTTCATCTGCTGGTAAGCATGCTTGGATTATCACCAGCTTTAATCTTCCCCCCGTTCTCCCAAGCACCACTGATGAACAAAAATTGAGTCTTCCAGTTCTTCTCTGACTCAAGAAAGTCGTCTACCACTTTATAATTATCACCCATGTTGTATTGGTAGAAGGGGATGACATGATTTCTGCAAATACTGGTTACAACAGCAAATTGCTCCATCGGAAGGGGAATTCCGGAGAGCCCGGAGGCCATGATATAGGCCATGAGAGTGAATCAGGCATTAGGGCTCAGTTGGCTTGGGGAGAGCTTTATCAAATGGAAATATCTTACTAGCTCTGGGTCCAAGGGAAACCTAAGCCCCCAGTTAAATAACTCTGTGTAGAAGACTATCTCACTGAGTTTGTAATCCATTGGTGTCTCCGGATCGACTGGTATCCTCACTTTAACATTTTTAGAAATCCTCTACTTCGTCCTCATCCGGACAAGTTCAGTTGTATGAATAAAAGCGTAATTGATTTTCTGCATGGCTAGCAGATATTTTACACTTACTTTGTGGAAACAAGGCCCCACTTTTCCTACAAGGCACTCCGGCAGATCCAGGTGCTTTAAACACAACTTTTCTTTGCCTTTTCTCTTCTTGATGATAGCAGTCTCACTTGTCTGCCCGGATACATCGGTCTCTAAAGGGGCTTCTTCAATGCTATCCTCAATTACATCTTCCATTACCATGGAAGGATTATCAGTTATTTTTGGGAGAGAAGAGCTAGTGGTTGGCTCAGTATGCCCTCCGGATGGTTGGGCATTGCTTTCCTCTTGTGGTCTGGAGTCCGGTTGGGGCTCAGATCCGGAGGTTTCTTTCAGAAGGCTTGAACTGGTTGCCTCCGGACCGGACAGCTTGTCCTTGGGGACTTTTATAGGTGTTTCTGACGTTGTAGTTTTATCTTTGGCCCCAGACCTAGAAGGAGTGGATTTTGTAGATTTAGACTGTGGAGCGACAGCCTGTCCTTTCACTAGATGACCTTTTCGTCGATTTACCAACTTTTCTGGGGAGATGTCAGCATCTGATCCCATGGCGATGAATAGGGAAGGTTTCTTAGTGCTTGTAATTGCCTGCTCTGGTTCAACAACAGGCTCTGATTCCTGGACCGATGAGCCTGAAACGATTGGTGAAAGATTGGGCTGAAATAACCTTCTGGGTTTAGAACTTCTGGCAGAAGACGAACCACGATCAGGCTCTGAACTTGGTGTTTCAGATTTGTCGATAGGAGAAACAGGGAGGCTAGCAACAATGCGCCTTTCTCGTTCGACTTTTTGAGCTTTCTCTAACTCCGACAAGTTGAGCCATCCACCTTTTATAAGGGCGTTTCTTGTTGTGAACATAAACTTACACCAGGAAAGGGGTTTTTTTTAGAGGTAAAAGCTTTGAAGATTAAAAGTGTGGAGATGTTGAAGATGGTAAAACAATGAAAAATGATTTAATTTATACTAAATAGACAAAAGATACCTTAAGACCTAGGAGAATTCGAAAATGTAGAGTAATGATTAAAGACGGCGCTGACATCGCCAGCATTAATTGAAGAGGTTACTTTTGAGGTTAATGGGAGCGCCATTCTAGGAGGAAAAAAACGGTTGGTGAGGCAAATCAGGAAGGGACACGTGTCCCACGATCTGTGAACAAAACCATTGAGCTTCTGAGAGATTTGCTAGTCCGGATAAATCTGTTACACAAATCGAAGTCTGTCCGGACGTGGTTTCAGATGCTCGTGAGCGATTTTTTAGGTCTTGCCAAAGGCCTTCGAACATACCCTAAAAAGGGGGCTACTGATGAGTCCAGATTTTCTCACCACTCACTGTAGAAACCGGACATGGGCATTTCGGACAAAAACCACCCACTGAACCATCCAAACAGGACTAAAGTATTAAAAACTAATCACTTTATGACTAAGCTAATTATCAACCTGCTTAATAAACTTATGGGCCTTTGAAGTCGACCCGGTTTCATGAGTTTGACCCAAAAACCCATGAGGCCCACAGTTAAGGGTATAAATACCCAACCACCTTCATTAATGAGGGTAATGAACATTTAATACAACCAGGCAGCTCAAATTTCTCACTACAAACTACCTAAACATTAAATACCCTTGAAACATTACAAAACATCACAAAACATCACATTCTTCGGGCATTCATTTTCTTGTCCTCAGCATTTTTATTGCTTCACTTGTTAAGGGAATGACAATTATGTCATAGTATTTTGGAGCCTGTAACAAATCTTTGAAATGCGATTAAAGAAACTAAAATAATAAACTAAAGTTAATTTAATTAGACTTAACCTAAAATAATAGACTTACTTTTTTTACCGTGAAGCAACCAATCAGCAGCCAATGAAAACCTTACCATCACTTCACCAGCAGCACCAAATCACCAGAAACCACCACTCGAATCACTACCACTCAACCACCAGTTTACTCACCACCACTCAACCCGATCATGAGATAATCCGGTGACCGGAGCGACCCACGCCATACGTATGGCGTAGGAGCATAGGCCTACGCTAAACTCATAACGTATGTATATGCTCCCACGCCATACATATGGTGTTGGCTTTGATGGTTTCCGTCACGTGTTGGCGAAAACCATGTGTTCTTCACCAATGGCTGGTGAAGAACACCTACTTAAAGAAACACAACAAAACACAGACAAAACACCAGCAAACTCACAAACCTAACATAAAGTACTAAACTACTAAGCAACTAAACTACTACATTAAATTTCAAAACACTTATCGGAAGTGGCGATGGGAACAACGGATTGCTGTTGTTGGGATTCAAATTTGGGGTTTCATTATGCTGGGAGTTGTTTGGGATTTCGGTCTATTGTTGTACGTCAATTGGGGTTCCTTATGCTGGGAGTCGTTTGGGATTTCGGTCTACTGTTGTACGTCAATTGGGATTAGGGTTGTTGTTGTCGAGGTCAGGGTAGGGTTGTCGAGGTCAGGGTCTGGTGCAGGTCTGCTTGTGCGAGGCGGAGGGTTTGGGTTAGTGTGGCCAGGCTGTGAGGTGAGAGAGGTCGCGATGCTAGGGGCTGAGGGAGGACGGTTTCGCTGGTGGGTGAGAGGTGAGAGAGGTGAAAGAGGTACTTATGCTTAATTTTAATTTTAGTTTGATGTGATATATTAGTTTAATAATACGTTAATATATTTATTTACGTAATATATATATATTACTTTAAGTTAATTAATTTAGCTTTAGTTTAGAGTTTGGAAAATTGCTGATTTTTTATAGAGAGAAGGTAGAGAAACACACAATTGTTTTCTTTGAAATTATGGTAACTTTACGGAGTAATTTTTTCTATTTAAAGGATTTCGTGGAGGAAAAAATTATCAAAAAAATAACTTCACATAGTAGTTTTGAAATTAAAAAAAGGCGACTTCACAAAGTAAGAACGACTTTATTTTAACAATTCCCATTATTTTTTGTCTTTTAACCAAATCGACAGTTGTTGTCCAAATCTCTTTTATGTGATACATTGTTTTTTTATTATTCCTTATGCTCTTTAACCGAATTCACAATAAGTAGCATATTATCTCGCGTACGTGATATATGTTAGGAATTTAATGTTTTATTTGAATGATCCAATAGTGCATCTACTAGCAAAGGACACAGCGGAGATGCATCTACCAGCAGACTTATCTAATAAATGTTAGGACTTTAATGATTTATTTGGTCAAGATAGGAGTTACACTCCACTTCAAGTTTGTGTCATTTAAGTGTGTTTCCGTTTTTTTTATTGTCCTTTCACTTTCTCTTCTTAGGTGTCAGTTTCATTTTGTGTACTCAATCTTTGACTATTTAATAGTCATTTATATTACCTAATAAAATTATCGAAGCTTTTCATAGCTTTTGTCTGAGATTTATTCATCTGAAATCAACAAATTTGGTATCAGATCCATTAAATTAAAAGAGAAAGAGAGCAAACACATAGAAAAGATGGGAGAATCGAGTAATTTTGGGCAACCTTGTATACCAAAATTCGATGGAGATTATGACCATTGGAGTCTCTTTATGGAAAATCTTCTTCGGTCAAATGAGTATTTTGATGTTGTGGAAGATGGAATTGATGAACCAATTAACAAAGAATGATTGACCAAAGCAGAGAAGAAGACCCTTGCCGATGCAAGGTTAAAGGATTTGAAGGCAAATAATTATTTGTTCAATGCGATTGACAAATCCATTCTTAAGACGATAACTTTGAAAGAGATGTCAAAGCAGTTGTGGGATTCTATTAAGACCAAATATCACGGAAATGCAAGAGTGAAGCGTGCGCAGTTACAAACTTTGAGGAGGACGTTTGAATTGCTGGAGATGAAAAATGGAGAATCCATCTCCAATTACTTCATAAAGGTGATGGTGGTAGCAAACGACGTGAGAAACTGTGGGGATGATATGCAAGATGTCAAAATTGTGGAAAAGATCTTGCGAACCCTGACGGAAAACTTCAACTACATTGTGTGTTCAATTGAAGAATCGAAAGATATTGACAGTTTATCAGTCGATACCTTGCAAAGCTCATTACTTGTCCATGAGCAGAAAATAAGAAAGCCAAGAATAGTAGAAGAAGAACAGGTACTCAAAGTTCCATACGAGTATCGAAATGGAAGAGGCGGAGGAAGACAATTTGGCCGAGGAAGAGGAAGAGGTAGATTTAACAAGGAAACTGTGGAATGCTATCGTTGTCACAAACTTGGATATTTTTCATGCGAATGTCCTATGGAAGAGAATGCGAACTATGCAGAGATTGGAGAAGAGGAAGGTGATGTTTTGTTAATGGCGTACACACCAGTTCCAGAAGAAAGAAAATTTGTGTGGTATCTTTATTCAGGCTGTTCTAACCACATGACAGGAGACAAATCATGGTTTTCAAAGCTTGATGAAGAGTTTCAATCCTCCGTAAAACTCGGTAACAATTCTATTCTTTCGGTAATTGGAAAAGGTGATGTAACTTTACGTGTCAATGGAATGACTAATGTCATTTCATATGTATATCTAGTACCAGAATTAATGAGTAACTTGGTAAACTTGGGACAACTTGTACAAAAGGGCTGCAAGATTTTGATACATCATGAAGTATGCAAGCTTTATCATCCGGAGTTAGGGCTGGTTATGCAAGCAAAAATGACGGAAAATAAATTGTTCAAGATTTTGGCCTCAAAAGGTAACTTGTTTACGGCTGAGAAATGTTTGAAAATAACAGCAATGGATGAGCTTAAACTTTGGCATCGAAGGTATGGGAACTTAAGTTACAAAGGTTTAAGAACTCTCAAATATCAGAATATGGTCAAAGGGATACCACATCTAAGTACCAACGAAGCTGAGAAATGTGTTAGTTGTTTTGTTGGTAAACAACATTGTGAGAGTATCCCTAAACAAAGTTTGTGGCGTTCGTCAAGGAGGTTGCAGCTGGTACATTATGATATATGTGGGCCAATTTCTCCAGCATCGAACTCTGACAAGAGATGTATTCTTACTTTCATCGATGAATTTAGCAGAAAGGTATGGATATATTTTTTGTCATTAAAGTCGGAAGCTTTTATATTCTTTACTCGATTCAAGATCCAGGTAGAGAAAGAGAGTGGAGAAACGCTAGCATGTCTACGAACAGACAGAGGCGGTGAATTCACTTCAAATGAGTTCACTGATTTTTGTGAAGGAAACCGGAATTAGCAGACAACTCACTACAGCTTTCACTCCGCAACAAAACGGAATTGCTAAGCGCAAGAACCGGACAATAATGAATATGGTGCGGTGTATTCTGAATGATAAAGGAGTTCCTAAACATTTTTGGGCGGAAGCATCAAAATGGGCTATACATGTCTTGAATCGAAGTCCAACTTCCGTGACACAAGGAAAAACACCTGAAGAAATGTGGAGTGGAATAAAGCCTAGAGTTGATTACTTTAGATATTTTGGTTGTATCGCTCATGTCTATGTTCCAGATCAGAAAAGAAAAGAACTTGATGATAAAAGCAACATATGTGTGCTTATTGGAGTAAGTAGCGAATCCAAGGGTTATCGCCTATACAACCCAAAAACAAAAAAGGTCATTACAAGTAGGGATGTGATTTTCGAAGAAGAGAAAAGCTGGGATTGGGGACATAAAACAAAAGAATTAGAGGCTGAGCAATTAATCTGGGAGGATAGAGAAACCGAAGCTGAGGAGAATGTTGAAGAAGTGACTCATGAGCCTGAAACAGAGCAAATAAATGAAGAAGAAGAAGTTTTGAATCCAGCAGAATCTTTTAGGCCTCGGAGAATCAGAAGAAGACCAGCTTATTTGCAGGATTACGAGACCGGATGGGAGGAAGAAGAAGTTTCGGGTCTTGTAATGTTTATGTCAAGCGATGATCCTGTAACATTCAATGAAGCTATTAAGGAAGAAAAACGGGTTAATGCTATGAAGACAGAGTTGGAGTCAATTGGAAAAGAACGGAACTTGGTTTCTCATAAATCTTCCAAGTGGAGCAAAAAGAATTGGTGTTAAATGGCTTTATAAAACCAAGCTCAACGAGAAGGGAGAGGTTGAAAAATACAAAGCTCGATTTGTGGTCAAAGGCTATGCGCAAGAAGAAGGAGTAGATTACAGTGAAGTCTTTGCTCCTGTGACGCGTTGGGATACTATTCGTACGATGCTAGCTGTAGCAGCTCAAAAGAATTTGTGTGTTTATCAGTTTGACGTAAATAGTGCGTTTCTTTATGGCGAACTAACATAAGATGTGTTTGTAGATCAACCACAAGGATACATAAAGGAAGGAGAAGAACACAAGGTTTACAAGTTGGTGAAGGCTTTATATGGTTTAAAACAAGCCCCAAGAGCTTGGTACAGTAAAATTGAGGCATACTTTGTTAGAGAAGGATTTCAAAGGTGTGAGCATGAGTACACACTATTCGTGAAAACTGATGGAGGTAACAAGATTATTATTGTTAGTCTTTATGTAGATGATTTAATCTTCACAGGAAATGATGAAAATATACTTGAGGAGTTTAAATTATCGATGAAAAAGGATTTTGAGATGACTGATTTGGGGAAAATGAAGTATTTTTTGGGTGTTGAGGTGACACGGGATGGTGATGGAATCTTCATCCACTAAAAGAAATATGCTGGAGAGATTCTCGAAAGGTTTAATCTGCATAACGGAAATGATGTCAAGAATCCTATTGTGCCCGGAGTGAAGTTATCAAAAGATAGTGATGCTAAGAGAGTTGATTGCACAATATTTAAACAACTCATTGGAAGTTTAATGTATATCACGGCGACAAGGCCTGATCTGATGTTTGTGGTTTGTCTATTGAGCAGATACATGTCCGATCCTAGAGAGGAACATATGCAAGCAGCAAAGCGTGTGTTAAGGTACATAAGAGGAACGACTGGATTCGGTGTGTTTTACAAAAAGGGAATGTTGGAGGAGTTGAGTGTCTATACTGATAGTGATTATGCTGGAGACATTGATAATAGACAAAGCACAAGTGGATATGATTTCTTATTGAGTGGAGGAGCAGTTTCTTGGGCTTCAAAAAAACAACCGGTAGTCACTCTATCCACCACTGAAGCTGAGTTCATAGCTGCATCATTTTGTGCTTGTCAATGTATTTGGATGAGAAGGATTTTAGAATAAATTGGTATGATGTAGTCAGGTTGCACTACGATTATGTGTGATAACAACTCAACAATTAAACTATCAAAGAACCCTGCTCTTCATGGTCGTAGCAAGCATATTGATGTTAGGTTCCATTTTTTGAGGGATCTTGTCAAAGATGAAATTGTGAAATTGGTTCATTGTGGTACCAATGATCAGGTTGCAGACATATTGACTAAACCATTGAAGTTGGAAGCTTTTGTTCGATTAAGAGATAAACTTGGAGTTTGCAAGAAGATAAAGTGAAGCTATTGCTTTCAGTTTAGGGGAAGCAATGTCAGGAATTTAATGTTTTATTTGAGGGATCCAATAGTGCATCTACTAGCAAAGAACACAGCGGAGATGCATCTACCAGCAGACTAATCTAATCAGTGTTAGGACTTTAATGCTTTATTTGGTCAAGATATGAGTTACACTCCACTTCAAGTTTGTGTCATTTAAGTGTGTTTCCGTTTTTTTTATTGTCCTTTCAGTTTCTCTTCTTAGGTGTCAGTTTCATTTTGTGTACTCAATCTTTGACTATTTAATAGTCATTTATATTACCTAATAAAATTATCGAAGCTTTTGTCTGAGATTTATTCATCTGAAATCAACAATATATTCCACAATAGGTAGTATATCATCTTTCATATGTGGCATATTTTGGTTATGTGGCAATAATAACCATTTTTTCCATATTTTTATTACTAGTCAACTCTCCATGTGTTCGGTTATTAGTTATTCGAGCTCGGTTATTAGTTATTCGAGCTTTGTTCTTCATATGCAATGATTTAAACAAATTTGGATCTTCGTATAGAATTAGTTTTAGGTTAAATCAATTTATGATCGAGGTGACCAGTAAAATTGGAATTTATCAAACTGAACTCATAACCAGTCGGAAATTAATCGATTTGACTAGCGGAAAACAAACCACAATCCATGATACATATTCTTAATTAAATCTAAAACCCTACAAATTTATATTAATTACCATCCATGCATACGGAACTTTAAATAAACAATATTTTAAAAAATTAAACCTAAAAACAATCCAAGTGAAAGCACAAATCCATAAATTTATCAAGTTGAACCTTTCAAGTGATTTTTCAAGTTCTGACTCACATATCTCTCGACCATCTTCCTCTTATAACACAAGTTCGTAGACATCAGCGGAGATGATTTTTTTTCGCTAATATTCTCTCTTCAACATCTTTCTTAGTTCTCACAATGCAAAATCTTAACCTTAATAGACTATGAAAAACTATGCATTTATGTTAGCAATACCCGATTTAAGACGCTTAACCCTATCCCAATGTGGTTTGATCAAAGATTTCATCTTTTTTTTATCTTCACCTTCCATATGTTTGATAAAAATTTAGTGAAACACAAGATAATTGATACAACTCACACTAATTTATTCTTACATGTCAGTGTAACATTTTGTTTCAGTATAAACAGTTTATGTTGAGAGAAGTTAAAACATCACACAACTAGTTTTTATTTAAGAACTGCTCGATCTAATTCTTATGATCCATTGTCCCGTCACATTTTTTCATCTTGAATTGATCAAATCTCTACGAAAAAACACTTGTAATTGTATATAGTTCTAAAAGTTATGTTGACATACGATATCTTGAAATGTGCTTTTATTTTTTGAGCGGTTTGGTTATTTCGGGCCACGACTAGGCAATGAATAGCACTCCAAAGTATACTTGAATGTTCAAAGATGTCACATAAACATTTAGTATCCGTTTTCTCACTTGGATTTCTGGCTAAGCTTTCGTTGAAGCATGGTTTTGTCAATAGCGTACACGATATTGGCTCAGTGAATGAAATAAAAAAATTATGAGATGACAGTGGTCAAGATTATCAGTGATCCTTCCTGAAATCACACCCATGCTTATTTTTATCCAAATTATTTTTCTCACGGGCGATGTTTTTTGTGTTCGGGATGTGATAAGTGGTCGTTGTGTGGAGAATGATTAACCGTTGGTCGGTAACGCCTGACTGAAATAAAGAAAGCATTAGCGTTTTCCTCTAAATGGTCATTATCTTTGGTGTGGGTAATTTATAGTATGAGGGTATTATGTAAATTAAGTATTAACTTTTAAGTAGTGAGTAAATAGATAAGGAAATTGTATGTTTGTATTTAATATCTTTAGAAAAAGTTCAACATATCAAATGAAGTTGGTTGGGGTATTTATACTAATTTTGTGACCCATGGGCCTTCCGGGTCAGACCATGGATTCGGGTCAATCTCTAAAGCCCAAACCTTAAATGGCGTTAGCACACAACTGATTCATGATTGACTTGGTGAGATTGTTTGCAATTTTCTTAGTGTAAAATATGTCCATATTGCCCTTCTAGATTTAGGCAATAATGCCCTTCCAAAATTATATGAACCTATTAATCTTCATGAGAATAAATTATCTCTCATGGGCTGACTAGTCTGCATTATTATGACGTATCTTATATGTACCAATTTTCTGAAGGTGGCGATAAATCGTTTGATGGCAAAAAATTATCCCACATAAGCTTGGTCATATTACGCATGTGCTTCTTGATTACAATGATATATTCCACTATTGAGTTGGTGGTTGTGTGCGGTGCATCAAATGGTAGGAGTTTAAGCGATTATAGTGACAAAGTGTCGTGTTGCGGTGATATGATTTGGATTTTATGATGTAACTTTAACAATACAATTTTTCATGTTTGGTGGAAAGTTTTTTACTGCGACAGTCATAATAGGATTTTGTGTGGTAATTGGCAATGCTTGCATTGTGGTGGTTACAATAGGTTTTTACGAAAAAATGCAGAAATGTTCACCAGAATCTGCACGATTGTGGTAGAACTGTAGGGAGCTGATGGTTTCAACATGGTGAACAATACGTTTTCTTTCTCATGTCGTGGTTAGAAAGATTTTTTTTTAATAAAAAATCTTTTGGGTATCTTTTCGTTTCCACCGACGACTATAATGATGTGGTTGGATTTTATTCAAGATAGTAAAGTAAATTATGAATAAACATTACTATTGTTTTAAGCTAGTTCATGTATGAAAATGGATATGTTTGTGTAAAATATATTTATTTGAGAGATGAAGTTTACGGGAAGAAGATGAACATATTTAGATTATAATGTATATAAATGAATAATATTGCATAGATGTGCATCATAAAAGTATCACGAGCTCCTTATGTCGAGTTATATTTATATATTATGTTAAATTTGTAATAAATATACTAAAATACACTTATTATATAAGTAAGTGGCCATAAAACCACATGTTGACTAACAGCTATAATATTTTGTTGCCCAAGAGTTTTCTCAAGCACTTTATAAACCAAGGCTTGATCAAGGTACATACAAAGGTGATTGCTCGATCTCTTTTATACTGGATCCTAGAAAAATACATACCTAGTTCAATATATAGTCGGGTTTGGGTGTGGTACAAATCTATCCCGTATCCGTTGTCATATTATATAATCTTTCTTAGTTTAGCCCCATATTTTTAATGGACTTATCTTTTGTATAAGGGAAAACCCTTTGAAGAACTTGGTCTCCTATTTAAAATTCACGAAGTATATTTCAGAGTTTTAATTGTTAAATAGCATTTGTAGTACTCAACTCAAATATGTATTTTGAATCGGTTTTCCTTAACAAAGATTAGGTCGATATTTCGGCTACATTGGTTCGCTTGTTCATCCTTATACTGAAAATGAACATAAATAGTTTTTATGGTACCACAACCTCTATCCAATATACTAGTGTGTATGAAGTCTTCCCTCTTTAGTTATTGGGATAAGGCGATATGGCCATATTCTATTGGAGAAATTCAGTCCAATTCTGTACAAAGCGACCGAGAGTGCGGTAGGCCGACTATATCATACGGGCTGGAAAAATCTAGTTTAATCCCTTAGACACTATAAAAATTAAAATTTTCCTTTGTACCTAAATACTTTCTGATTCCTGGGTTAAGATCCCATAGCCACGTACCAGCAAAAGATATTAATTTGGAGGAAATGTATGACTTCTTTGGTCCAGATCATCACTAATGACTCAGTCTCCACCAAATTTGAAGAGTTGTCGATTACAACAAGAAAGAATCTTCACCCTCCATATGACTTTAGTACATCCTCTCAATATGTCTAACCCCTACGTATTTAAGAGAACAACTTTTAATATATATAATCTATTGTTAGTGTTGTGGTATAGGGTTTGTATGTAAATCAGTGACCTTTATCAAATCACTGCACGAGTTTACATAGCCTCTTGTCGATCGCATGTCAATAGTAACATGATAATAAGATTTTATTATATAGGATTTTATACCCATATTGGGAAATTTATTCTCTTCGTGGAGTTCTTTCGAGTATGAAGGTGGATTTTTTGGAGCCCAAACATAAAAAAAAGACGTTGGTGATAAATAATGTTTCAAGTAAAGTGTAGCATGCATATCATATTTTGACACTTTTAGTTTTTATGTTGTCAGCTATAAGCATCCTTTACATTATATAAGTTCAATTAAGGTTCACCAACTATATGGCTCATCTTCAATCATAGCCTTAGAGGCTATTTATGAGAGCTATACCTTTTACGCTTTATCGATAATCGATAATTCTTGAGTGATGACCCAAGGTTTATATTTAATACTTCCTACAAAAGCAAGTGCATTGACGATTTTGTTTCCATCATGTGGTACTTGATCATATTGCACTTGTCCAAATTTGGAGGCCTCAACTCATAATAATGTGATATAGAGGATAAATGTATCATATTTGGTTTTAATTTGTCCCAAATCATAATTGACTACAAGTTGAAAGTTAATGACAAGTCTTATATGTGATACCTTACAAATTTGGGCGAGTTGTAGTTCTGCTCTTGATGTTTATACTCTTCCCTATTATTCAAGGAAAAGAATCCAAGACAGATGGATTGGTGAAGAGAGTCTTTTGTATGAGAAAGAAGATGGATACCACCACCATCGCCTTTGTTGTTTGAGCCTCCGTCCATACGGAATATCCCCGGTTTTTTGGATTGGAATCTAAGAGGATATGTAATTTGACTTGAAATTTAGTGAGTCAATTTGCTAGATCATGGGGTTTTATATGTGTTCGTGGCTCAAAATTGATGTTAATATATTCCAAATTTATAGACTACCGTGTTAGCTTGCCTGATATGTGATGTTTCTAAAGAACGTTCTTAAAGGGAAATATATTTAGACCATAATTATGGGGTCTTTGAAATATGACCTCATTTTTTCTATATCACAACTATAGCTAGTACAAGCTTCTCCAGTCACAGATACAAAGTTTTGGAAATAATGGGAAGTTCGTTGACGTAATAGATAACTTTGCATATAATTTATTATTCTCTGACTAAAACTGCAGTTAGAATATAGTCATACTACTAAAAATAAGTAAAAAATATCATTTGGGTTTGGTCATGCGAGGACTTCACGAGAATCTGTGTGCCCTTTTATTTTTTGAATACCTCGTCACATTCAAGTGTCCATTCAAACTAACAAACTTGCTTGAGTGCTTTGAATCATTGGACACACTTTTCAGAGGATCGAGAGATGAACCGGTTGAGAGCAACCGACCTTCTGGCAAAGATTTTCACCTCTTCAATAGATTACGGTGGATTCATTACTGCTAGACTCTCTAGTTTATTTGGGTATGCCTTGATATTTTTTTCGCTGAACAAATATCCTATTGTAGGTCTCGTCAAGGTCTGCAAGGTGACTTTATTCCTCTCGGCTACTAACTAGCATGTTATCAACATATATCCGAGCGTCGCATCATATTTGACTGAAAAATAATTTATTTACCAAACACGAATATGTTATACATGGATTATTTAGACTTAAGAAAATTACCTTGTAGTAGTGGAAATCTTTCTCGGTCAGAAATAATATATGATCTTCATCGTCGGAATGCATGTAAAGTTTACTATAGCATGAATATGTATCCATAAAAGATAATATCCTGTGTCTTAAAGTGGTATCCACCAGCTTGTCAATTATTGGGGACTAAAAATAATGTTTTTGAAAAATGCTAGGTTGAAGTCGGTGAAGTTCGCACACATCCTTGATTTTTTTTAATTGTGAACATATTCAAAATCTAGACAGGGTATAACGCTTCCCTAATATGAAAGATTTTGATTAATCATTCAACATCGGCGATGATTGCCTCCAATTTCTCACGAGATAAAAAATTACATATTTTGTTATTGGCCAACAATGATTGTTAATTAATAACGTGTGACTCGTCTTATACCATGCGCATACCACAAATAAGATCCTAATTATTAGATAAAAACATTAGTATTTGAGATTGTTGAGCCTCTTGTAG
Organism: Limnanthes douglasii subsp. nivea; assembly: GCA_036936605.1. NCBI lineage: Eukaryota > Viridiplantae > Streptophyta > Magnoliopsida > Brassicales > Limnanthaceae > Limnanthes > Limnanthes douglasii. The sequence continues at coordinate 318,511,270 of JAUPFV010000002.1, read as the reverse complement.
GCTTTGTCTGATATGGATCTCTTTCATTATTTCATTACTCCTTATTATTCGGAAGTCTTCCTTAGGTTTTCTAGATCATCTAAGAATATGTGGGCATCAATTAATTGATATTCTCATAGAGGAAAGAAATTGATAAGACATTCTCTGGGTACATGTTGGTTCTCGTGGATTACACAGATCTTTTTCCATTGGTATGTATCGTATGCACTAGTGCATAATTTATATGGTAGCACAAATTTGGTTAATCCATAATCGGTCTTAATAATGTTATAAGACAATTGATCATGGTTTAACACTATTAAGCCATGATCGGTCTTATCGTATGCATGTATCATATTTTTCTTAGTTGAAGCCTATGAACACCCTTTGAAAGGGTAAGAGAGATGATATACCTCTGATTAAGTCATAATAGCTTTTTATAAATAAGATCGACAAATTTTCATATATCCAACATGATTCGTATGAATTACAGCGGTGATGGCTACAATATTTTTATGTGGCCCTACGACACGCTTCAAGTTGTCATATTTGAATGATATCGGAGTGAGGGATGCTTGTAAAGGTGAATTTAATTTTTATTTACTTGTTGCATATTGAGGTCAGCAATATGACGCTTTCAGGAAGTTATGGTGATAAATACGAGGGTGTGTCCTCCAATAATAGTTCCCACAATTTATGTATTCATATCAGGATCCAAGAATCCCTAGTCAAATTCGTATATAACCATGGTTTGGAATACATAACTCGACCTGAGACATCAAAAATTGAGTAAACTTAGATAAACAATGGCTTTCGAAACCAAATTGAATCTCAAGTTTATTTATGTACTCAGTGAGCTCGGTATTTTAGGTATTCAAACCCATATGGCCATAAAATCTTAACCTCATTTTGGGTTGTCGGTACATTAGTTCATGATTTGAAAGAATAGCGTCGTTGGGGAAGTTCAAATATTGGTTTATCTTATTAAATTTGAGCCACATCACTCGACTCAAATTGAAAGTAGATAAGATGGTATGATGAATATGCATTTGTCATTCGTGACATTGTTTCTCGCATTTTATCTTCTAATTTTCTTTTTTAGATTGAGAGTTTCTTAAAGGTAAGATCTTTACAATTCATAATGTCCTCGACTGAGAAGCACGGTAGGATTCCTTGTCAAAATTCAATGCAAGACACAAAGTTGTGAAGATTTTGAGATTGTTCTCGATGTTGGGAAACCTATTAATGTAACCTCATATAATTTTATTACAATCCTATTTATAATGGATGATATAATCGCCATATGTGCTAGAATTATTTTGTTTCCGATAAATTGATTTTGGAAAATAGTCCAGAGGAATTCGAATGTGTGAATTGACTATGAAGGAAATAGTGAGAATATATATTATATATTTATCTTATAAGTTCATGGATAAAGCTCGGCATAAGTGCCTACCATCATCATCGAACTCAAGCATCATGTTTTGGAATTGTTTGATATGGTGCTCATGTCTCATGTTTATTGTATTTATATATCTTTATGGATTGGTTTTTTTATGTACGATACTTTCTATTATCTTTAATGCAATGGTGAATATGCCAGACAATATTTTGAGTTTCACTCATCTCGTCAAAGAAATTCGTAGATCGACTCGATCGTTGTCTGATTCGTGAGAGGGGAGGATTTGCTACACCCAGGTCATGCCTGACTAGTGAGACGTGTTACGTGATAGAGAGGAGGGTTCGAAATAACCATGAGATAACTTTTTTTATCCATACCCAATATGATATTGGGTTTGGGTCTAGGTGAAGCATGGTTATGTTGACATCGAATAAGAGATCGACTCCGTGAGTGAGATTGAGAAAGCCTGATATGGTGGCATCATGATTTTTAGTCAAAAAAAATTCGGATTCTAACCTGAAGCATCTATCCTAAAGAGTTTTCTCTTGTATGTTATGTCATCCGCGATCATGATGTGACGATCGGTCAAAAACTAGTGGGTAGCATTTGATCGAGATAGAATAATCATTAACGCATTCCTTTAAGTGACGTTGGTTGTCAAAATGATGTATTTTGGTTTGCAGTCCTTGCAAATATGTGATTGAATCAATGAATATTGTATATGTTGAAACTGCGTGCCGAAAACTTACCGAGAAGATATGGTAAGACATACCAGAGCTGAAATATTTTATTATTTCCTAAATGATAAAAGCACTAACTATTACTCGTAGTCATCTTTATATGTGGAAAATTGTGTACATATCTTTTGGGTATCAACACTAACATGCAGTGGTAGATATATTGGTTGTGATTTTTTTGGTGTATATATATTGGTTGGAATTTTTTGGTGTATATATACAGTTTATTTCTTTCAAAATGCAATGTATTACATTCTCGAACTTATTTGAAAAAAACGTGGGTAATTTAGCACAACACTCAGGTTCGTCATATAAAACAAATCGCAAACGGTTATGTATTTTAGCTCCAAACAGTTCACATTTGTTTAATAGTTAACAACTCTCACCATTGAGCTCGACATAAAAATTCACAACATGTACAAAAATTTACCATTAAACAACTCGTTTTATAGCATGTTTAACTACTTAACAACACACAGTGTTTTTCAAGCAACTCGTAAAATATCAATGAATACAAAATTACTAAAGCGTCTGCCTTGGTAACCGGTATATGCATTGAGCACGCAAAAAGCAATCTAATCAAGCCAGCCCATTAATTCTTGATTTGACAGAATAGGCTTTACTCATTAACATAACCATCACTTAAAAACAATTCCCACCCTGCCTATAAATAATAGTAACTAGATGATTCTATAAAAATAACTCGTAAAATAAAATTTTCATAATACCTTGAACTCCAATTACCATTTCTAGTTCCAGTTTCTTACGTGGCTCATGGTCTTCCATTACGACCAACATAAGCTCTGGTATGCTCTTTCCGGTGGCATCCCCAACAGCCCATCCTCTGTATTGGAGTTTACCCTCGACTACTTCTTTGCAAACTCTTGGTCGATTGATTTGGAGGCTGACTCTCAATCCAATGCGGTTTCAACCCGAAAAAAAGAGCGAGGAGACAGAGGAAGAGAAGGAAGATGATCATGTCAAAAGTATTTTCTTTCTGAAAAAGTATATCTTATTTATCTTTCTGATTCACCTTTTATACTAATTTATAGCAGTTACAACAATTAATACTAAAATCTTTATTTTCCTAAAGTTGACGTAGACTATTGACTATAATTGATTATCATATATATTATACTACGATATATATTAACTCAATCTTTGACTAAATAAATTAGATATTAATCTAATTTATTTTATGTAACACCCTCCCTCAAATTGATGCTGGTAAGTCAACCGGTAACAATTTGCCAATAAGAAATTGATGTCGTTGACGAGTCATAGCTATGGTGAAAATATCAGCCACTTGGAAATCAGATGAGATGTGAGGAAGATATATCACCCGTTTTTCCAAAGTATCTTGAATGGAATGACAATCAACTTCAATGTGTTTGGTGCGCTCATGAAAAACAGGATTGGTGGCAATCTGAATGGCATTAGTGTTATCAGCATGAAGAGGGGTAGAAGTTGTTTGAGGAAATCCAACCTCCTCAAGAATACCGCGTAGCCATACAATTTCGGAACAAGCACTAGACATGGCACAATATTCATCTTCGGTAGAGGAGTTATAAACACGATCTTGTTTCTTACACCTCCAAGAAATTAGAGCATCGCCTAAAAACATACATTAACCTGTAGTAGATCGACGTGTATCTGGACATCCAGCCCAATCAGCATCACTATAGGAAACAATTTGAAGAGATGAGCCAGCTCGAAAGAACAAACCACAATTAGGCGAGCCTTGAAGATAGCGAATAATGCGTCGAACTGCAGCAAGGTGTAGATGTCGAGGAGAGAACATAAATTGGCTGACTTGATGAACAACATAGGATATATCAGGGCGCGTAGTTGTCAAGTAGATAAGACTCCCAACCAAGCGCCGATAAAGAGTAGGATCATCCAAAAGGTTCCCTTCATTTTTCCTAAATTTGACATTTACCTACATGAGAGTATCAACTGAAAAAGCATCCTCTAGACCAACCAAAGTGATAAGATCTTGAATATACTTTTGTTGATTCAAAAAAAATACCATTAGCCCGACGATGAACTTCTAATCCTAAGAAGTATGTAAGTTGGCCAAGATCTTTCATATGGAAAGTTGCATGTAAATGTTTTTGAAGCTTAGTAATCAAACTACAATCAGTACCAGTGATGATAATATCATCCACATAAACCAAGAAAAGGACTATACCCGATGTAGATATGTGGAAAAATAAAGAAGAATCATACTGACTTTGGGCAAAACTGAAAGAAAGAAGTGTACGACAAAACTTTTCAAACCAAGCTCGAGGTGCTTGTTTGAGCCCATACAAAGAACATCTTAACTTACAGACATCATGAGGAGAAGAAGTACTCATACCAGATGGAAGCTTCATGTAAATCTCTTCTTGAAGATCTCCATGAGGAAAAGCATTCTTAACATCCATTTGATGCAACGGCCACGATTGTGAAGCAGCAATAGCCAAAATGCTTCAAACGGTGGTTATCTCGGCAACATGAGCAAATGTCTCTTCATAATCAACCCCATATTCTTGTTTATTACCTGGAGCTACAAGACGAGCTTTATATCGCTCCAAAGAACCATTAGAACGTAGTTTCACAGAGAAAACCCACTTACTCCCAATTGGTTTAACTGTAGGAGGACAATAAACAATATCCCATGTATGATTCTCCTCAAGTGCTTGAGGTTCTACTTACATTGCGTTTTTCCAACACTCATGTTCCAAGGCTTGTTTGTAGCTAGTGGGAATTGAAATACTGGATAAAGTAGTTACAAGAGAGACGGGGGAAGAAAAACCATACCTATCAGGGGGTCGAGAAGGACGAGCAGATCGATGAAGAGTTGTGGAATCAAGAGCAGGATCAGGTTTCGAGACAATAATAGAAGGGATCACAGTAGTGGGACCAGACTCATCTCGATTACGTCGTCGATATACAAAACCAGGTTTAAATCTTTCTATAGATTTTGGAATATCAGAAAAACTTGGCATGAGAGATAAAGATGCAGGAGGTGGATCAACATGAGATGGAAAAAAATATTGATTTAAAAAAAATCACATTCATAGACACCCAAAGACGACGAACATGAGGATCATAACAAACATAACCCTTATGAGGAATATCATAACCAAGAAAAGCACATTTTACAGATTGAGCCGTAAGTTTATGACGTTCGTGAGTAGGGAGGTGTACAAAAAAAACACATCCAAAGGTACGAAGATCAGAATATGAAGGAGAATGACCAAACAACTTATAAAAAAGAGAAACTTGATTTAACGTAGGAAAATGTAAGCGGTTAATAAAAAAACAGCCGTAGAAAGTGCTTCACACAAAAAACGAGGAGGAACAGATGATTCAAGTAAAATAGTTCTTACCACATCAAGAAGATGGCGATTTTTTCTCTCAGCCACACCGTTTTGTTGTGGTGTCGAAGGACAAAAATGCTGAGAGAGAATCCCTTTATTTTGAAGAAAGTTTTGAAACTCATGTGACATGTATTCACCCCCAGAATCAGATCGTAAAAATTTTATATTGGCAGAAAATTGAGTGTCAAGATATGCAAGGAAGCGTTTAAAAACTGAAAAAACTTCAGCTTTAGCCCGAAGGAAGTAAACCCAAGTAAAACGACTAAAATCATCAATTGGTGTGGATAATTATTGCCTGAGGGTAGGCTTGTAATTTGGTTGGAGTTTTATAGTAGTATGTGGGTGTTATGTGTTTAGAGTAGAGAGATAATTAAGCTGGCTGGTAGCAGTTAATTCTTATTACCCACACTTAATGCAGGTGGTTGGGTATTTATACCCTAATGTTTGGGCCCTTATGGGCTTTCGGGTCATGTTTAATGGACCCGGGTCATGTTCAAAGACCCATGAGCTCTAAGAAGGAGAGCAAGTAGCTTAGTCAAGAAGTGTTTAGGTTTTTTAGTACTTTTGTCATAGTTCGAACAGTCCTATGGCCTGAGTGTTCGAAGTGATCTGTCCGGTCCGGAGGCCTTGGACCGATCTGTCCTTCTCCGGGGAGCATGCAGAATTCGGACTCATCAGGAGCCCCTTTTTTAGGTGTTTGTGCAAATACTCTTGTCAAATACCTGAAAAACAGTCCGACATCAGGGGTAGTTTTAATCCGGACAGGTCTGTCAATTTGGGCTATGTGTTTATCCGGACAGATAAAGCTTCACGAATTCCAAATAGTTTTTGCCAGAGTTCGTGGGACACGTGTCACTCTCTGATTGGTTGCTTCAGCCGTTTTTTCACCTTGAATTTCGAACCCACCTTCTTCGAAAAGCAACCTCTTAATTAAAGGTGGTGACATCAGCGCCGTTCTTTAATCATTACCAATCTTTTCGAATTCTCCTAGGAATCAACTTACTTTTTCAGATTTACTATAAATACAAACTTACTTTCTACTGTTTTACCATCTTCTTCAAATTTACTCTGCAAAATCTCTCAAAGCTTTCTCCCTCTAAAGCAAAAACTTAGTTCGATAGTTTATGTTTACGGCGAGGAACGCTCTTGTCAAAGGCGGGTGGCTCAACCTTTATGAGTTAGAGAAAGCTCAAAAAGTCGAAAAAGAAAGACGGATTGCAGAAGGGTTACCCTCCTCGCCTGTTGACAGACCAATCACCTCTGCTTTTGAGTCAGATCGAGGCTATTCTTCTTCCAAAGGCACTAAGCCTAGAAAACTATTTCAAACCAACCTCTCCCCCATAATCTCTGGTTCCTCAGTTCAGGAATCGGAGCCTGCTGTCGAGCCAGAAGTTACAGCCACTAGCCTTAAAAAAACCCTCTCCCTTCATAGCAATGAGATCGGATACAGAGCACTCTCCTGAGAAGCTAGTCGACAAGAGGAAAGGCCGGTTGGTTAAAGGCCAAGGTCTAAAAACAGCCCCTCAAGGTCGGGGGCAAAAGACAGTAGCACTGGGTCAGAGGTGCCTATTAGAGCCCCGAAGGACAGACTGTCCGGACCGGAGGGCACCAACCCAAGTCTCCAACAAGAAACTTTTGTTCCAGACACTCTACCGGAGAGCAGAAACCAAAGGGGCACTGAGGCCCATCAGTCCGGAGACAAGGCTGAGTCAAATTTGAACCCTCCCCCCACTACAGCTGCTGAAATCCCTTCAACAATCATGGAAGAAGTGATGGAGGACTCTATTGAAGAGGCCCCATTCGAGTCTGAGCCCTCCGGTCAGACCAGTAAAGAGATAGTTGCCAAGAAGGACAAGGGCAAAGAGAAATTGTATTTGAGGCATCCAGATCTGCCGGAGAGCCTAGAAGGAAAAGTGGGACCTTGTTTTCACAAGGTCAGCGTTAATTACCTCCTCTCCTTACAAAAAATCAACTACGTATTCATCCACACTGCTGAGCTGGGCAGGATGCGTACGAAGTGGGGCATACCTGAATATGTAAAGATCAGGATTCCCATACACCCGGAGACTCCTATGGATTGCAAGTTAAGCGAAGTGGTCATGTTCACGGAGTTATTCAACTGGGGCTTAGGTTCCCACTAGACCCAGAGATTGTCAGATACTTCCATCTGATAAAACTTTGTCCGAGCCAACTGAGCCCCAACGCTTAGTACACCCTCATGTCTTGCATCATGGCATTAAGGCTGTCCGGGATCCCTCTGCCAATGGAGGAGTTCGCTGCAGTGGCAAGAGCCTTTGTAGAAACCACCACATCCCCTTTTACCACTTTAACATGGGGGATGATTTCAAGGCGGTGGATGATTTGCTGGAGGCAGAGAGGAATTGGAGGACCCAATTCCTGTTTGTTAGTGGTGCCTAGGAGAACGGCAAGAAGATCAAATCCGGAGAGAACCCAAGCCTCCTCAGAAGTAGGTGGAGGAGTGACTGTAAGTCTTCTACTTTATTCTTTTGTTTCTCTTATTTAAAAAAAAAAGTAGTTCGAACTAATGGGTCTCACTTTTGCCTTGGCAGTGCTACCCAAGGAGTTCAGTGACTATCAGAAAGCCGGGCAGGTTATTTGTGGCAAGATTAATGCCTGGGTTGCTGAGAAATGGGGGAATCGATTCCACGTTGCTTTCACCAGTGGCAACTTGGCAAGGTCTCACTTGTGGAACACCACAAGTCGGAGAGACTTGACTTGGGATGAGCTCACCACCCAGCCTCCTCCGGACGTTGTGCTTAAGAGGACCCATGAACCAGATGTGACACTCTTCCTGCCAGGCCGGGCCAAAGCCCCGAGCAAGATGAAAGGAAAGAAGAAGAAGGGCAAAAAGGTGGTGGGTGATGCTAACCCTCCTGATGCAGAGAAGGATGCTCCAACAGATCCGGAGGGGCCAGCCCAAAGCCAAATTGATGCTGCTCTTCTGGAAGTGGTGGAGCAAGAGACTGAGAAACAAGAAGTGAACCTCCCAAAACCTCCAAGGGCTTCCAAGAGGAATCGTAAACAAGGAAGCGAAGGCACAGACCGGGAAGCCAAGAAGAAGAAAACTTCTAAAGGAGAAGAGCTTTCTCTCCGGGCTCCGGAGCCTTCTTTCCAAGCTGATCCTGCTGACCCAACGCATGCCGAGGAGATTCCGGGTGACTTTCATACCGATGAGGTTGAGGGGGGAGATATCAACATCGATGGAGTAGACATCACCGGTCTTGGTGAGCTTGGTAAATACTTCATCAATCTCCCCAAAGATGACTTTGCCGGGCCTTACCTTCCTCCAAGCACCTCCAACACGGTCACTTTTAATGGTAAGACTTTTAGCGTTTCTAGTGAAAGGGATGCTATAGCCCACTCCTTGTTAAGCAACATGCAGCCTGTACTTGTGTTGGAGAGACAAGTTCGGAGCCAGGCTGATATCATCAAAGATCTCAAGTCTGACAAAGAGAAGCTGTTCGATGACCTTCGCACTGCCACTTCCAATGCTGACATTTTAAAGGAGGAAACCGAGGAGTTGAAGAGAAAGCAAGAGGCAAGTACCACAAAAGTCTCCTCTTTAGAGGACACCATAAGGGATCTCCGGGAGAAACTGTCCGGTCTGGAGAAAGACCTTGCTACCTCAAATGGAGTATCCAAAGCCAAAGACCAAATTATCTCCAACTTGACCAATGATAAGATTGCCCTTGAAAATACAGTGTCCAAGGCTGCCGAGGAGAAAAACACTTTGTTACAGGAGCAGGAGGCCAAGATCCAAGCCAATATCAATGCTTATGCTACCAGAATGATCGACAGCCACGAGGAAATGTACGCCAAGGTGAGGTCTGATATGGTTCTACTCTTCCACGAAAAGTTTCCGAAGAGGAACCTAGGGGACTTATGGCTTCATGTTGAGCCTGAAGACCTCCCGTATCATACGATGGCCGAAGGCGACCGGTATGGCTACTCTAGTGATTCCTCAGATGACGAAGAACACACCGGGGAGAAAATTGGCGAAGAGAAAGACGATCCTAAGGGAAAGAAGGTAGATGAAGGTGAGCCATCTTCAAAGGCTCGACCTTAACTTATGATTTACTTTGTTTACTTTTTATTCAGACTAAAGTCCTTGGAAAGCCAAGGCATTCTTTTTTGTAATTGTGTCCGGTATCTGACCGGATAGGTTTTTTGTTCTAATCTGACCATTCGAAAGTCCTTGGAAGGCCAAGGAACTTTAAGTTATTTCAATGACTGTTTCTGTTTTGCACAAATCTCATCTTCTTTCATTGTTTGTTCTAATTTTGATGGCTAGAGTTTAAATAGCCTTTAATTATTTCATAGTGAGAGTGTTTAAGTTCTCCATCTAGAGTTTAAATAGCCCTTAGTTATTTCAATATGGATAGTGTGACAAAGAACAAAATTTAAAACACTTGGAAATTTTTTAAGAAGGCATCGAATTTCATTCAAAAGCCCGGACACCTCATTAAAACCTCCCCGTGCCACCAGGGAGGAAAGAGTATGCCCCCAAATATTTACATGGATGTTTAAACAAGTAACTATTTACACAAATGCTATTCCAAGTACATCCGGAGATGCTCGATATTCCAAGGATGAGTCAAAACTCTTCCATCTTTGTCTTCCAACCAATATGTTCCAGGTTTAATTCTCTCAACAACCATATACGGGCCCTTCCAAATTGGGGCCAACTTTCCGAACAGATTTTCTTTAGTGTGTAAGAAGACCTTCCTCAATACCTTGTCCCCTGGTTGGAAATCTCTTCTTTTAACTTTGGAATCAAACCTGCTTCTCATCAATCCCTGATAGTGTACAACTCTAAGGTGAGCTTTAACTCATCTTTCTTCTATCAAATCAAGTTGACCTCTGATTGCCACCTTGTTAGCATGTTCGGAGAAGTTGTGAACACGAAATGATGGGAGGGTGGCTTCTATGGGAGCTACTGCCTCTATCCCATAGACCAAAGCAAAGGGTGACTCTTGTGTTGCAGCCCCAGGTGTTGTCCGGTAGGCCCACAAGACCTCTTGTAGATAACTAGGCCACTTCCCAGCAGCCCCTTCCAAATTCTTCTTTAAACCGGACAGTATAGTCATATTAGCCACTTCAACTTTCCCATTTGCTTGTGGGTGGAAAGGTGAAGAAAAACAATGTTGTATACCCCTCGAGACACATAAACTTTCCATTTCCCTATTATCGAACTGTGGCCCATTGTCTGTTGTTATCTTTTGTGGGACACCAAATCTGCAATAGATGTTGGATAGAATGAATTTTATAACAGCTTTTGATGTTGTTCCTGCTAGAGGGGCTGCTTCAATCCACTTTTAAGTAGTCTATGGCCACAAATATAGTTTTGCGTCCTCCGGACGCCACAGGGAGAGGCCCTACTAAATCCAACCCCCATCGAGCAAAAGGAATAGGCTCAGAAATTGACTCTAAAGGAATGGCTGGGACATGAATTTCATTGTTGTACCTCTGGCATGGGTCACACCTTTTTACCAATTCCTTAGCATCTTTCATGATAGATGGCCAATAGTAACCGGACAATAAAACTCTTCTTTTTAAAGCTCTGAACCCACAATGGACTGATCCCTCACCATCATGCAATTCAGAGAGGACTACTTGAGACTCTTCATCCCCCAAACAGCGCAGGAGAGGTTTACTATAAGATTTTTTATACAACACTTCTCTCAATATGATGAAACCACGAGCCTTGTGTTTCAATATTCTGGCTAGTGACTTATCCGGAGGCACAACACCATCGGAGAGATATTGCAGGAGAGGAAACCTCCAGTCTTGAGGTCGTTTCTCTTGTACTTCAAAAATTTCCTCTTCTTTACCCTTACTAAGTTGAATGGAGGGGCTTTCCAGCACATGGATCCATGGATATGACTCCGTATATGCTATGGTGGCTAATGAGTCTGCTAGCTCATTTTCTGCCCAGGGAATGTGCTCATAAACAACACTTTTAAACTTGAGTGCTTTATTCTTAAGGAGGAGTAAATATTTCACAGGCTGCTCCATCTTAGCCTCAGATTGGCCTTGGACATAGTGGATAAGAAATTGGGAGTCACTTTGTAGCTTGACCCTCTTAGCCCCACAAATGTAGGCTAACTTTAAACCAGCTATAGCTGCTTCGTATTCAGACTCATTATTAGATGCCCTGAAAGCAAAACAAATAGCCTGGTACATTTTGTCTCCATATGGGGAAGTTAAACACACCCCTGCACCACATCCCATAGTGCTAGATCACCACCATCGGTTCGGACGACCCATACCTTTTTATCTTTTATATCAGTAGCCTGCTCCAAATCCCTGTCGGAGTGGAATTTAACCAAGAAGTCAACCACAGCTTGGGCTTTGACTGTTGTTCGGGGAGCAAAATCTATGTCGAAGTCCCCCAACTCTACTGACCACTTAGTCATCCTGCTTGAAATGTCTGCCTTTTGGAGGACATTCTTCAGGGGAAAAGAAGTCCGGACGATGATGGGATGAGCCTGAAAATAAGGCCTCATCTTCCTGGCAGCTATCACCAGGGCCAATGCTAACTTTTCAAGTTTCAAGTAACGCCTTTCTGCATCTATCAAACTTTTGCTGATGTAGTACACTGGATGAAGATGTCCATCGACCTCCCTTACCAACACAGCACTAATGGCACAACTTGAAACTCCCAAATATACGAAAAGTGTCTCCCCATCAACTGGCTTAAACAAAGTTTTGAGGGAGGACAGGTGCTTTTTGATCTCATTGAAAGCCTCATCACACTGTGGAGTCCAATAGAATCCCTTTGCACCCTTCAAGGTTTGAAAGAAAGGGGCACACCTGTCCGAAGACCTTGAGATAAATCTGTTTAAGGCATCTAATCTCCCCGTTAACCGCTGTACTTCTTTAATGTTTCGAGGAGGTTCCATCTGAAATAGGGTATTAAGCTGGTCCGGGTCGGGTTGTATTCCATGCTCACTTATAATATAGCCCAGAAACTTCCCGGACTGCACCCCGAACACACAATTTTCTGGGTTTAATTTCAAATTCACTTTTACCAAGTTGGCAAAAGTTTCCTAGAGATCGAACAAGTGCAATTGCTCATCCACACTCTTCACCATCATGTCATCAATGTATACTTCCATATTTCTACCAATCTGATCAGCAAATGCCTTGTTGACTAATCTCTAATAAGTAGCCCCAGCATTTTTCAAACCAAATGGCATTACCTTGTAGCAATGGAGACCTCTGTCAGTGACAAATATGGTATGCTCCTGATCATTTGGATCTACTTGAATCTGATTGTATCCGCAGTAAGCATCCATAAAGGAAAGCAGTTTGTTCCAAGAGGTGGAGTCCACTAACTGATCAATCCGGGGGACTGGATACAAATCTTTCGGGCAAGCTCTATTGAGATCTGTAAAGTCAATGCACATGCGCCACTTGCCATTTTTCTTTTTTACCAGAACCGGATTGGCAGTCCACAAAGGATATTGAGACTCCTTGATGTGCCCCATCTTTGTGAGCCTATCAACCTCTTGCACAATGACATCAGCCTTCTCCTTAGAAAAAGCTCTTCTTTTCATGTAAGCCCCCAGCTTTCCCCTCTCAATCAAGTTCTGAACTTCTTGTTTTAATGCTATGCAGTCATCAGTGGTATGACCAATATCATTGTGATACTGGCAAAAAGAATTATTGCGATGTTCTCTGGGAGACTGCAATGTGGCTGGTCTCCGATAATGCACCTCGTCCTTTGTTTTATAAAAAATGGTGGCCACACTTTCTTTTAATTTTGCGAACCACTCCGGTTGGACCCATGGCCCTCTCTTGTTTCTGGATTGCTGACTTTGAGCAGGAGCAGCTGGCTGAGACTGAGCTTTTGCCCTACCATGCCCCTCTCCGGTCTCTCTTACTTTGTTCCCGGACTGATCTTGATTGGGATTTGGTGCCACCGGGTTAGACCTCACCTGCCTGTGCACCCTGGTTTTCTTTGTTTCATCAACGTTTATTTGTTTTCCAACCTGATTCAGTAACCCTCCCCAGGTCATGGCCTTCTTTCTGGTCACTGAATCAGCTAGATTGCATGGGTTCAAACCCTGTCTTAGGGATGCTATTGCTACCTGTTCGAAGCAATCAGCCAACCCATTCTTGGTGTTCACAAAACGGCTTATATATTCTTTCAAGGACTCATTTGGTTCCTGGGCACAATGGATTATCGTGTCTCCATTGCCCTTTAGCTCTTTACTCCCTACAAACTGCCTTCGAAAGGCTACCCAAAAAGTATCGAAGTCTTTAATACAACCCTGAGGCAGGCTGTTGTACCATTTTAGAGCACTCCCCGTAAACGATTGGGAGAATTCCCTACAAAGTAGCTTGTCATCGTCGTCAAAGTTCATCATGAAAATTTTAAATTGTTCCAAATGGTTGTCCGGATCAGTACTGCCATCATACTTTTCTATTTTGGTACTGTCAAACCTCTTAGGGAGGTTTCCGGACAGAATTTTAGAAGACAATGAAGATTGCCTTCAGTTTCTTCCACGACTGAACACAGTACCCTCATTGGGAGTTACAAAGATACCTGGCTCATCGTGAAAAGCGAAGGGATCCATCAGCATCCGGTCCACATGCTTCCGACTATGAGATGATACTTTACCAATATGCCTCTTCATCTTTCCTATCTATCCCTTTTTCTTGAATATTTTTTAATCTGCTTTTGCTTCTTTCTAGTTCGACCCTCATCGCTGCTAGAGGATAAGGATTTTTCAACTCCCTCACTGTCCGAAGAGCTATCAGAAGATTCTGAGCTTGAGTCAGAACTCTCCACTGGCTTAGACCGGTGAGACTTTTTGGAACTGGCATGAGTCTTTTTGGTGCTCACATGAGTCTTCGAAGACTCATGCTCTCTGGGGTTATCGGTGTGATGAGCAGCTGATGCTTTGGACTTTTTTTTTTCAGGCCCATCTTAGCCTTTTCGGCCCTCAGAGCTTCTATTTCACCCTTTAGCCCGTCACGCTCTTCGATAGTGTACTCATCGTTCTCTCCCACCACTTCAAGCAGAGCTGGTGGTACTTCTGGATCGTCCAGATTCATTTAGACAGACTTTCTTTGCTGGTTTTGAATACTTGATTCAGGCACCCTCTCCTCCCACTGTGGTCGTCAATTTGGTGTGGATAATTATTGCCTGAGTAGAACTGTTAGGGGGCCTCCCAACCCGTTAACCCGTCCGGGACCGGACCGGTAAGGCCCGCCCGAGACCGGTCCGGATACCTTAGGGAGCGGGTTGGGAGCCAAACTTTTGGACCGATTCTCTTACCGGTCTGGACCGGTCCGCCCGGTAACCAGCCCGATAAGGAAGATATATAATATTTTTTCCTAATCTATGTATATTTTTTACTAAAACCCTAAAAAAAATGATAAACTAACAAACCCGCCCGTTAAGAGTCGGACCGGACCGACTCGACTCTTAACGAGCCGGTCCCGGTCCATCATATTTGGCTCCCTTCGCTTAGAGGTCCGGCTCGACCCGCCCGGTATCTTAACGAGTCGGTCTCGGTCCCGTCCAAACCCGGACCGACCCGACCCGATAACAAGTCTATGCCTGAGGGTAGGCTTGTAATTTGGTTGGAGTTTTATAGTAGTATGTGGGTGTTATGTGTTTAGAGTAGAGAGTAGAGAGATAATTAAGCTGGTTGGTAGCAGTTAATTCTCATTACCCACACTTAATGCAGGTGGTTGGGTATTTATACCCTAATGTTTGGGCCGTTATGGGCTTTCGGGTCATGTTTAATGGACCCGGGTCATGTTCAAAGACCCATGAGCTCTAAGAAGGAGAGCAAGTAGCTTAGTCAAGAAATGTTTAGGTTTTTTAGTACTTTTGTCATAGTTCGAACAGTCCTATGGCCTGAGTGTTCGAAGTGATCTGTCCGGTCCGGAGGCCTTGGACCAATCTGTCCTTGTCCGGGGAGCATGCAGAATTCGGACTCATCATCAATGAATGTAACAAAATACTTGTAGTGTGCATGAAAAACAATGGGTGCAATCCCCCAAACATCACTATGAATAACATTAAAACATCGTGAAGCACGAGATGCGTGATGAGGAAAAGGTAAAACCTTACTTTTACCAAGTTTGCATGATGTACAATTAAAAGAAAGATCATGAGAAAAACTTGTTTTATTTCCCAATAATCCCGAATGAACCAAAGTACGAAGGACATCAGAATGTGGATGACCTAGACGTTTATGCCATATTTGGTTCGAGAACCAACAGCATTACAAGCAAACGAAAGAGAAAAACTAGGAATATCAATGGAAGAAGACTTATATAATGGAAAAAGTCGTCCCACTTTAAGACCCGTCGCAATCATCTTTCCTGACACTTGATGCTGCACAACACAACCAGAAGGAGAAAAAGTGATATGACAATTATTATCGACCAATCTACCAACAAAAATAAGATTTGTGGAGATGTCAGGAGACACAAAACATTAGTGAATGTGGAAGAAATATCACCAACAACACTAATATGCACAAAATGACCATGAGCAGTGTTAATTTTCAGATCTCCATCATATTTTTTAACATTAAACAAAGGAACAACGATATTGGTCATATGGTTTGAGGCTCCAGAATCGAAATACCATGGTGTGGAATAATTTTTTGGATTACCTGAGTGTCCAAAAGCAGAAAAAGTAGAAATTATCATTTGTTGAACCATTTCAGGAGTGAGTGTGTTTGGATTTGTTGTTGGAGAAGGAACATAAACAATCGGCCAGGCAGTAGGCAATGCAGTAGAACAAGCACTAGTGGAAACATGATAAGTAATACCTTGTCGTCGTTCAGGTCGAGTAGGACAAGCAGAGATGATGTACCCTTGTTTCTTGCAGTAGTTGCAAACCTTTTTGGGACAATCCCGAGCAATGTGGCCGAACGAATTACACTATAGCATTGGATGACACGCATGTCTCTATTATTATTTCTCGCTTGTGTTACATAAGCTACCGGAACCGGTGTACTGATACTAGCTTGATGTTCAATAGGTGCCTGAGTTATCATTTGCTGCTCCTCACGAAGAAGTTCACCCAAACATGCATCCAGAGATGGTACAGGATGACGATTCATCAAATTAGACCGTGCGATATCAAAATCCGGTCATAGCTTCATCAAGAACTGATCTTGTCTGCTGGTTGCATGCATTGTCTGGATAGCAGAAAGAGCTGAAGCAGGAATATCGGCATAAATGATATCTGAATAATCTGCCCAAAGGTTTTGAAAACCTGAAAATATGCTTAAATGAAAAGACTTCCTTGAGTGTAATTAGCCAACTCATACTCCAATGAAATCTTCTAGCAGAGTTGTCTTGATTATAAACTATCTTTAGATAATTCCACATACCAGCAACAGTTTTATAGGGCTTCAAGGTGAGAACAAGATGAGTTTCGAGTGAACTAAGAATCCAAGTCATGATTCTAGCATCTTTTATTTCCCACTTGGACAAAGCATTAACATCTAGAGGGGCAGGATCACCCCCATCAATATGACCCCATAATTCTTTCCCTTTCACATATAATTGAAATTAAAATTCCCAAGCAGAATAATTTTTCCCCGTAAATTTAATATGAAACGGTTTGAATTTATCTAGTGACATGATGTAACCAAGAAAAACAGATCCACGAGAACAAAAATCTGAAATAAAAACTAAAATCCCCAAATTCTCAAAAGAAAAAAAAAATATCTCACTACCCAAATACTCTCGAAATTCAAAAAAATCTAAAACTAAAAATCCCCAAATACTCTCGAAATTCAAAAAAACCTCACCACCCAAAATACCCGAAAAACTCACCACCCAAAAAACTCTACGAAAAATCAATTACGCTCTGATACCATGTCAAAAGTATTTTCTTTCTGAAAAAGTATATCTTATTTATCTTTCTGATTCACCTTTTATACTAATTTATAGCAGTTACAACAATTAAAACTAGAATCTTTATTTTCCTAAAGTTGACGTAGACTATTGACTATAATTGATTATCATATATATTATACTACAATATATATTAACTCAATCTTTGACTAAATAAATTAGATATTAATCTAATTTATTTCATATAATTAGACATACAAACAACTCCAATTTCCTCAATGGTATGTACACAATTCGCAGTATGAGTAGTAAACAACTTGCGATGTTCTTTTTAATATACAAAGAACACTTGTTATCTCACTAGACAAACAACTCACATTTACTCATTGTAAAGTAAACAACTCATAATGTTGATAATGAAGAACTCCAGTATTCAAATTTAACATACAAAGAAATCCTATTTCATTAGTGTAATGCAAACAACTCGCATTGAAAAAATTAAACAACTTGCAATGTGACAGATTAATGTACCAAACAAATCGCTCTTTAAACTGGAACCTCACAGGTCCTTCTTTTATGACATGCTTTCGAACAACGACCACACCCCAACTACTTGGTTGTCACTTCTCCTTTAAAAGAAATTTGTTTTTTCTTAAGAATTTTAAGGCGTCTTTTCATGTTAAGAACCAAAATTTCTAGCTCCGAAAAATCGTTATAGCTTGATCCTTCATCGAAATCGGTTATCGCCGGTATGCTGAAAGAGTAACTTGACCTGTAATTATTGACCGTAAAAAACGACTCTATTATCGTAAGAGGATTTTGCTGTGTAGACTATATTACCGCTAAAGTGTGAGGACACGGAAAACACTCTTGTTGCCATGCACTATAAGAACATTTGAAATCCAGCATATTAACAACCATTATAAGGTCTGAAAATACTTCAAACATGGCTGCAAAAGACTTACAGACTACCCAAGTTAGGTATTTTTCAATATTCAGCTTTAACTTCTTTTCATACTCGGGGCATAAATTAGTACTCCAACTTAGCCCCTCTTGATATCATAGTGAAACTTGAGTCATAAACAAGACTTTAATCCTATCAACCAATTTAACAATGGGTATGCTATGATTTTTTTATCTATGCGTTAAAAGATTCGGCCACAGTAGAAGCCACAACTCTGTATCGTTTCCCTTTAACAAATTCTTGAGCATACTTATCCGGAGGTAAATTTTCAAGATTTTTTTTTTAAATTTTGTCACCACCTTCACATAGAAAATATGTTAGCATACCATTAATAATTTCTTGATTTGGAGCATAAGCACATAGATAGAAGAAACATAGCATCATAGACTTATAATCTCTGTTAGTGTGATCAAGAGTAGTTCTCAAATTTTGAACAAGATGGAAATAACTGTACGCATGTTAAAAATTTGGATATAAGACATAAACATCATTAATGATCCCAGAATGAAAGTCCGAAATAAATGTGATTTGACGCTCCAACAAATGAAGTTTTAAACAATCCAAAAACACATTCAATTTTCAGAATCCTCAGTACTCATGATACCATATGCAGCAGAGAATAAAACCCTGAAATACAAGGCAATCATGTTCAAATGGTATAAACAACTCGCACATTCAGTTGTAAAAGAACTTGCAATAACGTTATACTACAATGAACACAACTCGCAATATATGTTATTTAAAAACTCGCAATATGTTATATTACAATGGACACAACTCACATTCGATTAACAAAGAACTGTAATCTTTGTTTACAAAATATGAATCAAACAACTCACACTTCTAGCTTATAATGAACAACACACATTATGAGAGTTAGCTGGATCTGTAATATTCGTATACAAAATATAATTCAAACAACTCGGATGTTTATATTGCGATGAACAACTCGCACTTGGTTAACAAAGAACTCTCATATTCATATGCATAATATAAATTGAACAACTCGCATGGTTATATTATAGTGGAGAACTCACATTCTATTAACAAAAAACTCTCATTTTATTTTATAATTTTTACACAACTCTCACAATCCATCAAATTATAAGAAAAACATAGAACTAACCGTTATTATCATGCTTTCCTACGACAGACAACAATATACCCTTATACTTGTCGCTTAAGAAGGTTTCATCGACATAAAACATTGGACGATATGAAACGAATGCTATAAAACAATGCTCGAAGACGTTTCCAACTGGCAGTCGATAGTCATATTACGTCTCTTCAATCGTTTAAAGTACCCCCTTAGTAAACTAAAAAAACTTGAACTATTTTCGAAAAATCCCCTCATTGCCTTCTATAAAGCATTTCATGATAGACGATATAAGATGTCTAAACCATAATCTTGTTTGAGAGACGTTTATATGGTATTATATAAATATATTGAGTTTAAACTCGTCGATCACCTGAAAAATGAGGTTTCTTGGTGGTTTTTGTCGGTCGTAGGGTTAAGGTGGTTAAAAGCTTGTTATTTTGAAATGTATTGAAACTATAAATGGGGAAGAAAACATAATTCTTGATTTATATAATGAGTAAATGGTATTTAGGGTAAAAAGGTTAGGTGTTAAGCGTGAGGTAGATAGTTAAAATGTGATTTGAATTATAATAAAAGGGAAGTTGGGTATCGAGAAAATAGGCCAAAGCTATTTCCCCATCATATTTATTAATTCCTCCATGACTTGAAATTTCTAAAACACTTGAAACTTGTTATTACTAAGTTACCCTTACTTTGTCTTCAAATTTAACATTACGTGCCATTATTCAAATAGAAAGTCCTAAAGTGAAAAAACACATCATTAACCCATTTTTAATCCTACGTATTTGATTTTTGCCTCTAAAATTAACCCTAAAACAAAAAACATGTGTATGAATCATAAATTAGTAAGGATTTATACAATCGACATGAAAATTCACAAACCAAATCCATGTTTCAAAAATAAAGAACAAACTCAAACAAAATCCAATAAAAGTGACATGATTCATTCATCGTCACAACTTTTAACCAAGCACAACTGTCAAGTATTATAAATCATAAGTCGTTTTTGGTGTACTAAGCTATCTGCTGTTTTTTAAAGAAGCATGTGTCTCCGAGAGGCCATCTCGGAATTACATGTGATTCCGAGATGGCCTCTCGGAAACACATGCTTCTTAAAGGAAACAACATAACAGAATAGAAACAGCCAAATCGAACCAAAATCGATTGCTTCTTAGAACAGAATCAGATTCCAACCATTAAGCTAATTATACAATTTTCCGAAAATATGTGAAATGTAAACTACACTGTGTTTAACATGACTGTTATGGAGAGAGAGCGCAGTAAATCAATGAAAACGTTTATTTTTTGTACTGAAAACTGACGTATAAAAATGAATTAGCTTTGTCTGGGTGGTGGGGTAAGAAGAAATGGTCATCTTCTTTGAGTAATAAAGGTAATCAAGCAATTACGTCTTAATCAAATTTACAATATAATACTTTTAAGAATAAGGTTTATGAAAAAGAAAAAAAGTTCTTCTCGGTGAAAGTTTATTATGTTCGTGTTATTCAAAATGGAAAAGGTAGAATAAATGGGCAGAAGGATAAATATGTCATTTACTTTATTAACATGGAGTTTTTTTCGAATCATAAAAAAAAAAATTATGATGGAGGAAATAGCTTCACCAAAAAAATATATAATAATTGTTTTTAATTTTATTTTCATTTTAAAAAAGTGTTTTTTTTTAAGTATGGTGTAGTTTATATCTTAAACAAATTTATGATTACAGAGAATTTTCATTTTCTCAGTCGGCCATTTTGCCTTTGGAGGTTCAGACGAAATAAAATTTGCTCAAGAAAAGCTTTGACGAAATCACTTGTTGATGGTGGACAACTGAAAGAGACAGCAAATTTAAAGTGATAACTGTAACAAGGAAGATGCTCTAGATTTAGCATTTTCAATACAGAAATACAGATTCTCCAGCGTTTAAGTTTTCCTGGATCTAAGAAAGAGGGAAAATAGCTGTGTGGGAATCGAGAACAGAACATGTTGCGATTAAGAGCATTTCGTCCGACGAACGATAAGATAGTGAAGATCCAGGTGCATCCGACGCACCCATGGCTTGTTACTGCCGATGCGTCCGATCACGTCTCCGTTTGGAACTGGGAGCATCGCCAGGTACACCAAAGATCCGATTCGATGTCGAATTTCCGGTTTTCAGCTTCGAATCGAATGATTTCCACTTTGGTTTCCATGCTTATTGGGTATTTATTGGAAACGTGTAAATCGAGTATCTAAGGAGCGGTGATGTGTGGATTTGACAGGTTATTTATGAGCTGAAAGCTGGTGGAGTTGATGAGAGGCGCTTGGTTGGTGCTAAGCTGGAGAAACTTGCGGAGGGCGAGACCGGTGAGAAATTTTCACTTCATTTTCTTAGTTAGAAGATAATTCGATGTATAAATTGTAAGACTCTACCATCGACGATTCGAGCATTAGTTGTTTGTAGTTCAATAATAGTCTGTTCATATGGTTTCGAAAATGCTCCTTACAAGCAACATTCGTAGCTGGCCTAAGGTTGGCTAGTTGTGTATTAGCTTTATCAGCCTTGAATTTTAAATTAAATAGCATACCTTTAGGACAATGGACGTCCTACCGATTTGTGGCTTTGAATGTTCCTTTTGTTTGCTTAATTTGATAGCGTACTTGTTGATTCTTTTGTAAATTAATTAAAGATGCTTTACAGTCATTTGCAATGTGGTTGACAATTTTG
Source organism: Limnanthes douglasii subsp. nivea (assembly GCA_036936605.1). Classification (NCBI taxonomy): domain Eukaryota; kingdom Viridiplantae; phylum Streptophyta; class Magnoliopsida; order Brassicales; family Limnanthaceae; genus Limnanthes; species Limnanthes douglasii. Next base: position 318,489,161 of record JAUPFV010000002.1, on the reverse strand, counting down.
CTTGAATTTCTTTGACAGAGCCTAAAGGGAAACCCAGTGAAGCCATTAGAGGAGGGAGGTATTGACCCTTGCATATGCCCCTTCTTTTAATATTTTGAAACGAACATAACACGTGGCCATATGTTCTCTAATAAGTGTCAAGCAGGTGAACTTTTATGACGATGACGTACGCTATTGGCAACTTTGGCGCAACCGATCTGCAGCTGCAGAAGCGCCATCAGCTGTCAATCATCTGACATCTGCTTTTACGTCCCCTGCTCCATCAACTAAAGGACGGCATTTTGTTGTTATATGCTGTGAGAATAAAGCCATTTTTTTGGACTTAGTGACAATGCGCGGTCGCGACGTACCTAAACATGAACTTGACAACAAGTCACTTCTCTGGCAAGTCACTATCATTTCTTTCTTTAATATTAAGGCTATAAAATGAATGTGTGTCTGTTTTTTTTGCTCTATTTTCCATTCTTTTTCTTTCCTTTTTCTAAGGAAAGCTGTTTATACAACACTGTTCCTGCAACAGAATTCTGAAGCTCTTCCTCTAGCTATGTTGTTTTAATCCTAATCTATAGACATTGTATAGGGAGGGGATATTTAGTGTCTTTTTAGTTTCAACTTTTCAGTCTTTAGATTCTCAACTCTAGGTCTTCAGGGAGAATAGGTGCGTTGAATTGTTTCAAGTAAATGAATTCAGCTATGGTTGAAAATCCACAAGCTTCTAAGATGACAACTGCTGTTGATTAGCGAAGGAAGGGTTCTGATACAGTTACTTGATGGTGTAAAAAAAGTAACCGCGTTCGATTTTTTTACTCAATTCCTTATGAATGCAGTAAAAAAATCATATTAGAACAAATTGTTAGAATCCTAGACCAGAGGCATTCACTAGTGGAATTTAAATTGCTATTCAACATCCTCGTGCGTGTAGAGTGTTATGTGGATAACTATTCAGCACGGCCGAATAAAAGTCAAAAGTGGACCAATTGGCGGCTGACAAGCACAGTGCCAAACTTGCATAAATGTTTATGAGAAATGTGTCTGTTCTTGCAAATGGCATTTAGAGTTATTCAAACTGGATAACTATTCTTTTTGGACGCTTCTCTTGTCGATGATGATAAGCTTTTTGTATGATTATATATTCTTGTACAGTATGGAGTTCCTTTCTAGATCTGTAGCTGGAGATGGACCTTTGATTGCTTTTGGTGCATCAGATGGTGTAATAAGGGTTCTTTCAATGATAACATGGAAGGTTTGTGGTTTGTCACTTTTTCGGTGCTCATGTTACTTAACCTCGTTGGTTATGCTGTACGTGTTTGTTCCCTTGCAGCTTGCTCGGAGATACACTGGTGGCCATAAAGGGCCGATTTCTTGCTTAATGAACTTCATGGCTTCTTCCGGCGAGGTATATCATCATTATCGAATCTTTAATTTACCTATTAAACTTGTAATTGAATTGCGATAGTAAAAAAATCCACTTTGCTATTATGTATTTAGACAATGAAAAGTTCAAAACTGTTGATCCAAATGGCTAGTTCCAACCAAGGTGATTCTGAGTGGTGTAGATTTCATTTATGTTTAAGCATTCAAATATCACATCAGTGTCTCCCTTAACCTACTTATTGGGTAGGGTTGCGTTGACTAGGTTTGTCATGTCTTTGCCCAAGCGAAAACCATAAGATTGACTTACAGTGGAAATATGCTTACTCGGAAGACATTTACTTTTCATGCTCGTGCTTTGTGAATGCTAGGAGCAATATGGTCTTGTCTTTTAGTCCAACGGAATGACTTTGATTCGGCGAATCATTATCTTTTATATGGAATAGTGGAAAGACAATAATTTTGGCTACTCCCACATTATTATTATATTGTTTATCCCCAACATCATTTTTTATAATGCTTTCTCTATCATGCCCCTGATCTAGCTAAAGGAACTGATATCAAGCGTATGGACAATTAGATGCCGTTTGTGCCTTTTTTTATCGCTAATTCTTCGTAACATGCATAAGTATCATACTTTAGATATCAACGAGTGTGCATGTTCGTATCAAATTTCAGATTAGCATGTCATACATTAACTTCTTACACTCAATGAATATAGGCACTCCTTGTTTCGGGTGGTAGCGATGGTTTACTCGTACTATGGAGCGCAGACCATAGTCCAGATTCCCGGGATCTTGTACCTAAGCTAAGTTTGAAGGTACTTATCTGCTTGTATATCTCATTGCCTACCTTTTGTTCTCTTAACTTCGTGAATGTTTATATCCATATAATTCATTAAAACATTTATTCGCATTTCCAGAAAAATAACAAAAGCAAATCAGCACTATGTTGTTTTCTGAATTTGTGATTTGTAAAGAGAAATATTCCTTGTTATCTTTACTGTTTTATTATTAAAAATTTAAATTTACTAATGGTTTATACACTCTTTCATGCTAGTATAATGATACTTAATAAACTGCCACTTAAATTTTTGCAGTTAATTTCTATAGCTTTCCATTTTCCTGCTCAGTCTCTCAGGATAAGTATTTAATATGTTTTATTTTTCTTTTGTCATTTCAACAGGCACATGATGGCGGGGTTGTGGCCGTTGAGCTTTCTAGAGTTAGTGGTGGTGCTCCACAGCTAATTACAATTGGTGCTGACAAGACATTAGCCATATGGGACACCATGTCATTCAAGGTATTGTACCCTTTCTACAGTATCATTTATAAGCGGTTTCTTATTTATTTTGGTTTTGGAAAGCTAAGTGTGTATTTTCAAGACTGTTAAATTACTGTAATTCTTTTCTACAGGAACTACGACGGATCAAACCTGTTCCTAAAGTTTCATGCCACAGTGTGGCATCTTGGTGCCACCCCAGGGCTCCGAATCTTGACATCTTGACTTGCGTTAAAGATTCCCATATATGGTATACATTTTGTGTTCATTTATGACATCTGCATTAACGTTTTGTTAGTCTTCTTGGTCATCCAAAGTGATTTGCTAGTTATTTTGTATACCTTAAAAGTATTTGTACTAATGTGGAATATTGCAGGGCTATTGAGCATCCCACTTATTCAGCCCTCACGAGACCATTGTGTGAGCTTTCGTCCTTAGTGCCTCCTCAAATACTTACAAACAAGAAACTTAGGGTGGGTAGCTCTGTTCTTGCTTATATATTGAGCAACATGATAGGTGGAGCCGTGGAGGCATTTTTAACTCAGTGCACAATTAGTTGGGTCTTTTAATATAAATGGTTCTGACTCCGACTGAATCATTGAAGCCCCTACTTAGCCTGAATTGGTCTTATCAAGAAATATTTTTTCCCTCTCATCTAATTCTGTTTATAAATTGTATGTTCTGTGCTATTGAGTTTTCTTGAAGAGTAAGGCTCGACACAAAGAAAGCTTAGATACTGATGGTTTTGTTTAGATTTTTTTTATTTATTTTGCCAAGGGATCAAAGAAAATGTAAGTTGATTATTGGGGGACTTTGATCACCTGATGGAATAAATTTAGTCTTAAAATATTGGTGGATACATTATAGATTGATAAACTCATTTTTACTCGTAGTAGTCAAACTGAATATAATTCCTTTTTCTCCAATAACCCTTAAAATTTGTTGATATCTTTTGTCTACTTCTCATAAGCTCATGTGCAGGTTTATTGCATGGTTGCACATCCTTTGCAACCCCACCTTGTAGCAACTGGAACAAATATTGGTGTTATTGTCAGTGAATTTGATCCAAGATCTTTTCCAGCTGTAGCTCCGCTCCCAAGTCCATCAGAAAGCAGGGAACATTCTGCCGTTTATGTCATTGGAAAGGAATTAAAACTACTGAACTTTCAATTGTCTAACTCAGTAAATCCTGCCCTTGCAAATAGTGGAGCATTGTCAGAAGCGGGAAGGCTCACAGGAGACTCGGTTGAAACGTTAACTGTTAAACAGACCAAGAAACACATTAACACTCCTGCTCTACATGATTCATATTCAGTTCTCTCTGTAAGCAGTTCGGGAAAGTAAGTTACCTGACTTTGAACAAAGAAATCGAATAGCATCAAAATTACTATTCTGACTATAATCTGGTTGCAGGTATCTTGCCGTTGTATGGCCTGATATTCCTTACTTCTCTGTCTACAAGACTAGTGATTGGACCACAGTTGATTCAGGTAGTGCTAGGCTTTTGGCTTGGGATACTTGCCGAGACAGATTTGCTATATTGGAATCTACTTTACCTCCTAGAATGCCAATAATTCCAAAGGGAGGTTCATCCAGAAGAGCAAAGGAAGCTGCTGCGGCTGCAGCTCAAGCTGCTGCTGCAGCTGCTGCTGCAGCTTCCTCAGCCACTGTACAAGTTCGTATTCTACTGGATGATGGAACTTCCAACATACTAATGAGGTCTGTAGGGGCCCGTTCTGAACCGGTATTGTCTCTTTCACCTTGAGTATGGTAGGGTTATTCTGTTTTATTTTCATAGTTCCCCTATAGAACATTTGCTGCAATTTTAATTCCTTTTAGTACGTCTCTTGTCAATATGATCTCCTAGGGTAAATTGTTTTAATGGGTATTTATCGTATTTTCACTATTTGGTCAGTTCACCTGCATTCTGCTGAAGCTATCTCTTTTAATATAGTTTTTAACGAGAAGCATATTCTTTTCCTGCTATATTTGAGTTATATGAACTACAATCGTAAATTTAAGGCCCATTTCTTCCATTATACTTATTTAATACTCCGTATAAAGAATTTAATATTGTATATAAAAGTCTGATTCTCTTCCTTTGAAATGAATGATAAATAATCTTCCACTAGATGAATGATAAAGGTAGCTCCCACGTATACATTACGTCCAATATTTCTGCATGGATGAAATGAATGATAAATAATCTTCGAACTGCATGAAGCTGTCATCTTCTTAAATTTAGTTGTCATTTGAAATTAAACCTTGGATATGCCTGTTGTAAAGAAGGTACTCCTTGGACCATGAATAGGTTTATCTCTTACTGAAATTTCTTTTTTAGGTTATTGGTTTGCATGGTGGAGCTCTACTAGGTGTGGCATATCGCACATCTCGTAGGGTCAGTCCTATTGCCGCTACAGCTATTTCAACAATCCAATCCATGCCATTGTCAGGTTTCGGAAGCAGTGGTCTCTCTTCGTTTACTACCTTAGATGATGGATTGTCTTCACATAGATCTCCTGCAGATACTGTTCCTCAAAACTTTCAGCTATACAGGTGAGAGAAATGGTTATTTTGATTTACTTGTTTGTCGGCTAGCCCATATTGCAGAGCTAAAGGAACTATTTTTTGCATGGATTTGTGATTGACTAAATAGATTGTGTTAAAGGTGACCTTTGATTTCTTAGCTGGCATAAAGTTTGATATTGTCTAGGAAACTTAGGAGTAGAAAAGATTGAATCAATTGTAGAACTTCTGCTGTAAAATTCACATGTTTATTCACGGCTGTAGCAGAACCTTTTCCCTCTTTTTTGTAAGGTTCTTGTTTCATGTTTTGCATGTTTAATTAGTATGGTTTACTCATTATTTTCCTTACTAGGTTTAGTCTAATAAAAAAAATTCATTAGGATAAATGCCTACTCAAGCTTTATATTGTATTATACATATAAATTGATTGATGCGGTGTTTCTAAAAGTACCGCACATAGAAGCTAGTTCTTTTCTCCTGATTCTGGCTTGTAGATGTCTATTTGGGCTGTGGCCCATGACTGTAGATGATCAAGTGTGAAACATTTGTTGGGAAGTTAATGATCTTATGCACCATCCACTGAATTCTGTCCCAATAATGTCAGGAAGTTTCAGCTGTTTAACCTTTGGTGAGCTGGGTATCTGCGTATCATGCCTTTATCTACTAGTTGTTGAAGATACTACTTTTACTCAAGCCTTGCACACTCTTCTTGTGTAATTAGTTAAAACTTTAGGCCCATTAGATGTGATCTAAGTATACTATTGGTATAGAAAAAAGACTGTTTACCGGTTCCGATTTGAGCTTTAGAATATAGGAAACTGCGTTTGGAATGAAATGCATGGATCATGTTCATTCCTTCCTGTCTAAGTAAACTACTCTTATTCAAGCCTTGCACACTTTTTTTGTGTAATTAGTAAATGCTTTAGGTTCATTAAATGGATCTATGTATATTATTGGTATAAAAAACTGTTTACCTGTTCTGATTCGAGCTTTTGGCTATACTGACACTGCTGCGTGCATCATCTTCACTCCTTTCTTGTTAGATTTCTAGGTCATTACTTCTAATTAATTTTTAGATAAGCCAGTTATATGATACTTCAAGCCATGACAATTATTTGTCATCATCTCGCTCTTTCACCTTCCTCTGTCGTCATTGCCTTACGTTTAGTAGAACTTCAAATGCTGGTTGCTATACGTGACTTACTTTGAAGTTTTATTTTATTAGACAACGTTTTATATAGTCTTTACCTGCATGTAGTAGTTTATAATGTTTCATTTCTATATAATATTACTGACAATTATGACATGCAGCTGGGAAACTTTTGAGCCTGTGGGTGGTATGCTTCCTCAGCCAGAATGGACTGCATGGGACCAAAGTGTTGAATACTGTGCGTTTGCTTATCAGCATTATATCGTCATATCATCATTGCGTCCTCAGTTTAGATACCTTGGTGATGTTGCGATCCCGTATGCTACTGGAGCTGTTTGGCATAGAAGACAACTCTTTGTGGCTACACCAACCACGATTGAGTATGATATTTTTTACCAGTCTAAGCTAATACAAGTTTTATCATTCTTCTTTAAACATTTCGCCCACAGTTCTTGAATATGTTGGTATATCTGGAAGATGTGCTTAAAGTTCAAATAAGAATTGTACAGCCATACTTTACTAATGGATATGAGATTTTGAAAGAATTCACTTAGTCTTTACTTTTGTTTTGACGTGGTAAGCCAGTCGTATACTAAGATGTCTGTTGATATTGATGTCTTGTTGCATATAATTTTCAGTATGTAACATATCGAATCTCCCTGATACTCATTTTTTAATTAAGAACAATCAGGAAAATTGAATGGATTGATGATGATGATGATGATACCACTCTTGTTCCTACGCTTGATTTTTCAGATGTGTTTTTGTGGATGCTGGAGTTGCTTCGGTTGATATAGAAACGAGAAAAAAGAAGGAAGAAATGAAATTGAAAGAGGCACAAGCAAGAGCTGTTGCTGAGCATGGAGAGTTGGCTTTAATCACTGTAGAAGGTCCGCAAGCTGCTGCACATGAAAAGATATCTTTGAGGCCCCCAATGCTACAGGTAGAAATTGCGTCTTATTGCATGCAAACCACCTTGTTTTGTTTGCTTTTGCATATAGCTGTGAATGAACCTTAGTCTTTTCAAGGGTATTGTTTTTATGGTAGACGGACTTTTGTTTTACCAATATATAACTTGAACTTCTCTCTACTATTCTAGATGTTAGAATTGTAACAATTATGAATTATCTACTAGAAGCTGTTAATTAAATTTTAGCCTTTCTGACATGATGGTGACTTAAATATTCCCTGTACGATTAGCTGGGATATTATTCCAGTAGTTTACCATTATTATTTCTTTCTTTCTGTATGAACATGCAGGTAGTGCGTTTAGCTTCCTTCCAAAATTCTCCTTCTGTGCCACCTTTCCTTACATTACCAAAGCATTCTAAAGTTGATGGGGATGACTCGATGGCAAAAGAAATGGATGAAAGAAAGGCTAGTGAGGTGGCTGTTGGTGGTGGAGGGGTTTCTGTGGCTGTTACTCGTTTTCCAGCTGAACAGAAACGACCAGTGGGTCCTCTTGTTGTGGTGGGTGTACGAGATGGAGTTCTATGGCTTATAGATAGGTGACAAGAACTTCCAATGTTTTGATTCTCATATTTATTTGATTGAGTTAATCAATGTGTTTGTCTCAAAATAAACAGAGATAAACAACTACAACAACATCAAAAAAATGATGGAATACTTAGGTTATTTAAGATGCAAAAATTCCTTCTACAAATCTTGGTTTCTCACTTCCTGCCTAAAAAGCTCCCTTTTTTCTCACTAGTTTATTTTGGTAAGCGTTGGAAATTATTGTTGCCAAAGTGTTAAAAATATTCATAAGGACTGCAGTGGCTCGAAGTTATTTCAAGACAAAACCTAGAAGTAGCTCGGGTAAGGTAGGATCAGATTATAGTTTCAGAGTTGAAACTTCTTCGAGGCGGGGCTTCTTTTCTTAAAAGTCATGTCGAAGTTCAGTGACATAGGAATTTATACAGGATACTTAGTCTTCCCAAGATCTCGACTTGAGATTAAAGACATGTAGTTTTGGCTAGATAGAAATTTCAATTGGATCCTTGGGAAAAATGGACATACTCTCCTGCCTTCCATCTCTTTGCCCCATATTCCCTCATCACGATATCTATCTATCTGACTGAATATATCATTTAAAGAATCTCGCCTCCTGCTATATTGCATCTCTGCCTCAAGCGGCGTTACCAAAATAGATAACAATTGAAAACATAGGATTTCTAGCTTGATGGGGTTTAAGCTAACTTTAAAACAAGTCTGTCGTGCCGTTATTTATTTTAATGATGTATACACAATGAAACGGATCAATTGTTGATGTTAACAACTTATATTTGTCATGCGTTGAACTTTGCAGGTATATGTGTCCCCATGCTTTGTCGCTGAGCCATCCAGGTATTCGTTGTCGGTGCCTGGCAGCATACGGGGACGCTGTTAGTGCAGTAAAATGGTATTAGCATCTTCTTCTTATATTTCAGTTGAATAATTGTCTTCTATGCTAACCTCTAGTTTTATCTGCAGGGCCAGTCGGCTAGGTAGAGAGCATCATGATGATTTAGCTCAGTTTATGCTAGGAATGGGCTATGCTACTGAAGCACTTCATTTACCTGGAATATCTAAGAGGTTAATTACGCGAACTAGTCAAAATACTATATTTGCAAATCAATCACATCTTGTTACTCCATCCAATTAGGATCAGTTTATTTTTGTCTTAATATGTATATTAAATCTGAAAATTAGTTGTATGATGGGTAAGAGACATGTAAATGGTGTTTGTAATGTTTTCATTCGCACTTGAGGAACAAAAATGATTCAAGTGTAGGAATGAATGAATTTAAGTGAGCCTACATCATTTCATTTACATGTTCTTGACATATAATCCTGACTCAGAAAAGAATATTTACAGAAGTATTTGATGTTTTTCTCAGGTTGGAATTTGATCTAGCTATGCAGAGCAGTGATTTGAAAAGGGCCCTTCAGTGTCTTCTTACAATGAGCAACAGTAGAGAAGTAGGCCAAGATAATGCAAAACTTGATTTGGCTGACATTCTTAATTTAACAACTACAGCCAAAAAGGAAACTATTGTTGAGGCTGTCGAAGGAATTGCAAAGTTTGCGAAGGAGTTTCTGGACCTCATTGACGCTGCAGATGCCACTGGACAAGGTGATATTGCTCGTGAAGCTATCAAGCGTCTAGCTGCTGCAGGTTCCATAAAAGGAGCTTTGCTGAGTCATGAATTGAGGGGGCTTTCATTACGCCTTGCAAATCATGGAGAATTGACGAGGCTGAATGTATATAGTTGCTTGTTCATCAGCCCTTTGAATTATTTAATTTTTGTTACTGATGCTTCTCTTTATTGTTTTGTACTCCTCTTTGTCTTACAGTGTGTATAATGGAGTGATCAGTTGTTCTTGCTTCAGTGTCAAACTTATATCCTAACGATTAACGTTGGATGATGTTTTTGCAGGGTTTTGTTAACAACATGATCTCTAGAGGCTTAGGACGTGAAGCAGCTTTTTCAGCGGCCGTTTTGGGAGACAACGCTCTCATGGAGAAGGCATGGCAAGAAACCGGAATGCTTGCAGAGGCTGTGCTTCATGCTCATGTAAGATTATTTGTATTTATTGGTCCAAAAACTATATAATTTGTAAATTTGATCTAACCGTTCTTTTGTGAATGTCATCAGGCTCATGGACGACCAACGCTGAAGAACTTAGTTCAAGCCTGGAATAAAATTCTGCAGAAAGAGATTGAGCACACTCCAGTAACAAAAATCGATGCTGCTTCTGCATTCCTTGCTTCACTTGAAGATCCTAAGCTTACGAGTCTGGCAGACGCAGGAAAGAAATTACCAATTGAAATTCTACCCCCAGGGATGTCATCTCTGTTTGGTACAATTTCCAGTCAGAAAAAGCCTCCTGCTACAATAAGCCTACTGCCCGAACCAGGTAAACCATTGGCAATAGAAGCAGCTCCTTCTAGTACCCCAACACCTTCAACGGATACACCAGCACCTTCAACTGAAACACCAGAACCGTCGGGTGATACACCTGCTCCTTCAGGTGATACACCAGCACCTTCAGATGATACACCCGCACCTTCAGGTGATGCACAAACAGTACCCGAAGGAGCAAGTGTCCCAACAGAAGTAAACGAGGCTTCGGTGGACAAGACAGCTGATCTTACCCCGTCAAGTTCAAATCCTGAACTGGCTATTTCAGCAGATAATACACAAGTAGCAGCGACAAGCAAAACAGTAACAACAGATGAACCAAATGTACCATCCGAGGTATCCGAGACATCCCTACAAAGTGAACCGCACGAAAACAAAAATGAAGCAAATTTCTTTTCGCTTTGAGTTTCAAATTAGTAGCCATTGTCAATCAAAGAAATCAAGATAACCAATTTTGAGTTGAACACAATGGGGCATGTAAATGTACCAATTTCTTTGTCTGTTTATTTGATATATTTGTTGATTTTTTCTGTCTTTTTTATGTAACACTATTCAAACTTTGAGTTTAATTTGAATCCCCAGGTCTAGTATGGTTTAATCACAATCTTTGGTCTTATGCCATTTCGGGCTTGTGCAGAAAGTACCCGTTTTTTCTCGTGTATTGACTTATTATAAAAGCATCCTCATTGATTTAGTCGACCTAAAGTACCTGAAATCACTATCAATGTTTAAACTGTCATCGAATGTTAAAAACAAACAAAAAAAAATCTACGCTTGCCATAAAAAGGCACGACCAATTATATATTATTTTTTATGAATATTAAAATTTAGTGTGCTCGAACCGATCCTATTCAATGTAGTTAAAACGAGTCAACAGTCAAATAGGAGGAACCAGCGCAGAAGGGGCAATTAACGTTTATATACTTTTATCTTAACGGTATCGTTGCATAATAAACCGAGAGAGAGCCACCTGCTCCAATTTCCTTTCTACAGGACGGTCACTCCTCTAGGTCTCATCACCATCTTTGGTAAGTTCGATTCTTGTTAGTCTCTTTCATGATCTCGTTACTTCTATAATTGTCGATAGTACTCTTTGATTTCTGTTCTCGTTTTACTGGTCTTCTTCGCCAAAATTGATTTAGTACTGGTTATAAGTATTTCGGAGTTTTATGATAAGAATTAGAGATTATATTGATTGTTGTCAACGAACAGGTACTCCTATTTCTGGTTTTCCAGTTTTTTTCGATTTTGTTGTGGTTCAGTTTCACATGAAATTTAATCGTAGGGTTAATCGGTTGAACTAGTTGATATGAAATTGATGATACCTCTCTCAGATCGATTTGTATCGAGTGTTAAATAGCTTTAAAGCGTATTAGGTTTTCTATGTGTGTCGTGTTTGTATTTAAGTTTTAAATTCATGTTTCTGCAATAAAGAGAATTGAAAAAACTTATGTTGCCAAATTTCTAGTAATTTAATTTCTCTAGAGGTCGTATTTAACAGATGAATGATGTCAATATGTTTCATAACTTTCTTTTGTTGGAGGTTCAAGTCTCTTTTAAGATCAAGCTTAGTGATATGGATAATGGGTTTTTAGGCTTGCTTATAGTTATGCTAGTTCTCATTTCCATCTATATTTCGAATTTGTTGCATTTCGGTGTGCTTGTGAGTTTTATAGTCAGTTCAAATTGATCTGCTTTGCATTTGGTATGTCTGAGTGATCAGTGTATGTACTTCAGTGTTAGTTGATTCAGCTAAACTGTCTGTTTGACCTGGGCTGTTTTATTTCTGAAACAGCAAAACCTACCTCTATCTATTAAGAATATTCTAGCTCCTTCAAATTTTCAGTTGACGAGAGAACAGTATATATTCAATTAAAAGCCTCGGTATCGAACTGTTTTACCTGCTGTTAAAAAAATGGAGAACTCATCCCAGGAATCCCACCTGATATCAGAAAACACTATTACCTACGAATCCCCTTACCCCCTTTATGCCATGGCCTTCTCTTCTGCATCCTCTCGCACCAACCAGACGCAACGGATTGCCCTTGGTAGTTTCATCGAGGATTATACCAATCGAGTTGACATTGTATCATTTGACACGGAAACCTTGTCTGTCACAGCCAATCCTACTCTCTCCTTCGAGCACCCATACCCACCTACCAAGCTCATGTTCCACCCAAACACAACCTCAAATCTCTGCAAATCTGATATGCTTGCATCTTCTGGTGATTTCCTCCGCCTTTGGGAGGTCTCTGATTCTTCAGTCGAACCTATTTCTGTCCTCAACAACAGCAAGACAAGTGAGTTCTGCGCTCCTTTAACATCTTTTGATTGGAACGAGATCGAGCCAAAGAGAATCGGGACCTGCAGTATTGATACTACCTGTACCATCTGGGACATTGAGAAAGGGGTTGTTGAAACACAACTCATTGCCCATGATAAGGAGGTTCATGATATAGCGTGGGGTGAAGCCAGGGTTTTTGCTTCTGTTTCTGCTGACGGGTCAGTTAGAATCTTCGATTTAAGGGACAAGGAGCACTCCACTATCATCTACGAGAGCCCTCAACCTGATACTCCTTTGCTTAGATTGGCCTGGAACAAGCAGGATTTGAGGTACATGGCAACCATTTTAATGGATAGCAATAAAGTTGTGATTTTGGATATTCGATCGCCGACGATGCCAGTTGCTGAGTTGGAGAGGCATGGCGCAAGCGTCAATTCGATTGCTTGGGCTCCGCAAAGTTGTAAGCACATTTGCTCGGCAGGAGATGACATGCAGGCACTCATTTGGGAGCTTCCAACTGTGGCTGGCCCAAACGGGATTGATCCAATTTCAATGTACTCAGCTGGGTCTGAAATCAACCAGCTGCAGTGGTCTGCTGCACTGCCTCAGTGGATTGCCATTGCATTTTCAAACAAAATGCAGTTATTGAAAGTTTGAAGGTCGAATATTTTCTATCTTAACTTAACGACTCTTATTTCTTTGTATTTCTGGTTTTATTTGGGCAAGCTACAGTGATGTATTTTAAACTTATATTGTGCTTGAATATCTATTATGTAACTAGTTGTTTTCTCTGCTTTTAGATTTTGTCCGAAACGAAGGTATAGGTGTTGTGCCTTAAACAATAGTATTAAAACCTGTAGATTCTCACGCAGAGAACTCTTTTAGCATTTAAAAGTGTGGTCAAAGTTGGGAATCTATATTTATCAGTACAAAGAATTATTAACTGATTATGATTTTTGTGTTTGAAGTTGGCAGATTCAGAAGCCTAGCCGCAGAAAGGCAAAACATAGAGGGATCTGAACCTAGGACGCGATGGCTCTGTAAGATTATTGATTTACTTATTACTATATGATACCTAATAGTTCATATCTGTAATCCATACATGAGTAATTGTAATGTTTATTGCTTGTTTGTGTTGCTAGCGGTCCAAGTTGTTGTTATCTAGGAAGAATAGTTTTTCAAGAGGAGCTCATTTCATTGGATCAGATGTTAGTGAATCTGATGAGCTAGATTAATTTTGGATTCCATTGTGAATATGATGTTGTCTTATGTAAGTTATGATTGAATACTTGTTGAACTACATTTGTGAAAACTGTAATTGATTTATGCATCTTTGTTTGAAAAGCTTAATGTTCTTATTTTTGAATTGTTAAAAGTAAATATGCTTTGTTATATAATGAAGTGAGAGTTGGTGCAAGATTATGCTGTTCTTAGAGATATCAAGATAAGTACCCACAAAAGGATTATTTTTCTATCTGAATCCAATTTACAAAATATACCCGCTCAACAAATAAAAGTATTAAGATCCCAAACAACCCAAGTCTTACAACATATAGTAATTGCACAGAGATTTGAAACTGTATAGTATTATTGCTACAGAAGCAACCTCGATGATATTTTTTCAGGAGAACAAAATAATTACTGCTAAATTAACAAAAAGAACACACAAAAGAATAATCAGACTCCTCATTTTTTATGATGCTGATGCATCAATTAGAATCGAAACGAGTTACCACTAGTAAGGAATAGTAGGAGGAGGAGGAGACCCGTACGAGACTCCTACAATTGGTGGAAGAGGAACACCATATGGAGGTGGTGGAGATTCTGGAGGGGGTGAGGAGTATTCCACCGGTGGTGGTGGTGAGGAGTACTCGACCGGTGGTGGTGGTGGTGAGGCATACTCGACCGGCGGCGGTGGTGAGGAGTAGTCGACCGGTGGTGGTGGTGAGGAGTAGTCGACCGGTGGTGGCGGTGAGGAGTAGTCGACCGGTGGTGGTGGTGAGGAGTAGTCGACCGGTGGTGGTGGTGCTTGGTATTGATGTTCATGGCCTGGTGTTGGTGTTGGTGATTCCTTTGGTGATCCACATCCAGTTGATGGTGGAGGTGCAGTTGGTGTCGTGGTAGGCGGTGGCTGATATTCTACTACTGGAGGTGGCGGACTAGAGGTTGTGGGTGGATAGTAAACCGGTGGCGGTGGTGGCGGACTAGAGGTTGTGGGTGGATAGTAAACTGGTGGCGGTGGTGATGGACTAGAGGTCGTGGGTGGATAGTAAACTGGTGTCGGTGGTGGCGGACTAGAGATCGTTGGTGGATAGTAAACTGGTGTCGGTGGTGGCGGACTAAAGGTCGTTGGTGGATAGTAAACCGGTGGCGGTGGTGGCGGACTAGAGGTTGTGGGTGGATAGTAAACCGGTGATGGTGGTGGGGGACTAGAGGTCGTGGGTGGGTAGTAAACCGGTGATGGTGGTGGCGGACTAGAGGTCGTAGGTGGGTAGTAAACTGGTGGGCTCACAGGTGGGTCATATACTGCAGGCGGTGGTGGACTTGGGCTCGCCGGTGGGTCGTAAACTGCAGGTGGTGGTGGACTAGGGGACGTGGGTGGATAGTAAACTGCTGGTGGTGGTGACTGCTTGGGTGGAGGTGGTGGGGATGAGTAGATGTAAGGGGGTGGTGGTGGAGATTTATAGTGATGGCTAGGGGTAGGAACCTCGGATTCCTTGGGTGGAGGCGGTGGGGATGAGTAGATGTAAGGGGGCGGTGGTGGAGATTTATAGTGATGGCTAGGGGTGGGAACCTCGGATTCCTTGGGTGGAGGCGGTGGGGATGAGTAGATGTAAGGGGGTGGTGGTGGAGATTTATAGTGATGGCTAGGGGTAGGAACCTCGGATTCCTTGGGTGGAGGCGGTGGGGATGAGTAGATGTAAGGGGGCGGTGGTGGAGACGAATAGTGAACTGGCGGTGGTGGAGCATAACTTGTCTTAGGAGACATCTTAAAAGTTGGAGGTGGTGGTGCTCCATGATGAACATGCTTTGGTGGTGGAGGATGTGTTCTAACCTCAGGCGACATCTTCGAAGAAGGCGGTGGTGGCGCCCTTACATTCGGTTTGGGTAAAATAGCTTTCCATGGCTTCTCATAACATCCCAACTTACTACAATCCGCAGGTTTAGCTGCTTCAGACGAACATTCCTTAGCAGATCTCTGTTGAGTCTTCCCGGAAAAGCAATTTTGCGTTCCATTGGCTCCAGCACTGCATGTGGGTGCCTGACCGGTGAAATAATTGAAAGAATAAGTGAAATTTTGCAAATTGGGTAGTTTGCAAATGGAAGACGGGATAACACCGGTGAAACCATTATGGGCAACATCAAGCTCCTCTAATCCAGTCATGCTACCAATACTATCAGGTAAAGATCCTTGTAAGTGATTAAAACTCACATCAAATACAGTAACTTTCTTCAGATTACCTATCTGTGGAGGTAAACAACCTGTAAGATTATCATTCAACAGAATAATCTCATTCAATGTCTTCCCCATTTTCCCTATACTCCCTGGTATACATCCACCAAGATCGTTATTCGCCATCACCAAAGCTGAAACAGGTGAATTTCCTAAATTCTTGGGTATTCCACCTTTGAATCTGTTCGAGTTCAAGAAAATGGCGTCAAGATCCTTATCAAACAGCGCGGCCGGTATACCTCCTTCGAACTCGTTAAACCGAAGGTCCAGGAACTTAAGCGAAGGTAGAGATATTACCACATTCGGAAACTTCCCGACGAATCGGTTGTTACTGAGATCGAGCTCGTGTAACAACTTCATTCTGTTAAACGTTTCCGGCACGATTCCACAGAATCTATTGGAGTTAAGATGGAAAAGCGCTAGCTCTTTAAGTCGGCCGAGCTCTTCAGGGAGGTAACCGGCGATATCAGCATGGTTAAGATCGATCCCGGCGACGACTTTGTACTGAGGGTTTAACGGTGACTGTGCGCAAAACACTCCAGTGTATGAACACACATTGGAGCCATTCCAGTTGAGAGTGAAGTTAAAAGGATCAGAGAAAATAGCTTGTTTAAATGATTGTAATGCAATGTAAGCCTGACGGAGTCTAGGATTTTCAAAAGTTAAAGAAGGATCGATTTTAATGCTTTTTTGTGCATTGCAGATCTGAAAGAAAGAAGTAGAGGAAGCGAATAAGAGAAGAACAAAGAGGAGACGAGACATTGATTTTTTTAGACGAAGATGGTTAGAAGAAAGAAGAGACACATCCAGTGAAGGTACTCTCTATCTTCTTCTCCTTCTCTATAATTTTTGTGTGTGTTTTCTTTTGTGTGTCTAAATAAATGTTGGGGGTTTAAAACATAAAATGAAAATGAAAATCTCAATCTCAATGTGCTTTGGTTTTATAAGTTGCATTCACTTTTTTGTATTATTGATTTGTTTTTTCGGGTTTCTCTCTCTTCAATGATTATTCTATTGAGATTTAATTTATGTGCAGGCCGCTCATAAATTTGTCCAGGTTTTAAATTATGATGACATGCTGGCACGTTAACTCCGCTGTCCTTTAAAACAAATTTATATATTAAAATAGGAGAATCGTAATAATATGGTGGAGGACAAATAAACCCAAATTGTTATTTAAAATTAGAGTACAAGTTATTACAAATTAATTAGTTTCTGCCGTCTTATGCTCTATCAGACATTACAACTCTCCTATTAACATGGTACTGCGTGGCACGTATTGTTATATGACTTTGGAAGTTAGGAATAATTCTAATGGTAATCCAAATGAAATTTATTTATCCCCTTTCAAAACTTATTAAATACGGATAATCAGTTCTATTTTTTTTAATTTTTTTTATAAATATTATTTTTTGAATCATTGTTTAAGAAACTGAAAATACGGTTTATTTTGTTTTTTTATGATGAATAAAACTAGATGTATAAAATATATATTGTTAACTTTTTTTTAAGCTCTATAATTACATATAATTTGATTGTAAAATATGTCGAAAAACAATTATGTTCAATTTACGACGTATTATGTGTAATTTGGTTGCTAAAATATAATTGTGTTTAGTTACGAAATTGCGTGTAATTTGGTTAAAAAAAACAAATACGTTATGTTCTTGAATTATATTTAAATTTGTTGTGTAAATAAAAGATTTTTTTTTCTTAAATGTATTTGGTTGCTAAACAAATTTGTCTGTGTGATAAAATAAAAGCTTGTTTTGTAAAAATAAATGTTAAATTAGTGTAAAACAATTAACTTTTTCGTCGTAAAAATGTGTGCATTTTTGTGGTTAATATTTTTATAAAAAATATTGTGTTCTACTTGTTTAAATACGTGCAATTTGGTTGCGAAAAAATAATTATGTTCAAATTGTAAAATTATGTACTACCGTCTTGTCTTCTGTAAATAAATAAAACTAATTGCGTAATTTTATTTCGAAATAAATATGAAACAAACAATTGTATTCCAATTACAAAATTGTGTTTGAATTAGTTGCTTACAAAGCATGTTCAAGTTGTGTAATTAATTGTAGTGTGGTGTTAAAAAAATTTAAAAAACTATTATTTATAAGTTTCATTTCGTTTGTTTTTAAAAATTATATATATATATATTGAATTATTATTTTTTGAGTTAGGGTTTTTGAGATAGTTTTGAATGTTAGAAGTGACTAATTATCTAACATTGTAGTATGTGTTTATGTGTTAAAAAATATGGTTGAAAATATTTATACTGGAAATATTTTTTATAAATTTTAAAATTTAAATGGTTACATGTAATTTTAATTTTTCAAATAAAAATAATTAATTTTAAAAAATTATTTGGGTTGCGTTTTTAAATTTTTATAGAGGAAGAGTTGGAGGTTTGGTAATAATTAAGAGGTGGTTATAAGTGACCGTTGTTGTCTTGTTTAGGCAAATTGAAAGAGTAGTAAATGCATTTTATGTGCAATAACGGATGCATATGTCAGTTGGATTCTGTTTATTATATATACTTAATTGTTGAAAGCTCAAAGTTTGAGAAATTAATATTCCGTTCTATTGGTGGAGGCGCGCATTTCAAACCTTTGTTACCAAGAGATAATTAGTGTTATCAAATGACTCAACGATCTGACACCAGTGTAATGTTTTTAGAGTCGTTGTAGATCCTGAGATTTTTTCAGTTGTTTGTTTAATAAATTAGAGTTATAAAAATTAATAAGCCAACTGATTTTCACATATTAAACACAGTGTTTAAAAAACAATGGAGACAATTCAGAGCTCTCAAATTAGTCATTGAAAGGAAGAGCAGAATGGGGATCTCTAGTACTAGTAGGAATAGGATAGTCAATTGTATGTACGGGTTAAGTTCTTGTTCTGTTGTTTCGGATTGGATAAAAACATTGGTTGACACAATTCTGTTCAAATTCGAAAATTTTGTTATTTGGTGTAGCTGAATCCAACCGGTTATAATTAGTAAAACAGTTTGTGTGTTCGGTCCGAAAAGATTAATCAATTTAAATTGTTTTGATGGACTTATAACCTATTGCTAAATCTGAAGCATTAACCAAATCTACAAATTTGATTTTTTACTTATAAATCAATGCTAAATATTAACAGTCAAGTTTATCTAGGCTAAATGTAAGCAAAGATAGGCTATTTAGTATTTTAACCATTACCTATCGGATACATATTTTATCTTTTAACTTTAAATATTTATATTTATCATCAATTATATGTAATCACTTTTTTTTTAAGTTCGTATTTTTAAAATTAGAATTAAAATAAATATATATGAAAGTACCATCGATTTTGGTTTTTTTAAAACGAACAAAATTATATTTGTTGATTTTTTTTCCGCAAGAAATCATGCAAAACGAGGCATAATAAAGTTGAGAGACTAGACATTATTAAATAATGCAAGACCAGATATTATAAAGTTGAGAAAACATGCATTATTAAATCATGCGAGACTAGACATAATTGATGATATATGATATTTTGGCCACTGAGTCTTGACTTAATCCGATAGGCAGTTCGGACCATAATCACTATTGTAAAAACCGAATAGGACAAACGTAATAAATGCTGACTAAGTTAGGTGTTGGTCACTTCACACCAGATTACTAATGGGTCCTTAAACTTGACCCGACTTCACTATTCGACCCAATAGGCCTATGGGTCAATAATCAAGTATACATACCCCCAACCACTTTCATTAATGAGGGTAATCAGAATTTACTCCTAGCACACAACTGAATTATCTCACTACTTTCTACTGTAAACATTAAATTCTCCAAAACACTCAAAACACTTTACAAAATTACCATCATACATAAAATAACCACACCAAATTGGCGATCACAGTGGGAGCACGACGATGCCTGAATTTCATAATTCAAAACCAGCAAGTAAAGTCGTCCGGATGGATCCGAATGAGCAGAATGTTCCACCTCATGAGGTGGAAGTCGCAAGGGAAAACAATGAGTATACCGTCAAAGAGCGCAACCAGTTGAGAGCTGAAATAGAGGCATTGAGAGCAATAAAACAAGCAGAAAAAAGAATTAGAGAAAAATCCGGAGCCTCACTACTTCACGACACTGACAATCTTGGAGAAAACGAGCAGTCTTTGAAAACCCATCTCGATTCCAAAAAGACACACCGATCTAAACCTGTTGAGATTTCTGCATCTGAGTCCTCCAGCGGCTCATCAAATGAGACAGAATTTGAAGAATCATTATCGTCGAGTAGTGATGAGGGTAGGTCAAAAAAGAAAATGAGGCTGACTAAAAAACATTTAAGAAAAAGGGATATGCATGGCAGACTTAAGAAGCACCATGGCAAGGGTAAAGGGTCAACCCACCAACATATTGACTAGTTGTTAATTGATCATTTGGCTTTCGAGTCCGAACTAGGTATTTTTGCAACTCCTAATGAAGACACCGTTTTTTAGCCATAACAAAAATTGGAGGCAATCACCTTTGTCTGCAAAATAATCTTCGGACACCTTCCGAAAAGGTTTGATAGATCCAAGATGGAGAAATACGATGGGAGTCGAGATCTGGACAACCATCTGGAGCAGTTCAAGAACTTCATGATTAATTTTTTATGACGATGACAAGCTACTGTGTAGGGCCTTCTCCCAAAATTTCACAAGAAGTGCTCTCAAATGGTACAACAGTCTCCCTCAAAGGTGTATAAAAAAATTGATACGTTCTCGGTTGCCTTCCAAAAAAAAATTGTTGGAAGTAAGGAACTCAAAGGTAATGGGGACACCATTATTCATTGTGCTCAGGAACCGAACGAGTCCCTAAAGGAGTACATCAATCGTTTTATGAGCACTAAGAATGGGTTAGCAGATTGCTTTGAACAAGTTGCAATTGTTTCCATAAGACAAGGTTTAAATCCATGTAATCTAGCCGATTGAGTGACTCAGAAGAAGGCTATGACCTGGGGTGGTTTGTTGAATCAAGTGGGAAAACAAATCAACGTAAAGGAGACCAAGAAAACTAGAGAATACCGCAAAGTGAGATCTACTACCACAACAACAACTCCTCCAACTACTAATTAGTCCGGTTACAGGGCAAAAGGAACTAGACATGGGTTCAACCGGTCAAGACAAAATCAGTCTAACCAAACTTAGAGTCAATAGGTCAGAAATAAGAGGGGTCGCTGGGTTTGGCCTGAGTGGTTTGCTGAGCTGAGGGAGAGTGTAGCTACAATTTATAACAAGACTAAGAATGAGGTGTATTTTAGAAAGACAACAACATTACAGTCCCCTAGAGAAAACCAGAGCACCCGTTTATGTCAATATCACAATGACATAGGCCATGATACTCATGATTGCATGGCCTTGAAGCAAGAGGTCCAGAAACTCATTGAAAGGGGCAAGTTAGAGGCCTACGTCAAAAGGCAAAGGGGAAACAGGCCGGATAATGCGCAAACCAATACTATATGTACTGGTCCTTCGAACAATCATGAGATATCTACACAAGAGGGTGAAATGGTAATTGTTGAAAGATTCGATGTAGACTCTGAGTATCTTGATCCAGATTCGAGTTGAAATCAGGTGGGGGTGATAATTGACAAGATCAAAACGGTTTCTGGTCTGATTAAATTTTTTAAGTATTTAATTATTTTCGGAGGGGATATTGTGACTGCGCCTTCCACTTCATCAAGGAAGAGGCATGTCCACAATCTGGCCACAGAGTTGGATGGTAGAATCTACATCCACCAGTATCAATCCCCATCTCCCTTTATAGTTTTTGATGAGGATGACCTGAGAGACATTGCAAGGCCTTATGAAGATGCAGTGGTGATAGGGGAAAACGATATACGCCGAATTCTGATTGATACAGGCAGTTTAGAAAATATCATATTTTTAAGCTCCTACAAGCAAATGAGAAACCCTTCGGTTATACAACGTTCGAACATAAACATTGTAGGCTTCACAAGAAGTTTTGCAGATGTGATTGGGAGTTCGAAGAGAAAGTATTGTTGGACAAAGGACTCTTTAAAAAGATGGTAAAAGTACTATTTATTGTGGTGGATTTCCCAACACCTTACAATGCCATATTTGGGAGATCTTGGCTCTCCAGAATGCATGTTGTGGCCTTTACGGTCCACTAATGTTTCAATTATGTTGTCCAAGGACAAGTAAGTGTTGTCTGGAGTAGCCAAAAGATAGCTAGAAAATGCTATGCAACAACCCTTGCCCCTAAGACTTTAGGGCAGTCAGAGTTAACAAAGATTAACAGCTATTGGAGCGTTCTGCTGAGGAAAATGAAATTGATGATCCCAGGGATGCTCCCAACGTTATAATACCTATTGAGGAGGTTGAAACCCACTCTCTCTTAGAAGGCAAGAGTGTTAAAATTGGTTCCAAGCTGGCACCAGATTTAAAACCCCAATTATTATCCATTTTGATGAAGAATCAACATGTTTTCGCATTGTGTAACAGTGATGTCACTGGAGTGCCAGCTGATATCATTTCCAATAAGTTATCAATCCAGAGTGATATTGCACCAGTTGTACAAAAGAGAAGGTCTTTTTCTAAGGAAAAAGCCGATGTGATTGTTCAAGAAGTTAACCGTTTAACCAAGATGGGTCACATTAAAGAATCGTGATACCCTTTGTGGACTACCAAACCTGTTTTGGTTAAGAAAAAGAATGGCAAGTGACATATGTGCATTGATTTCACTAACTTTAATAGGGCATGCCCTAAAGATCTTTATCATGTTCCTCAGATAGACAGTTGATGACTCTACCTCTGGAAACAAACTATTGTTTTTATGGATGCTTTCTCAGGGTACAACCAGATACAAGTAGATCCAAAGGATCAAGATCACATTACTTTCATCATATACAGAGGTCTTCATTGTTATAAGGTGATTCCGTTCTGATTAAAAAATGTTGAGGCCACATATCAGAGGTTAGTGAATAAAGCTTTTGCTAATCATATTGGCAGAAACATAGAGGTCTACATAGATTATATGATGGCTAAAAGCTTGGAGGAAGATTATATATATATATATATATATCAGACCTTCAAGAAACATTCTCCAATTTAGAGGCTGTAAATTCAAAGTTGAACCATGAGAAGTGTGTATTTGGGCTTCGATCTGGAAAGTTCTTGGGTTACATAATAAGCGATAAGGGAATTCAGCCTGATCCGAATCAACTTAATGCTCTACTAGCAATGTACCCTCCTCGGAGTATTAAAGAAGTTCATAGACTGACATGACAATTGGCTGCGTTGAATAAGTTTATTTCAAGATCATTATACAAGTGCGATCCATTCTTCCAAGTGTTGAGGAATGCTAAAGACTTTAATTGGTCTCCATAGTGTACCAGGATTTTATTGAAATCAAGAAGCAATTATCCTCACCTAAAACTCTTTTCAAAATTGTTCGGGGGAGAAGCTATATGTATATCTAATTGTATCAGAATATGCAATAAACGTTGTGCTAGTAGGGGAGGTGGAAAATTACCCTCGTCCGGTATATTACATTAATAAGAGTTTGTTGGATGCTGAAAGAAGAAATTTGAACTTGGAAAAATTGGCATTGGCCCTAGTAATTGCAACAAAAAAAGATGAGACCATACTTCCAAACTCATTCCGTTGTTATTCGAACATCTTTCCCCTTGAAAATTGTTCTTCAGAAAGCTGATGTCTCAAGCAGAATGACCAAGTGGTTAGTAGAGTTGGGTGATTATGATATTGACTTTGCACCTTGAACAACAATTAAAGCCCAATCAGTAGCCGACTTCTTGGTAGAATTTCATGCTTATAGATCCTCCGGACAGGAATCAGAAAACCAATCTAAGAAAGAATGGGTAGTTCGAATTGATGGTGGATCAAGTACTATGGGTTGTGGAGCTGATATTTGTTTAACTTCTCCTTATGGTGACAATATGTACCATGCCATATGTTTTGGTTTCAGAGCTTTTAACAATGAGTCTGAATATAAAGCAGCCATAGCTGGTCTTAAGCTGGCTCTCCTATGTAGAGCAAATAGAGTCCGGTTAATGAGTGATTCCCAATTATTGATTCACCATGTTCAAGGAAAATCTGAAGCAAAGAAAGAACAGTTGATTAAATACTTGCTTATGTTGAAAGAAATTTCCACAAACTTCATAAATATATGCTATGAGCACATTCCTAGATCGGAAAATACTCTGGCAAACGTTTTGGCAACTATAGCTTATTTTGAATCTTACCCATTGATTCTTGTGCAGGAATGTCCATCCGTACAGACAGGTTAGGAAAATAAGAGTGAAGAAAATATGAATATACTTGTTATTCAACCTAAAGAGTGGAGATGTGTTCTTATCCAATACATCTCCAATGGGATACTACCTCCAGATAAAGTTGTGGCAAAAAAGATCAAATATAAGGCTCGTGGTTTCTTAATATTAAGAGAAGTTCTTTACAAGAAATCTTTGAGCAGACCTCTCATGCGTTGCTTAGGATTTGAAGAATCCCAAGTTGTATTATTTGAGCTACATGATGAAGAAGGTTCTGCACACTATGGCTATAGGGCCTTAACCAGAAGAGTCCTATTAGCAGGATACTACTGGCCAGCCATAATGGCATATGCTAAAGAGATGGTGAAAAAGTGTGATCCTTGTCAAAAATATGAGAATGAAATTCATGTGCCAGCAGTTCCTACGGAATCCATATCTGAACCAATACTCTTCGCCAGATGGGGTATGGATCTAGTTGGGCCTCTTCCTATGGGATCGGGTGGATGTAGAACAATCATAGTCGTTATCGATTATTTTTCTAAGTGGATAGAGGCAGCTTATTTGGCTGGAACCACTTCGAAGGCAGTTATTAAATTTATTTTATCTAACATATGTTGTAGATTTGGGGTTCCCCGAAAGATTACTACAGACAATGCCACAGTTTGTAAATAAAGACATGAAAGCATTTTGTACCTCCAAAAGAATTCAACATTGTTTTTCTTCTCATTTCCACCTTCAAACAAATGGCCAGGTTGAAGTAGCAAATAGAACAATATTGTCCGGATTGAAGAAAAATTTGGAAGGAGCTGCAGGAAAGTGACCAAGTTATTTACAAGAAGTATTATGGGCCTACCGAACTACACCTTGAGCTGCCACACAAGAGTCTCCTTTTACTTTGGTATATGAGATGTATGCAATTATTCCCATAGAAGCTACTTTACCATCCTACAAAGTCCAACACTATTATGAACAGGCTAATGATATAGCAGTTAATAATCAGTTGGATTTAATTGAAGAAAAAAGAGTTAAAACGCATCTGAGAACAACACATTACTAAGGCTTGATGAGGAGATTTGTCTCCAAAGTTAAAAATGGATTTTCAAATAGGGGACAAAGTATTAAGAAAAATGTTTTTACACACCAAGGAAAAGCAGTTCGGTAAGCTGGCTCCGAACTGGGAATGCCCTTATGTGGTTTGTAGAAAGGTTAAACTAGGAACATACAGGCTCCAAGACAAATAAGAAAGAGCACTAAAACACCCATGGAATGTTGAACATCTCAGGTTATACTTAGAATAAAACTTTTTTGTAAATATTTACTTTTTAAACATCAATATAAATATTTGGGGGCATACTCTCTCCTACCCTGGTGGCACATGGAGGTTTTATTGAGGTGTCCGGTTTTTTTAATAATATATTATGCCTTCTTCAAAAGTCTGGTGCAGTGTTGTTTTAGTTCGGATATTAAATACTTATTAAACACCTCGGCTCTCAAGTATTTTTGAGGTGATCAGATTCATTAAACATATGATCGGATTCATTAAACACATGTGGTTGAGGATGTTTGATATTTTTGTTCGACATATCTGAAATATTAAAGGCTATTTAAATATTGCCATAAAGAGTTAAACAAAATTTTAACAAAGAGGAATGTGATATTAAAATCTGATCGGATTACCACCAATCTCTGATACACAAAATGCCTTGACTATTCAAGGACTTTAAAGTTTTACAGCATAAAGATTAAACAAACAATGCAACAAAATGACTTGGTCATCCAAGGACTTTAGTCTTTCAAACAAAAAGTACATAGTGTAACCTTAGGGCTTGTTCCCTTCGGTTTTTTCTTCACTATCATCTTTTTTGGGACTTTTGAGTTCAGCACTTGAACTCTCACCCATTTCTTCATCGTCTTCGGAGTCAATCCCACTGGAGTAGTTGCGCTTGTCACCATCAACCATTGTGTGGAAAAGGAGATCATCATAGTCCACATATTTCTACAAAGGACCCAAGGGTCCTCTTAGGAGAGGTCTCATGGAACCGTAAGACCATATCGGACTTGATTTCATCATCTCTCTTCTCCAGAGAATCCACTACTCCACTAGCATACTTTCTATCCCAGCAGTTATCGTTTGAGCTTGTTGGCGTTCCAAGGTAGCTTTCTCTTCGGACTTCTCCTGGAAAATATTCTCCAACTTGACTTTATCATCGGATAAAGTCTGGATAGTATTGCCCTTAGTTTGTAGTTGCTCCTTCAAAGCTGTGATATCATTCGAGGAAGAACTCTCTAGATTGAAGTATTTGGTTTAGATTACGAGAGCGTCATTGTATGTTTTCTTAATGTCTTTAATGTAGTTCTTGAAAATGTTAGTCATTATGATGCAAACGGTGGTGTGTATAGTCATAAAATTCCACTTTGGTTGAGGTTAGATATCTTATTGTACAATTATAATTTTTTATGTCTAGTTTTTAGGGGATGGGTGTTGTTGATGTAATTTTTATGTACACTGTATCTTGAGATGTATTTTTTATACAATCTATTATCTGTAAAAGACTAGTATCATAAAAGGTTATAACATTTGTTTTTTTTCGGTGAGAGTGTGTGTACGTTGGTTTATTTCCTATGAAAATATTTTATTTTTTTGTTTGTTAAGTTTTACTACATGATCATCGATTGGTGAGTAAAAATTTCTTGTGTAATTTTATACATGATATGAACGCCCGACTGAGAGGAATATGCATGAAGGAGACTATCTAGTTTGACCATTATGTATGTTTGATCGACTCAAGAACATTCATACTATGCCCTTATCATGTCTATATGCGTAATAATATGTTAATATTGGTTGTTGAAGAAGTGATGAAGTTATTCGATATAGTATGCTAAAAATGGTAGAAGTTTGGAAAGACCTTATACATTGATCGATCATACACTTGTTTTATGTGTACTATAATAGTAATGTAAGAGATTTCGAATGTATTAGATCAATATTGTTGGTAAAGAACATTAGAAAAGGATGAAGATTGGTCGGACAGTGAGTGTTGCACGAAATTGACCTAATGTGTTAGTGTTATCACATTTGATACTTACATCTAGGTTGAATTGATATTGTTTGTGGTGCTTATTAGGTAGTGTTAAGAAGTGACTCTTCGGCTATTGTATACAAATGATTATTTTCCATTGTGGATTTTGTTTACTTACTAATGTATGCGTGAGATGTGTATGTTGTGCGATATGTTTTGCTGGAGGAGAACAATGTGTGATCTACCACTACGGAGTGGTGTTTGACGCATCATTACCTTCAACAAAGTGGTTTCTGGTGTGATTATTGTTACATTTGATGACCATGTTGTATTTGGAATGATAAAAAAAATGGCATACGTCGATTATTAAATAGTGATGACAAAAAAAAAGTATACATTTTTAAATAACACCAGTGGTTCGTAGTTATTTGGTAAAAAATATATTATATAACTATAATAATATTTTTAATAAATTTTAATTATGTTGGAAATTTTTGAAACCCGTTTAAAGTGAATAAATGGACCCGATCAGATTTAAAGTTCATTAGCCTGAAGCTTAGAGTCGGATAAAAGAATACATGATCTTTCAAATCAAGCAAAATACGATCTACAATATGTCATATTGTGTAAAATATAAATTTATGATATGTATTTATTCTTCTTTATTGAGTATTAGAGATATTTATTTTTCTATAAATATGAATTTTTAATCCATTAATAAAATATGTGATATATTATAATTTTTTTAATTACTATTGATTCTATTTAGTTATTTTCAAAATGTATCATTTTAAATCTTCAGATTCGACTTAATTGGAATTTGCACTATTATTTGACGTTATACGTGGGAAATGATTGTCGTCTTAATTTGGAGATTTTTTAATTAAATTTGAAAATTTTATTTAATTCTTTTATCATCTATTTATGTTGTTTTATATTTTTTTGTTTTTTTTTCAAAATCCTCATTTTTCTACCTCATTTGTGCTCTTCTATTTAATTAATCTCTCAAATACATCTAAAACCAAAAAATAAATATAATAAGAGTATTTATTTTATTTATTAATTAAACTAGCCAATAAATTAGTATGCGTGTGTATATATATATATAGGCTTAAATAGTTGCATAGTCCCTCGACTATTCCGTTTTATTTCATTTAGTCGGTCGACTTTAAAATCATCGATTTGAGTCTCTTGACTTGACAAAATTTATAACTTTAATCCATAGACTTAGCAAAATCTATAAATTTAGTCCATCGACTTGGCGAAATCTATCAATTTAGTCCATGGTGCGTAGTTGTTTCATGGTGTCGAAGACTAAATTTATAGATTTTGCCAACTCCAGAGTCCTCGAATGATGATTTTATAGTTGATGGACTATTCAACAATTTAAGCATATATACATATATAAATGAAGGATAAATTTTCATTAATGAGTAAGCATTATCTCAATGATAAATATCCATCAATGGGTAAACAATGTCTGATACTAATTTAGCGAACCCTTGTTGGCGAAATCAACAAGCTCGACAAAGTTAAGCATGGCTCCAAGCATGCACTCATGAAATCTTTGATGAAATATGTACAAGAAGGATGCTTTACCCATACAACTTCTAGTCAATTTTTAGTTTTAAAAATCAATTAAAATTATATTAAATTAAAGAACCGAAACAAAAGGTGAGGACACTTACTCCAGGTTTCCACCGTCGACGTAACACATGATCTGGTTCATGCATGTTTGTCTCGAAAAGGTTTGAGATAACTTTGCGGTCTATGTGCATCGTTGCATTAAAGTAATGATTTACAATCATCAGGATGAAAGTTGTCAGCGAGATAAAGTCTTTAACATCAAAGCTCCACATTGATAATCTAGATGTAACTTTCTATTCTATTAAGATTCTTCACTCGTTTGACACTAGTTGGATGGGGCACATGCGAAATATGATGAAAATGCTAGTATATCTGGGTGTAAGTTAAAATGAAACCATATTTAAAAAGACTAATGAATACCATCAACTCATCGGTCGTAGTATTAGCAGGAGTATCCCATACCTTCGGCAGTCTAACATTCATATTGACCAGAATTCCCCATTCGTCAAGATATTGCGATAATATTTGAGAATGAAGTGCACATAATTTTATGAGCTTATAATATTCAACACATCATCTCTTGTGGTCATCTTTGTAGGATTAGTGGAATATTTTTAGTTTCCATAGCCTTGAATATTCAATTTTATGGGAATATAGTTTTTTTCAGGATCAAAGTCAATTTCAAGATAAATTTTTTCAAGTCGTCATCCTTACTCATTGTATTATCGGCTGACAAACTATCTAATTTTATGGTGACGAACATTTTATGGTATGCAAAAACCACATATTAGGATATATTTATTTTTTTAGAGGTCAAATAATGGGTGAGTAACCATCACTAGATCAGTCTGATAACCTTTTAGGACCGTGAAGGTTGGTTGAGTATAGAATGGTAACAACTGATAATATTATGGTGTTACATAATTGGTATCATATTCTTACGACTTTGATATAATGTCAGAAAGATAAGTTCATGTAAAGGAAATAAAAATGAGATTTATTAGTGATACAAAATCAGCAGGTTTATAAATCTATTATTCTAATAAATTTTGTTAAAAAAAATATAAACATGAAGAATTTGAAAGAAAAGTATCATTTGATGGGCTCCACGTTCCATACCTCTTTCTTGGGGATGTCTTGGGGTTGTCTAACTTGTAAATGTCAAGAATAGAAATAACAATGATCGTGTAAGGTTATTTTTAATCAGAATCTTATTTTCTTATGAATTTTAATGTGTTGGAATATATATTGGAGAACTCCGATCATATTCTGGAACTCCATGGGTCCTATGTTTTTTTTAAAAATTATCTGGAGATATTTAATGACCAATTAGGAATCAGACTTGAGTTGCACATTTTAGCCTTCATATTATGGTGGTTTGGAGTCCGAGGACTACTAATTTGTACTCCACGTTGTTATTTGTAGTTGTAAAATAAAGATTTGCGGTATCGTATAGTTTTTCAAGATTCAACAAGATCGTGAAAAATGATAGTGTTAGATGTGATGTTAATGTAGATAGTACATATGTTATCTTTATCATTAACATTTTTGGGTGTCAATGGCCGAATTAAAGAAAATTCAGTGAGAAATTTGATCAATATCCGATCTATAATGATAATTCAAGACTTTAATGAGATGTCGTAACCACTAGGCTCCATGGTCTATTTTAGCAATCGACCGAATGTCTTAGATTTGTGAAAGTTTGGGTAAAGTGGAATTTTGGTGGGGATGACAATTTGACAGCTTTGAAAATATGATCACTCATTATTTCAGAGTTGACCAATGTGATGATTAGTTTTTCAAGTAATCTATATCTAGTTTCTACGTATTCGAGTTTTTTAATGGCATAATAAATTACTTTTGGATGACATTTTCCACAAAGATGAGAGTAATATTGACGACATGGTTACACATGACAAGGTAGAGGTATAATATTTCTCCACGTTAGGATTTTAAAAATATCTTGGGCAGGATATCCGATGTTTAAGTTTAAAAATACAACCTTACATTCGTTGGTTCAGTAGCATTTTATGGCACCATAAAGAATTGTTAAAAATGGAAGGAATTTATCCAAATATCATGATACAAAATATATGAATATTGGTTCAGGTAATACACTAGAATTCACATATTGTTTGGTAAATACTATATATTTTAATACCTTAGGTGATAATGATTGATCAATATCGTTTTTAGAGGAAAAAACATATGAATTTACATAATGTCTTCCTTAAAGAACGTTTTTCTAGGTAGAGTTAAATATTGTACTACCGGTTGGTGGTGACTATTTTGTCCTGGTATACGGTATGGGTTCCCGATCTTGTTGATTTGGTAAGTACGTCGTCAATGTAAACTTCTAAATTACGATTGATTTGATGGTAAAACATTTTAGTGATGTCTATGAGGCATGCATATTTGGCTTTACAATAATACAAACCTTTTTGTAACATGAAAATGGTGTTTGTCGGATCATACTTGTGCATCTAATCTGATTATAACTAGGTTATATATCCATTATGGATAATAAATATGTTGCGTGAGGTGGAATCCACTAGTTTTTCGATACGCGATAATGAATTTTTTTTACGAAGGCTTTGTTGAGGTTTATAAATATATCCATGATAAGAGCCAAAGCTAAAACTAGCAAGGACGATGAGAAAAAAAACAAACGAAGAAGCAATACCTCGATGTTAAGACATTCTACCGGGAGTAAAGAGGCAAGAAACCAAGCATCGAGAACCTTTGGCTAAGATCATAGACCAATTGCTACAGCAGACAACCCATCACTGATTCAAGAACAAAAAATTACCATTAACAGTGGAGTCCAACCAAACCTCCAACGGTATCATAGAGTCCAGTCGAACCTTGAGCGGCAACCTGTAGTCCAGCCAAACCTCCAGCAATAACATGGAGTCTAATAAAACTTCCAAAATCAATCGGGATCTAGTCGAACTTCTAATTGTAACATAGAGTCTAGCCGAGCATCTAGCTGCAATATTAAGTTCAACCAAATCCCTAGTTGCAAAATGGAGTCTAGTACCTCCCAACATACCCCGAAGTACCATCTAACAAGAAATTAGCTTTAACAGTGGAGTCCAACCGAACCTCCAACAGTATCATAGAGTCCAGTCAGACCTTGAGCGTCATTTTATAGTCCAGCCAAACCTCTAGGAATAACATGGAGTCTAATAAAACTTTCAAAATCAATCGGGATCCAGTCGAACTTCTAATTGTAACATGGAGTCCAGCCGAGTATCTAGTTGCAATATGAAGTTCAACCAAACCCCTAGTTGCAAAATGGAGTCCAGTACCTGCCAACATACCACAAAGCTCACCAAATACTTCAACATGTTCAACCAAATTCTGTAATGCAACTAAACATTAATCCAGCCAAACTTACAATCAGTTATAGAGATACAGTTTGGATTCTATGAGAATTCTTTGTTTCTCTATTATTGCAGCAACAATCAACCAACTATACCCTTGTTTACATGAGCCAATATAACATTATGGAGGCTAACCAACAATCTCTCACGGTCTAATAGTGGTAGGCCCAACCAACCATTAGAGGTGCCTCCATAGGAATCTCACAAATATGCATTTTAGTTAGCATCCACATGCCTATATGCTCCTGCTAGTTAACATGAACAATGTAAATTCATCTAACATATGATATGGGTCAGGACACCATCAAATGTACAATTTTATGTGCCAAAATAATGATTACATAACCAACACCATACAAGACGATGATGACGACCAACTAGATGAAGATCCCTCGTTGGCCTGAGACATCTTGTATGAAGACTCACTGCCCAACTATAATAACCAAAAGATGGACAAGTAAAATAAAAAGGGAGATCCTAAGCATCGCATCGAGCAATTCAAAAGTGAAATAACATGTTTAGGGAAGATGACAAGATGAATTACAAAGCCTTTTCAATAAACTTTAGGGCAATGTCTTAACATGGTTCAATACGACCAAAGATAATACTGTCCAATACGAGCTCCATTTAGGTAGTTAACTAGAGTTTGAAACCTATTTATGACAGAACGAGACATGGTTTGATGCTCAAGATCGAAGTCCATGAAAACTTCAGGCTCTATATAAAATATTTTTGGGCGTTACAATCCAAAATCCAAAACTACATGAATAACGATAAACTCTCAGAGTTCATAAAAAGAAGAAACGATAATGAACCGCGATGTGCTATGTCCGACCGAGACCCCGCATCAAAATAAGAGAGACAGTGTGAACCTGCAAAATAGAAACCAAGAGCACTTGACAATAATGTAATTATTAAAAGATCTGGATGACGAATATCTGGGTCTGGACCCAACCGACAAACCATCAAAATCATTGTTAGTAGGAATTTGTTTTCAAGAGTATCACACAAATAAAGGAAGAGACATGTGAGCAAGCTAAAAATTTAGTATAAAGGAATATATCCCTAAATTTTTAAAATAACCCATACCATATATTGGAATTTACAAACGATGACTTGAGAGACATCACCACACCACACAATCGTGTTATAATCAATACAAGAATCTCGGACAACATCCTATTAAAAATCATGTACGAGAAGATGAGAGGCACCCTCATGATGACCCTCTCTCAGAGGGTCATGCATGGTTTCATTGGAGTTGATGCCAATGAACTAAGAGAGCTCATATTATACGTTATCCTTGGTACTGAGGAGTTCATCAAAAGGGTGTAATGCCTTTTCGTAATAGTATATTTTCCATCATTTTAAAACATCGTCATGGGGCGATCATTGTTGGATTAAATGCACATCATCCTCTCTACGGTGCACAATGCATTTTTTATTCAGTCTGATGAGCTCGTGAATCTTTAGTGATACTCGGGATCAAAGATGTTTGTATGAGAGGGTCGGACTAGAGAATTGACGTGTGACGTGACAACGAAAAGTGAATTACTAGAAAAGGAAAGAGACAAAAGGAAAAAATGTTTCAATTATTGATCAATCATTGGCCCATTTTCTCAAAAGGGAATGTTCTTTATATAGTAAATGAGGTGGATGGTAAAATTACATATCTACCACCGCAAGAGTGGATTTCTTACACCACTATTTGACTATTTACAAACAAGTTCTTGGGGTCTATCATTTAAGCCCCTTACTTCTTATGTGTGCTTTACTTTGGTCCTTAGTCACTAAATACATGGACCTTGATCTTATTAATGAGCTAAATTACATATTAACCATATATATTTTCCTTCCCATATCAGTAGCTCCCCAGTCCATGTGCAGTTCTTTAGATGTGGACTTCAATTGTCACTTCATAACGTTCGGATAAGAGTCTTCGTTACTTCAGTCGGATCAGATATCATCGTGATTACCGTCAGATTTCCTGCTTCTAGGCAGAATTATGATACAGTCGGATCGGAGTCTTCGTTACTCTATTTGGATCAGATATTTTGCTTTGCTGAACTCACCTCTTAGTCATGCTGATGTCATCTAAGTAATCATTTATGTCAGACGCACATGCTTTATTTCGTTGTTATCGAGTCAAGTAATTTTTTGGCGGCGCTGGTACCATTGACACATGTCACTTTACCGTTGCTTTTTCTTGTTCGCCTTCTGCTTCCCTTGCCTATAAATACTCAACCCTTTTCCTGAGTAAATTTTGAAAAAGCTTGCTCTAGAGAGAGAGACTGTGCCTACACAAATTTATTGCTTTGCATTTTCATGCTTGACGAATTCATCAATCTTGAAA
Organism: Limnanthes douglasii subsp. nivea; assembly: GCA_036936605.1. Classification (NCBI taxonomy): domain Eukaryota; kingdom Viridiplantae; phylum Streptophyta; class Magnoliopsida; order Brassicales; family Limnanthaceae; genus Limnanthes; species Limnanthes douglasii. Next base: position 318,454,567 of record JAUPFV010000002.1, on the reverse strand, counting down.
GGTACAAGCTTTGGAGGTGGTTTAACATTTCTAATCGAATCAGAACTCGCAGATCTGTCGGTGCAAGAGAACATCCTTCCCCTGCAGAGATTTGAGAATCTACCTTTCGAGATAACTGGGCTTTGATCCGCGAGCGCTCCACCAACCTTGTTGTATCCTCCCCAAGTCAAGCAGACTTTTCAAGTGGTGGGGTTAATCTTTCTGCTTCTCCAGCTCCCTCGAATTTTCTTTCTCGATCTTCTCCCTTTATCGTAATGGGTGATGACAGAGAAAAACCGCCGGTTAAAGAACATAAAGACAAAGCTAAACAGAAAAGGCCGCCTGATCCAGCCACCAAGTCGGTCCGGATGATGATCCCCTCCTCGGTCTCAACTCCTTCAACAACCCCCCAAGGCTCTCCTCAAATGACGCCAGACGTTAGCCCCAGGAAAAACTTGCCAAGAGGGGCTCGGTCCGAACCATCTCTCACTCTTATCCCATAAGATCAAGAGAGAATTTTGTCCGATGACCTTGATGACGATAAGGAGAATCCTAACGTCGTGGCGATTGAGGCAGAGCCTCTCCAAGTTGTTCTTACTCGTGTTCCTTCTCCGGATGATGATGATCTGGCTCCTCCTTCGGATTCTGCGACTAATCTTCCCCCTCACCAAAGTGAGACTTTCGTGGTAAATATTAAGAAAAAGAAGAAGAAACGTTCCACATGTCTGCCCTCGAATGTGGAAGATATCGTGGGCGATAATCTTCGCGGTATCGAAGCTAAACATCTTTTGGCTCTGTACAAAGTGAAGTATAAGTATTTTCACCCGACCGAGGAAGTCAAGCTAAGGGATCGCTGGGGTATCCCTACTAACATTACTATCCGATTTCCTGCTGTCGGTGAGACACCTCTATCAGTTCAGAACAACAAATTGGTGCTTTATACGGAGCTGATGGACTGGGGTCTCCAATTGCCCCTCGATCCTCTCTTGACCGACTACTTTCACTTGGTCGGACTTTGTCCTTCTCAGGCCGGGGCTAACATGTGGTATACCCTTATGGCCTACATTATGGCTTCGAGGCTCTCCGAGAACACTTTCACTATGGAACAACTCATTGTCGTCTCGGGTGTGGAAAAAAAATTTCACTATCATTTCTATTCGCTTGGTTTTGCCAGGAACCTTAAAATGATAAAGGATTTTCTGGAGGCCGACAAGAAGTGGAAGCAACAATTTCTGTTCATTTCCGGGTTGTGGGAGACCGGATTCGAAAACTCTGAAGATTTTCGTCACCGATTGACGTTGAAATGGATCGGACAAGGTAAGTACTTCTCACCTAAATGTTTTCTGAGTCGCCAGGTTCAGTAAATTCTAACTCTGTGTCTTTTCCAGCTATGAAAGGAATTTCCAAGTCCTTTAAACGCCATGTTAAATCTGGCAAGGCTATATTTGAGAAGCTAAGTGCTTGGGCTGGTGAGCATTGTGATTATAAGTTCCACCAAATCTTTATGCCTATGAATTTTTCCAAGTGTAATCTGTGGCAGTTCGATCTTAGTCAGAAGAAGACCACTTCAGAACTTATGGTACCTCCTCCGGGCGATGATGTCCTTAAGTGTTTAGAGCGCTTGGATAACGCAGTCTACCTTCCCACTCAGGCCCGAGCTCCGAGTCACCAAGATCCCGAAGAGCCTGAGGGAGGTGAGGAAGAAAATACTGAGGATGAATCCGAGTCTGAAGAAGATGTTCCCGAGGAGAGGAGGGTCAATGCTTAGGAGGGTCCTTAGCCCGAAGCTCACGGCGGTCCCTTAGAAAGGATGCAAGGCAGTCCTTCAACAGGAGCTTCGGGTGATCATGATGACATCCAAGTAGGCTTGCCCCCGGAACCTCAACAGGATGCCCCCTTTGGTCCTCAGGAATTCTCCCCAACCTCTCATCCTGAGAATAAGTCAAGTGATTCTGACCACTTTGTTTAGATTAGGCACCGAGGTCGGGCTGGCGCTACAAGGCCATAGAGATTTACTACTAAGGAGAAGAAGAAGAGGGTTGTTGAGAGTTGAGGGGAGAGTGACAACACTAATCATCCGAGTCTGCCTTTGTCCAAAAAATTTGTGATTGTTGACTCGGACTCTGGTGGAGAATTTGTTTCTACACGAAAAGAAGCTCCAGAAGGTGACTCCGACGAGGAAAGTTACTCCTCCCCCGCCTCTGCTTACTTTGATGTGTATGCCAATGAATATGTGGCGAATGAGTTGAACAAATCACTGCACGCTGCTACTCTGCTTGAACGCAAAGCGAATCGGAAGGAGGAGGTGAAAGCCCTAACTCTCCAAGTTGAAAGATCAAGTGAAGGACTTGACCGATCAGGTCACCGAACAAACCGAGATATCCTCCAAAGTGGAAGGCCTGGTCTCTGAGTCCGATAAATTGAAGAAAGAAGTGAAGGGGATAAATGATGAGTTAGCCAAGGCATCAGAAGCGACCACCAAATTAGAGACTCTATCTTCCGAGTCCGATGCGCTGAAGAAAAAGGTTGAAGAGCTGAATGAAGAATTGGCTAAGGATAAAAAGACCTTCGAGGATCAATTGACCACCATTACTTATCTTAAGACTGAGCTTTTCAATGAGAAGACGAATTTTGATAACGAAAGGGAAAAGTTTATAGTCAAGGATGTCGAGCGTGACACGACGGTAGATGGTCTTCTTGAGGCCTACTGCAAAGCAAACGTCTATTTTGGGAATTGTGTTCAAGACCTTGAGACACTATCGGCACAGCATGAAAGCTTAAAGAGGGACTTTGAAGCTAAGCAGAAGGAACGTCTTGACGAGTATGCTGCTCAGATCGTTGCTCGTCTTGAGGAAATGGATGCTAAATTGAGGTCAGCAATGGTAATGGAGATGCACGAGAGGTTCCCAGACTTGCACTTTGGTAGTATTTAGACTCGTGTTATTGAGCAGCATCGCCCACCCGGGGTGTCCGTGGAAATCCCTGAATCTAGTGAGGATTCAGAGAGCTCTTCGTCGGACTCAGACTCACCTGCTGGTAGTAAAGAAAATTCTGCATCTGATTACCATGTTCTTAATAGCTCTTTCCTTATTTTTTGAACCCTGCCACAAGACACTTTTTTGTAACATTCTCCTTGTTATTGGAGCGTTCAGTGATGTATTCTTACGTTTTGCTTAATCGTTTCCTTCTTATGATTCAATACTGAATTATTTTACTCAAGCGTCCTTTGGTTCATATTTTGAGTTCATAAAGATGAACTTTCTTGTCCAAACTTTTTGGAGGGTGTTTTGAGTTAAAAAAGATGAACATTTGGTCCAAACTTCTTTGGAGGATGTTTTGAGTTCAAAAAGATGAACTTTTTGGTCCAAACGTTTTTGGAGGATGTTTTGAGTTCAAAAAAATGAACTTAGTCTAGTTTTTAAAGAAGGTAATAAGATTTGATATATAAGATGGCTATTGAGGCGCCTCATTAAAACCTTCCTGCGCCACCAGGGTAGGAAAGAGTATGCCACCGAAACTTACATAAATCGAAAAAGAAATTATTTACATATCAAACAATCAAACTAAATAAGCTTTTAGGTGTTCAATATTCTAGGGATGGGGAAGATCTATTCCTTCTTTGTCTTTCAATCGGTACGTTCCCTGTTTCAACTTCTTAGTGATTGTGTACGGACCTTCCCAGTTTGGGGAAATTTTTCCAAGTCTCTTTTCTTTTGTGTGCAAGAAGACTTTTCTTAGGACCCTATCTCCTACCTCAAATTCTCTTCTTCTGACCTTTGACGAGTAACGACTTCTCATTAAAGTTTGATAGTGCAAGGAATTCAGTTGTGCTTTTCTTCTCTTTTCTTCTATCAAATCAAGCTCTGTGCATTTTCTTTTGTCATTTCCTTGCTCGGAATACTCACTCTGTCGGAAAGATGGGAACATTGTCTTCGATGGCACTACAACATCCATTCCGTACACTAGAGCAAAAGGCGATTCATGTGTTGCAGTCCGAGGAGTAGTCGTAAGCCCATAACACCTCTTGTAGGTAATCAGGTCACTTCCCCGCTTTTCCCTCTAAATTCTTTCTTAGTCCGTCTAAGATTGTTCTATTGGTTACTTCGATTTGACCAATTTCTTGGGGATGGAACGGTGTCGAAAAACATTGATGTATCCCTTTGGAAGCGCATAAAGTTCTCATTTCACTGTTGTCGAACTGTGGGCCGTTGTCTATCGTAATCTTCCTAGATATACCAAAGCGGTAGCAGATGTTAGAGATGATGAGTTTGATCACATCCTTGGCTCTTGTTCCTGCTAGCGGTTCGACCTCTACCCATTTGGAGAAGTAGTCCGCTGTAACGATGATTGTTTGGCGCCCTCCTGAAGCCATAAGAAGTGGTCCAACCAGATCTATTACCCATCGATCGAAGGCCAGAGATTCTGATATTAACTCTAGAGGCACTCCGGGCAAGTAAATCGAATTAGCAAACCGCTGACAGGTGTCACATTTCTGCACCAACTCTTTGGCGTCCGCTGAGATGGTCGGCCAATAGTATCCTACCAGAAGAACTCTTCGTATCAGTGTCTTCTATCCACAGTGGGCTGAACCTTCCCCATCGTGCAGTTCAGAGAGTATTAGTTGTGACTCGTCCTTCCCTAAACAGCGGATTAAGGGACGACTAATATATCTTTTATACAACACATCTCTGAGGACCACGTATCCATACGCTTTGAAGCGTATTCTCTTGGCTTTAACTTTATCAACGGGAAATGTATCATGGATTAAGAAGTCTTGTATCTCGCTCCTCCAAGATTTTGCTAGGGCTGTAGATATCTGGAAAGCTTCGATACTACCCTCAACCGGTCCGGACCCCTTAACTATCAACGGATTTTCTTGAGTTATTATCCACGGGTACTCTTCTGAATAAGACGCTTTGGCCAAGGAATCCGCCGCTGAATTCCCTGCTCTGTGAATATGTTTGAATCGAACGCTTTTGAATTCCATGTTCAAAGCTTTCAACACTCCCAGATACTTTACTAAATGGTCTTTCCTTGCTTCTGAACGCCCTAGAGCATGGTTCACCAGAAGTTGAGAATCACTGATTAACTTTACTCGCTTAGCACCGCAAATCTTTGCAAGTCGTAATCCGGCCAGGGCCGTCTCGTAGTCTACCTCATTGTTTGATGCTTGGAATCCGAGTCAAATTTCCTGGTACATTGCGATGCCATCCGAGGAGGTTAGTTGCACTCCCGCTCTGCAGCCAGATGAGCTGGACCCCCCATTGGTTTGGATTTGCCACCCGGGAGCAGATTTTTCTTCCTCCATGTCCACAACATCTCTGTCAGAATGAAACTCCATCAAAAAGTCAGCTAGCGCCTGTACTTTGATCGCGGTTCGCGGTTCAAACTCGATGTCGAAATCCCCGAGTTCTACCGACCACTTAGTCATCCTTCCGGACAGATCGGGCCCGTGTAACATATTTTTCAAAGGAAAAGATATTCACAATACCACTGTGTGAGCTTGGAAGTAGGGCCTCATCTTTCAAGCTGATGTTACTATAGCAAGCGCTAGCTTTTCCAACTTAAGGTATATGTTTTCTGCATCTAAAAGACTTTTGCTTACGTAATAGACTGGCCTTGGAATGTTCGATTCTTCTCGGACTAAAACTGACCTGACTGCAAAATCGGACACGGCTAAGTAGATGAACAACTTCTCCCCCGGACACGACTTTGTCAGGACTTCCAGGGACGAGAGATGTTGCTTGATGTGATCAAAAGCGTCGGAGCATTCTTGCGTCCAATCGAAGCGATTCGTTTTCCTTAATACCTGAAAGAAAGGGGCACATTTATCTGATGACCTGGAGATGAACCTGTTCAAGCCAGCCAACCTTCTGGTTAAAATTTGCACTTCCTTGATCGTTCTAGGTGGATCCATAGTAAACAAGGCATTCAATTGCACCGGATCGGCTTTGATACCATGCTCATTGACTATGTAGCCAAAGAACTTTCCAGACCTTACCCCGAACGTGCATTTTTCCGGGTTCAACTTTAAATTTATTTTGGGCAGATTAGCAAAAGTTTCTTCTAAGTCAACCAAATGATCCTCATCTCTGAGACGTTTTACTAACATGTCATTAATATAGACTTCCACATTTCTGCCAATCTGACTCTCGAACGCCTTATTCACTAAATATTGATATGTTGCCCCCGCATTCTTTAGTCCAAACGCATAACTCTGTAGCAGTGTACACCCCTTCCAGTAATACAAGTCGTGCTCTCCTGGTCTCTCGGATCCATCCAGATTTGATTGTAACCAGCATACGCGTCCATAAAAGATAATAAACGATTTCTAGATGTCGAGTCCACCAGTTGATCTATTCTTGGGACCGGGAAAGGATCTTTAGGGCAAGCCCTATTTAGATCAGTGAAGTCTACACACATCCGTCATTTGTCGTTTTTCTTCTTTACCAAAACCAGATTGGCAGTCCACAATGGATATTGTGATTCGCGGATGTGGCCTACTTTCGTTAAACGGTCTACCTCTGTCATTATTGCTTCAGTTTTCTCCTGAGAAAAAAATATTCACTTTTGAATAATCAGTCTAACACTGTTTCGTATAGCCAGCTTGTGAGAGATGATTTCTTTTGGTACTCCTGTAACGTCTTCTGTACACCAAGTAAAAAGATGTAACTTGGTTGAACGAAATCTGAGTAAGCTTGCTTTTACCTCTTGTGACAATCTTGTTCATATCTTGAGGCTTTTTCCAGGGATGAATGCATGGTCCTCGAAGCCCTCATCAGGGACCATAAACCCAGGGGACTCCCGCGGATCTGGATCCGAATGAGGACCCTCTAATTATTATTCTTTTTTGGATCCGACCCCCTTCAACTGCTTGGGGGCTAGCGCAACTTTGTAGCATTCCCTAGCCATTTTCTGACTTGATATTACGGTTCCAATATTTATTCCCACTCGTACTTCAAACATTGGTGAACTATCGACGACACAACATGCATTTTAGACAACCATGATCTTCTGAAGATGGCGTTGTACGATGTGGGTGCGTCTACCACGATAAATAGTACCGTTACTATTTTCTTGAACGGTCCTCGGCCCAGCTCCACCATCCCCTCGAATTCTCTGACCACATCTGCGGTCGCACTGGTGAATCCCATTATTGTCCTGTCGAACTGTAGGATGGTTGGAAGATTGGTTATCTTGTTGTAGGTTGTCATAAACATAATGTTGGCGGAACTCCCTGTGTCAATCAAAATTTTCCTTATCTCGTTTCTAGCAATCTCTGCTCCGATTACTAGTGCGTCCTCATGTGGGCCAGCTACCTCCCTCATGTCGTCATCCTCGATGCAAAGGATTGGTGACGAATTACGATAAAGATAAGGCTCCTGCCTCCAAATGCGTTGCCAAACTTACGATGTGCCTCTTCCTCGATTAATTGGATATACCTGCTATTGTATCACCCCCAAAAATGGTTAGTGACTCAAAGAAAGAACATAACTCACTGACTTTTCCTTCGGGGATTAACTCCTCTACCACGTTTACGTTGATCCTGCCCGGCTTCGGATCAAGATACTTCGTGGCTACATCAAACGCATCCACAAACTCTTCTTCGATCACATCGGATATCATCATGGCATCATCTTGCCTTTGAGCGACTTCTTGTTTTGGTACCACTGCGGTGTTCTTCTTAACAAAGTCAACCAGATTTCTGTTCTCTATTAAATATTGAACTTCTTTCTTTAAAGCCACACAGTCCTTAGTGTGATGTCCGATGTCCTCATGGAACTGACATTATTTGTTCTTCATGTGCTCCCTCGAAGTCTGTAGTGGAAAAGGCTTGCGGAAGTGCGCATTTGCTCGTTCCTTTTTCGAAAATTGTGGAGACACACTCAGTCAACTAAGCGTAGTGAGCTGGTCAGACCCACCTATTCGAAGTCGGTCTGACAAACTGCTGAACTTCTTGACCAGCCTGTTGATACTGTTGGTTTTGAGTCCGCTGAGGGGTCTGATTCGTTGGTTGAACCATCTGGGCGCGTGGTCGGACAGTTGTGACCGGTTGGGTATCCTGTGGTCGGACATCCACCATCGTCGTACCGGTTCTGGCTAAGTTTGGATCCTGATAGGACTGAGACATTGATTCTATCTTTGAGGCCCTAGTTTCCTTAACTAAGAGTCTTTTTTCTATCTGATCCAACAAAGCTCCAAACGTCAAAGCTCGTGTTTTTGCAGCGTTATCTTTCATTACCCCCAGAAGAAGACCCATTCGGAAAGCAACCAATGCTACCTTTTCTTCGCAATACTCCATGTCCATCTTGACTTGGATGAATCGCTTGGTATACTCTGTCAAACTCTCACCAATCTTTTTTCGGCAATAAATGATGGTGTCTCCGTTGGCACGAAACTTCTAGTTTCCGACGAAGTGCTGTCGGAACATACTCCAGAACATATCAAAATTCTTTATGCACTCATGAGGCAGTCGGTTATACCACTTAGAGGCAGCGTTCTTGAACGTCTGAGAGAAAGCTCTACACAACAACTTGTCGTCATCGTCGTAGTTAATCATGAAGTTCTTGAACTTCTCAATATGGTTATCAGGATCTTGGGTACCATCAAATTTCTCTAGTCTGGAAATATCAAACCATTTAGGGAGGTGCCCAGAAAGGATTTCCGGAGAGAGGGGGAATGACCTCCAATTGTGTCCAACCTTGTACGTGCTACCCCCCGGACTATCGTTAACCGTTGGGTACAGCCTTTCCTCAGTCGGACAAGTAAAGTGATTGCTGACTCTGTAATCTTGATGATAGGCATCAGACTGAGGTTGGTTCCGAGTAGTGACATGATCCTCGGAGTGCAATTTCCACTTACCAGCATCAGCTCTCTTCTTTGAATCGCTTCTACTAGTCCGATGAGTGTGCTTATGCATCCTTAGATCTTTGTGCCTTCGATCCACCTTGTACCTTGAGTCGGTCTCCGAGGAAGAAGACTTATCAGAACCTGTAGAGGTATACTCGTTAGACTCGAACGACACATATTTTTTCTTGGATCTAGCACGTCTTTTAGAATGCCAATAACTTTCTTGCGCCAGCTCTCTGGGTATAACAGCATCTTGGGTTTGATCAGCCTCGATCCTTTCTTGTCGTACCTCAGATCTAACCCTTTTAGTACTCGCTACCATGGCATCCCTTTCAGAATTTATCCTTTCGATGTCCTCTAGCAACTCTTTTTGTCTAGCGACCAAGACTGATTCCTCTAAAAGTTCCTCCGCATACGGATTCGGAACATTGCCTTCGTTCGTGACCTGCTCTTCCATCAGATGGTCTCCAGATTCGACACCGACTAGATCTCGGGTCAGATTAGTCTTGATCTCTCCACGAGTTTATGTATCCATAAGTTTTTACTTTTAGTTTTCAAGGTTTTAGAAAATTAATTCTGGATACCAAACGGTTCCCACCGACGGCGCCACTGATGATCTCGTGAATCTTTAGTGAGACTCATAAGCAAAGATGTTCGTATAAGAGGGTCGGACTATATAATGGATGTGTGATGTGACAGCGAAAAGTAAATTACTAGAAAAGGAAAGAGACAAAAGGAATAAATATGGCAATTATTGATAAATCATTGGCCCCTTTTCCCAAAATGGAATGTCCTTTATATAGTGAATGAGGTGGATAGTAAAATTACATATCTACCACCGCAATAGTGGATTTCTTACCCCCACTATTTGACTATTTATAAACAAGTTCTTGGGGTCTATCATTTAAGCCCCTTACTTCTTATGTGTGCTTTACTTTAGTCCTTACTTACTAAATACATGGACCTTGATCTTATTAATGAGCTAAATTACATATTAACCATCTATATTTTTCTTCCCTTATCACAGTCAACAACAAATTCAGGGTCATATGAGGAAATTGGAAGGCTATGCAGTTCAATTTCCCATCCTTAAATAAATAATAATTAACCAGAGATATGATCATCATATACATCATGGATGATCCAATAGAGCCCCCGTTCACATCATGAAACCAAGGGAGAAAGTTGACAACATAAAGATAGAAGGCACTAAGACACTAAAGTTAGGGTGATGCATCTCTACTGCATTACAATACGAACTACTAGACTTCTCAACCGAGTTCCACTCAGAAAGACCAATCCTTATAAATAACCTGTCATAACCTGCAAGGTATTAACGGGTAGAGAAAGACCAATCCTTATTTTTTCAGCTACCAACAACGAGGCAGACTATGAAACTGCAACCGTTGTCCTATGGTTGGCAAAAATTTACGATGCCAAAGCAGTTGAACTATTCAGCGACTTTTAGTTAGTCGTTCATCAAGCGTTAAGACTGGTCAAAACTTAAAAATACACAATCTTCGAATACTTAAAAGAGCTTCGGTACGAGATTTCACAGTTTGATAATGTCACATTTGAAAGCATCCTTAAGGTGGAGACTGATGCAGCTTATGCTTTAGTTTCTTCAGCATGCGTGGCACAAGAACAAGGAGTAATATTTTAAGAAGAACCACCTGTCAGCCTACCAAATACATTTTTTTCCAAAGTATTAGTGAAATAAGTCTTGGTGATAGAAGGGAAAAAATAGTTTTACAATTAACGAACACTAATTATCTAATACCACACAAAAGGAGTGCTCGCAGAAGGAAAAACCAAAGTAATAATAATAATAGGGTTCAAATGGACAAGGTTACCTAGATTGTTGATATACTATACCGATGGATTTTATCCAAACATATCTTTTGATGCCTTAGTCTTGATGAAGTCGTCTTCATAGTAGAAGAGCTCCGCGACGGGGAGGGAATTGTATATTGTGGGCACAAGGCATTGCAATAAGGATTTTATTATACGAATACTATTGGCCTATGTTATTCTATGATGTAAAAAAAAATGTGATACATGTCAGCAATTCTTCAACTCAACTTATGTTACAATGCCCTATTGAAAACCATTTTTGATGTAATCCAACCTGGCAAAAATCTTTTATGATTGAATTCAATATCACGTTAGGTACATATCGTTTGTTAGATGAATGAGACAACCAACTATGGTACCTTTGGATAATTGAATATTTAAAGTTGTATCTTTCTCCCTAAGCTTCAATTTATTTTTATAGACACGTTACTTATAAGCGGTTTATTATGCATGTGATGTACTATTTTTTACCTCAGTGGTGCGAGAACGTTTGAACGAGACATTAATCTTAAATAAATATTTACTTTTTCCATCACATGAGTATCATTTATTTATCGGTGTTCATTTATCATTATTTAACACAAAAAACTCAATTTACAAGCAACATTGGCAGCTTTAGAATTATCATCATACATTATGGATACTCATAGCCTTCCATAGCGTATATTTCAGTACATGCTGACGTTCTAGCTTGCGAGACAAACCATGTTAAGAAACTATATGGCTACAAATGAAACATACAAGTTGTGTTAAAGCACTTTAAGACTACGACCAAAAAATACAACCTATATTGAGCTACTTTAAGGTTTTGACCAAAAAATAAAAGCTCTATTTAGAAACTTTAGAGCTATGACCGAAGTTTATCAACCAAATGAAACAATTGTAAACCTACGACCAAAATATATCAATAAATGTAGCAACTTTGATATTAAGACATCTATTAACTTTAGGCGTAAGCTTTGGCAAACTTCTATTATTGTCTCTAGTGTGGTTAATTATCGTCTGAGGGTAATTTTGTAAAGTGTTTTGAAGAATTTAATATTTAAGGTAGAAATTAGTGAGATAATTAAGCTTTGTGCTACCTGTAAATTCTGATTACTCTTATTAATGAAAGTGGTTGGGATATTTATACTTAATTAATGACCCATGGGCCTGTTGGGTGAGATCATGGAGTCGGGTCAAGTTGAAAGACCCATTAGCCTAAAATGTGAGGTGACCAACACCTAGCTTAGTCACATTCCATTCTATTTGTCATGTCTTGTTTTTTATAACAGTGGTTATGTTCGAACAACCCTCCGGATAAAGGCAAGTTATAGTGTCTGAAATATCTGAACTCATCAATAGCCCATTTAGGTCTTGAAAGAAGCTTTGGAAGAGCTAACTTTTGATTATTAAAATCAAGTATTTCCGATCTATTTTTGTATCCAAACTGCAGACTTTAACTTCTTTTGTTAAGAACCTCAAGAGTTACTCTGTTCGAAATTTGGTGGGATTGATTTCCGTTTAGAATTTCAAGAGTCTTTTTTCAACATAGGACACGTGTCAGGCTCTGGTTTGACCTCTAAGTCGTTTTTCTCCTAGATTCTCGTACCTACTAGGCTAGAAAGTTACCTAGGTTTTAACTCCCATACTTTGTAACCTTTAATCATTGCTTAGATGTTCTATCTTCTCCTAGGTAACTCCCACTTTTCACTGTTATATATAAATCTTCTTCACTGTTTCATTGTCTTCACAAATTACAAGCATTTTTAGTGAGATAAAACGATGTACATGTTCTAATTTGTGTGTCGATTCATTTATGTTCACAGCTATAAATTCTCTAGTGAAAAGAGGTTGGTTAAACTTGTCTGAGTTAGAGAGAGAGAGAAAAGTTGCAAGAGACGAACGAATTGCTGATGGTCATCTTGTTTCTCCTGATGAATGAATCAATCAAACACAAGCAAACACAGACCAGGGTTCATCATCCTCAAAAGTACCCAAGGTTAGAAAGTACCCTTTGTTTCAAGCCTTTCTCCTCTACCATCAGGGTCCTCTATTCAAGAGTCACAAAACCCTCTCCCTAAAGAGAAAGCTGTTTCCAAGCCTTAAAAAGCCTCCACCCTTTATCGCTATGGGTTCAGACATAGAAAAATCCCATGAGAAATATACCTCTTGCCGAACAACTCGTCAATCCAAATCTAAATCCACTTCTACCTCCTCAAAACCCACCAGTTCGAAGGCAGTAATTTGTTTTCCAAAAATCAAATTATCTGAAAAGCAGCCTATGGCAAAATTCAAGCCATCCGAACAACCTTCCATTGTAATGGAATAAAATATGGATGATAGTTTAGATGACACCTCCTTTGAGGCATCCAGACAAACGCAGGACACAACTGCGGAACGAAAAGGCAAGACTAAAGCAGGTCTGACTCATCTAGATAAGCTTCCGGAGAGTCTGGAGGGGAGAGTGGGGCCAAATTTCAAGAAGGTCAACGTAAAGTACATGTTATCTCTCCAGTATATAGCTTACATATACACCCATACCGCTGAATTGGGTTGTATTCGTACCAAGTGGGGAATCCTTGAGTCTCTCAAGGTGAGAATACCAGTCACCCTAGAAACGTCGATAGACTGCAAATTCAACGAGCTAGTGGTCTATACAGAGTTGCTGAACTGGGGACTCCGGTTTCCTTTGGACCCGGAGATAGTCAGGTACTTCCACTTGACCAAGTTGTGCCCAAGTCAGCTGAGCCCAAATACTTGGTACACCCTGATGGCTGGAATCCTGGCATCCAAGTTATCCAAGATTCCACTGCCAATGGAACAATTTGTTGTTGTGGTGAATTTTTGCAAGAATCATCACATCCCATTCTATCACTACAATATGTGGGAATGAATACAAAGTAGTAAATGATCTTTTGGAGTCAGAGAAACCATGGAGGACGTAGTTCCTATTCATTAGTGGGGCCTGAGAGAATGGGAGGAAGATCAAGGTTGATTCTAACCCAAGCCAGCTGACCAGTCGCTGGAAGAGTATCAGTGAGTTTTATTTATGTTCTCTTTAATCTTTCAAACACTAAGTAATTACTCTGAACTGATTTACATCTCTTTTTAGTTTTTTCGAAGGAGTTTTCGGACTACGTAGAAGCAAGTCAAGACACTTGTGCCAAACTAAACGTTTAGGCCTTGGAAAATGGGACAACGCTTTCCACAATTGTTTCACATCGGGGAACTTTGTGAGGTCTCATTTGTGGAACACCATATGGAGAAAAGATCTCTCCTAGGAAGAAATGATCACCCCTCCTCCTACAAATGTTCCTCTGAATAACCAGATTCATTATCATTTTTTGCACTTAATCTGTTGTGCCATCTCCGTTAATTGATATTACACTTTCATCGCCGCCAACTTTCATTACATCATATGTGTTATCATCTTTTTTCTCTTATTTCTTCCACCTCATCTTCTTCTTATGAATCATTTTCTTCCTCAGAATTTTAAACACTAAACTGATATATTTTAGTGTATTATTAGATCAAATAGTTCATTTAAAACGTAAAATCATTACAAGAGTGTTTTAATATTTAAATAGTTGTGAATTTATAAGTAAGGCTAAATCTGAAATATAAAATAAGGCTTAATCTAAAATATGAAATGCGAAACAATACTCAACATATTATAGAAAATGTGAAACAAAGATTAACACAAATGTGATCTATAAAGCATGTGATAACACAAATGTGAAATGCAAAAAACATGACAATCGTTTATGATATTCTCTAAAGATCAATTAAAGCTGACTCTATAATTTTTTTTCAATTTTAACGCCTTCGAAACAACTTGGTATTATGTATTTTCTTGTTGGTATTGCTTCAATGGTTGTGTGTTCTATAATAAATGGTTGTATTTCATTTAATAATATGTATAAGAATGAGTATATATACTTATATTATGCGTTGAACAAAAATGTTAACTATTAACCACCAATATATCAACAATGTTAACTACTAACCACCAATATATCAACACATCCTACGTGTTTTTCAGGACTACTGTTGCAATAATTTGTTATTAAATTTATAAGTTTCTCCCTAATTGTTCTTGCTCAATTGTAGTTGTTGATTTTTCCATATCTTCGGCGCAACAACATCATTGAATTCATAACTCCACCAAATATTAAGAAGAACATTGTCGAGCTCGCTAATAAAATTAACAATATAACCACACCAATTACAGTTGGCTCTCTTTCGATTTTATAAACTTTTATTAGTTGAACCCAAAGACAAAGAAACGTGAAGGAAATGAGATATGAAATACAAAACATGAATTAAATGAGTTGTAAAATGGAGAGATGTAGTAAATGATGTAGTACATTAGCTATTACATGTAAAACATGTAGTACATGGATTACAAAATGTGAAACAAGTAACAAAGATGATGTATTATATGAAACAAGTAGTATATGAGTTACGAAATGCAAAATTCATACATTAAATTTTTTATTAATAATTTGCGGTTTTAGATAAATATGTTGTTATTTTCTTGATTATTCTCCATCATCCAAATATTTAGGTTGAAACATTTTGTTCGTAAACGACATTATATTTTGATCGCACTTCAATACAAATAGAGCCTTTATATTTTCTTATATAAATTGTATGAATTTTCATCTCAATTTGGAAGCTCCCTCGTCATTGTCGCAAGTCTTGATTATTTATACAATCAAGTCTTGCCTTTTTCTAGCATCAAGTTTTATTATCCGATAAGTCATATATAGTCGTAAAAAGAGTGTGGAACGTGGCTCTTCATGTTGTTACGATATTTTTTGTTTTATTTTTGTTACCTTCATGGTTTTAATTAAGGTGTATAGACTTTATTTGGAAAATATAATGTTGTCCATGTTTTCTGTATCATTTAGGAAATGCAAAATATATGTTAATAACAATTGTAAAACACGAAATAATAAAATAGATGCATCATAAAATGCAAAACAAAACTAGTACAAACACCTCACGACTACATAATGTCAAAAGCTAATATTAGATAACTATAAAATGCGAAAAAGGTTCATAATATAACAACGCAATGCAAAATGTGAATTACAAACCTAAAAACCAAATGTAAGATACTAAATGCAATACATAGAACATGTTTTAAAGTGAGCTGAGACCCAATTAAAACCCTAAAGTCTTAAAAACAATCCAACAATATATAAAATATCAATTAATGATAAAATTCTAATCTAAATTGTAAAGTTACATGTTTATATATGGATGTTAGATCCACACATATTTGTAAACTGCCATCGAATTAAACGGTTCCGAGTGTATATTTTTTTTTTAATATGGATCAATAATAATCGAACTGGACCGGACTGGATCGCTAAACAAATTCAGTTTATAATTTGGACCAAAAATGATCCGATAACTATTTATTCGTTGGTGTTAGCTCCAAAAATTATTTTGTGATATTTTTTCTTTTTTATTTGTCTATATTTACAAAATTATCTTTAGTTTTTTTTTTATTTCACAGAATAATTTCTACTCTTCTTTTTAACCATCGTTGGAGATAGAATCTTATTTCCTTTATTCATTTTCTCTACCACTCTTGTCTAAGCGGCTCAGTGTTACTACTTTATGTCATATTTTAAAAAAATAGGAAAATTACCTTTTAAGTATCTATTCAACTATTATATGGCAATCTAGTAACCAAATTTCATTTTATTACCTTTTAATAGCCATCTCAACTATTAAACTCCAACTTAATACCTAACATTATTTTAACCATCACCCTTCATCAACAACCAAGTAACCAACATTTATCTTTCTTACTTTTTCTTTTTATTTTATTTTTTAAAAGATCCATATCTTTCAAACCAGAGCTCAGAAAAAAATATATGAAAGTATCATTACTTTTGTTTTTTAAGATGAACAAAACTAGATTCATTGCTGATATTTTTTATCTTTTAAAAAAATAAATTTTCACCAGTAATAACTCTCAGGAAATCGAGAGTGTTGCAAACAACTCTCAGAAAATCGAGAGAGTTGCAAACAATTTTCAGGTTAGTTTTTCAAACAACTCTCACGTTAGTACTGATGAAGGTACTAACGGATATATATAGTCGAGAGTATTTTTGTCCAAATTTTAGATGAAAGTACCAACTGACACTATCCTAATTTCGGATACTAGTGAATAATTAGGTAGTTGAATGGGTATTTACTAATAACTTTCTCTAAAAAATAATTATCAACGATAATTCTCTCTTCTAATTAAATAAGTTAACCTGTACCTATAGAATATTTTATATATATATATATTTAATATTCACTTATTTCTAATTAATAACTTTAGAAAGGTGGTTAACAATATCCGTTATTTAATTTAACACTATTACTTGAAAATAATAAGTTTATTTGCAAAAGTAAATACAATGGGACAATAAAGGAGCGAATAGCAATAGCAGGTGGTGATATAACTAGGCATGTCTAAGTCTTGATAAGGGAATAGCGAGTAAGATCGGACAGACAAAATCTGTTCTTTGTTAGCTGACACCATGACCCACGCATACACTCTCTCCACCATCTATTAAAGACCGCTTCAACTTTTAGATTCTTTACTTTATTTCTATATAAATTTATGCCCTTCACATTTCACAATTTTTCTAATTTTTGTTCCATAATATAAATTCATTCAAATTGGTTAATTACATTCTTTTCGGTTCATAATAAGTTTTCATATGTATTTCTTTTAGGATAATCCTTTTTCGTTCGAGACCTGAAAAATAAAAGAATAGCAGAAAGAAAAATAATCAAATTTGAAAGTGTTAAAATTGAGTTGATAAAAAATAAGAAAAGAGAAAATTAGAGATACCAAGAATTAATTTTAGTGAATGATATTTCTTGTATCGTAAGAAACCCAAACCGCGTTCCGACTTTATTTTATGTTTTAGGTTAAGGACAAATGTCTTATTTTAGGTGTACTTTTGATACTATTGCAAATTCTGACAGCTATTATTAAAGTTGACTAGTTTTCTTTTTCGGTGAAAGCCCGTATCTACCCTTTTCATTACAAATGTATCTCGTGATGCATTTTTTAATGCGGACAGGTAAAAGTTGTGATGAGTACAATTCTTTCCTTTCAAGTCCTAACTGAAGTACTTGTAGTGGTAGGCATCAAATATGAAAAACCTAAATATTGGATAGGTTGGTTAGGTTATATTTTTTTGTACAATATTTATTTTTAAATGTTTCATTTTTTAGTGTTAAATGATTTTTTTGTTTGGACTAATTTGTTTTCTTGTTATAATTATATCATACCATCTATATTTTCTTTACAAGATTATTATAATGTTTTTTAAAAGGAAACTTCATATTTACACACTGTCAAACATAACTCACCTTCAAAAACAAAAACAAAAAATGATAAAACTAATATCAATATAATTCAACCCATTCAAAACAAAAAACTAAAAATGATAAAACTAAAAACTTATTGATAAAGGTGAAACTATTGATTTTGAAATTGTACACAGTGTTACTGGCTTCCATTTATAATCATTACAATTAATAGGTATTGAGGACAAGGCATAATAAATTCATTATAAGAAGAGAGATATAAATGTTATACAACTATTAATACGATTTTGGAATTTGGATACGTCAATTAAATTGGGACAAATATGTTTCTCTAGTAACGTCAAATATAAAGGGACGAAGAGAGTAATCATTTAAATCTCATTTGTTAAATTTATTCAAGTATTTTGGTAATGTTTTCCGCATTGTAGTGGTGGTACGGAGCAGTGGTACCGTCGATAAAATTTTTGTACTGCGAGTGACAACATGGTTGTGTATAAATCGTATGAGAACTGACAATATCCATACTGGCACTACCGATGTCATTGCCTCATACCACACCCACGATGTCATTCATACTTGGGAAGTTTATGTAAAGAAGAGTTGGAATTTGTTATTAGTTCTACTAACATGGGAACCCGTCTTAGAGAAATTTTAGGCGAAGTGAAATAGTTAAAGCTTAAGAATTCGTCGTCCATGCGTATAAAATGCTCAACTAAAACTACGAAAGATCGATAAGGACAGTTGCTCGCATATGCAATACTTATTAAGTGAACTCAAAAGGTTCAAATATTACGAATGGCATAGATCGGGCAAAGGCGAGAGTGGTATCATAAGTGAACTTTTCTTTGCATGCCCGATTAGTTTGGATTTGTTACAAACGTTTCCAAATGTTATAATTATGGATTACACCTACGATGTCGTTATATGAGGTTGTTGGAGTCACTTGTAACGATATGACATTTTACATCAGATTTGCGTTTATGTCCGAGGAAGAACTTAACAACTACAAGTGCGTATTAAAATATTTACAATCATTAATGGTAAGTCACTCCATCAAACAACCTCCATTATATTTACGGATAGAGACTTAGCGTTGGTGAAGGTGGTTTAAAAAGTGTTCCCTAATGTAACCAACATGTTATGTAGATGATACATTAACATGATGTCCTAGGGAAAACATAAAAAATAAAAAATGATAAAAAAAGTTTCCAAATACTTTTTATAATGTATGGAATACTATGATGATGTCAGAGACAGAATTTTCATTCAATAATATCGATCCGAAAGGATTCGTGACTTCAAAAATTATCTGAAAGCAATTGAATACACCAAATATTGGTTAGAGCCTTGTGTTGATAAGTTTATCACGTGGAAAACTAAAAAGCTCTTGCATTTTGGTAACCAAGCCACTAACCGTGTGGAAAGTACTCATTCCAATCTTAAATGTTTTGCTGTTAGGAATAAAGTTAACCTCTAGTCATTTTGGTTGAAGGTGCATATTTTTCTCAGATTATAACATAGAGCAATGAACCACATTTGAAAGGAGTCGAGTTATAGTCCTACATAAATTCACACACAATGTGTACATCGAACTCAAAGTTAACATCTCTCAAGTAACTTTAGAAATTTTATCTATAGAATTAAAATATGCCCAAACAATGCAAGTAGCGGAGGTTCAAAGTGCATGTGTGTTATATGAACTACACACTGTATACCTTGTTCGTATAATATCTTAATTTTTTTAGTAAAAGAATAGTGGCACCTCTAGAATTTTTCAACAATAATTTGAAGAATATAGATATAGTTGTTTATATTAACCTCACGAAAAAAGAGTTATTGAAAGAAAAAACTAGATAAACTAGTTAATATTTTTATGTAAAACAAAGACGAAGCACGCATAAACCTCACGACGAAAGAGTTATTAAATGAAAAATGGATAAACTAGTTAATGTTTTCATGCAAAAAAAGACAAAACACGCATAGAATATGTGTACAAAACAAGGTTCGACATAGTTTATCTGGAAATATCTTCTCTTTTTGAGAGCCTTTAGATAAACAAAAATAACTTGATCGTCTAGTTGCGAAACATAAATTATCTAATCTTTGCATCTTTATCGTCAACTAAACGATACAAATTATATCATAAACATGTGATAGCTTCCAAGAAAACGAGTGTGTTATCACTAGTTAAATATTTTAAAAGTTCATTAGTTATTTTACAGAGAGGGAGCGAAACTCTGCTAGTCAGATAACAGAGAAAGGGCGAAGCTCCTACACAAGTAACTGGTCATATATTCCTTAGGGACTAAAGTGATAAGTTCTGTAATTATAGGATTAAATTAGGCTTTAGGAGAAACCGAAGGGTAAAATTGTAAATATGTCAATATGTAACCGTTTCTCTAACTAACTCACCTTGTCTATTTAAAGAGGCTGAAGGAGTTATTTTGACCTATGATATATTCAGAAGTACTTTTCACTACTTGAAACTCTCACGGTAGATTTTCTGTTCTTGATTCACTCACTACAACTTTAATTCACACCAAATTGGCTCTAGAAGGAGGGGGCGAGGATACCTTGATCAACAGATCAAAAATCAACGTTCGAGTTCTCGTTTTTTAAGTTTTTCGTTCGAATTTTCATATTTCGTTTGATTTTTCGCTGTTTGAAGATGAATCCAGAGGAAGGTGACAATCCATCCGTTCGCAAGGCGATAGAAACGCTGAAATCCGATCTGCAAGAGGCAGGTAAATCTGTTCCAATTCAATCAGTCCAATTTGACTTTGAAGGAAAAATGAATGAGATGATTAGGAAGGTGGCTGAGCTTGACGAATTGGTAAAAAAGAAAGGAGATAATAACGGTGCTAGACTTAGGTCTAAAATAGCAGGAGGTGATCGTAATGATCAGTCTGATCAGTCGATGGATGAGGGCGATGATCACTATGAGCAGCGTAGGGCACGTTCTGAGCAAAAAAAAGAGTATAGCGGGATAAAGAAGAGGAAGGAAAAGTTACAAAGGCGACTGTATGAAAACTCTAGTGATGAGGAGGATTTTGAAGATTCTGAATCTGATGAAACACCGAGGTACGAGCGCTCTCGAGGCCGTTCAAGAGGAACAGAGCGTGAGTTCCGGCCAGCTAAGGCGTATAAGGAGGGAAGGAAGAAGAAAGAGAGGCGAGTATACTCACCTCGGAAATACTCGCCTCGGAGGTGTTCGCCTCGGAAATATGAAGGTGAGTCCAGCTTATATGCAACTGTGGGGATGAGAAATGAGGACCAGTATGTCCAGGGGGTTGACTGGAGGGACTCACCATTGGTCAGGGAGATCAGATCTGTGCCGCTACCGAGGCGGTTTGATATTTCCAAAGTTGATAAGTTTGATGGGACTCAAGATCCCGATGACCATATAGAATAATTTAAAAACTACATGACTAATTTCGAAGATGATGATAGATTGGTGTGTAGAGCTTTTTCTCAAACGTTTAAGGGAACTGCGCTAAAATGGTTCAATAAGATTCCCAAGGAATCGATTGCAAATTTTAGAAGTTTTTACACTGCTTTTCGGAGACAGTTTGTGGGAAGCAAGGAAATGAGAGCCAATGGAGACACGATAATACAGTGCAAGCAGGTTGTGGGAGAGAAGTTGAAAGATTATACTAAGAGGTTTGTGTCAACAAAGGCTGAATTGGATGACTGTGAAGAAAGTGTGGCTATGGCAGCGTTCAGGCAAGGGCTGTTGCCTGGGGATTTAGCCGATGAGACTACGAGGCGCAGGGCGTTAACGTTTGGAGCTGTTATGGCCCAGGTTGAGGACCAGATTAAGGTCGAAGAATCGACGAGGGTTCGAGGAGGTGCTAGTACTGTTCAGAAGGGGAGTGGACAATCTAACGTCTCAAACAGCAATCCCTCGCGTCCGAAGAACAATCAAAATGTTTCTAACCGAGGAACCTCAAACTCGTATCAAGGGGGATATAATCAACATAATTCTAACAATCAGCAGCAATTTAGGTCCAGGTCGAATGTCTGGGTAAGGCCAGATTACTATGCAGATTTAACTGAGAGCGTGGCTTCAATATATGAAAAAACAAGGGGAACAATCAATTTTAGAAAGCCACCAGCTATCAACAGACCAAGAGAGGAGCGCAATAATAAATTCTGTAGGTATCATGAAGACATCGGCCATGATACAAATGATTGCATTGCCCTAAAGAAGGAGATGCACATTCTGATCGAAAATGGAAAGTTGTTAGAATATGTCATGAAGAATGCCAAGGCAACAGCTCCTAAAGGAGGTAATCCCAATTCTAAGCAGGAAACTGCGTTAATGATTTTAGATGTTGCAGGTGAGGCAGATGGTTTCGATGTAGCCTCGGAATATGTCGAACCAGACCCCAGTCGACTTTTGTTAATGTCGATAGATGAGCCGATGCGTCAGGGACGTGTTCGAGATCTGTGTGCCTTTTTTGAATCACTAACCATATTTGGAGGGGATTCGATGACCAACAACACCAATAATTCGAGGAAGAGGCATATAGTAAACTTAACGCGACAAATTGAGGGAGGCGCATCGGCACATCTAAGCAGCAGAAAGGATGTGCCCTTTATAATTTTCGACGGGGATGATTTGAGGGGGATTACTGGGCCACATGAGGATGCGGTGGTCATTGGAGCAGAAGTATGCGGGGTGGAGATTCGACGAGTGCTGATTGACACAGGAAGCTCTGCTAATGTGTTTTTCAAGTCAACGTATGAGAGATTGACTGCTCCGCCTCGAATAGAAAGATCAGAAAGGACTATCATAGGGTTTACTGGCGCAACTGCAAATGTGATAGGAGAGTTCGAGGGTGAAGTTTCTTTGGGAAAGGGGCCTTTCAAGAAGAAAGTACAAGTACTTTTTGTGGTGGTAGATTGTCCATCAAGTTACAATGCTATTTTTGGGAGGTCGTGGTTGGCGAAGATGTATGCTGTAGTTTCCACAGTTCATCAGTGTTTGAAATATGTAATTGAGGACCGGGTCGGTGTAGTTCGAAGTGATCAAAAGGTAGCAAGAGAATGTTATGCTGCTGCATTTAGACTACGGGGCAAAAGTTCTGATGATCTGATGGAGAATTAACAGTTTGGGGGGTTGTCTTCTGATGGAACAGATGAGGGAATTGATGATCCGAGGTCAACCCCGAGTTCTGTAGTGGTCAATGAAGAAATAGAGGAATATATTTTCGATAATGGCAGGGTACTTCGAATTGGCACTCTGTTATCTTTGTCGATGCGAGAAAAGTTGTTGAATTTTTTGTCTGAAAACTTGGATGTGTTTGCCTGGAGATCCGAAGATGTAGTAGGGGTCCCAAGCAACATCATATGTCATAGCCTAGCGGTTGATCCGAAGGTCAAACCAATTATCCAAAAAAGAAGGGCTTTTTCATTGGAGAAATCTGAGGCCATAGTTGCCGAAGTGGATCGGTTATACAAGATGGGGCACATTAGGGAGGCCAATTATCCGAGGTGGACGGCTAATCCGGTGGTAGTAAAAAAGAAGAATGGAAAATGGCGAATGTGTGTGGACTTCACAGATTTGAATAGAGCCTGTCCAAAAGATCCTTTTCCGGTGCCTCGAATAGATCAGTTAGTGGATTCCACTTCGGGAAATAAAATTTTGACTTTCATGGATGCATTTTCGGGGTATAATCAAATTCGAATGAATCCAGATGATGAAGAAAGCACGACTTTTATTACTGATAGAGGTTTGCATTGCTATAAAGTAATGCCATTTGGATTGAAAAATGCTGGGTCAACATATCAGAGGCTGATGAATAAGGCGTTTGCTTCACAGATTGGGAGAAATATTGAAGTGTACATCGATGACATGCTTGTTAAAAGCAAAAGTGATGATGAACATATTGATGATTTAGAAGAAACGTTTTTGAATCTTAGAGCCATTCAATTAAAGTTGAACCCAGAAAAATGCACATTTGGAGTCCGATCTGGCAAATTTTTGGGGTATATGATTAGTGAAAGAGGAATCGAGGTGGATCCAGAACAGTTGAAGGCTCTGATATCGATGTCTTCACCTCGGAATATCAAAGAAGTGCAAATGTTAACAGGCAGGTTAGCAGCTCTGAACAGATTCATTTCTCGTTTTTCAGATAAGTGCTTGCCTTTTTTCCAGGTGCTGCGTAAACCCAATAATTTCGAGTGGACTTCGGATTGTGAAGAAGCCTTTTTGAAGATAAAAAATCTTTTGTCCTCTCCTGAAATATTATCAAAGCCTCGGAAAGGTGAGCAGTTATTTTTGTATATAGCAGTGTCAGATTATGCAGTGAGCGCAGTTTTGATCAGTGAAGACACAAAAATTTCGAAGCCTGTTTACTATGTCAGCAAAAGTTTGGTTGATGCTGAGAAACGTTACTTGAAGCTCGAAAAATTGGCACTGTGTATAGTAGTGGCAGCAAGAAAAATGCGCCCTTACTTCCAGGCACATACGATTGTAGTTCGAACATCATATCCATTAAAAAATGTTTTACAAAAACCAGACATTTCAGGAAGAATGACCAAGTGGTCTGTGGAATTGGGAGATTTCGATGTGCTATTTTCTCCTCGAACAGCTATCAAAGCTCAAGCTTTAGCAGATTTTTTGGTGGAGTTTCACTCAAGCAGATCAGAAGAGAAAGATGCTGAAAAGATGAATGAGAATCCGACGTGGACAATACGAACTGATGGGGGATCCAGTAGTAAAGGGTCAAGTGCAGGAGTTGAATTGGTGGCACCAACGGGGGAATTTATGTTTCAAGCTATAAAATTTGGCAACGATGGCGTACTCAGAAGAATACCCATGGATTGTAACACAACCATCGCCTTCGATCATATCGAATTCTGAGCAATGTGAAGTTGTTGATGAGGTGGTAAATAATCCGACGTGCGCTCGAGGAGATTGGAGGTTTGACTTGTTAAACTTTATTTCAAATGGAATATTGCCTATGGATAAACACTTGCTCAAGAAAATAAAGTACAAATCCCTTGGCTATGTGGTACTGGATGGAGTATTGTACAAAAGGTATGCTTCGAAACCTTTACTACGATGTTTAAGTAAGGATGAGTCTCAGAATGTTTTGTCCGAACTGCATGATGGAGATGGGTCAGCTCATTGTGGGTTTAGAGCTTTAACGCGTAGGGTATTGTTGGCAGGATATTATTGGCCTACCATTTTGCAAGATGCCAAGTCGTTAGTTCGAAGTTGTGACACTTGCCAAAGGTATGCAAATTTAATACACAAACCAGCGGTACCCCTAATGACAATTTCAGAGGCGGTTCCTTTTGATAGGTGGGGAATTGATTTAGTGGGACCATTACTTTTGGCTTCTGGTGGGAGACAAATGATTATTGTTGCGGTTGATTATTTTTCGAAGTGGGCAGAAGCAGAACCCTTAGCTGGGACAAAAGCTAAGGATGTAATCAAGTTTATTCAAAGTAACATTTGCTACCGTTTTGGAATACCTCGGAAAATAACAACTGATAATGGTCCTCAATTTAATAACAAGGAAATGGATTCTTTTTGCTCTTCGAAAGGGATACAGCAATGTTTTTCCACTCCTTTTCACCCCCAGGCAAATGGACAGGTAGAAGTTACAAATAGATCTATTTTGGATGGCTTGAAGAAAAAATTGGCAGGAGCAGCAGGGAAATGGCCAAATTTTCTTCAAGAAGTATTATGGGCATATAGGACAACTCCTAGAGAGGCTACAAAAGAAACCCCTTTTTCTTTAGTATATGGGATGGACGCTGTGTGCCCTGCTGAATCTACATTGCCCTCTTATAGACTACTACAATATTCCGAGGCAGATAACGATGAGGCCAGAAGGGTGGAACTTGATTTGTTGGAAGAAAAAAGGGTCAAGGCACATTTGAATGTGATCCATTATCAAACGCTAATGAGAAGCAGGTACGATGCTAAAGTTAAGAGAAGGGAATTCAAAATTGGCGATCTAGTGTTGCGAAAAGTGTTTCTTCACACTAAGGATAAACACCTCGGAAAATTGGCCCCGAATTGGGAAGGTCCTTACGAAGTTAAAATGAGGGTCAAACCAGGTTCTTACAGGTTATCAGATCGAGAAGGGAGGATGCTCAAGCACCCTTGGAACATAGAGCACTTGAAATTGTACTGTGAGTAAAACTGAACTTCGAATTTTTGTAAAACAGACATACTCTTTCCTTATCTATTGGCCCAGAAAGGTTTTAACGAGGTGTCTGATTAATATTGAATTTTTTAATAAAATTTCTTTTGGCCATTGGTTGTTTGTTATGATGTGTGATTTATTATTTTGGTAATTTGGCAAAGATTGATCATCTTTGAAAGTTGACCAAGAATAATTTTCCGAAGCGGTAGCTTTGAAGAAACAACCAAATTTTTCGAGGTGCCACGTCTTATGAGTGCATCTATTTTTCGAGGTGCCACGTCTTATGAGTGCATCTATTTTTCGAGGTGCCACGTCTTATGAGTGCATCTATTTTTCGAGGTGCCATGACTTATGCATTTATGTTTAAGAATAACCAGTTCAAACAAGTATACCAGAAATTCAAGATATAAAAAAAAAAAAGATAAGTGATTTCCTCGTGGAATAAAATACGAAGTTTACAAAAAGAAAAGGGGGGAGTACTTAATCACATACACAAAAAACAAAAACAAGTTGCCTAGCCTATTAGGCATCATCTTCTTCTCCTTCTGATGATTCCTCTTCGGAACTATTTCCTTCTTCTGAGGAGGAGCTTGGTGGCGCTTCGAAAGCTTCCTTGGGACGTTGCTCTTCTGGAATTCGTTTCCAAAGGTCTGATAAGTCTAGTCTTGGACAAGCAGCATGAACTTCTCGAAGAAGCTGAATAGATGTATCAATTTGAGTTTTGTTCATGCCTTCGAGCATCACAGAACTAACTTTGGTTTCAGCCTTTTTGACTGCAGCTTTCTTTTCTTCTTCGAATCCTGTTCGAAGTGTAGTAATCTCACTTTGGCTTTTTTCCAGTTTATCTTTTGTTTCCTTAATAAGTGCCGTAGCATCGGAGATAGCAGTAGAGTGTTCAGCCTTTAAATCTTCAAGAGCCTGCAGATGAGAAGTTTTAAGAGCTTCGACTTCTTCCTTGTGTTTTTTAAGAAGCTGTTTTTTCTCAGCTTCGAATTTCTGGAGTGCTTCGTTTTTCGAAGTCTTTTCAGAGGCTGTTTCTTTTCTACTCTTAGCTAACTCTTGGGCGAGGCGCTCCAATTGGCTTTGAGATTTGCTCACCTCTTCGTATAACTTTGAGACTGCAGCAATTAAATTTGGAAAAGGTTGGAGAATTGAAGTTACCTCATCGGATTTTTCTGAGTGAGGAAAGACTAATGGCTGATGAACAGGAGCGATAGTGTTAGATGTCGAAGCTGTTCCAGCCCCGGTAAAAATTGGTGGAACAACATTGGTAGTCTGAGAACCAGAAAACACAAAGTCTCCACTTGAGTTGAAGTCTTCGAAGTTCAAGTAATCATCTATCTGTTTATCTCCAAGTGTTATTTCTCCTTCAGGATTTTCCTCAACAAAAGTTTTACCCTGCGCCTCGGAAGCTAGCACAGCCTCTAGCATATCAGCTTCGTTCTTTTCTTTTGGCTTGCTAGACTTATTCTTTTTCTTTTTTGGAGAAATGTCTTTTTTCTTTTTCAGGGCAGGTTGATCTTCTTCGGATATAGTGGGAAGTGAAGGTGCTGATGTTTTTCTTTTCCCTGCACTCTTCGAAGTCTTGGAAGGCTTAGCCCTGCTTGTGCTGGCTTTCTTCTGGGTCAGTTTTCTTTTCTTCTTCAAAGGAAGATGGCTGTCACTTCGATTTCGAAGCGGAAGATAGCATTTCCCATCTGGTGCAAGTATCCTCTCAACTGCTAGAAGGGGATCTGGTGGCGTCATCGGATCCTGAGGGAAGTCGGCCCCTAAAGATATACGCCAGAGATGGCTATTAACGAAGTTAATGGGCTCGAATGCTGAATGAAAGCCATTTCCCCAAGATTTTTCAGCCCACTCAGCCATCTTTTGGAAGATAAGCTTGGCTTCTTTTCGACGACCCTTAAACCGCCTCGGAATTTCTAAAGAGAGAAAAATAATTAGCTAAGTAGATTGATTCAAAAACAACTAGATAAATAAGGGAAGGTATCACTTACTACTGTCTCTCCAAGTAAGGGTGAGTCTGGAAGGATTGGCATCGGAAATTTCTTTGCCATTTTCCCAGGCGCCTGACAGAAAGACGAATCTTTGTTTCCAGAACTTATCGGCTTCGAGGAGGTCGTCGATAATTTTCAAATCATCTTCAAGGGTTAAGTAATAAAATGGCAGAACAGGGCCATTTGAGACTTTGGTTACTGAGATGAAGTCCTCGATTTCGAGGGGAATACCTCCAAGCCTTGATACCATAATTGCTGAGAACAAAGTGAAGAGCAAGTTGGGAGTAACTTGTGTTGGGCACAGTCTGTGGATTTCGAAGAACTTTACTATCATCGGATCAAGGGGAAACCGAAGTCCCCAGTTGAAGAGCTCAGGGTACACTACCAGCTCATCTTTTTGACAGTTCAAGGGTGTTTCTCCTTCAACTGGTAGTCGAAGCGTCATATTGTCAGTTAACCCCCATAGCTTTTTGAGGTGCTCTTTCTCTGATTCGAGGTAGTAGCTGTAAGATACATTCTTCAAGGCAAGAATGTACCAAGCAGAAAGAGGCTTGAGATTTTCCTGAACTAAGGAGGCAACGTTCTCAGGCAGTGTAATGAGACCTTTTTTCCCTCGAGTTTTCTTTGGAGGAGCTACACCATCAGCCTCGGATTCCTCCTCGGCATCAGACTCAGTAGCTTCTGAATCGTCTTTTTTGTGACCTTCATCGGAGTGACTTCGAATTTGAGTCTCCTGTTGAGTCACAGGAATTGGCTGACTACACTCTGGTGTAGTATCATCCACTTCTTGTGGGGGAGGAGGAGAGTGTTGAGGAGGAGAAGAGTTTTTTGCTTCTTCACCCATTACTAAGAAAGGTGATTTTTTGGCACGTTTAGCTCTGATAGCCTCGAATTGAGGAGGAAGTGTTTTGGATTGAAGGTTTTTTGTCTCTTCGACTTGAAGGACAGGTGATTTGAGTTGTGATTTGTTATCAGTGGGTGGCTTGTCTAAAGTAACTACTTTAGATTTTCGATGAGGTCTTAGCAATGAAGATTTGGCTGGATTTTGGAGAGGAGAGGCTGTTGAGCTATTTTCTGGGTTAGAAGCTAGAGGTGAAGACGAAGTGGCAAGGTTAGGATTGAAGTTGCCGTATTTAAAAGTGGTGCAGGAAGAGTGAGGACCGTTATAGATCAACCCAGCAGCTTTGTATTCTTTGGCTCTTCGAGAAATACAAAGATAATCGTAGGCCCCGAATACTTGTTTACTGGAACCAGGAAAAAGATTTTTCTTTGATCTTACTGGTCTTCTGGGTTTAAATCTATTGTATCTAGGGTATCTTCTCATACAATGGGTTTTGGTATGAGAGATTGCTTGGGTAGACAAGAAAAGATGAAGAGGTTGAAGATGAAGAACAGGTTGAAGATGAACAGGTTGAAGATGAAGAGGTTGAAGATGAACAGGTTGAAGATGAAGAGGTTGAAGATGAAGAACAGGTTGGAGATGGTTCAAAAGGCGGATTCTCTAAAAAGTTCTTACTGAATGAATAGCTGAGTATTTATAGGGTAAAAGAATAACGTCGAGAATGTGAAAGTGTGGAACAAGTAATCTGTTTTCATTGGGTGGAATATGAAACGAAAAGGAAACTAGTGATGTCACAGGTCTACTACTAGAAGTCTAATCAATCCATCAGGTAGGGTTCAGAGATTTCGAAGTGTTATTAAATTATGTTTGAGGTAATAATGTTCGAAGAAAAGGCAAAGCCATACCACAAGAAGCCAAATTCGACGAGGAGTTAAATTCGAGGCAGTTGAGAAATTCGTTTGCACTTACTCACAACTTCGAAGAGCTAATAGTTCTTATACATTAATGTATAAAAACTAGGGAATAAAGATGTAAAATGATGCTGATCCGAGGAAGAATTCGAAGAGCTAATAGTTCTTATACATTAATGTATAAGAACTAGGGGGGCTACTGATAAGGAAAGATATTCCTTAGGGACTAAAGTGATAAGTTCTGTAATTATAGGATTAAATTAGGCTTTAGGAGAAACCGAAGGGTAAAATTGTAAATATGTCAATATGTAACCGTTTCTCTAACTAACTCACCTTGCCTATTTAAAGAGGCTGAAGGAGTTATTTTGACCTATGATATATTCAGAAGTACTTTTCACTACTTGAAACTCTCACGGTAGATTTTCTGTTCTTGATTCACTCACTACAACTTTAATTCACACCATATATCATACCCCAAAACCTTTTAAAGTGAAATTGTCATTTGGAAATCGTACGATGTATTCACCATAAATTGGAGGGGTTGGTTGCAACTCAAACAATATGATGCCTTCTAAAGTAATAATCGTTATTGATTCGAAAGGTTATTTTTTTAAAAGATCATATCTTTTATAGACCTTTTATAACTAGAATCAATAACGTTGAATCTGATTGCCATTGCAGGTATCAGTCAATTGCGTTTGGCTTCTACGAATAAGAAGATTGATGAAAGTTGATTAGGGGTACCCTCTATAACGAGCTTATGGATTATGCTTCCATTTACGTGAAGATATTTAGTGGTATGAAGGAGTTAATAAATATTAAAAAACATGTGAAGTGTGATAATGGTATTGCTACAATGGAGAATTAGATGACAATGCCCAAGATGAGAGTCGTGATCACGTTTAACTACATCCTCATTTTGTAGGGAAGTCGGGGAAAAACGATGATAATTTCAATTCTATCCCATTAATAGATGTACCTCTTCTGGTGTTAGAAAGGGTGAAAATCGGGTTGGGTTGGGTCAATACCAACCACTATGTCAATGTAAGTATTTCATTTCAACTAAAACATTTGGTGTAATTGACTAAATTATTTAGATATTTACATTGTAATTTTTTTATTTGTCTTCTTATGCAACT
Source organism: Limnanthes douglasii subsp. nivea (assembly GCA_036936605.1). Taxonomy (NCBI): domain Eukaryota; kingdom Viridiplantae; phylum Streptophyta; class Magnoliopsida; order Brassicales; family Limnanthaceae; genus Limnanthes; species Limnanthes douglasii. The sequence continues at coordinate 318,423,499 of JAUPFV010000002.1, read as the reverse complement.
TTCCATTGCGAGTGGTGCTCCATGTGCGAGTATACATCCTTGTTTCCTAAAATTGTATTTAGATGAAACTAAATATTGAACATTATCAGTCTTGTCGATTTTATTTAATATTTGTACGCTAGTTTCCACGAAGAATACTTGTATATGTTTAATGTATTAGTTTTATGTTGTTGTGCTAATATTTGAAAACAATAAAACGAGGGGTGGGTGTGGAATCTAATAAAGGTTCAAAATATATTTAAGGTTTTATGATATACCGGTGGTATGTATCTTATATATCATTAGTATGTTATGCTACTGTCTGTATGAAATTTCTATACCGACGAGTTGACTATTGCATCGTCGGTAAAGGTATACTACACTACAAGTACACTACCCTAAAAAATCTTCAAACTTCTTCAATACATTTTAGGATATACCGACGATATGAATTTTATTTACCACCAATAGGATATTATACTGCTGATATGGAATTTCAATACATGAAGTCTGTGTATTACCCCGCGGTAGAAATAACCTACAATGTTGGTATACTATCATTCAAACAAATTTATACTTGTTTAAAAAATAGAATATATTGGCAGTATGTATTTTATTTACTTGCGGTAAGATATTCTACTTCCAAGATCAAATTTCCATTTTGACGGTTTGTCTATAACACCAACGATAGAGTAAGACAATATCGTTGGTTGTGTGCTGTAATTTCCATTTAACAAAACCCAATTACTAGCGGTACCCCACTCACACACTATCAGTATAGTATCCACACCGTCGGCATGAAAATATTTCATCGGCGTTTGACTATATTACTGGTGTTATGTAAATATTGTATTGCGGGTATAAGGTTAACAAAAAAATGCTAAGTTTGTTTGAAAAAAGATTCATCGTACCAACGATGTAGAATTATTCTACCATTTATTTAAAATTTTCACACCAGTGGTATGGATAATATATCGGTAGTATGGTGGTCCTACGCCGTCAGTATATCTTTGTTACTTTAAAAAAAATATGCCTTAGTTTTTAATACCATCATATGGTTACGTGGCTAATAAACAACATAACATAATCCCAAACATAAAGAATAACCACATAAAATAAAAAACAACATAACATAACCCAAAGCATAAAAAATAACCACAAAAAATAAAGAACAACAACATTCAATACTAAAATTAAATCATCCAGTACATATGTTCATCGAAAATATAACAATTGTGAGATACTTAGAAGAAATAAATATGAATACTATAAAAAAACAAAATAATTAGTAATGTAATCGAAGGACATTACTCTATTGGTGTCCAAAAAAAGATAAATAGTATCAAAAAATCTAAAGGAGCCATAATATGGTGATTTGCATAACTCATTTGGAAAAATTCATAACCTCATTCATGTTGTTGTCAAGAGGCCAAACACGGTTTATCGTACGAATCACCTCTAATGCTTGATGCTCATCAAGAACATAAGGAGTGATGAAAAAAAACTAATACCTCTTCATATAGTCATCATACTGCGTCATTGTCATTTTGTGATTTATGGTAATGGGACACGTCATACGGTCCAAAACAAGCAAATGCTTACGCCATTATTCTTAACATCGGTGGTTAACAATATAACGTTAATGTTCTCATTTCTTAATAAATTCTCTAGCTTCAAAAGGATCTAATGCTTCTAGATACAACCAAACTGTCACATCACTCGATCTGAGATATACCCTTTAGTCGTAAGCATAATCCGAATAGGATTGCAATAGTATGACACTTTTTGGTCCAAAAACCTCTCCCTCATCTTTTCATATAGCCGGAATATCACATGTAAACAAACACATAACAAACTAAGATACATTTTGGGTTTTATGAAAGTAAAATACAATATTAAATAATACTTACATACTTGTCCTAAAGAGTAGAAAATACGTCATGATAGTAGGTTTTCGGTCAAACATTGGTCCCGTAAGATTTTTCCGTAACCAGCTAACAATCTTAAAATTGAATATGTTGTACTATTTGTTAAACTAATGGTGAAAGGAAGAAAAATGACCGCAGATATAACAATCGAATAAATTTACGACGTTATAAAGAGTCTACATCGACGAATTTGAGGTTTCTTCCATACCTCTATATATCAATGCCAACGCACATGTACCCCAAGCTATCTCCCAAGTCGATCTATGTAATCCAATAACGCGTGCAAATTTGTCTTTACAAAATTCTTACTAGTATCAGTGAAAATTGTCTAACCAAACAAATATGTGAGGTATGCACGTACATCATGTATTACCACGTCATTGGTACGATTCTAATTTTTATCCCAATATGTATACTCGTTATACTGATCTTTAAGACATCTAAGACCAAACCTAACCTTTTTATGCGCATCCAACTCCAAACGAACAACATCCACCGAAACCCCAAACAATCGAGTATAAACTATGTAATGCTCAACCGATGTCTCACCATGAGTGTGTTCGATTATTCTATCCACCACCAGGAGGCTAGTAATAATGAATACGTCGTCTAACGTGATAGTCATCTCACCAAATAAGAACTCGAAAGTTTTTTTCTCCCGATACCATCGTTCGAAAAAAACCTTATTCAATTGCGTGTTTGAGGAAAATCTACTCAATTGCCAAATGATAGGCCATAATGAAGTCGCTTTTGTAATATTTGTAACTGCACCTGGTTATCGAGTTCTCATTTGGCTAACCATTCATACATAATCATATACCTTGAACAATAAAAAAAACAAATGAAGAGATTGAATAGACCCATGACGAAGTTGGAACTACAAATAAATTAATTTAATGTTCTTATTATAGTTAAGAACTAGATTTACATCAATGAAGGTTTACCAGAGGTTCAATGGAAGTTCTTAAGGTACTTGTTTTTAGTGACAAACACCGGCAATGCATTTCTTTATAACCGCCAGTGTAGGTGTAAAAGACAAGATGTAAAACCAACTACTAATGAGACAACACCGACATTGGGCATCACATACGTTGGCGGTGCTAAATCCTTTCACTGGTTGTGACTTCATTATTAGTAAGAATGTGCAGCCAAAGTTTTAAATGCTGCCGGTGTAAGAAAACTGCCGATGCAGTATATGTACACCAACGGTGTGAAGACCCAGCACCGACAATGTCAGTATAGTATTAGTCACCGGTGGTGTAGATTGGATATACTGCGTTGAAAAGTATTAAAGATAAATTACCATAGTCGATTTTGTATAATTATTTAATTAATCATAAACTACCATAATTAATTAATTTATTTAGTGGATCAAAGAATATCATTAAATAATTGTAATATCATTTTTTAATTTATATAATTATTTAATTAGTGATAATATATTAATCAATTTATCTAGTGGGTCAAATAATATCATTCAAATTATTTTAATATCATTAGTTTTGAAATAATTTTAATATAATTCCAAATTGATTATATTTGAATAAAATATAAATATATATATTTCAAAATGTATAATTTTACTATAATTTATTTAGTTGAATCACTTGTAACATAATTATAAATAATAGTTTATTTTTTTATAATATTTTTTTAAAATTTTATTTATTTAATTGGCCGTAAAATATATTAAAATTTACTTATTTAGTAAATTAAATAATGCATTTAATCAAAATTTACATATTTGACTTGTTTCACTTGCAACATAATAATAAATTTATTTTTTTAGTGAGTTAAAAATCAAATTTTACATTGCCAATATCATGAAGGGACCTTCGTTCTTATCTCCGACTTACCATTTTGCTTCCTGGAACCAAAAAACTTAAGACATTTTTCAATATAATAAACACAAATACAAACGTTGTCGGCGTTGAAGAACACCAAATATTTGTTTTTCGACAAAAACCAAGCGTTAATCTACAATATCAACACCAAATAACATATCAAACCACGAATTAACCACACAAACACTAATATTTCATGTTAATCTCTATTATAATACTAGAACTAAGCATTTTCCAAACCTAAATCAAAATATACTAAAATCAAAATATACGAAAATCAACAAAATATAAAATCTCAAATTTAACCTTTTCCCGTTGATTGGTTGTATTTTTGAGATGAAACTGTTGGATTAGTATTGTGGGATAGAGCGAATGAGAATGAAAGGTTTTGTTTTTTAATATGGATACACTTAAAACGTTTTTTTTGTAGACTTGGGGTTTTGGGGTAAGGATATTTTTGAAAAAATTTGGATAAACCTGTTGAATTTTGAGGTCAACGTTTTAGCCATACCCATTTTGAAAATGGGAGAAGTTAGTATATAGATGGGAGAAGTTAATTTTTTTAGTATATGTAATAAAATGTAAAATCTCAACTTACTATTAGAGAACCTAAAAATGTTTGAACTCATTATTTTGGACGATAGTTTAGTGAAATCCATTTTGAATTAATAGTAATAATAATACTAATTTTATAATATATAATATTAGAATTGTTTCACATTAAAATTGTCATAGTTGTTTTTATTTAATATTTTGTTGGCACCTTATTCTCAACATAATTGTCGCTATGAACTGAACTTTCCGGAGCTGATAATCTATTGGATAACTCAATATATATCCACTCCTTTTTACAATGTTAACATCAATGATGATCCTTGAAATATTCGAGGGAAAATGGATCTTTAATATTTAGGGGGTCAAACATAAGTTTAGAGAGAGATTTATGACCTGAATTCTAGAGAAAAAACTACCAAAAGTAATAATAGAATAATAATTGTTCACCATTTCTAAGAAAAAATACATTGCCTTATATAGTAATAATGGTGGACCTTTGGGCCTACACAATAGTCCATTTTTGGCTGATTCATCTCATTAACTTATTAAGTTAAAACATAATTACATCTTATTACATAAAACACCATATATGTTACACATTTGTTGGTTTTATATTACAAAGTAAATACCAACCCAATAGTTTAGCGGTTCAACTTACGAGTGAGATAAATCATACCCTTATAAGTAGCTCCCGTAGTCCTTACAAAGAAATCTCAGGGATGACTAGTTTCCTTGCTACTTGGGATTTTATTTTTACCTCTACCACTTATTGCAGCCGACAATGTGGTCCAAAACGATATGGATCAGATAAGGTTGCCTTCGATTATTTTTGTTAGGGAAATCAACAGGCCTGAGAACTGTCTACATCACGCATGGTATGCTTGTTCACACATGTCATGATGAAGCATGGGTAAAATACATGTCCACTCCCTAAAGTAAGTGTATGTTGGGCTTTTGAAGCTCATTATATAATTTTTTTTGTTTATCTCTCATGTTTTCACTTTTACCTGATTCTAGAGATGCATAAAGAAAGTAACTTCAGTTTGCTCCGATCGCTGTGATTTCCAATTTCTGGGAGATATCTGTCGCATAAAATTCTAACAAAAATATTTTTCTTTTTTTCTCTTTATCAATTAGAAAATATTTGTTACCACAAATGCCTTCAGGGTTATCCAAACTGCTTGTTTGAGATAACTTATTTATTTTTGAACTTTATTAATTGTATATTTCCTTTTGACAACGCCTTTTCCGACTGGTTATTGATACTTGAGAGAGCCGAACCAAGAAAAGTCACTGGTATAAGATACGAGGAACCTAGGTTTATTACTGAAGCATTTGATTTTGGAATCAGCGCATCAGAGAAAAGCAAGCCAAACTGGTTGGGCCTTTTCTTTCTTCGACCCATTCTACTCATCATAATTTGACAGAAATCACCTACCCTTATTGGAAAAAATTTACGTACAAAAACGAACGTCAATCCTGATTCATTCGAATGGGCTAATTTGATATTGAAGAAAAGTCTCCCACTAAAAACCCATCAATGCCTTCAGGAAAAAACGTTATCCCAACTCTAGAGAAAAAGAATCCAAGAGGTCAAGGGCCATCCCTCTTAACCATGATACACTATCAAAGGAAGCTGTTAGTCTGGAAAAAAAAGATTCCCACAAGATCCAAAAGGATTTCTACGAATCAAGCTACACTGTTGGAGAATATAGTTGAAAATTCGATGCGATTGATTGATATAAATTCTCTTGATATCGAGATTGTGGCATAGACTCATAGGAAAACAGAAACAATTCCACTAGAAACTCTAATTCCTTCGGTCATTCGATTTGTAGTGCGAGAGGTAACTGATAATGAGGTTGAGGCTTAAAAAAATAAAAATAAAACTTTGAATGCGAAGAAAATGAAAACAAAAGAGTTTGAAGCTGAACTACCCTTGGAGATATCTGAAGTACTAAAAAAGAATCTCGTGATATCACAAATCAATACCTTACAGATCTCCATAAGGTTAAATACAATTATTATTCTAAAACCAAAGAATTAGATCTGCATAAAAGATAAAGAATTCAGAGTCATTTCATATTTGCTTTCTTGAGGATGGGGAGACATCATTGTCTCCTAAGAGAAGTGAACTCTTGGTTTATCTCGATGTCTTGAATTGAGGATTTTATTTCCTTTAGATCTTGCTATCATTCGGTACTTTGAACTGGTGGACCTCTGCCCTAATCAGGCATGTCCGAATACACAATTTACCCTGATGTTTTATATCATCGCTTGGAGGCTCTCTATAATCAAACTTTCCATGAAGTAATTTGTGACCATTACCTCCATTTTGAGGTACCATGCTATACTTTTTCATTTCATCACATTAGGAATGAGTACAAAGTGGTGGATAATCTTCTCGAAGTAAAATAGACTTGGAAGCAACAATTATTTTTTTAATGGTTGTTAGGATAATGGTAAATAACTTGTGAATAAATTAAATCCACCCTGACTTCGAAGGAAATAGAAGAGAACAAGTAAGTTTGGTCTTTTTCCAAACTTGTCTGAAACTATTATCAACCTTTAGTGTTTTTTTATTAATTTAATATTTCTCATACAATCTTCTTTTTAAGTAATATTTAAACCTCAACAACAGTGTTTGGAAGCTGTTGAGAAGAATTTCAGCAAGCTAAGCAAGTGGGCCAAATAAAATTGGTCGAGCGGATTTCATAATTTCTTTACTCATGTTAACCTAATCCAAAACCATCTATGGAGAATGAACAATGATAATACCCTTTCTTCAAAACAATTAATAATTCATCATGATCGAGATAAAATTTTAGACATATTGGTTGCCCCTAACGTTCACGTTTACTTTCCAACAAGAAAAATGACTCTTAACAAATGAGTTGAGAACGACTATTCTGGTGGTTCAATAAATAGATCACTTTGTCGTAGATTCCACAGAGGTCACCGTGTCTGTCCCATAAACCAAGATAAAATATGATTCATGGTTCGTTTCTTCGAGGTTCGTTTAGTAAGCCCACAACGCATCCTGAAGATAATTTGGCAATATTCCAGTGCCCCTATAGTCTTTTTACTACCATCAAGGATAATTATGTTCGTGAATTCCACTTTTTCATTGGCTTGAAGGTGAAAATATGATGAAAAGAAATTATGGGTTCCTCTAAATGAGTTAATAATTTTTGTATCATTGTTATCAAACTAAGGGACATTATTTGAGATAATTGTTATTGGTACTCCGAACCTACAACATATGTTAGATATAATAAAGTTGATAATTTCCTTTGTTTTGGTTCCAGCCAAAGGTTCGGCCTCCACCCACTTATAAAAAAGACATGAATGGCCAATACGATAGATTGACGCCCCCTCTAAGCCTTATACAACAACCGAACTAAATTTAGTACCCATCTATCAAAGATAAATTCTTATAAGATTGGTTCAAATGGTACTACTGGCATATCTATGGTGTTGGCAAATCGCTGGTAGGTATCACATTTTTTTACTAACTCTTGGAATGAGCCATGATGTAAGACTAATAATATCCAACCAATAAACCTTTATTGTTAATTTTTAAACCCGCAATGAGCTGATTTCTTACCATTATGTAGTCTGAATAGTATCATATGTGATTCATCTGTTACGAGTTACCGCAACAGAGGTCATCTTAGAATTTATTTATAAAGAATATCTCTGAAGACCACAAAACCATGTGTTTTGAATTTTAAAGTTTTAGCTAACGCTTTATTATTTGGCAAAGTCCCTTTAACTAGAAATTCTTTAAGCTCAATCCTCAAATTCTTTTGATGTAGTTATTAAAATCTTCAAATATTATATTTGAGTAGCTCATAATATGTTGTTATCGAATGACATTCATGTTCGAATATCCATGGATACCATTTAGACTATGACATAGTTGCCAAAGAATCAACAATAAAATTTTCAACCCTATGAATGTATTCATACTGAATGCTCTTAAAGAAATTGACAATTCTTTTAAAGCATTTAAATATTTTATCAAATGTTATTTCTTTACCTCAGCCTGCCCTGATGCATGGTTGATTAGGAGTTGTGAATCACTTATCAAGAAAACATGTTTGGCCACATAAATTTGTGCAACTCATAACCTTGTCAATGCTATTTTGTACTCTGTCTCGTTATTAGATTCATTGAAGCCAACACATATTTCTTGATAGATTGCTTCTCTAGTCAGAGCTACCAACTGAACCCCTGATCCAAAACCAGATATGTTTGAACCCCCTTCAGTTTGAATAGCCCATTCATGTTTATGGATATCAATATCTGGTTCGGTTCTGATCGTTTAGAGTAAAATTCAACTAAAAAAATATACAAAGGCCTGCGCTTTGATTTCTGTTCGAGGTTCGAAATTGATATAAAAAGTATTCCAGTTCCACTGACCATTAATCATCCGACCCGAGATGTCAGGCTTTTGCAATATATTTTCAGTGGAAAGGAATTTCGAACCACAATCGATTGTGGTTGAAAGTACAATCTCATTTTTCTGGCTACGAAAAACTAAGGCCAAAGCTAGCTTCTCTAATTCCAGTCATATTTTATTTAAACATCCAACAAACTCTTACATAATATAGCAGAAGAGGATAATTCTCAACTCATCTGACCAGTATTGTGCTTATTGTATAGTCCGGTACTGCGATGTAGATGAATAGTTTTCTCCCATACTTGGCCTACTTAAAATTTATGGAGAAGATATGTGTTCTTTTATCATGATAAAAGCATCATCACACTATGGTGTCCAATTAAAACGGTTAGGGTCTAAATCTAAATATTAAAATTAAATACTATTTTTTTGAAAGCTTTGTCATGACCATCTCATTTTACTACTTTAGAGAGTTCTCAAATACTGCTCTTTGTGTTGCTACTTGGTTGCCTACCAAAGCCTACTGTTGGAACCCTGCATGTCTCTTAACAATTGTTGTTAACTTTCCACTATCAATTAAAGTTTGAGTCTCCTACTTTAGAGCTATGCAGTTCATCGTATCATGATAGATGTAATTGTGATATTTACAAAACCTATTACTCATTTCTTCTCTAGGCTTCGAATTGGAAAGAGTTTCGTGAATTGGACAAAATTCTGAGTCCTATAAAAATAGCAGCAACATTCTTTGTTAATTCAAAAATTTCAGGCCAAACCCAATTCGCTATTGGTCTTTACTACTATGCATGCAGCTGCTGATTTACTCTTGGTCGTGGTGGCATTTGGTTTTGACCCTTTGGAAGAAAAGAAATAGAAGTTCGACGCTGAAAACTTGAAACCTAAGTGGTTAGTTGTTGAATTTGACTTTGTTTGGGCAATGGAACAAATCTGAATCTCTAACTCCAGTACCTTAATCTTCTCTTCAAACTCAGCTTGCAGAGAACTAAAGGTTCATGATTTCTTCCTAGTAACTTCATCATCTAATTCTCCTAGGAGAAGACCTTGTCTAAAAGTAGGACAAACGACTTGCTCAACCCAATCTTCCAAACCATTCTTCATAAAAATAAAGTGGCTATTGTAAGCTTTCAAACTTTATTTGACTGACTATTTGCAATGGGTGATCGTTTCACCGTCTCCCGTGATTTTTTTACTTCCCAAAAATTACCACCTAAAAACTGTCCAGAACATGTCAAAATTCTCGATAGAACGCTAAGTCGATTGTATAATTTCAAAACATCATCCTTAAAAGTTTGGGATAAAGCACGACATAACAATCTATCGTCGTCATCATAACTCATCATAAAAACCTTTAACTACTCAATTTGGTTATCTGGATCTCGATTTCCATTAAACTTCTCCAATTGTTATATGTCAAATCGGTTCGATAGATGTCCAAAATAGAATTTCGGCTGATATAGGAGACTGCCTCCAATTATTCCCCTAACTATATTGATTCCCCACAGACCTCAATCAATCATTGCATAAAAACCATGGTTTGAAGGATTCACAAATTAGCTATTGACATGGTAATAAAAAAATTGGTTACCTGAACCCCTTGTTGACATTGTTGATTAACCACCGGTGTCGTAGGAAATAATATAGGATTTTCTTAAAACTGAGCTATAGTTTGCTATTGTCCTACCCTACCCTAGGTGACCAACTTACCTTTTACTTAGAGGCGGGTATCTATTTATCCAATGAATCATGCTGTATTTTCGAATCTCGCTCTCGTTGAAAACTTCTAAATCGATATAATTTATTTTTTAATAACACCTTCTTTCGTAGAAATGAACTCGTTCCGGAGAAGGAGATAGTTCCTCTGAATCAGACACAGAATAGTCACTGGACTCTGAAACAATGTATCAATATCTGGTTTTGCGCTCTTTTCTTAAAGATGATAACTTTGGTTCTCTTGAAAAAAAAATTCTTTAGTAGTTTTCTTAATCTCACAAAGATTCAGACTCAACATCATTACCCTCAAAAAAATTCTTTATCTCTATCTTTCCGAATTTTCGATTGAAATTTTGTGTACGTGTAATAACTGTCTCTCTCTAATCATTTAGTGCAATAATTTCATCCAACAATCAAGCCTGATGTCCCTCTACGCCCAATTGATTTAGTTGCTTTTCAATTTGTTATTGTGTTTCACACCCTCTACTAACTGATCGGAGTCCTATCCAATTAGAATCCCTTATGTAATCATCACAGGATCGTCCGACATATGTTGAGCCTTTTCTTGGTTATGGATATTATATTCGAGTATCGGTCTAAGCTCCCACTACAATCACCACTGATAACTCTTGAAATTTTAGAGGGGAAATGAGTCTTGAATATTCCAAGGGACACAAAGAAGTTTAGAAAGAGATTTAGGACGAGAATTTTTGAGAGAGAAACTGTCAAAAGTAGTAGTAGAATAATAATTATTTACCATTTCCAAGAAAAAACCCATTATCTTATATAGTATTGGTGGTGGGCTTCTGGACCTATATTATTAGTGCATTTTTGGCTAATCAATCCCATTAACTTACAAATTTAAAATATATTTACTCCTTATTATTTAAACTTTACACATTTATTGAATTTATATTACAAAGTAAATATTGGCCTAATATTTTACCGGTTGGACTTAAGAGTCAGATAAATCCTAATGGTAATGTCCATGGTAGGAAGGGAATCATGTAAGATAAAACTCTCTCTCATTTTCCGCTCATCATAGTAATGTAAGTCTTATCTGGTAACCTTAAAGAGAAAAAATGATAAGAATTTCAAATTGCACTAGAAATGTCAAAAACTCAAATTAGTTAACTTTCATTTTTTCGATGATCTTATAATTTTATTCCATTAGATCTAAAAATATTTTTTTCTCTCTCCGATCTCCAAGCTAGTACTACTAAAAATTTAATTTTCCTCTCTAGGATAAACCTCACATTTCGATAAGAACTGATCAACATCTTAGGGGTACAATGTCGACTCACTTCTAGTAAAGTATTTGGGGGTCCCTTTCTTTATACTTTGGTTTTCCTACAATGAATATTATATTGGAACTCTAAAAATATTTGTTATATGGCTAGACTCTAGCTCATCAAGTATATACAAGTCATGTATATTGGTCTCAAATCTTCATCCTCATGTTTATGGTTCTCAAAGAGAAATCCAAATCCATCCACCATTTCCTATGTTCAGACCATGAGATGAGGCTTTAAGGGGTAAAATGGTTGGTTAAACGTAGCATTGTGCATGTTGAAATGCGGCCTCGGGATTCCAGATTTAAAAACTTGGAATCTGGTAGTTAACTTTACAAATTTGTGTTCCTTCGTTAATAGAAATAATAAATTAGTGTGACTAGATTAATGCCTTAAAAATAAAAACTATTAGTATTTAAATCTTGGTTTCTCTATATCATTGATTTGGGGTAAAATTTTATGTTTAAGGCTTTTGGTTAGCAAAATGTACATGTTGTCAATCAGTAATGAAGAGACTATATCCTTCTAATAAGACTTGTGGCTTCTCCTTACCTCTCTGATAATCTAATAAAGTATCATTTATGATTCAAGGTTTGATAACAATCTCAAGGTTTCCGATATAATTCTAGATAGACTCTAGAATTGGTCGACCCTAAGTAAGGTCTAAAAGTGTTAATCATCGCATCTTTGAGGATATTACCAACCTCATTCTCTATCTCCATTCTCATAGCATTAACTACGATGACGTCCACTGTTGAACCGCCACGAGTGGAAACATAAACTTCACAATCAAAGACACCTACAACGCCATCTACATGTCCACTCTTTGTATCATATGGGCTAGAATAGTATGAGAAAGTAAAATATCATTTGTCATATAATCTTTAGCTTACTATTTAGGGTAAATTTTTAACCCAAGAAAAATCATAAGTGGGGACTAAATTACCTTCCGGAATGAGCATTGTGCAAATACTATACTAAATCCATCAATCATATTCTCTATGATTGTTGTTTCACTCAGAGTATATGGATTATATCCAGTTCCAAGCTTGGGTCACACAAACCACTATTGATTGACCTTCATAGATTAATGAGGTATTAACCCAACCTTTCTCTTGCATCTGTCATCTTTGGCACTCATATCAGGCACAAGCATTGAATTCCTTGGTTCGATTATTTAGGTTCTCGATTATTTTGGTTCTTAAAGATTGGTAACCATTCAGAAACTGAATAAAATTTGATTCGGTTCTGTTCAGTTTGGTACATGTATTTATTATTAGAACAAAAAATAACAGAAAATGATTGGTTCCAATTGGATTCGGTTTTAAATGGTTACTTTGTAACCAAACAACCCGATTGACACTGGAATACTCGAAAGATAAATAAATAGATAAAAACATAGTTAATTACTAGTAGCATAAAATACAACTAAAACATAACTTCATAGTTTATACATAACTTAATACAACAATTTTTATTACTATAAAAAATTATAAAAATTAACGTCAAACACAACTTCATTATTCATACATAACTGAACACAAACAGTTGGTGACTTTAGGGCTTTTACAACTCAAAATTGACTTAATTAAGTAACTAACTTGCGTTTTGTTAACTTAAAATTGACTTAATCTAGTCCTCTTCGTTGTCAGTATGTAAACATTTAAAAATGTTTTTACTAATTAAAGATAATATAAATATTGTTCGTTATTCTAGTGTTTATTGTTAAAATTTCATAAATGTATAATGTAAGCATCTGCAATTCAAATGCCTTACCTTGACCTGACCCTCATATCCCACATAGTGTAACTAATGTTCTTATACTCCACAATATCCATGCAAAAATCTATAAGTACGTAAACTTGGCACATTGGTAGGCACAATGAACCATGACTAATCCAGGTAAGCAGAAAAGAGAATATAAGTTGGGATTTCTGAACTTATGAATAAGAACAATCAAAATTTTAAAGGATAATGATCTTTCCACTTCGTGAACTTTTTATGTAAATTTTACAAGATCTTCTAAAAGAGTATGCGCATATCCTTAAAAGTTACAGAAATCAGTCAATAGTATGCGAAACTCTTATATGTAACACCATTTAGGTTAATTATAAGTTTCCATATATTTGGGGTTCATAATGTTAATATAAGAATCATCATCATAAATGAGTATCTAATTAAAAAAAATCTAAATAGACAATTATTCTGTTATGATAATTAAAATGCTAAAATCAGAGAGCTAACAAATAATGTTTGCTTGCTTTTCATCCTTTTAAGCACCAATGCGATTAAGAAAATTATTTATTTTGAGAACTTTTGGTGTTGGTACACAATGGACATATAACTTGTCAACTTAAAAAGAAAAAACATATAGATCAGTTATGAAATGAAACTCTAACAAATGTAATAACAAGTTATCAAATGAATTTCTAGCTGATGTAACAACCATGATTGTGAGATGTAATAAGTTAAATACACGGTGAAATACTAAACAACATAAAAGAAAAGATAACACAACACATAAAACAGTCAAAAGCGGATTGATCTTACTTTATACAACTGGGTCTAACCCCACCTATTTATAAGTTCACGCAAAAGTGATCTAACCTCGTCCATTTTTGGACAAAATACCATGTTATGACTATATAAATATTTTTTTGCTAAGTACCACCCACCCATTCTTGAACAAAAACATATTTTTGAAATTTTTTCTCACTTTATATCTTTATCTTTCTACAAGTTTCGAACACCTTTCTCCAACTCATGCGACCAAGCTCCTCCTCTGGCGTCATCCTCCCTCTCTGATAAACTCCTCATCCTTCACGGTGAAGAAATTAAATATTTCCCCTCCTCCACTAAGGTAAGAATTCTTGAATTGCTTTCTTAATTTTTTTTAATTCGTGAGTTTCTCTGACTTTTTAAATATTAATAGTTAATTGTATATTTATTTTTTTAATTTAATGTCATTCGTTGTGGAATTAATGGGTTAGGTTATGGTCTCTTTATCTAGAGTGTTGTTATGTTGAATTTAATTTTCTTGAGGTTTGAGGGGATAAATTGGGTAGCTATGTATTTATCTTTCTCGCAAGAATCACGAGAAAAATTAGCAGCACCAATTGTGTATAACACCTGCACCTTAGGTGCGTAGGCGGTGCACCTCTTGTGCAGGACCATATTTTTCCTATATTTGTTTAATTTACGAGCAAAATTTCCCTTTGAATTTTTTGATTTTTCATACATATTAAACTTATTTTTTGTTCTTAATTAGTTTTTAATACTTTTTTATTATGTAATTTTTACTGGTACTTATTCTTTCATGTTTATTTCAGTTTTTTTATCTAACTTTTATTATTTTTTGACTCTGGCTGTCCAATACGCGGAAGAACCACCAACAACACGCTACTAGTAGCTCTAGATATAGCATCTTCAAAAAAATATTTGTATTGTCAAGTTTATTAAAGCTGAGAAGATCAGACTTGTCTACGAAAAGCGTGGACGACCTAACATAAAAAAGAAGCAGATGAGCACAACGAACGATTATTGTGCTGCATTTATAAGGTTTCGAAGCATGCTACTAAGAACATTGACAAATAAGTTGACCTTATCACCACCATTAGACCATCATGTACGATACTCTGGTATGGTCATTGGTAGCACCGAAAATGGTGATGTAGATTATTAGTTACTCGAGGATGAAGAGAACATCGAAACTCATAAAGAAAAACAAATGAAGTTGTTTAATTTCTAGAGTGTAATAAAATATCGTTGTTTCATGGCTACAATGAGCACAAAGCATCCAATACTTTCATCGGAGGTGTAAGTTTTTAATTATTAAATTAAAATTTTAACTAATATTTATTTTATTAATTGGTGTTTTCTTACTAATTTTGTTTGTGTACAGCCTCATAGTTCTCTTGACATCCAAGCACATTATAATGTATTGCGCATGTGAGACTTAAAAGACAACCTGAAGTAGCAATTCATCTCGCACGTATTCTTTTTCGATCTCTCATAGGTCACCTGCTAAAGTACTATACGCATCCAATGCTTGATGAGGTATTCGTCGAATGTTGGCACCAAGATACCAACATTTTTCAGTCCTGTTTCGAGGAGATGGCACTAACTCTAGATGACGTCAATGTCATTACATGCCTCATCATTATTGGTAGAACATTGAACGTTGTTAAGGACACAAAAGAGGAGACGTATACCTATTATACAAGGTTTTTAGGACTCACAGTTGATGAGGTCCGTTCCAAGTTCTAGTATACACAATAAGTGGAGTTTAAATTGACATGGTTATGGGAGCGATTTATTCACTTGACCGAACAAGAGACTGACCACCAAGTATCACACACATACCTAATGTTTTTATATAGGTGCTTTTTTTTAGATTCGAGTCAGAAAAGCGTGAAGGCTGACTATCATTGAGGTTTGGAGAAAATGGGTTATGGGTTGTGGAATATACCTTGAGGGGATAATGTTTTGAATTTCTTTTATAGTCCTCTTACGGATGCTTCATAATCTTCAAAGCAGAACATGTATATTTTCGTGGCCATGTTAGACTGTTGGATATACTACCACTTTTTAGCTCTAAATTTCTGTAAAATCCTTCTTAAGTCGTGAGAAACCCAAAATTACTAGTTGGTTGCCGAGGAGAATGGTGGGATCTAATGTGCGACTCAAATTCAACGTCCATACCATTCCTGCATATTTAAATGATAGGGATGTAAGTGCATAATGTTATACTTATTATATATCTAACAATATTTAATTATGTTGAACATATTGTATGCTTTTATTTTATAGGTTATCTTGGAGGCATATGAGCACATCAGAGCTCAGTTTATTGTGTAGTATATCCACCTACTAGACCATCCCATATGAATTATGAACACTATAGAAGGTTATATGCGTGATAGAGTCATGCGACAGCTTGGACATATCCAGGATGCACCAGTACCTCTCATGTTACTAAAGATTTTGTATATGAAGGGACATCTCTCTTGTTATCTTTAGCGTGGGACAATGTGTAAATATTAGCTTCAACATTTAATTTTATACGATCGTTTGACAGTTTATATCACTACATCTGAGAGATCAATGAAGACTAGGTATGTTGATTACATTGCTCGCTTTCAAAGATATGTCTTCACCCCACTTGTGAAGTTTGGTGATGATAAAATCCTTTAGGTTGTTTATACGATCAGCACCATCCGCACGAGAGATGACTTGAAAGGTTTGAGGTTCTTCAAGAAACAAGTGTTGCAGCTCTCTTCTCCTTGCCTCATTGTTCTTGTTATAGTTAGTAAATTAATTACACTTTGACTGCATACATAAAATAAACTAACCTTTTGTTAATAAATAATGTCATTTTAACATATACTTGTTTTTAAAAAAAATATCACAAGTGTTACCAACATCCACCATAGGTGCCAGGTTTGTGCACACTAGTTTGCATTGATGGTTCTTAGTTGGACCATCAGTGTAGTTACACCATCACTGATAGTGCACTCAACACGCACCATCGGTGCAACGCATGATACATAATCATTGTATGCACCTTGTACCGATGATGCGTTGTATTATGCACTATGTGTGAATAATAGTTACACTATGATACTTGCTACCTGTCAATTTCATCATTCACTCTTTATATAAAGGTATCGACTAACATAACTATAAAAATATAACTTTAATTATCTACTTAGATAACTTTGTTCAATATCAAATAGATTATACGTGAAAAATATTGTCTACTTCAAGCCTTCAAACATGTGAAGTTAACGAAGTCTGATGTACTAAATGTACGAATACAAACACAGAGGTTGACGAGGAAACCAATGTCGTCCCTATGCAGTCATGAAGAAATATCTACAATGTACAATTATATCTTAAACGAACGAATGTATTGTATGTTCGATCTTCCATGGGAAATTAAGAATGAAGCGTCTAACTCGTTCAATTTGAGAGTAACTGATTTAAAAAAAATGTTACATTTTATAGATGAACAGTTCGTTGAAAAAGAGGAATCACTAAAAACTATCACTTTTAAATTAAATTATGACTTAGAATAACACTTTGTTATTTTATGTTCATGTTTAATTTTGTTTCTTGATTATTTGATCACTTAAAGTTATTATAATTGTTTTATGTTCATTTGAGTGCTTTGAATTATTGTTGCTTTATGTTCACGTTTAACGTTTTTTTATATATGTATGTGTTTTATAGTTTATGTTAATATGCTTATTTATATATCAAGTTACAATATCTTTTTATAATTCCAAATATATAGATTTGTGACCACCTACATGATGTCAGGAAAAAGGTGCGTAAAGTGCTCGGTTTGCTGATTAATAATTTAACTAAACAATATATACTTAGCAATATTTAGTTGGACATAACATAATAAGAATACATTAAAAAAAATAAGTTTGGATTACATTGTTTATAAGAATACAATAAACAAAGAGGCATAAATTACGTTGTTAATACAATACAATAAGTATAAGTTACATTATTACACAAATTCATCTAAATTAATTACTTATAGGTTGGCGATGATAGACTTCCGACCTTCAAATTATTCATATCTTTTGCAACGACTTAGTAATAGTAATTCCCAAGCTGATTCGTAATAGTTATGCAATATTATCCATGTACGATGTATCGTGCACATAGTGAGTCAGCAAAACTGAATATCTATATGAAAAAATAAAATAAAATGAGGATCCCGATGATTAAATATTATAAAAAAAAATCAAACTAAAATGAAATACTTATATTGAAAAAATGGTTGTTATTAATAAAACTAGACCTGATTTCAACACTTTTAGACATCGAAGAAGGTGCACATCGAAGTGATTAATAAAGTGTACCTGCAATTAATCTAATTTGATTGTGATACAATATACATGACTAATTGAAACCTTGATGTGATGGCTATCCCCATCTTTGGCATTGTCATCCAACAAAATATACTAGCAGGTCATCCATAGTAGTGTTTACTTTAATTTACCCTTTAAATACTCTTCTTTACCATTATATATCTTGATCTAATTATTCATGAGTTTGTCATAAATGTTTTTTTTGAACAACTCATAACCTATTTTCTTGGTCGAACAACCCATATGATACTGATCGATACTCATAATTATCATCATGTCTAACATTGTTATAACGATTACGAAAGGTCCGTAGCGGAGTGAAAACTATTGTTATTGAGGATCATTAGTTATTTGTTAAGAACCAATATTAGATCTTGGTACGCTATAACTAAATATAGACATTATTGAAGGAGTTCCAACTACCAAAGGATTCACTACCCAAACGCTAAGGCCACTAGTTTGTGTCGGTAGTACAGAATTAATAGGTTTACTTGAGGTGTAATTCATTTCCTTTTACGAATAGTAACCTTAGGAATTTTAAAAGGGTTTGGCACCAAAGCTTCACTAGAGTTATCCACATAATCCACATGTTCCTAATGAAATTTATCTCATTCAGTTGATGGTGCATCAACATAGATTTTTCTTTTGCATATGGACCACCACGATGTTTATGTTTCTCTAATGGTTTCAAAATGTTTAATGTTTCCAGTTAAAGTACTTCAAACCATTTATTATAAATCTGGTATATGCATTTTTCATGGTTGGTTAGCATGATATCAATTACAAGTTTATCCAGTTTTCTTTCAAAAGCTCTATCATGGTTAGGTTTGTTCGTATCATTATAACTAATTGATTCCAAAAATCATGAAAAGATTCAAAATGTGCAACCATGCCGTTATATAGCCACTCGAGAATCTGGTGCCAACACAAGATATGCTCGTAGATCGTATCAAAAAAATGTAAATTTCATTTTTCATATCAATTTCAACACCCATCCCAACATCATCGACTTTCTCGTGAATTTTAGAATTTTCTAATTTAATAAGAAAAAGTTTCAAAGTAGTGTTAGAAACATTACCTCTGATTTGGTCAAAAATCTTATATCCAAATTTATGTTGTGTTATATATCAATTTTTTTCAAGTGACAATCTAATTGCACAATATTACAACTCAACCCATTGAATGCACTCTACCGTAAAATAACTCGAAATTAAGCTTGCTCACACGTATATAACGCTTTAGGTTAAATTGAGCGCTATTCATCCGGTTAGTGGTCTCATGTCCTAAATCTATGAATTTGTTAGTTTTCTAAACCATATTTTAAATGGTATAAAGAGATAGCCAAGAATTTTTTGTGTATTTGATTACTTCAAGATAATTTTTGTAGTTACGTTGTATCTCTATCCGAACGTGATCAAATTTAATTTCTGATGCCGAGTACGTTATCTTTTTTCATGCATACAAACATAACATGATCTGTTTTCTCATTAAAGTACTTATTTGTATTCGCCTGAATGTTCTGGTTAATGTGTCATCAAAAAAGTATGTGTATTGTTTTCAGGAGAACTTGTACAATATCATTCATCAATACCCAGTCTTTATCTGTAAAAACCATGAACGGTTCTTAAATATCATGGGATGCAATCAACGATTTCAAATAGTCTAATACCCACTTGAAATTGTTTACTTTCTCTCCAAACATAAATGTAAATGCAATGCAGTAAGTCAAACCAGTAGATGTTACACCGACAATCTCGAACAACGGCATCTTGAACCTTATTGTTTTGTAAGTGTTATCCTTTACTAGCACTATTGGAAATTTCCATAATAAATCCATACTAACCAGTTGCGCAA
Source organism: Limnanthes douglasii subsp. nivea (assembly GCA_036936605.1). NCBI lineage: Eukaryota > Viridiplantae > Streptophyta > Magnoliopsida > Brassicales > Limnanthaceae > Limnanthes > Limnanthes douglasii. Next base: position 318,403,027 of record JAUPFV010000002.1, on the reverse strand, counting down.
AGAGAACGTTAGTAATAATAAAAACTTCATATTTTCTAGATCTATATCATTCAAAATAATTATATATTTTGAGCTTGTCTAACATGTATTGCAACTGTGACTGACCTACTTTCTCCAATATCTAGTTTTTTGTCGAGTGTTGTATACGATGCGCATAAATGATACATTATCTTTGTTCAAATTTTATACACCGTTTAAAATTTCTCTAGGGCAAGTTCCCTCGAAAGTAAAAAGTTCTATGAATTTCGACTCTTTTTTATTTAAACGTCTCGCGTATGAATGATCATCTAAGTGTTTAGCATTTGGGAGGTTGTGAATGTCGATTATAACCTTTAACAACCGTTGATCTGGAGTTAAATATGGTACATTTAAGCTTGAAACGACAATTTTTTTTTATTCTGGTCGATTTTCTCTTAAACTTTATTTGGGTACCGTCTGTTTATACCATCCTCATTTCTCACATTCAAAGAATATTCGAGGATTGTTTCTAATATTCAGAGTATCACGATGTTTTATGTTAATAACCAACCCATTTTGTGGCTGTTCTTCTTAATCTACTCAACAAATCTGATTCACGTATAGTATTCATTGTGAAAAAAAACGTGAGTTTAATCAGAAGTGATGTCCTCTGCATATCCATCTGTAGCATCCTCGCCCTAAAAAATTAAAAATTCATAAAAAAACAAACGGTGTAAACAAAACGTATCTAATTAACATATAACAACAGCTATAGAAACAAACGAAATTCTAACGAGTGGTACCAAGGATTTGAACCAATGGTTCAACAGTCTAGAACCGGTGATGTTTAATGATAGTGCGGAGAGGTAAAACTGGCCTCAACAAGGCTACGCACCACTTGTTCACTCCCCGAAGATTTCGTGCATAGTTGCACAAAACCCAATTTTTTTATTAAAAGAAATATTTTTGTTGTTTAATTTCTTTTCTGGCGAACATAGTTCCGCTATAGACACTCCATCGTTGTTAATTACATTCACATCTCCTCCAATTTGGTTGTGCTTGTGCTGAAATTTAAGGTTTTGTGAAGAAAAAAAAATATTCAAAAACAAAGTTCAAGTAAACGTTTGAGAGATTTGAATTGTAAAAAAATATTTATTTGATTTGTTGAAACTAAAGAAGAGGTTGAAAAACAAGTTAAAAATGGAGAAAATCAATTTATTTTAAAAACAAATTCAAGAACAAGCTCATGAAGCTTGGAACAACTTGGAACCATTTTTGGGTGGGGTTAGATATTTAAGTATCAAGCTTGGAACAACTTAGAACCAACAACTTAGAACCATTTTGGGTGGGGTTAGATATTTAAGTATAGTCAATGTTGGATGGGTTAGAATATATTTGGTGTTTTTATTTCATTAATTATATTTTTGTATATAACTATAATATACCAAAGATTTGGTAAAAAATAATAATTAAAATATTGTAAAAAATATATCTTGAACTTATTAATTATTATACAATACATGAAAAAGTAAAGAAGAAATAAAACCTTCAATATTTTTAATTATTCTGTATTACTTATCTTAGCATTTTTTTATGTTTCACCTTTTTCAATGTTTTTTTTTTTTTGTTTTTTTTCTTTTCATTACTGAATCTATATTTCAGCTTTCTAATGGTTATAAATCCGTTAAACTTTCTGATGTTCCGTAGATATTATTTAGTATAGCATCAACTTTGACATTTGTAGGGTAACATGAGAATGAGTGTAAATCCCGTGCATCTTATAAAGCTTGGCTAGAAGAACAATTGAAAGAATCACATGGATTAGACAACAACATTTTGTAGCACCCACCAGACACTTTAATCATAGAAGCGGAAAAACAAAATGGTGAATGCGAACAAGAAATGATGCACTTGCGGGACTCAAGATGTGACAACTGGTATCATAGGCCCCAATAAATACATCTGCACTCCTTTAAACACTTAATTTAAATGACCGATCACTCCTAGTTCTTGTAGGACTTTTACACCTAATACAAATTAGCGAAGTCCTTCCACATGATATACTTGACCAGTTCACATCAAACAAAACTCAGCCGGAGGCGCTTGCTCTGGAATCTGCAAAAGAAAGCGACCGAAGAAAGACGAGGTTGAGTGATGTTATGGAATAAGTTAGAATATTTAAACTACGATATCGACATTAGGCACAGACTCAGAATTTTTTGCTTCAAATATATAGATTGTATGAATCCCCAATTCTATGTAAGTGTCACTTTGACATCATCACAACTGTATACTCTACCTCATAGAAATTAGGGCCGTCAATTTCGCGTCACGTGTCGGGTTGGGTAAAACTGAGAATAATACTTGACCTAAGCCCAACTACTTTTTCCGTGTCCTGCTTGGATCGAGCTAAAATTCCACCAAATCGTAAATATTTTGACAGCTATGGGTATCACATACGGGTAACAGGTCCGGTATGGAGAAAGCTATTACATGACCCGACCTGACCCCTTCTCTTCCTTGTCGCATTTGGGTCGACCCAAAATTTAATTGGGTCATATATCTTGGCCCTAGCCCCCAAAATATAGTGTTGGCGTCATATCAATTAACTGGTTCATGTCACATATTTACATTGACAGCCCACACTATGCCAAATAGAAATTAATTTAGCCTGGATCCTATATAAAAGGCAAAATCAATAATACTTTGTTGCGGAATAGAAACAACTTTACCTCTCCTGGCATCCAATCTTCCTTTTGCCATATACTGATATCAACAGAAGCAGTCTCCCTTTGTGGGTTATTTCTGTAAGATTGACAAGATAACCAGAAGTTTAGTCTCAAACATTTAAAGGTAAAAGAAGAGTACGAAGGAGCACATGTTCAGCTATAGAGCACATGTTCAGCTATAGAGTACATGTTATCTCATTTGACTACATTAAGTAATTAAAGACAAGTTCAAAACTGGTCATACCTTAGCGAACAAACTATATAAATCTTAAGTAGCTGTTTGTTAAGGTTAAGACTTACATTGATTGACCATTTGTAGCCGCTTGCTGAATTGGATTGGAAGGTGCAACAGATGCATTGAAGCCAATAGATACCTGGTTAGAGCTGCCTTCCATGTTCGAAGTAAAAGGACTACGAGATGTAGGCACTGAGACCTGGCCACCAGATAAACCTACCATATTACCACAGACAGTCAGAAGCTAGATCTATACAATTTATAAAGTTTTGCAATTAAAAATCAATGTACCAGCATTTGTGAAGGGGGAATTATTCGTCCCAGATGCACCCGACGTCTGGCTAAAATTTGTAAAAGCATTTGGTTGTGCGAATGAACTTGAGGTCTGGCTCAAATTTCCAAAACCATTTGGTTGCCCAAATAAACTTGAGGGGCTTAAATCTTTTGGAGCATTTGGTTGCGCGGATGAATTTGAGGTCTGGCTTAGATTTGCAAAAGCATTTGGTTGCCCAAATAAAGTTGAGGCCTGGCTTATTCCTTTTGAAGCATTTGGTTGCCCAAATGAATTTGAGGTCTGGCTTAAATTTCCAAAAACATTTGGTTGCCCAAATAAAGTTGAGGCCTGGCTTAAATCTTTTGAAGCATTTGGTTGTCCAAATGCATTTGAAGTCTGACTAAGATTTGCAAAAGCATTTGGTTGCCCAAATGAATTTGAGGTCTGGCTTAAATTTGCAAAAGCATTTGGTTGCCCAAATGAACTATTAGGTGGTGTAGATGGCCTGAAGAAAGGAACGATTCATAAAGTTAGCGAAAACCCATGAATAAAAAGCTTGGAATTAGCTTTAGTAACAGTATTTAACAAAGTAGCTGTATGTAAAATGACAGATAAAACATAGGCACGGTATTTGCCTTACTCCAAAACCGGTGTTAGGTGATGCATTCAGTTGACCAAAACTAGAGACAATAGGAGAAGCACTACTCTGTGGAATCGGAGAGAACGATGTTGGAGCATTCCCTGGAAACGTGCTTGGATTGACAAAACTAGAAGTCCCTGGTAGCCTATATGGATTGCGCAGAAGCGCCTCAAATTCAGCTTGCTTGGTTCTCATTAAGTTTTTCTCTCTCTCAATCTGCAATATATATGTGTTTACTCATTAATTAAATTGCGATGAAAACCAACATTGTGATCTGCCAATCTCAGGTGGACCACAGCAGAAGAGTTTCTTTATTTTTATAGCAGCATATAGCCACACAAAAAGCATTCGGAAAATTAAACAAAACAAAAGAAACAAGTGATAAAACCGAACGCTGACTTCACTATGAATATCAAATTTTTTTGACAATATATATTCAACCAATAACATGAGACTTCTCTGTTTAAAGGTTCAGAGGCAAAAAAAGGAGATACTTCTTGATGCTTCTTGATTATGTTCTCTCCTTGCTTCTATTTAGTAAAATATAAAAATACGAAGCGGGGAAACAATCACCATGCTCTAGTCCATCTAATATAATAAGAATTCTAAGTCATATTCTAGATAAATTCATCATAAAGCAGATTCAATTGGTGACCAGAAAGAGACAATGGAACTTCTGCCACATTAATATAAGTTAGCAGACAGTTACGATCCAATCAAAGATTGGAAAGGCAAGACAAAAGATTAGGTTTAAGTATCAGTAATATTTCACTTCAGTTGGAGATTCATGACCTAACTGTGTGCTATATAGGCATAAGCAAAATGCCAGTCCCATGCCAGGAAATCTGTGACCATAGTACAAGTTGTTTGGAGATTCGGAGTTTTATTCTTGGTTAATTATATAGCTCAAACGGGAGATCAGTATTCCAGCTTTAACTCATTAAGTTACATGAACCAGAAAGATGAAACTGACACATGCAAATTTAGAATTTCCAAACACAGTTAGATGTAAAATCATAAGCTTTTAATTCTGTCTTCAATAGTAACTGGTAATTCTCACTTCTATGGTTAAGTTACCAAATTAACTAATATATGTCAGATTCACCTTCTATTATTTCTTCGCATAAACATTTGGTGCTACGCACTAGTACAACTATTACCATTTGAATCATGCAACAAAAGCAGCATCCACTAATTGAAGATCCACAATAGCATGTTAAAGGTGTTTAACCGAAATGAAATGAATTATGAGTTTGCATCTTTAAGATAAGACAATAAAATATTCCAAGTATTCTTACAATGGACTGCAAACTGGATCCTTGTTTAGCCTCATCATATGCTACAGCCCGCAACTCGTCAAAGCTAATATCTCCAACAATATCACAAGGACCACTGCAAGTTTAGAGGATTTTGGCTAATCAATTCAGCATCTTGAGAACGGAACCAGACCCATTATACTTTTATCAGTTAAAAGAGAGAGAATCAATAACATCAAACAACATACAAGTCTATTGTTAAGGTTTTCCAGAAAAAGAAAAATCTTCTCAGATTCCTTTCCACAGCAGTGTTATAAGAATTTAGATCATAGCATATAGCAGGCAAGAAGATTACCTCATGGATATTCTAGCTAGTAAAGACCAACACGTAACAAAATTTTCAACTTCCGAATACTGTTCATAAACTAATTTCTAATATAATAATTCAAACTCAATTGAGTGACCCAGAACAAGGAAGAAAAAGCTTGGCATTACTTTATTCCGGGTCTAAGTATGATTAGATAGTAAAATACAACATACTATTTCAAGTGGCCGTAGCAAGTGAGGATCCAAGCCGGCTTCTCACTTTTATAGTCTTCTTGAATCAATCGCTTGCATGCCGTGGGATCTGTGCACCTTCACACACAACACAGTTCAAAAACCATTTCATAATGAAATAGTATACGCATGGACACAACAAATGCTCACTTATGGTCTGGGGCTTTAGGCTTATTTTCAGGCTGATTCGTGGAAGTAGCACCACCACCGCCGCCGCCACGAGTCCACTTATTCTCGAAAGCCTGAGCCATAATAAATTACAGTCACTTATAATGCTGTTATTCATTCTTTTACCCTCCAAATTTCAAGATACACTAACACTGTACATAGAGATAAACGATTCGCAAAATAATTAAGGATTCAGAAAAAAAGAAACCTTGAACTGGTTTTGTGTGTTTCCAAAACCATTTGCCCCATTAGACTCCGATTTTTGCTGAACACCAAATCCAAAAGGATTTTTCTGTGGCTGCTGCTGCTGCTGGGTAGTATTTTGTTGCGTACCGAAACCAAATGGGTTATTACTATTGGCCTTTGGCTGCTGTTGAGTAGCATGAAGATACCTACACCTATCCCCAAACTTACAGCTGAAAGAAAAACCAAAATATCAAGAACCATTAACCTAAAACAAAACATTATACAAAAAAAATATATATATATATATATATATCATATAGAAGAACAGAACTTGAAAAACCTAATCTCCCTAAGTATATTTTGAATACGAACTCAAATTGATCGCGACGCAATTGGAAGTACAGATTGCAATGAAACCCAAAATAACATGGAATCATATGTTGAGCGAAACAAATTAGAATCATAACAACCTACTCTTGTGAAGTCGCTTTAACATTAAAAAATCCAAAGCAAAACACCATCATCAGTCTAACAAGTAGAAAATCTTCATTAAAGTAACATAGAAGAAGAAGTACCTGCCACGCTGAAAGTTTCTACAAACTTCGTTTCTCTGCATTCTTTAGAGGATTTTGAACATCCGTGTTTGGTTTTAGATTTTAGTATCAAGTCCAACGAGTCTAACGAATTAACAGAGAATGATAGACCGGGTTTTCTTTCTCAGCCGGAAACATAGCTAGACCGGTTTATTCGTCAGCCGTCCGAAAAGGGCCAAATTTGGAATATATATCGGCCTATGGCAAATTTAGTTCTGTCCGATCCGACCAGATCTGACCCGGTCCGACCCGAAATTTTAACGGGCCGGATACGGGTATCTAAATCTATATCCGTAGACAGTCGGATCGAGTTTGGATATTAACATTTGTTCGGCCTAACCCAACCCGTAAAATAAAACAAATATAAAAAATTTAATAATTATATATAAATAATATTATTAATATATAATTTTAATAATGTAATATAAAATAAAAAACATAAGAGATTTAACCTAAAACTTTATTATTATTATTATTATTATTATTATTATTTAACGTTTTTTTTGGCACCGCTAAAACGATTGTAGTGAAACTATTTTTTTATTTTTTATGTAAACTTGAAATTATTAAAATACCCCCATATATAAAACCTTCAATTTTTTCTACCAACTCATTTTATTCTTCTTCTCCTCTCTTTCTCCTTACCACTTTTCTTTCTAAAATTAAAAAAAAAATACAAAAACCCACAAACCCAAACTCCCAAACAAACATTTAATCAACCTTAATTCTTAAAAGTAAAAAACCCAAAAACTCAAACTATTTTGAGTGACTATAATCGCAACATTGATGATTTCCTTTCGGACGAGTCGCTTACGGATCATATGGAGAGTGTCCTTGAGGTAATCATTATGTTTTTTCTGAACATAACACATCCTCACACGAAATCGTGCTTGGGATTGTACACTTCCAGGCAAGAACACGTGTGGAATATACAAATCTTCGCAATTTCGTGCGAAGATTGTGTCAAATCTTTACATGATTGTGCGAAGATTGTGTCAAATCTTTGCAATTTCATGCCAAGATTTGACACAATCTTCGCATGAAATTGCGAAGACTAAACACAATCTTCGCACGAGTATGTGCGAGGATTGTGTCAAATCTTGGCATTAAATTGCGAAGATTTGACATAATCTTTGCACAATCATGCGAGATTTGGGTCTGTCTTTGTTTTATATGCCCGTTTATTGCCGAATTTTACGTTTGTCTTCGTTTTTTAAAGTGTGAATACATGTTTACAATTGATGGGTTTATTTTTGTTGTTGGTTATATGAAAAAATGGTGATTTTGTGTGAGTTAAATGATATTTGTTTGTGTAGGAACCGGGACAAGCACCATGTAACATGGCTGATTATAGCCAAATTTTTATGACGGATAATTTTTATACCAAGGCGGAATTGGTAGCATGGGTTGATAAGGAAAGCAAGAGTATATGATTCATTGTTTTGGTCGATAAAGATGACGATGGTAGTAAAAAAGGTAAAACTCCGCGACTATATTTCAAGTGCGAGAGGCACGGTGTTTACAAGCCGGGGCCAATACCGGGAATTGTGAAGAAGCGACGAGATTATTCATCCCAAAAAATGCGGTTGTCCGTTCATACTTAGGGACAATCCGGTGTTAGAACTACCCGGTTATTGGAAATTGGTTGTTATAAATGGAAAACACAACCACAAACCTTTCTTGCACTTGGATGGTCATTCAAGAGCGGTGAGGCTAAAAACGAAAGAGGAGGAGTATGTTCTTAAACTCAAAACAATCGGTTCTCGGTCAAGAGATATATACCGTGGATTGAAGTTAAAAGATCCGGAAAATGTATCTAGTATGTGTACCATTTACAACATGCGACACAAACACCAGTTGGTTGATAAAGCTGGAAAATCCCAAATGCAATACTTGTTTGGTAAGTTGAAAGAGCACGAGTACTATGTTTGGGAGCGAACAAACAAAAAAACTGACGAGATCCTTCTATTGTTTTTCGCACATTTTACAAGCATCGATTTGTTGCGCACTTTTCCTCAAGTGTTTATAATGGATAGCACAAGACTACAAGGTATAAAATGCCTTTGCTATAATTAGTTGGCCAAACTTCGACGAAAAAGAGCTTTTGTATAGCTTTTGTTTTTTGAGCTCGGAGAAAGAAGAGAACTATACGTGGGCAATGAGCATTTTAAAGAGAGTGATGGTGAACAACATTAGCGCATTACCAAATATTATCATCACCGATAGGGAGTTGGATTTAATGAACGCTATCGATGAGGTATTTTCGGATGCAAGTCATATGTTATGCACTTGGCATATAAATAGGAACATTAGCTCCTACTCTTTTTTTCCTAAAGCGGACATGAGTGAAAAGTTCTTAGAATTTTATGTCGTGGTTCATCATTCGGAGACAATCAAAGAGTATAACAAAAACCTCGCTGAGTTGCACCAAGCCTACACATATTGTCCCAAGGTTCTCGAGTACGTGATGAAACAATGGATAGACCCTTACGGACACAAATTCCTTAATATCTACACGAACAAAATTAAACATTTGTGTAACCACACTAGCAACCGGTGAGTTATATTATCATATATATACATTACTTTATTTAATTAATTGTTATACTTGTAAATAATTTAAGTTTATGTTATAGGGCGGAGAGTGCTCACTCGAGCCTAAAATGGGAAATCGGCACAAGTCTATGCACGTTTGAGCAATTTTGGGATAAAGTTCACGCGTTGCTTCACATTCAACACTCTACCACCTTCGAAACGTTCGAACGAAGTTTGTTTCATCCTAGACAAGCATCTAGGGGAGCTATCTTTAGCGGCATCAAAAGTAAACTTTCATGTACGATCATAGAAATATTAGAGAAAACTATTAAAAAGGTCGGGGATGGTTCACTCCCGCAATGTGTGGTTGTGTTATTAGGAAAACGCACAATTTACCTTGTGCGTGTGAGTGTGCTACGATCTCAAGAGAAGGTAGTTCGATTCAAAAGAGTGAATGTGATGTTTATTAGAGTACTTTAAAGATCAAGTCTAGGGATAATGTTGGTACCGAAGATGAGCTTACAAGAAAACTATCCTTAATAGATGGTACCATCCGTGGTTACGATCCACAAGTGCAAGATCACGTAATAAATAGGATGATTCAAATCCTATATCCCGTTAGAAGCCATGTTTTGTAACCTAAGGAACCGGTTGTCACTAAAGGTAAAAAAAAAAGTCGGTCCCGACAAGTCAACTAAACGGATACCATCCGAGTGGGAATACGGTGATATTCTAGGCGCTAGTACTCCTGGTACGATAGGTAGCATGACCGCGTCGGCGATTAAGGAATTTTTAGTACCCAAAGCCAAGTCCAAATCTAAAGCCCCGACAAAAAAAAAAGCGACTCGGTCTAGAAAATCGAATAAAGGAAAATGATTGAGCGCGTACAAGATTTGTTTTCCCGAGTACTTGCACAACTACATTACTAGCGTTGAAGACGTTGCTCCTGGCGGAAATTGTGGATTTAGGGTCGTAGCTTTGACGATTAAAGATAATGTCGATTCATGGGATGAAGTGAGACGGGATTTGATGTACGAACTTTTGAGTCAACGTGATCTTTGGGAGAGGGTTGTTGATGGTGCACAATGTGTTGATAACCTATTACGGAGATTGGATTGTTTCAAAATGTACGAGAGCGGTTGTCAGCACTGGATGACATTACCCGACTTTGGGTTGGTGATTGCCATTCGGTATCAATGTGTAGTATACCATGTATATCTCCAACTATCATACACGTATCTTCCTTTACGTGGTGTGCCCTCAAGATTGCCTATTATAGAAGTTGGAATCATTTTCGTGCACGGTAATCATTTTGTGAAAATAAGTAAACAAATATATCATATTTATACTTCATTGTGATTTTATCATTAATTCCGCTAGGTATTTAATTCTTCCATATTATGGAAATTTGCATATTGTCTTAAATGGACCGTTACCGGATATATACCCATGCTCGTTTGCGTTCTGCACTAGCGATGGCGTTACAAATTGGGCGATACCACTGGGCGAACGACTCAACAAATATCGCCAAATTAAACCAGCACAACCACCAACATTACACGATGAGGATGACCATTTCTATGATTTGTACGGGGATGCATAATACGATGTAATAGTTTTATTCTTTTGTGTTGTTTGTTTTCTTGTTTAATCCTTTCCAAACACATTTCGCTACCTCCGACTACTATTGTTCTGTTTGTATTAATCTATACTTTTATTTATGTTTGACCTTAGTTATGCTTTATAGTTTAGTATAAAAATTTGGTGGAAAATGGTTGAAAATAATTTTTAAAAAAAAATTCCAGTGCACTATTTCGCACAGGCATGCGTATGCGAAATAGTGCACTGAAAACTTACCAAAATTTGAGTTTAGGTTTACTTATATATTGTTGAATGATACTAAATTATAGGTAATGGTTATATAGCATGATTTAAACAACATTTGGAGTAAAAAACATTAAAAAGAAGAAAACATTTTTTAGAGTTCAACACTAAATTATGGTAAATTGATACCAAATAAGACACTTGAAAGAAATACTAAAAACTAAAACAAAATGTTAAAATATTAACTTAAAAAAATAACACAAAATAAGTAAACTACAACATGCAAATAACCAAAGAAATCGCAATGCTCATCGTCGAAGTCATATCCCAAGTTGTCGTCAGAATCAATCCTCTCTTCCCTTTTTGTAATCCTATCCTGAAGATACGCTACCATATCCCTAGTGATGTAGTCTACCACCGTTATGTTCCAGACAAAAACAACAAACGATTAAACCAACAAACGATCCATCAGTTTGCAAAAAGGTATCTCTGCTTGATTTGTTCACGGTTGCGCACAATTAAACCTTTCGTTCCTAAATGGTCGTAGTTGTAGTACATCTTAAACAAGACTCGCTCAAAAAAAACATCGCTAGTATATTTCCCCATCTCTTGGCGGGCAAGCTTCACCGCCTTAAGTAAATGGTAGTCTTCATGAGGGGTAAACTCCATTTGTTAAACTGTTTATGTTTGATGAGTGTTTAAGAATGTTTGATTGTTGTCGTGTTGATGATGTGCTTAGCGTCTTTTTATAGGGGTTTGAATGTTTAGACGGGAGTTTCTTTCAGGGCAGGACTTTTTAATAAAGTGGAGTCCATTTTGGCGGGAATTCATTAAGGGTCTCGTTACAGCGAGACCCCTAATATTGCAAAATACGCTATAATGAGACCCTTATTATTGCACTGCAACATGTGCGTACTTTTGTAAGTATTAGGTGTCACAAAATCATTCGTCAACTTGGATTTTGTTATCCTTATCTTACAAGTGTTGTTTATTAGTTGGTCTACTTAGATTACGTTATTTGAATCGTAAAAGGCCTTTAAGTAGATATTTTTCGAGGCAGTCAAAAGTATAACAAATATTCAATTGCAAAAATGTGTCCATGAACTGAGTTGGAAGATCAATATCTGATGAGGGCATCAATCGAATTTGGTAACATGAACCTCCAAGAGGGGCGTAAAACATACTCGGAGGCATTACTATACCAGATATATTTCCTATATGGCATGAATGATGTCTGATGAGTCCGAATTTTGTATGCTCTCCAGACAAGGACAGATCGGTCCAAGGCCTCCGGACCGGACAGATCACTTCGAACCGGACAGATCACTTCGAACACTCAGACCATAGGACTGTTCGAACTATGACAAAAGTACTAAAAAACCTAAACACTACTTGACTAAGCTACTTGCTCTCCTACTTAGAGCTCATGGGTCTTTGAACATGACTCGGGTCCATTAAAACATGATCCGAAAGCCCATAAGGGCCCAAACATTAGGGTATAAATACCCAACCACCTGTATTAAGTGGGGGTAATGAGAATTAACTGCTACCAGCCAGCTTAATTATCTCTCTACTCTCTACACCAAAAATAAAACACTCACATACTACTATGAAACACCAAACAAATTACAATCCTACCCTCAGGCGATAATTGTCATCACCGTCTTGGCGACCACAGTGGGAGGAGAAGGTGCCTGAATCAAGCATTCAAAACCAGCTAAGAAGGTTTGTCTGAATGAATCCGGACAATCCAAAAGTACCACCAGCTCTGCTCGAAGTGGTGGGAGAGAACGATGAGTACACTATCGAAGAGCGTGATAGGCTAAAGGGTGAAATAGAAGCTCTGAGGGCCGAAAAGGCTAAGATGGGCATGAAAGAAAAGTCCAAAGCATCAGTTGCTCATCACACCAACAACCCCAGAGAGCATGAGTCTTCAAAGACTCATGTGAGCACCAAGAAGACTCATGCCACCTCCAAAAAGTCTCACCGGTCCAAGCCAGTGGAGAGTTCTGACTCAAGCTCAGAATCTTCTGATAGCTATTCGGATGATGAAGAAGTTGAAAAATCTTTATCCTTAAGCAGCGATGAGGGTCGAACTAGAAAGAAGCAAAAGCAGATCAAAAAATATTCAAGAAAAAGGGATAGACATGGAAGGATGAAGAAGAATATTGGTAAAGGGTCATCTTACAGCCGGAGGCATGTGGACCGGATGCTGATGGATCCCTTCATTTTTCACGATGAACCAGGTATCTTTGCAACTCCCAATGAGGATACTGTGTTCAGTCGTGGAAGAAATTGGAGGCAATCTCCATTATCTTCGAAAATTCTCTCCGGAAACCTCCCTAAGAGGTTTGACAGCACCAAAATAGAAAAGTACGATGGCAGTACTGATCCGGATAACCATCTGGAGAAATTTAAAAACTTCATGATGAACTTTGACGACGATGATAAACTACTTTGTAAGGTATTCTCCCAATCATTTACGGGGAGTGCTCTAAAATGGTACAACAGCCTGCCTCAAGGTTGCATTAAAGATTTCGATACTTTTTGGGTAGCCTTTCGAAGGCAGTTTGTAAGGAGTAAAGAGCTAAAGGGCAATGGAGACACGATAATCCATTGTGCCCAGGAACCAAATGATTCCTTGAAAGAATATATAAGCCGTTTTGTGAACACCAAGAATGGGTTGGCTGATTGCTTCGAACAGGTAGCGATAGCATCCCTAAGACAGGGTTTGAACCCAGGCAATCTAGCTGATTCAGTAACCAGAAAGAAGGCCATGACGTGGGGAGGTTTGCTGAATCAGGTTGGAAAACAAATAAACGTTGATGAAACAAAGAAAACCAGGGTGCACAGACAGGTGAGGTCTACCCCGGTGGCACCAAATCCCAATCAAAATCAGTCCGGGAACAAAGCAAGAGAAATCGAACAGGGGCATGGTAGGGCAAAAGCTCAGTCTCAGCCAGCTGCTCCTGCTCAAAGTCAGCAATCCAGAAACAAGAGAGGACCATGGGTCCAGCCGGAGTGGTTCGCAGAATTAAAAGAAAGTGTGGCCACCATTTTTGATAAAACAAAGGAAGAGGTGCATTACCGGAGACCGGCCACATTGCAGTCTCCTAGAGAGCATTGCAATAACGCATTTTGCCAATATCACAATGATATTGGTCATACCACTGATGACTGCATAACGTTGAAACAAGAAGTTCAGAACTTGATTAAGAGGGGAAAGCTGGGGGCTTACGTCAAAAGAAGAGGAGGTAACGGGCCTGACAACACTCACCGGGTTGGTCCAAGTAATGCTGCTCCGGAGGGAGCCATGGTTATAATTGAAATGTTTGATGTGGAATCTGAGTACTTGGATCCTGATCCAACTCGAAACAGAGTGGGTACAATTGAGGAATGTTATAGGTTGGTCTTCGGACTCATTAAGTTTTTTGAGTCACTTACAATTTTCAGAGGGGAAACTATGACAGCTCCTACTGTTTTTTCGAGGAAGAGGCACGTGCATACTTTAGCCACCCAGCTAGAAGGAGGCATGACTTCCTATCAGTCACAAAACTCATTCCCATTTATAGTTTTTGATAAAGATGATTTGAGAGATATTGCTGGCCCTCATGAGGATGTTGTTGTCATAGGAGCATCTATTGGGGGCAACGACATAAGACGAATTCTGGTGGATACTGGAAGCTCAGCCAATATCCTTTTCTTAACCACATACAAGAGAATGAAAAATCCAGTTGTAATTCAGAGTTCGGACAGATCAATTTTGGGCTTACAGGCAGCTCAGCAGATGTGATCGGAGAGTTCGAAGAGGAAGTTCTATTGGGCAAGGACCCTTTCAAGAAAATGGTCAGAATACTCTTTATTGTGGTGGATTGTCCCACTTGTTATAATGTTATTCTAGGGAGGTCTTGGCTCTCTAGGATGCATGCAGTGGCTTCAACAGTCCACCAGTGCTTGAAATATGTTGTTCAGGGACAGGTTGGAGTCGTCCGGAGCAGTCAAAAGATTGCAAGAGAATGTTATGCTACCGCCCTGGCTCCTCGAACGCTGGGGGCAGTCCGTATTAACGAGCAATAGCAATTTGGGGGCCTTTCTGGGGGTGAGGGTGAAATTGATGACCCCAGAGAGACCCCTGGAGTGTTGATACCAGTCGAAGAGGTAGAGACACACTGTTTGGAAGAAGGAAAAAGTGTGAAGATAGGCTCCAAAATGCCACCCGATCTGAAAAATGAAATGTTAAAGTTTTTGAAGAATCATCAGCACGTTTTTGCTTGGTGCAATGCTGATGTTACTGGGGTTCCAGCAGAAGTGATATCACATCACTTATCCGCCCGGAGAGACGTGGCACCAGTGGTTCAAAAGAGAAGAGCTTTTTCTAAGGAGAAGGCAGATGTCATTGTGCAATAGGTTGACAGGCTCACGAAGATGGGGCACATCAAGGAGTCTCAATATCCTTTGTGGACTGCCAATCCGGTTCTGGTAAAGAAGAAAAATGGTAAGTGGCGCATGTGCATTGACTTCACAGATCTCAATAGAGCTTGCCCAAAAGATTTGTATCCGGTCCCCCGGATTGATCAGTTAGTAGACTCCTTCTCCGGATACAATCAGATTCAAGTGGATCCGAAGGATCAAGAGCATACCAAATTTGTCACTGACAGAGGTCTCCATTGCTACAAGGTAATGCCGTTTGGGTTGAAAAATGCTGGGGCTACTTATCAGAGATTAGTAAATAAGGCATTTGCTGATCAGATTGGAAGAAATATGGAAGTGTACATTGATGACATGATGGTGAAGAGTGTGGATGAGCAATTGCACTTGTCCGACCTCCAAGAAACTTTTGCCAACTTGGTAAAAGTGAATTTGAAATTAAACCCATAAAAGTGTCTGTTCGGAGTGCAGTCCGGGAAGTTTCTGGGCTATATTACAAGTGAGCATGGAATACAACCCGATCTGGACCAACTCAATGCCCTATTTCAAATAGAGCCTCCTCGAAACATTAAAGAGGTACAGCGGTTGACGGGGAGATTGGCTGCCTTAAACAGATTCATTTCAAGGTCTTCGGACAGGTGTGCCCCATTCTTTCAAACCTTGAAAGGTGCAAAGGGATTCGATTGGACCCCACAATGTGATGATGCTTTCAATGAAATCAAGAAGCACATGTCCTCTCCTAACATTTTGTTTGGGGAGACACTCTTCGTATATTTGGCAGTTTCAAGTTGTGCCATCAGTGCTGTATTGGTAAGGGAGGTCGATGGTCATCCATATCCAGTGTACTACATCAGCAAAAGTTTGATAGATGCAGAAAGGCGGTACTTGAAACTCGAAAAATTAGCATTAGCCCTAGTGATAGCTGCCAGGAAGATGAGGCCTTATTTCCAGGCCCATCCCATCATAGTCCGGACTTCTTTTCCTCTGATGAATGTCCTCCAAAAGGCAGACATTTCAAGCAGGATGACTAAGTGGTCAGTAGAGTTGGGAGACTTCGACATAGACTTTGCTCCTCGAACAGCAGTAAAGGCCCAAGTTGTAGCTGACTTTTTGGTTGAATTTCACTCCGACAGGGATACAGAGCAAACTACAAATATAAAAGATAAAAAGGTATGGGTCGTCCGAACAGATGGTGGATCTAGCACTATGGGATGTGGTGCAGGGGTATGCTTGACTTCTCCATATGGTGACAAAATGTACCAAGCTATTTGTTTTGCTTTCAGGGCATCTAATAATGAGTCCGAATACAAAGCAGCTATAACTAGTTTAAAGTTAGCCTACATTTGTGGGGCTAAGAGGGTCAAGCTACTAAGTGATTCCCAGCTTCTGGTCCACCATGCCCAAGGCAATCTGAGGCTAAAAAGGAGCAGCTTGTGAAATATTTACTCCTCCTTAAAATTGAAGCACTCAAGTTTAAAGGTGTTGTTTATGAGCACATTCCCCGGGCAGAAAATGAGCTAGCAGACTCATTAGCAACCATAGCATATACGGAGTCATATCCATGGATCCATGTGCTGGAAAGTCCCTCCATTCAACTTAGTAAGGGTAAAGAAGAGGAAAATTTTGAAGTCCAAGTGAAACAACCTCAAGACTGGAGGTTTCCTCTCCTGCAATATCTCTATGATGGTGTCGTGCCTCTGGATAAGTCACTAGCCAGAACATTAAAACACAAGGCTCGTGGTTTCATCATATTAAGAGAAGTGTTGTATAAAAAATCTTACAGTAAACCTCTCCTGCGATGTTTGGGGGATGAGGAGTCTCAAGTAGTCCTCTCCGAATTGCATGATGGTGAGGGATCAGCCCATTGTGGATTCAGAGCTTTAACAAGAAGAGTTTTACTGTCCGGTTACTATTGGCCATCTATCATGAAAGATATGAAGGAATTGGTAAGAAGGTGTGACCCATGCCAGAGGTACAGCAATGAAATTCATGTCCCAGCCATTCCTTTAGAGTCAATTTCTGAGCCTATTCCTTTTGCTCGATGGAGGTTGGATTTAGTAGGGCCTCTCCCTGTGGCGTCCGGAGGACGCAAAACTATAATTGTGGCCATACACTACTTCTCGAAGTGGATTGAAGCAGCCCCTCTAGCAGGGACAACATCAAAAGCTGTTATAAAATTCATTCTATCCAACATCTGTTGCAGATTTGGTGTCCCACACAAGATAACAACAGACAATGGGCCACGGTTCGACAATAGGGAAATGGAGAGCTTATGTGCCTCAAGGGGTATACAACATTGCTTCTCTTCACCTTTCCACCCACAAGCAAATGGGCAAGTTGAAGTGGCTAATAGAACTATACTGTCCGGTTTAAAGAAAAATTTGGAAGGGGCTGCTGGGAAGTGGCCTAGTTATTTGCAAGAAGTCTTGTGGGCCTACCGGACAACACCTGGGACTGCAATATAAGAGTCACCCTTTGCTTTGGTCTATGGGATGGATGCAGTAGCTCCCATAGAAGCAACTCTCCCGTCATTTCGTGTTCACAACTTATCTGAACATGCTAACGAGGTGGCAATCAGAGGTCAACTTGATTTGATAGAAGAAAGACGAGTTAAAGCTCACCTTAGAGTTGCACACTATCAGGGTTTGATGAGAAGCAGGTTTGCTTCCAAAGTTAAAAGAAGAGATTTCCAACCGGGGGACAAGGTATTAAGGAAAGTCTTCTTACACACTAAAGAAAAGCTGTTCGGAAAGCTGGCCCTAACTTGGGAAGGTCCGTATATGGTTGTTGAAAGAATTAAACCTGGAACATATTGGTTGGAGGACAGAGATGGAAGAGTTTTGACTCATCCTTGGAATATCGAGCATCTCCGCATGTACTTGGAGTAACATTTGTGTAAATATTTACTTGTTTAAACATCCATGTAAATATTTGGGGGCATACTCTTTCCTCCCTGGTGGCACAGGGAGGTTTTAATGAGGTGTCCGGGCTTTTGAATAAAATTTGATGCCTTCTTAAAAATTTTCCAAGCGTTTTAAGTTTTGTCCTTTGTCACACTATCCGGATTGAAATAACTAAGGGCTATTTAAACTCTAGCCGGAGAACTTAAACATTCTCATTATGAAATAACTAAAGGCTATTTAAACTCTAGCCAACAAAATTGGAACAGACTATGAAAGAAGATGATAATTGCATGAAACAAAGACATTCATTAAAATAACTTAAAGTGTCTTGGCCTTCCAAGGACTTTTCAAATTGTCAAAAACAGAACAAAAAACCTGTCCGGTCAGTTGCCGGACACGATTACAAAAAAGAATGCCTTGGCCTTCCAAGGACTTTAGTTTGGATAACTAAGTAAAAACGGAATCATGAATTAAGGCTGAGCCTTAGAAGATGGCTCACCTTCATATGTCTTTTCCTTCCCTTTGAAATCACTATTCTCTTCGCCAGGTTTCTCCCCGGTGTGTTCTTCGTCATCTGAGGAATCACTAGAGTAGCCATACCTGTCGCTTTCAGCCATCGTATGATACAGGAGGTCTTCAGGCTCAACATGAAGCCATAAATCCCCCAGGTTCTTCTTCGGAAACTTCTCATGGAAGAGTAGGACCATGTCAGACTTCACCTTAGCATACATCTCCTCCTGAGTGTCGATCACATTATTGACATAAGCATCGATCTTGGCTTGAATCTTGGCCTCCTGCTCCTTTAGCAAAGTCGCTTTCTCCTCGGCAGCTTTAGACACTGTATTCTCAAGAGTGATTTTATCATTGATCAGGTTGGTGATGATTTGATCATTGGCTTTGGATTCTCCCTTTGAGGTAGTAAGGTCTTTCTCCATACCGGACATCTTCTTTTGGAACTCTCTAATGGTGTCCTCCAAAGTGTAGACTTTTGTGGTGCTTGCCTCTTGCTTCCTCTTCAGCTCCTCGGTTTCTTCCTTTAAAATGTCAGCATTGGAAGTGGCAGTGCGAAGGTCATCGGACAACCTCTCTTTATCAGACTTGAGATCTTTGATGATATCGGCCTGGTTTCGGACTTGTTTCTCCAACACAAGTACAGGCTGAACGTTGTTTAACAAAGAGTGGGCTATTGGATCCATTTCATTAGAAACGATAAAAGTCTTACCATTAAAAGTGACCGTGTTGGAGGTGCTTGGAGGAAGGTAAGGCCCGGTAAAGTCATCTCTGGGAAGATTGAGGAAGTATTCACCAAGCTCACCAAGACCGGTGATGTCTACTCCATCAATATTGATACCTCCCCCCTCAACCTCATCGGTATGAAAGTCACCCGGAATCTCCTCGGCATGCGTTAGGTCAGTAGGCTCAGCTTGAAGAGAAGGCTCTGGATCCCGGAGAGAAAGCTCGTCTCCCTTAGAAGTATTTTTCTTCTTGACCTCCCGGTCTGTGCTTTCGCTTCCCTGTTTACGATTTCTATTGGAAGCCCTTGGAGGTTTTGGGAGGTTCTCCTCTTGCTTTTCAGTCTCTTGCTCCACCACTTCCAGGAGAGCAGCATCGATTTGGCTCTGAGCTGGCCCCTCCGGGTCCATTGGAGCATCCTTCTTTGCATCAGCAGGGTTAGCACCACCCACCACTTTCTTGCCCTTCTTCTTCTTGCCTTTCATCTTGCTCGGGGCTTTGGCCCAGCCTGGCAGGAAGAGTGTCTCATCTTGTTCATGGGTCCTCTTAAGCACAACTTCCGGAGGAGGCTGAGTGGTGAGCTCCTCCCAAGTCAAGTCTCTCCGACCTGTGGTGTTCCACAAGCGAGACCTTGCCAAGTTTCTACTGGTAAAAGCCGCATGGAATCGGTTCCACCACTTCTCCGCAGCCCAAGCATTGATCTTGGAGCAAGTAGCCTGTCCGGCTTTCTGATAGTCACTGAACTCCTTGGGCAGTACTTCCAAGGCAAAAGTGAGACCCATTAGTTCGAACTACTTAAAAAAAACAAAAGAATAAAGTGGAAGACTTACAATCACTCCTCCACCTGTTTTTGAGAAGGCTTGGGTTCTCTCCAGACTTGATTTTTCTTCCATTCTCCCAAGCACCACTAACGAATAGGAACTGGGTCCTCCAATTCCTATCCGCCTCCAACAAATCATCAACAACCTTGAAGTCATCCCCCATATTGAAATGGTAAAAGGGGATGTTGGGGTTTCTGCACAGACTGGCCACAACAGCAAACTCCTCTATTGACAGAGGAATCCCGGAGAGCCTTGAGGCCATGATGCAGGCCATGAGGGTATACCAGGCGTTGGGTCTCAGCTGGCTCGGATAGAGTTTTATTAGATGGAAGTATCTGACAATCTCTGGGTCTAAAGGGAATCTGAGTCCCTAGTTGAATAGCTCCGTGAACATGACAACTTCGCTCAGTTTGCAGTCCATAGGAGTCTCCGGGTGTATGGGGATCCTGATCTTCACATTCTCCGTTATTCCCCATTTTGTACGCATCCGGCCCAGCTTAGCTGTGTGGATGAACGCGTAGTTGATTTTCTGCAGGGGGATGAGATAATTAACGCTAACCTTGTGAAAACAAGGCCCCACTTTTCCCTCGAGGCTCTCCGGCAGATCTGGATGACTCAGATAGAATTTTTCTTTGCCTTTGTCCTTCTTGGCAACTATTGCACTACTAGTCTGACTGGAGGGCTCAGACTCAAATGGAGCCTCTTCAACAGGGTCCTCCATAACTTCCTCCATAATTGTTGAAAGGATTTCAGCAACAGTAGTGGGGGGGGGGGGGAGGGTTCAAACTTGACTCAGCCTTGTCTCCGGACTGCTGGGCCTCTGTGTTCTGTTGGCTTCTGGCCTCCGGTAGAGTATCCGGAGCAGGTGCTTCTCTTTGAAGACTTGGACTGGTGCCCTCCGGACTGGACAGTCTGTCCTTGGGGGCTCTAATAGGCACCTCTGACCCGGTGCTGCTGTCTTTTGCCCCCGACTTTAAGGGAGTGTTTTTAAACCCTTGGCCTCTAACTAACCGGCCTTTCCTCCTATCGACTAGCTTCTCAGGGGAGCGCTCCGTATCCGACCCCATAGCTATGAAGGGTGAGGGTTTTTTGAGGCTAATAGCTGTTACTCCTGGCTCGACAGTAGGCTCCGATTCCTAAACTGAGGAACCATAGATAATGGGGGAAAGGTTGGTTTGAAATAGTTTTCTAGGCTTAGTGCCTTTAGAAGAAGAAGAGCCTTGATCTGACTCTGTGGCAGAGATTATTGGTCTATCGACAGGCGAAGTGGGTAACCCTGCCGCAATTCGTCTTTCTTTTTCGACTTTTTGAGCCTTCTCTAACTCAGAAAGGTTGAGCCACCCGCCTTTGACCAGAGCGTTCCTCGCTGTAAACATAAACTATCGAACAAAGTTTTTGCTTTAGAGAGAGAGAGCTTTGGGAAATTTTGCAGAGTAAATGTGAAAGAGATGGTAAAACAGTAGAAAGTGAGTTTGTATTTATATTAAATCTGAAAAAAGAAGTTGATTCCTAGGAGAATTCGAAAAGATTGGTAATGATTAAAGACAACGCTGATGTCATCACCTTTAATTAAGAGGTTGCTTTTCGAAGAAGGTGGGTTTGAAATTCAAGGTGAAAAAATAGCTGAAGCAACCAATCAGAGAGCGACACGTGTCCCACGAACTCTGGCAAAAACCGTTTTGAATTCGTGAAGCTTTATCAGTCCGGATAAACCCATAGCCCAAATTGACAAACCTATCCTGATTAAAACTACCCCTGATGTCGGACTGTTTTTCAGGTCTTTGACAAGAGTATTTGCACAAACACCTAAAAAAGGGGGTTCCTGATGAGTCTGAATTCTGCATGCTCCCCGGACAAGGACAGATCGGTCCAAGGCCTCCGGACCTGACAGATCACTTCGAACCGGACAGATCACTTCGAACACTCAGACCATAGGACTGTTCGAACTATGACAAAAGTACTAAAAAACCTAAACACTACTTGACTAAGCTACTTGCTCTCCTACTTAGAGCTCATGGGTCTTTGAACATGACCTGGGTCCATTAAAACATGATCCGAAAGCCCATAAGGGCCCAAACATTAGGGTATAAATACTCAACCACCTGCATTAAGTGGGGTAATGAGAATTAACTGCTACCAACCAGCTTAATTATCTCTCTACTCTTTACACCGAAAATAAAACACTCACATACTACTATTAAACACCAAACAAATTACAAGCTTACCCTCAGACGATAATTATCATCACAATGTCAAGCCGCCTAAAATTTCTAGGCGTGTAGATGAGGTGAAAGCTAGGTGGTCAGTCCTAGTCAGATTCTTTATGCATCCAGTTTCTAAACTCAACGACTTGGAACGTCGTGTTGCGTGTAACTAGTTCAACTGCCAAGTCACAGATTTTCTAGCAGAGGATCAGTTGGATCATGTCCGTTCTGACATTATTGACATCCGGGTAGAGAAGATGTGTGAATACCAGGATGCGAAATAAGAAAGAAAGTTGATGAAATGGAACTGGCCTGATAGATAAACTCCGGTTTGTACAAGTGGATGACTTATGTTACAGTTCATGTTTGAGACTATGTTTTAGTTTGTGTTTTAGTTGATGTTTGAGTTTGTGTTTCGGTTTGTGTTTGAGTTTGTGTTGGAGTTTGTGTTTATGTTTATGTTTGAGTTTTTGTTTCAGTTTGTGTTTGTGTTTGAGTTTGTGTTGGAGTTTTTGTTTATGTTTATGTTTGAGTTTGTGTTTCAGCTTATGTTTCAGTTTATGTTGGAGTTTATGCTGGTTTGATTTCCTGTTTTGAAGTTAAAGTTTGAACAAATGTTTGGGAGATGTTATAAAATGATTATATCTTTAAAATGTAACAAAATACCAAAATTATATCGATCAAATGTAACAAAATACCACAACACATAATTAAACAGTAATAGAATACCATAACACAAAATTTAAACTAGTCGTTACGTACATAACACATAAAAAATCTTAAAGTGTCAACCACGAAAACATAAATAATAATCAATCCCTGTATTCGTGAGCAAGACGGTAGCACTCGTCCAAAGGCTCATAAAGGCCCTCCAAACTAATGTCAGGGTGGCTCTGCTCGTACGCCTGTAAATCGAGTAGGTATGTAGTCAGCTCGTGCAGTCTGGTGGCATGTGTGGTTGCGGAGGGGTTCACCCCTACATCTGCATCAGCTCGGTGAATCTTTAGATCGGAAATGAGGTACAACAAGTTCTTCGTAACCAATGAAGAGTGGATAAAAGTAGTACCATCGTCTTGGCCCGGAATATACTGCCCACCTTTCAAACTCTAGTGAATACAGTGTGACTCCCAATTGTCCCAAGTGAATGCATCCCAGTTGTAGAGGGTGTTCGCACGGTAAACCCTACTAAAACCGGTAAGAATGGGACGCAGTGCACCAGGTACCTATATTTAAACAATTAGTCCGTAGCACACATGCGCAAAACAAACAATATTAATATCTCGAGTATCGCAAAATATTACTTGTTGGATGCGACCCAACTGTCTAGCCACCCGTAGCGGATAGTATGCCTCGACAATGTCCAAGGCCTTCAATGTCACATCTATCTAAACTACATCAGAGTGACCTCGAGCATCCCGCATGTTCGTATATGGCATGAATGATACCTACAAAATATGAACAAATCATTTAACATTAGCAAACTATACTAAATTAAAATATTACGATAATTAAAAGTGAAGATAATTATAACTTACATCGTGCTCGGTGAAGATAGCTAGGTAATCTCGAACACCGTATCGAGCCTATTGGCTTTGTCGAAACGGTGGAGGCGCATACTTGCACAAAGTAGGATGTGCAATACTAAACCTCGGGTACTAATGAACTGAAAATATAGAGAAATTGTCGTAAATCCATGTCTCTAACAAGCCCAAAAATCTAGAAATACCGGAAGTAGTGTGTAGGCATCCTCTGCCTAGCTGGTAGTAGAGCTGAGTGAGTATCATCAGTCCCCAATTATACCTGCCTGAGCTACTGTAATTATCTATGAACTGTAAGTAGTCGAGGCTAATGTTGTTGCCCGACTTGTTGGCCAGTATGGTACAGCCAAAGAAGTGCAATAAGTAAGCCTTAGTAGCCCGGCGAACATCAGCATCAATAATCTTATCGCCGTAATACTGATCAGTGCAGAATATCCTCTTCAGCCATGCAAGATGAACATGCGTCTTGCCGCCCTCTTTGTTCTCCCCAATCTCCGCCACCAGCTCCTGAACACTGCACCCAAGTAAGCGAGCGTATGCCATATTACGCTCACCAGTAGTAGGGTACTCATATGTCTCACAGTTCACACCCACCAATAGTAGCCCCGTGATTATGTAGACATCATCAAGTGTGACGGTCATCTCCCCGAAAGAGAATTGAAATGTGTTCGTCTCAAGATGTCATCTCTCTAAAAATGCCTCTATCAAATGAACGTTTCTAGACCATCGAGCGAGAGCGTCAATAATGCGTCCAAAACATGTGCCCATCACCTCGTCAAGTACTCGTGTCTGGCAGACTTTCAACTCCAAACCACGGTGTGTCTGGTACATAGCATAACACCGCATATGTACCCTCGAATGCATAAAAAAATACAAAACATATATGCAATATAACATTTAAGACAAACCAGTAACCAATATGTTCAATATATGCAATATAACATTTAAGATAAACCAATAACCAATAACATAAATCACAAGTATAACATATAAGATAAACCAATAACCAATAAATCCAATAACAAATAAAACATATAAGATAAACCAATAACGAATAAATTTAATAACAAATAAAATCGACAATAAATTCATTCTTACATAAACTAATAAATTCTATAAGAAATATAAGTTATAACACAAACCAATAACCAATCAAATGCAATAGACAATGTTTTAAACATAAACCTATAACTATAACATAAACCACATTACATCTAATAATAATAACTTTAACAAATAAATTAAAACTAAAAAACTTACATCACCTCTGAATACGTTATAAGCCTCATGCTCTTTGTATGAGTGCAATGTCGAGTATAGATCGATCATATGACGGTTATATCTACGGAAGCGCCGGTCCGTAGTGCGACGACGACGAACATGAGCGACCTGTAAGTCTCCTTTAGTACGGTGACGGACGCTCCGAGACGTCTCGCCTAGTACTATCTCATCGGCATCATCAGCCGTATCTCGCTCCATAGTGGGAGAACGGGGGCGTGGAGGCATCCTACACGAGACAAATAATTTACTTGAACGAATTTAAAATGAATAAAAAAAATTGTGTGTAGGATATAAAAATGTATCATAACACGCGACAAAGTTCAACAGCGTGTTCTTTCGTGCGAGGAAATACCGAATGCACGCGGGTTCTTGCGTGCATCCTATATTTCCAAGCACGAAACCGTGCGAGGAAATACCGAACCCAGTAGTCGTGCCCCAAGTTCAAAAACACATCCTAAAATACCCCAAATGTGTAAAAAATCACCCCAAATGTGTAAAAAATCACCCCAAATCGAACATAATCTCGTAACTAAACGCATACATGGATTTAAACTTCAAGAAAACAGCTGCAACTACATGAAAATCTAATTTTTCTATCCGAAACTTGAACTCTAAATATCTAAAAAATAAACCATAGAAATTTTAAAAAAATTACACCAACAAGTAGATAATGCTTACCTTAACAAGTCTTGGGTGTTGGATTTGAAAAAACTTTGCTTCAAAATTCGAGGGTTTAGAGAGGTTTAGGGTTTGAAAGAGGAGAAAAAACTGAAAATTGGGTTTTTTTATATTTATATGAGTGACAATTTCGTAATTAATGAGGTCTCGTTATAGCCAAACCGAATCTCACTATAACCGGGTCTCGTTATAAAAAAAACGGATCTTGAATTAGCATAACCCTTTATTTTTATTACTCTCTTAGTCAAACGGGTGCTGAATTAGCTTAACCTTTTTTTTTTCTCTTACTGTTGTTGGACTTCGAGAGAGCAGTCGACCACTAATTTCTTTTGCGCAAAAACCATACCACCAATAAAATTGGCTCTTTCGTTTGGCAAATTTTGGTGGATCAAGACAAACAAGTCTAGCTCGAGTGGAGTGATTGAAAGAGGTTTTCGGATCCCGTGTTACTTGTAAGAAAAAGGGTTGTTAAAGACGGTTTTATATTTATTTTGGTATGAATATTGTTTTAAAATCTATATCTTTTATATTAATATTTAAAAAAAATTTAAAAATATTAAAAGTGAGTTTGATCGGTCCGAACGTACCAGTTTACGAATACAAACGGATCTAGAAAAACCGGACAATTGCTGATCCAAACGGAATGGACCGAAAATATACAATCTGGTTCGGATCGGATTCGAATTAAAAATACTAACCCAAAAATGAACCGGATCGGATTCGGGTTGGTATAAAAAAATCGGACTCAAATTCCCCGGCCCAACCACAGCCCGCGAACTGCAGATGGCCCATCACTAATATCGGCCAACCTAAACAAAACAAATTACAAGTTTATTCGGGTCAACTCGGTTCGCAATCTTGCTCCTTCAACCGAAAAGTTCGATGGGCCTAATGCTGAAACCCGCCAAACGAAAGCCTAATCAAATACCCGACTGGAAAAGAGTTCGTCTCTGCGCCTCACTCGATTCTAGAGGGAGAGAAAGATAGAAGAGAGAGATGACGGGAGACGGGATCGGAGAAGTAAAAACAACTATAAGGATACACGTCGGAGGACTGGGAGAGACTGTCACGGATGATGATTTGCGCCAGATTTTCTCATCGATGGGCGCCGTTTGCGGCGTCGATATCGTCAGGACCAAAGGCCGTAGCTTTGCTTATGTCGATTTCTCTCCATCTGATGAGAAGTCACTCGCCAAGATCTTTAGCACGGTTTACTCTCTCTCTTTCTTTCTCCTTTTCACTATATAATGATTTTATGTTGCATGCTCTCATTTGGATGAAACCTGTTTTGACGTGAGTGTTCTTCAACTACAATAATGATTTCAATTTAAGTTGTGTAAGGTATTTAGGACATTCATGTAGCTTCTATCTGCTGCTCCTATGTGGTTTTGAATAGCTATCTGGAGCTACCAAATTTAGTATATAAGCTTCAATTTGAGAGGTAAACTAGAGTTATTCAAGAGTCTTCTTCTCTGTCAAAAGTATATATCTTTTTGAAGGTACAGGAGTTTTGAACAATGATTTTTTTTTTATAGAGAAAACAATGATACTACTTCCAAATAGATAAATGTATGTGGAGATATAATTGTGCTTGCCTCTGAAATTTGCTTCTCTAGTGTTTAAACTTTGGAATTGCTTGATTGGGCTTATTTGATTTTCCATACAGTATAATGGGTGCGTCTGGAAGGGAGGTAGAATGCGTCTTGAAAAAGCTAAAGAAGACTATCTCAGTCGCTTGAAACGTGAGTGGGAAGAAAATGCTAAACTTGAAAGCAGTCCGCCTGCTGATGAAGCCAAGGTGGACACGAGCACTGTTGCTTTGGTGATGCCCAATAGGGCCTCGCTTTTAGAAAAGGAACACCTAAGAATCTTCTTTCCCGGAGCAAGAAAGGTATTCTCTTCGAGTTTATAGACATAACTAGTGGCTTTACTACTCGGGCACCGAACCAGGAATTATAGAGTGTAGGGCAAGACGAAATTCTATTCTTTGTCTCTAAGAGCTGAATTATACAAATATATTTTTCCAGTAAAAGCACAATAGTTCAAAAGTAATGTCCCTATGTATTGGAACGGTCCATAACATAATTCCATAGCGTCTGAACTTTAGAAATGTGACATGTGGGGGCAGAATGTTAAAAAGACCAACTTTTAAGGATTAAATAATATTTTCTGACAAAAACAAATCTGGGCATCTAGCTGCTCGGAAGTTGATTTGTTGCTGCTTCTACAAAACATCTAAGTGGACCATTGTGCGAGAAACCTTATGTTCACCATAATTGTTTTCCCTCAGGTGAAACCGTTGCCATTTGGTGGAAGTGGTAAACACAAATACAGTTTCCAGCGCGTAGAAGTTCCTCCTCTACCAAAATACTTCTGTGATTGTGAAGAGCATTCGACCCTCCAAGCTACAGAAGTGAAGCATATCGAAAATGTAGAGCCACATGATGGTGGGGTAAACGAAGAAGAACTTAACATGATGCAGTCGATAATGAACAGGCTCCTTCAGACGAAAAATGATTGCAAAACTGCTCCCAAGACAGAAGTTGCAGATGAAGATGACGATGATCTGAAAATGACTGATAATCTAGAAGCTGATGAGAGTGAACTAGATCTTGATGCTGATGAAGATAATATCGTACTTAATTTGGTATCTAAGCCAAAAACAAGGTTGAGTATATCAACAAGTAGAAAACAAGAAAATGTCTCGGCAAAGCAGGTATAATGTCATCTTATATTTTAACATATAATTTTTATTCTTTTTTCTTTTGTACTTGATGTATGCTTACTCCTTTCTTGAAACCAGGAATCAATATCAAGGGAAAAACAAACATTGAAACGTGGGAGTATGGAAGATGTGATCAAGAAACTGAAAACAGACAGCGCTCTTAACATCAAGAAGAGAAAAATAAATAGCCATGAAGAAAGTGGTAAAAAAAATTCTTTACCAGCTAAACCTGAAAGTGAGACGTTAATACAAGCTCATTCGAACACATCAGAGACAAAGTCAGTTTCTGGTTCTAGATTAGATGAACCCAAATTAGGTGCCAAACATTCTACTAAAAATTTGTCATGGACTCAAAAGTCTTCATGGAAAGCCCTTGTGGGAGACAAAGGAAAGAGTTTATTCAGTGTCTCAAATATACTCTCAGGTGCTATTCCTGCTGAAAAAGAGCAGGCGAGATCTGGTGATCAAACAAGCGAAGCAGATGAGGTAGCAAAACATGCAGGGAGTTTGTCTACCGAGTCTGATGAAGAATCTCAGAGGCTAACCAAAGAATTAATCAAAGAGCGGAAAAAGAACAATGCAGCTGCCAAGAAAAGGAAAAAGTCAGTTATAGTTGGCTCAAAGGAGGGAATTACTGATGATCCTTTAGGCAATGGTGTTTTTGAATCTCAAGGAACTGAGTTAGGTGTGTCTACAATCTTCGAAAGTGAACCTACTGGCCAAGAACCATGTACTGTGGAACAGTCAGCTTCGGATCACTCATCTCCCAAGTCTACTTTTAAAGCACATGATGGAGCTGAGGGAAAAAATGTGATTAATGATTCTGATTTATATCTAGACACTTCTGTTGCCAAAGAGAAGCCTTTTGTATCCCATAGCTCGAATGTGACTGATGACATTGATGCAGAGAATCAGGACATGACTAGTAAAGATGATATCGGTGGCAAATCAGGTGGAGACCAAGTCAAAGTAGCTTCCAACGAATCTGGAAGAGGTTCTGCCTGGCTACACAAATCATCATGGACTCAACTGGTTAAGGACAACAGCTCATTTAGTTTTTCGCAGATCTTACCAGATATGAACTTTGAAACAAAAGACTCAACTAAACCCAGTAGCACTGATGTCCCCAACTTCACTTACAGCCAGTATAGTGGTACAGCACCGATGGAAAGTAAAATTAAAGAAGATAAACCTCCAATCATAGTTTCTGAGGAGAAAAAGGCTGGACAGAGTTTCCCAGACACGAGTGGCCCGGCTGCTATGGGAAACAAAGACACTTCTGTCGTACTATGCGATGAAGAATTTGATCGGCCCATGAAACCAACAGTGAAGGTAAAGGCTAGCATAGGTGAAACTTGCTCGTTCATGAGGAGTGATGCTTCATTAAAAGAGTGGGCAAAAGTTAAGAAGTCCTTAAGTGGGCCTCTAAAGAGGAAGAGCATTCAAAAATAGGTTATGTGCACCAGGCTACTACAATGCATGACTGAGTTTGGCAATGAATACAGCCCGGTGTTTAACGTGTTGTCCACCTTTAGAGTATATCTCAGGTAAACGCCATTTTGTAATTTTGATCACATTCCTTTTAGCTACAATTTTGATTTTACAAGTAACAATTTTATGGCTGTGTGCTCTAAAGATACTTTGTAAGCTTTTCATTATACACTATTGAAGTTTCAGGGAGGTTAACCGTTAAAGTTTTGATATAAAGTTGACTTTGTACTGAAAGGTACTTCTGAAGCTATAGTTTAAGCTTGCCTATTGGGGATCAGTAGCTTCTCAAAATGTTATGCATCAAGTTTGATAATAAAAATTTGAAAAATTAATTGTCCATAGAAAACAATACAATCTTAATCCTATTCAAAATGCTGTCACTTTTATATTTTTATATATTGGGACTCATTTCGTGAAACCAATCAAAACTGATATTGCACTCTCTTCCTTGTCCCCAAGGACGTATCTCAAGCTACGGGACTCTCCCGAATCTATCCAACATAATTTTTTTTTTCTTTTACGATATATTGATCTTTTTAGATGTAATTTCGTTGTCTAAATTTTTAAAATTTAAGACTAATTACTGTTTAAAAACGTTTAAAAACGTTCAAAAAGTGAAATTTTTACTTGGTTCCATATTGGTGAAAAAAATTCAATATATTTTTATATATAAAAACATGGTTCATACCTATAAAATTTTAGATAAATTTGAAGTTCCATTTCCTTTCGACACATGTTTAGATAATGCAAAGCTGCAACCGATTTCATGGCAAAGCGAAAAAAAAAAGAGGTAAAAAAAAGAGAGAGAGGGCATTGTAAGATTTGATTCGGTAGGGTTAGATTATATCAAGTTTACGTTTCATACCTAATTATATTGATTGATTTTGAGACGTAACTTTATAACGGTGGTTGAAAATTATAAAATTTTAATTTGTTTGGTAAGTTTAAACTTGTATTGATTTTATTGGACGATATAAATATATTTTCTTAAATATATTTATTTCTTTTTAGGGAAATGACATACTAAGTACCTTTTTGCCAAACTTATTACTATTTAGTATCTAAAATGGGTTAATGCTCACTTAATACCCATCTCATTAAACATATCAACTTCTAATACTTTATTTTTTTAATACCATAACTACCCTTAACCTAGTATATAAGCCTTATTTTGAGAATTAATGAATATTTTCAGCCATCAACAATTTTGAATTTTGAATTTTGAACCAGCCTCCACTCTCTCTTAACCCTCTCTCTTAACCCTCCCAAAACACCAGAACCACCGAGCCACCAGAAAACACCAACCAGATCGTCAAAACTAAAAGGCCTCTTCTAGGTATTTGCTTCATATAAGGATTATCATCTGTACCCCGATTCTCTCTCTCATCCATGAATGGTCCAGTGAAACCCGAACTTCTTGAAACTCCGAGACTACCTGCTCCAACGACGGCCGTCGAGGACGACGCATTTTTCAAGCAAATCGTCCCTGTGATTCATCTAAGCAGCAGTAGTGAGTCCGACTCGAGTGATGACTCGTCCGACGACTCCGACGGAGGTACCATACTTGGCTTTTTTAGTGGAAGAGGAGTGAAGAGAGTTCAGCCAAACAAAACTACTCTGTATTCTTTCTCCCTTTCCCCCTCCCTCTCCCTCTCCCTCTCTTTAGTTTACTCATCAGTTACGACTCACCACCGAGTCAAACGAAACGCTCTCTCTAGATCAAGGTACATTTCTCAATTCTGATGTATACATTCAGCCGAAATCACTTCAGTTTCGGTTATTACTTTGCATTCTATCGGATCACGTTATACGATTGCATTTGACATCATTTGGTTGATTGTCACTTCTTTATACATTGTTGATGGCTAATCCAATTGAGCTAGATTTCGATATGCTTAGTGTTTATGCTCGTGTTCTTTGTTTAACACTATGGAGTTTGATTGATTTAACATGAACTTGTAACATTTCATTGATTCATGACTGTTAGGTGCGAATCTCTTTGCATCGTTACTCTGATTGTTCGATTACTCTTGATTTTTTCATCTGGATTTCGATATAATCTGTTAGTGAGGTGAAATAAATGGAGTTTTGGAAGAAAATTTGATACATCGTAACAAACTGAAGATGATTATGAGTGCTTATCTAATCGGGATTGTTTTGGTCACACACAAATTATGGTTTTCTGTTTGGTGATCTAGCTTTTGAAGTGCTATAACATGTGATTGATTTTTCTTTGGTGAATCTGATTCTTGAATATTTGGGATCTGTAAGTATGTACTGAATCGGCTTCGTGAAGGTGTTTGGTTAGAACTTGAGCATTGTTAAGAAACAATGTTTAGGAAAAGGCAATCTCATATTCCACAGGATGACGCAGAGAGAGACATCAAGGTAATTTTTTCATTTCGATTCAGAAAGTTGCTTGATCAATCTATAGCTGTTGTTTCAAGTTCAACAAACTGCTCCGATTGGATTTTTATTGTCTAGTCAATTGTTTTCTCCTTCTTTTTACATATAAGCCTGAAGAAATCCGTTGGGTAGGCCAAATTGACAACACATTCAGGTTTTTTGGTGATAGAATAGCACTCATGCAAGCAAAATATCTCGCAGGTGAGCATCGTCATGGAGCAGATGATGCATTTACTTCATTACTGCGGTTTACCTTTGGAGGATGTTGATTTTATTAACTCTGATAGATATGAAGAACACTATGCTAGATATGAGAACACCTTGCTAGATATGAAGGGAGACATTGCTAGACAGATGCAACATCAACTCAAATATATATACAATGTTATAGACATTGCTATATATGAAGGAAGACATTGCTAGTCTCTAATACCCTAACAGGAGCATACTAATATATTGACATTGCTAGTCTAGTAATAGGAGGTCATGTGATGCTCCGTTCTGAACTTGTGTTCCCGATTTTTTAGTAACATTTTGATTTTCATAGATAAGTACTCCTTATCTTTCGACTTATATTTTGTATACTGTTAACATTGATATCTACCATGTCTATTTCATTGGATGATTCTTATCGTTTATAATGTCTAAATTGATAGATACGCTGAGATTACAACGCTAGATACTTGTTATCTATTTGCAAGACATTGCTAGATATGTGAATTATAGTCCGATAGATACAGAACATCTGCATTCATAGATACTTGAGTATAAATCTGATAGATACGATATATTGACATTGCTAGATACGTGAACAATAGTCTGATAGACACGATATATAGCATTGATAGATCCTGCAGTATACATCTGATAGATACATCAATTTATGTATGCGATTTTAATGTTCACATCTATCTGATAGCTTAGTTATATTTAGTTTGGTAGGTACTTTAGATTCTCCCCTTAGTGTTTCATCTCATAATTTACTAGAGGCTGCGATTCACGACTACTATAGCATGGTAGATTGAAGATAGATATATGACATCGATATTGCTAGATACGTTGTGTTGTGGTTGCGATTGGCATTGATTTATTTGATGGATACTTGAGTATAAGTCTGATAGATATGAAATATAGACATTGCTAGATGCAGCACTATATATTTTCTAGATACGACATATAGACATTGCTAGATACGTGAGTCTAAGTCTGATAGATACGACATATAGACATTGCTAGATACGTGATTAATAGTCCGATAGATACGAAATATAGGCATGGCTAGATACTTGATTATAAATCCGATAGATATGACACATAGACATTGCTAGATACGTGGTTTTTTGGTTGCGATTGCGGTTGATTTATTTCAGTCGTTAAGTTTGATTTACATTCCAGTTACTAGAAGTTCCTATAAGCCATATCCAACATTGCTAGATACAGCAAATTTTGTCTCCGATTTTAAGGTTTGCTTAGTTTTGATAGATTAGTTATAACTAAATTGCGATTGTGAATCCAAACTGCCATTACAACTGCTTCACTCAACTTCTTACTATCAATGTTAACTTGTAGTATATAAATCTTAACCAAAAAGTTTAAGATAAAACTACACAAATACTAATAAAACCATAACATTAATAGAACATCAGTCAATGCATTACATCTTCCAAATACACCAACCCTCTCTAAAAAACAAACTGCTCAGAGGGTTGGGGAAAGATATAAGTCCATCGAAGCATAAAAAAACATTACATACAACAACAAAAAACATAATGAAAGGACACTGCATGAACTTCTTTAAGCCTAATCAAAATCCTCTGGATGACATATGGACATTGATAGATACTCGATAACAAGTCTGATAGATATGTAATACAGACATTGCTAGATACAACACTTTGTAGTTGCTATATACGACATATGAAGATTGATAGATACTCGATAATAAGTTTGATAGATATGTAATACATACATTGCTAGATAGTTGATTATAAGTCTGATAGATAAGACGCATAGACATTGCTAGATACGCGAATACTGGTCTGATAGATACTTGAGTAAACATCTGATAGATACGAGAATACTAGAATACTCAAAAAGTCTTAGATAATTCAACTCCACTTCATTCAAGAACAAGATATCTAAGCGAAAAATACATTGCAAACCACTAAATACTGACTTACTATATCATAAACAAAAATACAGGACACATGGTTTAAGCATGGTCCATAAGAACTTGCCGTATTGTTCTTGAATTGAGCTTCGGTATCAAAATACCTTCAAGAAAGATCATATGATCAATTTAAATTCACTAAAGAAAAAAAATAACTTTATAGCTAAAAGGTTGTTCTAACCAAGAAGAAGTGTTGTGCCGTCAGGTTTTGTATCGGCAAACATCCAGGCGAATGAGACTGCCATTGTACCGATGAGAACCGCGAATACAACTTCTAACTTTCTGATCCCATAGTTTTCGAGAAACAGAAAGATAAAACTACACAAAGAGACAAATGTCGTCCCGTCGCTACACCGAGCCGAACCGAAAGAAGCTGAACCAAAAGCCCCATCGCCGTAGCCCACAACAACAACCAAAGCAGCGAGTAACCAGCGATCGCACCTGCCTGTAGATCCCCTTCGAGGTTCCCGGGGTTTAAGAAAGCGATGCTCATCAGAAAACTGGGGCCGGTGAAGAGCCACAGTTTCTTCCATGAAAATGGAGGAACTCCGAGGTCCGATGAGGAGTCTCCGCCGCCGATTCCGACGATGTGGACTTTTTCGGTGGTGTCATAAGCCGTTTCTTGCTCTACTTCGATGGTGGAGAGTATCGGTTCGCGGTGGTGATCGTGAGGTGACATTCTGTTTTAGTCGTGCAGTGCAGAGTTCTATATTCTCGGCTGTTTAAATAATAGAAATAAAAATAGTTCGCTACTTACCCTGTTCGACGGAGATGGAGGCGGACGATGGTGCTGTCGATGCAGTTACGGTGGTCGGAACGTTCGGTTTCGTTGACGGGTTTGGGTGGCCGGAACGGTTACGGAAGACGGTTCGGTCGTAGAAGTTTCGTTTCGGTTCAAAATCGTCTTTTGGGTTCGCTCTCGTTTTTGTGTTTCTCTCTCCTCAAATTTAGAAATGTGAAAGTGGAGAGAATTGGAACCCAAAAGCCAGATTAGAAGGTGCAAAAAGTGGGTTTCAACCAAAAATCTCCTTTTATACCATAGAGGGTATTTTTGTCCACAATATGACTTTAGATATTATGAAACTAGTTTATAAACGAATATCATTTTGATATTTGATACTTGAGTAGGTATTTATGGGTAGTATCCTCTTCTTTTTATACATTTATTATTATTATTTTAAAATTCTAATATTAAAATATTTAATATTAAATATAATAACATTTGACATATCGGTGAAAACTATATCAATTTTAACATATCAAGTTATAAGTTAGAGCATATATAGTCAAGTTTGTGAAAGTTACATGTCAGTAGGTCACGTACGAATTGTCATTTACAGCTTTTAATTAACGAATTTAATTTTATTCTAATCATATTTCACGGTCTTCTTTTAAATTGTTATTTAATTCTGGATTTGATTTTTTTTTTTTTTTTTTCCGGAAGAAACCCGCAGCCACTATTTAGTCTGATGTCAGAATCCTCAGTCTGACGCAATAGCCTCCAAACCAACGCCAGAAGGTAAACCAAACAAAGTAACAGACTCAGACGAGAAATCGTATTTAGAGACATTCGGATTCATGACCTTCGGCCATAAGTATGACTTACTCAACCAACTCGGCTACCCGTTGTGGCGATTTGATTTTATTATATTTTAAAGCGCGAGTTCAAAATATTATTAAATAATAAATTTAATTTTATTGAGAATACGAAAAAAAATGAAGAAGTAAAAACACATTGAAAGGATAAAAATATACATCGATACTTATAAAAAATATTATTTCTTAAAAAATATTTAAACAATTAAGTTGAGAAAAATAACGAAATACATCAATATATAATATATCTTTTTTTATTTAAAACCCGAGAAAAATAAGGAGATATAAATATAATTTAATTTTTATATATCTTTTATTTAGATTTTATATCCATATATTATTCAACGATATCTTTTATATAACATAATTGATTTTATTTACATATAATTTTTTAAAAGGGTACGACTATAAACATTAAAGACCAAAATATCCTTAAACTTCTATTTAATTATAGTAGTGTCAAACAACTTTCTCAATTTAATTACCCTCAATTCACTAAACACTTTCTCTAGTTAACTTGACAAAAAAACAATACTCTTTAGCAGATGAAACTCCATAATAGTAAAAAAAATTGACTATCTTCAAAATCATCTTTAACATTCAAACAACTCTAAAAAACATCCAACCCCACCTTGAAGAAAACATAAAATCGATCATGATCGAGCCAGAGTTAGGGATTAATATGGAGGAGTTATTGTCGCCCGAGGTGAGAGATGAGTATATGTCGACGGAGAAGGAGGGATCATTACCGGAAAAGGTAACGGAAAACTGGTCTGGTGCCCGGATACGAAAGCACCATCGGTCCTCGACCTTGGAACGGATGGTGCGTAGCGTTTGGTGGTGCATGGCCACAAAAACAAATTGCCTTTTTTGTCCTATTTTCTATTCCCCCAATTACGAATTGTGTTTTCATGTTGTTAATCATGGAGCAGATGTTGCGCACGGATTTGAGGAATCTTTCGTTAACGACTACACTCATGTATTTTTCACAACCGAAACTATACACAAGAAGCATTGATTAAATGGGTCAAGAAGACCAGAAAACACAACGGGTTGGTTATCAACCTAAGGCGCCACGATAATATAGAGAGCAGAAAAAATCCTAGGATATTTTTCCAGTGCGAGAGGTCGGGAAAGTATATTCCAAGAGTGGCCGACAAAGACCGTAAAAGAAAGGTGACAGGAACCAAAAAAAATGGTTTCCATAAAGGGGTCAATGGTGGAACCAGATCGATGGAAGTTAGATGTTTTTATGTCAAATTCACAACCATGAGAGTTTGAAACTGATGAGTCCGAATTCAGCATGCTCCCCGGACATGGACAGATCAGTCCAAGGCCTCCAGACCGGACAGATCGGACAGATCACATGGACCGGACAGATCACTTTGAACACAATGACCATAGGATTGTTCGAACTATGACAAAAGTACTAAAAAACCTAAACACTTCTTGACTAAGCTACTTGCTCTCCTACTTAGAGCTCATGGGTCTTTGAACATGACCCGGGTCCATTAAACATGACCCGAAAGCCCATAAGGGCCCAAACATCAGGGTATAAATACCCAACCACCTGCATTAACTATAGGTAATGAGAATTAACTGCTACCAAGCTGCTTAATTATCTCTCTACTCTCTACTCTAAACACTTAACACCCACATACTTCCTTAAAACACCAACTAAAATTACTAGCCTACCCTGAGGCGATTATTATCCACACCAAATTCGCGACCACAGTGGGAGCACGAAGGTGCCTGAATCAAGCATTCAAAACCAGCTAAGAAAATTTGTCCGTATGAATCCGGACAATCCAGAAGTACCACCAGCTCTGCTCAAAGTGGTGGGAGAGAACGATGAGTACATCATCGAAGAGTGGATAGGCTCAAGGGTGAAATAGAAGCTCTGAGGGCTGAAAAGGCCAAGTTGGGCGTGACAGAAAAATCCAACGCATCAGCTGCTCATCACACCGATAACCCCAGGGAGCATGAGTCTTCAAAGACTCATGCCAGTTCTAAAAAGTCTCACCGGTCTAAGCCAGTGGAGAGTTCTGACTCAAGCTCAGAGTCTTCTGATAGCTCTTCGGACAGTGATGGAGTTGAAAAATCCTTATCCTCTAACAGCGATGAGGGTCGAACTAGAAAGAAGCAAAGGCAGATTAAAAAATACTCAAGAAAAAGGGATAGACAAGGAAAGATGAAAAGGCATATTGGGAAGGGATCATCTCATAGTCGGAAGCATGTGGACAAGATGCTGATGGATCCTTTCGCTTTTGACGATGAGCCAGATATCTTTGCAACTCCCAATGAGGGTACCGTGTTCAGTCGTGGAAGGAATTGGAGGCAATCTCCATCGTCTTCTAAAATTCTGTCCGGAAACCTCCCTAAGAGGTTTGATAGCACCAAAATAGAGAAGTACGATGGCAGTACTGATCCGGACAACCATCTCGAACAATTTAAAAATTTCATGATGAACTTTGATGATGATGACAAACTGCTCTGTAGGGCATTCTCCCAATCATTCACGGGGAGTGCTCTAAAGTGGTACAACAGCCTGCCTCAGGGTTGTATTAAAGACTTCGACACTTTTTGGGTGGTCTTTCGAAGGCAGTTCGTAGGGAGTAAAGAGCTAAAGGGCAATGGAGACACAATAATCCATTGTGCCCAGGAGCCAAATGAGTCCTTGAAAGAATACATAAGCCGTTTTGTGAACACAAATAATGGGTTGGCTGATTGCTTCGAACAGGTAGCAATAGCATCCCTGAGACAGGGTTTGAACCCAGGCAATCTAGCTGATTCAGTGACCAGAAAGAAGGCCATGACATGGGGAGGGTTGCTGAATCAGGTTGGCAAACAAATAAACGTCGATGAAACAAAGAAAACCAGGGTGCACAGGCAGGTGAGGTCTACCCCGGTGACACCAAATCCCAATCAGAATCAGTCCAGGAACAAAGCAAGAGAAACCGGACAGGGGCATGGTAGGGCAAAAGCTCAGTCTCAGCCAGCTGCTCCTGCTCAAAGTCAACAATCCAGAAACAAGAGAGGGCCATGGGTCCAACCGGAGTGGTTCGCAGAGTTAAAAGAAAGCGTGGCCACTATCTTTGATAAAACAAAGGATGAGGTGCACTACCGGAGACCGGGAACACTGCAGTCTCCCAAAGAGCATCGCAACAACTCTTTTTGCCAATATCACAATGATATTGGTCATACCACTGATGACTGCATAGTATTGAAACAAGAAGTTCATAACTTGATTGAAAGGGGAAAGCTGGGGGCCAATGTGAAAAGAAGAGGGGGTAACAGGCCTGATAACACTCACCGGGTTGGTCCAAGTAATGCTGCTCCGGAGGGAGCCATGGTTATAGTTGAAAGGTTTGACGTGGAATCTGAGTACTTGGATCCTGATCCAACTCGGAACAGAGTGGGTGTTATAGAGGAATATTCTAGGTCGGTCTCCGGGCTCATTAAGTTTTTTGAGTCGCTTACAATTTTCGGAGGGGACACTATGACAGCTCCTACTGCTTCTTCGAGGAAGAGGCATGTTCATACTTTAGCCTCCCAGCTAGAAGGAGGCATGACATCCTATCAGTCACCAAACTCATTTCCCTTCATTGTGTTTGATGAAGATGATTTAAGAAGCATTGCTGGCCCTCATGAGGATGTTGTTGTCATAGGAGCATCTATAGGGGGCAATGACATAAGACGAATCTTGGTGGATACTGGAAGCTCAGCCAATATCCTTTTCCTAACCACTTACAAGAAAATGAAAAATCCAGCTGTAATTCAGAATTCGGACAGGTCAATCGTGGGCTTCACAGGTAGCTCAGCAGATGTGATCGGGGAGTTCGAAGAAGAGGTGTTATTGGGCAAGGGCCCTTTCAAGAAAATGGTCAGAATACTCTTTATTGTGGTGGATTGTCCCACTTGCTATAATGCTATTCTGGGGAGGTCTTGCCTCTCTAGGATGCATGCAGTGGCTTCAACAGTCCACCAATGCTTGAAGTATGTTGTTCAGGGGCAGGTTGGAGTTGTCCGGAGCAGCCAAAAGATTGCAAGAGAAGGTTATGCCACTGCCTTGGCTCCTCGAACGCTGGGGGCAGTCCGTATTGATGAACAATAGCAGTTTGAGGGCCTTTCTGGGGGTGAGGGTGAAATTGATGACCCCAGAGAGACCCTCGGAGTGTTGATACCAGTTGAAGAGGTAGAAACACACTGGTGGGAAGATGGGAAAAGTGTCAAGATAGGGTCTAAAATGCCACCTGTTTTGTAAGATCAAATGTTAAAATTTTTGAAGAACCATCAGCACGTTTTTGCTTGGTGCAATGCTGATGTTACTGGAGTTCCATCAGAAGTGATATCACACCACCTATCCGTCCGGAGAGACATAGCTCCAGTAGTTCAAAAAAGAAGAGCTTTTTCCAAAGAAAAGGCTGATGTCATTGTGCAAGAGGTTGACAGACTCACAAAGATGGGGCACATCAAGGAGTCTCAATACCCTTTGTGGACTGCCAATCCTGTCTTGGTGAAAAAGAAGAATGACAAGTGGCGCATGTGCATTGACTTCACAGACCTCTATAGAGCTTGCCCAAAAGACTTGTATCTGGTCCCCCGGATTGATCAGTTAGTAGACTCTACCTCTGGGAACAAGCTGCTTTCCTTTATGGATTCTTTCTCCGGATACAATCAGATTCAAGTAGATCCAAAGGATCAAGAGCATACCACATTTGTCACTGACAGAGGTCTTCATTGCTACAAAGTAATGCCATTTGGTTTGAAAAATGCTGGGGCTACTTATCAGAGATTAGTCAACAAGGCATTTGCTGATCAAATTGGAAGAAATATGGAAGTATATATTGATGATATGATGGTGAAAAGTGTGGATGAGCAGTTGCACTTGTCCGATCTCCAAGAAACTTTTGCCAACTTGGTGAAAGTGAATTTGAAGTTAAACCCTGAAAAGTGTGTGTTCGGAGTGCAGTCCGGGAAGTTTCTAGGTTATATCATAAGTGAGCATGGAATACAGCCCGATCCGGACCAGCTGAATGCTCTTTTCCAGATGGAACCTCCTCGAAACATCAAAGAAGTACAGCGGTTAATGGGGAGATTAGCTGCCTTAAACAGATTTATCTCAAGGTCTTCGGACAGGTGCGCTCCTTTCTTTCTCAAACCTTGAAGGGTGCAAAGGGCTTTGATTGGACCCCGTAGTGTGATGAGGCTTTCAATGAGATCAAGAAACACATGTCCTCCCCCAAAACTTTGTTCAAGCCAGTCGATGGGGAGACTCTCTTTGTATATTTGGCAGTTTCAAGTTGTGCCATCAGTGCTGTGCTGGTAAGAGAGGTCGATAGTAGAATGACTAAGTGGTCAGTAGAGTTGGGGGACTTCGACATAGACTTTGCTCCCCGAACAGCAGTCAAAGCCCAAGCTGTGGCTGATTTTCTGGTCGAATTCCACTCCGACAGGGATTCGGAGCAAGCTACTGATATAAAAGATAAAAAAGTATGGGTCGTCCGAACAGATGGTGGATCTAGCACTATGGGGTGTGGTGCAGGGGTATGTTTGACTTCCCCGTATGGAGACAAAATGTACCAGGCTATTTGTTTTGCTTTCAGGGCGTCTAATAACGAGTCCGAATACGAAGCAGCTATAGCTGGGTTAAAATTGGCCTACATTTGTGGGGCTAAGAGGGTCAAGCTGCTAAGCGACTCCCAACTGATTATTCACCATGCCCAAGGCCAGTCTGAGGCTAAGAAGGAGCAACTTGTGAAATATTTACTCCTCCTAAAAAATGAAGCGCTTAAGTTTAAAAGTGTTGTCTATGAACACATTCCCCGGGCAGAAAATGAGCTAGCAGACTCACTGGCAACCATAGCATATACGGAGTCATATCCATGGATCCATGTGCTTGAAAGTCCCTCCATTCAACTTTGTAAGGGTAAAGAAGAGGAGATTTTTGAAATACAAGCAAAACAACCTCAAGACTGGAGATTTCCTCTCATGCAGTATCTCTCCGATGGTGTTGTGCCTCCGAATAAGTCACAAGCCAGAACATTGAAACACAAGGCTCGTGGTTTCGTCATGTTGAGAGAAGTGTTATACAAGAAGTCTTATAGTAAACCTCTCCTGCGCTGTTTGGGCGATGAAGAATCACAAATGGTCCTCTCCGAATTGCACGATGGTGAGGGATCAGCCCATTGTGGGTTTAGAGCTTTGACAAGAAGAGTTTTACTCTCCGGTTATTATTGGCCATCAATCATGAAAGATGCTAAAGAGTTGGTAAAAAGGTGTGACCCATGCCAGAGGTACAGCAATGAAATATATGTACCAGCCATTCCTTTAGAATCAATTTGTGAGCCTATTCCTTTTGCTCGATGGGGATTGGATTTAGTAGGGCCTCTCCCTGTGGCGTCTGGAGGGCGCAAAACTATAATTGTGGCCATTGACTACTTCTCGAAGTGGATAGAAGTAGCCCCTCTAGCAGGGACAACATCAAAAGCTGTTATACAATTCATTTTATCCAACATATGTTGCAGATTTGGTGTCCCACATAAAATAACAACAGACAACGGGCCACAGTTCGACAATAGAGAAATGGAGAGCTTCTGTGCCTCAAGGGGTATACAACATTGTTTTTCTTCACCTTTCCACCCACAGGCAAATGGGCAAGTTGAAGTGGCCAATAGAACTATACTGTCCGGTTTAAAGAAGAATTTGGAAGGGGCTGCTGGGAAGTGGCCTAGTTATTTACAAGAGGTATTGTGGGCCTACCGGACAACACCTAGGGCTGCAACACAAGAATCACCTTTTGCCTTGGTCTATGGGATGGATGCAGTAGCTCCCATAGAAGTAACTCTCCCCTCTTTTCGTGTTCACAACTTATCCGAACATGCAAACGAAGTGGCACTCAGAGGTCAACTTGATTTGATAGAAGAAAGACGAGTTAAAGCTCACCTTCGAGTTGCACACTATCAAGGCTTGATGAGGAGCAGGTTTGCTTCCAAAGTCAAAAGAAGAGATTTCCAACCAGGGGACAAAGTATTAACGAAGGTCTTCTTACATACTAAAGAAAAGCTATTCGGAAAGCTGGCCCCAACTTGGGAGGGTCCGTATATGGTTGTTGAAAGAATTAAGCCTGGAACTTATTGGTTGGAAGACAAAGATGACAGAGTTTTAACTCATCCTTGGAATATTGAGCATCT
Source organism: Limnanthes douglasii subsp. nivea (assembly GCA_036936605.1). NCBI lineage: Eukaryota > Viridiplantae > Streptophyta > Magnoliopsida > Brassicales > Limnanthaceae > Limnanthes > Limnanthes douglasii. The sequence continues at coordinate 318,359,404 of JAUPFV010000002.1, read as the reverse complement.
CCGGATGTACTTGGAATAACACTTGTGTAAATATTTACTTGTTTAAACATCCATGTAAATATTTGGGGGCATACTCTTTCCTCCCTAGTGGCACGGGGAGGTTTTAATGAGGTGTCCGGGCGGTTGAATAAAATTCGATGCCTTCTTAAAAAATTTCTAAGTGTTTTTAAAGTTTTGTCCCTTGTCATACTATCTGGACTGAAATATCTAAGGGCTATTTAAACTCTAGCCGGAGAACTTAAATACTCTCACAATACAACAACTAAAGGCTACTTAAACTCTGGCTATCAAAATTAAAACGAACAATGAAAGAAGATGATGGTTGTACAGTACAGAGATATTCATTAAAATAAATAACTTAAAATTGCCTTGGCCTTTCAAGGACTTTTAAATAGTCAAGATACAACACAAAAATCCTGTCCGAACAAACACCGGACACCATTACAAAAAGAGTGCCTTGACCTTCCAAGGACTTTAGTCTGAATAAAAAATAAACAAAGTAGATCGTAAGTTAAGGTTGAGCCTTTGAGGATGGCTCACCTTCATCTGCCTTCTTGTCTTTGAAATCGCTTTCACCTTCATCAACCTTCTTCTTTCCATTGGGATCATCTTCCTCATTGTCTGGGCTCTCTCCGGTCCTCTCTTCATCATCGGATGAGGACGCACTGGAGACTCCATACTGATCCTCTTCGCCCATTGTATGATGTGGAAGGTCATCATCGTCTACATAAAGCCACAAGTCCCCTAGGTTCCTCTTCGGAAATTTTTCATGAAAGAGTAGAACCATGCCAGACCTCACCTTCTCAAGCAGTAGCTCTTCTCTCTTGATCATCTGGTTGGCATAAGCATTGATCTGGGCTTGGATCGTAGCCTCTTGATCCCTCAGCAAAGTATTTTTCTCTTCGGCAGCCTTGGACACTACATTCTCAAGGGCAATCTTATCAGTAGTTAGGTTGGTGATGATCTTGTCCTTTGCCTTGGTCTCTTCTTTTGAGGCAGTAAGGTTTTTCTCCAGACCGGACAGCTTATCTTGGAGGACTTTGATGGTTTCCTCTAAAGTGGTGACTTTGGTGGTGCTTGTCTCTTGGCTTCTCTTCAACTCCTCGTTTTCTTCTTTCAACATGGCAGCGTTGGAGGTGGCAGTTTGGAGGTCTTCGGACAGTTTTTCCTTCTCAGACTTAAGGTCTTTAATGATGTCTGCCTGACCCCGGACTTGTCTCTCCAACGTAAGTACTGGCTGCACATTGCTTAACAAGGAATGGGCTATGGTGTCCTTTTCACTAGAAACAATGAAAGTCCTACCGTTAAAATTGACCGTGTTGGAGCTGCTCGGAGGAATGTAAGGCCCTGCGAAGTCGTCTTTGGGGAGGTTGAGGAAGTATTCACCAAGTTCACCAAGACCGATGATGTCTACTTCATCAATGTTGAGCTCTCCTCCCTCAACTTCATCAGTATGAAAGTCCCTTGGGATCTCTTCAGCATGTGTTGGGTCAGAAGGGTCAGCCTGGAAAGAAGGCTCCGGATCCCGGAGAGCAAGCTCATCTCCCTTAGCAGTCTTTTTCTTCTTGGCTGCCCGGTCTGCCCCTTCACTCCCCTGTTTGCGATTCCTCTTGGAAGCCCTTGGAGGTTTTGGGAGGTCTGCTTCCTGCCTTTCGGTCTCTTGCTCCACTACTTGCAAAAGAGCAGTATCGATTTGGCTCTGGGCTGGCCCCTCCGGGTCTGTTGGAGCATCCTTCTCAGCATCAGCAGGATTAGCATCGCTCACCACCTTTTTGCCTTTCTTCTTGCCCTTCATTTTGCTTGGGGCTTTGGCCCGGTCCGGCAAGAAGAGTGTCCCATCTGCTTCATGGCTCCTCTTAAGCACAGTGTCCGGAGAAGGCTGGGTGGTGAGCTCCTCCCAAGTCAGGTCTCTCCGACTTGTGGTGTTCCACAGGTGAGACCTTGCCAGATTTCCACTAGTGAAAGCATTGTGGAATCGGTTCCCCCAGTTCTTTGCAGCCCAGGCATTGATTTTGCCACAAGTGACCTGTCCGGCCTTCAAGTAATCACCGAACTCCTTAGGCAGTTCTGTTAAGACAAAAGAAAGACCAATTAATTTAAATCAACTATGAGAAGGAAGAAGTAGACAAAGATTTAAAGTGGGAGACTTACGGTCACTCCTCCACCTGCTTCTGAGGAGGCTTGGGTTCACTCTGGACTTGATCTTCTGTCCGTTTTCCCAAGCGCCACTGACAAACAAAAACTGGCTCCTCCATTTGCTCTCAGACTCCAACAGATCATCAACAGCTTTAAAACTGCCCCCCATATTGAAATGGTAGAAGGGGAATTGGTGATGTTTGCAAAGATTGGCCACTGCAGCAAACTCTTCCATAGGAAGAGGAATCCCGGACAACCTTGATGCCATGATGCATGGCATCAGAGTATACCAAGCGTTGGGGCTCAGCTGGCTCGGACAGAGTTTGATCAGATAAAAATATCTGGCAATCTTTGGGTCCAATGAGAATCTGAGTCCCCAATTAAATAGCTCCGTGAAGAAGACTATTTCATTCAGCTTGCAATCCATAGGAGTTTCGGGATCTATGGGAATCCTTATCTTCACATTTTCTGGGATCCCCTATTTTGTGCGCATTCGACCCAGTTCAGCCGTATGGATGAAAGCATACTTGGTCTTCTGTAAGGCCAAGAGGTATTTAAGTTCGACCCTGTGAAAACAAGGCCCTACCTTCCCTTCGAGACACTCCGGCAGCTCCGGATGCCTCAAGCACAGTTTTTCTTTGCCCTTATCTTTTTTGGCAGCAGCAGTGTTACTAGTCTGACCGGATGGCTCAGACTCAAAAGGGACTTCTTCAGCAGAGTCCTCCATTCTTTCCTCCATGATCGTTGGAGGAATATCAGTGGTAGTGGCCCGGTGAGAATTCAAACTTGGCTCAGCCTGGCTTCCGGACTGCTGGTTTTCAGTGTTTTCTTGACTTCTAGTCTCAGGCTGGGGCTCTGAGGCAGAAGTCTCTCTTTGAGGTGCTGGGCTGCTAGCTTCCGGACCAGGTAGTCTTTCCCGGGGAGCTCTGATAGGCACTCTAGACCCATAGCTGCTATTTTTTGCCCCCGATTTTGAGGGAGTGTTCTTAAAGGCTTGCACCTTAACTAGCCGACTTTTTCTTCGGTCGACTAACTTCTCCGGGGAGTTCTCAATGTCTGATCCCATCGCTATGAAGGGTGAGGGTTTTTTGAAGCTGGTGGCAGTTACTCCTTGTTCGACGATAGATTCTGATTCCTGAACAGAGGAACCAGAGATGATGGGGGGAAAGGCTAGGTTGGAATAACTTCCTAGGCTTAGTGCCTTTGGAGGAGGAAGATCCTCGATCTGACTCTGCAGCAGAAGAGATTGGTCTGTCGACAGGCGAAGTAGGTAACCTTGCTGCAATTCGTCTTTCCTTCTTAACTTTTTGTGCTTTCTCCAACTCGGAAAGGTTCAGCCACCCGCCTTTGATCAAAGCAGTCCTTGCTGTAAACATAAACTATCAAGAAAATCTTTGCTTTAGAGAGAGAAAGCTCTAAGAAAATATGCAGAGTAAATATGAAAGAGATAGTAAAACAGTAGAAAATGAGTCTGAATTTATAGTAAATCTGGAAAAGGAAGTTGATTCCTAGGAGAATTCGAAAAGTTTGGCAATGATTAAAAGACGGCGCTGATGTCATCATTTGTAATTAAAGAGGTTGATTTTCGAAGAAGGTGGGTTCGAAATTCAAGGTGAAAAAACGGCTAAAGCAACCAATCAGAGTGTGACATGTGTCCCACGAACTCTGGCAAAAACCGTTTTAAATTTGCGAAGCTTTATCTGTCTGGGTAAACCCATAGACCTGTCCGGATTGAAAACTACTTCTGACGTCGGACTGTTTTTCAGGTCTCTGACAAGAATACTTACTCAAACCCCTAAAAAAGGGGCTCCTGGTGAGTCCGAATTCAGCATGCTCCCCGGACAGGGACAAATCAGTCCAAGGCCTCCGGACCGGACAGATCACATGGACCGGACAGATCACTTTGAACACAATGACCATAGGACTGTTCGAACTATGACAAAAGTACTAAAAAACCTAAACACTTCTTGACTAAGCTACTTGCTCTCCTACTTAGAGCTCATGGGTCTTTGAACATGACCCGGGTCCATTAAACATGACTCGAAAGCCCATAAGGGCCCAAATATTAGGGTATAAATACCCAACCACCTGCATTAACTATAGGTAATGAGAATTAACTGCTACCAAGCTACTTAATTATCTCTCTACTCTCTACTCTAAACACTTAACACCCACATACTTCCTTAAAACACCAACTGAAATTACTAGCCTACCCTCAGGCGATTATTATCCACACCAGAAACAGCTTGACGATCATTCTTATGAATGTCGTTTGAACGACGAGGAAATGGATTTTGTTGAACGAGCGACCTATATAGGAACAAACTCAAGAGAAATATTGAACGGTGTTAAGAAGATCAATGAAGATAATGTTTCATCTATGTGCACTATCTACAATGCTAGACAAAAAAATCGGGTGTTGAAGAAGGCGGGCAGGTCACAGTTGTGGTTCCTGTTGGGAGAGCTAAAGATGCACAATTATTATGAATGGGTGTCTGGCGCACCCCACCGGTGTCGGTGCCGCCATTTTCTAGTCGAATCCGGCCTGGAAAATAGCATTATGTTAAGATCTAGAGAGGCACAAAGGAGTTATTTTGGTATGAGATGGTTAATTAATCATTTTACATGAGTTGTGTATCTAAATTCAAATTGATATACGACTAGAGACATGGTCGTACATGATTTGTGTTCGTATCTTCTGTACTCGCCAATTGCAGGCATAATCTAGTGAAGGAAAACCTGCTATTGGCTTTGGATGGCATGGACAGACTGGAAGAGTTTGTCTCAGAGATGTGTGCGTTGTTTTCGTTTTATGATGTTTTGGAAAATGCGTCGAAAATTTCAATGAAGACTCTGTATAGTTTTAACGGTATGTTTGAATGTTGGATCTTTAATCACTTCCCATGATGTCTCCCTTTGTTGAACGATATATATAGTCTATCAAAACCAAAACTTCTTAGTCGGTCGCCGAAGAAAATGATTTGTACGAATGTGCAACCAAAAAACAGCCACTATGACACTCTTAGTGGTCTCGTAGAGAAAGATGTAAATATAGTGTATTTCTTCTTATTTTGTTCATATTGCATGTAATATTTGATTTAATCATTGTTAACATTTGATTGAATTATTGTTGCAGATTGTATTAGAGTCGTATTTAGACCTTATGGCTCACTTTCCGATACAAGAAATTCAGTTAATCAACTATCTCATTCGATATATGGACATCGTTGAAGGATACATGTCAGGGAGAGTGATGCAGTAGTTTGGACTGATCTAAGATAATTCAACTCCTCCTCAAAAACCCATATTACAGTTGAACAAAGAGACCATGGACAATACAGATGTTGGACAAACATTTGGCTTGAATGGTGCTGGCATCTACTTCTTGAGGATCGTATCATAACTACCATATCCAAGAAACGTGAATCTACAACGACATCTCGTACCTTATTACCTTATAGGTGTTATCCATTATTAGGGAATCTGGAAACATTCGTAACAAATCCACACTAATATGACGTGGAAAAGAAACTCAATATCACTTTCTACTTCCCTCTATCTATGACATTCAAAATAATTTAATTTTTTCAATTTGTCTAACAAGTATTATAATTTCCGTTGTTTTTGTCGTGTGTTTTATACAGCGCCTATAGACGACGTATTCTTAGAGTTTAACTTGTTCACTCCACTCAAAATTTCTTGTGGAGAATATCTACGAAAAATTATGTACAAATGCTAACTTTCTTATTTAAATACCATGAATACATATGACCTTAATATTCTGTAGTATTATGATTAGATCCACACATTTGACCACTAAAATCATTCGTCGTGATTTTGCCATATATCCCTTACACATTAAAAAAGAATCTCCATTTTGGTGAATGTTTCCTCAAGATTTTTTTTACATTTTGGTGTGGATAATTTATAGTCGGGGTATTTTAGAAAGTTTGTGAGTTGAGTATTAACTTCTGAGTAGTGAGTAGTGAGATGGAGAGGTATACGCTTGTATTTAATGTTTTAGAAAAAGTCCAACCCATTAAATGAAGTTGGTTGGGATATTTATACTGATTTTGCAATCCATTGACCTTCTAGACCGGATCCTGAATTCAGATCAATCTTTAAAACTCAAACCTTAAATGATATTAGCACACAACTGAATTATAGGAACCGTTTACAATATGATTGGTGTAAAATATGTCTGAACTGCCCTTCCAAATTAGACAATAATGTCCTTCAAAAGTTAGACGAACGTATCCACGCTCACCAACTTTTTATATAATCAAAATCTCTCAAATTTGTATATCACGCGGTAATGAAGCCTTTTTATTATTGATATTCGTAAACCACAAACACAACTCTTCCGCGTACTGTATTCCTGTGATAAATAAACTACTATGCCATGCACCGCAATCATCTATCATTCAAACGGTAATATTACTGTCTTTGAGCATCCCCAACAGAGTAGGTATATAGGACTAGATAGCAAATTTGGAGATTATTCCTCGATTTTTTCTTTCCAACAGATAATCTATTAGGTTAGTTATATTTAAATGCGTAATTTTAGGTATATTTAGAGTGAAAGTTACCCACTATCTATAATTATTCCTTTTTTTTTTCTCTTCCAACTGCTTAAATAAAAAAAAATACCTTAATTATACAGTAGCTGTTGCATTATATGATAATCTAAAATTTTACAGTATCAAAATCCTAGGTATATTTACCAAATTTTTAGAGTAACTGTTGGAGATACTCTTATAACTCTATATATTACAAATATTTAAAACATTCTTTATAAAAAAAATCTAAACGAACTGGCAACGAAACTGCCAGTTCCGAATTTAAATACAGCTAACATTGGGTGCAATACTTTATTTTTTTTCTCTCTAATGCAGTTCAAAAGTAATGCTTGTTCAATGTTAAATATACTGGCAATAACAGTGCATAACGTCTAATCGGCACTTCGAGAGCTCTGCATTTAGAGCGCAGAAACAAAAACAATGTTCTGACAAACGATCTCTTGGCCAAAAAATCCGAAGCCATTTATTTTTGGAAATTATCATTCTTTTACTAAGAATTGGTTAAATTAAAATTCAATTATAAGTATAATATTTACCTTCTACGACCCTTGAATTCATTGGAGCTATTAACTTCCACAAAACAAAACAAAAAATAGATACGAATATCAAAAATATGAATTGACTCTAAAATATGATAGGAACTGTTTGGATAAATCTTTTTATTTTTTTGGTCGATGACAACATGAAAATTACAAAAAAAATGGAGTTTTTATGTTGTTAAAACAAATTGGTTAAAACTTATTTTGGAAGGTAAAAAGAGAATCATATTATAATCCACTAAAAAGGCACAAGGAAAAGTATGTTTGTAAAACTACTAAAGTTCTAAAACTTCATGCCTAAGAGAAAAAAAGTCTTATAATCTTATTATCAATTAGTTTCAAAATTCCTAATGAAAATGTAGTAGTAGTTTGTTTAATCATACAATGGTTTTTTTTATAGTTTAGGATAATTTTGACCAAGCCCGCAAAAGATGTGAATACAAAGACATTGGAATAATGCCAGCCTCTTCCTACTTATCTTTAAGTTCCTGCTCAAACTGGAGCAATTTTTCCCGAACAGGCTGCAAAAATTGGTTCAGATTCTTGTGAATCTCCTGCTTATCCTGGTGAGAAAGATCTTTTGCATCATTCAGTTTCACCTCCATCTACAAAAATATATATAATCATTTAGGAGCTTGTTTTCAAGAAACAATATCGACGTTAACAGACTAACTACAAACACTGCTACCAAGGACTTGTTTTGCGCCTAGCTTATAAGCCAAAAAAATTGCTTAAATAAGTTCAAAAGAGAGTTGGGCTGTCTTTGGTTCCTTAAAAAAGTGCACTGTTTTCTATCTCCAGAGAAAAACAACCGGTCGAAAACGAGACTTGTTTTCTCAAAAATGAAATTGTTTTTCAAAAACTTAAGAAAACACAAAACAAGTCCTTGATTGATGTCCAATAAAAAAATAACTTTTGACGGTTACAAACAGCAGTATAAAATTAAATAAGTGAAATCTATTAAGTTTTTTAGTGTGCCTAACAGAAACAGCAGGCAAAGCAACAATCCGGTTAAAAAATATCAATAAAAGAAAATTGAAAACTGATAATACCTAAAAAAATTGCTTTCAGCTTTCTATGCATTTTGATCTACATGTAAGACTAAAAACATAGATCCAGTCAAACAATCCTTCTACCTAGAAAATTATACCTATGAGTTGATGAGACCAAACAAACCATAAGCATAGGTGTAAAATCTTGTATTGTGTATCGATTTTAGGTTTGTTGCCTTCATTATCATATCAATTCGGCTTCGATCTCAATGGCTTTGCCAAATCTCAAATATGAGAATTGCTAAAGCCATGAACACTTGCAATTTATTGTCTGTTCACTCTAGTTCTGCCTATGTTCAGCGTAAAGCCCTCAACTTAAGATACGCTGAGAAGCATTACTTTAGCTTAGACAAATCGAACCAACTCAAACAGCAGCTCATATTCTACATGCATTTACATTTATATATTAACGTAACATTCAGATTAAGAAAGTATAACGGGAAAACATGGACCTTCTTCAACCACCGAACCATTCCCACAAACTGGAGTTAAATTAGTTATAGTTTACCATGCAGATAAAAATGAAAACAGTACCTCGAGTTCATCCAGCTCTCCCATGGAAAACTCTGGAATTTCGATATTACCTGTCACTGTCTGAGTCTCCTCTCTGAATACCCACTCTCCTGATAGTGTTTAAGCTTTAGATAAAGTATTTTGAAGTGGAAATAGCAAATGTCCTAATCAGTTTTCCTTTTATTAAACTAAGCATGTTACCTTTAACTTTCAATGTCAGCTCGTAAGTGTATCCCACTCTTTTCTTATTCCGTACAGTAACCAGAGATGCCTGCCCAGTCAGGAAATACCCATCAACATAGAATCAAAAGCAACTTTTGCATCAACTTGGGCTACAATTAGGAAGATAACTAGTAATCAAAGTCAAGAACCAAAAAGTTTATAAGCATTGTTGTCACTAAATCTTTAGTTTGAATACTGAAAGGACCAATCAAAAGCAAACAATGCCAACCACAATGGTTAAACATGGACACAATCATATAGTAGAGAAAAGGTAGGAAGATGGTTAGCAGAAACGCAACCTACAAAAAATAATGAGAGAGTAAAACTCCATTTGTTTTTACAGGGTCGAAAAAACTACCTCTTTGGATAAAGAAGACAATCAAACAACAAGTGACTGATCTTAGAAAAAACTTGCAAATGAGAACGTAAAGTATGATACTGCCCATAGCAAATGTGCATACGTTAAGAGTTGCTATGTTTGATGAAATTTATAGAGTGACAAACAAACGGCCATCTTCAAAGTCCTAAAGTTGATGTCTTTGATCTGATATAACTAAGCAGCCTCATACATAAGAGAAACAATCCATTACTGAACATGATAAAACTCACATCACCAACACATTTCGTCACGTCTTTTATTTCTGCCTTGCCACCAGAGAATTCCAAAGTGCCTAAAGACAAAAGCAGCTCCTGCATCAAAAAAGAAAACAACCATAGATGTAACCAACTATACAGACAGACATTGTGTACCTATGCAAAGGCTTTAGTTCCCAGATACAAAACTTCCTTCAGATCAAATTTTAACCGCACATGAGTGCTTCTCCTCCCAGGTGTGAAGAAAAAAAACAGACCTTTATTCTGTCACTTGCCCACTTATGGAGGTTCTTCTCCTCCCAGGTTCCAGCCTAATGAAGTACCCAAAAAAGCACATAGTCAGAGACGCAAAACGCCATCAAAGACACTAAATATGCAAAAATTACAACCATATCAAACACCAATTGCTAAGAACCTAGTAATTTATCCAATAACCCATTCAATACAAACAATTTATGACAACAAAACCCATTAACATCGGCAGAAGGCAAAAGAGAAAAATCGATAAACTAAACAAAAAAGAGATGTATACCCGATTCCAGACGGAGCCGAGAGACGGAGGCTGTGGTTGTTTGTTAACCATCTCGTCGTGGCTGAGCTTGTGAGGGACGGGAGGAGGAGCCGCTTCCGAAGTCGTTTGTCTAACCCAGTACCTGTAGGAGGCTCCTTCCTTCTTCTCGTTCTCTCCTCCTCCTCCTCCGTTCTCCATCTTCTCTTGTTAATTGATTTTACTAATTGAATTAAAACTTAGAGGATAATGAATCGAAGCTTCACTGAAGAAGCTTGCAATGCAGTGGGTTGATATTCGTCAAATTTCTATGGAGAGTGAAGGACGAATGGAGAGAGAGCGCTTCGAGTACAAAAGGGTCCGGAACTTTCTTGAATGTTGGAGACAGTGATTTTATAATTTATTTATAAACGAATCTGTATATTCTAAATTCAATTAATAAAACGAGACGGTCTAGTCTTGACTCAATTCCCAATAATCCAAAGTTTGATTTGGGCCTTTAGTCGATCCATCGAAAATCGTTTCATTTTGAAAACAAAGGGGCTTTATTTACTTTCCAAGTCGGTTGCCGAGTCCGAGTCCCTCTACATACATTTTTTTCGGCTGAATCTGTCATGTTCTGACGTTGGTTTGCACTCATTGCACTCTGAATAGCAACTACGGATTCCCTCCAAAAAAAACTTTATTCTACGGGTGGCAAACGGTTAAATCCGTATCCATCATGACCGTTTAAAAATTTCTATCGGTTTACAAGTCTGCGTTTGCAATAAGTGTGGGTCAGAGGCTTTACTCTACGGGTGGCAAACGGTTAAATCCGTACCATCATGACCGTTTAAAAATTTCAGTCGGTTTAAAAATTTATGTCGGTTTGCATTGTCAGACTGGGTTACAGTTTACCCACGTTTGCTTGTCAGATTCGTAGGTTATTTAGTTGGGCACGCTTCATCAAAGTATTTTATAATATTATTTAAAATTAATCTGTTAATGTTAATTGAATCTAATTTCAATAATTGAGATATTTACCATACAAGTAGTTAATTATGCTATATATTGTATTTTATTAAATATTATATCATTTTAATCGAAATTCTATAATCAAGTCAATTATATCCACTTTGAGATCCAGTCGGCCGCCACATTTTCCGATCTGGAAATGTGACGAATGTGCATAGCAGGGAGAAGTAAGCTTCTACAGATATCATCCATGGTGTTATTCAAGACATATCTATCATCCATGGTGTTATTCAAGACATATCTAGTAGTCAAGTTGTTGATAAGAGTCGAACAGTCCGACTCGAGGTCTACATCTTTCCAACCATTCCTGTAGAATAAGAGCCTCCATAAGAGCTCTTAGCTTGAAGTGGACTAATCTTGCCAAATAAGAAGCCATCGCCAGTAATGATGTTTCCATGATTAGGACTGTCAAACGGATATTTCGGATACGAATCTGTCTATATCTGAATCCGAATCCGAAATCCAAAATCACTATTCGAATCCGAATTCGAATCCGATTTTTTTTTAAAAATAATATCCGAATCCGTATCCGACGGATATTATCCGAATACGGATAATATCCGAATCCGCATATCCACTAAAGTTTTTAACTAATTGCATTATTGGTTAGGCTACGTTTATAGACACCTTAGTAGAAATTCATATTCCCATTTTAGATGTGGGATAAGGTTAAAAAAAATATACTTATTTTGAAAAGCCACCATGTCTTTTATAGAAAGTTTGGTAGCAATTCTTTTCCACATTTTAGATGTTGGATAAGAGTCAAAAGACTAAAAAAGATATACTTGTTAAGAAAAGCCACCATGTCTTTTATAAACAGTTTGGTAACGATTCTTTTTCCAACTTTAGATGTGGGATAAGTTATTTTAAAGAAGCAATCTTCAATATTTATGGACAAATTTTTTAGTATTTTGTTTTGCTTTTTACGATGTGGGATAGCTAAAAAATATGTTTAAATAAAATTATATATATATATATATATATATATATATATATATATATATATTTATACAATTTCGGATATCAGATATTTCGAATACGGATATGTCTATATCCATATCCGCTATTTTCGGACACGAATTCGGATACGAATATTATCCGTTTTCTTTCGAATACGGATATTATCCGTTTTTTTCGGATTCGATATCGAATATTTCGATCGGATATCGGATTTTTCGGATTTTTTTTACAGCCATATTCATGATCATCACGAGCAATTAATCCACCAGTGGCCTCGCCCGTGTAACTACAGGCTCCGTCAGTATTGATTTTAATTCTACCAGGATCAGGCACCTTCCACTTCAGGTATTTAGCTTTTCTCTTACTGATGGACAAAGCTCCAATTTTAGCGCCTGCATCAACAACACCAGACCAATGCTTAGATTTAAGTATGTTCTTTGAGCCTATTCCTAGAATGATGTTTTTAATTCTGCTTATAGCATTATAGAAATTATCTATAGGCCTATTAAACTTGCAGTGATTTTTGTTAAACCAGATTGTCCACACTATAAGTTGTGGAACAATGTGGGTTACATGGAAATTACTGTGAGTATAGTTGAACCAGGTAAAGAACATGTGACGCAGATTCATGAAGCGCTTTACTGGTATCTTGAACATGATACCAAAATAGTTCCATAAGGGCCAGGCATAGCTGCAATTGATGAAGAGATGTGTTGTATCTTCACAGTTGCAGCAAAACTGGCACTTAGAAACTATAGTGAACTGCTTATTGGAGAGGATACTATCAATAAGAGCAAAATCGTTTAGTAACTTCCAGCTGAGAAAAGAGAATTTTGTAGGGATAAAGTGATGCCAAACTTTTTTGAAAATGGATGATTTATTGTGTTTTGTTTTGATGCTTTCCCAAGTCATTTTGGTATTAAAATTTTTATCTTTGGAGAGGCTCCATTCTATAGTATCTTCCTGATCTTGATTGATATTGACACAACTTATGTGTTGATATCTTTCATGAGAAAGGAAAGAAAGAATATTGGAGTCTCGTTTTCCATATTTCCAAAAAGAATTTACTTTAGCTGGGAGGTACCATGTATTTTGCTCAGAAATAATGGGAGACATTTTATGCCAAGAGTCTCGCCAAAAATCTATATCCCCACGACCAACATTCCAATGAATAAACTGGTCAGCATTATTCTTAACAGTATGAAGTCTCTTCCATACTATAGAGTCATTAGCACTACACTTAGCAGTAAGAGGGTGCTTATTTTGGCAGTAAGTTTTGGTGATAAGGTCAGACCAAAGAGACTTTCCTTTTCTGAATAAGTACCAAAGCTTATAGGAGAAGGTGAGTTGAATATCAGACAGAAGTTTGATATTCAATCCACCTTCTTCAAAGGGCTTACAAAGGTTTCTCCAACCAGACCAGTGGATTGCATTTTCATTAAATTTAGGTCTCTAGAGAAACTTATTGAAGCAGAGCTCTATTTTGTTAAGAATATTCTTGGGGATTAAGCTATTTTGCATCCAGAAATAGATGATAGGGTGAAGAACATGTCTTATAAGGGATAATCTGCCACTATAAGATAGATTCTTCAGATCCCATTCATTTATTTTCTTATAGATTTTAGCTATAAGAGGAATGTAATGCTTCCCTTTGTTATTTGCAGCAATTGTAATTCCCAGGTAGTTAAATGGAGCGTGCTCAGTCTGGTATCCCATGGTGGAGTTGATTCTAGCAGTGTTGACACTGGAACATCTAGAAGAGGTAATGATCTTTGTCTTATCTCTATTAATCAATTGAACAGATTCTTGCTGATATTTGTCAAGCAGAAGGCTCAGGCTTTTGATGGTAGAATGAGCACTGTTGGAGAAGATAATTATATCATCTGCAAAGGCTAAGCATGGTAAGATGTAGCCAGATTTTAAGTAGTATTGCATATTAATGTTAGAATCATATAGGTTGGCTAAACCTCTTAAAAGAGCTTCCTCAGCAAGGATAAAAAGGCAAGGAGATAAAGGATCTCCTTGTCTTAATCCAGTCTTCTGAGGGAAGTAACCTATGCTAGTTCCATTGATTAAAATAGAAATCATAACATTGGAGATAAGCCTGTGTATTAGAGAAGCAATATCATCTGAAAAACCAAAACATTTTAAAGTTTTTATGACAAAGGTGTGAGACATTCTGTCAAATGCCTTTGTCATATCTAACTGTAAAATGATATTGCCTTTAGAAGGCTTTCTTCTAATATTATGGAGCATCTCCTTTATTATTAAAATATTATCATGAATGATCCTCTCCTTAACAAAAGCATTCTGTCCTCTAGAGATGATTCTGGGGAGAATATAGGAAATTCTCCTATTAATAAGGGCAGAGATTAATATGTTAATAATAGTACACATGCTTAAAGGTCTGTAATTGTTCCAGGTTATAGGGTTAGCATTTTTTGGGATAAGCACAATCCCAGTGGCAAGCACTCCATTTGGGATAGAGTTACCAGCAAGGTAAGCATTTAAAGCATTACAAAGATCATTATTAATTATATTCCAGCAATGTTTAAGAAAGAAAGTATTAAACCCATCAGTGCCAGGAGCACTGTCTTTCTTCATATCATTAATAATAGCTCTGACTTCTTCCTGTGATGTAGGCTTAGTAATCTCCTCATTATCCAAACAATCTTAGGAATGTTGTTTAGAATAGAATCATGAGTATTAACAATGTTACTGTTATTTGGATCATTGGAAAGAATCATTTTGAAGTGAGCAACAGCAGAAGAAGCTATTTCACTTTGATCAGTAAGCCAATTCATTATATTTAATACCAGCAATATAGTTTTTCTTTCTTTTCTTGGCTACATAATTGTGATATAGTTTTGTGTTTCCATCATAATCTTTTAGCCAAGAATTGAAACACTTCTGCTTCCAATAGCATTCTTCATTTTTTAAAGCTAGAATGAGAATGCTATTGGCTTTAGATAGGTTATATTTAGAAGTGTTATTATTAGTATTCTGATGGATGAGTTCACAATTGTCTACTTCAGTAGTAGCTTCTTTAACTTTATTAAAAATGTTACCAAATGTTGTATAGTTCCAATTTTTTAAATATTTCTTCAGCCTTTTAAGTTTATACCAGAATATGGTATTATCTTCACCATTACAATGCTTGGACCAGTTCTGATTTACGCAATTCATGAAGTCAGGATGATTATTCCAAGCATTAATAAATTTGAAAGAGCTTTTCTTAGAATGAGTATTGGTGTTTAAGATTTTGTTAATGGAAATTAAGAGCGGGGCATGGTCAGAACAAGTTCTGACCATGTGACAAACCTGAATACTCGATTCATTAAGCATCTTTTGATTGATTAGAACCCAGTCTAACTTCTTCCATACTTTGATGTTGCTTCAGGTATAACGAGAACCACTGTGGCCAGGGACATCCAGATTACAGTGTCTTATAAACTCGTTAAATTCGTCTGCACTAATACCATCATAGTTTATACAATTGAGCTGATCATCATGGCTTCTGGTGGTGTTGAAGTCCCCAACAATGATCCAAGGCTTCTCTTCACAGGTAAGATTACCAAGCTGACTCCAAAGTAACTTTCGCTGCACTCTCTGATTCTTAGCATTGACAGAAGTAAAAAAACAATTGAAAGTAGCATAATTGATTTCAAGATGTAAAAACTGATCATGATTAAATATGACAGAAACACTAATATCGTTAGTCCAAAAAAAACCAAACGTTATTAGATATATTAGCCATATAGTTATCAAAACCAATCCTCATAACAATCAACTCAATTTTGTCATATCTAGCCATAGGTTCTTGAATTGTAATCATCTTAACATTCTCATTATTAATAATAAATTTAGCCTAGCAATAGTAGGATTATTGTGAATTCCACGAGCATTCCAACTGATAGACTTAAACATTATCAGAAACAGATCTATTTTGAAGCTTTTCTCTTTTTCTCAAAGAGTTGATAGATAGCCTTTTTGAATTGTTGTTCTTGTTTGCAGATTTGATCTTACTGGAGATAACAGATTTGAAATCATGATTAGGATCATTGGAGCTAGCCCTTGGAGAAGGGTTATAGCTACCAATATTACCACCACGAGGAGAAGACTGCAGATTATTATTACACAAAGAATTATCTTCCTCCTCAAGATTCTGAAGAGCACTAATGAGATCAGGGTCATTGTTGGAGACAGTCTTCTCTTTAACCAGACTAGCAAGACTTGTTGAGGGACAAGAAACAGAAGGCATGTCCTTGGCTGTTATAATAGATTTTAGCTTCCTTCTATAGACTTGAGTGAAAGTTTGAACTTTTGTAGATTTAGGAGCTTGATCCATTGTAACATTATCATGTAACGAAACAGATTGAACAACATCTTTAGCAATAATATCAGAACTTTGCTGCACATTCTTGGAGTCCATCTCTAAATTCTTTTTACATTTCTCAGAGTCATGCCCTAAATGATGGCAAGTCTGGCAATAGCAGGGAGCATTCTTATAACTAACTCCTAACCAGCAACCATCACAATCACCGAATCCAACCCACAATTTCCTTTTCAACAGCCTTGAAACATCAATTTCAACCAAAGAAAAACAGGCATTCATTTTAGCCCTATTAATATCTGGCACCACCACTTGATGAACAATGCCAAGAGAATAAGACAATTCTTGTATAACAGATCTATTATACGGAAACTCAGGCAACTTCTCAAACCTTACCCAGAGTAAGGCAACAGGGCATTCATAGTTTCTATTGCTTTGGGGACACCATTTGATCACTCTCATAACCTTACCTTCCACCTTCCAAAACCGTTTCAACCATAATCTGTCAACGTCTTCCATCACATAGAACTCAACAAGAATTTGCGTCGAATCAATCGTTACATACGTGAACATCCCCTTGAACTTGAAAGAATCAAGAAAGGCTTGAAAAGCCGATCGCTTGGGGATGCCTTCACTGAATTTGGCTATAAGTGTAGTCCTAGATTGAGTCAAAAGCTCAGCCTTCGTTTGCATTGTGAACTGGATCACATTGTGATCTTCATAAGATTTAACCCGTTCCGAGCGAAACCCAGCATTTTTGTTCCTATTTTTCAAAACATCGGTGTATAGCATCGGAGCCACATTCGAACCTTGAAGAGGAAGACTCATCTCAGACATGTTATTCAAGGGTGGAAAATCCTCAGCACTTAGAGAATTGGCAGCCATCACTTAGGTAAACCACAGGCAAAGCCTGCGAAGGCCCTACCTCCCGAGGGAAACTTCTGCACCAGCCCAAGCAACGGAGGATAACAATGGGGATACGAAGTCACAACAATGCAAGGAGAGAAGTATCAGCGAAATGAAACGAGAGAGAAGGTTTCTTAGAGGTTAAGAAACCCACTCATTTCTTTGAGCTTTCTTGGAGCTTTTATTACTGTTTAATACCTCATTTAAATATAATCGTAATGTGATTTTGATATATTTGATTATATTTATATATTTAAGATATTTTATTTAATATTAGGCACATATTGAATAAAATGTATACATTTAATTCTATTTTGATTATAAGTTTCAATATTATTGAAAATATTTTTACGATTATAAAATTAATAATTTGATTGTCTTAAACAAGATATCCTAAACAATATAATTGTAATATAATTTAGATATTGTTTCATTATATTGAGATATTTAAGATATTTTATTTAATATTAGGTACATATTAGACATATAATTGTATTTTGATTTTAAATTATTAGATAGTTCTTTAGATCTTTCAAACTTGAAGTGTATATGTTTAGATGATTTAAATAGTTTATTGTATTTTTTAACTATTCAATATTTGAAGTATAAATTTAAAGTTTTTAAAATTGTATAAGTATATACATAAACATAATTTTTTTTTAATAACAAAATAAAAACTGAAATTGAAAGAGATTTAAACAACTTTTAATAAAAAAATAGTTCGAATTCCCTATTTATAGAGTTTAAATTTTTTTTAAATAGTTCGAATTCCCTATTTATAGAGTTTTTTTTTAAATAGTTTTTTATTTTTTTTTTAATAATAATAGTTCGAATTCCCTATTTATATTTTTTTTAAAAAAATAATAGTTCGAATTCCCTAATTATAGAATTTTAATTTATTTATTTTAAATAGTTTAAATTCCATATTTATAGAATTTAAAAAAAATAGCCGTTAGGATGACGTCATTGCTGACGTCATCCATCCGTCAGAATGGTTCGGACTTTTTTTCCGAATTTTTGAAAAACAATTTAATGGGTCTCCACTATAAATAGAAGAGAACCCAACTCCAAACTCACAAACTCTCTAAATCTTCTATAAATATCTCTACTAGTTCTAGAATTTCTATAAAACTCTACTTTCTTATTTTACATATTGTAGTTCTACTTTCGAAATATGTTTGATTTTTTTTCGAAAAATAATTTTTATTAATTGTTATTAGTTGTTATTTATGATTATCCCAATGGAGTTTTATGGCTTCAACAGGTTAGGACAAACAACCAAGAAAACTGATTTTTCGAAATTTTCTTCCTTTATGATGTCTCTTCCACCCGAGAGGGATACAATCACACGACGCGTCAAATCTGTCACTGCACCTACGAATATGAGTAAGACCGTCAAACAAACTTTTAGTTCCAAGATGGTTGGTAAGGAGACACGAAGCGTCAAACCTGTCACTACACCTACGATTTTGAGTAAGACCACCAAACAAACTTTTAGTTCCAAAATGGTCGACAAGGTGACACGAAGTGTCGAACACCCAACTATAACTAAGAGTAAGACCGTTGTTCCTAAACAAAGTCTTAGTACGAAGACGAATATGGTCGATTGATTGCTGCTGCGTTAAGTGAGGTTAATTGTGATTCGCAGATCCTTTACAAATTACAGTTACTGTTGAGAAAGTGTTGTGTCTAAACAAAGTGGTTAGAGACAAGAGACTAAAAAAATTATTTTAGATTTTGTATTTTAATTTGAAATCATTTGTACAACTCCTTCCCACAAGAGTATAAACTGTGAACGGCTAAATAAACAAAAAAAATATTTATCTTTTATTATAATAATAACAATTGTACTATCTAATAATTATAAGATAATATTTTTATTAAAAAAATAATAATAACAACACTTGTAATATTTAAAAAAATCACAATAATAATATTCAAAATGTAATATTAAAATTATAACAATATAACTTGTAATCTTTTACCATGATAAAATATGATTTTGGTTTAAAAAATAATAAATAACACTTGTAATATTTATAACCAAATCATAATAATAATATTAAAAATGTAATATTAAAATTATAACAATATAACTTGTAATCTTTTATCATAATAAAAAATGATTTTGGTTTACAAAATAATAAATAACACTTCTAATATTTAAAACCAAATCACAATAATAATATTCAAAATGTAATATTAAAATTATAACAATACAACTTGTAATCTTTTACCATGATAAGATCTGATTTTGGTTTAAAAAAAATAACAAACACTTATAATATTTATAACCAAATCACAATAGTAATCAAAAGGTAATATTAAAATTATAACCATAAAATTTGTAATATTTTAACATGATAAGATATAGTTTTGGTTTATAACATAATATCAACACTACTAATATCTAAAACCAAAACATAATAATAATAATAATATTAAAAATGTAATAATAACATAAGTAATATTTAAAATTTTGGTTTATATAATAATTACAACACTTAAAATATTAATAACCAAAACAAATTAATACTAACCAAAATGCAATAATAATTTTATAATCATATACATTATCTCAATATTTTTTTATATAACTTAAGATATAATTTTGGTTATAAAATAATTAAAACACTTATAATATTTAAAAATGTCTGCAGGGTTGCAGTTCTGCGGGGTTACTGGGGTTGCAGTTCTGCGGGGTTACTGCTTATACAGGCCTAACGAATAAACAAGTTTGCCAGGTTGCAGGTCTGCCAGGTTGCAGTTCTGTCGGGTTGCAGGTTCACAGGTTACCCGTCGGGTTACTAACAGGTCTCCACTTTTTACTCGTGGTTCCGGAACCGTTTGACACATCTACTTTAGTCTATCAAACGAACTAGTGGTGGAAAACGTGTCGAGACAAACTATTTAATAGTTTTAAGCATGTGCATGGGTTGGTTTTATGGGTGTGATCAATTTTACCATTTTAAATGTGAACGTGTCTGATGTGTAGCGTGTTATGTGTGTAAATAGATCAGTGTGACTGCCATATTGCGTGACTATGTGTGCGTATATTCAAAAAAACCTGACTGCCATGTTGCGTGACTAAAAAAACCTAACTGCCATGTTGCGTGACTCCGTGTGTGCGTGTTATGTTATGCGTGTAAATCTATGCAAAAAAAAAACCACAAACGGTCCATTTAAATCCCTATTTATCAAGTCTTTTATAAAACTATTTAAACTAATTTGCATGAATAGTATTTTGATATTGTTTGATTATATTTAGAAATTGTAGATAGTTTATTTATATTAGGTAGATATTAAATAACATCTACCCATTAGACTTCTAATTGTATTTTGATTTTTAAATACTTTATTTTTAAAATATTTATACGATTATAAAAATATAATTGTATGTCTTAACTAAATCCAAATTCCATAATTACGATATGTATATTGTAAACAAGATACTTCTAATATTATTTTGATATTGATTGATTATATTTAGATATTATAGATAGTTTATTTAATATTAGGTAGATATTAAATAATATCTACATATTAGACATCTAATTGTATTTTGATTTATAAATACTATATTTTAAAAAATATTTATACGATTATCAAATATTATCTAGTTCTAGTTTAGTTTTTTTACTTCTTTTAGTTCTTTAGATCTTTCAAGCTTGAAGTGTATATGTTTAGATGATTTAAATTGTTTATTGTATTTTCGAACTATTGAATATTTGAAGTATAAATTTAAAGATTTTTAGAATTGTATAAGTATATGTATAAACATATATTACTTCTAAATAACAATATAAAAACTGAAAGAGATTAAATTAACATTTAATAAAAAAATATAAGCAAAACAAACAATTCATTTATAATAAAAACCAAAACAATAACATAGTTGTTCAATCAAATACAAAAGAAAAACATTACAATGAAAATGCTTAATACAATCAAATGTAAAAAACTAAGGAGCTTCATTGTCGTTGTTGGAAGGTGGGGGACCTTACAAATGTACGTTCTCCATCATTTGTCGCATGTATTCGGATAGTTCCGCTTGAGAGGCTGCAAATCAATCAATCCATTCCTCGTGTCGACCATGTCATTGCCCGTATTCACCCCGCCACTGCTCGTATTGACCATGTTGCTCGTCGTTTCGAACATGTCATTGCTCGAGTCTACTATACCACTGCTCGTTTTGACCACGCCACTGCTTTTGTTGACCTTGCCAGTGCGTATGAAGACCATGTCACTCCACGTGCTGATTATGCGGCCACTCAGCATATTGAATTTGTTGACCATACGACCACTCAGTATATTTGTGGTTGGAAACTCCTTATTGTTGTCGTTGTTCAGAAGAACTACCGGCAGCCATGAGAGCGGTCGGCGACTGAATTTCTTACTGAGGGTATTCATGATGTGGATTTGGTGGTTTGGTAACACCCTTCGCAACCCATATATCATTCAATAAGTACAATCTGCGACTCCATGCTTGACATTTTGATATCAGCTCTCCACCCCAAGAATATATCTCATGCAATCTTAAAAAAGTGTCTACATATAACACTACTTGACTTAACTTTGATCGGAGTGCACATACTCGCATCAACCCTTTTCCTAACAAGCAAATTACTAAATATCGTCCCATAAGGTAAATTAACCCCCCCACCCCCCACACACCAGCTTTTTGAGCCATGTGTCGAATCATCAAACTAGCCAAATTAATTCTTCCCTCATTTCTTACCACTAAAGTAGTTCAAAATGTATATGAAAGTTGTGAATCATTGTTACTAAGGGGAATAAAACAACTGTTAACCAATTTCAAAGTTAATTTTCTATGAGCGTCCAAATTACCTTTTAAGGCTCTATATTTATCGATAATTTATGGTTGGTGCTGACGACAACTCAAAATCTCTACTACACCTTTGAAGGACATAGGCCAATCATCACCTCAACCCATACGAGGAAAAGAAAGTGATGGTAATTTTTTACCATTATATAGATCTTCAGATGGAATGAAAAAATCATCTTCAAAATCAGTTGCAAGAAAACTATAGGCAACACTATTAATTCTACACCTCATTTCTAAACCTCGAACTTAAGGATCATTCTAATCATACGTGCAATGACATACAATTGTTGTACTAATTCAATATACCAATCACAACTGAACCTAACAAGAAATAACCAACCCAAGCCTCTAGTAGGTTCAAGAAGTTTGAAAAAGTATTCCATACTTTCAATTTGGATAAGTTCCTCATAATCCAAATACATATCCGAGTAGAATTTGGTTACACATCGTGGTGCTAGTGGGTTATGAATGCGAACCTCTCATTCGCCCTGATGTTCAAATGTCTGGCTCTCCAAATCTTCGACGTTTTGATACGAAGAACTTATTTCAGAATTTGTTCTTCATTTCGACGATGATGAATCATATTCTCGAAGAAGAATTTAAGATGAAATTTAAAAAAGATATAGAGAGAATATTGTAGTAGATTGAATGTGTAAAGAAAGGGTTGAAGGAGTAGGGTATTTATACAGTTTTTTAAAAAAACCGTTTTTTATGACGTCATTGCTGACGTCATCAATTCGAATATCTGGATATCTGAATTGAGCTATTTTTTTTTCGAATCTCCCCTATAAATAGAGGAGAAACCCAGTCCTAAAAATCACCATCTCTCAATACTACTCTAAATCTCTCTACTTCTTCTATAAATTCTACGAACGCATTAGTTACTTCTTTTAGGAACTCTAGTACTACTTTCAGAATAGCTTATATTTTTTGTTTTTTTTTCCGATAAAAACACTTAAATAATATTGTGGTAACATTATACTAGCTGAATTAAGAGCTTCGTATAATTTATCACGTTATTGGCTTGTTATAGTTGTTTAGATTAGTTGTTATTTGTTTATTTTTGTTTTAAAAAAACCTAAATAATTAATTTTCATTTGTGATATTAGTAAGTATTAGTATAAATTTAGTTTTTATTAATTGTGATATTAGTTTCGATTAGAATTTTATTGTATATTTAAAAAACGTTGTTTTAAGTTTTAAAATGGCTCCAAAACGTAAAAATATTAATGTTCACCCACCCGCAAATGTAGATCTCAATAGGACGGATGATTTTCCTATAGACTCCCCTCACATTGAAACACTCTCCTCCCACGAAAGTGGTGGTGGGAGTACTAGTGGTGGGTTGAGGTCTCGTAAGAAAACATCTTGGACATAGGAGTACTTTAGTGCGAATGATGAAAATACCTCTGCTATTTGTAAAATTTGCGCAAGAAATTATATTTATAGAGGAGGAGAAAATAGAAATTTAGGCACTGACACTATGGCAAAACATTTAAAAACTCATAAAATATTTGATCTTTCAAAAATTAACGAAAATAGTAATACATTTGTAAACCCTCAAAACGGTCTTCAAGTTGAGTTTAACCAAGATAAGTATAGGGAAGAAACAATGATTTATGTGATTGGTAGTTTACAATCTTTCGTTTATGCGGATAGTTGGAGATACGAAAATTGGATGCAAGTTGGGGTAAACCCACGAGCCAAACGCATTCCACATATCTTTATGCGATAACTAGCCTTTAAATATTCTTTAAAACGAAAAAAAAAACATTATTCAAACTACGATAGCTTTGCCATGGAATGTTTCTATTACTAGTGACATAATTACTTTTACCGATTTTGATATGATATGTATTACCCGTTATTGGATGGATCCTGAATGGGTACTCCAAAGGAGAATTATGTGGTTTGAATCTATTGGTCATCATAGCGCACAAGTAATTAAAGATATTTTAGTTGAATGCTTGTATAATTATGAAATTAAACATAAGATTATGTCTATTTCGTTCGACAATGCATTTGCGAATTAGTATTGCTATAAAATTGTTTAGAGATGATTGCACACTTCTATTTTTCCTAAATTGTTTCACACTAAATTTTTATGTCATGTACTTTAATTAGTTGTGAAAGATGGAATAAGTATTATTTTGGAACATTTTATTGCTCCTATTAAAAAAAGGGTCCTATATTGCTCGACCTTCGTACTCCAAAAAGAGCTTTTAAAACATGTGTTATTGAAAATGG
The DNA here is from genome assembly GCA_036936605.1 of Limnanthes douglasii subsp. nivea. NCBI lineage: Eukaryota > Viridiplantae > Streptophyta > Magnoliopsida > Brassicales > Limnanthaceae > Limnanthes > Limnanthes douglasii. The sequence goes on along the minus strand of JAUPFV010000002.1, from coordinate 318,334,954 downwards.
GAAAACATACAAGAAACTTATTTTAGATGTCGAAACTAGATAGAATTCTACTTATATGTTGCTTGCATGTGCTCATGTATTTTAAAAAGAGAATACTACGCTTTATAATGCATCTTATCCTCAAAAAAGTCGTGAAAATCAACATTGGGTTTATTGTGCTGCCATGTTAAAAACTTTAAAAAAATTTAAAGATGAAACTAAAACCTTTTCTACGCAAAATAATCCTAATGTTCACTTGACCTTTTTCATGATTACTAATCTTGGAATGCATATGAATGAATATATATCTAATTTTGTATGCATAGACATGGTGCCCGAAATGGAATCAAAGTTTTTAAAGTATTTTCATCCAATCCTGATGTCTTATTCTATTGCATGCATTGTGGGTCTTTTTTTACGAAAATCTCAATTTGAATTACTAGTTAAATATTTTTATAAAACCTTAAAATTTTCTGAAAATAGTCAAGCGACTGAACCAATTAAGCCTCCAAGGTATATTGCCGAAGTATTTGACTATATGTTTAATATGTATAATAAGTATACTGAAAGATATAGACCAAATACAACTTAAAATGCAAGGGGTAATAACAATAGGGGTACAAAAAGATCTTCTACTAACTATGTTAAAATGACAATGTTAAATAACGATGAATTTAGAGAAATCTTTCAATCTGATAATGAGTTGTCTAGATATTTGAGCACTATGTTTGATTTAACAAATTATACCGACAGAGGTGCCCGAAATGGAATCAAAGTTTTTAAAGTATTTTCATCCAATCCCGATGTCTTACTCTATTGCATGCATTGTGGGTCTTTTTTTACGAAAAGCATGCATATAAATGAATATATATCTAATTTTGTATGCATAGACATGGTGCCCGAAATGGAATCAAAGTTTTTAAAGTATTTTCATCCAATCCCGATGTCTTATTCTATTGCATGCATTGTGGGTCTTTTTTTTACGAAAATCTCAATTTGAATTACTAGTTAAATATTTTTATAAAACCTTAAAATTTTCTGAAAATAGTCAACCGACTAAACCAATTAAGCCTCCAAGGTATATTTCCGAAGTATTTGACTATATGTTTAATATGTATAATAAGTATACTGAAAGATATAGACCAAATACAACTTCAAATGCAAGGGGTAATAACAATAGGGGTACAAAGAGATCTTCTACTAACTATGTTAAAATGACAATGTTAAATAACGATGAATTTAGAGAAACCTTTCAATCTGATAATGAGTTGTCTAGATATTTGAGCACTAGGTTTGATTTAACAAATTATACCGACAGAGGTATTGAAGATATCTTAAAATGGCGGAGTACCAAAACTGATGATTATCATATTCTTGTAGGTTTGTTAAAGAGATTTATGCAATAAATAATGTTTTCCTGTTTAGTATAATATATAATAGATCAGTATGTCTGACCTGTCATTATTATTAGCGTGACTATGCGTGTGCATGATTAGCGTGTGAAGGTCTTGTTATTAGTGTGACTATGCATGCACGTGTCTAGCGTGTTGCATGTCTCGTGCTGCAGAACTTGCATTTTGCAAGATAAACGTAACAGTTCTGCGTGAACCCATTTAAACTCTGTCGTGTCCCCATTTATTTATGGTTTGTCCAAACACATTTTCTACTTCTAAACGAGACAATTACTAATTTATTCAAAATCTAAAATATATTATAAATTAAAAAATTCTAACATAATCAATACAATTTTGAATACAGACTTTATTATTGCTAATTATATTTTTTATTAAAATATTGCAACTATAAAATATTTATTATATTGGAGTAATATTTATAATTTGTAAAATTAATCATATATTATTTAAATTTTTACTAAAAATAGTAAAATATATTATATAGACGCAAATTTGTCATAGAAAAATATAACGAAATTAATTAAAACAAATCTATTATATACATTTTTTAAATAAATCTAAAATTTAAATAAAAATAATAAAAATAATTCTATAGTGTACATTAAACAAAAAAACAAAAAATTATTGTAATAAATAAATAAATATACAAATCAAACAAGAAATTAAATTATAAAATTGATTTTTCATCACATCACAACTCATATAAAGGTGAATCGAAGCAAAAAGAGTAGTTGGCTAATTGGCACTAACTAATAGATGTTTTTACTTATTTTCACATCAAATAAGTGTTAAATGGTTTCTTCTCATTTTTTGAAGTTCTATAATGATAGCCATAAAATAACACATTTAAAAGGAAGATACGAATATGAAAATGGTGAGAAAAATGTCAAAAAAATAGTGTAATTCGTATATAAATGAAATCTAATAATTTTTTGTGTTCGAAATTTAAGAGTCTTTGTTGGATGGTAAAGTTTGATGGAGATAAAATTATTGTACAATCTTCTTGGCACATCGATCCAAAAGTGGGATTATAATTTTGATGATTAAAAGTGAAGACATAATATTTGATAAGTTTGTTTCATATTTGGTGTGATAAGGTTTAAATATGTCTTATCCGGTTCACCAAATAATATAGAGAAAGAAAGTAGAAAGAAAATAATAAGTGCTCAAATAATAGAATAATGATTGTTCACTTTTTTATAGTGGTATCATCATAAGACACAGTAAGGCTGTAGCCCTACAAAAAAATCAAGAAAAAGAAGATAAATTGTTTGCATCAAATATAGTTATATGTTGAAAGTAACTTAGTCCCACAAAAAAACTCGATGTGCCCATACTAGAGGTGCGATAAACTATATTTAGAGTGAAAATTATGGGTCTTAGAGCTCATATGGCATATAAATACAATGAGCCTCTATTAGGCTTGTTTTTCATTGTAACTGAATGATATAAAGATCTGGTTCAAAGACATGTAATAATTAATTATCATGGTTTATTATGTTGATATTAAAGAGGCAAATAATTATACAATAAACATTAAAACTACATCCAACATTAGTTTGATTGAAGAGATTTTATGTGAAAGTAATGATTATTCTCATAATGCACTAGTTGTCTCCTTATTTATCTCCTCGAATGAGTAACTAAAAATAGTCCTGATCTGCATATTCAATCTCCTAAGGTTTCAAGAATATCGATATGGTCCAAATATATACATTAGTCAAACCTTAGTTAAACAAAATATAAGATTAATAAAAAGTCAAGTCATATCATGAAAAAATAAATTTGAATAAATAAATATATAAAAATATATTTCTTTCGAAATATAAGAAATAAATAAGTCAGACTACCGTTTTGGTAATAGTTAGTTAAAAATTAAATATAAGATATGAATATTTTTCACTTGAATCAAGGAAAAAAATCAAATATTTCCAATCTATAAATAAGATATCCAAAAATCATATAAAATCTTATTAATACTAATATAGTCTATTTTCGAAGAAGTTTTATTTGAATATGGTTCCACACATTGTGGGATCACATCCAAAAGATTTGGGAGGATCGATCATATATTTTGGTGGTTATGGTTTACTTATCAAAATGGATTGAAGAATAACAATTGGCAAAAATATGAGCCGATGAATTTATTGATTTCCACAACGAATAATGGAACATGGTTCCAAATTGAAGAACTCACTATATTTTGTAGAGCTTAAGGGAGCCAGTAAAACTTTGCAACGCTTTCCATATACATTTAAAAGGTTAAGTGGTTACTAACTAAATATTCATAGATGGGATCAAACGGATCCTTAAGATCTCGATACGGAATAATAAATACACTTTAAGAAATATTATGGTTCTACCAAATCATTCCAAAAACTACAACTGGCTAAAAACCATTTGCTTTTGTATATGGGATGGAAAATATGGTCCCAATAAAAATATTCATCATTTTCTTTTAAATTGTTAACCTAAGTAAACCAAAAAGCAAAAGTAGACTTGATTGAAGAGAAATGAATCAAATCTCACTTGTGTATGGAACACTAAATAATGTTAATGCGTAATATATATGATTATAAGGTTCGTTTTTTGAAGTTCCGGGTAGGGGATCAAGTCGTGCAAAGAGTATTCGTTCATATAGAAGAAAATGCCAAGTTGGGGCCGAATATGATGGACCATATAATGAAACTGTGAAAATACAAGCAAATACTTATAAAATACAAGATTATGTGAAAATGACCTTCCTCATCCATGGAACGTGGAGCATTTAAAACTTTACAAATCATGGAATGATGTACATACTGATAAATAAGTTCATTTCTCATTTTAATTTATCCTTTTTAAGTTTTATTTATGTACTTAAGGTGTGATATTTTTTATTTCAATGACGTAAATAGATTTTAATGAGACACATATTTAAAAAGCTTTGATGACTTCTTACTTAAAGAGTTATTATATCTGTTATATGTGTCGAAATAGTACCAATATGTTTAGGCAAAACCGTTAGGCTAAAGACACATAATGTTACTTATACATTACCGTCGTGCACATTATATGTTTCCATATGTCGACAAAAAACGACTTATATAGTATCGGTATACTCATATAACAACAATATGCAATAGCAACAAAAATGTGCTTTAGGAGCATTGACGGACATTAAAAAATATAATAAAATATCTACCAAACTTGATCACCTTGTAGGAGATTCTTCTTAATTATGTTAAAAAATTAACATACGAGAATAACTAAAACCTTAAAGCAAGGTTCATGTGCTAAAATACTTGCATAAAATTAAACAACAAAACAGTAGGCATGTATATGTATCCACAATATAAATTTATAAATTAAGTAAATACATTTGTTGTAAAAAATAATAATAATAGTTTCTTTATAAGGTGAAGTCCATGTTAAAACAAAGCAATTTATTTAGGTATAAAAATCCAAAGTACTTACAAAGAGAAGAATGATAAAAGAGCATCTCAATTTGCTTTGACCATAAATAAACTATAATTGGTAACACAACATTGTATCTAAAAGACAAATAAGGTTCTTAAATATATAAATACATTCAAATAAATATAAAATAACGACTAACTTATGGGGCAATAGGGTTTTATTTCCTTTTGGATGGACTCAAAGACAACACCCATTTTACTGTGACTAGGATTGTTGAAGAACTAACCTTCTATTTTTAACTTAAGCTAGTAGATATATTTATGTACCGCATATAATGTCCTTTAGAAATATCACTTTATCTTGAGTCGTGTGGGGTTTAACAATTAAAATTTTATCTGATGCGGTAGTATATTCAACTTAATTTACAACAATTAAAGTATGAGATGGAAGGACCTGTTCTTCTAGCACAAAAGTTTTAAGAGCCAAAGTCTCTCACATAACTTTAATGGAAGGTGAATGAGAAGAAATACAATCGAAATTCCCCAATAAAGGAAGAAATGCAACATCCATTGTATTTATAGTTGCATATTCATTCGTGAAAGTATAATCAGGAACTCATGCACGAACATGACTAATATTGTAATGCATAATTTCTTTAAGAACAAGCTCACATAGACTATCAAAATCAATATTTGGATATTCGTATTGATTGGAAATATAATGTTGGCCTCCAAATGAATTATATATTCAACTACATCACTAACAACAATCTTCTTAATCTTTTCCAAACGAACTTTATGTTGAAACTTAGTTTATTTACTTCAGTCTTATGATCGACTTCTCATTCACTAGTAAAATGGTTAAGCCTTATATTTATCTTTTCAAGGTTATACGAGTATCTTTAAAATCAAATAGTTGGCCATCTAACTTTTTGACCATTATCTAATACTCAACCAATTGATGTTAAACACCTTACAATCTTAAAACCTTGGCTTGAGTTGCGACATTGGTTTCTCAATGGATACTTAAGTTTTTACGACAACCTTTACTTTTTTGCTTATTCTTTACCGAAGCTTGAATTGCTTCTCAAACTTTTAATAGGTATGTTGTTGCAGTTTGAAGCGTTTTTGATAGTTTTCTTACATTATCAATCTCACCTGAAAAAATGAGCTTCGGTTTACTCATCGTATTAAACTATTTGTACATACTAGTATTCTTTGATAATGAGATGCAAATATCATATTATCTAAATCCACACTACACGAGTACACAAATCTTATAATAAAATTAAGAAAAAATAAATTATTTATTTTTAAACTCGTAATTTCCATTTAAAGCACGATATTGGTGGGGCTCACTGGTCTCCTAATTATCACTGATAAAAACAAATTTCTTTTCCATGTCATATATGATTCCATGAAATTGGTAACCTTTTTTAGCATTTGTGTAAGAAAAAGTAATAACATGACTACATTTGGAAACACTTATCAGGGAGACATGCAATAATTATCGCATTGAAATTTGGTAACTAGAAAAATAAGCGGCAATTATCATGGTAATTATCAATCTCTAGCCATTTGTTGATAGTTAACAAGGACACATTCCGAGTAGCTGAAAAAATGTTATGAATGCCAGATAAAGTGGTAGCTAAACCTATACATCGAGTATATTTTTGAAAAATACATTCTCGCAAGTCATGCAATCAACATGATCTTGCATTCTACTGGTAATATGATTATAACTAGGTTAGGCAAATTCTATATCGTTTGAAGAACAAAAAAACTGATATTTACTAAGATAAGCATAGTTATCATACACAATCTTTCTCATAACCTCGTCATTTATTTTAATAAATGAAATTTTCTTAATTAATATAATGATGGATGTCGGGTGTGAAAAATATGGATCTTTGATAAATTTAAACCCAACATAGTTGTTTTCCTTCATTTTCCTAACATAAAATAAATGTGTGATTGACAACACATGATGTTTATGTTTTGTTAATAAATATTATATATGTTAGATACGATATAAATATTTTTATTTTTCAAACTGACTAAAATTTTCTGAGGGTGGACAATAGCCAGAAAGAAATTTTAACGAGTTTTCTTTCAAAACTTTCTCGCTCTAAGGCATCCTTAAAATAAGGTCGCATGTATGTGTTATACTTTTTGCATAAAACTTCCAAAGACCGTAATCCAATTTCAGCTTAATGAGATATACTTCTAAAAGAAAATTCATATTTCTTTGCTCGTTGATATTCTCTTAATGTCATATTTAAGAGTTTATTACTTATATTTCTGAGACTTACAAACCAAAATTAATCTTTAATTTATCCACTATATTCATTCGTCTTAAAATTGTTTAGCTAACACGTATCCAAACCATTATCCATACCTTTTATCCATTATTTAAGCTCTGATTTAGTGTAATGTGCATGACTCGTGAGTATGTACATTTGATATTATAAAAAGTATATTTTATTTTTTGTCTCAATCTTAATAAAGTTTAACAATCAAAGAAATAACATAGATAAAAAATAACTATACTCGAAAAACTATCCAAACATTAACACCAAATAAAACAAAAAAACACTCAAGTCTTTCGAAATCTAATATTTTGCAACAACACATGATTTCGACCTAGTCACTAAAAAAACATGTATTTCTTGCTTCATTTGATTTTGAATTTGGAGTCAAAATCTGATGTTGTACAACGATTTTAAAACTCAATCTTTTAAATCGAAAACAAAACTTCCAAACTTATTAATTTTGTGATAGTTTTTTTTTTTACAATTTTGAAACTAAATATTATAAACGTGTTAAATATTTTGTTTATATTTTGATTTATTATATCCGGCTTTTTCTATATTTCAAGCAGGATTTTATTTTTCGTAAACAAATGAAAAAAAAATATTTTTTTGTAATTGTTTTTTAAAACTCGAGTTTGGATTCACAATGGTTTAAATTTTTTATTAATATTGTTTGATTTATTATTATTATTATTATTAAAATTAAAAACCTAAAATAGTATAATTAATTGGACAATTTTTCTGATTTTATTACCGTCGAATTACATTATAAACCCATTATAACGTTTCAATTTAGAATTCACAAGTTGATTATATGTGTCCGCTTTTCAAATGTGAATCACACATATCCATTTTACTAATATGGGACAAAAATTGTTAAAGACGAAAATTTTAAAATTGAATTTTTAGAATTATATATATGAAAATTGTCAATTAATATAGTAAATTTAATGGTATGTATTCATCAATTTTCTTCCATCGTTTATTTAAAATAATTTAACATTTTTATTATTATTTTAAACCCGACAACAATCTTTTTATTATTTACTTTTCGAAAAGAGATCAATACTTAAAATTTTATAGTAAAAATATTTATTGTTTGTAAAAAATTACTTTCCAACTGCTGTTAGTTTATATATATATATATTAAAATATTTTGAAATGAATATCTATATTTAGATATGCAGTTCGTATTTTTTTCACTAAGAAAATAATTACATACTTACTTATAGATAATATATTGTATTATACGGTAATTAGTTTTCAGTTTAAAATAATACCACAAGTTTTTTTGTTTTTTTCGGAAGGAACCCGCAGCCGATATTCATAGTGCAATGAGTGCGGACATGATAAATCTTCAGTCTGACGCAATAGCCTACAAACCGACGCCAGAAGATAAACCGTACAAGGTGACAGACTCAACCGAGAAAGCGTATGTAAAAGGAACTCATGACTTTTGATCACAAACATGCCTTACTAAATGAGAAAAAAAATTGTTAGACACAAAAATTTAAAATTAGATTTTCAAAATTATATACATAAAAATTGTTAAATAATATTGTAAATTTAATAATATAAAGTAATTTAGCGCTTTTATTATTATTATAAACCTGAACTATAATCTTTTTATTATTTTATCTTGGAACAAGACATACTTATTATTTCTGTAAAAATTTATCTTCTAACACTTAGTTTGATAGGTATATATAAATATTATAATCTTTATATCTATATTTATCTACACAATTACAAGATATTTAAATTCTTCATAAAATATTCTTCCACCAAAAAATAATTAACTAACTTAATTATAAAATTATGTTCTATTATATGGTAATCTAAAAAAATTAAGTATCAAAATACCATCTATATTTATCCAAATTACATATTATATGTTGGAAATGTTGTTATTAGCCTAAACTAGACGATATTCCAAAAAAGATTGATTACCTACCTGTTCGAGAAGCATTTTTGATAGTAGAATCGAATAATTTTGATGTATGAAAAATAATTTCTAAATTGAAAATAGAAATTGTTCGCATAAAATATAAATTCTTAAGTGAGTTATCCAAATATATCCAACAAAGTTATTGTATAAAAAAAACGTTTCTCAACCAAAGGAAAAAACTAAAAGTAATCATTTTATCTTTTAAGAATTAAACTTTTTTTTAAGTATTTATCTTTCAAACCATAGCTTGGAAAAAAAATGAAAGTATCTTGGATTGTATTTTTTAAGACGGTCAAAACTAGATCTATCAATAATAATAATAATATTATTATTTCGACAGACCGAGTTAGAATGGTGTCGCATCTCGTATCATCCAACAGTACATGTTTCACATCTCTTCATTATATCATGTCATGTCTCGCTTCTTTTCTTTCTCCATTTCATCATGCTCTGTGCCTCGTCTCTCGTATTGTCTCGCATATTTTTATTACATCATGCATGATCTTGCATTCTCTAATATCACATGTCTCGCATTTCTCCATTTCATCATGTATGGTATCGCGTCTCTCTATTACATCATCTATGATCTCGCATCTCTCGTCTCTCATATTGCATCATGCATGGTCACGCATCTCTCGTCTCTCATATTACATCATTCATGGTCTCGCATTCTCTAGTAGTACATGTCTCACATTGCTTCATTTCATTATGTTTTATCTTTTATCTCTCGATATCATGATATCATCGTACTTTATCTCTCGTTTCTCTTTTTAATCATGCTTGGTCTCGCATCTCTCCATTTAATCATGTCTAATGTCGCATCTCTCTATAACTCTGTTACATCATACGAACATAACTGAATGCATTATGTGACGAGACAATCGCAATGCGAAATAAGCATAACTAGATCCGACGAAAAAAAATTCAAAAACTCCGACTAATGTATCTAATTCCGATTAAAAGAAATGATAGCATTTTTAAATTTCTTTTCCAAATTACGCATTGAAAAATGCAAATTTTAGAAGAAGAAAAAAACCTAATGGCGTATCCGGTAATAAATACTTCTACTAAAAATACTTTGAAAACTTGGATATATCCAATTAGATGGAAAAAGTTTGGATATTATATGGAACTCGAGTACCTAAAGCACAGTTGAAAAATTAGGTTAAAGTAAAATCTCTTTAGCTTGGAATACTCTATAATTGATGTACTTTTCAATTGCTCATTTAGCTTGATAATTAATGCAAATCATGTACGCTCCACCTTAGTTTCCGTCTTTCTCTCCAAGACAAATCTACCACGGACAAAAATCTTGGTAGGGACAAATGCAATTTGGAGCTAAATTAGAGAAAAAGAGGTAAAAATATATTAAACTGAGTACTCCATAAACCAACAGATAAGAGCTCGAAGCATAAGGACTAAGTGTAGATGCCGTCAGAAAGAATAAAATAGACCTTTTTCCTTCTAACTAAATCTTTTACATTTTGGCACAGTATAATAGCTTTGTGTAAATAAATCATCATTTTCAGAAAAAGTTTAGTATGTATACAAAATTAACCTATATGACCAGGAGGGGGAAATTTTTTGAATTGCTCCCGTGAAATATCTCTGACTGTTGCTACACTGTTTTACAGCTTCAATCTCACCTCAATTAATCTTAGGCTTTGACCGTCTTGGCTTTAAGACAAAATAGAGAACACCCAGAACAATCGCAAAGGCAGGAATTGTCGATGCATCAAATACCACATCGACTTTCCTCTCTTTTGTGCAGTGAATAGGGTGCAGAAGCGCTATCGTTGCATTGACTTCATCAACAAACCTGTGCCAAAAAAATAGCAAGATACTGCAAATTAGCTCGTGGTGGTATAAAGCATTATTCCATACTGTTCAACTTAGCCTGTTCGGAATACAGTCACTAGAAAATTGAAAAGAGCTAATAGAACCAAACCCTTTTGTTGCTTCCTCTAATGTATATAGCATTCTCATGGCATCTGGATATCGCAGTTCTCCGGTAACGGTGGAGATCTAAAAAAGGATCAAACACAGTTATCACACTGCTGCTAAATCGTTAAGCTTTCAAAAATAATGAAGGTGAGACTGCAAATAGGATAATGAGCATGTACTCACCCTTTTCCATTGGCTGACGACGTATTTATGCTTGTTGAGTAGCTCATGCTCTCGGGTGTGGAAGAGTTTAAACGTTTTATCAGCTAGATTTAGTCAAGGCACCATCGTAATCTTCAGCCGATTAAAATTTAATCTAACTCAACTGAGTTCTTTTGGAGCCAACATTCATTTACTTGACTAGAATATTCATTATATGCACAACAGATTAACATCCTAGAATAAATTAGACTGTCTTTTGTTTTTTTAGGATATTCTGTTGACTAATGCCATGCCGCCTGTGTGCTCAAATATGCATACGTAATATTATGTAGTATGTTTTGAATGAGTGCAGGCGCCAATGTAGACCATTTTCAGATATTTTACATGCCAAAAGCATGCAAAGAAAGGATACTTGTATGCTCCATGAGCAGAAGATGAATAGCTGAATTGACCAGTTGTATTGATTCTTCAAGAGCTGTGATAATATAGCTTCGAGCAATTGTATCAGACTGAAATTGTGATAAGTGCCAACCTTGGGAAGTGATGGAAAAAGGGTTACAGCCCACTGACCATATCCAGTCCTGCCAAATTGCATAAGATAATCAATCCTTCAATTAGTACTTGCATAAGATGCAATTTTAGTGCAATGCTCCCAGTTCCAGGAAAGTCGGCTGTAAATTAATTTTCCATTTCATCAAAGAGTCATTTTCTTCCTTATTTTTTTGCGTTGTGTGAGTGTGGTGCTGGGACGGGAGGGGGGAGGGGACTTGGAATAGAATTTCTTCTATAAAATATATTGAACTGAAAAAACTTTCAATAAAACCATTAGAATTTGCCTAATGTTGTTATAAGAAATTCATTAGGCACAAATTACAATGATATTCACACTGATCTCTCTGCGTTGATCTAGAAGTTGTTGCTACACTCGACAATCGACAATCAAAGTTGTAGGATAATATAATTCACATGTCGTGATAAGACAGAAGTATGAAGAGAACACAGGGATTATTCAACACATTGTTTACCTCAATCGCACTGTCGTGGGCTTGACTGTAGACGAGATGCAGAGGAAGCAAACCAGCTAGATTTTTAGAAACAGCAGCCAAAGCAGCTTTAATAGGCCTCCTGCACGTGAAATGAAGCGAAGGGTTTGAAACAATTCATAACAAAAACCAAGCAAATTTGTTCGACTGGTTGTTTTCTTAGGCAATCTGATCTAAGCACACCTATTGTGGTTACAGTTTTTGCAACAATGGTTGATTTGTTATTTAGGATATGAATCAATGAAAAAGTCATATATATAAAAATAATTGCTGTCCCTAGCACAAGTGAAGAGAATGTTTAAATCAGCAAATACTAAGAATAATAGAAGAAAATATTGTAATATACAAATGCAGCATACACTATTAAAAGCTAAATTAAGACGCAAATATTCAGAATACCTTAAATCCCACAAAAGTGACTGCCCGTTACACTGCAGATGGCTTTCCCATGATGATGGCTCAGATTGGACAACAATTACCATATCAGAAAGTGCCTTTGCCTGATAATGCTTGTCAACCAATAATGGCTCCCCGTGAATAAACCAAAATATTGGAATTTCTAATGTAGACCGGGAATGGGAATGAGCTCCTATATATTTTGAACAAAAATTCAAATATCAGCTCCGAAATGTAGCAGTCTAGCCACCATTCAACTAATTTGGTACAGTTCCTGGTAACAAAATCCTTTACTCCTCGTTTGTGATATCAGTACCTAATCAGATGTTACTAATGGGATTCACAAGAAATTAGCAAAAAAAAAAAAAAAGCAATGCACAATCAAGCTATAAATGAAAATACTAATTAATTGTGGAGATAATGGTTTTGATACAAGACACTGGTGACATGATTAGCTAAACCAACGAATTAGTGGCTTGGTTGCTTAGGATTTGGAAAACATTTTCACAACGACCTTAAAACTGAAAGCAGATATAGTGTAACACAATGATAGAAAAGAAAAAGCAACTTAGGCTGCCAACTTGCCTTTAAGTGAAGAAGTATGATCAAGTCTTTGTAACTGATGTTGGAGGATGGAGGTATCAAGATATGAACGAATTGTTTTCCTATAAGTTCCATTAACAAGTAAAATTGGCACAGCTGCAGCCCGCCTCGCCACTGAAAAAGCCATTGCCAAAGCCGGATCCTCTGACAGAGATAACCTACAGTAGATATAACAGTTTCAATACAGGATGCGAAAAAAAAAATACATATATGCACATATTCAGAAGCAAGGCAGTATTAGTGCATAGATAGAAGCTAGTTTTTTGTTTCAATTTCAAGATGGAAGGCATTGATAAAGAGAGATACAAGATAGGAATATAGAAATATTTGAATAGAACTGCTTAATGCAAAAGGCAGCATGAATAGACGAAAAACAAAATAAGGGTGCAGAGACACTTACATGTGCGGGCTAAACATAGGTTTCTGCGAGGGTAACAACAATGAAGAAAGCCCATCCATGATAGCTTTGACATCCACAGGTAGTTTTTTAATACTCGCAACCTTCTGCACTAACAGAGATGAACAATTACGACCTCCTTCCAGTTCAGCTGATAGTCTTCTGAGATATTTTACATAAACATACCTCCTCTGTGATAAAGAACAATTGAAAGGAAATCTTCTCATAATAATGGAATGCACCATCAGCAACAGATGGTGATATGATGTGCCTCATGGATCCCCACAGCGTGGCACCTAAATGTGCAAGAAAAGCATCCCGAGCAACTGTATAATTTTGAAACTCCTGCAAAAAAATTGAGCAGCTAAGACACTTTGCATCTAGCAATTAACGTAGTCAAATCTTCCAACGAGCAGCATAATAAGAACAAATGTTGTTCTTAGGTGACCAAGCACAAACCTCATGTGTATTTCTAACCAGATTCCAGTTTTCCATTCTCTTCAGTGCATCGATAGCTTTTGTCTTGTGACTTTCATCATATTCTTCACCTTCAAAAGACTGAAGTTCATTTTTCAAGTCCCGCATTCTCTCATCGAGCTCTGGATAAAAAATATTGAAATTTATAAATTTAGCGGCAAACTCCTATATACAAGAATCTGAGTAATGAATGCTAAGTAATTTAATAGCTTCTGGACCATCCTGCCAGAAACAAAAGGAGCTACATATGACAAAATAATACATCCTTTTTCCCATCATAAGTATATTACTAGGGAGGAACTAAAGTCAATTATATGTTTACCAGCTCTTGTATATGAAGAATTGTATGAGATAAGTGCGAGAGCTTATGCCAGCTTAACTAACTGCATGTTGCAAGCAACAAACTATATATATATCATGACTCTCATCCCTAGGATAGTAGGATCTGAAGCCAATCCTATATTTACCAGTTCTGAAAAGTCGTATGCGAGAAGTATGAGACCTTGTGTCAGCTTTAATATAGACAACAAACTTTAGTATTCTAGTGAGCCAGGAGAGGGAGAGAGAGAGAGAGAGAGAGAGAGAGTAAAGCCAGTATAACAACGCTTAAAAGAACTGCAGGATTACCTTCACAAAGGGCAAGCTTGACTTTCCTTCCCTTGCAGTGTTTGAAAGCAAAAAGCTCATATACATCAATTTCTGCTAAGAGAATGTCGATAGCTTGATGGTCTTTCTGCCAAATATATTGGCATATTCAATTACTAAACGAAGAGAAAATACAAATTATTCCATTCAAAACATATAAACTATAATTCGGCCAAATCTTCTTGATGGGTCAGTCAAGAAACACAGCATATTAACCCCAGTAGTTGAAATGCCATGTGCTCTTCACAGACTTATATGACAAATTTAGGAAACAACACATCACCACCAAAACAATATATATATATCACGGTTAGTTTACTGTTTTCTTACATAGAATATATTATATTGGTCGCAATAAAACTAAAATAGTTATATCAGCCTTTTTTAAAGGATACAAGGAAAGTAAGACCGCCTTGTAGAGGAGGTTCTAACTCAATACTCCTTTATATTACCCTAGGATATAAGCACTTGAGTCCAGTTTCTTTCCCTTTACACAATTTTCTACATTTTCCTTTTCATTCTCTTATACTTAGGCTACACTAACCTAAGGGCATCTTCGGGACACCGGATAGGATTAATAAAATTGGAACTAGCTGTATTAGTCGAATACTATCAGATCTAAGATGTGAGATTGGACACTAAATTATTTGATCCATGTGGAGTACAGTCCGGTCTAGATCTAATTGCAGCTTAAACATCATACGAGGTTATTTTTATACAACAATGAATTTGCTTGTAACAGCACCAAATATTGGATTGGATAAAAATGCTACAATCTAGTTGAATCCAATCCTTATCCTATGTACCAAATACGCTGCCAACATGCTATTTAACACTGGAGAAGACTGCTGATTCATGTTACAGAAAATGATTAGTATGCATTCTCCTTATTTTAAGCTCCATTTGAAAGAACAATACTAGAAGGATACTAAGGAATTTAAAAGATACTGGAAGCATTCAGTGAGTCCCTATGTCATATATAACACATACCTCTCCAAATACAGAAAACTTTTCCTGAATTGCATCTTGAAGGCGATCTTCCGCTTCATCGTCTGATATTTCTGGTTGTCATGAAGAATAAAGGCAATTATGGATTGAAAAGTAACAGATTTAAAGTGTAAATGCTGCTTTTACATGATACAACACTATAAAAATTTCACCAACACATTTTTGTAAAACTTTAACTTTATACTGTATGCCAATTACTAAAACACACACTTGCTCAAAATTCACACAGGGTACTCTCTGGTGTAAGTTAGACTTTTTTGCATATCAAAGGAATATATATATGTAATTCCTTTGTCTGCTCATATGCTAGAAAGGCGAACTGTTGTGGCAATCTAGTGCTGAATCTGTAAGTGGGATAAGGATATAGCATACTGTATTTAAGAGTTTTGCACTTCTGGGCAGAGCAGCTGAGAGAATAGAGGGACATTTTATGACACTATTACTATTATGAATAGCCAAGGATATTACTGAACAATTAAAATCTCTGTCGAAGTCTAGTGATTAAAATCTTTGACTGTTTAAGTCTGTAGACTGTTCCGGTTATAGATGATTTAAAACAACCTTAACTAGCAAATGATCTTTCCCTATAGATATTTTTCTTTCATTTTAGTCTATTTTTCCTGGTATACGGCCACTCCGGCGTAGACCTTCTGATTTAATTTATTTTGACTAGAATAATCCTTAATTGACAGGGAAAGTAATTAGCAAGTCTGTCCATCCACGATTCAACAGCAGGCTTTTGGTACATAGGAGTATCCTAATATACTCACATAGTCTTAGTGAAAAAGGAATAATCATGGAGGCAAAGGTGCGGGAGACAGGTGAGGCAAATTTAAAAAATTTAGTCTTTGGGTGCGGCGGGTGCCATCTTTTTGAAGCACAATGCTTCCTAGGGATTTAATATTTAAAAATCTAGAGAATAGGGAAATAAAAGCTTTCTACAGAAGAACAAAATGCGCAAGCATGAATAAAACGTTAATGGATAGATTAAGTTTTTTCAGCTTAGTGAAAAATACAACTGGGATATATATATATATATATATATATATATATATAAAGGAGAGAAGCTGATACTCAGTAATGTAATGATCATAATCATACAAACATACAACATAACGATACAAAAAGACAATAGTATGATATTTCATTACAACTGAAAAATAGCAATGTGGCCAAAAGAAAGACATAAAGTTAGCAAGAAAATTTAAATATGACAAAAAACAAATGAATGTACCTGTAACTGCACCAATTGTCTTCTCCACATTTGGAAAACTAAGTTCAGTACGCACACCCTCTCCGCCAACAGAAGGCCCCCATGAGAAAGGGCCAGCACTTAAGTCAATAAATGCCCACCTGATAAGATAAAATTTACAACGACCCTCAACGAAATTTCGTTGTAAGTTGGGTAACATATGTACTAGTGAATATATTAGAGATATATTCAACCTGCCCTTTCCAATCCAGGTATCTGTCAGACATTCAGCCCTAAGACCGCTCAAGTCCCCAGATTTTAATCCCTTCTCAAGAAGAAGCCTTGTATCCTCATTCTTTCCTTGCAACAACTAGAAATGGAAAGACAAGTATACAAACACCCAATTAGAGATGCCTAACAGATCTCAGCAAAAGGTTGGCATTCAGTATATCATCCTGATGGTTAAGTTCGAAAAGAAAATGACCATATATACCTGTACAGCTTTGCTCTGAATGACATCAGCAGTCCCTTTTCCATGATACAACATCTCAGTATAATTGAGTGCATCCATTACAGAATTATGCCACTCGGCCTGTAAAAATGTTTGGCCACAACAAACCTCAAAATTTGAAAAACAGTACTGGACTTTATATATTAAGGTAACATAAGGACACTCGCTTTTTTAACTAAGGAAGGATGAAGTCAAGCAATAAATATTTATTGCATATAGTGTGGAATTCTGTCAAGCACTAGAATGTTTGAAGATCTTACAGGTCTAACGTGATTTCTATCATTATTATCGTAAAAATACTCAAGATCAAGGACATCACTGGTGAATACCCCAATATACCTAATGAGACCAAACCTTTAAAATTACGGTAAGAAGAATATAATCCTTGTTGTAACTAATACATAGATGTAGTTAATATAAAATACTTAATAAGCGAAAATAAATCTCAAGGGGTTGTGAAACTAAATGGCCCAGCTTAAAAACCTCTTACCAGCTCAGTTATCTATATAAAGAGTACTAACCGTATCAGTTTCCTCCGTAATTGTCCAGGCAAATTTCACCATAGGATGCTTTTCATATAGTGGTCTCTTCATGATCTTATCAAAAGCTAAAAAATTAAAGTAGCAACAAAAGAGTAATTGAGCCATCAGTATCAGTATTCTGAGAGGGATGTTGCAACAACAAGTATGAGCCATTTCATACCAAGGAGACTCTCTGAGACCGTCCGTAACTGAAGAACTTTTGTTTGCAAGTCCTTATCCTGTTTAAGGATTATTTTTTCAGTGCAAATGCTTACGCTTAAATATATTATTTCAGTGCTAATAAACATCATGCCACATATTATTTTCAGTGCTGATAGTAGGAATATTGTTTAGACGAAAGAGAAATATAACACAAATGGCAACGTGGTAACATAAACATGATATGCAAAGAATACATGCCAGTACCTGTTTGAGAAAAGCTATTTCTGACTCAGATAAACCTCTTCTGCAAATGTTAAAGGTAAGAAAAAGAATACATTCATTAACCGTCAGAGATAACCTAAATTAAAGACTAATGGTAAAAATTAAGTTAGCCCATGAAATGAAAGTAACACAAGAAGCATAAAGACCATCTTATATGGCCATGGCATTAATCAATCAAATCATCTAAACTATGTCAATGATTTCTTTTTTTCTTTGAATTGGCCATAGTATTTTCTTAAAACGGTTCTTCAGAATTAAAGACTTGCAAAGGTTCCCAATAGGTTTCAAACCAACCTGTAAGCATTACGCTATACTTTTTACTTCAGACTTCACTGACCCGTTAAAATTTATAGTCTTACAAGTAAGTTGACCTCCATCACTGGGAGAACTCTCCTAAAGACTCAAACTTCTTACTAAGGAAAAGATGTATAAGAACTTCTCTTCAAACTTCTGTTCTTTTTTTAACTTATAAATGTAAGTCTGCCGAAGATTTGAACTTCTTACAAAAACACGATGCATGATACCTTCTCTCTGAACCTCTGCTTCTTTCTCGATTATAACAGTATGACTAATAAAGATTCTAACTTCTCATAGATAAAACATAATGTAAAATAACTTCTCTTCGAACATTCACTTTTGTATAAACTTTTAATTGAATTTCCAACCTGTCTCACCCTTTAAAATAGTATATGAAATTGTAGCTTACCGGTAGCCATATTTAGCCTTGTTCTTATCATGCTTTGGATTCATAACAAAAATATTATAAGCTTCTCCCAGCTGAAGATAGTCAACAAGGCTGGTAAAGAGATAATCCATCATGTCCACATCTACCTGCCAAAGATCATTGCCCTCATCCCTGTCAACGACGAGATGAAATGTAACTAATGCCCAAAAAGGAAATATTCAGTTAAGAGTTGCACAGCTTATGCTAGATCCAGAAAGATGCAACAACCTTAAATAAAACTTTCCATTTTCTTCTGACCAAGGTACTTTATGAACAGAAACCAAACATTCTTGATGCCCTTTTAGGAAGAAGAAGCAAAAAGAATATCAACCAGCAAAATACAAACAAGCTCAAATAACATATCACCATTAAACTTAAAACTCCTTTGGAGAGTCAAAATGCCTAGACTCTGGAGATGAGAAACTTTACATTAACAGAGGGCTCTATTCGTCCAAAACTTTAAGAGAAAACTACCATACCACACTCCAACCCCTATTAAAAAACGAAACAAAAACAAACAGTCCCTTTCCGATCTATACATGATTATACTTTTTCAGAAACCTTGATGGCATTCCATAAATCAGAGAGAGAAAACACAAACGTTATAGTCTGAAGTTTCTGGTGATATTTAAACTGCTTTAAATGTTAGGAAAGTTTTAGTTATGTCAAACTCATGCCAATGCACTGAAAGATTGGCACTGCCACCGATCTTTAATGTAAGTTACAATTACATTACACACTATTAGAAAATCATCATACCAGTATATACCTGTTAACAGAGGCATCATCCTTACGGGCTAAAACATTGATGGCATGCTCAAACACAGAAGTAACCTTTTCACCCATTTGTATAGCATGAACTGAAAAGCTGCAACAAATAAGGGAAATTAATCTTTTCAGTTGAAAAAGAAAAAAGCAACATGATTTTACACCCTTAATAGAAAAAGCAGGAAAAAATAGCACATACTTGTAGTTTATGTGACTGATGATGGGAAGATGATGTTTTTTCTCTTTATCTATGCTAGTTTTGTAAAATGGAGTCAGAACTTCTCCAAGTTGAGGAACTCGTGTATGCTCAAATATGTGATCAATTTTTGTGAACCAGCGCTCAAGTTCTTCAGGTTTTAGCTTGAACTCTAGGTAAATAAAAATAAAATCCATTAAAGAGCATGTTCATAGCAGCGACCCGGTAAGGAACAAAAAATATGAAATGCATACCTTGATTTCCTTTTCCTTCGAATCCTATAAAGATGAAATTTACCGGGACCGGAAGATACATAGAGTCTACTTCCATTAGCTCTAGGTAATTAGCAATATTTCCTGGAGTATAAAAGTAAGTAACGTACAAGAGAAATTGCAGGATTTCAGTAACCATCCCCTTTCATATTGACAAAAACAATAACTACACATGAAATTTAGATATAGACTTCCGAATTAAGTGTACGTAAAGAAGAATAGAATTTTGTACAGATTAGAGAATTGGTCATACAAGAGCCTCTTTTTTATATTTATTAATGTCAGACCCATAAATATATTCCATTGCATTATTTTTAAAGCCATGAAGTAAAGAACCATCTGAAAGAAAGTATCAAGTAGATATCACAAGTGAGATTCAGAACAGATATAACTACATGTAAAACTGGAAAGTCTTAGCATTTCAAACCCAATCAACAAAACAAATCATAGAAATGTTTTGTCAGCAAAGAAGTTTCAGAAAAATAGTAAAATGCCAGCAACTACCTGCCTTGGTGTAATTAACAACCCCCATTTTGCCCTTGACGGAAGACTCCAAATCATCAAAATCTGAAAGATCAGAACAAACAGTACTAGAAGTCTAGAATCAAGAAAGTAGAGGAAGCGATTAAATCTGAGGAGAAGCATCTCAAGGGTTCAATGAAATTAATTGACCGAGAGAAGTACCACTGCGCATAACAGATTCGCTCCAGAATCTACTCTTTTCCTTAAGATTAAATAAAGAGAATATGGAAGAACTCCCAGTTTTACGATTTCCATGAGGGGATCCAACAGATTCCCTTGGCATGAACTGTTATGATATCACCCAGAAATTAGTGTAGCACGACTCTAGAAAGCAGTTATTGAGAAACTAAAATCTATAATAGAGATCATATAAGTATATCCGTCTTATCATGCATTAAGACTAACACCTTATTCTTCATCAAACCCATGTTGTAAAATACCAACATAACTTGATTGAATTAATCTGAAAGAATTACTAGCCTAATCTTACAACCTTTACACTGAGAATTGATAAAAAAAAAGGCTTACATTAATGAATAACAAAATAATCACAGAGAAGAGAGATACATCAAAACAGATAGTGTAGAAAAGTAATGGGATAGAAACTGATCCCCAGGGAAGAGGATTATGGGTAAAAGATTATTCTTTACACCAATAAAATTAAACTTTTACTAAATCATCATATAAAAAACTGTAGCTTAGGCTGAACTTCAGTAGAAAATTGCGGCCAAGAATATGTAAAAGCTGACACTTATGGGTTTAGAGAAATATGAACCAATGCAATTCTTTATCTAGCTAAAACAACTAAATGCTCGATGTTAATAACTTCAATACACAAATAGGTATTAAAATCCACCACATACACAGTTTTAAGTCGAAATTCACCACAAATATCACCTCAGTCAAGCTAATCAGTACAGCCTTAAGTCAATCAATACGACCAGAATCGACAGAAACTAAAGAACTATTCGAATCAACCAGAGAAACTCCTGAGCTAGATGCAGTGGTCGAACAGCTGATAAAGCAAACAAAAACAATATTCTGCACTCGATACAATCTTATAAAGAGGACACACACTGATCTTATTAAGATCAAACGAAACACAAACAATCGCATGAATATGTAACCCTAATCAAATGAAAAAAGAAAGACTTTCACGAACGAAATCAAAGAGGTAGTTGGTTAATTCGTTTGATGAAAGTACCAGTAGAAGAGCGAAGATAACAAGCATAGTCAATGCAGCGGATCTTCGACGAATACGGTCCATTACAGTCTTCTTCTCGTCACTGTAAACTCGTAAATCGAACTCTTCGACGGGAATCGGAGTGTCACACTTAGAACTCAATGGAGGTTTTGCTCATTCCATATAGGTTAGCGACTTGGACAGACGATTGTTACGTAAATCGATACAAAATCCCGACCCCTTGTTTCTTTGTTCCGGTACTAGAACCCGGTATAATCTAATTTTAGTAAAACAATCTTAATTTTAAAATAGATAAAAAAAACCCCTAAATACCTCACTCAAACCAAATTTTGAATATTTTTATTTAGTACCTCGAGTAAAAAATTGGACAAATTACCCTTCGACTATAAATACTCATTTTTCACTTCAAACCCACTTTTATACCATTTCTCATCACCCTAAACAAATCCAAACACATCTAATTTTAAAAACCACCAGAAAATCGTTCGACTTCGTGATACTCTCTCTCAAACCCAAAACCCCTACAGCTTCTCATTGTTCGAAATCAGTCGTCGTTTACACCTTCAACGCAATCACACCGGTCACCGTCTTTTACTCAGTTCAACGAGTAACCACCTTCTGTTCGACAAAGTTGTCGTCAAGTCGTCTCCGACCGGTGAATAGTACAATGTTTAGAAGTAAACAGGTAAGCATTATCGTGGAAACTGTACTTTTTTGTGTTTTTGATGACTTCGAACCACTATTTTTCTGTTATTTCACGATCGGTGTTTCTTTTTATACCGGAATGAAGTATTTAGTGACGATAGTTGGTCAGTTTCTGGGTTTATCGTCGAACCCAGGGTAGAAGTTAGGTTGTATGTAATGTTAATACTTTCTTGAGAATTGTGATGTATGTTAGATGTGCATTAGGTAGTTGATTGTTGATTTTGGTGTTGTTTCCATATTTCTCAGATCCCTGCAACGTGCATGTAAAAAATAGAATAGTTCGCAGTCTGTACGTGTGTTTTGTAGTACAGTTTGCATCTTCATCACCTAGGATGCAAACAATTCGCAGCTCCATACATGTTTATAGTTCATAGCAGTTTGCAGCTTGATTGAATGTTTATCTCATGCACTTCGCAGCTTGTCATGCGAATCGTGTGACACTTTAACTGATGCATATGAAGTTCGCAGCTTGTGATGCGACGTGTGTGACACTCCAACTGATTTGTGTGTGTGCAGGAAGTATGACAACAAAACCAAGCTATTACAGATCAGGGTTGGTGAGCCTTCTGAAGCTTCTTAAAGAGATGGGTATTACTCGTGCCCACATTGAAGCTGCAAGAAACACACCCTTCTACATGCTTTTGAAAACGGCTTTCGACATCCGTAATGAGGTAGAGCTGCCAAAGAAGAAATTATACTCGATCATTTAGTATCTCGTTGAGAGGTTCTCTGTTGATAGAGACGCCTTCTGTATTGGCTCAAAGTTTGTAAAGCTAACTGAAGACGATGTGAAGGTCATATTAGGGATGAAGCATGGCACGGAGAAAATACGGTTAACGAAAACCAGAGCATTTCACAACCAATACGCGCCCGACGAGGAGGACGAATCGAGGATGATGAAGAAATACTCCATGGGTAAAACTAACTGGAAAGTAGCACTGACTAATACTAAAACAATAACGAATGCCATTATAAAGGTACGTGTAAAATCGACTTCATCTTATAAAGCAGGATGCTGTACTTTTCTAACATAGCCTGTTGTCGTTGATTTTACAAGAAGGTATAGAAAAATCCATAAGCGAAGGGGGGAGCATGAGTTGGAAGACGTTGTGAGGCTGTTGATACTGTTTTTGTGCTTTACCCTATTCTACTTCGTATCTGGATATATCATGGGTTGGAGCACGGTTTATTATGTTGAAGACCTCAGCAAAATTAACAATTACGACTGGTCCAGATTAATATTGTACAAGCTTCGACAGTCTATCAGGAGTTGTTTAGCAATCAAAAAAACTGATAGAGTCGTCGGCTGCGTCGCCCTTCTAATTGTAAGATTGATCTATTCAATATAAAAAATAGTTATGTACAGAGCATCTTGATGATAAAACTTGTCCACATGTAGCCCTTCTTCATGGAGCACACAACAATCGGCCTCGAGGTAGCGAAGCCAATCTTGATACCAAGGTTTTTCAAATGGTTGGGATTAGAGTGCCAAGCAGCAACCGTGGCGCTGCTTATTAAAATACCCAACCTGAAGATGATCAGGTATGAGCTTTTATATAGGTATTGAATTGGGGTTGCAAACAGTTCGCAACATATCATGCATTTTGAGTAGTGTTATATTAGAACAATTTATCAATCATTTCGCAGCCTGAGATGAGTACTGATTTCGCAGCTTATTATTTCTACACAGTTCGCAGCATATTGTTTACACACAGTTCGCATCTCAGCATGCGAGTTGTTTACAACTCTAACATGGATAGAATTTCACACAATTCACAGCATATAATGCGAAGTGTTCGTAAAAAATAATTTGTTTGTCTACACCTTCATACTTTCAAAACAACCCGCTTGCATCTATTTACTTACATGTGCCTCTGTTTGTAGGTTTTCGAAGGTCCACTACGTCTTACCGAGGCTGAAAATGAAGCTTTCAGAGAACGAGTAGATAGTGGAGATGCAGATGAGGAATCTATTTCACCGGTAGAAATACCAAGGAAGAGAAAGAAAAGCATAGCCCCAAAACCAAGGAGACGAGCATTACAAAAACAGAAAGAAACGAATCAGGTGATATCTCCCAGACCCGAACAACCAAGACTCCCCGAGCCAATGATTCCACCACCAAGACTCTCCAAGTAAACGATTCTACCACAACCGATCGGCACATCCAGGCAGGAGCCCAACGACGAGGGCACAACCAGTATGAGTGAAACAATCGGTAATTTTGTCCTCAAACACAGAGCGCCTACTCCAAAGAAGTCTGCAATTGTTGCTGAATCAAAGCGTTTGAAGACATATGCCGACAAGAACAAGTACGAGAGAAAGATAGAAAAACAAGCCAGAGAAGTAAGTATGAAATTGAGCCTTAAATAATCGTTATAATCAGCACTTAATATGTTTATAGCGGATCTTGAAGCACAACAACTCCACAATGCTATCTCTCAGCCAATTTGCCAGATTGGAAGCCCAGTAGTTGAGAAGGTACCAGCATTTCCAGATAGAGCAGCATCCACTGAATTGCAGGCATATGTGTCTGATGTTGATCAGCACGATGCTGATAGAGTACTGCCCGAAGAGAGGGATGATGATGAGAACCATTCACTCATACCGGTACCATCTGCAAGGATGCAAGAAGAGTTGTTGGTGTCCACAAAGATGGACACCACGGAGACACAGACAGAGAAAGAAAGACACGAGTCTCCTCCGAATGACCAACAGCTCGTACTTCACAGAGCAAAGAAGATAGAAGATTGTGAGAAAGAAGTGCCAGAACCAGACAGCCTAGAAGATGTAAGTGGATCAAAAGGTCACTAAGATTCGAATATCTTATTTATTTGTTGTGATGAAATTGTTTCTATAATAATATTTATTGTTGTATAAATATTCAAACAAATTCAGTGTGTGTATTTAAAACTGTCAGCAGGGTTTTCTAGTTGAATACATATTCAAACAATGCATCACATGATATGATGATATCAAACAAATATCAAGACTGTTGTGTAGTCATGGCCGAACAATTCGCATTCTATATTGCGAATTGTGTTTTACTCTAGTTGGTTGGTTATTTTACAATTCGCATGCTGAGCTACGATTTGTTTGAGATGGACTAAACAAATATCAGGTCAGCATGCGAATCGTTCGCAACTATGATTATAGTATGCTTAACCCTTCCACTTTTTATTTTGGAATTTGTATGAAACATGAGACCGACAGACAACAACAACAATAGCAGCAACAACAACAACAATAGCAACAACAACAAGTTTAACACCACCAACAACAACAACAACACCATCAACAATAACAGCGGCAACAACAAGTTCAACACGAACAACAGCAACAACAACAAGTTCAACACCAACAACAAGTTCAACACCAAAAATAGCAACAGAAACAAGTTCAACAACAACAACAACAACAAGAACAACAAGGACAACAAGAACAACAACAACAACAACAAATAGCCTTGGCAAATAGAGAAAAGCTAACATAAGAGATAGCGCCGCAAGAGTCAGAACATGTCCATCCCTGTGAAAAGATGGAACTACTCAGCCAGGAAGGACTATCCTTAGAAGACAACACAACATATGGAGATGCACCTCAAAGACCAACGGTGGTGTGCGCAAAGTCAGAATTGCTAAGCCAATGTGAAATTGAAGCACCAGTAACAAATCAACTGCAAGCTCCAGAGTCAAACGATAACACAGTAGGTTTACCCGATACTTTTGTTAATGGTATTTACACTCAAGTTTCACAGACATTTTTAAATGAAATTGATAATGTATATTACGATTGTGTAATACAACGGTCTTTGGAGAACATGTCGGAGGATGGCTTTAATGATCTCTGCCGATACGATCCAGATCTTATGCCGAACAAGTCAACGGCATTGGTTGTCGTTGACCGTGTGGTAAGGGCTATTTATAATGATTTTGCATCATAATATGAGAATTGTGTGGATCTATTTTAAATGTTACAAACGAATATTAGGGTAGCATGCGAATTGTTCAGTGAAACCTCGAACAGTTTGCATGCTATCTTGATAGATACTCTGAAATGTATTCAGGTGGAACCAAACAGTTCGCATGTTAGCATGCGAACTGTTTGGGGTCGTTAACATTATAATGATTGACACACTCTTTTGATTTTTGTTATTTACTAAGCTTGAGCCAAGTAAAGAGACAGAGGAGCCAAATTTTAATCTACTAACACCAACACAGCCTCCAGTAATAGAGGAGGAGGAGGAAGAGATATTTATAACAGAACGGGAACCGTCAAAAGTAAACTACAGCGGCTGGCCAAAGAAAACAAAAGTAACTGATCGTATCGATGTCGGAGAATACCACAAAATACAGTTAGTTAAAGCCCACGAGAGTGACACCCCTGATCCAGTAGTATGGCAGTTACCAGAGTTCAAATTTACATACGGAATTAGAGTACAAGCGAGTGATGCGATGGCGCTACCTTTAGAACTAGAGCTGGACGTAAAGGTATCCAATTGTCAACCGATTCTCTTTTTAATGTTTCAAACATGTCTTGTATATTTAACATAAATAAACAACTCTTTTCTTAGGTTGTGGACACTTGGATTCGAAAGATGCTTGAAGAATCAGACTTCAAAGTTCCATGCCAAAAAGTTGAAGGAGATCACATGACACCGTAATGATTTCGGGCATGACTACGGTAAGTTTAGCTAAGGTAAATTTCAAAGTTTCAGAAAATGTTCTCATTGTAATGTACTTTCGCTTTGATGCAGCATCAATTGGAATCAGGCTGGGAAGTAACAAATTTGGTGGACGCAGCTTTTAGCAAAGCGCCCGAAAACCCCAACATCATCATCATTCCAATATGCACCGAGACAAAAGACCAGATAAACCATTGGACGTTGCTCGTCATTGACGTCGACGACAGGTCGATAACAAACTACAACCCACTTCTGCCTAAACTGAAAGCCATAGACCACACCACAAGGACACATACCAAACTGGTAATATTCCCAGCTATTCACTTACGTTTAAACACATTTTTAATTATGTATGATCAATACATGCTGCGAACTGTGATCGAGATATGTTGCGAAATATGAGCAAATCACTTGTAATTCGCAACATATCCATAAAAGACTTTACATTCTAGGGTGCGAATCGTTTTGGATGATGCACATTTCAAAAAATAGGCTGCGAAATGCTTGCAGACAAAATGGATTACATACCAAACGATTCGCAACCTAGGCTGTGAATTGCTTGACATGTACATGTTGGATTGGTTTCACACAATTCGCAGCCTACGATGCGAATTGTGTGACAACAACTGTTTAAGTTTTTGTGTTGATTCCTAACACTAATTATTATAACCAGATCAACTATTTACTGGAGAAAAGGTTTCTACCTACTTCAAAGACATGGTGGAAGGTGAAAAATGAAAGAAAAATTCCACAAAAAAAACGTGGCACCCTGGACTGTGGTATTTTTGTCTACAAATACGCCAGAGATATTATCCAGCATGGATATGTGCAGATAAAATACGCTGAAGATATAGTCACTGCCTTCAGAGCAGAAATGTTTGATTTCTTCTTAAATGGCAGAGACACCATGAAGTACGGGTGATTCGAAGTAAAACATTATTGTTTTTTGGTGTAAATACATTGATTGTAATTTTTTGGTGTGCATACATTTACAGTATTTTTTTGTGTACATAGACTTTTTTAAATTTCAAAAATGTGTAATTCCAATATATATGTAGGACACATTTCTTATCAAATAGTTCGCATGATGACCTGATATATAAAGGTTAGTTAATATTCGAACAATTCCCACGAAACATTTCGCAGCAATCCCTCGTATATCTTAAAAAATGATATTCACCAAACAATCTGCATCCTAACCTGATATATGCTTAATTATCACTAAACAGTTCACAGCAACTCCTGGTATATCACATTAACAAACAGTTCGCATCAACATCTGATATAAAATAAATAATTCAAAATATATCGTTCAAGAATACGAACAGGCTATGGCGTATGCCTTGGTAAACGTTAACTGTATTAAGCATGCAAAAAATAATCTAATCACCAGAGGTCCAGAGCCCATTAATTACTGATTGGAGATGGAGGCTATGTAATGATTAATATAGCCACACCACCTCATAAGCTCAGACTCTCTCATTTCCCTATAAATAACACTAGTAACCAGAGACTAATTTTAAAAAGAACTCTATATTTTTCTAAAAACACCTCTTGTTCTCTTCAAATTCAAACAGTCATGTCTTTTTCCACCACCACGATATATTCATACTCTGATTCAGTTGGTTCTCTGGGTGACTCCTGGTCATCCTTAAGCGTTAACTGGAGCGATGACTTGATCATGCCAGCAGCACCACCAAACAGCCCAGTAGCTATCCTTAATTTAAACATATATGATGACTACTACTCTGTTGACTCTCAACCAGTGGAAGTTGTTCCAATGGTTACTGATGAACCTCAGCCAGAAGAGGTTCCAATGATTGCGGCTGTACTTAAGCAAGCAGAGGTTCCACCTCAGACGACAGAGGTTCCAAACAACAAAAGGAAGAGGGACGACAAAGTCGGTCCATCAAGGATAAATTTTTTATGCACGATGGACGTAGATAACGAAGAGGAAGAGGAAAATGAAAAGACTGATGATCAGCATGCAGAGGAAAAAATGGTGAAGAATCCTCTACTGATAACTGATAGAGTTGTCTTTTGTTGTTTGCTTTTTTGGAATGCAACTAAAAAACACTAATAGGTTGTAGTGATTCGTGTGAATATTTGTTAGTGCATGAAGACTGTAATCATATTTTTTCTAATCCAATTTTTTACAGACTTTTATTCATATATATGATTTGCATCCAATTACCACTTGCAAATAATTCGCATCGTAACTTGATATATTACTTGTTTATCAATATTACTGATTTCCATGTAATTTGCAGCATACCATGCGATTTGCAGCCCACTAAAAGTCTTGGTATTTTTATGAAAGCACGCTTCGCAACTTAGCATGTAAGCAAATATTAGGAATTTTGGTTGTTCTCCATTCGCATCATATCTCTTGACACAAGCAGTCAAAAGTCCTGATATCTGTTATGGTCATAATTCGCAGCATAGCATGCGAATCGTAAGCAAATAATAGTCATGATATTTGTTTGAAAAAGCATTACGTTAGAGCTCCACACAATTCGCAGCATAATTACTGATAGTTGTTTGATATTGTTTTACTAACGATACGCATCCTGGTGAAATTTCACACAAATTGCATGGAAATCTAATAGATGTTTGCAACATGATATCAACATATTGTACAGAATTCACAATACTGGATGCGAATTGCATGCAACTCAAAACACTTAGCATTCATTTACTGTAATAAAAAAATGTGTACATGAACAAACAACTGTAAAAAATATATGCTTAAACTGGAACATCACAAGTCCTCCTGTTATGGCCTGATTTTGAACAACGATGACACCTTAACTACTTGGTTGAGATTTCTCCTCTAGATGGGATTCGATTTTTCTTAGGACTTCTGGAGCGTCTCTTAACGTTCGGAGGCAGAACTTCAACAAACAAACGAAGGATCATTATAGTTGGTATGCTGAAAGAGTAACTTTCCTTGTAATTATTAACCGTAAAGAAATGCTCTATTACGGTAAAGGGATCTTGGTCAGTATACTGTATTGCCACTAAAGTGTGAGGACATGGAAAACAATCTTGTTGCCGTGATCCGCAAGAACATTTGAAATCCAACAGATTAACAACCGCCACAATATTTGAAAAGAATTCGAACACGGTGGATGACGACTTACTTACTACCCAAGTTCGGACGTGTCAACATTCTGCTTTAGCTTCTTCTCATACTCGGGGACCAAATTAGTACTCAAGCTGAGACCCTCTTCGTATCTTCGTGAAACTTGAGTCATAAGCAAGACTCTAATCCAGTCAATGAACTCAATAATCGGTAGGCCGCAATATTTTTTGATCTGACTATTAAACGATTCTGCTGTAGTAGAAGCCATAAAGCCGTATTGTTTCCCTTTTACGTAAGCCTGCACATACTTTTCCGGGGGTAAATTTGCAAGAAAATCACTCATTCTGTCACCACCTTCACATAGAAAAACTGTTAGTATATATTTAAAAAGCTATCGACTATGAGCATAAGCAAGACGATGGACTCAACATCCTTTTTTATAGTCTTCGTTAGTATGTTCTAGTTTTGCTTTCAAATTCTGCATGAGATGGAAATAACAGTACGCATGATAGCAGTTTGGATACAAGACAGAAACAACATTAACGATACCAGAATGACGGTCTGAAATAAATGTGATCTGGCGATCCACACATATGTGGTTTCAAACACCCCAAAACCACATCCAATTGTCCCAATCTTTAATACTAACTATACCAACAGCAACAAGGAATAGTCCTGGAAAAAGGTAGATCAAATGAACACTACAACAGTACTCAAACATTAAAAATGTAAACAGTTCGCATGCTGTCCCGAGAGTTGTTCTCAAAATTCATGCTGCGAACTGTGTACAAGCATAAGCTGCGAATTAATTACATTTTCAAACACTGATCAATTCGCAGCCTCTAATGCGAATCGTTCTGAAATATCAGGATTTCAACAACAATGGTGTGCATATATAGGATGCAAACTGTTGCCCTAAATTCCATCGCCTAATTCGCATACTCTATTGCGAAATGTCATTCCCTAAACAACACTGTCTAATTCGCAGCCTCGGATGCGAATTGTTCTCAAATATCAGGATTCCAGGATGCCAACATGTGATGAAGAAGATGAACGGTTGTATTGTGATTCTTGATTATTGGCTCTACATCCGTTTCCCTAGTTTCTAACCAACTCATTGGCAGAGCTATCAGTCGTCCACACCGTATTTTTTTGTGTAGATTTCAAATAAGCATTTTCGATTAGCCAAAAATTATGTATAAAATCTTCAGTTTCAGTCTAATCAACTTTCATTGGATGGTTTAATAGTTCGTGATGTACATATAGTTGTAGTTTTTAAAATATTTAGTATTTATGTTATATATATATATATATATATATATATATATATATATATATCATTTTTGTTATTATATAATAACTTTTATTTTAGTCGCACGAGAGTCTCATTTTCTTAACAGGTTTGAGGAACTAACATAGTTTATTTATGTTACCACGTGCGGATAAAAAATAGATTTGTGTCAACTTGAGAGTGTACTTAGGCAGTTGGGCCACATCCAATACATGTCGTCAATCCTCGGAAATCCTTTGGCTAAGAGAGACATAAAAATGGACAAAAATATGAAGTGAAACAACTCGGTTTGACGAGATAGGTTGGATAACATTCTACCATCGGAAGTGCGATGTATGTCAATGATACTAGGATTCGACATTCATACAATGGCTGCAGAGTATGATATTTATATTTTAAAATATACTTGGCATATTATATACTTCATTCCTAATGAGTTATATATTAATTTGGAGATGTAACACACGACAAGTAAAAAATAACATGTGTCTTATCTAAGAAAATAATTGGTAGATATACGAGCCGATTTTTATATATGAGGTTCGCATAGAAAATGAAATTAATAAAAGAAATCGTAGGTTTATGTGAGTCGTATATATCTTATTAAGATCGCTATGTTATCAGATGTGACGTCTTTAAATTTTATGGTCTGTGACTATGGTGATTATGTTTGGAGAATATTTTATTTTAGATTGTATGAATTCTATGTTTTGTGGACGATATATTTTATGTATCACATTTTTTATGTATTTCTTATTTTTAGGTTAGGTATTTATGTATTAAGATATTAAATTTACTTTTTTTCAATATAACACATAATATCGATGGGGTTTATCGACACTAGCCATTTCATAATGTCAATTAATACGATATCAGATTATTGTTAACGTTTAAAGGATTTTAAAAAGGGAAATAACACTTTAAGTACATACTCACTAAATATATTATCATTTAGTGCCCAAAAATAGATTTTATGCTTACTTACGACCCATCTCATTAAAATAACTCAAATTCAATACCTAATAATTTTTTTATACCCAGACTACCCTCTATCAACTATATAAGCCTTTTTAAAGTGGGATTTATTTTTTAACCCAATAAAATATTTTAAAATTTGAATTTGTTCAGCCACCTCCATTTTCATAACCTAACCGGAAAAATACTAGATTTTCAAATACCCTAACCAAATACTGGATTCACCGCGTCGTAGCCTATTCATTGTCGGAATCGGGTTTTGGAGGTCGAAATATAAGTATATTTACTATGATAGAGGTAAATCATTTGCCAGTTTCAGACCACTGTATCTTCGTATATTGAATTTAGTGGTTGTGAACCTTTGAATTTTGAATGTATTGGCAGCGAGGGTTCAATTGTTTATCCAATCAGACGAGGTTCTTCAACCGGCGACATTCCGGTTCGTCCTGTTTTTGCTTTTTTTACTAAAATGATATCTTAGCATCGCTATTTCATGTTTTGTATATTGATTGCTAAGTTAGAAACATGTTTTATTATGTATTTCATTCACTAATTGTAGTTTTTTCCGGTGTTCTTTGGTTTGTCGTAGCCGGAATCTAGTTTTTGTAATTACTGGTGGAGGATGCGATTGCAAATGAAAAGGATGCGATTTTATTGTTTAAGATAATTCTAGACAAAATATTACTAGATAAGTGCAAAATGATAATGATATATTGTGAGTAAATGGTAGATTAATTTTAAAACATTACTAGATAAGAACATTGATGATAATGCTAGATTGTTTTTGTCATGCTATATTGTGAGTAAATACTATATTAGTTTTAAAACATTAATAGATAATACCATAAATGATAATGTTATATTAGTTTTAAAATATTGCTAGATTAGACCATAGATGATAATGTTAGATTGTTTTTTTATGCTAGACTGTGAGTAAATTAGGTCATGTTATATTGTTTTGTCATACTAGATTGGTTTTGCATTTGTGATTTGTGTGTAAAAAGGTCATGTTATATTGGTTGTGTATTTGAGATTTTTGAGTATAATAGGTCATGCTAGATTGGTCTTGCATTTGCTACTTATGAGTAAAATAGATCATGCTAGATCAGTTTTATCATGCGAGATTGGTTTTGTCATAAGATTATGAGATTGCGATTTATTTGCTAATATTAACCATGCTAGATACGTGCAAAACTATTGTATGATGGTCTGCGTGTTGTGTCTCAACTTAATATGATGTGTTTCCTAGTGAGGGGGTACACTGCGAGTTTTATCAATGTATAAACAATGTTAGGCAAGAGAACTTGATTCAGGGGTATACTGTCATTGCGACTGTAGTTTGTTTAAAAATACGATTCTCTGCTACATAACATTGCTAGATATGATCATTGCTGATAATGTGATTTTGTATATAACACTTTGCTAGATTGGTGTATTAATGATAATGTGATTTATACTCATATGTAGCTGTTGTGTGGCTGCCAATACCATCTATAAGTTATAACCAATTTTGCCAAAGTATCATACCCTAATGATTCGTCCGAGCTGGAGATTTAACCCCCCAACATGAAATGACGATTTGGACGGCCCAAGAAGAAACAAATTCCATCTAGAGGAGAAGTAACAACCAGCAAGTTGTGGTGTGACCGTTGTTTAAAAGCATGACATAACAGAAGGACATGTGATGCTCTATTTTGAATTTGCGATTGATGTGTAATATAAAACATGTGATTTTTATGTTATGTTGAAACCACTTGTTATGTTTAAACCACTTGTACTGTAGTTTGCTAGATAAGTTCTACTTATTATGTGATTCACGTGTTATGTTTAAACCACCTGTATTTTACTTTGCTAGATAAGTTCTAATTATATGATTTGTTACTTAATACATGTTATGTTTAAAACGATTGTATTGTACAGTACTTTGTTAGATGATATATACTTATTATATGATTCACGTGTTATGTTTAAACCATTTGTATTATAATTTTCTAGATTAGTTCTTCTAATCATGTGATTCTTTACTTAATACATGTTATGTTTAAACCACTTGTATTGTACTTTGTTAGATTGGTCTGTGAGTAAAATACGTCATGCTAGATTGGTCATGCGATTTGTGAGTAAAATAGGTCATGATAGATTGGTCTTGCATTTGAAATTTGTGAGTAAACTATACCACGCTAGATTGGTCTTGCGATTTGTGAGTAAAATACGTCATACTAGATTGGTCTTGCGTTTGAGATTTTTGAGTAAAGTATACCATGTTAGATTGGTCTTGTGATTTATGAGTAAAATATGTCATGCTAGATTGGTCTTGCATTTGAAATTTGTGAGTAAACTATACCATGCTAGATTGGTCTTGCGATTTGTGAGTAAACTAGGCCATACTAGATTGGTCTTGCGTTTAAAATTTATTAGTAAACTACACCATGATTGGTCTTGCAATTTGTGAGTAAAATACGTCACGCTAGATTGGTCTTGCATTTGAGATTTGTGAGTAAACTATACTATGCTAGATTGATCTTGCGATTTATGAGTAAAATAGGTCATGTTAGATTGGTCTTGCATTTGAAATTTGCGAGTAAACTACACCATGCTAGATTGGTTTTGCGATTTGTAAGTAAAATAAGTCATGTTATATTGGTCTTGCACTTGAAAATTGTGAGTAAACTATACTATACTAGATTGGTCTTGCGATTTGTGAGAAAAATACACCATGCTAGATTGGTCTTGTATTTGAGATTTGTGAGTAAACTATACCATGCTAGATTGGTCTTGCGATTTTTGAGTAAAATAGGTAATGCTAGATTGGTCTTGCAATTGAGATTGTGAGTAAACTATACCACGCTAGATTGGTCTTGCGATTTATGAGTAAAATAGGTCATGCTAGATTGGTCTTGCATTTGAAATTTGTGAGTTAAGTATACCATGCTAGATTGGTCTTGCGATTTGTGAGTAAAATAAGTCATGCTAGATTGATCTTGCATTTGAGATTGTGAGTAAACTATACCATGCTAAATTGGTCTTGCGATTTGTGAGTAAAATAGGCAATGCTAGATTGGTCTTGCAAT
The DNA here is from genome assembly GCA_036936605.1 of Limnanthes douglasii subsp. nivea. Lineage (NCBI taxonomy): Eukaryota > Viridiplantae > Streptophyta > Magnoliopsida > Brassicales > Limnanthaceae > Limnanthes > Limnanthes douglasii. The sequence goes on along the minus strand of JAUPFV010000002.1, from coordinate 318,299,065 downwards.
TTGTGAGTAAAATACGTCATGCTAGATTGGTCTCGCATTTGCGATTTGTGAGTAAACTATACCATGCTAGATTGGTCTTGCGATTTATGAGTAAAATATGTCATGCTAGATTGGTCTTGCATTTGAAATTTGCGAGTAAACTACACCATGCTAGATTGGTTTTGAGATTTGTGAGTAAAATAAGTCATGCTATATTGGTCTTGCACTTGAAAATTATGAGTAAACTATATTATACTAGATTGGTCTTGCGATTTGTGAGAAAAATACACCATGCTAGATTGGTCTTGTATTTGAGATTTGTGAGTAAAATAGGTGATGCTAGATTGACGTTATGATTTATGAGTGAAATAAGTCATGCTAGATTGGTCTTGAGTTTGAGATTTGTGAGTAAAATAAGTGATGTTAGATTGGTTTTGCGACTTATGAGTAAATTTTTTTGACCTTACCAAGAGAAAAAATCTATGGATTCTTGTTGGAACTTAAGAAAAAACTTGGGCTTTAAGTAGTGTATGACTATGTGAATCTTGGTTGCAGTTCAGTACTACCATATACTACCTAAGACATGTATTGTTGTTCTTTTTTTTTTGTAGCAATCAAATTGTTTTCTTAACATTATAACGCAATTGGCATCGATTGTTAACACAATTTAAATAGCAGTATTAAGATCAGATACATTGCAACTTGTAATAACAAAAGAGATTGTACGAATGATCTCTAACTATTCAAGAAAAAATAGAAACCAACAAACCTCAATGATCTTTTATAAACACCTTATATTTCATCGTCTTCAAAATGGTCTCTTTCAAGGAAGTCCCCAACCTGAATAATGATGAAGCAATTACATGTAATTATTAATAGATGATACAAACAACAGTATCACAAATGCTTTTGGTAAATAAAGGACCACTACATCCATTTAATGCATTTTCACTTTAAAAAATCCTACCAACATACAAGACTAATCTAGCATAACCTCTTTTACTCACAATCTAACATGACAAAACCAATGTAGCATTATCATCTATGGTCTTATCTAACATTATTTTAAAACTAATCTAGTATTTACTCACAATATAGCATGACAAAACGAATCTAGCATCACCATCTATGTTCTTATCTAGAGAAGATTTAATTATAATCTAACATTATCTTAGTTAAACCGACTAGAATCGCAATGGCAATATACCCATGACCATTTTTACTCACAAATGGAAAATGCAAAACCAATCTAGCATAGTCTATTTTACTCGCAATCTTGCATGACAAAACCAATCTAGTATGACCTATTATACTCACAAATTGCAAATGCACAACCAATCTAACATGACATTTTTTACACACAAATCGCAAATGCAAAACCAATCTAACATGACAAAACTAATCTAGCATGACCTATTTTACTCACAATCTAGCATGACAAAACCAATCTAGCATTATCATATATGGTCTTATCTTACAATGTTTTAAAACTAATCTAGAATTTACTCACAATCTAGCATGACAAAACCAATCTAGCATTATAATTTATGGTCTTATCTAGCAATATTTTAAAATTAATCTAACGGTTACTCACAATCTAGCATGACAAAACAATATAGCATTATAATTTATGGTCTTATCAAGAAATGTTTTAAAACTACTCTAGCATTTACTCACAATCTAGCAAGACAAAACCAATCTAGTATTATCATATATGGTCTTATATAACAATATTTTAAAACTAATCTAGAATCCTCTACCTACAGTTCTAAAAAATGAGTTCAGCTTTTGCACAGCCAACCACATGAGAAAAAACTATAACAAGTGAACTGGATACACAATAAAACCATACTAGCACGACAAATTGGAGTTGAAACCAACCACACGCAAAATTAAAAATCAAACCCATAATTGAATATCATAACAAACCCACGAACTATACGTGATGAACTGAAAAAACCAGAATACCAAGTGTTTGAATACATAAACTCAACAAAGAGAACGATATAAACAACTAAAACATTGTTTTCATTAATCAGTTCAAAAAAATTACATGTACTTCTCTTTTGACGTTCGAACCACAATTCCGGCAATGAACGGACTTCACCAATGTAGGAAATTATGGCATAGAATGTTTAAGGTCTTCATCGGACAAACTTACTATTTTCGTCGGTAGTTTCGCCAGTTGACAGAACGGTTGGGCTAAGAAAAGGGTTTATGGGTCTCCTGTATGGGGTTTCATGTCTTTTAGTTGAAAATTAGGCGAATCAGATTTGAGAGAGAATGGGAGCCTAAAAGTCTGGCTTAGAGGTGAAAACGTGGATTTTAACCAAAATGAGCCTATTTATACCATTGGGGGTATTTTAGTCCATTTGTTAGGCCGGGGATACCTTATAGTACTATCCCATTTTTAGGGTACTAGTTTGTAATTGGATACTTGAAAAGGTATTTATGAGTAATTTTCTCTTAAAAAAATTAGCCACATTCAATTGGTGTCGACATGACGCATCGATATCAATTGGGGTTGCAAGACAAATAATATCATTGCAACATGTCCACATTAGGTGCGAAAATGTTTAAAAAATGAATGTCGACCAACCTCGTTGACGTTAGGTGTTATGATGAAAAACAATTAACTTAATCAACTAATGTGGTGGTTTTGTTTTAATGTTAAAGTTACATGTTTCATACTTAAACAATAACATTTATTTTTATATATTTTAGAAAATAATAAAGTTAAATTATCACAAACTAAAACTACAACAAAATAAAATTTCAAAGTAGAAGTTTTTAGTCTTCGAAAAGGTCAGTCACTTTATTATTTTGCCTAATTAGTCTATGAAGTTTAATATATTACTGATATGATCGAATAATGGATTCATTTATGTAAAACTCTTTTCTCGTGCATATGATCTCCAACTATGATGAATGAAGGTTACATTGTATTTGGATGGAGTATAGCATGCTAATTGAATATATATAATATTATAAATATATTGTTATTATTAATATAATATACAACTTAATTCATAAATGTGCTTATGTTAATGAAAATATCTTGTTCATGTGAGTGATACAAACCTATTTTATTTTCCTGACAGATGACCATGGAACACATTTTAGAGGTAAACAAGTCTTTGAGGCACACAGAGAAAATCAATACACGATGCTATTATACATGATCACAATAACAAAATAGATTTCGGGCACTTCCATCAAATTATCGAAACCAACAATCATATCAAACGATTTGATTATCTTTTGATCTTCATATAATTTTGCGCAAGTATCATAAATAACTTCACACAAACGAAAATCTGATAGGGTTTCGATCATTAATATTTCATTCCAATAAGGTTGTACCCCTTGACGTTATAAAATAAAAAAATGAGATATAACCCTTAAAACCACAATGGCCACCAATTTCTATATTTATTACTTCATTAATGAACAAAATCATAAATATGATAAGTTGGTCGCGAAGTAACAACTTTTCTTTTGTTAATTGTTTAATTTTTTGACATTCGAGTCTCTTTTGGGTTTGGATGTTTTAAACAAAGTAAATATTATGGTTTGAATTGCTATCTCGTCGTGTTTGCAATTATTTTATAGGTTAGAATGGTGTATTTTGATGTTGTAGTATTGCTACCGGTTTCTTCAATGATATGTTCAAATAAGATTTCTCTTGTTTTGTCGAACTATTGTTAGCATTTTTTCCACACTCTTTCTTTTTCACTAGTTCTTTGGGGGGGGGGGGGTAATAAATTGAGTATTTTTTAGTCAAGTACTTTAAATTATTTTCATAAGATGTAAACTTACCTTTTATGGATTGTACTCAAAGAGGAAACTAACCATTTTCAATAGCTTTTTATCCACAAAATAATCTTTGTCACATTCGTCTTTTGTAATAAATTTTATAGTTTTCCACCTTTTATCGACCATATAATAAATTACAATACAACTTTTTATTACCATAATACTTATCTCACGTGCATATTGAAACCTATGCATAAATATAGCAAACCACATATGCACTATTCATTTAGGTTTTCATTTTTTTATAAATTATAATAGTACGTAAAGTGACAACAAAAATGCACATAACTCGAATAACGAGGGGCCAGACAACCAAAATCATATAAGATAGGCTCCATTTAGGGATATTTCCCCCAAACCCCAAAGGTATGCCACGTAAAAATTTGAAACGAGAGTGGATCAGGTGTTAAGTAAATTTGTGTGGACCAAACCACTATATGTTGCATCGTTTAGGACCATGTACCATCTATTTAGATCGACAAAGTCTGGCTTTGTATCCTCGATCCTGGTTGGATTGATGTCAAATGAGGCAATGATAGTATGGATAAACTCACAACTAAATATTAAGATTGGATATATCAAGTGATGTCTTACCTCGTTCTGATAAAAATTATGGTCGCATTCAAATCACATGCATTGGATTTTACTCATCTTTATTAGATCGGGTCCTCAATCATACCTACTCATACTAAGAACCCTATATATTAAATATTTGAGCGAATAATGGATGATTATAGCCAATATGGTAGTACATACGTCGGTAATCAATGAGTCTCTCGTAGGTGCATGACCTCATGAGTTAGTATTTTTCATTTTTTATAGAGAGATTTGGCTACCCTTGCACCTGATCCTCACTGATTTCTATCAACTCACAAGTATATTTCTAAGTCAGTTAATATCTAACAACTGGAGGTTGAATTGTGAACTCAATAATAGCGCATGACATGACCAACAACACCTTCATGATTACGAAGTTTTTGTCTTTGACGGTCGTTAGTTGGTCGAGTGAAAACCTATGCTACTAGATATTCATGTCAAAAATTTACAAGGTGGTTACCGGCCTACCCGACTTAAAAAACTATAAAATCGATATTTTATCTTATTATTCAGTGATGGATGAGAGACAACTACACTGATGCAATAATAAGAAGAATATAATACAATCATTGCATGTCTTCAACTCGCTCATATCTGTAAGGCTTAGTGGGTTAAGACTTTTAGCGATGCTCAGTTGATCATTAGTCATGCTATTGGTGAAGACATATGTTAGGAAAGAATCACTCATCTAGTATTTTCATGAGCTCTATCACCAGGCTAATCTATTTGTTAATGTGCATTTGATAATATTCATCGGGTGAGAATAGTGTAACATATATTATTCTTTTCAGCGGTTATGTTGAATTCACTTAATGAGGTAGTGGTCTAAGAAAACCTTTTATATTTCGGTTGTACCAAACTACAGGTAACCCATCTACAATAGTTTATGTTATCAGTATTATATATGAGTGACGAACATTGATTCGGGCATACCTTACTTAAGCAATGCGTATAGAGGATAATATTGGAATTTAAATAGTAAAGTTTGGTCCATTATATATGTTTGGTTGGTTGAAACACTTTATAAGCAAGGGTTCACCCGACCATTTTTTTGTTGCCTCGGTCCTGATAAATATGAATTTATTATCTTTGAGGTTTATGAAAGAGATAAGGGCACAATATGGCTGCAAAACCTTACACTAATAGGTCCTCATCGTTGGGTATTTTTCCCACTATCTTAATGAATTTTTAAAACATGGTTCAATCATATGACACATCACAATAATATTCCAATAACATCAAGTTACTTGTCATGCCTATGGATTTTATTTTTAGAGGTTATTGTTTTTAACCAAAGAAGTCTGGATCTCGTTGGCCATTTACCTAAAGCCTCTAATATATGGCAATACATTATTGTGGTTGAAGATTACTTCTCTAAATGAGTTGAGGTTGTTTGCTCAAATTTAAGCCAATGATTTTCTTTCTTTATAATTAACTTATTGCGGGTACTGGGTCTCATAGAAGATTACAACATATAATACTTTATCGTTCTTAAAATTTTAGCTTGTTATATTTTTCAAAAAATGGTAATAAAACAACATTTATCCTTACCGTATCACCCTCATTATAATAGACATGTCGTGATGACCAATCTAACTCTCGAAGAATACATAAAACAACTCATTAAAATATGGCTAACAAATGGTTAGACATACTTCAGAGAACCTTATATGGATACACCCTATACCATGAATGTTATACCACACCAAGGATAGAGATCTCTACAAGATTGGTCTGAACTAAAAAGGAACTTTCAGAACCATTTCCAAAGTCAAGCCTGATACTTACCACTTGCTTGATGAAGAGGGTCAACTTATATTTCATCCAAGAAATGCCAAACACTTAAAATTATATATCGTTTATGTATTCTTGTGTATAGCTCGTCTAAAATTTGTAACTTCTCTTTTTATTGTTTGACTTTTTGTAATGTGGTTTAATGTTTTTTACCCGTGTCATGTGTGGTGTTTTTAACAAGACACGTGTCTTTGATTTTTTTTTCCATTTACACATACATATAAACCTTGTTACCTCACATTTTATTTTGAACTTCCACATTCTCATATCAAATATTTTCCTTTGGACTTTATCACTTTATTAGGATTGACCTATGATTCGTTCGAGGTCAACATTACTGGTTGTTTATGCATATACGTGAAAGCCAACCAGACAACTTAAACAAAGTTTAAATCATCTTGTATGAAAAAAATTCTCCAAACCATACATGACAATACTTTTATTCCCAAACACAATATACAATGTGTATAATAGTCCTATCGCTTACTTGAATGGCAAAAGTACAAGTTTTGTTTCAAAATTAGCATGCAAACTAGCAGTTGTACCTTGTTAAAACCAACATCATCTGAAGTAATTTAAATCTAAGACCCATAAGGTTTTTAACAAAAAAAATGTTATACTTTATATAATACCCGCCATGATACCTCCATTGGGCCAGACGCACCATCGCATTAACTTTTACTTTTAGTAAGTTTGACCATGCAGTCATTGTTAACAATGTATGTTTGTATGTACCCCTAATGTCTAGTATTATGGTATACACAACATACGACATACTCTAATATATCACGAGTTATTGGGTCATTTTGAGTGTTACTTGGGTATGGTCGAGCTTTTTGCTTGACTCTTAGAGTTATATGACCATGTCATTTTTTCCTTATTTTATGCTAATTATTTTTGATAAAATTTAGTAACCTTTTCATTTTGCATGTCGAGCATCCTCCAAAGGTTCAGCAACTTCCTTAAGCAAGAGTTTATGGTCTGGCCACTCCATCATATTGTTTTTCTGGATATTGTTTCAGTAATGAAAATAAATTGAACATCTAATGGCATACAGATATGTATTATTTCCGCATTTGGACTGCATGTGCTCAATTCAAAACATGTATTTATATTTAATCCTAATTCGGTATGTTGTGCAACTAAGCCCATTAATGATCGAATTTACCTCTATAACTTGGAATCATGTTGAGGCCAATATCTATAAAATTATCTCATATATACACAAGGTATATCGGTTTAAATGTTGTAGTATTAATTAGGCTATGGCAGATCTGCATGCAACGGTTTGGGGTTCGATGTTGCTTCAGTTATCACTAATTGGTTTAGGTACTCTCCGTATGCGTTCACTTGTTCCGTGGTTTGAGCTTACGAGCTTGTCTTGGAGAATTTTTAATATCAGAACGCGTATTGACTCTTAAGGGTATTTTTGAGGTTTTCATCTATCGCACTTTTGAAGCAGATTCCTCATTTATTTTATGGGATAATTGAGTCGCTTGGGTTTTTGTTTTGTCGTTTAGTCCTTAGTTTTTTTGCATGTTGCTTCATTTTCTTCAAGTTTCTCTTTTCCTTGTTTAGAAAACCCATTTGTACATACCTCGACAAGTTAACTTAATTTTTGTATATTTATCCTATGCAGATGTGTTGCTCGGATATGATGTATTTTCTCAACCGGATGCGACTCTAAAAGCTCACCTCCTTAATATTACAAATAATAATTATTATAAAGGTGTATGCCGTGACTCTTAAGGGGTTAGAAGCATTAAGAGGCATGATTTCTCTGTATTATCAAACCATTATTTTGAACACGTAAAATTTACAAGAGTTAATAGAGGATGGTGATCCTTCATCCACTATCTTGAGAAAGTTATTAATAAATGTGAACTCATTATTGATCACTTCATGTAGTTTATGATGGTAGCGCATATACTATATATACATAATTTATTTCCTTATTTCTACATAATGTCGACATTTATTATCACTATACATTTATACAAATACAATTAATTTATACAACGAGTAACATAACTTACTTTGAACGAGTCAATATTTTTTTACGGTTATAGGTTGTCGTATCGATCCACCCGTCTTCTAGTTACTACTAGGTGAGACAAATGAGTGTTCTATATTTTCTCTAAGTCATGTAGGTCATTCACCACCTTGTAAGTGTTTGATATTGATAGGTATAAGTAAAGGATTTGGCTCAACCAACCAACACTTACAAATGACAATAAATCATTAATCGCGAAAGGGTAGCCACTACTGAGTCCATTATTAATCCTCTAGTTTTTTTGGCGTTTACTGCCCCATGAATATCCCCTAAGTTGAAATAATTCAATGAGCATCCGATGTAAATGTGATTGAACCTCACTATCAAATAAACAGGTAAAAAGTACTACCTCATGCACGTCTGTCATAAGCTTCTTGATTAAAAGAAAATATGTTACTATGTCGATCAAAATTATCTATTCTTCCATCAAACCTACAAAATATAGGGCTCACAGTAGAAGTATTTCTCGTGAAGGATCCGATTAAATAAAAATAAAAATTCATTTTAAGGGGTCTTCAAATGATTACGAAATCTCTATCAAAACGGGTCAGGAATCTATGGGTCTATCTTGGCCTGAATCAAAAGTTATGAGTTTTTACACACCATTTTCAGGGTGTCCAACATCAACCTAACTAGGCATGAGGCTACCAAGTTAGACTTTGTCCATTTAACGCAATATATAATGGTTTATCCTGCATAACTCTACCTTCCACTTGACCATCCTTCGTTTCAGAGTTTTTATGCTGAATACCTTAAAGGGTTGGGAGAGGGATCCTTAAATAGAGTCGATCATAGTAGGGATCATAAATTTATCGGAAATCATTGATATCTGAACCAAACCAAACTGATAGTACGAGGTACTCGAAAAGAAAAACAAGAGCAAAGTGAGTTGTATACTACCCGTTCGAATTTTGGGTTTACATATCATACCATGGATACCCGTTCTAAAATTCACTCCAAAATTATCCTAACATTATACAAAAAACAAATATATATTTTATATATAATTTTTTTACTTCAGTTTTGTTTTGACTTAATGTTAATTATATTTTTTAATATTATATTTATTTTAAAATTCAAATTCGATTAAATTTTAGTTTGATTTAGATAATTATTTTAAACTTTCATTGGATTTAGTATAAAAAAATAATAATCGTCGGATTAGGTTTGCGTATCGGGTATTAGTTTTTCATTTTATTTATAGTATTGGGTATATATACAATCCACATGTTTGTTATCTCTAGATCCTATACGATTCTGCTTGTTTGGCCTTTCGTGTGAGTCATGTACTATTATATCACTTTATGCAATATTTTTTTGGAGGAAAATAGAAAACATAGACGAATAGTGCAAGGTTCATTTGTTCAAATAGAGAAAAACTATGAATGTTAGAATCTCGATAATGTTATCATTCACAATCTCCTTGGTATTTATCTACCAAGCTTTTAGTCTCGTGAATTAGTATAACATGATCAAACAATAACTATACCACTACCGACAATGATGATAAGCGTCGAATACAAAGCGTCTCTAACATACACCTGCATTACTCATTGTCACTCATCCTCATAGTCAACCATGTGTCATGTTCAAAACATTCATGTGCATCTTAATTTACATGTATTCTTCCAATTACTTAAGACTACTCATTATACTTAAAAGTTGTTTCCGATCTGATCTTGCTTCTTTCATGTCTAGCTCGGTCAACCAAAAGTCTGGATTAGTTATTTTCCATTTTCGATCCTTTATTCTATTTGAAACAAAATCCAAGAAAATATACTATATATTCATATAATTTTATTATCTTGAAAAATTGAATTTTTTTCATCAAGTGAGGTTTTGGTCGGTTAAGATTTAGATAATATCACTATTAAACCATGAATATCTTATGGTAACTGACCATAATTAGTTTGGTGGTTTGGCTCAGAAGCAGGTTTGACTCAACAACGCATATGTATTTCATTTTTGTAGTGTATTCAACATTTTTGCTCACTAACATGCGCATCAGTATGGCTTCACAACAAATCAAAAATTTAAATTTGGCTTAGGCTATGATTGTGCTAGATTATATTCTTTCATCACTCAACTTACAAGGACTATGGGATATTGATAAGGTAATAATTAGAATGAGGAAATTTTAATAGTTAGGCTCATTGATGTATTTTCTTTATGTAAAAAATAACTTAAGTCCAAAAAGATCGTGGCCCATATTATCCATTCTTTTTTCATGAACTTGGCTCATATAATATTTCAAACTTTGTGAGGGACCATGTCTCATTAAAACCTTATCATTGTTGTGAGTTGATATATACATAAAGATAAAAGTAAGATATTATATGAATCGATATTTTATATGAATTTTTTTAGGACTTTATAATATTTTTTCTTTATTCGTTTCCTCATTTCAGTATAGGTACAAAACAAAATAATCATTAATTGTGTAGATTTATGTTGTTATTTTTATATTCGAATTATAACGTTTTTACATCGTTTTGTTTATACATTATTATTGTGTCGTTTGGCTTATTCTTTTATTTTTAGGTTTGTCTTAGAGCCCTTATTTTAAAATTATTTGCTGGCTTTTAGCCTTATGTGTATATCGTTTTGGGTTATAAACTTTTGTTTTTAATTTTTTCATAAAACCTTTTTTAAAGTTTTTTGCTTATATATGTACGTGTATGTTGTTGTGACTTATAACAACTCACTTTAAGTCATTTGCTTATATCCTTATGTGTATGTTAATATCAGATTGAGATTTATGATTAAGGGCTTGTATTCATGCTCGTGGGCAGGGTAGGCCACATGGTCTTGAATTTTGACATTCGCGGGGTGTGGATCTTGATTTCAAACTATACTTATTTTCGTTTAATTTAGTAAAAGTTTTTCATGTCTGTCCTGGATGCTTAGTTTTTATGGTCATGGTATATTGGACTTATGGCTTGACTTATAATCATTAGGTTAAGTTTTTTTATTATATGGTTTTTATGGCCTCGTTTTTCACTTCTAGTCTCTTGGATTTATGGCTTGATGTATAATCATTCTTTGAGATCTTTTACCTCGTGGCCTTATGGTTTTTTTATATTAATTTTAAACTTATGTCTTTACTTGTATCTATCTGGTTAAAGGATTTTACCATTCAACTTTTATAACCTCGTTATCGCTATGATATATGACTTGACTTATAGTCATTTTATTGTGATCTTTAAGGCCCCACGCAATGGAGAGACTTTATTGATGTAATAAACCTTAGCCTTATAAGGTTTGTACTTCTTTTTTCCTCCAGCTTATAGCCTCTATTTTACACTTTTGACTTATAATCTTATTTTTTCTCTTTTGGATTATAACTTCGTATTTTCTCTTTAGTTTTCTCTCTTTTGGATTATAGCTTCAAGACTAAGGCAACAAAGAATAGTTGGGTAAAATATTTCCTCTAAAGTATGTTAGCCAATAAAATATAGCGGGCATATTAAAACTTAACTTGTCGGGCTTCAATTTTATCCTCTAAAGCCACACTCTCGGTATGGTATGTATGGATCGTTGAGTTTCAATCAAATATAATATTTATAACATAAACTACCTTCTTTTTGTATGATGGGTCTATTCAAACATATTTTATCCGATAGTTTAACCGAGTGAAAAAACTCATAGAGCTATTGGGTGGGTGATTCCTTACTAGCATATATATGACCAATATAATAATTTTTACCAACTAGGAATCGCTGAAAATCTTGACCCGCTAAGCCTCAGAAGTGTGAGCGAGTCGATTACCAATGATGGATGCCTCATATTCAACTTCATTGTTAGAAGCCACAAACCCAAATTTGACGACTAATAATCTGAATCATTATATAGTTGTTAGTTGGATGTCGGCCCCAAACCTACTCATGTTGACCCACCACTGGTTGGGACCTATGTTTCAGGTTTATCAACTAAATTAAAGGGTTGGTTAGCATGAAACTCGATTAAAAAACATTATAGATCACGAGATCTGATGATAGTATTCATGTCAAATTTGAAATCGAAGTCCTAAAATTCTACTGACCAACGAGTTATCCCGAAATATCAAGATTTTGCATAATATTATAGAAAAAAATGTTCAGATGACGATTATGTGTATATGTAACTATGGTTGTATTGTATATGTGACTACAACAAGAACCAAAGTGAGCTATTCAAACTACAAATGTTGGTCTCGATGCTGAGTATGAATTTGTTGATGTAATAGATTATAGGAAGGACAAAACCTTTTTTGTGAACCATGACTGCACTAACAATGTAATCATATACTATTACATACAAATAAAGTACTTATCCAATAAATGGTTTAGAGAAAACCTCATGAAAATCTATATTTTTGTTATTGTTTGGAACATCATATCATATTTAGAGGTTTAAATGAAGCGAATCAGAGCAATGGATATTTAAACAAAGTGAAAATACTTAAAGAATGAGAAATTAATATATTTTAATGTTGCAAGTCAACGATTAGAACTTGAACCTCTTTAATATAGCGAGGAAGTTTCATAACCTACATCATAGATAGTTTTCCCCAATAAGCCTAAATATCCTTATATACGAGGTTAGGCTAGAAGTATGAATACGAGTTGATGCATTAATTATTTATAATAATATAATTATTACAATGAGCTAACAATTGATGTGAAATAGGTAAATAACTAAGGTTGGGAAAAGTATGTTATAAGTTATAACATGTCTTTGTGAATAAAGATCGTTAATCAAGCGAGGAAAAGTATAACAAGTGGTAATAAAAGACAAGTGAATATAAGATGAATGGCCAATGTATATTGATGTGGTAAAAGTGGCGAGTTAAATTAAATAATAAAAAACGGTATACAAATAATATGAAGGAAAAATAAGGCAAAGTAACAAGCAAAATGGAACATAAATGTTATTTGTCGTAACGATATATAAAGATCTTGAAATCAGAATACTATTAGAGAAGCTTAGATCATATTATTTGATTTACACATATACCCTTAGTATTTATAGGATAATTCAGTCATATTTGTAACAAACATTATCACAAATGGATGTCAAGTAACCTTTTAAACACGTGTCTTTCATCCCTTCATTTGGTACTTGATAAACCAAATAAACATAGGTGTAAACCTTCATTTTGAGTATGATTGATTTATAAGTAATAAAAAAAATGCTCTTACAGTTTATATGTTTTAAATCATGCATATTTTAGTCCTTTAAATCAATGGCATTTGTTTTGATGAAGTTTTACTTAATCATAATTTGGAATCTTATATGGAAAAAATTTATATAATATCAACTTGTCCCAATGATATTACCTCTCTTATAGCTAGAGAAAAATCTTTCATGCGGTAATATGCTCGTAGATTCTCAATTGTTATTCCAAAAAACTCCAACATTGCTTCACCACCTGGTGGGAACAATAAAATAAGAGGTAATCAATGTGTGGTAGTAAATTGTATCATTTATCTCCATATTATGGGAACAATAAAGTATGAGGTGATTCTTTAGTAGTAATAACACGTCATCAAGTCATTATTTCTCTAGTTTTAGGTAATGTTATGTCATTTACACATTTACTAATTGTAAATGAATGTAATCTTACAACTCATACTGATTTACAAACTTTAGTAATTCAATTGGATAAATTATGATTATAAAAATAATAATTCTAACGTATTACAATCTTATGGAGACGATGAAAGAAAATTAAAAAATGAAACAGATGTATAAATTATTATAATTGTTAACCAAAACAATAACATCTAAAGATAATTATGATTAAATGAATATGTGTATAAATGATAATATAGTTCAAAATAAATAAAACAAAGCAAACATATATGATAATAACGATAAATTTTTTAGTAATAAAGTAATGTCTAAGGATAAAATCAATAAAAAGGAAAAAATGGTTGAGTAATATCAAAGAACATTCCAGAGACCGAAATTAGCTTTGCATACTTTAACGCGATCACCACTATCTCCAAGAATTTTAAAAGGAGAATTACCTAGAATATTTGATCTGTATAAAATGGATAAGTATGATAGAACTCTGAATCTAAATAATCATTTAAAATGATTTTATAATACAATGGTATGATTTAGTCTTGAAACATTTTTTTGCTTAGCCATCATTATGACATTTAAAGTTAATTCTTTGGCGTTGTTTAATAATCTACATTATGTATCAATGTCTAGCTTTGATTTTTTTTAAGTGCATTTAGAAATTAGTTTATTGGTAAAAACATTATATAAAATGATGAAGATTATATCGTGATTTTGTTCAATAAAAAGACTGAAACATTAAGTATTTATGTTAAAAAAAATTGTTTAAAAAGTGAATTGTTTGAAAGAATGTCAATTGGGGTTTGCTTTGACTGCTTTGTAAATATATATATTTTTATATAATCAACTATTATATTATTTAATAAAATTCTCACTATATAATATGAATTTGTTAACGAGATTGGAAGTGCTCATTAAATTTTATGAAGCAATACGAGGTGAAATTGTAAAGTTAAATTTCAATAAAAAAGAATATAAATGTTTGAATGTAGAAAATGCGGTAACTTAAGAAAAGTTGAGGTTGTGAAAATGAAACATAATCATGTTATATTTTCGCATTATAATTAGATAAGTATGAGGCTTACATCACTTACATAGGTAATTATGATAATTTTATGATTAAAACAAATTATCAAATTAATTGAAGATCCTAGGATGATGTTCCCTCTACACAATGAATGACATGAAAGATATATTTATGCTTATCATAATGATCGCGGTAACATTACATAAAGTTTTTTTAGTTAATTGATGAAATCTATAAGCTAATTGATAATAAAAAACCGATTAAGTTTGTTAAATATAAGGTTTTTAGAAAACAAAAGAAAAAAATTAAAAATAATGGTCCATTTAATGCTAACACCATCTAAATTTGTTTTTTACACCTTTACTTATGTTTTATAATTTCTCACATGTTGCTGACTGTTTGAGCTTTCAGAAGGCAACGTGATGGTATAGAGGATAAGTTTCATAGCCCATAGGGTCTTTATGTGTATTATTTGTCAACTTTAATTTTTTTATTCAACCTGAGACAGCAAGTCACAAAAGAATAAGAGCATTATTATTCACAATATCCTTTGTGAGAACATCTAGTAAGAATTTATTGCGGTAGACCGCACAAGTAATAATTTATTTAATTTTTAGAGTGTTATTCAGACAAAGTGTTTGATGTATAAGCTATCGTTGGACTTTTGTTTGCAATAGAATATATAGTCATCATCACCTTTGATGAAAGCTGGTTAAACCAAGTAAAGACATTTTCTCCGAAAGTCATAGAGAATGCACGACACAACAGTTTTTGTAATCTGTTTTTTTCTTATCGATAACGTTACATAGTTTGGACAAACTTATCATTGTCTTCTTCTTTGAAATCGATCATATTGGTCGAATGATGAATCATTGAGCATAATTCCGGCTTGGCTTCATTCACAGATGCTCCATGATGTTGTAAATTTTATGGAGCTCTAACACATGTCATTTATCTATCTTTGTAAGTATTTCGAATGGACGTGAACAACGATAATAAAACTGACGATGAAAAGAATGACATTCAGAGGATCATATTCAATTGAAAGAAACAAACATGGTTAACTTTTTGAATATATATAAAATAAAGTTTTAAAAATTACTTTTGGTCTGTGATTTTGTGTTATACGATGATTCAACCACGATGCTTAAAAACAAATTGATTAAAAATAAAAAAGTGAAGTTATTTGATAATTTTTCAATACAAATATTAATAAATTTTTAATTCTTATTTCATAATGTTTCGTTGTAGATTTTAATATTTTTAGACGTAAGTTATTATATATATATAACAAATATACTAATAAAAAATTGAATTGAATCTATATAAGTCATAAATTATATTTGTATAACTTTGATTAAAAGTAAAAGATTTATAAAAAAATCCAATTATATACATATGAAAAATATTTAAAACATCTAAAAAGTTATAATGTTCAAACAAAAAATAACAACTAGAGACTAGAAAAAAATCTGTAAGTACAAAATGAGAACTCGCAACATAATTTGTTGGAGTACAAAATTTTGTATAAAGGAGATTCCAATTTAAATTGTTTATAACTCTCAATAATTATAAGTCCAAAAAAATTGAGCGAATAATTATACATACTATAATCTTGAGTGCGAATAAACGAAATACTTATAGTATTTTACACATGAGAATATATCACACGAATTTCAATTTAAAAAGAAAAAAGGAAAAAAAAACACTCTAATAATATACCAAAATATTTCCAACATCCAAATCATGTCATGAATCTGTTTACTCATATCTCAAAAGTTAGAGAAGAGCTAACCTTTGTTTTCAAAGGTTATTAGATACCCTACTACAATAAGGTAATAACTTTTTCTTCAAGTTTTAATTGGAAATTTCGATCCACGGGCAACATTTTCGGTCTCCCAACACTTCTAAGAGCCTTCCAAACCACAGTGTTACGCATAAACCTAGATCAAAAACAAATTTTTCCAAACATTCTAATTACAAACATTCTAATATTTTTTAAGTAAAATCATTGGAAAAATAAAAACTAAGATTAAAAAATTGGTACAAAAAAATATTATTAAAATTTATAGTAGTTTGAATAAGATTTTAATATTTTGTTTTTCTATTTTATTTTAAAACAATTAAAATTAAATATTTATCACTTAGTCCACTTTATGTGCAGATCGGTTCTAGTGCAGAATTTGAAAATCAAGTTTTCATATTGCTCAATAATGGGTATGAGAATTGAACAAGATGGTTTGAATGGGTTAAACCAAATCCAATAATCACCGGTTTAACGACCACTAATAAATACCTTGGAAATTTTACAAGATGCACCCAGAAATAAAAGGTATACCATTTTTTCCATGTGCATAAAATATGGGAGGTAGGTATGATCTCTAGAGGTGGTGGTGTAGATGGAACTGTTAATTCTATATTTGAGTATGATACAAATAAGATAAACAAACAACGAGGGAATTAGGATAGTTCGCTTTAAAGAGGAAATTGGGAAGCCAATTAAAGGGTCTTATTATATACTCAAAGATACATATTTTAGATATCGAAATGAGTATGGAATTGTAATTCATTTGGATAGGCATTCGAGAGTGAGGTTTTTGTTTCCAGATATTAGTTACATGCACCAAAATTTTCAGAAGGATGTTATTATAGATGTTATAGGTATTGTAAGAAGCGAAACATGTATAAATGGTGAGTTGAATATCATATTAAAAGACGAGTCGGGTCAAATTGAACTAAATTTTATAATTGGGTTTTAATATATACAATTGGGGTTGAAGGGGTAGATGGTCTTCATGGCATGATACTCATAGGTGAGTATCTAGTTCTAAGTATGAGGAACATTATGATACAGAAATCAAATACTCAAGGTCATATCAAATATTTGGAAACAACACCAGACTGTACCTATAAAATTGTTCCTAATATTCATTGAGCATCCAAACTCTTTGAGTGGAATTGGAAAGAAATGATAGTAGAATATAAGGAATGAAGTTTAGAACACCAAGACAAAGCTGAATTTGAATGATTACGAAAAATATCCTTAAAATACAGCGAATGGATTCTACCAACACCAAGAACTAGATGAATTTGAACGGTTACCAGAGTGATCCCTACAAAGCCAATGCCAATAACAAGTTGTTTCTTGTATATACGAGTATATATATATATATACTTACTTGGATAATTTTTTTTATAAAGTAGTAAAGATGTTATAACAGTTGGTTTTGGTTTTATTTTAATTTTTTTACTTCAATCATAAAATCGTTAAAGAAATCCAACCTTTGTGCTCAAATGATTAATTCGTTAAAAAGTTCAAAATTTTAAATAGAAAGTGTATAATTGTTAATGAAGTTTATGGGCTATAAAGGTTTGTATTATAAAGGTTTGGATTCATCCTCTTTTTGTGATTAGAAGGGGAAGACCTTGATGCTTCTCTAAAAAAGACCTCAGACTGCATGTTAGTCTTGCAAAACTAGGCCTTTAAAGAAACATACCGTTTTTAGGAATATGCAGAGGATCACAAGTCTGAAATCTTGTTTAAAAATGCTCAAATAGTTAAATGAGATTCATAAGTACTGGACAATAGACTCATAGTATTGTAACATGAGTCTAAATTGTACTTGAGCTCAAGCTACTCGTATAATCTCCACCCCACATGAAAATTTCATGAGATGACCATGTAAGTAGTGAATGTTTATCATTATGTTTAACAAAATTGAATTAGGAAAATAGTTTATTATTATATTATGATAGTAATATCTTGTTTAATTTGGTGTACTTATATATTTGTATAGTTAATGTGTTACCATATGTTCACCCGTTTCAACATAACAAAGCATTCTGATTAGTATTTTGGTATTATTATTGATGAGATATGATTTTGCCTAAGTAAATTGTTAAGAAAGAAATCTAGAGAGAGAAAGTAAAAATACAAATGAGTTCTAAAGTAAAAGTATTCAACCTCTTTATTAGAATAGCCTTGTCCTTTATATAAAGGAGTCAAGACTTAGTCTCAAACTGAAATCCGTTACAAAAGTGGATTAATTTCCATTTAGTCCTTAATAATTATACATAGTTACAAATACTCTTTAAAACTTATATTAATTACGATTTAGAGATAAAACTTACATTACTTATAATTAAATTCTTAAATTTACATTATTTACAATTTACTCCTCAAAATCCTCTTTCCATATCAATTATAACTTATATGTCATACATTTTGGTGGATTTTCTGGGTGGGTTCATTTGTAGGGGTTGCATTTGTTGTTTTGTAACACCAGATAGTGAGTAGAGAACAAGAGTAGAAGCTAAACAAGAATGCTTTCATCTTTTATCTATTTATATTATCATTCGTTTTTATCTTTAGCCCTGTTATAATCTACTTTTTTTGTTACTCTTGTACTACTTTCATATTTCTAAGTTTGAACTGCATTTGTGTATAGAAATTTTTCCGGCTTGTTGTTGGTGAAATGAATCGAGGATAGTTCATAATTTTTTATATGTCTTTCAATTTTACTATTTTTCTGTTTATTGTCCAATGACCTAATTTTTCATAATTTTTTCTACATATTTGAAGTGACCAACTCTATTGAACTTCTAACTATACATAATGGTTTGGATATAATTGATAGTTTGAATTTTAGGATTAATAATAATAATAATAATAATAATAATAATAATAATAATAACAATAACACGACACAGTTAATCCTTTGGAGGCCAATGTCATTTCATTTCCAAACCAAAAGCAGTTATAAAAAACACAATTTTCTTAAGTCACTAAGCTAGAAAAAGCACAATCAAGAGTGTTTGACACTAAATGTTGAATCGAAATGCAGTTAACAATCTAACCTTTTCGTTATAGAGATGTAACCACATCTTAATGCATCATATCTCAAAATTTACCAGCCCATCAGTACAATCTATAAAGTTATTTTCACCCATTACTATACAAACATTCCATAGAATCAATATTTATAGCTTTGATGAAAGACTAAACAATCTTATGAGTTATTTATCATACAAATTTCACAACTAAAAATATTTATAAACCAAATGAATTCGGATTGGATATATATCGAACAAAAAAAATTAAGAACGTGCCAAATATATATAGATCATGCAGACCATACAAACATAGTAAATTAAAATACATGCAATCAAACATAAAAATGTTCATATAAATCATACAACTTGAAAGCAACTTCATATTCTTTTATGGCAAAGACGGGTAATAAATGTAATAAATAACAAGTATATATATATATATATATATATATATATATATATATATATATATATATATATATATATAACGTTTTCCTGTTCTAGTTATTCAATGAAGCATTAAACTCAAATCTCTTATATAAATTTGGATTCACCAAGAACAAAGACCATAAAGAGCAAGATCAACACGGTTTTTAGCCACTACTTCGATCTCGTCTTCCTTATCAAAACTTCCAGTTGCATGAAAAATTCCATTGAAGATTTGCGAAGCGAAACTAGACTATCCGAACACTCGTGATTCTTTAAAAGGGTCTTCATTCTTGACTCGATCACATGGCAATACAGAATTTTGTATTTGTTCAAAAATATCAGGCATTTACATTTGGATTTGAATCTCCAGTTTCTAGGTAGTCAACGAATGGAGATATGCTTATTCCAACTATATCGATCCCAACTTTCTTAGTAACTGCTTCAACTATTTCAAGAGAAAATATACAATGATTATCAAGAGATCCATCATATTTGTATGCTTTATCATTCATTTGATCTGTCAAGAATTGGTCGAGTAAATAACCATTAGCGTCATGGATTTAACTCCGTTAAATATTATAGTTAGAAGAATGTACATTGAAGTGCTAAAATAGCGTTGTGACAGTTAGGTACCTCCAATTTAGCTCAACTGATATTACATGGGCTAAAAAAATTAAGATTTTGGATTTGAATTAAACAAATACAAAATATTTTAACTTAAAATATTTGGGATTCACTAAATGTAAAGAGCTTATCGTCTTTAAGAACATATTTTGATGCAAATCAGTGATTATTCCAAGAATTTAATGTCATAAGGCATATTTATAGTGTAAAACGTTCAATATCGCTAGCAAGAGGAGTCAGTAGTTTATGTTGGCCGAAAGTATGAAACAACACTCACTAAAAACAAACAACAACTTTGATATAGATTAAAAAAATAAATATTACAAGTCACTCTTACAACTCACACTAGAAGAAAAATATTATTTCTTTCACTTAATATAGCATTCTTGTCTCTCTTTTCTCTCACTTATTATCTCTATGTTTACTTCTTGGGGTGTTTGGTGATGGTCTAAATTGTGGGAGATGTCCACTATATATGAACCATAGTGGAAATAAGGATCCACCATACAAGAGCTTACGGATACGTAAGCACTCAACCACAATACTACACTCAAAATAAAAGAGTTTCTTAAACTCAGCATAAAGAGTTTCTTGCATTCAATCTAAAGATGGTCTTACACACAACCTCAATTATAAAATAAATTATTATTTAACTGTATCTAGAAGATTATTTCTTGACGGGCCTTATTAAGTGAGTTGGAACTTTTAATTGGATCAAGTTTATGGTCCAATACTCCTCCTTAAACTTGATCGTGGGCCATCGTGTGGCCCCTAGTAGTTTTATTAATCATTTGAAGTCTTCATTTTGCAGTGGTTTGGTGAAAAAAAACGACAGCTTGATCTTGTGTCTTCACATATTCAACTTGCACATCCTTTCTTGAAATCCATTTCCTTATGTAGTGGTAGCGGACATCGATACCCTTGCTTTGATCATGGAATACTGGATTTTTGGTAAAGGTGATGGCTGACTTGTTATCGACGTACACCTTAGTTAGCTCATTTTGTGTTAGGTATATCTCCTTCAATAGATTTGTACGCCAAATTACATGACTAACACATGTAGTAGCAACAACATATTCCGCCTCACAAATGGACAATGTGATAATCAGTTGTTTCTTTGACATCCATATGAAGGAAATATTTCACATAAAAAATACAAATCCAATAGTACTCATATGATTGTCTATGTCTCCACCCAAATCACTATCTCTATACCCAACAATTAAATGAATATAAAAATAATATAAAATCAAAAATATTTATTCTTTTTAGGAAAATAATAATTGTTTCTATAAATTTGTTATAGTCTGTACACCAATAAATTTATTAATATACACACACGTGTATAATTATCTATAACAAAAATGGTTTATGAGATAACATATAAGTCATGAATTTATTAATATACCAACAAGCTTGTAATCATTAAAAATTGAATAAAGTAAGCCAAAGTCTATTGTACCTTTCAGATAGCGAAGGATTCTCTTTGCAACCTTGAAATGAGTTGATGTTGGAGATTCCATGCAGCGACTATCCAGTCCAACTGCATGAAGAATATCTGGTCTCGTGCAAGTTAGATAGCGTAGAATTCCCACCAAACTTTGGAATAATGTTGGATCTACAATTTCATCTTCTTCGTGTTTGGATATTTTGACTCCGAACTCTATGAGTGTGCTTATCAGGTTATAATTCTCCACCTTAAACTTCTTAAGGATATCTTTTGCATATTATTCTTCTGAGATAAAAATTCCATATTTTTGCTGCTTAACTTCAATACTAAGGTAGTACGCCATGAGCCCCAAGTCTGTCATCTTAAATTCCTCCATCATCACTTCCTTAAATTTATTGAACATGTTTGGGTTCCTTTCGATGAAGATCGAATCATTCACATAGAGGCACACAATCAAAATATCTCCATCTTTGATCTTGGTATATAAAGCGTGCTCGTAGGAACATTTGTTGAAGCCACTCTCTCATAAATACTTGTCGATTATATTATTCCATGTTCTTGGTGCTTGTTTTATCCCGTTAAGAGCCTTTTTTAGCTACAACACTTTATCTTCGTGACCTTTGACCTCATATCCTAATAGTTGTTGAATGTAGACTTATTTTTTAAGGACGTCATTTAGAAATACTAATTTTACATCTATTTGTTGTATCTTCCACTTGTTTTGAGCTGCCAAATAAATTATTAGTCTAATAGTTTCTAATCGGAAAACGAGGGAGAATACCTCATCATAGTCAATTCCCGTCTTTTGAATATAGTCTTTTACAATAAGCCTCGCTTTGGGTTTTTAGTCTCCCCCTTAAAATTTCTTTTTGTTTTGTATAACCATCAGACACCTATTATCTTATACCCCTTGAGAAGTGATGTGAGTTCCCACGTGTCATTCTTCTCGATGGCTTTATTTCTTTGTCTATCGCGCTTCTCTATTTTTTCTCTTGTGTAGCTTCTTAAAATGTAACTGGTTCACAATCAACAAAGAGACAAAAGAGTCTAAGGTTATCAATTGGTTCAGTTACCTAATAAAGATCACTAAAGCTTCTTGTATGTTCATCAGCTCTCTCACTTTGACTATCATTTAACGTAAATGAAGATGGTGAATCTCAATGAGTAGTTGATGTCGGTGAAAGCATATGGGGTTGCAACCTCTTCTGATTGCTCATTTGGTGTTTGCTCATCTTCTTCAATTTGGGTGAAAAATATGAACTCATTTGTATAGTGCCCAAAATCTCATTCACCTTATTCATCAACTATCACGTCTCGGCTTATCACAACCTTCTTATTGTCTGGATTGTACAACTTGTAGCCTTTGGAACTTGAATTGTAACCGGTGAAGATAAAAAAAAATCTTTTATCATCCAGTTTGGTTCATTGTTCGTCTTGTACATGGACATTAGCTACACTTCTAAATACTCTCAGGTGAGAAATTCCAGGATTTCTTCCACTCCATGATTCTTATGGCGTCTTTTCCTAAACACTCCTTGTTGGAGATCGGTTGGAAAAATAGACCGTATATTCCACTACTTCCGCCCATAAATCCTTACGCACTTTCTTACTTTTGAGCATGCTTCGTGCCATAAAAAAGATTTTTATATTATTCCTTTCTGTCACACCGTTTTATTGAGGAGATATGAGAATTGTCAAGTGATAACGAATTCCATGTGCTTCACAAAACTGTTGGAATTTATAGGCTGTGAACTCCCCTCTTCGGTCAAATCGCATGTCTTTAATCTTATCTCCGCTCTCATTTTCCACAACTTCTTTTAACTTCTTAAATATTCCAAATACTTCCGTTTTTTGTTTCAAGAAATATACCCAAGTTTTTCTTGAAAAGTCATCAATGAAGATAATGAAGTAGTCAATTTTACCTAGATAGCTCAGCTTGATTGGACCACACATATCGGTATGAATAAACTTAAGATGTTTCTTGGGTCTTGATTCCAACTCATTTGGAAAACTTTTTCTAAATTGCTTCCCAAGTAAACATCCTTCGCATAGTTGGGCAGGATGATTAATACAGGTAATCCTCTCGCCATTTTCTTCTTAGATAATAACTCTATACCTGTAAAGTTTAGATGTCCAAAAATTGAACATGCCATAGCCATGATGAAACTTTGGAGCAAGCCTTAGGACACTTTGCAACATCTTTGAATATTCAAAGGAAACATTTAATTTTTTGATATTTGAACTTTAGCAATTAAATCTCATTTGCCATCTCTTATAAAAAGACGATAATTTTTCATGTGAATATCATAGATTTTTTCTCGGAGTTGTCATAAGCTCAAGATGTTGTTTTTCATGTTAGGTACGTAATAAACATTTGAAATTATTCGGTGACTACCATATTTTGTATGAATAAGAATGTTACATTTTACTTTCATCGATGTTTTTCTATCATCTTCAAAAGAGACATTTACACTCACTGCTTCATTAAGATCTACAAACATGCTTATTTTCCCACACATATGGTTGTTTGCACCGGTATCAAGATACAAAGTGTTGTCTTAACCTTCATTAGTGTTTTTATATGTTAGTAGTAACGTATATTGT
This sequence comes from Limnanthes douglasii subsp. nivea, assembly GCA_036936605.1. Classification (NCBI taxonomy): domain Eukaryota; kingdom Viridiplantae; phylum Streptophyta; class Magnoliopsida; order Brassicales; family Limnanthaceae; genus Limnanthes; species Limnanthes douglasii. Next base: position 318,274,291 of record JAUPFV010000002.1, on the reverse strand, counting down.
TCCTCTGCCTTCTCCTCCACATAGTTGGCCCTCTCCTTAACTCCATTGTTAGGGCCTTTGCATTCTGAAGCATGATGTCCAAACTTTTGACATTTATAGCATTAGACTTGAGATTTATTATTCCTGAAGTTTAGATTTTTTCTTCCACGACCATGTATTGTGATTTCTCGTTTCTCATAGTTGTAGCTAGAATAATTGTTGTTGTAATTCGAGTCACGTCCACGACCATGATAACCACCTCGTATGTGGCCTCTACCTCTGCCTCGACCATGTTAGTTTGTTTTTATCATCCCATTGACTTGCATGCATGTCCTTGATTTCTAGTTTGAGGAGTTGCTCAGTGATCTCTTGTTTCTTTTTGTGATTTTATTCATAGGTTTGTAATGAACCTTAGAGTTCGTCAATCATCATTTCCTCCGAGTCTTTAGTTTCTTCATTCGTCACGGAAATATGCTCAAATTTAGGATCCAACCAATGGAGTATTTTTTTATATTACTCTCACATCTTCTAAATTCTCACCATTTATTTTTAATTGATTAGAAATGGTTGCTACTCTTGAGAAATATTCCGAAATAGACTCAGATGTTTTCATGTGTAAGGAAACGAATTCACCCTCTTAACATTTGGGACATATATTTTTATCATTTTTTACTCTTTTGTATGAGATTTTTAATTTTTCCCATGCTTTCTTGATGAAATATGCGCTTGAAATCTTTTCGAAGCCGTCATCATCTAATTCTTGATAGATTAGGAATATAGATTTTGTGTATCTTTTTTCCTTGAATCCTTCAAATTTGAGTAGGTTGGACATTATAATTGGATCAAATTTATGATCCAACAAGTTATACATGAACGATATCAAAGTTATCCCATTCGATTTTGACTATGAATATATCCCTAAACACTCAACGGTATAACTATCATCATTCTTGAGGCACGAAGACTCTGGAACATAAATCTTTATTCTTTGAAATTTCGAATCATTTCATGATTATCAATATGTAACAAGTTAATTAAACAATTAAAATATCCAAATTACAAGAGGAAGAAAACAAAGAGAAGATTTATCACTTACCTAGAGTTCTTTTCACATGATCAGAGGCAACATGTTGTAGATTATAGATATAGAGTATGTTCAATCAATCAAACAAAAATATCATATTATTTTTATAAAAAAACGAATAAATAATTGATATACAACATAATATATTAATTTTACAAACCTAAACAAGGTCTATTTGAATGATACATCGAAAAAATAAAGTGTTAACCTCTGGCTACGTTCTTGCTCAAATGAAGAAGCAAATCAAAGTCGATGAAACGATAAATCTGAAATTCGGAAGGGTCCAACGTTTATCTCTCTTATTGTAGAGGGAAAAAAATCAAAATGAGGTGTTCTCATATATTATACTCATTGTAAATACCGGATTTATTTTTTACAATGCTAAAAGTTGGCCCGCCCTTGTAAACCATAAAAGATGTTCACCAACAATGATCACCATAATCCAAACATATATTGTAAGTATTATAACGATACATGACTTAACACATGAACTGTCATACTTTGACATGGGGAATTTCATGCTAAAAAAAAAAGTTCAAAATTTGGTAGATGATAGAAAGTTGGCCGATTTTATGAAAAAACATTCTCATACCGATGCGCTAGCTAAACCACAAGAATTACCTCAGACGAAACCCTTCACAATTATTGGAGCACCCGAGACATCTAGGTCCCTCGAAACACAAACCATCATTAATTTGGCAAATATCTCGATCATGATCTGAACCATTAAATTTTATTAACTATTATCAGAGGTAATTATTTATTATATATCACTTATTTCTCCCACAAATGTCATATGATCAATGTTGAAGTCTAACATCAGGGCAGACTTTGATGTATCTGTAATAAAATCCATACCTCATTCTTAGTTTCAACGACAAATTTTAAGGAGTTGTCACACAACACGAGGATTTTGTTATTATTATTTTAATACATAAATTATTGGATAGAGAGCTAGAGCAGTATGATCAATACATAAAATTAGGGTAATGTTTTTATTAAAGTATTCACGATAAAATGCATGATATAGCACCCTAATTACCTTCAAAGAAGTCTTGAATAGTTTTACGGGGATCGATATGCTAGTCATATGAGAGCTAAAATTGGCAGTGGTCATGGATTAACGAAAGCATAAAATGCAGGAATAATATCCTTTTATGGTTGTTGACACTCTTTCATTCTACAATGATTTTTCAACAGAATATGACTTAATCTAGATGCATGTGATCGTTACGGTCTTTCAATACCTCTAATATATTATAAAATGTTGGATTGATGTAATACGTAGGGCTTAAATCGCTGCTTCTTGACTATCACGTTTTGTGTCATTTAGTCCCTTGACAAAAAAATCACGGTTGAGGGTCCCTCGTCTATCAAAAATCTATAAATTCAGTCCCTGCGCGTGGATTTTGCTGTAATGCTGCCACGTGTCACTATAGTTAAATGGTTTGCGTTCCACAGATAGTCCTTCGACTTTTAATTCCATTTTTACCCTTCGAATTTAATATTTTTTAAATATTTATTTATTTATTTTTCCTGAAAAACAGAGTATGACAAAAATTACAATACTCTGTTTTTTTTCCTTTCATTTTTTATCTGTTTCTTAATTACAAAACGTAAAAGCTCACCGTCTCGTGGATTCAAAACTGTAAACAACCCACATCAGCACTCTTAAAAGCTCCGTTTCTCTTACTAACAAACTACAAACGTAAAAGCTCTGTTTCATTTAATCTAAGACCATATGCAGCAGCGCATATTTCGAATATGCAGCAGCGCATATTTCGAATATGCGCTGCATCTTGAGCAGCAGCGTGTATTTCATACACGCTGGCAGCCCAAGATGGTTTGGGGTTCAAAAGATGAACCCCAAACCATCTTTTAAACAACCAATTGCAGCATGCCATTTGGCATGCTGCAGTCTACCTTTTTTTTTAGAAAAACGGTTTTTTTAAAAGAAATGGTTAGTCAAAAAATTTAAAAAAGTATACCATTATTTATAATTTTTCGATATCTACGAGTAGAGACTTGGTTCGTTTAATTCCGACACCAAATTTTTTTGAGTTTTTTATTTATTTAGTATTTTCAAAATGATTTTTGGAACATTTTCGTAAGTTAAAAAAATAAATAAATTATACCATGATTTATAATTGCTTGAGATCTATAGATAGAGACTTGGTTTGATTGATTCGGACAACGAAATTTTTAAAGTTTTTTTTATTAAGTATTTCCGAAACAATTTTCGGAACATTTTTGTAAGTTAAAAAAATAAATAAATTATACCATGATTTATAATTTCTTGAGATCTATAAATAGAGACTTGGTTTGATTGATTCGGACAACGAATTTTTTTAAGTTTTTATTTATTTAGTATTTCCGAAACAATTTTCGGAACATTTTTGTAAGTTAAATAAATAAATAAATTATACCATGATTTATAATTTCTTGAGATCTATAAATAGAGACTTGGTTTGATTGATTCGGACAATGAAATTTTTTAAGTTTTATTTATTAAGTATTTCCGAAACAATTTTCGGAACATTTTTGTAAGTTAAAAGAATAAATAAATTATACCATGATTTATAATTTATTGAGATCTATAAATAGAGACTTGGTTTGATTTATTCGGACAACGAACTTTTTTAAGTTTTTTTTATTAAGTATTTCCGAAACAATTTTCGGAACATTTTTGTAAGTTAAAGAAATAAAAAAATTATACCATGATTTATAATTTCATGAGATCTATAAATAGAGACTTGGTATTGATTCGGACAACGAAAGTTTTAAAAAGTTTGGATTTAAAAGTTTTAAATTCAGTACAAAACTTAAAAAATTAAAATTCATAATGTTATTGATATAGTTACATTTAAAAAAAATTAAATCATCGATAATTTAAGTAATAATTGGTAAATAAAAATTAAACAAATAAATTTAGGTTATCAATAATATATTTTATTAAATTTGTAAATTATTTATTCTATTAAAAGTTGAAGCTTTTTCGGAAATCAAACCAATTTTATTTTTAACTTTGATTTTTAAATATACTATATATTATGTATTATATTTTGAATTATTTCAATTTTATAGTTTTTATTTGTAAAGAAAATATATTATGTTAATTTAAAAAAATTATTTATTTTAATATATATAATTTTAATGTAAATATATAGTAAATAATAAGAAAGATAAATAAAAATATATGGTAGGATATTGTGTGGTAGAATGATGTGGAAGAGAGAGAAATATGGCTGAAAGATGAAATATGCACTGCTGTGGGGAGTGAGAATTTTTGCAGAATTATTTGGAGAGTATGCTGATGTGGCGCTGATGTGGCGCACTTTTGGGAAATGAAATATTCCCACTGCTGTGGATGGTCTAACATTCAATCTTCTCTATATACTTGATAACCTTCACACAGGTATTCAGATGTGGAGGATGGTCACACCTTGCATTTGGTTGTTAGACAACCGGTTCCACCTTTACCAGAGAGTTTACCCGGTCATCCAGGTTAGTGATTTAGTTCGATTAATCTTTTATATATTATCGTAGATAAAAGTTTCACCAATAGCCGATGTTCTATTACTTGGTTAGCTGTTCAATGATAGATATTTCCATAATTAATATGACCTTCTTAACAAATGTACGCTACCAACTTTAGGACGTTAAGTCTTGAAAACCTATTTACTTTAGAGTTGATGATGTTTTGTGTAAAATGTATTCGTCATAGTTGACGTCTTGTTCTTTAGTTATCTTTTAAATAAAGTGTGCTCTTTTCAGTCTCTTTGCTAGTATATTCTTTATTGATTACAAGTGTCATCTGCTAGTTATCTTTTAAATAAAGTGTGCTCTTTTCAGTCTCTTTGCTAGTATATTCTTTATTGATTACAAGTGTCATCTGCAGTGCATGTTGTTGCTTCAAGTGCTGATGGTAGTCAAGAGCGAATAATCATAAGTTCAGTTGAAATTATTCTACGAGGATATGTAGCTTATCCTGATGCTGGTCAGGAGGGAGTAGCATTTGGTTTGTGAAATTGCTTTTCTTTACCCTTTGAAATTTTCGTGTAAGAATTTATTCACTTGGAGTTACTGTCAGTGGAAATGGTATTGTAGAGTTTGAAGTTGTGGTAAATCCTTTCTTCAAGAATCGAGCTATTAGGAAGAATTATATGCAACATTATCAGTTTATTGTGAAGTACTATTATAGTTATTTGTTTCATTGTTGAGCAGGAAGCTTCCCATGCGACCCTTTTAAGGGCATCTGCTTCTACTGAGGCAAGAGACTCCACCACATAGCAATCTGATCTTCAGAGGATTATGGATAATTTTTTAACCGGCTAAGAGTTGAACGTCTTCAAAGCAGTTAGCATTATCCTCCGGTTTTCCATATTATGTTAAAAGTTCATTTGTAGTTTTTTCTACATGCTCAGTCTTTGATTGTTAATTTTCTGTAGTGCAACAAGATTTGCTAGATTCTAGAGCTACTAGGCAGGAGATTGGAGGATCTGATGCTAGTCCACATGCCACTACAGCTACGCGTGGGTTACCAGGAACACTAGACTCGCCAAGAGTTATGCTGTCCACAATTCGGATATTAACTGAAACAGCTGCAGAATTCATTCCAGTATGTTCTTGCATCTTTCTAGATCTTTTATTATTTGAAGGATGTGGCCCTGTTTATTTTTGTCCTACTTTTATGTATAACAGTTATGAAAATGGTAAACTTGGTCTTCAACACCTTTCTGAATAGTAGGAGAAACAAGAGCTTTTAAGAGTGCTGATGTGGGTTGTTTACAGTTTTGAGTCCACGAAACGAAGAGCTTTTACGTTTTGTAATTAAGAAACAGAGAAAAAAAACCAAAGGAAAAAAAAAGAGTATTGTAATTTTTGCCATACTCTGTTTTTCAGAAAAAATAAAAAAAATAAAAAAATAAAAAAAATAAAAAATATTTTAAAAATATTAAATTCGAATGGTAAAAATGGAATTAAAAGTCGAAGGACTATCGGTGGAACGCAAACCATTTAACTATAGTGACACGTGGCAGCATTACAGCAAAATCCACGCGCATGGACTGAATTTATAGATTTTTGATAGACGAGGGACCCTCAACCGTGATTTTTTTGTCGAGGGACTAAATGACACAAAACGTGATAGTCGAGGGACGAAACAACGATTTAAGCCTAATACGTAGCATCCAACACACTATCTTAAAGTGTTATATTGTCATTCTGCAGTTTAATAAATATAATTTAAAAGAGTTCGAGAAAAAATATCATATTGTTTCTAAAATAAGACTGAAGAAATCATGGGCGAGATAGATCGATTAAAAAATAGGAAAGATTCGAGAAGTTTTGTACACGGTATGAACCTCCAACCTAGTATTAGTAAAAAATAATAATAAATAACACAATATGTTGATTTAACCAACCTGAATAATCTATGTCTGGATGATACATATTTTATCTTACAAGTCGATCAATTAATGGATTCTACCTCAAGAAATCTCATGTTATCTTTTGTAGATGTCTACTCTTAGTAAAATTAAATCTTGAGGCATGCAGACAATCAACACCACATTTCCTTTATGATATAGCTAGGGGATTCGATACTATAAAGTTATCTTACCTAACCTAAAAAATGCATTGGCCATTTATTATCCTTTTATTAATAAGTCTTTGCTAACCAACTTGGGCATAACCTATAAGCCTATATTAAAGATATTTTAGTCACAAGAAACCATAATACCGATAATCTTGTTGATCTTACAAAGATAGTTAAAAATCGATAATCGGTGAATTTGAAGTTAAACCTAAAAATTGTACATTCGATACTCGATCTAATAAATTTTTGGATTACTCTCTCAGTGAAAAGAGTATCAAAATGATGCAACCAATTTTTCACCTTGGCGGCTATATAATCTCAACATAACAGAAAAAGGTCCAAATCTTAGCGGAAAAGCTTTCTGCACCTAAAATATTTATTTCTCAATCCTCAAACAAATAGTTTCCTTTCTTTTGAATTCTCAAAGACGTAGAAAATTTCCACTAGAATCCTAAATGTGATTCATTTTTCATAAACTCAAAGAGTATCTGGTCTCTATGGAGTTCTTATTTAATCTGAATTATGTTAAACCTTTTTAATTATAAGAGAGAAGTTTAGACCATATCATTTGTGCGATTTAAATATGAGAATAATGGTTCACATTTAGAGTGATATACTATGTGCGAAAGTCCTTCATCGATAGTGAAATTCATTATGTACCTGTAAAAAACTTTACGATGGAGTTAATCACTACAAGATGGAAAATAATCTCATATTTTAAGGCATATTCTATTATGGTTTGAACCTCGTTATCTTCTGAAAAAGTATTGCACAAGGCATACATATTTGGCCTGCTCTCAAGTGGTCAGTGAAACTTGGAGTACTTAGATATCAAATTTGAGCCACACACTGCTATCAAATCTTATATAGTAGCAAATATTTTACAAGATTTTCAGGGAGGAAGACCACTACTTTCGACTAACCATCTGAATACGAGTGGGTTGTCCAAACATATGAAATATCCAATAATCATGGTTATAAAGCAGACATACAACTTTCATTTTCTTATGGGGAAACTCTACACAACGTTTTAAAGCTTTTATTTGCAACCTTCATAACGAAGATAAAAATGAGATTTTCATAGCGGGCATACGACTTTTTTTGTATTTTAAAGCTCAATGAGTGAGACTCTTAAGTTATTCACAATTTTTGATATATTATGCTATAAAAAAATCTGAATTAAAAAAGGAAAAACTCATTCATTTTTGAGGGAATTTAGCCAACACTAAACTATGTGTGAATAAGTTGCATACGAACATGAACCTTATGGTGAAATTTGATAGTCGATGTATTCACATACCCGGGGTATGCTGACTCAACTTCATGGGTCATTATTTATCATAAGAAAGCTACATCCCATCTGAACGAATGTCCAAAATCGTGGATATTAAAAAAGCTTTGGATTGGAAAACTGCCATATGAGCCTACCTTACCAAATATATATTATCAAATGACACAGATGAGGCTCGAAACATCAAGGTTTGAGTAATAATGTATATAAGGTTTATAGATATATTGTACATATTATTTCACCAACGTCATCCAGATCATAAATATTATATGCGAATTAATATCCAACTTTGTCCCATTTGACATAGATGTATTAAACACGTTTGGAGTACTATCAAAGACTTCATATGGTTGGTAATACCTCATTGGACTGGTTGGTTATTTTTCTATATAGATGGAAGCCAAACCTTTAATTAAAATCTTGGTGAATGAGGTTATCAATGTCCTTAAGATATACATATGTTACAGATATGAGATACTTAAATGATAATAACTGATTTACGGTATTTAGCTCCAAAATACTCATTTAATATTTTTTTCCAAACTCAAAGGATAATACAACACTTATTTACATTATTTCATCCTCATAAAAATGAACAGATAAAAATAATAAACCAAAACATATTAGAAAGATTGTGACGCATCTTTGAAGGTATGTTTTGAAAATGAGCTTACATAATTCATGAAGTTTTGTGTACATATATTGCCACACTACATAATACAATGAAAAAACATAATTTATATTGGTTTACCCAACCAAAATACTAATTTTTTTATTTTGAATTTATAATTATAATGAAAAGATAAACACTACTGATGGCAGGGCCTAACTTAACATAATGGAGGAAAATGGATAAAAACCTGTTGTGAATGAGTCGAATAGTGCCTTGACAGTGTACTGTGTCCGGCAGTTCGAATAGTGCCTTGACAGTGTACTGTGTCCGGCAGTTCGAATAATACCTTGACAGTGTACTGTGTCCGGCAGTTCGAATAGTGCCTTGACAGTGTACTGTGTCCGGCAGGACAGTGTGATAATGATATTGTCCAATCACTTCAAAAGAGCTAGTCTAGTGGTATGAGCCCATTATGCCCATAGTCTAGTAAGTCTATTAATTCCCTATAAATAGATTACTATGGCGACACAAAACACAATCTGAAATCTGTAACCTTTTCTATCATAGTGAAACTCTTTTCCCTGGCGGCACCGTGGACGTAGACAATTGTCGAACCACGTTAAATCCTGTGTTTCATTTAAATCTTTCATTCGCATATATTCTGTGCTTGAGCCATTTTGTGATAATTGCATAGTATTTTATAACAAAATTGGTATCAGAGCCACGTGGTGAAATTAGGGCTTTTGCAATTAGGGTTTCACAATGGCGTCTACAACAACAAAATACATGATTGAAAAATTTGATGGGGGATCCAGCTTTGCGTTGTGGAAGATTAAACTGAAATCTTCATTGGTACTGCAAGGGATGTGGAAGGCTGTGGAAAATAAGTTACCAGAAGAGATGAAAGAAGAGGAGAAACAAGATCTTCAAGAAAGGGCTTTATGCTGGATTTTAATGAGTGTGAAAGACAATGTGCTTCGCGAGATTAGTGGTGAGAAGACTGCTGCCTGCGCATGGAGAAAGCTAGGAGATCTTTACTCAGAGAAATCAGTAGTAAACCGGTTATATTTGAAGAAACGTTTGTATGATTTCAGATTGAAAGAAGGTATGTCCATAACAGAGCACCTAGATAATTTTAAATCAATTATAATGGACTTGGAGAACATAGATATCAATATTGAGGATGAGGATCAAGCTTTGTTTGTATTGAGATCGTTACCAACTCCCTATGAAAACTTCGTAGATACCATTATGTATGGTAAGGATAAGTTATCGCTAGCAGATGTCAAAGGGGCACTGAAATCAAAAGAGATGAGACAGTTGCAGCCAGACAATCAAGCTGAAGGGGAAGGTCTTATGACTAGGGGAAGATCTAAAAGCAAAGCGAGTTCTTTAAGAAGGAAGAACTTGAGGTCCAAGTCAAGGGTGAAGCACTCAAACTGTTATGAATGCGGTGAGCAGGGTCATTATAGGAGAGATTGTCCGAAACTGAATGGTAAGAAGGGAAATAAAGAGGAAAATGCAGCAAACATTGTTGAAGGTATGAACGATTCCGACGATAGTGAAAACAGTGGTAAAGGAGATGTATTGTCCGTGAGTTCAAACTTTGGGCAAAACTCTTGGGTACTTGATACTGGCGCTACATATCACATGTGTCAGTTCAAGCAGTGGTTTGATACGTACAAGCCAATGCAGGGAACTGTCTATTTAGGGAACAATCATTCGTTGACTGTTGGTGGTATTGGTAACGTCAGAATCAGAATGTTTGACGGGGTTGTTAGAATCTTGACGTGCTGGCATGTTCATGGGTTAAAAAGAAACCTGATTTCTCTTGGGACTCTAGACTCTCGGGGTTACAAGTACCATGCAGAAAATGGTGTAATCAAAGTGACAAAAGGCTCAATGGTATGCATGAAAGGTAGTTTGCAGAAGGGTCTTTACATTCTCCAGGGGAGTGTTGTTATGGGCGATGCTGCAGTAGCATCATCAAGGAGTAATAGCCAAAGTAGGCAGGATCAAAATAAGTTGTGGCATTGGCGTCTTGGTCACATGAGTGACAGAGGATTAGCTGTTTTGGGAAAGAGAGATTTGTTGAAAGGGTATAAAGCAGAATCATTGGGATTTTGTGAGCACTGTGTGTTTGGTAAACAAACTAGAGTCAAATTCAGCAAATCGGCTGTAAGAAAGACTAAAGGCACAGTGGACTACATTCACTCAGATCTTTGGGGTCCAAACAGAATTCCATCCAAGAGTGGAGCTAGATACTACATGAGTTTGATTGATGATTATTCAAGGATGGTATGGGTTTACTTTCTGAAAACGAAAGATGAGGCATATTCAACCTTTGTCAAATGGAAGACGATGATTGAGAAGCAAACAGGAAGAAAAATCAAACGTCTTAGGACATATAATGGGTTAGAATATTGCAGTCGTGAGTTCAACGAGTTCTGCGAAGCTGAGGGAATAGTGCGCCATCGCACTTGTTCTAGAACACCACAACAGAATGGAGTCGCAGAAAGAATGAACAGAACGCTTTGTGACAAGGCACGAAGTATGCTCTCACATTCCGGTGTGGGAAAGGATTTTTGGGCTGAAGCTATCAATACATCGTGTTACTTGGTGAATCGGTCTCCATCAACGGCTATTGATTGTAAAACTCCTTTTGAGATTTGGTCTGGATCGTCGGCTGATTATGAACATTTGAGGGTGTTCGGTTGTCCTGCGTATGCTCATGTGAGAGATGGTAAGCTTGAGCCGAGGGCAAAGAGATGCATATTTCTAGGATATGCTACTGGAGTGAAGGGATATAGGTTATGGTGTACCTCTCCAAAGTCTCCAGGTTTTCTCATCAGTAGGGACGTTACTTTTAATGAGTTTGCTTCGATAGACAGTCAGAAGGAAGTAGGAGAAATGGTCGAATCAGGATCGGTTGTGAGTAAACAGGTGGAGCTTGAAGTAGAATCAGTTCCTAGCAGGTCCAATAATTCAAGTGGTTCTGAGGTGGATCCAGAATCAGGAGGTGAAGCGTCAGCATCAGATGATAGTGACGATGATGCGTCTGAACCAGAACAACAACCTTATAGCATAACATTGGGCAGAGAAAGAAGAGATATTAGACTTCCAAAAAGGTATGCGAATCTAGTTGCATATGCTCTGTCAGTTGCATAAGAAGTTGAGATGCAGGAACCTAGTAGCTATATAGAAGCTATAGCGAGTTCAGAGGCAGATCGATGGATTGGTGCTATAGGGGAAGAGATTGAATCTCTTCAAAAGAATACTGTGAACGTTGGTTTAACTTTTAACAAAACCGATATTGGTGAATCGCTGAATGATGTTGCAGGATCATTGGTTGGTTTTGTTAATTCTGATTTTGCAGGTGATATGGATAAAAGAAGATCTCTGACAGGATATGTATATACTCTAGCTGGGAGTGCGATCAGTTGGAAAGCAGAGTTGCAAGCTACTGTAGCTTTGTCTACAACAGAGGCAGAGTACATGGCGGTAACAGAAGCAGTTAAAGAGGGAATATGGTTGCAAGGTTTGGTGGCAGATTTGGGCTTGGATAGGACTACTACAAAAGTGTTTTGTGACGGTCAAAGCGCCATACACCTTACAGGGAACCAGATGTACCATGAGCGTACAAAGCACATAGATGTCAGGTATCATTTTATTCGTGATATAATATCAAAGGGAATTGTTGATGTGAAGAAAGTGTCTACACACGATAATCCAGCAGATATAATGACCAACGCAGTATCAGTTCGAAAGTTTAGGAAAGGCCTAAACTGGATCGGTGTTCGCAGTATAGAGTGAATGCCTTAAGGGCATTTGGTGAGTCAGAAGAAGAGAAGATTCTTTGTTGATAGTGAAGAAAGGATATTCTCCTCAAGGGGAAGATTTGTTGTGAATGAGTCGAATAGTGCCTTGACAGTGTACTGTGTCCGGCAGTTCGAATAGTGCCTTGACAGTGTACTGTGTCCGGCAGTTCGAATAATACCTTGACAGTGTACTGTGTCCGGCAGTTCGAATAGTGCCTTGACAGTGTACTGTGTCCGGCAGGACAGTGTGATAATGATATTGTCCAATCACTTCAAAAGAGCTAGTCTAGTGGTATGAGCCCATTAGGCCCATAGTCTAGTAAGTCTATTAATTCCTCTTCCAAAAGTTTGTCTAGAAGTAAATGGAAGAGCCTTACTATAGTAGTAAAAAGGTAAAAATATATCCCTAACAACACCCTTGGGTTTACCTATCAAACACTCGCGAGAGGATTGTGTTGGATAATATTTATCCCTAGATCTTGAAGTTATCTCTTGAACTACATCTGAAATTATAAAATGTCAAACTGAAATTACTTTTTAAGTAAGTTGGTACTCTCATATAACTTACATTATATTATTTTATAGTTTTATTTATAATAGTAATCATATATTTATACTTTTAGAGTTACTATAAGTGCGTATTTCTTGCTAATAAATATATGTATGCTACTGGCGTTGAACAATTACTTTATCAACTGATTATACCTATATTTTTAGGTGATAGATTAGACTTCATTAAATGGAAGTAAAACTATTCAAAGAAAAAAACACGAGAATATCAAGAAAGATAATGAATCTTTATAAAAAAAAATCATGCACACAAAGCTTTGATGACAACCCTCAAACGTTCTATCATCAACAAAGACACACACACAAATTCAAAAAATAAGAAGTTATTGACGAGGTAACAAGATATTTCAATAACAAAGTATGAAAGACCGATGAAAGTGGTATCACAAATAGAATAAAAGTATCATTCTTAGAAATTGGAAGGTAAATCATGGGTTGAATTTCAGGACCGTATATAAAACTATATTTTGAGCATGAAGTTCCCTCGTTTCCTCCAATTGACTTTTCAGACAGTTAAGAATACGAGGGTAAAAATAACGAGCATAACAATATTATTTTTGAAGACGAGAACAATTTAGATCAATAAGATAATGAAGATAATATTGTTCTCAACTCTGCTACTGGAATGGCTCAATAAAATAATTTACCCAACATGGATATACCCAATTCTCCATGCCCAAACACTTATAATCTATATCCTTCCAAACTCTGAATTACTTCGTATATATTTTACAAATGATTATAATTATACCTCTAGTTTTTTGTCAGGTAGCATCCAGTTATTTGTCTAATATCTTTACTTTGTTTCTATATAATTGATTATGCTTTATTAAGTCATCGTTATTACATAAAAATTGAGCGCGTCCATTCAAGTTTACTCCCATAATATATTTTTATAACATATATCGTATAATTTTACATAAATTTATTCCTTTATACTTTTTATCATTGAAATACATTTCGAGCATTTACGACCTCTTGGTTGACCATATTATTATTATTATAATATAACAGGCTTGACATATAGCTACACTCATTGTTTTTTCATATAAATGGGCATTTGTGGCCCCTTTAGTGGCTATATTATCTTTTCAATAACGATATTGTCTTATAGTCATGTTCGTTGATTAACATAAAGTCCAAGCTTTTACGACCCCTTGTGTAACCTCATCGGTATATATAATGACGTATTTGATTTAAAAATCCATAAATATTGCTTAATATTTACAAACTATATTCTTTTTAACATTATTTTATTAGTATATATCCATATAATATTTCATCAAACAACAACAAACCCAACGTACATAATCGGTTATGAATAGAAATGTATTCGTCAAATTTTTGCTTTAGTGAAAATTAAAGAAACAAAATAGTTTTTCGAATATCCATCAAATCCACTTCCATAATCTACGCTTCTATCATAAAGAAAGCATGAAAACACATACGGTTTTAATCATCGATGCAAATCTACTTCCATAATTAACTCTCAATAGATCCTTCTACCAAACAAGCCAAGAATAATTAAGAGAATCAAAGTTTCAACCACGAATTAGGGGAAAGACGAAATTTTTTCCAAGGTTAGGGAAAATCTAATACAAAAATCTCGTGGTAGTGAGTTGGAGTAATAAATTAAGTAATTCTTTAATAATCAAAGTAAGTTAGAAAAATAGAAAAACAATCGGAGATCAAAAACGGTTTTGAGTGAGTTATTTTCTTATTTACATCTAGTAATACAATTTTTATTAAGTTTATCATTAAACTTTTATTAGTTCTCAAATTACGGTTTTAGTTTGTTTCTTTATTGATTAAGGTTTCGATTATAATTTTTGTTTCGATCATGATTTTTTTAAGTGATTTCATAAATTTGTTCTTGGTTGAATATTTTCTATCTCTTTATATTACAAGTCAGTTATTATATAAATTGTGCAGCGTAGCAAACAATACAATAGTTGTGTCATTTGTGATTATGTATGTATATATTTTGTTTAGGATTAGTCCTAATATGTGATTTTTGTTAGTCGTGTATTGGTTCTAATTTGAGGATTTAATGTTAACCTTGTTGTTTAATTCTTCTGATTCTCTTAGCTTTAGTTATTTATATGTTACTGTACCTTATGTTTTTTTGTTTTATAGGAAGATTGACATTGTTACGATATTAATTACCAATTTTTTTATTTTATAGTAACAATGGATTTGGCAGAGCTTAAATCTAATACCCTATAGTGGATATACCTCCATTCCAAACAAATTTTCTAACTTATTGTACATGTGGTAAATGTAATTGGAAATGATGAGATTGTCATTTCAGACTCTTTGTTGGCTCAACGGGATTTTTTAGCTCAAAATCTTTGAAAATTCCTAATGCTGTGTGAGTTTAACTTTTACCATATTACTAACCAATAATCAATGTCTATTATTTGATTTTTTTTCGATATATAAATATATTTCTATCCATTATTTGTGCAAATCGATTACAACGTATTACTTTAAAATCAAGTTTTTGTATTTATCAATAATGGGTATCATCATTATAAGTGATGGTTGTAATGAGTTAGACTAAGTCCTACGACATGGGACTATCAACCATCTCTAAATAAGAATTTGGAAAGATAAATAATTTGCATATTAAGTCTTTCAAAACTATGCCTCGAGAAAAACATACCATTCTCATGAATGTGCAAATGATCAGAAGTCTTGAATGTTTCTTGTTGTCGTACGTTGTATTCAGACAATGAAATGAAATTAAATATGAGAGAAAAAAAATTGGATCATTTAAGTTACGACGATTATGATGGGTATAAATATTTGGTTAGATTGTTGGAGAAAATTCCATTACATGAATGTTTTAAGGAATATTTAGATGTAAGTGTGATAGTAATAATAGTGAATAAATATCATCGGCAAAAAGTGAATAAATTAGCAAATAGGTTTGTGGAGATGGCGTATGCATTGTATGGGTTAATTGAAGGGTTTTAAGATCTTAATATGTATAAACCAGAAAAATGTAGATTCATGATAAGACTTGAATTTCATCCAGCAAGAATGAGACATCAAAGCTCATATGCTTTTGATTATCTTCAGTTCCCGAGAGCCTCTCAGGTAACTTGGATCATAATTTGTTCTAGATTATAATATGAGTTGAGTTATTATACAAATTGAAAATAATTTACAAAAAAAAAAAAGTGAATTATCGTTGCTCTCTTTTCTAATCTTTTCTCTTATCTCTAATTTTCTCTATCTAATATCTAATCTGTTCTCTCATCTTTATTTTTTTCCTAATCTCTACTATTTTCTCATACATGTAAATGTATCTTATTTTTATGGTTTTGTATAATGTGGTTTAGCATCTATTATAGTTTATGATATCGTTTCTCATATATCATAATTTATGGGTTTAACATCTACCATAGTTGCCTTGGTTTAGAATCTATCATAGTTGACATAGTTTAGCATCTGTCATAGTTAGCATGTTTTAACATCTATCATAGTTGATCTTCTTTAGCATCTATCACATTTGTCCTGGTTTCATAATTTATGGGTTTAACATCTACCATAGTTGCATTGGTTTAGAATCTATCATAGTTGGCATAGTTTAGCATCTGTCATAGTTAACATGATTTGACATCTATCATAGTTGATCTTCTTTAGCATCTATCACATTTGTCATGGTTTCAGTTTTTTACAAAAAGAATTAGATGAAAGGCATACTCAATATCAACTCCCTGATAAATTTTACATGGAAATTACGAAAACTATTGATCATTTACAAACAAAGTAACAGAAGCAATTGACATAAACCAATACTACTGTTGGGAATATGGGTGTTGTGAATTAGGGGTCTGGTCCGCATATTCCGCCTCCGTATATAAGTAAGAACACAACCGGTCTCGACACTAGTATGATATTGTTCGCTTTGGCACCCGAAGGCCCTCACGGCTTTGCATTTGGTCCACTACCAAAAGGCCTCTTACTAGTTGAGGTATGTTCTTACTTATATACCACTGATATTTCCCATGTTTAACCGATGTGGGATGTGGGACTTTGGTCGCCACCCTAACAAATCCTCCTCTCGAACAAAGTACCACTTAGCCTCCTCTCAATTGACTTTCATCCGCCAACTCTAATCAGGTTGGAGACTACCTGACCATAGAGGCACTACGGATGTTAGTGCTCACCTCCTCTTAGACCACATTGTCTTGTTCCTTAGCGCTACTCCAATCAAGCCACACTGCTTGATGAGCCACGAGCACTCCGAACTAGGATCTCTAGAGCAGATCACCTTGATCATATGGCTACTGGTTCATCATGTTCGACCTCCGAGAATTTCACCACCATCGCGTTCCGTCTGGGCCTGACGCTCTGATACCACGTGTTGGGAATATGGGTGTTGTGAATTAGGGGTCTGGTCCGCATATTCCGCCTCCGTATATAAGTAAGAACACAACCGGTCTCGACACTAGTATGATATTGTCCGCTTTGGCACCCGAAGGCCCTCACGGCTTTGCATTTGGTCCACTATCAAAAGGCCTCTTACTAGTTGAGGTATGCTCTTACTTATATACCACTGATCTTTCCCATGTTTAACCGATGTGGGATGTGGGACTTTGGTCGCCACCCTAACAACTACAAATTAAAAATGATTAAAAAATAAGAAAACGTGGAAGATCTGATAGTATGGTCAGTTTCAAAAATATCAGGATCTAATATTTTGTTAGTGATGGATATATTAGGTGAAGATAATATTGATTATAAGGTAAAATTTATATTTGCATTTATTTTGTTTTGCCTTGCTTCTCATTACACAAATAAACTAACTTTTAGCTTCCATTTTTGATAATATATAGGTAATCGACGATTATATACATACTTCTACCTTAAACAAAAAAAAAATCAAATACCACATGATAGTTCTGATGTTCAGGGAGAATTTATTCTAGTAATATCTGTATTTGAAGCGCAATGGTAAGAATCATATACTTTATAATAAATGTTTTAATTAATAAACAAAAAATGTTTCTAAATATTATTACTTCAATGTAGCACTTGCTAAATAAATATGTTGATGTAACACCTTGTGTTGACGATAAACTACACTGCCTCACAGAAGGTTACATCTTTGTTTTACTTCTAACACAAGGACCACGAAGGGCAATTTCTAATTGGACATTACTGGTAATAGATATTAAAAATTAATCAGCAGTAAATCTACACACATTGGCAAGACGTGCTGATCCAACAAAAAAACGATGTCTCTCGTCTAATGTCTTTTCATTTCTCTCTCTCTCTCTCTCTCTCTCTCTCTCTCTCTCTCTCTCTCTCTCTCTTTCTCTCTCTCTCTCTCACACACACACACACACACACACATATATATCTTTCACTAATCTATTTGTATGCATTTTAACTTATAGATTCAATACCTCCAAAGAAAAAAATAATTTACCAACAAAATCAAAGATAAAGATAATATGTCCATTATTATTGTACAATAACTACAAACGTTCATAAAAAATGCAAGCTTTAATTAATGTGAATGCTTCTAAACTTTTTAACTATAAACTCAGTTGTTACTTTCGAGTTTCATACAGAAAAAAAAACATTAGTAGTTTGAAAAATGGCAACTCTACTTGATTATTCTAAAGATGATGACTATATATATTATGGCTCATCCGCACTTATTTTTCCCTTGAAAGAAGGGAAAATTAGAAGCTGCCAACAACGGAAGAATTTACTTCATCTTCTTATGATGATGACATTACTTCTTATGCTCGTGAAGACTGTTTTCCATAATTGTTTGGACTGTCTGAAGATGAGAAGGATCCAAATGAGGATCTTGTTGTTGTCTACAAAAAGGAAACATTGCCTATTTGAAGAAGATAAGTATGATGAATAGGTGAAGAAAGACTCTGAATATGATAAGGAAGACTCTGAAGAGGATGAAGAAGACTCTAGAGACGATGAAGAAGACTCTCACTAAGAAGACTCTGTTTTTACTTTTAGTTATTTGTATGTTTCTGTATGTTCCTGTTTTTATTATTTGTTGTCCATAATGTTTTGTATGTTCTTGACTAAAAAGAGTATGACTAAGAAGAATCTGTTATTACTTTTTTGTTTTCAGTTTGTGTTCTCTCTAACTTTAATGTATTTCTCTAATTTGATTATGAAGTTTACGAACTTGAATGACTTTATTTCTCTTTTTATATTTTTTCACTCATCTATCAAGAAGAGTCTGATTGGTTTAGCATCTATCAAACCCATGTATTTTGGTTATGATATGTTTCACATCTATCACCACCATAAATGTATTTGGTTATGACTTAGTTTAACATTTATCAAATCCATGTATTTTAGTTATGAAAGGTTTTGCAACTATCACAATAAAATATATTTCATTATAATAGGTTTTTCATGTATCAAACCAATGCATTTCGTTATGATAAGTTGTGCATCTATCAAATCCATGTGTTTTGGTTATGATAGTTTTTGCATCTATAACCACCACATGTATTATTATGAGTCCCATCATAGGTTTTTCATATATCATGTATTAAATTGGTTTCACATCTATCATGCATCATACAGTTTTCGCATCTATCGTGCATTATAATTTTTTTTTGCATCCATCATTATCCATGTTTTTTTTATTATGATAAAAAGTCAGAAAAAACTAAAAGTATGAAAAATCACATTGATCTTACAAAACATCTTCGCATGTTCATCTAACACATTATCATTTGGGTACTTAATTCTCCTTTAGATGGAATTTGTTTATTCTTAGGTCTTCTAAGTTTCCTTTTTAAAACGGGAAAATGTAAATCTGGAGAAGTTATTGAAGTACATGTTTGACCAAAAGTAGTAAAAGAAGCTGTTCCATATGAATATGTTGCCTTATAAGAGTGTACAAAATACCATGGCTCAACATATTTCATACGATCCACATCTATATAAAATATGGCAGCTAAAGAATGAGAGCATGATAAACAATCTTATTGCGACGTACAACAAGAACAACTAGATACACAAAGATCAATAACCATAACATGATCACAAAATACTTCACGTAAAAAAGGAGTAGACGAATAAACTACCAATTGACAACCTTGTTCGACATTGACTTTAAACTTTTTATTGAATTCATGATATAAATCGCTAGTCCAATGTTCAGCATTAGCAAAACATTTCAAAATTTGACTCATTAGTAAAATTCTAATCATATCAACTCACTTCAATATAGGTAAACCATAAAACTAATTGATTTGATTATTAAAAGACTCAGCTGGAGTAAAAGTCACAAAGTCATACATCTTGCCTTTGAAAAAAGCACAGTGATATTTTTCTAAAGGTAAACTCTCACAAAAACTAACAACCTCACTCCAATATAGGTAAACCATAAAATTATTTGATTTGATTATTAAAATACTCAGCTGGAGCAGAAGTCATAAAAACATACCTTTTGCCTTCGAAAAAAGCACAATGGTACTTTTCTGAAGGTAAACTCTCACATATTTCTAACAACTTTGTGACCCCCTTATCTAAGAAACTCGTCCATATATTGAATATAGAAATTACGACTAGCAGCATACGAGCATCTTTTAAACAGTAACCTTAAATGTTATCAATGTACCACTCAAATAATACCTCAAATTATTTATAAGATTATAAATAAAGTGTGCATGATAGCAATATGGAAATAAAGCTGATACAACTCTAACAATATCTAAATGACGATCACTAATAAATATGATTTGCTGATTTGATAAATAAGATTTCAACCTCTCCAAAAACCATAAACAATTTTTAGTATCATCATCCTCAACAATAACAAATGCAACAGGGAAGATGCATGTAAGAAATACATAAAAAATATATTATAAATAACTATTATATATACTGATTATACATAGTTCCGCAGCTATCATATTATGTTGGCACATCAATAAATGGTTATAACTAGTTTTGCATCTATCGTTTTAAGGGTATGACTATATATACCCAAACTGGTTTAAGTTTACCCAAAAAACGCAGTTGACTTTACTTTGACCTTTTTATGATAAAAATACCCTCGAACATCTATTTAATTATGGAAGTGACATTAAGTAAAAAAACACTAAGTATATCATAAATATACCCAAATCACAAAATAACATATTTTACTATCTTTACCCAAAAAACACTTTGGTTTAGTAGATCAAACCCCAAGTCACTACAATTTTGTGAAGTTTTTCAAAGTGTTCTTGAACATTCAAAGTTTCCTCAAGAACATTTAAACTCTCTTCAAAAAAATTTAAACTTCTAATAAAAACACAAAATCAAACATGAATCAACCCGAATTAATGTAAACAAATGTTTTATCGATATGGTACGCCTTCACACCATCGGTTCTGGGCCTGTGCACCGGTGGTCGGTTCAGAGCCCTTGAACCGGTGGTTCATGGCCAATTTTGTTTTCCTTTTGGTCCTCCGAACTCCTATTTTTACGTATTTAAGTAAAAAAAAATCTTCTTATTTTTTTTTTAATTTTTTTTTTGGTATTGCCCGTATAATACAGATGGATATGCTGATGTTTTCACGCTCAGAAATTTAATAAATTTTTATTAATCGATCTCAAACTTTAGAGTTTGTATTCATTGATTTTTTATTCCATTTAAAAAATTAAAATTAATTTAAAAAAATACTAACATTGTTGTTTTTATTAATTAAATAGTGATATATATATACCAATATATTAAGTTTAAACATAATTATATTTTAGATATTATATATATATATATATAATGGTACGGTACTATATATATTTATTGAATTTATAAGATATTTTATTAATTAAAGTTTAAATATAATTATATTTTAGATATATATATAATTGGTATGTTATATATATATTTATTAAATTTTATATGATATTTTATTAACTAAAGTTTAAATATAATTTTATTTCAGATATTATATATATACGTCACTATATATATTTATTAAATTTATATGAGATTTTATTAATTAGTGTTTAATTATTTTAAATTCATTCCATTATTTATCGAGTGTATTTATTATTTTTATGACGATACATAAATTATATAAACTGTTAAAAATTAACTAGATTAAAAATATAAATTATATACTTAAATATTTAAAAAACAGAAAAACAGTCTTCGAATGTGGAGGGGATTGCTTGATCAAATACCTAAAAAAAATTAAGGTTAGTCACACAAATTATATAAACAATTAACACCTAAATTAAAATTATTATAACCATTAAATATATAAAAACTAAAACAACAAATTGTTTGAAAAAAATTAATAAATATTGGGACGTTAGCTTAAAAATAATAAAAATTTAAGGACTTACTTGTAAAAAAATATTAAGATTTAAAAAAAACAATTTGGCATGCACCATAGACTATATACCATTTGAACTCCAAGTGTAGCTATTAACTCAATTAAAAAACTAGTTCCATTTGATATGACTCGTCTTTTAATACAATCTTTCACTCATCATCTTCACATGTCACGCTTCTTACGATATCTATACATCTATAATAACATCCTTTTGAAAATTTTGGGAAATGTAGCCAATATTTGGAAACAAAAAACCAACACTCTAGATAAGCAAATGTATTTCACTTCCATACGCATTTGGATATCTAAAATATGTATCTTTGAGAATGTCGTGTATCTAACATAATTTATTTAAACCTATATAATGAGACAATGCAACTGACTTCTAAATTTTATCTTTGAAGCGAATTATTCTATTTTCTCACCGTTTACTTATTTTGTTCGTAGCATACCCCAATATAGAATTAACACTTCTGTTTACACCATCACCTCTAAGAATGTACTTACCTCACATATTTTGTGCAGATGTTTTATTTCGGGGTGCATCTTGTAAACTTTCCAAGATATTTATTATTGGTCGGTAAACCCGTTCAAACCATCCCCTTCAATTCTCATACTCATTATTGAGCAAAATGAAAACTTAATTTCAAAATTCTGCACTATAACCGATCTGCACATAAAGTGGAATAAATGATACATCTTTAATTTTTATTTGTTTTAAAATAAAATAGAAAAAACAAAATATTAAAATATTATTCAAACTACTCTATTTTTAATAATAGTTTTTTTTACCATTTTTTCAATCTCTGTGTTTTGTTTTCCAATGATGTACTGAAAAATATTTATAAAAAGGTTTCTCTACAAAAAAGAATGAGTAGGTTTTAATCTAGAGTCAAGCTATATATACCCAATTCGGGTTTAAGTATACCCAATTTTGAGTATACCTAAAGGTGATCTAAGTATACCCAATTTTTTCCAAAAATGCCCTTTTGTGGGTATATAAGCCATTTTTTTTTTACTAAGTTCATCCACTCCACTTAAACCTACACTTTCTCTCACTTCACTCATATCTCTCACTTCTCTCTAGAATCTCACCTCAATTCTCTCTTATTTTTCCGGCGAACCACCACCACCACCACCACCACCACTCATCCTCCTCCTCCTCCTCCTCCTCCTCCTTCATCATGGTCAAGAACAAAAACCCTCCTCCGCCTCCTACGTAAGTCCCCAAATTAATTTTGTTACTTAATTTTGTTAGATTTAGGTATGAATTTTAGTTTTTGGTTAGATTTAGGGTTGAATTTTGTGTTTAGGATAAAATTAGGTAGAGAATTAGGGTTTAGGGTAGGATTAGGATTAGATTTGGGGCCATTTTCCAGCCAACTCGTCGGCTGGAAAATGGTCGGCGACGCACCGGTGGTGCGCCTTGGTGTGCCGCTCGGTACACCAGTGTGCCGAGCGGCACAATGACCTGTGTCGCTCGGCACACAGTGCCGAAACCGAGCGGCACTAGCACCCGTGCCGCTCGGTTCGCCTTGTATGGTACCTTTGGTACCCGATTTTTTTTTAAAAACTCCAATTTTTTTGTTTTAAAAGTTTCGGTATTGCATTTTTTTTAAAAAAAACTTCAAATTTCACCATACGTATAGGACTATTGATGATTTAAATTTTATATGTTAGTGTTATTAATTTCATGCTTTGTTTCGTATTTTTGTAGGTCAGACGTAGTGGAGGAGCGACGTCTTCCACGATCCAGGGCGTATCCCCCTGGGTCACGTCCGCCGCCGCCAGGCAAGAGTATTAAGACTGTTCGTGCGGTTGAAAATGAGCGGGTCCGCGATGCCAAGCGCGGACGAGATTTACCAGATGACCCTGAGACTATTCGTGTTAGGGAGGAGGAGGAACGGATACGGACTGATCGGTCTTTGCGCCGAATCAAGCATGGCCAGAGGAAGGAAAAGGCCATAGCGACTGAGGCGATTGATATCAGAGGTGGAGGCTCCTCACGACGAGAGACGTCGTCATCACATACACATAGATCACCACCTCCCACTGCTAGTGATCCACCACCTCCCTCTCCTTCTCGCAGAGCTGCGTCCCCTGCGCATACTATTACACATCCACCACCTGTTAGCGACAGGGTGGATGCCACTGGGGACCCTGAGCAGGACACGATTGACGAGGAGCACATAGATGCCATCCACACCGAGGAGCAGCGAAAGACGTTTGCATTTCTGAAATGCAACAAGATCCCTCTATTTCCTGACTACAAGGAGCATGAGGCGTACCACGTCTTCATCGGACAGGTAAGTACCTAATTATTAAACGTCTACTCTAAGGTTTTACTATTATTATGTTCTGACTTAGTTTTTAATTTATAGGGTCGCACTACACTGGGCGTACAGGCACATTATAATGTGCTACGTATGTGGGACTTGACTGCTCAGCCAGATGTGCAACGATTTTTGGCGCGGACTCCTTTTGGTCCTCTTATAGCCCACCTGCCTCAGTACTTCACACATTTCGTCTTAGACGAGTTTTTTGTTGAGCGTTGGCATCAGGAGACCAACACTTTCCATTTCTCATTTGGAGAGATGACGATTACGCTCGATGATGTCAGCTGCATTACAGGTCTCCCTGTAGTTGGTCGGACACTTGATGTAGTCACGGCTCCACGTGACGAGGCATACAGCTACTACGCTAGTATGTTAGGTCTGACAGTGGATGAGGTCCGCACAGAGATACAGTCCACCAGAGGCGTTGGCTTCAAGATAAAGTGGCTGAGGGAGACTTTCACCAGGGGGCGCTACATCGAGCAGACTGATGCTGAGACTATCCGCCAGGTATCACGAGCATACCTTATGTTCTTATTTGGTTGCACTATTTTTGCGGATACTAGTCAGAAGAGCGTGAAGGCTGACTACTTGTACGGGTTAGCCAATATGGACTCTGGGTTATGGGACATAGCGTGGGGTACGAGTGCATTGGCATTCCTATTCCGTGGTTTGGGTGATGCTTCGAAAGCATCAAAGCATAACCTTTATGGTTTTGTAGCTATGCTTGATTGTTGGATCTATGACCACTTCCCAGCGTTTAGTGCCTCAGAGAATGCTGACCACGTAGCGAGGCAGCCTAGGATTGTGAAGTGGTTGCCGAAGCGGATTGTTGGGCAAAACATCCGCCCCAAATCGGTCATTCGTACTCTCCTCGCTGATCAGAAGGAGTCAAATGTAAGTTTTTAAATATTTGTTTTCCATTACAATTTTGATATTAAGTGTTAGGATTTTAAATCAATCTAATTGTTTTAATATTTTGTAACATGTGCTATTTAAGCCATACGAGGACATTAGAGTCCAGTTTCCAGTCCAGGAGATCCGCACTATTGTTTATCCTTTGCGGATGATGAGCACGGTCGAGGGCTACATGCCTGATCGGGTTATGCGCCAGTTCGGACGGGTTCAGGATGAGCCCGAACTCCCACTTGTACTACGACCGGGTTACAGGAAAGGAGATCTGGCCAGGTACACGTAACGAGAGAGCGCATGGCTCGATTGGCGTCAGCACTTGCTTGCTGAGGATCGTTTGACAGTTACCATTGCCACATATAGACAGTCAGCGGCGAATACCTACTGGAGGTACCTGGCTGAGTATTGTTGGCATACTATCACTCCCCCACCGCGTACCATGGACGATAGACTTTTAGACGCCGTTCGCTCCATTGTTACTATGCCTGTCGAGCGTGGGGAGGCGGGTGCGCTGAGGTGGAGAGATCAGGTCCTGCAGCTATTCTCTCCATGGTTGTTTGTCCTCATCATCGGACTTGTTCTAGCGTTGTCATGATCTTTCATTCTTGTGGACTTCTTAGTTGTTTCAGTATCTTGTTTTGTATTATGACTTATGACATCTACTTTGTAATATGACTTATGACTTCTACTATCTACTGCTTCTACTGTTCTTTTTTATTTTTTGTACTTAACTTGATCTAACATAAGTCATACCATAACACTATAACACCTAAACACCATAACACTATACTAGTAATGTCTACATCTTGTGCAAAGCGACGGTCGTCGAGTTCCGGTAACGATTCGAGAACGTCGTCCATGTAGCACGAAGAAGAAGATGATGACGAAACGTTGTTGCAATTTTCTCCGGTCGATCTTCTCATTTTTTCGGTGTTTGTCGTTTTCTTGTATATTCGACATAGAACCCATTCGTCTAGCTACAAAACATGTCATGTCATCGAATGTAAAAAATCGATAACATAAAATAAAAATAAAAAAAATATAATTTTTAAAAAGATGAAAAATTTAGAGTAGTACCTTGGAAGATGTTCCATTTTTATTGTTATTGGAGTCAAGTAATCCATACTCATTCATGATCCAATTTGTTTTAGTTCCTTTAGGAGCTTTACTGATATAAAACACCAAAGCCTTTTTGATCCCGACTCTTCTTCCTTCTGTTAATATAAGCTTATCGGTACCCGTAGCTTTCCAATACCCGGATCCGGCAACTCCATTGGATCGTGACCCGTTTGGGTATTTTCTATCTCTCAGACCGAAAAAATACCATTCTTTTTCACCAAACATAGAATCAACGGAAAGGTATTAAATTTAACAATCGAATTGCTAGTAATATATAAAAATAAATAAATATAAATACTTACTTGGCAAAAGCCATGGATCAAATTTGTATAAATCGATTTCAGCAATAGATTTGAAGAGAGAATTGACACGTGGGTATCAAGTTTGTGGTTATTACTTAGGCAATGAACTGTACTTTGTCCCTCGACTATCGCGTTTGGTGGTAGATAGTCCTTTGACTTTCACATGTTCGTTGATAGTCCCTGGACTATCGCGTTTGGATAAAGTTAGTCCACCAGATCCTCTGATCCATGAGAGGCTGCCACCTGTCACTATAGTCCTCATATTTTTGTATCACCACTAGTCCTTTGAGCTTAAGTCAAAACCAAAATGTAGAATATTACGGATAACTAAACTCAAAGGACTAGTGGTGATATAAAAATCTGGGGACTATGGTGGCAGGTGGCAACCTCTCATGGATCAGAGGATCTGGTGGACTAACTTTATCCAAACGCGATAGTCCATGGACTATCAAGAGACATTTGAAAGTCAAAGGACTATCTGCCACCAAACGCGATAGTCGAGGGACGATGTACTGTTCAAAGCCATAACTGTATATATACTGACACGGATATTAAGTGGCCGAAGTTATCCAAATGATTTTAGGTACATTGCATTGCATGCACATGTGATTTAAATTAGTTTTGTTAAGTAATTGTATCATATTACTTTGATTACCGATTTTATATTTGTTGGAATTGGTTAGATGGGTTTGGTTATATTTTAATTGACATAATTATAAAAAATATATTATAGCATATAATCATAAAAAAATATTATAAGTAGATTTATTTTAAGGAGTTGTGTTTGGTAAAAATATTTTTAATCAATTAAACACATTTTGTGTGACATATTTTAAATTTTCTGATTCGAGAAAATGAAAAATAAAAAACTTCTAATTTTCTTGTAAACAAATTAAATGTGTTTGATTATTAATTTAATTCAAAAAATTCAATTTAACTTATTTGATTAAATTATCTGGTAAATATCTAAAATTTACAACTACATGATGAGGTGAATTTGAGAATTTTCAACTGAAAAAAACACATAAATACTTAAAAATTAAAATAGATTTTTTAAGATTTTTTTAGATAATTTAAAATTTTTGAGTGATCAAAACAAATGAGGTGAAATTTAAAATTTAGAATTAATTTTAAAAACTAATTAAAGATACATAAAATTAGTTGAAAAATAATACTTATCGACTAGATCCATGACATCTAGATGAAATATTAAAAATAAACTAATTACAAATTTAATTTTTGTAACTAATTTAAAACAAACTAATTCAAAATTTGAAAATAATATATATAAGTGAGGTTTGACATCGAATTTAAGATTAAGTTTATTAGGTCATTAGATTTGTTGAAATTGTACTGTATTCATATAAAAAAAGTATTACCAAAAAAGTTTAAATTTTTTATATATAACTAATTAATATAGTCATGTTATAGTATATAGATTATAAATATATTAATTGTTTTTAATTATTCAAAGATAATTATGGTTAAAATTTCAAAAAAATTAATTTTTTTTTGTTTTTACTGTTTTTATCTGTTCATCTGTTTTTATTTTATGCGTTATCTGTTTCTATTTATTTGTTTTTATTAGTTGGTCGTGTATGTTATTAGGTGTTAAGTTTTTAGTTCGTCACGTATGCTATTAAGTGTCAAATTTAGTTGTATGGCTAAAAATTTATGTAAAAAAGATGTTTAAAAAAAAGAGTCTAACTCATCAAAACTAACCAAAATCCATGAATCAGAAACAATTTTATCAATAACTTAAAAACAAAAAAAATTAAAGATCTTAGAAGATAACTTTCTTATTGCATGTGACTAGAATTTTGAGTTTTAATTTTTTATCTCTTCTCCTCTCTTTATTAGGATTTGATTTTGTGAGGTTTTGTAATAAATTTGATTTTGTGAGGTTTTGTTTGACTTTTAATTTTTTTAAGTGATCCAAAACTTGAGAGAAGAAATGTTGAACATTATTTTTTTTTTTTTTTTTTTTTCCGGAGGGAAGCCGCAGCCGCTACTCAAAGTGCAATGAGTGCGCACAGGGTAAACCCTCAGTCTGACGCGATAGCCTGCAAACCAACGCCAGAAGGTAAACCACATAAAATGACAGGCTCAGCCGAGAAAGTGTATGTAGAGGGACTCGAACTCATGACCTTTTGGTTATAAGAATGCCATACTCAACCAACTCGGCTACCCCTATGGGGCATGTTGAACATTATTTTGAAAATTTAATAGGGGATAAAAGTATAAATGTGGAAATTGACTTACCTAATGATAAACAAAATTGATGAATTTATGTTCTTTAAATCTATGCTTCCAAATTAATGAGTTTTTTTATATTCTGAATTTGAAAACAATCACCTGAAATTATTTGGATTCCAATATTTATTTATTTATTTTCCAGTTTATTAGTGGTAATTAAGCTTTTGAGTTTTTAGAAATTCATATTATAAAAAGAGAATTTTGAATATTTATATTGAATACTTTTTTATTTCAATTTGATTTGATTTTTTATGCCATAATTTTTTTTTTATGATTTGGTTTTTAATGTGAGGATTTGATTCTATTCGAATTGATTGACCATTTGGAAAGTTAAACTTCAATTAAAGGCAAATGTTTTCAATTTTTTTAAAGATTTATCTATACTATTGATCATGACTTTTTTCTACCAAATTTACCCCAAAATTTGATATAACTACAGAATTATCCTTAATGAAGGAGAAACATTAAGTGTATCATAAGTTCACCCCAAATCCAAAACAACCTAATTTACTAACCTCACCTATAAACATATTTTCATTTAGTAGAATAAACCTAAAAACAGTTTTTAAATACCTAATAACATTAAAAAAATTATTTTTTTTAAATTCTAACTAATAAAAAAACTAACACATAAAATAGGTTACACCTTCAATAAATTTTTGAAAAAAAACTATTGTTGGAACATTATTTTTTAAAAAATATAAGTTTTATTTTAGAAAATAAAAATAAAATTGAGCAATATCGTTGCACAACACCTGCGAACCCTAAATCTAACCCATCAAATTCACTCAAAAACCAATCTAAATCAGTTCAACCTAAAACAATCTCAAGTCAACTAACAACAATTAAAAGAGAAAAAGTGAGAGAGAAGTGTTCTTGAAAGTAGAGTGGATGTGGTTTAGAAAAAAAAAACTCCCTGGATACCCAGAAAATAGTATTTTGGTAAAAAAAAATTATACCAAATGTGGAAACTCAAAAGTAGATATAGATAAATTGGTTTTGGTATGTATAGTTACCCTTGGCAGATCAAGTTTTTAAATTAATTATAAGAATCTTTTAATTAAACTTTCGAGATAGTTCTCGTTTTCCAACAACAAAATCAAATATTTCAAAATATGATATTTTGTTTTATGTTTTTTATAAAATAAATATTGGGTACCAGAATAGTTAATAAATTTTTTCTATTAATTTTTTTTAATATTTTTAAAAGTTAATTTATGTTTACGTATTCTTTTAGTTAGAAAATATTAATTTTTTTTATAATTTCAATTGCTATTATATCTAGAATCAAAACGCAGCCGTACTAAGGCCTAATTACCTCACACCTTAATCTTGTATATTCCAGCTCTTCACAACAAAGTCTGAATCAAAATCTAGTTATGGAGAATCAATAAATACCGGGAATAATTGAAAGTGCAAAGAAAATTTTAGCCGAAACTCCATTCAATGACGAAGCTTTGAATCAGAAGATATGATAGTTCGTAGGCTATCTTAATACGTGTAAATTCCTTCGCAAGTCACCACCAATCAACTGTTCAACCTCATTTCAAATGGTTACCGATAGATTTGATAGCTGTGAAACCTTTTACAGAATCAATAGTGCATCAATAGTGTAGAGGGAGAAAATGTTTGGCTATGGTTAGCTAGATAGCTTCTTAATAAAGCTCTCAAATAGTTAGAAATTGTGAGATTAGGTTGACGACGAACTATCACGAGCCACCACCAATTTACTGTCCAACTTAAGGCTTACTGATAGATAGGATACCTGTGAAGCCATCCACCTCACACGGATATGATTGAAAGTTCCGATTTAGAGTGCATGTTCAAAGGTATTAAATACTTTAGCCTATTGCTATTGGCCCGGTTATTAAAAGGACAAGTGACCATAGACTTCTAAAATTAATTTTTTTGTAATCCTTTATTCGTAAAAAAAAGATATTCAAAATAATGTTTCGTTTGTTATTCTTTTGATAAAAATAAATTTATATTGTTAAATTTGAATATAAAATCTTTGGAACATATTTTTAAACTTTATTCTAATTTATAAATTTTTTTATATAAACCAAAGTAAGTTCGTGTTTATTATATTTATAAAGCTATATTTTCGGATTTATGTTTTTAATTATTTTACGCATTACTAGTTAAATTCTACTTTGGGAATTGCTAAAAAATGGCCAAAATTACTCCATGAAGTTGTACAAAAAATAAATTATTAAAATTTAAAGATTTTTAAGTATTTTTTTTAACAAATATAAATTTTGTATAAAATATAAATAATTGGAATAAGTAGAATTTAAGGATTTTAAGATTTTTTTTATGAATCACAGTATTATAAATATTTAAAAAATAGAAAATGCAACTTCACGAGTAGTTTTAGCTGTTTTTATAGCAATTCTCTTCTACTTTAATACTGAATTAATGAGGGTTAAAAAAAATTGGTTGAATTGGGAAGAAAAATTTAGTATTTTATTCATTATTATAATACTTTATATATAAATAAATATAAAAATTAATTTTATAATCTGAAAAATGAAAATCATATTTAAATGTAAGTTAAAGTCAAACAGCCTTCTAACTTTTAAATTATAAAACATATAATTTAGAAATGTTTTCAAATATTTTTTTGTTGAAAGTTTTCAACTATATTTACCAAATCTTAAAAGTAAATTAGAATAACTTTTTAAGAAATCTTCATTCTATTAATAAGTAAATATTTTAACAATATGTTACAAATATCATTTTGAACCCATCTGTTTTGATATTTTTATACATATGTTACAAATCTTAAAAGTATTCTTTATATGAGATTGATTGACTAGTTCTTTTGGTTAAGTTTTCTTTCTAGTATAATTTTTTTTATTATAGTATAATGATAAAAATTAAAACTGTAAGTAGATATATTTAGGCGAGTTGGATTTGGTATGAATATTTTTTAATCAATTAAACACATTTTTAATCAATATTTAATTATTTTATAATATAATATTGTTTAATTATAAGCCATTAGATTACATCTAGCTAAATCTACCCCCTCCTTTAACCAATCCCATTTCGTTTTTTATAAATCTCATTTTTTTAAATTATTATTTTTTTAGTTATTATTATCCCACTAGTAGTTTCTTTAATCTGGAATCTGGAAGTTAAATAAATAAAACAATATACAATAGAAAGAAGAAAGATAATATTCTTTGGAGAAAGACATAAAAAACGGATCGAACGGAAATTTTAGGAAAAAAGATCCTTTAGAGCTCTTTCCTTTTTTATTACACTTCCTTAGTATCTTAATCTTGTTTCCTATGACTCTAGATTGTATATATCATAGTTGTTAGTTGTTTATATTTTTAATACAATACTAGGAACAGGAGCACTACCAAAGTGTTTCAAAGAAGGGTTCTCTTGACATAGGTTTGCTTCTGGTTTAGATCAACCTAAGTTAAATCGAGTCTCGATCAGCCAGATTCAAAAATCAAACATGAAACTTCATACACCTTAAGGTTCATAGAACGAAAAGAGATTTTGTGGGTCAATTTTAAGTTTTGTGTGGCATATTTTAAATGTTATGATTTAAAAAAAAAAAAAATTAAAAAACTTCTGATTTTTTTAAAACGAACTAAATATATATTTGATTATTAATTTAATTTAACAAATTCAACTTGATCAAAAATAAATTTATTGTATTCGATTAAATTATCGGGTAAATATCTAAAATTTACAACTTCATAAGAAGGTGAGTTTGAGAATTCTCAACCGAAAAAGAATCACATAAAAACTTAAAAATCAAAATGATTTTTTTTAAAGATTTTTCTTTAAAAAAATTAAAACATTTGAGTGATTAAACCAAATGAGGTGAAGTTTAAAATTTAGAATTAATTTAAAAAAATAATAACTAACAATACAGAAAATTAGTTGAAAAATAATACTTATGGACTAGATCCATGACATCTAATTATAGATTAAAAATAAATACAACTAAATATAAAAATAAACTAATTACAAATTTAGATTTTTTTAACTAATTTAAAACAACAAATTCAAAATTTGAAAATAATATATATATATATATATATATATATATATATATATATATATATATATATATATATATATATATATATATATATATATATATATATATATATATAAAAGGAGAAAAGAAAAGTGAGGTTTGCCATCAGATTTGAGTTAAGTTTATTAAGTCTTAGATTTGTTGAAATGTTATTGTATTTATATAAAAAAAATATTACCAAAATTATTTAATTTTTTTATATATAACTAATTAATATAGATTATAAATATATTAATTGTTTTCAATTATTCAAACATAATTATGATTAAAATTTTAAATGTTTTAATTTTCTATTTTTATGCGTTTATGCTTTTATGCATTGTCATCTATTTTTATGCGATGTTGTTTTTATGCGTTGTTATCTATTGTTTTTATACATTCTTAGTTCGTCATGTTATTGGATGTTAAGTTTTTAGTTAGTCACATATGATATTAAGTGTCAAATTTACTTTTTATGACCAGAAATTTAGAGAATTTCAGTTCTCAACTGAAAAAGAGTCACATAAAAACTTAAAAATCACGTGGAATTTTTTAGATTTTTGTTTAGAGAATTTGAAACATTTCAAGTGATTAAAAAAATGAGGTGAAATTTGAAAGTTAGAATTAATTTAAAAAGAATTAAATAAAGATACATAAAATTAGCTGAAGATTAAAACTTATTGACTAGACCCATTACATCTAATTATAGATTATAAGTAAATATAATTAAATGTAAAAATAAACTAATTACAAATTTATACTTTTTAACTAATTTAAAACCAAACAAATTCAAAATTCTGTGGTTAGATTTCTCGAAATGTTACTGTATTCATATAAAAAATTTATTAAAAAAAAGTTAGAAAGGTTATATATAACTAAGTAATATAATCATGTTAGTATATAGATTATATATATATTATTATTTTTTTCATTTATTCAAACATATTTATGATTAAAATTTCAATCGTTTTTATATTTTCATTTATTAAACAAATTAAAATTGTAAACGTTTTAATTATATATTTTTATGAGTTGTCATGTATTTTTTTATTTTTTTATATATTTTTTGTGTTTTTATGATTTTTCATCTGGTTTTATTTGTTTTAATTTTCTGTGTTTTTATGAGTAGTCATCTATTTTGTTTTTATAGATTCTTAGTTCATTGCGTATGTTATTAAGTGTAAAGTTTTTAGTTCGTCATGTATGCTATTAAGTGTAACGTTGTATGACCAAAAATTTAGAGAATTTTACTTCTCAACTAAAAAGAATCACATAAAAACTTAAAAATCAAGTGGATTTTTTAAGATTTCTCTTTAGATAATTGAAAACACTTCAAATGATTAAAACAAATGAGAAATTTAAAATTTAAAATTAATTTAAAAAGAATTAAATAAAAATACAAAAAATTAGTTGAAGATTAAAACTTATTGACTAGACCCATGACATCTAATTATAGATTAAAAGTAAATACAATTAAATGTAAAAGTAAACTAATTAAAAATTTATACTTTTTAACTAATTTAAAACCAAACAAAGTCAAAAATTAAAAATAATATATATATATATATATATATATATATATATATATATATAAAAGTGAGGTTTACAGTAAGATTTAGGTTTTTTAGATCGTTAGATTCCTCGAAATGTTATTGTATTCATATCAAAAAAAATATTACCAAAAAAGTTTAAAAAGTTATATATAACTAAATAATATAATCACGTTAGTATATAGTTTATAAATATATTCATTTTATTTATTTATTCAAACATAATTATAATAAAAATTTCAATCGTTTTTATATTTTCATTTATTCAAACATCATGATTAAAATTTCAAACATTTTAATTTTATATTTTTATGAGTTAGTCATTTATTTTGTTCTTATTTGTTTTTATTTTCTGTGTTTTTATGAGTTGTCATCTATTTTGTTTTTATTTGTTTTAATTTTCAGTATTTTTATAAGTCGTCATCTATATTTTTGTTATAGATTCTTAGTTCGTTGCGTATGTTATTAAATGTTTAGTTCGTTGTGTATGTTATTAAATGTAAAGTTTTTAGTTCGCCAATTATGCTATTAAGTGTCAAATTTACGTTGTTGTATGACAATTGTTTTTTAAGAATTTTAGTTCTCAACTGAAAAAAAAATCACATAAAAACTTAAAAATCAAATGGATTTTTTTAGATTTTTCTTTAGAGAACTAAAAACATTTCAAGTGAGTAAAACAAATGAGGTGAAATTTAAAATTTAGAATTAATTAAAAACAACTAAATAAAGATACAGAAAATTAGTGGAAGATTAAAACTTATTGATTAGACCCATGACATTTAATTATAGATTAAAAGCCAATACAATTAAATGTAAAAATAAACTAATTACAAATTTATACTTTTAAACTAATTTAAAACCAAACAAATTCAAAAATTAAAAATAACATATATATTTAAAATTAAGTGTCGTTTACTGTTAGAATTGGGTATAGATGGATTAATCTAAATTTATACTTAAATATAAAACAAAATCAAATATTTAAGATAGGATATTTTTGTTTTATGTTTTTTATAAAATTAATATTGGGTACCAAAATAATTAACAATTTTTTTCATTAATTATTTTATATTTTTAAAAGTTAATTTATGTTTGACATTTATTTTTAGTTAATTTTTTTATAATTTTAATGGCTATTATATATAAAATCAAAATACAGTAGTACTAAGCTCTAATTACCTCACAATCGCAACTTAATCTTACAGATTCCCGCTCTTCACAATGGAGAATCAAATTGGAAGCCCTAAAAAAAAGAAGAAAATGATTTAGATTAATAAAAAAGAAAATGACAGCACTAAATGCATCGAGTTTAAATCAAATTAAGAAAGAAATACCTGGAATAATTGAAAATGCAAATGAAATTTGAGCTGAAACCCATTCAATGGGAAAACTTTGAATTAGAAGATATGATAGTTGGTAGGCTATCCTAATACCGATAAATTGCCACTATCCATCAACTGTCCAACCTCATTACAAATAGGGACAAATAGATCAGATAGTTGTGAAGTCTTTTAGATGATCAATAGTGCATAGGGAGAAAATGTTTGGCTATGATTAGCTAAGAAGCTTCTTAATAAAACTCTAAAATAGTTAGAAATGATGAGGGATAGGTTAAACCGATAAATTTCTATCACGAGTCACCACTGATCTACTGTTAGTGATAGATAAAATAGTTGTGAAGCCGTACACACCGGACAGAGTATGGATGAATGTTCCAATTGGGGCTAGGGTTTCAATCTATTTCTAAAATAGGTATTATCTATTAAAAGGTATTAAATACTTGGATCTATTGTTATTAGACCGGTTATTCAAAGGTTACCCAGGTAAGAATCCTAAACTTATAAATTTTGTAATTTTTTATTTTATAAAAAAACATAATCTAAATAATTTTCGTTTGTTATTTTTCTATAAAAGTAATTCTGTTTTGTTAAATTTAAATATAAAATTTTGATATAAATTTTTATTTGGTAACATATTTTTAAACTTTATTTTAATTCAAAAATTTTATTTTTCTATATATGCCAAAGTAAGTACGTGTATTTATAGAACTATACTTTACCAATTAATCTTTTTAATTATTTTACGGACCATTAATTAAATTCTACTTTAATACTGAATTAATCTTTTTAATTATTTTACGGACCATTAATTAAGTTCTACTTTAATACTGAATTAATCTTTTTAATTATTTTACGGACCATTAATTAAATTCTATTTTAATACTGAATTAATGGTTAGTTATAAAAGAATATTCATACATTAGTACCATGATTGTTGTTGAGAGAAATTTAGTATTTTATTCATCATTATAATAGTTTTTATATAAATAATATAAAAATTACTTTCATAATATAAAAAATGAAATTCATGCTTAAATGGTATTCGAATTTTTTTTAAATATATATTATAAAAAGTTAAAACATTTATAAATGCATAGATCATGATCAATAATCATATAATAACTTTTATTATTAATTTATGTAAGTCAAAGTCAAATAGCCTTTCGGACTTTTAAATTATAATGCATTTAATTTAGAAATGCTTTCAGTTATTTTTACCAAATTATTAAAGTAAATTAGGATAATTTGTTTTTAAAAAATCTTCATTTTTTTAATAAGTAAATATTTTAACAATATTGTTTGGATTAGAAATATCATTTTAAACTCCGTTTTGATGTTTTTGATATATATATATATATATATATATATATATATATATATATATATATCTCAGTTTTATGATGTATAATCAACAAATCATATGGGATTAATTGTCTAGTTCCTTTGATTAAATTTTCTTTCTAATATATTTAATTTTATCTCTCTTAAAAAAAATTAATAGTAAAATTTGAAATAACTTACATACTTTTTGATTATTTTTAGTTTAATGCAATTGTTTTTATTGACCAAAGCTTTCGGTTTTTTACATAAAAAAGTCTTCCACCAATAAAGAACCAAAAATAAATTTGCTTTTCCAAATGACAAAAACTGTTATTATATATGTATTTTTAATAATATATTTAACATTTAAATTAGTTTATCATCCGCAACAAATGTTACAGGATTTCAACTAGTTTTAGTTAAAATGAAATTAAACTAATTTTAGGATTTAATTTATTAATTGATTAATTTATAATTACTTATTTGATTTACTAATGGATATATATATATATATATATATATATATATATATATATATATATATATATATATATATATATATATATATATATATATCAGTAAATCAAAAAAGTAATTTAGAAAAAACAATTAATCGATGATTTTTAAATTATTGAGGAGTTAGTACTACGGAAGGAGTTAAAGTTTCTAGCTCTATAATATAATATAATAAGTTGAAACTTGAAAAAGGTTTAATTTTACTTATAATCATTCAACTTCTTATACTTACACTTGATTTTTTTTTTAATTTATCAACTATATAAAAAAGACTGAGATTTAAAATTTAATTAAAACAGCAATGGATTGTTTTTGTGATTTGTTTTTTTAAAATAAATATTTTAATATTTTTAGTTTTTTATTTAAGAAAATAAGTCTCAAAATATATGAGTTTTATATTGTATTTTTTTTATTGAAATAAGAAATAAAAAATATATTATTAACTCCTATACACGTTCCCTCGAACTTTAAAATAATTTATTTTACATGTTAAATCAAATAAATAAATAAAACAATAAAATTAAAATTTAAAAAATTAAAATTTTATGTCTATACATTAATATTTATGATAATCTACCAGAATCAAAACTACTTACTTACAATAATCCAAAAATTAAAAAATTAGTGATAACCGGCCAAATTTTGAAACAAAATTACTCATAATTTTCTTAAATATCTATCATATCAATACTTGTTTTATTGAATCAATCTATTTTTTCAATATAAGGTCATATCTTTTTTTCATTCAAATGATATATAGATCAATAAAAACATAAAATTTTATTTGTTTAAAAAAATATAGAAACAAAATAATACAATTTTTTTATTTATTGAAATTAAGTATTTACAAATAGCTTAATCAACTATACCTTTAATATTTTTAACATTGGCCTAATATATCTAATGACAATTATCTTTAATATCTTTAATATTTCTAACACATTCTGTCAAATGTAAGAGTAAATATTGAGAGTTTGTCACAAAGAAAACAAAAACAAGATGTCAATTGAGCCTTAGTTAAAAAATCCGCAAGTTTCCTTCAATCCTCAAATAAACTTCAAACGACTTACGATCTTTAAATATCAAAATCTTCATATATTTCAAATGATTTCTTCTTAATATCTTCTTTACATCATTCTA
Organism: Limnanthes douglasii subsp. nivea; assembly: GCA_036936605.1. NCBI lineage: Eukaryota > Viridiplantae > Streptophyta > Magnoliopsida > Brassicales > Limnanthaceae > Limnanthes > Limnanthes douglasii. The sequence goes on along the minus strand of JAUPFV010000002.1, from coordinate 318,235,172 downwards.
TCCACATCTTCTTCTTGACATTTCTTCAACCCCATAATCTCATGCTATCAAATCTCAAATCCCAATATCAAATATCAAATCTTCAATTCATAATACATAATCCTCAATTTCCGAATTTCGATTTCTAAATTATGATATCAATCCTTAATCCTTAATTCTTAATTTTTAAATCTCAATTCTCAATTTTTAACTCTAAATTTTCAATTTATAATTTCCTATTCTCAATTCCATTTTTTAGATCTAAAACAAAAACAAAAATCATAACAAAACCAAAACCAAAACCAATCTAAATCTAAATATAAATTCAAATCCAAAACCAAAACCAAATCTAAAACTAAATTTCACATCCAAAACCAAAACAAAATCCAAAATAAAATCAAACTCCAAATCTCAAATCCAACTCCAAATACCAATTCTAATCCAAATAAAAAAAAATTGAATTCAAATCTTAAGTGAAAACAAATTGAAAATCAAACGTAAATCAAAATCAGATTCAAATCTAAACATTAATAAATAAATAAATAAATAAATAAATAAATAAATAAAACAATTTTAATTTCTAAATCAAAACCAAATAAATTTCTTAACCAAATAAACATAAACTACTTTTTTTCTCTACAAAATGCATGTTACCGATGCCAACGAAATCATACGTAATGTTTTTCTTCGAATTTTATGTAAAATCAAATCCATTATTTTATCAACAAATATACTCCAACTGATCATATAGGATTCTTAGATGTCCCAAACACAATGTTCAAAATTTGGCAAAAACCGACACTGTTTACCTCTCGATCAGACTTTTTGATTGTGATTGCACACAACATATTCGAAAACAAAAAATTCTCTATGTTCTTGTAATTGTAATTTTGTACCTCGGTTCTTATACAAACAACTATTTTTCTTATTCTCCTTACTTATTTTCAAAATTAAAAAACACTTGTAATAACTCACTGACTAAGAAAGCATAAAAGAACAAAACGTTCTTTTTTTCTCGTGACAAACAACAAAAATAAATGTCCGTCTGCATAACAAAATATACAAAACATTCTAAAGCCAATAACTAAACCTACACTATAATACCATGTAGGAAATATAAAAACAAAAAGATGTAAATATTTTATTAATTGGAATTATGTATTTACAAAGAGTTTAAGCCATTATATATAAAGTAATATATCAAATCTCTATAATATCTTTAATATATCTAACATGCGCCTAATATCTCTCATGAGTACTATATCTAATATCTTTAATATATCTAACAGTTTTAACTATCATTAGAATAATATAATAAATAAATATATAATTTATATGATCTAAATAAGAGTGAAATGAAGATAAATGTTAGGTTAAGATCGCGAGGTATACGCTAGACGTATATAATTATTATTTTAAAAGTCATTATTTTGAATAAATATCATAGTTAATTTTCATCATTTTTAAAGTAGATAAGAGATCTATTTATAATTATACACATGTACTTTTGACACATAAGATCCAATTACAAAAATTACTAATGGACCCGAGTGTACATATCTTGTTTGATTTTGGCAAAATTACTAGTTCAATAATTGGTTCAGACCCGTATAAATGACTCCACAGATAATAATTTATCAGTAGCCCCATAGTCCTTGCAAATTGAATAAAAAATAACTATATCAAAGAGTCAAGTCATGTATTTTACCAGCCATGTTGGTAATGATTTGATAAATTCTCCGGACGAATACTTAGTATGTTGATGTATCCAACGTTATATTTGTCACGTTAGTGCGAATCTAAATAGGCATTGATTGGTACCGAAGATTCTAAAGCTACAAAAATCATATAAGTAACTATGGAGCTTTAAATTCACGTGTGCGTTAGTGTAGTCCCTAAATGACATGTATCATGACTAGGTTGGTTATGCATGACTATATGTCTGAAAAATAGTGCTAATGTATCTCTTCAATTTTCCGTAAGTAGTAATAACTGTTGAATAAGGTAGGGGTGTTTCAAAGCTCGTCTATAAATACCATCATTCTTCACGTTTTCATATTTTTCACCTAGATTAAGAAGTGTTACTCAACTCTTAAGCACATTCGCTATATCTTCTGTCGTAAACTCTTTTTCTGGTGAGATTTTTACTGTTTGTTTTGTTTTCGACCAGATTTCGTTGGTATCCAAGATATTTTGTATATTCCTCAGATATCAGATAACTTTAGCTGCTTGAACTTCCATGTAGTTATGGTAATTATCTTTTGTTTTACTAGTTAGAATTCCGATTATAGAGAAAAGTAAAAATATGTATAAGATTTAGAATTTTCGTAGTGGTAAGGTTGTAGTGTTATTATTAGATTCCTCGAAATCTTGAGCGGAGGATACTAACACTTTTTACTCTACTAAAGAAGATGAAAACAAAGAAAAATGTTCAATTAGTTAGTTGTCCTGACAAATTCATCTGATCAAAGTTTGTCTCAACTTCCATTAATATTAGACCCATGAATATCCAAACGAACTTTCTCTTCTGGTGAGGGTTTGATACCTATAATGACTCGAAACCTCACTGCTATGAAGTTCATCCAACATATAGAAATATGCGTTCGTACCCAAACATCGCATAAAGGGTTTTGAGAAGCATTGACGATACGTTATCCCTCATATCACTAGATACTTATTCGAATTTTGTTTCAACTTACATGGCTTGGCTTTGTCGGTTAAGAGCTCTCATGTTACAAGGTAATTCTTGATTGGTAATACACAATCTCAACATGTCTCATTTGTACTAACTTCAGTATCCACATCGTTAGAGAGGTTAGACTTCTTCAAATATTGATGGTCTTTCATATTGTACAACCAAGAGCTCCCAGTTAGAACTAGCTTTTAAGGCTAAGGATTGACCATAGAAGTTTTGACCCTATGGACCTGCCAAACTTTACTTCTTCAAATTCACTTGTCTACTCGGCTAAGTACTGGATGATAGTATATTTTCATGCCTCTGCTTGGTCGAGGGTGTTATTTATGACAATATGTGAATCATTTTATAAATTAACTATTTTAGCACCACATATTTGAGCTTCTAACATTATTTTTTCATACTCAGATTCATTAATAGATTCTGGATATTTAAGCAATATAACTTGATAAATAACCTCCTGATATGGGGTAGTCATATGAATGTCGACACCTTACTATATGGATCATGAGCCTCCATCTGTTTGGAATTCCCATACTAGAGATAATGAATCCTTGTGGGTCTTCTGTCTTAATATTAGAATCATGTCATAAGAATTGGCCCATGTCTCGGCTTTAATGATCGTTCTCGGATCAAAGCTTATGTTGTAATCATCAAGCTTTACAAATAAACGAGTCAGATCTCCTAAAAAATCTAGTAATTACAACACCCCTTAAAGAGGTAAATATGTTCGCGCAAAAAAGGGTATCCCTCAAAATATAACCTCATTTTCTTTGATGTTACTACTAATGTAATATCCATTTTCTAATCGGATGTACATTGTTTTTGCGTCAATAAGACTATGACTTATGTAATAAATAAATTTCAGATTTCTGTTCTTTTCTCGCATTAGTACGGCTCACATTGTAATCAGATACAACCAGATAGTTTTATAGAGTTTCTCTTGGAAAAAGCTTTTACAGTTGCTTTGGTGAGGCCAAATACTGTAGAAAGCATCATCACAATATTTCGTTAATTGAAAACAACGAGTCTTCTTTAAAACCTTGAAGAAATAAGAACACTTATTTGAGACATATTAGATACATATGTTTATAGTAGCAAATCTACCAACCAACATTACACTTCTTTTATTGACCATAGAGGATGCATTGATGTCAAAGCATTTAACTATTGAGGATCAACTTCTATTCCCCTATCATTTATAAAATAATCCAAATTTGTACCTAATCATACCTCAAAAACATATTTTTCAAAATTTAATTGAAGGTTAATAGACCTTGGATTCTTGAACGTCTCCTCTAAATCTTGAATATGATCGATGTCCTTGAGAGTCTTAAGCATTATATCTCACAATATTTGTTTGTCAGTAGTACGAGAGTTGATAATATTGGTTTGATTTTTTACCTGCCTCTCCAGATCAAGTACTAGCCGGATATAACATAGGAGAGTATGGCTCAAAGTATCTTGTTCCCCGTATATGGAGAAGGATTTATCACTGTATGTTATCATGTTGGAGGAGCTGGAGGGGTGATAAGGACCTGCAAAATCATCTTTATCAAGGTTAATACAAACCGATGTCTTGAAAGGCTGAAAGGTCCACTTCGTAGTTTCCTCCACCAGAAATCTGTCCGGACTGAAGGTCTGTTGGGATTTCCTCTTGCAGGGTAGGGTCAGCAGGAGCTGGGGGTCGGATTTCTGTTGAGCGAAGGATTACCTCTGCCCCCATAGTAACATTATTTTTCTTAGCAGCTTTCTCATCGCTGCTCGATTTGCGTTTCTTATTTTTTTAGGAGGCCTTGGTGGGTTCTTTGACCCTCCGAATTCCTTCACAGTCTCAACCTCCACTGCTTTTAGCAAGGCCGCATCAATGCCACCTTGATTCTCCAAACCAGTCCCCTCTGCAGCTGTTTGAGCTAAGTCTGTTGTAGCCTTCTTTTTCTTGTTCTTCATTTTGCTTGGGGCTTTGCCCCTGGAAGGCAAGTACAGCTTGGCATCTTTATCTTCTGTTCTCTTTAATATATATATAATTTCATATTTTTCGTATTGTTTCGTAATCATGGGTTCTTAGCATGTTTACGAGTTTATAACTACCAAAACAGGCTTCTCTTCTCTTCTTTGATACACAAGGGCTTTTTAAGATGTTCTTATTTTTAGGTTTTTAAAAACTAGAGAGAGATTCAGATTTGAGCAGTCATCGGTAAGAATTTTTATGTTTTATCATCTATTTATGGCTTTGATCAGTAATTGGTTCATGGACTATCGATTTTAGTGACAGATAGTCCCTGGAATTTCAAAAGTCCATTGATAGTCCCTAGACTATCGAGTTTAGATAAAGTTAGTCATCTGGATATGTTGATTAATATAAAGCTGACACATTGCACCATACTCAACAAAAACTTATATCACCAATGATCCATCGAATTTCACCTTGACTATATTTGAAGTTCTACCTAAAGACGAAGGACCGTTGGTGATACAAGTTTCTGTTAAGTATGATGCCACGTGGCAGTTTTTATATTAATCAACAGATGATGTGGACTAACTTTATCCAAACTGGATAGTATAGGGTTGTCAACAGACTTTTGAAAGTCTATGGATTACCTGTCACTAAAATCGATAGTCCATGGACGGACTACTATTCAAAGCCTCTATTTATTTATAACTCATTAATTCTTACACAATTCGAAGATTTATATTTATATTTTGTCTTTGGTCTGATAACAAAAAAAAGAATACACCAAGAAGTGTATAACATGGTATCATCCTCTTTAAAAAAACTCATGTCCATTACATTGTATACTAGTATAAGAATACAGATCTAAAACAACAAAGAGCCGAATGAGAAAATGTATGACATAACTTACTCGTTAATAAACATCTAACGATAACACGAGGCTATTTAGTTCCTTGAACCTTGAAAATAGCAATAGTAGGCTTTAAGTGTGAGGCTTTAAGTGTGAGTTATTGCTTCTTAATTCTCAGGTGTATTTACCAGAGAAATTGATTGTGAACGTTTGTTACAGAAACAATATAATTAGTATAAATTTTCTTTTTATCCAATTCAATTACAAGACCATATATATTTATGTTATTTGTCTTTTTTTTTAATTTACACTATCTATTCCCCCTAATTTTCTTATTTTATGCAGTTTATGAGAGGAAGGCAATTGCAGTTGTGGCCAAGGCTGCAGGTATGCTTATGGTGAGGTCTTTTATAAATATTTTTTAGTAAATCATTGGAAAACAAAAAAAAAAGAGATTAAAAAATTGGTACAAAAAATTATTATTAAATAATTAGAGTAGTTTGAATAATATTTTATTTTTTTCTATTTTATTCTAAAATAAATTAAAATTAAATATTTATCACTTATTCCATTTTATGTGTAGATCGGTTCTGTGCAAAATTTTGAAATCAAGTTTTCTAATTGCTCAATAATGAGCATGAGAATTAGATGAGACGGTTTGAATGAATTAAATCAGAGAGAGATTCATATTGGAGCAGTCATGGTAAGAATTTTGATGTTTTACCATCTATTTATTTATGTATAAGTCACTAATTCTTACATAGTTTAGAAGATTTATGGTTTTTTTGTCTGATATCATAAAAAAGAATAGAACGCAGTGTTACACACGGTATCACATATCTCATGTTTGTAAAGACTCATCTTCATTACAACCCATACTAATATAAGTATATAAATCTAAAATAGCAAAGAACTGAAGGAAGAAAATGCATGACATAACTTACTCGTTACTAAACATCTAAAGATAACACTGAGCTATTAATTGTCTTGAATAGAAATACTAGGCTCTAAGTGTGAGCTATAGCTTCTTAATTCTCACGTGTTTTAAGAGGAGAAGTGTGAGCTATAGCTTCTTAATTCTCACGTGTTTTAAGAGGAGAAATTGGTTGTGAATGTTTGTCAGAAAAATAATCTTATTAATCTAATTTTTCTTTTCTTCCAATTCAATTTCCAAACCATATATAATATATTATTTGTCTTTCTTTTTTCTAATTTACACTATATCTTCCCCTAATTTTTTTCATATTTATTTTTCTCTTTTATTACGTTCAAATTAGAATACGAATCTAATAAGAGTAGGTAATGTAAATGTTAAATTTAAATTTTATTTCGTCTAACCTAGTATGTTTCCCGCATACGATATTAATTACTTCTTCTTTTGTGCAGCAACAATGAAATTAGCGGAGCTTACCGCTAACGCCGTAGAGAGAATATATATCGAGTTAAAACGACTTGACAAACCTATTTTACAGGTGGTGGATACAACTTGAAACCAACAGATTTAACTTTCTAACATTATTTTGGCTCAGAAAGCCACTTTACATATAGATATTTGGAACCAGTTCGATGAAATGAGTCATGGTTCCATAATTATATGAACCGTGTATGTAATACAATAATCGGCAATTGGCTTAAGTTCTAAAGAAACACATTATTTTATTATGAGTAAAAAACATAATAGTTTATTTGTATACCTTTCCAAATTTATAAAAAAAAAAGTTAGTCAAACACATTTTTTTTTAAATCCAAAACATTTTCATATCAAAATTTTAAAATTTGATTTTATATAGGAAACACAATTTTTAATATTTGTATACCAAGTAAAAAATTAAATTGTATAGATTAAAATCGGCTCATTCTTTTTTGTAAAGAAACTTTTTTATAAATATTTTCGAGTAAAATTATTGGAAAAAAAACTGAGATTAAAATATTGTTACAAAATTATTATTAAAAATTAGAGTAGCTTGAATAATTTTTTAACATTTTATTTTTTCTATTTTATTTTAAAATAACTAAAATTAAGTATTTATCACTTATTTCACTTTATGTGCATATCGGTTCTAGTACAAAATTTTGAAATCAAGTTTTCATATTGTTGGGTATGGGAATTGAACGGGATTATTTGAATGAGTTAAACCAAATCCTACAACCACGAGTTTACCGACCTGTAATAAATACCTTGGAAAGTTTACGAGATGCACTACGAAATAAAAGGTATACCATTTATGTCCATGTGCATAAAATATGGGAGGTAGGTACGTTCTCTAGAAGTTGTGGTGTAGATGGAAGTGTTAATTTTATATTTAGGTATGATAAGAACAAGATAAGCGAATGACAAGAAATTAGGATAGTTTTCTGCAAAGAGGAAATTGAGAGACTATTTGAAAGGTCTCATTATACAGCTTTAAATAAATTATGCTTGATAAACGACATTCTCAAATATACACGTATCTTAAATATCCAAATGAGTATCGAATTGAAATGCATTTAGATAGGCATTCGAGAGTGATGTTTTTTTTTTCACATATTAGCTACATTCACTAAAATTTTCAGAAGGATGTTATTATAAATGATTGGTATCGTAAGAAGTGTAATATGTGTAAATGGTGAATGGAAGATCGTATTAAAAAATGAGTCGGGTCGAATTGAACTATTCTTTTTTAATTAAGTTAATAGTTATAGTCTTCAAGACATGACATTTATGGGGGTGAGTATCCACTTCTAAGTATGAGGAACATTATGCTACAGGAAGCAAATACTCAAAGTCATATCAAATATTTGTTGGATTACAAATTTTATATAAACGAGATTCCAATTAAAAAAAATATTACTCAAAAATCCGAAACAATTGAACAAAAAATTATACATATAAAAAATCCGAAACAATTGAACAAAAAATTATACATATTATAATCTTGAGTGCGAAAAATCAAAAAACTTATAGTATTTTGCACGCACACGAAATTCAGTCCAAAAAAAAATATCATTATGTAAATATACCACAATATTTCCAATATCCAAATCAGATCATGAATCCGTTTACTCCAATCTCAAAAGTTAGAGAAAGCTAAATGATGTTTTCAAAGGTTATTACATACCCTACAATACTAAGACAATAATTTTTTGCTCAAGTTTTAATTGGAAACTTCGATCCATGGACTACATTTCGGTCGCCCAACATTCCTAAGAGCCTTCCAAACTACACTATTACACTTAAAGCCGGATCCAAAACCAATTTGCCAAACCCTATCACCTTTTTTAACCTTTGCCTTATCTTCCAAGTAAGCCAGTTCGTACCAAACGCTGCTACTTGAAGTATTCCCGAATCTCTCTAAAGTCTTCCTGGACGCCTCCATGTACTCTTCTGTAAGTTCCAAGTTCTTTTGAATTGCGTCAAGCACTTTCTTGCTTGTTGCCGATATGCATATGTGTTCGAATGCACGCTTGTAATCAGGAATGTAGGGTTTGGTTTGCTTCTTGAAGAGCAAGTTAGTGAAGAAATGGACTTGTTCGGATACGGGGAGGACTAGAGGGCCGAGTGTTGTGATGTTGGCTTTGAGTGCATGACCACCTACTTCGATGGCATCTTTGCTTACAGAAAGACCTTGTCTGCCATCCGCGTCTTCTTTTAGTTGTATGCTGTTGAAACTCCGGTCGTCTGTAGCTTTATGTGTTCTTACAAGCTGAACCAAAATTGTATCTATGTTAGGACTATATAAAATCATCTTATGCGCATACACGCCAATAGAGAGAGGGATAACAATAGAATAATGGGGGTGGGATTAGTCGGTGATATTTTCTTATTTTAATGTTTTAGAAAATATCATCTCGAATCCAGCTGATGAATTTTTTTTGTTGTATAATAAAGACCAGGTAGGATCGACGTTGGAAGGCTTGGTCGAGTCTGTTTTTGCCATCCCTAAACTTAAGTCATGCCAAAAAAGACAGTTACCTGCTTGAGTTCGTATTTCGCGCGCCACTTATCAAATCGCTTATTCGATAGTATCACAGCAGCAGCGCCCATACGGAAAAAACAATTAGGAATAAGCATGTCAGGTTCATTTCCACCATACCAAGTGTAACTCACAGCTTCCGTGCTAATAACCAGCGCGTACTTTCCAGGATTCGCGTTCAAGACATCTCTAGCCAAATCAATAGCTATGATTCCAGCCGCGCAACCCATCCCACCAAGATTGTAGTTTTCAATGTTATGGTTAAACTTGTAATGGTTAATCACCATTGCGGATAAAGATGGTGTTGTGTTAAGTAAACCGCAGTTGACGACTAGTATGCTGATATCTTTAAGCTTTACTTTACTCGTGGCGAGCAGGTTGTCTACCGCACCAAATATTACGGTTGCTGCTTCTTCTCTACTCTTGTTTAAGCTTCTCGCATGATTTGGATGAAAGACGTATCTTGGTAAATAAGATTCGTCTCCGATACCAGATTGCTTGAGAACTCGTTGTTGAAAGTTTAGTGATGCCTCATTGTATTTTCCATTTTTTCGGGAAAGTTCGATGAATTCTTCTCTTGAAATCTACACAGAAATGCAAAACTATTAAGCATGTCACATAAATCTAGAACGCCATCGAACAATTTTAACGATCTAGAAAAACTGGAAGTGGACAATAATTTCATGGTCATAATTTTGCGTACAGACGAATAAAGACTGCACGAATGGAAAATAGCCTGTCCGGGCTTGGGCGTTCGAACAAACCGGTCAGATTTGAACATTGGATATTGTTCGAGTCGGACCAAAATTTGGGTTGGAGAATCCGGGTCAGATCAAATTATATAAAATAGGCAGATAATTCAAGATTTATATAACAAAAGATTCAAAAAAGAGTTTACAAACAAGGCGGTTTATTTTAAATTTTGAAACCCCTTGTGCAAGCAACATAGAATGAAAGAATACCTTACCTTAAGGTGATCAGGAGGGCGGTAACATGCAAAATCAACAAGATACGTAGTTCTCGGTGTTAATTCGAGAGAGAAGAACAATATAAGTGCTAATAACACTATCAATAAAACTCCATCGACAACATCATACTTGGGACGAAAGTCACCCAAGCTAAGTTTTCCGATTTGGACACTAAATATAAGAATAAGAAGAGGCGCGACTAGGAAGTAAAACTTATGGCTAAGGAGGTAACCATAACCGAGCTTAACATATTTCAAGTTAACTGAGCTAAGGAAATCAGGCAATCCTTTCCGAACCCTAACAGAAAAATTAAGGGAGCCCGCGTATGGACCGGAGTCTTGAACGCCATGGTTTACGATTTCAGTGGATAAAGTCTCGTGCTCGGGCTCTCTTGCCATATCGTATAAGACGATCAAGAAACAAGCGAATACGTATGAAATGTGTCTATTTATATATAAGGAGAGTGAGAAAGAGAATCACGAAGTTGTTGGATCGAAGTTGCGTAGAGTGAATGTTTAGGAACAGAAAATGAGAGGCTTTTTATGCATGTTAGCTTGTTAACAGCAGGTTGTTAGCACAAGAGTAAACTTGTTTTTTTGCGGTTGCACGAATTAGACAACAATCTTAGTGTTAGTTTTGGACTTCAGACTTTAGTGTATGTGGGATATCAACTTGGTATTACATGTGTTTAGTGTGGTTTTTGGAACAGAACAGTAAAACAGGTCATATAGGTCATATATGGTAAATTCGGATTCTGAAAATATCGGATTCAAATGTTTATGAAATCTATTTTACAATTTGATTTATAACTTTATAGATTGCATTATATTATCCTAATTTTATAATATTCCATAACATTTTTTTTTTTTTTTAAACGAACACGCAGCCGCTACTCTAGATGTGCACACGGAGTAGACCATTCGGTCTAACCGCACCGAGTAAACCTTCGGTCTAACACAATAATATGCAATCCAACGACATAAGTTAAACCAAACAGGCTTAACCGCAGAAAAAAACATTTGTGGAGGGATTCAAATGCATGAACTTTGGTCCGAACATACTCCACCGACTCGGCTACCTTTTTACGGCAATTCCCTAACATTTATGATCCTCTTCGTATGGATTATAGTAACATGATTGTTCATATGGTGGTATCTAAGACTATCCTAAAGTTTTAGATCATTGTTTTCAAGGACACGAACAATAGCCATGACAGCAACATTAAGACCCCAAATTCTGATCAAACCATACGATAAAGTCAAAGAGTTGGTTTCAAAACAGCTATACGACCAAACACTACGATTCTACAAAGACGATATTCACACTTCACCACTCCGGGCAAGCACCACCATTCTTCCTTCCGTAGTCAAAGCTACCGCTTTCTCACAGTCTCTTCGCTTCGGCCTCCAAATCCGTTGCGTCGCAATAAAGTCTGGGTCCGATTCAGACACTGTTGTTTCAAATTCTTTTATATCCATGTACGCGAAATTCTTAGACACGGTCTCAGCGCGGAAGGTGTTCGATGAAATTCCTGAACGGGACTCCATTACGTATAGCTCGATGGTGAATTGTTACGTGCAGAAGGCGGATCTTATGATGGCGGTAGAGATGCTAAAAGGGATGTATTTCAATGGGTTTGTGCCAAAACCAGAGCTGATTGCTGCAGTTTTATCTGTTTGTGCTAATAAAAGGAGTAGATTGATAGGAAGAGCCATTCATGCTCTATTTATTATCGATGGAAGGATAGAAGAGTCGGTTTACGTGCCAACAGCATTGGTTGATATGTACTTGAAATGCCGTGATTCGTCGACAGCCTTGAGTGTGTTTACTCGAATGGAGGTAAAGAATGAGATTTCTTGGACTGCCATGATTAGTGGGTGCATTGCTGATTGTGAGTATAATAAGGGGGTTGATTGCTTTCGGAAAATGCAGAGTGAAGGGGTTAAGCCCAACCGTGTGACACTAATTTCACTTTTATCTGGTATAGGGGAATCGGGTTCATTTCGACAAGGGAATGAGATTCTTGGGTTTGCCTTCCGTCATGAGTTTGATACAGATCATCATTTCTCAGCCGCTCTCATAAAACTATATAGCAGATTCAGGAACCGTGTCTATTACGCTAGACGGATTTTTGAAAGATCAGAAGTGAAAGATGTTGTGATGTGGAGTTTGATCATCGAAATCTATGCTCAGAGTAATGATTTCTCCGAAGCCATGAAACATTTTAATCAAATGCGTGAAGAAAGAATCCAACCCAACTCTGTTACTTTGTTGGCGGTCGTTTCAGCCTGCACACATTTAGCTTCCTCTCACTATGCGGCTGGAGTCCATGGGTACATTGAAAAATACGGCTTGAGATTCAATGCTTTCATAGGCAATGCGCTCGTAAATATGTACTCTAAATGTGGGTGTGTCGCAGCTTCACGTCAAGCTTTTGACGAACTTGCTGTCAAGGACGTTGTGTCGTGGAGTTGCTTAATAAGCGGGTATGGCATTAATGGTCAGGGTGAAGAAGCTTTAAGACTATACTATGAGGCAAGCCAAAAGATTAAGACCGATGAAACGACATTTCTTGCAGCTTTATCAGCTTGCAATCATTCAGGCTTAGTAGAAGAAGGAAAGATTTTATTCAATGAGGTCTTGAATAATCGAACGATGGCATGCACGATGGAACATTACGCATGCTACATAGATCTTCTTGGAAGATCTGGGAATGTTAAAGATGCTTGTGAAGTTGTAAGAAAAATGCCGATGAAACCAAGTGCTAAAATATTGAGCTCATTGGTATCAGCGTGTAAGATTCATGGCAATTCACATCTAGCAGAAACGCTAGTGAAAGAGCTAATAGAAACTGAACCAGATAACCCTGCTAACCATACGTTATGGAGCATGATTCATGCTGATTGTGGAAACTGGTTTAGTGCACTAGAAAAGAGGACAGCCATGAGAATGAAAGGCTTGTGTAAATACCCTGGGTTCAGCAGAGTGGAGCTGTCCACCTGAGTAAGATATCTAGAGTAGGCCAGATGCATGCAAATTAACAACACAAATACACAACTGGACTGTCCACATAAGAAGATAATTATTCTGCTATAAAGTTAGTGTGCAAAATGTGTATCACGTTGACAAATTCGCCCACAGTGACTAGGATGAAAATCTCGGATCCAGTTCGACCGGTTAATCCTCAGGACCCAAATAGCTCAATTTTCGTCATGTGTTGATAGGTTGTTTCGATCCAAAATTTGAGATAATGGGTACAATCCGAAAAAAAAATCATACGTAGTGTGAACCGAGTTGAAGTTATAAATTATGAGAGGTCGATATTAATTGCAGCCTAATAACTCTGCATATAATTCCTTTGACTTCATAGAGTCAGAATCGATCCCAATTAGTACTGTAAAACTGGTATCGTAAAAGATCTGCAACGGGAGAAAATGCCTATTTTTCAAATGATTCATATTAATCAAATGGCATCGCTAGTTTCATAAAGATTATTTTAATACAATATTTTTTAAATTTATTACAATTTCATATACTTTTTTAAGGGCTAAATTACCATTTAGGATCCAAAACCCAAACTATCCTCCATAAAACATTCATGTTTTTATTATTTTATGAGAAAGACCCGTTTTAGTTAAATATTTATTATTGAAGATCCACTAATTCTTTAAATACATTTGTTCATTTATATAAAAGGTTTTTAAACCTATACTTCACTTTTTTTCTCAATTTTCTTTCTCTCGATTCGTGAATAAACAGTTCTAATGCTATCATTTGTTTTACTCAATTCTTTTGTTTTCGTATGTTTTTTGTTGTGTTTTTAGTTGATTTCGAAGTTTGATTTTGGATATATGTTTAGATAAGTGGATTTGTGTGTGGTAAGTCGAATTTTGATTTAGGAATACTAGAAGTACTCGAGATATGTTTTTGTTTCTGATTTTTGGTATTTATCTGGTTTTGACGTTGCTAATGTAGTTTATTTGTTGTATTTTAGTTAGTTTTTCGTCGATTTTAGTTTGTTTTGGGTTTCTAAGATTTTGGTGTCGAGTAAAACAGCTCAGGGAAGAAGATGTAAAACGTTTGTATATGTACCTACTGAGAGTTGCGAAACGTGTAATTCTTCTGGAATGGTAGATGCAAAAAACACGTTTTTGATAGATGTGAAACGTTATTTGTTCTAAAAAAAATTGTAATTCATAACATATCATGAGTGGTACTAGTTTGTTCGTCTTAAAAAAACAAAACCAACGGTATTTTCAGATTTTTTTTCGAGTTACGTTTTAAAAGATAGAGACTTTTAAAGTTTTAAAATTTATAAGGATTTCGCGAAGAAGATGCGAAACCTTCTTCGTTATGATAGATGCGAAACCTGTTTTGTTGTGCTAGATGTGAAACCTTTTTTATTTTGCTAGATACGAAACCTTCTTTATTTTGATAGATGATAAACCTTCTTTATTTTGATAGATTTGAAACCTTATTTATTTTGATAGATGTGAAACCTTCTTTATTTTGCTAGATGATAAACCTCTTTGTTTTGATAGATGCGAAACATTCTTTATTTGGATAGATGCGAAACCAATCACTAGATGTGAAACCATATAACTGAGAAACGTGTGTAAAATTTTATTTTATTTTAAAATTCAAAACATAATATGAATGGTACTAGTTTTGTTTGTCTTAAAAAACAAAACCAATGGTATTTTCAGACTCTATTTCCGATTCACAGTTTAAAAGATACGGACCTTTAAAAATTAAAATTAGAAAAATAAAGAAAAGTTGGTAACTGTATTTTATATAGAAGGGTATTTAAGGTATAAGATCTCTTAAAATTTGTAGGTCTTTATCCGTAATAGGTTTATTGAATAGGTCTTTATTGGTAAGCCTCCAATTTTTTAATACCTAAAATTGTAGAATATTTACGGTGTATTCTCACAATTTTTTCAATTTTTCTCAACACTTTTATTGCAATGCTTATTGCGTATGTTTGACATTTCCCATACTAAAGATGCTTATTGTCTTTATTTTTATTACTACAGTGTTCATGTAGGTATTTTTACTGTCTCTCTAAAATTTTGCAGTTTTTAGTTTTATTCCTTTACATGTTTTTTAAGAGGTTTACAACCATTATGTGACATAAAAGTTACATCTCGTAAAGTATATCGTGTCTACGAAATAGCTCGTAATGTTGCATCTCCTTTGAGTGTATGGCTCTTCATCATGACTTCAGGTGGTTGTATATTTCAATTGAAATATGCGCACCAATGCTTACAGCAGTGCATTTTCTCGTGGCTTAAAAAGATGCAACGGGTTCAAAAGATGAACTCCATTACATCTTTGTAGTGTCCAACTAGAGTGTGCCACATGGATCGTTGCAGGCTCTTATTTATTTTTATTTTACAAAAAATGTTTTTAGAAAAAATGTTTGGTTAAAAAAGTAAAAAAAATATACCTTTATTTCTTATTTTTTGATATATAAGTATAGAATTGGTTTGTTTGTTTGGTTTGGACACCGAATTTTTTTGAGTTTTTTATTTATTTAGTAGTTTCAAAACAATTTTCGGAATGTTGTAATAAGTTAAAAAAAATAGTTATACCATGATTTATACTTTTTTATAATTTATAAATAGAGACTTGTTTGCTTCATTCGGACACCAAAATATTTTGAGTTTTTTCTATTAAGTTTTTTCGAAACCATTTTTAAAACATTTTAGTAAGTAACAAAAATAAATAAATTATACCATGATTTATAAAAATTTTAGATCTATTAATAGAGACTTGGTTTGTTTGATTCGAACACCAAAATTTATTGAGCTTTATTTCATTAAGTTTTTTAAAAACAATATTTGGACCATTTTAGTAGGTAAAAAACAACAATTATACAAATTTCATTAAATGGAAATAAGTAAAAACAACAAATATAATAATTGAAATGAGCACACAAAACAATAATTGAAAATATTACACACAAAAACAATAATTGAAAACATCACACACAACAACAATTGAAAATATCACACAACTAACATGTTACTCCGAATTTATAATTTTTGTCAAATCCTGAAACATATTCTCTTCAATAGGACTATGAACTTTATTATGCAACTCCATAAACAACCTCATTCTCTCAACTTCCAACTTCATTCTCTTAACTTTATTTTGGCGACGCAATTCTAGTTTGTATTATTTAATGGGAATCACTTTGATATTACATTGCTTCGAACTCTATCTTTTATAGTTAATGTTTCTTACTGAGCAGCTTTCAATATGTCAAACTGGTCCGCAACTACAACATTTTTACCTCTTTTCTTTTTGTATTCATGCCTTTAGGACATATATATGAGGAATCAACCGATTCACCATTACTTTTTCTCCTCGATCCACTACTACCAGATTCAGGGGCTCTTGTCATATATTTTGGTTGGTCACGAACTAACTTTCACTCTTCAAGTAGCTCAAACTTCTTACCATTCGACTTAATATACATATTTACAGCCTAAAAAATGTAGTCATCAACAGACCAACCGCTACGCCTATTTCTGCATGCAGCACCGTATAGACCAACGTAATATGAAAATCACCTCAAACATAGCTTATACTCTTTTAATGGCACCAAAACTAAACATCCACATAAAAATAATTAAGAAGATGCAAGCATAATGGGATCTCCATGAAGCCATGTTCCAGCAGTAAAAAGAACTTTTCTATGAGCTTCGGATGTTAGAGAATACTAAATGTACAAGAATACATATTATGCAAAATCATTCGTCTACTCATCAGAGAATAATGTCTGACTATTTCGATGAACCACGCATATACACCAATACAGAATTTAGAAGAAGGTTTTGCATGAAGAGGCCCTTGTTTCTACGTATTTTGGAAAGCTTAGCGAATCACAACAAATATTTTACTCAAATGGATTATGCTGCAAATAAGCTTGGCTTGACGGGTATAATGAAGTGCACAACTTCCATGCGCATGTTTGTGTATGGTAATGCAACGGATGCTTGCGATGAATATATCAACATTGGAGAAACAACTGCAAGGGATTTTGTTAAGTATTTCTGCATGGGTATAGTAAATCTTTACGGAGGTGTATACTTAAGACGTCCTAATGTGGCTGATTTGGAGACGCTACTAGAAGTCGGTGAAAATTGGGGTATCCTCATAATGTTTGGAAGTATCGATTGCATGCACTGGGAATGGAATAATTGTCTTAAGGCGTGGTATGGGAAATTTACTAACGGACACAAGGGCAGAGCAACAGTTGTCATAGACGCAGTGGCTTCACATGACTTATGGATATGGCATGCTTTTTTAGGATGCCATGTGTTTTGAACAACATAAATATACTAGATAAATCACCATTGTTTGATGATATTGAGAATGGTGTCGCTCCGACGGTGAACTTATATATGAATAGCAATCAATACGGTGTAGGTTACTATCTTGCTAATGGAATATATCCTAAATGGCCCACCGTCAAGTCAATTCAAATGCCCCAAGTCAATGAAGCTAAGTTGTTTTCCAAAATACAAGAGTCATGCAGGATGGATGTGGAACGTGTATTTGGAGTTCTACAAGCAAGATTTGCAATTATTCGCCATCCATCATTGTTATGGGACCTCAAACATTTAGGTACAATAAGGAAGGCATGCATTATTTTGTATAACATTATTTTGCTGGACCAAGCTCATCGTTCATTGTCCAAACTGAAATGCATCATCGGTTGGGAATACATGTCTGAGGTCGAACTAGAGCTGGATTACGTGATAAGGAATTACATATCCAGTTGAAGAATGATCTCGTCCAAAATATTTGGGCTAGATTCGGTACAACCCTCGATCGAATTTGGGTGTGTGTGTGTGTGTGTGTGTGTGTGTGTGTGTGTGTGTGTGTGTGTGTGTGTGTGTGTGTGTGTGTGTGTGTGTGTGTGTGTGTGTGTGTGTGTGTGTGTGTGTGTGTGTGTGTGTGTGTGTGTGTGTGTGTGTGTGTGTGTGTGTGTGTGTGTGTGTGTGTGTGTGTGTGTGTGCGTGCATTTGCAATAATTTATGTTTTTATGTGTGAGTTGTTCCAATATTTAATTTTTGTGTGTGTTATTTTCCATATTATTTTAATGCTTCATACTTTCACTTAGATGAATGTGGTAATGTAGATATGGATAATAAGAGTGGAAATATTTCACTTGAGAACTATATGATTTATCATCGATAATATTATATTAAACTTGATCAAAAAACAAATACAATAAATTAAACGACTCAATTGAGCATAAACTAACAAAGTAACGGTTAGGAACTCAAAATAACATAAACAAATATAATATCCAACATTACTCAAAGGAACATAAAACAACGGATAACATGTATAAGAGTAGACTCCTACATATCAAATTCAATGAAATACGGATGTTCTACCTTACTGCCAGTGAGATCCAACTCAATATCACGAAGTATATGCTCTTTAATTGAATCTTTAATCCCCATACTGAGCACAACATGCACTTTTTGCCTCACATCATGCGGGAGGTCACAAACCAAAATATTCGGAATCAAAAAAAATATTGTAACCTAATATACATAAGTAAACATTTAAACACAAACTACATAACACCAAACAAATATATAACATCATTAAACGTGAACATAAAACAACATAAATAACTTAAAGCACTAAAAGGGACACAAAGCAAATACAAAAATTTAAAATGATCAAATGAACACAAAACAACATTAAACATGAAAAAAAAACTAAAGTTTAGTACAAGTCATATCATTCGTCAAAAGTGCAACTCTGAAATGCTTCCTCTTTTTCAACGATTTGTTCATTCACCTTACGTAGCATATCTTTTATCAAATAATCATCTATATCCAAATGGAACAAATTATACTCCTCGGTAAGGATTTCCCATGGGAAGTCCAACACACAATACATTGGTTCGCTTTTAAGATACGTGTACCTTGTGGATACTTCTTCATGACTGCATGGAGACGGCATGGTTTCTTGTCTTAAATTCTCGTACATGTACCTGTGCATGTAGTACATTTTACATAACACTTCATTGATAAACCCATCACTAGTCTCAACCGACCTCGTTATCTTCACACGTTTGACGGTTTGGAGGAGATGAGAGACTTCGCTGCCAGACCATTCCATATCGAACAAAAGTATGAGTTTTTTATAGACTATATTTAAGTAGATTGAAGATGTGTTGAGATTTATGTAGTTATGGACTTATATATATATAAACAGAAGGGGCGGGTAACATTATGGAGGGACTTATTATTGGCAGGTAACATTATGACGGGATGTATTGTTGGCGGGTAACATGTGGCCTTGGACTCAATATTGGCGATAACATTTAGGTGGGAGTTATTAAGTGTTTATTTCATTAATAGTTGATCGTAGAATTAAAGTTTATCAATCTATAAGTGCGTTAAACCAATCGTTAATCGTTAAATTGCATGTCGTCACCCCCAACCTAACTTCTCTGTCTCCTCACGATAATAATCGTTTATCGTTAAAACGGTCGGTGATACGCAATCCCGTAGTAATTTGAAGGTTTAAAATTAGATAATAACATAATAACCTATAAAAATGGATTTAAAAGTTATAAAGTCATAACAGAAGTTAAAAAAATAAAAATAAAAATGTTATTGATATACTTACATTTAAGAAATTTTAATCATCGACGATAACACTTGTAATCTATATCTCTACAATATAAATATTAATTTTTCATAAATAAAAATTAAACAAATAAATTTAGATGATCAATAATATCATGTGTTGTTTTAGTATAATGTAAATTTTTTATTCTACTATAAATTTAATTTTTTTCGAAACGAGATCAAATTTATTTTCATATTTTGAATTTTTTATAGATTTTATATTATGTATTATTTTATTAATTATTTTAATTTTATAATGAATATTTATAAATAAAATATATTATGTTAATTTATAAAATTATTTATTTTAATATAAATATATAACTTTAATGTAAATATATATTAAATAATAAGGAAGATAAATAAAAATATATTGTAGGATATTACATGGTAGAATGACTAGGAAAAAAGAAAAATATTGTGGGGTATGCTGAAAGATGAAATATGGTTTGCTGTGTTGAGTGAGAATTTTTACATAATTATTTGGTGATTATATTGTTATAGCGCACTTTTGAAGGATGAAATATACCCAAAGCTATGAGTGATCTCAGGAATTAATTTTGCATATTCTTTTAATTTATTCATAATAAATTAAACACCACAAGGTAGGTGTTGCAGTAAAAGCGCATCAATCAATCAAATTCAATTTTAACGAATACTATCTATCTGGTTGAGCTATTCAGATACTCCCTCCGTCCCAAAATACATGTCGTTTTAAGGTTATGCACTGGTATTAAGAAAGGTAATAATTACACCATTTTTTTATAAAAAATTAGAAAAAATAAAGGGTTTAAATTGGTAGATGATTATAGATAATATTAAAATTTGCATTGGTAAACGAGAACGACATGTATTGTGGGACAAAAAATATTCCCTAGAATGACATTTATTTAGGGACGGAGGGAGTACAACTACGTGGGAGTTTGAAAGGATGGGTTCTCATTTTAAAGGCTTTTAAAGTGCAGAAAATCCCTTTGTAAAAGTTGACTAAGTTTATAGAGTGAAATTGCAATAATAGAAAGCATCTTTGCAAAGGGTATGGCTATATATACCCAAATGCGGTTTAAGTATACCTAAAAACCTCCGTTGATTTTACTTTGACTTTTTTTGGACGAAATTACCCTCGATATTCCATTTAATTACTTAATTTCCATTAAGTAAAAAATACACTAAGTGTATCCTAAGTATACCCAATTCAAAAAAAAAACCTATTTCGCTATTTATACCCAAACAAACACCATTCCTTAGTAAATCTATCACCAAATTTATTTTGTTTTCTGAAAATCTTAAAAATCAACTTCAAAATTCAAAGTACTATCAAGAACATTCAACCTCATTTTAAAGAAAAACACATAATCAATCATGACTCACTCGGAACTAGGGATTAGAATGGAGGAGTTAATGTCGCCGGAGAAAGGAGATGATGAAATATTGTCGGAGAAGGAGCTCGAGTCGCCAGAGGAGAAGTCGAAGTCGTCGGAAAAGGTAACGTTGATGCCGTTTTCGCCACGCACCATCGGTTTCGGGCCTTGGAACCGATGACGCGTAGCATACAGGAGGCTGGTTCTGGGCCTTAAAATCGGTTGTGCATGACCTACGCACCACCGGTTCTGTGGCCTGGAACCGATGGTACACTAATCATGTACGACCGGTTCTAAGGCATGGAACCACCGGTTCTAAGGCCTCGAATCGGTGGTTTGTGCTAATTTTGAAAAAAAAAAGATTTTTAACCCATTTTTCATTGTACCTAATTGCGAGTTGTGTTTTGTTGTTATATAACAGGGGACAGATGTCACTCATGGGTCTGACGAAGCTTTCACTGCCGACTATAATTATTTGTTCTTCACCACTGAGTTCTACACACAAGAAGTGTTGATTAAGTGGGTGACAAAGACCGAAAAATGCCATGGTTTGGTTATCAACCTAAGTCGGCGCGATAAAGTACAAAGTAGAAAAAATCCTAGGATATTTTTCTAGTGTGAGAGGTCGGGAAAGTATGTTCCAAGAGTAGCTGAGAAAGACCGTAAACGAAAGTCGACAGAAACCAAAAAGATTGGCTGCCCATTTGAGATTCTCGGGTTAATGGTGTAACCGGATCAATGGAAGTTAGAAGTAAAATGTGGGATTCACAACCACGAGAGTTCAAAAAAGTTAGACGGTCATTCTTTAACAGGTTGTTTGAATGATGAAGAGATGGAATATGTTGAACGAGCGACCTATATTGGAAGAAACCCTAAAAATATATTGAATGGTGTTAAAAAGCTAAATGAAGATAATGTTTCTTGTATGCGCACGATCTACAATGCACGATAGAAAAGCAGGATTTTAAAGAAGGCGGGTAGGTCGCAACTGCAGTTCTTGTTGGGAGAGCTTAAGGCACATAAATATTGTGAATGGTATAAATTTGGTGAAGACGATGGACAAGTCATTACAGATATATTTTTTACCCATCAAATTAGTGTTGGCCCTTTGCGGATATTTCCAACAGTGTTGATCATGGATAGTACGTATAAAGTCATAAGATATGGCATGCCGTTGTTTGAGATAGTGGGTGTGATGTGTACTGGTCTGACGTAATGTGCGGGTTTTGCTTTCATGTCCGGTGAGAAGTTAAACAACTTTAAATGGGTTTTAGAGTGTTTGAAGTCGTTGATTGTCGTTCACAGGTTCGAAGAACCCCGTGTGATTTTGACCGACGAAGATTTAGCGTTGATGAACTCCATAGAAGTGGTATTCCCAAAGAAAACGCATATCTTATACCGCTGGCACATAAACCAAAATGTTCAGGGAAAAAAAAAGAAGTATTTCCCTGAGAAAAGTGATCATGTGAAGTTTGTTTCTGCTTGGAAGAAGATTTTGTATGCAGCATCAGAGATTGCATTCGATCACGCCCGACAAGACATGTTATTGGAGTATAAAGACTATCCTCTCTCTGAAAAATCGTGGCTTGATAAATACACAGACAAATTCATTGTTTAGAAGACGAACAATAACTTGCATTTGGGACATTGCACGACTAACCGCGTCGAAAGTGCTCATTCAAACTTAAAGTGTTACCTACGTACAAGCAAATTAAACTTTGAGTTATTTTGGGGGAGGGTGCATTCACTAGTTGAAATCCAACATGCGTTCAAGAGGTCTTCGTTTGAGAAGAGTCGTTGCATAGCACTACATAAGTTCGCCGATAGACTATTTGACAAAATTTGAGGCAAGATTTCTCACATTGCGTTAAAACTATTTTATTACGAAGTAGAGAAAGTTGAAGATAGCAATAAAATCGCTATCGAAGATGGGTTGGATGTTAAACACGATACAGGAGATGACGTTTGCATATGCACGATAAAATCTACCCATGGTATACCTTGCTACCACCAGATTCGTGAGTGGCGTAAAAACTAGAAAAGTTGCATCGTTAGAAGTGTTTCGCAGCCATTGGACAAGATTAAAGATAAAGTCTCGTACATACCGTACGGCGATGGAGATTCTCAAAGATGCTTTGGAAAAACTAGTAATCGATGTTATAGAGACAAAAGACGAAAGCCATATAAAACACATTTACAAGAAATGGTTTAAAATGGTTTATCCTGCAGCAGCATCCTTGCTAGAATCATTGGAGAAGCAAAAACACTGTGGTCATCTGCAGATTAAACGAAAACTTTTTGTTGATACATCATCCACTAAACGAGACAAATGCAAATGGGAACATGTGGATGATGTTGATAAGGCCAGCCTTGACTCAGTGACGAACTCTTTAAAAGTACCAAAAGTTAACTTTTGTAAAGCAGCTGCTAGTGAATATACGATTCGTGTGGATGTGCCTAAAGTAACTCGTACTCGTACTTCTTCCATTGCCTCGCTTGCTAGAAATATCGTACAATCTTTAGTTGATGGAGGCAAAGAACTGATATACGATCCAAAAGGTCTTTTGCGTTGGTTTCCAACTCACTTCAATCCTTTTATATCTGGCATAAATGATGTTAGGGAAGATGGTCACTATGGATATAAACAGTTTTGTTTGGGTTGTACGGTCATGAAAAAGGTTGGCAAAGTATTCGGAAGGAAATCTACGATGAACTAATGGACAACTATGAAACTTATAGCAAGATATATAACGGTAAAGAAGAGTACCTGAAGGTTGCAGAAAGTATAAACTACTACAACACTCCAGCATCCACCAAATATTGGATGACGATGCCGGAGATGGGCATTGCGATTGCAGCCAAGTTCGAATGCATTGTTCATTTTGTGTCACTCGTGGGATCTCACAACTGCAGTCAAACGTTTCTAACTCTGCGTGGCGAACCACCCATGATGTCAAAAAGACGTGAAATTGGGTTTGGATTCGTTGATAATAATCACTCCGTCAATGTAAGTCATTTGAATAATAGTTTTGATATTAAGTACGACTGTATTAATCAAGATTTAGTTCTAATTCTAGTTTGATTTAACAGCTAGCAATCAAGCCTATATGTCCTTGTGCACGTATACATCCTACGTGGTATGCGTTGAAGAGTGAAGAGGATACAATTTGGGAGTTACCAATAGTTGGTCGCTGCAAAACATATGCGGAGCTCGAAAGGAGAAAGCCAGTTTGTTCATTCGCAGAAGTAGCTGATCTAGATGAATTTGTTTAGTCGGTTTATGTTATTTGGTCGGTTGTATGTTGCTTAGCACTTTATTTACTTTTTCGTAACGTTTTGTACTTCAGTTGTTAGTGGTTTGTGTTTTGGTACCTTGTTTTAATATTGACGATAAATCAGAAGACTGTCTAACTTATAGCGCTAAGCAACTTATCATTTTATAACTTAAAATTAAACATTAAAATAAACAACAACAACTTGACAAAACAGGGGTACATAACTTGAGATTAAACAGATCTTTAGTCAAAATCGTATCCTTCATTGTCGGTGAGGGTACGCAGTGTTTCCTCCTTCATGGCGATTTGAGACTGAACATATTTCATTATTTTCATAGATAAATAGTCTGTGGCTATTAAACTAAATGAATCGAGTGCCTCATTCCTAACGTCTGGTGGCTCGTTGAACACTAAAATCATTGGTCCACTAGTTATACACCTGTACCTAGTGGCTACGTCCTCACGATTACGAGATTGAGGCATTTGTATAGACGTAGACATGTCGTCGTACATGAAATATATCATACACAAAACAGCATCAAAAAACTCATCGGTATCATCGTTCGGCCTAGTAAACTTTACGTGTTTTACAGCCTTGAGTAGATGAGCGTCGTCAAACACACTCCACTACATAGAAAAAAAAATAAGGAAGATTGCAAGAAGAAATTTTTGTGTTTGGTATATCCAACTTAGACCTCTTTATATAGAAAAGTAGAATATTAGTCTGGCGGGAATTATAAAGCGGGTAAAAAAATTAGTGGGAATTACAAGGCGAGAAGAAATTGATGAAAAAAATTGTGCACAGTTGGGTGTACCAATGGTGCCTAGTCTATGGAACCATATGTATTATACCCTGCGCACCGATGTGCATTAATGGTGCACCATCGGTGCACAAGGTAAGGCACCATCAGTGCGCCTGACTGCGTACCAATGGTGCCAAGCACCGGCTGGTACATGGAGTGTCAGCCGGTTTATTGTACCATCGGTATCATTTACCGATGGTACAATGCACCATAGGTACGCCTTACGTTGTACCTATGGTGCACACCCAGCTGTACCATGGGTACAGAGTAGTGTGCACCATAGGTTCTCATGACTGGGTACCAATGGTGCACTAGGACTTGTATTTTTGGTTTTTATTCATTTGTTTTGCTTTTGGTTTTTAGTGAGCCGTTGTCAAAAAACTTGTTCGAACGTTTGATGTTACTTTTTTTTAAGAAGCTTGTGTCCCGGTTTTAAAGTTGCATGTTTACAAATTATCGAGTAAACTTTGCAAGCGGATTGAACGAGTAATATTAAGCGTAAAATTGATTGTTGTTTCAGTACTTATAATTGGTTATTCGAATTGGATGTTTATTGCTCAAGCATCCATAATTTGGGTGAATTTATAGTTGAATGGAATTAGTAAATATAAAGATGAAAAGAAAATACTAACATCCATAACGAAAGAAAATACTATCAGTCATAGTACCAACGTACAACAAATCGTCCAAATCGATAACAAACATAAACATGAATAAAAAAGATAGATCATAGCATAGCTAAAACAAGTCCAACAATGAGGAGAGTTACCAAGGAGAGAAGAAATGCAACACTTGATCTCTCCACTGAAGCGCACCCTCTAAATCTCGACGTATAGGAAATGTCACAATCGACCGAACAGCCTCTAACAATCTATCGTATGTGGTGCGCGGGGTGGACTTATAGTATGCCAACCATACTCGGCTAAGTACCTTCAGTACGTATTCGTGGCTAAGTATAGACGGTAACAGTCAACTGATCCTCTAGAAGTAAATGCTGACGCCAATCCATCCATGTGTATATAGTCAAATCTATCTTCTTGTAACCCGGTCTGAGTACAAACGGGAGTTCGGGTTCATCCTGAACCCGTCCAAACTGGCGCATAACGCGATCGGGCATGTAACCCTCAACTGTGCTCATCATCCGCAAAGGATAAGCGATGGTGCGGATCTCATACACGGGAAACTGAACCATGATCTCCTCGTATGGCTCGAAAACAATCTGTTCGAAATATAGTAAAACTGTGAATATATAATAAAATATGACTTAGTATAAATATGTTACTTACTAGTAAATATAAACACTTACATTTTTCTCCTTCTGATCTGAAAGGAGAGTACGCACAACCGATTTGGGGCGGATGTTTTGCCCAACAATCATCTTCGGTAGCCACTTGAAAATCTTCGGCTCCCTCGTTACATGGTCCGTGTTCACAGAGGCTCTAAACGCGGGGAAATGGTGGTAAATCTAGCAGTCTAGCATGGCAACAAATCCGTAAAGGTTATGCTTTGATGTTTTTGAAGCATCATCCAAACCACGGAACAAAAACTCCAATGCACTTATACACCACGCAATGTCCCATAAACCAGAGTCCACATTCTCCAACCCGTATAAGTAGTCAGCCTTGACACTTTTATGACTAGTATCCGCAAAATAGTGCAACCAAATAAGATTATCAGGTATGCTCGCGATACCTGGCGGATAGTGTCTGCATCAGTCTGCTCAACGTAGCGACCCCTGGTGAACGTCTCTCGCAACCACTTTATCTTGAAGCCAACGCCTCTAGTGGACGGTATCTCAGCACGGACCTCTTTCAGACTCAACCCCAACATACTAGCGTAGTAGTTGTATGCCTCATCTCGTGAAGCCGTGACTACATCCAAGGTCCGACTAGCTACAGGGAGACCTGTAATGCAGCTGACATCATCCAGAGTAATGGTCATCTCCTCGAACGAGAAATGAAACGTGTTAGTCTTCTGATGTCAACGCTCAACGAAAACCTTATCAAGTACTGAATGCGTGAAGTACTGAGGCAAGTGAGCTATCAGAGAACCGAAAGGAGTCCGTGCCAAGTGCCGTTGCATCTTTGGCTGAGCGCTGAGGTCCCACATATGAAGCACATTATAATGTGCATGTATGACTAGCGAAGTACGAGCCTGTAAATAAAAAACTAAATCAGACATAAATCAAAGTAAAACATACGATACCATATAATAATTTGATATTTACCTGCCTGATAAAGACGTGGTATGCCTCATGTTCTTTGTAGTCACGAAAGAGAGGTATCTTGTTGCATTTCAGAAATGCAAACGTCTTCCGCTGCTCTTCAGTGTGTATGGCATCGATATGCTCTTTGTCAATCGTATCATGCGGGGTCTCCAGTAGCATCCACCCTCTCACTAGCAGGTGGTGGATATAGAATAGTATGCGCAGGGGATGGTGAACTGGTAGCGGGCGGTGGTGATCGGTGGACGTGCGATGTCTCTTAGCGTGAGGAGCCTCCACCTCTAGTGTCGTCGTCTGTTTTTTCAACAGCTTTCTCCTTCCTTTTAGCATGGTTTATTCATCGCAAAGACCGATCAGATATGTCCCTCTCCTCCTTCTCCCTCAAACGTCTAGTCTCAGGGTCCTCCGATTATGCTCGTCCGCGCTTAGCTTCGCGGACCCTTTCATCCTCAGCGCCCCGTACAGTCTTCAAATTCTTTTTAGGGTGTGTCACTCTCGATCCCGGAGGAACTGTCCTTAACCGAGGAAGGGGTCGTGGTTCGAAAACATCAAACCTGAAATAATAACAAAATACAAACAAAGCTAATATTATCATACAACATACGACACAATCCATAAACTCAAAAAAAATCTACAAACTAAAGATAAACCTACATATAACGTATATTTCATTTTAAAAAAATTAAAAAATCGAAAAATAATAATTTTTTTCCTTAAAAAGGTGTTTTTTTTGTGGTTGTGCACCATAGGTGCATAGTCTGTACCTAGTGGTACAGGGGTCTGTATCGGTCGATACAGCCCGGTACTGTCGGTACGCATGGTCTGTATCGAGCGGTACAGATCCAGCGCACCGGTGGTGCTGCTTGGCGCACTCCACCGGTGCGCTGCCGGTCATTTTCCAGCCGGCAATCGGGCTGTAAAATGACTACCTAATCTTACCCTAAATTCTAAATTCCAACCTAAAATCTACCCTAAATTCTACATTCTAACCTAAAATCTGGCATAAATTCTAAATTCGGACCTAAAATCAATCCTAAATCTAATTCTAACAAAAACCTAACTAAATTCAATCTTAAATATATAATCTAAAAATTAAAATTAGAAAAACTTACGTAGTTGGTGGTGGATTTTTGTTCTTCATCGCGATGGAGGAGGAGAATGGGAGGAAGAGGTGGAGGTTTGGTGGTTCGCCGGAAATAGCTAGAGAGAGGTGGGAGGTTTTGAAAGAAGTTAGAGTTGTAAAGAGAAGTGAAAGAATGTTGTAGGAAAAAAATGGTGGATATGTGTTAGTAAAAAAAATAGCTTTTATACCCCCAAAAGGGTATTTTTATCAAAAATTGGATATACTTATACCACATTTAGATAAACTCAAAATTGGGTATATTTAAACCGCATTGGGTATATATAGCTTGACCCCTTTGCGAATGTTTAATTCTAAAAAATCTAACAATAGAGTACACAACATGATTTTGTTTTAACCACAACATAGAATGGCAAAGGCAGAACTTAGGAACATTCACCATGAGAGCTGAAAGCTTCATGCCATGAAAAGACAATAAATTAAACACTTCAAAAAAAACAAGAAAATGGAGCTAACTTTTACTACACAAAGTATTAGTTAATAACCAAAACGCTATGATTACACTGCGGGTAATCTATCAGGCGATCTCAGTACTCTCATGCTAATTATTCCCGACTGATTACTCTGCTGTTGAAGTTGCTGCTACGTGAAGAAGGTGTGCTGGTAAATGCGGTCAGAAAACTGGCAACTTCAGCAAGGAAACTGGTCGCATGAAAACCAGTTTATCTGGGTGACAAACCGGTAAATCTGGACGATAAACCAGGAAATAAATCGGTAAACCCAGACAATAAATTTGGTAAATCCAGCAGATATATTGGTAAATTCGGCAGGGAACCTGGTAAATCCAGAAAGGCCGGAGTCAGATTAGATACCTGTTTTGTCAATGAAGATGACAGGGAAGAGATGTATTGGCATCAGACAAAGCAAAGCTTCTGGCAATCGACCTTATATCTACTGAGGACAGACGCTCTAGACAACACTCAAGCAGTGGCTTGTTATCCTTCGGGAAGTTTATACTCACCATTGTTGCCAAGCAAGCAGTATTGTGCTTCGTCATAAGCCTTTGCTGCTGTTTCCAAGGAATCATACATTCCCAGCCATAATCTCTTTCGTGTTTTATTGGCAAGATACAACCACAATTTTCCCAATGGCATTTATGTCTCATTTAAGATTATAACCGTAGCAAAAGAGCCAAACGAGTTTTTACAAATTAAATGTTTACTAATTTCAATAGCAACAGTCTGATCAACTGATTGTATTCCAATGAGAATATCTGATTGGTGCAAAGATTAATGCATGTTAATACATAACTTAGAGCTATAATGTGGATCTTGAATTCAGATACTATATAAATCCGACTTATTCAAGACTATCAAAACAAAAGCAAGGATTAACTATTAACACAAACCATAATCACTTGATGAGGAGAGGCCAAATTTTAGGCCAATTCAATTGCATATGCTAACTCAAAATGTTTTTAAGGGAATCTAATCCTCACATTCAATTCCTCAGCAGATATAAGTTAGACAGCTTTAAATGGGAATCTAATCCTCACATTCAATTTTCCTACTACTCACCAGATACAATTGGATGATAGTAGATTAAGAGAACAAATATAAATCATTCCAGTTTGCATGCTCTGGAAAAAATAAAAATTTGCAGATACAAAGAAGGATATTAAGAAACACAAGTGTAGACGTATCAACTAGCACTATGTATTATTCAATAGGATCTTAAAGTTTATCATAGAAACAATAGTAAAAGCCACCAATATACCATTAGCAACTTAGCATTCACTTCGTAATAAAGTGCTGAAACACTTCATCATACCAAGTTAAGAAGACATTTATTCAAGAAAAGGTTTGGTGGAATAACTGGATTTATTGTCTGCCAATAGTGAGAAAATGACTTCAAACCTAAAAAATAAGTCTTTATTAGAAAAATAAACCTTCTGTACAGAAGATCCTTAGTAAGGTGATTTTCAAGTTTATAGCCTCAGTTTCAGAGCAGGAAAAGTACAAGTTGCAGACCAGGAAAACCATTAGGAACATAACATTACTAACAGGCCAAAAAACCTTTGATTTCTAGTATAAAATTCACACTTTAAGAATAGCTTCTTAAGAAATAAATTATATGGGTAAGACTTGAGACTCCTCAAGCCAAGGAATAGAAATAATTCTGAACCAGAGTATCATAATGTTTATAGTGTCCTGATACTAACAAGTATTACTACTCATAAATCTATCAGCGAATATCAGTTTCCTATCCCCGTCTGGCACCTGCCTCGCAAAATCTGAAACCTATTATTGATAAACATCAAGTCTACCTTACAATCTTCCGATGCTATTATATTTCACATTTAATTTAGAAGTGATCTCTGGTTTTGTCTTAAGATGCTGGAGCTTAGAATGGAGATCCTACTAAACCCTAACATATTAGTCCCTTCTGTATCACGCTGTTTCAGCAGGATCTATAACAATCTACAGAGTAAACAAAGTCACATTCCAAGCCTATGTGCAATTGCAAAAATATCAACAAAACGGCACTGAAATTCAAGACATTTTCATTATAACAACAAAAAATAATTATTTTTAAGAGTTTAAAGGGGCAAACATTAAGATATGTGAAGAAAACTAAGTGCTGGAAGTAGAGGCAGCACCAGCACTAGGAGGAAATACTTTTGGAGCTTTGGGAGGAGGCGTATAAACACGAGCTTTCTTGAGAATTTCAGCTACAACCCAGTTCTTACGCTTGCTTAATGGCCTTGAAGGATCCAATTTTACCTGATACATCATTTTGTTCCAAGAATTCAATCAATAACTATAGTAATGATACTAAAACTGATCCAAAGTAGTGCCATATACAAAATTAATTCCAATTCGCTAAATTTCAAAACCCTAATCAACCTAACTGACAGTGAACATACACTCATGTCTGCATTTACTTATATACACAGAGAAAGAAAAATAGAGTTAGAGAGAGAGAGAGAGACTACATACTCTATCACCAATGGTGCATTGGTTTTGCTCGTCGTGAGCCATGAACTTGGAGGTACGTTTGACGTAGCGGTTGTAAACGGTGTTGTGGAAAAGTCTGTCGACGGCGACCACCACTGATTTCTGCATCTTGTTAGACACCACGATACCAACGACCGACTTCATCGTCTTCTTCTTCCGACGATCTTCTACGAGAAATGCGTTCGATTCAATTAGACTTGGGAAAGCTACCGGTGTTTGTTTAGGTTTTTGTTTCGGGTCTGGTATGGGACTGCTGGTCACTTCTTTCAAGAGGAAAAGGGGAGAAACAAAGGACAAATTATGTGAAGAACCTAAGCTTTGTCTGCAGTATCACAACATCCCCGGATAAATAAAATGTTTTAGAAGAGTCCTTCTGATACCACAAATAAGTTAATAAAAATTGTCCACAAATGGACCAGCATATATAATGAATTCAATCAAATTCTTAATGGTGGGCTTAAAAATATCAAGAATTTAGTAGGTTTTTCAATAAAGAAAAAAAACCATAAGCAATTTTTTTAACCAAATTATATTTTATTTTTTAAATAAAATTAGTCAAACCCTAATTTTAGTGAAAAAAAATTGATTTCTCAAGTTTGTTTGTTCTGGTTTTTTTAGACAAACAAAAATAGATTTATGTATATATATTTTTTTGTTAGATATTGTTATTTGTTATGGTGGTTCCGTATTTTGTTTTGAGTATGGTTTTGTTTTTCGTACCTCGTTTTGTTTCTAGTTTCGCATTTTGCACTTCATTTTTAATGGTCTCGTATTTCGCATTTCGCATTTTTTTATTTTGGTCTCGCACTTTGTTTTAACTCTAGTCTCGCATTTATGGTAAAAAAAATTAAATTTCGTCTCACATCTTGTATTTTTTTTAAGTATGGTCTCGCACTTAGACATAAATAAATAAATTAACCTTGATCTTGCATCTTTTATCTTGCATTTTCTGTAAGTCTAGTCTTGCACCTCACACTTAGGAAAAAACAATTTTAAACATAGTCTCGCACTTTAGGCAAAAAAAAGTTGTTTTTTCAAATTTAACGTTAGTCTCGCATCTCGCGTTTTTGTAAGTCTAGTCTCATACCTCACACATAGGCAACAAAACAAATCAATTTTGATCATGGTCTAGCATCTCTCTATTATATCATACTTGCTTTACATCTCTCAATTACATCATCTCATAGCAAAACATGTTTAAGTGCGAGATGCAAGACCTAGGGATGGCAATGGGTCATTTGAGGGCGGAATTCGGGCTGACTCACATAAGCCCATTTTTTAGACACTTGAGCATGAATCCGGCTTAACCCGCTCTGGATCTAATATTTTCAACTCTGAACCCATTCGTTCATGTCCGTCGGCCAACCCGGTCCGACCTGTGGACATCAAACTTAATATTTTTTTATATTTTTTATTCTAAATCTATTGTATTATTTTTTTAGGTTTAAATAACATTTAAGACCCAAAAGTGATATTGTTATCCATTTAAGACCCATATTCTTATGTATTTCTGAGAAAGATCCATTTCACTCAAATATTTACCATTTAGGACCCAATAATACCCTAAACACCATTAGATGAGCAACATGTGTAATTTTTTTAAAAAAACTCAAAACATATCATGAGTGGTATTAGTTTTATTCGGCTTTAAAAAATATAACTAATGGTAATTTCATATCAATTTTTCCGAGTTACGGTTTAAAAGATACGTATTTTCAAAAAAATCAATTTATAGCGTAAACGAAAAAGATGTAAAACCTTATTTAGTTTGTTATATGCTTCTTTGTTTTGCTAGATGTGAAACCTGTTAAAAAATTACTTCTAGATGTGAATTCATGCCCACTATAATAAATGGTAGATGTGAAACGAGCCCACTATGATAAATACGAAACCATATAATGCAAAACATTTTAAAATTTTGTACAACTAGATGAGAAACCAACCCACTATGATAGATGAGAAGCCTGTGTAATATATATATATATATATATATATATATATATATATATATATATATATATATATATATATATATATATAAAAATCAAAATATATCATGAGTGGTACTAGTTTTGTTCGTCTTAAAAAACCAAAACCAATGGTATTTTCAGATTTTTTTTTTTCGAGTTACAGTTTAAAAGATACGAACTTTTAAATTTTTTAAATTTATAGTATAAACGAAGAAGATGCAAATCCTTCTTTGTTTTGTTAGATGCGAAACCTGTTTAAATTTTGTACTGCTAGATGTGAATTCAGGCTAGCCCACTATGATAGATGCAAAGCTATGTAATGCAAAACCTGTTTAAATTTTGTACTGCTAGATGCGAAATCAACCCACTATGATAGATGAGAAACTAGTATAAAATATATTTTTGTAAAAAAAATTCAAAATATATCATGAGTGATACTAGTTTTGTTCGTCCTACAAAACAAAACCAATGGTATTTTCTGATTTTTTTTTTCGAGTTACGGTTTAAAAGATATAAACCTTTAAAATTTTAAATTAAAAAAAAATAAAAGAAAGAGAATATATTTTATATAGAAAGGTATCTTTTATGAGTTTGGATATTTAAGTTAGCATGTCTTGACTAAATACGAAAGACAATTTGGATCAAACCACTATAATGAAATTCTGAACATGAAAAATGTATTAAGTATTGACTAAGCTAGTTGTTAATCACTTTAAACCAGATTACCTAATGGGTCATTAAACTTGACCCGACTTCGTGACTCGGCCCAATAAGCCCATGGGTCAGTAATTAAGTATAAATACCCCAACCACTTTCATTAATGAGGGTAATCAGAATTTATTACTAGTAGATAACTTAATTATCTTTCTACTCTTCACACTTAAAAACAAAACACCGCAAAATAACCAAAACACTTTTTAAACATTTTACGAGATTACCCTCAGATAGAAATAAACCACACCAAATTTGCGACCACAGTGTGAGCATGACGGTGCCTGAGTTCTACATTCAAAACCAGCAAGCAAAGCAGTTCGGAAGGATCCAAATGAGCAGAATGTTCCACCCCCACAGGTGGAAGGTGCAAAATAAGATAAGGAATATAC
This sequence comes from Limnanthes douglasii subsp. nivea, assembly GCA_036936605.1. Classification (NCBI taxonomy): domain Eukaryota; kingdom Viridiplantae; phylum Streptophyta; class Magnoliopsida; order Brassicales; family Limnanthaceae; genus Limnanthes; species Limnanthes douglasii. The sequence goes on along the minus strand of JAUPFV010000002.1, from coordinate 318,200,271 downwards.
CATCGAGGAGCGAGACCAACTGGGGGCTGAAATAGAGACGTTGAGAGCAATAAAACAAGCAGAAAAAAAAATAATTAAGGAAAAATCTGGAGTGTCAGTACTTCACCACACTGTCAATCCTAGAGAAAATTAGCAGTCTTTAAAAACGCGCCTCAGTTCCAAGAAGACACACCGATCCAAGCCTGCTGAAACTTTTGTGTCTGGGTCATCTAGCAGTTTATCAAACGATACAGAGCTTCAAGAATCTTTATCTTCGAGTAGTGATGAAGGAATATCTAAAAAAAATAAGGTTGACTAAAAAACACTAAAGAAAGAGGGATAAGCATGGCAGGCTTAAGAAGCACCAGGGTAAGGGATCAGCTAGTAGGTATACTGTTCAGTTGTTAATTGATCCCTTTGTCTTTCAGTCTGAACTAAGTATTTTTGCAACTTCTAATGAAGATACCGTTTTCAGTCGCAGTAAAAATTGGAGGCAGTCGTCTTTGTCTGCAAAAATACTCCCTATACATCTTCCTAAAAGGTTTGATAGCTCCAAGATTGAGAAATACGATGAAAGTCGCGATCCAGACAACCACCTGTAACAATCTAAGAATTTTATGATGAATTTTGACGACGATGACAAGCTTTTTTGTAGGGATTTCTCCCAAATTATCAGAGGGATTACCATTAAGTGGTATAATAGTCTCCCTCAGGGGTGTATAAGAAATTTTGATATGTTTTGGGTTGCCTTCCGGAGGCAATTTGTTGGAAGTAAAGAACTAAAAGGTAATGGGGACACCATTATCCATTGTGCTCAGGAACCAAACGAGTCCCTGAAGGAGTACATAAATCGTTTTTTGAATACAAATAATGGGTTAGTATATTGCTTTGAGCAAGTTGCAATTGCTTCCCTTAGGCAAGGTTTGAATCCTGGGAATCTTGCCGATTCTATGACTCGGAAGAAGGCTATGACCTGGAGAGGTTTATTGAATCAAGTAGGAAAACAGATCAATATAGAAAAGACAAAGAAAACAAAAGTACATCGTCAAGTGAGGTCTACCAATACAACAACAAATCCTCCAGCCACTAACCAATCGATTATAGGGAAAAAGCGACCGAACAGGGATCCAACCGGTCAAGACAGAGTTAGTCCAACCACACTCAGAGCCAGAGCCAACAAACCAGAAGTAAGAGGGGGACCTGGGTTCAGCCTGAGTGGTTAGCTGAGTTGGGGGAGAGTGTGACTACAATTTATGATAAGACTAAGAATGAGGTGCATTTCAGAAAACCGGCAGCGTTGCAGTCCCCTAGGGAAAACTGGAGCACTCATTTTTGTTAATTTCACAATGATATAGGTCATGATAATCATGATTTCATAGCATTAAAACAGGAGGTCCAAAACCTTATTGAGAGGTACAAGTTGGGGGCCTACGTTAAAAAGCGAATTGGAAATAGACCAGACAATGCACAAAATAATGCTCCCCTGACGGGCCCTTCGAACAATCCTGGGACATCTACACAAGAGGGTGCAATGGTGATTGTTGAAAGATTTGATGCAGACTCTGAATATCTGGATCTGGATCCAGATCGAAATCAGATGGGGGTAATAACATAAAAAAAAACTAAGACAATTTCCGGACTTATCAGCTTCTTCGAACCATTAACCATTTTTAGAGGAAATACAGTGACTGCACCTTCCACTTCATTAAGGAAGAGACATGTCCATAATTTGGCCACCAGTTAGATAGTAGAATGTCTTCCCATCAGTGTCAATCCATATCCTTATTCATAGTTTTTTATAAGGATGACCTGAGGAACATTACGGGACCTCATGAGGATGCGGTGGTCATTGGGGCTTCAATATGGGAAAATGATATACGCCAAATTTTGATTGATACTAGTAGTTCGGAAAAAAAATTTAAGCTCCCACAAGAAAATGAGAAATCCAGCAGTTATTCAACATTCGAACAGAACCATTGTAGGCTTCATGGGAATTTCTGCAGACGTGATTGGGGAGTTCGAAGATGAAGTATTATTGGGCAAGGGGCCCTTTAAAAATATGGTAAGAGTGTTGTTTGTTGTGGTGGACTGCCCTACATCGTATAATGTAATTTTTTGGAGGTCTTGGCTCTCCAGAATTCATGATGTAGCCTCTACAGTCCACCAATGCTTGAAATATGATGTTCAAGGACAAGTAAGTGTTGTCCGGAATAGTCAAAAAATAGCCAGAGAGTGCTATGCAACTGCTTTTGCCCCTAAAACTTTAGGGGCAATCAGAATTAACAAGGATTAGCAGCTACTGGAGCCTTCTACTGGGGATAATGAGATTAATGATTCTAGGGAGGCTCCTAGTGTTATAATACATATCGAAGAGGTTGAAACTCACTCTCTCGCACCGAAGTGGAAGCACCGGTTGTAATCTTTTTTAATGAGTAATCAACATGTATTTGCATGGTGTAACAATGATGTTACCGGAGTACCAGCAGATATTATTTCACACAAATTGTTGATCCGAAGTGATATTGCGCCAGATGTACAAAACAGAAGGTCTTTCTCCAAGGAAAAAGTAGATGTAATTGCCCAAGAAGTTGACCGGTTGACCAAGATGGGTTATATTAAAGAATCTCAGTACCCTTTTTGGACTGCCAACTCTGTGTTAGTCAAGAAAAAGAATGGCAAATGACATATGTGTATTGATTTCACCGACCTCAATAGGGCATGCCTTAAGGATATTTATCTCGTTCATCGGATAGATCAGTTAGTGGATTCTACATCTGAAAACAAGTTGTTGTCCTTCATAGATTCCTTCTCAGGGTACAACAGGATACAAGTATATCTGAATGACCAAAATCACACCACTTTTATCACAGACAGAGGTCTTCACTGTTACAAGGTGATGCTCTTCGGGTTGATAAATTTTGGGGTCACTTATCAAAGGCTGGCGAATAAGACTTTTGCTAATCAAATTGGTAAAAACATGGAAGTCTACATAGACTATATGATGGGTAAAATCCTAGAGGAAGATTTGCATATATCTGACCTTCAATAAACATTTACCAATTTAGAAGCTGTAAATTTAAAACTGAACCCTGAGAAGTGTGATTTGGGGTCTGATTTGGTAAATTTTTGGGCTACATAATAAGTGAAAAAGTAATCCAACCTGATCCTGATCACCTTAATACCTTATTAGCAATGGACCCTCTTCGGAATGTTAAATAAGTTCAAAGGCTCACAGAAAAGTTGGCTGCATTGAATAGGTTTATCTTAAGGTCATCAGATAAGTGTGCTCCATTCTTCCAAGTGTTGAGAAATGCTAAAAACTTCAATTGGTCCCCACAGTGTGACCAGGCTTTTATTGAAATAAAGAAACATTTTTCCTCACCCAAAACCTTGTTCAAGACTGTTCGGGGAGAAAAGCTTTATGTGTATTTAGTTGTGTCATAATATGAAATAAGTGTTATGCTAGTAAGGGAGATGGAAAATTACGCTCGTCTGGTGTATTACATCAGTAAGAGTTTATTGGATGCTGAAATAAGATTCTTGAGATTGGAAAAATTGGCATTGGCTTTAGTAACTGCAACAAGAAAAATAAGACCCTACTTCCAAGCTTATTCCATTGTTGTCCGAATGTCTTTCCCTTTGAAAAATATTCTTCAAAAAGCTTATGTATCAAGCAGAATGACCAAATGGTCACTAGAATTGGGTGATTATGATATTGACCTTTCCGTTCGAACAACAATTAAAGCCCAATCAGTAGCTGACTTCTTGGTGAAGTTTCATGCAGATAGATCCTCCGGACAAGAATCAGAAGACTGTTCTAAAAAAGAATGGGTAGTTCGAACTGACGGTGGATCAAGTACTATAGGCTATGGAGCTAGAATTTTCCTAATCTCCCCATATGAACCGGCATATATAATAAATTCAATCAAGTTCTTAATGGTTGGCTTAAAAATATCAAGAATTTAGTAGGTTTTTCAATAAAGAAAAAAAGAACCATAAGCAATTTTCTTTTAACCAAATTATATTTTATTTTTTAAATAAAATTAGTCTAACCCTAATTTTAGTGAAAAAAATTGATTTGTCACTTTTGTTTGTTTTGTTTTTTAAGACAAACAAAAATAGTATGAATATATATATATATATATATATATATATATATATATATATATATTCATCAAACCTGGCTATGTTGGTTCCGTATTTTGTTTTGTGTATGGCTTTGCTTCTCGTACTTCGTTTTGTCTCTAGTTTTGTATTTTGCACTTTTTTGTAATGGTCTCGCATTTCGCAGTTCGCATTTCTTTTTATTTTGGTCTTGCACTTTGTTTTAACTTTGATCTCGCACTTATGGTAAAAAACAATCATCTCACATCTCGTATTTCTTTTAAGCATGGTCTCGTTAGACATAAATAAATTACATATATATCGCATCTTGTATCTCGTATCTCGCATTTTCTGTAAGTCTGGTCTTGCACCTCATACTTAGAAAAAAACAATTTTAAACATAGTCTCGCACTTTAGGCAAAAAAAAATTCTTAAATTTAACGTTGGTCTCGCATCGCGTTTTTATAAATCTACTCTCATAACTCGCACTTAAGCAACAAAATAAATCAATTTTGATCATGGTCTCGCATCTCTCTATTACATCATACTTATTTTACATCTTTTCATTACGTAATTTCATAACAAAACATGTTTAAGTGCCAGATGCAAGGCCTCGGGATGGCAATGGTTCGTCTGAGGACGAAGTTTGGGCCGGCCACACTTGAGTATAAACACGGCTTAACCTGTTCCAGGTCTAATATTTTCAAATCTAAACCCGTGCGTTCATGTCCGTCGGTCAACCCGACCCGACCAGTGGACATCAATTTTAATATTTATTGTAAAAAAATTATTTTAAATATATATTTTTTAGGTTTAAGTAACATTTAAGGCCCAAAAGTGATACTATTTATCGATTTAAGACCAATATTTTTATGTACATATGAGAAAGACTCATTTCACTCAAATATTTACCATTTAGGTACCAATAATACCCTAAATAGCATTAGATGAGAAACATGTGTAAAACAAAAAAAACAAATTTCAAAACATATCATGAACGGTAGTAGTTTTGCTCGTCTTAAAAAAATAAAACCAATGATAATTTCATATATATTTTTTCCAAGTTACGTTTTAAAAGATACGTATTTTAAACAAAAAATCAATTTATAGCGTAAACAAAGAAGATGCAAAAAAAAATTTTGGTTTGCTATATGCTTATTTGTTTTGCTAGATGTGATAACTGTTTAATTTTTTTACTTCTAAATGTGAATTCATGCCCACTATAACAAATGTTAGATGTGAAACTAGCCCACTATGATAGATGTGAAACCATATAAAGCAAAACCCTTTTAAATTTTGCACTGCTAGATGCGAAACCAACCCACTATGATAGATGAGAAACTAGTGTAAAATATATTTTTTGTAAAAAAAATTCAAAACATATCTTGAGTGGTACTAGTTTTGTTCATCTTAAAAAACAAAAACAATGGTATTTTCTGATTATTATTTTTTCGAGTTACGATTTAAAAGATATGAACCTTTAAAATTTTAAATTAAAAATAAAATAAAGAGAATGAGTCTAGTTGTTTGTTAGATTTTAGATATAAAGATATTTTAGATATAAAGTTTTTTAACTTTTTGGGTGTTTATCCATAATAGGTTTGTTGGATGGGTCTTAAATGGTAACTCTTCCTATTTATATATATATTTATTTTATTTTATATATAATGTTTTTCTATATATAATATTATATATAATTTCGAACCAGAACGGGGCAGACAAATTAGAATTTTGAACCCGGCTCGGTCCGCTTGCGGATTATAATTTATAAACCTGTACCCGATCCATCCGATATTAGGGTCGGACAAAACCCCGTCGGGCCGGATCAAGCCGGACAAGATTCAGATTTCCATCCCTAATGAGACTAGATAAACGTAATACAAAACCAACCTAACTGGGTCTGGTAAAAAGATATCATTCATGAATCTAGTTTTGATTATCCTAAAAAAATAAAATCGATGGTGATTTTGGTTTTTTTTCAAGTTACGGTTTGCAAGATGCGGACTTTAAAAATACAAATGAAGGAGAATGGCGTGACATATGATGAAGTATGTGTACTTTAAATATTATAAAAAATGTTCAATATTAGACTCGAATTAAGTTTCATATTTGGATAGTAGGTAATTATTATTAATAGTTGGGATGTTAGGTTGGGTTTGGATACCTTTAAACGTAATACCCATTCTTTATTTATCCAAAATTCACCAAACTTTATTAACCATTCATAATTATCATTTTTTGTACATTTAAAAATCAAAATATTTGTTTATAAAATTATTAGTTTTTAAGATAAAAAAAATGTTTTATACATGACTCAATCATTTATTTCATATAATAAATAGTTATAACTTTTTGGTATATCATAATATTAAATCATATAGTTTTTTTAAATTGTAATATTTTTTATCGATCAATATGTATAACTATTTGTTTCTCTATTGTTAAAGCACGTGATGTATTTCTCATTTTTTTAATATACAAACAAAGATATAGAATTGTATTACTTATGAATTTTGAATATGGATCGCACACAACTCACTTGAATATTGATAGAAATACTTTACGGATTTCTAATCTAACTTATTGAACCATGAAGTTAAATCATCCTATAATAATGCGGAATAAATACTTAGAGGATGTAGACATTCTTTGATCTTCAGATTTCTGACTTAGAGCAGATGATCGACGATCCTTTGCTAGGTTATTGATTCTTCTAAGAGATGGCAACCAAAACACACTTTTGTAATTGATTCGAAGGAAGAATCAATTTGTTTTTTTAAAGGATTTTCTCTCTGTATTTTCTTTCGTTGCTTTCAAGAATGAGAAACTCATTCTTATATAGAACTGAAGTGAGAAAACGGTTCTTCATTAAGTAATTGTCTGTAACTTCCAGACATTTACTTAACGAAGACCAGTAACGGTTCTTCTCTCTTAATTGTCTGTAACTTCCAGACAGTTACTTAATGAAGACCAGTAACGGTTCTTCTCTCTTAATTGTCTGTAACTTCCAGACAGTTACTTAATGAAGACCAGTCCTTATTAAATTGTCACTCTTAGGGACCATAACCCGGTATTATTTTGTTTTACAAAATAACCCCAAAACTTTACGTTTTGCTTAAGTTGTTTATTTCCGAATCCAATCCTTCACAGTATTCGGAATTAAACCTGGTATCTATACAATTACCTCTGATAAGGAAAGAGTATTCCTCAGGGGCCTAAGTGCAATTGATAGGGACTAAAGTGATAAATTCTGTAAATATATAGAGTTAAATTAGGCTTTAGGAGAAATGTAAGGGCTGAACTGCAAATATACCATTATGTAACCGTTTCTCTAACTAACTCACTCAGTCTATTTAAAGAGGCTGAAGAAGTTAATTAAGCCTATGAAATAATCAGAAGCACTTTTCACTACTTAAAATTCCCTAAGAAGATTTGTGTTCCTGATTTTATCAATTCCGCATTAATTCTTACCAAATTGGCGCTAGAAAGAGGGGTCGAAGATACCTTGATCAACAGATCAGAAATCGACGTCCGAGTTTTCGTTTTGCAAAGCTTTTCGTTCGAATTTTCATATTTTTGTTTAGTTTTTCGTTGATTGAAGATGAATCCAGAGGAAGGTGACAATCCATCTGTTCGAAAAGCTATGGAAACACTGAAGTCCGATCTGCAAGAGGCAGGTAAATCGATTCCAACTCAATTAATCCAATTTTATTTTGAAGGAAAAATGAATGAGATGATAAGGAAGGTGGCAGAGCTTGACGAATTGGTAAAAAAGAAGGGAAATAATGATGGTGCTAGGCTCAGGTCTAAGATAGCAGGGGGCGATCAGAATGATCAGTCGGATCAGTCGATGGACGATGGCGATGATCGATATGAACAGCGTAAAACACGTTTTGAGCAAAAAAAAGAGTATAGCGGGATAAAGAGGAAAGAAAAGTTACAAAAGCGACTGTATGTGAACTCTAGTGATGAAGAGGATTTCGAAGATTCTGAGTCTGATGAAACACCGAGGTACGAACGTTCTCGAGGCCATTCAAGAGGAGCAGAGCATGAGCTCCGACCAGCTAGGGTGTATAAAGAAGGAAGGAAAAAGAAAGAAAGGCGAGTATACTCACCTCGGAAATATTCGCCTCGGAAATATTCGCCTCGAAAATATGAAGGTGAGTCAAGCTTATATGCTACTGTGGGGATGAGAAATGAAGACCAGTATGTTCAAGGAGTCGACTGGAGGGACTCACCATTGATCAGGGAGATCAGATCTGTGCCGCTTCCGAGGCGGTTTGATATTTCCAAAGTTGATAAGTTTGATGGGACTCAAGATCCCGATGATCATATAGAGCAATTTAAAAATTACATGACTAATTTCGAAGATGACGATAAATTGGTGTGTAGAGCATTCTCTCAGACGTTTAAGGGAACTGCGCTGAAATGGTTCAACAAGATTCCTAAGGAATCAATTGAAAATTTTAGAGGCTTCTATACCGCTTTCCGAAGACAGTTTGTGGGAAGCAAGGAAATGAGAGCTAATGGAGACACAATAATACAGTGCAAGCAGGCTGTAGGAGAGAAGTTAAAGGATTACACTAAGAGGTTTGTGTCAACAAAGGCTGAATTGGATGACTGTGAAGAAAGTGTGGCAATGGCGGCGTTTAGGCAAGGACTGTTGCCTGGGGATTTAGCCGATGAGACTACGAGGCGCAGGGCGTTAATGTTTGGAGCTCTTATGGCTCAGGTTGAGGATCAAATTAAGGTCGAAGAATCGACGCGGGTTCGAGGAGGTGCTAGTACTATTCAGAAGGGGAATGGACAATCTAACACGTCGAACAACAACCCCTCACGTCCGAAGAGCAATCAAAATGTTTCCAACCGAGGAGCTTCGAGCTCGTATCAAGGGGGATATAATCAACACAATTCTAATAATCAGCAGCAGTTTAGATCCAGATCGAATGTGTGGGTAAGGCCAGATTATTATGCGGATCTGACTGAAAGCGTGGCTTCGATATATGAGAAAACAAGGGGAACAATAAATTTTAGAAAGCCACCAGCGATTAACAGGCCAAGAGAGGAGCGCAATAATAAGTTCTGCAGGTATCATGATGATGTTGGTCATGATACAAATGACTGCATCGCTCTAAAGAAGGAGATGCAAATTTTGATCGAAAATGGAAAGTTGCTGGAGTATGTCAGGAAGAATGCTAAAGTTGCAGCTCTGAAAACTGGTAATCCTAATTCTAAGCAGGAAACTACATTGATGATTTTAGATGTTGCAGGTGATGATTTTGATGTGGCCTCGGAATATGTCGAACCAGACCACAGTCGACTTTTGTTAATGTCAATAGATGAGCCGATGCGTCAGGGACGTGTTCGAGATTTGTGTGCCTTCTTCGAATCACTAACAATATTTGGGAGAGATTCGATGACCAACAACACTAATAATTCGAGGAAGAGGCATATAGTGAATTTAACACGACAGATTGAGGGAGGAGCATCGGCACACCTAAGCAACAGAAAGGATGTGCCCTTTATAATGTTCGATGGGGATGATTTGAGGGGGATTACTGGGCCACATGAAGATGCAGTGGTCATAGGAGCAGAAGTATGCGGGATGGAGATTCGACGAGTGCTGATTGATACAGGGAGCTCTGCTAATGTGCTTTTCAAGTCAACATATGAGAGATTAACTGCTCCGCCTCGAATAGAAAGATCAGAAAGGACTATCATAGGGTTTACTGGCGCAACAGCAAATGTGATAGGAGAGTTTGAGGGTGAAGTTTCTTTGGGAAAGGGGCTTTTCAAGAAGAAGGTACAAGTACTTTTTGTAGTGGTGGATTGTCCATCAAGCTACAACGCTATTTTTGGGAGGTCGTGGTTGGCGAAAATGTATGTTGTAGTTTCTACAGTTCATAAATGTTTGAAGTATGTGATCGAGGACCGAGTCGGCGTAGTTCGAAGTGATCAAAAGGTGGCAAGAGAATGTTACGCTGCTGCATTTAGACTACGGGGCAAAAGTTCTGATGATCCGATGGAGAATTAGCAGTTTGGGGGGTTGTCTTCTGATGGAACAGACGAGGGAATTGATGATCTGAGGTCAACCCCGAGTTCTGTGGTGGTCAATGAGGAAATAGAAGAATATATTTTCAATAATGGCAGGGTACTTCGAATTGGGACTCTGTTATCTTTATCGATACGAGAAAAGTTGTTGACCTTTTTGTCTGAAAATTTGGATGTATTTGCGTGGAAGTCTGAAGACGTAGTGGGGGTCCCAAGTGACATCATATGTCATAGCTTGGCGGTTGATCCGAAGGTCAAACCGATAATTCAAAAAAGAAGGGCCTTTTCGTTGGAAAAATCCGAGGCCATAGTTGCCGAGGTGGATCGACTATATAAGATGGGGCATATCAGGGAGGCCAATTATCCGAGGTGGACGGCTAATCCGGTGGTAGTGAAAAAGAAGAACGGAAAATGGCGAATGTGTGTGGACTTCACAGATTTGAATAAAGCCTGTCCAAAAGATCCTTTTCCGGTGCCTCGAATCGATCAGTTGGTGGATTCCACTTCGGGAAATAAAATCTTGACTTTCATGGATGCATTTTCGGGGTATAATCAGATTCGAATGAATCCAGATGATGAAGAAAGCACGACTTTTATCACTGACAGAGGTCTGCACTGCTATAGAGTGATGCCGTTCGGATTAAAAAATGCTGGGTCAACATATCAGAGGCTGATGAATAAGGCGTTTGCTTCGCAAATTGGGAGAAATATCGAAGTGTACATCGATGACATGCTTGTTAAAAGCAAAAGTGATGATGAACATATTGATGATTTAGAAGAAACGTTTTTGAATCTCAGAGCCATACAATTAAAATTGAACCCAGAAAAATGTACATTTGGAGTTCGATCTGGCAAGTTTCTGGGGTACATGATTAGTGAAAGAGGAATAGAAGTGGATCCTGAACAATTGAAGGCTTTGATATCGATGTCTTCTCCTCGAAATATCAAAGAAGTGCAAATGCTAACGGGCAGGTTAGCAGCTTTGAATAGATTCATTTCTCGTTTTTCAGATAAGTGCTTGCCTTTTTTCCAGGTGCTGCGTAGACCTAATAATTTTGAATGGACTTCGGAGTGTGAAGAAGCTTTTATGAGGATCAAAAATCTTTTGTCCTCTCCTGAAATATTGTCAAAGCCTCGAAAGGGTGAACAGTTATTTTTGTATATAGCAGTATCGGATTACGCAGTAAGTGCAGTTCTGGTCAGTGAAGATACGAAAATTTTGAAGCCTGTCTACTATGTCAGCAAAAGTTTGGTTGATGCTGAGAAACGCTATTTGAAGCTCGAAAAATTGGCACTGTGTATAATAGTGGCAGCGAGAAAAATGCGCCCTTACTTCCAGGCACATACGATTGTGGTTCGAACTTCATATCCATTAAAAAATGTTTTGCAAAAGCCAGACATCTCAGGAAGGATGACCAAGTGGTCTGTGGAATTAGGAGATTTTGATGTGTTATTCTCTCCTCGGACAGCTATCAAAGCCCAAGCCTTAGCAGATTTTTTGGTTGAGTTTCACTCAAGCAGATCCGAAGAAAAAGATGGTGAAAAGGTGAACGAGAATCCGACGTGGACGATACGAACCGATGGGGGATCCAGTAGTAAAGGGTCAAGTGCAGGAGTTGAATTGGTGGCACCAACAAGGGAATTTATGTTTCAAGCTATAAAATTTGGCTTTCACGCTTCGAATAACGAAGCTGAATATGAAGCTGTGCTAGCAGGATTACGGTTAGCCAAGATTTGTGGAGCAATATTTGTGCGCTTGGAAACAGATTCGCAGTTGGTAGTCAACCATGTTAAAGGGGTATCAGAAGCTAAAAAGGAACGTTTGGTTTTGTACTTACAAGAGCTTCGAGGAATGATGGCACAGTTTGAAAATGTCGAAGTGGAGCATATTCGAAGAGGTAGCAACACAATGGCTGATTCTTTGGCAACAATGGCCTACTCTGAAGAATATCCATGGATCATAACACAACCATCGCCTTCGATCATATCGAATTATGAGCAGTGTGAAGTTGTTAATGAGGTAGTGAATGATCCGATGTGCGCTCGAGGAGATTGGAGGTTTGACTTGTTAAACTTTATTTCGAAGGGAATATTGCCTCTTGATAAACACTTGCTTAAGAAAATAAAGTATAAAGCTCTTGGCTATGTGGTATTGGATGGGGTACTGTACAAAAGGTCTGCGTTGAAACCTTTGCTACAATGTTTAAGCAAACAAGAGTCTCAGGACATTTTATCCGAACTGCATGATGGGGATGGATCAGCTCATTGTGGATTCAAAGCCTTAACGCGTAGGGTATTGTTGGCAGGGTATTATTGGCCTACCATTATGCAGGACGCCAAGTTGTTAGTTCGAAGTTGTGATACTTGCCAAAGATATGCAAATTTAATACATAAACCAGCAGTACCCCTAATGACAATTTCCGAGGCGGTTCCTTTCGATAGGTGGGGGATTGATTTAGTGGGACCATTACCTATGGCTTCTGGTGGAAGACAAATGATTATTGTTGCGGTTGATTATTTTTCGAAGTGGGCAGAAGCAGAACCCTTAGCTGGGACAAAAGCTAAGGATGTAATCAAGTTTATTCAAAGTAACATCTGCTACCGTTTTGGAGTTCCTCAAAAAATAACGACGGACAACGGTCCTCAATTTAATAACAAGGAAATGGACTCTTTTTGCTCTTCGAAAGGAATACAACAATGCTTTTCTACTCCTTTCCACCCCCAAGCAAATGGGCAGGTGGAAGTTACAAATAGATCTATTTTGGATGGCCTGAAGAAAAATTTGGCAGGAGCAGCTGGGAAATGGCCAAATTATCTTCAAGAAGTGTTGTGGGCATATCGAACAACACCTAGAGAAGCTACAAAAGAGACTCCTTTTTATTTAGTATATGGAATGGACGCTGTGTGCCCTGCTGAATCTACATTGCCTTCCTACAGACTACTACGATATTCCGATGTGGAAAACGATGAAGCTAGAAGGGTTGAGCTTGATTTGTTAGAGGAAAAAAGGGTCAAAGCGCATTTGAATGTGGTCCATTATCAAACGTTAATGAGAAGCAGGTACGATGCTAAAATTAAGAAGAGAGAATTCAAAATTGGCGATCGAGTATTACGAAAGGTATTTCTTCATACTAGGGATAAGCACCTCGGAAAATTGGCTCCGAATTGGGAAGGTCCTTACGAAGTTAAAATGAAGGTCAAACCATGTTCCTACATGCTGTCTGATCGAGAGGGAAGGATGCTCAAACATCCTTGGAATATAGAGCACTTGAAATTGTACTGTGAGTAAAATTGTACTTCGAATTTTTGTAAAACAGACATACTCTTTCCTTATCTGTTGGCCCAGAAAGGTTTTAACGAGGTGTCTGGTTAATATTGAATTTTTTAATAAAATTTCTTTTGGCCATTGGTTGTTTATTATGATGGGTGATTTATTATTTTGGTAACTTGGCAAAGACTGATCATCTTTGAAAGTTGACCAAGAATAATTTTCCGAAGCGATAGCTTTGAAGAAACAACCAAATTTTCGAGGTGCCACGTCTTATGAGTGCATCTATTTTTCGAGGTGCCACGTCTTATGAGTGCATCTATTTTTCGAGGTGCCACGTCTTATGAGAGCATCTAATTTTAGAAATAACCAGTTTAAACAAATATACCAGAAATTTAAGATATAAAAAAAAGTGGTTTGTTCGTTGGATAAAATACGAAGTTTACAAAAAAGGGGAAAAGTACTTAACCAAATACACAAAAAACAAACATCACAAAAACAAACTGCCCTATCTATTAGGCATCATCTTCTTCTTCTTCCGATGATTCCCCTTCTGAAGCATCTTCTTCTTCTGAGGAGCTTGGTGGCACCTCGAATGCTTCCCTTGGGCGACTTTCTTCAGGAACTTGTTTCCAAAGATCCGATAAATCCAGCCTTGGACAGGCAGCATGAACCTCTCGAAGAAGTTGAATAGTTGTATCAATTTGAGCTTTCTTGATACCTTCAAGCATTAAAGAACCAACGGCGGCCTCGGCCTTTTTGATGGCAGCATTCTTTTCTTCTTCGAATTTGGTTCGAAGTGTAGTCAACTCAGTTTGACAATTCTCCAGCTTCTCCTGAGTTTCTTTAACAAGTTTCTCAGCATCAGAAGATTTTTGCTTTGCCTCGGTAATTGCGGTGGAATGTTGAGAATTTAGGTCTTCAAGAGGTTGTTGATGAGAAGTCTGCAGAGCTTCGACTTTTTCTTTGTGCTCTTTAAGAAGTTCATCTTTTTCAGCTTCGAATTTCTGAAGTGCCTCCATTTTCGAAGTCTTTTCAGACTCTGTCTCCTTTTTGCTCTTGATCAATTTTTGTGCAAGGAGCTCTAGTTGAGCATGTGAATTTTTCACCTCTTCACATAATTTATTGGCTGCAGCATTTAAATTATCAAAAGGACGAAGGATCGAAGCTACCTCATCGGATTTGTCTGAATGAGGAAAGACTGTTGGCTGGTGAACAGGAACGATGGCGTTAGATGTCGAAGCCATAGCAGCCCCAGTAGAAGTTGGTGGAATAACATTGGCAGGTTGGGAGCCAGAAAACACAAAATCCCCACTTGAATTAAAATCTTCGAAGTTGAGATAATCGTCTATTTGATTATCTCCTAGTGTCAGTCCTCCTTCAGGGTTTTCCTCAATAAAAGTTTTCCCCTGCGCTTCGGAAGCTAGCACCGCCTCTAGTAGATCAGCCTCATTCTTTTTATTTGGTGTGCAGGACTTACTCTTTTTCTTTTTTGGAGAATTGTCCTTTTTCTTTTTCAGGACAGGTTGGTCTTCTTCGGATATAGTGGGAAGCGGAGGTGCAGATGCTTTTCTTTTCACTGCACGCTTCGAAGCCTTGGAAGGTTTGGCCCTACTTGTGCTGGCCTTCTTGTGGGTCGATTTTCCTTTCTTCTTTAAGGGAAGATGGCTTTCACTTCGGTTCCGGGTGGGAAGGTAGCATTTCCCATCTGGTGCAAGTATCCTTTGAACTGTTTGGATAGGATCCGGGGGGATCATCGGATCTTGAAGGAAGTCAGCCCCTAAGGATATGCGCCAGAGATGGCAGTTGACGAAGTTGATCGGCTCAAAGGCTGAGTGAAAGCCATTTCCCCAAGATTTTTCTGCCCACTCAGCCATTTGTTGGAAGATGACCTTGGCTTCCTTTCGACGACTCTTAAATCGCCTCGGAATTTCTAAGGAAAAAGGGGGATAAACAGTTAGAAGGAGTTAAATAAACATGATCATTCAAAGAAAGCAAGTTGTTACTTACTACTGTCTCTCCAGGTGAGGGTGAGCTTTGAAGGGTTGGCATCGGAAATCTCTTTGCCGTTTTCCCAAGCTCCTGATAAGAAGACGAATCTTTGCTTCCAGAACTTATCAGCTTCGAGGAGGTCGTCGACAATTTTTAAATCATCTTCAAGAGTTAGGTAATAAAATGGAAAAACTGGACCATTCGAAACTTTGGTTACTGAGATGAAGTCCTCGATTTCGAGGGGAATGCCTCCAAGCCTCGATACCATGATTGCTGAGAATAAAGTGAAGAGCTGGTTGGGAGGGACTTGTGTTGGACACAATCTGAGGATTTCGAAGTACCTCACTATCATCGGGTCGAGGGGAAACCGAAGACCCCAGTTGAAGAGCTCATGATAGACTACCAGCTCATCTTTCTGGCAGTTAAGAGGTGTCTCTCCTTCTTCTGGTAGTCGAAGAGTCATGTTGTCGGTTAACCCCCATAGTTTCTTAAGCTTCTCCTTCTCCGACTCGAGGTAGTAAACGTAGGGTACATTCTTTAAGGCAAGAATGTACCGAGGAGAAAGAGGTTTAAGATTTTTTTGAACCAAGGCAGCAACGTCCTCGGGGAGTGTAATGAGAGGTTTCTTCCTTCGAATCTTTTTTTGAGGAACCGCATCGTCAGCCTCGGATTCCTCTTCGGCATCAGATTCAGTAGCTTCAGAGTCGTCTTTGTTGTTATCTTCATCAATGACTTCGTTAGAACGACTTCGGATTTGAGTCTCCTGTTGAGTCACAGGAATTGGTTGACTGCTCTCTGGTGTAACGTCACCCATTTCTTGTGGGGGAGGAGAAGAGTGTGGGACAGGAGAAGAGTTTTCTGCTTCTTCACTCATGGCTAGAAAAGGTGATTTTTTGGCACGTTTAACTTTGACAGCCTCGAATTGAGGAGGAGGTGAGTTGGGTTGAAGGTTTTTAGTCGCTTCAACTTGAAGCACAGGTGATTTGGGTTGTGGTTTTTTATCAGTAGGTGGCTTGTCTAAAGTGACAACTTTAGATTTTCGATGAGGTCTTAGCAATGGAGAAGTAGGTTGATTTCGAGGAGGAAAGGTTTCTTGATTAGTTTCTGGTTGTGAAGCTAAAGGTGAAGACGAAGTGGCAAGGTTGGGGTCGAAGTTACCTTATTCAAAAGTGGTACAAGAAGAGTGAGGACCGTTGTAGATCAACCCAGCAGCCTTGTATTCTTTGGCTCTTTGTGAAATACAAAGATAATCGTAGGCCCCGAATACTTGATTGCTAGAACCAGGGAAAAGAGGTTTCTTTGATTTTACTGGTTTTCTGGGTTTAGATCTTTTGTATTTAGGATATTTTCTCATACAATGGGTATCGATCTGAGAGGTTGTTTTGGTGGATGAAAAAGATAAAGTAATTTAAAGATTTATGAAGAACAGGTTGAAGATGGTTTGAAGAACAGGTTGAAGATGAAGAACAGGTTGAAGATGGTTCAAGAAGTGATTTCTCTAAAAAGTTCTGAGTGAATGGAGAGTTGGGTATTTATAGGATAAAGGAGTGACGTTGAGAATATGAAGAGGCAAAACCAGTGAGTTGCTTTCATTGGGTAGAATGTGAAACGAAAAGAAAAGGGGTAGTGTCATGGGTCTACTATCAAAGGTCTAATCAATCTATCAAGTAGGGATCAGAGATTTCGAAGTATTAGCAAAATTATATTTCTGGTAACAAAGTTCGAAGTAGACGCGAAGTTATACTTTCAGTTGGCAAGTTCGAAGTGATTGGGTAATCTGTCTACACTTATTCGCAAATTCGAAGAGAAGTCACAGATTATTGAAGTTCAATCGTAATAAGGAGATAAAGTGAAGAAAGTTGTATTGACTCAAGGTAAAGTTCGAGGAGCTAATAGTTCTTATAAATGTTTATATAAGAACTAGGGGGGCTATTGATAAGGAAAGAGTATTCCTCAGGGGCCTAAGTGCAATTGATAGGGACTAAAGTGATAAATTCTGTAAATATATAGAGTTAAATTAGGCTTTAGGAGAAATGTAAGGGCTGAACTGCAAATATACCATTATGTAACTGTTTCTCTAACTAACTCACTCAGTCTATTTAAAGAGGCTGAAGAAGTTAATTAAGCCTATGAAATAATCAGAAGCACTTTTCACTACTTAAAATTCCCTAAGAAGATTTGTGTTCCTGATTTTATCAATTCCGCATTAATTCTTACCAACCTCCATGATACATATTTTATCTACTAGTCCGTTCTTTTCTTTATGATTACTTTTATTGGACTAATATTAACGATAATTCGATACATCGATACGACATGTGACGGTCCAACTTAATGGAGAAATTCCAACAATCTCCGACTTGGATCATCATATGCTACTATAGGATGCATCCACTTAATGAACGTTCTAAATTTCTATCGTCACATAGATAACCTTAACAATCTCGTAAATGACTATTAACAACATAGGACTAAAGTCATCATCAATGCATTTCAAGCCGCAAATAGATGCATCAGTAATCACGATATCGCAACAATCAACTACATGGATCTATCATGGTGCATAGCATAAGAATAATATGAAATGTAATCTTACATATCTATTCTTAACTAGTCCCACTTAATTGGAGGTCTACTTACAGCAGAGTACGAATAATCAAATACAAGAGCACACTGAAAACTTGTATATAAATATGTTTGTATTAATGACCTTAAGTTCGCGAATATCATAATACAAACAAATTTAATAGCTTAATACAAACTCCCACTGAAACTAATAATCCTCTAAGTACACAACACCCATGTTAATGGTGTGTTCAATAAAAACTTTAGGTACTAATGCCTTCGTAAGAGGATCTGCTAACATTGAGTTTGTCCCTATGTGCTCCACACTAATTTGACCACTCTGTACTCTCTCTTTAACAGACAGGAACTTGATATCTACATGTTTGGACTTAACCGAGCTCTTGTTACTGTTTGAATACTGAACTGCCGAGTTATTGTCACAATATAATCTAAGGGGTTTTTCTATCCCTTCTACGATTCGCAGTCCCGTGACAAAATTTCGCAGCCAAAGCGCCTGATTGGATGCCTCGAAACAAGCAACAAATTCCGCAGCCATAGTGGAAGATGCAATGAGTCTTTGTTTAACACTTTTCCATGATATTGCACCTCCCGCTAAAAGGAATATAATGCCTGAGGTTGAACGACGAGAATCCTCACATCCGGCGAAATCCGAGTCGGAATACCCTATGACCTCCAGTTTATCCGACTTCTTATATGTTAACCTATGATGTTTTGTTTGTTGCAAATACCGGAGAACTCTTTTGACTGCTTTCCAGTGTTCCATCCCCGGATTACTTACGTATCTCCCTAACACACCCACCACAAAAGCAATGTCTGGCCGTGTACAAACTTGAGCATACATCAGACTTCCAACAGCCGAAGCATATGGAACCTCTTGCATTTCCTCAATCTCAAGTTTTGTCTTTGGGCATTGCTTAAGGCTAAACTTTTCACCTTTTGATATAGGGGTTTCCTTTCCTTTGCTGTTAGCCATCCCGTAACGTTGTAACATACTCTCAATATACGCCTTTTGTGATAAACTCAAAATTCCATGGGATCGATTCCTGTGAATTTGAATTCCTAACACAAATGATGCATCACCGAGATCTTTCATATCGAATTTATCCGAAAGAAATTTCTTGGTCGTATGTAACAATTCCTTATCGTTCGTGGCCAATAATATGTTATCAACATACAACACTAGAAATATGAATTTACTCCCACTGAATTTTTGATACACACAATCCTCTACCGAATTTATCTCGAAACCAAATGAGACAATAACTTCAAGGAATTTGTGATACCACTGTCGAGACGCTTGCTTGAGACCATAAATAGATTTCTTCAGTTTACATACCGTCGACTTTGGATCACCAGAGACAAAGTTTTCAGGTTGTAACATATAGATCGTTTCCTCAATGTCTCCATTAAGAAAAGCGGTATTTACATCCATTTGATGGAGCTCAAGGTCGAAGTGTGCAACTAATGCCATGATTGTCCGAAAAGAATCCTTCGAAGAAACTGGAGAGAAGGTTTCTTTAAAGTCAATCCCTTCACGTTGAGTAAAACCCTTAGCTACGAGTCGGGCTTTATGCCTCTCCACATTACCCTTAGAATCCCGTTTGGTTTTAAAAATCCATTTACAACCAATCGACTTCTTTCCTTTAGGTAATGGAACAAGCTCCCATACCGCGTTATCTTGCATTGATTTAAACTCTTCGTTCATTGCTTTAATCCAGAAGTGAGAATCAGAACTTTTCATGGCTTCACGAACACTTAAAGGATCGTTTTCTGTTGAACCATAAAATTCTTCATGTTCTTGAAGATACACTATATAGTCTGAAGATATAGCGCTCTTTCTTTCTCTAGTAGATCTACGCAAAGGCATAATTTCTTCATTTTGCACTTGAACTTCTTGAGGAGATAGAGTTTGTTCTTCTTGAACAACTTCATTTTGCTCCATTGGAACAACATCCATAGGAGGAAGATTAACATCATCTTGAGTATCTATATGTTCTAACGAATCTGAAGTGATGATTGGCCTTCTAATTACCATATCATCATCTGACACTATAGTATCATTGTTAGAACCTTCATGAATCTCTATTGATTCTTCCTCAAAATGAATGTTCGTTACTAAATTCTTCCCCCCCCCCAAACTCTATATCCTCAAAGAATTTCGCTGTACCCGTCTAAAATATATTCTTTGTGGAAGGATCATAAAACTTAAAACCCCTATTGTGCTCGAGATATCCGATGAAATAACTACTAACCGTTTTGGAGTCCAATTTCTTTTCATTCGGCCTATAAGGCTTCGCTTCAGCTGGACATCCCCAAACATGTAAATGTTTTAAACTAGGTTTACGCCCAGTCCAAAGTTCATACGGTGTCTTAGTAGTTGCTTTCGTCGGAACTCTATTAAGTAGGTAGGTCGCACATTTTATTGCTTCTCCCCAGAGTGATATAGGTAATGTTGAATGACTAATCATACTTCTTACCATATCCTTTAATGTACGGTTTCGTCTCTCAGATACTCCATTCATGTTGGGCGAACCCGGCATCGTATACTGAGGGACTATACCACACTCTTCTAGGAACTTTACAAACGGTCCATGACGTTGTTCACCTGAACCATCATATCTCCCGTAGTATTCACCACCACGGTCCGATCTGACGCACTTAATGTCTTTACCAAGTTGTTTTTCAACTTCAGTCTTAAAGACTTTGAACTTGTCAATGGCCTCTGATTTTTTTCGTGAATGAGATATAGATACCTATATCGTGAAAAGTCATCAATGAAAGATACAAAATATCGTTGGCCGTTCCACGATGCTATAGGGAACGGACCGCAAATGTCTGTATGTATCAAATCCAAGACCCATTTCGCTCTGTATGCATCTAATCGTTTCACTTTGGTCTGTTTTCCTTTTATACATTCAACGCAAACGTTGAAGTCCGAAAAATCCAGTTCACTTAATAAACCTTCTGAAACAAGCTTTTCAATTCTATTTCTAGAAATGTGACCTAATCGCTTGTGCCAAAGTTTTGCTGATTTTTCCATTTTACAATTTAGTTTTCCAGGTACACCTATATTCATTATCTCTTTGTGATCCTTTATAGTATCCAATAAATACAAGTTATCATTTGCTATCAACTTTCCAGAACCAACAACATTACCATGTAAATAAAGACATAAACTTTCATTTCCAAATAGACAAGAATAACTTAATTTGTCCAACAACGGAAAAGAAATTAGGTTCCTACGAAAAGAAGGTACATACAATACGTCTTTTAAATACAAAAAATGTCCACTGGTAAGCAACAAACGAAAATCACAGATAGAATGAACTAAACACGAACTGCCATCAGCTGTATAGATGGATGTTTCACCATCACTCAGGCTTCGGTTTCTTATCATACCCTGCAAAGAAATACAAACATGAGTTGTTGCTGCTGTATCAAACCACAAAGTATTTCTTGGAACTGAAACTAAATTGATCTGAGAACAGACCATAGAAGTGAAAATACCTTTGGCTTTCATCATAGCCCTCCATTTTTTACATTCTTTCTTAAAGTGCCCCGGTTTCTTACAATGGAAGCAACGCCCTTTACCAGACGTACCCTTATGCTTCTTTTGTCCCGAACCGGATGCATGTGCATCTGAACCTTCATACTTTCTCTTAATTCCCTTATCCACCTAAGCTTTCACCATTTGCACTTCTGGATGTTCTTGCTTCATCTTTTCCTCCTCTTGCGCTGCCTGAGAGATGAGCTCGTTGAGAGTCCATCTCTCGCGCTGACAGTTATAAGAAGTTTCGAAGTTCTTATACTGAGGAGGGAAAGAGTGAAAAGCAAAGCTTACCACAACATCTTCGGGAAGGTCAATCTTAAGTGCTTTCAGTTTGGAAGCGATGTTTGACATTTCCAAGATGTGCTCACGAACAGTCCCTTTGCCACGATATTTCATAGAGGCTAGCTTAATAAGCAGCGTCTTAATCTCTACTTTATCGTTCTTGGCAAAACATTTCTCTACCTCTTCGAGAAATATTTTCGCATTAGTGATCTCAGGTGAAACTGCACCCCGGAATGCTAATGGAATTGCTTGCTTCATGATCCCTAGACTTATCCTGTTCGACTTTTCCCACGCCTCTGACTCTTTCTTCTCCGTAGGAGAACTGTCATCAGTCAGAGGTTTAGGTTCATCGACCCTTAATGCTAAGTCGTAATCATGGCACATCAAGTGCAGCAACATATCTTCTTTCCACAGCTCAAAGTTGCTCTCATTAAGTATGGGTGCCTTTTTGCCTTCCGGGTTATAGAAATACGAATTTGCTAACATAACAAAATAGCCAAAAACATCCCTTAACATATAACCTCCATAGTATTTAACAAATAAACATAGCATAATAAAACATACTCTTACAACATCAATAAGATACCTTTGGGCAAGCATATTAATTTGTATATGTATGAGTTTGAGCATAATTAATGTTGATCCTGCTAATTGAAAAAAAAAAATTCCTTTGGGCCGATTTTTTCCTAGTTCAATTTTCTTAATGATCAATTCACAAATAACTATCTCGTGTCTAAGATTAACTATGTCAAACATTAACCTAACTATGTCAAACATTAACCTTCCTTTGGGCCGATTAAAATTTACATACTTGTCAATCATAGACTCGTCAAAACTCTAAAATAATTAATTCAGCAATAGGGATCACTTTGGCGAAAGTTCGGACAACTTAAAACATGCTAATTATTTCGAAAAATACTATACGACTACCTTACTTAATGTCCAAACTATTTCGTAGTCTATGTATAATTTAATCAAATTAAATTTACACCTTAAATTTAATATATTATAATATATCTTTAATTATATTGTAATATATCTTTAATTATAATATATCTTTAATTAAATTAAATTTACACCTTAAATTTAATATATTATAATATATCTTTAATTATATTGTAATATATCTTTAATTATAATATATCTTTAATTAAATTAAATTTACACTTTAAATTTAATATATTATAATATATCTTTAATTATATTGTAATATATCTTTAATTATATTATAATATAATTTTTAATATATATTATAATATAGTATTTATTTATATATAAAAAAACTTATTCATATATATACTATAATATATATTTATATATAATAAACTTCAATGATATAATATAATTCTCGTAATAATTCACTTATAACTTTATATAACATATAAGCAAACTTAATTACACATTTATCGGTTTAATTACACATTTATCGGTGGTCACGTATATTTCGCCTATTCTTTATGCGAAAGGACAGTTACTAAATTAATAATTTCAGATTTTAATTTAATTATATTAATTATAGTAGCCGCATACGGCATCTTTTAACTGCATATATAATTATACCACCTTGTTTAATTGTTTGTGTATATGATCTAATTTTATAATCTCAAAAACTAAGAATTTAATTTCATGTTGGCTCTGATACCACTTGATAGAAATACTTTACGGATTTCTAATCTGACTTATTGAACCATGAAGTTAAATCATCCTATAATAATGCGGAATAAATACTTACAGGATGTAGACATTCTTTGATCTTCAGATTCCTGACTTAGAGCAGATGATCGACGATCCTTTGCTAGGTTATTGATTCTTCTAAGAGATGGCAACCAAAACACACTTTTGTAATTGATTCAAAGGAAGAATCAATTTGTTTTTCTTAAAGGATTTTCTCTCTGTATTTTCTTTCGTTGCTTTCAAGAATGAGAAACTCATTCTTATATAGAACTGAAGTGAGAAAACGGTTCTTCATTAAGTAATTGTCTGTAACTTCCAGACATTTACTTAACGAAGACCAGTAACGGTTCTTCTCTCTTAATTGTCTGTAACTTCCAGACAGTTACTTAATGAAGACCGGTAACGGTTCTTCTCTCTTAATTGTCTGTAACTTCCAGACAGTTACTTAATGAAGACCAGTCCTTATTAAATTTCCACTCTTATGGACCATAACCCGGTATTATTTTGTTTTACAAAATAACCCCAAAACTTTACGTTTTGCTTAAGTTGTTTATTTCCGAATCCAATCCTTCACGGTATTTGGAATTAAACCTGGTATCTATACAATTACCTCCATGATACATATTTTATCTACTAGTCCGTTCTTTTCTTTATGATTACTTTTATTGGACTAATATTAACGATAGTTCGATACATCGATACGACATGTGACGGTCCAACTTAATGGAGAAATTCCAACAAATATGTCTCAATACATTAACCATTTCTCGTTCATTTGTCATCCAAAGCCCAAAAAACAAGACACATAGTCTTAACAAATCTTGAATATGCCTTAATATATGGATTACCCATTGCTTATTCATCCGTCACTTGAAGCCAAAAAACAAGACACGATGTTTTGAAAGTTAGCGAAGATTATGCTCAACAAAGCCACATTAATTTATTCATAAAAAACTTGATATTGTTTTAAAATATTCATACAATTATAATCGAACCAATATCACATTTGTAATTACCATTGATGTTGAATTTAATCCTCAATATTGATTTAGTCAATGGTATTCGTATGTTCTTCGTTGAGACAATCAAACCAGCATCTATATTTTTGTACCCAACGTCTAAACAAACCCACGACTTAAATTTAATACATATATCTTCCTCGTACCTTGATTTTTATTTGGCTCAATATTTTTAGTTTTCTAACATATCCACATTATAACAGCCAATATAAAGTGTCACTTGAAGTCATTGATTCAAAAAACATTTGACGAATTAGAAAGTCACTAATCTTGTATCACATAACTTGTAGCATAGAATGGAGAAGTCGAGTTATTGTCTCATCATTTCTTATATTAGATTATGAACATAAATTGTTGTTTAATGACCTGAATCACTAATTTATAACCTATAATTTACTGTCCAAACCAGAGATTATGTACATCTATAATACTATTTTAAAATACTATTTTAGGATATATGTTAAATATTTATTATTAATTTTAATTTTTTTAAATAATGTTATAATGTTTTATATATTAACTTTTATTTTTATTTTTGTTCTGTTTTTGTATCCAAATATTATTAATCTCATCATTATTCTTCGTTGGTTTGATTCTCGTTTTACGTTTATATCAAATTAGCGATATTATTTAAAAAGTGATTATATGGTTAGGGGTGACGAATACGACTTTAGTCGCATCTTGTGGTATACAGTTCACAAACAGATATGAGGATAAACATAAATAAATCAACAAGATGCGACTACAATTGTATTCGTCACCCCTAACCATATAATCATTTTTTATTCTATTTTTCTCTTGTACCTTGTTCTTCCATCATATTTGGGTTTTACTTATCAACATCGAAATATACTATATTTTCCCAATCCTTTTTGTATTAGAAATGAGTTAATTAAAAAATTATCACAAATTATCATAACATAAAAGTTCAAGAATATGAAAATGAAACTTGATATATGATCTGGTAAGAACGAGAAGAATGTGTCTAAAAAGCTTCAACGCCCATTTACAAATACCTGAGAATAAAATTAAATGACTATGTTTAATTCTTAAATATTAATTACAATATAGATGTAATTTCTTATAAATACATATTCATTATATCAATAAAAAAATATGATATATCATTTTTGTCTAAACTGTCTTACTTCTATTATTTTATTAACCATTTACATTTACTTATATGAATATATTCTATTTATTCACCAATCAATTTGTCATTAGGATCGTGACCAACCAAAATTTTTATTATCATTTGGTGTCATATGTCGAAACGATTTGCTCCCACGATTTTGTTTTTCGTGAACTTAAGATGCAAGTGACATAAAAATAACATATGACAAATTTGCGCATAAATTCAAATATTTCAATCAACAACAAATAAATGACTAAATATATTGATGTCATGCCTCCAACCTCGGTGAACCCTTTGGATCAGGTATCTATTTTTATGGTTCTGTCCATCTTTTTATGGAATCAGTGACCCCGGTGAGCGAGCTTCCAGCCATCAAAACCCCATAGGTCGAGTCTCTTGCTTCATATATCACCATTGTTCAACCCCCCAACTTCAAAATTCTAACAAACCTTGCTTCCGGACCCAAAATATCCGAATGTAAATTTTCAACGCACATAGTAGGAAAATAACTTTAAGACTTTACATGTTTTGCTTATAATTCTTCTGTGATAAAAATAAGTAAGTCATAACCATTGTAGTAGTTTAAAATGACATCGGTAAGAAAAACTCTGACAGAGAATCCTTAGGTAAAAACATACATCGTCGTAATAAGATAAAAAAAACCCAACATCGAAAAAATTAGCAAACGATAAAGAAGCCCGAGCTCCGGACGCCTTTGGCCTAACGCATATAATAAAAAATATTGTTAAACCTCCTGCCATTCTCAGTTGTTAAGCATTTATTTTCTCCAAGAATTCCAACAAATCATCCAATTGCACCTTAGAACCTATCCAAACATCCATATACAGTTCACGACTTAATCGAGCATCTAAATGTAATAAAAAAGCCTCCAACAACAACCTATGAGCAATTCAAACGTAAAAATGCACTATGAAACCTAACCATGCATCTTGATGAAGTTCGTTAACCAACCAAACATTCATTTAGAATCACGAAATATCTAACAATATTATAGGCCCCAATCAAATGTCTAATTGTACTCTGGAACCTATTCGAGCTTCTCGATGCAGTCAATTAACCAACCGAGCATCCAGTTAGGATAAGGATGCCTCTAGCAATAGTTTAGGCCTCAATCAATCATCGAGCTGCAACTCATAAGTCTTCAACAACACCACGGGGCCCAGCTAAGCATTTATCTCTCACTTGGAATCCTCCAACAACACTTTGAGATATTGTTCAACATTTATATTTAGTATGAAGGCCCCCAAGAGGAACATGGAGCACATGTCACAACTTCATAAAAATCTTCAAGGCTATTATTTGTTTTCAAAAATCTTCGTGTATAGTCCCTCAAACTTTAATTATATACTTGATTGTAATGAATGATTCAATCGATATCATTTTTAATGATCTAACCCTGATAAAACAGATCCCTAAAAATATATGATAACACTTTAAAGCTCTAGACTCCACTGGGGGGTAACATGTTAAAAAAAAGCTGCGAACTTCATTTGAGGTCGTTGAGAAAATCCTGGCAAAATAATATGTCATCTCGTAAAATATGAGCAATAAATTTTAGAGTTGCACAATATGATGATACAAACCTCTTCACCCGTCATATTTGTCCTCATTACACTCATCAAACTTGTGAAGCAACTTCTTTACTAATATCTCAGGTGTCAAATAACATATTGATATGTGATATCATATGTTAGTATCAGGTTTCCAGTCTGATATTATACTGACGTTAATATATATTTTTGTATTTTTAATATACATATATTAATGAGAGATTACACTAAACTCTTAGGATTATTTATCATCTATACTCGATTTTCTAGTGGATTTCCAGTTGATTCCTGAACTATTAATTCTATTATACTTGAAGGATTTGCATAATCGAAATCAAAGTTCCAATATAATTTTTTTAATAATGTCGTTCTCGATAACTTATTTAATTGGTATATATATATATATATTATTTTTATGAAATATTTAATTATAAAAGATTATATGTAATATTTTTATTCTCATTTTCTTGATCTTATTTTTTTGGTCAGTTGGTATATGTTAGGAGAATATAGAAATAAGTTGTTAATATGTTTAAAGAAGAAGGAAAATATATGGCCTGTTAGGATTATAAAAAAATGGAGATGTTTTATGTTAGTTAGTAATCTGTTATGATATAATAATCAGTGTATGATTTGGTTTAAAGAAATGATTGCTCGAATAGTTTTGGAATTTTCGTTTCATTAGCTTATTTAGCTTATGGTTTGCTAAAACGCTTGATTGTTTAATCAGTTTTTCATATAGTATGGTTTCATTTGATTTTTATTTTTTTATTTTTTTGTTATATAGTGATAATCATATGCGCTTATGGAGTATAACTTGACCTAATAATCGGGATATATTTAGAGAATATAATATTTAAGTATTTTTAAAATTTATTGAAATTTTATCATTAAAAACTAAATTTATTTAGTTGTTTTAACTTAAAAAGATTGGTTTATATAACATAATTTAAAAACATGGTAACCATTTAAAAAATATTACCAACATCAACAAAATGATTAGAAATATTTTAAAAACAGTAAGAACAATAACATATACATTAAAAAAAATTAATTTATAAGAGTGAATAACCTATAAATTTGCATGTAAACATATAATAATGACAAAGAAATAATTACATTAATATATGTATATAGATGAATTGTCCCTCAAGCCCATTTGTTACCAAATTTTGCATTATGTTTTACAATGAATTGTTCATCCTTGAGACAGAGAGAATTCTTTTTAAGACTATTTATTATGTGGTTAGCTAACCCAAACCGTTATGTTTTTAAGTCGGACTTTCATTGGACTGAATTTAAATTTCATACTCTGTTCTTGTTAACATACGCTTTGAGCATATCATCTGCTTCTATCGACTAAGTCTTTTATACATATATTAAAGAATAAATTTGGTTTCCAGCTCAATATATTTCGTATGTGTTAAGATATTCTTTTTTATTTTGTTTTAACAAGCACGTATCAATAAAATTGCCACTAAAATGTGAGGATCATTTGACATCCATACTATAGTTTCCAAGCATCATAAGTCCATTGTCAAACTACTCAACTCCACATATACTAAATATTTTTCAATATTAGGATCCAAGTACCATGGTGAAAGGTTCAATAGATTTATTTAGATGAGCTTATTTAATTGGTAAAAAAATGTTTTACTAAAAAAAGACTATCTTTTTCAACACACATCCTCAAAGTTGAAATTATGTGCAGCATTAAAAATTTTTATAATTTTAGAAAACACATTAAGACCATAAGTATAAAGTTATTATAAAAAGTTATACTCACACGTTTATAACTTAAAATGCCAAAAGATAAATTACACCATAAAACCTATAATTATTACCACTAAAACAATCATGTAGCTAATTTTTCCATAAAACTTATAACACGTTTCTTTAACAAAATAGTATTGTCAAATACAATAAAAATAAATTCTTAAAGAGTTAAAACCAAATTACACTATGTTATGTCATGTTCCAGTAAAATTAAAATTTACAACTTAAAAATGTTTAGTTGTAGCATAATATTAGAATAATTACTCATTAGATCTATTCCAAAATCTTTAAAAAACCTGTATGTATATATATATATATATATAAAGGAAATTTAAAAACTTAAAAAGTGAAATAAAAGTTACTATGGAGATATCCAAGGGTACCCACATTACAAACCAAAAATATATGAACTGCACCAAAAATATAGTTAAAGGAAACTAGACAATTCAAAAAGATAAGTAGCTTAGATTTTAATAATACGTAAATTTACACATTGGGAGTGATATCATAAACAAATATGGAGAGAGTCACACCAAGAGAGAAGAGAGAGCTATTAGATCTGGGCGGTGAAGAATATAGAAAATATAAAAACTAAAAATAAAAAAATAGTGATCTATTTAGGAAATGTAGAGTTGCTTAGATCTCGATTTTGAGGAGTATAGAGACACTAAAACTTGGGGGAAAAACCCAGTGGTCTATTTAAGGGGAAATGACTAAAATTATCATGTAACCTTCCTTTAATAATGCTTTATTTATTAAAATATTTGACTTATATTGATAGCACTAATTATTATTTTGGTCATTTATTCAAACTCTTAATTGCTATGTAGCATATCTATATCTTTTTAGGTATTTTCCTCAATTTTTTTAATTGAACCATAAATAATGCGTATTTTTTTTATTATGTGTTGGTTAATATGATTTTCGATTATTGTGATAAATTTATTCAATATTGTTTTTGTTACTATATATATTTAAAAGTATTAAAATTATAATTTATGGGATAAAGACATATTGTAAATAAATGAATTTCAAGATAAGTTTATTTAATGTTTTGGTACTCATTTAAGACTATTGAAATTATGAATAAATGGTAGATCATACCCAATATACACATGCATTAGGTTCATGGACCAAAAGATACACTTCGTATGACACAAGTCCACATGTATTGTTATAAATAAGTTTATGTTGCTTTGGGAATTATGAATAATAATTTTTTTTATTGTTGTTAGCTTCATATATCTATTTTTATCTTTGATGTCATGATTACCTTGAGTTTTTCCCTAGCAAGTTCGTCTAGATTGAATTAGTTGTCGGATAGGATGAGCTCCTTCCTAACTAGGCTAATAAAGTTGAGCTAGTAGTTTTTAAAGTCTAGATTCAACAGCGACGCGGTTTGTGGGAGTAAACTCATGTATAGTGTATTTCCAAAACCATTAACAGATTTTTCAAGTTACTTTTACATTATACTTGAATTCTTGACGAGGTTGAAGCTCCAATAGGGGTGAAAGTACATCCAGGATGTGGCGGCCTTCTTGATCAAATATTATTCTAGGCACAATTGAAGAAGTATGCTTAATCCATGATGCTAAGATAACTACCCTTTGAGGTCTAGTTGACAATATATCTCTACGACCTCTAAGAATACGGTCTAAGGCTAGGCAGGTTAACAGTAAGGAAGAGTTTCATTATGGTGTTTCAGTGTCGCTTCAGAGGTTCTCAACTTAAAGAACTGATGATGCTCATTGAAGAATGCATCAGTTTTGAAATAGAGTCGTCGTTTTTTTAATTAAGTAAGAAGTACTTTAATATAAACTGAGATTTAAAATCCAATAAAAGTAGTCTCAATAATGCTCCTACTACTGGCACTATGATCGAGCTAGAGGTGGGTATAATCAGGGCGTGGATCCTACTCGAAGACCTAAGGTAGAATAATCCTAAGCTTATACACTTGAAGTACCATCTAAATTTATATTATCATACATAGTTTTGATGTATCATCATCAACTAAAATAATAGATTTCGCAACCTCAACCAATGCAGGAGCGTAAATAGCCTCCTTTTTTGTTTTCGAACTCTACTCGATGAGCAGCCTTGAGAGTTGGGTATCGGCAACCACACCCATATGGTAAAAATTCAGACTAATAAAATCCTTACTTTCTAAAACCTAATCAACCCAATGACGAGATCTTCCAAAGTTCTCATAAATATTATGTATGGGATGACATCATTAAGGGTCTTTCTTAGTGTTAAAGATATCACACATCAATGTTGATAAGGAAGTAATTCGTCGATCCCAATAGAAAAGGAGTCAGTTGTAAATTTAAGAAGGGAAAAATGCCAATTATTGTATTTATTGTTTATTAGGAGACAATGTGTAAATAGAGTAGTTTGTAAAGGACTAATTATGAAACAATAAAAGACTACCAAGGACATAAATGGGTCTCACCTTCCCCACTATAAAAGGGAGACCATTTATTCTTGGTAGGTGGACAATTTTTGAATATATTCTCTTTCTAATTTCTCTCTCTACATTTTGAGCTCTAGTCACATCAGGTCCAAGATTCCTTATCTTTGTCATTTATTCTCTCATCATTAGCGTCGTCTGTGGGAACACGTGATACCAAAAAGAAAACTTTTTCTTTAAAAATCGTGAGTTAATCTTAAAGGATGAATGATGAAGTAGTTGGGGATATGGTCGGGAGAGAGGTGGCCCGAGCTATTTTGCTGTCTGAAGACGAGGAAGTACCGGGGTGGGAGTATTGCGCGCAGGATCGGGATAAGTGGTTAACTCTTATCATGACCAGAAGGCAGTTACTGGAAGACATCGCAAGACTGAACGCTGAAAATGAGCGGGCTCTAGATGAAAAAAGAATTCGGGAAGGCAAAGGAAAAGAGCCGATTGTAGACAACCATGGAGAGGGTTATCCTAGTATAGACCACCGTATCTATGACCGACCTGTTCGATATTATCAGGAGGCCCGCCCAGAAGAAGAGCGGGATGGAAAAGCATAGCGATACCAGAAGGATGACCGGGGTATTTCTGCTAATTATACTTCGGACGATTCGTCGGGAAGA
Source organism: Limnanthes douglasii subsp. nivea (assembly GCA_036936605.1). Classification (NCBI taxonomy): domain Eukaryota; kingdom Viridiplantae; phylum Streptophyta; class Magnoliopsida; order Brassicales; family Limnanthaceae; genus Limnanthes; species Limnanthes douglasii. The sequence goes on along the minus strand of JAUPFV010000002.1, from coordinate 318,168,203 downwards.
GAATACCGGCGCAAGGAAAGACTAAACAAACGCGCGCAAAAGAGCAATTCCCGACGTAATAGGGCACCACGTTCTGACTCACCCAAGTTTAAGAAAGGTAGCACCGAGAAAAGAACGCCAAGTTCATTTGAAAAAGAAGAGATGTTAACGGGCAGTAGAGAGGAACGGGTAGTCCTACTCCAGGTTCAGTGGCAGCCGTCGAATAGCCAGACCCAGGGGTACAGGGTCAGTAGCCAGTTCATCAACCCGGGAAACGAAGGATTGTATGGAGTTCAGATCGAGGGGCTCGGATGCGGTTCTTTTGGATTCGGAATGAATTGGAGAGCTTCACCGTTGTCAGACGAAATATTGTCGGGACATCTCCCGAAGAGGTTTGACATTTCTAAATTGGAAAAGTACGATGGTAAAAGAGATCTTGACAACCATTTAGAAGCCTTCAAAAAGTTTATGTTGAGTCTCGATAATGACGATAAGTTGTTATGCCGAGCTTTTTCGATGACTTTCAAGGATCGGGCATCTAAGTGGTACAACCATCTACCATAGGGTTGTATAAAAAAAAATGGAATGTTTTGGGTGATGTTCCGTCAGCAATTTATGGGAAGCAAAAGTTTCCGGGCCAATATCGATACGATCGTTTACTGTAAACAAAGGCTGGGAGAAAGCCTCAGGGATTACACCAGGCGTTTTATCATTGCGAAGACCGACCTTGATCATTGCGAAGAGAACGTAGCTCTGACAGCATATCGTTTAGGGCCGCTCTCAGGACCGATGAAGCAAGCAGTCACTAAGAAACAAACTTTCACTTTTTCCGCCCTCCTAGCTCAGGTGGAAAAGCAAATATTGATAGAAGAAACCGAGGCGTCCGAGTTGGCAGCACAAATTCAGCAGAGTGCACAAGCATCGGTCGTTATAAAGCAGGGTACTCAATCTGGCTATGCTCAGCAAATTCAGCCACTCAACACAATACCACCGACTCAGTCCATACCGATCAAGCTTCTAGCATCCCAGGGCCAAAGGACAAAACAGACCAACCAGGTGGTTTCACGACCGATGTCCAATAAATGGATCCGACCTGCTTACTTCGCTGATCTGACAGAATGCGTGTCCACAATCTATGAAAATACTAAGAAGAGCGGGATGTATCGGAGACCTTTCCCCATACCAACGCCTCGGGAAAATAGGAACAACCGATACTACCGATACCATGAAGACGTGGGACATGATACGAAAGATTGCATCCCTCTCAAAAAAAAATACAGATGCTGATAGAACACGGAAACCTACTCGAGTATATCAAAAATAAAGTACAGTAGGACACAACTTCAAAAGAAATCGTGACGGTGCAGAAGCCAGAGACAACCATGTCAATCTCCGAAGTGACCGACCTTTGTGACGTATCCATCGAATATCTTGATCCTGATATCAGTCGTAACCTCATCGGGGTCATTGAAGAAGAACCTGCGGAAAATAAAGGAAATGCGAGGACCCTCTATCAATTTTTTGAATCACTGACTATTTTTGGGGGTGATTCTATGGCAGGGATCACGCACTCTTCCCGAAAGCGACATATTGTGAACCTAGCAACACAGTTGGAAGCTCGGTCTTATCCCCACTCAAAAGGCATCCCATCACCGATTTTGTATTTTTACGACGACGGCATGCGAGACATAGTCGGTCCTCACGAAGACGTCGTTGTTATCGGGGCGGCCATTGCGGGGGAAGAAGTCCGACGCATCCTTGTAGACACCGGAAGCTCGGCAAACATAATCTTTGCATCAACGTTTACTAAGTTCAGGAAACCCCCAGTGATTACGCGTTCAGACCGAACTATCATAGGGTTCACAAGGTCGGCTACAGAAGTGATTGGAGAGTTCGAAGGCATTGTTCAGTTGGACCGCGGGCCTTTCAATAAGGAGGTCATTGTTTTATTCGCCGTGGTAGATCCTCCAGTCTCCCATAATGCGATCTTTGGCAAGTCGTGGCTGTCACAGATGTACGCGGTAACGTCCACCATTCATCAATGCTTGAAATATGTGGTCGAGAACAATGTAGGGGTGGTGCGAAGCAGCCAAAAAGCGGCAAGAGAATGCTACCGCGCGGCTTTAGTGTCAAAGAGGGATCAAGAGATGGAGCTAGTGCGAGAATAGCAATTAGCGGAACTTCCCTTTGGGCCGCTAACTATCGACGATCCTAGGGAAGCTCCCAGTTTTTTTACCACCGACGAAGAATGTGAACAACACCAGTTTACCGAAGGAAGAATTTTGCAGATAGAAATTAATTTATCACCAGGCTTCAAGAGACAGTTGATCATATTGCTACAAGAGATTTTGAATTTGTTTGCATGATGCTCGAAGGACGTTACCGAAGTCCCAGAAGACCATGTAATTCACAAACTAACTATCAATAAGAACGTCAGACCAATCTCACAGAAGCGTCGGGCCTTTTCACCAGAATAGGCATAAACTATTCTGAGAGAGGTTGAAAGAATGCTCAGCATCGGTCACATCAAGGAATCCAGTTACCCATTTTGGACGTCCAATCCCGTCCTGGTTAAAAAGAAAAACGGCAAGTGGAGGATGTACGTAGACTTTACCGACCTTAATCGAGCATGCCTAAAAGACTCCTTCCCGATGCCGAGAATTGACCAGCTGGTGGATTCGACGTCGGGAAACAGGTTACTCTATTTTATGGATGAATATGCAGGCTACAATCAAATCAAGTTAGACCCAGCAGATCAGGAAAGCACAACGTTTGTCACAGGCCGATGCCTATATTATTATAAGGTTATGCCATTTGGATTAAAAAATGCAGGGGCGACTTATCAAAGATTGGTGAACAAGACTTTTGACTGCCAGATAGGGAGAAACATGGAAGTTTACATCGATGGCATGCTTGTGAAAAGCGGCACGGATGAAGACCATCTCGTTGATCTAAGGGAAACTTTTGGCAATCTAAGGAGTATAAATCTCAAGTTAAACCCGAAGAAATATTCTTTTGGGGTTCGGTCAGGCAAGTTCCTGGGATTCTTTGTCAACAAAAAGGGAATCGAGGCAGACCCAATCCAATTGCAAGCTCTTACCGACATGAGTCCATCCCGGAATATCAAGGAGGTTCAGATATTAACCGGGTGTTTGACGGCTTTGAATCGATTTATTTCTCGTTCATCTAACAAGTGCGCTCCTTTTTTTCAGGTCTTGAGAAACGCTAAGTCTTTTGTTTGGACGCCAGCTTGTGATAAGGACTTTTTAGGGATCAAAACTTATTTATCATCCCCGAACCTTCTAACGAAGCCCCTAACATGAGAGATTTTTTCCCTTTATATAGCGGTTTAAGATTTTGCAGTAAGTGCGACATTGATTAGTGAATCAGGAACGGTTCCCAAAGCGGTATACTTCGTAAGCAAAAGCCTATTAGACACGGTATTTGAAGTTGGAAAAATGGCATTGGCCTTGGTGATCGCAGCGCGAAAAATTCGACCATATTTTCAGGCCCACCCAATTTCGTTCGATCCTCTAATCCGCTCAAGTATGTTCTTCAGCGACCGGACATGTTAGGAAGAATGTCTAAATGGTCACTCGAGCTAGGCGATTTTGATATCAATTTTGAGCCAAGAACAACCATAAAAGGCCAGGCCCTAGTCGAATTTCATTCCGACCGACCAGACCAATAAGGGTCGCCCGAGAAAGACGAGCTAGTTGTGTGGGTTATTTGAACCGATGGTGGGTCGAACGTCAATGGATATGGCGTAGGCGTACAACTAATCACCCCTACGGGCATAAGTATGCATCAAGCAATCCGATTTGGTTTTATCACTTCTAACAACGAAGCTGAATATGAGGCTACTCTGGCCGGTTTGAGATTAGCACATGTGCGCAGGGCCAAGCACATACTTCTTGTTAGCGATTCTTAACTTTTGATTAATCAGGCCTCGGGAGCATCAGAAGCTAGGAAAGAGCACCTGGTTCAATACTTAGCAGCATTGCGAGTTTTAGCCGCGTCATTTTCCAAAGTAACATATGAGCGCGTCCTCATTACCGAAAATATGATTGCCGAATCCCTCGCGTCGGCATCCTGTTCAAGCAGTTACCCTTGGATAACCGAACAAGAAAACCCATCGATCATGAAGAGGGCAGAGCTGGACAATCGACCAGAAAATCGCCTGTCAGGTATCCTCGGTAACGATATCGGATTGGAGAAGAGATATTATAGCTTTTCTGGCCGAAGGACAACTACCAGAGGATAGTATCGCAGCTCAGAAGGTACGGAATAAGGCCCGAGTAGAGGTGGCAAATGGTTCAGGAACCGTGGTTCAAAGCTGGAAATCTGTTTATGAACTGGTGGTTTAACTGCGAAACTGGCCCATTAGGACTGCAAACCGGCAGGACCGCAAACCGGCAGGACCGCATAAGGAGTAAACCGGCAGGACCGCAAACCGGCAGGATCGCAAATCATTAGGACTGCAAACCGCCATGACTGCAAAACCACAGTTTATTTGTAAAAAAACGCGGTTTATTTGTAAATATTATAAATGTTTTAATTATTTTATAACCAAAATCATATGTTAAGTTATATTTAAAAAATATTGAGATATTGCATATTATTATAAAATTATTATTACATTTTGGTTAGTATTAATTTGTTTTGGTTATTAATATTTTAAGTGTTGTAATTATTATATAATCCAAAATTTTAAATATTACTTATGTTATTATTATATTTTGAATATTATTATTATTATGTTTTGGGATCCAATAATAGTAGTGTTGATATTATGATACAAACCAAAACTATATCTTTAATATTACATTTTGATTACTATTGTGAGTCGGTTTTAAATATTACAAGTGTTTGTTATTATTTTTTAAACCAAAATCAGATCTTATGTAAAAGATTACAAGTTATATTTGTTATAATTTTAATATTACATTTTGAATATTAATATTGTGATTTGGTTATAAATATTACAAGTGTTATTTATTATTTTTTAAACCAAAATCATATTTTATCATGGTAAAAGATTACAAGTTATATTGTTATAATTTTAATATTACATTTTGAATATTATTATTGTGATTTGGTTTTAAATATTACAAGTGTTATTTATTATTTTTTAAACCAAAATCATATTTTATCATGGTAAAACATTACAAGTTATATTGTTATAATTTTAATATTGCATTTTAAATTTTATTATTGTAATTTTAATAATTATTATAAAATTATGGATTTTATTATTGTAATTTTAATAATGATTATAAAATTATTATTACATTTTGGTTAGTATTAATTTGTTTTGGTTATCTCAAACATCATTCATAACAAGTGAAAATTAGTGGGTGGGTGAGCATTAGTAAGTCTACTCCAGACAACTTTCACTTTGAAGAGCTGATTCAGAAGACGGAGAAATACGCCCGCTTCGCTTGGAAGAAGAAAAGAAGAGCACAGTGCCTGCCGGGATAGTCCCAACAGGGCAAACGGTGGCTAGCACTCTCAAACCCGGTAATGCCGGTGGAGAGAGTTCATCTCACGGAAAGAAGAGATTTCGGACGGACGACCGTTCAAGAACATTTTATCCCCTCTGCAAACCACTTGATGTGATCCTGGGAACTAAAGATGAACCCGACCTACAAGCTTCCTCCTCCATTTCCCATTTTAAAACTTAAAACAACGTTTTTTTAAATATGCAATAAAATACTAATCGAAACTAATTAATATTGCAAATAATAAAAACTAAATTTAGACTAATACCAACTAATAACAAGCAATAACAACTAATAAAATTAAAATTAAAAGAACTAATTTAAATAACTATAACAAGTATTGAGTTATTATAATTTTATCCCAACGTTATTTAAGTGTTTTTATCAAATAGAAACAATTTGCAGAAAAAAAAATCAAACAATTCCGAAAGTAGAACAATTCCGAAAGTAGAACTACAATATGTAAAATAGGAAATTTGAGTTTTCTAGAATATTTAGAACAAGTAGAGATATTTAGAGAGATCTAGGGAGGAGTATATGAGTTTGTGAGTTTGGATTTGGGGTTTCCTCTATTTATAGAGGAGATCCATAAAAAAAAATTAAAAAAAAAAAAAATTGTCCGGATGCCCCGGATACCTCTAACGGCTAGTAGAGCGTCGTTACTTTCAGTACTGGTACTTGCAGGCACCAGTTGCAATTGGGTCAAATTTCATGCAAATCATGCAATTGGGCTGAAATAAATTAATCGTACTCACAAATCCTGTAATAATAATAATAATAATAATAATAATAATAATAATAATAATAATAATAATAATAATAATAATAATAATAATAATAATAATAATAATAATAATAATAATAATAATAATAATAATAATAATAATAATAATAATAATAATAATAATAATAATAATAATAATAATAATAATAATAATAATAATAATAATAATAATAATAATAATAATAATAATAATAATAATAATAATAATAATAATAATAATAATAATAATAATAATAATAATAATAATAATAATAATAATAATAATAATAATAATAATAATAATAATAATAATAATAATAATAATAATAATAATAATAATAATAATAATAATAATAATAATAATAATAATAATAATAATAATAATAATAATAATAATAATAATAATAATAATAATAATAATAATAATAATAATAATAATAATAATAATAATAATAATAATAATAATAATAATAATAATAATAATAATAATAATAATAATAATAATAATAATAATAATAATAATAATAATAATAATAATAATAATAATAATAATAATAATAATAATAATAATAATAATAATAATAATAATAATAATAATAATAATAATAATAATAATAATAATAATAATAATAATAATAATAATAATAATAATAATAATAATAATAATAATAATAATAATAATAATAATAATAATAATAATAATAATAATAATAATAATAATAATAATAATAATAATAATAATAATAATAATAATAATAATAATAATAATAATAATAATAATAATAATAATAATAATAATAATAATAATAATAATAATAATAATAATAATAATAATAATAATAATAATAATAATAATAATAATAATAATAATAATAATAATAATAATAATAATAATAATAATAATAATAATAATAATAATAATAATAATAATAATAATAATAATAATAATAATAATAATAATAATAATAATAATAATAATAATAATAATAATAATAATAATAATAATAATAATAATAATAATAATAATAATAATAATAATAATAATAATAATAATAATAATAATAATAATAATAATAATAATAATAATAATAATAATAATAATAATAATAATAATAATAATAATAATAATAATAATAATAATAATAATAATAATAATAATAATAATAATAATAATAATAATAATAATAATAATAATAATAATAATAATAATAATAATAATAATAATAATAATAATAATAATAATAATAATAATAATAATAATAATAATAATAATAATAATAATAATAATAATAATAATAATAATAATAATAATAATAATAATAATAATAATAATAATAATAATAATAATAATAATAATAATAATAATAATAATAATAATAATAATAATAATAATAATAATAATAATAATAATAATAATAATAATAATAATAATAATAATAATAATAATAATAATAATAATAATAATAATAATAATAATAATAATAATAATAATAATAATAATAATAATAATAATAATAATAATAATAATAATAATAATAATAATAATAATAATAATAATAATAATAATAATAATAATAATAATAATAATAATAATAATAATAATAATAATAATAATAATAATAATAATAATAATAATAATAATAATAATAATAATAATAATAATAATAATAATAATAATAATAATAATAATAATAATAATAATAATAATAATAATAATAATAATAATAATAATAATAATAATAATAATAATAATAATAATAATAATAATAATAATAATAATAATAATAATAATAATAATAATAATAATAATAATAATAATAATAATAATAATAATAATAATAATAATAATAATAATAATAATAATAATAATAATAATAATAATAATAATAATAATAATAATAATAATAATAATAATAATAATAATAATAATAATAATAATAATAATAATAATAATAATAATAATAATAATAATAATAATAATAATAATAATAATAATAATAATAATAATAATAATAATAATAATAATAATAATAATAATAATAATAATAATAATAATAATAATAATAATAATAATAATAATAATAATAATAATAATAATAATAATAATAATAATAATAATAATAATAATAATAATAATAATAATAATAATAATAATAATAATAATAATAATAATAATAATAATAATAATAATAATAATAATAATAATAATAATAATAATAATAATAATAATAATAATAATAATAATAATAATAATAATAATAATAATAATAATAATAATAATAATAATAATAATAATAATAATAATAATAATAATAATAATAATAATAATAATAATAATAATAATAATAATAATAATAATAATAATAATAATAATAATAATAATAATAATAATAATAATAATAATAATAATAATAATAATAATAATAATAATAATAATAATAATAATAATAATAATAATAATAATAATAATAATAATAATAATAATAATAATAATAATAATAATAATAATAATAATAATAATAATAATAATAATAATAATAATAATAATAATAATAATAATAATAATAATAATAATAATAATAATAATAATAATAATAATAATAATAATAATAATAATAATAATAATAATAATAATAATAATAATAATAATAATAATAATAATAATAATAATAATAATAATAATAATAATAATAATAATAATAATAATAATAATAATAATAATAATAATAATAATAATAATAATAATAATAATAATAATAATAATAATAATAATAATAATAATAATAATAATAATAATAATAATAATAATAATAATAATAATAATAATAATAATAATAATAATAATAATAATAATAATAATAATAATAATAATAATAATAATAATAATAATAATAATAATAATAATAATAATAATAATAATAATAATAATAATAATAATAATAATAATAATAATAATAATAATAATAATAATAATAATAATAATAATAATAATAATAATAATAATAATAATAATAATAATAATAATAATAATAATAATAATAATAATAATAATAATAATAATAATAATAATAATAATAATAATAATAATAATAATAATAATAATAATAATAATAATAATAATAATAATAATAATAATAATAATAATAATAATAATAATAATAATAATAATAATAATAATAATAATAATAATAATAATAATAATAATAATAATAATAATAATAATAATAATAATAATAATAATAATAATAATAATAATAATAATAATAATAATAATAATAATAATAATAATAATAATAATAATAATAATAATAATAATAATAATAATAATAATAATAATAATAATAATAATAATAATAATAATAATAATAATAATAATAATAATAATAATAATAATAATAATAATAATAATAATAATAATAATAATAATAATAATAATAATAATAATAATAATAATAATAATAATAATAATAATAATAATAATAATAATAATAATAATAATAATAATAATAATAATAATAATAATAATAATAATAATAATAATAATAATAATAATAATAATAATAATAATAATAATAATAATAATAATAATAATAATAATAATAATAATAATAATAATAATAATAATAATAATAATAATAATAATAATAATAATAATAATAATAATAATAATAATAATAATAATAATAATAATAATAATAATAATAATAATAATAATAATAATAATAATAATAATAATAATAATAATAATAATAATAATAATAATAATAATAATAATAATAATAATAATAATAATAATAATAATAATAATAATAATAATAATAATAATAATAATAATAATAATAATAATAATAATAATAATAATAATAATAATAATAATAATAATAATAATAATAATAATAATAATAATAATAATAATAATAATAATAATAATAATAATAATAATAATAATAATAATAATAATAATAATAATAATAATAATAATAATAATAATAATAATAATAATAATAATAATAATAATAATAATAATAATAATAATAATAATAATAATAATAATAATAATAATAATAATAATAATAATAATAATAATAATAATAATAATAATAATAATAATAATAATAATAATAATAATAATAATAATAATAATAATAATAATAATAATAATAATAATAATAATAATAATAATAATAATAATAATAATAATAATAATAATAATAATAATAATAATAATAATAATAATAATAATAATAATAATAATAATAATAATAATAATAATAATAATAATAATAATAATAATAATAATAATAATAATAATAATAATAATAATAATAATAATAATAATAATAATAATAATAATAATAATAATAATAATAATAATAATAATAATAATAATAATAATAATAATAATAATAATAATAATAATAATAATAATAATAATAATAATAATAATAATAATAATAATAATAATAATAATAATAATAATAATAATAATAATAATAATAATAATAATAATAATAATAATAATAATAATAATAATAATAATAATAATAATAATAATAATAATAATAATAATAATAATAATAATAATAATAATAATAATAATAATAATAATAATAATAATAATAATAATAATAATAATAATAATAATAATAATAATAATAATAATAATAATAATAATAATAATAATAATAATAATAATAATAATAATAATAATAATAATAATAATAATAATAATAATAATAATAATAATAATAATAATAATAATAATAATAATAATAATAATAATAATAATAATAATAATAATAATAATAATAATAATAATAATAATAATAATAATAATAATAATAATAATAATAATAATAATAATAATAATAATAATAATAATAATAATAATAATAATAATAATAATAATAATAATAATAATAATAATAATAATAATAATAATAATAATAATAATAATAATAATAATAATAATAATAATAATAATAATAATAATAATAATAATAATAATAATAATATGTTCATGTTTGTATTATTTCAAATTAATTTATTTATGGTGTTCGACTAAAATAAGATCGTTTTTTGTCTTAAAGATTCTATCTCTGACCGACAAAAAGAGTACTTAATATTGTCAATTTAACCCTTCTCTATTTTGTCTATTTTTTTTATCTCGATGTTTGTAATATTCTATTCTTTATTTAACCCTTTTTGATAAAAATAATTTTTTTACTATTCATTTTTTATCAGAATAGATAGTTTATATTGTTGATAATGTTAATCTCCTAAATAAATATATTTAATTAATTATATTTAATTATGTCATCGGAATATAATTCCTTTTTAGGAACCAAATTACACGTGGGTTTACGCAATTGGAACATAATCCAAATTTATACAATTTTAAATTTTTTTAATTTATACTTCAAATATTGAATAGTTCAAAAAAACGTAATATTAAATAAAACATCGTAATTACATAAACATCTTAAATATCTAGTAATATTAAATATTGAAAGTTGTAATTGAAATACAATTAGATGTATATATTTTATTTAATATCGACCTAATATTAAATAAATTATCTTAAATACATAAATATAATCAAATATATCAAAATCAAATTACAATTACTTTTTTAGAATATAATTACTTGATTATAAAATTTCGATTAAAATGCTAACATATTTCAATTAAAATACATTAAATAGCATAATTAACTCGTTTATACGGTACATATCTCAATTATTGAAATTAGATTCAATTAACACTTACAAATTAATTTTAAATAACATTATAAAATATTTTGATAAGCGGTTCCTAAATGGTTTGTTTGGTGGTTTGAACTGGTGGTTTAACTGCGAAACTGGCCTATTAGGACTGCAAACCGGCAGGACCGCATAAGGAGCAAACCGGCAGGACCGCAAACCGCCAGGACCGCAAACTGTGGTTCTCTGTTAAACGGTTCCGATGGTTCGCGGTTCAAACCGTTTGACACCCTTAGGCCCGAGGCTATATTTTGTTAGGAGATATTCTATACAAAAAGTATTTCAGCATGCCTTTACTGAGATGTTTGGGGGCAAATGAATCACAAATAATTGTATCTGAGTTACACGACGGAGCGGCGCAGCTCACTGCGGTTACAAAGCACTGATTAGAAGAATTTTTCTCGCCAGTTTTTATTGGCCTACGGTAACTGCCGACGCACAGCAGATAGTGAAAACGTGCGACACCTGTCGAAGATTCGCAAATGCGATCAATATGCCCGCGGCTCCTTTAGAGTCAATCTCCAAAGGCCTGCCTTTTGACCGATGGGGAATCAATCTGGTGGGACCGTTACCGATGGCATCTGGTGGTAGACAGACGATTGTGGTGGCAGTAGATTACTTTTCCAAATGGGTAGAAGCCGAGCCATTGTCGGGAACGAGAACTAAGGATATCATCAAATTTATTTGGTCGAACATCTGCTGCAGGTTCGGGGTACCTCAGAAGCTCACCGTGGACAACGAACCTCAGTTTGACAGCAGCGAGATGAAATCTTTTTGTATGACCCATAGAATTAGGCAATGCTTTTCTGCCCCTTTCCATCCCCAGGCGAACAGGCAAGTTGAAGTCATGAACCGAACCATCTTGGATGGACTCAAAAAGAACCTAGAAGGAAAAGCTGGCAAATGGTCGCATTACTTGCAAGAAGTATTGTGGGTGTACCGAACTACACCTCGAACGACGACTAAAGAATCGCCTTATGCATTGGTTTATGGAATGGATGCTGTCACCCCGACAGAGTCAATCTTCCCATCCTTTAGGATCGGGAATTACGATGAGAATACAAACGAGGGTGACAGACGACTAGCTCTAGACCTGATAGAAGAAAAAAGAAGCCGAGCACAAATGAACTCTTTGCATTACCAGACTTTAATGAGGAGTCGGTATGCGTCAAAAGTACGTCGGCGAGAGTTCAAAGTCGGGGATAGGGTTTTGAGAAGAGTTTTTCTGCATACCAAAGATAAAATCCTCTGCAAACTCACCCCAAACTGGGAAGGACCGTATAAAGTAGTGGAAAGAATCAAGAGTGGGACATATCGATTGCAGGACAAGCACAAACGTTTATTGAGGCTCTCGTGGAACATCATGCATTTGAAGATATACTTGGAGTAGTTTTATCAATCTTTGTAAATTATTTGTTAGCATTGCTTATGTACGAACCTTTGGTCGGGGAAGTACTATTTCCTACCTCGGTGGTGCGAGAAGGTTTTAATGAGGCATTCATAGCAACCGATCTTTTTAATCCAAATGTTTTGCCTTTAAAATTCTGAAGTATTAAAAGGGAGTCCATTGGCTAACGAGCTGAGAGACAACTTTTGCCGATCTTAATCGATCAACAGAACCTTAATAGGTTTTTCAGTGTTTAAAGTAATCTACATTTTATATCCGACCCTACGGGAAAATTTTCAATTAAACACTGATCAACAGAACCTTAATAGGTTTTTCAGTGTTTAAACTGATCTACATTTTATTCTCGACCATATGGGAAAATTTTCAATTAAACATTGATCAACAAAACCTTAATAGGTTTTTCAGTGTTTAACTGATCTACATTTTATTCCCGACCCTATGGGAAAATTTTCAATTAAACATTGATCAACAGAACCTTAATAGGTTTTTTAGTGTTTAACTGATCTACATTTTATTCCCGACCCTATGGGAAAATTTTCAATTAAACATTGATCAACAGAACCTTAATAGGTTTTTCAGTGTTTAAACTGATCTACATTTTATTCCTGACCCTATGGGGAATTCTCAATTAAACATTGATGAACAGAACCTTAATGGGTTTTCAGTGTTTAACTGACCTACGTTTTATTCTTGACCCTATGGGAAAATTCTTAATTGAACATTGATCAACAACACATTATCTTCGACTCTGGAAATTTCTTACCATTGAAAACAATCTTGCCCAACCAGATATGGAATTACAAAGCATATTGGAGACAACTTCAAGATTATGGGAAAAATTAAACATTTAACAGTGGTCACTTACAAAACAAGTCAAAAGGGTTCTACTGACCCATAGGTTACAAAACTTCGATCACAAAAGGGGGGGGGGGGGGGGGTTTAAGCGTCCTCATCCTTAGGCTCAGTCTCAGTGTCATCTGATTCTTCATCCTCGCTAACCACATCGGATGGGCGATCTGCCTCGGGAACATCCAACCACATGGACCCAAGAGGAAGGTCGGGGAAACGATTGTGAAAGGTCAGCACACAAGCCGCCTTAGCCTCGGCAGTCTCTTTGTCCGTCCATTTCTGACACTTGTCAGCAAATAGAGCGTTGGCATTTTTAAGATCGACAATCTCTTTCGCTTTCTTCACCGCGGAGTAACGAAAGAAACGACTCTGAATTTTCGAGACTGCCAATTTCCTAGCTCGGCCATCACGGTCTTCTCTGACCCGCGCCAAGGTTTTTTCAACATTTTTCAGCTTTTCCTCCAAGAGTACTTTTACGGCCTTTTCTTTTTTCACCTCCTCTTCAAGCGCGACAATTTTATCTTCTGCATCCGTCAGCTTCTGGCTTAGTTCCCTTGCACGCCTCTTTTTCATTGCCAGAGGCACGATCATATTGTACAAAGACAAGGACAGCCCGCCAGTTGCCTGTAAAGGGAAGGTATGAGGGCTCCCCGGAACTGACAGCACGGGCAGCTTAGTACCACTCGATGACGCCCCAACGACTTTTGCTTCCTTTGAGGAACCAGCCTCATCATCGTCGGGGATCACCACTACCGGAGATCTCTCAGACGGTACTGTTGCGGGAGCGGTCACATCCCCACCTTTGACTTCCTCATATTTCTCAAACAACGCCGGGATGTTCGCATTATCAACGAGAGCGGGAGAATCCGCCTTAGCATTTTTCTTCCGTTTCTTGGTTAGCTCCTCAGACCGATGGGCTTCGACATCCTCAGCAACAGCTTCATCCCTTCGTCCCACCGCGTCGACCTCCGTTTCCTCGGCATTCGCCTGTTCGGTATCCTCGTCTGACTTAGAACGCTTGTTAGGCGCCATATTGCGTTTGGGAAGGAACAGGTGCGCGTCGGGCGCATCTGTCTTTGCAACCAAATCCACCAAGCTGGGTGGTTGGCGCAGCTGCTCCAAGGTGAGCGGTTCAACAGAGCAACGCCAGAGGTTGCTCATTATCAGATTTGCGTTCTTGAAGGCGCGGTGGAATGCCCGACCCCAGTTCTTTCTGGCAAAGTCCTTCAAAATTTGGAAGGTCACTTTGCCAGCTTTGAAGTAGCTCTTCTTCAGCTCCTGGATGAACTCCTTTGACACTGCACAGTGGGTCGGTCTTTTCGTTAAAAAAATACAATAAGGATAATATATGATTACCATCGGGAACCCACGTCCGCAGCAATTTCCTCGGGTTCTCCTTAGTATATGGGCGACCGTTTTCCCAGCAGCCACTAAGAAAAACAAATCGATGCTTCCAGCGCTTGTCGCCTTCAAAGAAGTCGTTTACAATCTTCCAAGTGTTGGCCAAAGAAGAATAGAAGAAGGGTGATTTGGGGGATTTCGAGATCCCTGACATGGCAATATACTCAGTCATCGACATGACCCGACCCGATAAGCGAGAAGCCATTATGCATGACATCAGTGTATACCACGCATTGGGCGTCAGCTGTGAGGGACAGATGCTAAGGGTCTTAAAATACAGAGCGATCTCAGGGTCCAGAGGAAACCCGAGGCCCCAGTTGAAGAACTCTGTAGAAATGACGAATTCCCGTGACCGAACATGCACGGGTGTCTCACCATGAACGGGGAATCGTATGGTGACGCACTCCGGGATTCCCCACCGGATCAGAAGCTCTGCTTGTTCTGCGGCAGAGAAATAGAGATATTTTCCTTCAAAGAGGGAAATAACATTGTCCCTTGGCAGTAGCCGGTGATAAGTTGTGGTTATGACTGCTTCGATCTCCGCTAGAAGAGGTTCTTCAGGAGGAGCAGCAGCGATGCCAGCGGCGACAACACCTTCCTCAGTAGCTAAGACATTCGCTTCTGGCTCTTCGGCATCTTCTGCTTGGATATCGTCGGGTTTAGGGGAGCCGGCCGCTGGAGGATCGACCGACTGGGAAAGAGGCTCTATAAAGCTAGAGTTACTACCGGTGCGGGCGAGCTTTGATTCTTCTCGCTGTTGACGAGCACGCTCGATCTCCAGGTTCTGACGCTAGAGATCTCTTCGGGCAACGCCTAAAGGGGTACATGCGGTATTGATACTCGTCTGGTACCCTTGAATGGTGGGAGTAAGCTGGACTATTTCGGGAGAGTTACCCCCAGCGGGTAAAGTAGAGGTGCTGGAATCTCCCATAGAAAGAAACCTGGTTTTGCCTTGGTGTTTAGGAAGAAAAAGGTTTAAGTTGGTAGGAGAATTTACTGAAGAAGGCGTCGGGCGCTCGGACTGCGCGATAAGGGAGTGTGGAGACCTGCTGCTGTAGGGGATACCGATGGCCTCAGGGATTTGAGCGCCGGCAGGTTCGTGTACGATAAAAGATTCAGCAGGAATATGAATAGGAAGGACAGGGTCGTGGGGGAGAGGCACAGGTGCAAAAGGCTTTGTATCAGAACTCCGGATTAGTCCCGTAGCTTGGTACTCTTCAGCTTGGTCGCTGATACTGGCCCAGTCAATAAACCAAAATACGGGCTCGATCTTCTTCTTCGATTTTCCTTTTAGCTTCGGATTCTTACTTTTCATAAACTCTGCTTTCTCTCTCTAGAATGGTCAGAACGGAACTTTCTCTCTTTAGAATTTCTCTGAGAGCGATTTAGTGAATGAAGTATTTATAAGCAGCTTGCCTTAACCACTTTACGCATGCGAGAGCCCAAACGACGAAAAACAGCGGGAAGTTAAAGAGCCTTTTGGAGAGACGTGCAGACGGGTACGCTTCGAGTAAAGGGACGATAGGTGTATATTTATCCCAACAAAGCACACTATAGGAACTAGTCAGGCTAGCACTATAGGGGTGCACAGGCTAGTTCAGATGGGCATGCTAGACGGGCTCCGTGTACCCAGTTTTCCTTCCAAGCCCGGATTACTCGTTTGGGACCATGGGGAATCTGTTAATCAGGGACAGTGGTGAACTCATCATGAGCTCTTTTAGCGTCGGGAATGATTCGTAGCTGTTCCTGAAGCTTTAATAACAGCCACATGGGGTCGGTCATCACTCAGGAGAAAGCAGACGGTCGATACCAAGGCAATGTGGTCATTCGATACTGAGGCAATCGTCATAGGCAGTTCAAAATACTTTATTTACAAGTCTTCATTCCCGACGCTCTTGAAGACTGGGGGGGCTACTGTTAAGGAAGTAATTCGTCGATCATAATAGAAAAGGAGTCAATTGCAAATTTAAGAAGGGAAAATACCCATTATTGTATTTATTGTTTATTAGGAGACAATGTGTAAATAAAGTAGTTTGTAAAGGACTAATTATGAAACAATAAAAGACTACCAAGGACATAAATGGGTCCCACCTTTCCCCACTATAAAAGGGAGACCATTTATTCTTGGTAGGTGGACAATTCTTGAATATATTCTCTTTCTACTTTTTCTCTCTACATTTTGAGCTCTAGTCACATCAGGTCCAAGATCCAAGATTCCTTATCTTTGTCAGTTATTCTCTCATCAAATGTCATATTTGACACTTGAGATTATAGTAAGGGACTTTCTTCATAGGTTTGATTAGTGTAATATGAACAAGTATGATGGATAAAGAGGTTCGTATCATCACATTATGAAACTTCAAAAATTTATTGTTCATATTATGTGAGATGACATATTAATTTGTTAGACCTTCTTAATGACCTTAAAAGAAGTTCACGAACTTTCTTTAATATGTTACCCACAGATCAATCCAGAACTTTAAAATGTTACCATCTGTGTTTAAGGATCTATATATAGAAAGTAATATCGTAAAACATGATGTCAATTGAATCATTCACTTCAAATAATGATAGATTTAAAGTCTGATGAACTATACTCAACGATTTACAAAAACAAATACTAGTCTTGTAGATTTTCATGAAGTCGTGACATGTGTTTCTTTAGATAGTGAATTTTTTTAGGATTGTTAGTAAAAAACAGGGCATAAATTTTGGTTAAGAAGTTCACAAGTGTTTGAGTCTTGATTATGGTTCTCGGTACAAAAATAATGTCAAAATCTCCCAACTTAATTGGCCATCAAAATAAACGTTTGGATAAGTTAACTTATGTAAGATATTAAAAAGTGGAAAAGACGTCCTGACAACGACTGAATGATCCTGGAATTAAGGTCCATATTTATTACCGCACTACTATAGTGAGAGCTATCTTTTATGGCTAAAGGTATATTATTTATGCATAAAAAACTCTTGATTAATTATTAAATGAGCTTTGGATTTATCTCTTCCTCCTTGAAAAAAACAACACATACTACATATTCAAACAACACTAGATAAAGGCAGAGCTTCTCGCATATAAAAGGTTTAGATAATATATTTGGAAAGGACAAATGCTATTTAACCTTATTGAAAGCATGTTCGTAATTGCCTTACTAGTTGAAGTTACATGCATTATTTACTAACTAGGCAAAGTAAAACACTTACTTAAAAACCGAGAGATGAATTTTTCAAAACTCCCAACCTTCACACCAACACCATATATCATAAATATCGGAGATTATAGTTATAATTGGTGATGATAAAATATGACCGAAGGGTATTTTTGGTAAGTGGTTAAACAAAGTATTATATTTTTGGTAGAGGGAAGAAAGATAATATAGGTGCTAGTATTTAATTTATAAAGAGAGAATGTTCCAACCCATTTATTGTTGGTTTTTGGACCATTTATAGAAAAATTTGGATCCATGGACCCATCGGGTCGGGTCATAAGTGTGGATTGGCCTTATGAGCCCCCAAGTCCAATAATATTCAAAGTAGGCTGCTTAGTCATCAAGCACTTAACTTACACAGTACAATTTTTATTATAGGTCTAAAATTCCTTATAAGAAAAATTTGATCATAACCCTAAAAAAAATCCGACCCTACCATACAACCCCCTTAGTCCTCTCAATATTTATTTGGAGAACTAATAAACATTTATTCGGAGGACTAATAAACATTTATTCGGAGGACTAATAAACATTTATTCAAATCAAGTTAGTTTTAACTTTCTGAATTGTTATTCTTATCCATTTTATTTAAGTAACGAATAAATTCGAACCTATTTTAAAATCGAAAAAGTTACAATTCTTATCAATTGTATTATCTAATACGTGGCAATTGTTCATTGGACCTCAGATTTTTTCTGCCCTAGGTAAATTAAATAAATTAATGATAAGCGTTTTCACTCTCCTAGTGATGCTTCCACTTCCATAGTGACCTTTTTAATAGACACGCTTCTGCCTAGTTTTTAGGGTACTCAAGAGCCTCTTAATACATCATTAATATGACTCTTTGAGTACTTCTTAATTACCTCTATATAAACTGATTTCTCATTTTTCCGTTTAACACATCTTTAGAAAAAGAGATAGACTATTTCATAAGAAAGAAACAATCAAAATCTTTGTATTTGTATGTTTACTACCAGAACTGCTCTAATAAAAGATGGTTGGTTGAACTTATCCGAGTTAAGAGAAGAAAAGAAAAAGGTCACACAAGCTGCAGGACTACATATCTCTTCACCTCCAATCGTTACTACTAAAGTCATCGATTGCGGTAGCGTTTACCCTTATAATAGAAACATTCCCTCAGAACCTTCAACAACTGCCCAATCATTTACAACACCCAAGTTTTCCGACATCACCATCGAAATCTAAAAAAGCCACTAGTTACCGGGCTTCTTCGAAATTTAGAGCTATGGGGTCGGACTCAGAGAACGTCACCCCACTCAGAGTGACTAGGCAGTCAAAAGGCAAAGCTAAAGCTGTTATGAAACCACTAGTTCTGACTTATTTCCCCCCTTAGCCAAACCTAACAAAAACTTAATATGTTACAATAGGTGACGTTAGCACACAACCTATCGTTTCATCATGATTGGAACCGCAGATAATGGAAGAAATCATGGAAGACCTTAGCAAAGATTCTCCCTTTGAGACGTCTGGTCAAATAGGGGAAACTTCAAAACCTTTTATTGAAAAAGTTCTGACAGGGAAGGAAATCTATGGTAAAGGTGCAGTCATAAAATAAGAATCCGAAGAGCTTCCATCTTGTTGGTTGGACGCGTCCGTCCTAACTTCAAAAAAATAAGTGCAAAATATCTTTTAGCACTAAATCATATATCTTGCGCTTATTTTAATGATAAATAATTGGAGGTTGTTCGTACTAAATGAGGATTCCATGACATAATTAACGTTAGATTTCCTAATTTTAGGAAAACTCTGATGACTTTTTGCCCCAATGAACTCGTAGTTTACACCGATGTGCTAAACTGGGGATTCTAATTTCCCCTTGCTCCTAAAATTGTTAGGTATTTTCATTTAGTTTGGTTGTGTCGGAGCCATGCCAGTTTGAACACCTGGTTTACTTTAATTTCTTGTATCATAGCATCTCGCCTCTCCAAAACTCTAATGTCCATGGAACAAAGGGAAACTATTTTTGGTTTTTGTCGCAATTCTAAGATTCTCTTATACTACTTTAACGTAGAGAATGGTTACAAAGTTGTAGATGATCTGTTGGAAGCGGACAGGATATGGAAAACCCAGTTTATTATTATTAGTGAGCCATCTGAAAATGGAAAAAATATTTTTCCTCCACAAAAAATCCGAGTATGCTCACCAGATTTTGGAAAAGCCAAGGTAACTATCCTTAAATATACATAGTGTATTCGGAAACTTTATTACTATAGTTAGCTTTCTAATCTTTGCAGTTATTCTGAACCGCTTTGTACACCATTAAAGGATACTCAAGTCACTTTTGGGAAACTGAATGATTAGGCAGAGAAAAAATAGGATGGTGGTTTTCATAAATGTTTCACGCCCGTCAACTTGACTCGTATCCATCTCTGGAAGACTAATCCCAAAAGAGAACTATCATGGGAGAAATTTATTATTCCTTTTTTATCTACTACCTTTTTGTTGAGGATTGAATCTCCAGATGAGAAATTATACTTTCTGAATAGAAAGAGAGCTCTTAGTCATCGGACTAAGAATGATAAGAAGAAGAAGAAGAACGAAGAACGAAGAAACTTCACAAGATGCTGTTGAAAAGACTATCGAAAAACTATCCCTTAAAATCGATGCATCATTGTTGGATATTGTAGCTTCCACTGTGGAATGAGGTGATGTGCCTACAGAAATTCTCGAGTATAAGAGAAAGAAAGCTAAAAAATAAACAAGCGAGGGAATGATGAGAGAAAAATAAAGAAAAATAAATCCTCTACCAGCTCATAGATAATATTACGTCTGATACTAGTGTTCCCACCAAACCTGCGTCCGACCCTACCTTTTTTATTTCCCAACTTCGAGGGAAAAGAAGCTACTGGACTCAATAATCCAATGTACGAGTTGAAAAGGTTTGACTACGAAGCATTTGACATGGCTTTCCCAAGTAATGTTCCCAACATGATATTCGATGGTATACCTATTAAAGTTTCAAAGGAAAACGACATAGTTGGGTACTCAATAATAGGTTGCGTGAAACATGTTTTTTAATTGGAAAAGGAAGTCAAGTCCCAAAGAGGAATCTTTTTTTTTCTTCAACAGGAGAAGGAAAAACTACAAAGTTCCGTTAAAGAAGAAAAAAACTAAGGCCAACACGACAATCAAAGAGGTTGACATGCTCAAAAAATAGATAGAGACTGTCAAAGAAGAGGTGGTTAAGGCTAAAGAAAAGTTGAAGATACTGCAAACATCCAGTTCTAATAAGATCACTTGACTGTAAATCCAACATAAAACAGATAAAGAAGTTATGCATCAGATTTTGAGTGAAAAAAAACTCTCAAGAATTCAAAGAAAAAGTTAGAAAAAGAAATCGAGGCCTTAAAATCCAAGTCCACCCAAAAATAGAATGTTGTTGTCAAAGCATACGCTGAGGCCACTGTAAATAAGCTAAAATAACGAGATGCATCGATCAAATCGGACATGATCTTAGTATTTTACCAAACATTTCCAACACTAACACTTGGTTCTTTGTGGGGATGGGTTCCAAAGAGATTTTCCCCCGGACATGTCTTTGACAGATGCCATGAATGCTTTTGATGAGTCGTCACGATGAATTTAATGGAAATAATATGATGGATTCTGAAAATGGAAGTTCAAATGGAAGAGAGGAAAAAACTGATGAGAATTAGCACAAAAGTTAAAAAACTTTAAATATTATTATATTATGCAAGTCCCTGTTATAAGACATTTTTGTCATGGTAGATCATAATTTTTTTATAAGTCTTTGGTAAAGCCAATTTGTTTTTATTGTATTTTAACTCGAATTAAGTCCTCTGGGTTTTTTAGGCTTTTTGTATTAGCTATCATGTTATCAATCTTACTTAATTTCCTCATACATATACTTATATTTCCATTCATTAGTTTACTTCATTCGAAAGCAAGAAAAAGTAATAAACAAGCCATTCAAAAACCAACCATTCAAAGGCATACATAATTTTAAACACAAAGTCATTCCAAGGTAATCCATTCGAAGGCATAAATAATTTCAAACACAAATCCATTCGAAGATGATCAATTTGAAGGCATCCATAATTTCAAACTCAAATCCATTCAAAGGCATACATAATTTCAAACACAAATCCATTCAAAGATAATCCATTTGATGACATACATAATTTCAAGAATAAAGTCATTCAAAGGTATTTCATTCAAATGCATACATAATTTTAAACACAACGTCCTTCGAAGATAATCTATTCGAATGTATACATAATTAATGAATATACTTAGAAATAAAAAAGCTTTAAAGGCAAAAATGATAGATTAATGACACATGCACCTTGTTAAAACCTTCACGAGCCACAAGGGTGGGAAAGAGTATGCCCCTTAAATGTTTACATTAAACAAAGTAAAAATTTACAAACCATTACTCAAGGTATAACCTCATATGCTCAACATTCCATGGTGTCTTAATGGAACGCCTTCTTGATCAACTAGCTACTATGTTCCACTATTGATTTTCCCTACCACTGTATAAGGGACTTCCCAGTTCCGAGCTAACATTCTAAACTTTCTATCTCTGGTGTGCAAAAACACTTTTCTCAAAACCTTGTCCCCTACCTTATGTATACCTACTTCTTATTAAACCATGATAGTGAATATTTCTCAAGTAGGGTTTAATTCTCTTTTCTTCAATCAGATCTAACTGAGCTCTAACTGAAACTTCATTATCCTCTTTAGATTAATTTAAAATTATAAAAGAAGAAAGAATAACTTCTACTAGTGCAATTACATCCATTCCATAAACTAGGGCGAATGGAGATTTGTGTGTAGCAGTGTGTGGCGTAGTTTGGTAGGCGCATAATATCTCATATAAGAAATTGGGCCATTTTCCAACTTCTCATTCTAAATTATTTTTTAGCCCCGTAAATATGGTTTTGTTTGCTACTTATACTTGCCCATTGTCCCGAGGATGAAAATATGAGGAAAAACGATGATGAATTCCTCTTTAGGCACACAATTTCTTAATATTTTTATTATAAAACCGTGGACTATTATATGTGGTTATATGCCTCCAAATATCAGATGATAAATTTGATTATTTCTTTGGAGGTTGGTTCGGAGAGTGGTGTAACTTCTATCCACTTAGAGAAGTAATAAATTGCTAAAATGGTAGTTCGACATCCCCCTGAAGCCATTAGTGGTCCAACCAAGTCGAGTCCCCATCTATCAAAGGGAATTGCTTCAGAAACTACATTGCAACTAATGGTATATCGAATGCATTTACATATCTTTGACAAGGGTCACATATTTTAAACAGCTCTTTGGAATCTGGCATAATAAATGGCCAGTAATAGCCTGTTAATAATAATCTTCTAGTTAAATCTCTATATCTACAGTGAGCCAATCCTTCCCCATCATGTAATTCAGACAATGTTATTTCAGATTCATTAGATTTGAGTCAATGTAGTAAGGGTTTACTAAAAGATTTTTTTATAGATGACCTCATCCAATACAAAGAAACCATGAGCTTTGAACTTTAATTTCTTGGCTACCCTTTTTGCATTTAGTAAGATCTCATCATTAATAAATATTTGGATATCATATCTCCAGTATCGGCTTACTATACCTTTAAGTATTTTACCAACTGATCTTTTTATGCTTCAAACTGCTCTTGTGCTTGATGTATGACTAATTGTGAGTCATTCAGTAATCAAAATTTTTTAGCATCACATATCTGAGCTAATTTTAAACCCGCTATGACTACTTCGTATTCTGCTTCATTATTATATGCCTTAAAACTAAAATTTACGACTTGGTACATTAAATCCTCATGAGGAGAAAACAAGAAAATCCTAGCCCCACATCCTGTCATAGATATCTACCATCAGTCTGAATTACCCATTCTTTCGTAGGCTTATTATTTTGAGATTCCTCACGATGCCTATCTAAGTGGAATTCAACCAGTAAATCAGCTACATCTTGTGCTTTGGTTGTTATTTGAGAAGCAAAATCAATATTATAATCTCTTAGTTCGACATACCACTTAGTCATACGACCTGATATCTCTGATATTTGTACAATATTTTATAAAGGGAAAGAAGTTCGAATCGTAATAGAACGTGGTGAAAAATAAGGCCTCATTTTCAGGGATACTATAACCAATGCTAGAGCTAGATTTTCCATTTGAAGTAACTTTTTTCTGCATCCAATAAACTCTTGCTAATGTAGTAAACATGACGAGGATAGTTATCTACCTCTCGAACCAATACTGCATTCACTGCATAATTTGATACTACCAAATATATGTAGAGTAATCCCAACAATGGGTTTGAACAAATTTTTAGGTGAAAAAAAATACCGTTTGATTTCAATGAAAGCTCTATCACAATTTGAGGACTATTTAAAGTCCTTGACATTCCCTAATACTTAGAAAAATTGTACACACTTATCTGATGGCCTTAAAACAAACCTATTTAAATTTGTTAACATCCCAATCAACATTTGAACTTCCTTGGTGGTCCGAGAAGGATCTGTGGCCGACAAAGCATTCAATTGATGTAGGTCAGCTTGAATCAATTTTTCACTAATGATGAATTCCAAAAACATACTAGATCGAACCTCAAACGTACATTTCTCAAGATTCAATTTCAAACTAATGGCTTCCAAGCTAGAAAAACTTTATTAGAGGTCGGGTATATGAACTTCCTTTTTTGTACTTTTCATCATTATGCCATTAATACATTTCCACATTCTTTCGATTTGACTGACAAAAGCTTTATTAATTAAGCGTTGGTAAGTTGGCCCGTTATTTTTTAAACCCAAATGCACTACCTTATAAAAATGAAGGACCTTATCTGTGATGAATGTGGTATGATCTTGGTTGTTTGGATCCATATGTATTTAATTATATCCAACGAAAGCATCCATAATAGATAACAACTTATTACCCAAAGTCGTATCCACCAACCGATCTATATGGGGAACTGTAAAAAGATCCTTAGGGATATGCCATGATGAGATATATAAAATCAATGCACAATAGCCAGTAACCATTATTTTTTTTATAAGCACTGGGTTTGCAGTCCATAATGTATATTGGGATTCGTGGTAATGACCTGCTTTAGTTAATCTGTCCACTTCTTAAACTATCGTCTCAGATTTTTCCTTAGAAAAAGCTCTCCTTCTTTGCACTACCCAGCCTGCATTGAACGAATATATAGTTTATAACAAATTATATCAGCCGGCACACCAGTCACATCCTCATTGACCAATCAAATAGTACTTTTTGGATAGGAAGGCTGACAATTTTTATTTAATTATGATTGTATTTTTGTCCCAGTTCCAACATTATTGCCTTCTGCAAAACTATGTATCTCAACCTTTTCTATTAGTTACACCGCACTAGGAGTCTCTCTTGGATCATCTATCTTATTTAGATCCAAAGATGACTCTAGTAATTTCTATACTTTTTTAGTTATTACGTTTTCCAGGGACTTAGTTATTACATATTGGCTACTTCGCGCCAATCCCACTAGAGTTCCAACTGCATACTTCAAGCAGTGGTAACCGTTGATGGAATAACATGCATCCTTGACAACCATGACCTACCAAACATTATGTCGTAGAAGGTTGCATAATCCACAACTACAAAAAAAACTCTTACAATTTTCTTAAATGGTCCCTTTCCTAAAAAAGCTTCACCATCGAACTCCCCAATGACCTTAGCAAAATTGCCGGTAAATCTTACTATAATTATGCTTGATCGATGGATAACCGAATAGTTCTTCATTTTCTTATAAGTGGATATAAATAAAAATATTTTTCGAACTATCCGTGTCAATCAAAATTCTTCGGATCTCAGGACCTCCAATAGATGATTCTATTACCATAACATCCTCATAGGGACGTACAACTCCCCTCAAGTTATCTTCATCAAATACTATAAAAGGAACAATGCTTTGATAAAGATGTGTATATATATTTCCTTCTAATTGTGTAGTCAAACTGACTACATGTCTTTTTCAGGAATAATTTGATGAAGCTATCATTGTATCTCCTCCGGAAATAATTAGTGATTCAAATAATTTACACAACTTAGATATTTTTATAATATTTTATACCAATAAATTGATTCGGTTTCGATTATGGATCGAGATCCAAGTACTCAGAATCCATATCGAACTGTTCAATAATCATTATTGTACTATCTTGTTTAGATGTTTCAGTATTTTTGCTTTCGGGTATCGGGCGATGCAGTTTGAACTCCACTTGTACTAGGTTGTGCCATATTGTATGGTTGCCTATTTCCTTATTGTGATTTCACAAAAATGGTTAATTTCCCATTTTCAATCAAAGTTTTTATTTATTGTTTTAAAGCAATGCAATCTTTAGTGTCATGCCCCACATTATTGTGGTATCTAAAACAATGTGTATTTCGATTTTCTCTCAGAGTTTGGATAGGAGTTGGCCTTTGGAATTGTACAACATTTTTAGTCATTTCCTAGATGGTACCCATATTTTCAATTAATTATGGATATTAATCAGGTTGGACCCATTAATTTCCCCTTGGACTTGATTGTTAACCCTAATTAGACTGAATCTGTATGGGTCAATGTAAATCTTGCCCTGAATCCCTAGGTCGATTATTAATTGTAGCATGTGATTGAGTATTAGCTTGCGGGATAGAGGTTGTGGATGCAGACTTGTACTGATAATGTTGTCTTAATTTTTTAGTTTCCTATATCGTAATCTACTTTCCGACCTGATTCAACAATCCACCATATGTATAAGCTTTCTTATGAGTCAATAAATCAACCAATTCTCCAGCCAGCAGCCCTTGTCAAAATGAGGTTATGGTCACGTGTTCGAAACAATCAACTAACCCATTTTTAGTATTTACAAAATGGTTGATATAATCTTTAAGTGATTCATTCAGATATTATGCACAGTGTATTATTGTGTCACCGATCATTATGAGTTCTTTACTTCTTACAAACTGTCTTAAAAAATCTATTCAGGACATATCAAAATTCTTGATCGACCTTTGGGGAAATCGGTTGTACCATTTCAATGCACTACCTTTAAATATTTTGGAAACATCTCTTCATATAAACTTATCATCATTGTTGAAGCTCATCATAAAGTTTTTAAATTGTTCAAGATGATTATCAGTATCTTGACTTCCATCATACTTTTTCTATTTGTGAACTATCGAACCGTCTGGGTAAATGTCCAAACGGGATTTTCAAAGACAGTGGTGACTGCCTCCAATCATGACCATGGTTGAACATGTGATCTCCATTAGGGGTAGAAAAAACACCAAGTTCGATTCTTTAACTTTCCATTGATATAAAGTTTTCCGTTTACCCTTCGATCTTACTTCTTTACCGATAAATCTTGTTTACTTGACTTTTGATGTTTTTTTTGGATGCTTCTTAACTAGATTTTCGTTTTTATTTTTACGTTAATGATCACTACTCAAAAAGGAAGAAGAAACTTATGAATCAGACTGAGTTATAGACCCATCAACGGAATCTGATATACTTATACAATGTTTAGCCTGATGTTCTTCCTTAGATTCTTGGTGGGCTCTAAGGATATGATCGTGTGAACTTTTCTTGAGGTTATTTTCCGGCCCGTCAGGCTTAGAGTGTTCTGTCAGATTCTTTTTACATATATTTTTTTTTCAATCTGCCTCTGGCCTTTAAGTGCCTCAATCTCAGACCTGAGTTGATCACACTGCTCTTACATTAAGAGTTTTTCCTCGGTATTGTGATTTACCTGGGACATATTCGCGGGATCTTTATTGTCTATGATCCCCTTATTTTCAAAAGGAGGATCTAACTGCATATCTAGCTTCATGCTTCAAAGAACTCCAAATGCCAAATAGTTTTTGAATATTAATATTCAGGTACCTTTCGCTCCCACTGTGCTCGCCAATCTGGTGATGATAAAATCTGGTCGGTATTTTTGGTAAGTGGTTAAAAAAATTATTAATTTTTTGGTAAAAGGAAGAGAGATAATAAAGTTACTAGTATTTAATTTGTAGAGGGAGAATGTTCCAACCCATTTAATGTTGATTTTTGGACCATTTATAGAAAATTTTGGATGCATGGACCCATTGGGTCGGGTCGTAAGTGTAGATTGGCCTTATGAGGCCTCATGTCCAATAATATTCGAAGTATGCATATTACTTAGTCATCAAGTACTCAACTTACACGATATAATTTTTATTATAGGTCTAAAATGCCCTCTAAGAAAATTTTGATCATAACCCTAAAAAAAATTAACCTTATTAGTAATGAGATAATTTATATGATGAGTGGATAATTGTTTGGGGAATATATTTAGGATCTTTGTGCTAGATGTAACTAGAGAGAGAAAGTGTAGAGAGATAAAGGAAGATTCAGAGAAAATATTATTCAATGCCTTTTTTAGGCAAGTGGGTCACCCTTTTATACTAAAATAAGGAGGACCCATTTAAGCTCTTAGTGGGCCGTTCATCACATATTAATGAGGCCCATCTACTATTTTTATCTTTACACATTGGTCCCTGATTGACTCTGAATACTCTTTAATTACATCCAATGTTTATTCATTGCGTTTTTACCCCTCTAATTGAGATCGGCGAATGCCGCCCTTATCATTATATAATATATTATTGACCATATATCAAATAAACTTTAATGGCTATACTAAATGAGTATTTTTTCCGATTTAACTTTATATCAACAACCCGCAGATTCTTAAAGGTTTTAACAAACTTGGATGTGTAATTTTAGGGTTTATTCTGACCTTTGAATGATGTGGAATTTTTCTAAAATAATTTATTAGTAGTTAATGTGGAATAAGAGTAAACTATAAATAAGAGCCGAATGAGAGATTAAAAAACCACACTTATCTATTTGTTCAAACAAGGAATAATGACGAACTTAAGTATTACCATGGATTAGTTGCATATATAACATATAGGAAAGTGATTCTTTATGGTATCTTTTTGTTAGAGTATAATGAAAAAGAAAACATTAAATTTTGGCACAGTTCTAGCCCGAGTAAAATCTCACGTGAAAGTGGATACATTATGTGCCTGAAAGTCATATCGAGGACGACACCATCATTCTTAAAATTACACTATTATTTATGTCATGACTCCCTACCAAACTGCATATATAGTTCAATAACAAAAATTAAAATCGCAACAATCTTGTTATTATCAAGTAATCTTCCAACTGATACCTTTACCATCTGTACTTAAACCAAAACCATTCGGGTCTAAGCTTGAGTGTTCCTCGTGTGTGTCATAATAATCGAAATGGTACATGGGGTCGAAGTGGACATTTTATTGAGTTAACAAAAAATGTTGTTAACAACCGTTTATGATAAAGCTAAAAGTTTCATGATTTTTCGAAAGCCTTTCCATGTCAAGACCAACAAAAGATAAGAACCCAAACAAGTTTTGCAAGTACTAAAATAACTTTGGGAAGTATAATATGGGTTAAATGCAACATAAAGAAGAGGTCCATAATATTTTTGAAAATGCCAAGATAATTGAATTATCAATGAGCAAACGAGGAGAAGTTAGAAGAAAGGAAAGTCAAAGCCTAATCAGGTTGACCAAAGGATTAAGGCTTTGATAATAAAGCCCTATTGATTATGCTGAAGTATGAACATAATTTGGTAGTCATGGATATACTCGAAGACTATCTCAACCCATATCTCACCTATGAAGTCATGTAAATCATTATCGAATGCGATTTTCCATTGAAAATGATAGAATGTTCAAGGAAATGACATGCATCATATCTTGAATTTCGTTATCAGGGGTAAATATTTAGCCAAATTTACCAAGTACTGTATCCCCGATTGTGCTTCAATTATGATGACATCAAAGATATAATTGGAGTTTATGAGTAAGTTGTGCTTATAACTGATAATATCGCAAGGGGAAAGTTATGATATTTTTAACGAATATTGTGCTTAAAAATAGTTATGACAATATGAACAACCCTCACACCATTCAAAAGTTTGAACGAATACTTGTTGGCTTTAGTGGTGTGAATGTCTCGCTTTGTTAAGAATATGAGGTCATAATCATTTTGGAAGATGAAGCTATAAAAGGTTGTACCTGTACTTTCTTTTTTCTTATAATACTATTCTTGAAAGATCATGGCTCGATGAGATGCATTATATTACTTTAATATTATATCATTGTTTACTTTATATATTCGAGAACAAGGTGATAATATCAAAAATAATTAAAAAGTTCCTCATGAGAGTTACATGGACTATTTATCCTTGAATAATAGCAGGTAGATAAATACCTGATTAAGATCGATAGGATAAACAATCCTCGTGAGACCCTGATCCTAGTTATATGAGGAGAATAAACTGGAACCTTTAGGTTTGAAAAATCCAAAAGTGAGAATATTGTTGTCGGATAATCTTTGAACTGATCTTGTAAAGTTCTTTTCTAACCATTCAAACATTTTTGTATGGAAAACATATAATGTAACAAGGTTGTCATTTTGTATCATTTTTCATAAACTATCGATTAACTTGAACATATGACCTATAAAGCAGAAAATGTGCACATTCTCGTTTGAGAAGAGAACTATCATAGCAGCAGAGGTCAATCGACTTACTAGCATGAGACACATCCGTCAGTTGAATTACCATATATGGACGTTCAAACCAGTATTTTTCTAGTAAGAAGAATGATAAATAAAAAAATATACGTAGACTTCGTATATCTTAATAATGCATATCATACGTACCTTTTTCGAGTTATGATAGTTGATAAACTTGTAAATTTTACCTATATAATCGATTTTTAGCATTTATGAACGCATACTCAGACTATAATTAACCATAGATGCATCTGATAATTAATATAATATTATATTTATTATTGAAAAAGGCATACATTGTTACAAAATCATGTCATTTGACGTGAAGAACTCTAAAAACATATTCAAAATTGGTCGATAAAACTTTCGTGAATCAAATAGACCGTGGTATTTAATCTTGTATTCATGATACATTGGTCAATAATTCAGATGACATTGACGACATAAACATGTTCAGACCTGAACAATTTCGATTTAAGACAAAAATAACATGTTTTAAAATAAATTCAAAAGTATCCTTCTCGAATTACATGACCCCAGTCGAGTTTTAAAAATACAAAATAATATTAAATTGAATACACATTGGTTAAAAGAAAAGTCTAGTTACCATACGAGACCCAATAAAAAAAATCAATTACAGATGAATAAAAAAATCAACTTATTAAAAGATATTTCTGCTACATTCTATACCAAATATATTATCAGAAGCCTAAAAATAGAAGTAATTCATGTATATTTATCTCTCATTTTTTTAAAAGTCATACCTTTCAAGTTGTACTTCAAATAAAATATATAAAAATACCATTGATTTTGATTTTGTAAGAGGAATAAACAGAGGCGGATCCATAACTTAAATTAAGAGTATGCCAAAAATAATGAATTTTTTGTTAACAAAAAATAAACATTTGATTATTACATAATAAAAATATATCAACGTTTCAATTATAAGATGATCTTTTCTTATCTCATATTAATCATTTAGATGATACTTAAGAACTTGAGCTTTTTTTCTAAGATCCAACTCGAAATATAGTTTTTAAATATTTTATTTGAAGATGATGGATTACTTGACGAAAGAGTATAAATAAGTTATTTGGATGATGCTTGAGTTAACTCATTTTCAATAATAGAAGTATTAGACTCGAGAAATCTATGGGTAGGCGTAAAAAACTTGTGCAACATTCCGTAAACAAATCAAACTAAATAATTTATTAAACACGGGCAAACAAACCAATTTTTTTTAGTAATATGAGAAAAAACTTCAAATTAGTAACCAAATTATTTAAAATTTTAAATACAATTAGTAATTAAATCACTCTAAAACACATTTTATTATTTAAAACTAAATCTTATTATAACTTATAGTTCCAGAAATCTTTGGAGAAGATGTTAGAGTAAAACAATGTTTGGAGGACTAAATTCATGATACAAACTACTTAGTGAATATTTTAGAGAGAGAAGCTTCACATTTTAGAGAGAGAAAGTTATATGTAATAATTGTGTAATTACTAATCAATCACCTTTTCCCAAAAGCGATGTGATGCTTTTATAGTATATTTATTGGGTCCTACATATCTAAACAAGTCACTGATTATGGTCTCGTCCTCAAGTTTGTTGTTTGCTACAAATTATTATTTTTGCATTACATAATTATCAATTATCCTAAAAGACCTTCTTTATGTTAAATTACACCCTTGACTTTCTAAGATCTTCTAGTTGATTTATTCTTCCCTCATCAGTAGCCCTCCAATCCGTGTGAAAATATTTGAACAAGGACTGTTATATGACCAATCTCGTCTTCATCTAACTACTTGATGCTTTAAGTGTTAATTCGTCAAGTGAAAAACTTTTCCTCGAATGAAGAATATATCTCTTCGAATTTAACATGTCGTTCCTCATCGAATTTTCAATCATTTCGAGAGCATATAGATCTTTTACAAACTAGTGTCCCAAGAATTATTCCTCGAATATTTGAGCAAATAGATCCTCTTCGAATCATTGAACAAATAAATTTTCCTCAAACATTTGTCCCAAAAAATCTTCATTGAACTTTTGCTTGGGTTTTGATTTTTTCTGTTCACAGAAGACGCCCTCAGATTTTACATGTTCTTTTAACATCAATACCAAACGTTTTTCCTCACTTGTGACACCACCAATGAGAACGTTTCCCCCTGTTAGGTGTTGATTGTGATGCCTCTTGTGTGTCTTTTGATTTGGCACGAACTAGCTTAAGGGCGGCGTGACGCGTACCTAGGAACTTATTGCGCCTATCTTGGACAGTTTTCCCCTAGGCAAACAACATTTCATAACATTGGGCCTCGTCATCCCATATTAACACTTTTTAGAGAAATAAAGGTTTGAAAAAACTATTATAGAGAGATAAATGGTTTATGCCAAATAACTTCCGTATTTCAGAGTGGTTAACGGTCAGTTAGAAAGCCGAAGAAAGGAAAGGTGTCGGTCTGTACGTTGAACTAGATCCTCAACCACCCGTGATTACGTACTATGATGTATGGCCGCCCTCATATAATTCAACTACAATCATCCCCTCGAACATATGTTCTCAGCCCCCTAGTCACACTTGCCCAATAATTGACAAAAGTGACTCTTTAAACATAGGAAATGATAAACATTAAAAAAATCTTCTTCTCGAAAATAAAAAGACACCATAAAAAGAGTAGATATAAGTACGTCAAACATTCCAAAGGGTCTCAATCGGAAATTCCTTCCAGTTGGAAGCAAAAGATGTTTTGATTTTTCTTCCGACGAGATATAGGGCCAATAGTCATTTAAATCAAGACTTAGATAACTCTTAAAAAAAGGATACCTCTGGCACTGAGACTTATAGGAATAAAGAAAATGCTAAAAGTTTGAAGGCTGAGAAACATGAAGGGTCCAAAAAGCTTTCTACCCAAGCATACAAAAACATTTCCCAGTCAGGCTCCTCCTAAGAAGAAATGCCAACAAAAATCGAACGACATTTTAGAAGAAATATCATAAGCTTCCGGGACTGTTGGTTCCCAAAAAAATAAAGTAGTTGAGAACACCAAAACCTCACCAGAAAGGATAGTCATTGAATCTGACTCCTTCCAACTTCCACCAATCGATGTGATCATTCAAGACTCTCAAGATGATATTCAAAAGGATGATTCCCCCACTTTGGTTCCCTTTGAGGTTGATTCCTCAGATAATTTGTTTGATATTCCTCGAGAAGATGAATTTTCTCTTCACATTTGCAAACTGCTTCATTCCTCTGTTACCATTGGAAATAGATGCAACATTTGAAAGATAAAAAACGTTACTACAAATATGAAGCCTTGTTAGCCAAATCACAAGTCGATGAGCTCAAACAACAACATTCAACTCTTGAGAAACAAGCCTACGCAATTCTTGAAAAAACTGATCTCAGCTGAGAATTACGTCATGTTTTTTGATTTTTTTTGCCAAAAAGAGAGGGATCTTTACGCAAAGCAAAACGTTACTAAGCATGCGCTCATTGCAGCTTATGAAGAGGGAAATCATAAGGTCTTAAACGGATTTAATAAGTGTTTCAAGGATTTTGAGAGGGTCATAAAAAACAACTTATATTGGCTTATGCTAAGAAAAATAAGGATGACGCTAATGAAGCTTATGATGTTAAGTGTTAGAAAAATTAAATACGAGAGACGCAATCGTTAGGTCTGGGTTGATCATGGAAATTCCCCATAGTTTTCATGTGACGGCCGTGGCGAGGCGAGACGAGGCGGTATCACCTCAGGGTGGGAGCGTGGCGAGACGCTAAGCCTGGTATTTTTTGTTTGAGCTAAAAAATGAAAACCTAAAACTAAGTTTTGGAAAGATAAAGATGTTTTGGAAGGAGTTGATAATAGAGATTTTGAGGTTGATGAAGTATATTTGGTCTAAGAATCTATCATCTTTTAAGGCTCATGTAAGAGATCATAGGCTTGTTGATGAAGACACTGAAGAAGAAGATACTCTATTATTAAATATAAATGGAGAACATGGTGGAGATGAGAAATGTGAAGATGTTGTCTCGGACGATGATGTATTTTAGTCTACGTTTGTCCTTTCACTCAGAGGTTTTAAGAATTATATGATTGAATGTTTTACAATTGGATCTTTTAGTCTATGTGTTTGTCATTTGACTTTGATGTTCTAAGAATTATATAATTGGATGTCTAGGTTGTTATTGTTAGTTCAAATGTCTAAATAGTACTATTTAAATTACAATTATGTGTTATAAAAATAATATTCAGGTAATGGATCGCCGCATGTCATGTGGTCATCGTCTCGCCGCTCGCCTTGTTGTTGTGGCTTTTTTAGGCCTCTTCACCACGGACCGCCACACACCACTGATAACTATGGCGCTACCCTAATTTGGACTTGGGTAGATATGTCTCAGGAGAATTTCATCCATATGGGATATCTTTGAGTGATAGTGAAGATACAGAGTTTGATAAAGGTGACTCTTTTGAGTCTTTAGAGTAGGAAAATTGTAAAATTCCTCATGATCTTCGACGCAATTTTGTTAAATTCCTCATAATCTTCGAGGCATTTTTATAAAAGTCCTTACGATTTATGAATTACATCGGAAATATAATTATATTTTCACAATACATCGAATAATTAAGACTAACTTTCGTTGGAAAACCTTTTAAGTCCAAAATTAAATGGTTTGAGACCAGCTCTCGTTGGAAGACATTTTAGATCCAAATTTTTAATAGTTTGAGACCAAGTTTCGTTGGAAGATCTTTTTAGGTCCACAGTTTAATAGTTTGAGACCAACTATCGTTGGAAGACCTTTTAGGTCCAAAGTTTAATAGTTTGAAACTAACTTTTGTTGGAAGACCTTCTAGGTCCAAAATTGTAAGAAGAATTTTATGGCAAAAACTTAAATATATAAATCAGTTAATAAGACACCTCGTTAAACCTTCATGTGCCATCGGGATAGAAAAAAGTATGCCTCTGATACTTTAAAGAAATATATATATAATTCATTCTAAGTGTAATTTAAGATACTCTATATTCCATGGGTGCTTGAGACTACTTCATTCCTTATCGTTAATTCAATATGTTCTAGGCTTCACTCTCTTTGTTATTTCATATGGGCATTCCCAATTAGGTCCTAACTTTCCAAGGTGCTTTTCTTTGATGAAGAAAAATCTTTCTTAACACTTGATCTCCCACTTTAAATTCCCTTCGTTTTATTTTAGAGGCATATCTACTTCTCACCAATGTTTGATAATGTAGCGACTTTACTTGTGTCTGCCTTCTTTTTTCTTCAATCAATTCCAACTCCACTGTTCTATTTACATTATTAGGCTCTTCGAAATATGTCATAACATGATAAGACAGAAAAAATACCTTGGATGGTACTATTGCATCCATTGCATATACCAATGCGAATGGAGATTCTGACGTTGATGCTCAAGGAGTTGTGCGGTATGCCTAAAGAACTTTTTATAGATAATCAGGCCACTTTCCTGTCTTTCCTTCCAAGTTTTTCTTTAGCCCATCAAGAATTGTTCGATTGGTGACGTCTACCTGCCCATTTGCTTGTGGGTATAAAGAAGCTGAAGTTATTGATGTATCCCTCGAGAGTTACAAAAATTCTTCAAATCTTTGTTATCGAATCGAGGCACATTATCTGTAGTGATTTTCATTGGAACCCCAAAACGACAACAAATATTTGAAGTGATAAATATGATTACATCTTTGGCTTTTGTTTCCGCTAATGGCTCTACCTCAACCCATTTTAAAAAGTAATCTACTAAGACAATTATTGTCTATCGTCCCCAGAAGCCATTGGTATAGGTCCAACAAGATAAATGTCCCATCGGCCAAACAACAATACTTTTGATATATTTTTTTATAGGAACTCATGGCTTGTGAATTAATTAGTGAATCTTTGACAAATATTGTGTCTTTTAACCATTTTTTTGCATCAGAATAAATCGTATGCCAATAATATTCTGCCAAAAACACATTTCTTATTAGAGCATTGTACCTATAATACGCAGACCCTTCTCTATCATGCAATTTTGATAATATCATCTGTGATTCATTTTTTCCCACGCATCAAAGCAAAGGTCTACTAAAAGATTTTTTGTACAAGATGCCTCCAAGGATCATATACTCACGAGCTTTGAAACATATTATTTTAGACAGTGATTTGTTAACTGGTAAATCATCATTTTCCAAAAAGTTGATGATGTCTAGTCTCCAATCCTCCTATTCACAAACAAATATTCGAAGGTCTTCATCTATAATCCAAATTACTTGCTCTAAAATTTTAATAATCGACGGGCTTTCCTGCGTAATAATCCATGGATATGCCTCCGAATATGAAGCACTTGCTAACGAGTCTGCCACATAATTTTCTTCTCTTCAGACATGTTCATAGCTTAATTTTTTAAAAACTAAAGATAAATATTTTAACGCCTTCAAATATTTTACTAAATGATATTTTCGAGCTTCACATTGTTCAGATGCATAATTAATGAGGGGTTGTGAATCACTAACTAGCTTAACTTTTTTAGCCCCACAGTTTTGTGCAAGCTTTAAACCTACTAAAGTCGCCTCGTATTCTGCTTCATTATTTGTTACTCTAAACCCAAAATGGATGGCCATTGCTATTCCTTCAGGAGAAACCAACTGTACCCCAGCTTCACTTCTTGATATACTCAAGCTTTTATCTGTTTGGATTACCCATTTTTCTTCGAAATGTTTCTCATCAATGTTCATATATGACCGCTCAGAATGAAACTCTATTAAGAAATCTACTAAGGCTTGTGCTTTGATCGCATTCATGGGTTTAAAATCGATATCAAAATATCATAGTTCAACTGACCACTTGGTCATTATCCCCGAAATATCATATCTTTGAAGCAATTTTTTTAACGGAAAAGACGTTCGTACCACGATAAAATGGGCTTAAAAATATGACCTTATTTTTTAGCAGCAATTACTAACGCAAGAGCCAATTTTTCTAACTTCAAATACAGTTTCTCAGCATCCAATAAACATTTGCTGATGTAGTACAATGGTATTGGAACATTATCTTCCTCTTGGACTAACACAACACTTACAACATAATCTGAAACTATTACATAAACAAATATTCGTTCCTCTAGAATAGGCTTTTGAGAATTTTTTGTGAATAAAGGTATTTTAAATCCGAGAGAAAACCTCTGAACACTCTTTTCTCTAATTGAAACAATTTTGCCTTAAAACCTGAAAGAAAAGAGCGCACTTATCAGAAAAACCAGATATAAATCTATTCAGCTCTGCCAAACGACCTGTTAATATTTATACTTTTTTTATATTTCGAGGGGGGAGTCATAGATGTTAAAGCCGTTAACTGCGGTGGGTCGGCTTTGATTCATTTCTCACTTACTATATATCCGAGGAAATTTCTTGATCGAACCCCAAGTGTAATTTTTTTTGGATTTAGTTTGAAGTTGGGCCTTTTTAAGTTGCTAAAAGTTTCCTATAAATCATCAAATTGATCATCATCCGTAAGAATTTTCACCAGCACATCATCAATATATACTTTTACATTTTGCCCAATTTGTGCCTCGAAAGTTTTATTCACCAAACACTAACAAGTTGCCCCTGTATTTTTAACCCAAACGATATTTTATAACAGTGCTAACCTCTGCCAGTGATAAATGAAGTGTTCTTTTCATCCCTCATATGCATTTTGATCTGATTATACCTTGCATAAGCATCCATAAAAGAAAGTAATCAATTTCCAGATGTGAAATCTACCAGTTGATCTATCCGTAGGACATGGAAATGATCTTTTGGACAAGCCCTATTTAAGTTTGTGAAATCTACACACATTCTCCACTTTCCCCTTTTCTTTTTGACCAACACTGGATTTGGCACTCATAAAGGATATTGTGATTCTCCAATGTGCCATGCTCTGGATAAACGTTCTACCTCTGCCACTATCGCCTCAGATTGTTCTTGAGAAAAAGGCCTCATTTTTTTTTCTATTATTGGCATTAAATTATTCTTGATTGATAACTTATGACAAATTATTTTCGGGGCACCCCAATTACGTCTTCAGAATACCAGACAAACAAATCTAACTTTGTGGATAAAAATTTAATCAATCTTTCCTTTAAATCTCGAGGTAGCTTTGTTCCAATCTTCAAAACTTTACCATTTGGATACACATGATCTTTATAACTTTCATCAGGAACAAAAAACCATGGAACTCCCTCAGATCATCAAAATGGTTTGACTTCGCGGAAGTCCCCGCTAGTTGTTATACTTTTTCTGATTCATTCCCATAAACTTTCTTGGAAGATAAATCAATTCAGTAAAATTCTCTAGCAATTTTTTGACTGATTCTAATTGGTCCAATATTGTTCCCCACAACCTATTTTAAACATTGATGAACTGTAGAGATAACATCATGCATCTTTGATAGCCAAGACCTCCCAAAGTTAGCATTGTAAGATGTTGGAGCCTCTACTACAATAAACAAAACTTCAATTTTTTTTTCTAAATGACCTCGACCCAGCTCAACCACACTTTCAAACTTCCCAACCACTTCAGTTTTCATCCACGTGAATCCCACAATAGTTCGGTCTGACCTTCGGATTAGGAGAGGGTCAATAATTTTATTACAAGTGCTAATGAATAAGATGTTTGCAAAGCTACTTATGTCAATTAGAATTCTTTGTACTTGATCGCCGGCTATCCGTACTGTAATTACCACTGCATCTTCATGTGTCCCTGCCACATTTCTCATATCATCATCTTCGAAACAAATTATTGAGGAAGGACTTCGATGCAGATGTGTCGAGGCCCCCATTTTTATCTTAGTTCATATTTCACCCATTAACTTTGTAATGTGTAGTACCTTTAAACTTTTATTTTTCAGATTTCATATTTCTTAGATCATTGAGTGGGTTTGCATTCTGCACTTACATTATCTTATTTCGTTTAGATCCAAAATCGTTTTTAAAAACACACTAACCTATCATTTTACAATAATACATCCCTAGTGTGAATAAATAAAAATACACCACACACGTAATAAAAATAAATTAAAATCTATATTAAAAATAAACACTTTTAATTTTGCACATGAAATATAACCATTTTTTTTCCGGAGGGAATCCACGGCCGTTACTCAACGAGTGCGTAAAGAGAAAATCCTGTGTCTGACGCAATAGCCTGCAAACCAACGCTAAAAGGTAAACCACACAAGGTGACATACTCAACCAAAAAAGCGTATATATAGAGGGATTCGAACTTATGATATTTGGTTACAAACGTGCTTTAACCAACTCGGCTACCCCATTTAGGGGCTTGTGATAACCATTACACTAGTACTACAAATTGAAGAAAATAGAGACTAAAAGTCTAGTCAGTAAACAATATTTTAAAAGACAAAAGAAAAAACTAATAATATAAAAAATCAATTTAATAAAAAAGTATTAACTAATATAATTATTAATTTTTATTGAAATGTTAAAAAATATTACATACTAATTGACCATATTATTTGGATATACAGTAGTAGTTAATAATATAATAAAACAAAAATAAGTTTAGTTTTGAATATGTTTTAAAATATGCAGTGATATTTATATTTTAAAAGAAATCCATACTTATCATATTTTAGAATAAAATCGTTAATTTGTAGTAACATTGAGAGGACGTGGCTGTTTGTCATACATGCATTTATGTTTTTAGTTTTTCATTTCAAATCCACTTTTGTTAAACAAAATTGCATTATCCACTTCTCCCTCTCTTTGCCGTGGCCACGCTCCTTTGAGTTCTCCACCGGCCGCATTTTCCACTTTCTCTCTCTAGATTATCTTCATTCCTAGGGTTCTGCCTCGTCTAATTCTCTCATCTGCTAGTAGTATTCAAGTTAGAATTCACGAAGTGTAAATTTATATACTATTGCCAAAACTTGTAAAAAATGATCGATTTAGCTTCTTCTCCAGCTAAAATTGGAGTTGTTTTGTTGCTTTAAGAAACAAAAGATGTGGAGTTTTATACATGGTATTAATGAACAAATCAGTAGTCTTATACAGCAATTTAGTTTTCACTAGCCGGAATTCAGCTCTAGGTTTGAGTAATTCGTCTAAATTTTTTGTCCGATTTAGTCAGAGAAGAATCCGGTTCTCTGTGTGCGTACCAAAAGCTAAGAAAAACAACAGTAGTAGTAATTCGAAGAAGAAGAAAAGTTGGTGGCAGAAGTTCTTCTTCGACGATGATGCCAATTGGCTTGGCTTAGGGGATGATGACTTGCTTGAGGTTGAGGTTGAGTCCGAGAGCTCGAACGATGACGAGGATGAGAAGTTCGAAGCGTGGAAGAGAAGAGCGGAGGCTATTGTTGAGTTAAAGGAAGCTGAGAATGATATGAGGAATGAGGAGAGCAGGAATTGGGAGGATTGGATTGTGGATTCTGATGAACTCGGTGGTAGTTCTTCGTTTTCTTCGTGGAGTCAGGATTGGGATAAGGGTCTCGATCAAGGTCCAAATGACGATTTGGATTCAGAGGACGGTGAAAGAGGGTTGGTTGAGACTGTTAGGGATGCGATTATTGGTAAAGAAGAAGAAGATATTTTGTACGAAGATCGTGTTTTCCGGTACGCCTCTTTGAATTCGGTGAGTATTATCAAGCGCCTCATCTTTTGTGTTACACTAATGTGTTACTACTACCGATCGAATTCGACATTTAGTTGCATATCTTAAACATTTAGCAATTAGATAGATTTTGGTTTTATAGTTCTTGGTGTTCTTGATGATAATGTATATGAATGAAAGGACTAATCTTTTACCATACTGTTGTTGCAGGCTAAATTTTTGGCCATATTGATTCTTATACCGTGGGCAGTGGACTTTGTGGTTCATGACTATGTTCTTATGCCGTTTTTAGACAGGTTAAGTTTTAAACATCTCGATATTATAGATATGAAAATCTTTGAACCGGAACTTAATATGTTATTGTGTAGTTAATGTATATTCAAGCATTGAATGTGTAACTGAATACACCGATAATGTTGTATTGAGCAGATATGTGAAGACTGTGCCACTTGCAGCACAGGCTTTTGACGTGAGAAGAAGTCAGAAGCTTGAAATGATTAAGGAATTGAAGAATGATAAAGCAAGATATCGGCTCGAGGTCGAGATTGGTAAATCGCCACCTCTCTCAGATGATGATCTATGGTGGGCAATGCGGGATAAAGCGTAATAGCTCCTCATCTTCCTTTAGCAAGTCTTTTCAGATTATATTATATGGCATCAGTACTGGCATCACCATGTTTGTGTATTGATGTTGTCTAATTATGGATAGACTGGTTCTGGTTGATATAAGATTATATTGCACGGTTGAATCAGTAACAATTGATTTTCCTCACTACTAAGCAAGTTATCACTTTCCTTGTTGTTGCCTCTTCAGGTTAGAACTGCGAGAAGAGTGGAGATTAGAAAACCGTAAAGCATTTGCCAACATTTTATCAGATATGGTATTTGGGATATCACTATTCATTCTTCTATACGTTAATCAGAGTAAAGTGAGTTGCCATTCTATTCCTCCACTTTTTCATTAGTCATTTGCTAGAAATCTGTCATGAATCCTTTTCACTTATTTTTCTTCAACTATGTGATTGCTAAATCATGAGATTGCAGCGCTGCTTTTGTGTGCCTCTGACATCTATAATTTTCAATGCTGGTTATACAGAATAAAATACTGAATACGAAGTTGAAACTAAGGACTGCCTTACTCTTGACCTTCCAGTTACTCTGGAAATCAAGTTTAGTTTACTAATCTATGTACTCTATTTAGTAAACATACGATTCATCGAAATACAATTTTTTTTCTGGTACACAGTGACAGTACGACTTACCTCTGATATATGAGGTTGTTGTCCTTTCTTAACAAAGTATTTAGTGCTATATTATGTGGTTCAGTTGCTCGATGCCGATATATGATCCGTAGTTATTATTGTTAAAATTTTATTGTCATTGGGCCAAATAAGGCATCCCTACACATTTTTGCTTTCTTAAAGGAAGTTTCTACTATGTGTCTGTATGCTTCTTTTTAAGGTAGTAGGAAATGTTCTCAAACAATCGAAAACACATCACGGGATTAGTTAAAATCCGCATTAGCTATATCAGAATGTAGTTTCAGCCTTAATATCTTTTAACCAGCTGATGTTTTTTTTCTTCTTTTACAGGTAGCTTTGCTAAAATTTACAGGCTATAAAATTATAAATAATGTTTCAGATACCGGGAAAGCATTTCTTATTATCCTCATCACGGACATTTTTTTAGGGTAACTATCTATATAAGACTATAATTTTGTTATAAATACCATTTCATGTTCGCATCCTT
Organism: Limnanthes douglasii subsp. nivea; assembly: GCA_036936605.1. NCBI lineage: Eukaryota > Viridiplantae > Streptophyta > Magnoliopsida > Brassicales > Limnanthaceae > Limnanthes > Limnanthes douglasii. Next base: position 318,124,351 of record JAUPFV010000002.1, on the reverse strand, counting down.
CGGGTTTGTGGTTGGAATCTTCTACATACATACATGTAACTTTTGCAGGTATCATTCCGAGTCTGGATGGGAGACTCTAATAGAAATAGTCGTTGATCATTATGGGATCGAGGTCGATCAAGCTGTTATAACCATTTTTGTCTGCTTTTTTCCAGTTGTCATTGACGCTTGCGTGAAGCTTTGGGTATGTTTATGTTTGAAACTCTTTCATACACTACTTTACACTCGGAACTGAAAGTTCAAATTGATTTCAGTTTTCGAATTTGATAAACTGTAATGTTTGTTATGGTGCAGATGTTTAAATTCCTTCCACGTCTATCACCACGAGTTGCAACCATATTCCAGGAAATGAAGCGGCACTAGGCGGTTCTACTCAGTTTTGAATATTCTGAGATCAGCGCAAAAGCCGATGTTTTTTTTTCCATCATACCACCTAATACCTTATAGAGCTATTCATTATGATTGGACAAGAAAGCTGGACAACTAAAATAGTTGCTCAGTTTTTGTTCAAAATTTACTGGACTGGATCAGACTGAAAAATAATCAATCAGGCCGTTCCGGTTTGGGTTATGGACAGTTTGAAAGGAATGATTCTGTGATAAAATATCAAACACTCACTTTGAAATACGGATATATATTATCAAATTCATCTATTTTCAAAATAGAAACAAAGATATTTTTGTTCTGATTTGATGAATTATGTAATAATATGTTTATTTGTATTCTTTTATAATTTTTACCGTCGTTCAGAAAAAAGTTTGAAACCGATGTGGATATTAGACTAAATCCGGACTTGACTTCATCACCCTTAATTGGTGGCATTGAAGTTTTAAATATTATTCTTGTTGTTTGATGGGCCACAAATGAGGTGAACAAAAAAAAAATGATATATAGAAATAGATCATTTAAGTGACTTTAAATTAAATATCCATTTCCAGCTGAATTTAATTTTCTTATGATTTTGATCCAAATATGCTCTAAGAGGAAAATTGATAACTATATAATTGTTCTTATTATATAATAACCAGGATTTGATATTATTTATTACAATAATAAACTATAACTAATTCAGTTAAGTTGAAGTGTTTAAGTGAGATTTGTCTTAATCTTAAGCTCACACATGCTTTCACTGTGCCTCTAAAACTTACTCTTATTCTATGCCGTAAAAAGCAAACATTTCGGTACCTTCTCTTTGCTGTCTCTCTTATCACTTTCCACATTGGGGTTAAACCGAGTTCACTTCTTGACTCGCTTCCCGACTCAACTCCTTTCTCTTGCTCTCCTCCCAAACTCTGCGCCCGAGTTCTAACGGTGAGTCAAACTCTCTCCTTCCAAACTTTGACCTAATCTTTCTGATTTTCTACAATCGATTCCATATACAAACACATAGTATGAAGATTTGCTTTTATAATCTCGAGTTGTTGATTACGTTTAGGGGTTTTAATTCGTTTTTACGAAAAGTGAATTAGCTTAAGATGGTCCCCTACTGTTTCTATCTTCTGTCGTTATCACGTTAATGAATGAGCGTGGATTAGGGTTCGTACTAACTTACGAAGATTTATGTATAAATTTTTATGTGTACGCAATTTCTATAAATGTGTGTGATGGTGCTGTGTTGTTGTTTAATAGTATATCTATTATTGAAAGGTATGGGTGTTCTTGTTGCTACATTTCTGGAAATTTTACCCTTTTTTTATAATGAAGGTCTCTTTTTATTTGTTAAAAGAGTTGAAATGGTAGCGTGCCTTTGTTTCTGGGTGGGGATTGATTCAGAGTAATAATTCAAACTTTTGAAAACTTTGAAATAGATTGGTGTTTAATCTATAAATGTATTTAACTGTAGTTACTATTTATGCTCCATAAGAAAGAAGAAGAGACTGTGAGTAACATATGACAGTGAAATAAGTAGTGATGGAGATTTTGAGTCCTTGTGTGAAACTTGGGTGGTACTTCATTTAGGTTTGTGTCAAGATTTCGTATTGCGAGCGGGAATAAGTACTCCTTTGATCGGTTACAAACTCGTATTAACTAGTTTTGGTTATTTTTATGTCATATGTGGAATTGGGTGTTGGTTGTTTACGTGCGTACGAGTTGTTAGTACTTTTAGTTTTTGACAAATTGTGTTTTTCTTAGTGATTGCACTTTTTAAAGATTTTGTAAGGCAGAATCTAAGATGTTTCTTTTTTTTACTGACTTTGGTTAATTCCTTGTGTACATTTAGAATTCTGCTATATGAACTGGGATGCTGAATGGAGTATGGTGTTTGTGTGGTAACTTTGTGGATAACAGGGTGGCAGCAGGACCACCGGGAAGCCATGTGCTAAGTATTTCTGTCTTGGCTAAATCCGGAAATAGGAAGTTCCACATGGAGGCCTCTGACAGATTGAACTTTACTTATTTTTTTGGTGGACATAGAGATTAAAAATCCCAACAACACTAATGGGCTGAAGTTCGACACAGGCCAACCATTTTTCTTTGGTTTCGAAAGCTGATTTTTCTTTCATCGTTGGATTCGCGGGCCTCTTCTTATGCCGGGGGAGCATACCATCTGATTTGCTTTCCCGAAGGAAGCACCGGGGACGTTTTAACCTAACTTCCTCGCCAGTATCGGAAGGAACAGTTGCATTTGCAAATTTTATTTTCAGAGGTGACTTCAACTTTACTCATGTCGCAATCTTTTATCACTTCTTGTTGCATTGTCCTTAATATGTTAGAATCTGTTAGATATTCTTTGACAAGTCTTTTGATTAGTGTGTGTTTCAAAGAATTGTCAATTATATGTAGTCAATAAAGTTAGGTACTTGTCTACGACACTACTATCCTCCAATAACCATCATCGTAGCCCATTTTGTGCTATATCAGTTTTACTCTTTGTTATGATTTTTAAAATTTTCATTTGCTTATTAAGATTTAACACATTGACACAGGGTTTACTTACCAACAGCTGCAATTTGTAAAAAAAAAGGCTTTATGGAGCAAATTAGAAATTAAATATATATTTTTTGTGAACTTTATTTCTCAAATGGACTGGAATGCCAAGACTACTTCAGAGTGGGGCTGGGAGAAGTTAACAAGGTTGGATGAGAAGACTTTGGAAATTCCAAAGGTGGAGCAGCCATCAAAAGATAAGGATGAAGGATATGGAGGAGGTGGTTTTTCGTTCTCTGATTTAGGCTGTGGCTCTTTGTGGAAAAACACCGTCTCAGCTTCAGCTGATTCATCGAGTACTGAGGGGTTGAAGGCGTGGCAGGCAGCTGAGGTTTTTGAGAATAGTGAGTTGATGAAAAAAGATATAGCCGGGACCCTGCCTTCCATATGTGCTTCTTCTTGCTCTCGGGAACCTATTATTGGTTTAAAGCTTGGTAACCCAGCGTACCTAGAAGACATCTGTGCGAAATCTGGGGGTGCTTCAAAATTTTCAGTGATTTCATCATCTTCTGCTGCTACTGGAAAACGATCAAGGCTACCTTGTCAGAATACACAAAACTCTTGTTGCCAGGTTGAAGGATGCAATCTTGACCTTAGATCAGCAAAAGATTACCATCGCAGGCATCGAATCTGTGAAAACCATTCTAAGAGCCCAAAGGTCATTGTTGGTGGCCTGGAGCGCCGCTTTTGCCAGCAGTGCAGCAGGTTAGGTCTCTCGTCTCACTTTTTATTAAGAATAAGCATAGTTAGTAAAAAAGAATACTATCTTTCTTGTCCAGAGTTACTCATCATTTTTTCTAACTTTAACTTTTTTTGTGAGTGATATTAGGTTTCATGAACTGTCGGAATTTGATGAGAAGAAGCGAAGCTGTCGAAGACGTCTCTCTGATCATAATGCACGGCGCCGCAGGCCACAGTCAGATGGAGTCATGTTCAATTCTACGAGGATGACTTCTACATTTTATGGTACTTCCTCTAATTCTAAATAGCTTGGTGATACTTCTCACATTACACTCTTTGTACGGATATTTCTTTGCATTACGATCGTCTTCTGATTCAAGTCCTTTTATGTTTTTATCAAGTAATACTTATAAGTCCATGAATTGGTCTATTATAAAGACAACAGGCCTAAATATTCCAATATGAATTTTATGCACAAATTACATACGGTGTGATTTTAGTGATGTGTGAATGATATCTTGTCTTAATTTCATCTATGCAGATGGAAAACTACATATGAATGCGGTTTCAAACAGGGATGCATTCCCTACTGCTAACCCAGTCTATCCGGATTCATTTGGTTTTAAAGTCACACAAGGACGAGATTCTTTATCTAACCCTGAAAAGGCAAAGAAGCATCTTAATCTGTATAACAGTGAAACATCAGACATGACTTCAATTCTAGAAATGGATTCGAGCAAAATGCTGTCTTTTGAGAGGAATACATCTCGGGTCTTTAGTCAAGGTATTTTTCCACCATAAATCTAGTTTATTTTGTACCTTATTGAGTTTGGGCTCTCTACACTCTAAATAGAGATCTATATAGCATTTTCTTTTCGTAAAACCTATCTTATTGGGGCCATAAAAGATTGGATGATGCTCTTATATCATTAGTTGTGCCATCTTTCAATTATTTTTGACCAAGATATCATTTCTTGATGTTCATATGTTTTTTTTTTGCGTTAAATTTGTACTAACCGATAAGTTTCTTAAATGTACTTCTCTGGAGTTCTCTATGAAATGGGTTTCTTTTATTTGTTTTTACGTGTGAATTTACCTACCCTTCATACGTTGCGGCTTTTATGCAGGTCTAGTGATGTCCACATTTGCTTCGAACTTACAAGTTGCACCAGATCTTCGACGTGCTCACTCTCTTCTGTCAACTACTTGGGGTTTAGATGAGCCCGGACCTTCTTCTCTGGACCAGCTTGTGCATGTGAACCAATCTAGTATGTCTCAAACGGCCATGCACACTGAACACCCAAGTAGTCAATTAGCTTCATCAGACAATCAACAGGTAGCGAAGTCAGCTCCTGCTTTTCCTGTATATTCGTAACTATATATAATAATGGTAGTAATGTTTTTCTCCCAGGACTTTCAGCTACTCAAAACGACTTACGAGTCTGACTGCTTCTTTTCCAATCACATGGATTAAATCGGAAATAGTTTAACCTGTGACTTGTCTGTAAGGTCAGTCCACTCATCGTTTTATTTCTGATGAATTTCCTGCTGTTACTGTCTCCATGTTATTAGTTTACCGTGAATTCTCCTATGGGGCATGTTATACAACGTGTAAAGTATGAACGTGCAAAGTTTATAGGCCTTGTTTGATGAGGAGGATCAGATAGTCTTTGACTCTTTGCTTTTAGACAAATCCATTGGAATGATTCTGTTGTTGCTTTTGTTCTCGTTTTCAAGTTTAAGTTGCTAATCGTGATGTCTGTTCCTGCTCGTGGATTTGAGCTCAGGTTGGGGATTGCTTGAATGGATAAAGGAAGGATGGCCTGGTTTGGAATGAGATAGTTTCTTTTCTGATCTCAATCACTATGCTAACTTTCAATTTGTACTAGAAGAAATACTCATCTCCGACAAAATAATCGTAGACAGTACTTTTTCCAGTTTCCTATTTCTTCTGTGAACTTTGTGTAGTTGATACACACTTGCATTGATAACTTGCACAACAATGTTGACTGATGCAGACAACTAAATTCGATGTCAGGTTCTAGTCATTTCATCCGCATGTTACCAAGTGATCTTGTGTTTTGGATGTTAGACATCAGTTTTATGCTTTAGAGCTTATATTGTTATTTAATCCATTCTCTGCATTTTTTTTCGAAATATTTGAAAAAAAGCTAAAACCCTATTTAACGAAAAAGGGTCTGGTTTTTTTTCTTTTCCAAAATCAAAAAGGCTTTGTAGCGGGGTCGAATTCATGATATTTTGGTGATTTTTTTTTTTAATTTTTGGATGTTTTGACCAAAAACATGTGGTTTCGAACTCTATTGTTCCGAGGAACCAAAAGAATCCCCCACCGGTAGAGATGTCAATATAGACTTTGTCCGGTCAGATTAAATATGGCTTTGTTCAGTTCAAACATAAAAGAAAATCGGATATGAATATGTGTTAGTTTTAGGTTCGAAAATTTTAGATCGGACTCAAGTGAAAAAGCGGTTGGTCGGACCGGTCTACAAATTATTTTAGGGATTTATACTAATTGGATACTAGAACGTATCCAATAATAAGTTCAGTTTCAATTAGATTTTACTAATATCTACCAAAATATGATATTATTTATCTATTAGTCCAAACTTGAATTTTAAATATAATTTTACTCTTAATGAATTTGATAATATGACAAAGAAAGTTTGATAATATGACATAAAGTTTGAGTAGAAAAAATTGATTTTGAAATTGGGGTTAAATATTTTGATTTTGGGATGTAATTGTTTTGTTTTTATAGATAATTGATCTTTTCTTAAATGGTTTGGATCTATTTTACAGATCTAGATCTGGGATATGCTGGGTAAATAAAACAAATTTTAGACCCGTTAAGTAAGTCTCTTATTATTTTATCAAGTATAATAACAATATTATATAAGTAAACCTGTAAAATTTGATTATGGTAAAATGTGAATATAATTTTAAATTATTTAAATAAAATATAAAATATAAAAAGTATTTGACTTTTCTGGTTTTTGATCAGTTGTTTTCCGATTAATTTTATTTTTTATAGACTAAAATTGAAACCAAAGCTTTTTTATTAATCTCAATCGAACCAAAAATATTTTAGTTTGATTGGGTTGACAACTTTTTTTTCTATCTAAAGCCATTTTAATTTGGGATTATAACCCGAACCCATTATTTTCTTTTTCTGCGTTATTACATATGACCCGGATCCGGTTTTTGTTGTGGTTGTTTTCGAGTCAATTTTAAATAATTCGACCATAAGGCTCGATTCGTCACGAGTTTAATCTATATGCGTCGATTTTCGTGCCCACGTAAGAAAATCTTTTGTTCTTCTTTCATCAATTTTTAATTATTTTTTTTGTTTTTTCTTTCATCAATTTTTTTATTTTGTTTGCTTTTAAATCAGTTTGATTTGTGTCTAGTCGCTTTCGGGTTGGTTCAAACAAAAGTATAGTTCAATTCGGTTTTTTCTTCTTCTGTTTTTGTTGGGTCCCGATTCAAGATTCAAGATTCTAGTAGACATTAAATATTTTCTAACTATTTAATCTTATTGGATTTAAGGATTCAATGTGGCTTGAACACTATGTCTTCACATTCATGTCATAGTCCTGACTCAGATTTCGATCTTTCATTTACTATATGTAATACGGATCAACAAAAATTAATTTAATAAAACAATAGATTATATTTTCTCTTAACATCAAAATACCCATATGATTTTTGAAATAAATGTTTGAAAACGTAACCATCTCCAAAATAAAACTATTAAAATAAAATATTGAAAATGGATGGTCAAAGATCTTTAATGATTTTGTAACTGTCTTTATATATCATTTGTCAAATAAAAATTTCTTAAAATAAAAAAATATTAAAGCATTTGACTACTAAAATACACATAAAAAATCATTTAAAAAAAAATAAATGCAAATTGAGAAAGAGATAAAAAAGAAACCGTCTTGATATATGAATTACATGCATGCATGATACACACACGTCTTATATCTTATTTATTACACACATTTATTTTACAATTACAGCCCATTTAATTAAATTTATTTATTTCTTAAAAAAAAATTGATTATTATTCTAAAACCCTCTTTCGTTATTTTTTTGCTCTCTTCAAAACCCGCTTTCTCTCTCTTCGTTTTCTCACCAGTTTCTCTCTCTTTTTTCATATTGTTTCCCTCTCAAAAATTCTCTTGCATCTTTCACTGTCGTGGTTTTGGCGCCTCAGATCTCTGTTCCATGGACGCAGCTAGAGAGACGCAAGATCGAATCGTATCGATTGGTAACTAATCGGCTCTCTTCAAATGCAATTCGTGCTCTTGTGTTTCGTTTACCGTTTCGAATTGGGGTTTTGACATCGTCTTGTCTCGTTTGTCTCTTTATAGCTTCAAAATCCGCTTTCTTTTTTAGTTTGATTGAAGCTGTTGGGTCGGGTTCTCTGATCTAGTGATTGTGTTTTAGTTTTCTGTTACTTTTATTGAATTTGTAGTGGTCGATTTGATTGGGATTTCGGTTTCGTTTTGGTATTTAGGTCAAAGTTTTGTTTTTCTGATTTGGGGGAAAACTGAGGAGAAGAATTTTGGGGGTCTGCTCAATAGTGAAATCTTTTTTCAGTAAATGCCTTATCACATTGTTTTATGACCTACCTGCTCTTCTCACATTAGGGTTTCTTCTGCTCGTTTTTCTACATTCTCGGTCGATTTCCGTGATCTTTGTTTCAGTAGTCTAGTAGTGTTAGGGTAAAATCCAGTGAAACTGGTCTTTACGATATTCTCTCCGTCTTTATCCCATTTCTGGACAAAAAAAATCGTTTTTTTAATCTATGGTGTGTACAGGCTGTTTGTTTGTGTCTTCTATCACTATCATGTGTGTGACTCAAGTCCCTCTCTGTCTGTGCATGTCTCTTTATCTGTATGTGTCTGCTTTGTTGATGTTTTTGTTTCGTTTTCTGATGTGTTATACATCTTGCTGATTGATGCAGGGGAACGGCCGGTGAACCAAGAAAATACTGTAGACCAGGTACGTAGTTGAATCTTTGGTTATCTAGTCCAAACTTTATGTGTAAACTAATTTCAATAAGCATTTTATAGTTAGTAATAATGATGATTTGTGTGATTGTTATCAGCCACTCCATCCCAACAATGAAAGGATGGTCTCAGCAAATCCTCGGCGGGATGCGGCGGTGGTTATGGCCCCAGCTAGGGGTATGGCAGAACAGCCAGTAACTTCTGATGCAGGTGGGGACTTGAGCTTAGTCGTCCCAGCTAATGCGCATTCAGCTTATGCTATGAATATGCCACATGGAGGTTAGTTTTCCATTTTCTGTGACTGCTATTCATCAGTCAGCTTGTTGAATTCTTTGATGCACATGGTGACTTTGATGATGCAATTATCTATTGATAAAAGTTGAAGCTATTTTGAATGACCAGATTGTTTGTCTTCTGTACATTATGTTGGTCATGTTTTTTGAAAGTTTGAGTCACCAACATGTCTGAAGGATTGTAAGGCTTGATTGAATTACTGCTTAATCTGTAGGAATGCTTCAGATTACCTAAAATTATGTTTTGTTTGTTCACATTTAGTTGTTTTTTGTCCAGGCTATACAAATAGTGTTGGTGTTTGGGATGGATATTCACAATACATGAATCCAGAAGGGTTTCAATTTTCTCAGGTGAGTGTAATTCTCATTGGTATTTGATGCTTGGATATTGCTGGTTTGAGCGAATTGTTTTATCTTTACACTTGACTTTCATAATTATCAGGTCATGTATAATGAGAATCCATCGCTTGTGTTTCAACCTGGGTATGGCTACAACCCGGAAATGTTGTACGGCCAGTATTCTCCTGTTGCTAATCATATACCTAATATGATGGTAGATGGCCATATGTATTCTCCGCAGCAAATTCCTTACTCCCCAACTTACTACCACCAACCTACGCTTACTAATGTTGCTTCGCCAGTTGGTGTTTCACCATCTGGGCAGTACATATCAGAAACCAATGGTGAAAATTTAATTTATGGGGCAGGGAGTTATGTAGTTCCGTATGGCCCATTTGACACTGGCCATGGGAATCCGAGTACCAGCCGTTTAACATCGTCAACATCTTATCCTCAAATGATGGGAATACTTGGGCCATATGAGCAAAGTGTTGGACAGGTTTGTTTACGAAGCTTTTCTTTTTTCTAAATTGTGATGAAATAGCAGTTGTTTTCTCTGAAGAGTGTCTTTTTGACATGTGCATATAATTTTACTCATCACCCATTGTCTTCATTCACTTTACGACTGTTTATGTAACTAAGCTAGGCTTCATGATAGAATTGACAGTTACAGCCACTGGTAAATTTCATATTGGTTACAAGGCTTGTTGTGTGCTTTGGATCGGACACTAAGTGACAGCTTGCACCTAACTCAATATGCAAGGCTCATCATGCTGTTCTTGGGTGTTTAAAAATAAGATGTTATTTTCCCACTTTTTCTTTATATCAATTGGCTTTTGGTTAGGGTACACACTCATACAGAAATTTATGTCTGTGGTGCATATATGTATATATATGTTTAAATTTTCTTTTCAGCTTGAAGAAATCAAACAGTTAGTGATTTTATGTTATAGTTGTTACTAATGATTTCTTTTACCTTCACGTGTATATATATATATATATATATATTATGTAGCAACTGTCGGTCTTTGTTTTGTCCCTAGTTTTGTTGCAGTCTGTAAAATGATTATTTGGCCTGTATCGTTGCTTATTAGCATGCCGTGTTTAGGCTTTCTGAACTACATGTCTCACAACTAACTTTTTTTCGCTAAATTATGAGGACAGATACCATTGCATGGATATGGTCTTGCCATGAGCTCTCCAGTTGGAGGCTACCCACATGCTGGATCTTATCCGGTTCCTACCGTTGACAGCACCTTTGTTCCACTGTTAGGAGGTGATGAGCGAGGCAGACACACTCTTGAAAAAGATAAAAGACGGGAGAGGGACCGCAATACCAATTTCATTCAAAATGAATCATCTGGAAATCGAGGACCAAGAGCTTCAAAAATTAGGGACAAAAACACTTCTGAATTGAGCTCTTCATCTGGTAAAGAGATAGACAATTTACCTACTTCAGAACCAGATCTGGTTTTATACAATCGCCCAGATTTCGTCACAGATTACATACATGCCAAGTTCTTTGTCATCAAGTCATTCAGTGAAGATAACATTCATAAGAGTATCAAATACAGCGTGTGGGCTAGTACACCACATGGAAACAAGAAACTCAATACTGCTTATCTAGAAGCTAAGGAGATGGAAGAAAAGTGTCCAGTTTTCCTGTTTTTTTCGGTAAGTGGAACCTAAAATTAGCTATTATGCTATTATCGTTTAACTTTGTTTACAAAGCTAGAAATAGAATTAACGTACTCATTAGCAAATTATTTGCATTTCCCCTTGTATTGGTAGAATAGTCAGGGTGGCCTCTAAGATTTGCTCTATTCTGGTTTATTCAAGTTGGCCCTTTACTTTTCTTTTCCTCAAAAATAGGAACTGTTTTGAACTTGTAGAAACTATTTTTAATGTGGTGTGCAGGTCAATGCTAGTGGACAGTTCTGTGGGGTGGCTGAAATGACTGGACCTGTTGATTTTGAGAAGGATGCTGATTACTGGCAGCAGGACAGGTGGAGTGGGCAATTCCCTGTGAAATGGCATATTATCAAAGATGTTTCCAACAATCGATTTCGTAACATACTCCTTCAGAACAATGATAATAAGCCTGTGACTCATAGCAGAGATTCTCAAGAGGTAACATCAGATTTCATTCTCTTATCAAACTACATTCATTCTAGTGGTTTTCTACTGTTAATGGTTACTAGGCTTTTGTTGTCATTATTATATGGTATGTATCAATACCTTATTACCTAGATGATGCTTTGCCAATCTGTGTTGCAAGCAATGAAAAGTTTAAGTAATGGAAGTTTTGGTTTATTTAATCTTCAAATAAAAATCACTGATTCACCAGTCAGAAAGAAAAGAATGGCTGCTTCCTCTTCTCTACGGTAAAGTGGAGAAAATGTATACTTGGCCAAGTGAACAAAGGGGTGGTTTTCTTTTGTACCAAACTATTTTTTTCACTTCCTCGGGATCAGGGAAAATAGCCTTTACCTTATTTAGATACGCTGGCTTATGCATGGAAGGAAATTGCACTATTTACTGCTTCAAAGTTGTCTTGTTTTTCATATTAAAATGGCTAAAATATATTATGGATCCTTGTATATATTTTCTCTATGGAGAAGATTATTTACTAGTGCGTAGTATTTGATGTTTTCCTTTTCATTACGGTAGTCATATTTGGCTCTCTTCCCATTAAACCTTGAGTTTGAGTCCTGAGATGCCTCTTGCTTTGGATATATAATAGGTTAAGCTAGAGCAGGGAATTGAGATGCTGAAAATATTTAAGGATCACGATGCACAAACATCTATCCTAGATGACTTTACTTATTACGACGAAAGGGAAAAAACATCAAATGACAGGAAGGCCAGACAGCAACCAAATTCGGCAACTGATTCCCCTGCTTCACGTACTGATGACTCTATAAATCAAATATCAGACTCTCTGGCTCAAACTTTAAACTTGGAAGACGGCAGCAGTAGAGAAAAAGAAAACATTGAAAAGAAACAATTCTAGCTGGGTTGCCTCTCACAGCTTTTCAGCAGCCCATAAAATGAGAAAGAAGAAAGCAAAAAACAATCATCATCGGTGGTAGGTACAGACTACAGAGTAGTGGGAAGCAGAGGTTGAGATTGATGATAACATTGTGATAGTTTAACAGTTGGAAGAAAAGTAAGTTGTAGTTGTTTGGGCATCTTGGCTTGATTGCGGCTTGCTGCTTGTTTTTAATGATTCTATGGAGATTCTTTTGTTGCTGACAAACCTACTATTCAGCGGTATGTCAGATTAGCATTTAAAGTGAGACTGTGAATCCATCAAATCTTTTGTTTTTTAGACATTATCGAGGGCACTTGACATGCAATATGACGTGCTCTCACCAGAAAGGAAGGCGGCTTGATTTCTAGCAACACCGACTCAAGTAGTATCTCTAAGGAGGCTGAATGATGTGTGCTGCAGAAAAGTAAGAAACACATGAATGCTTAGTTTGGGTATCAGCTTGTGTGTATACTAGTGTTCCTGATGCATGCCTTTGTTTAATGTGATCTCAGTTTATCTTTATTTCCTTTTTTTTTTTCCTTTAATTTTGGGAAGGGTTTTGGGTAATCCTACAATTTGTAACCCATACCCATTTTGGGAAAGCCAAAAAACAAATAAAAATTGCTTTCTGCATAATTTTATACTGAATTGCTCTATTGGTGCTAACATTTTATTCTGAGTCATGTTTGCATCGTACTGTGTTTTTTGTATGTATAACTTATGGTTCTGAAACCAAACCTAAATAAAAATAGTGCATCAATTTCCAAGCATCACATGCCCTTTTGATCAATGCTTTGCCTTTAAGTTTTCGCTGCTCCCAATTGGATGATTACGACACAAAAATTCAGTGATATGTATGGTATCATCATCAGTGCTTTATTTTTACTATTTCAAAGCTCAAATTTATTTAAGAGAATTGCTTTGTGGTACCACAAAGATGTCCCTACCGTAATTATAGCTAAGTGGGGATAACGAAGCTCAGTAGACGAAATATGTATGATAATTAACGAGGGAGCGGCAACGGAAAATGACAAAATTAATACATTTTGTGTATTGTTTAAAAGAATACAAGTGCATGTAAAATCTAAAAGGTTTGTTGACTTATTGTTTAAGTATGCTCTAATTATCATTTAGTATATAGTCTTTAAGTAAATTAAATTACTATTTTTTTTTAACATAGAGTTTCTTAAGATTATAGACAACTAGAACTATTTTTGTAACTTCAAACTGAATTTCGTAATATGGTAAAAATAACTTCAAAAAGCACCAATCGATTCGTCGTAAAAACACAAAAACTTAATGTCTCTAAATATTTTGTTCAAGCTACGATAAAGCTACAATTATCTTCACATCATCATGCAGTTACAAAATCTCCAAGATTATCAAGAATTCTCCCTCAGAATTCTCTCGTTCACTCTCTTCCAATCTTCATCTCAAGTCTTTAATGGATGAGGGTGAGGGCTCCACTCGGCTCTTCAGATCTACTGATCTGGATAATCATTTTTCGGCTTAGGATAATCGCTCAGGCCATCCCAGGATCATGGATAATCCGACCTTCGAGTCTGCAACTAACGTTGTAAGTAAAGAAATCTCTTCAAAGTCCTTTGCTGATCTGTTCAAACAAAACAAAGAGAAGTTAGTCCATAAAAATGTCAAAAGTTCCTAGATTAATGATCATGTTGAGATAATTTTGAGGCTGCTGATTGAGTTCAGTTACGATCTAGGTCTAAGCATACGATAGTTAAATAATTTTCTATGGGGAAACCAAAATATGTCGTGGTTAGGGAGTTTCTTGATTCTTTTAAATTTAAGGTGAAATTGAAGTCTTTGCTTGGGACTATCGTCACATATTTATGGAGTTTTCAGAGATTGAAGACTTGAAGTTGATCTGGAAACGAAATGTTTGGCAGATTGGTGACAAACTTATGCGGTTATTTGTATGGTCACCCAACTTAAATCCAAACATAGAGAACCCATCTACGTCTGTCTATGTGGACTTGCCTAATCTACCTGAATTTCTTTACAACGAGTCTACAATTGTTGAAGTGGCTAAGTCTATTGGCACCCTCCTAAATGTCTGGGTTCCTGATAGAAATAGGGCTAGATAAAATCACTGCAGAATTTGGGTGATTGTGGATGTTTCTAAAGTTCGTACTAAGGAGATTAAACTAACTTTTGGGCAATATATCTTTTGGCAAAAGTTAATCTACAGTAGAGTTCCTCAGTACTGCAATGTTTGTTCTCACTTAGGTCATGCAGAAAATGATTGTAAAAAACTTACCCAAAGGAAACCTGTTGATCAGGTTACTGCCTCCAAACATAAAGCTCTTGTTCCCGAGTTTCAGATTGTGAATGGTGGGAAAAAGATGAAATCAATTATTGTTAATGAACCATATGAAGAGAATGACAGTATTAAAAGTAATGAAGATTCAGATCAGATAGTTGTACCTTTGGAAGGGAATGAGATGATTGAAGTGATTCATATGCTTCAATTGGGTTCTTTAGTTAATGATGTTGAAGAATCTTCTCTGCGTGATCATTCCTCTTCAACTAAACAGACTACGGGTAGCCTCCCTCAGTCACCAGTTAACAAGGAAAAAGTCAGTTCCCTATGGAAAAAGAGATTGGAGATCAAGAAAGCCAAGAAGTCTAAAGGGTCCAACTCGAAAGGGATCATATCCCCTAAGTGTGTGCAACAGAAGAGTGTTGCAAAAAACTCTAAACATTCCAAATGATAGTGTTCCTCAACTGGAATGTTCGTGGGATTGGAAAAAAGTTAACGCAAGCCAGGATCAAAGGGATAAAGAGATCTAAGAAGTTGGAGTTCATTGCAATCCAGGAGCCTATGGTATCTGAGCTGAAGTTAGAAAAAAACACAAAGAAGTTGGGGTTTCAGGGCTGTGCTAATAACGTTTCTAATAAAATATGGGTCATGTGGAGTGTCATGTATGAGGTGGAGATTCTAGCTAATAAATACCAGTTCATACATGTTAGAGTTGATCACAAACTGATTCCTAAAGACTTTTACGTTACAGTGGTTTATGCTAAATGCTCAAGAATTCTAAGAAGGTTGCAATGGGATAGCCTAAGAGCTATTCATGTTGGAGATAGGAAATGGATGCTATTAGGAGATTTTAATACAATTGTATCTCCTAATGAACAGCTTAATTGTATTACTAATAGTACTTCTAGTATGAATGAATTTAACGATTTCTTGCAGGACTGCACTCTAATGGATGCGGGTTTTACTGGAAACAGGTTCACGTGGACTAATGGAAGGAAATGTAGGAGATTGGATAGGGTTATCTACAACGGGGAATGGTTGAGCTATTTTGATAATACAAGTATCCACCATCTTCCTAAAACTTGTTCAAATCACTCTCCTTTCCTGATTACAATTTCTTCTACTTTTACTAAAAGGGTTTCTACTTTCAAGTATTTGAACATGTGGTGTCATCATAGTGAGTTTTACAGTTTTGTGGATGGTTGTTGGGGAAGGGAAGTGCCTGGTACTCCTATCAAAAGGTTCTGGTACAAGCTCAAACTTCTTAAAGCTAAATTGAAAGTTTGGAATAGAACGGTCTTTGGGAATGTTATGGATTCCTTAAAAATGGTTAAGGATGAAATTTATACTCTTGAAGCTAATCTGATAATTTTTAACTCTATGGAGGATAAATCTAGACTAGACGCTGCCAAAAATAAACATCTTACTCTATTAGAAAGGGAAGAAAGTTACTGGATCCAGAAAGCTAATGCTAAGTGGGTCATGGATGGTGAAAGAAATTCGTCTTTTTTCCATAATTATGTCAGAAGGAAGCATAAAAGGTCTCTAATTAACAGAATCTGGACTGGCTCTAACTCGGAGGAAGATCATAATGCTATTGGTGAATCAGTTGTGATTCATTTTAAGAATTTGATTTCTGATTGCCCTAATCCTTGGTGTTCTAACGTTCTGAAGGACTATATCCCAAAGGTTGTGTCTGAGACTCATAATGATAGTTTAATGAAGGACCCTACAGAATTGGAAATCTTTGAGATTATCCAAGACCTCAGCTCTATAGGTGTTGTTGGCTATGATGGTTTTAATGTCCATTTTTATAAATTCTGTTGGACAATTATTAAGGTTGATCTATGTGAAGCTCTAAAGGATTTTTTTAGGGAAGGGCAGTTTCCTATGGGTATGTTTGCCACTGTCTTGTGTTTAATCCCTAAGGGTGTCTCTCCAATGGAGTGGAAGGACTACAAGCCCATCAGCTTAACTACTTACTTTAGTAGGATTCTCTCCAAGCTAATAAATAGAAGGCTTTTTACTCTTCTGCCTAATCTCATATCAGATGTTCAGGGGGCTTTCACTAAAGAGAGGTGTATACATGAAAACATTATGCTGGCTCAGGAATTAACTAAGGATCTGTCTACCAAAACCAGGGAGGTAATATAATGCTAAAGCTCGACATGGATAAAGCATTTGATAGGCTTGATCACACTTTCCTCCTTAGTGTGTTGCAAGCCTTTGGGTTCAGGTTTGATTTTATCAGACTCATTGAGAGGAATATAGAGAATTGTCAGTTTTGTGTTTTAATAAATGGGGCATTGAGGGGATATTTTAAATCTAACAAAGGGTTGAGATAGGGTGACCCGCTGTCCCTAACCCTCTTTATCTTGGCCCAGGAGTATTAAATCAGAAACCTATCTTATTTGTCTAATACTGACCTTTCTAACAGATTTAAAGTCAGAGGTGGTGTTTACGTACTGTGCTTAAGTTTTGCTGACAACTTGCTGATTATGTGCAATGGATCCAATACATCTGTCAAGAAGATAATGAATGTTGTTAGACACTATGAAGAGGTGTCTGGGCATATTATAAATAAAAGCAAATCTAGGGTAATTGTTGCGAAAGAAACTTTACCTCACAATACCAGAAGGCTTGAAAGGCTCATCGGGTATAAGATATGCAATCCTCCATTCAAGTACTTGGGAGCAGTGATCAATAACAAAAGACTGGTTAGTAATTATGAGGATATCAATACTAAAACTAGGAATAAGATTAATGATTGGGATCAAACTACCCTTTCATTTGGGGGTAGGTTAGTCATAATCCAGTCTGTCTTAACCTCCTACCCGATGTTTACTATTCAACACTCTTCCATTCCTATTACATTTATTAGAAGGCTAGAGGTTCTCTACAGTAAGTTTCTCTGGGGCTTTAAGCAGGATAAGCAGGCTATCAGTTGGTGTAGGTGGGGTATAATCTGTAAACCCTTTGAAAATGGTGGTCTGGATGTTAGAAGCATTGAAGATATGATGCTTGTTTCCTCTTGCAAGCTATGGTTCAATTTAAGGAATCAGAACACTCTTTGGTCAAGAGTGATGGAGGATATCTATTTTAAGCAACATCATCCCCTCGCTGTCCCTTTGCAAGCTGGTAGCTCACAGGTTTGGAGGAGAATCTGGTTTATTAGGGACAAGGCTGAAAAATATGTTGTTTGGCATGCTAAAAAATGAAATTTGGACTTTAAGCTCGACAAGTGGCGCTCTAGTGAAACTTTCAAGACCTTTGTTAGTGGGGAGGACATGCAATCTTATGTTCCCTCTTCGATTAAGGACTATTGGTCCAATGGCTGGATGATTTCCAATCTTGAGAATGATCTAAATCCTTCTCAAATTCCGAATATTCTCAAGGTTAATCTGGATGGTTCTATGAATGATACTAGCTCCTGGACTCTAAGTGAATATGGTCTTTTTAACTTTAAATCTACTTGGGCTGTACTTTATGAGAAATGGCATAGTTCTTACCTCTATGCTAGAGTGTGGAATAATGTAACACCTCGTAAATACTCCTTTCTCTTGTGGAGGATTTTAAAGAACTGGTTGCCGGTGGACATTATCCTGCAAAACAAAAAACTCCAATTAGCATCTAAGTGTCAGAATTGTTGCAATATTGAAAGTGTGAACCATGTTTTTGTGGGTTGTGAGAAGGCTTGGCAGGTTTGGGCTTATTTTGCTGGGCATTTCAAGATCTACATTACGAGGAATATGTCTATCTCTCACATTGTGAGAACTTGGTTCTGGTCTTCTAACAAAAAAGTCCAGATTATAAATATCTGACCCCCTATTATAGTCTGGGTAATCTGGATGGATAAGAACAAGCTAAAAATGGAGAATATAAACTAGAGAGCTATGGACATGATTGAAAGGGTGATCCATATTATATCGGGCCTGGACAGAGCTAATATCCATAAGCCTCAGCACTGGGGTTATGACAGTAATATTGGGCCATCTTTAAACAATGTGAACCATCGTAACAAGAAACACATTCCGGTGGCTCTGAGCTGGGTCTGTCCTAAATTGGGCCGTTATAAGCTCAACACGAATGGAACTTGTTCGAACAGTGGGGAGTGCACTAGAGGAGGTATACTTCGTAATTATAAGGGTGAGATGGTGTTTGGATTCAGTAATTGGTATGGTAAAGGGAGTTTGATTATGGCGGAAAATAGGGCTTTCATGGAGGATATTCAGTTGTGTTGGTCTAAAGGGTTCACTAGCATTGATATTGAGACAGACTCTAAGCTGCTTTGTGAGATGATTCTCACCAACAAGACTCTCTGGTTCCTAAAGGCTTCTATCAGCTACTGTTACAGGATTCTCACTCCATCCATGAAAATAACTCATATCTTCAAAGAACAAAATGAGGATGCAGAATGGCTTGCTCATTCTGTCTCTGAAACTAATGGTGAAAAGTTTTATGATAGGAATGAGGCTCCAGCTAAGCTTCGAGCCATAGTATTTCTCAAGGGTTTAGGGTTAGGTCAGATCTATCCCTACGTACTGAGGGCTGTTTAAGTGTAGAGACTGAGAGTTTATGGTGCTTACCTTTGTTTTCGGTCGTTTCCTCCTTTTGCATGTCGATTTTGGTATCATTTGACTGGTGCTCTCTGTTTTGAAGCTTCTCACAGTTAGGGAAATCCTGGGTTGTGGATGTTTTCAAAGGATTGGTTCTTTTTATGGGTCGGTGTTGTGGTATAGATGGTGATTAAATGGCTTGAAGGATTTCGAAGCTTTGTGGTTTGATTCAAAGTTTCTCAGAGTTGTATGAAAATCTGGTTTGGGGTTTTTTGAATGAAATGGTGATTTCGATTAATTGGAGCTTTCGGTGGATCTATTTGGTGGTGAAGATGGAAATTAAGCTGGTCTGAAAGGAGTCGAAGCTCTGACTATGGTGGTGGTTGTTTGATGAAGCTGTAGTTTCTGAGTGTTTAAGAGAGTGTTCGAAGAGGGGTGTGTTTGTCTAGGGTTGTGAATAAGGCCTTGGGCCTCTGTTTTATTTTTCTCTGTGTATATACTTTTGAGTCACAATATAAGTTAGATGGGTTGGCCCATCAATAAAAAAAAAATAAAACGGGAACATTGAAGATGTTGAGTATCAGTTGGTAATAAATAATTTTCTACAAATTATTATTGGTAATAAATGATATTTGTTTGGTTTTGAATATTTATTGATATTTTATTCGGACGTTTTATGTATTTTCTTCTGCTGAATATAAATCTGTTTGGCTAGATTCAGATGTGAATTCAAAAACTAAATTGGAACGCAAAATATGCTGAATATAAATCTGTTAGGCTAGATTCAGATGTGAATTCAAAAACTAAATTGGACCGCAAAATATAATATCATATGATAAAAATAATAACTAAGAAGTTCATCACATATATATATATAAAAGGGGGTTACAAAGTATCTCAATATAATCAAGATAAGTCATATCTTATCTGTAACAAACTAGAAATTATTTTAATTTGAATTAGTATATTCGACTAATTATATGTCTCCTAATTAATGATATCATTGAATATCAATATGTGTGAAGTTATTTATAACTTTGAATGATAATATGTTTGACTTGTTCTTGATATTTTCACATGCTCGGTCGAATGCTTTGAACTCTTAATGAATCGATCGAGTGGGTCTTTAGTACAATTTCCTCTATTAGTAGCCTCCTTTGGTTTTTGTAAAAGAATCGAAAAAGGACTAACAATTTATATTACTTTATCCGAGACAATGTAATATAAAACTGTATCACAACCACTTTCGGTCGGAATCCTAAAAGTCTTAAAATACACTAGACATACATGATGATATGTCTATTGTTTTCCAACCTAACAAACCTCGGAGAAGTCTCTAAATTAGTTGATGTTGACTCTGTTCATACCTCATTTTAAAACTCTTCGCCGACTGAAATCTACTATGAAGAAATAACCTTTAATTTTTTTGGGAAAATAAGTGCAACGAGCAGGTAGCATGCTGCTAGATTGTTGTGATACTTTGCTGAATCGAAGAGACTCCGAATTTCTTTTGGATTGCTTTAAAATTTCTTTAAATGGCTTCAAATTGATTTAAATTACCTATAGATATATAAATAAATATCCCAATGGTCATTTCAAAGGATGAAGGAAGAATTACCATGGTCGTCGTATGAAATAAATAAGCAATATTTGTCTTCAAGATTCGGCTACCCGAGACGCTATGACTTTTAATGTTTTTTTTTGGGTTCATATATCTTGAATAAATCTAGACATCCCAACCTATATTGAAAGTTATTTAGTTGATGTTGAATGGTGAAGAAAGCTAAAGGGTCACCCGAGACCCTATGACTTTTAATGTTTTTTTTTTGGGTTCATATATCTTGAATAAATCTAGACATCCCAACCTATATTGAAAGTTATTTAGTTGATGTTGAATGGTGAAGAAAGCTAAAAGGCTACATGCAATTATTTTTAATGCTTCATTGAGCATGACACGTGTCCAAAACATGTTTGAATGTGCTTAAACATGTGTGCATCCAATATCTATTCTTGCATCTCAAAGAATCATTTTGGATGCAAAATGATGTATTGAGCTATAATATATCTAAATGTTAAAATTTAAAAAATTGCGATTATTTGTACATTTTACTATAAATATGTCTCTTATTTCTTATTGAGAAAATTTTGCTCATTTCACCTGCTTTGTCCAAGTTAGTTTTATTTTTTGTGTCTTCGCGTACTAACGCCTATAAATTTCATTTTCTTTTTCTTTCACAAACTCTGATTTTTAGTGATTGCATCCCGATTTTTCTTGTTCGTTTCAAAACACGATGAAAATAATAAATATAAGCCCGTTATTTAGCACAAAGGCGATTACTTAGACAACAAGAATTTCAGAACCAATGCTACCTATAATAATTATTTTTTGTAAGGATTTTGCCGCCAAAAACATCATTCTTGATACCCTGAAAGTAAAGCCCCTCTCAACATTACCTACACATGTTTTTTTTTCTTTTGAGGTTGATGATGTGTCCTTAACTCTTCTTAACTAGCATTAATTATAGCATAATCAACTAAAGAACCATATATAACATATGTGAGTAGATTTCTTGATGATGATAAGACAACAAGCCTGGTTGATCATAACTATAAATATATCCACCCCAGTGAGTATATTAATAAGAGAAGATACTCGAGAATTCCAGAAAATATCATCATCGGATTTTCTCAAGATGGGATAAATCTATTAAATGTGGAAGGGTATGAGATGGTCTTCTTTATTTATATTAAATCAATTTGTATTTATCCAAGTTCGTTGGTACCGAATGCATGACAAATGCTAATAAAAAATACTATCCTTGCTCATAAGGTATATGCGCATTTCAACATTAGTAATTTTTTGGTCATGAACAAATTTACTAGCAAAAAAGTAACCTTTTTTATTTATTATGGATGAAGGGGAAAAGCTTGAATAAAGTCTCAAGTTGTAACAAAGTTTGAAAGAATGATATGTCTCAGCTTGTTGAGAGACAATGTTCATTCAAGAGGTTATAATCTTCTCTCATATTTGGAGGCCGAAAGATAAAACAACTATATTTCATGCAATTTGTATTATGATGCCTATGATATGTATAAGTATTATTCTCTACTTCATGCAATTTGTATTATGAAGTATACATATGTATAAGTATTATTATCATTCTAAACTTTCTTCATACATGGTTTCGAGTGTCGGGGCTTGATTATCTTAGATGCAACATGCAACAATGCAATACATCAGGATTTTACACGAGATATCATATTCTTATATAAATCTTATGGTTCTCGAAATATTTGTAAAAAGTGATATACGACACTATATTTTTTATGGATGTGGTTTTTTGTGTATTGAGAAGTAAGTGATGATGAAAAGACTGATGCTAACAAATAATAAAAAATAAAAGCTACATCCAAAGTTACTAAAATAAAGGCATCTATTGGTAAAAAAAAGATGTGATAAGGTGTTTTTGTGAGAGAAATGTAGCTATTAAACTTTTTCATGTTTAAAGAATGTTAGCTGAAAGTGTAAAAAAAGTATAATTCAGAGAGCTAGTAGTAGAGGTTAAGCCAAAGATAAAAATGAGGAATTTCCTATTAAGAATTTTTAAAAAGTTTATGCCTAAGAGGATACTCATACTAAGAGAATTGTTGTTATTTTGAAACGTTCGATCTCCAAAAGGTACCGGTGTTAAACGAAATGTTTCTTAAACTAATAAAGATGGCTCGTATCCAATTTATGACTCGAAAAAGGATATTTTAAACGGCCTATATCCAATTTATGACAGTAAAAAGGATATTTTAAACACTTCTCATTCCTAGGTAACCCATCCATGCATGCGGTTGTTAAAATGTATATCATATTCATTTCAGATCCAAATATGCTAGCTGAAAATGAAAAAGTCAAATTTATCATAATTCGAGAAGGGTGATCTGAGAAGAAGAGTAATGAATAAATTGAACGACTCACATTAGTATTGAAAGACTAGTTATAGTTGAAAAGTGGCTCTCAACCTGTACATGATGCTTCTGCTTGTATTAATAAAATAAAATAACTTTTACTGGAAGTGGTTGAAGCTGGACTCGAAAGCCACGGGGAAAAGAACTAAACATCCATCTTCTGCCAAATCTGATTGGTGGAGGAAAAACTTCCTTAGCAATAAAAAAGTATACGAGTATGGATCCTCTCAATCCATACATTCAAAATGATAATTGAATAAATGAGGTTATTGTTAATCATGTTTTTGATAATGGTGTGGATTATTTCAGTATGAGGGTAATTTGGTCAAGTGTTTTGCGATGTTTCAAAGGTATTTAATGTTCAAGTGGTTTGTAGTGAGAGATTTGAGATGCGTGGTTGTATTAAATATTCATTACCCTCATTAATGAAAGTGGTTGGGTATTTAT
Organism: Limnanthes douglasii subsp. nivea; assembly: GCA_036936605.1. Taxonomy (NCBI): domain Eukaryota; kingdom Viridiplantae; phylum Streptophyta; class Magnoliopsida; order Brassicales; family Limnanthaceae; genus Limnanthes; species Limnanthes douglasii. The sequence goes on along the minus strand of JAUPFV010000002.1, from coordinate 318,100,793 downwards.
ACCCTTAATTATGGGCCTCATGAGTTTTCGGGTCAAACTCATGAAACCGGGCCGAGGTTAAAAACCCATTAGTTTATTAAGCAAGTTACCAATTAGCTTAGTCAAAAGGTGATTAGCTTTTAATACTTTTGTCCTGTTCTGATGATTCAGTGGGTGATGTTTGTCTGAATTGTCCCTGTCCAATTTTTATAGTGAGTGGTGAGAAAATCCGGACTCATCGGTGGCGGGCGGAGCGCTCTATATGACCGGAAATTTCGTCTCTGTGGACCGAGAAGAAAGGAGGCTCAGCGGGAAGAGGATTGTACCATAGAAGCAAGGAGGTCAACCTCTTTCAAATATACAACATGGATTCTGGAAATGCAATGTAGGTGGGCTTTCATCTTGATCCGAATGAATCATCATTTCAGCGGAGGGAAATCTTTGCCTGCTAGGCAAGAGGATAGGATAGCAAGTTAAAAATTATGTTTCGGTAGGACATGTATTTCTATTACTATGAAATTCATAAATGAATCCGTATCCTCTTGACTTGGTTCTGTCTTAGGTCTAATTCCTATTACTTTGGCTGGATTATTCGTAACTGCATATTTACAATACAGACGTGGTGATCAGTTGGGCCTTTGATTAATTAACATCGCTTTTTTTGGCTGACCTCATTCTTTCTTTAATTTGTGGGAGGTCAAATTCAAGATTGTTGTTCAATTATTTAAGTTCAATGTAATTTTGACAAGAGGAAATACCGGAACCACGCTCTGTAGGAGTTGAACCTACGACATTGGGTTTTGGAGACTCACGTTCTACCAAACTGAACTAAGGCGGGGGATTGCAAATCCTTTTTCCCCAGTTCAAATCCGGGTGTCGCCTGAGCAACAAAAGACTCGGAATCCCCTTTTCTGTTTTGCTCATATAACTCACAAAAGCAAGCGTAGGAAAAAGGCTCTTTATACTTTATTTCAAGGAAAGATTAGAGTAGTAGTATAGGGGAATGGGTAAATTCGGTAAATCGTGATATTCTAACCTTTCCACTACTTAAGTCTTATTAAGTTTTCTTTTTTCTACAAACTGCAATACGTGGATTAACTCTCGATATAGCAGTAAAAGCAAGACGTGTAGGCGGATCAACTCATCAAGTTCCCATTGAAATCTCTTCAAGATCTCTTATTGACTTGGAATAAGTTCGGCAGCGGATCACGAAAGCTTGGCGATCTTCTCTTTCTCTATCTTCTGGTTGTTCTCTGTTCACGAATTCTTGTTTAGGCAGTTCATATCATCCATACATAGTGTTTTGATCTAAGATTTCAATTCTTCCATGTTTCAGCAGTAGCATATTTCCGGCTAAGTAATGAAAAAGCATCTCTTCTTTTTCATCCCCAGTCGCATAAGAATGAATACTATGATTTGCATTTTGAACAGGCATAAATACAGCATCTATAGGATAACTTCCGTCTTGAAAGTTTTTTTTTTCATTTTTAGACAATATCCTCGATTCCTCTCAATTTGTAATCCAATACACAAATCAATTGGTTCTGTTAGACTCGATATATGTTGTTTATTATCAACGATTTCTACCGAGGGTGGTAAAATGATGTCTTGAGCAGTTACATATCCGGGACCTTTGACACAAATAAAGGCGTCGCGAGTTCCATACATATTACTTCTTAATACAATATCTTTCAAATTCATTAAAATTTCATATACTCATTCTTGAATACCTACGATGGTAGAATATCCATGTGGTATTTTCTCAGATTTTACACGTGTAATACATGTTCCTTCAATTTCTCCAAGCAACGCTCTTCACATCGCAATGCCTATTGTGTCGGCTTGACCTTTCCTAAGTGGAGACAGAATAAAGCGTCCATAATAAAGATGCTTATTGTCTCATCAGTAGCCTCGTTTTTAGGTAATGTTCGAAGTCCTTTGGCAAGACCTAAAAAATTGCTCTTGAGCACCTGTGACAATGTTCGGGCTGATTTCGATTTGTGTAAAGGATTTATCTGGACTGACAAAACTCTAAGAAACTCAACAGTTTTGCCATGGATTGTGGGACATGTGTCCCTCTCTGATTCGCCTCATCAGCCGTTTTTCTCCTAGAACGGTGCTCCCACTCATTTCAAAAAGTAACCTCTTCAATTAATGCTGGTGACATCAGCGCCGTCTTTAATCATTACTTCCATCTTTTTGTATTCTCTTAGTTTTCAGGGTATCTTTTGTTTCTTTAGTATAAATTAATTCATTTTTCACTGTTTTACCATCTTCATTATCTTTTCACTCCTATTCTCCAAAGCTTTTATCTCTCTTTTCCAAAAACCCTTTTGGTGTAAGTTTATGTTTACAGCAAGAAACGCACTTGTAAAAGGTGGGTGGCTTAATCTTTCGGAGTTAGAGAAAGCGCAAAGGGTCGAACGAGAAAGGCGCATTGCTGCAGGCCTCTCAGTCTCTCCCATTGACAAATCAGAAACACCAAGCTCAGAGCCTGATCGAGGTTCGCATTCTGCCAGAAGCTCTAAACCTAGAAGGTTATTTCAACCTAGTCTGTCACCGATCATCTCAGGCTCATCGGTCCAGGATTCAGAGCCTATTGTCGAACAAGAGCAAGCAGTTGCAAGCACTAAGAGACCCTCCCTATTCATTTCCATGTGATCGGATGCTGACATCTCCCCAGGAAAACTAACAAATCGACGAAGAGGCCGCTTAGTAAAAGGCGAGGCTGTAGCTCCACCGTCTAAATCTCCAAAATCAGCGCCCTCTAAGTCTGGGGCCAAGGACAAAATCACAGGGTCAGAAGTACCCATTAAGGCTCCCAATGACAAATTGTCTGGTCCAGAGGCTACTAGTTCAAGCCTTCGAAACGAGCCCTCCGGATCTGAGCCCCAACTGGACTCCAGACCACAAAAGGAAAACGATGCTCAGCCATCCAGAGAGCTTACTTAGCCAACCACTAGCACTTCTCTCCCAAAAACAACCGAAAACCCTTCCATGGTAATGAAAGACATAATGGAGGACAGTGTTGAATAAGCCCCTTTTGAGACCGATGTCTCCGGTCAGACAAGTGAGACGGCCATTGTCAAGAAAAGCAAGGGCAAAGAGAAGCTATGTTTAAAACACCCAGACCTGCCGGAGTGTCTTGAAGGAAAAGTGGGACCTTGATTCCACAAGGTTAGTGTAAAGTATCTGCTAGCCATGCAGAACATCAATTCTGCTTTCATTCACACAGCTGAACTAGGCCGGATCCAGACGAAGTGGGGGATCCCAGAATCTGTTAAAGTGAGGATACCGGTCGATTCGGAGACGCCAATGGATTGAAAACTCAGTGAGATAGTTTTCTACACGGAGTTATTCAACTGGCGGCTTAGGTTTCCCTTGGACCCAGAGATCGTCAGATATTTCCATCTGATAAAGCTATGCCCAAGCCAACTGAGCCCCAATGCTTGGTTCACACTCATGGCCTGCATCATGGCCTCCAGGCTCTCCGGAATCCCACTTCCGATGGAGCAGTTCGCAGCTGTGGCCAATCTTTGCAAGAACCACGTCATCCCCTTCTATCATTTTGACATGTGCGACAATTACAAAGTGGTGGATGATCTGCTCGAATCGGAGAAGAATTGGAAAACCCAATTCTTGTTCATCAGTGGTGCTTGGAAGAATGGGAAGAAGATTAAGGCTGGTGTCAACCCAAGCATGCTTACCAGCAGATGGAAGAGCACAGGTTAGTATTTCATCATGCTTGTTTTTCTTTTCTTAAAAAAATTGTTTACTTAAATATTATTCTTTCTCTTTTGGTAGTGCTGCCGAAGGAGTTCAACGACTACTTAGAGGAGGGGCAGACTACTTGTGCCAAGCTGAATGCTTGGGCTACTGAAAAATAGGGGAATCAATTTCACAACTGCTTCACTGGTGGCAACCTGGTGAGATCCCATCTCTGGAACACCACTGGCTGGAGAGACTTATCCTGGGAGGAATTAACCACTCCGCCCCCTCCAGAGGTCATTCTTCGAAAGACATATGCAAATGATGGAAAGCTAGCTTTGCCGGGCAGAGCTAAAGCCCCAAGCAAGATGAAGGACAAGAAAGGCAAGGCTAAGTAGGACGTAACTGAGGTCAACCCAGGTGGTGTTGAAGAGACTGTCCCAGCAAACTAGGAGGTGCAGGACCAAGGAAGGATTGATGCTGCTCTACTTCAAGTGGTAGAAAATGAGAGTACCAAAGAGGCAGTTGGACCTTCAAATCCCACAAAGGATCCCAAGAAAGACAGAAAATGGGGAGCAGAAGGTGGTGATAGGGAGGCCAAGAAGAAGAAAACCTCCAAGGGAGATGAAGTTGCTCTCCGACCTTCGGAGTCTCTTCCCCGGTTGACCCAACAGACCCAACTCATGCAGAGGAAATCCCAAGTGACTTCCACACTGGAGAGGGCACCAGAGGGGACATCAACATTGATGGGGGTAGACATCAGTGGCCTTCAATGGATTGGCCTTTATTTTGAAGACCTTGATAATGATGACTTTGTTGGTCCTTACCTCCCCCCAAGCTCTTCGAACATATTCACTTTCAATGGTAAATATTTTTCTGTTTCAGCTGAGAAGGACATGATGACCCACTCCTTATTGAGCAATATTCAACCGGTACTCAACTTGGAGAAGCAGGTGCGAAATCAGTCAGCCATCATCAACACCCTCACCTCTGATAAAGAGAGTTTGTCTAACAACCTCCTTACTGCCAACCAAAGCATTGAGGCATTAAAGAGAGAGAATGAGGAGTTGAAGAGGGGGAAGGAGGATTTGGCCACCAAGCTGGACACTTCGGAGGGGGTTGTCAAAGAACTTCAATCCAAGTATTCTGACTTGGAGAAGAATCTTTCTACTTCAAAAGAGGAGGTGAAGGCCAAAGACGACGTCATTCAGACCTTAACCAGCGACAAAATTTTGCTTGAAGATGCTGTGTCCAAGGCTAAGCAAGAAAAAAATGACTTGTTAAAAGAGCAGGAGAAAACAATCCAAGCTAGGATTGATGCCTATACCAACATGGTGATAGACTCCCAGGAAGAAAGGTATGCTGAAGTCAAGTCAGACATGGTCTTGCTCTTTCATCAGAAAATTTCCAAAGAGGACACTAGGAGATCTATGACGATTTGTGGAGTATGACGACATCCCATTTCACACGATGGTGGATGGTGATAAGAAAAACTATTCCAGTGGTTGGGATGATACAACTGATGAAGATGAGAATACCAGAGAGAGTCCAGATGAAGAAACCAATAATCCTAAGAAGAAACCAAGTGAGACTGAGCCCTCTAACAAAGCTCAGCCTTAAAGCATTAACTATCTTTCAATTTTTGTGTTTGAACTAAAGTCCTTGGAGGGCCAAGGCATTTTTGTAATCGTGTCCGGCACTTGTCCGGACAAACCTTCTCTTTTAAAAATTCAAAGTCCTTGGATGGCCAAGGCATTTTACATATTTAATATCACTCTTCGGTATCTACCGGGAAATTTTATTTTACACAACTCTTACATTGTTATGTAATTTTCTAATTTTGATGGCTCGTATTTAAATGGCCTTTAGTTATTTTACAAGTATTTTAAAGTGAGAGTGCTTAAATTATCCGATGATAAATGTTTAAATAGTCATCACTCCACCGAATCACACCGAACTACTAGTCAAACCACTTTGAATTTTTCAAGAAGGCATCGAATTTTATTAAAAAACCCGGACACCTCATTAAAACCTCCCCGTGCCACCAGGGTAGGTAAGAGTATGCCCCCTAATATTTACATGGACTTTAAACAAGTAAATATTTACATAGTTTTTATTCTAGATACAAGCGGAGGTGTTCAATGTTCCAGGGGTGATTCCAAATATTTCCATCTTTATCTTGGAGCCTGTACGTTCCAGGCTTAAGCTTTTCACTGACCACATAGGGTCCTTCCCAAGTTGGAGCTAGCTTGCCGAACTACTTCTCCTTGGTATGCAGGAAGACTTTTCTCAGCACCTTATCACCTGGTTGAAAATCTCTCCTTTTGATTCTGGAAGCAAATCTGCTTCTCATCAAACCCTGATAGTGTGTGGCTTTAAGGTGAGCCTTGACTCTTCTTTCTTTCATCAAGTCAAGTTGGCCTCTTATTGCTTCTTCGTTAGCTTGTTCGGATAAATTGTGGACTCAGAATGAAAGGAGAGTGGCCTCTATGGGAGCTATTGCATCCATACCATACACCAAGGCAAATGGGGATTCTTGTGTTGTAGCCCGAGGAGTTGTCCGGTAAGCCCATAGTAGTTCTTGTAGATAACTTGGCCACTTTCCAACAACCAATTCTAGATTCTTTTTAAGACCGGACATGATGGTTCTGTTTGCTACTTCAACTTGACCATTTGCTTGTGGGTGGAAATGAGAAGAGAAAAAGTGATGAATTCCTCTAGAGGCACATAAATTCTCCACATCCTTGTTATCGAACTGTGGCCCATTGTCTGTGGTTATCTTTTGTGGAACCCCAAATCTACAGCAAATATTAGACATGATGAATTTTATAACAGCTTTCGAAGTATTTCTTGCTAATGGGGCTGCTTTGATCCACTTTGAGAAGTAATCAATAACAACTATTATAGTTCTGCGTCCTCCGGATGCCATGGGTAGAGGTCCCACCAAATCCAGCCCCCAACGAGCAATAGGTATTGGCTCAGAAATTGACTCTAAAGGGACAGCTGGGATATGAATTTTATTACTGTATCTTTGGCATGGATCACACTTTTTCACCAATTCCTTGGCATCTGGCATTATGGAGGGCCAATAGTACCCAGCTAACAAGACCCTTCTGGTTAGAGCCCTGAATCCACAGTGTGTTGATCCCTCGCCATCGTGCAATTCAATGAGCACTATTTGGGACTCTTCGATCCCCAAACATCGTAAGAGAGGCATACTAAAGGATTTTTTTGTAAAGAACATCTCTCAGGATGACAAAGCCACGAGCCTTATACTTTACTTTCTTGCCACTGCTTTTTCCGGAGGCAAGATGCCATCTGAGAGGTACTGGCAAGAGGAAATCTCCAATCTTGAGGTTGATTTACTTGTATATTTAAACTTTTTTCTTCCTTGTTCTGACTGAGTTGAATGGATGGGCACTCTTGCACATGAATCCATGGGTAGGACTGAGAATAGGCTATGGTTGCTAATGAATCTGCTAACGTATTTTCTGTTCGGGGTATGTGCTCATAGGTGATGGTTTTGAAATTAAGTGCCACTTCTTTAAGGAAAAATAAATATTTAACCAATTGCTCCTTGATTGTATATTCATTGTTTTCTCCCACCAATTCTGCCAAAGCTGGTGGCACTTCCTCCGAATTCATCCGAACTGGTTTTTCTTGATCTTGTACCCGGACTGATTCTGGTTTTGATTTGGTGTAGCTGGGACAGACCTCACTTGTCGGTGCACCCTGGTTTTCTTTGTTTCATCCACATTAATCTGTTTATAAGAAGTTAAAAAGAGGGTAATTTGGTGTGGATTATTTCAGTTTGAGGGTAATTTGGTCAAGTGTTTTGCGATGTTTCAAAGGTATTTAATGTTCAAGTGGTTTGTAGTGAGAGATTTGAGCTGCCTGGTTGTATTAAATGTTCATTACCCTCACATCAGATAATATTAGATTTTTATCCTCAATGACGTCGAAGACCGCAACTGAAGCCATATTTATATAGAAGAACCAAAAGTTATAATTTATACTACTGAAATGGATGAAAACATGTAGTTATGACTGTAGTAATTTGGCTACTTATACTTCTGAATATGTGGTTGATGCAATTTTGAGTAATGAATAACCGAAAGCTGGAGATGGTACATGTGATGCTACTGAAGAATCCAAAATTGAGATGTTTCATTTGTTGTCTCCTGACTCAAATCTTCTTACCGAACTTTAAATTGTATATGTTGTACAACAAAGTTTTATAGTGATTTGACTGAGGATGAGTTTTTGCTATCTTTTCCTCTACAACAAGTTTAGTATGCCTTGCTTTTGAATTATTTCCTTCATATTGTTAAAATTATGTACAAAGGCATAGTTGTTTTGTCTAGGTTGTTTCCATAAATGCAAAAATGTATTTCCAAAACAAAAAACTTTTCAGAGACTAATTTCGCAACTAGATTACTACTATTTTTGCAACCAAATGTCGTGTTTTTTTAACAAAAAAAAAAATCTTTCATTGATCTAGTTTTGTTCATTTCTAAAAAACAAAACCAATGATACTTTCTGATTTGTTCGGAGCAATAGTTTGTAAGATATAACAATACAAAAAAATATAGACTAATTTCGCAACCATAGATTATCTTATTTTCGCAACAAAATACAATAAATTTTTATATTTACAATATATATATATTTCATCGATTTAATTTTGTTGTTTTTTTAAAAAAAAACCAATAAAAATTTTGGATTTTTTTCGAAGCTATGTTAAAAAAACCCAATTTTTTCCCAAGACTATTATTTATATTTTTGTAACCACATATAGCATAAACAAAATTTAAAAAAAAAATTATAGTCTATAAACTTAGTTTTGTGCATTTTTAAAAAAATATTATTTATAATTCCTTTATATTATAATTTAAGAATATGATATTTAATTTTTTTTAAAGACAAAGATAAAAAAAAGTAAAAAGTTAGGTTAATATGAAGGTGAAGTCCAAATGATTATTTAAAATTAAATTAAAAGAGCAAATAAATTACATTATTATTATTATTAGACAATTAGTCATTTATTTAATAATTATAATAAAAGGGTGGATATAGGCATATAGCTAGAGCAAGTGATATAGTAGTATAGTAATAAAATAAAGTAGATTAGTCCAAAGTAGGACATGACAGTTGTTCTTTGACTGAGTTGGTCAAAGCAGAGCTCAGCTGGCATCTTTTCCTTGAAAGTATTGGTGAATGGTGTGAGAGCCTCACCAAAAACAAAACCCAAATTCAGGGATCTCTCTCTTTCTCTCAATCTCTTTCAAAACATCAAAACACTTTTGACCAAATCTCACCCTCCATTTCACTTTTTACCCAAATACTATCTTATTCTTATAGTTTACCAACAAATATATTTACTTTATCTCTCAAAATCTAATTTTTCTAATAAGTGTCTAATAGTAGATAGACTAATAATAATACATACTTTATTACTCCTACTAAAATTTGTTTACTTTAATAACAAAAGGACCACATCCTATTTTGAATCTGTTTACTTTTGGACAACCTTTTTCTTTTTATTGATTACTATTAAATTTTACATTTTGAATTTAATTACTACTACTACTTTTTATAGTTTTATTTGGTTCATCTTTCTTCTGGTGTCTGTTCCTCTCCAACAAAATAACCAACACCTCCGGCTCACCCGTTTAGATCGGATCATTATCTGGCATTTACTTTCTCCTCTCAAAAAATAACATCTTTATCCATTGTTTTTTGATATTGACACTAACCCAAAAAAATATTTTATTTTTAACAAATTCTTTCCAAACCAACACAAACCCATCAAGGATTAACCTCAAAGAAAGTAAACATTTCATGTGGGTTTTCCGTTTCTTAGCATTATTCGGAATCAGATATTCATCTGTCAAGTGTTTGAAACAATTGTATCCAAGGAAAGAGAACTTCTTTTGAAAAAAAACATAAAAAAAATAAGAATTGGGTTTTTGTCGAAAGTGAAATATATGGGAAATGTAACGTCGAATGTGGCGGCGAAGTTTGCATTTTTTCCACCAGACCCAGCAACGTATGATGTTATCCAAGACGAAAGTGGGAAACATGTGTTTTCAGGTGTTACAGCAGACAAGAACATGGAGGTTCATTTGTTAGATACTAAAGGAGGTAACAAAGTTGTTGCTACGTTTTGGAAACACCCTTTTGCCAGATTCACTATCTTGTATTCTCATGGCAATGCTGCTGATCTCGGTCAGATGGTTGAGCTTTTCATCGAGCTTAGAGCTCACCTTCGTGTCAATATCATGAGGTTAGCAACATCTACTTTCTTTTTTTTTCCAAAATTCTTAATGTTTTGTTGGTTTTCATGGGTTTGTCTGGATTCTGCTCATGGTAATATAGGTAATTTTGGGTTTTGTTCTTTAGATTCTTAGGTAATTGTTATCAAAATTTGAGTTTTATGACCAATTGTGTCTGGTCTCTTGATGTTTCATGTCTTGTTCGAGTTCTTGTTTCAAAAGTTTGTCTTTGCCATTTTAATTGTCAATTCCATTTTTTTTCCTGCAATTTTTGTTTGTGTTATGTATGCTAGTTATGTCAATAGGAGGCCTGCTTTAGTTTAGTGTTGGTGCCTGGTGGCTATATAAATATATATGCATATAGATTCTTACATATTGTCAAATATAAAGCAAATCAAGCAAAGGAACAGTCAAGGGTATGAACTGTATAAAGAATTGGCTCAAATTTTCAATTAATAATCTCTATCTCCTTGATATTGAATTGATGTGCCTACCATGAAGTTGGTTGTTGTGACATAAATACCTTATATGATTGAGTCTTTGTCTTTAGTATTTACAAAATCTGTATTTTTTGTTGTTTATTGCAGTTATGATTATTCAGGTTATGGTGCATCCACTGGCAAGGTAAGAGGTCAGAAAAATGGTTTAAAATCTCTCACAGTGTGATGTTTTGCTTTGGATATTTATCTTTTAGACCAATTCGGTGAACTGATAAGAGTGTTTTTTTTTTTTATATCCTTTCAGCCAACAGAGCTCAATACTTATTACGACATAGATGCGGTGTATAATTGTTTAAAGAGAGATCACGGAGTATCAGAAGAAGAGTTGATCGTATATGGTCAATCGGTTGGAAGTGGGCCAACGTGTCACCTTGCTTCTCGTGTACGGAATTTACGAGGAGTTGTTCTTCACAGTGCAATTCTTTCCGGCTTAAGGGTCTTATATCCTGTTAAGATGACATTTTGGTTTGATATTTTTAAAGTAAGTTTGTTCAAGTTGTTCATTGTTTCTCTTTTTCTGTTCCCGAGTCATATACTATATATACTCGGTTTCGGTTTCATATTGAAGAATTGGATGTACTTTTGTTTTTGTTTTACAGAATATTGACAAGATTCGACATGTGGATTGTCCGGTTCTAGTTATACATGTAAGTAACTTATGCACGTCGCAATTTCATTATCGTGAGATATAGTGCATTATGCCTTTTAAAGTTTAAAGGATGGTCAGCTTCTCATTTTCAAAATCAATCATTGAATATGAATTTAAGCTTCAATCTTCTGATTTGAAATCTGGTTTGGTTGTATTAAATAAAACCAGCTCTGGATTTAGACATATATTTCGGAAATATGATTCGGGTCTGATAGATTGTTATTACTACAAAACTGTGCCTGACTCAAATCTGACTTAAAACGAATTCCTTTTTCATATTAGGTGCATAGGTAGATTAGAGGCAAACACAAAGTCTCACAAATTTGCGACTTTTTCATAATTTGATACGCGTGGCTGCAGGGTACAAAAGATGAAATTGTTGATTTATCACACGGGAAGCGGTTATGGGAACTAGCCAAAGATAAATACGATCCTTTATGGGTAAAAGGTGGTGGCCATTGCAACCTCGAAACATATCCAGAGTACATTAAGCATTTACGCAAGTTCATTAACGCAATGGAGAAACTCTCTCTAACGAATCCAAACAAACAACTCACTTCAGAGCCAAGTATGGTAGAATCCAAACACAACAAGTGTTTGAGATTCAAGAAAAGATAGTAGTTTGACCGGACAGGCTCAGGTTCATGGTTCCAGTAATTGTCTTGACATGAATGGTGATAATAACACCATGTTTGGTTCTGTTTCCGAAGTCAGGGTCAAGAATTTAGTTGGTATCATGGTGTGTTACATAATCCTAGTCGACGCTTGTAACATAGTTTGTCAATGTATAAACTTTACCATTTCAGGAAAAAACAGATATTAGATTTATGTGATTATAGAGGAGGAATTCATATGGTCGACGACGATTTCATCTAACGGTAGATTAGATTACTACGTCCCTTCTATCCGGTCTGCTTAGACTTACAGGATTCATTGTTTAGCTGGCCTTATGTAGATTCCCAAGCCTTGACGTTGCAATTGAATCAAATTTCTATGTACGATACAGATGTTCATGTTGACATATGTTTAGTATACATTCTCTCGGGCAGACGAGTCAACATAATGACATCTGTGTATAAGTCAGAAAAATAGATTTAGAGTCTTAGCATAATGACACAAACTCATCCGAGTTTAATATCTATAGATCACCATATATAAAAGCAGCTGAAAGTTGAATTTTGTTTAAATTAGGAACTCAAAATTCTAAAATAGAATAGAGAAAGCAGATATGGAAACTGAAACCCATAAGCGAAAATGCGAGAACATAAAAAGGAGGCAAAACAATAAGCTTTAGAGTGTTTGACGAAGCATGTTTAAACATTAGATTGAGATTTATGTTTTACTATATATTTAAAGGGATCCGTGGAACATGTTTAAAGTAATTTAATAATTATTGATTTTTTTGGAAAATATATTTAATTGAGTAACAAAAGTAGGGGGTTTTATTTTTTCGAATTTATAAAAAAAAGTCAAAAAAATTATTCGTTATAATGAAAAATTCATTATCGCAACAATAAAATGGCAACAACTTCTGCATGGTGCAATACGATTATCACGCATAATTTTTTTTGAAATTTAAAAAATTGAAAAATTATTACAACAAAAATTTTGGTTGCCGCATGAATAAAGCTCCAATAATTTTTGATGGTTGTAGTATGGACAACTGTGAGCTACAACGGTTAATTACAGTCGTATGCGGAGTTAGGTGAGTTCCTGTGGAGTCAGAAATCCATCCGATTTCTTAAATAATATATTTAGTACTAAATATCAGTGGTTTAGGTTTGGGTTCGAGACTTTGCAATAGGTTTTTGTCATATGTATATTTGAACAGATTGTTGTTCTACTATCATTAAGAAAACTCTAACTATAAGCTGCCAATTATTTTCATGATTTCTTCTCCTTTTCAACTTTAAATACTAAAGTATTTATTATGTGTCTATGTTATTAATTCTCAAAATTGAAGCTTTGCTACATGTCGTATGTTACCGTTCACTAGTTACAAAGATTAACATTGGTTGATCTATGTTTCTTCTTAAGATATAGAGTTGTAGAGTTCAATTTAAGAGCAAATAGACCTGCATAAATCACAATATGTGAAATGTATGAAGTCTAGATGTTTAACTCATATTGTTTCTAACTTGCATCACTACAAGTTTGATTGCTTCGTGAATATTTTAGATATGCGATGAAAAGAGTTGAGTGTGAGGTTTAATATAGAAAATACTGATTTGTTCTAATACATTACATACTTGAGTCCTTGCACTTCATTTGAAGTTCTTAATGGGAAATTATTATTAAGAATGGAGAGAATGTACCCAATTGAGTTTTCTGATGTTGATTATGAAATTTTGACAAACCAATTTGAGTGTTATATTAAGAGTGTAGGAAGGATGCTGGAATTTTCAATTCGAAAGGATTTGCAGAACTTTGAAGGATTCTTGTAAATACAAAAAAAAAACATAAAATCTTCAATTGGGTTTATGAGCTTTTGAAGTTGCCTTTCTTTTACTCGTACCAATGTTGAGCGAGTTTTCTCAGGTTTGATATGTGAAGAATGAGTTGAGAAATAAAATAAGCGATCCATGACTTAATGATTTTCTGGTGACATTTGTAGAAAAAGAGGTATTTACCACGATTGATAACACAACTATCCTTCATTTTTAAGCTATGGGTAAAAAGAAAGTACAAGTAAAATTAACTTAGATTTATGTTTTTTTAATCACATTAAAGTTATTTGTGTATTATATATTATGTCATGAAAATGACAATACAATATTTAAGATTTTATTATAAACCACATTTGTTATAACCATTCTATTGTATTTTAATTTATTTTGATATATGTTGATTTGGTAATAATCAGAAGGCGCGTGACACCATAATATTTTGATCATGGCTACGCTACTGGTTGCAGTGTTGTTGTGCACATGCGTGGCTTGATTACTGTGAATAGATGCAACAATATCGTTGCACATATGTGTGTGGAAGCGACACAACTGTAACATTATGAAAACAACCATACAAAGGCGAATTCTGACAAGTGTGCAAAAATAATATGGATATTTGACTTTGCAATCTCGTAACTTAACGTTTGGTTATTAGAATATGGTGATTTTTTTTATTTCACATAAACTTTAGTAATCTACATGATGGTTTAATTATGATGTTGAATGACCGAGTGATTCAGTCTCATAATTTCAATACATGTAAAAATCTTGATGGTTTGCAAAATGGTCGCGAACCAACGTTATAGTGCTTAAAGAGTTTCTCTCTGGAAATAATGTATAACGTGTAGGCCCAAAGATCTTGTATAACGTGTAGGCCCAAAGATCTTCGCTATAGATTACGATGAGTTAAGTCAAATGAATGGACATTAGAACTTAAAACTTGATAAAATTCAATATTTTATATTATTTATGCGATGATTAAAATTAAATGTTGTAAGTTTAGGTTGTAGTTATACCTTTAGGTAATCTTATTCCAATATAATTTAGATATGAAAACATGATATGTTCATTTACTAGAAATGACAAAAGAATTAGATTTAAATTCGAGATATCTCAATAATTTGATGATATTTAGCTTATGAGGAAATAATCAGTGAACATATTTGATTATAGAGAAGAACCAGAAATAAATCATTTAGATTCAAACGATAATAATTTTATTTTTCATAATCAATCATCTTTTACTTGTGAGAGTGATAACTTCTTCTAAAAATCAATGTTAACATCCATAGTTAAGAATAAATAGTTGTAGTTGTTCATAGGCATGGGCATCCAGTTTTGGAACCGAAAAACGGAACGGAACCAAACCGAACTGAAATAAAAGATTTCGTTTGGTTTCGTTTTCTTTATAATACCCAATCGGTTCTAATTTTGATTACCCATTTTGGTTTGGTTCCGAACCGAGAACCGTTTAGGAACCGATTTGAACCAAAGTAAATAAACCTAGTAGCCTTAAACACTCGAATATATATGTTATTATTTCATCTTGGTTTGTGTTTTATTCGTTTGTTCTTCTCTGACGCCTTTCCTTTTCTCAAATCTTAAGTTTTATTTTTCTATCCTTCCATTTCTATTTACTTTAATTTTGTTTTTATTAAGCTGCAATTAGTCACTTGACATAGATACAGTCAGTCACTTATCATTCTAAGTCGAAGGATCCGTAAATCTTTACCAAGTTTAGAAATGGAGGAAGACAGAGGTGGAGAGGCTTCACATACTTTTGCGCTTTCCTTCGCTTCCATGCTCTCCGACGAGCACTTTAAACTGCATTTCAACTCAGCATGCGGTTAGTCACAATAAATCACATACTTTATACAATGAACCATTTAGATCTAAAGGTTTCAATGGATTTTATGTAAATTTCTTGTTTTTTGTTTCTGATTTATGTTTGGTATATTCTTTGTAGCTCATTTATTCATAATTTATTTCAAAGACAAAAGGACTTAATTTCGGTTCTTTTGTTTTATTTCTTTTCATTTCATTCTAAAGCGAAGCATCCCAAGTCTGATGTTATTGCATTTTACCCGCATCTTCAAAAATGATAAACACTAGTGTTTTATATCTTGATGTTTTGTGAACATTCGACGTAGACTGTAATTGGTTTTGGTTTCTAGACATGTAACTATGGCATAACTACAAGGTGGACTATGGTAATGAAATCTGTCTTTTTGTCGTGGAGACCAGAGTTGATATTTACAGGAACATCTATCATGAATGTCAACCCCAAGACTAGAAATTTTTGCAACCATTTGGTAGTTTTCCATTATATTTATAAAATGTTTTCTACTTTACGTTTAGGGTTTAATACATTGAATTTCTAGGATTTTTGAGATTCCATTATAAACAACGATTACTTATCATTTGAAGGTTTGATCGATGTATTTAAGCAAGTAGTTACTTAACTCAACTAGTACTAGTTTGTCTTACTAACGTTTGTCGAGGTTACTTATGATTTGTGAGTTTTTTTTCACAGTTGCGGTTTTATAAGACTCTTGACTTGGAAATATCAAAGTATCAGATACTGAAAAAGACTTCAAATTAGGAGGTAATAGTTAGCGTTTAGCTCATTTTTGTGTTTTCTTGATTCAATCTGTTGTTAAAATTTTTGTGTTTGCAATTGATTAAACAGGTGAGGAAATACGACTCGTTTGTTATAGCGGAAACAACATAAGACAAGCTATCAGGATCATCTGGATTTAACAATGTTGTTGGGTGATTTTTGCGGCACTGAAGTTCAGCGGAAAAATAACTAAGGATGTCATACATGAGAAAAAGAGAGTATTACATGATACTCTCATTACAGATGATCTTATACCTCGAAAGGTTTGTCTGTTTGCAAGCTAAAATGATCCAGACCGAACTTGGAACTTCACAGTGGTATGATTTTTGTTTAATATTTGTTGTAAAATCGTCTAAATATGATTTGGTTTTTGTTTAAATTGATGTTATTTTACCGGATTTTGACACTATTTATTTCCGGATTTGGTTTGTGCAGAGAAATGAAGTGATAATATAGCTGGACAAGTTTAGTCTGGAAAATTAGTTTTTCTAGTGTACAACTCTACTACAAATACAATTGTTTAGCTCTTATTTCTTCATGAAAGTACTAAATGAGTCATATGTTTGTAAGAGGATACCCTATGCATTTTTTTCGTGTCTGATACAAAATCGATCATATTTGTCTGGTTTCAGAATTGACCAAACGACTCACGCTACTAGTGAATTCAAAACTTCGATGAATATGCAAAGAAAAATATAGTTTTATTTTTACATATGTATATTTATTTGTTATTGATTAAATCTTATCAATAGATGGCACAAAACACTATTTTTTATGTTTATATTCCAGGTCATACAATAGAAAATGGAGCCTCATTTCTGCAATTGGTAAATGTATCATGCTTTTGGAAGCTAAGAAGTTAGGTCAATCAAGCAGCTGTGGGATATCTAAATGCTGGAAATGAAGAAAATTTAAATCAGAGTGTAGTTTAGTATGGGAAATGAGTGGAAAATAAAGTGAGAAATGAGTGGCTCGAGACAACCACCTCTCATTGTAAATCTAATTATTATTACAGATTAATTCAGTTTCGATTCTCATAAAAAAATGCATATTTATTTGAATGGCAAAACTAGATTGATTATTATGGTTAATTTTAATTGTTAAATTTTTTATAACGGTTCTTTTGGTTACAAAGTAACCATTTGGAACCAAATCCGAATGGAATCGAATCGAAACCCAAATGTAACCGATTTTTTCGGTTCTCATAAAAAAATACCCATACCAAAACGAACCGAGATGAACCGAACCAAATTTTAATCGGTTCCTAAATGGATACGTGTTCTGAAGAACCTAATAAACCGAGAACCAAAAAAATCAAACTGAACCGAACCCAAGAACCGAATGCCCATACCTAGTTGTTCATGAAGAACAAACTCAAAATCCTGAGAAAATTATGTAAACTAAAGTTTGTATAGTAGCTTACAAAGATTCACAAACAATGATAAATAAAATATTGTGTATTAAGTTTAGGTTAAGTGTTTACAAAGTATTCTAAAATAATATTGAGATATTTATGATGCAACATAGATTATATAGTTTTAACTCTTGTAACGTCATAAAATATGATACAAAATATTAAGATTCTTTGTGATGCAACATATAAATCTAAATTAAGATTTTGTAACATTACAAAGAGTTCTATAAAAACATTGAAAATCTTGTAATTTGATGGATAATTTAGTTTAAACTTCGATAACATCACATATAATTTCAACTCTTGATTATGGACTATAATAAAAATGAAAAATTAATGTAAAATAATTTAATTTAATCTCTTATAAATTATCTAAAGAATATAGACTAGATGGTTAGAATGTATATAAACCATTATTAACTCGAAGGTAATATGATAAGGTATACAAAAGATCTTGCACTAAATAAGGTTTAATTACTATGAAAAGATTGAACTTTTAAGATAATCATAATATATATTGCACACTTCATCATTAAGTTTCATTAAAAAAAAATCAATATAATATATTTTCATAAGAAAACTTGATATACATTACTACTCAATGACTCTATAAATTGAGTATGATATATTACAAATTTAATCAACCTAAATAACAATAATATACAAATTTCACAAAAGTTAATTAGTTTGTAGCCATTAGAAACTCATTTATTACATTTTAGTTTAAATGTCTCATTAATTATATCACAACTTATCAAATTTGTAATCTCTTTTTTCTTTGAGATTAACTTAGTATATTA
Organism: Limnanthes douglasii subsp. nivea; assembly: GCA_036936605.1. NCBI lineage: Eukaryota > Viridiplantae > Streptophyta > Magnoliopsida > Brassicales > Limnanthaceae > Limnanthes > Limnanthes douglasii. The sequence goes on along the minus strand of JAUPFV010000002.1, from coordinate 318,082,401 downwards.
TTTTGAATTTCACAAGTTTAGTGAGAGTGGATTCAAATTTAGGGTTACTTATTGTTAACACATTTATTATTGTAAATTATAGTGACATGTTGCATGCCATCTATAAATTTTTATTCAAGAGAGTAAATGTAAATTTTTAAAGTGAGGCCCCTTCCGTATTATGGACCAAGTATCATCAAGATTAGTCTTAATGATTATGTGAGTTTATCACAAAAAAATACATTAAGAGAATGCTAAACTTGATTGAATAGAAACGATAAAAATCTCAAAATTAATTTGAAATTTTGGAGATATAAAGTATTTCATATGTTTTGACTATCAGAATCTTAATGTATGCTTAGGTTAGTCCAATATAAGATATAAAATTAATTATGAGAATCTTAAGTAAATATTTAAGTTATGACATATATCATCATTATTTAGGAAGAAAACACCACATATTAACATTAAGAAACTCATATAGTTGAGGAGATTATTTAAGTGCCATGACTTTATAAGTTAAGCGGATGATTTGATCAAATTATATGATTTTTATGTTGCACTCCATGAGAAGTCAAATTTTATTCAGATGTTAGTTGGAATTATGATTAATAAGTGCATTTTTATACAAAAATAAGTCATGATCATACCAGATTTGTTTTTTTTGTTAAAGGGATAAAGCTTATTGGCTTGTATGTGAACTCAAAGAATTTCATTATGCCCGTCTAAAAATTGTTCAAGTTTGAAGGATCATAAAACTTTAAACCCTTACTATGGAATAAATATCCAATAAACGAACTATCAATTATTTAGATTCCATTTTTTTTCTTTTAGTCTATAAGGTTTAGCTTATAATTAGACATTCCTAAACATATAAGTTCTTTAAACAAGGTTTATGCCGAGTCCAAATTTCATACATTTTATTACCTCTCTGTAGAGTTATATGAGTAATATTGAATGATTAATGAAATTTTTACCATATGTTTTACTTTATAATTTTGTCTCTTAGATAGACCATTCATATTAACTATTCCACACTTCTCTACAAATTTGCAAATGGTCCATGACATTGTTCACACGAACTTTCATATCTCTCGTAGTCTTCACCATCATGGTTTCATTTTATGTATTTAATATCCCTCCAAAGTTGTTTTTAACCTCAGTCTTAATTTTTTTTGAACTTCTCAATAGCCTATAATTTCCCATGAATAAGATGCAAATAATATGAAAAATCATCAATGGACGATACAAAATACCACTATTATTCCATGATTTCCTAAGGAATAATTTGTAAATGTATGTATGTATCAAGTCTCATACCTTTTTTCTATATGAATATAATTTTTGCATATTGTTTTGTGTTAGTTTAATACATTCAATGCAAACATCAGAATATGAAAAATCTAGGAAACTCTATAAACGTCCACAAAAAAATTCAGTTCTATTTCTAGTAATATGACCTAATTGTTTATGCCAAAGTTTTATTAAATTTTAAATTTTACAATTTAGTTTTTCGGTTAATTTTAAATTTATTATTCTTTCTGATAATATATAATATATAACAAATATAAATTATCATTCATCATTAACTTAGCGATCTAAAACATTATTTATAAATAAATACACATCCCACCATTTCCAAATAGATAATAATATCCAAATTTGTCCAACATTATAAATGAAATTTGATTCATTATAAAAGAAGGCACATACATTATTTATTTCATATATGAAAAATGTTCAGTAGAGATAATAATAAATGAACATCACAAATAATATGAACCAAACACGACCTGTCGTCTACTGTATATATGAATATTTCACCATTACGAAGGCCTCAATATTTTATATGCCATGCAAATACATACATAAATACATACATGAGTTGCCGCAATTGTATAACACATCAAATAATACTTTTATTCTCCATATGAGGACTTCCTTCAGTCAGAGGTTTAGGTTCTTTATTTTGCCAAGTCATAAACATGACACATAAGATATAAGAACATATTATCTTTCCATAACTCAGTATAAGATCTTTTTTTGTCTACTTGGGTATATAGACTCGTATTTGCTAAAACAAGATACAAACAACACATAACAGAAACATCACTATGACATATAACCTAAATATCATTTAACAATCGAACAAAGTATAACCAAAAATATCCTTACAATATTAATAAGATACCTTTAGAAAATCATATTAACTTGTATATGTATGAATTTAAGAAATTTTATTTTTGATAAATTCAATCGACTTAATTAAGAAAATTTTATATTAGGTCTGATGAACTCAGAAAATTCTTAGTCAGTTTGGATGCAGAAATGTTCGTGGGTGAGCGTCTATCTAAAAGATGTTCGTATCGGATATACTTAATAAGAGAATCAATATTTTGTAGAAAGAGAAAGAGACAAAAGGAATAAATGTAGCAATAATTGACTAATCATTGGTCCTTTTCTCAAAAAGGGAATGTCCTTTATATAGTACATGAGTTGGATAGTAAAATTACATAATTATCACCGTTACAGTGGATTTCTCACCCCACTTTTCTACTATTTACAAACAAGTTCTTGGGGTATATCACTTAACCCCCCCTATCTCTTATATTTGCTTTACTTTAGTCCTTAATCACTAAATACACAAATTTAATCTATATATTTTATATAATAAACCTTGTTACTATTTATATTTCCTTTCCCTTATCAGTAGGCCCCCCAGTCCTTATGAAGATATCTAAATGAGGACTGCAATTATTCATTCCTTTCAAACTTCTTCAGATTTTATGATGCTCGAAATTAGTTGTATGACCGGTACCCGGATCTGATGACTTCGTTGTTTGCGTTCCACAAACGAATTGTTTTATGGCTACCCCTCGGATTATGTGATATCAGACTTGTTCAACTTTATGACCTCACCCTTGGTTACGATGACCTCACCTAAACCTGTCAACTGCAATCTCTATAAGGTGAGTCATAGGAAATATTCTATAAGGGATGTTCGCTTAGAACACGTTTTAAAGTCTATTCCTGAAATCGAAGAAAAGGCTTTAATTGACGAGTCAGACAATGATCAGGATCAAACTAATGTGGTTGTGGTTGTGGTTGAGGCCCAACCCTTACAAGTTGTACCCGCGACGACTCCTCCCTTCGGACCGTCTGTGCCAGCTCAGGGCGTATCTTCTCCTCCCCAGGAAATTTAAGCCGATCGTCCCCCTCAAAGATGAGAGACTTCTTCGGTAAAGAAAGACAAAAAAAAGAAGAAATGCACCATAGATATGCCTTCGAACTCGAAGACTTTTAGGTGATAACCTTCGCGATATTGAGTCCAAGTATATTCTTTCCCTTTATAAAGTGAAGTACAAACATCTTCATCTGGCCAAAGAGGTAAAGCTCATAGACCGGTGGGCGATACCCGGAAGCATTACCATTCGATTTCCCATCGTCGGAGAGACTCCGCTATCCTTTACACCGAGCTAATGAATCGGGTCCTTCGTCTACCTCTTGATCATACTCTAGTAGAATAATTCAAACTTATCGGACTTTGCCCCTCTCAAGCTGGCGATAACATGTGGTACACCCTCATGGCCTGCATTATGGCCTCCGGACTTTATGAGACAACATTTTCAATGAAGCAGCTTATCTGCATTTCCGGTGTGGCTAAGAACTCTCGTTATCCTTTTTTACTCTCTTAGTTTTTCAAAAAGTTCAAGGTGATCAAAGACTTCTTAGAAGCTGATAAAAAATGGAAGCAACAATACATTTTTATCTCCGGACTATAGGAAATTGGCTTTGAGAACTCCGACGACCTTCCTCACCGGTTAACTTTGAAGTGGTCCAGGCAAGGTATGCATCCTCATATAGTCTTATTTTTATTAATTAAAGTTGGATAATCTTAAGATGTTTCTTTCAAATAGCTATGAAGGGAATTTCTAAACCCTTTAGAAGTTATGCAATAGGTGCAAATAAAATATTTGAGAAGCTAAGCGTCTGGGCAGGTGAACATTGGGACCATAAATTTCATCAAAGTTTCCTGCCAATGAGCTTCGTGAGAAGTAATCTTTGGAGGTATGACCCTGGAGAGAAGAAGTCCATGTCCGACCTCATAGTGCCTCCCCCGAATGACGTTATTCTCAAAGGCCTGGAAGATTTGGACAATATTTTTTACCTTCCAACTCGAGCTCGAGATCCGAGCCACCAAGATGCAGAAAAATCTGAGGAGGATGGTGAGCGTACCGAGGATGATGCAGAGTCTGAGAGGGATTCTCCCGAGAAATAGGGAGTTGGAGCCCAAAAAGATCATCAGAATGAGACGCAGGAAGAAAGACTAACATAGGTTCTACAAGGAAACCAAGTTGATCCCCGAGTAAGTCCTACGACTAACGCTCAGGAAGAACAACAGAGGGATGCTGAAAATGAGACTTCTATTGAAGTGAGACCAATTGGGAGATTCGGGGTTGTAAGGCCAAGAAGGCTTACTGATGAAGAAAAACAGTGAAGGAGAAAACGACAATACAACTTGTCCGGGCTTACCCTCAATAAAAAAAGTTGCCATAATTGACTCAGATTCTGGGGGGAATGTATTCTTCATAAAAAACAGCCCGCGGTTCAAGAAGAGAACCTTAAGGAAGGTGAATATCTCTCCCCTACCTCAGCTTACTTTGATGTCTACGAAAACAATTTTGTTGCCAATGAGCTAAACAAACTGCTCCGTGCTTCTGCTCTCCTCGAACGGAAAGCTAACCGAAAAGATCGTTACAAGAACGAAGTCCTTCAAAAAAGGGTTGAGGTAAGAAGACTGACCACCGAGGCAAACGACTTGAAGAAAAAGGTGAAAGATTTGATAGATGAACTTGCCAAAGAAGAGGTATCTTCCCAATTGAAGAAGGCTGAGGACGAACTTTCAAAAGAGAAAAATACATCTACTGATCGTTTATCCAACATTACCTCCTTAGAGACTGAACTTTCCGAGGAGAGAATAAAGTTTGACGACGAACGAGTAAGCTTCATTACTAAGGACACCGAACGAGACACTCTTATTGATGGTCTTATTGAATCTTGCGCTAAGACTATGACATACTTTGAAAATGCTGTTGCAGACATTGAAAAACTGTCGAAGGAGAATGAGTCTCTGAAGAAAGACTTTGAAACTGAGCAGAAGAAAAGTTTAGATGCATATGCGGCCAGTATTATATCTCACATTGAAGTAAGATATGCAACATGATATCCTCTATGGTATTAGAGATGCATGACAATTTTTCGGACCTGAAGTTAGGAGCCTTTGGTAGCGCGTTATTGAAAGGCATCACCCTGCATGTATTTTTATGGAGGATTTGAAGACTAGCGACAAATCAGAAAGTTCATCTTTGGAATATGACTTTCCGGAAGACAATAAGGAAAATTACGCATCCAATTAGCATAGTTTGAATGTTGTCTTTCCTGTTTTATTAATTATTTGTAAACGCGAACATATGGAACTTTGTTCTGTAAAATTACCCTCATGCTGTGAGGACTTTTGGTATTGTAACTCAGTTTTCCAAATTTATGTTTTACTACAAAATGCCTTATGCTAAAATGTTTGACCTAAAATAATTTTTACCGAAGAGATAATTTCCCAACATGAAAGCTTTTCAAAGTTCTAATTTAAATCAACTTGTTTCTTCGCTAAGAAATCTTTTATGTGAAAACGTTTGACCCGTGGCATTACCCATCTTTCTTTGCTCTAAATAACAAACATTCACTATCTTCTCATTCAAAAATATAATTTTTTGTCCAAACTTCTTTGAATGTTTTTTTAATTGAAAAAGATGAATTTTCTAGTCCAAACTTCTTTGGAACGTTTTTTGAGTTCAAATGGATAAAAAATTTAGTCCACACTTTTTTGGAATGTCTTTTGAGTTCAAAAAGATGAACTTTCTAGTCAATTTTTTTTGGAACGCCTTTTGAGTTAAAAAAGATGAACTTTCTAGTCCAAGGATGAGAGTTCATCTGAGCTAAGAGAAATATACTCACTAGATTCTGATGGTTGATATCATTGTTCAGATCTAGCTCCTCTCTTGGAATATCAGTGATTTTTCCTCTGAAGCCTTTCCTCAGGCTGATGAATGAGAAGTTAAGTCTGATCTTCCGCAATACGCTCTCATCAGAGTTCTGATTTGACCTTTATCGAACTCATTATCGCTTCTTTTTCTATATTGAGCCTTTCGATGTCTTCCAACAACTCTTTTCGCCTGGCCACCAAGACAGACTCTTCGAGAACCTCTTTAGCGTACCGATTATTGTCATTTTCTTCGTTTGTCACTTGTTCTTCCATGAGATAGTCTCCACATCCGGATTCAATCAAGTTTTCCATCGGATTTACCTCTAACTCACCATGAACTTCAGTTTCTATTGCTTTTTTTTGCTTTAGATTACTTTTATGGTTTTGGAACGTTAATTCCAGGAACCACTCTGATTTCCATAGACGGTGCCACTGATGAACTAAAAAAATTCTTAGGTTAGTTCGGATGCGGAAATGTTTGTGGGTGAGCATCTGTCTAAAAGATGTTCGTGTCTGATATACTTAATAAGAGAATCAGTATTTTGTAGAAAGAGAACGAGACAAAAAGAATAAATGTAGCAATAATTGACTAATCATTAGCCCTTTTCCCAAAAAAGAAATGTCCTTTTTATAGTATATGAGGTGGGTATTAAAATTACATAATTACCACCGTTAAAGTGGATTTCTTATCCCACTTTTCTACTATTTACAAACAAGTTCTTGGGGTATATCACTTAACCCCTCATATCTCTTATGTTTGCTTTACTTTAGTCCTTAATCGCTAAATACACAAATTGAGTCTTTATATTTTATATAATAAACCTTGTTACTATTTATATTTTCCTTCCCTTATCAAGGCCAACTTTCTTAGTTTAATACTTGATGATTAATCTATATTTAATAATATCATGCTCATGATGAAGTATGCAAAACATTAAACTTCACATTGGATCGATTAAATTTCGCAATCTTGCTAACCATAAACTTGTCAAAATTATAAAATGATTCAATTCACAAGTGTGGGCCAATTTTGTGATATATTAGATATCTAATCATTTACCCAGATTTAGATAACTTAAAACATACTAATCATATGAAAAAAATACCATACAACTACTTATGCACTTTAGGGCCAAGTAATTTTGTAGTCTAGTCCAATGTTAAACACATAAAATTAGACATTTCTAGAGGTTGGTTTATGAAACAAAGGGACAAGATACTATCAACATGATACACTTAAATATCCACGAATTATAAATCATCCTATACTACGAAATAAAAAAAACTTAAAATATGAAGCCATGTTTTTATAATTTTGAATTGTATGTTCTTGGTTGATAATTTTTTATTTGAGGCTTGGATAATCTAAAAGTTCGCAACCTAATCTTTTTTAATGATCCCACCTTAATAGAAAATATTTCCATCGGACTGAAATTTGGAGAGGATACCGGAGGAGAGATTGGTGGAGTAGATATCAATGCCTTTCAAAACATTGATCTTTATTTTAATGATTTTGAGAAAGATGACTTCGTTGGGCCCTACCGTCCTTCAAGCTCTTCTAACATGGGTCATTCTCCCTTGGGTTGTCAGTATGGTGAATGGCTAACGCTTTTGATTTTTCCTTTAAACCCATCTTTGCCTTTTTAGTGGCCCTCAACGCTTCTATTTCCGCTTTCAACATGTCTCGCTCTTCGGTTGTGTACTCATTGTTTTCTCCCACCACCTCCACCAAAGGTGATGGCACTTCTTGCTCCTCCGGATTCATCCGGACTGGTTTTTCTTGCTGGTTTTGAATACTAGATTCAGGCACCTTCTGCTCCCACTGTGGTCGCCAATTTTGTGTGGTTTATTTTAAGTTGAGGGTAATTTTGTCAAGTGTTTTGGATAGTTTTAAGAGTTTTAAATTGTTTGGGTGTTTTGTAGTGAGAATTTAAGTTACTGAAATGTTCATTACCCTCATTAATGAAAGTAGTTGAGTATTTATACCCTTAATTATGGACCCATGGGCTTTCGAGTCAAGTTATCAAACCGGATCAAGTTTAAGGACCCATTTACTTAATAAGCTGATTAGTACCTAGCTTAGTCAAAAGGTGTTTAGTTATTTAATAATTTTGCCATGTCTGGATAGTTCAGTGGGCGCTTATTGTCCAAAATTTCCCTTGTCCGGATTTCTCAGTGAGTAGTGGTGAATATATCCGGACTCATCAATTTTAAGAAGGCAATGAGATTTTATATATAAGTCGGCTATTAGGGCTCATTGTTAAAACCTTCTTGTGCCGCCAGGGTAGGGAAGAGTATGCCACTGATACTTACATAAACTGATAAAAAAATGTTTACATATTTACACATTCACTCTAAATAAACTTCGAGGTGCTCAATGTTCCAAGAGTGAGGAAGATCTCTTCCTTCTTTATCTTTGAGTCTGTACGTCCCCGACTTTATCTTCTTGGTTACCGTGTACGTACCTTCCCAATTAGGAGCTAACTTTCTCAACATCTTTTCTTTTGTGTGAAGGAAGACTTTCCTCAAAATTCTATCCCCAACTTTGAACTCCCTTCTTCTAACTTTTGACGCGTACCGACTTCTCATCAAAGTCTGGTAGTGTAAAAAGTTTAGCTGCGCCTTTCTTTTCTTTTATTCTATTAAATCCAACTCTGTGCGCTTTCCTCTATCATTTGTTTCCTCTGAGTATTCTCTCAATCTGCACGATGGGAACATTGTCTCTGATGGTACTACCGCGTCCATCCCATAAACAAATGCAAATGGAGACTTTTGCGTTGCAATCTGAGGAGTTGTCCTATAAGCCCATAGTAATCTGGCCACTTTCCGGCCTTACCCTCCATATTCTTCCTAAACCCATCTAAGATTGTTGGATTAGTCACGTCAACCTGGCCATTTGCTTGAGGGTGGAAAAGTGTTGAAAAGCATTGTTGTATTCCTTTAGATGCACAAAAAGCTTTCATTTCATTGTTATTGAATTACGGTCCATTATTCATTGTAATTTTTCTTGGTATATCAAAGCGACAACATATGTTAGACATTGATAAACTTGATTACATATCGCTCTTGTTCTTGCTAACGAGTCAGCTTCCACCCACTTGGAGAAGTAATTTACTACAACAATGATTGTCTGACGTCCTCCTGATGTCATCGGAAGGGGTCCGACTAGATTAATACCCCATCGGTTAAATGGTAAAGACTCTGATATTGATTCGAAGGGTACGCAAGGTGCATGAATCGAGTTAGAAAATCTTTGGCACGTGTCGCACTTTTGCACTAACTCATTTGCATCCGAGGAGAGGGTCGGCCAATAATACCCAACCAGAAGAAATCTTCGTATCAGCCTTTTGTAGCCACAATGTGCTGACCCTTCCCCATCATACAACTTTAAAAGTATCAATTGCGATTCATCCTTCCCTAAACAGCGGATTAAAGGACGGCTAAATGATTTTTTATACAATACGTCTCCGAGTACAACATACCCATATGCCTTGAATCATATTCTTGTAGCCATTACTTTATCAACTGGTAATATGTCGTTGACCAAGAACTCTTGTATCTCACTTCTCCAGTCTTTCACTATAGCTGCGAAAATTCGGAAGTCCTCAACACCTCCTTCAACTGGTTCGGAATCCTTAACAATCGATGGGTTTTTTTGGACGATTATCCATGGGTACTCCTCTAAGTAAGATGCTCTAGCCAAAGAATCAACCACTGAATTCCCAGCCCTATGAACATGTTTGTATCTGATATCCTCGAAACTCAATGTTAAGGCCTTCAAAACCCCCATATATATTACCAAATGATCTTTTCTTGCCTCCGAACGACCAGAAGCATGTTTACCAGAAGTTGTGAATCACTAATCAACCTGACTCTTTGAGCTCCACAAATTTTTGCAAGTCTTAAGTCTGCCAAAGCAGCTTCGTTTGATGCTTTAAACCCAAATCAGATGGCTTGATAAATAACAATTCCTTCTGGAGATACCAATTATACCCCTGCGTCACAGCTAGATGAGTCTCCATTTCATTCCGATCGGAGTGGAATTCGACTAAGAAATCAGCTAATGCTTGTGCTTTGATAGCAGTTTGTGGTTCAAATTCAATATCAAAGTCTCTAAGTTCTACCGACCACTTTGCCATTCTTACCGACACATCGGGCCTTTGTAGCATGTTTTTCAACAAAAAAGATGTTTGTACAACAATTGAATGAGCCTGAAGGTAATGCCTCATCTTTTGTGCAGATGTAACTAGTGCAAAGGCTAACTTTTCTAACTTGAGATATCGCTTCTCCACATCCAGAAGACATTTGCTCACATAATAAACCGTCCTCAGAACATTTCCCTCTTTTCAGATTAAGCGGGCTTGACCCACTTGTTAGACATTGGTTGAACATATACTGTTGGTTGTTGGCTACATGTGCATAGTGCTGAGTGTGAGCTACATGTGCATACTGTTGAGTGTGAGCTACCGTTTGAGTTACATGTTTTACCACTTGAATTGGAGGTCGTGGTCGGATAGTGGCAGTTGGATGTGACATTTGCGGTTGGATATTCACAGGTTGCACATTAGCTCTTACTAGAGTTGGATCTTGGTAGAACTGAGACATGGATTCTATCTCCGAGGCCCTTGCTTCTTCAACTAAAATCCATTTCTCTATTTGATCCAACAACGCACCGAATATCACAGCTTTCGTCTCTGCAACATTATCTTTGATCACTCTCACAAGCAAACCCATTATGATAACTGTCAAATCCACTTTGTCCTCAAAAAATTCCATATCCGTCTTCACTTGAATGAAATTTTTCGTATACTCTTTCAAACTCTCTCCAACTTTCTGCCTGTAGTAAATGATACTATCCCCATTCGCTTGGAATTTCTTGCTTCCAACAAAATCTTGTCTCAACATACTCCAAAACATGTCAAAATTCTTTATGCACCTTTGAGGTAAATGGTTATACCACTTTGATGCAGCATTCTTGAAATACGAGAGAACGCCCTACACAATAACTTGTCATCATCATCGTAGTTGATCATGAAAATTTTGAACTGCTCAATGTGACTATCTGGGTCTTGAGTCCCATCGAACTTTTCCAATTTAGAAATGTCAAACCACTTGGGGAGGTGTACGGATAATTTTTTTGGAAAGAGTGGAGATGACCTCCAATTGTGTCCGACCTTGTAAGCACTTCCCCACATACCTTCATTTGCAGCCATATAGAGCCTTTCCTCCGTAAAAAAAGTAAATTGATTACTGACTCGGTAATCTTGATTGTAGCTATCGAATTGAAGTTGTCTCTAAGGAGTCATATACTCTGTTCATACCGTGTTCACCATTTTGTCGGGCTCTTCAGAATATAGATTTCTCTTCCCTTGATAATGCTTCTTCTTCCTCGAACCTTTCGTTCTCCGACTGGTCCGATGAGAGCTTTTATGGATGTTTGAGCCTCGTTGCTTCTGATCCACTTTATACTTAGCATCGATATCCGAGGATGAGAGTTCATCTGAGCTAAGAGAAGTATACTCACTAGATTCTGATGGTTGATATCATTGTTCGGATCTAGCTCTTCTCTTGGAATATCAGTGATTTTTCCTCTCAGCCTTTCCTCAGGCTGATGAATGAGAAATTGAGTCTGATCTGCCACAATACGCTCTCATCAGAGTTCTGATTTGACCTTTATTGAACTCATTATCGCTTCTTTTTTCTATATTGAGCCTTTCGATGTCTTCCAACAACTCTTTTCGCCTCGCCACCAAGACAGACTCTTCGAGAACCTCTTCATCGTACCGATTATTTTCATTTTCTTCGTTTGTCACTTGTTCTTCCATGAGATAGTCTCCATATCTGGATTCAATCGAGTTTTCTATCGGATTTACCTCTAACTCACCATGAACTTCAGTTTCCATTGTTTTTTTTGCTTTAGATTACTTTTATGGTTTTTGAACGTTAATTCCAGGTACCACTCTGATTTCCACAGACGACACCACTGATGAACTCAAAAAATTCTTAGGTCAGTTCGGATGCGGAAATGTTTGTGGGTGAGCGTCTGTCTAAAAGATGTTCTTGTCTGATATACCTAATAAGAGAATCAGTATTTTGTAGAAAGAGAAAGAGACAAAAGGAATAAATGTAGCAATAATTGACTAATCATTACCCTTTTTCCCAAAAAGGAAATGTATTTTTTATAGTATATGAGGTGGGTAGTAAAATTACATAATTACCACCGTTAAAGTGGATTTCTTACCCCACTTTTCTACTATTTACAAACAAGTTCTTGCGTTATATCACTTAACCCTTCATATCTTTTATGTTTGCTTTACTTTAGTCCTTAATCGCTAAATACACAAACTGAGTCTTTATATTCTATATAATAAACCTTGTTACTATTTATATTTTCCTTCCCTTATCAAGGTCGAATTTCCTAGTTTAATGATTGATGATTAATCCATATTTAATAATATCATGCTCATGATGAAGTATGCAAAACATTAAACTTCACATTGGATCGATTAAATTTCGCAATCTTGCTAACCATAAACTTGTCAAAATTCTAAAATGATTCAATTCACAAGTGTGGGTCAATTTTGTGATATATTAGATATTTAATCATTTACCCAGATTTAGATAACTTAAAACATACTAATCATATAAAAAAAATACCATACAACTACTTATGCACTTTAGGGCCAAGTAATTTTGTAGTCTAGTCCAATGTTAAACACATAAAATTAGACATTTCTAGAGGTTAGTTTATGAAACGAAGGGAAAATATGCTATCAACATGGTAAACTTAAATATCCACGAATTATAAATCATCCTATATTACGAAATAAAAAACTTAAAAGATGAAGCCATGTTTTTAGAATTTTGAATTGTATGTTCTTGGTTGATAATTTTTTGTATGAGGCTTGGATAATCTAAAAGTTCGCAACCTAATCTTTTTTTAATGATTTGATTGTGAAGGAATAATCAAATCTTCATTAATATCTTTTTTAGTGTATATATATTTTAGTTTCTTAAATACAAAAATAACAATGTTTATGAACCGTGAACCATTTCAAACAACAACATTACTTATTCTAATTCAAAATTAAAAAAACTATTCTAAATGAAACCAATATGTGATAAGTCGTCACCTTTATGAAATATAACCCCATGCTTATTTTGTGATTACAAACTAGCCAAAACCTTTAGTTTTTCTTAAGTTGTTTATTTCCAAATCCAATCTCTCAAAGTATCCAAAATAAACATAGTATTTATCAGATTACCTCTATGATACATATTTTATCTATTAGTTCGTCACTTAATATATGATTATCAGTTGTTGCTACCATGTATCTATTCTGATGTCGAGTTAATAAACACTGTAAAAATGAATATTGATATGTAGCATAAGAATAATATAGAATGTAATTGGACAAATCTAATCGTAACTTCCCATACTTAAGTGAAGATCTACTTAATGAGTTATATAAGTTAATGAACTTTAATTGAGCCATTTATTGCAATTAAACCACAATGATAAAGTTAAATTTCATATATAAATTAGTTCTTATTACAAAGATCCCACTTAAATCAACAATATTCTAAATTAACTACACCCATCCTAATGGTGTGTTACAAGAAAACCTTAGATAATACTTCCTTTTTAAAATAGGTGTGTTATATACTGATTTGACAACTCTTAAATCTTTTCAACTTAATCTTAATTGAATGATTTGCAGCATCTAGAACATTGTTTTAGTGTTATTTAAGAAAAAATAGTCTTAGCATCCATTCAATTAAGCTCTAGGTTAAAGTGTGCTGCTAGTGCCATAAATTTTATAACTGATTCTTTCATAAAACTTACGAGAAGATCTTTTGAAAGTCAACTATTTACACTCACTACATCTTGTTATCACAAGTCTATTTTTATATATTTCCATATTACCCTTAAAATGCCGTTTGGTTTTTATAAACTCATTTACAACCAATCGTCTTCATTTCAGAAGGTGATTAGAAAGGCTCCAAATTTCATGTTATGTTAACGTATACTATTCCATTATAACGTTGATCTACAAGTGATAATCATAACTCTTTTTTATTTATGGAAACATGATCAATCGTTTATTGTTATCCACATAAATGTTTATGTTCTTGAAGATGCACTATGATAAGGGAAGATTAAAGATCTAAGAAAGTTATGGGTGTTTTATTAACAAAGAAAGTTTCTTAGGAGAAATGGATAATTATGTAATGGAAAAGGACCAATATATAACAAACAATAGACTTGAGGATGAGACCATAATTAGAAATTGATGAATGATTAAGCAATTATTACTTTTACTTTCTCTTTCTAAAAATACGTATTTCTCTCTCCAAAATATTGGTTAAGTAATCTGAATAACACATTTAGTCCCTTAAACATTATTTTACTCAGAAACCTCCTCCAAATATTTCTAGAATGAACATTGGCACCGTCTGTGGGAACGATTTGGTACCTGAAATCGTCTTTCAAAACCTATTTGAAATATGTAATGCAAAAATGACCAATTTATAAAAACAATAGACTTGAGAATGAGACCATAATTAGAAATTGATGAATGATTAAGCAGTTATTACTTTTACTTTCTCTCTCTAAAATACATATTTATTTTTCTAAAATATTGGTTAAGTAATCTGAATAACACATTTAGTTTCCTAAATATTATTCTACTCACAAACCTCCTCCAAAGATTTCTGGAATGATCATTGGCGCCTTTTATGGGAACAATTGGTACATGGAATCGTATTCCAAAACCTATTTAAAATTTTGAAAGAAAAATTGATGGAAATCCGAGGAGATTTAGACATGAATATTGACTTGGTAATTAGAAAAGAGTTCTAAGAGAACCATACGGAAGCTAATATAGAAATCGATCAACAATATGATGATCAACATGTTGGTGAAATTTTAGAAGAATCTATGTTGGTGGCTCGAAGAAATGAGTTATTGGAGAAAATCCAAAAGTTGAATTTTGAAAAAGACGCAGGGATAGCTTCTAAAAAAATTCAGTCTGAAGTCCAAAGAGAAAATAAGACTAAGAAATATGAGTCAGGCCACTATCATTGGATCAGTAAGAAGAATAGGTATCCGAGGCATCATCGCTATTCTCCAAGGAAAAAGTTAAAGCCAAGGTACATGTATAAATAATACGAATCAAATGATTATTCACTCTATGACACTAGTGAATCATCTTCAGAAAGAGAGCATCACCGAAAAAGGATATCAGAAATAAATATTCGAAGAAGCATAGAAAAGAGCATCGGTCAAGTCATCGTACATAAAGATTTGAAAGAGAAATATCAGGCTTCTGAGGATCATATTAAGAAATATAAAGTCTTGAATGTTCAAAATCAATCAGGAAATCAAAATTCCAAATACCGTGTAAGTAATAAATACACAACTCCTTCTGAGGAAGGTCTCTATGCGATGGTTCACGAAGGCCCAAGAGCTAATGTTTACAGAGCGAGTCATAATTGGAGGTTTTCTCATTTGTCCGTAGAGATACTTTCTGGCACTCTTCCAAAGCATTTTGACATTATTTGAGCTAAAACATTCGATGGGACGCAAGACCCTGACAGTCATATTGAACAATTTAAAAAATTTATGATTAATTTTGATGATGATGATAAGTTGTTGTATAGGATTTCTCTCAAACTTCTAAGGGAGTTGCTTTAAAGTGGTATAATCGACTTCCGCATGGTTATATAAGGTTTTTTGATATGTTCAGGAATTTTTTCCGACAATATTTTTTGGGGAGTAAGAAATTTCGTGCTAATGGAGACACCATAATATATTGCAGACAGAAGGTTGGAGAAAGTTTGAAAAATTATACTAATCGTTTTCTTAAGGAAAAAACTGATATGGAGTATTGTAAAGATTTTGTGGCTTTAGCAGCATATCGAATGGGGCTTCTCCCTGGAATATTGAAAGACAATGTGTTTGTAAGTCAGAAAATGACATTTGGGGCTCTTCTTGATCAAGTTGAAAAAAGAATATTAGTTTAAGAAACACGTGCATCAGAAATATGATCTAGTGATCAATTGGAGTAGAATCACTTTCAAAGATATCTTGCTACTATTCAACCTCCTCCTCCTCGAATTAATGTACAACCAAAAGCAGCGAACCAATATCCTCTGAGGCCCAGGGTAAACCAGCGAACATATAGTACACAACAAATGGCTAGGCCAATATCTAACAAGTGGATCGACCATAGTATTTTACAGATCTAATTGAGTGTGTGGCTACTATATTTGATAAAACTCGTGGTCATTTACCATTTTGAAAGCTTTTCCCAATTAAAACTCCAAGGGAAAATGGAAACAGTAGGTTTTGCAAGTATAATGAGGATGTTGGCCATGACACAAAATAGTTTATTGCTTTAAATTATGAAATTCAGGCGTTAATTGAAAATGGAAAATTGACAAATTTTGTAAAGAAACACTCTCACTCGATTGGATTCTGACTCCTCGGTTTCACTTTCACTATCGTTGGATTCTGACTCCTCGGTTTCACTTTCACTCAGTAATATTCCAGAAGGATGAAATTTGGCAAGGACATATGCCCAAAAACTTCCCAAGTTAAGATCAGGGCTCATCAATTTCTTGAATCAACGCACACCTAATAGTTGCATCCTTCGAATTTAATTTGCCAACACACTTTGCAGCATAGCTTTCCACAACATCATATTTATCTTTTTCAACATTGGTTAAAATGACTTATTTCTCTTTTACGAATCTTTTAAAATCTTCGAAGCACTTATTGAAACTATCTATGGCTAAGCTGTTTGAGTCCTTGTAAGCTGCAATAAGCCTTTCTTTAGTTTCGTTTTTTTTTTGCGTAAAGATCCCTTTCATCTTGACAACATTTTCTGAGGAACATGATAATGTTCAAATGCAACGAGTTTTTCGAAGATCGCATCAGTTTGTTGTTCAAGGGTTGAATGTTGTTGTTTGAGCTCTTTGAGTTCTGATTTAACCTTGGAGAGTTCAGATTTGTAATGGCTCTTCCGATCCTTGAGATACTGCATTTGTTTCCCAATAGTGACAGAGGAATGGAGAAGTCTTCGAAGACGAAGAGAGAACTCATCTTCCAAAGAAATCTCAAAGGAGATACATGGGGATCCCTCCTCAAAATTATTAAAAGGTGAGGAGTTAGCTGATTGAACATTTTCTTGAAGCTCTTGAGAATTCATGTTAGCCAGTGGAAGTGGATTAAGTTTAGGCCCATGGGTCATGTTTTTTGGGTAAGTGTTGACTTGATCATTCTTTTTTGTTTCTGGGGAGCCTATGTCACCGGAAGCTTATGGGATGTCCTCGGAGATAGTCTTCAATTTCATTTGGTATTTTTTCTTGGGAGAAGTCTGAATAGGGAGCTTCTTTTTCAAGGGGGTAGAAGACTTTTTGAGTTTATCAACTTTCCATCCTTTTGAGCTCTTAACTGTTCCCGTTTCTTTTTGTGTGCTTTCACAAAAGCTTCTTTCATTTCTGAAGGTATATTTAACTCCTCATCAAGATGACTTTTAGCCATGTCCCTTGTTGGAAGAAAAATGATCACGTCTTTCTCGTCTAATCTGTCTAGCACGTGTTGCGAGGGGGAAACCATAAGTTCCTCTAATAATAGACTTTCTGATGGATTAAACCTCCACGATCGGCTTTTAGAAAGGTTCGTGGGAGTGAAGCAAAGTTGAAATTTATTGAGCCAAACAGTCTTGGCCCACATACTCAATTTAGAGAAAACATTTTAGCGCGAGGGACGAAGTCAACATAAGGCTTGGATATACCACCCATTGTTGTTTATATGTAAAAAAAGTAAAAGAACTAGTAAAGAGAAACAAACAAAGTTTTTGAAGTACAAGTGAAAGAAAGTCGCACCTTTGTTTGTCCATATAAGTGAAAGTTTGTGAGGGTTATTGGAAGTGGCCTCAGATCATATCTCCCAAAGCCCCAAGAAAAAGAGGAAGCATTGTTTCTATTTTTATCCCCTTCAAGCAGATTTTTAACTACCTTCTGATCACGTCCAAAGGTAAGAGAGTAGAATGAGAAGTATGGATTTTTTGCTAAGCCAAAAATGTCAATCAATTCTTCTAAGGTAAAATGGACCCCAAAATGCTGGAGACCATGATGCATGCCATAAGGATAAACCACATATTAGGACCGGCATGGGTAGGACATAGTACAATCTTGGAAAAGTATTCTACGAAGAAGGGGTCCAACGGATAACGGAGTCCCAAATTCATTATCTTAGTATATACTATCAGTTCATTGTCCTTAACTGATAGTGGAGTTACTCCGACGGCAGGAAAGCGAATTGAGATTGATGAAGGAATCCCCCATCAAAGTCTTAACAATTCTTCCTCAGACGGGTCAAAGTATTTATATTGGATTTTATATAAAGCCAATAAATTCCTGTTTTCGACGGATTTAAGATTTTTTCCTACTAAGGCATCTATTTCTAGGGGCAATGGGATATATTCCTTTGATTTATTATTTTTCATTTGAGAAGAGTTATAGTCCCCAATTAAAAAGTTAGTAGCTTTGGATGTACTTTCGAAGAGACCCACAGTAGTAATATTATCCTTAACGACTTGAGGAACAACAAAATGTGATGCTTCTTCAGAAGGATTTTCAGTAGTAGTTTTTTTCCAGAGATCGGAGAAGCAGTAGCAGTTAGATTCCCCTCGGTAATGGGAGTTTCTTTTTTTTCGGAAATTATTTGGCCTTTTTCCTCTACTCTTGGAAAATTGATTTCTGGAATGGCCTCAAGAGGTTGCTTTGTCATTCGAGTGACATCGAATCTTGTTAGTTTTCGTGGGGGTATTTCAGGTGTTGGCCTTGGTGTTCCTTGAGGTATGGCAGATGACGTCAAAAGAATTTCCAAAGAGGATTCTCCAGAGAATTTTTGAATGTTTGTGTTTGTTGTCTTCGTGGTGTCTTTTTCTCTTCGAAAGAAGATCCCTTCGAGTGTTTGTCTTTTCCCATAAGTCTGGAATCAGTCTTGTAAATAGGTAAACAAGAATGATTAGAGGGCTGAGAGTAGATATTCGAGGGTATAATAACAGTTAAGCTTTTTGGGGGAGGCCAAGTACCGTAATAGAAAACTTCTGGGGGTTGGGGCTCAGGTGCGACAAACAAACTAGCAGCTCTTTTTTCTTCGAATTTCTAGCTAATAGTCAACCACTCCGGTATACGAAGTTTTTTGGCATAAACGACTCTCTCTCTAATTTTTTCATATCTTTATCTCTCTAAATGTGTTGAGAGGATATGTGATGAGGTAAAAGTATTTATAGGCGAAGAATGGGTCTGAAAACGCCGAACCTAAGGAGCTGATAAGTTCTTTATTATGGGTAAATTGTCCAAAATAGGACTAATGAGTGCCTAGAGAAGCGTCATGCCACCCCTAAACTAGTGATGAGGTAAAAGTATTTATAGGCGAAGAATGGGTCTGAAAACGCTGAAGCCTAAGGAGCTGATAAGTTCTTTATTATGGGTAAATTGTCTAAAATAGGACTAATGAGTGCCTAGAGAAGCGTCATGCCACCCATAAACTAGATCGTATAAAAAAGAAAAGCACGCCAAGGATTTTTCAATCGACATTTGTCAAAAGAGAAAATTTTTCATTGGTGGTGTCAGAAAAAGGTATGACGTCACAAATGTAAAAATTTAAGAAACGTTTCGTATGGATATCGAAAGTTTTCGATTAAAATTCTAGGGAAATTGATTCATTTTAGAATTCGAGGAGCATAGAATGATTTCAAGGATCCAGAGAAGATTTTATATGAAAAAAATATATTTATAAGGACAAATTCGTTCTGGCTATGAGGGTTGGCAAAAATCTAACGAAAATTAACGAGCAAAATCCGACGAAGTTAAGGGTAATTATACAAGAGTCCTTGTCTAAACATTTTCACAAGGACTAGGGGATATTGAAAAAGGAAGCTTAAAGATCTAAGAAAGTTATGGGTCTTTTATTAACAAAGAAAGTTTCTTAGGAGAAATTGATAATTATGTAATAGAAAATGACAAATTTATAACAAACAATATACTTGAGGATGAGACCACAATTAGTAAATTGTTATACTTGTGGACCTACTATTTGTATTATAAAAGCACCACCCCTTTCTTAGAAATTGGTGATTGATGGATGATTGAGCAATTATTATATCTACTTTCTCTCTCTAAAAATATGGCTTTCTATCTCTAAAATATTGGTAAATAATCTGAATAACACATTTAGTCTCCTAAACATTATTCTACTCACAAACCTCCTCCGAATATTTTTGGAACAATCACACTATACGATCCAAAAATGTAGTGTTCTTCTTATATCTAGTAGATCTACTTAATGACACTATTAACTTTGCATTTTCTTAAGGTGATAGAGTTTGAACTTCTTTGAATAGGTTTATTTTATTCATTATGTGGAAGATAATATTATTCTCGAGTGACATAATGTTCTAACAAGATTTTAATGACTAAGTTTGAAACTAATGATATGATACGTGAGCATTAATCCACCAATAATCTTTTTTGGGCCGATATATTGACTTTAAAACCACTATATATTTGATCATAAACCTACCAACAACCTTTTTTAGACCGACATGTATGATTGATGACTTAGAATATTTGTTAGAACCATTATGAATCCTTATATATTTTCATCAAAATTAGAATTTGGTCCTAAATTCTTTCCCCAAACCCACCACTCTTAAAATAATTTTAACGTTCTTGTCTCAAAACATACTTATAGTGGGAGAATTATTAAACTAAATCCCTTTGAATGGTCAAAATATGCAACGAAGTAACAACTAACCCTCTTATTATTTAATTTATTTAGATTCGATTGATGAGGCTTTGCTTTAGATGGTCATCCCAACCATACTAATGTTATAAGCTAGGATTTCAGCCAATTCAAAACTCATTCGGGGTCTTTATGTTTTCCCTTGTTAGAACCTTTATTTATAGTTTATATTGCACATTTGATAGCCTCTCCATAGATTGATAGTGGTGGATTTGAAAGACATCATACTTCTCACCATATCGTTTATCATATTTATTTCTCAAATACATATTTTTATGCTAGACAAACCCGAAATTGTATTACGAGGAACTATATGACACTTCTCAAGGGATTTAACATATATGCATTGACGTTGTTCACCTCAACCGTCATATATTCCATATTATTCAATACCCAGTAAGATTTAATGCACTTAATGCTCTTACCTAGTTATTTTTCAACTTCGGACTTACAAGTTATGAACTTGTTTATGGCTTCTTATTTCTCACAAAGAAGGTATAGGTACACGTAACGAGAGAAGTCACTCATAAATGATATGAATTACCGTTCTATGTTCCATGATTCTTTAGGGAATGATCCACGAATGTTGGTATAGATAACTTTTCAGACTTCGTTCTCTCTTTTAAATATAATTTATTTGTTGTTTCTGGTCGATATCATATTTAGTGATGTTTTTTGGCTTTTCAATGTATTACATCCCCATAAATTCTTTATATCCTTTCACGTTTCACTGTCTAAATATTTTGCTACTATCTAAATATTTTACTACAACAATCGATTTGTGAAGTAGATCGGTAAAATTAGATCCTTGCATAAAAGTTCATCTTTAAAATGCTAAAAAATCTTAAATTTTATACTTTCCTATTTGATTTGGTCAACTCATATCCCATCCTTTAACTAAATTATCATTTTTTATCAATATAAAATTTCTTTGGCCAACATTTATGTTCTTACTTTGAATTTCTTAAATGGGTATCCAGGTTTCCAAACAAAGTTGCCTTTGATAACTCACCATGAGCTTATTAAAGTGACCCTCTTAACAGATCAAACGAGTTTCATCACCAAAATTTTGGAGGATAAAAGACCTTTTTAAACTTTCAAAGTTATTGCTTAATTTGTACCTCAAAATGCAAGTGAAAGGTATTCCATGTGGTACCAAAGAAGGTGTCATGATAACCTTCAAGAATATAGAGATGTTTGTTGTATTTCATACATTAGTTCTTACAATAATCTTATTATATTTTCTATATGCCTTTTCTCAATAGTCTTAATTTGCATTTTCCATATTTTTTACTATTTTGAATGCTTTTTTTAGGATGTTAACCATTTTAAAAATGATTACGTGTATGATCTGATTCTCAACTATGGTATAAACTATGTTAACATGTGGATATATGACAATATCAATTATGAAATCAAGCAGTTCTGCAGCTTGCATAGTCTTCATTAGTTCTACATCAACGTCTTTAATCGGGTTCGAACTCATGAGCATGGAGCGTTTTAAATAAAAATGAGATGATTTTTAATTTCCTTCCATTTATTTGAGAAATGATTATTTAGAATTTTAAAATTCAAATTATTTTGTAAAAAAATATTTTTGATACTAAACCAATAAAATGCAAGAGATTTTTCATGACCTCATATAAGTAACATATAGATTTATTTTTTGCTAGAGTTAAAGGCAAACAGAGTTGTTGGCGTCAGCTTGATTAGTCTGATCCAATTTAGTTTTTTATTTATAGATTTCTCTCAAGATATAGTTATAATTTTTGGTATCAATGTTATGAAATTAGATGTTACTAAATTCTTAAGTTATCAAAATTCCATTAAGTTTTAATTTCTATCGAGAAACAAAAGGTGTCTGAGATAGATGTATAGTTTTTTCTAGTCTTGGTAAGTGGTCTATATCATGAGTTCAGGTCCATTAAACAAAATAGTAGTGTTTAGTTTTGCATTTTTTAGATAGTTCTATACATTTTGTTGTTATTTTGGTATATAAGGTACATATGCCTAAAAATGAGTTTGGATTTCTTAAGAGAAAGTGTAATATTCATCCTCTAGATAGTTTTATATGTTTTGTTGATGTTTTTGTATAAAATGTACATGATCTAGAAATAAAAATTGAACGATGATTTACTCAGATGACCTAAGAATATTCCTCTTTTAATTGTAAGATATTAATTTGTACTCTAACTCTAATTGTAATAATAATTTTTGTTTTGAGAAACAAATAATTGTTCACGGAGAATATAACATCGTTAACAATATAAAAAACTTATCTGAAGCTAAAAAAATCATGTTTGTATTTTTTTCATACTTTTTTATATAATGTATGTTTCTAAAACATAATTTTTTTGGGAAGGTTTAGTATTTTAGCATGTCTTTTATTTTATAAACTAAATCAATATTTTTTCATTTTTCCTTATATTTAATAAATTAAAATTAGTTTTTAGTTGAATAATAAGAAAAATACACTGATTTGCTTGCTACAATTATGTAATACATTATATTATGATTGATTTTGAAAATATAGTCATACGAAGATAGAGCAAAATAAATGCAGAGGCAAAAATACGACCAATAAAAAGAGTGATAAATTTCATCTAAAAAACAAAGTAAAAATATATAAACTAAACTTTTCAAATTATAGGAAGGCTGAAAATATCAATATTGACAAAATTACCATTAGAAAAAGATAATAGATTTGATTAAAAAAATATCAAGAAAAAAAATATAAATTAGTTAATATAAAAGATAGAGAGAATATTTTTCTACATATAGACAAAACTAATTAATCATGGTCATTAAAAAATAATTAAAATATAATATTTTTGATTGAATTACGGTAATCGAAGGATTTTTTATTCCTTTAAAGAAAATTGGGTGACTTCAATGTAATTATACAGTCAGTGTTTTTATTGTCATACTATTCGGAAAAAAATGTTTATCAACCAACTCCCTAATATTGTTGACTCTTCTACAACTTGCTCAACAACACCAGCTTCATAAAATCTATAAATCGCATCCTTTGTCATAGATTCTAAAGTCCGCTGTAACATAACATCGAACTCAACATTATCAACTTCGTCAATAAACGACTGTGTATATTGCATGTAGTTACCATAAAAAATACTTTTTTCTAAACATATTGTGTTATTAGGTGTATCAACTGATTCTAAAACTTGTCCTTCTCGATTTTACGGTTGATTCAGTACTGGTTCCACCACTGCTGCTTGGCTCAGTGGTTCAGACTTTGTGTCAGCCTGTTTGGTGCTCAGCTACCTCTTCGGCTCGTTGTTAAAATGTGAGTTCTTTGCAATCATACAATGGGAGTTATTAAAAATTCATATTTTGTGAGTTTCTTAATATGAGACTAACGATTTGTTTAAAAATTTATCATGCTATATGTTTGAGAATTAGATACCGAAGTACAAGTATAGCTATAAGATATAATGCGGGTTGTATGCAGGATAATCTTAGAGTTTTTTGACAACTTTTGAATATGAATTGTTTGTAACACATATCACGAGAGTTGTTTGTAACATATGTCATGAAAGTTGTTTGAAATACATCACCAAATGAAGATGCGAGTTGTTTGTAAGAGATATCACGAGATTTTTTTGTAACACATGTCACTAGGGTTGTTTACAAGAAGGTTTTGCGAGTTGTTTTAAAAATAAAAAAATTATTTTAAAACACTAACCCTGCTAGTTTTTTCAAAACAACGTAACAAATATTAACAACTCAACATTTTGCTACCCTTACATAATATCACATGAGATATAGTATATCACAACATATATTTACATAGTTGTATCTTAATGTACTTCAGATCCACTTACATATTCACGACCTTCTAGATCAGTCAGTCTAGATTCTTCTGTTGTCATTTCCTTCTCACGAGCCTCTACCTCATTCGCTCTATATTTTTCGCAACCTCTTTTCTCTTGCGATGGGTCATTCGTCCGCGTCTCATTCAAAAAGATACTCGTCTATATCTTTATCCTTTGGAGGACTCAAACATGTCATTGCCTCGTCTGGAGGAGGAGACTGATACATTTGTCTCTCTGGTCTGTCTGTCTCTGGTGCCTCCACTATCTCTTCCGGTATTTTCGCAATCGGCATGCTTGCCGTATTTTTAGGCACTATCTCTTCCGGTCTTTTTGCAATTTGCATGTTTTCCACCTTTTGAGGCACTATTAGTTCCGCAGTATAATGAGTTGTATTGTTTAGGACCGGCTTCAGTACTACAGATGGTACCGGTGCATGTGAATGGTTTCCATCATCGTCCTCCTCCTCCAACAGTACTTTATTAACATTTTTAGCGTCGTGCATTTGCACGTCTGGATTTGTAGTCTGTTCTTGCATTTTAGATGCCACAAGTGCTTACATTGTAGTAGACCCCTTCTGTTGGTAGTACCGCTAGCACCACTTCTTTCTCCTTGGCAGGGCTTCTAGTGGAGCAAAAAGGTAGGGATAATGCATTGTCAAGCTTTTATTTTAAAGTGTTGCTACCTGTTTTCGTAGCTCGTCAATCTGCCACAAGAATACAAGAAACATTATTGTTTGATTGTGAAGATTAAATAAATCATACCTCTATACTAGTTAAAACATATACTTACTATTCTCGCCTGACTGTTTAGATTCCGCTCCAGTCGAGTCTTATCGGTATTAGTCTTTATTCTCTTTCTTGTTTCTTCGGGTGCAGTATCCTTTTGAGTAGTCTATCTGCGTTGGAACACAAAATGACCGGTTATTTCATCCATACCATCATCTTGTACGTCCTCGATCTCTGGTTGGGATATCTGGGTTGGTGTTGATGGAGTGTCGGGCCTATTTGTGGTTGGTAGTTTGGTTCCGGATTAGAGTATTGCCATGTGTATGTCATCATTTTCCTTGTTTTTAGGTTGCGCATTTCTAGATTTTCTTATGTCTTTCTTTGCTTAAAATCGGTGCAACATCTAGATCTTCATTTCGTTCAACTCATCTGAAAGCTGCTCTTTCAACCTATGTCAAACATAGGTCAACCTCCACAACCTATCAAGTGAAGAACACCCTGGTTAATACATGCACACGAGTTGGTTAATACTGTAAACAGGTAGCGAATTGTTTATGGTCACACAATATGGGAGTTCAATGTTACCGATATGATTGTGAGTTATGTTATAGAAAATATTGTGAATTGTTTGTGTAATATCAATTGCGAATTTCAAAATATATGTTACCAACAAGAGTTCAAGTTGTTATATAATATGTTAGAATCTCAGAGCTCTTTTATATTTATAGGTATGTGGGTTGTTCTATAATATGTTACTACAAGGTTGAGAGTTGTTTTATACTTAACTACGAGCATTCTTATATATATATATATATATATATATATATATATATATATATATATATATATATATATATTACCTCATAATCTCGCAGCTGGTTTAGCCATCTAATCATCTCCAAGGTCGTCGGTTTGGACTCCAATCCCTACCATTTGAAGATTCTTGGGATCATGCTTGGATTTGAAAGGTCTAGCCCAATTGTTGTGTGCTCCATGATGAAGGGTAACATCACAACAATTATTATTATCGTCACGATATCTATGTTAAATAATATTTAATTAATTATAAGCAATCTTACGAATAGAAGTACGATGCATCCAATACCTCTATCAGGTTTTTCGTCTGCAACACAAACCATAATCGATTGAAGAAGCTTATGTAGTACTGATTTGGACCAGTCATAGTTGTTTATTATATCGAGTTCTTTGATAAAATACATCACATTCCAACCCATTACATCTCACGAGACTGAGTATAATATGGTTGAGCAAAGAAATAGTATCAATAGCCGAGCAACGTCCTCCAATTCATTCTCCCCTCAAGCTGATGGCTTTGGTTATGCATGCCTATAAAACATAGCACAACATGCTATGTTAGTGAAACTGAACACCCTGCTTATAACGTAAATTATATTTAGAGGTACCTTTATAATGTTGTTCGATACAGTTTTCGTATTTTTTGGTCCAATTTTCCTTGATGTTTCACCCGTGAAGTAGGTTTTCATCATCCTTGAACCATTCTCTGCCCCGTCTATGTATTTGCTGAAGAATGCTCCGGATTTTGTTAAAGTCATTTCCTTTGTGTCGTGCTTAAGGCCAAAAATGGCCTTTACATCATCGATCGTTAGCTTCACCAGCTTGGACTCAAAACGAAATGCGTCCTTCTCGACCGTGAACGTCTTTATAATCCACTGAACAAGCTTATAAAACCTTTTCATCGTGATCTTCTCCTTGCGAAGGTCGAATGACGCCTTTAAAAGGGTATAGAAAGGTATGTTTCTCGTAGCTTCGATGTGGGTTGAGGTAATAAGCTCATTTTTCATCAGATTCATAAGGATCGCGAATATAGACCTATGGAAGCTTGCTTTTGTAGTCATATTTCCTGCAAAAAAGAACATGAATCAGCAATTGTAGATAACAAATAACTCCCATGAGGTAACTAAATTACAACTACCTCAATTAATGATACTAACAAAAGGCTTGGGTGGTGGCATTTAATAATGTAACTTGTTTGTTAACATATACAACGAGTTGTGTAGGAAATACTAAAATCGTGAAATGTTCGAATCATTTGTTTCGCCAATTGTTTGTTATACGATTATATAGCGAATTTTGTGCAACCCTAAGAATGTGAATTGCGTTGAATCACCACTAAACGAGTGTTCTGTCTAATAAACTATCAAAATGCAAGTTGTTTGCATAATTTACGATGAGGATGCGAGTTGTTCTACTGTACATGATACACAAATTCAAGTTGTGCCTACTTTTCATATGCACGTTGACGGAAACTGGAAAGTAAGAAAACAGAAACCAAACTAACAAACAACTGAATAAACTACATCTAATAGACATCACAACGCGTAGAGAACGATACACAGTACATGCAACTGCAAAACCTAATGTCCACCACAATAACCCCAGTAACTAAGATCATACTCACGATCGTAACTACATAATTTCAGTAGAACTAACTAATGTTGATCGTGAATAAACACCAACATGCACTTCAAACTCAATAAAAACGCAAAAAAATATACATTTTCGAGAGAACTCTGTACCTGTAGCTGTACTTGTGGTTTCTTCACCGGCCGACGTATACTCAATGACAATTGGTTGAAGACTTCTTGGTTAGTGGTTTCAGAGAAGAGAGGACGGTCGTCAGTTGAATTTCGGTGAAAACGGTGTAAAGAACGGTGAAGAAGGCGAAGGGTTTGCGTCTTTGAGTATATGGACGGTTTGTGAAGAAAATGAGAAAGAAGAGACTGTATTTTGAGGTTAAGGGGGTCTCGGAATGGGAGAAAAGTTGGTTTGAAAAAAATGGGTATTATAGTTCGAGGATATTTTTATCCGATTTTAAAATTGAGGTACCAAATGACACTATCCAAACGAATAAAAGCCACATACTAAACTACCATAGTAATAGACGGAACAAAAAGAAAGAAAAAAAGAAAAAAAGATAGGGGTGTTTATCGGTCCGGTTCGGTCCAGGTTTCATCGGAACCGGACTGGACCGCTAAGCTTTCGGTTCTATATTTTGGAACCGAACCGGGCTGCTAAGTGTTTGGTTCGGTTCGATTCCGGTTCCGGTTCGGTCCGAGTTTGGTCCGGTCCCGTTTCGGTCCTTTTCGGTTCGGTCTGGTTTCAATCCGGTTTTGGTCCGGTCTGATCTATTTAAAAATAAAAATTAATTAAAAATTATTTTTTTTAATAAATAAATAAATAAATGACATAAAAATCAAAGTTTAGAAGTTAATCTTTGATTTTGTTTTATCAAAAATGGGTAATTAACTATTAATTTTGAAAATACAATATACAAAAAAATAATAATAATAAATTAACCGGGTCTAACGGTTTTATTGGTTCGATTCCTTATCGGTTCTATTGGTTTATCAATTTTATTGGTTCGGTTACGTATCGGTTTTACCGGTTTATCAGTTTTATCGGTTCGGTTCTGAACAAGTTTTGTTGTTTCGGTTCCTTATCGGTTTCGGTTTTTAAGATGGAACTGCAAACCGGACCGATAACGGTTCGGTTCCGGTCCGGTTCTCAGTTCCGGAGAACCGTTAACAGCCCTACTTGTAAATATCCAAAAATAAATAATATTGGTATATATATTATTTTTTTACGAACCATTTTTTTCTAAAAATGATTTTAAAAAAGTGATGAACCTTTGGCTGCATGTAGGAATTATTTAGGCACGGTCCGGACCCGATAAATAATCCTTTTTCTTTATGATGGTACGTCACCCACCTTCTGATCCCTTTAATTAATCCCTCCAATGCGTATCTATGGCTTTCAAATCCATATTCACCAAATCTCTGGCTCTGCTCTTCTTTTCTATCATCAGTACAATAGCAAATTGTCAAGTTAATCAAAATCAAAATGTCAATCTGTCAAAAATTTCCTGCATATAAGGGTTACTCAGTCCTCACCCATGTCTATCTTTCCTTTTAAATAAATAACTAAATGGCTTCTTCAATTGAGAATTTAAATTTCTCAAAGGAAGAAACTGAAAGAATCATCTTTCTGGTTCTTGAACGGGTAAAAACCCACCCTTGGCTGGCCATGGGTGTGGGGACGCTTGTAACTTTTGGTTATGCTACTGTTGCCATTAGTTTTAAGCGTAAACTTCGGAAAATGGTCTAGAAATTAAAAAAAATGCAGATGAAGTTCGACTAAGAGGCTGAGAAAAGAGATGCCAGGAAACTGGTAATAATGAAGGGGCTTGAAAAAATAACCAACGCATATAGGGAGCGAGCCTTGGCAGCTGATGCATAAAAGCCAGCAACGATCTCGAGAAGAAAGAGTTGAAGGCACAAAACACAGCATCTTTGATAGCTGCTCTAATGAATATGGTTGGTTTAGTTTTCCTTGTCTATTAAAAATGATTCGATATCTAGGATGTTTTGCCTCTAATTTAATATATATTGTAGCACGAGACCATATCTGCGAAGCTGGATTTCATCTCCCAAAAGTAAAGACTCTGGATTTGGTTGCGTTATTGTATTGTTGTAACGAAAAACAATTTACGTTATTTTATTGTTGTAATTTAAGTTTCGTTGTTTGGATTCGGTTCTAATTTTTAGTTTCTTAATCAATCTATGAACTTTTGTGTTTGGATTTAGTTCTAATTTATGGTTTCTTAATTTTGGGTTACTTCTCTCAACATAATCCCTAGTTTTGCACGTAAAATATTAAAAATTAAATCAATAAAATTAAAAAAAATCGTCATTTCAAATATATACAAATTAAAAAACAAAGTTTTCTCCAAAACCAAAAATATTTAAAATTTTTATTACGATATTAAGTAAAGTTTTGGATCATTGGCGTGAATGTAAATTTAGAATTAAAAAATAGGTTTCAAAAAATGAAACTTAAAATTTATTATAATGAAAGTAAATTTAGGTTTTATAAAATTAATTGTATTTATTTATGATAAATAATTATTTTGATTTTCGTATACAATTACGTCTTCTGTTTTATATTTAATGTAACTTTATAAGAATATTACTCTATTGTCAATTTATTATTATTATTATTATTAAATTAGAAAATTACGCTACAACAACTAAAATTTAAAATTGAAAAGTAATGAATACTTTTTTTTTTATCAGTACTACACAACACAATGCATTATAAAATTAATTCTACTGTTTAATACAGAATTTATTATGGGACAAATGGAATACTATTATCTAAATCCGAACTTTAAGATAAGTATGATTTAATTGTATTTACTAAACCCTACATTTAATACTCATTAAATATTATACTATTTTACTAGATATTAATTAACTAATATTTATTATAATGTTTAGAAATAAATTTACAATGGGAATGTTAATTAATGGACATCGCTGTTATATCATTTATATCAAAGTTACCATTCTTTAATTAGAAATAAATCATCATTCCCTACTTTAGAGATTTGAAGATACCTTATACTTAAGATTATAATAAATTTCGGACTTCAAATAGGTCGAAACTATCTCTCGTTCTTATAGGGTATTTTTATACTTAATTCAAACATTAATAGTAGATTTGTTTTGGCTGTTTTATCCAAAACATATATTATCTTTATATTATGAAAACGTTTATGCATATAAGTATAGCTATAAGCCTACGTTTGGGAAGATATTTTCCCTTTTAGACTCTTCTATTTTCTCAAAATTATCACAATTCCATGTTCTGTTATTTTAAATGTTTTTTTTCAAATAAATTATCAATAAATATTTTTTAAAAACTATATTATTATTAAATATTACGTAAATTGTTTAACTATCAATATATTAAATAAAAATATTAACATTTTGGGTTAAAAAACATTAAATAAAAAATAATATATAAATACTCCCCAACATTAAAATTATTTATCAATAATCATAAAGGTTTGATAAAGTACAAATAACTATCTAGTGGTACATGAATATTTATATATAACCATTTAGTATCAAGAATATTCTTTAACCGTTTTTTTCTTTCGTATTTTTTTAAATGTATATCTTTCAAACATCAGTTAAAAAACATAAAAATACCATTAGTTTTGTTTCTTTAAAATGAATAAAACTAGATTCATGAAAAATATTTTTTGAATTTTTTTAGTTGTGTAATTACATATAATAGGTTGCGAAATAAATTTGAAAAAAGCAATTGTATTCAAGTTGCAGAATTACGATAATTTGGTTGCTAAAAAATAAATATATTTTAGTTGCAAAATTATGCGTAAATTTATTGCCTAAATAATAATAAAATAGTTACAAAAATAGAACTTTGGTTGCTAAATAAGTTTCGTTATGTGACAAAAATAAAATATAACTTCTATTTGTGAAATTAATTTTCAATTGAGTGTGAAGCAACTATCTTTTTTTAGTTGCGAAGATATATGCATTTTTGTATTGAAGAAAATTAGATTCTGTTTAAATTGCAGAAATACGTGCTGATGAGGGAGAATAAAAGATCTAGGGAAAATTGGAAAGAAGAATTTTTATGAGGGAAGGAATGGAAAAATGTATTATCACAGTATCCATTATGAATAAATGGTAAAATATAGGGACTAGATGTGTAATAATTGGAAATTAAAGCGTGTGGGGCCCATTATTGTACTATAAAAGAACCCCACACGAGTTGATAAGGCTGGTTGATTAAGATATTATTATTTTCTCTCTCTAAACTGAGTATTATTTTCTCTCTCTAAAAGGCATCCTTATAAAATAGTTCTATAGCAGTTTGGTCCCTCGAATAGTTGTTTTACACAAAATTACCCTCGACCGAACTCTTAATTCATCAGTGGCGCCCTCTGTGGGAAGCGAAGATTGTCCCGACGACAATTACTTTCTGGAAATTGTTCCTAATCCGAGCGGAATTATGGAAGAGCAAGGGGATGATTTTGTTAACGACTGTGAGGATAATCTTGTTGGAAAAACTTATCGAAATGATTTGGAATATGAGGCGCATGGTGGCCAGCGCGCCGGAGAAACCTTTGATGACTCGGTTCTGCTGGCTCGAAGAAATGAGTTACTACTGGAGATTGAAAAAATTGAGGGCAGAAAAAGAAATTGTTCAGGCAAATCTTTGTTCCGAGGTTAGAAGAGAGCCTGACAGCGGAAAAGATGAGCGTGAAACAGACCTTCGTCCTAGGAACAAAGATGACAGATATAGAGGGAATGAACGACGTTCTTCGAGGAGGAAAGGAAAGCGTCACTTGGAATCCTCTGATTCAAGTGATTATTCTCGCTACAGTTCACCAGAATCGTCTCCGATGAGGAGTCATCGAAAGAAAAGATATGGTAGAAAGCATGTGGGAGCACCAGAGGGGAAGGAGTTTGGAGAGAAAATCTCCGAGGGAAAAGAATTATCACGCTCATGCTAATGAGCAAGGTTATGACCAAATGAATTTTCCTTATGGGAACCAAAATGTCGATCAGCGAAATTTGGAGTGGCAACATCAGTACACTCTGCCGTCCGATGAGGGACTCTATTTTCCGAACCATGAAAATTTAAGAGCGAATGTCTATAGGATGGGTCATAATTGGAGAGCTTCTCCTTTGTCCTCGGAAATTTTAGTAGGCAACCTCCCAAAACACTGTGATATTTCAAAGCTAGAAAAGTTCAATGGGACGCAGGATCCTGACAATCACATTAAGTAATTAAAAAATTTCATAATCAATTTCGATGACGATGATAAATTGCTGTGTAGAGCTTTTTCTCAGACTTTCAAAGGGGTGGCTTCCAAGTGGTACAACAGGCTTCTACAGGGCTCGATAAAGAATTTCGACATGTTCTGGAATATCTTTAGACAACATTTTGTGGGAAGCAAGAAATTTCGAGCTAATGGAGACACGATAATCTATTGTAGGTAAAAAGTCGGGGAAAGCTTGAAGAATTACACCAA
Organism: Limnanthes douglasii subsp. nivea; assembly: GCA_036936605.1. Taxonomy (NCBI): domain Eukaryota; kingdom Viridiplantae; phylum Streptophyta; class Magnoliopsida; order Brassicales; family Limnanthaceae; genus Limnanthes; species Limnanthes douglasii. The sequence continues at coordinate 318,049,112 of JAUPFV010000002.1, read as the reverse complement.
TCGATTTGTTAAAACAAATATTATGTGGCACTAGCGGCATTCATGATGGGGCTTCTCCACGGACTCTTAAAGGATACGGTAGCAGAGAGTCAGGCGATGACTTTTAAGGCATTACTAGATCAAGTTGAGAAAAGAATTTTGGTGGAGGAGACTCAGGCATCCGAGAAAGGATCAAGTGATCACCTGGACCAGAACCGATTTCAAAGGTCTGAGTCGGGTAATCAAGGGTCTCGTGCTAGTGTTCAAGCCAAGGGTGTGGGTCAGTATCCGCCGGGTCCAAGAACAAACAAGCAGAATTATAGTAATCAGCATATCTATAACCAATGAACGAGGCCAATTTCGAACAAATGGATTCGTCCGGACTATTTTGCTGAGTTAACGGAAAATGTGGCTACGATATTTGATAGGGCAATATCAACAGTGCAGTTCATAAAACATTTTCCTATTCAAACTCTGAGGGAAATTAGATGTGCTAACAGGTCTTGTAAGTACCATGAGGACATTGGGCATGACACTAAGGAATGCATCACTTTGAAAAAAGAAGTGCAAGCTTTAATTGAAAATGGAATGTTATTAGAATTCGTGAAAAAGCATACCCATAAAAATGCTGCAGTAAAGGCCGTCCCAAAGAATACTGACACAACAATGGTGATTTTCAAAGAGGTTGATGCTTTCGATATTGCAGTAGAGTATCTGGATCCTAAAGAAGGGAGAAATAACGTGAACATGGTAGAAGAGATTATTCCAAGGGGGAAAGTAAATGACCTATGTGCTTTTTTCGAGTCGCTAGCTATCTTCGGAGGAGATACCATTGCAGGGAACTCTAATAGTTTACGGAAAAGACATATGGTGAATCTAACCACACAGATTGAAGCACGGGATTCAGTGCAGATGCATCGCTTGCCCTCCCCTATCATATGTTTTGACGATGATGATATGAGGAATTTAGCGGGCCCACATGAAAACGCGATGGTTATTGCTGCGGGTATAGCCAGAGACCAAGTTTAGAAGATACTTATTGATATGGGAAGTTCTGCGAATATTTTATTTATGAGTACCAACAGGAGAATTTCCGACCCGCCTGTTATACGACAATCCGACAGAACTATAGTGGGATTTACAGGAACAACATCAATAGTAGTGGGATAGTTTCAGTATGTGGTAGAGCTTGGTCGTGGGCCGTTCAAAAAGGAAGTTGAAGTTTCGTTTATAATCGTAGATGCACCAACTTCGTACAATGCAATTTTGGGCCGCTCTTGGTTGTCTAGGATGCATGGTGTTATCTCGACAGTACACCAATGCCTGAAACATGTGGTAGGGAACAATATAGGGACGATCAAAAGCAGCCAGAAGAAGGCTCGAGAATGTTATCAGATAGCTTTATCCTCGAAAAGAGCTCGGGGAGAAGCATCAGAAAAAGCGTAGCAATTAAAGGGGACTTCCTCGGTAATCACTCCTTGTGATGATTCGAAGGAGGCCCCCGGATTTCTAGTTCCGGATGAAGTTCACGAAGAACATAAGTTTGAAGAAGGAATTTTTTTGAAGATTGGAGTAAAGCTTTCTTTTGAGTTCAGAGAAAAATTGATTGCGTTTTTGTCGAAAAAGTTAAATATATTTGCTTGGTGTACAGAGGATGTTACGGGCGTACCTCCAAAGATAATATGTCATAAAGTCGCAGTACGGCATGATATTCTACCTATTGTACAGAAAAGAAGACCAGTTTCTCAGGAAAAGTCTGCAGCTATTCTCTCAGAGGCCGAACGATTATTAAACATAGGCCATATTCGAGAGTCGCAATACCCTGTATAGGCCTCGAATCCAGTCTTGGTCAGGAAAAAGAATGGTAAGTGGAGGATGTGCGTGGATTTCACAGTCCTGAATAGAGCTTGTCCGAAGGATCCTTTTCCAGTACCCCGAATCGATCAGTTAATGGATTCTACTTCGGGTAATCGGTTATTGTCTTTCATAGATGCTTATTCAGGATATAATCAGATCAAATTAGATGCAAAAGATGAAGAAAGCACATCGTTTATCACTGGAAGATGATTATACTGTTATAAGGTCATGCCATTTGGCCTGAAAAATGCGGGGGCGACTTATCAGCGTTTGGTAAACAAAATCTTTGAAGAGCAAATTGGCCGAAATGTAGAAGCTTACATCAATGATATGCTGGTAAAGAGTTTGCACGACGAAGATCATTTCTCTGACTTGGAGGAAGCTTTTAATAATTTGAGTAAAGTCAATTTGAAGTTAAATCTAGAAAAGTGCATTTTTGGAGTACGGTCGGGGAAGTTTCTTGGCTACATGATAAGTGAAAGGGGTATCGAAGCTTATCCAGAACATGTAAAGGCTTTGACAACTATGACTCCACCTCAGAACATTAAGGAAGTCCAGCTTCTTACAGGAACATTGTCAGCATTAAATAGGTTTATTTCTCGTTCATCAGATAAATGTGCACCTTTCTTTAAAGTGTTAAGAAATGCCAGACAGTTTAATTGGACCAGGGAATGTTCAGCCGCATTTCGCTAGATTCAAGAGTATTTGATGTCCCTAGTGATACATTCCAAACCTTTGATGGGAGAGAAGTTGATCGTTTATATGTCGGTATCAGATTTTGTAGTCAGTGCCGTATTACTCCGAGAAGAGGTTGATGTGTTAAAATCGATTTATTATGTCAGCAAAAGTTTGCTAGATGCAGAGAAACGGTATCTCAAATTGGAAAACTTAGCTTTGGCCCTGGTAACAGCTGCTCGGAAAATGAGACCGTACTTCCAAGCCCACTGATGCAGACAGTTCGGTGAATTGACAGTTCGAAGCTCCGGTGTCAGATTTTGACCCACAGCACCGTGAGCTATGGGCTTTGATGGGCATTCGGGCTCATCTATCCTCTCTTTTTTCGCAATTTTAATACTTTAGGCTATTTTTGTAATTTTCATACTTTTAGTTTTAGGGTTTTGCTTGAACTCTATATAAACCTATCTTCTATTCATTGTTCTGGGAATTGTTTTGATTAATAAAAAAATTAGGGTTTCATCCCTTTAGGCTTCTCTGCGTTTCACTCTATATCACCCACCCTACAGTTGTTCGAACAGCATTTCCCCTAAAAGGTTTGTTACAGAGGCCGATATATCTGGAAGAATGACGAAATGGTCAGTTGAACTGAGAGATTTCGACATAACATTTGAGCCTCGGATGGCAATAAAAGCCCAGGTTCTAGCTAATTTCTCAGTTGAATTCCACTAAGAAAGAGAAGACATGGAGATTGTTGACCACTCAGGTAAGACAGAATGGTTGGTTCGAATGGATGGGGGGTCGAATATTTCTGGAAGTGGTGCTGGAGTCCATCTAATTTCCCCGGATGGGATAACCATGTTTCAAGCTATTCGTTTTGGTTTTAAAGCAACTAATAACGATGCAGAGTATGAGGTGGCATTAGTGGGGTTAAGGTTGGCTCAAATATGTGGAGCTAGAAAGGTTAAGTTGATTATTGATTTGCAGTTGGTGATAAATCAAGCTTTGGAAGAGTCAGAGGCGAGAAAAGATAAATTAGTCAAGTATTTGAAAGTCTTGAAGGACTTGGCTTTAGATTTTGATGAAGTTCAGTATGAGCATGTTTGAAGGGAAGAAAATCTTATCCCTGATTCCTTAGCAGCTGCCTCGCGATCAGAAGGTCATTCATGGGTCATAATTCAGGAGAAACTTTCGATTATAAGCACTACAGAGTATTCAATGAATATGGAGGAAGTAAGCATTGTGGTCACAAATGATTGGAGGTAAAAAATTATGGACTTTCTGGAAAAGGATAGCTTACCAGCAGAAAATTCTGAGGCTAGGAGAATCAGGTTTAAATCCCATGGATATATTCTTTTGGGAGGAGTCTTATATAAGAAGTCCCTGAGCAGACCATTACTTAGATGTTTGGCTAAGGATGAGTCGAAATTTGTCCTATCAGAACTGCATAACGGGGAAGGGTCAGCCCATTGCGGATATAAAGCATTAATTCGACGAGTGTTTTTTGCTGGTTATTATTGGCCGACCATTTCCAGTGATGTGAAATAGTTGGTAAAGTGGTATGATACATATCAAAGATATGCCAATATAATACACAAGCCAGGGGTGCTGCTAGAAAGTATTTCTGAAGCAGTGTCGTTCGATAGATGCAGTATTGATTTAGTTGGACCCTTACCAATGGCATCTGGTGGAAGGAAAACGATAATAGTAGCAGTTGATTATTTTTCTAAGTGGGTGGAAGTAGAGCCTTTAGCAGGGACAAAAGCAAAAGATGTTATCAAGTTTGTTGTCTCGAATATTTTTTGTCGTTTTAGGGTGCCAATAATAATTACAACATAAAATGGGCCTCAATTCGATAACAAGGATTTTAAGAGCTTTTGTGTTTCCAAGGGAGTACAACAATATTTTTATGCTCCGTTCCATCCCCAGGCTAATGGTCAGATGGAAGTGACCAATTGAACGATTTTGGATGAATTAAAAAATAATTTTGAGGGTAAGGCTGGAAAATGGCCAGATTATTTACAGGAAGTATTGTGGGCTTATAGAACGACGCCTCGAACTTCAACTGCAACATCTCCATTTGCTTTAGTGTACGGCATGGATGCAGTTGTCCCCTCGGAAATTGTTTTCCTATCATACTGTGTGGCAACTTATGCAGAGGATTTGAACGATCAAAGCAAGGCTATAAAGTTAGATTTGGTGGAAGAAAAGAGACGAAGAGCACAGTTGAAGTCCTTACATTATCAAACATTGATGAGGAGCAGGTATGCTTCAATGGTGAAGCAGAGAGATTTCAAGGTGGGGGACAAGGTATTACAAAAAGTTTTTCTACATACCAAGGAGAAAAGTCTTCGAAAGTTGGGGCCAAATTGGGAGGGCCCTTATGAAGTAACAGAGAAAGTAAAACAGGGAACATATAGATAAAAAGATAAGGAAGGGAGATATCTTAAGCATCCGTGGAACATAGAACATTTAAAATTGTATCTGGAATGAGGAAGAATTTGGCGTGTAACGATTATTTTTTATGTTTATTTTCAGGTTTACAAAAACAGCGAAGGCATACTCTTTCCTATCCTGTTAGGCACAAGAAGGTTTTAACGAGGTGTCATTATTAGTTGATCAATACAATTGAAATTTTGCCTCGAATTATTCTTTCTAAGATACAAGTTGTGGTTGAACTGTTAGGATTAATAGTTATAACATTTTATAAGTCTGCCTTAGAGCAGCTTACAATGATTATTATGACCAAGTAAAATTTGCATAAGGAAATTATTTTATTCAACGCAAGTTGACATACAATCATTTTCATATAAAATATGAAGTTAAAGATTATAATATTGGTATTTCATACAATGGCATACAAGGAAGGTCAAGTTAAATGTTCCTTGGAATATGTTGATACCATTACAAAAATTGTCTTGAAAGCTGCAAATGACTTATACAAAAAATTTATCAAGACAATGTTACTTAGAATTTTTCGAGGAGTCGCTCTCCTCGGAGTCTGATGTCTCATTGTCACTAACAACAATGTCAGGTGGGCGAAGTTCGGGGGAGACAAGCGTCCAAAAACTGCCAAAGTCATACTCATGGTATTCTGCATTAATTTGGATGATCAGCCCTGCTCGTGTAGTAGCATCTCGGCCATTAAGTTTGTTCGCGTATTTTGCTGCATAACATTCACAGCTGCCTCTTTTTCAGCTTCTATCTGCTGAGCAAAATCTGCAATCATTTTCCGTAATTTTTTCTTTTCCTCTACAATAAACTCGAAATCGACAAGACACTCCTTAAATCCTTGGGTTGCAATTTGGTGAGCTTTCTTGAGTTCTGTAAGAAGTCTTTCTTGAGCTTCTGTCTTCTTTTGGTAGAGATCCCTTCCTTCCTGGTAGCATTTTTCGAGGACAAGGACATAGTTCTCCGAGGCAGACAATTTTTCAAAAATTGTATTAGCTTGACCCTCTAGAATGAAGTGTTGTTTCTTTATCTCTTCAAGTTGTGTGGAAGCAAGGAAAGCCTTGCACTTGTAATGATTTTTCTGATCTTCCAGATGTTGTATTTTTCTTCCCATGTTGGCAGAAACATGTAGTAAGTTGCGAACACTTAAATAAAACTCATCACTCTGAGGAATTTCGAATGAGCTGGTAGGAGAGCTTATTGTTGTGGGGTCAAAATCCGAAGACTCACCAGTTAAAATTTTGGGATCAACGTTTTGAGGAGGATCGCTTTGGGGAATTGGGAGCGGTGCTAATCTAGGGGAATTGTCAGTTGGAGATGGACTTGAAGTTTGGGTGAGAGGAGAATTGGGTGCTTGGCTTGAATCTTTTTTAGCTTCATTTTCATGGTCAGTTGCCACAATTTGGGTCTCAATGCCTTCAGAGATTTCCTGGACATCATCTTGTGCTTTAGTGTCCTCGGATATCTCTTGGATGGGTTCTAAAATAGATTTCTTCTTGGTTTCTTTTTTCTTGGCATCTTTTTTATTGATGGGATGGACAGATTTTCTTGGAGGGGAAATTGTAACGGGTGCTACAGTATTTGACGAAGAGATTGGCTCTTGGTTAGCAGCTAATCCTTCGGAGTCTGATTGAAGATCTTTGATCGATGCTTCCTCTTCGGAATTGTCTAAGTGGCTTTTGGCTCGGGAGCGCTTCAGAAGGTAAATGATGATGTATTTCTTTTCCACTCGATCGAGGAATTCTTGCTGAGAATGAGGAGTCATCAATTCCTTCATAGTTATCCTGTCGAGGGTATTCAGCCTCCAAAGTCGACTTTTGGCTAAGTTATTATTCATAAAACATAGGCGGAATTTGTTTTCCTAGTTCTCCTTGGCCCATTCACTAAGCTTAGTAAATACTGTGTTGGCACTTTCTACATAATCAGCGTAGGGCTTCGAAATCCCAGTCATAGCTGTGCAAAAGTTCGAGTAGTGAGTTGTTAAACGATTATTCAAGAAAAATAAAAGTGAGTTGAAAAGACTTACATCTGTTAGTCCACACAAGAGAAAGCTTGTGTGGATTCAAGGAAGTTGACTCAGAGCCCGTCTTCTAGTGTCCGAAAAAGAAGAGGAATTGTTGCCTCCATTTTTTATCAGCCTCCAATAAGTCCTTCACTACTTTTTGACCTCGACCAAAGGTCAGCGAGTAAAACGGGAAAAACGAAGTCTTTGCTAGGCCAGATAATCCGATGAGCTCTTCTAAAGAGAATTCATTACCAGAAATTCTCGAAGCCATAATACATGCCATAAGTGTGAACCAAATGTTTGGGCCAGCTTGGGAGGGGCAGAGATCAATCTTGGAAAAATATTCGATGAAGAATGGGTCTAAGGGATATCTCAACCCCCAGTTCATGATCTCAGTATAGATAATTAGCTCATTATCCTTAACAGATAAAGAAGTCTCACCTTCCGAAGGGAATCTAATGTCAATATACGAGGGGATGCACCATCGAGTCCTTAGCATGGTTTCCTTCGAAGGCGAGAAATATTTGTTAGCGATGTGATGGAGTGCAACTAGGTGCTTGTTTTTTATTCCTCGGATGTTATTGCCCAAAATAGCATCAAGTTCCAAAAGAATAGCAATATCACCCTTGGATTTAGGGGAAATCCGTATAGCTTGCTCTTCGGATATTGCTAGAGGAGTTGTAGCTATCTAACTAGAAGAAGTCGTGGAAGGACCATTAGATTTACCTTTCTCGACAGTCAGAATTTGTTGTGTTTATGTTTCAAGGTTTTCCGAGGCTATGGTCTTCCCTTTATTTTCCAAGGATTTCTTTTGAAATGATTATATATCCTTGTCGGTGTTTGTAGTTCTTGAAGGGGAGAATCGAGAACTTTCTTGCCCTGTTATCGAAGAGGTGGCTGGCAGGCTTGATCCAGAGGCATCAGTTTTCAGAGGGGTGCTTGGTACTGGAGTCACATTTGGCTCTGGGTATCCAAAGGGTTTTCCCTCGCTCGTTTGCGTTTTTGAGAGTTTTTTTTGTCTTTGTGATGCGTTTTTCTCTTTCCAAAAGAATACTTGTGATGTTTATCTTTACCCATAGTTTCGAGGTGTTCAAGATTGGGACGTTTGTTGAAGCAAGAAATTTCTAAGGGTATGATGACAGAGGAATTTTCCGATGAGGGCCATGCACCGTAGAAAGTAGTAACCGGGGGTTGGGGTTGAGGCTCAATATAGGTACTGACAACAACTTTCTCTTCGAATTTTGGGCTAATGAATAGCCACTCAGGTTCTCGACGAGGCTTGGGGAGCATAAGCCAGCTTTCTCTCTTTAGAAAGTTTAGAACAAAAGGTTTGGAGTGAAAATGAAAAGGGCGAGTATTTATAGAAGTAGATGGGCTTTTAGAAGTAAGAAAGGCCCGAGGACATTTTCTTTTGTTTGCCTAGGGGTGTTATGGGTAACATAGGCACAATTGTATTGAATCGAGAACTGAAGGAGAATGTGAAGAGGTAATCTAATGATGAAAAATGTTGGGAAGTGTAATAAGATCTCTAAAAAGATTTGGTGACAAGGAATTACGACTAATGACGTCATAAAAAAGACAGGAGATGGCTGACTGGAAGTTGAAGAGTTGATACTGAAAAGTTCGATGACCTTAACCCTTGCAATTTGTTAGCCAAGTTTGGGGGGCTATATTGGTATTATTATTTTCGAAGAGAATTTATGAGGTAAAAATTACTTATGTTGAGTTATGGTTTAATCTTTGCTAAGCAATTGCAAGGATTGAGGGGCTAATGGTTTAATATATCCGAGGAGAATTAAAGGATAAGAACAAATTCGAGGAGGTATTTTTTCGAAGAAGCATATTTCGAGGAAAGTTATAAGATAATAAGAAATTTGAAGAGGCATTTTTTCTCGCCTAATATTTTTTGAAGATACATTATTCGAGGAGAAGAGTTGGGATTCAAAGAGGTATTTTTTGAAGAGAGTTAAAGGATAAGGCGAAATTCGAAGATGTCATCACAGTCCTAGTAAAAATATTTTTTACAAGGACTGGGGGGCTACTGATGAGGGAGAATAAAAGACATAGGAGAAATTGGAAAGAAGAGTGTTTATAAGGGAAGGATCGGAAAAATGTATTATAAAAGTATCCATTATGAATAAATGGTAAAATATAGGGACTAGATGTGTAATAATTGGGAATTAAAGCGTGTGGGGGGCATTATTGTACTATAAAAGGACCCCACATGAGTTGATAAGGTTGGATGATTAAGATAGTATTATTTTCTCTCTCTAAAATGAGTATTACTTTTTCTCTCTCTAAAATTCATCCTTATGAAAATAGTTCTATAGCAGTTTGGTCCCTCGAATAGTTGTTTTACACAAAATTACCCTCGAGCGAACTCTTAATTCATCACGTGCAATTTGGTTGCTAAAAATAAATTGTATTCTAACTGCGAAATTACGTGCAAATATGTTGCGAAATAAGAAGACAATAGTTGCAGAAATAATATTTTGGTTGCTATATAAGTATGATTGTGTAGAAAACCAAAATACAAATTTGTTTTGTGAAAATAAGTGTTAATTGATTGTGAAACAACCAAATGTTTTTACTTGCAAAAATATGTGCATTCTTGTGATATAGAAACATTCAAAAAAGAGTTTGATTGTGTTCTAGATACAGAAGTACGTGCTATTTGTCGCAAAATTACTATAGAAAAAACGACAGTGTTCAAGTTGTATAATTACGTATAAGTTGTTTGCTAAAAAACAATTATGTTCAATTAACATAATTACGTGTAATTTGGTTGCAAAAATAAGAAAGAAATCTAAAAAAATAAGAAAGAAATCTAAAAAATATTACTAATGGATTTCGTTTTATTAATCCTAAAAGATTGAAATATATGGGGTTTTGGAGAAAACTAATTGTTAAATTTGTACGTGTTTGTGTGTTTCATTGTATTTTGGAAGAATTTATGTTGCAAGTGGTTCTTGTAAACTTCAAAGCCAAGTGTTTATCGTTAATTTAATTTCTACTTGGGTGATTATCGCTAACTTACCCTTAAATAAATGAAAAAGAAGTTTCTTACAAATACATAAGGCATACCCTGAAGAGTGGCATAAAGAGCCGTAAATGAAGGAGTACAATGAAACAAAATGATCATAGACTGGCCAAAACAAGTAAAAAAATAAAGTAAAAGTATGGGGGCCTAATGGATCAAAAGATAATCAGCAACATCGAGAAAAGCAATAAAGCAAAGGCAACAAACGAGAAATGAGATGTTGTTATATTCAAACCAAAATCACAAATAAAATTAAGCTAGTAATCATATAGATTGAATTGGCCAAACAACTTTGGTGCCAAGAAATCTGAAACAGAGGTAAAAGATCATGCATAGTATACCGCGGAGGCAGGAAATGAGAAAAACTTAAGATTCCATAATTATTCTCACTTCACACATGGTAGACAATAGCGTCAAAGCAGGAATGCTAAAATTGTCGTAAAAATAGAAGGGAGCTAGTTAGATGTCTCTTGGACCCTAGAGGTCTAATTATTATTGTGACTTACAGAAAACCCAAGCTTGGAGCTTGTAAAACCATAGATTCTTTGAGTGAAACAACAATCATAAAGGATATGATCAATAGTTTCAGAGTTAGAACTACATAACACACAATCTGGGAAAGTATCTGAACCTAAAATCAAAAACTTATTGCGGGTGGAAAATTTGTCTTGGATAACAATCCAAATAAATATATAATGATGAGGAATATTAAATTTGTGTCATACTACCTCGCCCACCCGATACAGGAGATGAGCGTACATATAGCATTGCAAGTGTCTTTGATTGTGAACTTGGTCATTTCCGTCTTAACAATCCAGTAGTGGATGTCGTTGTAGAGGATGCTTGGAGGAAATATGGGAATGACGAGGTTGTTAATTTTCTGGAGGTTGTAGCGATTTATAGCTTTTGCAGATATAACGTGGGAATGCTAGTTCCATAGCCCATCAAGGATAATTTCTGAGACTTTGAGGTTGTAGCACAGTATTAGTCTTGGAAGATATCATGCACGTAATTTGTAACAAAATAAATATGACGAAGTAAAAAAAGGAACCATAAAAAGGTTTTTCCTTGTCTGTGATCGTCATCTTGTATAAATTACTGGTCAATGGTCTAAGACATAAAATTTTTATTCAAGTCCAGGAGGGGGAAAAGCCAAGATCTAAATCCCATAAGTTATTGTTTTAAATTTCTAGATTTTAATTGAGTCGCACCGGATTAAGTTTTTGTTATTAAGGACAACCGCCTAATTTTTGGTTTTTAGATCAAGAATCTCAAAGCCATCATCTTTCATAAAAAATATGACAGTAGACTAGGCCACCTTAGCCTTCAAGGATTTCATCTTGTGGTCTGACCAGACAAAGTGATGAATGTCTTGGGGTAGTTCTTTGAGAACACTTAAAGGGAACAATAAGATGGAATACTAGTAAATCTGGCCATAAAAAAGAACTGATTTAATAGGTTGAAACGGGCCAACGTAAAAATATATATTTGGAAGACTAAGAAATAATACGCAAAGTAGGATTATGGAAGAGAGTTCAATAATCACTATGTGGAATCCATCAAGTAAGAAGAAGGACTCCCTGCTATTTCACCGGTAAAGAGTCCACTTTATACTCTAAAATGTTTATGATATCATTCATGAGGGTATGATCGACCCCGAATAGGAAGATATGATATTGATCCGTACTGACATGAATACTCGAGAGTGTGAAGAAATTATTCAGACATTATTTTATAAAGATGAAGGTAATTAAGGTCGTCGTGATAGAAAAGCATTAAGTCATCAGCAAAACATAGGTCCACTATTTCTGATGCAATTTGTCAATCAAATAAGAGAAATAATCTTTAATTATGTTAGCCAAAATTTTAAAAGTCATCTTATAACCAATATTGCATAACGCAATACGGCTTAACTCATCATAAGTGGAAGTGTTCTTTTAGAGATAAGGGAAATGAAGGTGAAATTCCAAGACGACTCCAAACGACCAGATATGAAGAGCTCGAGAATATTCTTACCCACAATGTTTCTTAAATAAACTAGAGTTGAACCCATAGACCCCGAGAATTTGCTGTTATTTTTACCGAATAAAACGGTTTAATCTTTTCGCGCGTAGCCGTGCAAATCATGGATACCTTGACCTGCGAGTTAATTCTAGAGGTAATGAGGATCGAAATCTGTATAAACATGAATAATCTAGAAGGTATTCAATATAACAAAAGATCATTAAAATAATTAATTAGAACATTGGCAATGCAAAAAAATTAGTAATCCAATCACCTCAACTATTTGAAATTAATATAATTTTGTTAGGTAAAATATGTTTAAAAATTGGTGTTTCTAAAAATTGGTAATCGATTCCGCTCAGCTATTTTAATCGACATAATTTTGCTAGGTAAAATTTATAAAAAGATTTTGACGGTTCCGAAACTAAAATTTGAACCAAATAATGAAATTTAAATATAATATTTGTACTGCTTTTATATTTTCTTTATTAATATGTTTTTTTAGTTGATAATGATACAATTTGGACGGAACCTAATTATCATATTTCATGTTTAAGTTTTATGTATAACCAATTTAGATAAAAAGGAAAAATCAAACACCTATTAATAAAGTTAAAAATATACCTTGATTATTCAATATATTTGTTACTCCACTTTCTAAAAAGTTAATTTTATTTTGATTACCCACTTTCTCCAGCTATGTTATGAACCTTTGAAAATTTTCCGGTCACCGGATTTTGACTACACCATAACATAAAATCATCGACCAATCTGGTGTTATCCGTTTAATAAATATGGTATATCTAATATTAAAAATTTATTATGCAAAGCTGTATCAATATGCATCATAGTAAAATCGATTCAATATAAATACAACAAAATTAATACGTGTCATTATTAAAAGTTAGAAACCAAATCATAACATAAAAAAATCTACTCTAATCTACAAGTCGAGATAAGTAAGTTTATAAAATTTTAATGACAGTATATTTTCAAATTTAATTATTTACTTATAAAAATATAATGACAGCGTGTTTTGAAACTTACTATTTGTTATGTACTGTATAAATGGCAATTATTATAGGATTTTCCATAGTTTTCCAAAATTATAAGAATTCATGTAGTTTCTTATTCTGGGTTTTCCTAAAAAGTAATATTAATATATAATTTTTAAAAATTGTAAAAATTTATGTAGTTTCTTGTTCTGGAATCTGGATTTTCCAAAATCAATAATTATTACAAATAATTTACTTTAATAAATATTAAAATAAACGTAACTTCCTAATAATTATAAAATAATAAAGTTTTTATTTCTATAAAATTTAGGAAAAACTCAAAACAATAATTATAATACAGAGTAGAGACAGAGGTTTAGGCCATCATATATAGCTAAGCCAGTCATTACGAACAAAACCAATATGAAATCACCTCTCTATAGTTACAGAATCTAAGTAGTAGTGTGCTCAAAACGTATAAACACTTTTATAAATATCAAAATTGTTTGTCATTCTTTGTTTTTATTATCCGTTCTTGTTCTTGTTCTTGTTCTTGTTCTTGTTCGTGTTCGTGTTCGTGTTCGTCTCTGTTTTTGTTTTGAGTACTGGGTTCTGTAAAACAAAAGGAAAAAACTTATCTGTTTTGTTCAAAAGATGAATTCTTCTTCTTGTAAGGAAGATTTTCTACCAGAAGGTTTTCCGGTAGGCCTCCGTGTACTTGTGGTGGACGATGATATAACTTGCTTGAAGACTATTGAAGCTATGCTTAAACAATGCCAGTATGAAGGTTATTTTCCAGATTAATTTTAATATTCTTGTAAAACTGCATTGATATATTCAAATTATGGGTTGGGTTGAGTTATGAATACGTTTATATCTCTATATTTAAGTTTAGACAATTTTTTTTATTTACTTTTGGATTTGATTTGGATTTCGGGTAGTGTTTATATGATCAGATTGGACTGAATATGATTAATTGGATTTTGTGGAAAATATATAATTTTTTCTGGTTGATAAGGTTAAATTTTGGTGGTTTATGCAGTCACCGCGACGAATTTACCGGAAGATGCAATTAAAATGTTGACGCAGGAGAAGAAGCCTTTTGATATTATTATCAGTGATGTTAAAATGCAACCACAAGACGACGGACATAAACTTCTTGAACTTGTGTCCCGCGAGACAGACATACCCTTCATCAGTAAGTGTATTAAATCTTTGTCTGGACGTATAGATTGATTACCTGTGTGACATTATACTAATTTTATCTGGCTTGTTTTCGGCCGAATCCAGTGATGTCTGCTTATAGTGACCAGAAGCTGGTAATGGAGGGGATTGAAAAAGGCGCTGTCGCTTATTTAGTGAAACCTATCCGAATAGACGAATTAAAAACCATATGGCAGCATGTTTACCGGAGATTAAGGACCAACTCAAACGCGAATGGGAAAAAGACTTGTACTGATCAAAACATACCTGATGGACAAGGGGCAACCTCAGTAGAGCCTGAGGTGAAGAAAACGGCCAAAAGGGTTAAAAGTGAAAAGGACAGTGCCGATGACGACGAGGCGGAAGATGATGTTGAATACGAGGAGAGAAGGAATCGCAAAAAGCCTCGAACTGTTTGGGCTCTAGATCTTCACAAAAAGTTTCTTGAAGCTGTGGAGGAATTAGGCATTGACAGTAAGTGTTGTTTATTGTGTTTCCTATTAACTTCTAGCTCTATTAGATTCGTTTTTGTTGATTTCGCTTCTTTGGTGTTTCCCTATTTCAGAAGCTGTCCCCAAAAAAATCCTTGAGCTGATGAAGGTTGAAGGATTGTCGAGGGAAAACGTTGCCAGCCATTTGCAGGTATAAGTCATTTTACGGACCAATATTAAGTCTGTGCACCAGGGCCAATATCTGATGTTGACACTTACTCTTTTTCATATTGCGTGTTACAGAAATATCGGCTGTTTCTTAAAAGGCGACAGGAAACCACAAACCCCCAAACTAGCTTATATTCGTCATATGGACCAAGGGATACCTCTTACTTACAATTGCGTAATCTTGAGCGTGGAATGAGAGGAGATATCCACTCTTTGGCTGGACCACGACTACTTCCGAATGCTCATTCGCTCTCAAATGGATTGCTCAGTAAGTATAACACACCGGCTGGTTTAATCTCAACTCCACCAGGACCTTCTTCACAATTTATTCGCCCACAGACGAATTATGTAACACAGTATAACAACTCTTTCAATAATCTCTTAACGTTTCAAAAAGAAACACCAGCATTTAGAGACTTGAGCCAACAAACTCTCATTAGGCCACCGTTGGTCGGTCAGTCTTCACAACGTGTTCCTCAATTAATAGGTCAAACATCTCTAGCTGGTTCTCAGTTTGGAAGTGACTCTTTTATGTCTCTTCCACCAATAGAAGCAAATCCTTTTGAGGCGAGTGTTTATCGAGAAAGAAAGCAGGTTCAGAATCAGATCCAATCTTACGGTCAAGACCAAGAGCTCGTCAATCAGTATATGAATAACATAATGCAGGTCAACAACTCTCAGATTGAAAACAATTTTGCCGCTGGGCAATACCAAAATGACTACAGAAGCTTCGGCGCCGTGGAATCTATAGTTCACACAAAAAGTACTGTGCCAGATAACCTAAATAATGAGGACAAAAGTAAAGGTAAATTAGCGGAGCAGTTGCCGGCATTAGATCAACTCCAGCCGCAGCAGTCATCATTCAATCAGCAGCAACAATCATTCGTTAAACAAGAAACAGCCTGGTTGGACCAGCAATATTATAGTGCTTTTCAAGGTGGTGGTGCTTTTCAAGGTGGTGGTGAGAATGGTGTTCAGCCGAATTTTGAAACAATGGATGATATAATGAGTGTAATGTCGATCACACGGGTATGATCTCTGATGTTTTGTTGTATATTCGTTTTTGTTTTGTTTTATTTAATAACATAATATTACGTTTTATGCAGGGTCCTAATGATACGGGTTGCATTGATGATCAGCTTCGGGCTCCTTTTTAGTGGATCAGCTTTTCGTACGAAGTTTCTATTTGAATTATTAAAATGTAGAAAGACTCCGAATTTTGAGAGATTCTTTTTATAATATACTTCAGTTTTTGTACTTTATATTATAGGTATTTCAATACTAATTTTGTTCACTATTAATGGTTTAGAATTTCGAGTAAGAAAGTTCAAATTAGTTTTTAATATATAAAACGAAATGTACTATATTTTTACATTAAGGATAACTACAGACAGTTCATTTTTGTAATGGTAGGTAGTGATTTAAAAAATAATATTAAACATAATTAGTATTTCAAATATAAAATAAATATATTAAAAGTAGTTATATAATTTAAAGGTGGGTGAAGTTATTTCCCCATAAAATTTATTATTTACTCCGTCATTCATAAAATGCTCCATCTTGTTATTTTCTCTTTAAGGAAAAATCCTAATTTATCATCGTTTTAATTTTACACCAAAAATCCAAATTTCTTCAGTAACCATCAACCTTCCCCTCTTCTCTTCTAGCCCTAAAAACCCTAGCCATCAAATAATTTTGAAACAATTTATGGGGTTTCAAAGATAAAAATCTATGTTAATCTTATTTTTATTTTAAATATATGGGTTGACATATTGAATAAAATCTTTTTTTAAATCTATGATTTTTTTTGCATAATAAGTAACCCGAACTTCGTGTGCAGAAAAAAAAAAACTCTCAGCGTTTAATCGAGTTCCTACATATTGAGTTACTAGTTTAATAGTTTTTTAATATCGATTTCTGGTTTAATTGTTTCTTTCCTGTATATTTAGTTCAAAATATATATATTTTTGTGGTTTGATTAGTGTTTGCTGATTGAGTTCTTTTTAAAAAATATTATTATGTGATTCCGAGTTCCTAACTCAGAATCACATGCTTTTTAAAAAAAAACATGTTATTCGGATGGGTTATCTTGGAATTATACATTTTCTTTTTTAAAAACATGTAATTTTGTGACTAATGTTAAAAATAATTGAGTTTTTTTGTTTATTAGGGTTTAATTTTAGTAGTTAAATCATATATATTGGCTGTAATTTATCTTAAAGATGTGTTTGTTGTAATAAAGGTTTGATAGTAGATAGTGGCATCAAATTATAAATTAGAAAGTAAATAAATGACAAGAAGGTAAAAACAAGTGTTCAAACAAGTGTTCGATGTTTTGGTGTTTTGTTAAAAATTTAAAATGGAAGAAATAATAGATTTTACGGAGGAAATAACTCCACCCTTCAAAGATTGTTATCTCAAACATAAACTAAAAGTTTTTTCGTCTGTATTTTTAAATGAATAATTTTCAATAAAAGCAAATAAACATTTTTATTATTATTTAAATGTATATTTTATATTTTTAACATTTAAAATATACAAACATTATTTTATCGTAAAATAGTTCGTACTTTTGTTTTCAGGCGTAAAATAAAGTATTTGTTGGCTGCCTTATTAAATTTTAGAAAAAAATGTAGCCGGATAATCCAATAATTCTGATGAATTTAGAGTTTATCTTCTACTTTAAAGTTTATTTTACAAATTTTAAAGTCTATATCATATTATTTGTTTTAATATGAATTTTCAAATTAAAAAACTTGATATAAACATTTTATTTTTATCTCAACTACAATTTTAATGTATTTTTCAACAAAACTTCAAACTTCACTATTTCTTTTTCTAGCAAATCGACCAACATTTTAAAACTTTAATAGATGAAATAAAAGAATAACTAAAAGCTGAGTTCAAATCACACTAAAATCAGATTTTCTCTAAAAAGTAAAATAATAAATAAAATATAAAAACTTATTTGCTCTTAAGATAAAAATATGAGATAATAATCGCCTTAATAAAATATAAAAACGAATGGAGTACTAAGTTAATGTAAAAGAAAATATTTATAATTTTAAAGTATAGGTTAGTTTTTTAGATATTAATTTAATTGGTATCAATATTGATGACTTAGATTACAATCACACGGCTTTTCTCTCCTTTTTTTCTCTCGGCTTCTCTCTCTGCCTCCAACGGTAACAAATCTTTTAACGGTAGTTTTTTTTGTTCTCCGACGGGTTTCAGGCCTCATGGCCTGAAACCATGGTTGTTCTCGTCCTTCTTTTTATGCCGAGTACCGCTGATTTTTTCGCCGGCTTCAAATGTTATCAATACGGCAAACACCCCACTCACAAAAGCATGTCTTTACATTTATCAGTTATATTTATATTTCACACTGTCAGCTAGTATACACGGTAAAATTTGTTGAAGCCAACTGGGTTTTTCGTTCGTCGTGGCGGGTTGAGGTCGTTTTGGCCTGAACGTCGGCCACCCTTCCTCTCCTCAGTGAACGAGTTCTGTTCTCTGCAATTCTCAGTCAACCGCCATTACCTTCGACTTCCCTTTCGAACTCCAGGGAAATGAATCAGTCAACCCCGATGGCTCGTACCTGGCTTCGAAGGCAACCCCTGCCCCGTGTCTCACCCTCGATCTCTCTGGCGAACACCATGGTAAAGAAATAGTAATCACCGATGGATTCCCGACCGAAAACCGACCTCGATCCGCCTTCTGCCCCTCCACCGACTTCCACTGCTATCCCATGGGTAAATAAACCAACAACTACCATGGAGACCCAACTGCGAACCTGGATCTCGAACCAACCACGAACTTGGATAACGAACCGTATGGCCAAATCGGCGGCAAGGGTTTAACGGGCACCGGCAGCGAAATCAACACCGCTAGGGTTTCTGAATCTGGAAATCGCAAGTCGGGAAGCTCGAGCACGTCGAAGTCTCTGAGTGGATCTTCGATCGGCCAAGACGCCCTGGGACTGCCGGTTTCTGGAAGTGTAAGCAGCGTCCGGTGGGAATCGGTGCTGGGTAGTCGAAATCGGGAAACCCCCGCCTCCCCATCTGCTGCAAAAAATCCTTTCGAGTCTGATACTTTCGAATGAAGTAAGTACCGGGTCGGGTCTTCAGGCTGAGAAGCCCACGAATAATGACGGTGAAAATGGATTGGGTTGGAAATCTGTTTCAGTGGGCCAGGGTTAACAAAAATCAGACCCAAGATTTTCGGGTTCAGAGAAATTTTCTGGTTTGGGCCGCAGTGCCAAACAAGTTGGGCTGACAAAAGTTCTCTCAATCTCTAAGCCCGTTAAAAATAATGGTAAAGGCCTCTTAGGAGGAGGAGACCCAAAAGCCAATTTCTCCCTTGTTCGTAATTTTGGGAACGTGGGCAAAGGTCCAAAAGGAAGAAAGTATAAATTGGCACATCCGAAAATCCCTCTCCCCCCCTCTTCAAAGGACTTCTCTAGAGGTATTTCAAGCTCCAACTCCCTTCCTAACTCTAAGCCACTCCCATCTTATGTTAGTATAGTGGTGGGACATAGCGACAACCGCTCTCCATTGGCAATTGGAATCAACCACATGGAAATGGATGGTAATGAATTCATAATGAACGACTCGGTGTTAGGATCTCCGGATTCTTGGAAGGCTTGTCTTTTGGGCTACTTTCTCAATCAGCCGTCTAATCTTGCTTTCCTTAAGGCTAATGTGGAATCGCTATGGAAAAGGTTTGGTTTGTTAGAATTTAAACCTCTTCCTGAAGGATACTTCCTCTTCAAATTTGGATCTGAGGCGATGACTAAGAAGGTCTTGGAAGAAGCCCCTTGGCACTTTGGGGGTCATTTAATGATTCTGAAAATTTGGGAGCCTCTTACCTCTCTCATTAAAGATCCCCACTCTGAACTTCCAATCTGGGTTAAGGTCTTCAACCTCCCTCTAGAGTTATGGACTGCTGTTGGCTTCAACAATAGGTTCAGTCATTGGAACTCCTCTCTTTGTGGATCACCAGATTGAGAGGAAGGAAAATCTTTGATTTTCTCGAATCTGTATCATGGCATGAGCTTACTTTCAAAATCAGAGGGAAATTCATCGAGGCCTCTTTTGAATACCAGGGCCTCCCTCCTCAATGGGAAAATTGCATAGTATTTGGCCACCCTACTCGGCAGTGTACAAAAGGGCCTCTCAATCCCCTTCCCTTTCATACCGGACCTACATTATCTGAGGAAGATCCTTCGGAGATAGACCCCGCGGTGGACCACAGACTCCCATCCATCTCCGAGGAAAAGGAAGTGGAGACCGGAGAGGAGGTGGACTCGCTCCCCAAAAGGAAGTGTACGGACGTAGCCAAAGACAAGGGCAAAAAGGTAATGTCCTCCGACAGGACCATCAGCTGATACACTGTAAGTCTTCTTTTATGAATATTGCATCTTGGAATGTGCGCGGTCTTAATGACCCTATCAGGCAAAAGGATGTCATGGATTTTATAATTAGTAATCATATATCTTTGATTGTTCTAGTAGAAACTAAAGTCCAACTTCTGAATGTTGATTCGATAGTCAGAAGAATGGTCTCGTTCTGACATATCATAACTAACCACGAGTCTCACCCCTTAGGTAGAATTTGGATAACTTGGAACCCTAGTGTTATTACAATTACTAGAATATCCCAATCTCCTCAGTTCATTCACTGTATGGCCACTTGTCATAATTACAACGCATCATTCAAGCTCATTGCGATCTATGCTTTTAATGAAGCACAAGAATGCATTCCGCTTTGGAATGACCTCATAGACATTTCCAATCAAGACAAACACATCCCCTGGGTCTCCCTTGGGGATTTTAACGCTATCCGACACCCGGAAGAGCGTTTTGGTTCCTCTGATTCTTGGTCCACAACAATTGACGATTTCAACAATTGCTGCTATCGTTGTGAACTCACTGACCTTAGATCTTCTGGCTTCCCTTTCACCTGGATCAACAAACAACCAGCCCACCCTATCCTATCCAAAATTGATTGTGTTATGGTCAACCCTGACTGGGATGATCTGTTCCCTATGTCACATGTCCTCGTAGGTTACTTTCGCACTTCTGACCACACAACTGTCACTCTCAACCTTGGGCTCCCGCGCCCAAGGCGGAAAAAGCCCTTCCGATTCTTCAACATGTGGCAATCCCACCCCCGTTTTAAGGAATTAGTCACCAATTGTTGGAACTCCCCTATTTTCTATTTTGGGATGTCGAGGGTCACTGACAAACTAAAGCGATTGCAATCTGCCTTAGCTTTGTTAAACCGTAAGGAATTTAGTGACATCTCCTCCAGAGCCGAAAAAACTCAAAGAGACCTATTTGAGGCTCAATCTAAATTAGCCTCCGACCCTCTAAACCCCAGACTTGTGAGAAATGAAATAGAGGCCTCCACCTCATTCATCTTTCTAAGTCGTGCTGAAGAATCTTTCTTGAAGCAGAAATATAGAGAAAACTGGATTCAGCTGGGCGAAAAAAACATAAATTTGTTTCCACAAAAGTATTAAAGCCCGGCTTTTCCGCAATAAAATCATTTCGATTTCAAATGACCAAGGTGACACTGTTTCATCTCCGGCTAAAGTGTCAAACGTTTTGGTAAACTTTTTTGAAAAGACTCTTGGCACGAAGCATTCCCATGTCTACCCAGGGCTAGAAAAAGTTTCCTCTCTCATCGGTTCCACGGTCAACCCTACTGATAGAGAATTTATGATCCGTGATATTTCATACGCGGAAATTAAATCTGCTCTGCACAGTATTGACAACGATAAATCTCCGGGCCCTGATGGATTTAACTCCACTTTCTTTAAATTTTCCTGGGATATAGTCGGTCCTGACATCTGTAAAGGGGTTCAAGAATTTTTTCACTCTGACACCCTGACAGAATTATGGAACTCCACCTCTATAGCACTTATCCCGAAAAAAGACTCACCTTTTTTGCAAGCTGACTTTAGACCAATCGCTTTATGTAACGTGGTCTATAAAATCATCTCCAAATCCTGGCAAACAAAATCATAGTCTCCTTCCCTTATCTTGTCGATTCCTCTCAATCAGCATTCGTCTCTGGTAGAAATATTTCTGATAATATTCTCCTCTTCCAAGAACTTCTTAAAGGCTACCATACTAATGGGAAAGGCAAACGGATTGCCCTGAAAATAGATTTAATGAAAGCCTTTGATAACGTTCGCTGGCATCTTATCCTGGACGTTCTTGTTGTGATGCATTTTCCTGAGAAAATAATCTCATGGATTGTCAAATGTATCTCCTCCCCCATCTACTCCATTATCATTAATAGAGACCTTCATGGATTTTCAAAGGGAAAAAGGGCCTGAGACAAGGTGACCCTCTATCCCCCCCCCCCTTCTCTTTGTCCTTGTAATGCAAGTTCTTTCCGGTATTCTCAAAGATAAAAGTCTTAATGAGAATTTCCGCTTTCACTGGAAATGTCAAAAGCAAAAAATCATCAACCTCTGCTTCGCAAACAATCTGATGATTTTTTGTCACGGTGATGCCCTCTCTCTTAACCTCATCAAAGAGGCTCATGAGGATTTTTTTTTCTCCTCTGTGGCCTCAAAGTCAATCCATCCAAAAGCCACATCTTCCTTTCCGGTATTGACAATCACCTTAGATCAGATATTTTGCCAATTCTGAACTTCCCTGAAGGTACCCTTCCGGTAAAATATCTCGGAGTCCCACTCCTCACTGGCCGACTATCCCACACTGACTGCTGCCCCCTGATTCACAAAATAACCTCTAGAATAGAATCTTGGACCGCTAAACATCTCTCTTACGCAGGTCGACTCCAATTAATTAAATCAGTTCTATTTGCGGGTCAGGTATATTGGTCTTCGATTTTCATTCTTTCGTCTAGAATAATAAAAGACCTATCTCAGTACCTCCGGCGATTTCTTTGGTCGGGTTCTACTATGAAAACCCATGGAGCCAAGGTGGCTTGGTCAAAAATTACCGCTCCATATAAAGAGGGCGGCCTTGGGATCCTGGATTTAAAAATCTGGAATCAGGCGGCCGTCCTTAAACACCTTTGGTCCATAGTAAGTAGTAGACCCCAATCTCTCTGGTGTGACTGGATCAGATCGGAAAAAATAAAAAATAAAAGTTTTTGGGAGATATCATGCGGATCCTCTCCCTCCTGGATCTGGAGAAAAATCCTCCGCCTTCGACCTTTGGCCTGTAAATTATTCAGGGTTGCAATAGGAAATGGTCTGAATACTTCCTTCTGGCACGACCCTTGGCTCCTCTCTTTATCTCTGGCAGAACACTATGGCTCAGATTTAATATATGACTCTCGTCTTGGAAATAGCCTCAAGGTTGCGGATATTATTTCAAATGGAGACTGGAACTGGCCGGTCAATCTGCGACCGGCTAGAGCCCGAAGTCGGATTCATTTGGACGAAATCAACAGACTTATCCTTTCCCTCCCCCAGCCAAACACTCTCTCGCAGGATGTCCCATTCTGGACAGCGAAGAAGGGATGTCTCAGTTTCAACATAAAAGACACGTACAATGCCATTCGAGAGCCTGCCCCATCTGTGGGGTGGGCGGGGTTAGTAAGGAACAAATACAACATCCCACATTATTCCTTTATAACTTGGCTTGCAATTGAAGGCAAACTTGTTACTAGAGACAAGCTTATTATTTGGGGGTACAACACCCCAACTGAGTGCCCCCTCTGTTCCTCTGATTCTGAAACTATATCTCATACTCTCTATGAATGTAGTTATGATCAAAGTATCTGGAATGCGACAAGTCATAAACTTGGCTTCCCATTCCAAATCTTAAGCTGGCAATCTTGGATTCTTGAGGCTTCAAGATGGCCAAATCAAAGTAACCATTGTATTTGGCGCACTTGTTTCAACGCGGTCGTTTACCACGTTTGGAAGAAGCGGAATTCAAGAATTTTTGGATCTGCTCCCGCTCTAGCATCCTCAATTTCTTTCCATATCTTCTCGGAGCTCCGATACAGATTTCATGGAACCAAGATTGTCTGGCCAATGTAGATAGCGACTATCTAACTTAATTTTTTTTCTTATTTTTTTTTCTTATATTCAGGTGACCCCCTTCAGGACTGGAGCATGGCGCTGACTGATTACACCTGGAGTCTGTCTACGCCACCGAGTCATCCTCACCACCTCCTGTCAGATTATTATTATGCGCTGTTGCACCCATTGTGTTATTTCCTATTTCTGGGCAATGGGTTCCGAAACTATCTTCTAGTATTCTCCTTGTCATATAATGAACTCAATTTGTAGTAGTGTATCACCTCGGGGTATGCCCCAGGATTATGTATGAACCTTTTCAATTAATTTACGCTTTTATACACACAAAAAATAGATTACAATCACACGCTCAAATTTCATACATTTATAATTACGGTCTTAAATTTAAATTTTGAATAATAGGTTAGTTTTCTTTTACATTTGTACTTTTGTAACTAAATCCCCAATTTAAAATTTGATTTTGAAAGATTTAAATTTTCCGATAAAACCCAATAATTTTATTTAAACAAACTCGAAAAAAAAAATCGATTATAACCCTTTAGTTTGGTCTTTTATTTGTTTTCCAATGGAGATTTTTTTGTTAGGAATTTTTTTCCTCACAAAAAACAAAACGCTAGCATAAAATTGCCTACTCTATTTTATTGAGGATGAGATATGACAGTTGTTAAAAAATTATAGGAATTAGATGTATTAGACCCACTAATATATTAAATTATTACTTTATAAATAGTGTCTTAAGCTCTCTGTAGCTTTCGCACGGTTTCTAAGTGTTCTGTTCGTTTTGGATTTGATTTTGATTTTGATTGGGTTTGAAAAGTTTTTTCGATTTGAATTTTCAGTTTTGAATTTGGCGTTTGGCGTTTCATTTATTTGTTTGATTCTCTTCGATTAGAGTTTGTGGATTCATATTACAAATATGATATGAAACTATGGTAAAAAGAATAATGTTATATTAACAGCCTCATATCATTCAGGTTTGACTTCGTCTTCAACTTCACGTATTGATTCATTATTCTGGATTTTGGATTCCAGTGCGTCTCATCATATGTTACCTCACATGTCATTCTTTATTTCGTTGTCTTATATTTCATTTATATTTTTTTGTCTGCTAGTGCTATAACAATATTGGTATATGGTGTTGGCTCAATTGCTACCCCTCACAAATCTATTTATGACGTTTACTACGTTAACCTTACTTTGAGTCTTTTTTTAGTTAGCCAACTGTATAAATTTAGTTATCAAGTCTCCTTTTCTGATTATGTTTGTGCTATAAAAGATCAATATAATCAAATAATGATCATGAGAGGTCTTAAAATAGGGGAACTCAATGTATCGAAAAAAATCGAAGTGACTGTTGTTGATGTCTTGATGTTGACAGTAAAAAAACATACATGTCTGATATTACTGTCTCTGGTGTTGATTTGTCTTCATTTTGTTCGAGTCATTTATCTTTTGAATTTAATTTTTTTTATTCTCGCACGAGAGATGCGTTTGCGTCACGGTTGAATTTTTTAGTCTCTATAGGTATTTTGGGTCATCTGAACACTTTTAATATCTCAGATTGCAAGGGTTGTAAACTGTAAAAAAATTCTACCTTACCATTTAATACATGTGCCTCTTATTTTGTTGCTCCTTTTGATATTATCCATTTTGATGTCTAGGGTCCATCTCATGTTTCCACAAATGATGGTTTGACTTATTATGTATTTTTGTTGGTGTTTATACTCGTTATACGTGGATTTATCTTATGAGAAAAATATACGATTTTCTCAAAATTTATAGAATTTTGCAAGCATTTGTTAAGACTCAACATTCTATTATGATGAACTGCTTCACATGTGATTTATGGGGGAGAGGGTGAGTATACCTCCAGCACTTTCACTCAGTTTCTTGTATCTAATGATACCATACACCAATCGTCTTATACAGACATCCTTTAACAGAACGGGGTTGCAGAAAGAAAACATCATCACCTTGTTGAAACTACTCGTAACTTGCTATTATCTGCTGAAGTTCCTAATTGTATATGTTAGTAAACGAATTCTTACTGTGCATAATTTAGGATGCCTCTGTTTCAGAAATTATATGGACATCTTCCAGATTATTCCTCTTTGCGAGTGTTTGGTTGTACATTTTTTGTCATTCGTCATTATGTTTAAATAAATAAACTATCACCTAAAAAACTATGCAGAAAGGATATCGTTGTTTGATCACACTAGTCAGAAGTTATATATATCTCGACATCTCATATTTCTTGAGCACATTCCATTTTATTTGGTTCCTGCAAAATTACATGACATAACAAATATATATATCTTCAGGTTATTGATCCATTTAACAATGACAATGATTCAACTATTGTTCCTAATGTATCAGTTTGTAAAATATATACACCAAATGATACTACTTTAGCTTCACCAATGCATGAGGCTGCTTATTTTTTTGGTGCAACTACATATTTTCCATCTCTCACATTATTTACTCGTACAAGTAAGTCTACAAAACTACTAGATTTTTCTTATTCTTATAACTCATCTTATTTTTTCATCTTTTATAGCAACTATACATGATCTATATGAACCTAAGTCGTTTAAAGAAGTTGTTTATGATCCACGTCGGCAAAATGATATAACCGATGAGCTTACTACTCTTTATCAAACTTATACATGAGATATGGTTGAACCTTCACATGCTAAGCACATAACTAGTTCTCGTTGGGTTTTTAAAACGAAAACAAAGTCTGGTGGGTCTGTTAAGAGGTAAGGCTCGCCTTATACCAAAATGGTATTTGCAGAAGTATAGTATGGATTACGAAGAGACTTTTTTCAAGTAGCCAAAATGACGATAATTCGTACCCTTATTGTTGTTGCATTTACTAGACAGTGTAATATATTTTAAAGTTGTTGAAAATGTGTTTGTAAGTAGAGATCTTCATGAAGAGGTTTACATGACTCATCCTTCGGGTATTTCTTATCAACCATGTGGAGTTTGGTGATTTATGAAATCTTTTTATTATCTCAAACAAGCTGCTCATCAAAGTTTGAGAAATTATCTATAATTATTATTTCATTTGGTATTCATGCCAGTAATCATATTCACCTTTATTTATCATATGTATAAGTTCATGAAATATAATTTTATTTTTATATGTAAATTATCTAATTATTACACGTTATGATATTTATGGTATTGAGGCACTAAAACCTGATTTGGCTCATCATTTTGCAATGAAATACTTGTGATTTTTATGATGTTTTTTGGGTGTTGAGCTAATTCAGTATCTAAAAGGTTATATTTTTTCGGAGACAAAATATATATCTAATTTATTTGATCCAACACGACTTTCTGATAATAGAATGGCAAACACCCCTCTAACTAACGATGTTCTTATATCATACATGACTTTGTATTATACTCCTGTATGGAGCTTGGTTTATCTTACAGTTACTCAATCAGATGCAGCTCATGTTTTTACGTTGTTAGTACATTTTTCACTACTTTTACTTCTGTCCACTAGGAATTTGTTCTTCATATGTTAAGATATCTTCATGGCACTCAGTTCAAGATCTTTTTATTTTCTTCGACTTCTTCACTCAAATTATGTTTCTATAGTGATGTTGATCAAGATAGTGATGCTCATGGTCGTAAATCCACTATTGGTTTCTGTATTTTCCATAGAGATTCATTAATCTCATGGAAAAACAATAAACATAATGATTTTTCTACATCTTTTACCAAGACTGAGTATCGTGCTATGCCATTGACTATATGTGAGATTGTTTAGTTACGATGAATTCTTGTCAATATGAGAGTTAACATTACTAAGCCCGCCTTCTTATATTATGATAAGTTAAACGTCATACATATTGTAAAAATATCTATTTTTCTTGACAGGATGAAACATATTAAAATTAATCATCACTTTACTTGTTATCATCTTCAGTCGATACTATGTCGCTTCTGTTTGTTCCATCAACTTTACGGGTCGCTCTATATATTCATGAAGGCTCAATCAACATCTTGTTTTCACTTTGTCTGTGATAAACTCTTAATGCTACAGATATTATAGATAATATATATTAGGCCGATTAGCACGTTGGATTATTACTCTATAAATTGTAGCTTAAGCTCTTTGTAAATATTATCATATTCTATTCTAATCAATAAAAATCTAACTCTGTTTTATTCTTATTATTATTTACAATGGCTATGTGAGCCAACGTATAAATTATGTAGCCATTTTGTTACATATGATCCTTTTATAATCCATATTTTCACTTCTGTTTTTGGTGTCACGTGACAATACTAAGGCAATCCCACACACTAAATACTATATGTTTACAAAATACAATTTCAGACAAAAGACTATTTGATCATAAAGTACAGTTCAAATGGTCAAATACTTAATCCATTTCAGATTAAATTTATTTTTAGAATGGGCTGTGCTATATCTCATACCTCTTTTATTGGACTTCTCACTTATTTTTTTTAAAATTATATTGATCACTTAAAAAATGAATTTTATCCTTCACTTTCAAAATTAATTTAAAAAATACAATTATCCGGAACACAAAATTTTTCTTTTATTCATTTTTCCTCTTTTCATCCAAATCAATAAGTATTTTATTGTTTTCAAATGGTGACACCAAAAACGTTTTTGATAAAAAAAACAAATTGTGTCTTTATGATATATAACTTAGTAGAAATTAAAAAACCAAAAAGAAAAACTAAGATTTGTAAATAAAATAAAGTAAAATATTTGGAAATTGATGAATCAAGTGGGTTTCCATATAATATACTTCATGATAAATTTTTATTTTATTATATTAGTAATACATAATTAAAATGTAAAAATAAAGCTTTGATATTTTTTTTCAAGCAATGATTATTTATTAAAACTTTAGTTACATCGATGTAACTTTAACAAGCCTATATTTGGGCCAATATTATAAAAGAGGATACTAGTATGAGAAGCTGATACTTATAATTTAAACCTAAAAATAAGGTTTGCTTTTAATTGTCTTATAATAGTTTGTTACAAAGTAGTGAAATGATATCATTGAGTCCATGTTCCTTCTTCATTCATCTATCTTCATTAAGTCTCTAATCAAATTTCATCAACTTTTTGCACCTTCTTGAATTATATATATCATGTTCATACATCAAAAAAGATATTTGGGTTAGGGAATCCCTGTCATAAAAAGGTAGTGAGATAGTAATAGTATATTAATAACATCAACTGAAACTATAAAAAATTATCTTGAAAGTCTGAAATATCCAATATTGAGACTTTCAATGAGAATTATAGCTTACAATGAGTTAGGATCGATAAGGTCGGACATTTTGGAAGTGAAATTACACCATCTCTGAAGGGGTAGTTTGGACATTTGCCAGACTATAATTTTTCATGAACAGTAAACATAAGTGAATTATGACTCAGATGTGTGCTAAACACTAACTTATCTTTGGTACCAGACTTTAAAACCTAACCCGGATCCAAAATCTGACCCGAATGGCCCATGGGCCACCAACTAGTATAATACCCCAACTAATCTCACTTAAAAGATGGGACTTTTTCTAGAAATATTAAATACAAGTATACACCTCTCTTATCTCTTTACTCACTACTTAAAATTAATACCTAATAGCCAAACTACCGGAAAATACCCTCCAACCAAAATCATCCACACCAAATTGACGATCACAGTGGGAGACAATAGTGCCTGAATCTTAGATTCAAAACCATTAAATAAAGTAGTTCGAATGGATCCTAATTTACAAGGCCTTTCACCTCCAAAATTCGAAGAGGTGAAAGAAAATAATGAGCACACTACTGTGTCTCATGTTAATCATAATGGTGATGAAAAGCAATCCATGCAAGAAGAACGTGATCTGCTAAGGGCTAAGATTGAGGATTTAAGGGTTAAAAACAAGCTGAAAAGGAAATTAAACAGAAGTTCGGTGCATAAGCACTACACTATACTGATAATCCTGGTGAGAATGAGCAGTCCATAAAGACTTAACTCGGCTCCAAGAAAATGCATCGGTCTAAACGAGTTGTGAGCTCTACATCAGAGTCTTCCAATAGTTCATCTAATAATTTAGAGCTTGAAGAATCAGTCTTATCCAGCAGTGGTGAAGGCCGATTAAAGAATAAATTAAGACTAACCTAAAAACATTCAAGAAAAAAGGATAGAAATGACATAATTAAAAAGTATCAAGGGAAAATAAAGGGTTCGGCTGGTCAACGCATTGATCATTTGTTGATCGATCTATTTGCTTTTCAATCCGAACCAGGTATTTTGGTACTCTTAATGAGGATACTGTGTTTAGTCGTAGCCAAAATTGAAGACAATCACCTTTATCTTAAAAAATGCTCTATGGGCATCTTCTTAAACGGTTTGACAGTTCCAAGATAGAGAAATATGATGAAAGTAAAGATCCAGACAATCACCTTGAACAATTTAATTTTATTATGATGAACTTTGATGATGATGACAAGCTA
This sequence comes from Limnanthes douglasii subsp. nivea, assembly GCA_036936605.1. NCBI lineage: Eukaryota > Viridiplantae > Streptophyta > Magnoliopsida > Brassicales > Limnanthaceae > Limnanthes > Limnanthes douglasii. The sequence goes on along the minus strand of JAUPFV010000002.1, from coordinate 318,018,709 downwards.
TTGTGCAGGGCCTTCTCACAGATCTTTAAGGGAAGTGTCCTTAAGTGGTACAATAGTCTCTCTCATAGATCTATAAAGAATTCTGATATATGTTTCGGGTTGCATTCTGGAGGTAATTTGTTGGAAATAAAGAGCTTAAAGGGAATGGTGATACGATTATTCATTGTTCCCAAGAGCCGAATGAGTCGTTGAAGGAATTAATCAGTAGATTTTTGAACACGAAGAATGAGATAACTAATTGTTTTGAACAAGTAGCAATCACCTATTTAAGACATGACCTGAGTCTGGGTAATTTGGCTGACTCATTAACTCGGAAAAAAACAATGACTTTCGGTAGACTATTAAACCAAGTGGGGAAGCAAATTACTGTTGAAGAAACTAAGAATTTTAGAGTGCCTCATCAGAATAGATCCACTACCACAGTTTCAACTCCACAAACAATAACTCAGACCGGTTACAGATAAAAGGAAACCGTACATGGGTCAAATCGGCCCAAGCAAAATCAATCCAATCAGAATGAACAAGTTAAAAGTAAAAGGGGTCAATGGGTTCAACATGATAGTTTGCTGAGCTGGGAGAGATTATAGCTACAATTTACGACAAGACTAAAAATTGATCCAAACTACTCGTTTCTGCAAGTATCATAATGATGTGGGTCATGACACACATGATTATATTACATTGAAACAAGAAGTGTAGAATCACATTGAGAGAGGAAATTTAGGTGCTTTTGTTAAAAAAACAAGGGGGCAACAGACCTGATATTACAGAGTGTGAACCCCAATGCTCCCTGAACGACTTCTTCAATAGTCCCATGAATATCTAGACAGGAAGACACTATGGTGATTATTGAAAGATTTGATGTGGACTCTGAATACCTTGATCCTGATCCAAATCAGAATCAAGTGGGTGATAGTGGATAAATTTGCTATAGTTTCCGATCGGGTGGAATTTTTTGAGTCATTAACCATATTTAGGGCAGAAACCATGACAACGCCCTCAAGTTGTTCAAGAAAAAGGCATGTCAACACCTTGAGTACTCAGTTAGAAGGAAGAATATTGACACATTTTTACCAAACCTTAACCCCTTGCATAGTCTTTGATGAAGACAAATTAAGAGATATTGCAGGGCCACATGAAGATGTTGTGGTAATAGGGGCATCAACCAGGGGTAATGACATACGTTGGATCTTGATTGACATTGGTAGTTTAAAAATGTGTTATTTATGAATACTAATAGGAAGATAAAAAAAACCCATCGTTCATTCAAAGATCGAACATAATTATTGTAGGATTTACAAGGAGTTCGGCCAGAAAAATAAGGCCATACTTTCAAGCACATTCAATTACGGTTCGAACATCTCCCCCTTTAAAAAATGTGCTACAAAAAGTTGACATATCAGGAAGAATCACTAAGTGGTCAGTTGAGCGTGGAGATTATGATATTGATTTTGCGCCTCAGACCACAATCAAGGCTCCAACTATAACTGATTTATTGATGGAATTTCATACTAAAAGGCCTCACGAACAAGAGTGGGAGAATAAGCGTAAAAAGAATTGTTAATCCGAACAGATGGCGGGTCTAGTACGATGGGATGTGGGGCTGAAATTTGTTTAACTTCCTCTTATGGTGATACCATGTATCAGGTTGTATGTTTTGGTTTCAGGGAATCTAATAACGAGTCAGAATATGAAGCGGATTGTAGACTAGCTCAAATATGTGGAGCAAAGAGGGTCCGGTTAGTAAGTGAATCCTAGTTACTTATTAATCAAGCTCAGGGGCTATCTGAAACTAAAAAATATTAGTTGATAAAGTATCTTCAAGTACTAAAAGAAGTTGTCACAGGTTTTAAAAGCTTATGGTATGAGCATGTCCATAGATCGAAGAATACTATGGCAGATTCTTTAGCCACCATAGCCTATTTTGAGGCATACTCATTGATTCTCATGCAAGAATGCCCCTCCATAAATTCAATTAAAGAAGAAAATAGTGAATCTGAAGAAAGTTTGAGTGTATCTACCATGCAATCCAAATATTGGAGGTTTGAGATACATAATTTCATTTCTGATGGAGTTTTACCTTCAGATAAAATATTAGCTAAAAAAGTCAAGTACAAGGCTTGTGGTCTCTTGGTTTTAAAGAAGATCCTTTATAAAAAGTATTTTAGCAGACCCGTCCTAGGTTGCTTAGGTTTTGAGGAATCCCAAAGTGTCTTATCCGAACTACACAATGGAGAGAGATCAACACATTATGGCTATAAGGCCTCAACTAGAAGAGTTTTATTAGCAGGATACTATTGGCCAACTATAATGGTAGATGCCAATGATATGGTAAGGAGATGTGATCCTTGCCAAATATATGGGAATAAAATCCATACACCAACAGTTCCCATGGAGTCAATATTGAGCCCATGCCTTTTGATAGATGGGATTTGGACTTGGTTGAACCTCTTCCTATGGCGTCCGGAGGATATCGAACAATAATAGTGGCAATTGATTATTTCTCTAAATGGATAATAGATGCCCCATTAGTTGGTACCACTTCTAAGATGGTCATTAAATTTATTCTATCCAACATATGTTACTGATTTGGAATCCCTCGGCGAATCACCACAAACAATGGGCCACAATTTGACAATAAAAATATTGAGACATTTTGCACTTCTAGAGGAATTCAACATTGCTTCTGTTCTTCTTTCCACCCTCAGGCTAATGGACAGGTTGAAGTTTCTAATCGAACAATTGTGACAGGGTTGAAAACGAATCTATAAGGAGTTGCAGGAAGTGGCCGAGTTATTTACAAAAGGTATTGCGGGCCTACAAGAATCCCCTTTTGCCCTTATTTATGGGTTGGATGCAATCACACTCATAGAAGATACTTTGCCATCATTCAGGATTCATAAATATTCCAAACAGGCTAATGAAATGGCAGTTAGGAATCAGTTGGATTTGATTGAAGAAAGAAGAGTTAAGTCATATTTAAGAACAACATACTATGAGGGTTTAATGAGAAGTAGAATTGTATCCAAAGTAAAGAGAAAATATTTTCGGTTGGGAGACAAAGTATTAAGAAAAGTATTTTTGCACATAAAAAAGGAATAGTTTGGGAACTTGGCTCCAAATTGGGAAGGCCCTTACACTGTGTATGAAAGAATCAAGCCAGGAACATATAGACTTCAAGACAAAGAAGTCAAAGTTTCGAAGCATTCATGGAACATTGAATATCTCAGTTTGTATTTAGAATAAGGCTATCTTGTAAATATTTACTTTGCCATACCTCAATATAATTATTAGGGGCATACTCTTTCCTACACCGGTGGCGCGGGGAGAATTTAATGAGGTGTCAGGTTTTCAATCAATGATATCTTATGCATTTTTCATAAAATATTGTGAGTATGGGGAGATTGAATAAATTGAATATCTACTAAACACCCCGACCTTCAAATGAAGCATCTTTGAAGTGATCGGATTCATTAAATATTTTTGTCCTTCAAATGAAGTATATTTGAAGTGATCGGATTCATTAAACACTTTTGACCTTCAAATGAAGTATTTTTGAAGTGATCAGATTTTTTAAACACTTTCATCATTCAAATGAAATAGATTTGAAGTGATTCAATGAATTAAACAATTATTAAATAAGTCGGACAAATTTAATACTAATTAAAAGCTAGTCAGAAGAAGAAAAAAAAATCATATGAAGGGAAAACTTAACACTACGTCTTAATCGGAACATGTCTGATCCATCATCAAACAAAATGCCTTGTCCATCCAAGGACTTTGGTTCGTAGAGAAAAACTTAAAAGAAAATAACATAATTCATTGGTCATCTTAGGACTTTAGTCTTAAACATAAAGAGTAAACACAATAACCTTAGGGCTTGTTCCCTTTGGTTTTTTCCTTACCTACATCTTTCTTGGGAATCTTAGCATTAACGCTTGAGCTTTCATTGGTTCCTTCGTTAGAGTCACTTTCACTTGGTGAAGACTAACCGTGTTTATTACCATCCGACATGGTATGAAAATGTATCTCCTTGTATGGTACGTATTTCCAAAAAGGTCCAAGTTTTCTCTTTGAAAAGGTTTCATGGAATAGCAAAACCAAATCCGACTTAATACCTTTATTTTTTTCCTAAAGAATCCACAACACTAGCAACATACTTCTCTATCGCCGCCTCTATCTCTTGAGCTTGATTCTTCTTTAGAAGGTTATTTTCTTCTTCATTCTCTTTTAGAAGTTTTGCTAAATTCTCTTTCTCTCCGGATAAGGTGCTGATAGTGCTAGCATTGGTGGTTTATTGTTCCTTCAAAGACTTGATCTCGGTAGAAGTGGTAGTTTCTAGTTCAGAGTATTTGGTCTGGCGATTTTCTTGGGAATCTTTAGCTTTTTGCAACTCAGATTTCTGTTCTTCTTTCTCTTTACCTAAAGTCTCCACCTTTTGTTGTTCGGATGAAAGAGAACTCTTTAAGCTTTGATTTTATGTGCAAAGAGAAACTATGTCTTAACCTGAGTTTTAACTTGTCTTTCTAGATCAACGATTGGCCTAATATAGCCAAAGATTGTGTGGCCTAAAGTATCTTGCTCACTTGATACTGCGAAATTCTCTCCTTCATAAATCACGGCGTTAGTTATGGTGATTGTGTGGGGAAAAGTTCGTTCGCAGTCATCTTTGTCAAACTCGCTAAAATATATATTACCCAAGTCCGCAAGGTTTACATGACCTTCAGTAGATTGTGGATCAACTGTAGGAAACGCAAAGATGGAGGGTCAACATGTACTTCTCCCCGAGGAGGAATATCAGTTGGGAGTGTAGGAGGAACTTCTGTAGGACAGAGTATGATTTCTGACATTTGGACATTATTTTTCTTTTTTCTAGCTTTTAGATCACCCCATTCATTGCGTCTTTTGGGACCCTTCTTCTTCATTTGGAGTGATGTGTTTGATCCCACAACCTCACCAACGGTTACATAAACTGCTTCTAATAAAACGACATTGATTCCTTCAAGATTCTCAGAAATGGCCATTTTGGAAAGCTGTTGAGATGGGTTGACTTCAAATTTACTCTTCCTCTTGTTCTTCTTCAACTTATCCAGGTGGCTGGGAGTTTTGGTTCGGCCTTGTAAGTAAAGTTTGCTATCTTTTGCCTTAGTTCTTTTTAAGATGACGTCTGACGGAGGGGGAGTGGTTAATAATTTCCAAGAGAGATCTCTGTTTCCAGTAGTATTACACATGTGAGCCCTCAACATGTTACTAGAAGTGAAATAGTTGTAAAAACCTAGCCTCCAATAATCGATGACCATTGATAAAGCTTGGCAAAAGTAGCTTTTGCAGCCTCCAAATTCTCAGAGAATATTTTTGAAAACTGCAAAGAGACACAATTATCAGTTCGATACATCAACATAAAATCTAAGTACTAATAAAAATCTGAACAACAGTTACATGAACTCTTCCAGTATCTAGTCAGTTGGCTTGGATTTGACTCATAGTTTATCTTTTTCCCATTGTCCCAAGCTCCGCTTATGAAAATGAACTGAGTCCTCCATGGTTTCTCAGCTTCCAACAGATCATTCACTACTTTGTAGTCTTTTCCCATGTTGTAGTGATAAAAAAGGATTTGATGGTTTCTGCACAAACTAGCCACAACATCAAACTGCTCCATAGGCACTGGGATTTTTGACAGTCTGGAAGCAGTGATGCTGACCCGAGTTCAACTTATCCAAGAGTTTGGGCTCAATTGGCTTGGGAAGAGTTTGAGTAAGTGAAAATATCTAACTATTTCAGTTTCTAAGGGGAAACGAAGACCCGAGTTCAGCACCTCGGTGTATACCACTACCTCATTAACTTTACAATCCATAAGGGTTTCCGGAGTGATAGGAATTCTCACCTTAACAGACTTCGGAAAGCCTCATTTGGTTCATATCTAATCTAATTCAGTGGCATTAGTATACACGTAAGAAATTATTTGAAGGGCTAGTAAATATTTCCCACTAACTTTGCAAAAGTTGGGCTTGATTTTCCCTTTGGGGCACTCCGGAAGTGACTTACTATTTTCCAGTCCCACTTTTCCTCTACAAACATGGTTCGATGTAGTCCATGTCTGTCCGGATGTTTCTAATGAATTGTCCTCTCCATTGTCCTCTAAACGCTCTTCCATTATGGTGGGTCGTTGTTCGGACAATGTAGCACCACTAGTTTATTTCCCACTCTGAGCAGCCTCATTGAGAGAAGTGATGGACTTGGGTCCATCAGAGGCTGGGTAGAATTTTTTATTGCTTCTGAAATCGTACATTTTGAGGACGGAGGAGTACTCCTAGCTTGGGAGAGCCGAGTGACTTTTTAGGGTGTAGTATTCTCAATATCAGAGCCCATGGCAATGAAAGGGGATGGTTTCTTTACGATTTTAGTTTTCTTGTCCTTAGAGAAAGGCTTTATGAATAGTTGAACAGAAGATTCATAGTCTAATGTGGGTAAATTTGGGGTGAAGGGAGTTTTTTGAATTCTTGAGGGTCCGGATAAGGAAAAAATCTTGTCCAGCTACAATGTTGTTTGGTTGATGACACCACCAGAAGAGGCAAGAATTCGAGCATCGTCTTTTGCTTCCTTTCTTGTTTTCTCCAAATAAGACAGATTTAACCAACTTGTTATGGCTGTTAACATATAAAATTCTCAAAACTTCGAACGAAATTATTGCTTTGAAGTTTTCTCTCTCTATAAAATTTTCTGGTGCTAAGGTAATAAAAAGTGAAACATAGTTAAATAGAGGTAAAAAAAACTTGAATGGTTTACCTAGGGGAGATAAATCGTTCAAGTAATGATTATGGGCTATTAAGTACACCATAATTACTTTTTGAAGAGATATGTGCAAGTACCAAGGAGAAAAACGGTAAGAGGGTAGGTCACCATCATATAGAGAAACTGCTCCTCATTAATAAGGATGTTAATTTGAAATTGATCTTTGCTGAAAACCTAAAATTTATTAGTGTTATTAGCAAAACTATAAGTAAATCCCAGTTTTTTTGTTATTTTGTCTAGATTAATATTTTAAATTATTGTCTCTTGAAGAGCAATATAATCATTATGATCTGATTTAAAAATTGATCTAATTATTCTAAGAGTGCCTTTGTTACTATTGTCCATTGCATTCCAATTCAACATGGTTAAAGTCATTTATGTATGTTTAAGGATCTGGATAATCCTTTGAATGTTGGACGTTTAATAGTTTTATTATTTGGTTTTCTTAGTATTTTACTTACGTGTTTATTTATATCCTTTGTAGCAAATACCTTTGCAAATTCTGGTGATAAGGTAGACTGTCATAAAGGATAGGTTTGCGGGGTGATCATAATCATTGTTATCATGATCTTTAAACACATTGAATGAATTTTATATGTCAATTGTGTGAAGGGAATCAATTATATCATTTTCAGAGAGTATATGAGGGTCATTGTTGTGATTTATTATCAATTTCTTGTTCTCTTTAATTTGATTGTTTGTTTTATCCTATATATTTATTTTAACTTCAGGTTTTAGGATTGTTAATATCAGAAACTGATTAAGTTGAATCAGTTTTAGATAGTTGAGAGGTTTCTATTTCTAAATTTCCATTTAAGTTTGTTTTTCCTTGAGGATTATTATTCTTGTTGATTCCAAGTTTCTTATTCTCTTTAGGATTAACTACGATATATTTTAACTTTGGAACCCATTGTTCTTTTGAGGTAGGAGTAAATTTGTTTGAGCTTGAATTAGGTTCAGAGGGTTGGGTAATATTAACATTATATTTTATTTTGTTATTTAGATATTTATTACATGTGGTTTCCTTATGCCCAAGATGCTTACCTAATTGACAATATGAAGGAATATAACCATAAGTGATATTCTGCAAGAATCCATTATTTTCCCCAAAACTTATCTAATTTTTTTGGGGGAAATGGTTTAGATACATCAATAACAATCAAAGTTTTACAACATTTAAAACTTGCTCTCTTTTTGGTTGATACCCAAGTTGACAACTGCAGACCAGTTTCCTTTACAATTTGGATGACATTATCTTGATTATACAAGAATTTTTGGATTTTAGAAAATGTTACCCATATTGGAGTCTCATGAGAATCCAATCTGGGGTTAAACTCAGGAGACCATTTAAATATTATAAAAGAGAATTATCTCATAGTTCTCACATTTCTTTGCCAAAATCTTTTAATATCATCTAATTTGTCAAATTCAATAAATATATGCTTATAGTCCCAAATCGAGACACTATAATTCCAAGTAAAGCTAAATAACTCTAAATAGGTTTTGAACTCATCTAAGTAAGGTCGTCCAAAAGATAACTTAACTATCAACATAAATTTAGAAGATTCAAGTAAGAATTCCTTATCTGGTGGTTGAAAAAACTATAGCCTTGTGATCATCATTCTCTTGATAGTTGATCTTTGAGTGTCCTTCCTTTGTATTCCCGTTACCTCTGCGTGTCTTTTTTTCAATAACTCCAAAAGGTATTTGTTGTTGATTTTTTGATGAACTTTCAAAAATCAGATTATTAATAAGTTTTGGTGGACTTCATTTCTTCATGGTTGGATTGTGTGTTGAAGTTTTCCCACTTTTGATTTTTTTTCTCAATTTCTATTGATTCTCGATCTTGTCTCTGTGGTATTCAGTCTTGATTTGGAGCAGAATCATCTGTTTTTCCTTCATGATTTTGATTCTAAGCAAAACCTCGAGTAATGTTCAACACTGGATTTGGTCCTTGATGTTGTGATTTCTTCTTCAGATGAGGCTAGGGTTATGTTTGGAAAGTCAATATGGGAATCGATTTTCTTTATGAAATAACCCTTTTTGGAGATAAAATCCTTTTTTTTTCGAGCGTCAGAGCCTGAAATATTTAATTTTAATTTTAAATATTAGAATTATGGATATTAGGAAATAATAATTATATAATTAATAAATAAAATATTTATATAGATATTCTTTTAACGATTTTTTTATATGATGAAAAAACCCACATTGAAGATCCAATCAAACGAAAATGTGACATAATAACGTACACTTATATATATATAATCATCATTTTATTATGATATTTTTAATCAATTTGAGTGGCAGTAGGCCAGCTCAAGAGATATTATTAAAATAATCAAAAGTACATCAAGTCACAAGACACTAATATTTATCGAGTATCCCATTACAGTAATGAAACTAGATGCAATTCAATTCTCCTATTGAAGAGTTTTAAGAGATGATTGAGAACTGATCAAGAACTCCAAGCTTTTAAGAGAGTTAGATGAAAGAGACATCTAATTGGAGGAGGCGAAGCTCTTTAAGAAATTATGAAAGGTGATAACTTGCACCAAGAATTGGTCAGATCTACTGAACTTGAGAGATCAGGTGTGTTTTATGGAATTGAAGAGAAATTGAAGGAGAAAATTTCTAGGATTAGAGAAGGTTGGCTGAAGGATCGAGATTCCAATAAAAGCCCCAAAACTGAACCTAGAAATTCAATCACAAGTCGTTGCTCAAAATCTCGAGTACCCGCAGCTTTGGAAACCTTAAAATGCGGAAGATAACAATGAAGTAGAGCTTTAATATTTGAGTTATGGTCCAGTATCTCTCTATGCAACACAATTTCCAAACCCCGAAGCTTTCACCTCTACAATTCTCGTGAGGGTTGAATCAAAATTGATGAGGATTTTGCTTAGTAACACATAGAAGAGCTTTATAGACTGAGGATTTAGTACTTAATGGTGTGGATAATTATCACCTGAGGGTAGGCTTGTAATTTGTTTGGTATTTTATAGTAGTATGGGGGTATTTAATATTTAGTGTAGAGAGTAGAGAGATAATTAAGCTGGCTAGTTGCAGTTAATTCTCATTACCCACACTTAATGCAGGTGGTTGGGTATTTATACCCTTATGTTTGGGCCCTTATGGGCTTTCGGGTCATGTTTAATGGACCCGGGTCATGTCCAAAGACCCATGAGCTCTAAGTAGGAGAGCAAGTAGCTTAGTCAAGTAGTGTTTAGGTTTTTAGTACTTTTGTCATAGTTCGAACAGTCCTACGGGCTAAGTGTTTGAAGTGATCTGTCCGGTCCGGAGGCCTTGGACCGATCTGTCCTTGTCCGAAGAGCATGCAGAATTCGGACTCATCAGGAGCCCCTTTTTTAGGTGTTTGTGCAAATACTCTTGTAAAAAACCTGAAAAACAGTCCGACATCAGGGGTAGTTTTAATCCGGACAGGTCTGTCAATTTGGGCTATGGGTTTATCCGGACTGATAAAGCTTCACGAATTCAAAACGGTTTTTGCCAGAGTTCGTGGGACACGTGTCGCTCTCTGATTGGTTGTTTCAGCCGTTTTTTCACCTTGAATTTCGAACCCACCTTCTTCGAAAAGCAACCTCTTAATTAAAGGTGGTGACATCAGCGCCGTCTTTAATCATTACCAATATTTTCGAATTATCCTAGGAATCAACTTCTTTTTTTCAGATTTACTATAAATTCAAACTCACTTTCTACTGTTTTACCATCTCTTTCACATTTACTCTGCAAAATCTCTCAAAGCTTTCTCTCTCTAAAGCAAAAACTTGCTCAATAGTTTATGTTTACAGCGAGGAACGCTCTGATCAAAGGCGGGTGACTCAACCTTTCTGAGTTAGAGAAGGCTCAAAAAGTCGAAAGAGAAGCACCTGCTCCGGAAACTCTACCGGAGGCCAGAAGCCAAAAGAACACCGAGGCCCAGCAGTCCGGAGACAAGGCTGAGTTAAATTTGAACCCTCCCCCCACTACTGCTGCTGAAAACCCTTCAACCATCATGGAGGAAGTAATAGAGGACTCTGTTGAAGAGGCTCCATTTGAGTCTGAGCCCTCCGGTCAGACCAGTAGTGCAATAGTTGCCAAGAAGGACGAAGGCAAAGAGAAATTGTACTTGAGGCATCCGGATCTGTCGGAGAGCCTCGAAGGAAGAGTGGGGCCTTGTTTTCACAAGGTCAGCGTTAATTACCTCCTTGCCCTGCAGAAAATCAACTACGCATTCATCCACACAGCTGAGCTGGGCAGGATGCGTACGAAGTAGGGAATACCGGAGAACGTGAAGATCAGGATCCCCATACACCCGGAGACTCCTATGGATTGCAAACTGAGTGAAGTTGTCATCTTCACTGAGATGTTCAATTGGCGACTTAGACTCCCCTTAGACCCTGAAATTGTCAGATACTTCCATCTGATAAAGTTTTTCCCGAGCCAACTGAGCCCTAATGCCTGGTATACCCTCATGGTCTGCATCATGGCTTCAAGGCTCTCCGGGATTCCTCTGCCAATGGAGGAGTTTGCTGCTGTGTCCAGTCTGTGCAGAAACCCCCACATCCCCTTTTACCATTTCAATATGGGGGATGACTTCAAGGTTGTGGATGATTTCTTGGAGGCGGAGAGGAATTGGAGGACCCAGTTCCTATTTGTTAGTGGTGCTTGGGAGAACGTACAGAAGATCAAATCCGGAGTGAACCCAAGCCTCCTCAGAAGCAGGTGGAGGAGTGACCGTAAGTCTCATGCCTTATATTTTTGTCTCTTTCTTTTCTTTCTTTTTTGAAGTAGTTGGAACTAATGGGTCTCACTTTTGCCTTGGCAGTACTGCCCAAGGAGTTCAGTGACTATCAGAAAATCGGGCAGGCTACTTGCACCAAGATCAATGCTTGGGCTGCTGAGAAATGGGGGAACCGATTCCATGCTGCTTTTACCAGTGGCAACTTGGCAAGGTCTCACTTGTGGAACACCGCAGGTCGGAGAGACTTGACTTGGGAGGAGCTCACCACTCAGCCTCCTCCGGATGTTGTGCTTAAGAGGACCCATGAATTAGATGAGACACTCTTCCTGCCAGGCCGGGCCAAAGCCCCGAGCAAGATGAAAGGCAAGAAGAAGAAGGGCAAGAAGGTGGTGGGTGGTGCTAACCCTGCTGATGCAGAGAAGGATGCTCCAATAGACCCGGAGGGGCCAGCCCAGAGCCAAATTGATGCTGCTCTCTTGGAAGTGGTGGAGCAAGAGACTGAAAAGCAAGAAGCGAACCTCCCAAAACCTCCAAGGGCTTCCAAGAGAAATCGTAAACAGGGAAGCGAAAGCACAGACCGGGAGGCCAAGAAGAAGAAGACTTCTAAGGGAGACGAGCTTTCTCTCCGGGCTCCGGAGCCTTCTCACCAAGCTGATCATACTGACCCAACGCATGCCGAGGAGATTCCGGGTGACTTTCATACCGATGAGGTTGAGGGGGAGATATCAATATTGATGGAGTAGACATCACCGGTCTTGGTGAGCTTGGTGAATACTTCCTCAATCTTCCCGGAGATGACTTTGTCGGGTCTTACCTTCCTCCGATCACCTCCAACACAGTCACTTTTAATGGTAAGACCTTTATCGTTTCTAGTGAAAGGGATGCCATAGCCCACTCTTTGTTAAGCAACGTTCAGCCTGTACTTGTGTTGGAGAAACAAGTCCGAAACCAGGCCGATATCATCAAAGATCTCAAGTCTGACAAAGAGAGGCTGTCTGATGACCTTTGCACTGCCACTTCCAATCCTGCCATTTTAAAGGAAGAAACCGAGGAGTTGAAGAGAAAGCAAGAGGCAAGCACCACAAAAGTCTCCACTTTAGAGGACACCATTAGAGAGCTACGGGAGAAGCTGTCCGGTCTGGAGAAAGACCTTACCACCTCAAAGGGAGAATCCAAAGCCAAGGATAAAATCATCACCAACCTGACCAATGATAAAATCGCTCTTGAGAATACAATGTCCAAGGTTGCCGAGGAGAAAGCTACTTTGCTAAAGGAGCAGGAGGCCAAGATTCAAGCCAAGATTGACGCTTATGCCACCAGAATGATCGATATCCAGGAGGAAATGTACGCCAAGGTGAGGTCTGACATGGTTCTACTCTTCCACAAAAATTTTCCGAAGAGGAACCTAGGGGACTTATGGCTTCATGTTGAGTCTGACGATCTCCCGTATCATACAATGGCTGATGGAGACATGCATGGTTATTCTAGCGCTTCCTCATCCGATGACGAAGAACGTACCGGAGAGAGCCCAGACGAAGAGGAAAATGATCCTAAGGGAAAGAAGAAGGTAAATGAAGCTGAGCCATCTTCAAAGGCTCAGTCTTAATTTATAAACCATTTTTTACTCTTTATTCAGACTAAAGTCCTTGGAAGGCCAAGGCATTCTTTTTGTAATCGTGTCCGGGAACTGACCGGATAGGTTTTCTGTTCTGTTTTTGACAATTCAAAAAGTCCTTGGAAGGCCAAGGCACTTTATTTTAATGAATATCTTTGTTTCATGCAATTCTCATCTTCTTTCATAGTCTGTTCCAATTTTAATGGCTAGAGTTTAAACAGCCTTTAGTTATTTCATAGTGAGAGTGTTTAAGTTCTCCGGCTAGAGTTTAAATAGCCCTTAGTTATTTCAGTCCGGATAGTATGACAAAGGACAAAACTTAAAATACTTTAGAAAATTTTTAAGAAGGCATCAAGTTTTATTAAAAGCTCGGACACCTCGTTAAAACCTCCCCGTACCACCAAGGAGGAAAGAGTATGCCCCCAAATATTTACATGGATGTTTAAACAAGTAAATATTTACACAAATGCTATTCCAAGTACATCCGGAGATGCTTGATATTCCAAGGATGAGTCAAAACTCTTCCATCTTTGTCTTCCAACCAATATGTTCCAGGTTTAATTCTTTCAACAACCATATACGGACCTTCCCAAGTTGGGGCCAACTTTCCGAACAGCTTTTCTTTAGTGTGTAAGAAGACTTTCCTTAATACCTTGTCCCCCGGTTGGAAATCTCTTCTTTTAACTTTGGAAGCAAACCTGCTGCTCATCAAACCTTGATAGTGTGCAACTCTAAGGTGAGCTTTAACTTGTCTTTCTTCTATCAAATCAAGTTGACCTCTGATTGCCACCTCATTAGCGTGTTCGGAGAAGTTGTGAACACGAAATGATGGGAGAGTTGCTTCTATGGGAGCTACTGCATCCATCCCACAGACCAAAGCAAAGGGTGACTCTTGTGTTGCAGCCCCAGGTGTTGTCCGGTAGGCCCACAAGACCTCTTGTAAATAACTAGGCCACTTCCCAGCAACCCCTTCCAAATTCTTCTTTAAACCGGACAGGATAGTTCTATTAGCCACTTCAACTTGCCCATTTGCTTGTGGGTGGAAAGGTGAAGAGAAACAATGTTGTATACCCCTTGAGGCAGAAAAGCTCTCCATTTTCCTATTGTCGAACTGTGGCCCGTTGTCTGTTGTTATCTTTTGTGGGACACCAAATCTGCAACAGATGTTAGATAAAATGAATTTTATAACAGCTTTTGATGTTATTCATGCTAGAGGGGCTGTTTCAATCCACTTTGAAAAGTAGTCTATGGCAACAATTATAGTTTTGCGTCCTCCGGACGCCACAGAGAGAGGCCCTACTAAATCCAACCCCCATCGAGCAAAACGAATAGGCTCAGAAATTGACTCTAAAGGAATGGTTGGGACATGAATTTCACTGCTGTACCTCTGGCATGGGTCACACCTTCTTACCAATTCTTTAGCATCTTTCATGATAGATGGCCAATAGTAACCGGACAGTAAAACTCTTCTTGTTAAAGCCCTGAATCCACAATGGGTTGATCCCTCACCATCATGCAATTCGGAGAGGACTACTTGAGACTCTTCATCCCCCAAACAGCGCAGGAGAGGTTTACTGTAAGACTTTTATACAACATGTCTCTCAATATGATGAAACCACGAGCTTTGTGTTTCAGTATTCTGGCTAGTGATTTGTCCGGAGGCACAATACCATCGGAGAGATATTGCAGGAGAGGAAACCTCCAGTCTTGAGGTTGTTTCACTTTTGCTTCAAAAATTTCCTCTTCTTTACCCATACTAAGTTGAATGGAGGGGCTTTCTAGCATATGGATCCATGGATATAACTTCGTATATGCTATGGTTGCTAACGAGTCCTCTAGCTCATTTTCTGTCTGGGGTATGTGCTCATAAACAATACTTTTAAACTTGAGTGCTTCATTCTTAAGGAGGAGTAAATATTTCACAAGCTGCTCATTTTTAGCCTCAGATTGGCCTTGGGCATGGTGGATTAGAAGCTGGGTGTCACTTAGTAGCATGACCCTCTTAGCCCCACAAATGTAGGCTAACTTTAAACTAGCTATAGCTGCTTCGTATTCAGACTCATTATTAGATGCTCTGAAAGCAAAACAAATAGCCTGGTACATCTTGTCTCCATATGGAGAAGTTAAACACACCCCTGCACCACATCCCATAGTGCTAGATCCACCATCTGTTCGGACGACTCATACCTTTTTATCTTTTATGTAAGTAGTTTGCTCCGAATCCCTGTCGGAGTGAAATTCAACCAAAAAGTCTGCCACAGCTTGGGCCTTGACTGCTGTTCGAGGAGCAAAGTCTATGTCAAAGCCCCCCAACTCTACTGACCACTTAGTCATCCTGCTTGAAATGTCTGCCTTTTGGAGGACATTCTTCAGGGGAAAAGAAGTCCGGACGATGATGGGATGAGCCTGGAAATAAGGCCTCATCTTCCTGGCAGCTATCACCAGGGTTAATGCTAATTTTTTGAGTTTCAAGTAACGCCTTTCTGCATCTATCAAACTTTTGCTGATGTAGTATATTGGATGGGGATAACCATCGACCTCCCTCACAAATACAGCATTGATGACACAACTTGAAACTGCCAAATATACGAAGAGTGTCTCCCCATCAACTGGTTTAAACAAAGTTTTGGGGGAGGACAGGTGCTTCTTGATCTCATTGAAAGCCTCATCACACTGTGGGGTCCAATCGAATCCCTTTGCACCCTTCAAGGTTTGAAAGAAGGGGGCACACCTGTCCGAAGACCTTGAGATAAATCTGTTTAAGGAAGCTAATCTCCCCGTTAACCGCTGTACTTCTTTAATATTTCTAGGTGGCTCCATCTGGAATAGAGCATTGAGCTAGTCCGGATCAGGCTGTATCCCATGCTCACTTATAATATAGCCTAGAAACTTTCCGGACTGTACTCCAAACACACATTTTTCTGGGTTTAACTTTAAATTCACTTTTACCAAGTTGGCAAAAGTTTCTTGGAGATCAGACAAGTGCAATTGCTCGTCCACACTCTTCACCATCATGTCATCGATGTATACTTCCATATTTCTTCCAATCTGATCAGCAAAAGCCTTGTTTACTAACCTCTGATAAGTAGCCCCAGCATTTTTCAACCCAAACGGCATTACCTTATAGCAATGGAGACCTCTGTCAGTGACAAATGTGGTATGCTTTTGATCCTTCGGATCCACTTGAATTTGATTGTATCCGGAGAAGGCATCCATAAAGGAAAGCAACTTGTTCCCAGAGGTGGAGTCTACCAACTGATCAATCTGGGGGACCGGATACAAATCTTTTGGGCAAGCTCTATTGAGATCTGTGAAGTCAATGCACATGCGCCACTTGCCATTTTTCTTTTTTACCAGAACCGGATTGGCAGTCCACAAAGGATACTGAGACTCTTTGATGTGCCCCATCTTTGTGAGCCTGTCAACCTCTTGTACAATGACATCAGCCTTCTCCTTAGAAAAAAGCTCTTCTCTTCTGAACCACTGGTGCTACGTCTCTCCGGACGGATAGGTGATGTGATATCACTTATGCTGGAACCCCAGTAACATCAGCATTGCACCAAGCAAAAACGTGCTGATGATTCTTCAAAAACTTTAACATTTCATTTTTCAGATCGGGTGGCATTTTTGAGCCTATCTTAACACTTCTTCCTTCTTCCAAACAGTGTGTCTCTACCTCTTCGACCGGTATCAACACCCCAGTGGTCTCTCTTGGGTCATCAATTTCACCCTCACCCCTAGAAAGCCCCTCAAACTGCTATTACTCGTTGATGCGAACTGCCCCCAGCGTCTGGGGTGCCAGAGCAGTAGCATAACACTCTCTTGCAATCTTTTGACTGCTCCAGACGACTCCAACCTGTCCCTGAACAGCATATCAAGCACTGGTGGACTGTCGAAGAAACTGCATGCATCCTAGAGAGCCAAGACCTCCCTAGAATAGCATTATAGCAAGTGGGACAATCCACCAAAATAAAGAGTACTCTGACCATTTTCTTGAAAGGGCCCTTGCCCAATAGAACTTCCTCTTCGAACTCTCCGATCACATCTGCTGAGCTGCCTGTAAAGCCCACAATTGATCTGTCCGAACTCTGAATTACAGCTGGATTTTTCATTCTCTTGTATGTGGTTAGGAAAAGGATATTGGCTGAGCTTCCAGTATCCACCAGAATTCGTCTTATGTCGTTGCCCCCAATAGATGCTCCTATGACAACAACATCCTCATGAGGGCCATCAATATCTCTTAAATCATCTTCATAAAAAAAATGAAGGGGAATGAATTTTGTGACTGATAGGAAGTCATGCCTCCTTCTAGCTGGGAGGCTAAAGTATGAACGTGCCTCTTCCCCGAAGAAGCAGTAGGAGCTGTTATAGTGTCCCCTCCGAAAATTATAAGTGACTAAAAAAACTTAATGAGTCCGGAGACCAACCTAGAACATTCCTCAATTGTACCCACTCTGTTTCGAGTTGGATCAGGATCCAAGTACTCAGATTCCACATCAAACCTCTCAATTATAACCATGGCTCCCTCCGGAGCAGCATTACTTGGACCAACCCGGTCAGTGTTGTCAGGCCTGTTACCTCCTCTTCTTTTGACATAAGCTCCCAGCTTTCCCCTCTCAATCAAGTTCTGAACTTCTTGTTTCAATGTTATGCAGTCATCAGTGGTATGATCAATATCATTGTGATATTGGCAAAAAGAGTTATTGCGATGTTCTCTAGGAGACTGCAATGTGGCTGGTCTCCGATAATGCACCTCTTCCTTTGTTTTATCAAAAATGGTGGCCACACTTTCTTTTAATTCTGAGAACCACTCCGGTTGGACCCATGACCCTCTCTTGTTTCTGGATTGCTGACTCTGAGCAGGAGCAGCTGGCTGAGACTGAGCTTTTGCCCTGCCATGCCCCTGTCCGGTCTCTCTTGCTTTGTTCCCGGACTGATTCTGATTGGGATTTGGTGCCACCGGGGTAGACCTCACCTGCATGTGCACCTTGGTTTTCTTTGTTTCATCAACATTAATTTGTTTTCCAACCTGATTCAGCAACCCTCCCCATGTCATGGCCTTCTTTCTGGTCACTGAGTCAGCCAAATTGCCAGGGTTCAAGCCCTGTCTTAGGGATGCTATTGCTACCTGTTTGAAGCAATCAACCAACCCATTCTTGGTGTTCACAAAACGGCTTATATATTCTTTCAAGGACTCATTTGGTTCCTGGGCACAATGGATTATTGTGTCTCCATTGCCCTTTAGCTCTTTACTCCCTACAAACTGCCTTCGAAAGGCTACCAAAAAAGTATCGAAATCTTTAATACAACCCTGAGGCAGGCTGTTGTACCATTTTAGAGCACTCTCCGTAAATGATTGGGAGAATGCCCTACAAAGTAGTTTATCATCGTCTTCAAAGTTCATCATGAAGTTTTTAAATTGTTCCAAATGGTTGTCCGGATCAATACTGCCATCGCACTTTTCTATTTTGGTGCTGTCAAACCTCTTAATGAGGTTTCCGGACAGAATTTTAGAAGATAATGGAGATTGCCTCCAATTTCTTCAACGACTGAACACAGTATCCTCATTGGGAGTTGCAAAGATACCTGGTTCATCGTGAAAAGCGAAGGGATCCATCAACATCCGGTCCACATGCCTCCGGCTATGAGATGATCCTTTACCAATATGCCTCTTCATCTTTCCATGTCTATCCCTTTTTCTTGAATATTTTTTTATCTGCTTTTGCTTCTTTCTAGATCGACCCTCATCGCTGCTAGAGGATAAAGATTTTTCAATTCCTTCACTGTCCGAAGAGCTATCAGAAGATTCTGAGCTTGAGTCAGAACTCTCCACTGGCTTAGACCGGTGAGACTTTTTGGAGCTGGCATGAGTCTTTTTGGTGCTCACATGAGTCTTTGAAGACTCATGCTCTCTGGGGTTGTCGGTGTGATGAGAAATTGATGCTTTGGACTTTTCTTTCATGCCCATCTTAGCCTTTTTTGCCCTCAGAGCTTCTATTTCACCCTTTAGCCTATCACGCTCTTCGATAGTGTACTCATCGTTCTCTCCCACCACTTCGAGCAGAGCTGGTGGTACTTCTGGATTGTCCGGATTCATTCGGACAGACTTTCTTAGCTGGTTTTGAATGCTTGATTCAGGCACCTTCTCCTCCCACTGTGGTCACCAATTTGGTGTGGATAATTATCGGCTGAGGGTAGGCTTGTAATTTGTTTGGTATTTTATAGTAGTATGGGGGTATTTAATATTTAGTGCAGAGAGTAGAGAGATAATTAAGCTGGCTGGTTGCAGTTAATTCTCATTATCCACACTTAATGCAGGTGGTTGGGTATTTATACCCTTATGTTTGGGCCTGTATGGGCTTTCGGGTCATGTTTAATGGACCCGGGTCATGTTCAAAGACCCATGAGCTCTAAGTAGGAGAGAAAGTAGCTTAGTCAAGTAGTGTTTAGGTTTTTTAGTACTTTTGTCATAGTTCGAGCAGTCCTACGGGCTAAGTGTTCGAAGTGATCTGTCCGGTCTGGAGGCCTTGGACCGATTTGTCCTTGTCCAGAGAGCATGCAGAATTCGGACTCATCACTTAAGACAGGTTTGATTTGCGTCTGGAGAATATCGCCCTCAGTTTGTACTATCTTGAAAGTTGTTGATTTCAGAGCTTGATAGATATGACTTCGAACTGGGTACGGTTTCCTCCATGGTCGAGAAGGGTCTCTTTGAGTACTTGCTCAAAATATCGAATACCCACGGCTTTGGAAACCTTTAAATGCTGAAGACCACTAACTTCAATATGTGAGTTCAGTTACAGTATATCTCAAGTCATACAATTCCCAAACCCAGAAGCATCCACCTTTAAGGGAGGTTTGACTCGCTTTTGGAGAATGTCACCCTCAGTTTGTTTTATCTTGAAAGTTGTTGATTTCAGAGCTTGATAGATATGATTTTGAACTGGGTATGGTTTCCTCAATTGGCTAAGAAAGGTTTCTCTGTGTACTGAATCCGAAGAGAAGCAAAAAGGAGTAATCCATCAAGATTTGATGAAGTAGTGTTGCTGATTGCAGAAAATATTTTGATGTTACTGCAAAACAAAAGATTCTGGGAAGTTACAATATCTTTATGTATCATTTTTTGAATACTTAGCTTTACTTAGGGCTCAAAGAATTCTCTAATAGTATTAGTTTGCATGTTGTCTAACTGTAAAATAGCTTTGAGATGATTATGGATTTGTTCAGGAGGATAATCGAATCTACATTTACACTTATTAGTCCAACGTGCAAACCAGTGCGGTACTGAATTTTGCTCCGTATATATGTGAGATATTGTCATTTTAAGAGAGATGAGTGACCTACAATAATGAATTATAGGTAGTAAGAACCATGGCCCTTTGTTAATAAGTAACATATTTAAAAGAATAAGAGAATCAGTCTCTATTTCAAGGTAATAATTTTACATTATGCTGCAAATAATTATGCCATCAATAAGTGCATGAGTTTTAACAAATATAGGACTAAGTTTGCCATAAGGAATTCCTATAGCACCCTTAAGATCCATTTTAGAATAACGGATTATAACACTGCCAGAAGCTTCCCCATATTATAAGCATGAAACGTTTGTGTTTAGTTTTAGGGTTGAACCAGTAGGAGGATGCCAATAAAGATCTTTGATTCTTCTTGTCTTAGTTAAGTGTTTGATATATTCAAACTCATAATCCATATTTGTGTCATATTTCCAGAAGTCCTTTTTGATGAGGTTAGCCATATCCAATATACTATAGTGTTCTTGATATGTATGACGACCATTAGAGGTGAAGATCTAGTTTCTTGAACTTTTTATTGTTCTTAATTTTCCATAAAGTCTAGCATATAATAGAGTGGAGAATAAACCTAATATGAATTTTAACATGAGTAGATCTGTTCTAAATTTTGACAATGTGAATTAAATTCATATGATGTACAATCATAATATTGAAGAGAGCACTAAAATGCTTCCAAGCAGACCAAGCTAGGTTACATTGCACAAAGTAGTGTTGAATTGATTATATGTTTCCACAAAATGGGCATGTAGACATTGGAGTGATGCATATTTACTGTAGAATAGTGTCCATAATAACCCAATTATATAGAATTCTCCACATAAAGAAAGATCACTTTACATGAAGAACTTGATTCCAGATTTCTTGAGTATAATGAAGAGTTAGTGCATTTTATCCTTAGAGCATTCCAAGTATATTTGAAGGTAAATTCTCCGGAAGAACTTTTTGTCCATACTAATTTGTCATGAATATTAGGCTTGATAGAATGACATTTGATTATGTTTACATCACTAGGCGAGATAAAAGTCTCAAGTCTGTTCAAATCTCAATTGTTGTTAATCCAGTAGGATTTGAAACTAGTTTGAATGTACTAAGAAGTGTCCATAGTATTAGTGAGGCCAATCAATGGTTTAGAGTGACTCCACCTGTCTAGCCAAAACTCACAAGAACCCTGACCAATAGACCAGAAGATGATCGAGTCTGCAATAGATATAAATACATGCATTCTCTTCCATATATGAGATATTTTAAATGCTAGTTGAACCTGCATATGATGACCATTAGAGCAATATATTTTATGCATTATTTTTGACAAAAAATTAGAGTATTTTCTGAATTGTTTCCATAGTTTGCATGAATATGTATATTGAATATCTTTTAGTTTTCTAACATTGAGTCCTCCATTCTTTTTAGGGAAAACAAACTTTTCTCCAATGAGCCAAGGATATTGCTCTTTGGATATCTGAGGAGCCCCAAATGAAACAACTGCAGATACTTTCAATTCTCTTGATTATTGATCCCGACAAAAGAGAATGTTGGAGTTGATAATTAAGAAGAGCAAGCATAGCTGTTTGAATCAAAATGAGTCTCCCTTCAAAAGAAAGAGAGGTATGATTCCATTCTTTAAATTTCTTTCTTAAGTTGGTAATTATTCACTCAAAGTGTATTGCTTTGTTGCTTATGTGTATAGTAGCACCCAACTAGTTCATAGGAAAGCAGCTTTGCTTGTATCCCATTATTTGATTGATGTAAGTAGCTCTACTAGGATGATATGAGGTAGAAAGTTTAAATATAGTTGTATCCTTGCTAATAAGTTGACCAATAAGAGCTTAGAAATCAGTTAGGAATCTGTTAAGGAGTAAAAATTAGACTTCCGTTAACAAAAATAATTGTATCATCTGCAAAGGATAAACATGAAATAATATCCTTATTATTAATTTTTATCTTAGACTACGATGCGCTAATTATAGGTGTTTTAGTCCTCTTATTAGGAATTCTCGAGACAAAATGAAAAGACAATGGGAAAGAGGGTCCTATTGAATAAGACCATTAGAACTTTTGAAATACTCTTTGGCTTCTCTATTAATAATGATAGAGAAGCTAACATTATTAATGGAATTCAAGATTAGCCTAATAAACTTACAACTGAGCCAAAAAGCTGTTAGAATATGCTTAATGAATAAGAAAAAAATCTATAAAAAGATTTTGAAAGGTCTAGTTGAATAATTAGATTGCCTCATCTACTTTTTTATTAATATTAAATGCTAATTCTTTTTTAATAAAAAATATTTCTTGTCTGCAACATCCCTTAACAAAACCACTTTTCTCATCTATACGAGCTTATGTTGTAAATTAGATATTTTGTTACTTAGGATTCTAGATATAATTCTATTGAAAACATTACATGAACTAATAGGACGATAGTCATTCCAAGTTTTAGGATCTTCCATTATAGAAATTAGGCAAATAGATGCGCATATACTCCATTATGAACATAACCTTCATTGCAAAAATATCTAATATCAGAGCATAAGTCTATAGATAATGTAGACGAGCATTTCTGGTAGAAGTTGGTATTAAAACCAATAATACCAGCAATGTTGTAGAGCTTAAAGTTTTGATAGAGTCTAGTATGTCATGATCAGTAGGTAAACTAAGTAAGATAAAATTATCCTCATTAGTTAATATGCTAGGTATGACAAATTGAATGGTAGATAAATCAGGAGAGAAATTGTTAGTTGTTAGGAGATCTTTGAAGTATGAAATTGCAGATGTCTGAATTATTAAGGATCATCAATCCAAGAATTATTGATTTGAATTCTATTGATTCTACTCCTCTGCCTTTGCTTTTTCACATATGAATGAAAAAGTTAACAATTTCTGTCTCCATGTCTAGACCATTTTATGCTGCATTTTTAGACCAATAATTTCTTCTATGGCTAGATATTGTAAATCTAGTGCATTAGCTTTATTCAATTTGATTTCGTTGTCCTCAATATGAGATAGTTGATAAGAATTTTCCTAAAACTTAACAGAATATTCAGAGTTAGCTACTAGGTTAAAGATATTACCAAAGATATCCCTGTACCATATTCTAAGAGTATTTTTAGCCTTTTAAGTTTAAACCAGAATCTCTGAATAGAAAACCCAATGGTTTCCTGATTCCAACATGTCTCTAGAGTTGAGAAAAACTCTGGATGATCAAGCTACATATTCTGAAACTTGAAGCTTGATTTAACCTTAGGGATATTAGTATAAACTTTAACACTTAGAGATGAATGATGAGATGTAGTCCTAGCCATATGTTTGACTGAAGTACAATAGAAGAAATTAGACCAATGAGTATTGTATAATACTCGAGCTAATTTCCCCCACTTATGAGTATTAGTCCTTGTAAATTTTGATCCAATGCAACATGCATCGTATGAGGTACAGTTAGTTATTAGGTTACTAAAATCATCTAAGCTACGTAAACAAAGAGAAGAGCAGAAATTTTCTCAGAATGATTTGAGAAAAAGTTGAAATCTCCCAATAATATTCACTCTTTGGTATAGTCAGCCATTTCTCTTATTCTGTCCCAGATTATAAGTTTGTACTCACGAGTGCATTTAGCATAGATTATAGAGACTAGAAAGTCTCTCTCAAAAGATGGATGCTTCACATGTTCATGATAAAAAAGAGTCTGAACTGTGAAATTCAAGTTCTAAAACACCCAAATTTAATTAGAACAATTGTAAGTTGAGTGTTGAAAACCTAAATAACGAGTAATTTTGAGTAGAGAAAATTGGTTTATCATAGGTTCTTGAATAGTTAAAAAGTTGATTTGCTCACATCTGATGATAGATTTTAGTCTTCTCTGAGTTTTCTTGTTCTATACTCCTCAAACATTCCAACAGAGTATTGCAATAGTCATTTTTGGAGCTATTTGTAGGTTTGGAAGACCTTCTGGGTTTCAATACTTTGGAGATTTTAACATTTGATTTTGTTGAGTGATTTGCTGAGGAATTCAGTTCGATGATATCTTATTGATCTTCTTTCTTAATAAATTTTCTCATTATATCTTCATCAGAGACAGGATGAGCACAACAAAGATCTGCCTTTGGAGAAGCAGGAAGGCTCCCGATATAGTTCAATTTGGGAGAAGAAGTAGTTTTAATATCTTTTATATGGAGAAAAGTATGAGACAACTTGATTCCCATGTATAATGTATGTAATGCTTCTTTGATTTCAGCTTCATGAAGGGTAGGAATTAGATGTGAGTTAGTTGGACAAATAAGGCTAGCTCTATTGAAAGGTTCCAGATATGGACTTGCCTGAGGTACACAAGTTGATTCAAGTTTAGGTGAAGAGTCAGAGAGATTGATGTGAGGATCAATATGATATTGAGAAGGGTTAGTGCAACCAGGTGACGTAATAAGTTGATGGAGTTGATCATGATTGCTTAGAGAATGGTTGAGTTTAGGTATCCATGTTTCATTAGGTTTATTTGGAAGATAGTCTTCAATTGATTTAGGCAGAAATTTTCTAAAAATATTCAAAATGTGACCCAAATGATGACAACCAGAACAATAATAGGGCCTCTCCCCATATGTAAGTTTGATCAATTGACCTTCCTCATTATCAAAGGTTGCCCATAGTTTCTTTTGAAGTGGTCGAGAAAGATCAATCTTCACCCAGGCCTTGCAACAGTTAAACATAGCCTGGTCTTGGAGGAACCCACGTGTCAATAGGATTTCCAATTGCTTTGGTTAGGTGGAAAATTGTATCTGGATTGTAGAAAAATGCTGGCAGATTGTGAAAAGAAATCCAAACTGGATTAATTGCAGACTCTCTGCGAGGGTGAAAATCAAGGGTCCATTTAAGGATTCTCATAGAGTATTTTCCTATTGTCCAAACTCCACGTTTCCAGATACACTTTAGATCCTCTTTTAACTCTAGTTCGATCATTAGATGTCTAGGATCCCAAAGGGCTAGACTAACAAGTCCTTTAAACTTTAAAGGTTCAACAAATTGTTGAATTTCAGACATCAAAGGTCTGCAAACTGAGAAGTTGCCGATTAGGTTAATCTTAGCTTGTGTTTCAAGAATAGATTTTTTTTAAGTCGATAAAGATATAGTCTTTTGTTGTTGTATATCTACATTTTCATAAAAAACATTCTTGACAGCTGGTTTGACAGATTCCGCATAACTTTCCCGATGAATCTGATTTGGTTGATTTGCTTTGTTACAGGTCTGTTGATCAAACATAGGGTTGAGGTGAAGATCGAAAGGAAGACTGGTTTTCTGGTGGTTGTTGACAGACGAAGGATAAACATCTTGTAATGGTGGGAAAATGATTCATGAAACCGATGAAGTATTCATATTTCAACAATCAAGGCAAATTCAAATGACTCATTGCAGCTTCAAATGCCGTATGTGAAGCCCAGATCCCTGCAGAAAAAGGAATTGACAAAGAGAATTGAATATGTAGATGTGAAGAGAGGAAGAAAATTGCTTTCTTGGAGATCAAGAAACCAATTCTTTAAAGCAGACTTCAAATTTTACTCTGTTTTGTGGAGGAATTATTCATATATATATATATATATTTTATTATTATGTTTTTAATTGTTTTATTTATATTATAATTTTCAATGAAGATTAATTATATATATATATATATATATATATATATATATATTATGAAATC
This sequence comes from Limnanthes douglasii subsp. nivea, assembly GCA_036936605.1. Taxonomy (NCBI): domain Eukaryota; kingdom Viridiplantae; phylum Streptophyta; class Magnoliopsida; order Brassicales; family Limnanthaceae; genus Limnanthes; species Limnanthes douglasii. Next base: position 317,992,568 of record JAUPFV010000002.1, on the reverse strand, counting down.
AAAATTGGACAAAGCTATTTTGAGACCCCTTTTGGCTATAATGAGACCCTTTTATAATGAGACCTCCTTTGGCTATAATGAGACCCTAAAATGACCAAAATACCCTTGATATAAAAGCTCTATTTCAGCCCAAACTTCCTGTTTTCTCTTTTCTCCACACAAAAAGCTCTCAAAATCGGCAAAAACAAAACTCAAGATTTCTCAAATCCAAACTCACGAACACGTTAAGGTATGAATCATATACTTATTGATGTAATTTTTATGCAATTTGGTTAGGTATTTTTAATGATATTTAGAGTTATAGGTTATGTCGAAAAAGTCAAATTTTCATTTAAATGTTGTTTTTTTTGGAAAATAAGTTCTAGATATGTGTTAGTCTAGTGATTATCGACGTTTTGGTATGTGTTTGTTGAATTAGGGTTAGATTTTAGGGATTAGGGTTCTTTAGAGTTTGGAGGGTGGGGTTTATAGATTAAACTTGGTGAATCATATTATTAACATGATCAATGTTGAAATTGCTATCCCCAGCTCACCTGAGTCAAAGGAGTATGACATTTAACGAAGAATGGTAGGACTGCCTAGGTCTATTAAATACGATAATATTCTTTACAAACTTGTTTTTATAATTTTTGTTTAGTTAGAGAAGGAAAACTATAAGGAGAAGAAAAATTGAGTTTTTGTTAGAAATTTGGTTTTATATATAAAAGGTAAATTGATCAATTCACATAAATAGATTTTTTTTATATTTTGGAGTTTCGTTATAGAAAAAAAAAGTCCTAAGGTAGCTTTGTTCATCAAAATTAGGTAAAAAAATCTTAATAAAAAAGACCAAGACTATATAATTAATATATATATATATATATATATAACCGGACACCTTTATCTATATAAATAAAACCATCATTTTATCATATTAATCCAATTATATTATTATAGTCTTTAATTGGTATTTGAATAAAAAAGATGGATTTTGGAAAGCTCTGTTCTCCAAGAACAGAGTAAAATTTTCTGATTCATTCTTTGAATCTTTTTCATCAATTCTGAATTATAGTGATCTATCTGGTGTATGATGTTGATTGAAACTCGGAAACCATTCAATGAAGAATTTCCTTTGCTAAGGAATCCTCTTCAAGGTAAAACAGGTAAAACAGGGGAAAGTCATAATGATGAGGAAGCTGGTATGGGTTTAGATAATGAATGTAATGTAATTTCAAATCCCATTTTTGAAGAAAAAGCCAAAGAAAATGATTCTGAGGAGATCAAGAAAAGTTCTTTTGTTGATCTGTTAAAAATCAAAGAAACAGATTTTACACACTCAAATGTTTCTGTAAATGTTTCAAAGGATGTTCCTGTTATCACTTTTGAGCTTCAAGATAAAGAAAGATTGATGGCGATGTCTAAACATACGCTGATTGCGAAATTCAGTTCTGGGAAACCAACGATGGAAGTTTTTAGAAGCTTTTTATCAAGATTCAAGTTTGTTGGCAATTACAGTGTCTCAATTTGGGACTACAGACATATTTTTATTGAGTTCAATGAGATTGAGGATTACAAAAGATTCTGGTCAAGGAACGTTTGGGTGTTGGGTGGCAAGACTCTTAGACTGTTAAAATGGACACCGGACTTTGATCCGAATCTGGAATGTCCGTTCACGCCGGTGTGGGTGTCTCTTCCAAGGCTACCAGAGTTTTTGTTTAATAGAGCAACAATAAATGAAGTTGCTAAAGTTCTTGGAACACCTTTGAAGATTTGGGTTCCACCGTTTAATCGTGCTAAGCAAAATTGTTGCCGTATCTGGGTAGAGGTTGATGTTTCAAAACCGTTGATCCATAAGATGCAGTTGAAGTTTGGGGAGGTTGATGATTATTGGATTGATTTAGTTTATGATAGTATTCCTCTTTATTGTGAGCACTGTACTCATATTGGTCACTCGAGGGAGAAGTGTAAGAAGTTATTGTTGGAAAAAGAAAGTTTGAGGAAGATTGCAGAGGATAAGCCAGTTACTGATGCTGCGTCTGATCGAATTTCTTGTTCTAATGTTCCCATTAAGGATGACTTGTATGATAATACTTTGGAGGTTAATAAGATTGTGGATCGAAAGACTAGTTTTGATGATGCTGCTGGTAAGTTAAAGTCGATTGTGGTTAATGAAGTTGTTGATAGTCCAATGCAAGATAGAAGGAATTCTGAGTATAGAGATAGAAATAATGGAAATGGTGACTTATCTACCTCTGTAAATGAGATAGAAATGATTGATGCTCTAAAGACTTTGGAAAGAAGGAATATGTTTGATCTTTTGAGTGAAGATATCCAGTCTTCTCCTAAGCATGTTGGCAGTCTTCCAAGTTCTCCTGTGAAAGATAATTTGATTAAAGATAAACAGAAGAAGAATGACATACAGAAAGTGAAGAAAGTTTCAAAGTTGTGGACATCAAAAGGTCCTGTTTCCTCAAAAATTATGAAGCTCAAAAGAGCTCAAAAGTCATCATCTGATCTATGACTTTTAACATTTTGAATTGGAATGCAAGGGGCTTGGCTAGTAAGGAAACCATTCAGAGATTAAGATCAATGGTGTTATCTTTTAAAATTTCTTTTGTTGCTATTCAGGAGCCTTTGGTTAAGGTGGATAACTTGAGTAAGATTGCTAAAAAGTTAAAGTTGAAAGGTTTCAGTAGTAATGTTAACAACAAAATCTGGGTGTTTTGGCTTCAAGATTACATTGTTGATGTGATTCTAGATAATGAGCAGTTCCTTCATCTTAAGGTGGTTCATTCTGTGTTGAAGAAGGAATTTTATGTTTCTATTGTTTATGCAAAATGTATTCGTGATCAAAGACTTATTCTGTGGGATTCTTTAAGAAGACTGGGCTTGCTGACTGAGAAATGGATTTTGCTTGGAGACTTCAATACTACTTCTAGTGTCCAGGAGCAGCTTGGTTGTTCTTTGGTTAACCAGAGAGCTATGGATGATTTTAATAACTTCGTAATGGATTGTGGCCTCATTGATGCTGGATTCAGTGGTTCTCCTTATACATGGTCCAATGGGCGAAAATGGAAACGTTTGGATCGCGTTATGTATAGCTCTTCGTGGTTGGATCATTTTGATAACACTGCTGTAGTCCACTTAGCTCGTAACTTTTCAGATCATTGTCCATTGGTGATTAAAGTATCTTCTAGCCTTGATAAAGTCAAATCTTCGTTCAAATTTCTGAATATGTGGGGAACACATCCTGACTTTTTGAGAAGGGTTAAGGAGAGCTGGTCTACTGAGATTGATGATGTTAGAAATCCTATTATGTATTTCTGGTTAAAGCAACAGAGGTTGAAGGTGGCCTTGAGAGATTGGAATAAAACTGTTTTTGGGAACATTTTTGATGCAATTAAAAGATCTGAGGAGGTTATTAATAGTATGGAAGTTAAGCTTCAAGTTCAGTGTAATGAAGACAATAAGGCTGCTTTGATTGAGGCTAAGCAGAATCACTCTTTGCTTTTGGACAGAGAGGAATTGTTTTGGAGACAAAAGGCTCATGTGTCTTGGCTTAAAGAATCTGATAGAAATACAGCTGCTTTTCAGAGTTTTGTTAAGAAAAGAATTATGAGGAATAAGGTGGATAGAATTAAAGTGCATAGTTGCTGGTTAACTTCGAAAGAGGAAATAGGTAATTCTGCTGTGGACTATTTTAAGTCTTTACTTGCTCCTGATATTAATGATTTGCATAATGTTGATCTGTTTGATGTTATTCCTACTTTGATTACTGAGGAGGATAATAATGATATTGCTTCTACTCCTAATGATGGTGAGATATATGGAGTGGTTAAATCCTTAAAGAGTGATTCTGCTGCTGGTCCTGATGGATATAATGCTGGGTTTTACAAATTATGTTGGGATATCGTGGGTGTTGATCTGTGTAGAGCTGTGCGAGCTTTCTTTTGTGGTTTTGTTCTGCCTAAAGGGGTTAAATCTACAACAATTTGCTTGATCCCAAAGGTTGATAATCCTTGTAAATGGATGGACTTCCGTCTCATCAGTTTAACCTCTGTTTTTTCTAGAATTGTGAGTAAGATTCTTAACAATAGACTGTCAAAGTTGTTGCCTAAACTGATTTCTGAAGAGCAGGGTGGCTTTGTGAAAGATAGGTGCATTCATGATTCTGTTCTTATGGCTCAGGAGCTTTGTTTTGATATTGATAATAATAGAAAGAGGGGAAACGTGATTATTAAAACTGATATGACAAAGGCCTTCGACAAGCTGAGTCATGACTTTCTTTTCAAGGTTCTCAAGTTATTTGGATTTAATGCAAGGGTTTCTGATCTGTTTAAGGCTTGTATTACTCAGATTTGGTCTTCTGTTTTGGTGAATGGAGAATTGACGGGTTTCTTTGTTAATACTCATGGCCTAAGACAAGGGGATCCCCTTTCCCCGAGTCTTTTTATTATGGCAGAAGAGTACTTGATTAGAATGATTAAGAAGATGTCTGATGATAACATTGCCTTTCGTTATAAAACCAGAAGTAGTCAGAATGTGGCATGCTTAGCATATGCTGATGATTTCATGATTTTCTCAAATGGAGATACTGAATCAATGAATGCTATTAAGAATACTATGGAGCATTATCAAGTTGTGTCTGGACAAGAGATTAATCATGCAAAATCTAGAATTATTATTTCACATAAGATGTCTTTACAGCACAGTTTGAGAATAGAGAATATCTGGAACATTAAG